>CM048652.1:5238247-10038247 GCA_026413185.1 Pueraria montana var. lobata
ATTTGTGATTTGGCTTTTTTATATTTCATAATTGTATTTTGACGTTATCCAAATATTTATAATATTTCATGTGAATTTTAAGTTAATTTACTGATTATTGACATTTTTTATATGATATTTATACAGCATACATTATACATACATTAATTTATATGAATATGATATTAAATATATATTCCTTCTTTTATAGACATTTGGAGAAATAGAAGAGATGATGAAGAAAAAAAGAAAAAAAATAATTTGGGAGTATGTGAGAGTGAGAGACATGAAGAATGAAAAAAGAAAATAAAATAAAAGAATAAAGGTGTTCAAAATTGAATTGTGAAGGGCAAAATAATCTATATATTTTTTAACTTTTATTTTAAGATATACTGAAATAAAAACTTTAGAGAAAAAAATGGAGAAATAAATTCAAAATAATACCCAAAAAATACCTTTTCATTTGTCTTCCTTTTGAGTTTGTCAACTATGGCCTATCATCTCCTTTTGTTCATTGAAGCAAGTTCTTCTCTCTTTTTTTTTTTTTTTTTTTTTTTTTTTAACTTTTCATAGAGAAGAATGTAGAAGGGATGGTAAGAAACGTCTCAATCCGTTTATTTTTACAAATATTGGTCTAGAAAGGAATGAGAATTTCGAATTTCAAAATAGAGTAGATACGTAAGGAAAGGAATGATAATTGAATGGATATTTACTTTTAGTTGAACAGTACATTGAACTGTAGCAAATCACTATTTAGTCTTTAAATTAATTATGATGTATGGTAACACAGTAATGTAATTTTAAATCTGAATACTTTGTATAAATTAATTTTATTTGATTAATATATTGGTTAAAATAAAAATATAATGATGAATACTGAAAATAATAAATTCAAAAATAGCAATGTAATTAACATTCAATTTTCACCACCTTTCTTCTTTTATTTTATTTTATTATTTCATTATTCATGTTTCTCATTCAATTTTCATAGTTGGGTTGTCTTCCCTCCTGTGCTGCCTTGAGCTTTCCTATTTATAAAAAAAAACTCTCACGTACTTCTAATTTATCCTTTTTTTTTCTTTTTTCCTTCTTCATCTATCTCACTCTCACATACTCCTTCTTTTTTCTTTTTCTTTGTTTTACCTTTTTTCTTCTTCATCTCACTCATCTCTCAATATATTGAATTGTTTTTTTTTCTTTTTTCCTTCATCATCTCTTTTATTACTCCAAATGTTTATATCTTAAAATTAACGTTAAAAAATATATAGATAATTTTGTCCTTCACAATTCAATTTTCAAAACCTTTCTTCTTATTTTTATTTTATATTTTCATTCTTGATGTCTCTCACTCTCACGTACTCCTAATTTGTCACTTTTTTTTTTCTTTTTTCCTTCTTCATCTACCCCAGTCTCATACTTTTTTTTTTCCTGTTTTCTTCTACATCTATCTCATCTCTCACAATATATTGAATTGTTTTTTTTTTTCTCTTTTTTCCTTCATCATCTCTTCTATTTATCCAAATGTCTATATCTTAGAATAAATGTTAAAAAATATATAGATAATTTTGTCCTTCACAATTCAATTTGAAAACACATTTCTTCTTTTATTTTATTTTATTTTTCATTCTTCATGTCTGTCACTTTCACGTACTCCCAATTATTATTTTTTTCTTTTTTCCTTCCATACTCCTTTTTTTTTTAAAAAAAATTAACATTAAAAAATATATAGATAATTTTGCCCTTCACAATTCAATTTTCAACACTTGTTTTTATATTTTCATTCTTGATGCCTCTTATTCTCACGTAGTCTTAATTCGTCCCTTTTTTTTTTTCTTTTTTCCTTCTTCATCTATCTCACTCTCACATACTTCTTCTTTTTTGTTTTTTTTCCTGTTTTCTTCTTCATCTATCTCATCTCTCACAATATATTGAATTGTTTTTATTTTTATTTTTTCCTTCATCATCTCTTGTATTTATCCAAATGTATCTTAGAATAAACGTTAAAAAATATATAGATAATTTTGTCCTTCACAATTCAATTTGAAAACACATTTTTTTTCGTTCATCATGTTTGTCACTCTCACGTACTCCCAATTGTTTTTTTTTCATTTTTCCTTCTTCATCTATCTCACTCTCTCATACTTCTTCTTTTTTCTTTTTTTTCCCTCCTTTTTTCTTCTTCATCTCTCTCATCTCTCAAAATATATTTAATTATTTGTTTTTCTTTTTTCCTTCATCATCTCTTCTATTTCTCCAAATGTTTATATCTTAAAATTAACGTTAAAAAATATATAAATGATTTTGCCCTTCACAATTCAATTTTCAACACCTTTCTTCTTTTATTTTATTTTATATTTCATTCTTCATGTTTCTCACTCTCACGTACTCCTAATTTATCCCTTTTTTTTTCTCTTTTTTCTTTTTTCCTTCTTCATCTATCTCACTCTCACATACTCCTTCCTTTTTCCTTTTTTTTTTCCTTTTTTCTTCTTCATCTTTCTCATCTCTGAAAATATATTTAATTTTTTTTCTTTTTTCCCTCATCATCTCTTCTATTTCTCCAAATGTTTATATATTAAAATTAATGTTAAAAAATATATAAATAATTTTTCCCTTTACAATTAAATTTTCAACACCTTTCTTTTTTTATTTTATTTTATATTTTCATTTTTCATGTCTCTCACTCTCACGTACTTCTAATTTGTTCCTTTTTTTTTTTTCTTTTTTCCTTCTTCATCTATCTCACTCTCACATACTTTTTTTTTTGTGTAGAATTTCTGTTTTCTTCTTCATCTATCTCATCTCTCACAATATATTGAATTGTTTTTTTTTTCCTTCATCATCTCTCCTATTTATCCAAATGTCCATATCTTAAAATAAGCGTTAAAAAATATGTAGATAATTTTGTCATTCACAATTCAGTATTCAACACCTTTGTTCTTTTATTTTATTTTCTTTTTTCATTATTCATGTCTCCTACTCTCACGTACTCCCAATTGTTTTTTTTTTGTCTTTTTCCTTCTTCATCTATCTCACTCTCACATACTCCTTCTTTTTTCTTTTTTTTTTTCTCCTTTTTTCTTCTTCATCTCTCTCATCTCTCAAAATATATTTATTTGTTTTTTTTTCTTTTTTCCTTCATCATCTCTTCTATTTATCCAAATGTTTATATCTTAAAATTAATGTTAAAAAATATATAAATAATTTTGCCCTTCACAATTCAATTTTCAAAATTTTCATTAATTTTGTAAAAAATGAGTCATTCTTAATTAAAGTCATAGTCCACATGTCTCACACCAAAATTTGTTTTATTTTGTTTTAATAACAAAAGAGTTATATAAAAAAATAATGCATTTTTTTTGAGACAAAAATAATTAAGTAATTTAAATTTTCCAAAATGACACAAAGAGTGAGGCAATATTCAAGCAAATAATATATATTTGGTTATAGTATGAAATATATTTCTTATTTAATTCAATTACATAATTCCCTCTGAGTAATTTTAACTTAATATTGATATACATGTTAGTATAAATTATTTTCAATCTTTTTATAATGTTTCTATATTATTATTTCAAATTAATAATCAAAATTGAACATCTCACTATGTTATAAAATAAATAAATTAACCTTAAATTTGTTCTTACCTGTTATTTATTTCACATTTTTTATAAACAAAATTGAGACAAATGTTTCTGTTATTGATATATGTTATATACTTTTACCCAAAAGTATAAATTTTGATAATATGTCACACTAACAATAATAATAATTAATAACCTTTTAATATTTGATTTTTTTTTGACACCTCAAATTTTTTATTTATACAATATTTGTGTTTATTTTCCAAAATATATATTATTGTTCTTATTGTTGTGTTTGTTGTTGTTATTTATCTTACTTTATAACAATTTTCAACTTTCTTATAAACCATCCAATTAATAAGAAATGTGTTGTACTCCCGATATATATGTCTTCTCTTTGTTTTTGTATAAAGAACTGCATCTTCTACATATCTTTTCTTGACTTTCTCTTTCCTTCCCATTGCCAAAAAATACTTTCTCTTTCTTCCTCTATTCTTCTTCAACACTCTGGATCTGAAATGTCTTCTTCTCAAACCCAACCAATGAAAATAAAGGATCTTTGTCCATTTTTTTCCAACTCTCTCATCAAGGCGAAAGTTATTTTCATGTGGTATGCAACAGACGATTATCAACAGATGAAATCTTTGTCTCTGGAAATGATTCTACTGGACTCGGAGGTATTTTATTACTATAAATTAATCTATAATTTATAATCGTGTATATATTTATTGTTTTATTTAACTTTATTTTGTTTTAATATGTTATAAAATGTTTATCATTATAGGGTACCAAGATCCAAGCTTCTGTTCCAGACTATATATTAATGTATCTTGATGTTAATATATCTGAAGGATTAGTTTACAGTTTTAAGTGTTTCAATGTTGTTAGTAACTTTGGAATTGAAAGAACTACAAATCACAATTATAAGTTAGTTCTTCATACAGACTCCATTGTTACATTACTTGAATCTGAGACAATAAACTCGAATAGTTTTGATCCTATTTCTGCTACAATGGTCCACAAGATGAAAATTGAAGCTGATTATCTTGTAGGTAAATATTTTTGTAGGTAAATATTTTTGATTTTATTCTATTTTCCTTAGTTCATAATTTGTTTTATTTAGTTATTAGTATTATTTGCTTACATATTCTTTAATGTTACAATTCCAATTTTTCAATTACAATTTTAAACATATTACAGATTTTGTTGGAGTAGTGACTTCTATATCATCCATTAGATATTACATCAAAGATGGAATGGCTGTTAGAAAGATTTTTTTGGAAATCACTGATTCCACGTCGGTACATTTTCTCTACGTATATTCTTAATATAATCAATTTATAACTTTATAGATCAATGCATAATATTAATGATATTCATGATTTTTTAATTACAAACATTTTATATGTATTAATTTTTTAATTCGTAGGGGGAAAATCGAGTGTGTGCTGTCCAAACCATTTGTTAATGTGGTTATCAATTTTTTCACCAACAATCCTCAAATAACCCTTGTTTTGGCCTTACGTTTTGTGAAGATTATTATGCCATTTGATTCTGTTTATTTCAGTTAGTTTTTCGTTTCTATTATTCTATCTCTTATCATTATATTATGTATGTTTTTCTATATGCTACCATTATTATTATCACCTCAAATAGTTTTTATTTCTTTAATTACAATTATAACTATTGTGATTTTTTTTTGGGTGTAGGTGACAGTGTTGTCTCTAATATTGGAACAATTACTAAAGTTATCTTCAATCCTGATTTTCTAGATTCCGGTTCCATTTATTCCAGGTATGTCAAATTTAATATCATATTTTTGATATTTATATACATATCAATATTATTTTTATTGATTCACTAGGTCCAATTAATTTTATTAGATTTATTTATGTATTTTACCGCTGTATTCAACAAAGGTATAATTTTCCAATTTGTCTTCGCTATCTTCAACTGGATAACATTGATCCAATTAGCTATGCCAAGTTTATTATATTAAATCCTAGAAGGAAGATTGCAGACCTCCATCACAGAGCATTGGTAATTTAACTCTATCCTAAAAAGTCCAGTAGTTAAAATTATTAGTTAATAATTTCATGTTATTTATGAATTCTTTAGAATAAACAATCATACTTTTAATTTTATTATTTATAAAATTAATTATGTTATTTTATATATATACATATATATATATACATATATATATATATATATATATATATATACACACACACACACACACATATATATATATATAAGTATATACACACACACTGTTAACACAAATATAAAAAAAAGGTTAGAGACAAATGATTCACTTTAATTTGGTAAACACCAATATTATATTTGTGGTTCTATACATATTTTATTTCTCAATTCTAATTTAATAACTTAAATTCCATACATCGTAATTTTTTTATCCTATATTTATAGAACTATAAAAATAAATGACATCTATGTAATTTACTTATATCTAATTTTTAATTTTTGTTTTTTTAATATATTCCAGAATAGGAAATTAGTAGTATCCATTAAAGTTGAACAGATAATTGAAGGAGGGTCATGGTTTGAATGTTCCTATAACTTCAACAATAAGACTTATTTTCATGCAGTTGGCAATTCTCATGAAATATATAGTGAATTGACACCTCGGTTAGTAATGCATTATATTTATGCATTTTAAATATATTTCCTTGGATTATTTATATATATATATATATATATATATATATATAACATATACTATTTAATTACTCATATAAGAAATTTCTTTAACAGTTATCTTATACAAGTAAAAGTGTCTGATGAATCTGGAGCCGCGTCTGTTTGGTTATCTGACTATGATGTTAAGAAATTATTAAAAATCTCATGTTTGGAGCTCATTTCTTCTATTGAGGTATAAATTTTATGCATAAACTTTTGGCAATTTAATTATATCAAATCTACCTTTGATATAATGTGATTTCTTCTATAGAAGTATTTGTATTCATCTATGATTTTTTTTTGTACTGATTAGGAACCTCTTAACAATGAATTACCTCCAATGCTATACATGATGATTGGCAAACAACTACTCTGCTTGGTTCATAAATCTTCAAGTTCCTTCAACATGAATAAGGAATCTATTTTAATAGTTATATCAATATGTGAAGATCTAGAAGTTATAAGAATGTTCCATTCTAGAGAATATGCTACCATTCTTGACGAGGTGAATATTTTTTATATTGTTCTATATATTCTATCAAAATCATTTTAACATTATTATACTAAATTTATTATCACTTTTTATAATAATAACATTCATTATTATTTTTTTTGTTAGATGAACGCTATAAGAAATGAAGAGTTGAGCCAGATTGAAGACCAACTTTTATGCCCTTTAAGTTTTTTATTACAGATGTAACGTTGGTTATCATATTTGTTCAAATTGAGATGTCCTATTCCTTTGATGTACTTTTATTTCACATGTTTTTCAAATTTTTTTATCATATTTTTCAATTTTATTGATTGTTCAACTTTTATTGTTCTATTAAATTTTAAATATTAGATATAAATTAATATAATTCTAGCCGTATTTTCATTTTTTTCATTCATGTCTTATTTTTATTTCAGTATAAATTAAAATAATAATTACTCCTTATAATTTAGTTTTTTGAGTTAATTTTATGAGTTGTTATAAGGCTAACAGTATTTGTCTTTTATTATTACATATTACAAAACAATATCAATTAAACATGTTTACTAATCATGAATTATAATGTTTACTAATGAACTAATTATATAATGTTTATTATACTAGTAGTAAATATGATGATGATTATAATAACTACAATATATTGTTTGTTATTTATTAACTTATTTATTAATAGCTATTCTATTTACTTTGTTAAATATATTTTAAAATTTTTTGTGGAGAAATATCTGTATATTTTATTCTAATTTTTGATAATTTTTAATATGTCATTCGATTTTTTCATTTTTTGCTCAACAAACAAAGTGATATTATTAATTTATTAAATAAAGAATTAGGTACCACAGATAAAAAAATAAAAGACAAACAGGTCGAAAAGCATATCTAAAAGCCAAAGGTATTATTCCATTTATATCCATCAAGAAATTAAAAAATAAATACTACATTACCTAAAGCATTTTAAAAACATGCTATTATATTTCATCATGCATACACAATCTCAGAAACACTAAAACATACTTCCACCAAGTATTAATATCTGGCTATCTGACAATTATTTCTCTTGCCAACGTTTTCTAAAACCTCTTATCACCACCTAACATAATAAATACCACAATAAATAACACAGAAAAATTCTATTCATTCTTATATACCCTGTATAGTTGTACGTGATATCCATCACCCAAGAAACCCACCATAGCTCCCTCTCAAAAGCTTAATGTATACGCATACATTTAATTTGTAAGAATTTAAACTTAAAAAACACGACTACATCTTAATTTTCAATTTTTAGTGATTATTATAAATTGCAATTAACAATTAACAAATTAGTATATAGAATAGACTAGCATGAATATATCTTTAATATTTAATGATTTTGTTTATTTTTTTATAATTATCTATATCTATTATCCATTTAATATTATTTTAAATTTTATGTTTCATCCTTTAAATCAAATTACTAACTATCATATTAATAAGTGTAATTTTCTATTCCTCCATATTATCATATATTTATATTAATTACTTATAACTTTTTCTCCTTTACTTTTTTAAGAACTTTTTTTTTTCAATATAATAAATTAAATAATGATAACATTTTTATAACTATATGACAATTTATCTTATTAATTACTAGATTTTTTAAATCCCCAATGTATTTTATCATTCATGTCCCATCTATAAATAAAAAGAAATATTTAGTTTACACAAATATAAAAAAAAAATTGTATTTATTTTTGTTCAGAGGTTTTGATTCCGCTCAAAAGATTCCACTACAAAGTTTCATTCGTGTGCAATTGAATTAAATGCAATTCCTGACAAAATCTTCATACTTCTCTGAATGTAAGATCTGACTGCATTTTCTGATTTTTACTGCCTTATTTGTTCTTCCTCTTGATCCGTTCTTTATTTAAAAACTAAAGTAAATATTACAATATATTATGTAAATGTAGCATGTATTATATGTCATCTTTAATATATTCCCTAAATTTTAATCCATCTATTTTGCGTATAATGTCTTTGTCTATATCTGTTCCTATATTCCAATACAATTTGTTATATTTCTCAATTCCAATTTAATAACTTAATTTCCATACATTATTAATAACTATCACCAATACATATTTATATTAATAAATTGGAACCAATATATATAAAATGATATACTAATACTAATTTATACGTTATATATTCATACTAAATATATTCTCACAATACAAGTCAAAAATCATACTCTTATAATTTTTTAATAAACATATAATTTATTTAAATATCATTTTTAAAAAATTAAAAAGTAGTTTAGTTGTGTTAAAATTAGTATCAATTTTTGTACTATAAATTTCTAGATATTATATGCCTCTCATCAAATAATTTTCATAGATTATTTTCAAACTAAAATATAATATAATATTATATTTTGTAATATTATATTATATCTATAAAATCTATAAAATTTACAAATCTATAATCTATAAAAATAACTACAAAGCAGTACACTTGCAAGTTTAAGACGTTTTAGTTTGCGACAATATTTGTGGTTGGAGGACAAAATTTTCAAAAGAGAATATAAACGGATCATACAAACTAGCCAACTGAGCCAACTTCATTAATATCATTGCAATTTTCTCAGGATGAGTCTACTACACAGCTTAATTTTAAGACTGATTAACTATCATCATTGTACTTCTATTCTGATGCAGGCGGCTGAGTTTTATTGACATCATAATCCTTTCTGCTATAGATCAGTAATTTAATAAATATAAATTTTGTCTTTAGTTATATGCTAAGGTGAAATACAGAAATACAGAAAATAAGTACAAATATTAGATAATATACGTGAATTCGTAATTTTTCTAAAGTTCTCTGTTTAGATTTGTAATACTGCAGTTTGATACTCATTCAATGCTAAACGATATGCATCACATATTTTTAGAGTTGTCAGCATGTAATGGTTTTTTCTATTTGCAGACTTCTTCATGTAGTCATAGTACATACCGTAGACTTTGTTCATCTTTCCTCTTTAAAGCACTGCGCTTATATAATGATTACTATATTTTATACACTATATTAATTACTTTAATCATATATTTTTTTATTGTAAAAAAAATCTCACATGAAAAATTATAACACTTTTATTAATCATTATATGTATGTTTGGATTAAAGTTTGCAAACTTAAGTTTGCAAACTGAGTTTCCAAAAGTATCTCAAGTCTTACTTCTCCCAAATTCAGTTTCAAAGCAAAAATTTACTCTTAAACATACTTTTGAAGGGTAACAAAAAATAATCCCAAAATGATTTTATTCTCAAACGTGCTTTTGGATTCTTTCACCTGAAATCCAAACATGCTTTAACTTTATATCAATTATTACTAAACATTCTTTATTTTTATATTCATTATATTTTAATTACAAAATATTTTTAATTTATTGTTTGCTAAATTCCTAAATATAATATTTTATATATATTATATAATTACTCCATATATTTAATAAAAATACGATATAATTAATTATATATAGTATCTCTTTAGGCACAATTAGGAGACTAATTCTTCAGTTATTAACATTTGTAAGGTAAGGGATGTTTTTTTTTTGTCCTGTGTCATTATAGTTTTGTCATTATAGTTTTTTTAAACATAGTAATTAAAAAAAGAGTAAATTACACGGACACTCCCTGAGATTTGCTCTTATTACACTTAGCACTCCTCTATTTTTTTACATTACTTTTACACCCCTAAGGGGGGTAAGTGTAATATTTTTTAAACCTGAGAGAGGGGGATCAATGTAATGATTTATGCCTATAGGGGGGTCGGTGTAACAAAAGTCCAAAAATTATGGGGTTTTTTGTAAGGTTCAAAAATGGAGGGGTGTCGGTGTAATAAATGCAAATCTCAGGGGTGTCCGTGTAATTTACTCTCAAAAAAGATTGTAAGATAACTTTAACAGTATGTTATTCTAAATTTAATTTTTTTTAACAAAAAACATGTTAAATTGTTATTTGTATTTTTTTTATAATTACCAATATTATTTTTAAGAGTTACGTTAGATAACTTTAATATAAATTAAGCATAGTTTAAACTACAAATAAAATATAACTAAAATGTAATAATATAATTTAAACAAAAGATTCAGTAAAAGTGATGTTAATTTAATCATATCATTAATATTAATATTAATTAATATTATGACAAAGAAGGCTACTAATAGACATTAATAATTACATAATTCATTATGAAATATAATATCATTAACTTTTATTTAATGATGAACAACTTTTGAGTTATCAATGTAAATTATAATAATAATAATTTCAATTAAACATATAAATATAATAATAATAATAATAATAATAATAATAAAAAAAAAACCCATAATCATAAAAATAGTCCTCATTCAATTATATATCTTTTAATTTATTTTAAAATAACTTTAACTTATCAAATTAACTGTTATCCTTACCTTGTATGTGTATCAATAATAATAATAATAATAATAATAATAATAATAATCTAATTTACAAAGACTACTTGATCTGTTTAGTTTTTCTTATCATATAAATACTAAAGATAAATAGATGGAATGTGATTTAGATTGATGTTCCAGCTGAACTTGATAACTGAGATGGTTTTCCAAGTGAATAGTGTGTAGGGCAAAGTAGCTTCTGAAGGATAGCAGTTGAGAATGTCCATGGCCTCAAGGTTCTGGGAGACAAAGCCTTTTGTTTAAATATAGTAAACTACACAAGTTCCACTATTTGTTTTCTCCTTCGTTACCTTCTTCTTTTTTCTCCATCATCACTATTCTCTATCTTTCCCTCCTGTCTTTCCCATCTATCTCTCATTCCATTACCTCCTTCCCTATGGCATACCTCTTTCCCTTTCGAAACATCAATCAAATAACACCGTCTGCTGAAAGTTGCATCCTCAGAGTGAAAATTCTACGTATGTGGAATGTTCCAGACAAAAACAATGTCAATGATCTTCAGCCCTTACAAATGATCTTGATGGATACTCAGGTTTTTTTTTTGGACCATATATTAGTGTATTTATGTTTTGGAATATACACCGTAAAATATTCATCTTTTTGGTATTTTTATTTTAGTATTTTTATTTCTCATTTTTAACAAGAATGACCTATATTTATCTGTTTTACAGGCATCAAGGATTCAAGCCTCAATTGACAAGAATCTCCTTCTCTCTTCTAAGTTTAAGTTGAAGGAAAATGGGGTTTATTATATAAATAATTTTCGTGTAGTTGAAAATACGGATGACATTCGAGTTGCGATACATCATTATCGTTTAATTTTTCTTCCAACTACCAACATTACTCGTGTACAAGATGCTTTTCCTACTAATCTTGGATATCTTTTACTGAGTTGTTCTCAAATTTCATCACCTAATACAAACTTAAACTATTTGGTTGGTATGTTATTTTTCTTTTCTGTTTTTCTATCTTAAAATAAATAAAACAATATAAATATTTGACATGTGATATGCTATATCGTTATTAACTTTTATCTTTTATAAACAATACTTCTGAAGATGTTATAGGAATCCTCACTGGAGTATCAATGCAGAAGCAGTATGTTAACTCAGACAAATCTACCAGATTCTTGACCATTGAAGTAACAGATTTAACGTAGGTTTAAATTTATATGTTTAAAAAACATTTTTTTAATATTATTCATTAAATTTTTATTTTTAAAATAATTTTTTTTCAGTGGAAAGGCTCTAATCCTTCTATTTGGAGAACATGTAGATGTTGTTCTACAACATTTGGACAACAATCCTAATACCACACATACGATTTTGGTCCAATATATCAACATCATAAGAACTAATAATTCTATTTTATATGGTATTTTTTCTTAACATACATATACTTTGTATTTTTAATCTTTTACTTGATTAACCATCATACATATAGTTTAGGGATGTTATCAGTGTTCTTATTTTGTTTCTTAGACTTCTATTTTTTTCTAATCTAATTTTTTTGTCATAAATTTTTCCAGGTGAAGCTGTAGCTCAAAGCTATCTATCCGCCACCAAAATAGAATTTAATGCTGAAATCCCTGAACTAATTTTACTAAAGGACCTATAATATTTTCCTCATTTTTATTTATATGACTCTTCTCATTATTTAATTTTATGTCATATCAGTGTAACTTCAAATTCATTATTTTTTATACTTATATATCTGTCTTTAATATGTGTATACAAGTTTTTATTTTGTTTTACAAGTTTCCATATACTTCTTATTTTAGGATGTTGTCACAACAGAGCCACTTCAATCCTGGTTTAATACTTTATGCTAAGCCTACAAGAGTTGTATCAGTTAAAGAGGATTTCACAGGAAAAAATAATAAGATAAAACTTGATCAGCTTGATGCAATTTTAGAGGTTGATATTTTACTAAGTTTGTATTTTTATTTATAAAATTTTATTTATTAACTAATCATTAAATAATAATGTTATTATTTTTCATATTTTTCAAAATGAAGGCTATGTTTGTTGCGTTACAGTTTTATCTATTGTTCCAAAAAATAGATGGTGGTATTATGCTTGAGGTTGCCCAAAACCTGTCAACTTTGATGGTAGTTCATTTCATTGTGACTCATGCGAAGATTGGAAGATACTTCCTTTACCTAGGTTAAAGACTAAATACTTTTTATTTTATTTTAATTAAATATAAATGTGATTTGAATAATATTATAAATTATACACACACACATATTTATGTTTTGTCTATATACACTAATTCATCAATCATTATTCTTTATTTTAGATGTTTATATCAAAAAAATATTTATAACTTTCTATCAATATTTCAATAATATTATCATATGGATATTAAGTTTTGTATTTTAGAATATTTAAATTTATAATTTATTTTATAACTATTATTATACTAACTACTGTATAATCTCACTCCATTTTAGGTATGATTTGAGCCTACGATTGACTGATGGTATTAATTCTCTAATCTTTCAATTTTCTGACAAAGATATTGAAAAGTTAGTAAAAAAGAGTTGCCAAGAGTTATTGAATGACATGAAGGTTTTATTCTTAATACTTAAATTATATTCATTGATTACTCTATTTAATTGTTTTTTATATTTATATATTTATTTTATGTTATTATAGGATCCCCCTAACAGTGAAGTCCCATTCATTGTTAGAAAAAATGCTAAGAACAGACTTCTCCTTATTACAGTGCAAAAGATGCAACACTTCAATGAAATTACCAATTCTTACTTCAAGATTACCAAAATTTGTGATGATGTGAATGTAATTTCGAAATTCTTAAAAGAGGAAGAACAACAAACGATTAAATATTTTGGAAAGGTCAGTCAATGTATTTTTACTTATTTTTCTTTATCTTTGTGATAGTTTGTAATACTTTGAATTTTGAGTAATTTTTTTCTTTTTCACCTTTTTATTAGTTACCTGAGTTACAAGACCAGGCATCACAATATCGTCAAAAAGGTATTCCAAAATTCACCAGTTCTTAT
The DNA here is from genome assembly GCA_026413185.1 of Pueraria montana var. lobata. Classification (NCBI taxonomy): domain Eukaryota; kingdom Viridiplantae; phylum Streptophyta; class Magnoliopsida; order Fabales; family Fabaceae; genus Pueraria; species Pueraria montana. Next base: position 5,252,515 of record CM048652.1, read on the forward strand.
TCGTCTACTCTTGATGGTGAAGTTAGTAAAATATGTCCTCTCATATTCAATGGAATTCCAGCAAACCTAAAATCTCCAGTTGTCTCTCATGTTGACATTGCTGAAAAAGAGTCTGAAACTTTAAATCCAATAAAGGTTAGTTTATAATTCATTTTATTTGATTAACTATTCATTAATTTATTTGTTATATTTTGAATCTTTTTACAACATTTCAATAATATTATATTTTACAATGTACTATATGCAGATCATTCAATTAAATTTTTGTAATCTTTCCAGATTTTTTATTTCTTTCCTCTGGAACTGACATTTTCTGAGACCAATGTTGGCACCTCCAATGTATCTCATGCTGATGACGAATTTGATGGTCACGATGATAATCTTCCTAGCAGTATTCTTAAAGAGGCTGTGTCAAAATTCCAAGCAGTTGCAACAACGTCCAAATCTTTATGCAGCATTGGAAAAAACACTCATGATCAGTATATTTCAGAGATCTCAGCCGGAAAGAAACCCATGATTAAGTAGAAGTTATATTCCCCATAATATGTATTTTGTTCAATGTATATTCTATTGTCAGTGTTTGTACAACAAAATGTTTGGATTCTAATCCAGTTAAAACTTTTTAGTAATATTTTGTAATAGAGAACAGAGTTAAAGTTATTAATTGAATGCATCTAACACAATACGTTAACCATAATTATTTATTTCTCTTTTTATATTATTCTTATCTATCATTAACTTACATTAATTAAACCTGACCTTTATGTCTATGTATTGTTTCATAATAAAAATAATTAAAAATGTTCACCATTATTGAAAATTCTTATCATTTATCTAATTTATAAAATAAAATTATTGACATGTTTTTAATATATTTTCTTAATATTAACTAATTATGACTTTCTTATTTTTAATAAATTCATGTATAAATTAATCAATAATTATATTTTTAATAAATTCACTCTATATATTAATTTTAGATATTTCTTACTTATTTATTTTAATACAAAATTTTAATTATTAAAAGTATTTATATTATTTACAAGTTACAATTCTTTGTTGATTAAATTTGCATTTTTATTTTTTCAGTTTCATTCTTTTTTAACTACATAAACTTTTAACCATAAAGATAATTTTCCATGATTTATTATTATATTAATGATAAATTTTACATAATCTAATATATCCATTATTATTATAGTCTATTATTATATAGGCTTAAATACATTTTTAATTCTTCCAATTTATTTTTTTGTTTGTTTTTGTTTCTTATAATTTTTTTTAATACAATTGAAGAAAGGCTAGTAAGTACAAGTTACTGTTTGGTGAATAGTCTTTTTTTTTCCTCCTTTTTTCCTTCTTCATTCGTCTATCCGTATTCCTTTTTCTATCTTTCTTTATCTCTCTCACTCAAATACTCCTTTTTTTTTCCTTCTTCATCTCTCTTACTCACATTCTCCTTCTTTCTTTCTTTCTTTCTTTTTTCCTTCTTCATCTCTCCTCACTCTCACGTACTCTTTTTTTTCCTTCTTCATCTCTCTCATGCCAATTGCAAATTATGTTTGTTTTATTTTTCGTCTTTAAAGTGTTTTTTATAAGACTTTGAAAAGTTAAAAAAAATACAGTTAATATTAAAAAATCACTATCTAAACCACTTCAAGAATTAAAAATAATATAAAATAATTTAAAATAGCTAAAATCAACTTTTTTTTTTCAAAGACTAAAAAAAAAGTTAAATTGCAAAGAGTAAATAGTTATTTAACACTGTTATATATAAAATTACAACCACATAGTGTCACGTGCTCTGTGTTTCTGTTTTTCTAATTTTTAGTTTTTGATATTTTATTCTATCCTATATGTTTAGTATGTACTTTACACTTTTGTATTTTATATACACTTCATCTCTCTCTTAGATTCTTTTCTCAAACTACGAAACTATACTTTTTTAAGCAGTGTTTGAGATCAGTTTTTTTTACTTTGTTTTATGCATCAGTGTCCATTGTTTATAATTATAAGTTTCTTATGTTTCATATTCTTTCAAACTGTAAGTACTCATTCTTATTGTTTCATCTATTTGGTATAACATTCTTCAATTCATCTGTTCTTCTTTTCTTTTGTTTTCTTTCCTTCTTCGCAGATCTATTTTTTTTTTGTATTTATAGTTTAATAAATATTAGTTTACTTTATTAAGTTAACGTTGATACATATCTTTAATATTTTAGTCTTCTATATTGTATTTTATAATTCTCTTATATGTTTTTTTGTTATTTTTTTCTCATGTAGATCTGAAAAATGAGGAACAAAAGAAAAGTTCAAAGTTATTTTACTGGTGCTTCAAGCTCTCAGTTTTCTCAATCAACAATGAACCCGATTCTTAATCCAAGATCTAGCCGCATTCACCTTCGTTAGATTTTATTATACTTTGATATGGTTAATCCAAAAAATTTAGATATGTTTTTCTATTAATTTGACTTTTTTGTAATAACTTATATTATATGCAGTAAGTCAATCTCCTCAGCTACCATTACAAACTGAAATTTGTAGTTCATCATTCAACTTTACCGATTTCAATGAATCAGGTATTATTTATTTTATAGTATACATGTTATTATATAATGACTACAAGAAATGTAGTTTGAAATATAATACATAATTATATCATTTTGCAAAAAACATATTAAAATAAAATACTATAATAGTATTGAATCCCTAAAAAAAACACATTCAGTCTATTTACAATTTGTAACTATTAATATTATTATTATTATATTATATATGTGTGTATATCTATTTTTATCTATCCATTTTTCATAAATTATACATATTTTTTTGACTTATTTCACTATTTTTTTTATAACTTAAATGCAGAAAGTCAATGTCCTCAACTACCATTGGTCTCTCAAATTGGTTGTTCATCACGTAATTATACTGAGTTCAATGAAGCAGGTATAATTATCTTTTATAGTAGACATATCATTGGTTTATAATCATTGAAATATTATTTTTAATATTAGATAATTATTTCATATACCACAAAACATATTAAATTAAAATAAAAAACATTTATACTATTAAAAATATAAAAAGGTAAAAACACATAATAACATTATTTATTATATTTACACATTTATTTATTTATTTATTATGCTATATTCAACATATTTTATCTAAATATATTTTAATTATACTTTTCAATATATTAAATAAATTGCATTGTTTATTATGTAAATGTAGATGCAGATGATAATTCTCAAGATGCTTCTACATTGGAATTTAGTAATATATGTGAACTGATAGGTAAATGTATTTTATTTATTTATAATAATTTACATTATGTATCATTAAATTACATATCTAATTATGTTTAATTATATATATATATATATATATATATATATATATATATATATATATATATATATATATATAGGAGAATCAATTATGAAGGATTATTCCTCGCTTTGCCAAGACTTTATCAATGAATGTTATGTTGATTCAGTTATTGATCATGCACTTTTTTCTAAAAGTGAAGCTCAAGGTACCAGGATTTTGTTTTACAATTTATTCCGTTAGTTTCTTTCTATTAACCTTTTTTAATTAATATATTTTGTTAATAGGGTACAATGACATAGGAGATATGTCTATGATATGTAGATATTGTTCATCCATATATTGGTTTGAAGAACGTTCTGAAAAATCTGCTAAAAGACCCAAAGCTGAGTTTTCTTTATGTTGTATGAGAGGAAAAATTCGTTTGCCTCTAATGGCATCACCTCCGCTGCTAATTGATAATTTGTTCAATGGTAATGACACAAGAAGTACCCACTTTCTAAAAAATATAAGAGCTTACAATTCAATGTTTGCTTTTACTTCTATTGGAGGAAAAATTGAAAGTAAATATAATGATGGTGGAGGCCCTCCCCAATTTGTTATTTCTGGTCAAAATTATCATCGAATTGGAAGCTTATTACCAAACCATGGCGATACCCCAAAGTTTGCTCAACTATACATATATGATACCGAAAATGAAGTTCATAACCGATTAAGTTCTGTGAGGTACTTTAATTTTAATTTAATTAATTGTGATAATTTATTAGTTATAGTATAACAGAAATGTTTGTTTCTATACCACTTTTCAGTTTCGGTAATCATGATCATCTTGATTCATCATTAGTTGCTGATTTAGTTGAGATGATTGATAACAACAATGTGTTGGCAAAATCATTTAGAATGGCTCGTGATTGTCTTTATGTCGGGTCTGCACAAAGATTATCTCTCAGATTGTTCAGAAAACATTGCAATGATCCTAGAACATATAATTTACCATCTATTGATGAGGTTGCTGCTTTAATAATTGGGGATTTTGAAACATCTGATTGTGGCCGTGATATTATTGTTACATCTAATGATGGTGCCTTGCAAAGAATTCATGAAACCCATACAGCATTTATTCCTTTGCAATATCCTGTATTGTTTCCTTATGGTGACGATGGATACCAAGAAGACATTCCTTTTGAAGAACAATCTAGAAGAAACACATGTAGGAAAAGAAAGCGTATTTCTCTTCGGGAGTTTATCTCATTTCGTATTCAACATATAATTAATGAGAAAAATCTTATAATACTTTCTAGCAGGTTATTTCAACAATTTGTGGTGGATACATATTCAATGATAGAAGCTCAAAGATTATCTTACATTCGACAACATCAAAATGACATTAGAAAGGATTTTTTAAGTGGAATTCAAGAAGCTGTTAATCGGGGTGACATTGATCCTTCTGTAATTGGTTCTCGAATTGTTCTACCATCTTCATTTGTTGGTGGACATCGGTACATGTTTCAAAATTGTCAAGATGCAATGGCTATATGTCGACGTTTTGGGTATCCTGATTTGTTTCTTACTATTACATGTAATCCTAAATGGCCGGAGATCCAAAGATATCTTGATTTAAATATGTTGAAGCCTCATGATTGTCCAGATATATTGTGCAGGTTGTTCCATATTAAACTTAATGCTATGATGTCTGAATTTAAGAAAGGCGTTTACTTTGGGAAAGCTATTGCAGGTATGATATCTTAAAATATATTTTAAATTTTTTATTTTATTAATTTACATATCGATTTATTGAACATATTTCACATAATTATATTTAAAAACTTTCTTATTTTTTTTTCCTTAGGAATGTACACAATAGAATTCCAAAAGAGAGGTTTGCCCCATGCTCATATATTGCTTTGGATGGATATGATAGAGAAACTTAACACAACTGATCAGATTGATTCTATTATTTGTGTTGAATTTCTTGATCCAACCAAATATCCTAAGCTTTTTGATGTTGTGCCTTCATATATAGTACATGGTCCTTGTGGTTTTAGTAGAAGAAACTCTCCTTGCATGAAGGATGGTAAATGCTCAAAGTATTTTCCAAAGAAATTTGAGAATTCTACGATTTTTGATAATGATGGTTTTGCAATATATAGGAGAAGAGATACAGGAGTACATGCTATTCGTAATGGAGTTAAATTGGACAATAGATTTATTGTTCCTTACAACCCATTGTTGTTGATGAAATATCAAGCTCATATCAATGTTGAATATTGCAACAAAAGTAACTCTATAAAGTATCTTTTCAAGTATATGAACAAAGGTGTTGATCGAGTTACATTATCTCTTGCAAACAATGAAAATTCATGAGTCGCATTTAATGAAGTTGATGAAATCAACCAGTATTATGACTGTAGGTATTTGTCTCCTTGTGAATCTATTTGGCAGATTTTTGCATTTGATATTCATTGTAGATGGCCTTCTGTTAATAGATTGAGTTTTGATTTACCTGATCAACAAGTTGTCCTTTTTAAGGATACAGAAAGGATTGACAATGTTTTAGCTCGAAATATTGAAAAGAACACAATGTTTTTGGCTTGGTTTGATGCTAATGTTAAATATCTAGAAGGGAGAAATCTAACATATTGTCAATTTCCTGAAGCATTTGTCTTTGATGATGAATTGATGGAATGACGACCTAGAAAAAGAGGATTCTCTGTAGGAAGATTAAGTTATTACCCCCCAGGATCTGGCGAGGTTTATTACATGAGATTGTTACTTAACATTCAAATTGGATGTACATGTTTTGAGGATTTGAAGACGATAAATGGCAAAACATATGATACCTTTCGTGAAGCTTGCAATGCATTAGGATTGTTATCTAATGACAAAGAATTCATCGATGGTATCATTGAAGCATCTTATTTTGCATATGGTATTTATTTGAGAAAGTTATTTATCAGTCTTCTATTGTCTAATAGTATGTCAAGGCCTTTGGATGTCTGGGAAAATACATGGAACTTATTATCTGATGGTATTTTATACAAAAAAAGAAAAGAACTAAAACATCCAGGTAAGTTTACCTTTTTTTTCTTAATATCAATTTTTAAATCTTTTATTTAACTATTTATTTATTCACTCACTGATTGTAATTTGATTTTTTTAAATTTACAGATTTGGTCATTCCAGATGATAAAATCAAGAAGCTTTGCTTGATTGAAATTGAAAGATTGTTAATGTTGAATGGGAAGTCATTAAAAGATTTCGATACAATGCCAACCATTGATTCAAGGGAAGTTGATGAATTTGGTAACATATTCTTATTTAATGAATTGAATTATGATGTTAACTTGATGGAAAAATTGCATGATGAGCATTTCTTATTTCTAAATGATGATCAAAAGAAAGTATATGTTGAAGTTTGTGAAGCATGTAATCATGGCAAGGGTGGATTTTTTTTTGTCTATGGATATGGTGGTACTGGAAAAACATATTTGTGGAATACACTTTCTTACAAATTGCGATCTGAAAGAAAAATTGTACTGAATGTTGCTTCTAGCGGAATTGCATCTCTTTTATTGCCAGGAGGAAAAACTGCACATTCTCAGTTTGCTATTCCATTAAATCTTAATGAAGATTCATGCTGTGGTATCAAAATAGGTAGCTTGAAAGCAAAATTGTTGCAACATGCATCATTAGTAATATGGGATGAAGCACCAATGGTTAACAGATGGGCATTTGAAGCATTTGATAGAACTTTGAGAGATATTATGCGTGTTAAAGTTGAAGATAGTGTTCATAAGCCTTTTGGTGGTAAAGTGATTGTTCTTGGTGGTGATTTTAGACAAATCTTGCCAGTTGTTCCTAATGCTAATAGAAGTGAGATTGTAATGGCAATTGTTAACTCTTCAAGATTATGGAAGTTTTGTAAAGTATTGACATTGACACAAAATATGCGATTAAAAAATGGAGATAATAGCAGTGATCAACAAGAAATTCAAGAATTTGCTAATTGGATTCTTAATTTGGGTAATGGTCAATTAGGAAATTACAACAATGGTGAATCTGAGGTTGAAATGCCTATCAATTTGTTAATCCCAAAAAATGGATTTCCTATTGAAGATATCGTAATGTCAACATATCCTAATTTATTGGATAGATTTGGTAATGTTGATTACTTCAAAGAAAGAGCTATTTTAGCTCCTACTTTAGAAGTAGTTAATAATATCAATGAATATGTGCTATCATTATTACCTGGTGAAGAGAAAGTCTACTTGAGCTCTGATTTTATACTAAAAGTTGATGACGATATATCTGTTCAAGCTGATTGGATAACTACTGAATTTTTGAATGACATTAAATGTTTTGGTCTACCTGATCATCGATTACTACTGAAAGAAGGTGTTCCTGTAATGCTCATAAGAAATGTTGACATGTCATCTGGCTTATGTAATGGTACAAGACTTATTGTTCAAGAATTAGGGGTTAACATCATTGGTGCAACTATTATCACTGGTTCACACATTGGATCTAAAGTTTATATTCCTCGAATGAATTTAATTCCATCAGATCGTATGACTCCATTCAAATTTCAAAGGCGCCAATTCCCTCTCATTGTTTGTTTTGCTATGACTATTAATAAAAATCAAGGACAAAGTCTATCCCAAGTTGGTGTATTCTTACCTAGACCTGTTTTCTCTCACGGTCAACTTTATGTTGCAGTTTCACGTGTTAAGACCAAATCTGGGTTGAAGTTGTTAATTTGTGATGATAACAATGATAGACTTACCACGATCAAGAATATAGTGTACAAAGAAGTCTTTGCCAAAATATAGTTGTATGCCACTTAACAATCAGTTGTAGACCATTTGACATTAATATGGTTGATGCATGATATGCACTTTATTCATTACAAAGAAAAATGTAAACAAAATGTTATCTTCAGGATGAATGAATATAAAAAAAAATCCCGAGCATCGCCGGGTAGAGTCACTAGTTCTCCAACAATTAATCTAGGCAAAGCAAAGATTGAATTTTCTACGAAGAAATTCATGCTTGCCAATGTTGCTTAATTTAATATTTTTTTTGTCATTGCGTGGGTGCAAAATGGGCGATTTGGTAAGAGTTAGGATGACACCCCACAGGATACGATGAATGGAGGGTTATGTATATACAACTGAAAAATTATAAGGCTTAAATATATTTTGATCTCTCAAATTTAGATCATTATTATTTTTAGTCTTCTAAATTTAAATTTATTTTTTTAGTCTTTTCATTTTGAAAATATTTTTTTAATCTGTCATGAATGATTTTTAGTAGTTTGGATACTCAAATGGCTTTTGACTACACGAGGAATTAAAAAGAATATTTTTTTTGAAATTGAAAGACTAAAAAGGACAAATTTAAATTTAGGAGACAAAAAATGACCTAAATTTGGAGGGACAAAAAACATATTTAAGCAAGAAATAGATAAATTGTTTGGTTTAAAAATATATTTTATTTTTACTTTTAATTATAAAAAGAATATTTGTTTTTCTTTAATTCTATTTTGTATAGAAAATAATGAAAAGAAAAAAAATAATATAATTTATTCTTAAATAAAAGTAAACAATAATAAATTTTTTTTTTAATATTTCTTATATAAACTTTTGAAAATAGGAAATAAAAAATTGACTGGTTTGAAAAAAATATTTTTTTATTTTTAATTGTAAAAATATTATTTTATTTTTACTTTTTTCTCGTTTTTAGAATGTATATATGAAACAGAAAAAAAGGTATTATTGTTTTTATGTTCATTTTTTGTTTGTATTAATTGACTAAAAATAACTTTTTTTATTTTTATTTTGAGTAAATTACTTTTCGCTACCTTGAGATTTATTTATATGACACTAAACTCCAAATTTATTTAAAAACTAGTACGGTACCCGTGCCTTCGCACGGGTCACACTCGTGAACGGATCAAAGTGAATTTTGTTTAAATTTAGAAAATAAAATTAAAACCAAGAAATAAAATAAAAGACTAAAAGTGTATTTTCATCTTATCCAAATATATAATTATTTAACACAAAAAATATATAAGTAATGGTTGTGATAGGCATGGCAATAGGACAAGGGGTGGGGACGAATGTGTCGATCCCCGTCCCCGTCCTCACTCCCCCTACAATGTTCCCATCCTCATCCCCGACAGAGATAAAATTTTATACCCATTATCGTCTTCATTTGGGTCGGGTATACTATCATGTCCCATCCTTGCCCACTCAAAATGATTACTACTTTATAACAATATATTTGTACTTATTTTTTTTGTCTAATTTTAAATTTAAAACTAATTTTAGATGTTATTAAATTGAATAAGTCATAAAAAAGGAATGATTCATAACATAAACTCGGCCCATTATAATAAAAAAAGATGTTAAGTCTTAGCCTGTCGGTAAAAGTGGGTATTTTTGGTCAAACTTGGAGTAGATTCGGGTGAAGTACGGGGATTCTTGCATCGTTTAAAAAAATATTATACCTTTACAAAATATTTTTTTATGAATTTATAGTTAGACGAGAGCAATAATGCCACATCAATGAAATTACTCAAATGAAAATAAAGGTTAATAAGCTTTCAAATTATGTAGGCTATTTATAATCTGAATAAATTGCATAAATTGAACTAAGTATGCTAACGTGTACTCCTTCCATCTCTATCTATAAGACCATTTTTAGAAAATTATTTGTCTCTTTTTATAAGATCATTTTCTAATTTCTATATGCATTAATTATTTTTTTTTCCTAAAGTACTCTTAATTAATTATTCTCTATCCAAACCATAGTTTTAAAACCCGGACCGACCCGACCGGTCGGACCGGGAACCGGTGGTTAGACCGGGTCGAGTCGGTCATCGGACCGGTCATGCTTTCGATCCGGTCAAACTCGGTGTGATCCGGTCAAACCCGGGGTTAAATCGGTGACCCGGTGACCCGACCCGGTCACGTTTTTTTTTTTATTTTTTTTTAATTTTTAATTTTTAATTTTTTTTAAAATTTTTATTTTTTAATTTTTTTTTAAATTTCTTGAAACGACGTTATTTGGATAAAAAATCAAAAGAAAGAAAGGTTTTGTGGCTGTGACCGTTTGCCAAAATATTGCTTGTTGTGTCGTGTTTGTGAGTCTGTGAATTTTCTTCTTCAAACTTCAAAGTGCACACACATAAACCCTAATGCCATCATTTCAACCACATCGATCCACACCACATGATTCTATTTAATCCAACTTGAATGTTATTTTTAGTTAATTATGTTTTATTATTTATGAGTAGTGATTCTTAGGTAATTGATACTGTGATTCTATCACTGTGAATTTTGTTTGAAGAAGTGATGGTACAGTTGATAGTGTGATTCTATTATTTTAAATTATGTTTAAACTTTAAAAAAGTTTAATAAGTAATTTATAATGTGATTTTATTACTGTGAATATCAATAGATTTGAACTTGAAAAATAAGCTTGTGAAATTATATTAATTTGTTATGTGATTTTTTTTTTACTTTTTTAAGACAGGTATAAAATTTTCAATTTTTTTAATACAAACCGGGTCATGCGGGTCAATTAGTGACCCACCGGTTCGACCACTGACCCAGTGACCCAGTGCCTTGACCGGGTCGGTTTTTAAAACTATGATCCAAACATTAATTTTGATTAGATGAGAAGCAATTAAGTGGAGAGGAGATGATTAATTTCAAAAAAGTTAAGGGTACTTTTGGAAGAACAATACACATTATTGCCAAATCTAATATGATTAACTAAATTAAAAGAGTATTATAAATAAGGACGGAGGGAGTAATTAGAAAGACAACATAGACGTTTTATTGCAAAGATACCCCTGGTCCAGTGGTCCCTAATGAATTACTCATGCATTTGCACATATTACATTGATCTCTAACATGTTTTAAAATATTTATATTTATAATTATTTTTTTAAAAATAAAATATAGAGTTAAAAATTAAGTTTTAATGACAATAAATAAGATAGAAGGAAATGTAATTTGGGCGACAGTTTGGTTTAGTATTTTTTTTGTACCTCATAAAAATTTTTACCAATTTTTTTATCGTTGACACAATTTACAATTTTCAAAAAGTAATGAAGTTATTACTTTTGAATTGGACTATTTAAAATCTTAATTGTAATTGCTTAAAGGCCAAGTTAAATTTATATTTTAATTATAAATTTAAAATTTATGTTAAAGAAAGTGATTCACACCTAAAAATAATTCTTCCTATCATCAATTATATCATCAACGTTGTCAAAAAAAAATTATAATCATCAACTAATATTTGTTTACATACAGATTTATTATAAAACTAAATGGACAGAGTTGTCGTAATTAATAACACACATTCCTACTACTAATTAGAATAAATTGGGCTACAATCTTCTTCAAGAAATTCACTTGCGTGCTGCTATTTAGCTTGAATAGATTTAATCATCCTTCAAGATTCCAAACATACCTTGAAGGGCGTAACAACCATCAAAAGAAACAAACACAAACTGTAACTTTGCTACCTATACCCCACAGACACATAAACTCCCTATATTGTTTACAGACTTGCAAAAAGCAAACCCACACCAGCTGAATTCGTTCTATAGTGCACTGTTATAACCTTGGACATGCTTCTGTCATATGGATCGAACCTATTCTATCTGCTGTATGATCTGTTGTGGTTTAATGTATATCTCAGTATATCAAATTAACATCATAGCGATTATTACGCACCAGATGTATGCTTAATTGCCAAAACAAGTTAAGCCTGCCAGCTGAACAGAATCTTGACCATGCCCCCTACCCTTATTCAGAATCCCATCCACCCTTAATTCTAGCTTCCATATCCAATTCCATGTAACCAATTCCTACTGTCACTTCCCGAAACAATCACCAAAATAGTAACATCTACTATTTCTATATGAGGCCCTGCATTGAATTCCCATCCAAATGTTCCCCCTACAGACAGCCTGGACATCCTTCCAGATTAGTCAAGCACAAATCTGGACTATTAATCCATTCAAACAATGAATAATTGAACCCCTCAATCTTCACCTGCATCCATGACCACACTTTGAATCTAACTGCATCTATCAACTCTTCAAATGCTAGATTTCCATTTCGGAACAGGATGTCATTTCTAGTTTTCCATGGAGACCATAGAACTGCTACCTATAAGCTTGTTGACCCTTCTTACCTTTTAACAGTATGGAGTGCTGCCAGAAATGAGTAAATTCATATCAGTATATAGCATTGCAAGTTGAAAACGAATTTCCAAATTATTATTTCGTATTGTCTAACAGTTGATTAATACTCGACCAATTAGATAGAACTATTTCATAAAAGTACATAGTATATTACAACACTGAGCAATTGAAGGAACTATTTATCTCTTACAAATTTAGGACAATAGTCAATAGTCATCATGAAACATAATCAGAAGAGCAAGTGAATTGCATATATCAATAGCTATATTTTCTTCCCATTCCCAATGGCCAAATGTTCAAACTGAGCACACCCTCTATAACAAATAGTTGAGCTAACACATTTCATGAGTTTGGCTTACTCTTTCTGTCTTGTAATTCTACAGAATACATGAGTAATTGGGTCACCGAATAGGCTATTGATAAGAAAATCAAGGGACTTTTGCATCCCTCAATGAACTCTGGTGTCTTGGCACTGAAACACAATTGAAAAACAATTAAAATGGGCATTAATAAGTTCTACTGCCAACAAACAGATGCAATACCTCAAAACCAATAAGAAAAGGTTGATAAAAAGGACCATACAAATTATTATATTTGCAAGAATTTTATAATAGGTATGCTAGTTATTATACTTGAAAAATATTTCAGAACAAATAAATTGAATTGAAACTGAAACTAAGATTTGGAATTCAACCTTTGCAGCAAAATTTCAGCCCTTTGTTTTAATTGAAAAACAATTAAACTCAATGTACTTCAAGAATAACTCCTGACCCCGAGGAGGAATGTTTTATATGGCACCTAGTAAGTATGCACATGTATCTTTTAACCTTCTTATACCAGCTGTAACAGGTTGAGGCAGGAAAGAAGGATAAGAAAAAATAATGGGCAAGAGAGATAGGGACCAAGGGAGAGGAAGAGGAAAGAATACAATTTTTGAACCAACTTTTAGTCAAAAAATACCACACACACTCTTGTCGTTCCACCCTTGACAATTTAATTCCTTTGTTCCTATTACTTGATTATTAAAATGCATATATCCTTGACAATTTTATATTGCACACAAATACCAATGGAAATAAATAATGGGATCAAAGGGATTAATCCCTGTATCTGAGACTTGAACAATAATAACTAAACCAAGAATATATTTAATTTCTGTCCTTTGATTGCCAATTCAATGATTAAGATGTAGAATATCCCACGCTGAAAAAAACACCCTGAAAAAAGAATATCCTTCATTAACAGAACCTTATGGCTATTGGCATGATTGTAGATAAAATCATGCTAAATATAATCTTAGCAAGAGTAAAAGAAATTATTGTTGTAAAGCATCAGATAAAGATATAAATTAGTATACAATCAAATGTGTAAAAAAAACACAATGAGGTACATAAGAAATGAGACATGTGATTAGAAATGATTTCTTACCAACACCTACAATCTCACATGCTGGTCAAGGCCTTTTAGACATTACAGTAGTATTTTGAACTGAGGATGGAAAAATAGAAGCCAGAAATAGGTTCTATCTCCCACACTCAAAAAAAGATACAAAAAGATGATAGATTAATAGTAGAGAATTTGATTGAACAGTGAACAATCAAGCAACTCTAATTTGAATATAATGAAATTCAATCATTTTATGAAAAATTTAAAAAAAAAATCATTATGTCAGGCAAGCAACTTCAAACATTGAATTAATCATTATTTGTTTTTCTATTGAAGTAAAGTAATTAACATGTAATCATGGTTTTAAATTGCGGTCGCGGTCGCGATTGCGGTCGCGGTTGCGGCCATTGCGGCTACTACGTTGCGGATTGCGGTCATTGCGGCGTGAAATTAAAATATGTTTGCACCAAACATAGAAAAAAGTTCTATAATTAATTATATATATTTTATTTATAAGGTTATATAGATTTTCATTCATTTTTTTAGTCTTGGTATCATTTTAATGAATAATTTAGAATACATCTATAATGGAAATAGAGGTATATAAATATAAACAAATCTAGAAAGCAATCGGAATACAAAACTAATTGGTCTGACAAATATTTAATTTAGGATAAATTGTCTCAAATAGAAAAGTAAGAAATTAAAAGGTATATAAATCTAATCAAATCTCAAATATTAAATACATATTGTATATATACCTATTTAGAATTTATGAAATATCAATCAGTAATTAAATTAAATTTCAAACTTAAAAACAATTATTTATAGATATGAAATAAAACTAAATATAAACAAGAAAATTATTAATATTAATACAAAATATAAATAAAACTACGATTCTTAATTTATCAATTAATTATAATTAATTTTCTCTAATTTAGCAAATTTCTTCTAGAAAATCTCTACTTAATAACAATCAATTTTGTCACCCAATGTTTATTTATATTTTATCAAAAAAAATTTCTATCAAATAATTATTTTATCAAATAATTTTCCTTTTAAAAAAACTATATATACTTATTATAAAAAAAACTTATTTAGTAATTACATGTTGAGAGAGCATGTGATTCTGTTAATTGTAGAAGTTAAAATGTCTTAATAATTAATCACAAATTTGTCAAAAGAAATAATAATTATTCACCAAAAAAAAAAAACCTTAATAACCATTAATATATATATTTTTTAAATAAAAAAGATGAAACAGTTTTTTTTTTATGCGCATGAAAAGAAAACAGGAACCAAAGGAAAGAAAAACTAAACTCTAGGGAACATAGTTCCCACTGCGTCAGCTAAAAGAAAGGAGTGAACAGCAGTGGGACAATCTACCACTCCTTGGTTGATAAACTGTAAGGCCATTTTTGAATCTGATTCGCAAATAACCTCTGAATATCCCAAATCACTAGCAAGCTTAAGACCATAGAAGATAGCAAACAGTCCCGCTGTCATGTTAGAGCTGAAGCCACAATAAAAGATGAAACATTTGTTACCCCCAACACACACTCAGCAGCGCATCTTTTCAATTTGTTTTTCCTAATCTCTCTCTCAATTAGAGAAGCTGAGAAGGTAAAGTAAAAAGAAACAAAACAGAGGAACGAGAGTCGCTGAGGGAGAAACGGAAACCCAAACGCGACGGCAGTGCGGCGACGGCTGTGCGACCCAAACGCGGCGGCACTGCAGCGACAGTGGTGCGACCCAAACGCGGCGGCGGCACTGCAGCGACAGTGGTGCGACCTTTGTTCGAGTTGCGTCCTGTTGCGGAGACATAACGGAGGTGTCGCGGACGTTACGGCGTTGCGGCAAAACGTGTGATTTCAAATCACACCGCAATAGCGGCCTGATGCCGTTGCGGAGCAGCCCGCAACCGCAATATTGCGGCCGCAATACGTGATGCGGGCCGCTATTTGAAACAGAGCATGTAATCAATGCACAGTGGGGATTAGACCCAAAAGGATTAGATTATATAAACTCATTAATCACTCTCCCTGAGCATAAGAATATATAAGCCTTACATAAACCTTTGAATCACTAATTATTTTGAGATAGAGAGATAGGCACCAAAATTAGTCAGTGATAAATAGTGAGATAGAAACCAGCCTCTTTTGCCTTATTCATCAAGGCAATGGAATTCTCTTTCTCAAATCACCTTAGGCACAACAAAAGTGTGAAAAATAAAAACCCAGAAAAAACAATTAAAAAAACCATCAATTATGTTTTTTTACAAATGTGTTTTAAAGTGAATTGGGTTTAACAATCCATCAATTAACAATATCCGTAACCAACTCCAAAAAATGACACACCCAATCAAAGAGAAAAAGAAATCAATGAAAGTAAAAAACTAAAAAATCAATGAAAGAATAAATTACCTAAATAGCCAATCTATAAAACACCCAAACAAAACCCTAAAATCAAGAATCACCAAACCCCCTCAAAAGAAATAGAAAAGAACAAAGAAAACCCCAAAACCCGTTGACTGAATAAGAGAAAAAAGGGTAGTATAAACTTTACCTATGTGAATAGCAGCAGAGCAAGGGAAAAAAATGCTAAAACCCATGAGACAGAGTTGGTGGAAGACGAGATGGAGCTGGTCGGGAGGCAGGACGTCGCTGTTCAATGGCAACAGGTGGCGAAGGGGTGGGTTTGCAAAAGAAAGGAGAGAGATGGAGAGGTAGAGAATATGGGAAGAGGAAGAGGAGAAGAGATATCTGATAGAGAGAGAGAGTAGGGTTCGTGTGTGGGTGGGACAATTTGACAGAGAAGAAAAAAAAAAGAGTAAAGAAAGAAAAGCTTAAAAGCAAGAAAAAGCTAAGAAGAGTGGTTTAGGCGGGAAAAAAAATTCTAAGAGAGTGACACGTGTAGCAGTGGTACATTGTTTTATTAAGAGTATAAGATAAGATAAGATATAAGAAGATACCCTTCAATGAGTTGAGACTCTAATTCCAACTCTTTAAAAAGAAAACATGTTGGAGCTTTTTGGGCCGAAACATAGGCGGTATTATGTTGGGCCCAAGAATAGGCTATATTAAGGAGGAGGTCTGAGGTCAAATAGAATTGACTTGGGGCGGTGTGGTGTCGGTATTCACTATTCAGACCGAGAGTGGTTTTTGTTACGAAACAGAGAGAGATGGATGAGGAGAATGGTTACAGTGGAAGTAGCAGCTCTAACTTGGAGACTTCAAAGGCTGAGAGATCTGTGTGGCTGATGAAGTGCCCTTTGGTGGTCGCTAAGTCATGGCAGACTCATCCTCCTTCTCAACCTCTCGCCAAGGTTGTGCTCTCCCTTGATCCTCTCCACCCTGAAGACGATCCCTCTGCAGTCCAGGTTCCAATCCCATCTTTTGCCCTAATTTTATTTGCTTTTTCTTTTCTGCTTGTTACCCGGAAGGCTTATTGCTAATGGATATCGTATATAAGTTAAGTTGGATACCGCATCCATCGTTAAGATTTTTAACTTTTTTTTTTTTTTTAAGTTTAGTTGTTTTCAATCCACCGTCTTAAATTTCTCAAAATCTTATATATGCGCTTGTAATTTCGGAAAATCACAAAAATATGTTTGACCAAAAAACGACTGCTTGAAACGACAAATTCTCGGAATTGATTTTATTTGGAAGTTCATAAAATCAGAATTCATTTGTTTTTTTAAATCCTTTAGATAGGAATTGTATGTATCTATGTTACCAAGGTTTTAAATTGTGGTTGCAAGGATGCGGTTTTGTCGCAATCTTTTACCTTGACGTTATGGCTGCAATCGGATGTTTTCTTAAAACCTTGAATGTTACTGAAGTTGTTGATTTCCCCTTTGAACTGCAAATTGGTTTGTTTGTTCCACTTTGTTGTTCAGTTGCGTACTGATTCCTGGAAAATGATGTACGCATAGAGCAACAGAGCATGGATAGATAATGCATGGCGGTGGAGTTAGCATCGAGACAGGTAATGGGTGGAGCTTGGATCTCAGGATTGAAGGTTGGTGGGGGAAGATTTTGTCTAACTGCAACTTCATCACTGATAGGGACACGAGTACATAATCACCTCTGCCTCCTAGTGCTACATTTTTTTTTGCCCTCACATTGCCCTCAACTTTGTGAGTGCTATCCACAACACAGATTGTATTTGCCTTGGGATGAGATTAGAGTCCCAAGTGCAAGATTGTCAAACTCCAGAGACTACATAAACTCATGGAGCTTTTGTAGACTCAACATGTAAACCCCTACGAGTTTATAAAGAAATTTGTAATATATATGCATAAACATAATACTTTTAACACAACTAATAATATATTACAAATACACTACTCATAGATAGATAGTACACAACACATATTATAATATTATAATATAATATACACAATTCAGATTATATCAGACACCAAAACATAACTCGGATAGTTTATTCAATGAAAGGTAATGAGGAAGATGGAAGGGGAAAGAACGGAAAGGGAATAATTCCCCTTATTTGGGACTAAAAATTTTATGAAGCTACAACAAACACTCATATGAAGAGCTGTTCAGTGTTACATGCATATTTTGATATCAGACATTGGTGCTTGGGATAACAGAGAAAAGTGAATGGAGCTTAATGGACTCTCACATGAGCTAAATGGATTCACTGGTTCAGAACTGAATTTTAGTGTAGTTGAGCCTGGATTAGACGAATGAGTCCTATAGCACTTGGCTGAACAGAAGCTTCACAGAATCGAGCCTGGGAACAGATGCGATGAGAGCAGACATACAGATGAAAGGCGAGAACAGAGAACAGAATCGTGCCTAGGAACAGATGCGATGAGAGCAGACAAACAGATGTGTTAAGTTAAAATGGTGTATTTTATTATTGACTGTCTTGTAATAGTCTTTTCTTCTTTTCCTCTGCTGTTTTCTGATTATAGCTGTTCTGTAGAGGTGCTCAGTCTGCACCTCAGTTGTAATTGTTGACTTTGATGTTTTCCTTCTTATAAAGAAGCTTTGGCTGAGTGTAGAGAAAGTTAAGCTCTACACATTCAAAACTAAGTTTCTCAAGTTGGTATCAGAGCTGAACGATCCCGCTCTGCTGTCCCACTGTCGTCCGCCACTGACTGTTACCATCCGCCGTCGCCGACCACCGTCCGCCGCCGTTGACCGGCGGCATTTTTCACGGTGAACTCAGGGTTTGGAGCGCCTCTCTGAGCGCGACCCAACCCAACAAGTCTCGTGAGCAGAAGCGACGCCACACGCTCTCACGCGCCGTCACAGTCTCGAGCTCCTTCAGGCGCTTGAGTCTCACGCGCCTGCTTCCACTGACCGGATCTTCGTCGCCCCTCCTGGGTTGTGTTCGTCGGCACTTTCTGAGCCCTTTCCAAGTCTCAGGTCATAGTTTTACCTTGTTTTCAGTTTTGGGTCTTCATCTCCACCTCCTTCCGTGAAAGTTGTGTCTCTGTGAAGGGTTCCTTATCTTTGTCTTTCTTAAGATGACTTTTACGGGCTCCACTCTCACTTCTACTCCTCTCTTTTCTGGAACTCCCACTATTTCAACTGAAAAACTCAACTGGAAGAATTACCCGTCTTGGTCTGCCTCAGTTGAGTTGTGGTTCCTTGGTGAAGGATACCATGATCATTTGGAGAAGGAAGTCAGTGAAGTTCCAGATGAAAATAGAGCTCAGTGGCAGAAAATTGATTTCCAGCTATGTGCTGTACTATGGCAGTCCGTAGATCCTGAGCTATTAGAGACACTCAGATCATTCAAGACTTGTTGCTCTTTCTGGAAGAATGCCCAGGAGGTTTTTGCTAATCATATTCAACGTTTGTTTGACTCAACCCAAAGAGTTGTTTCCCTTCAACAGACTAACCATTCATTCAGATATTTGGGGACCAAGTCGTGTAACATATTTTGGATTCAGATATTTTGTTACTTTTATTGATGAATATTCTCGATGTACTTGGGTTTATTTAATGAAAGATAGATATGAACTTTTGTCTATTTTCATGTCTTTCTTTAATGAGATTAAAAATCAATTTGGGAAGATAATTAAAATTCTTAGAAGTGACAATGCCAAGGAATATTTCTCTTTAAAACTTTCTTCTTTTTTATCTTCACAGGGCATCTTACATCAGTCCACATGTCTTCACACACCACAACAAAATGGAATTGCTGAAAGAAAAAATAGACATTTAGTTGAGACTGCACGAACCTTACTGCTTAATGCAAATGTTCCTGTTCACCATTGGGGTGATGCAGTTCTGCTTGTTTTTTAATAAATAGGATGCCCTCTTCATCCCTTGAAAATAAAATTCCTCACTCGATTATTTTTCCCAAGGAACCCTTGTATCATGTTTCCCCAAAGGTCTTTGGTTGTACATGTTTTGTTCATGATGTCTCTCCAGGTCTTGATAAGCTTTCAGCACGAGCTATCAAATGTGTGTTCCTTGGATATTCGCGTCTTCAAAAGGGATACAAATGTTACTCTCCAACCTCTAAAAGATACTACATGTCTGCTGATGTTACTTTCTTTGAAGACACCTTGTTCTTCTCCTCCAAGCAAGATTCTAATTCTATACAACAAGTTTTGCCTATTCCCCTTTTCAGCCCAGTAGTTTCTCCTACTCAGGTAACATCTAACCAAGGAGAAATTCAGCCCCTTTCTCAAATCAACAGTCAAGCTGAATTATCTCAATCTCCTTCATCTCCTCTTTCTACCTACCAGAGCAGGACACAAAGAGCTAGTCCCACGATGCACGAAAGTCCTCTGGATTCATGTCCTTCTCCCTCAGTCGCCTCTACAACGGATCCTTCTCCATCATCACCTTTCCCTGATGCAACATTAGATTGGCCTATTGCTCTTAGGAAAGGTATTCGATCTACTCGAAACACTAATCCTAATTATAATTTTTTGAGTTACCATTGTTTATCTCCTTTATACTTTTCCCTTGTTTCCTCCTTGTCTTCCATACTATTCCAAAGAATGTTCATGAAGCACTTGCTCACCCTGGATGGCGACAAGCCATGATTGTTGAAATGCAGGCTCTAGAACATAGTGGTACATGGGAGTTGGTTTCCCTTCCTCCTGGGAAGAAAGCAGTTGGTTGTCGGTGGGTATATGCTATCAAAGTTGGTCCTAATGGTGAAATTGACCGTCTTAAGGCTCACTTGGTAGCCAAAGGCTACACTCAGATATATGGTCTTGATTATGGGGATACTTTTTCTCCAGTGGCTAAGATCACCACTGTTCGTCTCTTTCTTGCCATGGTTGCTATCCGTCATTGGCCTCTCCATCGGTTAGACATTAAAAATGCCTTTCTTCATGGAGAGTTGGAGGAGGAGATTTACATGGAGCAACCTCCTGGATTTGTTGCTCAGGGGGAGTCTGGTCTAGTTTGTCGACTTCATCGTTCTCTCTATGGGCTTAAACAGTCTCCAAGAGCTTGGTTTGGAAAATTTAGCCATGTTGTGCAGAGTTTTGGGATGAAATGCAATGAGGCAGATCACTCTGTTTTTTATTGTCACACTTCTCCTGGAAAATGTGTTTACTTAGTTGTTTATGTTGATGATATAGTAATTACTGGGAATGATGATGCTAGAATCTCTCAGCTGAAACAACATTTATTTAGTCACTTTCAGACTAAGGATCTTGGTCACCTGAAATACTTCCTTGGTATAGAGGTAGCTCAATCCAAGGAAGGTATTGTTATTTCACAGAGAAAGTATGCCTTGGATATTCTGGAAGAGACAAGCATGATTAACTGTAGACCCATTGATAGTCCTATGGACCCAAAGCAAAAGTTAATGGCAGACCAAGGTGAGCCATATTCAAATCTAGAAAGGTATAGAAGACTAGTTGGGAAACTCATCTATCTCACTATTACCAGGCCTGATATTTCATTTGCAGTGGGAGTTGTTAGTCAGTTCATGCAGGCTCCTCATGTTGATCACTGGAATGCAGTGATTCGCATTCTCAGATATATCAAGAAAACTCCAGGTCAAGGATTGTTATATGAGGATAAAGGAGAGACTCAAATTTCTGGATACTGTGATGCTGATTGGGCAGGTTCTCCTATAGACAGACGTTCTACTACAGGATTTTGTGTGTCCATTGGAGGAAATGTTATCTCTTGGAAAAGCAAGAAACAAAACAATGTTGCTCGGTCTAGTGCAGAAGCAGAATATAGGGCTATGGCCTCTGCCACATGTGAATTGGTGTGGATCAAACAACTCCTTCAAGAGCTAAAATTTTGTGAAATTCAGCCAATGAAGTTGTATTGTGATAACCAGGCAGCCCTCCACATTGCTTCTAATCCAGTATTTCATGAGAGAACTAAACATATAGAGATTGACTGCCATTTTGTAAGGGAGAAGCTGCTGTCCAAGGAGATTAGCACTGAGTTTGTCAACTCAAATAATCAACTTGCAGATATTCTGACTAAATCCTTGAGAGGGCCTTGGATTCAATTCATATGTACCAAGCTTGGAGCATATGATTTATATGCTCCAGCTTGAGGGGGAGTGTTAAGTTAAAATGGTGTATTTTATTATTGACTGTCTTGTAATAGTCTTTTCTTCTTTTCCTCTGCTGTTTTCTGATTATAGCTGTTCTGTAGAGGTGCTCAGTCTGCACCTCAGTTGTAATTGTTGACTTTGATGTTTTCCTTCTTATAAAGAAGCTTTGGCTGAGTGTAGAGAAAGTTAAGCTCTACACATTCAAAACTAAGTTCCTCAAGTAGATGAAAGGCGAGAACAGACAGAATCGTGCTGGGAACAGCACCTTCGATTCAGGCGTGCTGTTTTGAGTGGATTTACTTTGATTTTAATAATAAGATTAGACAATTTTGTCCTTATTAATTTACCTATTTAAAATATTCTAAGAAAGTGCAAAAAGTAAATTATTCAATTAAACTGAATTCTATTCATTTTTAATGTATTTCAATCATGGGATATCATTTGCAAATCCATTCTTTTTTTTAATAATGAGTTCCACAACATGACAAGTGATTTTATAGCAAATAAATTCCGTATTTTAACGATTGCTTATTATATACGTTTGTACTATTTTCCCATATGAATTTAATGACTGTGCAAGACGAGTGAAGATTCAGCTTCTAGAATTGTCACAGTATAGATAATCTGATTAATATTTATTGCTTGTGTTGATTTGAGATAGTCATTGATTTATTGCTCATTCATAATTATGTCAGTTTACAATGGAGATGGCTGGCTCCGAAGCTGTGAATATGCCAAAAACTTATTCATTGAATATGTTTAAAGACTTCGTTCCTATGTGCGTCTTCTCTGAGACTAGCCAAGGTGAGAATCGTAATCTCAGGTTTATGTCAGTTGTAATTTTTATTCATCAATAGCAATTTCAAAATTATCCACTGTTGGAGCAAGAACATGATGCATCCATATTAGATATATAACCTCTTGTAGATAATATAATGTCTATTTTATCTTTTAATTTATATTTTTAACCACATAGCCTTACAAAATAAAAGTTGTATTGTCATTAGAATTATGGTTAAAAAATTATGTTATTGTTCATTGTGTTGTATTTATGGTTATTAAATTAGTTATGTTAGTAATGTATTGTTGTCTATTCTATACGGGGCAGAGCTTTTTTTTTGGGGGGGGGGGGGGTCCAGCCTCTTCCCCTGATTATGTAATAAATTTGCAAGATTTTGAGATGAATATTATTTGTTATTAACTAGTTCATTCAAATCCCAATTTTTTTTTCAATCCTTATGAACTATCCAAAAATTGCTTTTATTTACTTGTATAAATATATATAGTCCATTTTTCAGATCTGATTATGGTCCTTCGTTTTGTTTTTTGATTTCACTTTGTCAAATCTGGGATTTAGGTTAAAACTTTTTAATCAATTTACTTCTCTTATTAAGGTCTTTCTTCAAGCATTCTCACAACACAAATTGTTATAGCTTTGTCATGGGTCCCCTTGCAAGTTTGGTTTGAGATTTAAGCCCGATCAGAGGATGCTTGCTTATTGATAGAGTTTGATAGGAATCAGAAATCCAATAAACCAGAAATGAAACTCAAAATAGAGCAATAAGGAATTCAGAGTTGAAATTCTAGTAAACTTGATGGTATTAATTGTAAGTAGAACGATGGAGTCGTGCTCCTTACAAGAAAATAGAATTAATGTAAAAGGAAAATACCAAGACTGCTCTTCCTATGAAGAAATCAGTCTCACCAAGGCCAAAGCCTTCCCAACACTACGCAGTTCTTGCCTACTTCCCATTGACCCCACCTCTCCAATATATAGAAACGATTTCCTATCTCTCTCTCCACTCATCAAATGCAACCTGTCATGTTCTGTTATGTCCCCTAACTATTTCCATCTATCCATGGGCCTATCAGTTTCTTGTTATCATTTTGTTGACAATTATTTTAATTTTCTGTGTTGAAAGGGTTTAATATAAACTAGTGAGTATCCCTTGTTTTGTGTGGGTTTGTCTTTTTCAGAGTAGATTTTTAGGGTAAGCATAGATTAACAGAGAAAATGTTTGAAACTAAAATGAGGATGTGTGCAGTTAGATTTAAAGAGAGTTTGAAATTTTAAAATAGAGTTACAGTAGTTTAGAGGGACATGTGTCAATTTCATTTTCCAAGGGAGATTAAAATCATAATCAATTCTCAATAGTGGCAAATAGTGCCACTTAAAAATAACAAATCTCTAGAATGTTAAAAGATAGACAATTCCTCCACTTCCACGGTCTGGCTTGGCAATCCTACCCTGATCTACCAAAGCAAATCATTGAGTGTGATTGAGATTGCTGGTCATATAAAAGCACAAGTAAAATCATCAAAGTGAATCTTTACAATTGCAACCCTTTTTTCGCAATTCAAATACCAGAGGAGAGGTAACAGAACCTTTGTTAACTGCTGCAATTAACTATGACATGTACCAGACACCTTTAACTATTTGGTATGGCATAATTGAGGCTTAATGTGATTTCATGCTATGATGATTTTGTCTTTTTTGAGATATGACTTGTGAGTATTAATATTGAATGTCTTTTAGAATACTTCTTGAGTATTTAGCATCTGTTATGTATATTAGAAGTTGCTTGCTCTGTATTTGCTATATTTGGTATAGTGGTTGCTATATCACTAAAGTATTTTTGGAGTTGGCTGTTCTGAGCCAGTATTCAAGATTGACTGCTATGATTAAATCAAGAAATTATGCCACTGCCAAGTAAAAGGACTTAAATTTAATAGATAGGGCTCTGCACCACTATCCCAGATTGACTATTGTGATTAAATTATGAAACTAAGCCACTTTCAAGTAAAGGGGCTCAAATTTAATGGATAGTGGTAGATACAAATCAGGTAACCCCCATTGCAAATAAGAAAACCCTCGCAATTTAAATTCAAATGGGTAAACGGGGACGGGTACTGGTACTGGTACTAAATTTAGGTACCGTGCAAATCTGTAATAGGAGAAACCCACCGGTTGGGGACTGAGATGATGATAAAGATCTCTTCCCATATGGGGATGGGGATTATTTTTCCCATACCCGTATCCGGTGCCATCCTTATTGACAGAACAGCATATGAAACCTCCTATATTGATTTTGAAAAATTAATTTCTGTTGTAAATGTGATGTTTATGTTGAGATGGGACACTGGTAAGACAAGTAAATCCGAGATGGAAGGTGCTTGAGTTTAGGCAATACATCAATTGTTTAATTTTAATTAGCATTAATAAACACCGATGCTTTTTTATTTCACTGAAATTTCATTGCGTAATGTACTAATGTTTCTATGGAAGTCATCACTGTGTTATGGTAGTATAATAGGATATGCATGTGGGTTGCTTAAATGAGAGATTTAGGATGAGAAGGGCCAGTACCTTTAAGTTCCATTGGTCTAAAACTTTAAATTTGCTTTATCATGATGTGGCAAGTGATAACTGTGAATTGTGATATATTTAATAATTAATAATTTAAAATGGATGAATAATACTTCTATATACAGAGTTTTTTTCCCCAGTTGTCAAATTGAAGCTTGGCTGCCTTGAGTTGGGTAACAGCTTTTATATTTATTTTAGGTGGCAAGGTTGCAATGGAAGGGAAAGTAGAACATAAGTTTGATATGAAGCCCCATGGTGAAAACATTGAAGAGTATGGTAAATTGTGCCGTGAGAGGACAAACAAATCTATGATTAAAAATCGACAAATACAGGTATTTGTTCATGTTTATTATTTAATTATCCCTTAATATTTCTTGCTTTCTGTCTATGATTAAATAATTGATTCTTTGGTTCCGTTGATTCAATTGGAAGGTTATTGATAATGATCGTGGAGTTCTAATGAGGCCAATGCCCGGAATGATTGGTCTAGTTTCATCTAATTCCAAGGTACATAATGTATACAATCTACAATCTCTTGGGCATGCTTGTAATTTACTCTCTATCTGTTGCTTTTGCTTGTATGAGATTTCTGGCCAGTGTGGAAGTTTTATGTTAATAATTAGAACATACAAGTATCGTGACTCTAAAAAACATTATGATATAATAGCACCAGTCATAACATAAGAAATATCTATGAGATGATAAAATTCATGTAATCTGAATGAGAATTCATTGGGGCTAAAGATGAATAATATTTGTTCCAAGGAGAAAGTTTGGGCCCTCAAATGCGTGTATGCATGGAATAATTCTGTGAAGTTTTTTTCCCTTATTCTTATGAAATTCTCACAGGACAAGAAGAAGACACAGCCGGTTAAGCAATCTGATACAAAGAGAACAAGAAGAGATCGGGGAGAGCTGGAGGATATAATGTTCAAGCTATTTGAAAGACAGCCTAATTGGGCTTTGAAACAGCTTGTCCAAGAGACTGATCAACCTGCAGTATGCTTTTCTGCCCTGCTTTTATTTTTTTGGAGGGTGTCCTTTTTCACTAGAGAAATGCTAGCAACACATTCTCTACCATTGATTGAAATTTATTAAAAATCACAAATTTTTATGGGTCTCACTTATTTAACGAGTTTCTCTCATAATAATTTTTAATAAATTTTAATCAAGTGTGTTGGAGTGTGAGTTGCTAGCATTCCTCTTTATCTTGGGTTTATCTCAGTGTGCCATCTTTGACTTCCTAGCTTGATGTTGTGGTTGTAGCACACGTGCACACACACTGCACGTGTGCACACTCCACACACTGCCCGCCGGCCATCCCCACACACAACCCCCTTTTCCTTTTGCAGCAAATTTTGAAAATGATCCTGAATGAACTTGTTACTTTTTCTTTTGCAGCAATTCTTGAAAGAGATCCTGAACGAACTTTGTGTTTACAATAAAAGAGGTGCCAATCAAGGAACTTACGAACTGAAGCCTGAATACAAGAAATCTGTTGAAGATACGAGCGCTGAATAAGTGCTTTGTTCTTTACATTATATTACTCTAACTCCACAGACCCTCCTAAAAATATTGAAATTCAGTCTCTTTCTCTTTGCTGAGAAGAGTCAACGTGTTTAGGGTATATAGGTTGATGGAAGAAAGAATCGTTGGACAACAACCAACAAGCAAACTGTGTATCTGAACCGTGAAGAATACTTAGTTTATGACTTTTTTTACCGATAAATTATCAAAGATGCAGTTGTATACGTTCAAAAAGGAATTTAAGTAACCGAAAAATTAATGATATGTTG
Organism: Pueraria montana var. lobata; assembly: GCA_026413185.1. Taxonomy (NCBI): domain Eukaryota; kingdom Viridiplantae; phylum Streptophyta; class Magnoliopsida; order Fabales; family Fabaceae; genus Pueraria; species Pueraria montana. The sequence goes on from CM048652.1 coordinate 5,280,140, forward strand.
CCTGGTTACGCGTAGAATATCTCTGCACCCTGTACATAGAGTTCTGTTCTAAATGCCTACCTAGTAATATGATGCCCTTCTAGTTTATATGATGATTCTTTCGGGACAAAATTGATTTAATGTATCTCTGCCCCCTGTACAGTGTGTGTTTGGATTGACTGTGGCAAAATTGATTTTGAATAAAATTGATTTTATATAATTAATTATGGTTAGAATTGATTATGAAATAATCTGATTTTTGTTTGGATAACAGATATCAAAAAAATGTTTTTTTAAGAGAATATTGTTTGGATACTTTGAATCAAAATTGATTTTGAAGGTGTAATGACCAAAATGGATTTTGATGTCTATGTGCACTTTTAAAATTAATTTGATGTGAGGGTAAATTAAACAAAATTTAACTAGAATTCATTTTGGTAGAAGTAGAAATTACTCCTACTTGTTTCAATTTTATTGTAATTTTTTCCATCAAAATTGATTATACTAAGATAATCAAACATGTAAAATTTTGGTTAAAATCAAGTTTGACTCACCTCATCATGGTCTATCATGATTTTAAAGGCAATCTAAACATACACTTCAGCACCCAGTTAATTATTTTTGACACAAAAAAAAAAGAGATACATTATTTTTCTGATCCAATAGCACTTTGGGCTAAAAGGAATGAGGGATCGAGGGTCAAGTTTACTACTATGATTTCTTAAATTGGAGATGAAAAATGAAAGTTTTTAAAAATCTTCGTCCCCTTTCCGTGAAATCCTAATGTAATTTCATGCCAAGTTTGTACAAATTTAAAATGATGGGCTCTTCAATAATTGAAAATGCATTTGCCACTTATTTGATTGAAATGAAAATGATGTTTTGAAGAATCGTTGAATGAAAATGTATTTGCCACATATTTGATTAAAACCCATTTCGTTGTACTATACTAACTGTTCAATTTGGTCGACCCCAAGAAAAAGCAGAGAATATTCTAAGTAGGAGTAAGAAACATGCTTCCATGCAATTATTCATTTATGGATCGGTTGAAAATTGGATTAGACAATTAAGTGCCATTAGTAGCTAACTGCCAGTAGTAGCTAGTATCAATCAATATAAGTATATCATGGGAGTGTTGTTTCTGTTAGCTGATTATTGGAGTGTCAACATAGTTGGAATGTCAATAGTGATCTAACTGCAACTATTCCCTCTTTTACTTTAAAAAAAAATAAAAAATCAATATAAGTATATAGATAAGGATTATATATCCCTTTCGAATGTGATCAACAATGTAGGCTCAGGATCGTTAGATCGGAATTTTCTCTAGAGTTAGACTGCTATTTTGATAGTTTAAAAACTCACGACTTTTTTATTTATTTGGTATCCTTTTAGTCTAAAGTGAAGTTGATTTTGATGGAATTCATTTTGAATCATTGAATATAATCAAGATGTGTGTTTAAATTAATATCATTAATAAATTTTACAATGAAATGTTTACACGAGAGAATTTGTTTTGGATGTAAAATAAATAAGTCCTTAGTTTATTTTTCATTTTTTTAACAAGTCCTTCTTAAAACAATTTTTTTTACCAAGTAATTCATCTGTAGTTTTCAATTTTTATTTTATTTTATCCCTTTATATATTGTAAACTTTCCTTTTGATTCATTTAAATATCACAAATTTCTAATTTGATGTCCTATTTAGAGAAATTAAATGAAAAAGTAAACAGAAGGGAACCATTCGGTGACAAAAAAAAAACATTTTATCAGAAACTTATTTTAAAAAAATTAAAAACTATTTATATTTGTAAAGGAAAAATCTTTGCGATGCTTTTTATTATTTAATAAAATCTTATATTAATTTTACTAAATAACTATCTATACTGTAATTTTATAAATTGTGTTTATAATTTTTTTACGATTAAAATTGTGTACAATCAATTATAAATCACAGACAAGAAAGAATTAAATTTTATACACACACGCATAAGCCAAAGGGCAAAGACAAACATGTAAAGTTAGCTAGTATGTAGTATTGTAGTGGTATGTGTCCCAAAAACCAGTTCTTTAATTTCACCAATTAAGCAAAATTAATACACGTTTTGTATTGATTATAATGTTTTTTCATATATTAGCATAATTTCTAGTATGATCTAGTCCCAGTTGGAACTAAAAAAATCTACGTACGTGTATATGACATGATTTAGCGTGTTGATTATTTAGTATATATCCCTAAACTGGGACGTGCAGGCTATTTACTGCATCAAGTTGCATTGCATGATGAGGGGTTTGTAAGTTTCTAGTTTTCTAATGATCTCAATAATAGAAAACCAAACAGGATCTTGAAATCAATGATTCTCACAAAATAATCCATAGAGAAATAGTGCGTACCTTTCTCCAGGTGAGATTTCTACGGAATCTCCGGTGTGCGTTGATTTCTTTGAAAGAGGAAGGAAACAAGATTTCGCTTCCTTTGACTCTTCTTTCTATTCTCTCTCTTTCGTGATGGCTAGGGTTGAGAAAATACTCTAATGTCAGGAAGGGGACCTTGTTTCACGTTAGTGGGTATTATCCCCTTTTAAAACTACTACTCTCATCAAATAGTAGTTATCTTTAGAAACTGCTCCGCTTAAGCCCATGGCCCATTTACAATTTAGTCCGTAATCATTATTTATTTATTTATTTATTTATTAGTCCTTAATAAGTCACATGCCTCTCACATGAGACATTAAATCTTACATTCTCCCACTTGGCTCATGTGACATTACCTAACATCATGGACGAATAAATAAATAAATTAAACTAACATAATGCACATTGAAATGACTAAATCGTCTCATACATTGGGCACATCATAATTTCATAATTAAGAATAGGAACTAATCCAAGTCATGGCGGTTGTACATCACTTAATCGACATAGTCCCTTCCATGTCCCACAAATTAGACTTCTCCTTAATATGAACATAATTAGGAGCACATAATAGTCCAACATAATGTCTTTATTTAAGACAATACCTGTATCTAATACAATATGCATGCAAATGTAGAGAACAGGTAATCAGAAACATATCATAAATGAGCTCAAAGTGTCAATAATCCAGAACAAAAGTAACAAAAGTAAACATTACACTCAACAATCCTTATTAACAATTATGCCCATATTTTCAGCATGCTCAATAAATGTCTTGGGCGGTAATCCCTTTGTCAAAGGGTCAGCTATCATGAGATTTGTGCTAATATGTTCTATTGACACTCTTTGTTTCTGAACTTCATCTTTCACGACAAAGTACTTCAATTCCATATGTTTAGCACCTTTAGAGTACTCGTTGTTCTTAGAGAAAAACACTGCTGCGGAGTTATCACAATACATTTTCAGCAGCTTGGCAATATTGTCGACAATTCCAAGCCCTGAAATAAAGTTCCGCAGCCAATTAGCTTGAATTGTAGCCTCAAAACGTGCTACAAATTTAGCTTCCATAGTAGATGCAGCAACAACAGATTGCTTAGCACTCTTCCATGATACTGCTCCTCCGGCTAAAAGAAATACATAGCCAAGGGTGGATTTCCTTGAATCCACGCATCCAGCAAAGTCTGAGTCTGAATACCCAATCACCTCAAGGTGATCAGACCTCCTATATGTAAGCATGTGATCTTTTGTTCCCTGTAAGTATCTCAGAACCTTCTTTGCAGCTTTCCAATGTTCCATTCCCGGGTTACTTTGATATCTTCCTAACATTCCAGCTGCAAAGCTTATGTCTGGTCGAGTACAGATCTGAGCATACATAATACTCCCAACAACAGATGCATACAGAATTGCTTCCATTTGTTTCCGTTCCAAATCATTCTTAGGACATTGTGCGAGACTAAACTTGTCTCCTTTCTGAATTGGAACAGGAGATACTGAGCACTTTTCCATCCTGAACCTCTCTAGTACTTTATTGATATATGCTTTCTGAGATAAGCCTAATAGTCCCTGTGATCTGTTTCGGAATATTTCTATTCCTATCACATAGCTTGCCTCACCCATATCCTTCATTTCAAAGTTACTAGAGAGAAACTTCTTAGTCTCATGAAGAAGACCAAGATCATTAGTTGCAAGCAAGATATCATCAACATACAGAATCAGAAATATAACCTTACTCCTACTGACCTTCAGATATATACATCGATCAACAATGTTTTCCTTAAATCCAAAGGAAACAATGGTATCATTAAACTTCAAATACCATTGGCGGGAAGCTTGCTTAAGTCCATATATTGACTTCTTTAATTTGCACACCATGTGTTCCTTTCCTTCAACTGAGAACCCCATTGGTTGGTCCATGTAAACATTCTCCTCTAAATCTCCATTAAGAAAGGCGGTTTTCACATGCATTTGATGTAGCTCCAAGTCATAATGGGCTACTAGTGCCATGATAATCCTGAAGGAATCCTTTCGTGAGACTGGTGAAAATGTCTCTTTATAATCAACACCATCTTTCTGAGTAAAACCTTTAGCAACAAGTCTGGCCTTGTAACGTTCAAGGTTGCCATGAGAGTCACGTTTAGTCTTAAAGACCCACTTACAACCAACTCTCTTGCAACCTTCTGGCAATTCTACAAGGTCCCAAACACCATTCTGTTCCATGGACTTCAACTCTTCTTTCATGGCATCTAACCACTTCTCAGAATTATCACTACTTACGGCTTGTGAAAACGAAACTGGATCGTCATCATTAATTCTTAAGTCAGCTTCTAATTCATGTAGATATACCACATAGTCATTTGAAATAGCTAGCTTTTTTGTCTCTTTGAGACCTCCTTAATGCTACTTCTTGTGGTTCTTCTACAATAGGTTCATTTTGAATCATGGGCTCATTATTGTGTTGCTCTTCTTCATTGTTGTCTGGAACAACATCTAGAGGAACACTCATTTTACTGCTAGAGGCACAAGTCAAAGGGACTTGCACTCTAACCTCTTTAATTCCCACATTCCGTGAAACTGTACTCCCACTGATTTCACCATTTTCAATGAACCTTGCATTTCCAGTTTCAACAATTCCCATACTATGATTAGGACAGTAAAACATATACCCCTTTGATTTTTCTGGATACCCAATGAAATATCCACTGATTGTTCTTGCATCCAGTTTCTTTTCTTGTGGATTATAAATCCTGATTTCTGCATGGCAACCCCAAACATGCAGGTGCCTTATACTAGGTGTCCTATTAGTCCACAGTTCAAAAGGTGTCTTCGGAACTGCCTTACTAGGAACCCTATTCAACAAATACATGACAGTTTTCAATGCATACATCCACAAAGATACGGGTAAATTAGAGTTACTCATCATAATCCTAACCATATCCATTAACATTCTGTTACGCCTTTCTGATACACCATTTTGTTGCGGTGTACCTGGCATTGTGTATTGCGCACAAATACCACGTTTCTGAAGGAGTTTAGCAAATGGACCTAGGTGTTGCCCAGTGTCATCATATCTTCCGTAATACTCACCACCTCTATCAGACCTAACAACTTTCACCTTTCTGTCTAATTGCCTTTCTACTTCATTCAAATAAATTTCTAAGGCATCCACTGCTTGAGATTTCTCATGCAATAAGTAGACATAACCATAACGTGAATAGTCATCAATGAAGGTGATAAAGTACCTTTCCTTTCCGAAAGAATTAACATCAAAAGGCCCACAAATATCAATGTGCACAATCTCAAGAAGCTGAGTGCTTCTTGTAGCCCATTTCTTTGTGTGTTTTGTTTGTTTTCCTTTAATACAATCCACACAAATATTTACATCAGTAAAATCTAGATCTGGAAGAATTTCATTCTTTATTAGTCTTTCCATCATTTCTCTAGAAATGTGACCCAAATGTTTATGCCACAAGAAAGCAGACCGTTCATTCACTAAACTACGTTTAGTGCCAACATTATGATGCAGAGTCAAAAGCGTTTCAGCATACAAACCATCCAAATTCAATTTATATAAACCATCACAAAGAATACCAGTACCAATGAGATGATTATGCTTAAATAAACTGAAACATCCATTACCAAAATTAAAAGAGTATCCAGTAACATCAAGTTTAGATAATGAAACTAAATTCCTAGATAAACTAGGTGCATAAAGAGTTTCCAATGAATCTAAATGATGTCCAGTGTCAAGGATTAAACGATAAGTCCCAACTGCTTCCACTGGAGCTTTCACTCTATTCCCCATGAAGACGAACTTCTCATTTGGGCTTATGGTTTAGATTGTAAGAAATCCCTGCATCGTATTAGAAACATGAGTCGTACATCCAGAATCAATCCACCATGTATGATGGGGAACTTCAGTTAAATTTGATTCGAAACATACATAAGCATTAAGCTTACCTTTCTTTTCGAACCAAGCCTTACGTTTTGGGCAATCCTTCTGGAAATGTCCAGATTTCCCACAGAAATGTCAACTATTGTTGTTTGATGCTTTCTTCTGGATTTGCACAGATGCCTCATTGATCTTTAATGGCCCTTTGCCCTTACCATGTTTCTTCATAAATTTCTTTCCAGCTCCTTGATTCCCTTGGTGGCTTACATAATGCACTGAGTGACTTCCTTGATTCTTAAGCCTCGTTTCCTCCTGAACCAACATACTGTGCAACTCATGCACATTCCATTTGTCTTTCATGGTATTATAGCTCATTTGAAACGGGCCATACTCAGTCGGTAATGAGTTAAGAATAAACTGTACAAGGAAGTTCTCATTCACAGCCATTCCCAAGGTCTTAAGCCTTGCTGCAATGTTTGTCATCTCAATGACGTGCTCATGCATAGTACGTGAACCATCAAACTTCATGGTGGTCAGCGTACTCATTAATGTCCCAGCAAGAGACTTATCAGCCGTCTGGGAGCGCTCTTCCACTAACCCCTTAAATTCTTTAGCACTTTCAGTCTTGGGGAGAACTGTCTTAATGCTGTCCGCGACAGTCATTCTCATGAACATTAGGCTGAGTCTGTTAGATCTTTCCCAAGCTTTATAATGGGCTTTCTCTTCATTGCTACTAGAATCAGTAATAGCAGCAGGTTTATCTTCCAATATAGCAAGATCAAGATCCAAAACACCGAGGTGAAATTGGACTTGCTCATTCTAGTTAGAGAAGTTAAGCCCATTAAAAATTGGCATAGACGATACATGAGAATTCAGTGAGTTAGGAACTGATACTGCATAATAAAATTTCACATAAATGTTTTGAGACATAAAACACATGCTACACATATAATATATTCAAACAACAATCAAAGTATATTGATGCTCTCCTTTGGGTGATACAACAACACACAACATACAACATAATGATGCTGATAAATTATAACATTATTGGCAATTAAATATGCACCAATTAGAATTACCTACTTCCTTTGGGTATATAAATAAAACTAATGATACACACAAATCGCCTACAATTATATTCATTAATTATAAGGACAACTAATCAACCTTTGGGCGATCCATAAATGCCTTACAATAATGAATTTCAATGTACCCATAAACCAATAATTCTTTATTTCAACATCCATTATTTTATGGGTAATTGAATAAAATATCATAAATTTGAAATTAAATAAACTTAAAGATTTGGCCACTTTGGTAACTAACAAATCTATCATACATTTAATTCCAAACAAATACACAGCCTGCACTTACTTACTGCTACCAACATTCGTAGCATTCTCGTTAATTGCGTTCTAGGCCACAAGCAATCATAGGACATTTGCCTTTCAAAACAATTAATAAGACTCATTCCTTTTAATCACGTTTAAGTGCAATATAATAAAGGAAATCAGAAACAATTATACCATACAACTTTCAATCACACTGGCGCATAGGTACTGGAGCTATTCAAAAGAGTTTACAAAAGCTTTGACTTAAAGCTTTGTTACATGATATAAAATCCAAGGAATTCACGTACAGGGATATTATTCCTTGCCATTATTTGTTAAGCAATTCCAATTCAAGAAACACATGATATTAAATAAAATAAGATGAAGGCTTAACGTTGTAGAAGTATCGCGCATCAGTGATTTGAAAAACAATTCTTCGTAGTCTTTCTTAATACAATAAATCCCGATTGAGACATATATAATTTCAATGCACAGTGGGAAAACACATATATACATTCTTGCAGCGGAAAACAATAATCAACAGCGAAAGCATACCATCGAAACATATAATCGAAAATATGCAGTACATGCAGCGGAAACTAAAATCCCTAAATTTCATAATTAGGGTTCATACGAATTGGGAGAAAATAATCATTAATGGAGAATCATATAATTTCACAACACATGCTCTGATACCACATGTAAGTTTCTAGTTTTCTAAAGATCTCAATAATAGAAAACCAAACAGGATCTTGAAATCAATGATTCTCACAAAATAATCCATAGAGAAATAGTGCGTACCTTTCCCCATGGTGAAACTTCTACGGAATCTCCGGTGTGCGTTGATTTCCTTGAAAGAGGAAGGAAACAAAATTTCGCTTCCTTTGACTCTTCTTTCTATTCTCTCTCTTTCGTGATGACTAGGATTGAGAGAATACTCTAATGTCAGGAAGGAGACCTTGTTTCACGTTAGTGGGTATTATCCCCTTTTAAAACTACTACTCCCATCAAATAGCAGTTATCTTTAGAAACTACTCCACTTAAGCCCATGACCTATTTACAATTTAGTCCGTAATAATTATTTATTTATTTTTTATTAGTCATTAATAAGTCACATGCCTCTCACATGAGACATTAAATCTTACAGGGTTTGCCTTTGCCATGAGAAGATTAGTTGTTGGTTCTAGTTAATTAGCAACCTTAGGTTGCATCTGGTGTCGAACGCATATATAAGTGGAGTTTGAATATGTGAACACCACACCGAGCCTAGAAGATTGGCGATAGCCCTTGTGAAACACGATTGGTCACCCCACCATATAGATCTAATTCAATCGTGCAAATCAACTAGGAATCTTCTTTGTCAGCTTTGAAGATTTTTGGAGCAACCTTTTCCCCCTCTCAAAGATTCCAATACCATCTTCTCATCAGTATTAAGCGAAAGATCAACTTCATGTAGACCTTGCATTGCATTGCATGGGACCCTTTTCCCACCAGAGAATGGAAATTGGAGGCACTTTAATTAATTTGTCACTCCCATGAACGTGGATTCCAAAAGTGGCATGCCTAATAAACGAAGAGAGAGAGATAGGAGCAGTGACCAATTCAAGAACCCGTTTTGATTGGGGATGTGTCGTTATAGGACAATATTGTCAATGGTCCCTGCCCCGCGCTGCCCTGCCCATTCAGGACATTCTTTGCATGCATGAGTAGTGAATATCATGGAAGGTAACAGTACTCATCATTCATTAAACCATGGAAAAATCACGACTACACACTCAAACTCTAGTACACTCCCGTAGAGGTAAAGAGAGAGAAAGAAATTTGTAGATATAATACCCATAGAAAGAAAAAGATAGAACCATCAAGTTGTGAATCATTTAATACCTACGATAGAAAGAAAAAGATAGTATTCATGATGAACTCGAAATCTTGCTTAAGGGAATCGAGTCTAGCACCACTTGGATCAACCACTTATTGATAAATTAAGTATTTGAAACGATGAAGTGTTAATATATTATTATCATAAACCACTAGTTTATGCGACTAAATTTTGCATTGTGCGGGTCACTTTTTTTTTTATAAGCTCGCTTACATTACATTCATTACAGGTAAGCATAAAAGCATTGATATATGGATATATACCAAATTCTGGTAACGCTGCTGAAAAACATGCAAGAAAAATGTCTTGTATAGTTTTTTTTTTTTTTTTCCTCAGGTCAAAGACTACGGGTGTCCCTTAATCTACTGGGTCAGATTAATCCCGCTAATGGTGCGTGACGAAATCGAATACAGATTTTTCTGTTAAATAGATTGCATTCCTCCACATGTGAACGCAGTTGGGCCTTACACCACTACGCATACCCTATAGGTTAATGTCTTGTATAGTTTGGGGGGACTTAAAAACTTTTTTTTTTTAATGATATAGTGCAATATTTTCAGGGAATCTATTTGCCAGAAATAGTCGAGCAAGATATTTTAAATTTTTGCCTAAAGAATTATTTTTTTTACTGAAGATAAATATTTCAAATTAACTTATGTTTTTAAACAATTTTTTTTACCATAAAATCCATTAAAAAAACTCAAATTAATGTATTTTTAATGCTTTGTTCTCATTTCAACGTCATCCGTTGCAACACGTCCAGCAACAACGTGTTAAAAGTTATTTTTGAGTTAAAATTCCTTAGCACATTCATTGGATCTCTAGAGGAAATGAGACAAGATAAAGAAAAAAGTTTTTCATTTCTTCTATAAATAAAATGATTAAGATTCTTTCATTTTGATGTAAAAAAGAAGAAGATTTCTTTCATTTTATTTGAATAAAAAAAGGAAAGAGAAAAAAATGCAATTATATTAAATGACATGTTTTTAATGAGGTAATAGTTAGTATATATTTAAATTGATATATTTTACTATTTTTAATCCATTGTTCTCATTTCAACGTCATTCTAAGATGTTAAAAGTTAGGATTAAGTGTATGTTTGGCACAATTTCAGTTACTGTGTAGCTCTTTTTATTAGTTTAAATGTTTATTTGATCTTATTAGTAATATTTGATAAACAAATGTTAATAACTTATAACGTTTTTTTTTTAATCATTACTTCAAGTAATATTTTTTAAAATGCTAACTTTTAACTTCTTATATTTTATTTTTTTTATTCTTAAAATATTTATTAATTTTTTTTTACCCTTTTCTACCTAATGTAGTTTGATATGCTCTGCATCATTTTTAAGCCCAAATGCACGTATGGAAGTTGACTTATTAAAGTCACACGAATACATAATGGATCAATATATAATCATCCCTTAGGTCTTATATTGCAGATTTCAACTCAAGTCTAACGTTTATATATATCTTCAATGTCACTGTATAAGGTACACATTTTTTATACATAACCTTTATGTAAGTTTTTACTGACTTGAGTGTTAGAGTTAGAATTGTTAAATGGACTAAGTCAGTCCAAATCTCTTACAAAATTGTGTTTTTTTGACTTATTTTTTAATCTAAATTTATGTGAATTTTAAAAGAAAAAATAAAAAATAATATTGAGCCAAATAGGTCAAGTGATTTTCAGTTTGTCATTTTTCAGAATAAACTTAACTGTTTGGCCCGTTGAATTGAGCCAAATTTATCGGCTCTTTTTAGACTACTATTTTATGAGTTTGACCCGACTTAATCCACCATTTTAATAACTCTAATTAGAGTATCTTTACAAGTATTCCACCATTACTTGCACAGTTTTAATAAGAGTTTGGATCAAAATATCTTTACTTTGGTCAAGTTATCTACTAGTTCAAACGGGTTGCCAACAAAGAAAATTAAAAGATAAGAGATAATGTATCACTTTTTCCGATGTATTTTTAAGCTAAAATTAAAAGTTAATTTATTAATTTTACCTATTCTAATCCATCTTTTACATTATTTATTTAAAATATTTTACTATTTCCACTGATAGTTTAAATTGCTTTTCTCTGTTTCTCTCATTATCTATATACTAGTGTCGGTTTGAACCCGGTGTAAAAAACAGTTATAGACAGGGAAAGGGCGAGATTCGGAGAAAAAAAGGGTTTTCTGTCCAGATTGACACCGAAGACTATGATTTTAATTCCTGCCGTAATCATCACGAAAGATTGTATGGTCAAAAAGGTGCAGTTGGAAATAATTAACACCAAAACACATCACATAATGCTTTTTTTTCTTTCTTTTTTTCTTTTAAGATTATGGGCTTAGTACACACGCAACTTAATTGCAAGCTTTTATGTGGAGGCGCTATCTAATCAAATGCACAATCCACAGAGTGTTAGGTTTTTTTTTCCGTTAATACGAATTTTTAAATACATAAATAAAAATAATAACTGATTATTTTTTCACATATGTTTTTAACAGAAAATTAAACACATCTTAAGAGCAAGTTTAATGGACTTTTTTTACCCATTTCTTGTCTTGGTTTTTCAAAAAAGTTCAATTACTTATAACTTTAGTTGTTTATAGAAGTAACTTCCTTTAATTAAAAAAATGGACTGAATATTTTTTTAATAAATGTTGTTAGTGGGAAAGACTGAAAGTGAAAGAGAAAAGCACCGTTTTCCGGATGAAGAAGGCTTAACCTTTTCGCGCAAAACTCCAAAAACAAAAAAGCAATAGAGAAAATCACGTGGATTTTATTTTAACTTGCTGCTAATAAAACATGAGCCAAAGCACGTTGAGGGGGAGGAATGATATTTCCAAAGTAAGGGTATTTCACTATTTTGAGTTCGTTTCGAGTAGATTTGAAGGGGGGAAAAAATCATTTTATTATAAAAAAAACCTTGCAATTCTGTTCTTTTTTTTAAGACTACATGTATTTTTTACAAGAAAGTGAAGAGACAATCTAATTTGATGAAAGAAAAACTATTATAGGCACTAAAACTATCTTTCAGAATAATTAACCAACTACATATTCACTTAATAAACACATTTATTTTTCTATTTCTTCACCTATTTCTTGTCTCTCTCACTTATTTCTCACCCATTTCAACTGTACCAAATGAAGCGTAAGGGAATATTCTTTGCAAACTGTATATCCATCCAAAATTTCGTACCAATATATATACTTTCTATTTCTTTGTTGATGGAAATAATTTCTTTTACTTCAAGTTTCACTGTTCTTGCGTAGCCTTCAACTATCTTTGGTTGTTTGAATTTCCAAAGCTAACAGTTTTGCTGTTCCCTGCTGAGTGGGTCACGCACCTATAAATGAATATCCATCAATTCACATAGATAAAAATGTTCAATCTATGATCAATATGGTGGTTGTCACAGGACCTTAGATACAAATTACAATTGAGGTTTCCTTTTAGGCTCTTCTGCTGAGCATTCCCTTTCAAATCTCTATTATCCACCTACAAAGGTTCAATGTTTGTGCCAATATTACTTTTATGCATCTACCCCAAAAAATAAAACATCTTGAGGGTTTGGCATTGCTCATTAATTTTTACAAATAATATCCCAATGACAACTAATTAATGCGGACCGTTGCTTTGGTATGGTAATATATATTTTCTTTGAAGCACATTTGACCTGCCACGCACCACTAATGTCTGAATGATAGATACCCCTCTGTGATTGATTAATGTCTAGCCCCATTTAAAAAAAGCAGCTAGCTAGCTAGCAAGTAAGTAAAGGTGTACTAGTCCAGTCCAAGAAAGAGGCTCAACTCAACTCAACTTTGCATGCAATATGCAAATGAGATAGTAATCCCTATCAGAACAACTAAAAATCCCCCATATTGAAGATGACTTAACATAAGTGACCAATATGGCCAAAATAAAGTGCACATGCTAATCAGTGGGAACTAAGCAATGAATGCAACCATGGAAAGCACATCAAGTTTGGTTCTCGTTGCGTCAAAGCTCACGCCTTTCAACATCATACATGTTCGGGCATGGGGAGGAATAGCGTCCCTCAGATGAATTCAACTGGTAATTGATTTGATTCCATTCTCGATCCCCTCTTTTTCAACATTTTAATCATCGCTGTTTACCATTGTGTCATAAAAACTACTTAAACCAACCAACATATCCGTGCAATTTACAGTCAATGGATATTATGTGTTTCATATAACATTATTATTATGTACTAATAATGTATATTAATTAATGGGCCGCATGCAGCATCTCTTTCATTATTAAGTTGCCATAAACTACCTGATCTGCAAACAAAGTTAACCTTAATTCATTTTCATTATTTACTTTTTAATTATTTTTTTATCCCTTTAGATTATGTATATTCTTCAAAATAATAAACAATTTTGATTCTCTCATCACTTTTCTTATGTTTAAAACCCTCAAATTCTTTTTTTAATTATTTATTTAAATATTTAAGGTTTTTACTACATTTGAAATATAAAATAATTTTAAAAATTAGAAATGTAATGAAATTTTGATAAAAAAAATTGAAGAGATTTATAGTATATGAAATTATAGTTTGAAGAGGAATTTTTTTTTATATTTTTTTTATAGATAAAACTATACAAAACTTAAATTAAAGGAACTAAAAGTGTAATTTTTTTTTTTTTATAAAAAAAGGGGAATTATGTGTCATAAAAAATTGAAAGTTAGAAATTTAGTAAAAAAAAATGATAAAAATGAAAAACAATGTGGTGATTTTTTTTCTTTGAGATATTATAAAGCACGAAAGGAAAGAGGAAGATGTAATTCATAATTTCCTTAGTCACGAATTTCTTTATGCATTTTTAGCCGGGATTTGATTAGAATTGAAATAAATTAATAATGATAATGAATAACAACAAAAACTATGCGTTTTAGTAAATCAAGGATTTGATGAAATTGAGAGTTTTTTTTTAAATAAATCTATATATATTTCTTAAAATTTGTATATTCAACACACACACACACACACACACACACACACACACACACACACACACACACACATATATATATATATATATATATATATATATATATATATATATATATATCTTTGAATAGGGGTGATGTGGTTCGTTGGCTCAATATAGGGCTAAGCTAAACTATCAAATTCACATCTTGAAGGAAATTCAGGCAAGCTCGCCTTATCTTGGTTTCACACTCTAACCTGGTGTGCTTGGATTGAGCTGAGTGGCTCGATTTGCTAGCTCTAAGATTTGGACTCAGAATGAGAAAAAAAGCATAAAAAATTCTTCCATACATTGAAAATTTGACCTTTGGGAGAGGACCTTAATTAGAGTATCAATACATTATCTAGCATTCTTTTTCTCATTTCTCTATATTTTATCATGTTTTGTTGATTTCTTTTATATGTATTAGAATAGTCTATCTTGTTTAAACTCTTTACAATTGAGTTTCTTTGCTTCAATCAAGTTTATTTTGTGTTTAATAAACACTTTTTCTTTGTTCTTGATGCTTTCTTTAATTGGTCCTTATTAACATGTTTGTATTGAATCAGAGTTAAGTACATATAGGAAGATTTGGGGAATTTGATCCTTAGTCATTTTCATGTATAGATTTACGTCTAACTAATTCAAAACCTTGAAAATTTTTAGAAATAGTTTATTGTTGTTAATTAGTTAGAATTAATTTGCGAGTATTTAATCACTATGATTGGTTCAAATAATAGTTAATTAATTATGCAAGTTGGTGATTTAATTACAATTTTTGTTAGGAACAACCATCCCACTTTTTACTTTATTATTTGTACAATCGGTTTTAGATGTTTCATATTTTGATTCTTCTATATCAAAGCATATTAGTAATTTCCAAAGAACAATAAATGAGTTATATAATTTCATAACGAAACGACAAATTTGTGGGTCGAGCTGGATTTGAACAAGCATAGGCATATTGCCAATGAATTTTGACTTCGTCCCAGTTAACTGCTCAGACATCGACTCATGAACAAGAAGAATCCATTTTAGTTTTATTGAAAATTCATGATCAACTTCCTTTCGTAGCCCTCTACCCCCAGTGGAAGTCGAATCATCATTGCCTTCTTGAAAGATAGATGTGTCCTTAACCACTATAATATGAGGGTATAATTGCCCATTGCCATTGTACTACATTCATAGTATGAACAATTTTTTTAAAATTGTAAATATAATGGAATGATATGACTCAATGAAAAGGATTTTTCCATCTTTCATAATTCCATAGAATTTTTATAGGAAGGTTGACTAATGACATGGATATCATAGACAAGGTGATAAGAAAAAGCTTTAAGAATTAGTAAATGGTGTTATTCTAATTTTGCTAATTATAAGGTGTTTAACTTTTAATATATTTCAAATATGTGGCTTATTTAATTTACTAAAAATTTAAAAATAATTGTTCAATACCAGTCCAAGAGATGGAATATATTTGAGTAGAATCCCTACTAGTCTACGAGCCAAACTCTAGTGGTGTGTATCTACAAGGACTTCAATGTTGAAGTCAATATTTACAAGTGGAGGTTAAAAGTGTAAGATTCCAAAGTAAACCTAAGGCCTTTATGGCCTATTTATATCTTTTTTACCTAAGTTATAACACTGATTCTTATGTGATATGATTAGGCATGAAATGTGCCTTTAGGTTTGAATCTTGTGATATTTGTTATTCGTTACTAATAACTTTCATGTTAAATCCTATGCTTCACGGTTGTTTGGACATCGATATAGGGTTGGAAGATTCTCGACCCCTATGTGTAATAGTGGGTCTAGATATCTGTAATTGAACTTAGTAGTATTGGATTAGTATATTAACTTTATTTATTTATTTATGTGAGTCTAAGTTCTCTGGATGAGTCCAAAATAATAATAAAAGGAGATGATTTGATTTTGAAAATTACTAAAACTTGAACAATTATGATTTTGAGTGAAACTTTTAAAATTGTCATTACAAAATTGTTAATCCACTAATTGTTAAATATTAAAAGTTTTTTTTGAAAGTAAAAGTTTACCTTAAAAAATATATTAAAAGTTTATGCGAAGTTATATAAAATATAAAGCTACTTATATCCAATAATAAATGATACTTTTTACAGTTCAATTTTTGATAGCATGTATAAAAAAGACTTATTAGAGGAGATAAATTATACTTTGATAATTTTGATACTTCAAATGAATTAGTCATGGATTGTCAACTATATATAAGACATCATAAGTTTACACACGTACACCTCAATATGATATTCATGATCAAGAATTAAACTCTAGTTACCATATTTAAAGAATTTAGTCATTTGACAACTGTGTCACGTATTATTGATATTTTAAATGTTATACTAATCATATTAGTTGAGATAGTTCTCCTCGCAACGCAAACACTTCGAAGCAAGCTCAAACATCCCAATATCTCCATTGCTTACTAAAACTGCTTGCCTTTGTGGCACTCAATTAATTAGCAGCCATATTTTAATTCTATGATAATATGGTTAATTCTATCCCTTCTCTATTTGTTCATTCATAATTTAAAAGAAAAAATAAAAAACATTTGCGATAGTGCAATGCCACGTTGCAAGGATTAGCCAATGGTGGCACTGAACGACCGTGCATAAAGGATTTGGACCACGACTGTTTGCTTCTAAATTGCCACTTGTACTCAGTGCACATGCAGTGTTGGCGTCACTCTTTAAAAATCCTTGGAGTTACACCTTTTGTGTGTGCGCGCGCGGTGTGAATCCTTGCAAATGTACTATTAATTATTGATCAATGTGTGATTTTCAACATATAATATTTAAATTAAATATTCATTAACTCGCTCTCTTGTATTGCTAGATATGATTTACACTTAAATTGTAAGAACAAGGGTAAATGCCTTCGTATATCTGTTTGAAGAAAAGAAAAAGAAGTGAACAAAAATGGGAATGATTACTAATATTAGATTGAAGTAATAGCTAGCGCAATCCAATAATGGTTATTCCGTGAGTGAGATTGGTCAAAAACGAAATGCCTCTAGTCTCCATAGAGTCCAGCTAGCAGAGACGAAGAAGGAGGAAATTGGAGGCAAAGACTCGTCAACGGAGGTGAAGTGAAGATTCGCTCGTGCGCACAAAATCAGAAGTTTAGCTGTCAGGTGTGTACTTATGCGAGCCAAAAGGGAAGGAAGTTTGTGGAAACGCAATTAAGACCCCAACTGGCTTGGTCAGGGTGGTATCCGACCGGTCCATGCAGACCGGGTCAGACCCAGTCTTGTTCCTGCTCTCTTAATTTCCTCCACTCCACCCAGCTTTTGTCATATAATGCAATTAGTAGTATAGCATGGCTGTCAGATATATATATATATATATATATATATATATATATATATATATAATCACACAATTTTTATAGTAGTATTATACTATCAAAAGATTAGATGGCGTTAGCTAGTCTATGAATTAACGCAGGGATGGCAAACCGGGCCGGGCCAGGCGGGCCGGCCCTCCAGCCGCTGCCAATTTGGCGGGGCGGGATGGGATTTGCAGCCCGCCCCGCCTGGCCCGCCAGCCCGCTAGCCCTTTTTTTTTTTTAATTAATATATATAAAATAATATAAGTTATTAGGGACTATTAATATTTTGTGATGTTTTTTTGAAAGATTATTAGTTTGTGGTAAGCCTTTTTAAGATGTTATTCATGATGATATTGAACTTGTGGTGTTAAAAGACTATTAGTTTGTGATTTATTGAAGAAAATGAAACAATATTGCAATTATTTTTAATTGTGTTCACACTTCACAGTAACAAAAATACTCTATATTGTCCTCTTATGATACAAGTGATACAAGATCATTTTATTTATATCTTATTTACAATAATTTAAAAAAAAAAAACTGGCGGGCCAGGACCAGCAGCCCGCGACAGCTAGGCAGGCCAGCCCGGTCCGGCCCGTTTTCGGCGAGCCACAGACGGGCCGGGCCAAAATGGGCCGGACTGACCCGTTTTGCCAACCCTCAATTAAGACGAAGGCAAGGGTCATCACTTTTGAGTTTTGATAAGTAGTCTACAGTTTACTACTTTAATAGGTGGTCAATTAAATATCATAATTTTTAACCATTGAATTTATCTCATATTCATAGATCATACTTTATATTTTCTACATCAGATTATTCTTCTCTTACTGTTGACTATTATTATTCATTTTTGTCGAAGGAGATTTCCGACAACAGTGCATTCTCTACTCCAATAATTTCTTGAGACAATTTTTGTAAAAAAAAAAATTGACATCATTCTCTTGTTCTAAAAGTTAACAATACACTTGTTTTAACCCACTTTTATTTTTAATATATCCTTTATTATTAATTAAAATTATTGTAAAATATGTTAAATTATATGTGTTTCATTTTTTATTTAATAAATTTTACTCATAATTTAATAAGTTCTAATAAATTTTAGAAAACATCTGTTAAAGAAATCATGTTGCTCATATTTTTCTTCACTTATATATATTATCCACAATTCTCCGAATTTTAACTATCATCTCATGCTTAAATTTCCAATAAATTAAAGATGTATAATATATCCCAACTAGGCTTAATTTCCCCCTTTTTAATTTTTGAAGGGTGGTCTTATTTTAAAAGGAGTAGGAGGGGCGGCATTATGTCTGTTAAAAGCGAAGGGGATCATTTCAGCAACCAATCCGCATATTATGCTAACTTTGGGAGTGGGAACACTTCATTAACTTCCTTTTGATTATAGTGGAGGTAGTAGCTGCAAAATATTTCTGCATATATTATACATATGGTACGGCTTCGTGAATTTTATAATGTGAGTAATAGAAAAAGAAGGCTAGCACAAAACTATAGTATACTTTAGAGACTGATCATCGTATAATAAAGTATAGGCATTTATATACATATTCTGTAATAACTTATAATTGAATAAGAAAAAAGGGGGTAGAGGGCTGCAGGGTGGGGGAGTGTGGTGGGGTTTAGGCTTTCATGGGGATGAAAACGCATGGGGCATCCACTACTCCACTCGTGCGCGCTATCTATCAATGGCGGCTCGGCCATTGCTCAACAATCATCATTATTGGCATGGTGTCAAAGCCCAACCATGTTAGTTACATAGTAATTTCCGTTCTTCTTCTTGTCTATGATCACGATCAAACATGAACCATGATTCAATTTCATATCAATCACAAATTACAATTCATCTCCAATTTAAGAACTCATTCATCACAAATATATAAATTTAGCTTTAGACGTGACATTGTTTAGGTTTTTAAGGATTTATCCATGCTGAAAACATATTACATGCTCATTCCAAAAGAATAATAGAACTAACAAGCTCTTTAGACCATCTCCAATGGTGTTCTTGTGTCTGATTTTTGTATCGTAAGAACCGTTCCACCGGTTCTTACCATTGGAGCAGGATGACGTGACTGTCTGGGTGTAAGAACGGTTCTTCTGCAAGAACTCCTAAAAACTCGTTCTAAGTATTAAAAAAATAATAATTATGACCAAAACAAGAGGAATACCTGAAAAATAGACGCTATATGCACACAAGACAAATTCATCAACAACTTCAAACAGACTTGGTAGAGCATATTTAGGAACGTTTCGGTTACGAGAATAATGAAATTTAATTTTTCTTTCTTAATCTCAATGTTATGCATTTTTTTTAGTCATCAATGTTATGTATTTCTCATCAGTTTAATATTTAGTCACAAATAAAAATTTTAAATTATTAATATTTTTTATATTACTTTTTAATTTTTGTTTCATAGTTAAAATTTATATAAATAATTATTTAAATTTAAATTTAAAAATATTTTTAAATAAAACTATTAAGAATGTGGGGTCCAATGTGGGACCTACAAAAAGCAAGTTAAGAACCCAAAGTAAGTTCTACCATTGGAGCAAAAAATGAGATGAGTTCTTGTATCTTATGTGACACTGTAGGACCCACAAAAAGTAGTTTAAGAACTCAAAATGAGTTCTACCACTAAAGATGCTCTTATAAAAGTAACCCAAGAACTAAAAAGAGAGAGAGAGAAACGACACAAGAAAGCTCTCTAAAACTATTTGAAAACATAGATATTTATTTATAATAAAAAGATAAAATTTCTATAACTATTTGAGACGAAGTTAAAAATAATGAGATTCAGTCAATAAGATCAGTTCTAAGTAGAAATCTATTTTTGATAAGAACTAAATACAATTAAAAAAAAAAAGGAAATTGCTTTTCAGTGCGAATTCGTACCGCACGAATTCTAAATATAGTTCATAATCCATGATTTCCGTTAATTATCCAATCTCTTTTTTTTTTTTATTCATCAATCTCTTTTATTTTGAAATTTACAAATGAGCCAATTACAATATAACATATGTTTCGTAAAAATTTTCGAACCATGATCTCTCGTACCATTTAGCACTATTGTTAAAAAAATTCTTTTATTTATAATAAAAAATATAAAATTGCTATAAATATTTGAGACTAAAATAATGAGATTCAGTCAATAAGATCAGATCTAAGTAGAAATCCATTTTTGATAAGTATTATATAGAATTAATTTTTTTTTCTAAATTTAATTAAATAAAAATGTTAACATTTTTTTATTTATACTAAAAAAATTTCTATAACTATTTAAGACTAAGATAATAAGATTCAGTCAATAAGATTAGGTCTAAGTAGAAATCCATTTTTGTTAGGCACTATATAGAATTAACTATTTTTTTTTCTTTCTAAATTTAATTAAATAAAAATGTTAACCTTTTAAATATTAACAAAATATAAAACAATATCTTTGAATTCATCCTCTCTCCCTCATAATTTCTTGCTGACTTGCTCAAACACACACACACACACACCTGACCTCACACCCTGATCACTCTTTTATTCTTTTATTGAATTTGAAGTTTAATTGAGGGTTGTCTTGTCAGCGAAGAAGGGTGGAATAGAGCAAAGCAAAGAATGTGGGAGACAAGCAAAAACATTTGAAGGGTACCAACAGTTGACATAACGCCTTTTTAGGGTGACTGTGGGTCATACCCTATTGCATTGCTTCTATACTCCCCACTCTGACTTCACTATATTTATATCCTAGCCTCTTGCATCTCTTCCTCACCACTTTCTTCCCTCCCTCCCAAAACTAGCACCTAGCTAGGCCTCAATTATTTGGTTAGTTAATAGTTCTTTAACTATCTTCAATGGCTGATTCAGGCTCAGCCTCTTCTTCCAGAATGTGGTGCTCCATCCCCGAACGGGTTCAGCTGCATGCGGCCATGTTGGCCCTGCAGTTTGGCTATGCCGGCTTCCATGTCGTCTCAAGAGCTGCCCTTAACATGGGCATTAGCAAACTTGTTTTCCCAGTCTACCGCAACATTATTGCTTTTCTCCTCCTCGTTCCTTTTGCCTATTTCTTGGAAAAGTTAGTGCTATACCTCCTCTAACATAACAAATTAATTAATTAATCCCATTTTTAAGAGGATATATAAAATTATGTTAAAACTTTCCAGTTACAATCTTCAATCAATCATCTGTAGCAGCAGTTTGTTTAATATCTTAATTTTTCTTTTGTCCAGGAAGGAGAGACCTGCCATTACTTTAAACTTCCTCTTACAGTTCTTTCTTCTGGCGCTTGTCGGGTATGTTATGTAAAACTTTTATATATATCACGTACAATTAATTAGGTGATTGAAAAGAAATTAAAAAAAGAGAGCAAGGAATGCTTTTGTTTTTCTTTTTAAGAAAAAGAAAAAGGTAGAAGGAATTGAGCACCACAAACTGAGACTATTCACTACCGGGTGGTCCTTTAATTAATATTAATATATTTTGCATTACACAGGATTACTGCCAACCAAGGTTTCTACTTGCTTGGCTTGGACAACACATCCCCAACCTTTGCATCAGCGATTCAGAACTCTGTCCCAGCAATTACATTTCTCATGGCAGCCATACTCAGGCAATTAAGCCCGCCCTTATTAATTAATTAAATTGTTGTTCAGTTCAGTTGTTGCATGCACAACATTTATTGGATATGAAATTGAATAATTCAGGATAGAGCAAGTGAGGCTGAAACGAAAGGATGGGATAGCAAAGGTGGCGGGAACCATATTCTGTGTGGCTGGGGCAACGGTGATTACACTATACAAGGGTCCAACAATATATAGCCCAACTCCATCTCTACAGAGCAGCCCAGTAGTTGACTTTGGGTCATTCTCACTGGGAGATGCAAAGGGCAAGAACTGGACCCTTGGGTGCCTCTACCTCATAGGACATTGCTTGTCTTGGTCTGGTTGGCTAGTGTTGCAAGCACCTGTACTCAAGAAGTACCCAGCTCGCCTCTCTGTCACTTCCTATACATGTTTCTTTGGACTCATCCAATTCCTTGTGATTGCTCTTATCGTTGAAAGAGATGCTCAGGCTTGGATTTTCCAATCTGGTGGAGAAGTTTTCACTATTTTCTATGCGGTCAGTTACTACCTACTACTTTCATTTCAACCTAGTCATTTTTTTCCACTCCTTATCAAAAATATTCTATGAGGGCACTGTCTTCCTTTGAAAATTCTTTTTTATTTTACACCTTCACCTTTTGTAATAAAAGAAGGAAAAGAAATTCCACGACATGTATGTTATGAGAAAGATCAGGTTTTTATGTAAGATTAAGAGAAATAAATTTGTGTCATAAATCTCATAATTAAGATTAAAAGTATTTAAAGTTGCCTAATTATTTAAAAGTCATTTGATTTTTTTAAAAAACTTATACGATTTATCTATTTTAATCTTTTAATAATTATTATTAATTTGCTTTACTCTTGCATAAAAAACGATCTCTCGATCATTTGATGTCTTTTTTTTTTTTTTGTTACTGATACGTCTTCTTTTGCTTTTACATAATTTTTTTCTTCTTTTTAAAATTATAAATCCTTTAATTTTTATAAACACTTGTTTTTAAACCTTTGTTTATTATTATTTTTTTACTTTGAAGTGTTTTATTAAATTATATTTCGACTTTTACTTTTAAAGAAGATAAATTGAAGAAAAAAAAAAAAACTGGGACTAGCTGAAAAGTTTCTGCAATTTAAGAGTATATAAAATTATTTATATTTCTATATTAATTTTAGAGTAAAATTAAATCTAAAGCGCGTAATGAATTATTAATATGCAAAAATCTCTCCATATAGGCCCAGCCTAATTTCATAGAAAGTGAACCAAGTTGGTCGCTTTATAATAAAAAGAGAATTTCTCTATAGTTGTCTGTATGCGTTTGAGTTGTGAAATGATTAATGATATGTATTATTAGAAAGTACTTGTGCAATAATTCTGGAGATATAACGGTGGATGCGCGTGTGTGTATATATATATATATATATATATTTTAATGTTATAATTTGATTATACATTGCAGGGAGTGGTGGCATCTGGAATTGCCTTCGCTGTACAGATATGGTGCATTGACAGAGGTGGCCCTGTGTTCGTTGCCGTGTATCAACCTGTTCAAACTCTTGTTGTCGCTATTATGGCTTCCATTGCTTTGGGCGAAGAGTTCTACTTGGGCGGGTTCGTCCTACCTTTCTTATCTTTCTCATATTCTTATTTTAATTTACTTGTTTTAAATATTAATCTCCTTCAATTCGTGTTCATATCATTTGCCTAACTTTTAATTTCTTTTAACTCTTAAAACATATAAAATAGTTTAAGAAGATTGTTCATTTCACATGTTAAAGAGGGTGTATAATATAGCTTAAGAATAAACGTGAGGAGTGATATAATAAAAAAAGAAAAGTAACACAAAAGAAGGTGTGAAAAGAATGTAAAGAAAAAAGTAATTATTAATATTTTTTTCTGTGCTTAAAATCTTTGATCATTTACATATTTTCCACAGAAATTTAATAAAAAATATTTTATGAACGTTAAAATGAGATAATATTTTTTATTTTAAAGTATATGTACTTAAAAAAATAATTGACAAATAAAAATAATTATATATATAATATCACACTTCATATTAGTTTTTTTTATATTGAAATGATAATATTGAGTCTGAAATGACGACCACTTGGAAAACGATAAATGAAACCCACTATAAACAACAAGTAAGCTAGAGCTAAGGCACGGTTGAGAACTGACTCAACTGAGAAAAGGCTAAGAAATCCAAATGAACAACTTTTAATTAATGATTCCGCGTTCTAGAGGGTTAAAAAAGTTATAAAAATGTTCATAGGAAGGTGCCGTGTCTCCTTTGATCCTTTTCTCTTTAGGCAGATACTACTTTATTACAAAAAAAGAAAAGTCCCTTCCAAATTAATATTTGATTGATAATGGCTATGTGGGTCTCATTTGTGATGTTATAGGATCATAGGAGCAGCGTTGATCGTTGTGGGACTTTACTTTGTCTTGTGGGGTAAAAGCGAAGAGAGAAAGTTTGCAAAGGAGCAGGCTGCAATTACGTCCACCCCAGAGCATAGTGGCATCAGGTCCTCAAGCCATGCCAAAACATCACTCACTCAGCCTCTTCTCCCTTCATCTACGGAGAATGTCTGATCGATCAACACTTCAAGCTGGGGCACCATTTTCTCGGAGAGAAAGGCAAAAAAGAAAAAAGAAGAAAATGATACCAGTTATACATTATTACTACTTTATGTCAGGAAGCTTGTGTGTGTACGAAGGGGCTTTCATCTTTTTTTATTTTATTTTATTTTTTTGTTTAATTCACATGCTTTCTTACTAGGACTTTTAGAATGAGGTTTTCTATGGGAATCAT
Organism: Pueraria montana var. lobata; assembly: GCA_026413185.1. NCBI lineage: Eukaryota > Viridiplantae > Streptophyta > Magnoliopsida > Fabales > Fabaceae > Pueraria > Pueraria montana. Next base: position 5,305,412 of record CM048652.1, read on the forward strand.
TACAATGATGGATGTCACGTAAAAGCGGGCTTAAAGACTGAAATCCCATATGCTTTTATATGTTAATTAAATGGTTTGATTTACAAAAGGAGATTTTTAATTTAAGCTCTATGGTCACTTGTCTCGAAGGTAATGCTAGAGTTCATCATGACATAGACGGAAAGGTAAGAGTGACCTACATATATATAATTTCTCTTCTCGATAGATCACCTTGTTTCAAAAGCTGGCCAAGCATGAAGATTTTGATAACCCACAATACTTACCCTCAAACGGAATCATCATTTCGGTCGGGTTTAATCAATATCTTCAATTTATCATCATTGCGCAAGTTTATAAACAACGATTACTTAGTGAGGTGCATGCTGGCATAATCCGAAGCACAAATAACTAAAACCACTAGCAATGGCCGACCGTGCTTGCGTGATTGATTTAATTTGTAGCATGTTAATTCAAATTTATCATTGACGTGTTCTTATTTAGTTCATAAATAGATAATTAAGTTTTCATCTAATAATTATATCGATCGTGTCAGCTTGGTGCATGTTGGCACAGTAGCTCTACGCTACATCGTCTCTATTATGTCGATAGCATGCATATAATAAGACATAGAAACGTGACAAGCAGCTAAAGGCAAGGAATTATACATAATGAGTTTATAAGATACATCCGTGAGGCTACAAGCCAGCAACATATCATCGTTAGTTCTTGTAAAAGACACGGGTAAATTGACAAAGTTCTAGGCATAATTTAAGTACAGGGATGACACACACACACACACACATATATATATATATAACTAGCAGATCCCCAGGCATCAATATATAGGGTACGAATCATTATTAGGATATCCATGATCATATATATTGAGCTAATTGCCTTTCTTGAAAGTTTGCTTTATTGACTCTATCATTTATCCGTCCATGCTTTTCCTTTTCTGATGAAGCAACGCATCCCTTCTTTACTTTATGTCTTTATCGATTTGATCAAATATATTTTCATACCAATAATATATTTCTTTTGACCAAACACAATAAATTAGATCATACTTTGTTTACTTACTAGAATAGAAAATAGAATTGTAATTATCAATTCTACAGAGGAGAAATTGAAAATATCTCGTTTATTTAACACTAAAATTATTATTTGAATTATTAATATTCTTTATAAAAAAAATTGTTAAGAAGTACAATGAAACTAAAATATCGAGGAGATTTCCATCACTGAAGAAATCTCTATCAACAAATTATCAATAACTACATAAATGAATCTGATATCATATCTAACCCAACTTTTTTTAGCACTATACTTATATATTGTTCAATTTGTCTATTCTTACTTAATGTGAGACTTCTTTATTCATACTTATCACTCTATTGTAGTTGAAGCATAATTATTTTATTAAAAGATGATCAGTTGAAATGCTAACAAATTTCATAATGAAATATCAACCAAGACTATATTAAAAAAAAATCATAATGACATAACTAGATAGCAACGTAAATATTTTATATAAAGTATGTTTATAAAGTAGTAATTTGGAAGAAAAAAGAGATAGTTAACCGAAATTAGAAGTAATGTTTTTTTTTTTTATAATACACAATTCATAATGTCTCTTGTATTAATTATTTTTGAACTAAAGTATCCCTAATTAATTGCACTAGCAAACAATTAAAAAAGAGAAGAATATTATGATAAGGGTAGTTTTGAAAAAAATATATAAGTTTAAGGCAAATTTATTACTATAAACTAAATTAACAACTTTTCTTAATCCTAATAAATTAGGTAATCCTTTATTACTTAAAGGAATATACATCAAGCAAAAAAAATTTTCCCCCAAAATTTTTAGGGACAACAAGGTAATTTCAAATGCATCAGAAAAGGTAACCAAAATTAAAAATTTTAAATACAATTAAAGTAACAAAAATTTAAAATTCAAAATATAATTAAATGTTTGATTTGAATAATTTATGTAATTGGAACAAATCAATAAATTTAGAAACTTTATATAATTAAAATAATAAATATATTTTGGGCATTAATTAGCTAATTAAATTTAAATTTCAAATATTTTATGCATTAATCAATTAAATTATGCATTAATTTAATTTGTCCAAATTGCTCTCATGATTCAAATTCTGCTTAATATATAGTCAACATTTAATTTCTCCTTCTCACCCCCTAATTTTTTAACACATTTTCTCTTCTTCTCCTCTCAGATTTTTTCTCTCTCTCCCATGCTTTACATAAAAAAAAATGAGGTCTAAATTTGGAAACTCTTTTTCTTTTTTCTAAAAAAATTGTCACTTCTTTTCCTTCTGAAAACTCGAAGCTTTAACATTCAACGTAAGTTTTTTTTCTCTTTTCAACCTTTTATTTTAAAAAACTATTTTTAAGTACTAGAGGTAACATTTTGTATGTTTTTGTAGATAATGAATTCAAAAAATGTATTTTTTTGTGTTGCTGCTACACTTGCATTAGGGAGAAAGGAAGAAGTTGTCTATTGTGTGACGCGAAAATTCACGAGAACTGAATGATATAATATCATACGCTACGCCCATAATTGGATATCATGCAATCCAAAAGGTACTAGAAACATGGGGAACTCCTATCTCCCCTTATGTTTATGGTGTTTATTCATTACTCAACTTCTACTATTTTATTTTGTTTAGATTTCAAACTTGGTTTAATATTTTCGTAATTCGATTTATTCAATTTCAGACGTGTTTTATTTTAAAACCAGCATGGAGGGAAGTTTTAGATAAATAAGAGAAAGATAAGCAACTTTAACACATTGGTGGCTATGATGTATAGAGATAGAAAATCGTATAGTGATAAATTATCCTTTTTCACTATCTTTGGATACAAATTTAAGCCAATTTATATTTTAAGATGTAAGTCTATCATGTTGTCAAATTGGCTTTTCTAGATGTGCCCAAATCAAGAGAATGTTGAAAAGTAATTATATCAATTGTTTGGGAGAAGAATGACAATAAATACGATTGAATGTGATGTTTTACATTTTTCTAATTTTGCTTATATGGTCATTATATATTTGATTTTCAAGAACTTCTCTTAACTATTTATATATTTTTATTGTTAAATAAAAAAATTCTAGAAAATATCATTAGTCTAAAATAATTTCCAATCTCTACAAATCCTATTCTAAATTTAATTTGAAATGTCCTTTTTTTTACTAATTGAATCATAAAAGTTTACTTAATAATTAAATAATTGTTAAAAAAAATTAAATCTCATAATTCAATGGTGTATACATTTTTTGAATATGGAACATTAAATATTGCACGAAATTTCATAATTATGAAATATTGCATGTTAACTTGATTTTTAAAAATTTATTTACTTGATTTTTGTGATTTAGAAAAAAAAATTGCACTGTTAGCTATATTAAGATTGTAACTATAAATATAGATAAAATTAAAGATTATTGAAACATTATTTTAATAAAAGTAATAAATGTTATGAAAATTATTTTAAATAAAAGTATTACCATGTGTTGTAATATTTTTTATATTTTAAAATAAAGATTAATATAGATTAAATATATACAAATATATAACAAAGATTATTCAAGGCAAAAAAAAAATGAAATTTCTCTCTCAGTTATGAATATCACGATTCTATTGGCTAATTCAAATTTATTTTGAAAGATTAAATGTATTATTTACTTAAGATTAGTGTTTGTACCTTAATTATTTAAAATCAATATATATATATATATATATATATATATATATATACTATTAAAATCATCAAAATTATTCAAGGTAAAAACTTGAATATTTCTACCTCAATTAACATGCAATCTCGAAAGGGTTTGTTAAAAGTTTAAATAATTATTGAAATTATTTTAATAAATTAAATGTATTATTTACTTCGGATTAGTGTTTGTATGTTAATTATTTAAATCCAATATTAAAATTTATTCATCAATTTAAAGAAATTTTTTTTTCAAGGAAAATATATGCTATAGATTCACATAAATTATACTGGGAAAGAAATTTAATTTTTTTTTTATATAATTCATGATTTTAAACTTTAATATGTTATATTACTTTAAATGTTGATCAATTTTAATACATATATACTATAGTTTCATAAAAAATATTCAAGGAAAATATATACTATAAATTCATAAAAAGTATTCAAGGAAAGGAATTTATTTATTTTTTATATAATTCATGAATTTTAATTTTAATATATTGTATTTTAATATATTTGGTTATATATTGTTATTTTATTTCTTTAATTTATTCTTATTATAATTTATCTATTAATACTTTATTAATAAAATTAATAATTTTAAAATGGTAATATTTTTAATTTATATTTTAAACGTTATCTATTTTTATAAATACAAATTTAATTCATGACAAAATTATCTATATATGATAAAAATTATTTGATTTCGTAACTCTCCTCAGTTATTTTTAGTAGGGTGTTCATGAACCGATCCAATCCAATCAAAACAGAAAAAATCGATTCAAAAAATCGAAAACCGAATGGATCGAAAATTAAAAAAATCAAATTTTTTTATTGGATTGGATCGGATTTCGGATTTGATTTTGAAATCCAATCCAAAATGAAGTTATATATACATATACATTTTTATTCATAAATTTATGATACTACTTATGTTTATATTTTTATTTCTTATATATTTATAAAATTATCTCATAACTTATATTTATTTGTGAAACATCTATTTAATTGAAGATATTTTTTTAGTAACTATTTGATTAAATGTACATAAGTATAATTATTAAGTTATATAAATTTACTTTTAATAGTATATATTTGAAGAGTTATACTATTATTAGTTGTTTATTGACTTATAAAGAAGATATTTAATATTTTAAATTATCTTTTATTATGTTTATTATATATATTACCATTTATTTAATACTTTCTCCAAAGAAAAATATAAACAAGATTAAAACCGAAAATCGATCCAATCCAAATGGATTTAAATTGGATTGGATTGGATCAGATTTAAATTTTTTATCAATCCGATTGGATGATTAATTAAGAAAATCGAAGTGATTGGATCAGATGATTTTTTTCTTCAAAACCGATCCAATCCAATCCGCGAACACCCCTAATTTTTAGGTCCACCCTAAATTGTGAAGTCATATTTTTATTTTAAAAAACAAATAATCATTCTCTTTCCTAATTATCACTTATCTAAATTATTGTTTAATTTATTCTTTCAATGTATACTATTAAAATTACATGCAATAATAATTGAAAAAAAGAAAACTGTGTATATGGATTAGTGTTTGTTTCTTATTTATTTAATTTCAATATATATACTATTAAATGTAGAAAAAATATTCAAAGAAAGTAATTAGTAATTATAAATCTTATTATTAATAAAAAAAATTCTTAAAATATGATTCATATATCCAACATTTTTAAATTGAATATATAAATTTATTTATATATTGTTACATACAAATTAAAAAATTTACTTTGTCTCCTACAAAAAAATCACATGTGCATCGCACGGGATACATACACTAATTGGATCTTAAAGCAATAACTTTTATCAAAAATAAATTATCTCTTAAAGCATAAAAATCAGTACCAAAGAAATAAAAAAAATAAAAATTAGTGACAAGAAAATATATCATAAACTACTAGAAAAATATAAAAATAATATAAAATTAGTTATGAAAAAAAAAAAACTTTGTCTTTCTAGATTTGTAAAACGGGCCGGTCAATAGGCTTTTTGAGGCTGGTTGAGCCCTATTATTCTTTTGTCGGGCTATGCATGCCCGATTGTAGGCAATTGTTATTTTTATCTTTCATTTTTTAATTATATACCTCCCTTTTTTAATTTTTTCCCTAAATTATCCTTATCTTTGTTTTTCTCTTTCTTTCTTTTGTAGAAAAAAAAAAAATATACCCCCCTCTCTTTGCTGGAGTCGTACTTCTCCTGCGTGTGAGGAGAGGATATGTGATGCTGCAAATAATTTCGATTCCATAATTAATTTTGATACAGTTTCTGATAAAAATTATATGAAACTATTATTAGAAATAGAAAATGCTACCAGTGAGGAATGCAACAGAAAAGCAATGGATTTTCTCTTGTCTCCGAGGAATACAAATAAAAAACGCACCCCCCCCCCCCCCCCCCCCCCCAATCATACCACCTATGAATTTTTTCTTATTTCCAAAGAATACAAATAAAAAACGTACCCCTTCCCCCCCACCCCCCAATCATAATTTATATCCAGGCAAATTAACCTTCATTCATCTTCCCCCAATGGACGATCCAACAAAATGCGTCCCTATCAGTCAAGTAATTAGACGAAAGCCCTATGGTCGCACGTGATAGCAGAAAAACCAAATTCAGAAATGTTGCACACCTGGTACCTTCCTTGGTTGTTATTCCCGTGGCTTAATATTACCTGCTGATCTCTTGTTGCATAAATAACAGCAAGCAGTGAAAATGAAGCCTCCGCACTGCTACGTAAAACTAGTTTTGGATTTTGTTTTAATTTTTTTTCCTCTTTTGTTTTCTTTTAGCCATGGTTTCTATCTCCACCAAAGAGAGGGGTATGTTTTTTCTTTTATGAAGAAAAAATAGACAAAGAGAATTATAAGATAGAAACAGAGACAAAGATAATTTAGGGAAAAAAAATTAAAAGGGAGACATATAATTAAAAAGGGGAGGTAAAAATAACAATTGCCACAATGTATTGAGCTCAATAAAGAGTAGCCTACAAGGCAGGCCCATTTGTTGACCCTCTGACTATGAACGGGAAGTCTGTGAAAGAAGGCATGAAAAATGGGCCAATTTAAGACTCAAGATGCTTGGCCCCTTTTTTTTTTTGCAATATTCCTTTCTTATTTGACATTTCAAAATGTTAATATTAGTAACATTAAAAGTATGTTATCATCAACCAAAAAGTAGTGCATTATATATTCATAAAGTCAAAATAAATAAAATAATTGTTAAAATAGTAGTTTTAATGTGTTAAGTCACTTGCACTAAGCCAAAATAAATTAAAATAAACAAATTAATAATCATCTTACATTTATTTTTTTTTAAAAAAATCGGATTAATAAGTTAACCCACTTTCAACCCGCCTCCACGAGCTTATTTGTCAACTTGATGGGTTAAGCGGGTTGGATGAAAATGGGTTGGCATTGGCAAGTTATAAATGCCAACCTATTCTTCAAAGAAAAAAAAATGTAACTCAACTTGTCTCCACTGCAAGAACTATTATTATTATTATTATTAACGAATGTAATGTGAAGATTGATAAAATTATGATGTTTCAAGAATTGTGAGATTACAAAATAAAGCAAATTAAGAACAACATGGAGATTAAAGAAATGAAAGAATAAATGATCAGAAAAGGGTACTTGGTAACTCTTCCCCTTCATGGTTGCCTGCGTTTGAGTGAGTGAATTCAAGCATGGCCTCATCGGTGACAAGTGCTCCTTTCCCTCTGTGGCAATAGGCCACGACCAAGTAAAGCAAGAAATTAAGGGCATTGATAGCCGTCAATATCCAATAAAAGTAGTCCAACCTACTCTTATTAAGATCGTTCCTGAGCCACCCTTTATCTTGTCCACCACTCGCACCTTCAATGATCTTCACCAGCGCAGTGCTCAACCAGCTTCCAATCCCAATCTCACACAGAAACATCGCACTGCTAATGCTCCTTGTCCCATCCGTGGCTTCGTCGTAGAAGAACTCCAACTGCCCCACGTAGGTGAAAACCTCGGCAGTGCCCATTAGAAACAACTGAGGGAACAACCAGAACACGCTCAACGGCTCCGAGTAGTAGTGGTGGCGTCTTTTCTTTTCCACCAACGCCGCCGAGGCCATGGCGAAGATCGAGACGAATAAACCTACGCCCATTCGCTGCAACGACGTGATGCCGCGGTGGTGGCCGGTAATGTTGCGGAGAAAGGGGACAATGAATTTCTCGTAGATGGGTACGAGGATGAGGGTGATGGCGCTGAACACGGGGACAGAGCCCGTGGGGATATTGAAGTGGGTTCCGAGTGTTCGGTCCATGATGCTGGCTTGGCTTAGGAAGAAGGTTGAGAGCTGAGCGTAGGACACGGAGAGAGCAATGGTGGAAGCCCACACCGGAAGGACTCGAATGAAGGATTTGAACTCTTCTACTTGTGTCACCGTGCATATACGCCATCGGTTGCTCTTGTCTTCTGCGTTTCTCATAACTGCTGCTTTGTCAAAAAACCTGTATTGTGGGGTGTGAGGAAGCTTGCGAGCGCCAATGATATCGGACTGCGTGGTTTGGACCTCATAGAGATTATTATTATTTGCTACTTGAACCCCGTATAGATGATTCCTGAGAGAGGCTACGATAACCTGAAGAAACCTAGTGAAAGGGCTTCCCATTGGCTTTTTGAAACGGTAATATCGGAGACCGGCAACTAGGATAAGGATAGAACAAATGGCGGCAGCTGCGGGTATTCCAAAACCCCAAGCAAAGCCTGCGGCGTCTTGTATGTAAACCAACAACGTGATTCCGAGGATGGCACCCATGTTGATGGCAAAGAAGAACCAGTTGAAGAAAGAGAACTTCATCTGGACCTCTTTCTCATCTCCCTCGTCAAATTGGTCAGCCCCAAAGGAGGACACACAAGGCTTGATTCCACCCGTACCCAAAGCAATGAGGGCAAGTGCACCATACAGGAATGCGGTTTGGCCTTGGCTTGCCCCTTTCTTGCATGGCCGAACAGTGCATTTTTGCGGGCGTAGCGTGTCCAGTGAAGCCGAAAGTGTCAGCAAAATCATCCCCTACAACATGATTCACTACATAAGAATCAATGGAGGTGATGATCGATCGATCGATTATGGAAATATACCAGGGCATAAATGGCAGAGAAGACAAGGATGGTTCTGAAGCGACCCAAGTAAGCATCTGCTAGAAAGGCTCCGAGGAGGGTAAGCACATAGGCAGCTCCAATCCAGTCGGTGACGTGGGTAGCAGCGTCTGGAAGCGATTCATGCATTTTAAGAACCAAGTAAGCCACCATGTTCACTGCAATTGCAAAGAACGCCAACCTCTCCGTCACCTCGTTCACTGCACGGCACGGCACCCACAGTAATTAACACTAATTCTTTTCCTAAGTATAATGGGAATTAATAGATGTACAAATTTGAACAATAAATATATTGTCTATCCAATTTCATAACAGTACCTACCTATGATAAAGGGTGACGCTTTCCATCCTCCTGTTGTTCGCTTGTCAGCAATCCTACCATGCAGATCCACGCAACGGTTGCTCACCAATTCCTGTTTCAAAAATTAAAAATGCATGCATAGTCAGTCATATAAATAATAATTTGTATCAATTCAAGTCAACAAATTAATATTGATTGCCTTGTGATCTAGATTGCTGGGAGGAGTCTCCATGAAGTGTAGGGCGGCTAAGTTTAGAACTTGAATTGTTTGTTACACCGATTTTGCATTTTATATATAGTTGGCATTTCGATTTTGTTTATTGATTTGCGCCTGTAACAAATTGACAAACGCCGGCGGCCGAAGCTTTAATCCTCAATTTTATGGCTAACAAATGGAAGCGCCACACACATCAGGCTATGAAAATGATGATGCCACCAATCGCTTTATTGCTCCATGGTCAAACTGCCGTCTAATAACAAATTTTGAACTTCATATCATACATGACTCAGTCCATCTTCTCTTCATTTCAAATAATCTATTTATCAATATCCATATATATATATAAGTAAAATAGACTTAAACGCAAATTTAAATGTGAATTTTAATTTTAATTTCATATTTATATAAATTATTGCCATTTCTATTTAATTTTTTTAATTAATTATTACATTTAAAAAATTTAATGAATATAATATTTAATCATATTATTTAATTTGATTATATATTACATTTAATAAATATAATGTTTAAAAATTTTAGAACTTTAAAATTAATTCATTTTAAATATATACTATGTCTAATGAAATAATAAAAAATATATTATATTTAATAAATACAATATTTAAATATTTAATCATGATATTTAATCACTATAATATACAATTAACTAAAATGATATTAATAAATATTCTATTTACTACATATAATATGTTTTACACATATATATAATTATTTAGACTTTTTTTTATTAATTATTTGATTTGTGTTTTATTAGTATATTTATCATATTATTAAATTTTATCCATTATTATTAAGAAATAACAACAAAAAATCATAATTTAATTTTTTTTAGTTAATTTTACATTTTTCTAAATATTAGTGGTTTTATTTTTAATCTGCTAACCAGTCCATTTAACCACAAGTTATGCATGATAGATGTAAACTAAAAAAAATATAACACATTTATATTTTACATATATGGACAAACTTTTTTTTTTATTGTTGTACAATGATCGCATTAAATTAAAATCTATAATCTTGAACATACTATTCAAATCCTAACTAGTCATTACAAATGTTGGCCGACGTGAACAAATATTAAACGGATCAGGCTTAACCCATTTACCTATCTTTACGGCTACCTCACCATATTCTTGCCAAATAATAATAACTTTTATTTAAAACAAAATCTTGCTTATAGCCTATTCAAGAGCAAGTGAATTCTTTTCACTTTTCACCTGCACACACTAAAGTACACTGTGTCATCTAAAATCTTTTCGAATCCCCATGGTAAGAAATTTAAGAAGATTCAATTCATACTGTAGTAGTCTTTTTTATGTTCTTATATTATGCAATTTCTCACATGTTAAGAAAAACTACAATTTCAAGATTTGCCAAAATCTCACAAGATCACAAAATCACCTGTGATAGATCTCTTCAAATATTATCATGATTTATCTTTTTAATTAAACATTAAATAATCAATCCAATTAATCCCCATCAAAATACACGCATCCCTCTCCCCGTCATAAGCAAAAGCTGTTTCCTTTCACAACCCTTCCTCATCAAAAACTCAAAATCCACAGTTCTCTCTTTCCCTGGTTACAAAGGTTAAGAACTTCATTTTCTATAATATTTCATCATCTTAATTTTGTGGATGTCTTCGTGTGTGTGTGTGTTTGGATGAGTTTGACAAAATTAATTTTAAATTAAATTGATTTTATAAAATTAATTTTGGTTAAAATTGATTTTGAAATGATGTAATTTGTTTAAATGTTATTATTATAAAGGCTTAATATCTTTTTAGTCATTGTAATTTAGTGTTTTTTTGCTTTTCGTCCTTGCAATTTTTATTTTTTTTTTAGTCCTTGCAAATTATGTTTGTTTTGTTTTTCGTCCTTATAGTGATTTAAATAGCGTTTTGAACAGTAAAAAAATGCTATCTAAACCACTATAAAAACGAAAAATAAAACAAATATTATTTGCAAGGACTGAAACAAAAAAAAATTGCAAGGACAAAAAATAAAAAAATACTAAATTGCAAGGATAAAAAAGATATTTAAACCTATTATAAAAATAAGTTAGTAGTAAAATTTAGTATAAAATTTGTGATCTAATGTAAAAGCTACTTAAAATTATTTCAACTCAATCAATTTTATATTTAGAATCAATTGTACAATGTGAAACTAAACATATAAAAATTTACCTAAAATTACATACATTAATTGGTGTTTCAATGTGTACTTCATTTTTCTTCTGTATTGCTTTGCAGTTGCATATTTTTGGTCTTCTCTGCAATATCTTCTACTTTTCTATACCCAACTCGCTCATCTCTATTTGTTTTTGTTGGTTGTCTATCATTTCTATTTGTCCAGTTTTTTCCCTAGAGCACTCGCTCATCTTCCCATTTATTAATTGGACAGTAGGCTTTTAGGACGAAAGGAAGACAACATTAACAGGGGAACACAATCAACTTGTTTAAGGTAAGGAATGAAGTACCTTCAATAACCGTACGTGATAGAGTAGGAATGATCTTTTTGTGTCAAAACGTGTCTCTAGCCCTTTAATCATATAATTTAACTCATTTTAATGGGTTAACTGATTTATTCACCGTGTCATTAACAAGCAATGAAGCGAGAGTGAGTTATATACTTTTCAAGTGTACATCACCTCACTTGTGTGAGTTATTGCTATTTATCATTTTAATTATGTTATTAATATTGTAAGTGAAACGCTACATATTGAAGAATAAGAAAATTTTCTTACTTCACAAGCTGTCAAGAAATTTCAAAGAAGAAATGAGAGAAAAGAAACAAGTTATTTAAATGATATTTTTATTAAGTATGCATAAAATAGACTTGAAACTTTATGAGTTTAAGTGAATGCAATAAGATATTTTATTACTACATTAGTAATTTGTGTCAAGTGTGTAATTAACATTAGTAATACGCATAACAAGTAATTATATTAACTATCGCATAATAAGAGAAAGTTACAAACAATAACTATAAATAATTATAAATTCTCCGTTTCTAACTTTGTTTTTTCTAAATTCTGAATGTGTCAAAAAAAAAACATTTTTTTTTCTAGTAAATACTGAATGTGTTTTTATGACATTAAATATATTTAATACATTTTAAATGACATCAAGATTGGATGTCATCTTTGACCAACGGTCTGTTACACGTTGCACTAAGGTGTTTGCTTATTAATTAGCCTATCCCATCTGTTCTGTATTCTTCTGCATGTGATCATGACTATGTAGTAGCCACTGGGATTCGAATAAAGAACAGAGAAGAGATGGGATTGAATTGGCGTAGAGGGGTTGTTATTGTTTTTCTACTTCTTGCCTGGGTTTTATTTATTATCATTGGAGAGATATTTTTCTTCACGGATGGAAAGACCAGTACTTTTGTGAGAAATGATCATTTGTCGGTAGAGATGCCAATAGACAGTGATGTGTTCCGTGTGCCTCCTGGTTACAACGCTCCCCAACAGGTAACCCATTTTTTCATGGGAGATGATTGAAAAGATAAGTAAACTATTATTGAGTTGAGTGTTTTTGTTATGCTGATTTGTGTTGAGGATGTGGATTTGGAAAGGTGCATATAACACAAGGAGATCACGTGGGGAAGGGAGTGATCATCTCTTGGATTACCCCACGTGAACCCGGTTCAAGCACTGTCATTTACTGGGAGGAAAACAGTGAATTCAAATGGCAAGCTCATGGCTTTTACCTTACTTACAAATACTTCAATTACATCTCTGGTTACATTCATCACTGCACCATTCACAATTTGGAGGTGCGTATCGCACTTGTCCTTGCCTCGGTCTCACTTTTTTTCACTTAATAGAAATTGAGTAACACCTACCTCTTCTTATTGCAAATATATACAGTTTGACACCAAATATTACTATGTGGTCGGAATAGGGAATACCACTCGACAATTCTGGTTCAAAACTCCTCCACCTGTTGGCCCTGATGTTCCCTATACATTTGGTCTCATTGGTGATTAACACTTCCTCCTCTATTATATGTGTATATGCTTAATTAACTTAATTTGTTGTGCCTGTGAAATTTGTTAATTTGTTTATGTATGCATGGCTAATTGGCTCGATGTGCTTAAATGTTTGCTGGAGAAGCCTTTGGTAATTGGTCTTCAACTGGGCCTGTTTTTAAAGATTTGTATAGGAAATTCTAAATATTGTTTTCACTTTTCTCTTACACAAATCTTTGGAAATAAAATATAAAATGAAAAGGTTAAACTATTCACCTGATCCCTGTAGTGTTTGCATCATAAGTTTTAGTCTCTATACAAACAAAGGGTAAGTTTTAGTCTCTAAATAGTTTTTTTGTGGCAGTTTATCAAATGATAAAGTTTCTGTAGTGGTTTTAAGCTGCCAGAAGTTTACTATGGTATTAGCAATGATGACCAAAACTTAACTTTTATGCATCTATAAGGACTAAAACTTACAATTTTCTTGTATAGGGACTAAAACTTAAAAAGGAGACAACTATAAAGATCAACAAATGAAAATAAAATAACAATGTAGTGTAACAAGAAAAAAAAAAACATCAGATTTCAAAGTAAAAGTAAGTAGGCCCTTAATTCTTTAAACAAATTGGACTTGCTTTCTCAACCATACAATTATGGAGCAGGGGATCTAGGCCAAACTTACAATTCCAACATAACACTTACCCATTATGAACAAAATCCGGCGAAAGGGCAGACAATATTGTATGTAGGGGATCTCTCTTATGCAGATGATTTTCCATATCATGACAACACCAAGTGGGATACCTGGGGAAGATTCACTGAGAGAATTGCAGCTTATCAGCCTTGGATTTGGACTGCAGGAAATCATGAAATTGATTTTGCTCCAGAACTTGTATGTGTTACATACTTCATTACTTGACTAAGTTGTGTTTAAATTGGACTTTCCTTGACCTGTTATTTGAATTGCTTCGTTTTCTTAGAAGGGTTCTTTTTTATGATATATACACACACACTCTTTTATTTTGTAGTTGATTTTTTATTTGGTTTTTATGCAAAGCCCATTCTAGTTTGATTTAAAACTACAGAGTTTTACTGCAGGGTGAAACCAGGCCATTCAAGCCTTATACTTCTCGTTATCATGTACCGTACACAGCATCAAATAGCACATCACCATTGTGGTACTCTATCAAGAGAGCTTCAGCATACATCATTGTTTTGTCTTCTTACTCAGCTTTTGGTAATACTTTTTGCTTTCAAAACTTGCAAAACTGAATATCAAAGAAACTTTCATGCATGCATAGACAAAGTATTTATGTTGATTTGTAAAGATACAAATTTTCATTTTCTTTTCAAGGTAAATACACGCCTCAATACAAATGGATTGTAAAGGAACTGCCCAAAGTGTACAGGACAGAGACACCATGGCTGATAGTCCTAATGCATAGTCCAATATATAATAGTTATGCGAATCACTATATGGAAGGGGAGACCATTAGAGTATTATACGAGAAATGGTTTGTGGAATATAAAGTCGATGTTGTATTTGCTGGTCACGTTCATGCTTATGAACGATCTGTGAGTTCTCAATTTCTGTGTACTTACATTGCAATTGTTATATCCCAAGGACGTGTGTTCACTGCATCTACAGGATCTCTGTGCATTAATAGTGGTGTCTATTATTCTTTATGTATTGTATCATGATTTTTGCTCTTAATGTCTGAGATATTAGCTACTATATGAAGATTCTAGATGAAGTTTAATGGTACTATGGTCTACATATATTTTCTAGCAACTCATCTATTGAAAGTGGTCAAATAAAAATAGCATAATATTCTAAAACATACGTTTCTTGCACTTCAATTATCTTTATCAGTAAATGACAAGCTGCACAATTACATTCATGAAAGATGACATATGGGGGTTCAAAACCATACTTAAATGCTTATGTAATGTAACCTCCCACTGCCTCCCCCATACATAAATGTGCAATAATCAAGAAGGAATTCAAAGCAAACGCAGAGACAATTATGGATCAAAATTGCCTCAATGTTTTATAATTTTGAGGAAATAAATATCTACTCTCAACTGCTTGAGGAAATAAACAAAACCTTGATAACCCCATGCGTCTTTGTTGCAGGAACGTGTATCAAATATTGCATATAATATTGTAAATGGGCTGCGCAACCCCATCAATGACCAATCTGCCCCAGTTTACATAACCATTGGAGATGGAGGAAATATAGAAGGACTGGCTACTGCGTACGTATATTAGCTAGCCATAAATTGATCTATGTAGCTTCAGTATTTTTATTATTATTGCTGTTATTAATTTTGTTTTAAGCTTTTAGCCTTTTTAAAATAAACTGCACTAGTTAACATCTGAGTATATTGTTCTTCAATGGTGCAGTATGACAGAGCCCCAGCCAAGCTATTCAGCATACCGTGAAGCCAGTTTTGGGCATGGGATTCTTGATATAAAGAACAGAACTCATGCCCATTTTAGTTGGAATCGGAATCAAGATGGATATGCAGTGATGGCTGATTCTATTTGGCTGCACAATAGATACTGGAGTCACCAAGAACAAACATATTTTGCTGCATTTCGATAGAATAATTGCGTAGAAGGTAGAACTTGCGTGGATACAATTGAGAGGTGGAGTACATAGAATCTCTCTATGGTTCCCAAATGTTTCACTGTGTCATACACTCGTATCAATAGTTGCGACCATTTTTGTAGTCTGTCATAGTATTAATTGTTTCCCGCGTTAATGTCATATTTCATCGTGAATCACATATTCAATACAGATTAAATAAGAGTTAATTATTTTCACCATCATATTTTCCCACCTCAAGGATTTGTCAGCAGTTGTTCTGTTCTGCAAATTTCCAAACATAATCAGTGGCTATGAGCATAGGCAGGATTTTCAATCTGATCGTCGTGATATTCTCTGTTCCTTGTATGAGCTGTTGATAACGAAGGTAAGTTGCCAATCAAAGTGTCAAACTATGAGGAAGAAAGCGTTAACTTGGTTGTGAACTGATGTAGGAAGAACGGACTGAGCATGTTAATGCATTCTGTTTTCACCTTTATAAGTCCCACATAGACTAGAATACGGAACAGCGAAATCTTTATAAACCTTTGCCCAAAGTCCACAATTGCCGAGCTGGGTTACTCCAGCTTGTGACCCAAGTGGGGGCATCAGGGTGATGGAACAGCTCTTGGGCTTGCTGGGTTGGGCCATGGCTGCAATCTGCTGGCTTGCCCACTCCAAGTTGGGAGTTGATCCACGAGACTTGTGCGAAGGCACGGGCCTCTTGGTTCCTAGACTTGAGGGCACAGCGTGAGGCTGGTTTAACAGAGCAGCGAAAATAATGTTGACGGTCTTCGGTATTAGAAATTAAATTCACATGAAAGTTCAATTTAAATGCCATCCTCGTGATATTCTCTATTAATTTCTTGTATAGCATATGAACTATTAGGTATGAAAGTCTCTTGCCAATCAAACTGTGAACAAGAAGGTGTTTACTGGTTATTAAACTACTTGAATATTTTGGTTGTATAGGGAGAAAGAACTGAACTAACACAAGAAAAAAATGTTTTAATCATATATAAAGAGTCTTGATCAGAGACGGAGCCCGAAATCTATTAAAGGGAGGTCAGAATTTTTTTTCTTATGTTGAAACTGTTTAAATATTTAACTTTTAATATATAATTATTTAACAAATAATAATTTTCATAAAAATATTTACTAGTTTAGTTTTACATAAAATTAAAATTGATTTTTATTTCAAATAATAAAAACAAACTAGTCCTGTCTTCGTATTTGTGTATTGAAAAAAATCTTGATATGCAAACATGTGAAATCGAAGTTTCCTTACTAAGGCCAGAGTATGCAAAACCAACATATTACAGGATTCTTTACACCATGAAACCTTAGTCATCCAAAATAAATTATATATATTAAATAATAAAATAAATTATAATTAAAAAAATAGATCTTAAGATTATGATTATAAGACCTTGCATTGCTTTTTAAATGCAAAAAATCCTACCACACCACCTCTGAGTACAGGTGTTTTTTTAACCGTGTCTATTAACAAAGAATGAAGCAAGATAGAGTTTATTGCTATCTATTATTTTAATTATATTATTAATATTCTACCAACATTACGTTGGTCAAATTAAAACTGAGTTTGAATATTTTAAGTAAGGTATCAAATTCGAATTTTGTAAATGAAAAAAAAAAAGTGAATGAAAGAGAAATTTTTACTAAAAGTGATCAACTAAGTTTTCTATTAAAAATTAGTTATTGACATAATTAATGAATATTTCACATGATAAAAATATTATTATTATTGTAAGTGAAATGCTACATACTATAGAGTAAAAAGTTCTTACTCCGCAACCTTTCATTTTTTTTCAAGAAATGAGAGAAAAGAGACGTATTATTTATATAATATTTTTAGGGTAAAATATGTTTTTGTCCCTCATTTTATCTTGATTTCTGTTTTTAGTCCCTCATAATTTTTTTTTACTATTTTTAGTCCCTCATAAATTTTTTTACTATTTTTAGTCCCTCATAAATTGTTTTATTCTGTTTTTAGTCTCTCATAAATTGTTTTGTTCTGTTTTTAGTCCCTGACATTAATTTCAACTGTTAAGTGATGATATGACAGACACAAACTGTGTGTGTGAAAATTTCCTAATTAAGTTTCTAATGACTTTTAATCGCTACAAATTTTTTGGCGGTCAGAAATGTTTACTTTTGTAACATTTCTTGTGATTTCAGAAAATCTGGTGTTCGAGGTTTTGATTTTTTAATTTTTTTTTAACATTTCTGACAGTTTTAGTCTGCCAGAAAATTATCAGTAGTTAAAAACTGCTAGAAACTTAAACATAAATTTTTCAAGCCCAAATCATGCTCGTCACAACATCACTTAACAGTTAAAATTAATATCAGGGACTAAAAACAAAAGAAAACAATTTTTGAATGACTAAAAACACAGAAAAAACTTATAGGGGACTAAAAACAGAAATTTAGATAAAATGAGGGACAAAAACATATTTTACTTATATTATTATTAAGTATATACATAAAGCAGATTATAGAAGTTTAAGTGAATGCAATAAGATATTTTATTACTACATTAGTGATTTGTGTCAGGTATGTGATTAATAGTATTCTGTGAATAAAATAATGAGACATGCATAACAATAATAATAACACCTAAAGTACTGCATTTATATTTTGTCCTTATATAAACTATCGCATAATAAGAGAAGATAAAAACAGTAACTTGAGTTGCTTTCTTAGGCTTATTTTCATTATTTCATAGAGAAGATAATAAGGATTGAAGTCATCTCTGGCCGATGTTGGTTGCACGTTGCTCTAAGGTGTTAGCTAATTAATTAGCCTCTCCCAGTTGGGTCCTCTGTTGTGTGTATTCTACCAGCGCCGCGTGTTTTTATGAATGGTGACTAAAACAAGCATATTCGGATGAATATTCCTTCAGTTTGTTCTGCTAACAAATCTTCTTTTGCATATGATTATGACTATGCAATTGTATCTTAGTATAGTGTTGTAGCCACGGGGATTCAAATCAACAGAGAAAAGATGGGATTGAATTGGCATACTTTTCTACTTGTTGCATGGGCTTTAATTCTTAACACTGGAGAGATACGTTTCTGTATGGGTGGAAAGAGCAGTGATTTTGTTAGAAATGATTATTTGTCGTTGGATATGCCAATAGACAGTGATGTGTTCCGTGTGCCTCCTGGTTACAACGCTCCCCAACAGGTAAGCCACTATTATTGAGTTTAGTGTCTATCTTTGTTATGCTGATTTGTGTTGAGGATGTGAATTCGGAAAGGTGCATATAACACAAGGAGATCACGTGGGGAAGGGAGTGATCATCTCTTGGATTACCCCACATGAACCTGGTTCAAGCACTGTCATTTACTGGGCGGAAAACAGCGAATTCAAATGGCAAGCTCGTGGCTTTTACCTTACTTACAAATACTTCAATTACACCTCTGCTTACATTCATCACTGCACTATTCACAATTTGGAGGTGCGTGTCGCACTTGTCCTTGCCTCGCTCTTACTTTTTTCACTCAATAATAGCAATAGCAATTGAGTAACACCTGCCTCTTCTCATTGCAAATATATACAGTTTGACACCAAATATTACTATGAGGTCGGAATAGGGAATACCACTCGACAATTCTGGTTCAAAACTCCTCCCCCTGTTGGCCCCGATGTTCCTTATACATTTGGTCTCATTGGTGATTAACACTTCCTCCTCTATTATTCTATGCTTAATTAACTTGACTTGCTGTAGCTGTGAAATTTATTTACTTGATTATGTATGTATTGCTAATAGGCTATGTACTTGAATGTTTGCCGGAGAAACCTTTGGTAATTGGTCTTCAACTGTGGCCTGTTTTTAAAGATATGTATAGAAAGTTCTTACACAGAAATTTAAATATTGTTTTCATTTTTTCTTACACAAATATTTGGAAATAAAAATAAGATGAAAACAAGGTCATATAACAAGAAACAAAATCAGATTTAAGAGTAAAAGTAATTAGCCCTTAAATCTTTGGTCAAATTGGACTTGCTTTCTCAACCATGCCATTGTGGAGCAGGGGATCTAGGCCAAACTTACAACTCCAACACGACGCTTACCCATTATGAACAAAATCCGGCAAAAGGGCAGACAATATTGTATGTAGGGGATCTCTCTTATGCAGATGATTATCCATTTCATGATAACACTAGGTGGGATAGCTGGGGAAGATTCACTGAGAGAATTGCTGCTTATCAGCCTTGGATTTGGACTGCAGGAAATCATGAAATTGATTTTGCTCCACAACTTGTATGTGTTACTCGACTAAGTTGTGTTTAAGTAGGACTTTCCTTTACCTGTTATTTGAATTGCTTCATTTTCTTGGAAGGGTTCTTTTTTGTGATATTATGCACACTCCCTTTAGTTTTGAGGTTGATTTTTTATTTGGTGTTTATGCAAATGCCTTTCTAGTTTGATTTAAAACAACAAAGTTTTAGTGCAGGGTGAAACCAGGCCATTCAAGCCTTATACTTCTCGTTATCATGTGCCGTACAAATCATCTGAAAGTACATCTCCATTGTGGTACTCTATCAAGAGAGCTTCAGCATACATCATTGTTATGTCCTCTTACTCAGCTTTTGGTAATATTTGTTTTTTTCAATACTTGCTGGTAGCTTTTAAATATCCAATGTGTCATATTTGTCAGATAAAGAAACAATTCAAATAAAGGGGTCTCCTAACTTAATTTTGGCCAATTTGCATGATGCATATATATGTGCTCCAGAGAGACAGCTTGTGAAGTGGGAAGTTGTTTCTACCAAAACAGATATAACTTTTTAAAGGAATATCGAAATGAGGGATTTTTATTTCTTAAATGACTGCAAATAATAATTACCGGCAGAAATTCGATTGTATAATTTGAGATTTAGAATTTAGAAATATATTTTAGATTGAATAAACAAATCCCATGAGCTAATTAAGTATTTAACCTATGGTCTACTTTCTACTCGCTACCTCATACTCTCTACTTCCAAATGTTTCACTTGATTGAATTAGCGCTTTTGGTTTTTGCTATGTACGAAAATATGCCAATTATGCACAACTGAAGATCATAGAAACTCTCATGCATTCATACACAAAGTATTTAACTATTTATTTTTTATTTCTGAAGAAACAGATTTTCATTTTCTTTTCAAGGTAAGTACACTCCTCAGTACAAATGGCTTGAAAAGGAACTGCCCAAGGTGAACAGGACAGAGACACCCTGGTTGATAGTCCTCATGCATTGTCCAATATATAATAGTTATGTGACTCACTATATGGAAGGGGAGACCGTTAGAGTAATGTATGAGAAATGGTTTGTGGAATATAAAGTCGATGTTGTCTTTGCTGGTCATGTTCATGCTTATGAACGATCTGTGAGTTCTCAATTTCTCATTGTCCTTACATTGCAATTGTTATATCCCAAGGATGAATGTTCATTGCATCTACAGGATCTCTATGCATTAATAGTATCATGATTTAGGTCTGAGATATTGGCTACTGAAGATTCTAGATGAAGTTGAATGGTACTATGGTCAACATATATTTTCTAGCAACTCGTCTATTGAATGTGGTCAAATAAAGATAGCAGAGTTCTACAGCTTAATTCTCTTGTACTTTAGTTATCTTTATCAATAAATGACAATTTGCAAACCATATTTAAATGTTTTTGTAATCTCCCTCTTTCCCCCCATAGTTCGGTGAGTATAGAACTTGCTTGCACCATTACTTTGCTTTCTTAATGTCTCTTCCTATGGATTGACAGAATATGAAATGATCAAGAAAAGGGAATTCAAAGCAAACGCTGAGACAATTATGGATCAAAATTGCTTCCATGTGAGGAAATGAAATGAACAAAACCTTGATAAACCCATGTGTCTTTGTTGCAGGAACGTGTATCAAACATTGCATATAATGTTGTAAATGGGGTGTGCAGACCCATCAATGATGAATCTGCCCCAGTTTACATAACGATTGGAGATGGAGGAAATTTAGAAGGACTGGCCACTGCGTACGTAGCTAGCCATTAATTGATCTATTGTTGTTGTTATTAGCACTAGTTGACATCTGAGTATATTAATTAATTGTCCTTCAATGGTGCAGTATGACAGAGCCCCAGCCAAGCTATTCAGCATACCGTGAAGCCAGTTTTGGGCACGGGATTCTTGATATAAAGAACAGAACTCATGCCCATTTTAATTGGAATCGTAATCAAGATGGATACGCAGTGGTCGCTGATTCTATTTGGTTGCACAATAGATACTGGACCCACCCACAACAAACATCTCTTGCTGCATGCATTTCGGTAGAATAATCAATTGAGCAGGTGTCAAATACGTAGAATCTCTCTATGGTTCCACATGATGTGAATAGTTGCACCATTGTATAGCCTGTCATAGTAATTACTTCCCGCGTTAATTTCATATTTCATAAGTATTGTGAAGCACATATTCAATCCAGATTAAATATAAGTAAGTGATTTACTCGGTACTTCAAATATTAGGATATCATCGCATCAGTCATCTAATGATTTTGTCGTGAAATTAGTCTTAATATTAGTTTTTTAATAATTTCTTGTCCCTAAACTAGTTCATAAAACGTATGCGTCACTATATTGACCCTTTGAAAATCTGTGACGAATTCAGAAATTTTACGTTATAGGGATAAGATAATATCTTCACATAAAATGATCGGATTACAATTAGTGCAAATTCTATAAATTCCAGATAAATTTGTGTCTATTTTTATTTCATCTATTGATTCCAGTAAATCTGAAATAACAAAAAAACCAAACTCCTTCAATTCTATTTTTTTAGATTTCACATTGTTTTTACAATCCCGATATATGATGAAAATTAGCATAGCAAAAAAAGTTAAAGGATAACGAAGTTTAAATGAAAACCTAACATTTTAATAATATTGAAAATTTTAGCACTGTTTCAAGCTAACTGTAATTCCAAAATCATAACCCTTAACTCTGCTGTGAAGGCTGAACGACCATTAATCATTTTCATTGTCTAACTAGCTAGCTATCCAAATACCACTCTGCAAGCTACTATCATACTCAGACATTCAGCTTCCGGAGATTTCCTTTGGAGGCACTGCGTGTATGGATTTTCACCCAACCCATAGGAGGAAATGATCAGTTAATTATTTTCACCATCATATTTTTCCACCCCAAGGATCTGTTATAAATTGTTTTTGCTCTGCCAATTTCCAAACATAATTCAGAATCAATGTATGAGAATAAACAGGATTTTCAATATGATCCTCATGATATTCCCTATTCCTTCTAGAGAATATGAACCAAGAGGTGAGGTGATAATGGAGGTACATTGCCAATAAAAGTGTCAAACAATGAGAAAGAAAGAGTTAACTTGGTTGTGAACTGATGTAGGGAGAATGAACTGAGCATGCTAAAATACAATATGTTTTCGCCTTTATAAGTCCCACACTGACTAGAATATGAAAAAGCCAAATATTTATAAACCTTGTGACAAGCATTCCCGTCTGCCGAGTTGGGTTACTCCAGCTTGTTACCCAAGTGGGGGCATCAGAGTGATGGAACAGCTTTCGGGCTTCGCTGGGTTGGGCTGTGGCTGCAATATGCTGGCCTGCCCACTCCAAGTTGGGAGTTGATCCACGGGACTTGAGCGAAAGCACAGGCCTCTTGGTTCCTAGACTTGAGGGCACAGCGTGAGGCTGGTTTCACAGAGCAGCGAACACCTCTGGCTCTTAACAGTGGAGGGATAACGGGCCGCTGCACCTACAGTTCACAATGGCCTGGTGAGCCCAGTTGCTTGGACCATCACTTTTTTTCAATCATTTTTGTCACAAGTTGTAGTTGGGCCTTAATCCACATAAAGTCGCTTTTCATTTGAGGTTTTGTGAAATGAGCAGAATATAGCCAACAACCCATTTCTATAGTCAAAAAATTAACATGGACGTCTTTTGCTAAGGGTATTTACTTCCTTAGCACCTCTTCTCAAATCAGATTTAATTTACACCTGAAGTTGTTGAGTTGCAATATTTATCAGTGTAAAATGATTACCGTCTTCAGTCAAGTATTCTAGTTTCACTCAATATGTCCCTCTCTCGTATCATCCGTAGCCATTTACTAGTAGTTATTTTCAAAGTGTCCAGACAATTCTGTATATCCGCAATAAAAGTAATATAGTGTTGAGTGTCTTTAGTATTTGAAATTCACATAAAGTTCAGTGTGATCCGCGTGATATTCTCTATTAATTTCTTGTAGAGCACATGAACTATTAGGTATATATATGAAGGTCTCTTGCCAATCAAAATGTGAACAAGAAAGTTTTAACTTGTTATTAGACTACTTGAATCTTTTGGTTATATATATACTTAACTGATATGGGGAGAATGAACTGAACTAAGGCTGTTCAAAAAAAAAACTGAACTAACTCGAGAAAGAAAAATGTTTTAATATAAAGTACTTTATTATAGACTTAAGTGATGGCTTCACGTTAGTTATCCTCTCCTTGTTTACGATTTTATTCATACTACTTTTTTCTAGCTGTCATTTTTAAAAGTCGTTGCAAAGAAAAACCAAATATAAAATATAATATGACAAGAATGTGTAATTTTTAACATAAATAATGATATCAAAATATAAGAATGATACTTAACAAAGTAAAGAATATAATTATATTTTTTTCTAGAAAAAAAAAAAAAGCGTGTGACAAAATATAACTTCACAAGAAATTAGTATAATTACCCTAAAGAAGCTGCAGATTAAAATGTTCCACTTTTACTATCTGTGCAGGGATTGTACAATTAAACAGAGAGGGAGTCTATTATTTCACGACAGCCTATTTCAATAGTGTTTTAGGTATTATAAGATTACGAATAATTTAAAGAAGACTATATTGATCAACCTTTTTATTTCAGAAAAATTGTATTTAAGTTAGTTATTATACTTAAAAATTGAGTCATATATCTCAGCTAGTTTCAAGAAATGTCAAGGTGTAGTCAAGTTTCAGTGTAAAAGAGATAAAATTATTTCAACTTTCATATAAGAATAAAGAATCCTCAAACTTGAAAGGACGCATAGAATCTTTTTAATGGAATCTTTCACACCCCACATTGATTTCCTAAATGGATCGAATCATAAGAAATTTAAAATGTAAACATAAACTACAATATATATACATTATTATTACATATATATATATATATAATACGTACAACTACTACTAAGTAGTTGTAGGTACTTATTGACAATTAAGTAACTCACAAGCTCTTTACATATAACTCACAAACTGCACAAAAACAACACGACCTATTAATATCGGGGCGATAGAGCACCACCACCATCTCTTAATACTATTAAGTAATATTTACATATAACATAATATTACTATAGGCGAAAAACCACGTCGTGCGAAAATAACCACGTCGTGGTTTTCCATACACACTCAAAGGTAGACACTATGATATGATAGTTATATATATGATATATCCTATTTAACTAAACTAGTCTTAATTGGGTATCATATATGTCTTTACAAAGTACTTACTTACCCTTCCTATATACACTACATATAGAAAAACCAGATAGCAGTACTCCAGCTGGCATGAGAATTGAGAAGAAGAAAAGCTTCCTTGTTACTTTCCCTTGCCCTTCAGTGTTGTGATGTGATATTGAAAGTGATCAAATTACATGCACCATGGGGTTTGCAGAGAGTCCCACACACCCACATCTGCCAAGTTGTTGTTCCAGGATGTGTAAATCCCAGTCTCTGCTGCAATTAGAGGAAAGTCTAGGGACATAGCAGCTTCAGCCCAAATGGAATCATCAAAAACTGGCAAAGTATCGTTTATTGTCCCCCACGAAGGATGAAACTCCCCATCATTCTCCACAACCGGCTTGGGATTGGTATCCAAGGGAAGAGACACGATGGAGTCACTGGTGTAAATTGGGCCAATGGAGACAGCATGATTGGTGTTGAAATTAGAACATGTAGCCATGTCTATGTTGTTTTGAATCTGTGGCTGCTGAAGGTGGTCCATTTGAGTGTTGGTAGCAGAAGGTGGTGGTGGAGATTGAGATTGATGAGATTTCATAGAGAGTTCTGGTAAATTGAGTTTGGCATCAGAGCCATAAAGCTTACGTGCTGCAGCATCATAAGCCAAAGCAGCCTCATGAGAGGTCTCAAATGTCCCGAGCCAGAGTCTAGCACCTCGATTGGGTTCACGGATTTCAGCAACCCATTTCCCCCAGGTTCTCTGTCTCACACCTTTGTAGGTGCAACTCGCATTCTCAGGACCTCCTTTACCTCTCATACACCCTTTTCTGGAGCTTGCCTGTGCTGGCTTCTTCACCTGCTTTCTCTCCTCAATTCCCATGCCTGATTTCAGCATTTTGATGCGTTCTTTGGAGGAGGATTGTAATGATGAAAGTAGAGATAGATAAGCTCAAGGGCTATAAAGAGGGTATGAGGTTGATGGGGGGCTATTTATATTGCCAAAACCAAGAGAGAGTAAATACTAAGTACAAGACTACAAGTACATGAAACGTGGCCCATGGTGGGTCCATGATGCTACTTGGCATTGTGAACCAGACAGATCGTGTCCACTATAAGCCTCACTGTTGATTTCTCTTATACACACTTGGCCTTCCCTTTTGTAGGCATATAACTCATGTGGCAAACAGCCAACACCAAAGCAAATTAAAAATTGCTACTAAATTTATACTTTTTTTATTTGTGATGGAGAAGAAGGGTTGGGAATAAAAAAATTAGAGCAAAGTGTTAAAGAAAATTAAAGCTGTGGGTGAGAGGAGGCGGTTGTATGGATAATGTGGGATTTTATGGCTTAGATAGATAATTTGGATTCGGATAAGTCATTTACCATTGGGTGGGAGCGGTGTCATTGGAAGGAAACGGTTCAAGATAAGTGCTTGCGGGGGTTCCAAAACTGCGCACATGAAAATTAGCAACCGTGGGAAACAAACAATCCCAGGTGTTTCAAGGGAAAGGACTCTGAAAATCAGTGGCGAAACCAGATCCAATGGTGTGAGACCACCACACGTACCAAATGGGACACGGGTACGAGTTTACCAAAATTGATCGATCGGCAATCACATTGCACACCCCCTAGCCCTTAATTATGGTACATGTTCATAGCACTAGTGGTACGTACTAGGTAGTGCCCTTGCCTTTTTTTGTCGTTTGTAACACTCTATAAGAAAATCATTTTCCATTACAAACAAATAAGGTAGAATAGAACTCAACTAGGTGGTTGTCATCACAAAAGAGGACCGTTAGTATTATGGAATATAGCTAGCCCCTTCTTAGCCAAAGCATTAACAACAAAGCTAAAGGTGGATGGAAAAGACTAGATAAGGAGTAACCGAGAATAAGAGATAAGCAGTCTTTTAATATTTACTACTATACTATATGAATTGCGGGATTCGTGATTTATATAGGTAGCTAGGGTGCATGTCATAATTTGTGTCACACTTCAATTCAATGTGCATCACTTTAAATTCAATAAGCAGCTTCTTACCAAAATAGAAATTCAATAAGCAAGTAGAGCATATAGCATCCAATGGGCAGAAGCCAACAAGGGGGAAGGTAGAGTCAGCAAGGCAACACGTTTCTCTTCCGTTCAAATCAAGGTTTTCAAAACCACAACACCCCGATAAGTTCTGTTGATAACCTAATTTGTTGTTGGCACTTGTTTGTTTTAAATTTATATTGGGTATAATTAAGTGGTAATTTGTAAACTTGAATTTAGATCTCCATCCAAGTGTTTTAGTTGTCTGAAGTTCCGAATTTTCTCTACCCAAATTAATTTTGGTACTGGTAGGCGCAAATATGCACTAGTCCTTAGTGTTACATCTCATTGATTAAAAAAAAATCTCGTCTTATGGATCTTATGAATAGGCGTTGCTATTATTGCATGGAAGTGCCAATATTTAAAACTCAAGTAATTTAGAACAAAACGAAATACCAAGCCTCAGGGACGGATTTTTGCCCCCCTCCTCCTCCTCCTCATGCTCTTAAAATATTGATAGAAGAAAATGAATAGAAACATAGAGTGTTGAATTAATATTTGTTTAATTTTTTTTAGTATAGTAGATCTTATATCTAGTTTTACACATAAAATTAATAATAAATATTTTTGTGAAATTTATATTTATTAAATAATTATTTATTAAAAGTTAGATATTTAAATAATTAGGTAAAAAAAAAAAAATTGACTTCTCTTTAATGCATTCCTGGATCCGTTCCTGCCAAGGCTTATAAGAAGCCTTTTGCCTTTTGTATTCTATACCACTGTTACATGTTATCTAGATCAAAGTCAGCAACATCTCGTAGGATCGAATCGAAACTAACTTCCTCCCCGGGTTGACCAAGAAATGTTTTGTTGTTACAAAACTAGAAGGACAATTAATGTTTCGATTACAAACACAATCGCAAGACTGCATGCTAATATACAGTGGCGAGTGTATTTTTTTTATTGAATGGTTATATGAACTAATTTAGATAAACTTTTTAATACATACTCAAAGAAAAAGAAAATATAGTAAATAAAGAAGGTTGTAAAATAGATAATACACGAATGAAAGAGAGAGATGCACAAAGAGATGGGTAAAAGTGTGGTCCTATAAAAGTGTTGTTCTCGTGACTACAGAGCATGTGATAAAGTGATAATCGATTGTGTTACAATACTCGATTGTGGTACATTTTATATCCAAAAGCAGCAAAATAATGTGTTAGGAAGCACATAATCGGTAAGTAGAATAACATAATCAATCATGTTGTTTTACATAATTGATTATGTTACTTTTTTATAATTTTTTTTTACTTTTCTCATTTCTATTTCCATTTTATTTTTCTTTTATTTCTCTCAAACTAATATTTCAACTCTATTTCTTATTTATTTTTCTTCTCTTCTTTTCTCACCTACTTATTTCTGCTCCTTCTATTTTCTTCTTCTTTACCATACACACTCTTGCGGATCAAATGAGTCTCATGCTTCGTTGTCACATTCATAAACTCGGAAAGCAGATTATTTTACATTTCCCGAATATTTTACCCTCGCCGCTGTCCAAACTACAAAGACTACAGACAGTCAAACAACGACAAGGATGGGGAAGCAGAATTTTCAGATTCAAGTTTAGTCGAAGAATTTTTCAAATCTTTTAGACAGAACAATAGAAAGTCTCTTCAATACAATACACAATCAATATCCTCTATAGTGAAGAAAAAGCATAAAAAAATTAATAGTACGTACATACATAGATGTATTAGAATTCTGTCAACAAAAAAAAAATGTATTAGAATATCTAGCGTTAATTTTCTCATAGACTCTGAAATTACTTTATCTCTTACCCTATTGGTAGAGGAGAAAGAAAAGAAGATTGTAAATAAAATTTTGAAATTTAAATTGGAGGAAAAATAAAAGGAATTTTTTTTTTAAACTTTTGTTTCTCCAAGTCAAATTTTTTTTCTTATTTTCCTTCCATTTTCTCTTTAACTAAACAAAGGAAAAAACATCGTTATACGTATTTTCTTTCCTTTCAATTTAATCTCTTTTATACAAACCCTTAAAAAAACAAATATTTAGTTCTTACATACGTATTACAATATCAAGGGTTAATTTTCGCAAGGATTACTTTATCTTTCACACTTGGACAAATCTGACATGAGTTGTGTCAATAATGCAATTGAGACCAAAATTCTCATTCCATGCATCAATATTGCCTGCACCCTATAATCGTAATTTAATTAATGGTTGCTTTTCTGGACCTCCATTTTGAACCGCCTGTGATTTTTTGAGGAAAATTGAGTCTTTTGGCATGAGTATTAGTCCTCAGCATCACTTGTTCAATGAAATTATTTAACTTTGGGAAATTAAGCGAAATAATGTGTGACGCTGAACGTATTATTGTGCACCATTAAAGAAATATTGATAGGATCCCACACCAAAATTATAAGAATGATACTAAAAATTAAAAATTCATAACATATCAAATAGAAATTTAATTCAGACATGCCTTTTTGTACACACCCAACGTTTTGATATATACCAAAACGTTGATAACTTGATACTTCCAACACTGACAAAAGAGATTGAAGTCACACAGGCTAATAGTCTTCAATCTTCCTTTCATATCCACATACATGTAACCCAAAGATGCAGATGCATTTTACATCAAATATTAAAACAATATAATATAACCTCAATGGATTGAAAATCATCTAAACTAAGGGAAATTATGATACTTAATTTTGTCTGCCCAACCTTCAATGGATTGAAAATAACCTAAATTAGTAGAAATTATGGCAGTTGAAATTAGGCCAAGTATGAGGTCAACTGCCTCAGACAGGAAGGATCATCTCAATCCTTACCAATTGCATTTTTCGCCATGGTCACTCATAGATTACTCATGCCTCACAAAAGTGCAGCAAGACCAAAAAGATCAAGATAGCTTGGCAACAAATAATTTATAGATGAAAAGGCATTCAAAAAACTTTACACCTGTGATGAAACCATACACCAATCCAATATGTGACAAGAAACGCTTAAGGTAAACGTGCTTCATTCCCCATTTGACTCTCCATTTTTTACTGTTTTCCATCAACTTTTGAGAAAATCCTTTAAGGAAAATGGTGGAGGCCCATCCTGCAAAGAGTAATGAAAGAATCAGCTTGAACACTAATTTGTGCATAATATAGTAGCTACATCTCCTTTTACACTTGTGCTAAAATGCTCAGTGTACTGGTCTAAAAAGTATAAAGAGCTGAGCAATCCAAGGTTTTCTCAGAAAGAAATTTGCATCAAATCTTAAATTACATAAGCTACACCCATTACCTTTCCAGCTTCTTGATTTAAGCACTGTCTTACAACTGTAGCCTGCTGTATTAGCCTCTCCATTGCTGTGTAACTGGGAAGATTCAAGTGTGCTGGCAATTACCCACCATACACAGGAAAAAAAAATTTAACGTGGATAGGAAAAAGCATCATGATTTGCAACGAAATATATTAAAGAAGCATGCAGATATAAAGTTAACCAACCAAGAATAGCTCGATTCAAACTATCTGCAACCTGTTGCCGATACTCTAAGCTGAGGAGATGAAACATTGGGGATTTCTCTGGCTCCTTATAAGCAAGAAGGGCCATAAAGTCCTGCAACAATGGCAGCTTAATATTTATTCAATCTTAAGCGCGAGCACACATCACAAAAAAGCTATGCAAAATGCAAACATACTTCAAGCTTTTCCATATATTTGGGCTCCTTTCCGAAAGGGCCCAACTTGGTCTGAGCAAACTCCAAAGCTTCTGTGCTGCCAATAAAATGAAATTCTATGAAAGCAGGAAATTTACAATGTGTTCTCTTACGGACAAAACTAATCTCTGCTCACCATTTTCTAGAGCAGACGAGCTCAACAAAATGAAGGCTTAGTAGATCAAACTGCAAATCCTTATTGTTCTCTAGAATATCCTGTGCCAGCTGTTCAGTAAGCTCAATAGCCTTGAGTGCATTTCCCTCTAGTGCAAAGTGAAAGATTCCTAAAGACAAATGAAATTTATCATCAAGAAGGACTTCAATACTTATAATAGGATCCAATAAAAAGGCATTTAACTTCATAGGTGTCAGGAGCATTTCCCAGCACCATCTGGCTCTGCCCCACAGACTACAGGGGAGGAAATATTAAAATGTCAAGAGAAGCCCAGTGGATATCTTAACATAGTAAAAAAGATCCACAAGAAAAAAAGTATAATCACAACTCAAATGTGTTTTAAGACAAAAGTCAACAGACATTTCAAAGAACCGCAGATGTTTTAAGTAGTATTAAAGCAAACAACAGTTCAACATCCCTCAAGTTGGGGTTGACTATTCCAATGTGCATGTTTAGATGGTGCAAAATTTTCAAGAGTGGTTACGAATGAACACTCGTGTACACAAAACTTCCTAATTCCTAGGCTAAGCAGGCAAATAAAATATGATCAGGAAAAAACAAAAAGTCTTGAATCTTGTACCCCAAAAAATAACCACAAACCTACTTTTCCTTTTGTCCATGTCCTCCAAATAATCTGCTGGCTGCTTCATCCCAGTGCAAGCAATGAATGATTCCACTGATTCTTTGTAGCAATTATGTATAAGATATGACAGAACAATATTGTGGATGTCATTATCATTTATAGCCTGTAAATTCAAGCAGCCAAAAAAAGTATGGAAACTCATCAATTATGGCAAAAGAATCAATGCAACCAGGAACTCAACAATTCGTGATTAGAAACCCAACAAAGCATCATACTGCAAGGGTTCAATCTCAGCTTAATTTTTTTTTAGTAAAAATTTAGGGGTAGAGGATGGTGTCGCAAACTAAGACAAGAAAAGCCTCTGGAGTCTGGACTAAGAACACTTACATAGGAATTTACATCTACTTCACCCCCAAAGAGACAAGTGAAGATTCAAACCTATAACCTGTCAAATGTAAAACTTTGTCCTGCACCATCCACTCGACCAATTCCTTAAGGGCTCAATTATGTTCTCTTTCAAAATTAAAAATGAGGGGGCAAATTGTAGTCTCGGCAACAGAGACCGGTGGTAATTCATGTGAGAGCAACATATGGTATGCAGCGCAGGAAAAATATTAAATTTCATGTTTCCAATCCCTCCTTTGTTCAATTTTTTTGTCATCAGAAATTAGGGTTCGGAAATATCTTTCAGGAAATAATTAATTGAAATACTTCAACCACGGCTCAAGGGTTTCGCCAAGAGTGAGAAATTTTTTATCGCAACAACATATTATTAAATATCCGGCGGCCAATTACTCATGAGAGTCTCCATTCTAGTCGAGTACTCAATCAACAACTACGTATTCCAGAGGGAAATAGCAATTGGACGAAAATTGGTTAAGAAACCAAAGGAGAGTGAAAGGAGCACAAAAATTATTGGATAGTTTAGTGCCCTAAGATGGGATCATCAGGATATGACAGATAGACAACACAACAGCGCTATCTTTAAAGTTTAAACATCACAAAAAAAAAAAAAAAATCATAAAGCAGAAACTGAAGTGGTAACAGTAGGGCACGGAGAAGAAAAAACGAAAGAGTATTATGAATATAAGAAGAGAAATTGAAACATACAGCGTTTTCGTATTGACGAGGATCGAGGTCCATGGTTGTTTAGTGGATGATGCGAGAAACAGTGCAGAAAGTGAAAGACGGCGCCAGTTACGAGGTTGCGCTGCGGTGGCTACTAGACGATCCGATTCCAATTCATACCATAACGTGAGGACACCACCGTGCGTCTGTGTTGTTTCTCAACTTAACCACGTGACGTGCCTATGAGCCTGCCCGGCTGCACGTGAGCGAACGAGCGACCGAGTGCAGCTAAATGAACTGTTTAACTGCTTAAGTATTTCTTTCTCTTGTCTTTTTAATTTTAATTAAAAAAATATATATATCGAGATCTTCAAGTGGATATATATAGTATATACACACACTCATGGTGGCAAATCCATACTTAAATGAGGGGTGCATGTGCACAAGAGCTTGTCAAATGGGTTGGTCAGTCTGACCTCACTCGAACACAGGCCAAAGAGTAAAAATGGGTGGGTGGGAATTGCTATTTACACTTCCCTTTATTGCTAATGCACTCCCATTCCTGAGATTTAGAAATTAATCTTCGTGCGTTGTTGCACTCCCCCCTCAAGACTTCAACGCACTCCTCCCTCCAGCAAAAACAGTGAACTGCCTACCTACCACACTCCTCTTCTGCCGCGCCAACGCCGACCACCACCTGCAAGTGTGACAATAGTTCTCCAAAGCGTACTTGTTAATTTGTATTTTGTTTCTAAGCATTTTGTGCGTTGAATTAAATCATGGGAATTGGAGTCAGAATTAGAATGGACAATATATAAGGTTATTGAAAGTGAATAAAGGTTGCGGCTGATGGTTTGATTTCAAATTCAATTTATCAATACCCCAAAGGAGGTGAATACTAATCTTTATTCAATATTGCATTCCCTCTCTTCGAGATTTTGTGGGACGAACCTGATGAGGCTAACTTACAAGTAGTCTTGCTTGAATCATCAAATTTCTCTTTTGATATCCTGACAAATAATGTGTGCGTCTTTCTCTTTTGCATAACTAGTATGTTTATTGGGTGATTGAGTCGTTGGGTCTTATCCATGTTATTCAGATTGGATTTTTGGGAACCTAGGATATTTTGGGGAGAAAAATAGGAAAGGGGAGTATATTAGAAATTATGGGGAGTGGAATTAGCAACTGCCAAATGGGTTCACCCGTATATTTTTGTCTGGTCTGACCATTTGGTCCGTCGGGCCAGACCAAATTAGCCCGTTTATTTATTTTTCTTAATATTTATACTAATTTTTAAAAAGGAAAAATAAAAAAATAATCTCAAGCCATATTATTTAGGCCAATAATTTTTAGGTTCGGTCTCGTCTGTTGTAACACCCCGAAAATTACAACCCAATAAGTATGAACGTGAGAGATTTAATTAGAAAATTTTCTTGTTGGGGAGAATTGTAACGTGGTGATTTTCTTAATTGTATGATTAATCGTTTGATTAATAATAAAAGAGCAAACTAAATTTAAATTATATTGATTGATATAATAATTAACTTAGTTCTATGTTTCGTTATGTGTCATAGAGTTATTGTAAGATTTTTGGAACTTTTACGTAATTTCCGTAAGTTGTAGAAAAAAGAAAAAAAATAATAAGAGAAGGGGGGTGTCCTTAGAGGAAGGTGGCTGCAAATAGCAAAATTGCAAAAATATCACAAATCACCGTTAAAACGTTCATGATTCTTCCAAATGTTTCATTTTTCTTCTTTCTTCTCGCGCGGCTCTGTTCTCTTTCTTTTTTTTTTTCTCTCCTGGCCGAGGCACCTGCAAGGGAAGGAGGAAGCCATTTATTTTTGTGAAGCTAGTGGGCTGCATGCAAGCTGGGAGGTCATCTCTTCATCACCAACAGCTTGTCTTCTTTTCATCTCTCTCAGCTGAACCAAAAATCTAAGGTGAGGGGGACTCTTTGTGAATTCTATTTTTGGTTTAAGGGTGGTTGAGAGCTAGGGGACTCAACTACCTACAGCATGTATGCCTCTCTTGGCTGTTGTGTGTGTTTGTTTGAATGGTTGAATATAAAAAGTTGATGAAATGGGTTTGAAACCCTTGGCAGTGACTGTGTGGGTGCATATCCTGGCTTTAGTGTTGTTTTGTTCTTTTGAAACTGAGTGGAAAGGTCCCTGGAACAAGGGAATCCATGCCCAATTTTCGTAGAATTAATTGATGAAGGTTGTATGTTGAAAATAAACTCCAAACCAATAGAACAGTGGCTGTCAGGTTCGTGTGTTCCTGGACAGATCCCACATTTTTGTGATTTTTGAGAGATCTAACCGTTGGTTTTTCACAAAATTTGTTTTGAATGAAAATAGACACAAAAAGAAACAACTTTTATTTTGACATCATGGAGAGAAATCCTCTTTTTGAAGTTCATCCGTGGCTTTAAAAATGGATGTTCTGTTTTCAAGTTTCCCTGGAACATGTCTCGGTTTTTCTCAAATTCCCAGTTTTGTGCTTAATGTTTCTTTTTAGTTTTTGAACCATTAAAAACTAGACAAAACAAGCTTTTTAACCATATAAATTACAAAAATTATCATGTCCAATTTCTAAATTAACTTTTTAAAAAAAACAGGGCAAGGGTTTTGAGCTCTGTTTTGAGTCTGAAACTTAGGCTGTGAGAAACAAATTTACTGGGAACAATTGGGAAAGAATTTGGAGGCAAGGGTTACGTTTTTAGAAATATAAAGATATTATCTTTCTACTGTAAAAAATTCAGCTCAAAAAGAATTTGGAAAGTGGGAGAAATTTACATTTCTTTGAGCTATGTTCAGTGAGCACTCAAAATTCTGGGCTGCTGACTTAGAAAATTTTTATAAAATTTTTTAGATGTTGATTTTATGAGTGAGATACCTTTCTATAAAATAGATTTCAAGAGCTTCGATTTGATATAAAAAGTTTTAAATTCCGAGGTCATTTGCTTGTATCAGCAAGAGCTCACATTCAGTACTGCCAATGAAAATTTGACTAAATAGTCAAATGTAATTGTTAACACTTGTATTTTTGCCATTTTATCTTCAATTAATATTTTGATTCTGTGAGATAATGGATAGAATACAACCACTATTATGGTTGATTCATTCAAGTCTCAGGGAGGAAAACCTTTAGTATTTGATATTGGAAAGTGTGATTTTCTCTGTTTTGGTGATACGGTCTGTTGACTGTAGTTTGAATCTTGTGGTGAATTATTTGTTGGTGTGATGTGTTTATAAGACTTGATTCATTATACAAATTAACTGTATTATGTATATTGTGGACTGAGACCTAGGGGGTGTGAACCCTGGGCATTGTGGAACAGTTGTGTGCGCATGATTTTGATGTGTTTTGGATGTTGAATGTGGGGACGAGGATTTATAATCTTCGTGGGAACAAATGAACTCCATGCGGAGCACATTTGTGAAAAACGGTGATTTTGTTATAAAAATGACGGAAAGTAATGAATTAATCTGTAAAAAGAGTGTGAACTTAGTAATTGATGGTTGACATAAGTAATTATGTGATCCTTGTTTTGTGTTGGTGAGGATCGAATGAGAAGGGAAACCTTTTCGTTGGGGGTCACGTGTGACTGGTGTAGTAGATAAATGCTACGCGTTGATTTAGAAGGATAATCTTACGTGACCGGAAGCCAAATGGGCAAGTGTTGAGAGGTCGTGTGGAGGCTTTATCTACGGTGAGCATTGTGCTTGTGAGATGACGGAGCCGTAATGTTTAACCACTGTAATAGTGGGGGAGTTTGATCTCCGTGTTGTATGTCTGGGACAGATGTTGATTGAGGACCGCCGTCGAGTACCTTTGGTAGAAAAGCTCACACAGACCTGTAAAAGGTCGCGTGGGATATTTCAGCTGCGAGTTATCTGTGAACCAAGGTCGGATTGCGAATGACGCATCACTTGAGGTGATGAGATCGTTACGATGTAGCGATAAAGGCAAAGTCCTTATTTATATATGCATATGTGAGCGTAGAGGTGGTACCTTTAGCTCGGCGTCAATTCGTTCGCACCTGTACCCTGTGCAGCGGGAAACCCACAGACGACGAAGAAAGAAAATAAACTCTGTGAGAGAGTGTTGATGAGTCAGTCCTCGGAGTAATGGATGACCACAGTTGGTACCTGGGAGATGATCGTAAGGCAGGTTGACCTTGGAGGGTAAGGCACTGAGTTGTGACGATAGATCACATAGCTGACTCGGCCTCCCTGACAAAAATACGAGCCATCATCGGTTGGTGAGAGCCCGCCATAGTACCATGGTGAGAGGTGTACTCCCAACAGTCATCCAACTCAAAAATGTGTAAGACCACTGAGTCCTGGAAGTTCCAGTGGCAGCTGGCCAGTATGAAATAATTTACAAGAATAGTTGTGAAAACGAATAGGTTTCGGGTGTGAACGCTAGAGAACTACATCGTGGTGGCTAGTAGGATTGTGTATGTGACTGTGAAGTCGTTCTGTGTGTATTGCTTGATGAAGCAGAGAGTTCACCCTCTGTTTTATTTTTTTAGGAACCGGTGGCAATACCTGTGGAGGTCATAAAGACGTTATCTTCATCAGCTTCGTCACTTTTCGTTTGGAGGTTGGTTTAACATGCAGGATTGGGTATTA
Organism: Pueraria montana var. lobata; assembly: GCA_026413185.1. NCBI lineage: Eukaryota > Viridiplantae > Streptophyta > Magnoliopsida > Fabales > Fabaceae > Pueraria > Pueraria montana. The sequence continues at coordinate 5,343,156 of CM048652.1, forward strand.
GTGATGTCTGCTCTGAGTCCTAGGACCCTTTTTCCTTTTCATGTATCTTGGCATGAGTAGACCTAGGCTTCAGATTGATGGCATGTATATTCAGTTTTCGTATATGTATTTGGAATACGCTTTGGAAATGTATATATTACTATTATTCCGAAAAGTATTTGGGATATGAAAATCTCTATTTCAAGTATACTTATAATTGAGGCAGTGACACGCAACTTCCAAAATTAATTAATGAAAAGTTTTAAACATCCAATAAAATTCCGATCTATGTATTATTAACTTCACAGTTTTTGGAAAAGATTAAAGTAAGTTAACATGCTTATTGAATTAAAATAAGTTTTTAAATGAGAATATTTGTAAACTCGGATTTAGGGTGTTACATCTGTTCTCAATTCTTTTTAGGCCAACTTTTTAATAGTCTAATCTGGCCAGATTTGACGAGCCATCAGGCCGGCCCGTCAGACCAGACATTTTTTACAACTCTAATATACACTCCTATCGATATTCTTGAATATTAAAAAATGACAAAAGAAAATAAAAAAAAATTGAAATATACTAAACATAATTTCCTTGACACAATTTTTGAAACATGCAAATAAATTGGTATTAAAATTGAAAACAAAAAAATAATATTAAAATTGGAAACATGCAATTATATATAAAATCAAGGCTTATAATGCAAATACACAATTTGAAAACATGCAATCAGGGCTTATTATGCTACGCAAAAAGAAGATGAAAACTTTTTTTGGTCTTTCAATATCCTAGAAAATATATCTTAATTTCTTCAAAAAAAAAAAGGAAATATATCTTAATCAATCTAAATCTCTCAATTTGTATAGATTTTTTTTAATACAAACACACATATGCGATGACGATGGTCATTAAATGTGAAAAAAAGGAAGAAAAAACAATGATAAAGTTCCATGCAGATATAGAAAAACTTCTCTTTTCAAAAACAAATAAACAACCTAAGAAAATAAACACCCATATGGATTATGTGTCTTGCAAACACAAACAATATAAAATATTAGGAACAAGAGAGAGAGAGAGAGAGAGAGAGAGAGAGAGAGAGAGAGAGAGAATAACACGCAAATATATCATAATAAACCCGACAAAAATAATAAACATGTTTTTGACATTAAACTTCTACAAATATGAAAGTTTATAGTTTAGTATTATCAACATAGCATAATATTCCAAGACAACATGAAAGTTCATGTATCTTATGAGCATCATTTTGAGTGGACAATATGTAACATCTTCTTTTTTCCTATTTTTCTTATCGCAGAAAGAAAAATAAAATTTTAATATTTTAATAATTATTGGTATTTTGGATATTATCTTATTATTTGTGTTGCAATTGTTGATGAAATTATAATTATAATTAAGCAAAAGTAATTGAAAAGGATTATGTTTGTTCAACTCTGGAGAAAAAATTAACAAGCTTAAACAACTCAGCATTGTGTATGAATTTAATAAATTGGTGATATTTTTGGGATTAAAGATGTTATTTGGTAAAATATGAATATTTATGAAGTATATTAAAAATATTCAATTAAATGATTAACTAAGTTAATTAAGTTAATTGATAAATAATTTAATTAAACTCGATAATCCAACGTAAGTAACTACGACGCTATCGAATTTTTAAAAAATAAAAAACTCAATAGTTGACTTCGTAGATGTTCACATTGGATTTATTTTGAATAAAGAAATTAATGAGATATATAAAGTGATAATTATAAAAATATAAAGTCATTAAATAATAAATAAATTATTTTAATCTTACATTAATATAAAATTAAAAATTTATATAAAATAAATAATTAGTAAAGATACAACTCAATCTTAATCAGATTAATTTAGTTTGAATTAAAAAATAAAAATCCCAACATAAATTATAATTATAATTAATTTGAATTTTATTTTATTCTAACCATGACGAATTCAAATCACACCATCAACCACGTAGATAAAAATGGTGTGAGATTGTTATATCTTGATCAGTAATTTCAAATTCATATACAAAATACATAGATACATTAAATACTTGAAAAAAAATATCACTTATATAATAATAATAATTCTATCCCACTCAAACAAATTACAGAAGCTGGCAAAAAAAAAACAAATTACAGAATATATGTGGTCTAACTCAATAAGAATTCAAGTCATAAAGAACCCTACTGAATGACGTTAAATACACAGAGAGACTTTACTCAGTCTCACATTCATTCCATAGCATGTAAACTGCATCGTCACTGCAAGGTAGACTGTACATTCGATGCAAACACATATACAATACACACAGTCACAGAGGAAAGTTTTCAGCGTTAAAAGAGGATCCTGGTTCCTGACGTGACGTGACGTCACGCTTCAGACCGGTCTTACGTTACTGTTCCGTTTGGTTAGAAGGAAAAATAATAATAAAAAAAGAAAAAATTTTAAATTTGAATTGAAAAAAAAAAATTAAAATTTTGTTTCAAATCAACTTTTTTTTCACTTTTTCTTTCATTTGTTTTTTAATCAAACAAAAAAATATTTTATATTCATATTTTTTTTTCTATTTTTTTTCCTTTTATTTTTTTTCCAACCAAACATATGATACAATTACTGCAACACCATTTTCCTTCTGCTGCATGCTCACCTCCATTTTCTTTTTCGAGGTGGACGGGAGTTTGAAATCATAAATGCTAGACGATGCGTTTTGGTTTGGTGAACGACCTACGAGAACAAAATTTAAAAACAAACTTAAATATATCTCTTTATTTTTAAATACTGTATTTTTTTTTCATTTGATTTCTTATTTTTAAAATAATAATTTAATTCTAGTAAAGTTTTTTCATTTCTTATATATTTTTATTAGTTTTTAATTAATTTTGTACATTAAATATTATTTTTTGTTTCTTTTCTAATTCATTTAAATATCTCAACTTTTTTATTTAAATCCTCTAAATATTATTAATTTTTTACTAAATTTTTTATGAAGAATAAATAAATTATAACTTTCAAAAATAGGAGACTAAATACAAAATTATAATATTTAAAGGAATAAAAATATATTCAAATCTTAAAATATTATTACATTTTTATCGGTTCTTATTTGTTTTATCTTTCAATCATAGCTATTAATTGGTGAAATATATTTTTAGTTCCTTGAAATTCGATTTTAATATATTTTGAGGGATACAAATATATTTTACTCTATTAAGTAGTATTTGGCACAAAAATTGAAACTTTGTAGGTGGATAATAGAGATTTGAAAGGGAATGCTCAGCAGAAGAGCCTAAAAGAAGTATTATGACTATATCTTTCATTTGGAGAATCAGATTTTCTTTGTATCGGCTCAGCTTCCTAACTCTAGATAGATCCGCTTTGGTGGCTATAGTTTATCATACTTAAAATTGCTGTTTAGGCGTTGAAGCTTAATTGTTTAATTTGTAGAACTGATTTTTTTTTGTATTGTGTGTAGAACTGAAATTTTAAAAATAAATGAATGAAAGTTTTTTTTTTTTTTTTGAAAAAATGATGAATTATAAAATAAATGAGAAAATAAGAATAAAAAATGATTTCATTTCGTAGTGAAAATTTAAAATGAAAATAAAATTGTTTAATTATATTTTATCTTTTAATTTAAATTGCGTGAGATTTTTTTAATTATTTAAGTGATTAAATTATCTTATTTTTAAATTATGTAAACTTAGTCATATTGTTCATTTGTACTTAAATTTCTTAAATTATTATATTTTTAATCAATTAAATGTTGTTATTATTTAGGTATATTTATTGTAGTTTTTATTATGCACCAACCAAATGAACGCTCTAACATGGAGGATGTCTATCCTGCATATTTTATTATTGTTTATATTCAATTGGTTTTTCGGTTTTTCCATTTTACCTATCAACTATGTTATTTATAAAAGAAATCATTCACCATATTAAAAAAATATTCAATATATATTTTTTTAAAATAATTAAAAATATTTAAAATGATACATTTAATACTTTTAAAATATGTATATTATCTGATAAAAAAATCGATATTAAATTACTTTTATTTAAAATATCTTTCAATTGAAAAATCAAATTTACTACTACTATTTAAAATATATAAAAGAAAAAAAATAAAGAGTGGCATAACATGTTACTAGTATTAAAATGCTACCAACCAATATACACTGCCTTTAATGCAAATGATATGCGGGGTATACTTGTTAAATTTTGAGACAAACTCATTTATTTATTTATTTTATTTTCAAATAAAAAATAACAATTTCAAGTGGATACAGTTATTCATAATTTCATATATATTGGGTTACTTATTAGTAGCTTTCCTCTTTATTCAGAAAAAAAAAAAAAAAAGTAGCATTCCTATTAGACCAACAACAACGCAGGTCTGTACACAGTATTTAATAAAAACATAATTGGATCTCACTTAGAATTACATATGTACAAGAATTGGTTCTCTTTCGGGATTCTCTTTTGAGAACCGATCCTATCTGATTTTTTGGTGGATCAGGGTAGTTTTTTTCTTTTAAAAAAATTAAAATATTAACTGCTATGTTGGAGCCGTTTGTGGATAACGTTTTATGCCTAAAATTTTTTTTGCTTTCTGCATAACGGTAATTTTTTTTCTGCCCGTTAAAATATTACCGTTAATTTTTTTTTAAAAAAAATTAACTATTAAATATTAATATTAGTGTGTATATAAATATGAGTAACATGAATTTTTTTTTCACAATCATTCTTATCAAAGTTGCTCTTTTACTCAAAGTTCAATCTCATCCAATTTTTTACTAAACTTTCTCTTTTTATTTATTTTCATCCAATGGATCCAAACCAATTCAATCTAAATCATTGGTTAAATTTCATTCAAAATTATCAATATCCAACAAATCCAAATTTACAAAATCCTTCACTCCCACAAAACCCACCACCAAACCCACAAAATAATCCAAATATGGCCAATTTTCAATTTCCTATCCTCCCATTCCCCTATCAATTTCCCATGTTTCAGTCACCACCAATTAATCCCACCACGAATCATGACACTTCTATGGGTACTGGTGGAGGGCAATCTTCTAAAAAAGATCAAAAAACATCAATTGAATCTCAAGCTTAACTATTTTCCACTTAAATTGGGTTGGATAATATTGCGCTTGATGAAGCAGAAAGAGAAACGCCAACTGAAGAACCAAAAAAAATGTGGTTCACCATGGCTTTAGATTTACTTCTTGCCAAATCATGGCTAAATGTTTCTACATATGCAATTGTGGGGAATAACCAAAATAGACGTGCTTTTTAGTCAAGGGTTCAACATAATTACAATGAGAATCGTGGTGATTTTGAAGCAAGGGAAGCATTACAATTGAAATCTCGATGGCAAAAGTTGAATCTAGCACTTCAAAAATTTTCAGCGTGCTACAAACAAGCAAACCAAAGAAAGAAAAGTGGTAGCTCCGAGGTTGACGTCATGAGTGATGCATATCAAATTTATTTTCAAGATGTAGGCAAACAATTCAAGTTGGAGTATGCATGGCACGTGGTAAAAAACCAACCTAAATTTAGAGATCAGTTGTTTGAAGGAGCTAATAAAAGAACAAAAGTTTCTGCTTCTGGAGCTTACTCGTCCTCCTCTAATCCGGATACACCATCAAGTTACGACCCAGCTTCACCAACCATGGTTCGTCCAATGGGAACAAAAGCAGCAAAGAGAAAGGCAAAAGCAAAAGCAAATGAAGCATCTTTTGCCTACATTGATCTAACTGCACTAGGTGATACACAAAAGTCAAAAGCAAAAGCAATGGAAGATTTGGCATGTGCCAAGCTTGACCGTAACAAGTTGAAGGAGAAAGCGTTGAGCATTAAGGAGAAAGAACTCGAGTACCAATTCAAGATAAAGGAGAAAGAGCTCGAATTGGAGGCAAAGGTCAAGGAGAAAGATTTGGAAATTCAAAGCCTCTTTAGAGATACGTCTACTATGAATGTTACACAACTATGAGACCATGAGAAGTTGTGTTACAAAATTAGAGAAAAATATGGACTTCTGTAATGATATTAGTGAAAGTAGTTGTGTTTGTTTTAAATATGTCATTTTTATAAATTACGTCATTTTAATTATGTAATTTTTATTGATTATGTCATTTTAATTAATTATGTAGTTTTTATTAATTATGAGATGAATTATGTTAAGTTTTTTATGATTTTGTTATATTTTTACATGTAATTTTAGAAATTAATTTGTTGGTAAAACTAGCCATTACTAAAACTAGTCGTTGGTCAAACTAACCGTTACTAAAACTAGTCGTTATTCAAATTAGCCGTTGTGTTGTCTGTCTTTATATATTCTTCATATGTAACATGATTTTTCACATCTATCATTTGTGCAAAAAAGTTTCATCTTCTCCTCAAATTCTATCAAAACTATCAACATCTATTGTGTTCCTTGCAATAGACTTTAGTGATTCATCCTTTGAAGAGGATCTTGAAGATGAAATCATCGAAGATTTCATAAATGATGACTACGAAGAACTTCTCAACAAATTCATAACGGAGAGGCTAATGCAACAACAAGCAGCTACGCGTATGCGTAGACGTAGACGAATCCACATAGAAAGGAGTCGTGAAGAAGGGCATGTTTGATTGTTTAATGACTATTTCTCCAACAATCCAGTATATACAGAAAGACCAATTCCGACGAAGATTTCGAATGCGAAGGGATGTCTTCCTTCGCATTGTACAAGCCCTTGGCAATCATGATGAGTATTTTCAAATGAGGGTTGATGCAACTGGAAGAATGAGTCTTTCCCCATTGTAGAAATGCACTGCTGCTATTCGTATATTGACATATGGATCACCGGCTGATAGTGTTGATGACTATGTGCGAATTGGCGAAAGCACTGCATTGCAATGCTTGGATAAGTTTGTAAAGGGTGTCTATGATATATTTGGATCTGAATACTTAAGAAGACCCAACAATAATGTCATTCAACGCTTACTACAAATCGGGGAGACACGTGGTTTTCCAAGTATGTTAGGTAGCATCGATTGTATGCATTGGGTTTGGAAAAATTGTCCAGTAGCATGGAAAGGTCAATTTACTCGTGGTGATCATGGAAAACCCACAATCATGCTTGAAGCAGTGACATCACAAGACTTATGGATTTGGCATGCATTTTTTGGGGTTGCGGGTTCAAACAATGACATCAACGTGCTAAATCAATCTCTTGTATTTAATGACATTTTAGAGGGACAAGCCCCTGCGGTGCAATATACGGTTAATAGAATCCAATATAACATAGGATACTATCTAGCAGATGGTATTTATCCGGATTGGACAACGATTGTCAAGAGCATCCCAATGCCACAAGGCAAGAAAAGAAAATTGTTTGCCCAACGTCAAGAAGCAGCAAGAAAGGATGTGGAGCGTGCGTTTGGAGTGCTTCAAGCTCGGTTCGCAATTGTACGTGGCCCTGTGCGTGCTTGGCATATGGACATAATCAAACATATATTATATGCATGCATCATATTGCATAACATGATTGTTGAAGATGAACGACACACATACGTTGGTCATTTTGATTGTTCTATTATGATCATCCCAACAATGATGATGTGTCGACAACTAACATACATAGTGATCCTTATCCGGATATTCAACCATACCTACGAAGAAGAGCAGAAGTTCATGATAAGCGACGTCATCATCAACTCCAAGCAGACCTTGTGGAGTATATTTGGGAACATTTTGGACGCGATAGACCACAAAATTAATTGTTATTTTAATTATGTAATTTTTATTATCTTAATGTCAGTTTTTTATGTTGTGATAATTGTGTGATTTTAGCTATTTTCATAATTTTAAATAAAATTTAATTTGATAATGTTATTGTATTATCAAAAAATATTTTTATAAACATTAATTTTTGTTAAGATAATTATAACATAACATAAATAAATTAGTATATACATATGGGATTCAATTAAGAACCAAATAAAAATATTGGGATGAAGATGTTCTTAGTATCAATTGGTTGTCCAGATCCACATAGAAAAGGGGCAGGTAACAGGTATATCTCAAGCTGCCTCGTTTGCTCTCTCTCTCTCGTCCCTATTTTCAAGGAATCCGAACACAGCTTTGCTTTTCGGCAAAGCCAAAGCCAAAGCCAAAGCCATGACTCGTTTATATTCCCTTTTACAATTCCTGTCTCTGATCCTCCTTTTCAGTTTCACACTTTTGGCCTCTGCCTCCGACACCTCCGAACTCTTCGAAAGCTGGTGCAAGGAGCACCGCAAAACATACTCTTCCGACCAAGAGAAACGTTACAGGCTTAATGTCTTCGAGGACAACTATGCCTTTGTCGCCCAACACAACCAAAACTCCAATAATTCTACCTACACTCTTTCCCTCAACGCTTTCGCCGATCTCACCCACCATGAATTCAAAGCCACTCGTCTCGGTCTTCCCCCTTCCTTGCTTCGATTCAAACGTCCCCGGACCCGGAATCAACAATCCCCTGACCTTCTGCACATTCCTTCTCAGATCGATTGGAGACAGAGCGGCGCAGTTACACCCGTCAAAGACCAATCAAGCTGCGGTACTAGCTATCTTCTATTTACTCCCTTTTTCTATATAATTAAAATATTTTTACTTCTTTAATTGTTGAAGATCCCACGTCTATCAATGAAATGATAAAAAATCAGTGTGAGGAATAACTTGAGTTAACTTTTGGGACTAAGTTAGGTCGAACTTAAATTTAACATGGTATGAAACTCTATTCTAATGGTAGTTTTTAGGCCTATCAGGTCACTTGTTATCAAATCACCCACAGTTATACACTCATGCAAATTTCATACTCGTGAGACTTAGTCTTCGACAATTTCATGCTCAAAATGCTAAGTTCTCGGCAATCTCCACGTTATGAACTAGCTTTGAGATTTTTTTGTAGAGAATACAGGTATCATCTATGGAAAGCAATTCTACTTGGGTTGGAAAACACTACTATGGACAGCAAAACTTTCCCTATGAGTATTTAATGCAGCTCAATACCCAGAATTGGAACTTGAGACTTAATCAAGCTGGAACAACTAGCTAGCTTTAGGATTGAGTTAAGCTCAAACCTAAATTTTAAGATTAATATTTATAATCAGTAAAGTATTTCAAAGAAATAATTATTTATTTTCTAGAAGTTTAATTGGCATAAATAGACAAATGTTAGGTGTTAATGGGAGACAGAGGGAGCGTTTAGTTGGCCTCTAATGTGACAAACAACGATAGTCTGGTCAGCTGATTTTAGGATTTTGCCAATTGGTGGCCTAAGACCTTTGATATGCAAAGTTACTAATGGCAGTTGCTGGAAATTGCATTCCATCTTTTCTGTCTCTTGTATCTCTCTTGTATGGTTATGCAAAAAATTCATTGGTTGATTTTGAATTTGTCATTTTTCGTGTCATGCTATTTGTACTTCTTGGACTTTAGTTGTCATTGTAATTTGTAGTGGTAGAGAGTAAATATATGTGTATACATGATGTAATTCAGTAACAACGTGAGATGTGTGTTATCTAGGTGCATGTTGGGCGTTCTCAGCTACTGGTGCTATTGAAGGTGTAAATAAGATTGTCACAGGGTCTCTTGTAAGCCTTTCTGAACAAGAGCTGATAGATTGTGATACATCCTACAACAGTGGTTGTGAAGGTGGACTCATGGATTATGCGTACCAATTTGTCATCGACAACAAAGGGATTGACACTGAGGATGATTATCCATATCAAGCTCGGCAACGGTCTTGCAGTAAGGACAAGGTATTTGCTTCATTTTCTACTCTCCAAAATGTTGAATTGTTAAGTTTTGTAGTCTATCAAAATGCTTGTAAATTACCAACACTTGTTGGTCCAAGCACCAAAGAGCATGGTTTCTCTTAAAGTCTCGAGTTTAAGTAAAAAGAAAAAAAGATGTTAATGAGTCCACCTAGTTCAACTCAAATTAATCAATGTTTCATGTGACTTCTGGTACCAAGGGTCTAAGACCAAAAAATTGCTTGTGAAATATCTTCTCTTTCCTTTTCTCTCTTCCCTGTTTTTGTTTTGATGGTGGCATTAATTTTATTATCGTATTCACCCTTTTCTTCTGCATCTAATCTACAGTTAAACAGGCGTGTTGTTACAATTGAGGATTATGCTGATGTGCCTCCGAGTGAGGAAGAGCTACTAAAGGCCGTTGCATCACAGCCTGTAAGCGTAGGCATATGTGGTAGTGAAAGAGAATTCCAGTTGTACTCAAAGGTTGGTGGTCCCAGTGGTCAATATTAGCACTAACTTATTTCTGTATTATTACCGACTTATATCTGTATTATCTATCTTCCAATTAACAATGGCAATAAAATGTTGATGTATTAGGGTGTCTTCACCGGGCCATGTTCAACTTATTTGGATCATGCAGTATTAATAGTAGGATATGGTTCAGAAAATGGAGTTGATTATTGGATTGTAAAGAACTCATGGGGAAAATATTGGGGAATGAATGGCTACATACACATGATACGAAACAGTGGCAGTTCCAAAGGGATATGTGGAATCAACACATTAGCTTCGTATCCTGTCAAGACCAAGCCTAATCCTCCTATCCCTCCTCCCCCAGGTCCTGTAAGATGTAATCTGTTTACTCACTGTTCACAAGGAGAAACATGTTGCTGTGCCAAGAGCTTTCTTGGAATATGCTTTTCTTGGAAATGCTGTGGGTTAACTTCTGCCGTGTGTTGCAAAGACAAGCGCCACTGTTGCCCCCAAGATTATCCAATTTGTGATACAAGAAGGGGCCAATGTTTAAAGGTTTGTATGAACTGCTTCTGACCTATGCTCATCTCAAGTAAATGATCTACTGGTGCCCACAAATTGGGTGATGAATTTGTTGACGTACATGTTCTAATCAAATATATTTCATTATGCACGAGTTTTCATTTCAATTCAACAATTATAAGTTGATTAACATGTTGTTGGCTGCAATTTTTTACTAAGAAATTCTAGCAACATACTTTATTCATCCAAATTTTATTTAAACAAATATGCTAACTGACTGTCTTTATACTTACAGAGAATTGCAAATGGGACGACAACGATTACATCTGAGAACCAAGATTTTTCCCACGAGCCAAGAGGTTGGAAATCTCATTGAAGATTTATTATGTTCAGCATCATCCATTTGTATGATTGAGTCATTCTAGTTGTTATCCTATTTGTATTACTGAGTTATTTATTACTATAGGTCGATTAGGGCTCAAAAGGAATCAAGTTTTGACAAATGGATTATTATTCGATATGGTATGGGGATATTGATAGGATAAGTCATGGTATGTGGAGATTGATAGGATAGCCAGTAGGGAATGCACGTACAACCCGAATGTAATACCACTATACTAAAGAGGAAACATGTATGTTTTTGTTATGTAGCCCTGCTCTCGGTTCTATTAGCATATATACAACAATCATCTGCTTCTTAAATTTGCGGAACTAAAGGGTTTGTCTATTTTAAAGTTGGATGAAATTGATTTTAATATAATTGATTATGAACCGTAATGTTTAAATTAATTTCAGTCATGAAGTTACATTAAGACATGTTCTTTTTTCTTTAAAAAATTATAAAATTATTTTTTTAACGCCAAAACAAAAGGAGTTAAGACAAGGACAAGGAGGTCGCAGACATTGCCAAAAGAAACAAACCTCAATCCTCCGTTAGAGCCTGTTCTGTCTCGTGTAGATGTTTGTTCTGTCTTATGGGATATATAAGTGCATGTTTGGATTAAAGTTTCTAAACTTAAGTTTGGGTCAAACTTAAATTTGCAAAAGTATCTTAGGCACATTCTAGGGTGGGAAAGTTCAACAAATTTCCTACCATGAGAAACAAACCAGGAACGTACGATTTGGATTTTTCTCGAGATGAGAGTATGTCTACAATAGACATACCTGCACTAGAATATATTAAAAAAAATTATTAAATATTTTAATGAATTGTCAGTAGCCTTTCATCGTATTTCACTGCCGGTTTTCTCTTTCTTCTCCGCATTACTTTGCCTCTCTCCTTCGCATTGCTTTGTTCTTGAAAAAAAAAGAGAGAGAAACACAACACTGCCCATTCACCAAGAAAACAAGCCATGGCAGCAGCAATCTATGAACCTCCACGAGCGCTGAGTTATGTTTCACTACATCATCTAGCGACTAGAGCTTGGGAAGTTATTAAATGGTTGAGTATGTAATAATTCATTAGAAGGGGAGCTGATTCAGGGGGTTTGCAGATTGTTAATTTGCTTTATGCGGCACAAGTTATTGGATGAATTCAATTTACCCATGCTGATACTGTATTGAGAAGCTTGAGTTGCACATCTTGTGCTTAACTCAATCTCTATTATTATTATAAATAACATTTTAGTTTATAAAAAAAAAAAATCTGTTATCCTTCACAACCCACAGCAGCCACTTCTAATCTTCCCTAGAGCCATTAGCTAGACTGGCTACCATCATGCTTCTCCATCAACGCAACACCACGGCAAGCTGGTGGAAGAGGATGAGTTTGGGTCGTTGAGTGAGATGGGGAGAGAAGCAACAAAGGGTAAAGTGATGGGAAAGAGGAAACCACTATTTTAATATTTTTTTAAAATTTATTCCGGTGTAGGCATTCCCACCATAGTTTCATGGTAATCTCGAGAAAGGTTTAAATCGTACGTTCCTAGTTTGTTTTCCACGGTGGGAAATTTGTTGAACTTTCCCACCCTAGAATCAGCCAGTATCTTAAGTCTTACTTCTCCCAAACTCAGTTTCAAAACAAAAATTTACTCTCATACATACTTTTGAAGGGTAATCAAACAATTCCAAATTGATTTTTCTCTCAAACGTATTTTTGGATCCTTTCACTAAAAATTCAAACACTCTAATTGTATTCATTTGGATTATTAATGACATGCTTGGATCATAGTTTGCACGCCTCAAACCTCAGTTCGCAGATAACAACTAATCATCAAGTATATCTTAAAAAATGATTAATTAAGTTTTTAGTTCCTAAGTTTTTTCAAAATTCGATTTTTAGTCCCTAAACTTTAGTTTGATTGGTCAAGGTCCCTAAACTTTTTAAAAATTTAGTTTTTAGTCCCTGAACAAAATTTTGACCGGTCAAAGTTCCTAAACATTTTAAAATTCGGTGTTTAGTCTTTAAACTTTTTAAAAATTCAGTTTTTAGTCCCTGAATTAATGAGATTTCAGGGACTAAAAATTAAATTTTTAAAAAGTTTAGGGACCTTGACCGGTCAAACTAAAGTTTAGGGACTAAAAATAGAATTTGTAAAAAGTTTAGGGACCTTACTAGTCAAACTAAAGTTTAGGGACTAAAAACCGAATTTTGAAAAAGTTTATGGACTAAAAACCTAGTTAACACTTTAAAAAAACTACATTTTCATTTTGTTAGAAAGTGATTTTGTCTCGCAAAACAATTAAACAACGGCTTTTCGATTAGATCAAACTATAATTTGCAAAACATAAATTAAACATGCCAATAGAAAATAGTAAGAAGAATATTTCTATGGATATTAATTGATGTCACAGCCAATTAGTGAATTTTGCAATGTTTTTAAAACCGGACTGGTCATTGAACCGGTCAAGGCACTAGTTTAAGGTTTAATGATTCAACCGTGGTTAAACCGTGGTCGAACCGGTATTAATAAAATAATAATAATTAAATAGTTTATATAATAATATTAAATAAATATAATATCACATAACTTTAAAACATTAAAAACTAAATTAAAACCTAAAAAATCATTTTACAAGTTTTTAACATTCAAAAAATATATAAAAGTTTAATCAAATATACCATAATACTTAAGTTCAAATTTTAATAAAATACAATAATGTTTCATTAACAATAACAAGTTTACATTTAGAATAAACAAAAAAATGACAAATTAATAAAATATAAAATTATCAAAAATCAAGATATAATTTTTTAAATAAATATAAATGAGCAAATTATATATTTTACAAGAAAAAATTTAATAATAATTGATAAAAATAATTTGTATCTATTTGAAATATTTATTAAATATGTGTTTTTATTTATCTTTAAAATATTTTATATTAAATTTAAAATTTTCAAAGAAAAAAAAAACCGGTTCAAACCGGTTTTTGCACTGGTTTTGATCGATTTTATACCGGTTCTTGACCAATTCTCACCGATTCTGAAATCCTCCGATTTTATAGAGTATTTGGACCCGTCACCAGACCGGTTCCCGGTTGAACCGGCTGGTCCAGTCCGGTTTTGATAACATTGAAATTTTGTATGAATATTATAAATGAAACCCTTTGTTTTCAAGATGTACCCCTTTCACTCTTTTCTTACCGAGATTTCCATTTCTATTTTATTTTAGATTTAATTACTTATTTGGTCCTATAATTATAAAAACTTTCTCTTTTAGTCTCTATACTTTTTTTTTTTGACAAATTTTAGTCTCCATACTTAAAAGTATCTTATTTTAGTCCTTATACATGTCATTTTTAATCCCTGAGTCCTCGTAAAAAGAATTAGAAGGAATTAAAATGATGAGTAATGACTAAGATAGGATTTTTTTTTATAAAGATTAAACTATAAAATTTTATAACTATAAAGAACAAATGAATAATTAAACCTTTATTATGTACACATATACTTCAAATGAATTTATGAAATAATTTTTCAACTAAATAGCAATATTTTTTTCTAAGATATCATTCAAGGCTAAGTGGCTAACCAGGCAGAACATCTATGCCACACGCACAATATGCTTTTAATTTTGATAAACAAGCAAAATAAATAGAGAAAAAAGATATACACCGATAGTGTAAAGTTTTTCAATTGATTGACAATACATATCCATTAAACTTAAATAAATAATGAACGAATGTAAGTGCAGCCCGTAATCCCCGTCCCAAAAATAGTAAGAAAAATATCAAAGGCTCTTGTGCCTGATATACCCAAAAATGGCTCCTGTACCCTTTTCATGTTGCCAAATTCAATAGAACTTGTCTAATATGAACTACCAAAAAACTGGGACACCGATGCATCACCATAATTGACTGGAAGTAGGAGGTTTTTTACCGGTTGAAAAAAAAATTATTAAAAATTAATTTTTTATTTCAAGATTGTTCTGTTCTTTCTCTCCGCTCCTAGCCTCCCAATTCTATTCCTATCGATCCTTCAGCTCCAGAAACCCACCGCCACCACTTCCCATTCAATCCTAACTATTTTTCTCTTTCTTCCACAATGGGTTTCAGATCTGCAATTTTCTTCATTCAACCCTAACTATAACTATTCTTCTCCTTCCACAATGGGTTTCAAATCTGGGTTCCAGATCACCGGACGTTTCCATAACGCCGCCACCGTCCACTATTACAACGACGACTCTTCATCGAAGCCCAAACCAGCGCCTCTCCCTCCGACATCTTCAAAAACCCCAAACTTTGACACCCTCCGACGAGCAAAGAAAGGGGAAAGAGAGATATGTGAAAAGAAGGGATGGTGGTCGCAGTGTGAGCGATGGCAATACGAGCGACGGTGCGTGCGGCGATACGATTGGCTATGCGAACAACAACTATTTTTTCTTCTTTTTTTTTTGTCCTTCTCTCTCGATGTACTGTTTTGCTTTTTTTTTTTTTTTTATGGACACTTATCTCTTGTTGTACGTTAAGCTTATTTTTCGGCAAATTTTTGTTGGAGACTTGGGATGTAATGATCCATTTGGTTGCATATGATTTTTGGGTGAATTCATAAACATGGAAACTATTCAATTTTTTTATGTTTTGATCTGAGTTTGGGTGTATCTCAACATGATAAAGATGTTATTTTTATGATGGAAATGTAGAACTGTTGTTGGAGAAGGGTCGACGGTGGTGCCGGAACAAAGAGAGGAGAATAGTGGTGTGTCATCAACTCCATGGCTTCTCTCTTTCATTTTTTTTTTTTTTTTCAGATATGAGATTCTCTCTTTTCTGTTCTTCAATTTTCAGTTTTTTTTTTTAAAATTGAAATTGTATAGATTTGATTTTGAATAAGATTGAAACTTTGTACCAATTTGACAATGGTGTTTTTTAAATTGGGTAAGGTGCTGGGATTTACAGGATTAAGGAATGGCCAGAGTGCAGAGTGTGGAGCAGGCATCACGGTGGCAAAAAGTATGGTGGGGATGAGCTGATTAAAAAAAAAAAAGAATAAATGTATTATGAAGTTACCTGTTAAACTGGTTGTCATTCTTTAATCTCAAGCGTTGAATATTTTAATAATATATCCAATGATAAATAATGGTGATGCACCGATGTCTCAGTTTTTTAGTAGTTCATATTAGACAAGTCGCAAATTCAATATCGACACAAACTATCAACTGTTTTATGTTGCCTGAGCTTGATACTAGCTTCTACAGAAACATGCCTCAGTTTGTCACCAAAACAACAGAAACCATCTAAACCCATATATACAATTTCTAACGGGTATCAGATATTGGAGGCCAATAAAATTAGTAAAAGAATGCAACCAGAAACTAATCCAGAACAAAATAGAAAGCACAGAGCCAGATTGGTATGTTATCTAATGGTCTCAATGATAATTCATCCCATAGTTAAATAAACACTTGTTCCAATCAACCAGCAAAATATATTTTAGTTCTTACTTCTTACCCTGAATGATTTGGTCTTGGTTCCAGTTTCGACAAAAAAAAAAAAAAAAGGTCCCGAATCTATCCCTCAAATTTCATCCAATTATTTTCACACTGAATCCTTAAACTAAAAATTGTCTCAAAAATAGCAATAATTGCAACACTGCAAACAAAAGCAAATTAACAGTGATAACAATTCACATTCACTGAGCACTTAAAGAGCTAGTTATTAACAAGTATTACTAACTACAAACATCATCAACATAGCACTTCAGTAAAGGATATCAAAATCATGCTGTGTGCATTTTTATTCGAAAAAACAGAACATGCTTCTAACTGTCAGCATAACCAATGTTTTCAGCAAGTGATTTAGGTGGGGAAAAAAAAAAAAACAGAATCATCGTATTAGCCAGCACCACCACTTGCATTGTATGTATCAACTATCTTTATCTGTCAAGAAGTACCACAGTATATAAAAGGCATCACAATCACAAAATAAATACAACTAAAGTTTACACACGAAAAAAATTTACAACTATTTTCTGAATATGTTGCCACGAAATTACACTTACAAGCAACAATACCTTGTTTAAGGTATAGAACCCAATCAAGAAGAATTGGAAGAAGACGGAAAAACGTCTTTGACAGCAGAAGCAGCGGTGAGATAATTAAGCGTGTTCTTCAACGTTTCCTTCTCCCTCTTCAATCTGGCGACAGTATCCTCCAATTCAAGCAGCGCTTGTTGCTCCCTAGGGGCGCCCTCGAAGGTGCTCCCAACAAAAAAGGAAAACGGCGTTGGAAACAAGTTTCTCCTCAAATCCCCAACCTCCTTCTCCGGTTTCCCTCCCAACCGGTTCGATAACCGGATAACGTCTTTCATATAGGTCTCCACCTCGGTGGCGAGACCGTCCAGATCGAGGTCGGTGGAGGGAGAAGGCCTGTCCTCGAGCCACGTCACCTGCGCGACCAGGTAGGGTTTTGTTCGGACCACGCTGTTCACGCGGAACCGCTCCTGGCCCTTGCAGATGAGGAAGAAGCGGTCGTCGACGAGGCGCTCGTGCTTGATGACTTCGCCGACGCAGCCCACGGCGGCGGTTCCGGAGACGGCGTCGGTGTAGATGACGCCGAAGCGGAGGTCGGTGTGGAGGAGCGTGTGCATCATGATGCGGTAGCGGAACTCGAAGATCTGCAAGGGGAGGATGGCGCCGGGGAAGAGGACCAGAGGGAGAGGGAACAGAGGGAGCTCCACCACGTCGTCGGAGTTCGAGGAGTTCGTGTGGTGCTTCTCTGAGAACGAGGAGGCGGAGCACCGCAGAGTGGAATTAGGCTTCTGGCGGCGGTGCCGCAGAATGTTGAGATTGAAATGCTGCTGCGGCGGCGAGGTTGGGTATTTAGGGTTTAGGGAGAGAGTGATAGGGTTTAAGGAGGAAGAAGAAGAAGGCGAAGGGATAAGCTGTGGGAATGCCATTTCCAATGCGAATTTTTAGAATAGAAAATAGAAAAAGAGAAGAGAGAATACAAGTAGTGAATCGGAGAGACAAGGTTTTGGTGTGTGGTTATTATTATTATTATTATTATTATTTTCTGCTATTACTATTATTATTTTCTGTCATAAATCTGTTGCGAACTTCACACTGGCTGGTTACTGGTTAGTGCTGAAATGAAATCTGTGTAAAATATCAAAGAGACGTAGATGGAGTTAGATTTTGTTAAATCTGGTGGTTTAAAGCACAAGCAAGGATTATGTGGATGAGATAATAATGAGGATTAAGGAGAGGACAGAAGAAAATATTTTGGTGCGTGGCTCTGGATACTCCACGTGGGAATTCTGGATCAAGGAAGATCAAGCCCGATACCATTCTCTTGAACCCTGATCCTTTATTACTTAAAGAAATATATACCAAATTACAATTTCTTCCTCCTTCCCCCAAAACTTTCAAGGATAAATTGGTAATTTCAAATACATCTAACTAAGTAACAAAAATTACAGTTTTCAAAATGTAACGTGCTTTATATTCTTTCATCAGCACATTAATTCAAATTTTAATTATTAAGGTAACATTTTTTTAACAGACTAATTAATGTATAAATTAAAAATAATATTGAATGATTTGAATGAATTAAATGCTTGATTCAATTATAATACACAATTAAAAAATTCAAAATTTAAAATAAACAGTCAATATTTAGTTACCTAATTATCATGAATAATTAAAATATACTTGATTAGCATTTGAATATTTAATTACGGTGAGAATTTTACATACTAAACAAAATTAGCATGAAAGCTTTATATTCAAATAATTAACGTGGATAAACATTTCAATATTTAATTAGCATTTACATATTTAACCTTTAATTAGTGGGGTCAGTTTAATTGTTATTCCTCTTAAAATTTCGCTTGAAATAGGAAAATTAAGTAAATTTCTTCCATTTGCATTTAAAACCAACTTAAATTTTACATAATCATGGTGTTTTGAATTTCAAACCTTTTATCCAATTTATTGTGTCCCATGGTTTCTATATGATGAACAACTTCATATATGAGAGCAACCTATATTCATGTGATGAATAGCTTCATAGATGATTCCTAGGTAAATGAAAAAAAAAAAAAAAAGTTGCCTTTTGTTAACCTTCTATTAAACTAATGTCATCTTTTAAATTTAGTAGATAACCTTCCTTCCTCTAAATAAAGCATTTGGGATTTTCTCCAAAATCATTCATAGTGAAAAATGTACGTTTTTTTTTTTATTCTTCTTTTTTGTCAAATTACTTCGTATATAATTGTGTTAATCCCTATATTTTTCTTCTTTTGTGAAAAAAATTGCTTCATATCAAATAAAAGTATCTCTCGGTTTGTTCTTCTAATTCTTATTATTCTTTTTCTTCTTCTTTGAAAATATTGTTTTGTATATAATAGAATGCATTCCTGACATTTTTTTCTTCTCTAAAAAATTTGATTTGTAGGTGAAAAAGTTTCTTTCTTTTTACTACTTTTAATATGGTATATATATTTCTTTTTCTTCTTATCCAAAAATGACGGTCTGTGCTTGGTTTTTTCTTCTTCTTATTTTTCATTTTGGTACATTGTATACAAAAAATCACGACATGTAGCTGGTTCTAAAAAAAGGTATGTTCTTTTCCTTTATCTCTAAAAATATTTTATATTCTTTGAAAAAAATTGCTTTGTATAAAAAAAAAATTTTTTTAATACAGTATTATTTTTTACTTCTTTTTCTTTTCTCTGAAAATGGCGGCATGTGATTAGTTCCTCAAAACCCCATCTATATCTAATTTTCTTTTTTTGCTTTAGTATTTTCCAATGATTTATATATGTCTTATTTTCATTTTTTATTGCTAATACAAAGTTATTTTCATTTTTGATATGTTGCATAAAAAATGGTAGCATGTGCATGGTTCCGAAAAAAAAAAAAGGTATGCTCTGGATTTGTTTGGATTCTTTTTAATATATATTTTTTCCATTTGCATGTTTGTCCTTCTTTTCTTCTTATAATAAGGTATTGTTCTTTTTTTTATTCTTTGAATTTCTTATAATATGGTATTGTTCTTTTTCCTATTCTTTGAACATTTAGCTTTCTATATGATTGAGCGCATTTCTCTCTCTTTTTCTACTTCTTATATCTTTTTATACATTTGTTGTAATATTATTTTCTTTAAAATAAAATTTTCTATTTTACTTTTAATCTTGAATTTGGATCATTTAGAATATAATCTATAGAAGGTTGCAAAGTCCTTTTTTGGTCAATATACACATATAGCTCTTTTTTTTTTACAGCCATACACATATAGCTTTGTTCCTTCTCTTTTTATAATTTATTTTTATTATTATTTTTAACTTCTAATCTTTTTTTTATGCTACTACAAATTGGTATGCTTAATTTTCTTATGCGTATCTGTTATATTCTTTTTAAATAAATAAATATATATATATATATATATATATATATATATATATATATATATATATATATATATATGATTATAATGATTGAGGTGATTTTGTATACAATAATGAAAGCTTATTTGTACATATAATTAGGATAAAGCTTACCTTTTTACCGCTTTTAGCCGAAGTTACGTTTTATCATCTTTTTCATATTATCTATTTCTTTTATGATTTCCAATGCACATATGGATGTAGGTATTCTTTTTTTGCATACTTAACTCTTTTTGTGTAGTTAGTGTGATGAAATAGCCTTTTCTTGCAAGTTGAATAATACTCACTACGTTTTGTTGGTCGTGAAATCTATTACATTTTGTATGGTTAGTGTGATGCGGGTATTTTACTTAATTGTTGGAGTTTCTTAGATAATAATAGTATAAAGGCTTAAAGTTGCATATTTTTACTCTAGCTTTTATTGCCTCATGCTATTTTTAAGCACTTCCATTCTAATGGATCCCTAAGCTGCTATTTTTGTAGCATGTGAAGTTTGAATTCTTAAAAATAGGGATTTTGTGAATATATATATATATATATATATATATATATATATATATATATATGTTGCTTCCTGTTGGTGCAGTTTTGACAAGGCATTTTTTTGAAAGAAAAGAGAACTGATTGTATTGATATTCTTCTTTTGTAACTTATGTTATTCTTTTCAGTATTTACAAATTCTTAGTGTGATTGGCATAGGGTCAACATTAAAGATCTTTGATACATAGATGTGTATTTAGAATTTTGGATTATGAACTTCTCTTCTGTATTATAATTTAGTTTAAATTTCTTTAAAATTCTTTGGTACTTAATTTATTGAAAGAATTTTTAAAAAATAAAATTATTTTTATGTTTAAAATACAAGGATATTCCTTTTTTTTTTCTTTTTCTAATATGATATAAGGATATATATTCAACCTCATATTAAACAACCCGTCATCGAACTATCCTATATAAAATCAAGACTATCTAAACAAAGCATCCATCAAGGGATGGTATTTAGAACCGGATTTGGTGTATTACACAAATTATTAGTGTAAAGTTTTTATCATCAAATAAAATGAAATTAGATTATAAATAATTATTCTTTTTTATAGAATAAATAATTATTCTTAAAACATGATAGATACAAGAATTACAATACCTAATTTTTTCTATGTGTCCAAAATATATTTATTATATTGAAATTATATACAGAATATTCTTTGGAATAAGCTCTTCTGTTATGTTATTCCTTTCTTTTTAAATTTTTTGCTTATGCAACTTTTGTATGAATAAAGAAAATTAAATTTGTAATTATTTTATGAATGAATGATAAAATTAACATCATGCATACCGAGGGGGTATAGCTCAGTTGGTTGAGCAGGGTGCGTGATATAACATCCTCATTTTATTATTTGTATGCATTTATATATGTATATTATGAACATTTATGCATTGTATTTTATAGAAACCTTATGTACATCTTCTCTTAATGAAATTAATACAGTTCTACTCAGAAGAATTTTCTGAATTTCCAAATGTCTTTGTTTTTGCCGAAATTGATAGTTGACTGGACTGCTATGTTAGACAGCTGTCCAGGATAAATTTTCAAGTGTAGAATTTTGAACTCATTTATAACTTAAAAGAAAGGTAATAGAATATAGATTAAAAATATATACAGATAAAGAATTAAAATGCTTATTCAGAATTGTTAGGATTTTCTGAAAGTTAGAACTTTGAGGAATTATTACGGTAAAATTCTAAGACAGAAAATTAAACAAAAATTTGTAGGGCATCTATAGAATTATCTACTAATTGTAATATACTTATAATAATTATTAAAAAAATTTAACCAAGAAAATTTTTAATTTAGAACCTTAACCAATCAAAAAGTGACAACTTAGGCTTTTCTAAGGTCACTAAATTAAGCTAATTAGGCTTGGATTAAGAGATAAGTAAGACACTACCCCAAGGTTTTTGTTAGTGAGGAATCCAATGGTGATGTTATTTTCTTCAAATTCTAATCACATTGTAAGATAATCAGCAGCCCTAATTACCTTCTAGAATTTTCTACAAAGTTCTTGAAATGTTGACTTTTGAGGTAGGCAAGTGACTTGGAACTCCTTGGCTGTCCAAGTGCCTTTGGTGACTCATTTCCCTTGGCCAATAAGGGTAGTTGGACGTGCAGCAGCTGCTGGAACTGAAGGGGGAACCCAATTTGGTTAATAGCTTGATTAAAGGAGTATTAAAACATAAAACAAAGCAAAAGTCACCAAAAAGATAGCCTTTGCCAAAACAGAAAACCGTGAGCTTCAAGAACACCACAGCTGCAGTTTTAATTTTCTTTTCATCTTAAACTCATCATCTCATCCCAAATTAAGAAACCCAATCATCCAAACTTCCTAAACCCTAAGCTAATCGGCAAAAAGGAAAAGAAATTGGAGGAAATCTCAAAAAAATTCCTACAAGACCAAGGAGTGAGGGAGAAAGGAATTCAAGGATTTTTCTTCTATTAAAGAGCTTAAGGTAAGGATCAGGCATTTAATTTCAATTAGAACCCTTGGAATTAGAAGAAAACATGTTGTAGGGTTAGATTCAATTTGTGACCTAGAATCATGAAAACTTGAAATTGATTTAGGGGTTTTGTGTTTTTGATGCTTGTGATTGTAATTCATGGATTGGAATGAGGTGTGATTGAATTTTTAATGTGTTGTGATGGTTGAAATTTGAGTTGCTTGATTTTTAATTGAATTGAGATTTGGTTGAATTTTGGTTGGAATTGGAGTTTGTTGCTTTGGAAAATATGTTGGGAATGGTAGTGAGATCATTCGGCCAGCCCTAAATGCAAGGGATATTATGTGGAAATTTTTGTAAAATCAAGGGCAAAATGGTCATTTTACATGTAGGGACAAAATGGGAATTTTTGAAAAAGAGTAAGGGTAATTTGGTCATTTCAAAATTTAGGACATAGATGGAATTTTAGAAAAGATTAAGGGTATTTTAGTAACTTTACCTAATAGTGATTTAATTGATAATTTACTAAAATACTAATGTTATAAGGTAAATTGCTTAATTTTTGTATTCTTGTATATTAATGTGTACAAATTATTTATTTAACTGTGATCATGAACATAATTCATTGCATGAGTCTTTTTGGGGGATTTATAAAAAATGAGAAAGAATTATGTTGACTAACCGGGACTGCGGTAGTCATGAGAATTGAGTTGATCTATGAGAAATGACTTTTGTTGACTAACCGGGACTGCGGTAGTCATGTGAAATGAAAATGATTGAGAATTGATTTGTTGACTAACCGGGACTGCGGTAGTCATGTGAAAATGAAAATGATTGAGAAAGGATTTTTGGGTTGAGCAGAATTTGATAAACAGGACCGTATAGTCTGTGATTATATAGTCTGTGGGGTGAAGGATATTGGCAATTCCATATGTGGCTGGAAACTGGACTGAGTTGCGGTCGTGGTGGCCTTCCGGGTATCCTGATCTCCTAATTCTGTTTAGCTTATTCGCGTTTAGTAGGGGCTGATAGCTGAATTGCAGTGCGTAATGGTAGGCCAGTTTCTTACTAAACACTCAAAGGGGAAGTCTCCATTGAGCAGGGTCAAAATGAATTTGAGTCAAAAACTGCATTTGCATAAATCATGCTGCATTTTATTATGTGTGTAACTAATTAATTTGTTATGATATGTATTTGTTTGAAATTGTTTTATTGTATGAGAAATTAAATGCCTGATCCGGTAATTTTGTCCCCAGATTCTAGGGGAGTGTGACTGCAGGTATTTGGAAGATTAATTAGAAGTTACAGATGCAGACATGTTCCAGAGCTATAGGAATGGGTGTTTTTGGCTTTAGATACTTTTGTATTAATTAGAAATAATTTGGTAGTAATATTTTCTGTAAATTTTAATAATGTAAATTATAATGACAAACTTTATATTTTAATGGAGTGTATTTATTTTATTTGTAAAAAAAAATTTATGGATTTTAGATGGAAATTAATTAATTAAAAGGGGGTTACATTTGTAGGAATTTTTTTGAGATTTCCTCCAATTTCTTTTCCTTTTTGCCGATTAGCTTAGGGTTTAGGAAGTTTGGATGATTGGGTTTCTTAATTTGGGATGAGATGATGAGTTTAAGATGAAAAGAAAATTAAAACTGCAGCTGTGGTGTTCTTGAAGCTCACGGTTTTCTGTTTTGGCAAAGGCTATCTTTTTGGTGACTTTTGCTTTGTTTTATGTTTTAATACTCCTTTAATCAAGCTATTAACCAAATTGGGTTCCCCCTTCAGTTCCAGCAGCTGCTGCACGTCCAACTACCCTTATTGGCCAAGGGAAATGAGTCACCAAAGGCACTTGGACAGCCAAGGAGTTCCAAGTCACTTGCCTACCTCAAAAGTCAACATTTCAAGAACTTTGTAGAAAATTCTAGAAGGTAATTAGGGCTGCTGATTATCTTACAATGTGATTAGAATTTGAAGAAAATAACATCACCATTGGATTCCTCACTAACAAAAACCTTGGGGTAGTGTCTTACTTATCTCTTAATCCAAGCCTAATTAGCTTAATTTAGTGACCTTAGAAAAGCCTAAGTTGTCACTTTTTGATTGGTTAAGGTTCTAAATTAAAATTTTTCTTGGTTAAACATTTTTAATAATTATTCTAAGTATATTACAATTAGTAGATAATTCTATAGATGCCCTACAAATTTTCGCTTAATTTTCTGTCTTAGAATTTTACCGTAATAATTCCTCAAAGTTCTAACTTTCAGAAAATCCTAACAATTCTGAATAAGCATTTTAATTCTTTATCTGTATATATTTTTAATCTATATTCTATTACCTTTCTTTTAAGTTATAAATGAGTTCAAAATTCTACACTTGAAAATTTATCTTGGACAGCTGTCTGACATAGCAGTCCAGTCAACTATCAATTTCGGCAAAAACAAAGACATTTGGAAATTCAGAAAATTCTTCTAAGTAGAACTGTATTAATTTCATTAAGAGAATATGTACATAAGGTTTCTATAAAATACAGTGCATAAATGTTCATAATATACATATATAAATGCGTACAAATAATAAAATGAGGATGTTACAATTCTCCCCTACTAATAAAAAATTTCGACCTCGAAATTTCTAAGATAACTATACACTCATACAACTATACAACACAATAACTATACAAACAAATGAGGATATGCCTCTCTCATTTTCTCCTCTAACTCCCATGTAGCATCACCTCTGATATCATCCCAAATAACCTTAACTAGAGAAATTTCTTTACCTCTCAGGTACTTAATCCTTCTGTCCTCAATCTTAACAGGCTTTGTTTCAAATGTTAGGTTTTCCTTTACCTG
Organism: Pueraria montana var. lobata; assembly: GCA_026413185.1. Classification (NCBI taxonomy): domain Eukaryota; kingdom Viridiplantae; phylum Streptophyta; class Magnoliopsida; order Fabales; family Fabaceae; genus Pueraria; species Pueraria montana. Next base: position 5,369,135 of record CM048652.1, read on the forward strand.
TATTTGATCAGGTTCAATTACATGTGAAGGATATGAGATGTACTGTCTTAGTTGTGACACATGGAACACATCATGGAGGTTTGACAAAAAGGGTGGTAAGGCTATTTGATAGGCCATAGGTCCAATTTTTCTGAGAATTTGGTAAGGTCCAATAAATTTAGGAGTTAGTTTCTTAGACATTATTGCTCTGCCAACCCCAGTTGTTGGTGTGACTTTCAAAAAGACATGTTCACTTTCTTGAAATTCCAAAGGTTTTCTTCTTTTATCTGCATAATTTTTCTGTCTACTCTGTGCAGTTTTCATTTTCTCCTGAATAAATTTTACTTTCTCAGTGGTTTGCTGAATAATGTCTGGCCCTATCAAAAGATTCTCACCATCCTGATACCATACCAAAGGTGTCCTACATTTCCTACCATACAATGCTTCATAGGGAGCCATACCTATACTAGAATGATAACTATTATTATATGTAAATTCTGCTAGAGGTAATATATCTTCCCAATTCCCTTTCTCTTCTAATGTACAAGCTCTCAAAAGATCTTCTAATGATTGAATGGTTCTTTCTGTTTGGCCATCTGTCTGAGGGTGGTATGCTGAACTAAGATGTAATCTACTTCCTAAGGCTTTCTGAAATTCTCTCCAAAATTTAGAAACAAATCTAGGATCTCTATCTGACACTATACTAGTAGGTACTCCATGTAATCTAACTATTTCTTTTATGTACAATTGAGCCAATCTTTCTAAAGAATACCTAATATTTATTGGAAGAAAATGTGTTGATTTAGTTAATCTATCTACAATTACCCAAATAGAATCAAAATTTTTATTAGTTCTAGGTAATCCTACTACAAAATCCATTGATATACTATCCCATTTCCACACAGGTATTTCTAAAGGTTGTAACATGCCAGAGGGTTTCTGATGTTCAATCTTTGCTTTCTGACAAGTTAAACATCTAGCTACATATTTTGTTACCTCTTTCTTCATCTTAGGCCACCAAAACATTTCTTTTAAATCTTTATACATTTTTGTAGTTCCGGGGTGAATACTTAATTTACTTTTATGTCCTTCTTCTAAAATTAATTCTTTTAATTCTTGGTTATTAGGTACACAAATTCTATTTTTAAATCTAATAATTCCATCTGTTCCCAAATTAAATTCTTTTACTTTATCTGTTCCTATTAATGCTTTCTTTTCTTGAATGAATGTATCTACATCTTGTTTATTCCTAATATCTTCCAAAAAATCATTAGCAATAGTAATCCTTCTTAATTGAATTTTATCTTTTTCTCTAACTGTACACAAGTTCAAATCTCTAAATTGTTCTATTAATTCTAATTCTTTAATCATCATAGTTGACATATGTACAATTTTCCTACTTAAGGCATCTGCTACTACATTAGCTTTTCCTGGATGATACATTAATTGAAAATCATAGTCTTTAATAAACTCCATCCATCTTTTTTGTCTCATGTTAAGTTCCTTTTGATCAAACAAATATTTTAAACTCTTATGGTCACTATACACATTAAATTTAGACCTATACAAATAATGTCTCCAAATTTTCAAAGCAAAAACTATGGCTGCTAATTCTAAATCATGTGTAGGATAATTTCTCTCATGTGGTCTCAACTGCCTAGACACATATGCTACCACTTTCCTATTCTGCATCAACACACATCCTAACCCTTGATAAGAAGCATCACAATATACATCATAAGGTTCATTTGGGTTAGGTAAAATTAAAACTGGTGAGATAGTCAATTTATCTTTCAACTCTTGAAAACTTTTCTCACAACTTTCACTCCACACAAAAGGTTGGTTTTTCCTAGTTAATTCTGTTAATGGTTCAGCTATCTTAGAAAACCCTTCAATAAATCTTCTATAGTACCCAGCTAGTCCTAAGAAACTCCTAATTTCAGTTACTGTTTTAGGTCTCTCCCATTCCAAAACCGCTTCTACCTTAGAAGGATCTACACTTATTGTAACACCCCGTTACATTAGACACAACTTATACTAATGTTTGATCTGTTTTAATTATTATAAAATGAGGATGAATTTTTCGCGATTAAGTACAACTTTCATAAAGTAGATTTAGCATATAGAAAATATTTTATAAAGAACCATGATCTTCTTTTTAAAAAAACATCAGTTCATACAAAATAAATACAGAGAAATTATGTACTAATTAATCCCAACCCATACATCAAATAATCCTAGTCAGAGCAGTACATAATTTCTACCCAAAACAGGAATGAATAAAACTGGCCTTTAAGTCTCGTATCTTCTCGTCAATATCCACAATTTCTGGAATAACCGTATCCGCAGGCAAGCTCGATCGTTGAGCATGACCGTTATCTTCACGTATCCAATCAATGAGTACATACACAACAAGAAAAACAAAAGGGAGTGAGACTTGATTCTAATATATATATGTATTACTAACGGTATAACTACCGTCAATTAATAATAGCGGGGGAACCTAGTATTCATCTATTCATAACGTCCCAATTCCCATCGACTCAAACCTCTAGACGCAGTATGGATCCATACACCACGATTGATCAATCATCAATCATAATACCACCTTCGGGAAGCGATGGGGAGTAAGTATACCTCAACCACTGCCACAGTCCCATACCTGTGCAGCTCCACAATCCACATGGTACTTGACACCGTTCCCGGTGTCGCTCAATATCATATCAGTATGCATACTTAAACCACGGGGCAATCTCCCCACGGGTCACATCCCCGTCACATCACGAGGTATACCCTCCGCGTCATCATGAAGTTGTCTCTGCGCTTATCGAGGTGTACGAGCTGGCACTATCAGTCCCGGAACGTAGGGGGCCGACCTACCCATTGGGACGTCACACACTCGATGCCTTCCACCCCTTAGACCTTAGCCAAGGTCACGCATATCAACTCGCGGCGTACCAAACCGTAACTTCCCGCACCATCTCCCATCAGGCCTTCCGCCTAACTTGGCTACACCAAGTTACGTAACTAAAATGTACTCTCGGAATATATCCGCAGAGACTTATTCATCTTTCACGGGTCGTTCTCATCCATATGTATAACATACCTCTACCTCAATAAGCAAAGGTTCATCATCATAGCAAAGAGATACAACGAAACATAACAATCATAAAATTCAGAGATATTTCTAGTTTCAGCTACTCTGAACACTAACACAGGATATCAGCACATTTCTACCTTACAGACAGTTAAACAAGGTTATCAGAGTACAATTATCATATCATATATTAAGTATCTAATATAAGGAGTTATATATTATCATAAAATACTTAAGCAAAACATTCGATACTTAATTTTTAATTTCACTTATGATTAATTTAACAATTTGCTAATGTTTAATTGATCTTTGCTTCTATTAAAATTTTATTAAAAACTTGTAAATTTATTTCATCCTTCCTTCTTGTATAATTCCTTAACTTAAAGTGTTTTAAAAAGAAATAATTTTCTATCTTATATTATAAATAAAATATTTCTTTACAAACATAAATAAATTCAAATATTGAAAAATTCCTTTCTGATGTGAAAGATCAGATTAGACTGTAACCACAGAGCATACTCAGAATTTTCCATAGACTAAGTTCCAAAATATAATAATAGTGAGAAAATTCTTTTTCTGATGTAGAAGATCAGATGAAACTGCGACTACAGAGCATACTTCAAATTTTCTCTATTAATTTTCTCTAAAGAACATCGTACACTTAAGGAAAACATATTTTTTTCTTGTGAAATAAATTTTTTATAATTACTTCTCTTTCCAGCTTTATAATTATATTAAAAATAAACATTGTCTCTTTCTCTCAAACCCGAGAGTATCAAAGACAATTCTTACTTCAAATCCAAAATTTAAAGAAATTGAGAAATTAAGTTGTTTTAATTTATTGTTATTATTATTTTTTTTTATCTTGAAAATATTTGTAAGTAAAAAAATTGTGTATAAGAACTTTGTTAAGTTAGCAAAAGGCCGTGGCTTTTAATGATCAAGAAAATTCCAATTTTTTATTTATTTCATCATATTATAAAAAAAAACTTCTTTTAATTGAAACTTAACACCGTAGAAATATTCAGAATATATTTTAGAAGTTTATATGTATATATTATATAAAATTTAAGATATTAAAAACTCTAACCTTTGACCAAGGCTAATAAGAGATGACTTTTTACCTAATTTATTTAAAACAAAATTGTTAAAACATCTAAGTGAAAATCTTCAATTTTATTGAAATTAAACTTGAAGTTATCTTTTTCTCTCTCTGCACGTAAACGTATACACACACTTTTCTAATTTATTTCAATTCTTATTTAACTTGTCATGAAGTTGGACTTTAATAAAAAAAAACAAACTTTATTCTAAATTTTCTTAACCTTCACCGTGAACTACACACACCCACCTCAATTTTTCTTTCTTTTATTTTTACATTATAAACTTATTTGGAGCAACAGCTTGTTCTTTAGCTGTGTGACAGAACCCAAAAGAGGAAACAAAACAACAATTGTTTTGCAAAATAAAATGATTATACAGTCTCCTTTTAAGCAGTAGACATAAAAGGTAATAAGGTAAGCAATTTTTCGTTTTTAACCATTCCAACAAAATATAGAGTCAGTATTAGATGTTTAGAACCCTTTAATCGAAGAAAAATTTGAGCAGAGTTTCCCTTAAGAGAGAACAACTCAGGACAGTATACAGCAGTGCAAAAATACAAGGAAAACTACAGCCATAACAGTAATTAAACCAGCATCAAAAGGAAATCAAGAAATAGTGAAATTAGTGATGAGAATCATCATAAAACAACCAAAAAGAAGGAAATAATGAACAAAGAATCAGCCTCACTCTCCCCCTTACCAAAGAGAGTGGACGTGCAGCTTCAAGGAAAGGAGAAGAAGAGAGATTCTTCAAAGATCTGAAGCTTAGTTGATGTTGGAAGTGAAGTTTGGAGGCTTAGAACCTTTGGGATAAGCTTTAATGGAGTTTTGGTGAAAGAAAGATGAAGAAGATGGAAGAAAAGAGAGAGACCGTGGAAGAGGGCTGGAGGAAGAGGGGAAGTATCGTGGAAGAAGAGAAAAGGAAAGTGAGTGAGAAGCTTTGGAGAAATGTTATATATAGGAGATAAGAAAATTTCTTTTTGGCCCTTTTGTTTTCTTTAATTACAATTGGCACATTCTTATCTGTTAGGAGTGAGAGAAATTCGTGAGATAGAGAGTGACGAGTGAGAACTGATGAAAAAAAAATTTAGAAAATTGATCTACACAGGTAAAATTTTATCTGTGTTTCTTCTAACTTTTAACCAAATAATTTTATTTTAAGCTGAAACTTTTTAGAAAACTTAAATTATATTTGATATTAATTATTATGACTTAAAATTACATTTTTATAATTATTTTTGAAATATTTGAATTAGACTGATATTTTTAATCAATAATTCATAATAATTTCGTTTTAACTCTATAAATTTCCAAATTTTTTCAAAAATTATATTTTTATATATGTGACTTAAAAATGAACTGACTTTGTCAGTTTCATCAAGTTTTAAGATTTTTCCTATACTGGCTGATCTATTAGCAGTCTGTCTAAAGCGTTCTGTAAAATTTACTCATAAGTCTTCTAAAATTTCTAAGAAAATTATCTTAGCCATATTTAAATCTATAAAACATGATTATAAGTTCAAATAATTATAAATAATTATTTGAGACTTATCCTCATGCTTGCCACAATATTGATAATCCAATATAATTGTCGTTCTAATAGTTATTTCAGATTTTCATCTGGAATAATTATTAAAATTTTTAATTATATAAAATATAAAATATCAATCACAATAATGTGATTTAATATTTTATTATCCTATTTGGGCTTATCAATTCTTTAAAAACAAGATTAAGGATAAACAAACAATTAATTACGGAAAGTGAAAATGAGGGTGTTACACTTATTCCCTCTTTAGAAATTACATGCCCCAAAAATTTTACTTCCTCTAACCAAAATTCACATTTAGACATCTTTGCAAATAATTTTCTATCTTTTAAAGTTTATAATATTATTCTGAGATGATTTTCATGTTCTTCTTTATTTTTAGAATATATTAATATGTCATCTATAAATACTACTACAAAATTATCTAAATATTGTCTAAACACCCTATTCATATAATCCATAAACACGGCTGGTGCATTAGTTACTCCAAATGGCATCACTTGATATTCATAATGTCCATATCTAGTCCTAAAAGCAGTCTTGGGTATGTCTTCCTTTTTAACTCTAATTTGATGGTACCCATACCTTAAATCTATTTTAGAAAAAATTGTTGCTCCTCTAAGTTGATCCATTAAATCATCTATTCTAGGTAAAGGATATTTATTCTTTATAGTTACTTTATTTAATTGTCTATAATCTATACATAACCTAGATCCCCCATCTTTCTTTTTAACTAATAACACTGGGGCTCCCCATGGTGACACACTAGGTCTTATAAATTGTTTTTCTAGCAACTCTTCCAATTGTTTCTTTAATTCAGTTAATTCCAATGGTGCCATCCTATAGGGTTGCATAGAGATTGGTCTAGTACCAGGCATCAAGTCAATGCTAAATTCTATTTCTCTCTCAGGAGGTAAACCAGGAACATCATCAGGAAAAACTTCAGGATACTCATTCACAACTAGCACAGAGTCAATTTCAATTTTATCTTCTTTAGTTCCAAGAGATGATAACATGTATTTTTGAATTTCACCTTTAAATGATATTTCTTTAGGTTGGACAGGTTTAAGTCTAGAAACATCAAGTTCAGGGAAAATCACAGATTTAGAGGCACAGTCTATTAGAATATGGTTGGCTGCTAACCAATCCATTCCTAATATCACATCAAGGTCAGTCAAAGGCAAACAAATCAAATTCACAACAAATGGTCTATCTCGGATGGTTATCTCACAATTCAAACATATTTGAGAGGTTAGGATTGGTTTAGATGTAGGCACAGAAACAAGCAAAGTATAGGGTAATGGTGACACAACTAAGCTCAGATTCTCAACACAGTCATCAGCTATAAATGAATGGGTAGCACCTGAATCAAATAATACAGTCAAGGACTTACCTTTCATTTGACCCTTGTCCTGAATAAGATCTGCAGACCGTGAAGCCTCAGTACCACTCAAGGTAAATACTCTTCCACTAGCTGTAGGTTTCTGGGTCTGTAAGGCTATACCCGTCTGATCCCTTCTAGGTGCATAACATTCCCTAGATACATGGCCTGGTTTTCCACAGTTGAAGCAAACATGACCAGTTATAGGACAATCCTTTGCCATATGTCCCTTTCCACACTTCCAGCATTTAACTACCAAATGATATCCTTGAGAATTTCCAGCCCCACCTACTCCTCCCATTGGTCTAAAACCACCTGTACCTCCTACTCCTCCAAAGAGCCCTGGTGGTGGTCTACTGTATGGTTTCTGAGGTTGAATATTTTTCCCTTTCAGCATAGGACATCCTCTTCCAAAATTACTCCTACCTGCATATCCCGCCATTTTGGATCTTTGCTCCCTTTTCATGTCTTCAATCACTTTGCACTGATCCATCAGTTCAGGGAACTCAACAATCCTCAATGGAACTATGGCTTCCTTAATCTCATATCTTAAGCATTTTTCATACCTCCTACACTTCCATTGCTCATTTTCAGTGATCTGTAAGTATTTAGAGTATTTGGCCAAAGATTCAAATTTAGAAGTATATTCAAGGATACTCATACTTCCCTGAATCAAACTGATAAACTGTTCCTCTTTGGCCTGTCTCACAGTCTCTGGAAAATACTTCTGAAGGAACAAGGTCTTGAAGTTATCCCAGGTAATCTCTTCCCCCCTATTCTCCCACATCCTCTGGGTAGCTTTCCACCATAACTTAGCATCACCCAGTAATTGGAAGGCCGCATGTGTTACCCTCCTCTCATCAGGGCATTCCATAGCAACAAAAATATCCTCCAGGTTCTGGATCCACTCCTCCGCTTTCTTTGGTTCATATTCTCCTTTGAAATATGGTGGATCATGCCTTTTGAAATCTGTCAAGGTGGTCCTGTCCACCAGTGGAGGTTGTTGCTGAGCTAATGCCTGATGGGCTAACATCTCAGTCTGTTGTGTGACTGCATTAGCCATATCCCTCATGGCTCTGGCCATCTCCGCTATGTTATCATTTCCAACTGTGGGATTTGCAGCTGGCCTTCCTCTTCCTCTTCCTCTTCCTGACATCTCTACCTGTCTTAAAAGAAAAAAAAATCTTTGATCCAGTTACTACCCTTATTCCTAACAAACAACTAAACAACCAATTCATAGAAAACAACCAATTTCCAATCAAAGTAACACAGCAAAATACACAACAGACCAATTACTCACAAATCCTAGAGATGCATAACCAGAGCTCTGATACCACTAATGTAACCCCCTTTTAATTAATTAATTTCCATCTAAAATCCATAAATTTTTTTTTACAAATAAAATAAATACACTCCATTAAAATATAAAGTTTGTCATTATAATTTACATTATTAAAATTTACAGAAAATATTACTACCAAATTATTTCTAATTAATACAAAAGTATCTAAAGCCAAAAACACCCATTCCTATAGCTCTGGAACATGTCTGCATCTGTAACTTCTAATTAATCTTCCAAATACCTGCAGTCACACTCCCCTAGAATCTGGGGACAAAATTACCGGATCAGGCATTTAATTTCTCATACAATAAAACAATTTCAAACAAATACATATCATAACAAATTAATTAGTTACACACATAATAAAATGCAGCATGATTTATGCAAATGCAGTTTTTGACTCAAATTCATTTTGACCCTGCTCCATGGAGACTTCCCCTTTGAGTGTTTAGTAAGAAACTGGCCTACCATTACGCACTGCAATTCAGCTATCAACCCCTACTAAATGCGAATAAGCTAAACAGAATTAGGAGATCAGGATACCCGGAAGGCCACCACGACCGCAACTCAGTCCAGTTTCCAGCCACATATGGAATTGCCAATATCCTTCACCCCACAGACTATATAATCACAGACTATACGGTCCTGTTTATCAAATTCTGCTCAACCCAAAAATCCTTTCTCAATCATTTTCATTTTCACATGACTACCGCAGTCCCGGTTAGTCAACAAATCAATTCTCAATCATTTTCATTTCACATGACTACCGCAGTCCCGGTTAGTCAACAAAAGTCATTTCTCATAGATCAACTCAATTCTCATGACTATCGCAGTCCCGGTTAGTCAACATAATTCTTTCTCATTTGAAACCTTTATAAATCCCCCAAAAAGACTCATGCAATGAATTATGTTCATGATCACAGTTAAATAAATAATTTGTACACATTAACATACAAGAATACAAAAATTAAGCAATTTACCTTATAACATTAGTATTTTAGTAAATTATCAATTAAATCACTATTAGGTAAAGTTACTAAAATACCATTAATCTTTTCTAAAATTCCATCTATGTCCTAAATTTTGAAATGACCAAATTACCCTTACTCTTTTTCAAAAATTCCCATTTTGTCCCTACATGTAAAATGACCATTTTGCCCTTGATTTTACAAAAATTTCCACATAATATCCCTTGCATTTAGGGCTGGCCGAATGATCTCACTACCATTCCCAACATATTTTCCAAAGCAACAAACTCCAATTCCAACCAAAATTCAACCAAATCTCAATTCAATTAAAAATCAAGCAACTCAAATTTCAACCATCACAACACATTAAAAATTCAATCACACCTCATTCCAATCCATGAATTACAATCACAAGCATCAAAAACACAAAACCCCTAAATCAATTTCAAGTTTTCATGATTCTAGGTCACAAATTGAATCTAACCCTACAACATGTTTTCTTCTAATTCCAAGGGTTCTAATTGAAATTAAATGCCTGGTCCTTACCTTAAGCTCTTTAATAGAAGAAAAATCCTTGAATTCCTTTCTCCCTCACTCCTTGGTCTTGTAGGAATTTTTTTGAGATTTCCTCCAATTTCTTTTCCTTTTTGCCGATTAGCTTAGGGTTTAGGAAGTTTGGATGGTTGGGTTTCTTAATTTGGGATGAGATGATGAGTTTAAGATGAAAAGAAAATTAAAACTGCAGCTGTGGTGTTCTTGAAGCTCACGGTTTTCTGTTTTGGCAAAGGCTATCTTTTTGGTGACTTTTGCTTTGTTTTATGTTTTAATACTCCTTTAATCAAGCTATTAACCAAATTGGATTCCCCCTTCAGTTCCAGCAGCTGCTGCACGTCCAACTACCCTTATTGGCCAAGGGAAATGAGTCACCAAAGGCACTTGGACAGCCAAGGAGTTCCAAGTCACTTGCCTACCTCAAAAGTCAACATTTCAAGAACTTTGTAGAAATTTCTAGAAGGTAATTAGGGCTGCTGATTATCTTACAATGTGATTAGAATTTGAAGAAAATAACATCACCATTGGATTCCTCACTAACAAAAACCTTGGGGTAGTGTCTTACTTATCTCTTAATCCAAGCCTAATTAGCTTAATTTAGTGACCTTAGAAAAGCCTAAGTTGTCACTTTTTGATTGGTTAAGGTTCTAAATTAAAAATTTTCTTGGTTAAACATTTTTAATAATTATTCTAAGTATATTACAATTAGTAGATAATTCTATAGATGCCCTACAAATTTTCGCTTAATTTTCTGTCTTAGAATTTTACCGTAATAATTCCTCAAAGTTCTAACTTTCAGAAAATTCTAACAATTCTGAATAAGCATTTTAATTCTTTATCTGTATATATTTTTAATCTATATTCTATTACCTTTCTTTTAAGTTATAAATGAGTTCAAAATTCTACACTTGAAAATTTATCCTGGACAGCTGTTTGACATAGCAGTCCAGTCAACTATCAATTTCGACAAAAACAAAGACATTTGGAAATTCAGAAAATTCTTCTGAGTAGAACTGTATTAATTTCATTAAGAGAATATGTACATAAGGTTTCTATAAAATACAGTGCATAAATGTTCATAATATACATATATAAATGCGTACAAATAATAAAATGAGGATGTTACACGTGAGTTGTTGTAAATCCCCGATGTAACCTCATTCTAATTAAATTTAATTTAAGTATATAATTTATATTATATATAAAAGTTCTAATACAATCTAATAATATTCAAAATATATTCTGTAATTTACATCACCAAAATTTTTCATAAACATTTTTACAAATAAGTCTAAGTATTACAAGTATTGTCTACCCAAAATATTTTCCCATCCTACAGCTCTGGCGAATCTCTGCATCTTTTTCTTCTAATTATTCTTCCAGTTCACCTGCATTTACATTTTCCTATAATCTAGGGACAAAATTTATCGGATCAGGCATTTAATTTCTCATACAATTTAAACAATATCAACCATGTTCATTTCATATAACAATTAATAACTCACATAAATAAATCAAATGCAGTATGATGTATGCAAATGCAGTTTTGACTCAAAATCATTTTGACCATGCTCCATGGAGACTTCCCCTTTGAGTGTTTAGTAAGAAACTGGCCTACCATTATGCACTGCAATTCAGCTATCAGCCCCTACTAAATGCGAATAAACTAAACAAAATTAGGAGATCAGGATACCCAGAAAGGCCACCACGACCGCATCTCGATCCAGATTCCGGCCGCATGTGGGATTGCCAATACCCTTCCCCCCACAGACTATATAATCACAGACTATACAGTCCTGTCTAACTTACTCTGCTCACCCCAAAGATTCAATTATCATGACTACCGCAGTCCCGGTTAGTCAACATTTATTCTTTCTTTTCTTTCTTTTCTTTTCTTTTCTTTCTTTTCATCTCTTTTCTTTCTTTTCATTTCTTTTCTTTTCTTTTCATGGCTGTCGCAGTCCCGGTTAGCCAACATCAATCATTTTTTTCACTTGAATATTTGTAAAACCCCCAAAAGACTCATGCATGCTTATGTCATGTGATAATGATCATAAGTATAAATTAACATTAAACAATCACATAAAGAGATATAAAATACAATAATTAATCTTATAACATTAATATTTTACTAAAATACTAATTAGGTCTCATTATGTAAAATTACTAAACTACCCTTAATCTTTTCTAAAATTCCAATTATGTCCTTAAAATGTGAAATTACCAAATTACCCTTCTATTTTCTATTATTTTCGATTTTACCCTTGATCTTTTTATAAAATCCCAAGATTATCCCTAGACTTTCTAGAATATGGGTAATTACTATTTTACCCTTATACTTTTCTATTATTTCCAAAAATATCATTGATCTTCCTATAAAATTTCCAATGTATCCCTACATGTGGAATGACTATTTTGCCCATGGTTATTTGAAAATTTCCACATAGTACCCCTTTTCTAGCCATGGCCGAATGACCCTCATTCACTTCCAACAACATTTCAACAAATTCAACCCAACAATTTCAATCAATAACAAATCAAACCAAGTCTCAATCAAGCTCAAATACATCAACCAAAGTTCAATCCATCACACATATCATAAAATCAACCAAACATTTGTTTCAATCATTTATTTTAAGCTTCAAACATCAAAATATAAAAGCCCTAAATCAATTTCCTATTTTCATGGTTCTTGATCAAATCTTGAAATTAAACCTAATAACATGTTTCTCCTACTTCTAAGTTATCTAAATTGAAATTAAATGCCAAGATCCTTACCTAGAATCCTTAGTTTGATGGAGAAACCTTTGAATCCCTTTTCTCCCTTTCTCCTTTGTCTTCTTGAAATTTTTGGGTTTTTCTCCCAAAAATTTCTCTTTGGCCGAAGGTATATTGAAATTTGGGAGGTTTTGGTTGGTTTAATTTTTGATTTTGGAAGAAAGGATGAAGGTTTCATGGAGGGGCTGCAGCTGCCCAACTCACGGTTTGGAGAGTTTTAGTAGAGCTAACTTTTGTAACTTTTTCTTTTGCTTTTGTTTCTTAAGTTTTTAAATAAAATTTTCTCCACCCAATTTGATTATACATTCACGTCCAGCCCCTCTGTCCAAAGCAGTCCATTTGCTTGAGAAAAACCAGCCACTTGGACGGCCAAATGAGTTCCCTACGTGAGTTGCTAAGCTTGTGGTCAATTAGTAAAAAAGTGTAGGTAATTAGAGATTGTTCTAGAATGTTTTAGGCTTTTTAATTATCCTACAAACTAATTAGAATTTAAAGAAACTAACACCACCATTAAATTCCTCACTATCAAAAACCTTAGGGTAGTGTCTTAATTATCTCTTAAATTTAATCAAGGTCTAATTAGCTTAATTTAATTAGATTAGAAACATTGAGTTGTCAAATTTTGATTGGCTAATACTTTTATTTTTATTTTTCTTAGTTAAACAATATTAATAATTATTCTAAGTATATTACAATTATTAGATAATTTCATAAGTGTCATACAAATTTTATCTTAATTTTCTACCTTAGAATTTTATCGTAATAATTTCCCAGAGTTCTAACTCTCAGAAAATCCTAACAATTTAACATTAGCATTTTAATTTCTCAACTATATATATTTTAAGTCTATATTCAATTATCTTTTTATTAGGTTACAGATTAGTCCAAAATTTTACACTGGAAAATTTATCCTGGACAGCTGTTTGACACAACAGTCCAGTCAACAAGTAATTCAAACAAAAACAAAGATATCAAAAGGTTAAGAAAATTTTTCTGAATAGAACTGTATTAATTTTATTATGAAAATATGTACATAAAGTTTTCTATAAAATACAGTACATAATTTCTTATAATATTTATAGAAAATTATTTACAAACAGTAAAATAAAATAAGGATGTTACACCCGATATCTGTGTTCGATTCCTACGGATAAAAAAAAAAAACATCATGCATGTAAATTTAGTATGAATGGACATATTTTTTAAATTTGATTAATGTAATTGGAAATATTTTAAGCTTGATAAATTTATAAAAAAATGATAAAATTAAGGCTATGTATCACAGTGGATAATTCTACTAGATATTAATAATAAAGGCTATGCATCACTGGGGATAATTATACCAGATATTAATAATAAAATATGTTAATTTTTATTACTGTTTTATAATTACCGTTTTAAAAGGCTTTCATCATAAAGAAAAAAAGTGAATAACATTGGAAATGAATTTTAAGATATTACATCTTATTAATCTTTCTATTTAAATTTTAATTTTTATTATTAACTTTTCTTACATTAAACTCTGAAAAATTATTTCTAAATAATGTTTTTAATTATTAAATGTTTTTTGAGACTTACTAACTATTTGTATTTCAAAAATTTTAAAGATAAACTCTGAAATTCAATTGAATCTCTCTAATTGAAATCTTAACTCTTTTTTTATTTATTTAGCTTTCAATTTCATTATAAAAACTCTAAGTCATAAAATGGTGGAATCTTTAGGATTCTAAAAAATAAGGCCTTCAATTTAGACCTGCATTTAATAAAAATTTAAATGTATTGTAAAATAATTAATATAAAACTCATGTGCACAATTATTGAAACTATAAAATAAAGTATGTAAGATTTTTCAAATTTTAAGAAAAGAAATCAATGAAAAATATGTAAGTTATTTAATTTTTTTAAAAAATTAATAATTTGATAACTAAGCCCGTGCAATGAACCGTTACGATGACGTTGTCAATCTTTTTTTACTAAAACTTTTAAATTATTATTTTCTTATCAAATATTTAGAGATTTGAGATGTAAAAAAAAATAGAAATTATTAATCCAATAAAAAAACTGATAAAATTTAAAGTACTAAAATAAGATGTGATTTAAGGGCTTAAAGAGGAAAAATATTTTTTTGAGTTAAATTTAATATTTTAGTTAGTTTTAAACAACGAAAGGTTTAAAACAGTTCAACTTAATCAAATATTTTAGTTTGTAAGAATATGAGTAAAAAATTGTAAAATTTAGGAGTTTTATGTATAAGAAAAATGATGAACAGGCTAAAGTCTTTTAAAATCTACATAATTTTTTTATGCCAAAATAGTTTATTAAAATTCTAATCCAATACACCCTCCTAAATTGGGTAAAAAAAATTTGTAAACCAAACACAATACAAATTAAATAGATCAAAGTCCATTTAAGACAAAAAAATTTATATAATACATAGTATTGGTCTTTAACATAAAATTATTAATCTTTAAAATAAGATTATTTTTTTTGGAAATTTTTAAAAAGTTGATATATAATATTAAAATAAATTTGAAACTTTATATATCCAAATATGAAATAAAATATATACTTTATTGCATGGAAATTAATCTTAATTCCAAATGACAATGATGATGTAACCAATAAATGACTGATGATAGCAATTGAGCCATGATTGAGGGAAAATTTTAACTAACCATCACTTATAACATGTGAATTTTAGCTAATTAATCAAAAGAAAGAACTTTTAATTACCCTTATGCATAGAAGTCAAAGAGCAAAAAACTCCAAGAGAAATTGGGTATGATCATATATCACTACCATTGTTTAAGCCAAAATGCTTGAATATTGGATTGTTAAATTTATTTTGATTTGATATTTAATATATGCTTGATTAACCGGTGTCTGCCTATTATATAGGTGAGTGAACTATCTAGGTGTTAAATTTTCAATTTAGTATCTACAATTTGTTAACTATATTTTTCATTTTTCTCTAAAAAAAAACTATAATTTTCATTTCTCAATGACAAATGAGCAAACTTAATTATACATAAGTAGAATTCTTTTCACTTATCTAGAATAACATTCAACAGTTATATATATTTTCAATAAAATTATTCTTATTGTGAATTATTAGCACATCAACTTGGTTATCACTTGGTTTTAACTTTTATACATGAGATTGAAACATTTCATAAATTTTTTATAATTTATTCTAAAATCTAATTATTTATATAATCTCAAAAAAATGTTTCGAAAACTTGAGCCTAAATTTTTTTTGGTGAACTGTGATTCGAGGGAATGTTTCACTCTCGTGTATAATTAAGACTCAAGTTATTTATATGTATTTTAACTATTTATAATTGAAAAGATTTATAAAAAAATGAAATTAATCTTTTAATAATTTATGTAAATAATTGTTGCAAAAGAAATCAATGAAACAATAAATTAATTCAAATGATTTAATTAGTTAATTTAAGTTTAAAAATAATTAATTGATTATTATAAAATATTTTAAATTAATATTATATTATATGTTTTACTATTTATTATTAAAAAACTGTAAAAAAAGATTGGTAATAATTTTTATAAATCATTAAAGTGGAAAGTTAAATTTATCAAATAATCAATTAAATCAAATCAAATGTTAAAGTTAATTACTTGATTATCATAAAATACATTAAAGTTAACACACACACACACACACACATATATATATATATATATATATATATATATATATATATATATGAGGAGAAATCAAATTACACCGGTGTAACTTGAACAACTATTATACCATTCAATAACTTTCAATTGGATAATATTTTCTTAAAATCCACCGTTGGATCGAAAGTTCCTTTCACATAGATCATATATACAAAATTTCATATTAATCCAAAATTATTTGCTACCTCATTCATATAGATTAAAATCGACGTAATATAATTTTTTCAAAATATACTAAAAATATGAATCTTTTGATTACCCTCTTATTGTTGTTCAATCTTAACAAAATTTGGCACAGACAATCAATAAACGGTTATAATGGTTTGGATTATAAACTATAAGAACATACTATATTAAATGGTTTGGATTTGGTGTAATTTTATTAGAGTTACACCAGCATCATTTAAAAATTTATTACAGTTTGTTATATATAAATATTGTCAAAATAATTCTCCAATCTATTGTTGGTCCTCATCTTATTTTTGTTTTAATTTGGTCCCCTAATTAATTTAAAATTGTCATTCTAATCCTTTAAATTAGTGTCTCTATTGGACCAAATCAATCTTTTTCATTAGTTTTTCGTATTAACAATATTAATTTTGCCTGACATCAAAAACCTTCACATAAAATGATATTTCTCAAAGTTAACCACATGTCACATCAAGTTGACCAAATTAAAGTGGAAAACTAATGAAATGATCAACTTGATCTAATAAAGATACTTTAATTTAAAAAATAAAAAATAAAACTTTTTTTAAATTTAGGGACCAATAGTGTATCTTTATTAATAGGTATTGAGAGAAGGATAATGAGTTTTAATTGTTTCAATATTGAGTATTTGAATTCATGCATTCATTTATTGATTTTTTTCTTTTATTCGTGGGAACCAAAGATAGGTACCAAGGGTATTCGTTTTGGCCACATGCGTAACCCCCTTGGTATTCATTTATTGATTATTATGCATTCATTTGTTATATATAAGAATTTTTTTAAATAAAATATCAAATGTAGAAAATAAAATAAAGAAATATATTATTTCAATCTTTTAATTTTTAATTTTGAAAATAACTAAAATAACATTTTTTATATTAAAAGTAAAATAAAAATTTAATAAAAATATGTTTATTAATCAAACATATCCTTTTTTTTCTTATATGATTTTGAAGAGAAAATAAAAAGTGTTACTCACAATAAATTTTTTCATGTGATCGAAAAAAAAGTAGGAATAGTAAAATTTAGTATGATAAAATAATTAAATGATAATTTATTTATTCATTCTTTTATCTATTATTATTTTAAAAATATATAAAAGTCATCAAACATGAATATTTTTTAATATATTCTTCTTATGCCGTCCACTTAACCAACTTGATTACTTCATAGGTTAAATGATATATAAAATTATATTTTTTAATTATTAACATTGTCAAGAAGCAAATTTGGTGAAGAGGAGGTTTAAAAAAAAACTAAAAATTGAGATAATAAGTATACTTAGAGTTAGAGGTTACTTGATCATGAGAAACTAAAATAAATTTGCATTGTAATATTATATTAATTTTTATAAAAATATATTTACTTTATTATTCTTTTCAAGTTTTAAATTTATTTTTTAAAATAATAAAAATATTATTCTCTTAAACATAATTTTTTCCGTGCGGGTAGATGCACATACACTAGTCTAATGTAATAGTAGTACTTTGGCCCAATCTTCGGAATGAAAATCTGGCCGACATTTCAGTAAATTAATGAATAAAAATAAAATAAAAATTGTGCACTATAAAGAATTGGACACGTGACGTGTAGGAGAGTGTTTTGCATTGCAATTTGCAATTGCTGAGTTGCACCCTCTCTCGTTTGCGTTCAGAGATGACGCGACTCGTCTCATCGTGTCACGTAATGCGTTGCGTGATAGTATTAATTACTACGTGTATTATACGCAGCCGTTTACATAGTGCAGTGCGTCACGTAAATGGGGACACGCGAGGAGCGCGTGAGGCGCATTTTTTTTATATTTTAATTTTAAATAACAGTTCACAACGTATTCTATATAAGACGCAGGGGGCTTCTCGCTTCTTTGCAAGCGAAAAAAGATTCCAAGGCAGGGAAAGGAAAGCGTTGTGAAGAAAGAACGAGAAGAATGGCGGAAGAGGGACAAGTGATTGCTGTCCACAGCGTGGAGGCGTGGAAGGAACATCTCAAGAAGGGAGAAGAGTCCAAGAAATTGGTTATTACCCCTAAACTTGCTCTTTCATTTCGTTTTGCCTTGCCTTCTTGATTTGCATAAGTATAAAGCACACTAGGGTTTTCACATTAGGAAATTTATTTGTCGTTCCTTGACTTAAAGGGCGATTTTGTTTGATCAATGTCAACTCTAGATTCTTTTATAACCACATAGATTTGTTAATTTTGCATCTGGATGGTGTGGTTGTGTGCGATGCTATTCCTATGCTATGTTGTGGACTTTTTCAAAATAATCCACACAAAATCATATGGTTTTACCTATTGATGAATGAACTTAAAGTTAAACGAATATGTTATTGCTTTTTTTAAAAATAGTGGAAAAGTGCTGAATTGGATCTTATTATTCTCTGTTGGAATTCTGGGTGGTGCTGCATCCCTTTCAGATTTTCTAGATGAGAGAGTAGGGCTTGTCTAATGGTATGGTGACTATGTTTCTTCATGGATAAGATATCCCTGGATTATCTATTCCTGTGGAAACACTGTTGGTTGGTTAGTGATCATTGTGTCTTTCGTCACTTTTTCCCTCTGCTTCAGTTCTCTTGTGTAGTTAGTTGTATTACATCCCTTGTGCCCTGTCCCTTTTCTGCAAATTAGCCCCTCTGATATTTTTCATCCTCTTTTAGAAATATGATCACATTTTGCTGCTTATTTGCTTTTGTAACTAATTGCAAACTTTGAACAGACACTCGGACAGTGTTTTTTATGGTGATCTAACCTGAAGTTACAGAGTTTACTTAGAAACTTAAATTTTTCTATTCTTAGTGATACTGTTTTGATATCTTCAATGAATTGAACTGCATGAGCTGCCTTTAATAAACCAGTCATGTTTTACTTCAATACAGAAATAAAATATTTTCTAAGGCTGCAAGCTTGAATTTGGTGGCTAAAAGCATTTGTCTTTGAAATACTTCCTTAGACTCCAAAATTAAGCTCCAATCAACTCTTTCAACTTCAATTTCCATTTCTACAAAAAGTAAACAAAATAACTAAGATGTAACCAATAAAACCGATTAACTATACTAAAAATCAACTATTCATAATTCTAACACTAATTGAGTTAAACATTACTCCAAATGCGGATGAAAGTAAGATAATTGTCTCAAAATTCATTCAACAATTAAGTAAATAAGGCCATTATCACTGGGGTGCTTGCTGTTAAAAAGTAACTGCAGAGGATGTTGATCCCCTGAAGTTACTCCTTTGTTGTTGAAATTTTTAGCTTCCTCGTTTTGTGATTAAGGGTCTGTTGTTAGGGATGAAATGGAGAGGAAATAGGGAGGAGGTAGTGGAAATAGAGGGAAGATAAGAAATGTCTGATGTTGAAGATGGTGTCATTGTTAGCATGATTTGTGATTCTTTAAATCTTTTCATCCATTGATTTTTAAACAATTGAAAAATACTGAATGAAAATTATATTAATAGATTGTGGTGGATTTTACTGCTTCTTGGTGCGGCCCATGCCGTTTCATTGCCCCAATTCTTGCGGAGATTGCTAAAAAGATGCCGCATGTCACCTTCCTCAAGGTGGATGTGGATGAATTGGAGGTGAGTATATCTGAATTTACCACATAACATTATTTTATTTTTTTATCCTATCCTAAAGCACTATGAGGACTATTTCACTAACCAAGAATCTTGCAATTACTTTGGTTTCTTCAGACTGTTTCCAGGGAGTGGGAAGTCGAGGCTATGCCAACCTTCCTGTTCTTGAAAGAAGGCAAGCTGGTGGACAAGGTTGTGGGTGCCAAAAAAGATGACCTGCAATTGACAATAAACAAACATGCTGCAATCGCTGCTGCTTGAAGTGCCATGTGAATATGTTGAGAATAATAGACTATTGTCTTCGAGTCAGTTTGCTTTTTACTGTTATCGAGTCTGTTTGCATGATTTCAGAATGGATTTGAAGTTTGTAAACCATGGACGGGGTTGTGTAAATGAAATTGTTGCACTATCTTGAAAACATTTTTTGCTAATGAAACACTAGCTAAAGATAAGCATCTAATAAATTACCCCAGTTGATAGCATATATGGAAATATTTAACCTACTGCGGTCGTTATGTTTATCATTGCCGTGACACTGAATGTGTTTCATAAGTTAGCTCGGATAAGTTAGCTAAAAGTTTAGACCACAAGCTTAAAAGCTACAAAACTGGTTAACTTTCTTTTTGAGTATTGCACAAAACCAGAAGCACAATTTCTTTTTATAACGGTAGCACAATTGTTTAAAGTATTATGTTGCTCGTGTAAATAAAATAGTTTATATAGAATTTTATGGATGGAAAAGAACCCCTTGCGCCTTCTATAAACGCAACAGTGACTTCTGTTGAAAAAAATTCACAATTCATATGGGGTGGGAGATTAAGAAGTTAGGGGCGATGGCGATGGAATTTAGAAACTGATCAAATACTAGGAACTAATGATTATTGGATGTACCTGAAGTATTTAATAATTGATATCAACAAAGGTGCCCATGATTGTTTTTTCGCCTATTCAGTTGATGATACATGGTAGTGCTTAACGATGAATGATAATACACGATATCATCAAGGTAAGCGTATCAGAAATGAAGACATCAAAATCTCTGATGCTTGGCATCACGATGGCATTATATTATAGAGGAAAAGGTGGGTAGTTCGACACAAGCGATGGAGCTAAGCGACAGGAGTGCGGTACGATGATTATTATATATTACATGAAAATATATGGTGCAGTTGTCATCCAAAGTTTTTTTTTTTAATATTGCACTAGGGGGGATCCATGATCCTATGAATTGAGGGCCTTCCATATAGGTGGTGCTTCCTAGTAGATTGGTTGACATGTCGAAAAGAATAGATTACAAATCATCTAGGTACATTTCAATGCAAGATCAAGAAAAGGGGGTGCTAGGAACCATAGAACTAACAATAACACTTCATATTGCGAAGTAGATAACTTTATTGTTTCGAAGCTACCTCCGTTTCAACCAATCCCAACGAAAGCCATAGAATTCACAGTAGACACAGATTCTTATTCAGGTTCTTTGGTTCTCTGAATTGGGTCAGTGCCCATGAACTGCCGGAGTATGTACCACTCTCTTTACCAAAGATATTTTCCAAGGATTTCCACCTAATTCTTCAAACACTACTATCAAGTTCTTTGTTGGCTTTAGCCAGGACCTTGGAACGTGATACCTGCGAAATTCCAAACAGAAAACGGGTAAATATCTCTATTCTTCCATCATAAAATAATATTTAGCAACATTGGATCTGGCACACTATACAAAAAAGGTCGTGTGGCATTATCATTACTCATATCTAGAGTGCAATGATACTGACACAACCAAAGGTAAATATACAAAATGATAAAGCTTCGCGCACTATTGTTTCACTCTGCACGTGACATTGATATGTCAGACTGCACAAGTTCAACGGCTCTAAATAGTAGCATTTTGCTAAAGACATGATAAAGTAAGATCTTTTACAGAAAAGCAGTACCATCGTTGAGTGGGTTGGCCACAACCAAGTTGGCACTTTACAGGCCGGAAGGCCCCAGAATAAGTGCAAGAATTACAGTCACCCTTTGCATAAGCCATCCAATATCTCCCTATGCTCTGCCCGTTGATCCATACTTGACCCTTACCCATGCTTTCCAGGTCCAAAGCCAGTGGTTCGTTTCCCCCGGGTGCATCAAAATAAGCCTGGAGGTTCCAAGTTTAATAGTTAAAAACTAAAGCATATCTATCTTACAGTATTATTTAACTATATAAGCAAGTGACTGTTCTCTCACCTTGTACCATTTCAATTGCGACCGGGTTTGAGTAGCTAGTGACTCCTGGACCCAATCAACAGACGAGACCCCATTGGGAGACACCAAACTCATATCCTCTCCTCTTAGGCCAACCTATTATTGGAGACCATGTTGTAATTAGAAAGCATTCTCTGGTCCCATTAATTGAAACTTATTAAAACATATGTTAGATTAATATATTTGTGTGCATCAGACCTTATATGACCACTTGTTCCACGTCAAATCTTTCTGTCCCTGGTCAAGACCATGGAGCAAAGCTGGACCAGTGATCCCTGCCTCCCATGTTTCATAATGCCGACCAACATTCTTCCAATGGAAAATGGAAAATCGATCAATGACTAGCAACAAGCAAAGTACTAAAAATTCTAACTGGTAAATAGAAAATAATGGTCCAGTTCAAGTTGGATTTACAAGCACGGTACTAAATACTAACCGGTAATCCAACAGTTACGCTAAGAAGTGCAATTTTATTCGTTCCAGCAAGTAGGTTGACTGGTCCATTAAATGTGCAACTTCTCTGTTCCCTTGTTCCAAAAGCCGACCCTGTAAAAGAAATTGTTCATCTTCGTTTTAAAGTTGCAAACAAAAGAACTACATGTTGAACTGCAATTCTGCAAACCTGAAAATCGCCCATTAACAAACACATGAACAGCATGTCCTGCAGACTGCACATTAATGCTGGGCTTTTGTCCTCCTCGAAGAAAGGATTCTGATGAACTTATGTCAACGCTGCAGCATGCCAACCAGAAAACAGTAAAATTAAATGCTGAGAAATGAATATAAGGTATGACAACAGAATCTATCAGATAAAGAATTTAAATCTGAAAGATGCCCAAAATGGCTAAACTTCAGGAACTTCTTGAAAACTAAAACTAGCAAATTTGTTCTGCTCGAATCTGTTTACTGTTGCAATAGGCATTGCATAATTTATTCTGTAATTAAGGAGATATAACCTTTAAATCAAGCAACTTACCTGGTTATGTACCATAGATAGTCACTGGTGTCTCTAGTGACATTCAACTGTTCTAAGAGTCCAGGAGCTGTAATCCTTGAACTCTCGGCCAGAGAAGATAGATCTTCATCATAGCTCTCCCATGAGAAAAACTTAGTATTGAGAGGAAGCATTTTCACCTGTGAAGGTTGAACTCCCACCTTCATGAAGACATAACAATCCAGTCAATCACTTGATGCAAAGGGCAAGCAGACAAAAAATAAATACCAATGGGCAACAAATGTTTCCATCACACTTCATAGCTTTAAAAGGTCTCATGAAGTGTTCTTACTTTTGCAGTATTAAATACATCAGTTTTGCAATCAGGAAGGATGCTTATGGACCAAGGAGGTAAATCATAGTGCCTGTTATTGAATGTCACCCTAGCAGCTGACTGTGCATTATAGTTTGCTAGAAAAGCTGCACATGTTCCAGTCCCTGCAGAGAATACATGAGCCTGGAAAATCACCAAGCACATTGAGAGACAAGATTAATAGTCACCACAAAGATTAATTTATCATAAACAAGCACAAAATGTAAAGAGGGTAATTGCTTCATATCAGAGACAACTTACCTGCCGTAGAGTTCCTAATGAGGCAACAGTGGGATCCGAAGAAACCAAAGCATGTTCACATCTCTTGATAGCTTTATGAAGCTCCTTCAAATGATTATATTTTGGTTGCCTAATCAAACCTAAACACAGGGAGGTATCCAATTACAAAAGGCTCATCTTGGATTAGGATGGAACAATATATGACATTAAACTATCTTTAAGGTCACAACTGATGGAAACATAATCCAGTGCCAATATGTGCATATCATATGTCTATATGAGAGAAGGAAATACTGAAATATTACAACAGTTAATTTGATTTGAAGGTCATATATATCTATACTTTAACTGAAGAATTATGATACATTATTTCACAGGCTAGGTTGTCATTATAAAAGCAGGAATTCATGGTGCAAACAAAATAACCAAAGAATTTTCTCATTATAAGCATGGTTTTCTCACCATATTCATCAATTGGAGCATCATAGTCATAGCTTGTAGTTATGAATGGGCCTCCAGCTGATCGTCCAAAGTTAGTTCCTCCATGATACTATCATTTTTCATTAAGCACATAGGTGAAATTCAGATTTTAAAGTAAGGCAATATATGTTCATGACAAGAACAAGAATTGGGAAATAAATCATAGAAGGTGACCAACCATGTAATAATTCACATATGAGCCACCCTTTTGTATGAAACGAGCAACTGCAAATGATAAATCCTCAACTGGTCGCTGGTGAATTGGGCCACCAAATTCTGTAAACCTTTGTGATAATGGGAAACAGAGAAAAGAGATCAGAAGAACAAAATGGGTAAAAAAAATTTAGACAACCATATCTGAAGTTACAAAACCAACTTCAAATATAATAATATAATACAATACATAGCTTACCAGCCACTCCAAGACTCAGTCCACATGCTAGGCTTGTATGGTTTATTTGGAGAGAAATCATCACAGTAAAAACCATTACATGAATTTATCTGTAATGGAGAATTGGATAGATCATATTCAACCCTCAATAAAAAATATAATGAAGTAAATGAGACAAGCAAGAGAATGAGAGGACTCACCACAGGATCTGGGGCATCATTTTCCTTGCACATCACCCACGGCACTCCTGTATCCAATCCAACAGCCATACTTGCAGCCCAGTTTACATATGCACGACCAGCAGATCCCCTACTCTCTGGTCCGTACTCATTCTCAATCTAGAAAACACGAGAGGTAGAGGAAAAACAAATAAAGTTCAAGATTTTCTCTTCAAGTAGAACTCCTTGGTTTTGAGTATTTCTTCAATTATGCCATACAATTAAAGGAATTGCATACCTGAGAGAGAATGATTGGACCACCCTGAGATTGAAACAACTTCTCACTCTTCAGCATCTGGACAATTTTCTGCGTGAAACCTTGCATTGCCGCCTAAGAATGAAAACCGGCAATATTATGTCAGATTATCCAAGACTTGAGTCAATATAGAGAAACCATGTCAATGAATTGTAAGTCCAACCTTGAAAGGCTCATTATCCGTTCTGAAGCTTATGCCAGGAACATACTTCAACCATACAGGAATTCCTCTACAGTACATCATTAAACAATGCGATTGTGAATTACAACGAATCTCACATATTAACACACACAGATAGAGAAATATTATGGAAGCAAAATGTACCCAAAGTTCCACTCAGCGCATACATAAGGCCCAATCCGAAGATTGACATAAAGCCCCACTTTCTGCACCGTCTTGATGAACTGTACTAGATCATACCTCCCTTCAAAATTGTACTGCAACCCAACATCAGAAAAATCACAAAGAACCAAATATATATATATATATATTTTTATAAAGTGAGATTGATTCATGGAGAGAAAGGAGGATCCAGAGTAGTACATTGCCAGGAGATGGTTCATGGACATCCCAGAAGACATAAGTGTCTATGACATCAAGTCCTCCGTGTTTGGCCTTCTGAATTAGATCCTCCCACATCTGAAAGTAACCCCACATTTGAAGCAAACAAAACAACACAAAGGTTGAAACACATTATGAGTGAAGAAAATGGGAGACATTACCTCAGGGGTGCTTCTGGGATAGTGAATGGAGCCAGACATAAGGATTCTCCTCTGGCCATTGATGAGAAGAGACTTTCTATCGTATGTCACATTGCAGTGTATCAGCTCAGAACCCACAAACAGCACAGTGAAAAACAATGTTAGTAGCTTCAAAACTGAATTGGTAATGGTAATGGTATCCATGTCTCTAGGCTCTGGCTAGCTGAATGGAGGGGAATACAGTAGTATTTAAAAAAGAACAAGGTTTAGGTTCTCTTCTTCGGTGTTGTCTATGATCTGAAACACTCACTACCAGCAGCGACCATTGGTGCTACTACTGGTTACAGGTTTCACTTCCACACTTGACTCCTTTTGCTCTGCTATTTTATTAATTATTTGTGTCAGATTCGGGAAGTGTATTCTTAAATGCATTTTTTTATTCTCTTCTTATTTTTCTTAAATGCATTTCTTTTAGTTGATCTGTCACTCACTTTCTTTTTCCTATATTTTTCAATATTATTTAATATCATTAATTTATTTTGAACATTTAACGATTATTAGTGTAATACTACTGTAATGAACTTCTCTTTAATAAATTCACATATCATACAATAATTATTTAAAAGTCATACTAGTAAATTTTTATATTAATAATACATAGCTATTAAACTCTTTATTAACGGTTTATCATCAACTTTGTGTTGATTTTAAGCTTTTATTACAAGGAATATATTTATTATGTTAAAAATATAAAACATTATAAATAATTTCTTTTTTAATAAAAATATATAGAATAAATTATACTGACTTTTTCCAAAATTTCATAATTTTTTTTTAAACATTTACAATAACTTTCCTATACTAATGTAGTAATGTTTTTCTTTATCTCTCTACATATATTGATGAATCGATGATTGATTAATGATTAACGATAACGTATGTATTTTTATTTTTTTAACGAGAAATGATTATGTAGTGTACGTATTCTACCTACGTTGCGGAAAGTCTACGATATCTGTGCGTTTGAGTGAAAAAGTCATAAAATATTTATGTCGCAGTGGTTGTGGACCTTGTACTGGTACGCCTTGTACGCGAACTACTCTTGCATGTCTCCCTGTCTAGTGGACGACACTATCGTTAAATCTCACTCATTACGCTGAAGATTTTTACGATTATATATATATCCTAATCTTACAATGAATGAAAATTTTAATAGGATTAATTTACTCTAAATTCAATTTCAGTCTCACTCATTAATGTATGATATCAAATTGCGTTAACTCAATTCATACATCAATCTTATCATTATATATATAGTTAAATTATAAAAATTAAAATTAATATATATAACTAAAATTAAAATATACTCCACCAAAAAAAATCAAAATATATTTGGTATTATATATTTTTAAATTAATAATATCAGGTACTAATTACTTTCGGTTTTTTCTTATGTATATGAAAGAATTTTCTTATAAAAGGAACAAAATAACAAAATAAAATGATTTCTCTTACAATATTTTTAGAGTTCAATAAATAGTCTAAATAAAATTACTTTTTAACAAGATTTTTAGATTTTAATAAATAGTTAAGTTTAACGACTCAGATAAAATAATTAAGATTTTTAAAATTTTCTTAGTTTTAGTTTCAAATATTCATGTAATAACACTTACACTATCAAGTACCGTCCCGTGAAAATACTTTTCAGTTGCGTGGGTGCAAGCAATGCTTTTGTTTAATCGATGTGTGTTAAAATTTAAATCGAAAATAATTTTTTTGTACAAGGAAAATTTTGAATGAGTTACAAGAGTATATAGTACAATAAGACAAATAACATTAAATGGGGATGTAGCTCAGATGGTAGAGCGCTCGCTTAGCATGCGAGAGGTACGGGGATCGATACCCCGCATCTCCATTTTTTTAAGTTTAGCATAACATTGTAATGGGCTTTCTTTTTATTTTTCGGCTAACTGTATATGGGCCTCTTGGGTAATCCAGTAACTAGTTCTCATTTCCATGCATAGCACAAGTTGTCCCATGCTGCCCACAATCCTTTTTTTTTTTTTATTCACACTTTTCAACTTTTTTTTTATATTTCCTAAATACTCATCTTTCCTATTACCTTCGTATCTCCTACTTTTTTTTTTTTTTTCAGATTTTATGAAAACTAGTTTATATAATATATAAACAAAATTACATTACAAAAATTAGTTTTCATAACGTAAATTTTACGTTATGGAAACTAATATCCATAAAATATATGAAAAGCGAAAACAATAAAAGATCGAAATGGACTAAGATGGCTTTGAAGAGAAGAAAAGAGATAGAAAAAATGACTAAATGAGAGAGGAGGGTGGGGTGAAGGAGAGAGAAAAATGTGTAAATTCAGGAGTAATTTGAATATTTCAAAAAGTCCAAAAAAAATTTCAGGAGCTATGAAAAATGTGTAAATAGCAACTCACCACGTTACGCAGCGGCAGTACCCACCATTAGGATTTTTTTTTTATTGGATCGTGAGTTTCTATGATCCAATTGGGGCAGTCGGTGTAAATGGGCTTCATCTAATTAAGATCAATATTGTTCGAAGTGTATCGCACATTTTTTTTTTTATAACAAGTGTATCGCACATTAAAGTTTATGCCATGCTACATCCTACATGTGCATTAATTAATAATTTATTTATTCACTTAGAGGGGGCTAAGCCCCTAAGAAGAACTACAGAATGGCTCAATTAATAATTTAACAGAATATTCATAAAAAAAAAGTCAATTAACTTTCTTAATTAGAGTAAAATTAGTTATTTTTACTTATATTTAAGTCTAGAAGGAGTATTGTTTTTTGTGTGGATGGAGGCTGTAAGATACCTTTTATGAAAATCTTACACGTAAAAATATAGTACAAGATGAAGAGGTGCAAAATGCAAGAGATGCAAAGTGGGAATAGAAGACACCAAACACATCTTGTTTAGGTGTAACTTATATATGTTTACAGAAACAAGGAACGAAGTGGAAGAGATGATAGAAATAATAGGTTTATTCTTGAGAGTTGAATAATATAATAGGGAGATTCTCGTACTCTAGTTGGATGTTAAATCCCAAGACATGTCTTGGAATCTCTTAGCAAAGGAGGGCTAGCACAATACCCAGATTAGGAGGTTGGTGGGTGTCTTTGAGTCTTAGTTGCTAGAAGAGATATCTATGTACTCAATTATGTATTCAACACATCTTGTGTTGATCAGGTTTATTTTATAAATAAAATTCACTTTGCCTATAAAAAAGAAAAAAGAAAAAAGGTAAACCAAGAGCATTATTAGAGTAAATGAATCAATTATCTGATTGACATGAATATAATGTGTTTGTCTAGTGATTCTATGTTCACACACATATTACGTGCTAATTCTTTGTTGTTATAAGTCAAGTGCTTTTTATATAAATTAAAAATTAAAAGCCTTGTATGATGCATGACAAGGAGTCTTTGATAGCAAAAGACAAATTGCTGCCTTTATTATTTCGCGATTTGTTTAAAGAAACATGTCACTCAAGGACCTTCTGCAATGAGAGAAGTTCCAAGCATTAGCAATATTTATTTTTGAGTTAAAGAGTATTAGTGGAGCAAATAAGTCCAAAATTATCAAGCTCAGAAGCAGTTTCAAGCATTAGCAATATTTGTTTATGTGTCAAGAGTTTTAGTGGAGCAAATAAGTCCAAAATTATCAGCACAGAAGTTCAAAAGGGTTTGCCAACTACAGGTAACGACATGCACATCGTCATTAATTAATTAGGTCAATTTTTGGTGGAAACAATGAATAAGGTGAGTTAAGCACGATTTGAATAAGTGTTCCGTTCCTTTCTTTACAAGGACAAACACTAGTCTGATCAATCACTTGGTCTGTTCTCGTCAAACTTAAGCAGAGTTGCCCACTAAGTTTTGGAATTCATGAGTAATTCTCATGTAGTCACATGGATAATTGTACATGAAGTTTGCAAGTTGATGAAACATTCAAAAACAAGGGAACAGATAAAGCTCCTATGGTAGGCCTAAGTGACAGTGATTACGGTAGGCGTTGAATTTCATAGCACGTAAATTACATAAATGACATTACATTTCAATTTGGTGCGTTTATTATACCATTCTTTAACTAGAGAGAGTGAGCATATCAATTTGCAACTGAAGGATTCATTCAATCGACTTCAGTTTTGTTATGATCCGCAGTACTGGAGCCATATTAATTAATCCAGGCTAGATTGTATTCTTTCTCATATGGTTTTACTCAATCAATAAAGAAAAAGAAAAAACGATATAGCTTTCTTATCATTGAAATTAAATTTTTAGAATTAATATTAACAAGTAACAACATAATACATTGTGTTAATAGAAATTTTTGTTGCTATAAAAACTTGATATACAGTATCATATATCAAATATTAATATATTGTAGTATTATTTTATTAATATAAAGTTATAATGTTTATATTAATATTTTACTTTCAGATAGACAAAACAAAAACATGATACTAAATATTTTTATCTATTAACAAAATGATAAATTTTCTTTTTTGGCAGTAAAGCAGTGAAACCACGATTTGAGACCCTAGTTTTAATCGGTTATAGACATGCAAAAAGTTCTGCTATGATGGTGATTTTGTAATCATATATTATCAGGCGCAGAATAAGTATGTATGAGTAACACCAAGAGGCATTAATTATTGGACATATATTAATTACGACAATATTGGTTTCCCTTTACACTTGCATGGACATGAAGTGTACCTCCTTGCCCAAGGAACCCATGACGTTTTGTTTGTCGTTCATGGAAGTATTCTAGCATCTCTCCCATGTGAACACTTATTTAAGGATTGTGATATCCACCTACCGGCATTTTCAGCGAACAAATATTTTTAAAATATAATTTACCCAAAAAATGTAGAGAAAAAAGTATTATTAGGTTGAGGTAATTATTTTTGTCAAGTTGCCATACGAATATACTTCTCCACTTGACTGTCACTAGTTGCACTTATAAGTTATAAGTTAGGAGCTGAAAAACTGAAAATTATAAGTTAGCTTATTTAATTGAAAATGTTTGATAAAATTAACTGATAAGCTAGCTGATAAATGTAAAATAACATAAAATGACATATTTATTATTTCTAATATTTGAACTTATTTTTAATAACTTATCATCTTAAAAAGTAGGACAATAATTTGTAATATAAAAGAATAGTAAAGATTCGATGATTTTACTCATATTGTTTAAAACCAAATTTTTAATAAACTGATATTGTTTTAAATCAAAATTTTCCTTTTTTATATATAAAAAAAGTAGAATTAAATTAAATAAACTTATATTGTTTAAAATAAATTTTTTAATATTTAATTTTTATTTATAATATTATTTTAAAACAAAAAATAAAAATTGTTGTTCTTTATAATTTTTTTTTTTATCAATTTTTGTTTAGTGACCAAATATTTTTAAGAAAGTAAATGTTATCTAATGTTTTTAATAATGTTAAAATAGGTAAAAGGATTTTTAAATTGAATAAAAGGATAAAAAGGAATTTCAAATAAATTAGTGAGGATAAAATTGAGAAGAAAAAAAGACTGGTATAGCTTATAAGCTAGCTTATTTTCCATAAGCTACTTGAAGTAGGTTATGAAAATAAGTTACTTGAAGTAGCTTATGGAAGATAAGCTATTAAAATAAGTTCATGTATTAAACAAGCTTATTTTCGTTAAAGTAACTTATAAACTGGTCAAATGAGCTTATAAACTTCTCAAAAGTCTTACCAAACACACTAAAAAACATCTTATCACATTATTGACAGGTAATTATATATGGTAATAATATATATGATTTTATAAATTATATATTATTTAAAATATATTTGTATAAATTAATTGTAAAATAACTAAATTTATTTATTTACATTTTAAAATAATAAAATGTTATTTTTTCTGATTTTAAATTTTAGATTAATTATACATATTTTATAATATTTATTAATTCATTATTTAAAACTTTTAAATTGATTATGCATATATTTTAAAAATTATTTAAATTGGTATTTGTATATTTATCTTAATTTAATTTTTTTAATAAACTTATTATTTGAATATAAAAATGAATATACATTTTAAATGAATTTTTAATTAAATTTTATTTTTTAACAACTTGAGATAGCAACAGAAGTAATTATTGGGTTGTTGAACTCATGCTCTTCGCGTAGGTTCTACGAATCTTTCTTGAAAATATATTTAACTAGTAGTATTTATTTTATATTAATATAATTTATAATAAATAAACATTTATAAATATATAAATTATATTATAATTAAAACCTATAATAAACAAATAATTTTTTGATATATAAATTATATTTTAAATTTATGATTAATAATTTATGTTGTGATATATTATTTTTTTATAATTTTTTTAAAAATATTCAAATTCAAGTTAGAACTAAAACTATTGAAAATGATATATTAAAAAAGATAAGAAATTAAGTTAAATCATTCCGTTAATATTGAAAGCAATAAGATGATAAAATATGCATGTTAAGAGTGTATTTTAATTCTGAAGAATATATATATATATATTGAAATTGATTTTTGATATTCAATTACAATTTATTAAATTGTTCAATTGATATTAAAAACATAAGAAAATATATCAAATGTCCGTTGGGAAAGTGAAGTTCATCCTTTCATGAGAGGAAAATATTCAAAAGAAAGTGAATAACAGAGTATGTGTGGAGAGGGGTGGAAGTCTGAGGAAGCAGATAATTTTAGACGTTTATATATATACAAGGATGATGAAATAAATTTGACTTATAATATTTTTTAAATGGAAAATATTATATTTATTTTAAATTAATTTTTTAAATTTTACATTTGAGTACTAAATTTCTTTAATGTTTTAAATTTTAAATAATATAATTAAATTCAATTGAATAACATTTTCAAACTTTTAGATTTTAATGTATTTTTTATAAATTGATTGTTTTTATAATTTCAAATGTTTACTGGTTTAAGTTGTTATTTTAAAACATGAATGAATAAATTTATTATTTTGTGAATGAATATATAAAATACTTTTTCATTAATATATTATTAGTATTATTAGACAAATAATTGCTTGATGAGTCGGAGTATTATTGGATTGACGTGTCGTATTCTAGTATAAGACTTTCACTTAATACCTTGCAAGGCGTCAAGTAGAATGAAGAATTTCACGAGAATGCCACATTTGATAGCTAACTATGTGAAGGAGTGAGGTCATTCCACCAATCCACCTGCCATTTTGCAAAGAGTGAAGTGGAATGGTGCTTTTATTTATGTCAACACTCAACACTTACTCCAATTAAATAATTATTTTTTAAATATTTATTGATAATTCTTTTAAAAAATATTTGTTTTGTCAAAATACCTTCTTCTCTTCCTTTCATTAATTCTACTATACACAATATTAAATAAACTATAATTAGGATATTTCCTCTCAATGACATTTTTTTTTCATGTACAAGATTTGAGTATGAGAGATTATTTAAAGAATAAGAATTTAATTTCACTTAGATTAACGTAATGTTAGTTCTTTAAACTTAATTTAAAGTACTAATTAGCATGTCTCATTCATTATATAATTTATCCTCTTGCCTAATTAGAAAGAAAGATGATCTTCATTTAAATAATCCATCCCTAGCTTCCAACTTCATATGTAAAATTTAATTACTTCGATATATTATAAAAAGTATAACACGTACTTCCCCTTTGATAATATTTGTGCCGACGAATCTAAAAGCTACTTTGGGTGAAAAAATGCTTTTTAAAATTAATAAATAAATTATAAAAAATAGTTATATGATGATTTCGTATATGCATATTGATCCTGTACAAAGATGAATCTTTGTAGAAATGTTAAAGTAAGAAAAAAGTAACGCTAATATTTTTCCCCGAGGAAAAGGTAACACCTAACATAACAACACATACGCTTGCATGCATAAATTATATATATCTATACGGTGGACATACTGATAATACGTGGAGGATCAATAATGAATTTTACAACATGTCGACACAACAACCACACAAGGATTCTTCTTAGGCACTTGGAACTGAGCTGTAAAAGTTATGAAAGCATAAAACAATGATTTCTAATTAAGCTTTCTCTTTATATTCCGGCTGCATTAAGAGATTTCTTTTTCAAAACTTTCCAAAGCCTATATGTGGCCAGATCTCTTGAGTCACGATTCACCGAGACTTTAGAAAAAGCATGCCTAAGTTAATAAACAAATAAAAAGTAAAATGTAAAAAAGTGGAAGAACCTAACTCAGTAAGGAATAATAATTTGCATTAATAAGGGAAGAAAAAAAAAAGGTGATTCTTCTTTGTACTTTGGGCGCACGTTAATAGGTTGTTGCATGGCACTTCTTGCTTTGAGAGGCTTCGTGTTCAAAGTGGCATTTTCCCAGAGAGCGAGGGCGAGAGCTTTAACTCAAAAGAGATAGAAGTATAGTCACAAAAAGCAAAGACATTCTAACGAGTATCATGGAAAAGATAGATTGATTTAACTTACAAGTTACAACTAGCTAATAAAGGAAACAATTCTGATTTTTCCACATCCCATCTGTATTCTTTTTTTACCTATTTTACATATTTCTCTTTTTTTAATTATTTTCTTTTACACATTTCTCTATCTTTTCCTTTTGTTTTTCTTTTACATAGCTATTTATCACTTTTTCTTTCTTCTCTCTTTCTATTTCTATTCCAAATATACCTATACAAGTGTAAAAAAAACCCCTAAAATTAAGAAATAACATCGAATAAAAGATAAATAATGCATTATAACGTGTATGCATGTAAAGGCCGTACATCTCAACTCTTTCCTGCCAACAGAAATTATATTAGACTAGGGTTTCAAAGAAGAAAAAAATTGAGATTTTTTTATTTAAGATAAAATATGATTTAATTCGTGTCCTTTGGATGGGACAAACTTTAAAATACTTTAATTAGTTTGGTTCAGGAAATATGCTGAGAAAAAAAAAATGAGAATGAGTCAAAGGAAGGGAACAAATGGCAAAATAACTCGTTTCACTATAAAAAAAAAAAAAGTGTTTGGTATTAGGATTATTATTTTTAGTTAATATTCGCCTAATGGAAATTAAACTATTAATACCAATATGTCATTAGTTTGAGCGAAACTAGACTCAATCATCTTAAATAAGATTTCGGAGGATTTAAAGCTTTGTAGACGAAAAAAATTTAGTTGAGAGGAGAGATCTCACTAAAGATAGTCAAATCAGGTTTCCCAACAAAAATTAGTCATCAGTAAAACCGGGTGAATATGCATTATATTAATACGATTGATGTAGGACAAAAATTGTAATGAAATTTTAATTCCTATTTCATTTAGAGTATGTTTGAGAAACCTTAATATTATTAATTATAAAACTTTGTTCAAGTTGTCTCTCATATTAGTTTTATATTGAACCAACTTATATTATAAGAGCTTAACGAAGAAGCATTAATTGATTAAACTATGTAGCAAAACACATGATACGTTAAGAAAGGAAAACAATTATCGAGACATGAAACCTGCAAACTGGCCACTTGCATAAAGTGTGCAACAAGATCTGCTTGTTCCTTTCAAGGCTAAAAGGTCACAAGATCTTTAAGAAAGATTTTACCATTGTTTATTTCTGAGCAAAGGTTAAGATGAAAAAGGATCGGAACATGTTGCCCTTTGGTAAACATATAGTGATATAGTAATAACTAGCAGTATATATAACTAAGCATTTGAAGAGATAGGATATATCAGAAAAATCAACTCAGTAAGTCACCCATCCGATATACAAATTCGAAATATGGAACATATATATATATATATGATTCAATTATCTGATAAAAAAAAAAAAAAAATATATATATATATATATATATATATATATATATATATATATATATATATATATATATATATATGATTCAATTATTGACCCATGCACATCTCTGATAGGATTTGTTTCTTGTAGGTTTGTCATAAACTGTTTAGGAAGGAAATCTTGCTGCATTGATCAGACTCAGAGCTAGGACCAAATGCAGCAACATATTGTATTTGTATGGTATGAAAGATCGTTGGATATATTTTCCTACGGACATGACAAGACTCGTTGTGTGTTTTAAGCAGAGAAAGTGAAGGAAAATGCCAATTTTATGTATGCTATTTTCTGGACAAAGCCTGGTCCGAAGGAGTCTATTATATGTATACATATCTCGTCAATAATTAACCTCATGCAGGATCATGTCCGACCATATACTTTTTAACTTTTAATAATTATAAAAAGTTTATACTCGTGCTTTTTTCCTTTTGGAAAAACAAATAATTATATGGGATGAGAATTAACAAAGTGTGTGCCATTAAATTGAGTGAAAAAATACTAGTTTTAATTTGAAGAAAAAACTGTAATTAAAAGGGAAAAAAATGCCAATTTTGAAGGTAAATATGCGTGCTGATGAATTGACACAGTCAAATGAAATCAAATTGCAATAATTGGAATTATCCTTTAGTTAATATTGATTGCCAATCAACGACATAAAAATAATTGATAAGCGTGGTCTATAAATAGCTTGAGACAAATATTTGAAGAGAGGAGGTCTTTTGGGGTTCAGAGAGCCTAAAAAAGAGGAAGGAATTTGAACTACGTGAGAAGGGAGCACATACTAGAGTTAATTTGGAGGTCTTTAATTTGTAGGTACATCAACTTCTTTTGTAATAATATTTTAGTCATATTATTTTTTGGTAACTAATTAACTTCTCTTGCTGAGCACTTGCTGTGAGACTACTAGGATTTGAGTTCTGGGAGTACTCAAAATCAGTACAAGATGAATCCGGACATATAACAAAAATCCCATACAAAACAAGCTGATCAAATTTACGTCCCTCACAACCACTGACAATTTCCCCCCAATCTTGGACTGCATAATTCATATATACACACATGCACTTGGCCTCATTATTATGAAAAATAAAATATTTTATTCCGTTAATTATTTTTCATAATTCAACTCTTCGTTTTTTTTTTTTTCCATTTGAACATATCACACATGATCATTAAATCAAATCTGATAAGAATATTGATGTACATGGTGCAGGCAAAATTATAACCATGAATTATGAGCAGGAATCGTTCGGAGGGTATACGGACAAACTAATAATTCGTACGCATACCGGTAAGTATCATGTAAATTACATGAATATTTTTAAATTTATATAAAATAAAAGTATATAAAATTATATGAAAATATATAGAAGTAATTCATGCACATAAATAAAAAAAAGGCTTAACTGTAATTTTTACCCCAAAATTTTTAATTTTTGACGGATTTTACCCCAAACAAATTAATTTGGCGTATTTGATCCCCAACTTTTTTAAAAAGTTACAAATTTTACTCTCCACAGTTTTGATGACGTGACATGCTGACATAAGCATAACAAATGGGGGTAAAATTCACCAAAAAGTAAAAAGTTAGAGGTAAAATTTGTCAAAAATAAAAAAATTAGGGGTAAAATTAGCCAAAAAGTAAAAAGTTAGGGGTAAAAAGTATAACTATTTTAGCATACCACATCATCAAAACTGTGGAGGGTAAATTTTGTAACTTTTTAAAAAATTGAGGGTAAAATGCGCCAAATTAATTTGTTGGGAGTAAAATCCGTCAAAAATTAAAAAGTTGGGGATAAAAATTACAATTAAGCCTAAAAAAATATAAATTTCTTAAATCAAGGAATAAAATTAAATTAAGAATCAAAAAGTTTATTTGGAAAATATCATTAGCTTAGATTTGGTATAAAAAAGATATATAAAAGTAGTTAAAGATGAAGTTTGACAAGAAATTTAACATAAAATATTTTTTTTAAAAAAATAATTAATATAATTTTGAGGTTTAAAAAAATAAAACTAAGCTCTAAATAATAATAAAGCCTAGTGTCTCAAAGAGATAGAAAGTATAATAGGAAATTATCTCATAGTAGTATTAAAAAATGCGAATTATATTTATAATATAAGAGTTGATTAATTAATTAGTCCCAAAAATACAAACAAAATGTTTTTATTAAAAAAAACAAGTAATGGTAATATATTCTTTTACAATTTTATTTTGTTATAATAATATTGATATAATATTTACTTATGGGTAAGTTCTGAAAAAAAATTATGTCTATGATTTCACTTTTTATTGGAATTTTTTTTTTCATAAGTTACACTTTTATCGTTCGAAAAAGTACTGAAAATAAATTTTAGATTAAAAAAACTCTTCAATCACCTGTAAATGGTGAAATTTTTTTTTATAAAATAATACTAAACATTAAACAAGTTAATTGCAATAAAATAATTAACTTAATTAGAAAATAGCAACTTAACTACATAATAAATAAAGAGAAGGTTCGTCAATGCATTGGATAGAGGCTGTTTTGTCATTTTACTTGAGTGTGGAATTAATTGGCATAAAACAAAACTTGGATAAGTCTGTTTGATTAATTATCACGCACCAACAGGCAGCACCTACTACGCACGCTAGGTGTTTACATGCGTAATGCAAATTAGATTAATCTCCCAACACCCACTTGCTAAAGGAAGAGCTTTAATTAATTAGAATAATATATATAGTCCATAAATTAATATTGAATAAACTCTATAACTACGTACCCCCATGCAATCTAAGCCTTAGATTGTATGATTTTCTTATTTTGGGACCCTTGAGAGTTGGGGATAGCTAGGCTTCATTAGAAATGGGAACATAATTCAATGATTATGACCTTATGATTTATATACAGCTAGCAGACATATACATCTTCTTGTGTTGAGTGTTGATGACTGCTGCAAGTGCGTAATTAAACTAAAATAATGGTAATAAAGAAAAGGAAAAGAAGAGAGGTAAGGGAGAGAGAATGTGCGTTTGGTTTTTGCACTTGAGCCTGACAAGGATCATCCCAGTCCCAGTGTCTGCACCCACGTGAACCATCCTTCTATCGATGTCCCCACACAGATCCTCCGTATCCATACGTGGACCCTCTAACCTCTTCTCATAAGGACACCCCGTAGATTATCGGAATTCAATTTGGTATAGTCATCAAATTCACACACTTAGTGTGGCTCTGTGTTAAATTTCATTTATGAAAATAAAATTTGAGTCATTTAGTTTTTATTCAACAATTCTTATTTATTAATTGTGTAAAAGCGTGAAAAAATAAATTGTAAGTACGCGAATCTTGGATAATCAAGACCTTTACCTTCATGATGTTTTTCTACTTAAACTTTTTTGTATCTATCCCCTAGACCTTTCTACATTAAATTGAACATGGGAGCCATATTAAATTAAACATGTTGTGAAATATGTTTTTCAATATTTGTTGATCGCGTTGCCACTTAACATAAATGTTGACATTAAAAATTAAAATAAAAAAAATTAAGTTTAATGGTCATGCATTATTATTTGATCACAAATCATTGGTATAATTTTTAAGATAATTATTGTAAAAGTCAATAAATTTACCATACATGATTTTTATGATTGAATAACAGTATAAAACTGTTTTACACTATTAATGCATAATCTTTTTTCTCAAAAAAATTAATAGAAACTAAAACAAAAAAAATTAAAAAATCAACTTGAAAATATTCATGATATATATTAGAATGAGTAAAAAAATGATTTGTCTAATTATATATTTTTTAAATAATCTTATTATGAGTATTATACACTTAACTTCTTTTCTATTTCACTTTTATCTTATTTTTCTTTAGATAGTGATATAAAGACACCAGGTGTTAATCATAATCACCTTTATCTATTATAACTATACTTTTCTTTTTTCTTTTTTTTTTAAGGTGTCAAATAACATTAGTGTCTATACCTCTTTATCCTTTCTCCTTCTATCTTTCTCTTTATTTATTTTCCATTATATCTTTGATCGTATATATCAATTTCTCTCTTTCTCTTTATTGTATCCACGGGGTCGTACTCTCAAAATTTGCCTCTAATTACTGTCTATATATATAATATATACCGCGGCGCACTTGACCTGTATTACCTTTCAGCCCTTATTATAACAATGGGGAAATATAGCTCAAGACTTAAAAACAATGGCCCAAGAGATGTGCTGTTTCCACAATGAGGCACGTGTGGCCTCGGTCCACTCACGTGAAGATCCACGTGCCTTTACTGATCTCAGCTTGAGCCTCAGTGTCTCGTGGTCCTCTGTCCTATAAATTGAGAGCCTGTATCTTACATCCTAGACACACAGTAGTCACTAGCTCATTCATCACAATCCACCAACCTAGTTTAGTTTCTATCCTTTTTTCTTTCTATCTTACTAGATCAATTCCTTCCTATTTCTTTCTTAATTTGTATGTGTTCTTTCTTATAGACATACAAAACTGCACATAGAGTTGATTTTATAAAAAATAATAACAAGTAGAAAGTTTTGGCAAGAAACGAAGAAAGTGAATGAGAGCAAGAATCTTCATCTTTCTGCATGTTGCGTACAGCATCTTTAAAGCGAAATCCTGCTTACGTGAACCCACGACGCTGTTCCAAGATTTTGTTCTCTTCTCTAGAGCTTCCCAACATTCCTCCTTTCCCTCATCCACCACATCCCCACAACCCAATTATAACTCTTCATCATACACATGACATGCATGTATCTTTCATTAATTAATTCCTTAGCCAAACCACACGTACGCTAGCTACCTAGCTTGTGGGGTAGTTTTTAATTAGTTATTATCTTCTTCAATTAATGGCTGTCAACAAGAAGAAGAAGCTTCTTCTGTTAACATTCGCCATATGCCGTTTAATAGTAACGGTGGTCCCGGAGCTCCTCGATGTGGGACTCGAGGCGGCTTCGGTGGACTTCGGGAGGCTGACCAGAGGAGAGCCTTCGGAGGTGGTGCACCCTGCCACGGAGGAGGACGTGGTGAGGGTGGTGAAGGCGGCGTTCGAGTCCCCGTTCCCGGTGTCGGCGAGGGGGCACGGACATTCTATAAACGGGCAAGCCATGATAAAAGAGAAGAAAGGGGTGGTGATTGAAATGGGAAAAAGTGGTGGTAGCGATGGTGTTCGAGTGTGTGAGAAAGGAATGTATGTGGACGTGTGGGGTGGGGAGTTGTGGATAGATGTTTTGAGTGCAACATTGGAGTATGGGCTGGCTCCCATGTCTTGGACCGATTACTTGTATTTGTCTGTG
Organism: Pueraria montana var. lobata; assembly: GCA_026413185.1. Classification (NCBI taxonomy): domain Eukaryota; kingdom Viridiplantae; phylum Streptophyta; class Magnoliopsida; order Fabales; family Fabaceae; genus Pueraria; species Pueraria montana. The sequence goes on from CM048652.1 coordinate 5,410,439, forward strand.
GGTGGAACCCTATCCAACGCTGGAATTAGTGGACAAACCTTCAATCACGGTCCTCAGATCAGCAATGTTTATGAGCTCGATGTCGTTACAGGTAATTAATTTAATATATATATATAAAGATAAAGATTTCCTTTCACTTTTCATTTTCGCCTTAGTCTCTAGGTATCTTTTGTTGGATGAAATACTGTTTGATACTAAATAGATACTTCTCTTAACAAAAATTTGAACCATGATTTATGATTCGTTAGTTTGTTTTAAATTTTTTGGTGCTATATATTGTTGCCAAATTTGTTAGATGGTGCTAATTAAGTAGTTGTTCCCCAGGAGGAAAAGTTTAGAGTAATTAAACAGCGGTGACCCACTGGTTTGTCATGGTACTGAGTACAAATGAATCTGGTTTGTCTTTAGCGTGGTATATATGATAATGTGTACTGGTGTAACAGGAAAGGGTGAGCTGGTGACATGTTCGGAAGATCGTAACTCGGAGTTGTTCCATGCTGTTCTAGGCGGTCTTGGACAATTTGGAATCATCACAAGGGCTAGAATTGCTCTCGAACCAGCTCCTCACAGAGTATGTATACTATATCTCTCCTACGTACTTTTAACTTTCTTTGTCTCCTTTTCTTACGCACACATATACAGTACCCAATTCCTTCTTTCCTAATTGTATGCCTCTCTTTTCGTACTCTCATCACCTCGCACGCACATATACTAATATTTCATGTATAATTAATAAAGATATCTTATAAAATCCTAGTATTAAATGAATAATATGTCTCTGTTCTTCGTTTAATTTTTTGTAAAAATAACTCGGAGTAAATTAATAAAATTAAAGTGTAAATATTATTTCCTTAAAAAAAAAAAAAAAAAAGTCGGTTGAAGATGACTTCCATGAGATGATAGGAGGAGGAGGGGCACACAATACGTCTTTTCTTGGAAATCTTTCTTCACATCAGCGACAAAACCTAAAACGGGTCGTTTTCGAAGGGATGGTTTGGGTACTCTCCTAACAATATAATATAAAGCTGCAATTCTTGTTTGCGTGTCGCCTGCCTGGGACATTCTCTATTTTAATTCATTTCTCTTAACCAACTCATAATACTATCGATTAAGGAAAATTATGATGGCTGACTGATGAGCTATAACAATAGAATATTATCGTCTAATAAATATTATTAGAGTTTAAAGACCATAAACTTCCCGTATATGTTTATTTATGATTAGATGATAACATATTTTTTTTTACAACTTCAGTACATATATTATTTTCTTTTAATTAATAAAATTTTATTAGTGCATGTTAGATATATATATATGATAAATAATATTGAACACAGGTTCGGTGGATACGAGTACTGTATTCGAATTTTGCAACCTTTTGTAAGGACCAGGAGTATCTGATATCTCTGCATGGGAAACCAGCAAGGGAGAGATTCGATTATGTGGAGGGTTTCGTGATAGTTGATGAAGGGCTCATCAATAATTGGAGGTCTTCGTTCTTTTCACCTAGTAACCCTGTTAAAATCAGTTCCCTCAACGCTGACGGAGGTGTTTTGTACTGCTTGGAGATTACCAAAAATTACGACCAAGGCAACGCAGATTCTATTGATGAGGTACACACCCAACCCAACGTAGATTTTCTCTTCTTTCTCACTGCCTTCACTTATAATATTCACTTAGTGCGCTCTGACAATAAAATATTATTGATATATCATTAATTAATTTTATTATTAAGTGAAGTTATCTTCTTATTGTATTAATAATAACGTGTTAATATTTTATTTATTATGTCTACTTTAAGTTTGATAGTACATTATGTGTCTCGTTACTTTAATGTTAAAGGAAAGTCAGATAAAATTAATTCCGAAAGAGTGAAAAACAAAAACACATTTTTTATTATGAAAAATGTAAGTATTAAGTTTCCAACAATAAAACAAAGAGTAAATTACAGCAGCACCCCCTGAGGTTTCATGTAATTACACATAACCTCACTCTTTTTTATTTTCCTACACTAACACCCCTTTAAGTTTGAAAACATTACACTAACATCCCCTGATATGTTTGTAAACATTACAGTGGCACCCCCTCAAACCTTACACTAACACCCCCTACAGGGGTGTCAAAGTAATGGTTAAAAAAGCAGGGGGTGCATGTGTAATTACACGAAACCTTAGGGGGTGTTGATGTAATTTACTCTAAAACAAACTAGACATAAGTTTTTGCAAAAGTCACTATGCCTAATAATGCCTGTTTTATTTACTTGCTGTGTAATTGAACTAGTTAATTTATTTTAAAGTAATAAAATTGTTCCAATAATCGTAAAGTCTCACGTTATTTAGGAGTGAGATTAATGGTAACTTATAAACATCTTCCTCCTTCAAATCCACCAAAATACTTTTTATAAAAACAAAATCATGATAGTCTTTAAAGCGCCTAAACAAATAATATCTTAGATGATGACCCTCGTAGACTTGAAATTGGAACAAAATTATAATAATAATTTTTAAAAAGAGTTCTATAAAACAACAATTTGTTTAAAATAATTGTTTCTCAAATATGCTACTAGCTAGATATATCATCTCTCCGTAAGTGTCAAAATTTGAATAATTTAAAAAATTCAGAAAAAGCATAGTATCATCCAAATATTAATGTTGTTTAAATTCTAAACACTTGAAAAGACATATATGTGTAAAATATAAGTATGTGTCAGAATAATTAGGTCTTCGGGCTTTTTCGTCCAGTTTTTTTCATTTGGGTCAACACATAAATGCCTCAGATGTCCAATAGGACATATAGGGAGAAAAATATAAAATTAACAGGCAAACACGAAAGACAAAATTAATGGCGTTGATTTGAACACCAATTAAAAAAAAACATTGATATGCATAACAAATTAACAGACAAGCATGAAAGAACAAAAATAGTATTATTCAATACCAGTTGTTTTACTACATTAAATTTGAACATTTAGTTTAAATTTTAGTCAGACTAGTCCGTCTGTCTTTTCTCTCTATATCATTCTACCCTTGAAAGGAACAGTCACGTTCTGAAAATTAGTCAATTGTGCATTTAACTATGATCAATTTTTAATAAATAAATAAATATTTTACACAATTTCTGTAATTTAAGATAACTTTCATATTTAATGTTTTATTTTAATATAAATTATCTGTTCTTTTAAAGATTTTAGAAATTGTCATTCATTTTCTTTAACTGTATTTTTGTTTTACAGTATTTTTATTAAGTAGAATGAGAGAGTATCAATAAAGTGTGAGGGCAATATAATTAAATAAACTAATTTTTAAAAATTAAAATTATTTAATAATTTAAATCACGTAAAATATTAAAATTTAATTATTTTAAAACGGAAGAAATATGTCAAATCTCACGACTACTCTCATATCATTATGCAATTAATGTCATGATTTTTTCCGTTCACAAATTCATGCTCAGTTTTTTTTGGTAAACAAATTCATGCTCACTTTAATAATTCAATCTGTCTTTTTGTTCAAAATCTAATTTGATATTGTTAAAGTATCTTTTAAATAATTGGCTTGAAGCCAAGTGATTACCTCTAGAGTCTTTTTTTTTTTTCCTGGATGAAAGATCATGGGTGTCCTTCCCCAACCCACTGGGTTAGGATTAATCCTGATGCGTGACTGTCGTTGGTCCAAAAGAATTTTACACACGAAAAGAATTGAACACGAATTTTTCTGCTAAATAGATCATTTCTCTCGTATAAACACAGCATAAATCTTACACCACTGCGTCAACAATTAGGGTTGATTACCTCTAGAGTCTAGATAGCGTAATAATATATAACAATTTTTTCCCGTTGAATTGTATGACCAAAATATTTTATTTAATTAGTTTGTTTATTTTTTTTCATAATTTATTGAATTTAAACCTTGGTAGTTGGTTCTCCTGCATCGCTGTCCTCGTATATGATTATTCTCTGTACCCAAACATTGACCAGTCTGTAGTTGTACAACAGAATGCAATAAAACACACAAAAGAAAACATGTGGAAGATCTTGTGTAATCTATCATCTCGATTCAATCGCAAGATTGAATGCAACCTTTACAATAGTTAATTTTACTGTTTAAAAATGCCGGCAGTCCACCAGAATATTCTCTTACTTGTTTTTTAACTTCTCTTAATTCTTTCTGTCAAAAAAAAACTTCTCTTAATTCTTGTCAAAGCTATATAAGTTATAACTGCTTAAAATAATGGGGCTCATCCCGACAAAAGCAGCGGCTACCTTAGCAAGCAGCTTTCTTTTTCATCTATAGCTTTTTAATTTGGGTACCCAAATATTATTTAAATTTTTACTTGTAAACTTTTTAAACTATTTTTATATCTTTAATATATTATAAATTGCTAAAATTTTGGATAAAAAATAAAAAAAATGTTTAATTTATTAGATAAAAACAGTAGCAAAAGGACTAAAGTTGATTGATTTTGAAAATAAAAAGACTTTAATGATTAAAACAGATAAAGATGTTTCATGTATTAGGCTTTTTTTTTTTTTTGAAAAAAAGAAGTTCATGTATTACATTTATTCGTTTTTGGTTTTGATTGTTCAGCAACATTTCATTTGCAACGACGATAAAGACATTTTCATAGATTTCTACTTAGTAAGTTTTTATGGTGTGCAGGAAATACAAGCTCTAATGAAAAAGTTATATTTTATACCAACATCGGTTTTCACAACGGACGTGCCTTACGTGGATTTTCTGGATCGTGTACATAAGGCAGAGCTGAAGCTTAGGTCCAAGGGTTTATGGGACGTTCCTCATCCATGGCTCAACCTCTTTGTTCCAAAATCGAGGATAGGGGACTTCGACAAGGGTGTGTTCAAGGGCATTTTGGGAAATAAGACAAGTGGGCCTATCCTCATCTACCCCATGAACAAAAACAAGTAAGTTTATATATTTCCACATGCATCCATTTGCTATACTGTGTAGTGTTTCACTTATCATATTCATGCATGTCCTTGTCATATATTTGTAGAATAAAACCACTGCATGCTTGCAGGCATGCATAGATCTCCTCATAAATAAACGACATATCTGTTCCTGACAGCCTCTTATCGAGTGTCAGTGTTTAGGTCTATGTTTATCTCTCCTTTCGATCCAATTTAATTAAGGTATACATATATAGAAGAAGAAAAGTTCAAAGGGGTAATGAAATAGAGGATGAAGTTTTGTGATCCTATCCTATTATATGATAGAGAAAAACTGTGCATTGTGCAACATAATATATATATTTTCTTCAACGAATATTCCCAATTTAATGATAATGTGGGAAGATTCTCCACGATTGATTGATTGACAGATAGTACTGTTATCGGAATTAATGGATTAGGGAATAAACAGAATCTGTACGTTTATATTAATCCCTAATGATAAATGGCAGAATCTGTTTGTTTCTACTCTCATTATGTGTACTAATCCAGGTCCTCAATAATTCGTGAACTTAACTAGGTGACATTTGTTATGAATTAAAGAAGATTCTGTTTGATAAATTTGTCTATTAACACTGACAAAAAAGTAAAATGAATTAATTTCTTTTATGAATTAAAATTTACTTATACATCTCAATATATTAAATTAAAATACAAAATATGAAAAGAACAAGAAGCAGAGTGATGCGCATGTAGTAGAAAAACATGGGAGACACACGAGGGTTGTATTGTAGCCAACATAGGAGATGAAAATCTGCATCAAAGCCAGCTAGGAAGTGCCACGTTTATTTTTCTTTCCTTTGTAAAGAGCAGAAGCAAACAAAATGGATGGCCATGATCATCCAACTGGGGAGATTCTGCTGTCAGAAGATCTTCTATAGGGACCCACTCCTCGAATGGTAGGGATGCCCTCCAGTTCTCACCTTTTATACTAACCTAGTTCCATAGACACCGCCGTATGTGCACCCAACCATATGCATATATCAACGTCCAGGTCAATATCAATATGCACATATAAATAAATAAATAAAAATCAAAATAATTGTCCTTAATTATGTTTATTTTTTTCATTTTAAAAATACCAAAATTAATGACAATTAATGATTTCACAAATAAAAATAAAACATGCATGTTATATATAGGGTTATATAAGAAAGAAAACACCTAAGCACGTATATATTGTGCATAAATTCTGTGTGTGTGTCTTGGGCTGGACTCTGACTGACAAGTCAAAAGATTGTTAACAACGTAGTAGTAAGTATCTGTGTAGTGCAAGAAAAATCCAAAAGATGATTTTGGTGATGGTGATGTGTAGGTGGGACCAGCGGAGCTCGGTGGTGACACCAGAAGAGGATGTGTTTTACCTTGTGGCATTTCTAAGATCAGCATTGGATACTGAGACACTGGAGTACCTGACTAATCAGAACCTTCAGATTCTCAGATTCTGCCATGATTCGGAGATCAAGGTGAAACAGTACCTGCCCCATTACACAACCCAGCAGGACTGGATGGACCACTTTGCCGATAAGTGGACCCAGTTCAATGCCAGGAAGATGCAATTTGATCCTCACCGAATCTTAGCCACTGGCCAGCAAATTTTTCAATTTCACCCCTCTCTCACCCTCAACAAGGATGATATCTAATATGTACAAGCCATGCAAAACAATAGATAAATAAGGGAAGTGATGGGTTCAAGTTAAGTAGCAAGTCTAGGGCTTAAAAAAATAATAAGCAAGAAGTGTTGTATTATTGTGATTAGGAATTACAAGCTAAGGAGGATCACAGCAAAAAATGAAAAAAGAATTAGGAGGGTTTTTTTTTTTAGACATGTAGTGCACTAATGAAGGATCAAGAGTGGTTGAGGTGTTGTTATGAGGGTAAAGAAATTGTTGATGGAGTTGGGTTTTTGTTATGTATGCAAGAGGTAGCTAATTAAGTAAGGAACCCAATAAGGATTAGGCCCAATATATTTTATATTAAGGAGTGGTGGGGCCCGCTTTGGGGAGGAAAAGGAAAAGGGCAATGTGCATGTGCACATGATATGTCGCTGTGCAGCGCCCGTGATCCCGACCGCCCGTCTGGTTTGCCTGTCTCGTCCATAAACACGCAGCTGTTTCCAGTTCCACTTCTCTCTATCTTTCCCATTTTCACTCTTTCCACTCTTTTTAATATATATATATATATTAGCTTTTATTACCCAGCCAAATTCCTCGTACATATAATTCTTCTAGATATATTAGATATGTATGTTTACTCTTATAGCTTCAAGGAGCAATAGTAATGCATGAAAGCACATTTCAAATGGAAATATGTAATTAGTGACTCCTTATAAAACACAATCCTCGGTATTTATGAATAATGTTAATAAGTTATGAGTATAATAAACATGTACTGTTAATATAAAAGTTTTTATACTATCATCTAATTAGAAATTATTTTTAGTATCATTTCTAAAATAGTAATAATACAAATCAGTAACATAGCATGTATTACAGTTTGTGATGAGATGATAACATAATTCTTCCGGAATATAAATTATGTATTCTAAGTTGGGAATACTTTTTAATTTCTGAAAGTTAAGGAATTAAAATGTACCAAAAGGCAGCACTGGCAAGATCCATTCGACCTCTACTACGTAATGGTGCTGCAAAAGCAGGCTTTATGCATTTAATGGCTTTTAATCTATTGGCATTTTCCTCCAAGGTGTCATCCCGCTAGAAATTCAAGGGCATGGAACCATAAAAAAATAAATTAATTAATTAATTAAAAAAAATCAAAGGCTGATAGTCAGAGCATGCTCAGCATGTTTGGTTTTGCATTTTGAAGGATGAACGCACATCAATTACCTAGAAATCTAAAGCTATTCCTTTTAACTTTGTCTTTGACGCGGTGCTCAGACTCAAGTTTATTTTGAGTGATGTCATGCCAAACACACATGCTAGTATGCTACTGCGGAGGGAACGTGATCCTTTTATGATTCAGGCATTACCAGTTTATTCTAGGTTGTTCTTGGGGTGTCAAATAGTTGAATTGAATAAATTATGAATTCAATTAGGTTAAAAAAAGTATATATCAATTTACAAATCATTAATAACAATGTATTAAAAAAAGTAATCTACCCTTAACTCATTTAATAAAAAAAAATATCATTTATTCATTATTCAAAATGAATATTCAATAAATTTATTTGAATCATATTATATTTTCTTTAAAAAAAAAAACTTTTATAAAACAAAGTTTAATATTTATACAAATTCGTCTACTAAACGTTGTAATCCAAGACTCATCCTTGAAAAACATGGTCAATCAATGAACATTGAAGTAGTTAATCCAATGAATTACAAATTTATAAATTTATGTTTAATTGATTTATCATCCATCCAATTACAATCAATGATTCAATCCAACTAATCTATTAATTTTTTTTTATAATTAGACGGATTAATTAAATTTTTATATGCATATATTAAATTATTAGTAGATAAATAAATTGAATCACCCTTAATTATTCTTCATTGGCAACACTACACAAATATAGACGTAATGGTATTAGAGAGACAATTTTTTATGTCTACACAGCCAATCTCCTATACTATTAGCATTGGTTTGGTAGTCAAGATATGATATTTTATTATGCTGTAATTAATTATTTGGTATACCAATAAAATATGATTTGTTTATCCTATTATCTATCCTATCCTTTTGGTACAATACATTTCTTATCCTATAGCATTAGGTATGTAAAGGAAATGCATAACATGCATGACAATATCAACCTTTTATTTTCAGCATTATTTTATTTCTTGTTATTCTCTCTAAAAGGAAAAGTCCTGTTTATGTATTAATATGTCCTCACCGCTAAGTGCCAAAATGAATGTGTACAATGAAAAGAAAAGAGTATGCTCACGTGTGATCTATTACATGTAGAACCCTAGGGTAAAGAATTTCTAAGGTCATAACTCTAATTTTGGGAGACCACTAGGTTCATGTTTTAGTGCAAGGTTTTATTAGTGGATAGAGGAGCACGAATTCTCTCCGGTTGAGAAAAACAGGAGTGTGCAGTTTACAAATCTCACCATTGGATGCATGTTTTTCTATCTTTTATATATTATATTAAAATTAAATAATAGCAAAATTTTCATCCAAAATTTTCAAAACTGAAGAGGATTTTCTTCTGTAGATTAAGGATGGAATATGTACAGTAGAAGTAAAATGAATCCGGATAATAATGATACTAAGTGCATGTTTGTATCTACGTAACGGTTTTCCAAACACACCTCAAAGCAAATAAAGAAATCAGGTTTGCCATTCATTTTCCTCGCCAGGACGACCCGATCCAACAGCTGCCCAGCTATCTTGCCCAGAGTAGACATCTACAATCAATTCTGTTGTGTCCTGAAGACCCGAAACCTGGGGAGCGAAGGGCATACCAGCCCAATCATTCTTAATATGATCGGCAATAGTGCTCCCACAGCAGGGGTAAATCATTTCATTCCTCTCTACGAGGAAGCCCATCACCATCCCGGTTGAATGTTTGAGCACAGAGACAACTAAACCATGTCTTTCTCTGTTAATTACAGACCATTTTACACTTTAAAAGAACAGTAACTTGACCAAACAATGGTAATCAATGAAACACCAGCAAAGAAACATCAAACTTACCTGCATAAATAATCTGCGCTAATTTGAATCATCTTCCACTTCAAGTTGCTTCCCAAACTTTCTTAATGCAAGTGAATATACAGTTTTTCTACTCACTGATGTTTTGCCGGTGACCAATTTGACAGCCTAAATGCACACCCAGCAGTTGAACTTAACAAACAAACGCAATTGGAATTACACAGTAAATGAATGCTGAAATGAACTGTGACTCAATAAATCAAAATTGAGGTAAATTAGATAATTTTAAGCTAATTATCAGGATGCTTAAAATTCAATTCTAAGGGAGTAAAACAGAAAACAAGAGATTTACATAATGTGAATTGTGAAATGCATTAAGAATGAAGATGAAAAAGTTTTCTTAGCTGAGCTGACCAGGATCCTTTTCACCAAAATGAGGGGGCAACATCAACTAAATGAAATGGAAAAAAGGAGGCGACCATCTTCAGTTTAAAATGAATATTTGTCCATAATATGGATACCAACTTTTTTCTCATTCCCTGTTTCTTTTAACTTTAAAGCTTGAGAAATTAATGATCACTTTTGCAGAGCCACACTGGACCGTATATGTCCAAATCCACAACCATTTTCATTAGCTTGACTTGTTTAAATCATGGACAACCATATATCAAGCTTCTATTAAACTAAAATTGATCACATACAAATATAAGGAAGCTATTACCGTGGAAAGACTCTCGCCACTTGCAATCAGTTCTCTTAGTTCACTCTCAAGCTCAATGTCTGATGGAGGTTCAACTTTAGAATTTGCCTGCCCTTCAATCAATATGGTAAGTTCTCCCTTCACTTGACGAATAGAAAATACTTCCTTGGCTTCACCAAGAGTACCATGCCAAAACTGCATATAGCAATATCTACTGTGTCAGTTAAAAAAAATATATATATCATGTGAGAACAAGAATAATGCCTATTGATTAAGCAAACTATTAATAAAATTCTACAAAACAAAAGCATACTGATGGGTTGCTATTAAGTTTCATAAAGCTCCCTTCTACACTCAAAGCCACAAACACAAAATTACACATCCTTTAGCTTCGCCCCTCTTAAAGATTCAATGCAACGTGCTTTCAAGTTAAACTCAACATCAGGTATAAAAGTAGTAATTTCAAATCCCAAGTTCAGGCATACTAATTTTTTTTAATGAATAATTATTGTTTTTAGCTTGACATAAAATATATATTTTTTCATAAGCAAAATATAACATGCATGGAAAAGAAGAATGTATAACAAGACACCATCTATGATTAACATTATTTAATGTATTTCATTGGTCTGGACATATAGAATAAAAAAAAACTGATGGGCCCCTTTGTTCGTATCACCACGAATTAAGTGAAATGTAGTTGCAAAATCAACAACTTATCAGCACATACTTAATTCAACATTACTAATGTCCATGAGATTTTAGGGAATTTATATTCAATTAATTGACATGACATGCAGCTACTTACAATAAATATTATTATTTTTATTGTTAACAAAACTCTGCCAATGTTTTTCATAGCCGATCCCAAGCCCAGGATAAGGAGGAGGGTTGTGTTAGGCCCTTGGTGGCCAACATAAAACTCACCATTATACCAAACATGGATTGTTTATTGTTTACAAGAAAGAGAACTGAATATGAAAGGAAGGATAAGAATCTACTTCATTCTTTTCACTTATGATTTTTTTTTCTTTTTTCAGATTTTTTTCTCAAAGGGTGAAGTACTTGTGACTATGTCAAACAGCAAATGTACAGAGCATAAGCAGAAGTGGAAAGAATGCATTGCATACAGTAAATTTCACACTCATTCTCTCTTCCTCTCAATAAGTACCCCAGTCAATTTTTGCAGAGACAAGCATTTTTTTCATTCCTCTCACACTTCTCCTACCTCTTTCTTTTCTAGATTTGTGCTCTTCCTCTCAAAGCTTCCTCTTTCTTTTCTAGATGTGATTTTTCTGTATTGATTTTTCTGCTAAGGTTCCTCATTTCTCTCCAATCAATTGCTCTCATTCCTCTCACTTTTCCTAAACGGATCCAATTGCCACCCCTAGGGAATACTGACTTCCGAAAGTTAAATGCTAAACTTACCTCTTCATGTAACTTAGTCATTTCCCGAGCAATAACACATTGCCTGCAATATCATCAAATTGAAGAGTCAACTGATCTGAGTCAAAAAAGAAATCCAAAACTCACAGAAAGTATCACTAGTGCAACTTCCTTCTGTTTATTGCAGAACATTAATACATAAGATATCAAAATTTACGCTAAAGTTGAATCATAAAATAAACAAACAGATTATGGTTCAGAACCTCAATGATTAATATATTACCAAAAAAATCAATGGATTCTCCAACTGGAAAATTTGAGAGGGGAGAGAAAAAGTATAATGATTAGAATTTAGAAGAAAAGGCTGACAAGTGTATAGTACTTTCACTGTGGAAAAGTAAGTATTACATAGCGTCACAGTTTAGGCTAACTCCCAGTACCTTGCATCACCAAAAATTGAAGAACACTCATCAAGGAACTGAGAAAGCTTGTGAGGAGGAACGTAAAATATTTGTGTTGTAGTTTGATCAGCTGAAACCATGAGCCTTTTTCTTCTTGATCCCGAATGTTTAGGAAGAAAGCCAACTACAAAATTATACGTTACAACATCCATCTCAGGCCCCAAAATGACATAAATGCCACAAAATGACAAAATTCAGTTTTAGCCAGCTTATTACCAAATGTAAATTCATCAGTAGGTAAACCCGAGGCAGAGAGAGCCGACACCAAAGCACAGGGACCAGGGATTGGAACAACCAGAATATTCTCAGTAACACACAGTTTGGCCTGCATTAAATTTTGATTTTAAAAAAAAAATACCCTCTACATCACCAAACACACACTCAAGAGATATAGACGACCAAGGTTTTAAAAGACAGTCCACAACCACGATATCGGCTGCAAATTAATTGTTGTCAACACGGTTTTAAATTGTGGTTGCGATAGCAATTGTGGCCGCATTTATCCATAATTTCACTCAACATCAGGAAATACGAGGAAACAGCTCCTGCGACTGCAGATTAAAACTTTGTTGAAAACAATAAATTTGCATAGCAAAAACACACTTACCAACTCCATACCAGGATCACTGATGCCTGGCATTCCGGCATCACTTATAAGAGCCACAACCTCACCCTGCTTCAACCTCCTCAGCACAACCTGTTCCCTTTGTGATTCGTTGAATTTGTGATAACTCATCTGAAGAGCTACAAAAGCGCATTAGAATCGGTAAATTGGAAAGCAATTATACTATACGTTGCGATTGGTTGAGGCTTACAAGGGGTGTTTTGATGTTGTAGTGATGAAGCAACTTCCCAGAGTGCCTCGTGTCCTCTGAGAGTATGACGTCAGCTGAATTCAGCACGCGAATAGCCCTGCGCGTGCGTGCACGTCAAACAAGTGTACTATTAAACTTAAACACCAAAGCGAAACGAGGAAAATATAGAGTGAGATGTTGCGTACCTGAGAGTGATATCTTCGAGATTTCCGATCGGTGTTCCAACGAGGTAAAGACCGGGTTTCAGAGGGTGCGAGTGACGAGTATCCATTTCGTGACCCTACGAGTGGAAACTCAAATTCGGTGAGTGAGTGAGTGTTGCAAGGAATATTATATTGAATTGAGCCTAGGCATGGCATGAAAATGAAATTACAGGTTGTAGAGGGAGATTCACGCCGGAGCTAGTGCAGAAGGAGAAGAGAGAAGAGGTAAGTTGCTTACGAATGGGAATGCCAAGTCCATTGGTACCGCCGAAACGGAACGGAACCGGTGCGGCGACACAAATCGCCGTCCAAGGCAATCGTCGAATCAACATTTTCCCTCTTCGGATAATTGGGAACGCTATCGGTGCAAGAGAAACACACAAAGCCTTTTGGTTTTGAATTTGGCCCAATGGATTACACAACCGTATTGAGCAACAAGTCCAACAACAGATTTGGACCAATAGAACAGTCCAACAATGGATACTTTGACCAAAAACTTTAAAAAAAAAAAAAAACAGAAATTAACTTCGTACTGACTACCATTTTTCAATAAAAAAAATTATAGGTACCAAAATCAAAATTTACTTATTTTACAGGGATAAAAAATAGAGATTTCAAATTATAGAGAGATAAAAACATGAAGTTTTTTTTTATAGGAATCAAAATAAAAACTTGCTCATTTTCTAAAAACTAAAAATATATTTAAGCCAATTAAAAATATCCTTATATTACTATTTAAATTGTTTATTATAAATTTAAAATATAATTTATATATTCAAATATAAATACTTATTAAGTTTATTATTTAAAAAATCATTTTCATATTAACAAATATTTATTTGTTGTAATTTTTAATTATATAAAAAATGTAATTTCTATGCACTGACAATTTATAAGATCGATCAATCAAAAATTATGATAGGCACAACTTTAAAAGTATTTATTGTACAAATTAACAAACTCACCATTCATGACAATTTATGTTTTAATAACAGTGTAAAATCTTTTTAAGAAAATAGGTTATGCATTGATAGTGTAAATCAACTTTAACAAATCATCATTGATATGACTTTTAAAGTAGTTATCATAAAAGTCAACAAACTAATCATAAATGGTGAATTATTTTACACTGTCAGTGGGTGATCATTAAACTCAATCTTTTTACACTATCGACGCATAAATTATTTTTCTAAAAACAAACATTTATCTTAAATAATGAACAACGTAAAATATCATCTAGTTAATAATTTTAGGTGAATGATAGAGTAAAATAAAACTATTACAAACTAATATGTAATTGATTTGGGTTGTATATATATTTACTTTTTCTTTAAATGAAGTTTTGGCTTTGATCCTTATTTATGTATAAAAAAACATCACTATAAAAATTAGTTTCATCATATTTTCAATGATCCTAACTTTAAAACTGATTACTTTTCCTAAAAAATATATATATATTATAGTCGTAGACAAAATAAAATGATTAAATCACAATAATTCACAATTTTTAAAACAATCAAGTATATAATGCATGAACAACTAATGCATGTTGCATTACTTGATGAATGTCATCTGAATGATAAAGTAATTTAAATACTCAAACATATAGTGTAGATATTGTGATTTTTATGGTACCAATAATTTTCATTTTCTAATTTAACTAGGTCTTGTTTGAATGTGTTTTGTTTGGGCGTTTATTTATGTTTTTACTTTCTATTTTTATTTTTTAATTACAAAATGTCACTTTGTTTTTAATATGATTTTTGTTTCAAAAGATTTGTACAGGAAAAAAGAAGTTATTTTTAATGTTTCTTATACGAATCTTTGAAAATGTGAAACATATTAGAAAGGTGATAGTAAGTTTTTCATTAAAAGTAAAAACATAAATTTGAAATCAAGAAATAAAAACACAAGTAAAAACCTTAGTTTTTTAAAACCATTTTATAAATCAATTCTAGAAAACTGTATTTGAAAAAAAAAACTACTTGATAGTTTTGTTTTGAAAATGTTTTTAGTGATGGAAAAATTAAAAAAAAAAAAAAACTTCATTGTTAAATTGATTTTCAAAACATATTTTAAAAACTATAAAACATAAAACTTGACTGTATTAACTTTTTATGAATTTTTTAACTTATTAAAATTTATATACATACATTGTTATGTTTTTTAGTTTAATGGTGATGCACTAATAGTGTAAATCTATTTTACACTGTCAATCAATCACAAATCATCATTGGTATGAATTTAAGGTAATTAATGTAAAAGTCAATAATCTTACCATACATAGTTGATCATGATTGGATGAAGGTGTAAAACTTTTTTACACTGTCAACGCATTACCTATTTTCTCTATGTTTTTATTATTTTATTTACATTTAGTCCATAAACATGTTTATTTTAATATTATTTATTAGCTTACATTTAGAACATATAATATAGACCAATTATTACCAATATTGGTTGGCACAAGTGGTAACTGTGCGTTCATGAAAGGATATAGATATAGATGTAATTTGCAACGAAAAAAAAAAATGTGTCATTTGTACAATTGCATTTTGTTAGTTTTAAAATAGAAAAGAGAATTCTCAAAAAAAAAAAAAAAACCGAAAACATGTAAATGGTGTCTTTGTTTTTCTAATTTTAAAAATTATAAAATAATAATAGTTTTAAAAACAACTTATAAATTTAAAAAACTACAATTTTCAAGAATGGATGTTGATAATTTATCTTTGTTCAAGATGATAGATATGCATTATTGTACTAAATGGTCAATAATGTTATCTATTAAGTTATTTAATTTTTTTTCTATCTTCTACCACTCTTCGGTGGTTAAAAATAAAGTTGTATTAAAATATTAAACAATAAAAAATAACCGTATCATACCTTTGTATTTGAGAGGATAATTGGATAAATGAAGGCCGAGCAAACAACTACAATCAAACTGCATATGACTGACATTCAATCATTGTTTATGATATGTGGTGGAATGCGATTATGATTTTGTTTACCTTGCACTGAAGCGTTGTACATGCAACTTGGATAATTTGATTAGTATTTACTTTGATATACTAGAGAACCTCCTAGTATTTAGCAATGATTTAATAGATTGAAATAACAAGTATGTATGTGGGCAGAGATTAAAGGAGAGTGGTTAAATATGGTTGGAGAAATTTTTTTTTGAGTTATTTGTTAAATCACATCTTATATGTAAAGGTAGATAAGTGGCTAAAGGAATTTGTTGTCACTCATAAAAAGGGTATTTGCACTGAAGCGATATCACTCATAAGATAAGATGGTTATTTTTTATATTACAGATATTTATGTATATTAATGATAAGCCAACAAAGGTTCATCTAGTTGACAAGGAACGAATTCATATCCCAACAAGGACACGGGTTCCATTCCTTTTAGTCTTAGGTCATCACTCATGTACCTTTGTAAGCGTTTATCGAGCCTTGAGGCCTACCTTGGTCCTAGGTCAAAGATCACGTGTGTCTCTCAACTCATTGAATCAGAGACTAATCTCGCTTGCAGTACGTGACTGCCGCTAATCCAAGAGAATTTTGAACACGGAGGATCTTGCCCCTAAATATTGAATATATATTTTTATTCAATAAAATTATTATAAATAATTTAAATTATAAAGAATTATAAAAACATATATGTTGATGAGTCATATGACTAATGTGTCTAACTTCAAAATAATTTTTCAACTTCATACCTACACATAAGTAAGTCAAATTGTGATGTTAAAAAAAATAATAATATGAAAATAGATGATACATTACAACATCCAACACATCTAACTAAAAATAATTTTGGTAGAATGTCTTCAATTATATTCACTAAACCCTAACATCATATGTAACTGTTAGGACCAAAATGTACCATTTCGCAAACTTGATGGACCAAAATGAAATCTTTTAAAAAACTTAAAGTACCAAAATGGATCAATTTAAAAAACATAAAGGACCAAAATGGATTCATTTAAAATGACATCGTTTCAATTAACATGTTACATCATCATCCAATCAACGTTAATGGACATGCCATTGTTAACATATTTAACATTTCTGTTTAAAAGAACCAAAATAAAACCATTTGAAAACATATAAATGACCAAAATAAGACTTTTAAAACTTAAAAGACCAAAATAGAAAAAATATTAAAACATAAAGGACCAAAATAATAATTTAACTTTACTTAAATTGTAATTACACTCATTTTAAACATTATATATATCCAATATATATCATCGGATAAGTCATTTATGAGAAGCTTATAATTTACTTTAATTTTATTTATACTCTTTTATAAAAATACATCTAGGCTCATCCACCTAATTTAAGAATTTTAATAAAAAAAATACACGGTTAAATGAGCTTTCTATTTTTTTTTAATTGACAAACCTTTTTTTATCTCTAAAATTATTTTTAAAATGGTATTAGCAAACAATTGTATTTGTTTACTTCTCAAACATAGTTCTTTAAAATTATTTCACAATATAGTTTAAAATAAAACAACAACAGCACAATCAAATTTATTAATACTGCATCAATTTTTTTTTATTAATACACAATTATATATCGTCAACTTAACACCATATCAAGTGAATTATACAACTGAATTGAATACCACATTTAACTTAAAACTTCACGCTTTTAGTGTACGTCGAGTCTTTGCTATTTATAAATTATTAAATTTGTCCTCAATGTAAAATTTCTTCACTCATACTTGACACATTTCATTCAAAAGTAATAGTAGCATGACTGATAAGTTAGCAAACATTAATTGCTTTTCAATTTTGAGGCCAATTGGGTTGAAGATGTTCCACCTGATACAGTGTCTTGCTCTAATTTGATTTAATGAAATTTCATTACTTTGGGGGAGAGAGAGAAAGAGAGATTAAAGAAAGCTATGAAAAGCCAATTAAGTAATTTTCGTACCCACCTTTGTTTCCTAACATTTAATCTGACTTGCTAACCAATGGAATTATGGGAACCTCTCCGAATCCAACGCTCACCCCACAATTGCCAGAACATATTTGAATTGAACCATTTTTTGTCTGAAAGGAAAAAGGAAAAGGACTGCCACTTAATTAGAAAACTCACCCACTACTTCTCCAACCATTTATTAAGGCGTTTTTCATTAGAATTACAAGACTACTAAAAAATTCAACCAGTTAAATAATTAGAGCAATAACTCAGTTGCCAAATAATTACAGTACAACAAGAATTCCATCAGTTTAATATCTGAGGCTTGACCACCGTGAATTAACTTAATAATAGTCTAACCAAAAAGTTTAGTTCAGATGAACAGGATGTGTGACTGATTTTACACTGTTATTCAATCACAAATCATCATTTATGATAAGTTTGTTGACTTTTATAAAATTATTTTAAAAGTTATGCAAACACTGATTTGTGATTGGATGACAATGTAAAACTAATTTACATTGTCAGTACATTACTATTAAACTCTTTAAATAATGAATAAATAATTATATTAAAATTTTATCCTTCATAATGAGCTTATCCTACTCGAACAATGTTGTTTCTTATAAAAGATACATTTGAGATTTTTAAAAAATTATATATATTTGAGGCTTGATCAAGAGATGAACTATATATCAATATATAGCATTTTATGAAAGAATTACCTTCAATCTCAAGAAAGGGAGGGATGGATGCAAAAACTGTATTTTACTGGTTTGGCCAAAACACTGAGACCAGAATGACCTGGATCACACCAGATGGAGTCTATTTCGGTAAAAAGGTACCACTGATACATAACTAACTGGGTTTCTTGCAGGTTGCGTCCAACAATATTCATCAAGCCCCGCTAATTATAGTTGTAGGTTACTAACTACGCATTTAATTAATCAGAGGAACCCATAAGACATTTGATTTGCCACTACCATGGATAAACATCACATCCGAATAGATCGTTTAACAAATTAAAGCAAACAATAATATCTACGTAAATACTCATTATTTTTTGTTTGGTATGAGGATACGGGGTCTAAGATCGGCATTATAGCTAGGATTTTGAAACAATTAAATGAATATGTGCGTTTTGAGGTATAAGTTATTACCCTATTACATGCAGTTTTACATCGCTGTCTCTGGTTGTTATTCTAGGTACAAAACAAAAAAAAGGTCAAGTGCCAATGAAGATAACATATGTAACAGTGGCGGTAAACATAAGTAGATGTGTGAAAGCGATATTATATCTTTATATTAAATGAATGAATACCTAAGTTGTAACTTGGTTTAAAATAAAATAAAGAAAGGCCGACGAATAGAAGAAGAATTAAAATATGTGCGAGTATTAAAATTCACTAAAATATGAATCATGCATAAAGTGCTTTTCAAAATTAGAATGTCACTCAATTACGTAAAAATAAAATACTAATAACTACTTTTATATATATTTTATTTAAAATACAAAGGAGTGTACTGTTCATTTCATGAGAAACTAAAAAATTGTTCTTGTGAATAAAAAATAAGGAAAATAAATTCTAAATATATATTTAATAATATTATACATACACATACATATATAATTTTTTTTTAGTTTATTATATTCTATTGCTTTAAAATGTTAACAGATTTACATGTAATCTAATAACTTGGTACTTTATTTTCCTCCTGCTTGAAAGGTATTGGATTCTTCAAAATTAGTGGAAGAGGAACCTAACTCCACTATCGTCAAGAAGAAAGAGGGAAAATACCTCCTTTTTAAACTTCCCCCGAAAGTCAATGAACCATACGAATTCAAGAACACAAAATAAAGCATTTATATATATCAGATATGCCCGTGAGGGATGAGATCGAGAACAAAAGAGAAGAAAGTTTCTTGCAAATGAAATATTCTTATCCTGAATGTATAATAATAATAGAGTCAAAAGAACAATAATGTTAATGTACTGGCTTTTGATGCTGGACTGTTAGGCCGATAAAGCTATTTTTTTTCAGTTCAAAAGTCTGTTGCTATTCGAGAATACGTAACATATATAGCATCTTGCCATCGGTGGTTTAATTTAATTTCTTCTCTAAATTGACCTTTATATTAAAATTAATAGTACTAACTAATACGTGTATAATGTTAATGATAAATTGATAATGAGAAATAGTGCATAAAAATGATGAGTATATTATATGTATGGGGTCAGCATTCCATTGAGCATATAACATGAGCTTTGGTCGTATAAATGGAACGTAATCATTCGTGGGGTGCAGTTGCAATTAGAAGACATGAAGCATACACGTCGACGCGTGAATTTGTCACTTTCACCTACTCCCGAATAGCGAATCCAGCCAACCTTATATTCTTTCAATATTTTTATTTATTTATTTATTTTAATTTGGATGGGTTTGTTCTGAGATATTGCGTGTGCAGCGTTGAGTTGAGTTCATTGCACCAAGAGAGAGAGAGAGAGAGAGAGAGGGATTATTATGATTTATGCGTTAAGTGGGAGTTTAAGGGAGGGAGGGTTACAAGTTACAGGTCCACCAACTGGTGGTTAGGGTTTGAACCCTTCCAAGCAAACAACCACCACCTCCCATCTTACACACGCACACACACACGATTTTCATGAGGCGTTTGCCACACGTGAGAAACTCGACAATGATTGACGCTGAAATTTACTAATTATTTATTCCTTTTTACCAATATCAATTTCTTTTAGGAAAAATGAATAAATAAAGTAGTTGGTGTTGGCGAGTAGACAAGTTCTCCCATTTAATATTTTTTAATTTTATAATAATAATATATTTTTATTGGTTGGTGCCGTTGTTCCAATGATAAGGAGGTCGGTCTTTGTTTGAAATATAATCTCTTGGGATTGCCATTTGTCTGGGCTACCTCAAACTCAACCTCAATTTACGGATTATTTTCTATCATTTCTGCCCTGAAACCACTCTTTTTGAATTTTAGTCCCCTGCTACTGCCTCTATCTCTCACTTTCAGGTATTTTTTTTATCTTTTTTCATTCTTTCTAATTTTGTGTTTATAAAAAAGTCTACAACAGAGTAGAAAGATTGTCTCCTTAAAAAAAAAAAAAAAAAAGATTGTAAAGATGATGATTGATGATGTAGTGTTGTTTGTGGTATTAGATGATGCTTGTGATGGTCACTGAAGTGATGGGGGGATTTGAATTTGATGACTTAAAAAAAGCTGAAAATTAGAATGTTAAAGTTACTGTGACTGACTGGGGAAAAAGTTTATAATTTGAGAAGTGAGAGTCAATGAGTGAGGTACTTAATTTACGCGGGTCGGATTTTTCATCTTAATAGATTTTTTTTCTCTCTTGATTTATTGGTACTTCCCTGTTTGAGTCGTGTTTTTCGTTTTTTCACCAATGAAACCATGTTCTGTGAGGTCCAAAAGAGGAGGAAGCTCTGTGTTCTGGACAAGTGGAATTGTGGGATTCTTGTTTCATGGTTGCTTCGTTTTCGTGGTCTTTTTTTGTTGTTTGTCAAATTCGCATCACTTTATGCTCCCTCCATTTTGTCCGTGTTGCAAGTTGCAACCAGCAAGCATAATGAAACTTATGCACATAAGCATCTGCTTCTGTTTCTTCTGTTTGTGTATTTTTACCATTTTTTTCCCGCTTCTTCCATCCCATGAGAATTTGCATACCTGTCAACAACTGAGTGCCATATTCGTCAAAGTGATCATGTGAGAATAACGACCCTCATAATAATACTAGATTATTTCGCATTTGTTTGGAAGTACGTTAATGTTAGAACCGAAATGTTGGGGGTTGGTTAGTTGGGGTTTGAACTTTGAGACCAAAAAATCAATTTTGTTCTTCTACCAGCTGTTTGGTCCCGTTTGGGATATGATTTTTCAAGCAACTGGTTATAGTTACACCTTTCACGTTTTTAAGCAAAATTTATTATTGGAATTACTATGCTATGCATATCTTGATCCTCAGACAAAGCATATATTGTGATTATGATTATACTATGCATATATGATTGAACTTTCCGTTGATTATCCTCTGTAGTTTTTGTTATACACAGTTTTAACTTTTTAATTCAATCAGCTTTTGATGATTCAACATCACTCTTACCTTATTCACCTAACGAAACAGAATAGCAGGGGATTTGTTTGTTATAATACGGTCGCTACTCATTTCCCAGACGTAAGTGGTAAAAGCGATGTGCAGCCGCTGATTCCGTTGTGAAGAAGAGACCAGAAAGAAATCAGCTTATAATAATGTATCCCAACCAAGCCTTTTCTTCAGGGTCCTATGCAGAGATGATGTCTGGGACTTCTCTGTTACCTCATGACTACAGTGAATCCGTAGGGGTACAAAATGAGGTGAAGTTTATCACAGCTATGGGTGAGACAGTGACTATGCAATCTATTAATGGTCATTCCAATGCTGCAACTGGTGATCCATCATGCAACTCTTTTGCCGGGGGTTCCCACGTTGTTTCAAGGACACAAATGGGAATGGTAGATAGTGAGCAAAACATGCAGTGCCAGGGCCTATCTCTCAGTCTCGGGACACTCATGCCTTCTAATTCATCTGTCCCTCCATTTCAATACCAATATCACGACACTGGTCTCTTACCACTAATGAATAATGATTTTCCAAATCTAAAGGGAACCATGTCTCTCAAAGATGATGAGGCCAATAACCTACATAGGGACTTGAGAAGTGCTGAGTGCATGGCATCTGTGTCTTCTGGAGGCTTTCATGACATGATAAAAAAGGAGGGTTTTTACAACCCCCACCCCTCAATGCCCTCTGATCTACCAGGTTACTCAAACAATATTATAAACTCCCAATACCTTAAGGCGGCACAAGAGTTGCTCGATGAATTAGTTAGTGTCCGAAAGGCTTTGAAGCAATCTGGAATGGATAAACAAGAAAATGGCCGTGACATTGGATTAGATGGTTCTAAAGATTCTGATGGAAAATCTACCAGCCAATCTTTGCAAATGTCTTCAGGCCCTAATGGTTCCACTGCCAATGCTTCTAGTGAACTATCATCTGCAGAACGACAGAACTTTTTGGACAAGAAAACAAAGCTTTTGTCCATGTTGGATGAGGTATAGAGTCCATATTATTATATTGCATTCTTTCTTTTCATTACATTGACATAATTGGCTTAGTAATCTGTTTCCCATTTTCCTCGTAGATGTTTATGTTCTATGATAGACTATCAGTTGAATAACATAAAAGATTTATATAAAAACAGTTTTTTTGGATACGATAACTTGTTTTTCCCAACTTGTTTTTTTGTTTTCTAGTTTTAAACCTCTGAACTTTACACTGTTTGGAAGAGCTCTGCTGTACCTATGTATATACAGTGCGGTCTGCAGAGATTCCAATTGCCCAAAACAGTAAACGCAGTAAATTGATTTCGAAAGGTTAGCTGTCACACTCACACCACCAGATTGAACAAGTGCACCACCAATAAAGCCATTTATTAGACGATTGATGTTCACAAAGTTTATACGTTTTCATTTAATATTTTCCATTTCAAACTATGTGAAAGAAGATTAATTAAGAGGACATAATATTAATATTGCTCTACAGCTATATCTATAATAGTCCATAAAATTCATTCATTTGTTGCTCCAACGTTTGAATGGCATGCTCAACTATTGAAAAGACAGTTAGTTATGAATTATGAATTTATGATATGATAGTATTGGCCAGTGGCTGACTCCTTAATCCTTTTTTGTTTTCACTGGTTATGGTGGTTATAGGTAGATAAGAGATACAGACAGTACTGCCAACAGATGCAGATTGTGGTGTCATCTTTTGACATGGTTGCTGGATGTGGAGCAGCAGAACCATATACGACACTTGCTTTAAGAACAATTTCTCGCCACTTTCGGTGTTTGCGTGATGCCATCAGTGGCCAAATTCAGGTGACACAAAGAAGCCTTGGGGAGCAAGAGGGAATACCCCGTCTCCGCTATGTGGATCAGCAACTTAGACAACAAAAGGCCCTTCAGCAACTTGGTGTAATACGACAAGCTTGGAGGCCTCAGAGGGGTCTTCCTGAAAGCTCTGTTTCAATACTCCGTGCTTGGCTCTTTGAACATTTTCTTCATCCGTATGTCACATGTCACCCTCACCCTGTACTTGTTTTTTGCAATTAATAAAATTGCACTAATTTTTTATACTTTATTTTAATAAAATTCTTCAACTTACATTTGGTAATTGACACCAGTTACCCCAAGGATTCTGAGAAAATTATGCTGGCTAGACAAACAGGCTTGACCAGAAACCAGGTACATTATTAAAAACAAAAATTATGAACTGTACAAAATTATACTTTTCATTGAGACTTTGTTTCCTGTTTAATTAAACTGACAAGCTAAGTTTCATTTGTGTACCATGGTTGCTAATATTTGTTGAGGCATTCAATGTTGAATATCAGGTGGCAAATTGGTTCATCAATGCAAGGGTGCGTCTCTGGAAGCCAATGGTTGAGGAAATGTACAAAGAGGAGTTTGGAGACTCCCAGATGAACTGCAACCTTTCATCTGAGAACACGGTCAAAGGTAAAAGAGATGACGTTCAAGAGTCTGATAATAATAATAATAATAATAATAATAATAAATGGGAGGAGTCACAGGAAAATTTAGTAACTGTGGACAGTGTCCAAGTCCAACCTCGAGCAGAACTGGATAGAGGGGTAAATGTAGAAAATGTGGTGATGGATTCTGGAACTGCGAAATTGCAGGGTGAGCAAAACCAAAGGCTTGGCATGAACAACAGCAACTTGTATTCTATCTCAACCAACCAGAACGGTGGGGATGGAGGGCTAATGGGTTCTACTCATGCCACATATGATTTATCAGAGTTGGGTAACTTTACTGTGGGTAGCCACGTCTCGCTAGCATTGGAGTTGAGGAACTGTGAAAGTGATGGATTTGCCATGTCTGATGATGCCATACACAAACGACGTAATCAAACATTGGCTTCTTCCCCAGAGTCTGATTTCCTAGATTATCATTTCACGGATTCAGGAAAGCAACAACACAGGTTTGGCAATCCCCATTTGCTGCATGAGTTTGTCGTATGAAATCTAGCAAAAATATTTGATGATTTTAATGGATCTCTGGAGAGGTGTACCTCAACAAAGCTGAAAGAGAAAGCCTATGCTGGCTGCTGCTGCTGCTCTTTTTTTCTTCCTCATTCTTGTTGCCCATTGTTCGTAAAAGTGATGTAAATCACGAACCGTACAAAATATACAGGTAGATATGTGTAGATATATTCGCTTGTAATATTTACGGATGATTGGTTGTATGTATGTGCAGGCAATTTTTGTAAGGATAAAGAAACTCTCGTGCATTATGTTGAATAATAAGGAATCTTGTAAAAGAAAAAAAAAACACGGTAACAAGTACGATGTGAATGTGTATTAATGATTCTTGTTAGTAAATTCACGGCATGTCGTGTGTGTGGTCCATATGCGCACCTTAGTCTGTGTCATTGATGAATCATGATGATGATGCTTCATAACTTGCACGGAGGCAAAGGAGCAGTACAAATGCGATTCAATAATATTAAACCATGTCCTTGCTTTAAAAAAAAAGAAAGAAAATGGTTCATTTCATTCATGGCTTTAAACAACTGAAATTGAAACAGGATTCATTCATATGGAGGTTGTTTATTTATGGTTTGAAGTGGCACAAACTTGTGGCATTAATAAGGTATTAATTTAGAAATCAGATGAGGGAGTAGGGGGGGTTTGATGTAGGTATGCGGCCTTTACAGACTAAGGTTACGGAAGGAGAAAGGGACAAGTGAAGGAGTCCAAAGGAACAAAGATCGCAATCATTACTAAAGCATCCAAACGGACCAATACGCTCCTCAAAAACAATCTCAGGCTCAGCCAGCAGCACAACACAATGAATGAATGAATACATAGCCATTAACCACCCTCTGAATTAGTATTTTATTTAAATTTTTTGAGTATTTAACCTGGTTAGAGAAAAATGTGATAATCAGTGTCCTTTCAACATCCCTATGCATGCCCACAATACCTAACGGGAAAAAAGTTAGATATAATTTATACAGGCTCACAAACTGACAATCCTAGAACTGGGAGTGTGCAAAAGATAGCCCACTTTTCTCCACTTTTTGCAGATCACAACAATACAATGAACAGAACAGTTTAACCTATGGAGGGCTCCCCCCCCCTGTGGTGAGAGGGAAAGAAAGAGATTTACACTGTTTGGAGCTGCTTTTGAGTCTCCCAAAAAAATACAACTGCAGGGACTAAAGCTGGAAGATTGATGCTTTTGCTTGTTGTTTTATAGTCAGGAAAGTTGGGGACCATTTTATTTTATTGTCATTTTCTATGTTTTCTAACATAGCCAATTAACTTGGCTTCTTTAAGAAAGGCCAGGACTGTGCCATAGACAGACTCATAGGTCTGAGGGTAGATGATAGATAGATATAGATCTGCTGGGAAAGAGAGGGTAAATTATTGTAATATTCATTATCGAACGCATATTTTACATCATTGTTGAAACTTAAATCGCAGAAACTGCAAGGGCTATAAAGGTGCCTCGGGTCTACTTGCATTTGTACCCTTAACTTTGTGAATAAAGAGAAATGTTAACAAGGAGAAATTAGTGTCAAGTTCTCAATTATCATGTATATGATTTCGATCAATTTTTTAATTTGTGAGAAAAATTAATAATACCCAACTACATGTTATATAAAGATTAGTTGAAATTATAATAGTTATTGACCATCTAATAATTTCTCATTAATAAAATATTTTTTATTATTTATTGAAATTTATGGAAAATCGTATTTTTTTTGGGATTCTACAACATTTTTTTATTTAATGAATTTCTCTTCTAATTTCATAATTTTTAATAAATTTTAATTAATAATATAATGTGTGTTAGAAGAATGTGTTTTTTTTTTAGTGAAGAGAAGAATGTGTTATTAGCCGTTCTTTTGTGAATAAAATATCAATGCAAAATTTTTAAAAGATTTGTAATTATTTTACCATGGAATTTTATTTTATCCTTTTACAATAAGTTACTTGCAATGTAATGTTATGCTTAAATAAAAGTTAGGAATATATTTTTACAAATTGTAAAATACATTCCTCAAGTTTAAGTCACAACAAAAAAAAAATATCGTGTAGAGATTAATATGGATCATAATGGTCTCATAACATGTAATAATTTCTCCTTGGAGCTTGGCATATATTTTCTTTCTCAATAAAGAAAACCTGATCTTATATTGTAAAAAGATTTGTTTTAAAATGATTGTTCCCACTGTTGAGTATTGAGCAGGAGGAACTTTCTTTGCATCTTAACTGCGGCAATAAGTAGTTCGAATTAACGAGTAAAACAGTTGTACAACCTTTGCCCTGTTTTCAAGGTTGTTAGCTTGTGTTTTAACCCCATTTTTTATCCATGCTCTTCACAAGTGAGTTCTGTTCTTCTCGAGTCTTGACTTGACACCATCAGCTAATAATAATAAATCATCTCTTGTGTGATGTTGGGTTGTGTCAGCTCCAAATTTAGTTAGAGTCCTCACTCACATTTTCTTACCAAATACTAGAGGAGCTGAGCTGCCATTCCCCCAAGATCAATGGCTTTGGTTTATAATAAAAGTGTACAGCCTCTCTCTCCACCTTGAAACTTCGGAGTTGATTGTGACCACTGATTATCCTCACCAATGAACCCACTGCTCAACATCGATGGGCTTCGTGCGACGTGGTACGGATTCTCCACTCCTGTGTATTATTAAGTCCTATCTTCAGATAGCTTTTTACTCAAATAGTTTCTTCAGTACGTCAAAAACAGTGTCCATTTCCCTTCCCAGTCCCCTTTCCTCATTCTATCTTTTTTTACAATTCAGAATGACATGGGGCTCATATTTCCTCTCTTTCACTGTTGTGGAGAAAAAGGGCCTCAATTTCTTCCCAATAGCTACCTTCTGCTCTTCACTTTGTTAGTTTAGTTAGACTAGACTAGGAAGGAAAACTAAACTTGTTTGCAACTAAACCAACACTGACTCTTAAGTCTTACCGTTATGTCCAACTCCATTACTCATCAAAACCAATTTGAGAACCAAGAGCTTGATGCTTATGGCTCTTCTATGAGGCACAACAATGCATTTCCTGAGGCCTTGGGAGCATTTCCTAGCATTGGTGTTGCTGAGGGCTCTGAGATAAGCCACACAAGGCATTTGATGGATCTTCTTGGTGCAGCTAATGAGAGCAATCACCACCACCAACCTCAAGGGCTTTCCCTCTCTTTAGGCTCTCACATGCTTGTTCCTTCTGATGAATACAGGCATCATCAAAGACCCTTAAACCCGGCTCTCATCAACCCCAATTACTTCATGTCTGGTGGACAAGAGGCCACACGTGAGCCTTGTAATCCACCTGTGGAGCATATAACCAGTGACTACTTTTTCAACACTGCCAGTGGCACTTTTGCTTCCTCTTCTGCCCCTTTCAACCGTTCTCCTAATTCCACCTCTTATGCTGCTGAGTCTTTTGCTGCTATCATTGGGAACTCCAGATACCTCAAACCGGTCCAGTCCCTTCTTGAAGATCTTGTTGATGTTGGTGGAAATGTGGTTGATAGAATCAATGAAAAGTATGCTGAGAAGTTGTTTCGTGGGAGTAGAGCAAGTGCTAGAACACTTTCTTCAGAGTTGAAGGCAGAGTTGAGGAATAATGGACACTTATTGGCTGAAAAACATGAACATCAAATCAAAATTGCAAGGTTGATTTCTTTGTTGGATGAGGTTGGTTTGCTCTCACTAACTTGGATATGACTTTGGACTTGGAAAGTTGAAAATGATCTCTTCTCATTTTTTTTTTCATTTTTGGTTGTGCTCAATTTTCAGGTTGAGGGCAGGTGTGAGAAATACTACCATCAAATGGAAGAAGTGGTTTCATCCTTTGAAATGATAGCAGGTTTGGGAGCTGCCAAGAGTTACACTGCTTTGGCACTCCAAGCCATGTCAAGGCATTTCTGTAGCTTGAGAGATGCCATATTGTCACAAATAAATGCTGAGAAAAGAAAACTCTTTCAGGATTTACCTAAGATCAGTAGTGGGTTGTCTCAACTAAGCTTGTTTGATAGAGACAATAGACAGAGTAGATTGTCTCTCCAACAACTTGGGGTGATCCAAAGCCAACGCCAAGTTTGGAGACCCATCAGAGGGTTGCCTGAAACCTCTGTGGCAATTCTTCGATCTTGGCTCTTTGAGCACTTTCTCCACCCGTAAGCTATTTAAATTAGGTTCTTGTTTTCTTAATCTCACTACTCACCTACCTTTAAAAATATTGATTTGATTTCATATGTGATTCCCGCAGTTATCCTAATGATTCTGAAAAGTTAATGCTGGCATCTCAGACAGGTTTAACTAAAAACCAAGTAATTTCTTATCCAAAACTTCATCCTTTCCTTGTTCTCTTTTACTATGATGTGATGGTCATGTTGGTGGTGTCTTTATTGTTGTTTCAGGTCTCAAATTGGTTCATAAATGCTAGAGTACGGCTATGGAAACCAATGATAGAAGAAATGTACAAAGAGGAGTTTGGAGAGTCTTCCGAAGACTCCAACCCGGCGGCTGGTAACAACTACTTGACGAGGGAAGATACCACAGATTGTGTAGAAGATTGAATCAAAGCCCCAGTGAACAAAAAAATTATTGTTTGACAAAAATGGGCCTTAAAATGGTTGCCCTTTTCTCCAAAATCAAGAGATAAACATTATGTAACATGACAAGATGATGAGCCAATATGTTCGGGTGAAATTCAAGATTTTGAAAATCATGACTTATGATGTTCCTTAGATTAAGTGACCAGCTTGTAACACATCGTGAAGCTTGTTATGTCAGGTTTGCAATTAATACCAGTTTATATAGGGGGGAAAAAAAGATCATGAGAAGATCGCATTTATCACAAATTCACAATTTGTTTCACAACCTTATCCAGTAACACTTGCGTATGAGCATGTCCTTTGTTATCTTGTAATAAATGAGATAGCCGATTTCACGAGATTTGTTCTTATTTGTGTGAAAAATCAAATTAATAAAAAAAATAAATGAGGTAAGTGATATACTACATTGATAAGTTCATGCCTTTACGGGCCCATTTTTGTTTAACAATATTCTTAGATCGATGATAAGCAATTAAGCACTTTTCAAAAAAAAAAAAAAAAAGATGATAAGCAATTAAGCATCAAAATATATTTTACATACACTTCTTGACCCAAGAAAATAATGCTTTTTTTAGGTCTCCCGAAAAAAAAAATGTTAAATTTTACGTAAATTGATATATTTGTCTTGTTAAAAATTAACTTTAACTTAATAATGTGTATTATAAGCCTTTTTTTTTAAAAAAAATTGGCCTGATCTATTTGTGAAAACATGAAAGTTGCTCTAATTTGTGTTGTATTGAATAGAAACATTGAACAATCTAATTGACTTTATGGTTTTTGAATTAGTTTATTTTGAAAACTAAGTTTTTTAATTTCTTTAAATAATGTTTAAAAAAGACTGTTTATCAAAAACAACCCCAACACCAAACATGCTATATTAATTGGGCCAACTTTGGGCCACACGAATAAGAGGGGGTCGAATTTCCTTGGGCTATTGGTAAATCATATTTCATCTAGGGTAGTTGTTATTCTCACCCCCCAATTTGCTATTCTCACCCCTTAACATTGTAAAATTACCCTGCTGCCCCTCCTCCATTTCTTACCCCCCACCCCACCCCACTCCCTTCTCCTCACACTCTCCACCCCCACTCCCATCCCCTCTCCTGACACTCCTTCTCCTCCTTGACGTTCCTACACTCACACTCGTAAGTTGTGTAGATCAACGGAATCATGGTTCCACTGTGTTGAATGCACAGCGAAATCGTGATTCCGTTATTATTTTTTTGTTTTCTATCGTACACAACGGAATCATGATTCAGTTGTGTATGAAAAATGACATGCACAACGCAATCGCGATTCCGTTGTGTACGCAGATAATATTTGATTTTTTTTTCACTGTTATTCATTTATTAATTTTTGAATTGTTTTTTTTCTTTTCAGTGGTAACAATGGATTGGAATACTTTTATTTTTGATGAAGTTACAATGCCAAGTAGTTGGGGAAATATGATTGATGCAAGTGAAAATGCTTGTGACCAACTCGTTCAACAAATTGAAATGCAAGCAGATGATTATGTGATGGACATTGAACCTCAGCACAATTATCCTAATTTCTCCAATAATTTCATGACTGGTGAGGTTTATTGATTAATTAGTGTTTTTATGTATATGATATTTTTTGTATATGTGTGTTTTTTTAGTGAAGGAATGCATTTTGTTTTTAGGCTTTTGAAGAGCGAGATGACTTGTTGATGTGGGTTCGATCTGTCGCAAAAGAGCTTGGATTTGTTGTTGTCATAGAAACGTCAGAAACTGGCAAGAAAACTTTTGTCCTACTGGCTTGTGAAAAGGGAGGAAAGTACAAACAATATAAAGATAAATTAGTCCGCAAGACTACTGGAAGCAAAAAATGTGAGTGCCCATTTAAATTAAAAGGGAGGCTTGTGAAAGGCATTGGTTGGAAACTTTATGTTGTTTGCAATTTTCATAACCATGAAGTCAGTGAAACATTGGTGGGTCATTGTTAAAGAGGTTTTTCCAACTTGATGTCTTTAGGAAAATGACAATGAAGACTAAAGTCCGTGAACTTGCGTTTCCAGATACACTTCAATGTGTCCCCCTTCAAAGAAGGTGAAAACAAAGGGTGCCCCAAAGTCTGTGAAATCTACTAAACGTGCACCTTCAATGTGAGAGCAAGTCGATGCAATGAACACAATGGTAGGTAGTTCAGAAACTCCTACTGTGCCTCCCAAAGTTGTTAGTGACAATAAGCGGAGCAAAATGATGCCTTATGTTAATGAGTTTTCCGATCAGTTGAAACAATTCATCCAAAAAATTATTGATGTCAAAGCAGATGAAAATTGCGGTTATAGAGCAATTGCAGCTTTGTTAGGTATGGGTGAGGAATCCTGGGCTCTAATTCGTCAAGACTTGATTCAAGAACTTCAAACATGACACTCTCTTTATGTTGAGCTCTTTATCACGGAAGAAAGATTGGTTGAATTAATCAGCTCTTTGTATCTCCAAGGTGGACCAACAACCATTGACAAGTGGATGTCCATTCCCGACATGGGTTATGTGATTGCTAGCCGGTATAATGTGGTGTTGGTCCACTTATCTATGCTTCAAAGTTTGACTTTCTTTCCACTTAAGAGTCGGCCTCCATGTGTTGCACAACAACGTCTTATAGTTATTGGATTTGTTAATGGAAATCACTTTGTGCAGGTACACATAATATACTAAACTATTAACTATGCAAATTTGTTCACTAATCGAACCTTACTAGTTTAATTTTCATTGTTTAGCTATTTTTAAAAGATGATTGTCCCTTGCCTCCTATTGCACCTCAATGGAGAACATACTACATTGTTGAAGCTCGTTCATGGCAAAAATCATATATGCAACATGTAACACCCTAAAAATTTCAACTCAGTTATATAAGTATATACGTACATATTTATAAATATGTATATATTTATATATTTCTCTGTAGTTACTTTCCTGTGTTTTGTTTGTAAGTTGTTATAAAATTCTGTATGATTGAAGTGTCTATGTTGTTTACTTATTTATTTATTTGTGTAGTGTAATATGTACGTAATGATCAAGTACATATATTGTTTGTGAATGCTTATCTGATATGCCTGCTAGTAATTAATTGAGCTGAGATTAATTACTGGTAGTAAAATATTCAAAATATCTATTATGCAATAATTAATTGTGTACAAATTTGGTTTTAAGTATTTTAATTATATTAAATTATAGTAACTTGCACACCAAGTTATCTCTTATAAAATTAATTAGATATTTGGAGTTAAGTTTTAAAATTTTAAAACATACCTCTTTACGATTACACAGTATAAAAATTACACTGTGTAAATTAAACTGAGTAACCAACTTTATTGAGCTATAAGATCTTGACACCTTGAGCCATAAGATCTTGACACCTTGAGCTATAAGAGCTTGACACCTAGCCTAAACTAACAACTCATCACCCTAAACCCTACCAAAACCTCACGGCCACTCTCACTCTCACACACTCACTCACTAATTCTCTTAACAAACAAAATCACACACAAATTCTCTTATATCTCTTCCTTGCACCTGTTGACCAAGGCACCAACAAGAGAAAAGGGAAGTTTTTTTTTGGGAAGCTTGAAGTCTTGCATACACTCCACATCTTCCCTACCTAGTCTCCTCTTCATCTCTTCTTCCTTTCTCTTGGCTAGAAACCAAGAACCAAGGTGAGGGAACTCTCTTGTGGACTCTTGGTTTTATTTTCTTGTTGAGAATATGGTTAGGGGCTGGGGGCCTTAACCATAGTATGCATGTATGCCTCCATTGCTGAAAATTGAGATGTGTTTGATTTGTTTGTTAGAATTGAAATTGGATGAGTGGTGTTAAATTTCTTTGGCAGTGGTGATGAGCTTTTGCATGTGAGGAGAAAGTTTATTTTCACCTTGTAATTGGATTGGAAATGGCTTTGGAAACAAATGAAATCATGTACCTCTTTCTCAAAAATGGGTTTTGATCAAGTTTGCTTTAAAAAGTTTTAATGAAAGCTCGTGGACAGAGGCGGTTCTTTCGTTCAGCATAGAACAACCCTCACTGTTTTGCCATTTTTGAAAGATCTAACCGTTGGTTTTGCTTGAAATTTGTTTTGAACGAAAATAGACATAAAATGAAACAACATTTATGTTGAAAAATTTGAAAAGTTATTTCATCTTGGGGTTCATCCATGGCTCGAAAGTTGACTGTCCTGTTTTGGGGTTTCACTGGAACAGGGCTCGGTTTTTGTTAAAATTCTCCCTGTCTACTTAATGTTTTTAAAAGTTAATTAAACCTTTGAAAACTAGACAAAATAAGATTTTTAAATATTTATATTACAAAAATTACCAAGTCCTATGTGTAAATTAATTTTTCAACAAGAAACAGAACAATGGTCTGAAATACTGTTTTGATGTCAAAATTGTAGGCTGTTAGTAATATTTTTACTGGGAACACATGAAAATGAATTTGAAGGCAAGAAATATCTTTTTGGAAAGATCAAGGTGTTAGTTTTAATCTGTAAAAAGTTTCATTTAATTTCGTTTTAGGAAGTGGGAGAAATTTACATTTCTTTGAGCTATGTTCAGTGGGCACTAAAAATTTAGAGTTACTGACTTAGAAAATTTTTATAAAAATTTTCTATATGTTGTTTTTATAAGTAAACCACCTTTTTATAAACTAGATTTCAAGAGCTTCGATTTGATATAAAAAATTTTGAAATCCGAGGTCATTTGCTTGTTTCAGTGAGAGCTCACATTAAGTACTGCCAATGAAAATTCGACTTAATGGTCAAATGTGATCATCAATATGTGTACTTTTGTCATTTTACCCTTATACTAATATTTTGATTATGTGAGATAATGGATATGATATAACTATATTTTGATTGATACGTTTAAGTCTCAGGAAGGAAAACCTTGAGCTCTTGATATTAAAAGTGTGATTTTCTCTGTTTTGGAGATACGGTCTCTTGACTGTAGTGTGAATTTTATGGTAAAATTGTTTGTCGGTGTGCTGTGTCTACAAGAATCGACGCGAGTACTTGTAGTAACTAGAATTGATTTCTAGTGTTAATAGCAAAATTTCTATTCAAAGATAAATACAAATTGTACAGTGAGCACATTTAAATGATCTAAGATTTTTTTATTTTATTTTCTTTTAGTTTATTAAATATAAATTAATAAATGAAACCTTATGGTAATCTCGTCTTTTTATAAGAATCATAAGACACTTGAGAGGGTAAGGAATATACATAAAACGTAATAAAAACATATGACGCGTTGTGACTTATGTGAGTTGAGAGTCGTACTATGAAGATACGAGAGTACGGCGGATCTCGGGGACTTCAAGAATGTAAGAAAGTCGCGTGGGATATTTCGGCTGCGAGTTATCTATGAACCAAGGTTGGATTACGAATGATGCATCACCTGGGGTGATGAGATCGTTACGATGTAGCAATAAAGGCAAAGTCCTTACTTATATATGCATATGTGAGCGTATAGGTGGTACCTTTAGCTCGGCGTCAATTCGTCCGCACCTGTACCACGTGCAGCAGAAAAACCCACAGGCGACCAAAGAAAAATCAACTCTGTGAGGAGAGTGTTGAGGAGTCAGTCCTCAGAATATTAGATGACCACAGTTGGTACCTGGAAGATGATCGTAAGGAGGCAGTCCTTGGGGGATATATGGCACCGAGTTGTGACACTAGTCACATAGCCGACTTGGCAATCCCGACAGAAATTACGAGTCATCATCGATTGGTGAGAGCCCTGTCATTGTACCGTGGAGAATGGGTGTACTCTCAATATGTCATCTAGCTCAAAATTTGTGTAAGACCACTGAGTTCTGGGAGTTCTAGTGGCAGCTGGCCAGTAAAAGATAAGTAAATTGTTCTAGTAAGGAAAACGGTTAGGTGTCGTGTGTGATCGGTAGATAACCACATCGACGTGGTTGATTATAGATGTTTGTGACTTCTAAAGTCGTTTTGTGTGTACTGCTTGACGAAGCAGAGAGTTACCCTCTTGTTTTATATTTTTTTAGGATTAGATGGCGGTTCCGGACCCACATCAGTTCTGGGAAGTTGAGTGCCTCTATGGGAGGTGGGAACCTGACCTGGTTAGACGCGTCGATCATTTCACAGGTTATATTCGCTTGGTTCATACTCCTGAATACGAGCTCAGAGTTTATCCTATTGTATATGAGTATTTAGCGCAGTGGACGCAACCTACATCACCCTATTATCATCCCACCGAACCTGTGGAGATTATTTATGTCTCTTCGACTGCTACGACATCTAGAGGACCAGTACCGCATCCAGCAGACCCCGAGGTCAACCCTACTGAGCCCTATTCCTCCCGGTTAGAGTTACTGTTAGGGGAGCATAGCGATCCTGAGCGTTGGGAGATGGCTCAAGCAGATGCGAAAGTACAGGCGTACATAGAGGAGGTTCCCACTGAGGGGAATCAGGTGGCACCAGTAGCAGTCGCAGCAGCGGTAGAGTTGGTTGTGGAGGCTCTAGCCGGTGGAGGGGGTTGGTTAGTGGAGTCCGACACAAAGAAGGATCCGGAGGAGGATCCCGAGGAGGACTCTGAGAGGGAGTCTCTTGGGGATTCTTTTGAGGTTTCCTCGCGTGAGTCTCACTGCTAGGACCACATTGACCAACGACCCACTTAGGCTTCTATTTTGAGTCTTCCATAGGGTAGATGTAGACGATGACTGCTCTGAGAGCTAGGATCTTATTTTGTTTTATCATGTATTTGGTTGAGTAGATCTAGGCATCTCAGATATTTTGTTGTACATATTCAGTCATCATGTGACTATGTAGTCTCTTTGTATACTTATGCTCTGGGAGTACATTATGTCTTTTGGTTACATATATGTATATATACATGTTTACATTTCTAGTCATATGTATTTTCCATTGTTTTGTTTCCAAATATTCGAAAAATTTATTTATTCTTTTACGATTGAAGCTATGTTTGACCTTTTTGTTGAATTAAATAATGCGTTATGATTGCTAAAAGAAATCAAAACTTTCGAAATTAAAATTAAATTAAAAGGTTTAAAAAAAAAATTCCTTGAAATTTCGGTTATGTTTCTTTCAACTTTCACGTGTTTTCTTAAATAAATTAAGTAAGGCATTTTACAGAATAATCAATTGAATCAAACATCATACGTTTATCATTATAGAATTTAGGGCGTTACACAACACATGCAAGAATTCAACTCAATATCATTTCATTCAACAACTAGAGGATCTCAATATGTTGTAGACATTACCAGGGATTCATTTTAGTTAATTAATCTTTTATTAATAATTGTTATTAGAGGACTTTCTTTATGTAATGTTTCAGTTGTTGGACATTTTTTTCAAAACTGTATTGTATTGTGACTGATTGATGGTATTTTGTTGATATATTAGGTCCCTGTTATAAAATTTTATCCAATTATAATTATGTTGTACAAGTATACAACGGAATAATGATTCCATTGTACACTTGTTCAACGGAATCGTGATTTCGTAATGCCCTTTTCAACGGAATCACGATTCCGTTGTATAAAGAGGGGTGCAGCGAAATTGTATAATGGAATCACGATTCCGTTGAACAATTTTGCTGTAGCCCCTCTTTATACAACGAAATCACAATTCTACTGTACACTTGTACAATGGAATCATGATTTTGTTGAAAAGCGTATTTTTGAAAATCCATAAAAAACCACCCACGTGGGTGGTGAAAATAGCAAAATCTGGGGTGAGAATAGCAAACCCTTCATCTAGTTGTATTTGTTTGGCATAGACATAGTGATATCTTTCCATTATAAAAAGAGTCACCTCCGGAAACCTCGTAAACAGAAGAGAAGCATGGACATAGGAGATGCAATTTGTTGGGTTGTTTGGCATCTACAAAGAATCCTACAAGATGATATTTTCATGGTGGAAGATCTTTAGCCAAATCACCTTAACTCTCATCTGACTTGTGGGATTTAACCGAAATCGCAGGTGGCACAGTCACAACCGAACACCAAATGCTCCGTGTGCTGTTCCTCTCCGATTCTTTTGTTCTCTCCAAACTCCACCTCTTATGTCGTTTACACTGGCAAAGAGGTTACCTTCAAAAACATGGTCCTGACCATTATCCCTAAGGTCTGGGAGAGGCTTGTAGTCACTTCTTTTTGCACCTTTCTTGTTTTCTTTCTTTACGACGTTATGGCACTGCTACTTGTATGGTCACTATTTATAATCGAAGGAAGAAGCACTTGGGGTGCAATTTTTTTTCCGGATAATAGTGATCTTATATTTGGCTGGCCTTGTGTACCTATCCATGGTTTGGCAATTCGCTAGTGTTGTGACTGTGTTAGAGGATTCGTATGGGTATGGGGCGATGAACAAGAGTAAGGAATTAACAAAGGGGAAGATGGGTGTGTCCATAATCATTGATTTGAAGCTCAAGTTTTTGTTCCTTCTGGTACAGGTTCTGTTCTTGATGGTGGTCATGAACGTATGGAAGCTGAAGCTGTTGATCGATCAGCTTAAGCTCGATGGTGAAAATACCATGTCGGGTTCTGTGTTTTCTGTTGTTGTCTCATTTGGCCCTGTTGATGCTAGTTATCCAAATTATGTTGTATTTTGTTTGCAAGTCCTACCACCACGAGATTGTATATTAACATAGGTCACCTCCAACTGTATATCAAAGAGATCAAGTATTATGAGTGTTGCCAAAATGTGAATAAAATTGATTTTGAATTATGTTGAAATGTTTTTATTTTAAAAATAAGTTGGTAGTAAAATTCAGAGTAATTTTTTTTATCTAACATAAAAATTATCTAAAATTATTTTAACTCAAAATTAATTTTGTACTAGAATCAATTTTATAACATAGATGTCAACATTTACCTAAAATTTAAATACCTAATTATTCAACGTGATTCCGAATAAGTCACGTGAAACCAAACAAACATTACTTATATATCTAAAGGAATATTCATATAACTTCCGTCGTTTATTGATTTCTGGGTGGCATAAGAACTATATATTATTGGACATGAACAAGAGAATAAATATGCAAAAGTAGTGAAACCCAAAGACGTCTCTGTATGCAGCCTGTGGCTTCCTTTGCAGAAAATATTAAATGCCTTCGATCACATTGGTTTGCTCATATATTAACTGAATTAATCAGCAATATATACATAGTATTCAACAACAAAAATAAAAAATCAGCAATATATAGCATTGTATGTGGTGGCTGCTACAGGTAAACGAAAAGGATAATTTTACTTAATCATAGCCAAAAAAGGATAACGCTACTCGTTCATTAAAATCTTACATGTTTTATAATTTTTTGATGAGTTATTATATTCATATAATGTTTGATTTCACGTTGAATCTTCTATAATCACGTTAAAATATAAATTAATGTGATTTCATGTGAATTTTTATATGTTTAGTTCCATGTTAAAAAATGAATTCAAAATTTAGAATTGATTCTAAGTTAAAATAACTTTGAGTATGGCATTCTCTTCATGATAAATCAATTCATTTTCTAATGTGATGATTTTGACAAGAGTTTGATACAGTTTAATTAAAATAAATTAATCCCAAATTTGTTGCTTGTATTTAGTATTTGTTCTAATTATAGAATTCGTATATAAATCATTTAATAATTTTTATAGGTTTTTAAAATATAAAAGTTTTTATAGTATTGATTTATTTATTCATCCAAATACTATTTTATTTATATTCATCCAAATAATACATTTTTTTTTTGTTATTATGTAAAACTGGATAAAGTGATTTTGATTCAGAATTGTGTTGGGCTTAGTGAGTTAGATATAAGCCCACTTTGAAGTGGTTTGAATTTGGCCCATAAATTTCTTCGCACGATCATGGTGAGAAGATAGACAGTGTATCAGTTTAGTTTAAGTGTTTAACTATGATCTGAGACTAGACAGAGAAGTGGAGTCCTCGAGATTCCTAAACCAGGTTGCGACCAACTTTGCAATCTCACCTCGAATCAATCGACACTCACTCAGCGGAAACCCTAGAAACTGAAACAATAGAATGCGAAATTAGAGATTGCAAATGGTGGGAAGAGGAATGGCGAAGCATTCGGTGGCAATGGCGAAGAAGCGGTGGCCAATAATGTTGGCGGCATTCTTGTCCGTCTCAACAGTGACGGTGCTCTTAATGAGATCCAACAACTCCGATTCCTGCAACACCAAGCATTTTACTATAGCACAAGATAATCAGATTCGTTCCCCTGTCCAAGTCACAAATGCCGCTTCCAGTCCCCTAAATTTCATGAAGTCGAAGCTAGTTCTCATGGTTTCGCACGAGCTATCTCTTTCAGGTGCTTTATAACATACCAAATCGAATCTCTCTCTCTCTCTCTTTTTTTGTTTTTTTTTTGTTTTTTTTAATTTTCCGTTTGATGAGAAAAGAAAATAATATGGATTGGATTCACTTGCAGGCGGGCCTTTGCTGCTGATGGAGTTGGCGTTTCTGTTGAGAGGCGTTGGTTCTGATGTTGTTTGGATCACTAATCAGAAACCTGCGGAGCCTGATCAGGTCATTTACAGTTTGGAAAGTAAGATGTTGGACAGAGGAGTGCAGGTAATTTACGTTTCCCTTTTTGTTGTTATTTGGGTGTAGGGATTCAGTTATAACCTGCCATCGAACTCAGCTGAACTAACTCTAGTTTCTATTATAAGATAAGGAAACATGTGTATACTATACAGTCATGTAACTCCAACATAAATCACGAGGGAGCCAGAGTGAGTGGTCGATATGTACATTAGTTTACTGGTTGTGAATATTCGTCACCCAAATTGCCTGTTTCAAGTCAAACTTTAATTAATAATATTCTCCTATTTTTCTATTCACATTTAATTCATGGCAATTTAGAAAATTGCAATTGAAAGTCCTTTGTGGTGAGTGTCAAAGTAATGCTGTATGATTTTTTTATTTTTTGCGTTTGCAAATGTAAAGTTGTGTGCATCAATACTTCAATAGTCTGCAAATAGTGAACCTCCAGTGAAAGTAGGTTTAAATACCTTTTTGTTATCTGAAGTTTACCTCGATTTTGGTTTTGGTTCCTATATTTTAAAAGATTGGGTTTTGATTCCTATAGTTTCATTTTGTTTAGATTTTGGTCCCTATAGTTTAACAACATTGGTTTTCATAGTTGTCTCTTGAAGGGTATGGGTGGGTTGTGGTGAATTGCTAGCAGCAGAGACCAAAGCTTAAATGGAATGAAATCATAGGAACCAAAAAACAAAATCAAGATAAACTATAGAGACCAAACATGTATTTAAGCAGTGAAAGTATATGACTAATTAATATGCTATTCCTGTTAACCTACTAACAGAATTTAGACATTTAACCACTGGAGATGCTAGTGGATGAATATGCTATTGCCTATTGTAAGCTTTTTGAAATATTTTTCCATGATTTCAATTTAGCATTGATTTCTTCAAAAACATGATAAAGAGAGGAATTGTTCTTCACCCCTTTCTTCTGTTTCTTGAATTGATTGATTTGGATATTAGTTCTGATATTTAAGAAATGGCTAGACCAGCATTTTGTATCCATGTGTTATTGGACTTCTAACTGCATCCTTTGTTTACATGTTTGGCTCCTGTTAGGTCCTGTCTGCCAAAGGTGAAAAGGCTATAGATACAGCTCTCAAAGCAGATATGGTCATTCTAAATACTGCCGTAGCTGGGAAGTGGTTGGATGCCGTTCTCAAGGAAAAAGTTGCCCGTGTTCTTCCAAAGGTTTTATGGTGGATTCATGAAATGCGAGGGCATTATTTCAAAGTGGAATATGTTAAGCACCTCCCTTTTGTTGCAGGTGCCATGATTGATTCACATACAACTGCAGAGTACTGGAAAAATAGGACCAGGGAGCGTTTAGGGTATGCTTCCAACATCATTTGATAGATTTTTCCTGCTACTTGTTCTGTGTGACTGCTATAATTTGAGTTGTGTTTCTTACTGTATGCTTTGGTCCAACTTTGTAGGATTAAAATGCCTGAAACTTATGTTGTACATCTTGGAAATAGCAAGGAGCTTATGGAAGTTGCAGAAGATAGTGTAGCAAAGAGAGTTCTTCGTGAGCATGTTCGGGAATCTCTTGGAGTGAGAAATGATTATCTACTTTTTGCCATCATAAATAGTATGATCTCTTCCTTGTTGGTCACTACCAATACTCATTTGATATTCATTTGTAGTTCATTGGACTAGTTTTATCCAATCTAATGCTTGATTTGCTATCAAAGTAGCAAGGTTATTACCTGATTGACATATTTTTTATTCTAGTTTCTCTTTTCCTTTTGTTGTGCATGCCAATTTAATCCTTTCCTATGTGTAGTGTTTATAAATTATATCCTTTTTATTCATTTTGACATCCTTTTTCCAGTCTATATTTTAAGCCCTGAGATGATA
This sequence comes from Pueraria montana var. lobata, assembly GCA_026413185.1. Lineage (NCBI taxonomy): Eukaryota > Viridiplantae > Streptophyta > Magnoliopsida > Fabales > Fabaceae > Pueraria > Pueraria montana. The sequence continues at coordinate 5,452,701 of CM048652.1, forward strand.
TAATTGCAGGTGTTTCTCGTGGTAAAGGGCAGGATCTATTTCTTCGCTCCTTTTATGAAAGTTTGCAACTCATTCAGGAGAAGAAACTCCAGTTGCCATCTTTGCATGCTGTGGTCGTAGGGAGTGATATGAATGCTCAGACAAAGTTTGAAATGGAACTGCGCAAATTTGTTATTGAAAAAAAGATTCAGGACCGTGTTCACTTTGTTAACAAAACCCTGGCTGTGGCTCCTTACCTGGCTGCTATTGATGTTCTTGTTCAGAATTCTCAGGTATGTTCTGATATATACTCTGCCAAGTTGATTATGAAACAGAATGTATATTTCATTCTATTGTTCGGCATAATGAAAGTTGCTATATGACTGCAACAGGGGAGCAACATTATAGATAATGGGGATCACTCTCGAAATTCTAATAGAAACCCTTAATTTTTTTAATGAAATATAATTTTAAGTCCTTTTTTTTAAAGTCCATTTTAGTTCTGTTTAATGTTTATTTTGGTTTTTGCCTTTTTGGGCTTCATTCATGATTGTGCTTCTCTCCATATCAGGCACGGGGAGAATGTTTTGGAAGGATAACCATTGAAGCAATGGCATTTCGGCTGCCTGTACTGGTATCTCCTTTACTACATATTATAGTTGCCTTGTCAGCATGACCTTTCCATTTCTAAATTTTTTTTATTTTTAATTGCCTCTAATTATTTCACTTTTGTAAGCTTTTATGGCCTTAATGAAGCACCAAATTTTCGTTTTCAATGCTAACATCATATAAAAAAAAGATAATTTCAATTATTTTTTCCAAATTATGTTTCCTTCCTATGCATGCTCATTAGCTATATCTTTGTGGGAATTCCAACTCTTAATTTATTTATTATCCATCAGTCCATCTGAGTTTTAAGCACTTGAATTTACTTTTGTTGTTTTTTAAAAGGAAAAGTACTAGGATAACTTTTGGCAACTTGAGTTTCACCCTATGCACTGTTCTTTCGAATATGTCAACCTTTGTCACTTATTTAACTTCCAATTTGCTCAATCCTCTACCTCCACCTTCTAGTTATCAAAGTTGTTTTTAAGGTATGCTTCCGTGATTATTGAAAATTGAAATCAGGGCAGACTGGCAGAGAAGTATATTTTGGTTTCTGTATGTCTTTTTTATCAAGAAATATTTACTCATAACAATAAGGCTTAATTGTAGATTTTACCACCCAACTTTCATTATTTTGCGAATTTTACCACCCAAGTTTTTTTTTTTGCGAATTTTACCACCAAACTTTCATCATTTTGCGAATTTTACCATTCAAGTTATTTTTTTCGCAAATTTTACTATCCAACTTTTATCATTTTACAAATTTTAGCACCTAAGTTTTCAATTTTTGTGCATTTTACCATCTTGATGTTTCACCAAAAAAAAAAAAAGTTTTCAATTCTTTAACTTTTTTTTTTGTGAAACATTAGGGTGGTAAAATATGCAAAAATTGAAAACTTAGGTGGTAAAATTTGTAAAAATAAAACTTGGGTGGTAAAATTTGCAAAATTATGAAAGTTTGATGATAAAATTTGCAGTTAAGCCTAACAATAATATACAGCCAGTGCTGGGCTAACGTGAGTGAGATACAGAATATTGTCACAGTTGTTGGCAGTTAAATAATAGTTTCTGTTCATTTTTTAGTTGCAAGGTTAATTGAGCTCCTTCTAACTACATTCGATTCTTGGTGATTTCAGTTAAATAAAATAATAGCTTCTGTAAATGACCTATCTTGTTACCTTCGTACTGTTTCAACTTGGTCACTGCTGTTTAGGAATCTATACAATCATGTCTATTATTGTTTTTTTCTTGTAACTTGTGTGTTCATTATAAATATTACCAGGGAACTGCAGCTGGAGGCACGATGGAGATTGTGGTGAATGGGACAACCGGTTTGCTGCATCCTGTTGGAAAAGAAGGCGTTACACCTCTCGCAAAGAACATTGTGAAATTGGCAACTCATGTTGAGAAGAGGCTGACTATGGGAAAGAAAGGGTATGAGAGAGTGAAGGAGAGGTTTTTGGAGCACCATATGTCACAGAGAATTGCATTGGTTCTGAAGGATGTTTTACGGAAGGCTAGGCAATAGACATTAAATTAACCAGGTTAGGTACTTCACTGTTAAATTGTATATTTATTCCACAGGAAAAAGAGAAAGAGAATGGTTCGGTGAGAATGAATTGTATATCCAGTGTCCTTTATACCATACAGGAATGCGAGCAAGTCTGACACTCTTTTTGACACGGACTTCATTATTAGTTGAAATTGATGTAAAACTCGCTAAATAAAGTGGCTATCACTCTCTATTTATCGAGTTTAACATAAATTTCAACTAATAATAATTGTGTTTTACCTAAAGAAAAAAATAGAGTATGTTGGGAATAGTGCATTGCTAATAGTATTTCTTTGTATCCCATGAGATACAATTATTTTCCTTGTATCGGGGCGCATCTTGTTTTGCTTGCCAGGAGCATCCAAACGAATACTTGGCTAAAACTCTAAAACTCAATTAGGTAGGTACAAGGAATTTTTGCGATTGTGGTTGAGTTTATTTTGATAAAACAATTATTTTTTTGAGTGGGTTTTTGGAAATAAAAAATAAAAAACAAACTAAACCAACTTGGTTTTCTTAGGAATAAGGGGAATCACTTTAGTTTGGGATTGAATTAAATTATTAAATTGTTACGTGGTTTAAAAAAGATGGCCTCTTCCTAAACTGTTTTTTTTTTTTTTTTTTTCAAAACAATTTCTTATTAATGCACGACACTGTTACACTAATGTAGTGTTTGGTAGAGTGAAATGAAAAAGAATGAAAGTTTTGAAATAAAGTATAGTATAAAAGTGTGGGTCCTATCTATTTTTACGGTTCATTTCACTTATTTTCACTCTCTTTCGGTGTAAACAAATGGAGGTTAAGTGGCAAAATCGGCTAGTGCGTGCCTTGTTACCAGCCGCTAAAAATTGTTTTGATGCAGGTTGAAAAATGTAATGTATCTCGTCTATGGGTGGGTTGGTCCATCAAAAAAGAAAAGAGTTATCAATAAACAATTTTAGGTTTCTGTAAATTACTATACCTTTCACTTGTTCACTAAATAGTTTTTAATTACATTATTCTATTTAACTTCTCTAAGTGCTTTGTGTCTAACTAATACTAATAAAAAGATTTTTTTCATTTTCTTTATCTAATTTAAAAATTAAAAAAAATTGTTAGTTCAACAGGGTTGGCCATCGAGTTGGTGAATTGAATATCTAACTCTATTTGTCTAAAAAAAGTGGGTTAAACAAGTTGATCCATTGGATAAAATTTATTTTGCCACCTATATAAAAAAGTGGCCACATTGTTTTTTCTTACAAAGTTGTCACAATAGATTAATCTAATTAAGTTAAAAGTTGAGATAATTTAACTTGACTCACTTTTTTGGTGGGACAAAAATGCCAATTTGGTTGGATTGATTCACCTATTTTTCTTTTAAAAAAACAATAAACTAAAAAATAAAAATATTTTCTATAAAGCTTATTTTATGATTGGTCTACAAGATATTTTTGGCTTATTTTTATAAGTTCTCCAGGATTATAAAAATAGATTATGTAGAACTTATAAACTACTAGGATCAGTCTAATGGTGGAAAGTTGGAAAAAGAATAATATGCATAAGGTCATGAATTTGAATCTCAATGTGACCTTTATAAAAAAAAAAAAAAAAGATTACACAAAACTTATGAAAAAACCCAACTTCAAATCCTGTGAGGCCAAATATATGGAGTGTGCTTAATTTTTATTTTTCATTTCTTCCTTCTAATTTGTCATGACTCTCAAACACTTTCATCGAATAACTAATAAAATAACAAGTGCAATATTTTCACTACATATGATACATGAACAAATTAATATAAATATAAAATTTGGTTAAAAATAACAATATATCACAACATAAATTATTTATCATAAATCTAAAATATAATTTATATGCTAAAAAATATTTATTTATTATAAATTTTAATTATAATATAATTTATATATTTGGAATTATTTATTAGTTGTTTATTATAAATTATAATTTATAAATATTAGTTATATAAAATAAATATTTATGTTGTTTAATGCACAAACTAAAATATTAATATATTTGATTAGATGAACTCAAATTTGATTAGATAATATATTATTAATTTATTGCTTATGCACAACTTGTGCTTAAGCCAGCTTTCTCTCATCTAATGGAATTTTTGCTTATAAAAAAATATGTTATTAATTTTATATTATATTTGTTAATGTTAAAAATTAGAATATTATACTATTCTGATTCTATTAATAATAACGATTTATAGGAACATAATCTTTAATTTAGAAGAAACAAAATATCCTCTATTTATGTGTAATTAATGTAATTAACCTATATAAACACGCATAACTCTGACACGATTTTCCTTCCATTATACTTCTGTTTTCTTCTATTTTAACCGTTAAGATTTTATTTCTAAATTTATTTGGAGTTGAAATTTTAATTTTAACTTGGGGGAGGGACAATTTGGTGGTAGGGTTAGTGGTAAAAATTAAAATTGCGACACTTTACGTGACAGCTTAAGCTTTCCTAGTCATAACTCACAACACAAGCTACTTCGTTCTGCTTCGGCGTTCGACTTTGTGTAACCAACCTCACCCACCCTTCTTTCCTTCTTCCGATTTCGAAGATGGCTGACGCAGAGGATGCCGTACGACGCCGTAATGCGGTTGCCGAATATCGAAAGAAACTTCTCCAGCACAAGGAATTGGAATCCAGAGTCCGATCCGGTTTGTCTCTCACTTTTACTTATTCTCGAAACTCGCAGTTTTAGGGTTTTGTAATTATGGATTTGCTTCGCATCAGACAACCCTATTAATTATAGTTCTTTGATTAGGTTTTTGTGTTTTTTTTTTTGGAGAAAAGTTTCTGCGGTTTGGTTGAGTTGAATGTCTGACCTAGGTTAAATTTGATTTTGATTACTTTACATCTTTTTATGGGAATTAGGGTTAGGTTATCTACTGGATCTATTGTTAAAATCAAACTGAGATTCGTTGAATGAAATAAGTGAATTCCTAGTTCAGCAATGAAATCTAGGCACAGTTCTTAGTCTGAGAGGACACGATCGTTATATCTGAGCGTGGTTGTTGATGGATAAGCCACAATCTGTTTCCTGCATGCCCTATACCGTTTCAGAAAATGGAATTTCCTTTTTGCTTGCGATTTTATGATAAGTTTCATTAAATTTCTTCTTAATTTTGGGACAACTTTCCGAAGTCTTCAATTTATGGACTTTAATCCTGATAGATGAGACTCGTGAGTTACTGACTTTGGATTAAAAACTCAAATTGCAGTCAGGGAGAATTTGCGAGCTTCAAAGAAAGAGTTCAATAAAACAGAAGATGATTTGAAGTCTCTTCAAAGTGTTGGGCAGATCATTGGCGAAGTTCTCAGGCCTCTTGACAATGAACGCTGTAATTATTCAGTCCTTTTATTTTCATTTAAATGATATTTCATTGTTCAACTTCGTTCTTCTTTAATTCTGTTGCCAACATAACGTTTTATAAATACTGAGTTACATTAAGGCTTTTTCTTTTTTGTTCCTGACTTTATCCCTGAGCTAATTCTGTTACTTATAAAACTTGTATGCCTTACTGATTCTTGATTCTTTTTTCATAATTAAATTTTCTGAGCTAACTACCCAATAAGTTATCCCTTCTGTTTCCTGATTGATATGAACTTAAGAGTAAGTCAATGGTTATAGAATTTGTTTGTTATTGTTTTCTCAGTGATTGTTAAAGCAAGCAGCGGTCCCAGGTATGTGGTTGGCTGCCGCAGTAAAGTGGATAAGGAAAAATTGACTTCCGGGACAAGGGTGGTTCTTGATATGACAACACTCACCATAATGCGAGCTCTTCCTCGAGAAGTAAGTCATCACAGTTTATTATTTTAATATTTTCATTTTATGAACATGTTCTTGTCTTGTTGGGCTAACATCAGATTTATTTTATCCCTGGTGGTCACTATTGTCACTAATTCTCTGTCGTTTGAGTTGCCAGGTTGATCCAGTAGTTTACAATATGTTGCATGAAGATCCTGGTAATGTCAGCTACTCAGCTGTTGGTGGCTTATCTGATCAGATCAGGGAATTGAGGGAGTCAATTGAACTACCTCTGATGAATCCTGAGCTCTTTCTTCGAGTTGGAATTAAACCTCCAAAGGTGATTTACCTTTTCACTGCCCTTTCTAGTCTGTGACCTCTATTAGTGTTAATCTATGTTTTAGATTTTTAGTAGTTGTTTCATGTCATTTTTTCTACATATTTTTTTAGTGGAAGCTTATTTTATTTGTAAGGCCTTACTTTTAAATTTTACATTTGATCAACATCTTTTCAATTCTAATCTTTCAGGGTGTTCTCCTTTATGGGCCTCCTGGTACTGGTAAAACATTGTTAGCTAGGGCAATTGCCAGTAATATAGATGCTAACTTCCTAAAGGTCAGATTATGTTTCTTTTATAAATTCTGTGTGCTTTGAAGTTTTCTTCATTTTAAAATTTATTTTACCTTCCCTTCATTCTGATGTAGGTTGTTTCAAGTGCCATAATTGATAAGTACATTGGAGAAAGTGCCAGGTTAATCAGAGAGATGTTTGGTTATGCACGTGATCACCAGGTGAGATACTTGTGTGAAGTTGTCTTCCTATAGGTTTACACATACTAATTGAAAGATGTTCTAAATCTATACTTTTCTTGATTAGCCCTGCATCATTTTTATGGATGAGATCGATGCCATTGGTGGTCGTCGTTTCAGTGAGGGAACAAGTGCAGATCGTGAGATTCAGAGAACGCTAATGGAGCTGCTTAATCAACTTGATGGATTTGATCAACTTGGAAAGGTATATTTTATTCCATAATCCCATTTAACTTAGAGTTAAAAGCTTGATCTGTTGTAGCAAATTCCAAGGTTAAGGAACTTTTGTCTTTTTTATTTATTATTATTTTTTTGTGGAGGTAGTGGGTGGTAGGTCTTTGGTAAGCCTGTACAGAATGCAATTCATTAATTTTTTTTTTTTTTAAATGTTATAGACATGGCTATATGCATATATTAAATAAAAATACGGAGAATGCAAGCCCATATGTTGAATACGTTTCATATACCTTTCACTTTCAGATTGTGACTTTACTTTCACTTGTTGAATTGTTTCTAATGTGAAAAATGGACTTGCAAATTGTGTCATGAATCATAATGTTTACAAATGAATTCTGCACCGACCATTTATTGAACAAATGAAAGAGCTGCTATTTCATAGCCTGGTGATAATGAAATTGTAAAGTTGAAAACAGTGTTATCAAAAAGCGGCCATGGTGGAAGGCGGTGGTGGAATTTCCTCTGGCCGCCATATAAAGGCGGTAGCGTGGCGGGTTTTCGGCGGCGGGCCATGGCGGCCGCAATAGTCAAAGTGGAATAGCATTTGCGAGCGGCCATGGCGGAAACGTAGTCGCAGCTTTTGAAAGGGAGAAGATGAAGGTGTTGGGTCATGCGACCCGACCCAGGCCCAACGTGAAATAGGGGTCTGAAACCCTAAAAGATTTAAAAGATAGATGGGTCATTTCCCGATCCATACCCAGCCCAATAACCCTTTAAAAAAGCTTCTAAAAAACAAAGAAATGGGTTGGGTCGTACGACCCGACCCGAGCCCAAACTTAAAATAATAAAACAAAAGATTAGAAAAAAAGGGATCATAAGTTCATAACCCTCGAGCTTCAAATCCCTAATTAAAAAATTCATTCATGCTCTGATAAGGTGAAAGAAACCGCACGACCCCGACTTCGCTTCCGCAACCGCAGCTACCTCTGACCTTAAACCGCACATTCACCGTGCAACCAGACCTACCCACGACCCCAAACAACACTTGCTCTGCACTTCTGCACCTTTTTTCTGTTTTTTATTTATATTCACTGTTTTTTTAGTATTTATGTGTGGGTGTATATTTGTCTGCCATGGCTTCCGCCATTTGCCGCCATGCCATCCGCCATATGTTTATGGCGGATTTTGGGCCCTCCGCTATACTCCGCCATCCGCTATTAACAACACTGGTTGAAAATCAATTTTGTACATGCTTTTTAAGTTATGGAATATTTTTATTATTTTATTAGACAGTTCATTCCTTTATATGGTATAATTCAAATGAAATAAATATAAAAGCATTGACCTTTCTCATTCATGTATTCTTATGGATATGGTGATTTTTTCTACAAATGAATGCTGAACAAAAATTTAATGGTGGATTCGTGATGACATTGCTGTCTACATTTCTGTCGTAGGTTAAAATGATAATGGCAACAAACCGACCTGATGTACTTGACCCTGCTCTCCTGCGTCCTGGGAGATTGGATAGAAAAATAGAAATCCCTCTGCCTAATGAACAATCAAGGATGGAAATTCTTAAGATTCATGCTGCTGGAATCGCTAAGCATGGTGAAATAGACTATGAAGCTGTTGTGAAGCTTGCAGAGGTGAGTGGAGTTGGCTTGGGTGGGTTTTATTAACAGTTAGTGCATGTCTGATGTATTTGCAATTGTGCAGGGATTTAATGGAGCTGATCTTCGAAATGTCTGCACAGAAGCTGGAATGTCAGCAATTCGTGCAGAGCGTGATTACGTGATCCATGAAGATTTTATGAAGGTGAGTTCTTGTTTAGGAAGTAAATTTTCTGTGTATTGATGGTCACGAAGGGTCAACCTCTCCTTGTCACTTACGGGGATAATAAATTTATTTCTTACTTCGGTTCCAGGCTGTTAGGAAACTGAACGAGGCTAAGAAACTTGAATCCAGTGCACACTACAGTGCTGATTTCGGTAAAGAGTAGAATCTATTGCAAAATTCTTGCAGAGCCATGGATATCTAGGCAGTGCATCTCAGAGTTGGAAATACCTTGGGCAAGTTACTCAATTCGTAGAGCTAAGCGTGATCTTCCCTTTGGGTTATGGCTTGTGTTATCCGAATTCTAAATTTGAAAGGATAACTTGATCGAACGGTAAAGGGGTGTTCAATTGAATTGTATTATCGTTGCCCCCAAACCCCTTTTTCTGGATTGTAGAAGTGCGACTCACATTTTATACTGGATCTTGGCATGTGCACGATTTTTCTATTTTAAAGAATTAAAATTGCTTAATTTTACACATTTACTTGATTGTCAATTTATTGTTTATTTATGACTTAAATATATTTTTAATCTCTCAAATTTGAAATTATTTTTTTAGTTCTTGGAATCTGCACAATGTTCTTTCTAATCCTCTTTATAGCGAGTTAAACAAGAAATAAGAAATTCGTAATTTGTAATAATTTTTTACTGTTAGAATTTGATTTTTTATTTTATATTTTAAAATTTGATTTTTAGCAATTAAAAACTGTCAAAATTAAGTTAATAAAAAATTAAAAATTCATTAGTCACTTTAAATATCATTTTAATTTTTTTTATTGATTTGATTATGACGGTTGAAATTGTATTTTAAAATTTAAAATAAAAAATTAATTTCTTAGTTAAAAAATTATTATATTACAAATTTTTTAATTTCTGTTTGGTACACGTGAAGAATGACTAAAATAAAGTATTATGCGAATTTCAAGACTACAAAAAATAATTTTAAATTTGGAGGATAAAAAATGACCTAAATTTAAGAGATTAAAAATATATTTAAACTTTTATTTATTTAAAAAGTAGAATAACCACCCTGCAAATTATGGCTTTGCTTTTCTGGACGTTACGATTATATGTGGAGACGTTAAAACGAGTTTTTTCCGGGGGGAAAAAAAGGGTAGGTACGTTTTTATTTGCTCTGAATTTCAAGACTAGTGTTAATGTCTTATACGGGCGCATTCTTTTGCTAAAGCACGTCACACTAGCGATATTATCCATCTTAATTTGTCAAAAAATAGCATTTTTAATTTGTTTGATTCCAATCGAATTTTAAAAAACTATGCAATTCATTTTTCAAAATAATATCTCAGTCGAGGGGTTTCTTTCACTTTTAATCTATCTACTATCTAGAATATGAATGAAATAAACACTGGTCAGTGGTCACCGTACATAATTTTTAAGCCTCAAGCAGGTTGAGTGCAGCAACCAGAGTCAATGTTGTTAACACACAAGTAAGGGTTGTGTTACAACATTTAATACAGGTGGTGTATTTGTTTCTTTCGTCAACATGGTGGGAACTTCTGGTGACAAGTTAAATTTGAATCTAAACTATTACTAAAGCTAGACTGCATAGAAAATATAAAATTCTAACTTGGTGTTACTAGTATAATTAAAGAGCTCCTGCTATCAAAAAAAGAGCTCCTGCGACTAAAAGCTATGGCTAGCGGAGCTCAGTCTTTGCGATGACTGGCCCAAAAGCCCTTCTTCCTGACAGAATCATTCTCCAATAGGGAACGGCTCCACTTGGATCCCAGTGAAAAATGCCGCCTCAAGAAGGGCTTTCCAAATGAACTCCTTGTACTGGAGGAGCTAGGCTCCATCTTTGAAACTATATCTTTTAGGCGATCAAAAACATCTAACCCACCATCATCACCGTAGCTATCAACTACTCGGCTTCTGGATATCTTGTAGTTCTTGGCCTTGGTCTCTGATTCATTCCTAAGACCTTTTTTCGATAACTTTGACGACTGCTTCTCTCCAACCATACAAATTGGACAGTATGGATCATAACTATCTGCCTCTGGTGTCATAGTTTCCAAGCATTCTGCGTGATACACATGACCACAGACCAGTACAGCAACAACTGAAAGGTCACTGCTGGCCATAAATTTCTGGCTGCCCCATGCAGATCTCTCGGTTAAGAGCTTCGAGCAAGCCCCACAACATTGTAAATCCATGGAGGGAGAATACGAGAACCTGCTACTAGTTCCACTTATCTTGTGACGACCTGAACCCGAATACTCACTATCAAAAGACCACCTTTCCTTTTGAGATGAGGCCACCATTTCAGAAAAGGTGCGCATAGACCAGCCATCAGATGACCCGCATTGGGATCCCATTGCCATATCATTGCTGCAATTGGAGAGTACAAATGATGGCCTTCCCTCAGAAATTGAGGTGTCAGGTGATTTCAGACCCAGAATTCGACTGTCAGAAATTTGTCTCAACAATGGGTGTCCTGGAGAACGATGAGCCCATCTGGATGGCGTTGAGTTAGGAAGATTGTGATAACTATGATTAGGCATTGGATCTGTCATAGGTGTTGAAAAAACTGAAGGAATTGAACGATTTGGTATTGAAGATTCTGCAATCTCTTGTGATTCAATCAGATTCTTCACCTAAAGAGAAATATAGAAGAGTGAGGCCAGTTCAACACATTAAAAGGCTTGTAATTCAGATATTGAGCAATTCTTCTTTATCAAATTTAGCAGTTCAAAACTCACCACTGCAGAGCAATTACTTGACATGGATAGATCTGCAACAGGTGCAAAGAGGAAGAAGAAAGAAAAATTAATTCCCAAACAAAAAAATCAACAGCCGAGGAAACCAGAGCATAATCAAATGGATGACAGGAAGCAACATATGTCACCAAAATATAGAATCTTATAGACAAGAAACAAACAGCAGATGAAAGGCAATGCATGATATAAAGAATACCAATTTGAAAGAGAGATCCTTGCATACAAAATAAAATTATGAAAAAAGAATCTAGAAATGAGCAAGATTGAAAAAGGTCGGTTTTTCATCTTTTTCAAAAGAAAATGAATCTAGAAAAAAGCAATGATTAATAAAGGAACTTTTAATCCCTGAGTGCACAGCCGAACCATTTAAAAATGAAGTGCAAGGGCCCTATTGATATAATCGAGCCACCCTTACATTGATGCTCACTTCACCCCCTTGTCAGGACTCAGGTAGAGGGTGAAGTTACTGTAAGTCTGTAACCAGTCTAAATGGCCAGAGCAATTTCTAGACACCACTATAGAACCTTATTAATAACTAATAAGTAGTGAAAGGAACAGCATGAAAAAAATAAAAAACCCAAAGTTGGGTTCAGCCAGAGAGCTTAACCAAAAATTTCCCTATTGCCTCTGATGGAAAGACAAAAGTGAAGCTAGCTTGAGGAAGTGAGCACAGTAAATTCAAAGATAATTTCCAAAAGAATTTATCCATCAGCAAAATCTACTTTCAAAAATTGGGGTACTCTAAAAACATGAACTGCCATGAGCTAATGTTCCAGTACATTTCACAAAAGAATAGTAGAGTTTACATTTACCTGAAGATGGACTCATCTGACTTGTAACTAAATGCTCACGAACAGGGGACTTCAGAGACATAGGTGTTACAGAATTATCCAGGTTGCTTCCCCCATCAGATAAATTGCCTCTTTCAGAACTTAATGACCCTTTTAACTCCATGCTGACATTTCTGCTGACTCTGTGAGATGTTTGAAAGGAAGGATCCTCAATTTCACCAGCAACACGGCCCCAACTATCCCATCGAAAACTCCATGATGGAGAACATACGGCATTTCTATGTAAACTTTCACCTCCAGTTCTGCTAGGAATAGTATGATCCTTGGCAGCAACACAACAAGCTGATCCCATGATAACTGCTGACATACACAACAGTCAATCTAACTTGCAGACACAAAGACTAATTAATAAGTCTTGTATAGGTAAGTTAAAGAACTGCCAATGAAGAGAACACATCCAATTATATATCAAAAGCCACCACAACGTTCCAACAAGAAAATCTAATCCTACCTCCTTTTGAAGAATAAACAAAATGGAAATTTGATTAAATTCAGATTACTGTTAACAGGTGTTAGAAACCATCCAGAGGCCAAAGCTCTAAATATAAAAGCACAATCGAATCATTTCATTTATATGCAACCAAACAATCAGTGAGCAATGAACATTACATCATAATATTCAATTGCTAAATGAAAAGCCAAAAATGTGCATAGCACTAAAACCCTCCTAGAAACTACAAGATAATAAAAACACTGATGCACATAAATGTGTCCGGTAAAATAATGACAGCCATTGACCATGTTCCCTATACAGACACCAAAACTTTCTAACTGCCACCAATCATAGAAAAAGTGATTCCAAAATAAATTACTAGCAAAAACAGTTACAGCCTAACTTGCAAAAAGGAATTTGAACATTCGCACTCACAGAGTTGAAAGCACAACACAGAAATGCACTCCAAAGCCAATACTGAGAATTACACGGTTAAATTTCATAAAAAATCCATGAAACTCTGAAAAATAAAAAAAAATAAAAAAAAAAATCTCCATTTATAAAACCACCCAATAATAAATGGTTAGGAAAAAAAAAAAATCGAAACGGTTGCAATTTTTTCTCCAGTGACACGACTCCCTTGTCCGTAACAGAAAGAAAATGAATCATTCAGCTACGCACAAAATGAGGCGATGTTTTTGGTGTCGGATAAGAATGAGTTTTTTTATAATAAAAAAAAAAAAGAAAAACTAGGGTTTTGAAGTGTTGCAAAGACGAGTTCATTAACAGAGAAGTACTAGAAATAGAGAGGGGAGATTAAGGATGAAGAAGGAATGTTATGTTACCTCTTCAACTTCAAATGAAAAGTTTGAGTTTCGGAGAAAAAAATGGAAATCATTTGCAAGTAGTCATTTTCGGCTTCGTCTTCGGTCTTTGGCTTCGACCAGTGTACGGTGTTTGTGTAACGCCGTCTCTGTAGTGTATAAGGCTGAGACTTCAGCAGCAATCGTTATCACGGAGTTAAGTTAGGTCATAGTCTTCGGGCAGAGGATGTTGAACATCATGTTTCCTTCCCCGCCTTTATTTTTTGTCTCTTCTCTTCTGCCTCAGCTACTGTCATGTTTTTTGAAAATAAAACAAAAAAACAAGTTTATAATAATATGAATGAACCTCAAATCCTCAATCATGGCATTTGTGGATTAGATTGTAGTATAAAAATAATAAAAAATATCCTCAGATGTAAATTCTTGTGCCGCCATATGTAAATTCACATTGTACATTATGGTATATTTGTATAAGAAAAAAAATAGAGAGAAGAGAAAATATAAATAATTATATATTTTCTTTTGTTTATTTTAAGATAAAATATAAAATAATGAAAGAAGAGTTAATTTGTAAAAATAAAAATTTAAAATTTTCTCTTTTTTCTAATTCAAATTAAATATATATATATATATATATATATATATATATATATTCCTTCTTAATTTATTTTAATATATAACAAGTAGAAGGTTAGAATTAGGTCACATGAATATGTGATATATATTCTTATATTATAAATTAAAATATATAATTTAAAAAGTGAAATTTTTAGTTTTTTATTCCCTCTTTTAGACATTAACAACATTTTTTCTTTATTTTGTATATGTATTTCACACACTACTCTTACAACTAATAAAAAAAAATATTTCTCAATCGTCTCAAACTATCATTATTTTACTTTTATCTACGAACTTTTTTAGTGTTTATTCCTTTCAATTTTTTTCTTAATCTTTACCTCTAAATTGAATTTCAATGTCTTTTTTTTTTAAGAAATTGACAATGGTTAAAAAAAATACATATTACGATTTAAAATGTTCATCTAAATTTAAAATATAATTTATATAAGCATCGTGTAGACCTCTGGACCGGATACTTGCCTTAGGCCCCCAATTACTTAGGGCCTCAATTTTTTTCACATTTTTTAATGAATTATTTATTAAAAATCTAGTTTGACTATCTACTATGTCTAAAATAAGAAAGAACATGAAATTATCACCTAATCTTGACAACTTGACCTTTGTTCACTAATCTAACCATATCTTGAGCTATGAAACTTATTTTTGGGTGAAACCAAAGTCATTGGTCAGCTAACATCAAATGCTACATTTCTTACGAAGACATCTAAATCTAATTGGATCCTTAAATTTACTTAGCAAGACCCCAAATTTGCTCAGCAAATTTCCTCCTGAGACTTGCTCTAGTCTCCGTTTAGATTTTGTTAAGCGAATCTCAAATTTGCTCAGGGAATTTCTCCCATTCGCTAAGCGAAAAATGTTTTTGCTCAGTGAAATTATTTTAGGGACATAAGCTTGTCCCTGTGCCTATTTTGCCCAGCAAATTGCAACGTGCAGAACATCGCGATTTGAGTTTTTATGAACTCAAGTTTCCTTCAAGGGTTTCTTAACCTCACCAAACACCCCATAGTGTTTTAACAACAATTCCAAAACAATTTAGGGTTATAATGAAGCGAATTAAACAATTTAGTGGTTACAATCAATGCAAAACACACATAAGCAAACATGATTTCTTTATTGCATGAATCTCAAAAAGGGACAAAACACCAAAACCAAGAACAATCAAACAACCAATTTATCAATTCATGACATAAATTAAAGTGCTTTAGGGTGTTCATAACTTGTCTAATTGAATCGAAGCACAATTACAAAGAGTAAAATCATACACCTATAATTAACATGGGATATGGGGTAAACCCCGCTACCTTGACCATAATCATACCCATAAGTAGAGCTGTCAAATGGGTCGGCCCTAACCTATTTAGCCCTAGCCCACATGGGTTAGGGCCAAATGACCCACATAATAAATGATCCGTAGGACCAAAAAGCCCTTAGGGTTAGGGCTAACCCATGGGCCAACCAACTTCTAGAAATTAAAATTTCAATAGTGAACAGAATTTTTCTTGTGAGCTAACACTGGGCGAGGTCGCCGACAATTAGCTTGCTCGAGGTCGATCGAAAATTGTCGCGACAAATGTTGGCGGAAAATTGCAGCAGTCGACGATGATCGAAACATATTTTCGACCGAGGTAGGTATAAAATTGTCCCGCTCGACGTTGGTCAAAAACTCCCTCAACCAACATCGATCGAAAAACAGCCCTGGACGAGGTCGGCAGAAAACTGCCCTGGTCAAGGTTTACCAAAAACTGCCGCGGTCGATGTCAGATGAAAAAAATCCTGGAGGAGGTCGGCCGAAAACTGCCCCGACTAACATCGCCCAAAAACTCACCCAACCGACGTCGATTGAAAAACAACCCTAGTCAAGGTCGACCAAAAACTGCCCTGGTTGAGGTCGACCGAAAACTGTCTCGACCGACGCCACCCAAAAACTCCCCCAACCGACTTCGGCCGAAAAACAGCCCTGGTCGTGGTCGGTCAAAAACTGCCTTGGTCGAGGTCGTCCAAAAACTATTGTGATTGATGTCGGCCGAAAAACAACCCTAGTCAAGGTTGGCCGAAAACTGCCCTAGTTGAGGTCAGCCGAAAACTACCCTAGTTGAGGTCAGCCGAAAACTGTCTTAGTTGAGATTGACCGAAAACTGCCTCGACCGACACCACCCAAAAACTCCCCCAGCCGACTTTGGCCGAAAAACAACCCTAGTCGAGGTCGGCCGAAAACTATCTTGGTCGAGGTTGACTAAAAATTTCCGCAGTTGATGTTGGCCGAAAAATAGCCCTGGCCTAGGTCGACTAAAAACAGCCTCGACCGATGTTGCCCAAAAACTCCCCTAGCCGATGTCGGCCAAAAAATGGCTCTGGTCAAGGTCGACTAAAAATTGCCCTAGTTGAGGTCAGCTGAAAATTACCCTGGCCGATGTCAGTCCAAAAATAGACTTGGCTGACATTGGTCGAAAATTGTCCCCGCCGACGTCGTCGAAAACTACCTTCACCGTCAGCCAAAAATTGCCCTGTTCTAGGTCAGCCAAAAACTGTCCTCGCTGAGGTTGGCTGAAAAATGTCTTGGCCAAGGTTGGCCGAAAGAAGCACTAACTGAGGCTGGCCGAAAGAAATCCAGGCTGAAGTTAGCCAAAAAATCCCTAGCCGAGACTAGCCAAAAAACGCCATATCTAAGGCAAACCGAAAGATACCTCGGTTGAAGTCGACCCAAAAATACCCTACGATTGGCCAACTGAAAAAAAAATATTTTTGAAATTATTATAATTTGTGGGCTAGCCCTTCAAGACCCTAACCCTGACCTTTTACAAAGTGGGACTTTATGGGTTAGGGCTTTTTTTTCCCTTTCATTAAATGGGCTAGAAAACTTAGGGCCATTATATTGGGCCAAGTGGGCTGACCCTAGGACTTAGAGCCAAATTGATAGCTCTACCCATAAGCGCGATAACTCATTTTCCTTACCTCAAAATAAGTTTTTCACGGCAAGGGATGTAAGCAACAACGACGATTCTATAATCCTCTCACTCATTCTCTAGTTTGTAACTCTAACGACACAAGATTTCCAAGAGAAGCAAGAATGAGGGTTAGGTTTTCTGATTAGAAGTTAATAGAACAAGGGAGTTGTCGAAGATGGTACAGCCGAGCAAGTGCAACAAGTACGCCCATGCGACCCACACATACGAATCAGACTGCACATATTTCTCATATAGCTCCTTCAGCTATGTGAGACGTACCCTGGCTCCTGCCGTCGTGGCAGCATTTGCCTTATCGTCAGACACTAGGCCTAGCATGGTCCTTAGGAACATCTTAATATCAGTCTTCGTAAACGCGGTCGCCGGGCCGACAATCTGTATGCCTGTAATAGGCAAGTGTAGCAGACAAGACACATACTCCAGAGTGATGGTCATCTCTCCGACAAGCAAGTGGAAGGTGCATGTCTCTTGATGCCACCTCTCAATAAAGGCATTGACGAAGCCTTTATTCGCAGTATACCGTGCCTGATAAAGGCCCTTCAAGCCAGAGTGATCCACGTATGCTCGGACTTGTGGCTAGGTAGGGTAGGGAATCAACTTCCCAGTGTGGCTGACCACCTTCAGCTCCTTCCGAGGCTCGTCGATCCATATATGTCCAGCGACGTGGTCCTTATAGGATCTCAATAGTGCACGTTTGGACCAGGCTGTGGCACGTCTGCCTCAACATGTACAACCTTTGCATCCTCTGGCTCATGTTGTTGTACTCCTCCAACAACATGAGTATCATCTGCCCGACGACGACGAGCAGATGTTGTCACGCATCGCTGGTCTGTCCTGGATGGTTGGACAGGCTGACCAGCGTCTGCAACAGCATCTTCCTCCAATGTGGAGGGATAATGTCAGCGATCGTAGGAAACATACTTCGTCCAAGCCATAGTAAATATGCAAAAAATTAACTAAAATAATTATAACTAGATAAACAAAAAATAAACTAAAATACTATATAACTAAATTAAAAACAAACAAACTAATACTGTAAATATAATACTATCATAACAAAAAATATAAATAATAAATACATTTAAAAATATAAAATTTTTAATTGAATAATTTTTTTTAATTAAATAAAAAAATTATTGAATTAAATAATAAATTTTATTTAAAAATTAAATATTAAAAATAATACTATAAATATAATACAAATATAATTAAATATTTTTCTTTCAAAAAATAAAAATTTACTGTAGAAATGAAAAATTAAAAATAAGTTTTTTTTATAAAAAATTATCTATTACACAACAGAATTACGATTCCGTTGTGCAGTTTGACAAACAACACAAGGAATCGTGATTCCATTGTAGTGTTTGATTTTGAAAAAACGTACAAAGGAATCACGATTCCATTGTACTATTTTCGAAACAGTACAACGGAATCATGATGTCGTTGTACATTTCGTTGTATTGTGTTTAAATGAAAAAAAAAACCAAGCAAGGAGGAGGGAGGAGGAAGGGTGCCTGTGGAGAAGAGGAGGAGGAGAAGGGAGGGGGAGAAGCCGGGGGTGAGAAGTGGGAATGCGGGTGGGGGCAGGAAGCCGAGGAGAAGAGGGAGGGGGTGGGGAGAAGAAGGGGCAAGGGCAAACTTGTCCTTTCACTTCTTTTTTTTCAAATTCAGGGGGTGAAAATTGAAATCTAGGGGTGAGAATAGCAACCCCCGTAGAACAACTCTTGGCACAATTGGGCTTCGAACCCAAAGGCCCAAACGTAAGGAAGGGTTTGGTTAACTTGTTTACGAAGGGTGTTGCTATTCTCACCACCTGAATTTATTAATTTCCAAAAATGCCCTTCTCACGGAAACATGATTTCGTTGTACAAGTGTGCAACGGAATCATGTTTCCGTTGCAATATATAGGGTGAAAAAAAAAACAAAAATAGAAACACGATTTCGTTGAACTATTTTCAATGGAATTGTGTTTCCGTTGTTTACAAGAGGGGTGAAAAAAAAACAACGGAAACACGATTCCGTTGAACTATTTTCAACGGAATCGTGTTTCCGTTGTTTACGAGAGGGGTGAAAAAATAATACAACGAAAACACGATTTGAACTATTTTCAACGGAATTGTGTTTTCGTTGTTTACTACAGGGGTGAAAAAAAAACAACGGAAACACAATTCCGTTGAACTATTTCAACGAAATCCTGTTTCCGTTGTTTTTTTTTCACCCCTCTAGTAGTAAACATCGGAAACACGATTCCGTTGAAAATAGTTCAACAGAATCGTGTTTCCGTTTTTTATTTATTTTTTCACTGTATTTGCTAAACGGAAGTATGATTCCACAGTGAACAACGCCCTATTCTCTTGCGCAAACAACGACACCATTTCAAATCCAGCAACAAGCCAGAGATTTATCAACTCATTCAACAAAAACACAAAACAAAAAAAAAACCAATTTGAATCGGTGCTTGGATGGCGCGGGGTGCGGGGCAACACAGGAATGCGCGAGGTTGCACAGGCGGCGCGAGGGTCGCAGGGGGTCGCGCAGGGGGCCGCACAGTGGCGCACTGCGGTCGCGCGGGTTGTGCGCAGGTGCTGTGAAGGGTCGTGCGGGTAGCGCTGGCAGCACAGGTGGCGCAGGGTGGTGCGACACGGCCCAACGCCCCTCAGATCTCATCGGCGGTGTTGCTTGGTACAGGAGAGTGGGAAGTCTGTGGGGAAGGGGGTATAGGGATTTAGTAAATGGGCAAAAGAGGGATTTCGCAAAAGTGTAGGATGAGAATAGCAAAAGGTAAGGTGAGAATAGCAACTCCCGTTTACGAATAACAAGACAAAGCCTACTATAAGGTTTTTGGAAATGCCCATTTTAAAACCCATGATTATTCTTCTCAAAACATTTATTTATTAAAACAAAACATAAATAGAATCTATAACTTTACATGTGCTTGATTTCGGTTGGAGGACATTTACTGTAGCTTCTTCAGTGTTTTGGCAGATATGCCCTTTCTTGATTGGTCGTTGTGGTATGCTATTTTGTTGGGTAGTGACTTTTTGTATTGCTAAAAATTAATTTTGTTGTCATATATGCCATTTGTCTATGGTTCAGAAGAATGTTGTGTTTTGTTTTTTTCTACAGCTGTCAATATGCTATATAAGGTCATTCTGTTAAGTTAGTTGATAGCACTTTTGATATTGCTTTTCGGAACGGGTTGCAACGCTGGGTCAATTGTTTTTGTCTTCATTTGTCAGATTTAAACGGGTCAAATGTTGGGTTACGGTGCATTTGCAATGGGTCTTTCTAGGATTCTAGAATCTATCCAGATTCATTGAATTTGGACTGTTATTTGTTTAGAATAAAACTGGTTGTTATGGATGTGACTTTTGTGCAGTTGTCTCCATAGTGACTGGTTGTTAAGCGTTCTGTACAGCTGGATTTCAAATTTAACATTTGGAGGGAAAGCATTTGTTTGTCTTTAAATAATAATCCACTTTGTTGGTCTATAAAAGGGAACCCATGTCTACATTTTGGGACAAACAATTCCCTTCCTCATCTCCTTTTTGCTTTCTGATTGTTGAAAACAAGATGGATGCTGTTTTTTTATCGAGTTCAAGAAGTCAAGCCAGGTAAACAGTCTTAGAATCTGAAGGTGAGGGTTATTCGTGCATGGCACATGTTTCCTTTGAATGATCCAAAATAATCTTATTCGTTTGAGATGGTTCTTCTTGACTCAGATATATGTTTTTTTCAATGATCATGATTTCTTGCTACTTTTTAGAACAATGATTGATTGAATTATGTTGAATTTTTTATACTTTTGATTTTTCTCATGCTCAGTGACTACAGTGATTTAGGCAAGTAGTTTATGAGATTTTGTTAGGTTGTTCCAGTTGGTTTGCTTATGAAGGACTAACATTTTGGGGAGTTTTTATTGCAGGAAAAAGTTAAAGAAACTTTGTTTGGACCCGTCGAAGCTCTTTTGGTTGGAGCTAATAGCGCGTTACTTGGCCATCAATAACGAACCTTCTTAGGCATGAGACTAAATCATCTGTTTCAGGGTTCTATGCTACACTTACTGGGTTTGATATGGATGAACAAACAAGGAAGAAAATGATTTGAGTCTGGTAGAATGAAAGGCTAGGAAAGAAGCTGGAAGAGTTCTAATAAGAATGAAGGACAGATATTAATCTTTTGCAACTTTTAAGTTGAATTGCACCTTTTCCTTAATTCCTTAATTTTACTTTAGATGTACTTAACTTTGAAAGCAGGTTTACAATGTTGTTTAGCCATCATGAATCTAATTCCATGCCTCGTGTTTGGAGTGGTAAAGAAGATATACTGCCATCACCAAGACTGCTCGCTCTGCTATACGACATGATTATGGATATTGTTATTGCATTTTTTTTATATGTTATTGAATTGAACAAATGATGACAAGCTTGACATACTTCTATTTTGGATTTCTTCAGAATTAAAGGGGTTGGATGATGATTGTGAAAATTGAGTCTTTTCAACTCTATTATTTTTCTTCTATTTTTTCTTTTCATTTTTCATCTAATTTGGCTAACAGCTTTAGAGCTTTAAAAGAAAATGTTACATTGAATCAATTTGCCAGCATAGAGCAAGACAACTGATTCATAATTAAACTTAATCCCTTAGGCAAAGCCCGAGCTTTGATCCTGGTTCTATATTATTGTATATCTAATTTCTATAATCTATATGCAAGCTAATCCCCTTCTAATAACCACACTGACATTTATTTTAGATTATTTTTCTTCTTTTAATGCAGGTTAATGCAAGTGTACAGTTTTGCAGCGTTGCAAATATGGTTGATATACCGTTGATTTTATTGAGAATATGGAATTTTGGGAACAAGATAAATGGAGTGGTTGCTTTCCTGTAAAAGTGGCACATCAAAAAGGACATACCAAATGCTAATTTTAGGCACATTATACTAGAGAACAATGAAAACAACCCATGAACTAATTGCAGATCAGTCACACGAGGTATATATATACATATACGTTGTGTCTACTCAGAATTCCTTTATTAAGTTTAGATATGGCAGGTTCTTCGGATAACATTTTACATTACTACAAGTGTAAGTTTTTACATGCGTTGTTGTATTGAACCCGTTTGTTATATGAAAAAAGAATTTTGCAATTTATCAAGTGTATTGTCTGTTATCTCAATAATTGTTTGTCTGCAAACTCATGCACACTTTAATAACTAAGTATTGGCGATGGATTTAGGATTTTAGCGAAGTTAAAATGCTAAAATAATTGGAAACAGAAGTGAAAACAGATGTCGGTAAATTAAATCAAGTCGTAAAATTTGACTGGTGAAAATTACACTGCACCGCCTACTAGAAGAATTGAGAAGTTCACTACCGCTAAACAAATTGGTTTCACCGCTTAAAAAAAAGTTGGCTGCACCGGCATTAGTTCTACTTAGTTATTAAGAAAATATTGCTTCAAAATTAAGATACAAGAATGTTGTAGAATTTCCTCCACCGCCTAGCTAAACCGCCTATAATATTTCTTAGTCAATAGGAGTTATTGCTTAAGTATTAAGTTCTCATATGTAAAGCCTATAAAAGGCCATTCATGTATCAGTTTACAATCTAATGAATTTAATTTAGTGAATGAGTGAATTAAGTTGAATTCTCATCCTCTCTGGCTCCACTGTGTGCGTGAGTTTTGTGGTGATTTTCTCTCTCTCATATTTGTTTCCGCTGCGTGCGTGTTTGTGAGTTGTGTGTGGGTTTAATATTATCCCACAGTTATCAACAGATATCACAAGTAGTTTGTTGGGTCATTGTTACAAGCAGCTGGCGTGCAGGTTAGGGATAGGAGATGCAATAGAGAAGTCTGCTTTATAAATCCACGAGTTTTTATCACAGACAGACAGCACAAGTTTTGAAAGTGTTATACATGTATTTATGGTGTCCTTTGTTTTTATTTTTATATAGCAGCAGTTTAGTGAGTCTTGATTGTATCTCAACAAGCTTGATGTCAGAGGCAAATAAAGAAAACCATGCGATATTGGAAGGCACATGGCAGCAATATGGATTATATAAATGATTTTGGTGCGTGTGGTTTTGTCTTTCAATATATAGGTTATAGACAGTAAGCATTTTGGGGGCCTGTTTTCCAATTTTTTTTTTGAGGTTGGGTGGAGGGTTGTTCTGGTTATATGGTTATTCACTTCATGTATACCCTATTTCTAAACCGGGCCACCAAGTTTAGTTAATAACATAACATATTTTAGTTTTGCTGTTAAAAAAAATAGTGGTACATTTTTTTTAATTCGTAGATTTTTTAGGCAATTATCCTAATACAAGTTAAAATCGTTCATTTAATATTAGAAGTGTGTTCAGTTGATACAAGCTAATATATGCATTAAGCATGTAAAGTTAAATAATATACTATTGATTGAGATAAATAAAAGCGCCAAAAATTTATTATTTATCAAATTTGAAACTGAAAAAATATATTATATCATTATTATTTTAAGATATATAATTTTACTGTGAATTAGAAAAAATATTTTAAAATTTAATTTCATTTTATATCATGTTAATTTTTCCTATAAATTTAAAATTAAAGACAAAAATAAACCCAACATTGCATTTTGATCGTTATTATTTTCATATCACATTAGACATTTAACTAATTTGGATTATATTGGGTACGAAATTATTTGAAAATAAAACAATTTTTTTTTTTTTAAATTTAAAAATATTTCTTGATTATAAAAGAAGTTATTTAATTAATTGAATATAGAAATAATTCATTAAAAAATAGAGGGATCAAAATTATAAATTCAAAATTAAAGAGATCAAAATTATAATTTAACTTAAAATTAATTTTATTTGATGTTAATTTTTTATATATAAAGAAAAAGACAAAAAAAAATCCCAGGCATCGCCGGGAAAAAATACTAGTATTTAACAATCACACACACACACGTAAAGAAAAGTCAGGATGTTACAATTGGGCATCAAAAGTCTAGTCCGAAACAAATATAACAAGTTATCATATCTAATTTTAGTCAATTATTCGGTAAATCAACAAAACTAATTAGCTTTCTTTATTTGTTTATCTTATCATCTTTGTTAGTTCAATAAATTTAAGGGGAGGGTTGTTTTAGGAACAAATAGTATAAAATAAAGGGAGGGAAATCTCTTTTACTTTCATCATATACTATACTATTTGTTCCACCATTACCAACACTAGCCTAATTATTGCCATTGCTGCTAGTGTTGTCATTTGTTGTCACTACTACTACAACTCCTACTATTACTATTACTGTTATGATCATCACCATCACTATCATTACTATTGTCTTTATTTTTTTTCGGCTTAAATACTTTTTTAGTCATTGCAATTTAGTGTTTTTATTTTTATTTTTCGTCCTTGCAAATTTTTTTTTGTTTAGTCATTGCAAATTATGTTTGTTTTATTTTTCGTCTTTAATGTGATTTAGATAACGTTTTTTTCACTGTTCAAAGCGCTATCTTAAGGACGAAAAACAAAATAAACATAATTTACAATGACTAAAACAAAAATAAATTGTAATGACAAAAAGTAAAAAAATACTAAATTATAAGGACTAAAAATATATTTAAACCTTTTTTTTTCACCACCGATGCATATCACATATAATTGATCATTATCTTTATTGTCGCTAATGCTATTATTATAATTACCATTATTACCACCATAGAATGATTACCATCATCACGGTATAATCGCCACCACCATGCATTGTGACTGCAATGTTTATCGTGACTATCACATATCACAATTATTATCGTCACTGCTAGTACTATCGTTACTATATTTAGTGATGAAAAATGAAGGGAAATAACTATTTTATCAATGAAGACACATAAATAATTAATGAAGCATATATAAATTTAATGGTGATAAATTGCAGGCCTGCAAATACAAAATGTCTCGTTATATGGAGCTGCACCCTAAAATTTGATCGTTGAACAGGATTGCTGGCAAAAATTTGTGTTAGATTCTGTAATAAAACCTAGCGATCGACCACGTGGAACACAGTACTCAATAAAAAAAAAGTTAATTACACTTACCCCCCTAAGATTTATTCTTATTACACTTAGTATCCCTCTATTTTTTGACATTACTTTGAGTACTCTTGAGGGGAGGTCAGTGTAAGATTTTTCAAACTTAAGAGGGGGGTTGGTGTAACGAAAATTCAAAAATTAGGGAGGATTTCTGTAGGGTTAAAAAATGGAGGGGTATCAGGTGTAATTAGGACAAACCTCAGGAAGAATCCATGTAATTTACTCTAAAAAAACAAAACGAGGACAGAAACCAATCAAATTCAATTAATTAAATAATGTCAAAGATTTTTTTTTTCCAATTCCAATTAAGACTATATGAATCAGTTTGGTTTTATTTTATTTCAAAAAAAAAAATCAGTTGGTTTTATTTTTTAAAAAAATAATAAAAATTAATTAGTACATTTTTTTTGGGTATGTAAATTTTTCCTCAAATTTAAGTTGAATCAATTCTGTACAAAAAAAAAAAAAAAGAGTCAATTTAATATAAGATCTTAAAAACTGGAGTTGTTTAATTTAAGTTGCATCATTGGTTTAAACTTTAAAGTCGGGTTATATCTTAAAAAGGTAAAATGTCTATATTAAACATAAAAATCAAACTCGTATCTTAAATTTAGAAAATAAAAGAGTGAAATAAATATACTTGACCTGGTCATTTTCACTTTGAAGGAAAACAACAACGAAGGAAGAATTGGTTGGTGATGGTGGTGATTACTGTTAGTTATTACCATCACAGAATTAAATAGTGGTGGTGGCAAAGGTAGTTGCCATGAATAAAGAGGTGGTTATCGTGGCAACATATATGACAGTGTTTGACTGATGTTACTGTGTTGCTGTCGTGCAGTGCAGAAGTGAATGCTGACTCCAGAAAGTAGAAACCAACGGTGTGCAAGTGGGTTTAGATCTTTTAAATAGTTTTTGTGAGTAAAAAAAATGTGATTATAAAAAACATTTCACTGAAAGTAGATAATCAAATTTTTCAATAAAGATTAGCTAGAAGAATCGTTGATATTTCGGGCGTATAATATACTTAAAAAACATGTTTTAGTTCATATTTTAATTTATAAAGCTGATAGAAATCATGCCAAATATTCCGTACACGGTTTTCGTCAAAACATTTTGGTACTATTTAAGTATAAAAATTATATAACCATTAAATATTTTTTTAATTTAATTTATTTATTATAAATAAATATGAATTTTATAATTATGTATAAATAATTAAAATTTGTTTAAATATTATATAACTTTTATATTTAAATTTTAATTATTCACATAAAAATTAATGATCAAAATTTACTGAATTTATTTTGTGCGTGACATTAAATTTTTTGTTCAAATATTATATATTAGATGTAAATTAGTTCTAACTAACATATCTAGTTTAATGATTTTTTAATTTTTGCCTATAAATATATATTAAAAAATTAAAAACATAAATTTCATTAAAAAATATTGATTATGGAAATAATGTGAGTTTAATTTTCATACATTTTAAGTGTAACTTTTTTTATGCTATTAACTAAAAAAATCATCTTAAATATAACCTTTAAAATAGTTATTATAAAAATTACCTCTCCTTTTCAAAATGAGTGTTGCATTTAAAAAAAAAAATTGTCCCAAAATGAATGTCATGTTAGCCTTTTAATGTAGTATTAATTGTTTTTTTTCACTATACTCTTAATAAATATTATTTTAGCTTTTCAATGTAATATTAATACTAAGTTTAGTTTTGTAAAATTACTATTCTCTCTCATCTATTTATTAGCTTTTCTTGATATGTGCAAAATAACCTAGAACGATACTAATTTTGGGACGGAGGGAGTAATAAATTTATCATCAAGAGTTTAAGAATAAAAATAAGAAGCTAAAACATGAAACGGAGAGAGTACAACATGTAATTAAATAACAATGTAAAAATCTTTTACACCATAAATTCATTTTAATTAAATTCAAATAATATAAAGTCAGTCAATGTTTATCCGTGGCGGTGGAGGAATAATGGAACCTTTGGCGAAGATGAGTGATATATTTTTACTATTATTACGAATATTCATCACATCATCATCATGCAAGACCAGAGGCAGGCCATTCACCTAAACCCGTTCTTTGACAGGTCTCTTGCAACAAGCCCCCACCGGATTATTCCATTAAATTATATATATATATATATATATATATATATATATATATATATATATATCTAAAGGATAACCTTTTTTTTTTATTATTTTTGGAGGTCTTTTGCGGGATGAGCATGACTTTGAATGTTTTTTTTTTTTTTTGTCTTAAGTCAGAGACCACGGGTGTTTTTAACCCACTGAATCAGACTAATCCCACTTGCGATGCGTGACTGTCGTTGGTCCAAGAAAATTTTGCACATTGAAAAAATCAAACACGGATTCTCCTGTTAAATAGATTGTTCTCATCATCTATATATTGTTCGTAGTTGATATTCATAGCTTGTTGGGAGGGGATTGGAATATTATGACCCATCATTTTCTTATGGAAGGAACTAAGGAGAGAAATAGAGAATGAGAAACACTTCAAACTTTATTTCCTTATTTGATTTGATTTGACTTTACTTAATTTGGCTTATCATGTAAATACACTGATACATAAGAATTTATATATCGTATAAGACATTTCTTCATACACGAGATTTGGAAAATATAAATACTTGAATATAAAGAGATACATGCATAAGAAAAATACTATCAACCTAAAAGTATATGAATCAAATTTAAATAAATGTTTGACTATTAAGAAAATGCTCTACTGCCATTATTATTCCATTTTTCAACATCTCCCTTAAACTTGATTTTTCTAGGTAACTTCAATCATTGTAATCTCTGAAAATTCTCAAATTTGAAGGACTTGAAGAAATTATTCGACTTGGTTTTGAGTTTCAATATACTCTTCATGTACTACTTCTTCAAAGTGTATGAGCTTGGAGTTAGCAAAAACTAAAAATAAATTTTCTACTATTTCCATATATTCATAGAGAATTTTTAGACTTCATGTTCTTTTAGACGTTTTAAGTGAACTATGAGAAGGAGATTCTGTTAAATATAATCTATCGTATAAAGAAATATAGAAGAACAAGATTACATTCCAAATCAATAGTTTAATCCCTAATTGTAACATGTATAATATAATAGATTGTAAATTTAGAAATACCTGGATAAGTAGAAGACATTTGATCCATTCAATAGTTCATGTAGTTCATGTGATGGAGGAGAGAAACTATTTCTATTCCATTGTACGTTCTATATGTGAAGTCTCAATGAGACAACTACATTATACAGTGATTAAAAATAGGGGTCTCTTCCTATGTTAAATCAATATGAACTTACTTACCCATCATAGAAAGTCCGCACATAAGGACTTCCACATCAATATATTACTAATAGTGCTCTATAATAATAATATTAATCCCAATAAACATTAAAATAATGATCACATAATTGGGACTAATAAAACAATATAATTTTATATTTTTGACATCAAATTAATCTGAGTTTTAGGAAAAACAACAACACTGACTATGATGTCCAGTATAAAATAATCCAAAAGATTCATCTCCGCTAGGATTATGAGAGTGAGGGTAATTATTATCTTATTCATGGATGGATTTTTCAAGTATAAGAAAGGAAATATCTTTATTTTTCACAAACATCACATTTTTACGAGCTTTCTTCATAAAAAATAAAAACCTCTAGTTCTCTACTAATCACAATCTTCTCGTTAGCAGAATTGAATAGCTTATAGCCCTTTAAATTTGAGTTATAATCAATGAAGACATACAATACCCTGTACATTTTATGCTTACTTATTTGGCTACTTTTGAGTTGGGGTAGTGCTTTTCACTTGATATGTGAGGAATTGGTTCGTCTATAATCTCGCAATTTGTGAGTATTTGTTGCTGACGGCCTTGGGTCATATTCCAGTGTCCCGCGTCTACAATGGCCCTTGTGTATTGTCAAGATTCACCATTGTTCTTTAATGAAGTGAGATGTTGCTGGGTTGCTAGTCATGAAATGAAATCATATGTTTGTTCTTATAGTTTTTGGGTCATCATTTTTTTTTAATCTTGTTGGTTATATGGGTTGAAGTGAACTCAGAACAGTGACTCGGAACATTAATAATTTTTAATTAGTTTATTTTTTATTTATGAGTTGTAAATTTTTGTCTTTATTTATTCAAAAAAAAAAAAAAAACTCAACGTTTTCAACTAATGATTCTTTTATTTATAATGTATTACCGTGGGACGTGTTCTCTGATAATATCAGCAAGTACTAAAAAACAGGGGACCGATCGATGTTGAAGCTCAAGCACAAAGATTTTTAATTTTTGTATTTTAGATTATTCTCAAAATTCACATTTCAATACTTGTTTTCCACGTGAAAGGTAATATGGCTGGAGTGCTCTTTCATTTAAATAGCAAAATCTTAAAAGAGAGATTATGTTTAAGCTACAAAAGGTTCGATCGCTACTAGCCAACTATGTTTAAGCTTTGTTAGCTGAATAAAGTGTTTTCTGAGATGTGTAGTATTTTAGTGAAATAAACATATAATCAAAACCAGCAAGTACAGTTCTATGAATTTTAATTGATGTGTAGTACTGTTTAAAAGAGTTTTCATTATCAACATTTAATCACGTAATTATATTTTATCTGTGTGTTAATTAATTGAAAGGAAAATGCTAAAAGTTACGAAATCAGTTTCGTCAAAAACGCACGAAAGGTGATTTCCGTGAAATTCTTTTTTTATTTTTATAATTATTTTCACCAATATTTGTTTAAAAAAGAATAATGACCGTAGATCTCGTAATTCGTATGTTTCATACAAGAATTCTTTTGTACTAAACAGCAATGCTCTTATTGAAAAATACAATTAAAACAAAAAAAAAAACATTTTGTCAAAACTAATTATTTATACTAATAACAAATACAAATTTATGTTTAATTTAAAATTCAATATTTATTTTTAAAATTTAAATTATTTAATAAAATATTAAATCATCCTCGAATAGTAATTCAATAATTAAATACATGCACTACACCCAAACAAAACTAGTAAAATACATGAATATAAATCAAAAGAAGAGTTGAGAAATAAATATCCTTAATAAGAAGTAGTACTTTTTTAAGATTAAAGCAAACACACCATAGATACATATAGGTATAAATTACAGTAGCACTGAAATCACTTTTGCATGAAATTGGACAAGAGTGATTAGTACTAATGACCATAGTTGCAGGCCACTATGTCATTTTCATTAAGCACTTTGCTCAAATTCTGTTTATCTATCAATTTCCCACTTAACATAGCCCCAGCCCCACCCTAAGTACTGTACTGTACTAATGTGTAGTCTCATTGATTCATTCCATCACGAAGCAACTCCAAAAGACAACCACACACAGACACGCACTTTTCCTTTTTTGTTTGTCAGATCCACAAAGGCCGAGACAATTCACCACTGAAATACGGGTTCGTGAAATTTTGTGCACTTGTTAGATAACAGTCCCTTTCGTAGGTGGTGGTGGTGGTTGTTGCGTTGATGATGTCGTCGACGATGTCGTTTAGCGATTGGAGTCGTTGGCTAAGCTCACCGATTTGGGCCCTCAGAATGGAATTCTCCGCCTCAACGTTCATATAGTGCTGTGTCGTGATGTCTATGGTGGCGAGGATTTCAGCGTTGTCCTTTGTGAGCTGCGACACCTGCTTCGTGAGATCGTCCAAGTGGTTACGCTTTCGCATCCGAGATCTTCTCGCCGATTCGCGATTCGATTGCTTTCTCTTGTTCTTCCTCTCGTCGTCTATCAGAACCTGCAAATCACCCTCAGAACCCGAGCTCTGAGATTTTATGTAAATAGAGGAGGAGTTTCCACTTGATGAGGCCATATGGAAATGATGAAAAATACTAGATCCTAATTAAGATAACACGCATGCAGGACCCAGAGACACTAGCAGTTTAGATAACTAATTAAGTAATGTTCTATATAATATGTGATGGGAAAGTGGAAATCAATGAGAAAACATAGAACCAGTAGAGGAAGACAACGGAGAAAGATTGAACCAAGTGGGTCCTGCGTCTGAAGGAGGAATTTATCATAAACCTAAACCCGGAACGAGGGATTTCAAACATTAACATAACATAACATACAGCATCAAGACTCAAAAAAACAATATTATGCCTTGCAAAGATTTTGAAGAAAAAGAGGCAGCAATAGCTGGAGATGGAAAACAAAGAGATTGAGGTCCGTTGAAGAAAAGGGTGGGTGGAGAAGGGGAAGTTGTATAGGTAAGTAGGGGCCAATATATAGAACAGGTTGACGGGGACAGACAGACAGACATACAGACAGTGAAAGAAAATACATGTCAAAATCAAAGGATGGAAAAGTAAAAGTAATGTAAATTAACGAGGGCAGAAGAAAATGGAGGAAAAAGCAAAAACCATCGGAATCTCCTCCAGGGTTTGGTGGAACAGAAAGATAGAAAACCATTAGGAATATAGGTCATTTTAGTCAGAGGTGTTTAGTGTTTACGAGACTAATTTAATGCATACCACTAAAATCGAATACAAAAATCAATTACTCTCTCGCATCTCGATTATAAGAAAAAAAATCTAATTTCATACTTACTACATTAAAGATTAATTTTATTAAATTATATTAATTTCAATTAAAAAAAATTGGCAAATGTTAACCAGTGCTCTTAGGTACTGGTTAAAGAACTAAAAGGAGAAAATTTTTTATTGGGAGACAAAAAATTACGTTATCCATGATTTTTTTTACGCTCTCCTATGATTTCCACAATAAATACTTTCTTCTTTTAATTCCATAACCAATGCCCTAAGGACACTCGTTAGCAAGATCCAAAAAAATTAAACTATTACTCCATTTGTCCTAAAAATGAGTGTCGCATTTGGAAAAAAAAATTGTCTCAAAATAAGTGTCACATTTAACTTTTCAATGTAATATTAATTACTTTTTTCACTAATACTCCTAATAAGTGTCATTTTAGTTTTTCAATGCAATATTTATAATAAGGTTAATTTTGTAAAATTACTTCTCCCTTTCATCTATTTACAATAATTTTTCTTGGTCTGCGTAAAAAAAATCTAGGACGACACTTATTTTGGGACAAATGGAGTATTTATTAGAATTTGATATCAAACAAAAAAAAGTCTTTAACCTTATTAAATGAAGGATATTTTAAAGATAATCTTGTTAAATAATTCAAAGTTAATTGAGAGTTATTTATATTTGAGAAAAAATAAGAAATTCTTTAGCATTAAATAATCTCATCAAACTATTTTTTAAGCGATTTTTCACTAATATTCTAGGCGGCCGATTTTTTAAGATGGATGAACCGGATATCTGATCAATTTATTATCTTTTTCCAATTAAACTAACAACTCAATTTAACCTATGCTGAAAACACTTCATGAACCTTTTTAAAAGTCATGTAAGTTGGGATATCAACCAAAAAAAAAAAAGTCATGTAAGTTGGGTCTCAATTCCTTTTAAGCTCGGCAATAACATAGAAAAGAAAAAGACTCATCAACGAATTACTCTCGTTTTGTCCCTAGAGCTGGCATAATTTAACGCTCGAGGACATTTACTTCATAAATTCATATTCATCTATCAACCTTTAATAAGTGATGTCAGAATCGGAGCTTTTTCAATTAGATATGGTAATGGAAACTGGAAAGGGTCGGGAGTAGGTTTAGTTCTTTTCTATCATCATCTTTTTAAGGGTGAAGCGGGATTGAGGTTGGGTTTAAGAAATGTGGTGGGTGAGAGTAAAAATAGAATAAATAGTCACTTTGATTTATGAAAGTGTAATTCATTATTACTTAAGTCATTGAAAGTATTAACATTTAAAAAAGGTTCATGAAAGTATAATCTATCTGTCACTTTAGTCCTGTCATTAAAAGTTTTTCGTTAAAGTTAATGGTTGTGCTATGTGTCACGCTATACGTGATAGTTGACGGTACACACGTGGGTAACACATGACAATCCGGTGCATACGTAACAGCTAATAGTGTACACGTGACAGTCCATTCAAGGACCAAAATGATAGTAACTGAATTGTCACCTGTAAATAAGGAAAAACTCAAATCAATTCAAAGTGAGTTTTTCCCAACTCAAGGGGTTAATCAAGTGGAATAAGATAAAGTCTCACATTTGACAGATCGCATGTTCGAATTCCCCACTCGTTTTCTTAGGATCAGGTAAATATAAGTACTTATGTAATCGCTCTTTGATCCTGAGGGCTTTCGCTTCCTTGAACTAGGGCACCATCCCCTCTCCCCCTAAGTTTTATCTACCAAAAAAAGTGAGTTTTCCAAATAAAACAGGGTTGAGATCGAATAGATATCCAAAAATTTAGATTTAATTTTAATGCCTAAACCAGATTATTTGATTAAACCATCTCAATAAAAAATGAACACTAGGCCTATGATATTAAAAAACGTACAAATATAATAATCTTAATAAATATTAATATATGTATATCTACATGCAACTAAATTAAAATCTTGTACAAACTACCCAAATCTTGTCATCACTAGGTCAATTCTAGTGGACTATTATATTGTTTTTTTTATATATGTGTTGAAATGCAAACTTAGTTAAGTTGTGTGTTTTGAAAGTGAGATAAATAAATGACTATAAATTTATTTTTGAATGATCATGATTAATAATTATTAAATGATCATATAACTATTAAACCATACTTTAATTAATACTAAAATATAAAAATTACGTATTTCTTCTTATAAAAAAAGTTACCTAACTTTCAACAACTTATAATTTTAACTATACTATTTATATATAGTTGTATGTCCAATTTTTTTTTTCACTTACATATGTGTGTGGGGGTGAAAATATGATAAAAACAATCTAAATTCTTTAATTTTATGCGAACGATTAAATTAATTTTAATCAATTTTGATCTATCCATATGTAATCAATCCTAATCCTACTTCTTCTTTCTTACCTCTTACATATAAACAACAATTTTGACGTGGGTCAGAAGTGCCACCACTACCAAAAAGAAAGAAAGAGAGAACATGGAATGGAAGAGAAGCAACACTAATTAAAATTCAACAGTAACCCAAGAAGCACTGAAAGCAATCCGGGCATAAACAAATTCGACGGAATAATGAATGCTGAGAGTGAGAGTACTGCCAAAACTGAAAAACATTGGCCGCATTATTAAATAAGGAGGGCAGTCACTATAGAAAGATATAGTTTATATTCGTTAGGTGTGCAAGTAGCAAGATGCTAGGAAATAATTGAATCATCATAGATTGAATAAGAAAATTATTAAACACATTCGGAGCAGAATGCATTTGGCCTTTCTAAAAGTAAGTCAAGTTAAACTAAATAATTTTAATTATTGATAAAAAAAAATTAATAGATAATATT
The DNA here is from genome assembly GCA_026413185.1 of Pueraria montana var. lobata. Taxonomy (NCBI): domain Eukaryota; kingdom Viridiplantae; phylum Streptophyta; class Magnoliopsida; order Fabales; family Fabaceae; genus Pueraria; species Pueraria montana. The sequence continues at coordinate 5,487,397 of CM048652.1, forward strand.
TTAACATATGCATGATTTACAAGTCATTTTTATTAACTTATAACTTATTTAATTAACTTATAAGTTTGTTTAACTAAAATAAATGGTTTTGGTAAATGTATTTATGCCCGTTGTTTATATAATTTCCTAAAAAATTACTTAAAGTGATATTGGAATTTATAATTTATGTAGTAACTTATACACATATATACATAATTATATAAAAATAGAAAAAAAATTTAAAAAATATTTTTAATATAAATATTACAAGTGTATGTTAATAATATGATATACCGATAACATATATTAAAGTTTATGTCATTAAAATGATTTATTAGGATAATATATTTATTTATTAATATAAAAATTGTGTAATACTACTATTATTATGCCTTTAGCATAAATTGTGTAATTGAAAAAATGATACCAGTTTTTAATTTTTAAAAGTTTTAATTATGTTTTTAGTCTCTCAAATCAAGAAATCTATTTTTTAATTTCCAAATAAAAAATTATAATTTTTAGTCCTTTAAATTCAAAAAATACTTTTTTTTAGTCATTCTGTTAGAATTTGAGACTAAAAAAATCCAAAATTTTATTTGAGCAAAGGGACTTAAAAAATATTTTTTAAATTTAAGGAACTAAAAAATACAAATTTTTATTTGAAAACTAAAAAATTATATTTTAAATTTGAGAAACTAAAAATATAATTAAGCCTTTTTTAAACTCCATGTTTAGCACAATATTGTGATGGAAATGGGATTCGATGAAGTCGACCTTTCATTCATTTACGCAGTTAGTGTATTTGTAATTGTTAAATGAAAATTAAACGACAAATTTAATTTATTGAGATAAAAACATATTCTATCTTTATTTGTAATTCTAAATTACTGAATGCGTGAAAAAATGAATACCAAAGTCCAGATCATGAATGATATAAACCTATATAGTATATAGTCTCTCTCTCTCTTTTCCAAAATTGCTTTTATAGACGCTTTACAGCTTGCGTGTCTCGAAGTGCTTTTCTTTGTTCTTGTTAACAATCACTTCCGGGAAAGGCTTAAAAGCAACATCAAATTATTTCTTATGTGTTTACTTGCGGGGGGATTTTCTTTAAGAAAATAATACTGACATATGAGCTTGAAACAATGACCTTTTCCAAATTATTCAAAGTCTTTATCATGTTAATTTAATCCTGATGGCTTCAATAGTTGGAGACCTATGTAGAGGCTAATTAGATAGACAATTATTTTTTTCGTGATTATTAATAGTTTTTTTATAAATATAAAATATCTAATCAAATTCAGATATTTATGCTCCAAATATTTCCCGTACAATTTCTATGATGATTTTTGTTGCTGTTTAGAGTTTCGCATTTAATAAAATAAATTTTTTAAAGTGATACTTAAATCATAATAAACTTGATTGGGTAATTTTTTAGGTTGATCTCTGCTCTTAAGTCATAATAATTGATGCTTTTGTTTCGAATTGAGTTGTGAACAAAAAAAAAAAAAAACTACTTATATAGGTTGAATTGAGATGCAATATACCAAATAATAATAGGTGAATGAAGTAATCAAAAGAGGTGTCAATATCACATATTACGTAAAATAAAAAACTTAATTTAATATTTAAGTCATGAGATTTTCTCACTTAATGAACTAGTTTTTTTAGGTTAGGTTGTCCTCTTGTACAAGTCATAGCAAATGCACACACACACACACACACACACACACACATATATATATATATATATATATATATATATATATATATATATATATATAATATCTACTTTGATTTAGTTGTTTAAATGGATGATCATGAGCTTAAATGATTACTTGATTATTATTAAGAAGATTTTTTTTTTAGAGGAATACTTAACTGTGCAATGACAAATACTTAACTGTGCAATGAAGTTTTGTACAATTTCTATAATGATTTTTGTTGCATAACTACACAATTTCTATATAACTTCTAAATTTTCTACTTTGAATTGGGTACATATATATGATTAAATGTTAATTAATCTTATTAAAAATTAAATAATATAATAATTTTTTTAATATGAAGTTCTATATAAGCAAGTATACTGATCTGATCGTTAGATCAAACCAATTTTTGTAAAAATCTTATTGTTCGAAAGTTTATTAAATAATATAATTTTGTATTGTGTAATACACTTCTTTTAACACTTTTTATTATAAAATAATATTTATTATAAACTATAAAATCACAAACGATAGTTTATTAAATAAAGAGTGAAATTTGTGTAATTTTTCTATTTCTAATAAATTTAAATCAGATTTTAAAGAAATTAAATCAATAATAAATAGTGTATTTTTTTGTTATTATATTATTGGTGTAAAGTATCTATTTATTTTGTTAATAACTATTTCCGTTAGAAAATTTGACTGACTACTTTTAATGAGATTTTTTCTTTCAACCACATTATTATTATTATTATTATTATTATTATTATTATTATTATTATTAATTACAAGACTCAAACTCATCAAAACTTTGTTTAAAGAATTTTAACTTAATTCCATTTAGAACAACCATTAATTGATAATAAAGAGTATATTTAAAATAAAGTGTTAGGAGAATACATTACTGATGTTTCTAATTTTGATATATCTATTATAATGACACGAAAGAATATCACACACACACACACACACACACACACACATATATATATATATATGGGTAGCACATTGTTCTAATACGTGCAATCATCTTTATATGACCAATAAAACTATAAAAGTACGATAATTGTTGGAAATCTTATTTCATTTTTTCATTTTTTTGCTTTAATTTTCTTTTTTTATATATGAACCTTTTAGTTTGAACTATGAGTATTTAGATCAAGTCTAAACATTTTCAATTCGTTAAATCATTTTGAAAATAAAATAAAAATAAAAACTGATCAAACTATTAATTGAACTTTTCAAAAAGAATAGTATTCGTTCAGATAAGTTTTTGAATCCTATTCCTAAAGTCGAATCAAATCTAACTTAATTGCACTCTTTATTTTCAACAACCTATTTTTCCTTTCAATTTAAGAGCAAGAACGAAATCAATTTCTGTTCTCATTTTACAATAAATAAATCTAAAAAAAATGATAGCATTATTTATTTTATTTTATTCAACATGTTTTTTGTTACATTCATTTTAAACTTTGTTTTTGGTTATAAAAGGAACAAATTATCTAAGAAAATTAAAGCACAAAGAATAATGATAGAAGCTAGCCTCAAAAGACAAAAACTGCTTTTTTTTTTTTACTAGTATTGTTTCTCATGTTTTTATTATTAAATTTTTAGTTATTTCCATTTTAGTATAAAACTTTAACATAATTTATTGTTTAAAAATTACATGCATGTTTTTCTTTTTTTGTTACATTTATTTTACGACTTTTTTGGTTACAGCATGCATGTGCTTGCGTACATTCATTTCTGCACGTGTACTATTAAATATAAAATATTAATATTATACTTTATAAGAATTTTATACGGTTTTCCTCAAAATACTTTTTTTTAAACTAATCTATTTTTTTATAACCCTTGCATTTAAAGAATGTATTTTTAATTTATTTAAGGTGTTCTAAAAGACTAAATAAAAATATTTTTATATTTTATGGCATAAAAACAAAAGAATTGAAGAATAAATTAACTCAAAAAACTCATCATTTAAAAAAGTATATGTCCAAACTATTTTTATTAATATAAAAGATTTTAAGTAATGATAAAAATATTTGAATAATTTTCTTCTATATTTTTTTTATATTTATTTCTTTGTCAGCCAATCTAAAATAGTTAGTTTCTCAAATTTTCACCTATTTTACTTATAGATTTATTCATTCATGTTTATTATTTTTTAACAAAAATGTTAACATTATCTGTTTTAATATAAAATTAATTAATGTTAAAATTATAATTAAATTTGAAAAATATTTATACATTTTTATAATCTAATTATTTCTGAATAAATTTAAAATTTTCAAAATTAAATTGATAAAAAAAATGTCATAATTTTGGATACAAAAAAAAATTAAACAAATTTTTAATATACAAAATTTTAAATAAAGGTAAAAATCTAATTGAAGAATATTTTTATATTTACTTCTTATCACGTAATTATAAAAAAAATTATTTGTTTCCAGTTTTTTTCCAAATAATTTAAAGATTTCTTATTTATCTTTATTGTATATAGATGCAAAAATTAATTTAGAATATAAATCTTTAAATAATATTAACAAATATATCAAAATAGAAAAAAAAATCTTTACATATTTTTATATTTTTTTTTAATAAAGTTTAAAATCAAATTAAATAAACTATCTTGAAAAAAAGAAAAGAAAAGGAAGGAATACACGAACACAGCATGTGCATATAGGGTAAAATTGCAATAAATATAAGCACACGTCTATTTTCTTTTCTATCTCATTTCCTTTCCATCTTTTCCACCAATCACTTAATACATCTATCATTTTTTCCTCTTTCTTTTTTCTATCCTATACTAAAAAAAATGGAGTATATATTTAACATTAGCGGTAAAATTGTGAAGGGGGAGTAGTAGTTCCTTTTTGCAATGTTTGTTTTGGTGATTGATTGATTTGAACATAGTAGGTGTTTCCATAAATGTGAAGGTAGACGCTCAATTATTGTTGATGAAGTGTAAAGTGAGGTCAGTGCTTGCGAGATTTTAGTACTGCAAAGTGGTCCCTTGAAGATGGGAACCTCACAAAAAGAAATGCAAGATTTTAAACGCGAAAGTTGAGTCGAGTACGTACCATGTTGGTTTGAGAGGGAGTTTTGTTTTCTAAGGTCCTCCAAGTCCAATCATTGTGTGGAGCACGAGCACGAGCACGGATCATCCTCCTATTGTTCTGTTTTGAGCCCTCTGATTTATCTATGCTTAAAACGGATGGTTCGTAAGAAAACATTATACTCACACTCACTCGTCCAAAAACACAGCACTCTCGAGCGTTGACAAAAGACGCAATCTGAAAGGCTGGTTTAAATAGCACTCTGTCGAGGAACCAAAGAATATACTAAAAGGATGCTGCTGTAATTTGCTCAATCAGCCTAATCAAAACACTTTAAATTGGAAAATCGCTGATAAATAATAAAACTTCAAATGGGAAAACCTCATCAGCTTAGTTCGTTTACTTACCACTGCCCAATTCTGTTGTCTTTCTTATGTATTGGTAATCGTCCCCTGCAGTCCAATAATTGCTATGATCTCTTTATGTTTCTTCCTACCTACAACTAACTACAAACTCTTCAATTAAAAATTAATTTGAAAAAAAAAAGGAGACATACTTAATGGAAAGGAATTAGGTGGTCGGATCCCTGGGTCAGACAAATTCTAATTCCACTTTCCAGTTTCCACAAAGGGGTCCCTGACATAAATTATACATATTGTTTCATCTTTAGGAGAAACTCAGATTTGCTTTTAGTGTGTTTCTCTAATAGTCAGAAGTCATGCTATGCTAATTTGTTTCCTATTAAGTATTAACTACGTACTTAGAGTTATAGGATTTAAGTTTGTTAGTGAAGAACTCACCTGTAGTTAAGTATTAACATAGGCCTTATGATCTTGCTACTTTTTCTATTATGATGCATTTTGCATATAATAAAAAATGACTGGGTCATATATATTTTTTATAAGCCAAAGAATATTATTAAAATAAAACAAGGCGAGCATCAGGATGACTGGTTTTGTCCCCACTAAACAAATCCAGTGGGGCAGGGGAGGAATCCTCTCCTTACACTGTCTTCGTACTTGTATATTACCACGTTTGGGGCCTTTTACTCAAAAACAAAGAAAGAGCTATTTGTAGACAGCCCAGTTGGGCTTATCCATTGCACCACACTGTGGAAACGATAATTACTAGTTCTGATTCTTTCTTTTTGCATCTTTTTTTAGAATTTTCAAAATGCTAAAATTTTCCCTTCTTTCTTTTAATTTTCATAAAGAATGGAATACACAATTTGCAATGAGGCCCATCTCATTATCTCAAGACAATATGAGGAAACTGAAGAAAGTAGTTAGGTCTGGGATCCAAAGATAGAAGTAACAAGATAAAGTAGTGACGAACTGCAATGGAACCTCTAAACTTACTTCATGTTTGGTTGGGCGTTCACAGCACTGGATGTGGATCAAATTGAAGCAAAAATAACTTGCTTCTGCGTCACGGGATGATTTTGGACGTGGATATATTAAAGAACGCGACTATTAGCATAGTAGAGACGTAAGTAGGTTTCACAGTACCGATTATGATAAAATTTTGAGCTTGTAAAATATATTACAATCTCTCTCGTTATTTTGTATTTTAAAGTAATGCATGTTTTTCAAGAAAATTTGTACTTACACTGATATTATGATAAAATATTTTTGATAAAAATATCTTTAAAAAAAGTACAAATATAATTGTGAGTTTATTTAAATGAGTTTAATTTCTATGCATTGTTAATATAAAAGTTTTTACACCAACTAATAAAAAATCATACTCCCTTCATTCCTTTTTAATTTTCGGACTATTAAAAAACAATAAATGCTCTCTTAATTTTTTAAAGTAACAATTATTTTAGGACAAATTAAAACACTTAAGAAGGAAACAACATTTTCTCATCTCACACAAATGTGAGGAATTGTAATTCCAGGAATCGTGTATCAAGCATTTTTAATTTTGGCTATCGAGGTCAGTATTAATTCTTTATCAAGTTTATATTTAAATTTAAAAGGGCGTGGAAAATCCTTGATAGCTAAAAATAACTAAAAAAAGGTTACAAGTTCATCAGATGTTTTGATAACTGTGGTTGAACTTTAATTTGCCCAAATTCCTTTCTGCGGGGGCAGCCATGAAAATAAAGGCTCCCATGGTAATTCAAGTAGATAATTTAAGATCTATCACATACACGGGCGATGCACAAATTATATGTTCCGCTTATAGAAATAAAAAAAAGAAAAAAAATTGTACTTCAAAGTTCAAACAATAACACATTATTGATAAACATTAGACTTAATTTACAAAATGGTTTATGAAAGACACAGAAACATGTTTATGTACAACAAAACGAGGCAACTACAATATAGAGTTCAGTACAAAATCAATCTCTCAACATGGCGGTTAAAGACTATAATGCATCATCAGCAATAACACTCTTTTTTTTTTTCAAGATCATCTTTTTGCTGTTTCTCTCTGCTTTCAATAAATAGAAAACAGAACATATAATGAGCTCACTGATGACAAAGCCCTCCTAATAATTATTTGAAGCAAGTTATGATATTAGAACTATCCTGGCACCAACAAAAGGGAACGTAACCATGAAAGGAAGAAGTAAATATCATTAGCACAACCCTGCACTCTCCATAGCAGACTCAGGATGGTAATGAAGCATTTCATTCCACATCATCTCCCTTATCATCTCTTCCCCCAGATCCTCATCAATGTCAAGGTCGATTGGAATGACGGCTGGAGGGTCACAGTTAGGATCATAAAGAGGGGCCATATAAGGGTGTTTAAGTGCTTCAGTGACACTGATCCTCTTTGTCGGATCGAAAACAAGCATCTTTGCCAGAAGATCAATTGCCAATGGATGCGCATTAGGATAAAGTCGCGAAAAGGGGGTTCCAGGAGAATAAGGAAGTGATTTGATATACTTCTTTGCCTTTGGGTTATCAATGAATTCAATATCCTCCTCCCTTTGACTACCAAGGATATTGATAATCAACTTCAGCTGGTTGAGGCACTCAGAACCAGGGAAAATCGGTTTTCGGCCAAGAAGCTCTGCAAAGATGCATCCAACTGACCAAACATCAATAGATGTCCCATAGTTGTCACAGCAGAGTAGGAGCTCTGGTGCCCTATACCACCGAGTGACAACATACTCGGTCATGAACTGGTTCTTGCTGCAGTTAGTACGTGCTAACCCGAAATCACATATTTTTAGGTCACAATTTGCATTAATTAGAAGATTCCCAGGCTTCAAGTCACGATGAAGGATGTTAGCTGAGTGAAGATATTTCAAGCCCCGAAGCAACTGCATTTTCAATTGGTAAATTCAATCATCAGCTAAGCAACACAAATGATCATAATTTATAACTTCAAAAAGCCCTACAAATGTGCCATGGCATGATTGATGTCAGTTCTTCAGGGAAGAACTATAGGTTTAGAAAATCAAAGGGGATTTAACAGGCAAGAGGGTAAAATGCAAATTGCAACAAACACAAAAAACAATTATCTTAAAATGATGAGAGCACACAAGTTTGTAATTCTACAAGACCTTGCCATATCAAGTTGAATTTTACCAAAGGCCCTCTCCAAGACTGTCACAAACTTAAAAAAAGTTCAACATGTGTGTTTTCTGCTTAGTGTCAACTCTGAAGCAATACTAAACATGCATACATAGTAGACAATATGAACACCATGTTTATATCATGATAGCAAATTGACATATTTGAAGCCAGGAATATTCAGTTACACCAACAAAGATTCATACCTGAAAGAGGAAATACTGGCAGTGATCATTAGACAGTGCTTGAGAAGACTTAATAATCTGATGCAAATCCGTGTCCATGAGCTCATAAACCAGATAGACATCCTTGAAACTGTTCCTATGAACAGGCATCATGATGTCCTTCAAAGCAATCACATTCTCATGGTGAAGGTGGCGAAGAAGCTTGAGTTCGCGCAAAGTCCTCAGCGCATCAACCCGGTTTTCAAAGGCATTCTGTATCTTCTTGATGGCAACCTTCTCATTAGTCTCTCTATTCACAGAAGAGCACACAATCCCATATGCTCCGCGACCAATCGGCTTGATGGGCACGTATTTTGAATCAATCTCAAACAGGGTTTGCCACATGGAATAATAATGCTTCCCTTCAGTTCTGATCCCATTTGGAGGCTCAACAGGAGTAGCCATTCCCTACAAAATCAACACCAACAACTCCGAGATTTTCAACCAATCATCACAATTCAGAAAGTTTCAGTATTCACTGTTGAGTGGTGAGTGAACAGAATCACAAACATACAGTGGTGTTGGTGTATCATTATAATAATTTTTTCTTAACACAATTAATTAAGAGACACTTGAAAGCTTTACGACTAACCTACCAAATTAAGAACCTAGATCCACATCCAAAATTTTATTTAATTAATCTTGAGTTGAGACCATGTAGAGATCTGTACCAAATAGAACGTTATGTAAAGAATTACAGGATTAAAAGCAGAGACACGCTCGAGAATAATTAATAATTAATAAAAAGAAAAAAAAAAGGAGAAGAAAGAAGAGAGCAAGTCTATTTACAAATGTAGAAAGAAGTAAGAGAAAAGATTACCTTTATTTAAAAAAAAAAAAAAACTTTATTCTCACTGTGGCGGTGGCGAAGAATCTGATTTCATAGGACCAAAAAATTATAGAGAGAAGGGTGAATCGAAAGGCATAATTTAAACAAGTTGGAATGCAGAGTCTAAGAGTGTGTTCGGGGTTGCATAGGTTTTTTCAGCGATCGAGATTCCTAAGGTTGTCGTGAGGGATATTTGATGTTTCTGAATGGAACTGCATCTCTCTCTCATACAACGAAAGTCACACAGACCCGCGTTTTGCTCCAGTACTCGCACCTAGCACTACCTCCTGATATTTCCCTTCTGTTTGTTTGTTTCTTGCATCATCCTTTTGCGTGATACTCGTTTTTGGCTACATCATTTATTTTTTTTAAAAAATATATTAATAAATAATGTATTTTGTTTGTTCTATTCTATTCCGCCACTTGATTTTTACTGTTCGAAAATCTTAGAACTTAAATTGCTAATAAATAAAACAATTAATTAAAGTGTACTTATTTGATTGGTCTAGTACATCATAATTAAACTCATGAAACTAAATCATTAAAGATTTATCTGGTCATTACCGGAAACGTAGCGTGGATATAACGTTAGCATGACAGCGTTAATTCTTAAAATGCTGAAAAGTGTTTTCAGATAATTTATACACGTTTTTCATATTTCGTTAAACTAAATTCTTTTTGAATTAGAAATATTTATAGTCTGATGATTTTTTTTTCTTTTTTATTTACGATGAAGTTAGTTTTTTTTAGTAGAAAGTTTTTACACATGAAATTCGAAACATGTATTACTTAAACTAATTGCCTATTAATTAATAGTGATAAACCTTCAATTAAGTGTTTAATTTTTAAAATTGTACTCCTTTTTTATTTTTTTGATGAATTAAATATATAATAAGTAATACATGCGTTTACTATGTAAATTTTTCTATACTATTATTATCTAATCATAAATGGTAAGTTTATTAATTTTTATAATAATCATTTTAAAAATTATATCAATAATAATTTTATTGATTAATAATGTAAGCATGTCGATTAAACTCTTAAAGATATTATCCCACAGTATGAAACTAAAGTTCAATTATTTCAACTTTTTAATTGAAATGTACTTTAATTTTTTTAAATCACTTTTATAAATTCAATGTGTTTATTCAAGCTTTTCGAAGAAAAAATGAATCTGAAAAAAATGAATTTTAATTATTTTGACAAATTATTTTAAGAGAAAAAAAGTTTTAATTATAAATGTCTTACATTATATAAAACCTAAAAATTAATTATATTTCTTTACACAACTTCATAGTAGCTTTTTATTATAAGTTTAAAAGAATTCAATTTTCATGTACCATTAGTATAAAAGTTTTTCATACTATCAATTAATTAAAAATCATCATAGATATAACTTTTAAAATAATATAAATTTATCACACACAACAATTTATTATTAAATTGTAGAGGTTTTCAAAGTATATCATATCTCTTCTGATAAATTGTAGAGTTTTTGTTATTTTAAGTGCTTTTTATTTTATAGTAATTATTTTTTCAATTATACTCTTTATATAAAATGTTGTGCTTTGTCCCTTTTTAATTTGAATTTTATCCTTTTTTTAGTTTTAAATTTTTTTAATTTAAATTTACTTTTTTTATAAAAATTAAAGAGATTGAGATTCTTATTTTAAATTATTTAATTTGATTTAAAATTTTAAATATTATTATTGGGTAGTTCTTGTGAACTTTCATGCAGTGGGTTCCTATATGAGTAACCTTTCCTTTACTAAAATAAAAGAATAAATAATTTTAATGTTTATGTTAAAAGTATTAAAATAAAAAGTTTAAAATTTTTAGTTAAATTTAATTTTTATGCAACATAATTTTTTATATATAATTTATTTATTTATTTTTCATTTTTTCTTCCATTCACATAAAAAATATAAAAAAATTGTATTTTTTCTTTTATTTTTATCTATTTAAATAACTTATTTTTTATTCTTCTTACTATTAATTTATTTTTTCTTCTTTATTTTACTTTCAGTCAAAACAAAGCCTAAAGTTACCTAACCTGAGTTGGTTACTACTACCTCCGTTCCTATATACAGGTCTTATATATAAGAAACAAAAAATAATATTTTCTTGATATTAATTATAAGAAAAATAAGATTACTTTTAAGTATATTTATTACTAAATTTTCTTTTTACTCCTAATTTATTGAGGTCTAATAATGATATAGACTCATTATTCCATAAAAGTGGGTGCATTTATTGAGTTATTAACAAAACAAGATACATTCATTGGTTGAAAAACTATCTTTTGAAAAATAATCATTTTTTAAATCATTTAATTTATGAGTAGTCTTAAAATTGATGATAAATTAACTAGTCTAATCACTTTTATTAATTTTAATGAATTAGGTATTTGGAGGTAGAATTTTATTTGTTTATTTTACTGAATACAAAAGAACAGGATAATAATAAAACGACACGAGTCAAGACGTTGCCAATTTGTGTCTGGGCCATGGCTTGTGCGTGGCAAAACGGCAATGCGTTTGTTGCGAAGCGTGGACAAAGTAAAAAAGAAGGAGAACGATGAGTTGAGACACAAAGCTAAGCTAAAACAGAAGAAGCAAAGATGATATTGCAGTTCTTCGTGCTTTCTCAGAGAGGCGACAACATCGTCTACCGCGATTGTGAGTGCACTATTTTCTCACCCTCTTTTCCATTTCCACGATCCATTATTTTTCATTAAATTCAAATTTCCAATTTAATTTTTCTTTCTGACGGGGAGTGGCAACGCAATTTCATCTACTCTGCACCTTATCAGTAGGGTTTCATCTCTCTTTCGTTTTTTGTTAAATTAAATGAATGCAGATCGTGGTGAAGCTCAGAAAGGAAGCGCTGAGACATTTTTCCGAAAAGTCAAGTTCTGGAAAGAGGATGCTGAGGGAGATGCTCCACCTGTTTTTGTAGGTATTTCAGTCATTATCAACTTTTCTTTTCACATTTCTCGATAATTAATTCTAAAAGTTTCGAAAACATATATTACTACATGTTCCCGCAGGGGCTTGGTGGTTGTTGTGTTTATTGATAAATGATAACTAATTTTTTAATAAACCATTAATTTCATTCTTAAACTATTACTCTCTCCTAAATAGACACTGAAGTAAACAAACTATATAAGTAATCCCTCAAGTATTAGAAATCATACTAAATAAGTATTTAGTAATTCTTCAAATTAGTCCATTGGATGCTAGTAAAATATCAATACAAGGACTAAATTAATAGATATTCAATACTTTAAGATTACTTATATAATTTCATTATTTTAAGTACTATTTAGGAGATAGAGTAATATTTGAGGGACCAAATTGATGGTTTACTCAATAATTTTTACACTTTTCCCTGTTGTTAACCTGGTCGTTTTGTTTTATGTGTCTTCTTTCTGTTTTTCATAGAATATAGATGGTGTGAACTACTTCCACGTGAAGGTTGCTGGATTGCTATTTGTTGCTACTACTAGAGTCAATGTCTCCCCTTCTCTTGTTTTGGAACTTTTACAAAGAATTGCACGTGTCATCAAAGATTACCTTGGTGTTCTCAATGAAGATTCCTTTAGAAAGAACTTTGTGCTCGTTTATGAATTGCTGGATGAAGTCATTGTAAGTATTTGCTATTCTTCCTTGCTTCAACTGATGGTTTGCTTGTGGAAAATAACTGTATAGGCATGTTGGCTACCAAACCATGCTTACCTAAATTTCATTAATCTAACCTAGTTCCTAGGACCATTGATTGCTTTTGGTCATTTAAACTTTAGTGATTATTTTCTATCACTTTTTAATCAACTGTTGTCTACAACTATTCACATGCCAAGTCTCTCTTCAACAAGTTTCAATTTTCAACTCTTCCATGTATGATATGACAGGTTGATAAGATAAGAAAGTGCACTTTTGTAAAATTCCCTTTTAATCTTTTTTTTATGTGTCATATTTTGAGAGGCAGGGAAACTTTGTAATTTGTTCAAATGCTCTGTATTTTGATCTAACCATGATGTATGGGTTAATTTATTTTTCTTAAAAGAGAAAACCGAAACTTAATTGGTTACTTGGTTAACATATCTACAGCTTCTCCAAACCATTTTAAAGCTTGTTCATTTTTTTGTGGTTCTAACTGCAGCATTTTCTGTTTGATATGTTTATACTAAAGTTTATTGGTGCCAGGATTTTGGTTATGTGCAAACAACATCCACCGAGGTTTTGAAGTCTTATGTTTTCAATGAGCCAATAGTGATTGATGCTGCACGGATGCCTCCACTTGGTCCTGCTTCCATTTTTATGGTATGTTGCTAACTATTCGTAGGTTCGGTCAGTTACTTGCTGCAGGCATATTATTAGTTGTCATTCATGGTTTTATTGACTTGTTAGACTCCTATACTTGCAGCAAGGGACCAAACGAATGCCAGGTACAGCTATTACAAAGTCTGTGGTTGCTAATGAACCTGGTGGTAGGAAGAGGGATGAGATCTTTGTTGATGTAATTGAGAAAATAAGTGTTACATTCAACTCTAGTGTGAGTATTTTGATCATGTTTTTTTATGGTTTTTCATGCTGTCTGTTATGACGTCTTCCTTCCCTTTTCCATACATATACTGCTGCAAAATTTTGAAGCATTTTGGTATGAGTTTGTTGTTGGAAACAGGGATTTATACTTACTAGTGAGATAGATGGAACCATTCAAATGAAGAGTTATCTTACTGGCAACCCAGAGATTCGACTTGCTCTCAATGAGGACCTGAGTATAGGAACAAGTGGTAGGTCAATCAATGTTATATTTTGTTCTGCTTGAAAGTTAAAATGCTGAGAAAAATGTGTATGGTTTCTTTATCATGTTATTTTCCTGGTTGTCTGACATATATTCTTGACTATATATTCTCTTTATTAAATACTTAAATTATTGTTGTATTGAAAATAACTCTATATTTAGTGTTAATAAAGGTATATTTTTTGCTGGATTTATATATGTGTCTGTTGAATCACTGATGGATGGATAAATTTTTGTTGACCAGTTGATTTTCTTATCCCTATAAGCTTTTGCTATGTCTTTTCATTCTTTCCTGATCTTGTTCTATCATCTTTAACAGATTATAGAGGTTCAGGTGCTGTGATTTTAGATGATTGTAACTTCCATGAGTCTGTACACCTTGATAGTTTTGATGTTGACAGAACTTTGTCATTGGTAAGTACATAGTACACAAGCTTACATATATATATAATACAATAGTATGTTCTACTTTGAGTCCTTTGACTAATTACTGTTCCATTGTTTGATAGGTACCACCAGATGGTGAATTTCCAGTCATGAATTATCGTATGACTCAACCATTTAAGCCACCCTTTCGTATTAATGCATTGATTGAAGAAACAGGATCCCTGAAGGTGGTTTTGAACTCCCCCTAACCTTCCAAGTCTTCATGTTTTTTAGCATGTTCTGATAGTCTGCATATTTTTATAGGCCGAAGTGACCATTAAAGTGCGAGCTGAATTCAACTCAAGTATCAATGCTAACACTGTTCTTGTACAGATGCCTCTGCCATCATTTACAGCTCGGTATTTACAATTTCTTCATGATTATTGTATATTTAATTTTAGTCATAGTTGATACTTGATAGGAATGATTTAGTGTATAGTTCTCCATAATGAGCTAGCTAACTAACTAACAGGCTGGTTGGTCTGTTTGATAGATTGTTATGATTTAAGTCACTAGAGGCTATATATTTTTTCAGCATCCACTATTCCCACGTCTAAGCATTCAAGATGAAAACTTAATGCCCAATATTGAATGTGTCCAATCATAAATCAGAACTCAAAACATTCAACATGCAAGATGAAAAGAAAAAAAAAAGGAGTGGTTACTAGGGTGCTACGCCACTGGTAGTCAGTGACTCACGGGTGACTGGCTGGTAGATGAGAAAAAGAAAATGATATAAGTAGGGAAACCATGCATGTACATGCTTCTTGATGCAAATGAGGTGGTTGGAATCTGATCTACTAAATATGCTACCTTTTGTTTGTACTTTTTTGTGTGTGTGTTGTAATTTATTGCACAGACCAGGCCAAAAGGGTCTGTTCATGAACATGGTTTAAGTACCTTCCTGATTACTTGATCTTACATCCTGTTCGTAAATTTATTTTCAATTTTTCAGTGTTAATTTTGAGTTAGAACCTGGAGCAGTTGGACACACCACTGATTTTAAGGAAGCAAATAAAAGACTGGAATGGGGCTTGAAAAAGGTAATATTGATTGTTCATTTTTCCACTGATAATCAGTATATTTTTGAACACTGATCTATGGATGTTCATAAAGGATCCTTCAGTTGGGTATTTGAGTTGAGGCTAATATTTGTCATATTAATAGATGACAATAATGGTTGGTCCATCCTCTTACAGGTTGTTGGTGGTTCTGAACACACTTTACGAGCAAAGCTGACATTTTCACAGGAGCTACATGGTACAATGCTGATAATTCTGTTTTGGCTTAATGTTTCAAAATGCATTGTTCTTTGTAATGAATTAATGTGTTTGTAATGAACACAGGAAATATCATGAAAGAAGCAGGGCCTGTTAGCATGACTTTCACCATACCTATGTACAATGCTTCAAGGCTTCAGGTAAAATGCTAGGGATTTTCTTGAAGCTATGTTTTCTGCTACATTTATAAACAAAGCTAGATAGTCTGTATTGGACTTTTATGTGTTTTAGTTGAAAAATGTACCAGATCTTTTCAATGATATATTATAGTGCCTTAATTATATACTGCTAATCTAGAAATTAAATATTATCATGTCTTTGTTGATTTTCTTGAAGCTTGTGTTACTGGATGCTAAAATTGATAGTGTTATCATCCCTTATTATTTTAGATATAGATTCAACTTTCCTCTTTATTATTGCAAATTGATTTTTCTATCTAGTTTATTTGCACTCCCTTGAATAGTTCTAAGATGCCATTTTTTGGTGCAGGTGAAGTATTTGCAAATAGCAAAAAAATCAAAAGCAAATAATCTTTATCGCTGGGTTAGATATGTAACCCAAGCAAACTCATATGTTGCCCGGTTGTAATTGGAATCTCTGTAAGTCCAAATTCTGAAGTTACTTGCTTTCCAACTCATTGATGTTCATGTATACTGACTTATTCCTGAAAACTACATGTAACGTTTTTATTTAGTTAAAATCGATTGTTTAATTTGCAATTTGCAGTTAAATTTGGGGGGTTGGCAGCATATCAGTAGAAAAAGATGGCAGGCTCTCGGCTTGTACAAGTGAAAGATGATTTACACTAGATAATGAATGGCTAAGTGGAACACGAGTTTTTAAAATTTCTCATTTTAAATGAAAATGAAGATGTACAAGACAAATTATTAGGCAGGCAGTGATAGTAAGTAAAACTGTGTAATGTGGAGAGAAGACTTCTAAAACTTAAAACTATTAAAGACTTTATGTTTATGTAATCTTCAGTAGTCTTATGATGTGGTTAGCCTCCTTACAAATGAGTTGGACTAGAGATATTCGTCGGAATGTATATGCCATTGAACCTGGCAGGTTTTGACGAGAATTCGATTCCCTAGGCCCCGTATGTCTCGAAACTTTAGAGGCAAAGTCAAAAAGGAAAAAGTGAGATGAAAACGGAAAGTCGTAGGCAGCGTATAAGGTACAAAAAAAAAAGTGCATTACCAAACACAAACAGGTCTTGACCTTTAGATATGATATGTATTTTATTCAACGGTAGGGATGTTTGAACAAAAATTAAAACTCCAGCTTAATGTCATATTACGTGTAAATTGTATATTAGTAGCTCAACACGCTTCGTATATTTGCAAAGCAATGAGACCGTGCTTGAAGGAGGCAAATGCATAAAGGAAGGTGAATCGTATCAAATTCAGAGCTGGTGTTAGGTTTATAGATTCTGAGACGCTAGAATAAGTTGTGTTAGTTATGATAGGCGTTAGTGGATGGTACTGCGTTAATGGAGTGGTCGTGGAAGGTGTATTGAGTTTACCCTTTTCGACAAAGGACGAGTGAGGCAGACACGGATCTCGTCTTGGAATATTTGTTTTTTTGTTACATTACCAAAAAAAAAATGGAATAAAATTAGAAAGTTTTTTCAAGATTTGCCGTAAGCTCCAACACCAGAAAAAAGGACTAGCTTGTTCACACCCCATTGCCACACAATTAGTGATGGTCCATATCAATAAACATGTTCGACATTATGACTATGAAATAAATTATTGTTTTGTTCACATGTGACTGGATTTAGATTCGATTCAAGCAAATGAATTGGAAGATGGACAAGGAATGGAGTACCTTTTTGTTGGGTCGATGTTCCTTTCTTGTAAAGCATATTGAAAAACACACCCCAATAGAATTTTAGGTGTGTGGGAACATGATTGAGTTTCAAATACCTTCGAATAATAGGAGTGTATGATCAAATAAAGCTTTTACTGCTGGGCAAGATGCACATGTCAATCCATAGATCGGTAATAATCTCATTTAGAATTTATGTTCTTATGTTCTTTCCCAAGATAGAGCATAGCCCCCTCTTAATGAAATAATCCATCAAAAAAAGAGAGAACACCGTCAATAATTTAATATAATAAAAAAGAGTGAGGGCAAACTTAATTTCTTGGTGCTGGAAGGATTGATGCGTATCTGATATGAGATAGGTACCTGAAAGATCAACTTCGTACCTTTACAAACATAGGAGTAACAAAAAGGAGAGACTAGAGAAGGACTAATTTAAAATATAACAAAAATATTATACCCTTATAACAACTAGTGAAAGTGTTGAAAATGTATACAACCTACAGCCATAGGTCATATTTTACTCTGTATCATACACAAGTTTTATATTTTGCACCTTCCAAAGTCGTAATCTCGTTCTTGCAATGCAACTTAATTTGTCAAAGTTATGTAAAACAAGGTGCAAAAGTTTTATTGTGGAATCCTACCAAAGATTATTAGGGAATAGTGGAGGTCAGCCAACCTAGATCTTATAAGACGGTGTTCATAATGTTTGGCGTAGACATGTTTGATTGAGGTAAAAGCTACGAAGGATTGGACTAGTTGTTCTGGCAACGTTATTGTGCCTGCCTCTTTGTTTGCATTGATTATATATATATATAGCAGGAATCGCATCTAACCGTGGCAAACAGGTGAAATTAATTAATAATGATCGATACTTAAAATGTCAAGGTGATTGATTTACGAGCGAACAAACACACCTGATTTAAATCAAGCAGAAGCATATTCATGTTAGGTATAACAAATCGTCGGCAGAATAGTAGCCACTAAGCATGATGTTCAATTTAGTTGATGTTATGAATTGCGCGCGGTGATGTTACATATTGATGCACGATGATATGATATTCAGTTTAGTTTAGTCCATCCGATGGTTGGTCGGTTTATGATAGATATAAGTTTAAATGAAGAGAATATCCTAGGTGTGAATGTGATTCTCATACCAACAAAATTCTTTTTATAAACTTTTGGCACTAGAAAAGAATATTATTTTTGCGGGAAAATGGTAATGGGTGTTGTGATTGAATTTTGATATTACCATATATTTTTCTCTCTCTCACATTTCCTATCATATTGCGAAAGAAAGTTAAAAAAAAAAAAAAATCAATAGACGCTACATGAATAACAAAGAGTTATTACATTCACTTTCTAATAATAAGGAAGAATGGATGCCAAAGGGCTCTAATATAACATAAATGTTGTAATTCTTACGTAGTCGAGGAGTAAAAGAAATTTAAGAAAATGGCACTGCGGCGACACTACAATTGTTGGTGGTCCCCACTGGCCAAACCACCAAACAAAAAAGTAAGAACAGAGCGTGGCGTTTTTCCTTCAGGTCCATTAGGGACATCGTAGCAACTTTAAGAATCTCGCTGGCTCATGTTTCCATTACCACAAAAATTTCACATTTTTTTAGCATATCATATTTAACATAAAGTATAAGGATTATACAAGTGTTTGGTTCCATATTTCAGATGTGATGTTAAGAAGTTAATCATTTTATTTTTTATGTTTTAGACGTGATTTTTTCATTCTCAACTCAACTGGTTTCAAACAAGCTATGTAGACTTGTAGTCGTATAGAGGAAAAACTTCTGGTCCATATCTAAGTACATTTGCTAAATACACCTCTCTCTCTTACTTTGATCTTGATTATAAATTATAAATATAGCTCTGAGAATTTAAAAGCATCCTCTGGGACTATAATAAACCAAGTGAGAAGAATTCATTCTGGACCACTAGGAAATGGTACTGTTGTCTGTGGGGAGGGTAGGTGCATCTTGTGATTGATATGTTTCCAGAAGTTCCTAGTCTTGGTGCACTTTTTATATATGGCACAGAACTGCTGAATTTTTTTTTAAATATAATAATACATAATTTTTTATGCAAAAGCTTAGGCATTTCTATACTATAACAAAATGGTTTGATAACTTAGATTGGTAAAGTAAGATATATATGAATTTTGGGTGGTGTTTTATTATATAACATTTATTTAAAGTAACTTATATTCTTAATTATCTATAAATAACTGTATGATTTAAATTTATAATTCTTATTTAATATTTATCGTAATAATCAAATATTTTCAAAGAGTAACTTGATGCGTACATAAATACAAATCCCCATTTGATGTACACTTTTTTTTAGATTTCTTTTCCCTTCAACTAATATTATAAACCATCCTACTATTCTTTTTCAATTTCCTACGTCAGTCAGTTACATTGATTAAAAAAAAACCGCAACAACTACATATATGCAAAGTCCAATTCTATAGAATAAATAAAAAAAAAATGCAGATAGAAAAACACCTTATTATCTGTCTTTTCGCTAATATAAATGAAGGCATTAACGAGTGTGTTGCACCTCACTTTGACTTCCTTAATAGAACAACCTAGTCGCAACATATTGAATTACATTATATACGTTTATATATTATATTAACCGTTCAATTATGGTAGGAATTAGGAAATGATTTTTTTAAAAATATTAATAGTATGTTTAGTTTGAGACAATTTTTTTTTTTTATAATTATGAAACATTGCTTATTTTTACTTTATTTTTTCACTTGTAAAGATTGTACAGAAAATATTTTATTATTTTCAGCACTAATATTTAAAACATAAAATAAAATATATTTACTGAAAAATACGAAACAAACTAAAAATATTTTCTCAAAATAATAGATCTTAAAATCTTTTACATTAGATTTTCATTAACTAATGACATTTAAATTATAATTAATAAAATATAAAATTAACAAATTACTAATATGTTACAGTAATAGGCTTGTTATTCACTAATTAACCCCCCAGATAAAAATTTTGATGTATGTATATGTGACCGATAACTGGCTCTGTAAGAAAGTAATCAACTTGTCCAAGATGTGACATGTTTTAGTTTTGCGGCTGAGTGACCCAATTTTAACCAGGATAATGGGAATCTACACGTAGATTGAATAATAATAGGCATCTTGAATTTTATAAGTTTCGAGCAATTATCCACTAAATTCAGCTCAGTGCACACGTAGACATTTGATCTCGATCTTTTACGATGAAAAAAGAACAATTAGAGAACATCAGCTACAATATACGATTTACCTTATCTATATCAATAATAATATTATTAAATCTGTCCAGATATAGACAAGTGTTGCTCTCTCATTTAATTCTTTTCCCACTATCAATTTTATCTTTTTTTATTTTGTTTACATTGGAAATGAATTGTGGCTCCCTTCTTTGGCTTTTCCAGTAAGAAAGAAAAGTTCACAAATACTTATCCATGTTAATTTTATAGTACAAATAAATTATAACTCCACAAATTTATCTATAATGTCATCATTTTAAATTATAAAGGTGCCGTCTCTGAGATTTCCTTTTTCAAAAAAAAATAAAAAGAAGAAAATTCTAGACTATTCAAGTCCAAATACATTTGATATTTTAAAGAAGTACAACAGGGGTGTTGAACTTCCTAAACGACTGCCATTTACAATTACATACACGTGGTGCCAGGACTCTGAAATAACTTTTTACGTGTACTACTCTTCTTTCATCTAATAGATGCAAAGCACTTGATTGGTTGAAGTAATTTATGAATATAATTCATTAAAAATTTAAAATATTATTTAATATAATTTTAGTAAGAATTATGTTGTTTTCTTGATTAAATTTATCACATTTTGAATTACTACTATTATTATTATAATACCCCATGACTATTGGTTATTTTTTTGGTGAACTTAGCAAATTTCCTAGTCGAACATCAAATACTAATCGTTAAGGTACTGAAATTTATTTTAGAAACCGAACTTTTCTTACGGATATTTAATTTTTTCATAAATTCTTGTTATATAATTAAGAAACATGATTATTTCCAATTATACTAGCAATCATATATGTAGGTAGAATTGGTTACTTATATATATATATATATATATATATATATATATATATATATATTAACGTGAGAAAAGAAATGCTTAGTGGCTTGAGGATTAATTAAAGTGTAATAGTGCTCCCCTCTTATTGGCAGAACCTGCAGCGCTGTGTTGACTTAAGCATTTTGGTTTTTTAATTAATTAATTTCCAAGCGAATTAATACAATTTGTCTTAAACAAGTGAAGTGAAGTGGATTAATTAAAGTGTAATAGTGCTCCCCTCTTATTGGCAGAACCTGCTGCGCTGTGTTGACTTAAGCATTTTGGTTTTTTAATTAATTAATTTCCAAGCGAATTAATACAATTTGTCTTAAACAAGTGAAGTGAAGTGAAGTGACAGTGTAGAAAGAGATATCACTTGATGAGGGCACCCCCATCTTAGCCTACCTCCCCTGAAAAGGAATCTCATCGTACTCAAACAATTATCCAAACCATAAATTTCAGGATGACCGTGTTGCTTCCTTGTACACAGATTAATTCCACTCACCTCTTTCCCTTCTCTCTTCAATTCATGGTCATGGCACATCATAATTAATCATAAAAAAGAAACATTCAGCTATATATCTCTCTGAACTAAAGAGCCTAGCTCATAGCAAAAAATATGTTACAATCTATGGAAGTAGTCAGTGATTGTATCTACCGTGGGCAACCAGTGATGATTTCCCCAAGTGCTCCTACCCCAAAACATTCTCTCTATTTGTCTAATCTGGATGACCAAAAGTTCTTAAGGTTCTCCATTAAGTATTTGTACCTCTTCAAGAAATCTTTGAGCTTGGATATCTTGAAGTCTTCTTTGGCCAGAGTTCTAGTGGATTATTACCCCTTAGCTGGCAGGTTGAGGAGTGTGGATGATCACAAGCTTGAGGTGGATTGCAATGGAGAAGGTGCTGTGTTTGCTGAGGCTTTCATGGACACCACTGTTCATCAATTACTTGAATCTTCAAAGACTCCAAACAAGTCTTGGAGGAAGTTCTTGTATAGGGTCGAAGCTCAGAGTTTCATAGATGTTCCTCCTCTTATAGTACAGGTCAGAGATTTATTCATTCAACTTTAATTTTGGAATTTCTACTTCATGAACTGAAAATTCTATGACCACAGTTTATAAAATTTTTCAATTCTCTGTTGATAAAAAAAAAAAAAAAAGTTGAATTATAATACAAAATATGTAACCTTGTATAGTATTTACTATTTACGGTTTAGGTTCAAAGAACTTAGACGTGTGTTAGAAATATAATATAAAATCATGGTGACAACTTCTACACTTTGTTTCTGTTAAGTGAACATCTTCCCTCAATATGTAATATCATTTACCTTTTTTCCTTTCCTATGTTGTCTCTTTCACACGGATGAAGTCCATTTTCAGAAACCTTGATCCTCTCATAAATGAACCAAAATATAATTACATTTTTTTTTTTTTACAAAACAAATCCCCTGTGAAGCTGTAATGTAGTTGGTATTAGTTTTAAGTAGTTATTATTATTAATTAATTGATAAGGGAGGACTTAATATCCTTGTTCGGGATGAATAATGAACCCCAGAACGTGTCTTGGTATTAAATGAAAATTCTTGTGACGATCAGGAAAAGGGGCTGGAAGGGGGATGGGAGTGCTGTATCAGGGGTTGGGAATGGGGTATTACTGGTAGGTTAAATTAACATCTTTATATTAATAAAAAATTATTAAATATTAATTAATTGATGAATCAGTTAGTCAGTCACTGTTGATCATTTATGGGAAAAAAAGAGGTCTTGAAGATGACATTTGTGAAATCATATTAAAAATCTTATACGCTAAATACTTAGGTTATATATATATATATAGAATTGGCCATTTCATCTACTTTGTTGTTGGTTCGTACTCGAATGGCCGACTATAAAGAATTTAATTTAATCTTGTTTCACAAAAAGTTTACTTTTGTTACTTCTCCATTTTTTTTACATTACTTTGAGTACCTATAAGTGTAAGATTTTTCAAACTTATAACAATTTACGCTTAAGAGGGGATCAGTGTAACGAAAGTCCAAAAATTAGGAGATTTTCTGTAGGATTAAAAAACGGAGAAACATCGAGTGCAATAAAGGCAAACCTCATGAGTGGTCCGTGTAATTTACTTTTTTTTAAAATAAAAAATAGACACATGTTATATAAAGTTGTTAATTTTATTACCATTTTAAAAAAAAATTACGCAATTTAAAAAATTAATCTTAATATGTATAATTAATTTATTTTTAAAAATACTATATGTTAGCAATCTTTTTAGAGTTTTTTTTTTTTTTAAATTTACCTGTCGGCACCCCACCCCCCAAATTAAATCAAACATAACATGTTACAATTTTTATTTTTTTTGACTGCAACATGTTACAAATAATTAACACTAACTAGTCAACTAATGATGATTACTTGCAACTAATACTAATTACTTAACGCGTCTAAATTAAAGTTGGTGATTATATTTCCTCTGTTCCAATTTATATGACGTTTAAGGTTTTGGCATAGGTATTAAGGAATGCAATTAATTTATTGAATTTCCTAGAAAATATTAGGTAATTTCCTAGTATACCCTTTATCTCTCTAATTAATTACTCATACTACACTACTTCCACTAAATATTAATTAAGGGTAGTCTTGGAAAAAGATATTTAATGTAGCATTGGTTTTGTAAAACGTCATTTATTTTGGAACAAATTTTTCTCTTTAAAATGTCATATAATCTATAACGGAGGGACTAACACAAAAAGGCAAAAGGCAAAACCTATTATTCTCCTCCACACAAAAAAGAATTTTTCCTTTAATTAATGCTTTATTTTTTCCTTTTAATAATTTCTTAATAATCTTATCAATGCCTGATAAAAAAACATTCTAAAAATAAATATATGTAATATTTTAAAATTCAAATATATTCAATATTTTATTCATTTAATAATTAAAAATAGGTAAATTAGTTATAAAAACATAAAATTATTCTTCCACCCTGTATATTAAAATGGAATTTTCCTAACATACATTTACGTTCTCTTTCATCTAATTTCATTTTCTTCGTATCTCTCTTCCTTTTTTTTTTTTTTTTCATCACACCAATTTTGGCATCTATCCTTTTCATTCTCTACTACGGTTTTTTAAAAATCAAGTTTTGTGGTGTCTTCGCACTGCATCAGCCTCATTTATCTCTTTATTTCTGTGTGTACGTTTATCATTAATTTTCAACTCCTACTCTCCAAGTGAAGCAAGACTAACACAAATAGTAAGTTGAAACTCCAACGTATCTTTTCAAACACGGAAAACATGGATCTGGATTTCCTGCCGTCATAATCCAATGGCTGAAATTTTTTTATTCTTAATTTTGTGAAGATTGATAAATAAATAAATAATACAGTACTATGGATTCAGATTGAAGTTTCCTTCTTCACTCTCTTTGACTGCACAGAATCCTTGTCTGGAAAAATATGAAAGTAGTATTGATTTGATTGCAGGTAACGAGTCTAGGTTGCGGGGGAATGATCCTGTGCACCGCGATCAACCACTGCCTATGCGACGGCATTGGCACGTCTCAGTTCCTACACGCTTGGGCACAAGTCACCAAGAAACCCGAATCCGAATTGACCATCATGCCCTTCCACTGGCGCCACGTGTTCAAACCCAGACACCCCGCGCAGGTAAAGTTCCGTCACGCCGGCTACACTGTACCAATACCAAACCCAACCCCTCAAGTGGACTTCCTCAAGTTCATACAGTCACAGCCAGTGGTACCCGTATCCTTCACCCTCACCCCCTCCCACGTCCTTTGCCTCAAGAAACAGTGTGTCCCCTCTCTCAAGTGCACTTCCTTCGAAACCGTTGCGGCGCACACGTGGCGCTCTTGGATTCGATCACTTAACCAATCCCTACCCTCCAAACTCGTCGTCAAGCTCCTTTTCTCGGTCAACGTTAGAG
Source organism: Pueraria montana var. lobata (assembly GCA_026413185.1). Lineage (NCBI taxonomy): Eukaryota > Viridiplantae > Streptophyta > Magnoliopsida > Fabales > Fabaceae > Pueraria > Pueraria montana. Next base: position 5,513,149 of record CM048652.1, read on the forward strand.
CAATAGTCAACCTACCGCAGGGGTATTACGGAAACGGGTTTTTACTAGCGTGCGCTGAGAGCACCGTAGAGGAGTTAGTGGATGGTAACCTGCGCCACGGTGTGAGGCTTGTGCAGGAAGCTAAAGCGAGGTTAAAAGACGAGGAGTATATAAGGTCAATGGTTGATTTGTTGGAGGACAAAACGGTAAAAACGGATCTTTCGACTAGTTTGGTTATTTCGCAGTGGTCTAAACTGGGGTTGGAAGAGGTGGATTTTGGAGAGGGGAAACCTTTGCATATGGGTCCTTTGACTAGTGATATTTACTGCTTGTTTTTACCGGTTACCGGTGACGCTAATGCGATGAGAGTGCTCGTGTCTGTGCCCGAGAGCATGGTGGAACGTTTTCAGTATCACATGAAAGACAGTTGGGAAGGAAAAGAAGAAAACGGAGATGGTAGGAACGCCCAACAAAATCAAAATGGATTCTTCTAAAATATTGCTCCGCTTTCTTTTTTTTTAATTAATTTATTAATAATTCTCCATGTGTAGTCCAATTTCAGTGTGTTAATAACTTAATAATACTCTCTCTATCCATTTTATAAGAAACAAATAATTAAATTATCAACATCAATAAAAATAATTAAGTTAGTTAATTATAATTAATAATGTCATAAATTTTAATTATATTTCAAAAGTATTTCTTAAATTGATTAATTTAAGTAGTGGTTACATTAATAACATTGCATTTCTATCAATAAATGTAACTTGTATTGTTTCATTAATAGATTTCATAATATGAATGATAAAAAAAAAATTAACAATTAATTCATCTTAAAATATATCTATATTTTTTATAATTAGAAAAAAAAAATCTTTTTATTTCTTTTAAAAAGATCGGAGGGAGTAATACTATAAAGCAATCCGACTTACATATGATAATTAAGTATTAAGAACGCTCTTTTGTTTTTGGGCCATTTAATAATTATCTAGCTTTTCCTTCAGCTTTCGAGGACAAGTTGACTAGTGACTAGTGAGAGTGAAAGGAAGGTTCATCTGCATCGTATCCTCATTTTCTACAAGATTGCTGGCTCACAAAGTCGATGATTGTATTTATGATGGACACGTAGGTATATAATAAATATAGAAAATATGCTGTTATAAAATATATTATATAAATAATATCACTTTTATATATATATATATCTTATGAGAGTAAGAAAATGTAATTTCAGCCTTCAGATGAAAATAAATGACTAGGATTTAATGATTCATTAAACACCTCACGTGCATTTTAGTGGATCTTGTCATCGTGTGTTTATATATATATGTGAAGATTTTAGATAATGTTACTTGACAGTCCAAACGATTTTTTTTTCTTAAATAAATGATACACAAGTAATTAAAAAATTAAAATGCTGGGTATAGATATTTGTGTTATTTATATTTTTTTAAAAGTAAAAGTGTTTGACAAGTAAAAAAGTGAAAGTATATTAATCAATTATTTAAGTAATTAAAAACTTTATGTGAAGAATAAATGCGCTCACATTTCACTTAGACACATTATTTCCTTTAAGAGGATACACCACACATCCTATAAATGAAATCTAATCTTCTTGGTTCCATTTAATTTAGAGTAAATTACACGGATCTCTCCTAAATTTTATTCTTATTACACCTGATACCCATATGTTTTTGAATCCTATAGAAAATCTCATAATTTTTGAATTTTTGTTATACTGACCATTCTTCTTAAGTGTAAATTGTTACACCGATTTCTCTCTAAAATTTGAAAAATCTTATACTGATCCCCTTAGAGATAGTCAAAGTAATTTAAAAATGGAAAAGAATATCAGGTATAATAAAAGTAAATATTAGAGAGTGTTATGTAATTTACTCTTTAATTTAATACATCAAGAGTGTGAACTAATGTCATGTCAAAGAATGCTAGCCAGTCACATGTAGATAAGTATCTATAGTTCAGTCATGCGCTTGCCGGTCTAGAGAAACTAAGGAGCCCAGATAAAGAAAGGTCCATATGAATATTTGCGCTTAGGGGGGGAATCAGAGTCCCAAAAATATAATTAAAAGCATCATTGATATCTTAAACAAAAAAGGAATAACCGATTGTTCTCACCCTTCATGGTCATTTTATTTTATCATTATTGTTACTGTCACCCTTGATTGTGTTTAAACATAGGCTACCCCGTCATCATTTTCTCTTAACTGTTACTCCACTTGAGTATATGCCAATATTCACGGTGAGAAACACACGAATAATGTAGTCATTAATTTAAATATTTTAAATAAAAAGTCATTTTTATTTTTAAATATACAAAAAAGCTACTAAATCTAATCGTGGAAAAATATTGCTAAACCACTCTAGGAACCTATAAGTTACATTAGCTTATAAATTAGTTTCACCTAGATGTTAGAAATCTTATAATGATATTTATATTAAAAAAAATATATATATTGTAAATAAAGAAGGGACATTTATCAAAACAAATAAATAAAAAATTTAGTAATTATAATAAACCATTATTACTTATGTATAGAGGAGGTTTAGCTCAGTTGGTTGAGCATGGTGTGTGAATTGTTATAAACTTCTCGGTTCCTGTCTTGGATTTCTACGAATAAAAAAAACATTATTACTTATGTAAGATTCCATAAATAATTTTACTTTTAAATCTTTCGAATAGTAAAAGCATTTAATTTAATGTTGCGAAGTATTGCAAGTAAACAATAATTAAAGGGAATCAATGATGGTGAATGTTGCGGAAGTCAAAAAATGCATAATCTTGTCATATGTAGAATTGGCATAAAAATCGACATATCTCTATCTTAAACGCATGTTTTGATTAAAGTTTACAAATTTAAGTTTGAATCAAACTTAAGTTTGTAAACTGAATTTGTAAAAATATTATAAATCTTACTTTTTTTAAACTCAGTTTAAGACAAAAATTTACTCTCAAATATATTTTTAGAAAATAACTAAACATAATCCAAAAATGATTTTAGTCTCAAATATACTTTTGGATCCTCCCATCAAAAATTCAAACATATTCTAAGTTGGCAAGACCCAATGGTTGATGAATACATAGGATAAAATAATAGGACACGCTCAAGGCACATCGTCTGGATTGAGTATCCGAATCGGAATCATTGATCCTCTCTGTTCTGCTTTGCTTTGATTTGATTTGATGATCTGCTTTGCACTTTCTTCCTCTAATTATTCCAAAACCAAACTCACCCATCCTCTCTTCTGTAGAGTGAACAAGATATCTTTGTCGTTTCAATTTTATAGATATGTATGTACATATAAATTAACAAATAGAAGGTGCTTTTCTGATCTTGCAAAGGCCCTTCTCTACCTTTTTCACAAAAGTGGGAAAAAAATGTCTAGCCAAACCTGATTAACTGTAGCCAAAAAGTGCCAATTGAGGTGCTACGCAACCTCCACCTTCTAATACAAAAACTTGAATCCAATTTTTATTTGTTTTTTATTATTGAATTCAAAACTTGTTGAAAAAATTCTCTTTATTTTCATAGTTGAACAAGAAATAATCTTATAAGTGTTTGCGAGTAATTTGGTACCTCAAACATGATCCTTCAGGCGGTAGAGATAACTTCGGCAAGTGATAACGACTTCCGTTGAATGGTAGAACCTGCAAAAGACTCCAACACCCAAGTCAATGATGTGTAAAATGAGGCTTAGAAAATATACCTATAGGAATGACAATATGACATGACTTATATAACGATAAATAGCTGGTAAAACAGAAGTTATCACAAACTACTCTAAAATGAGTCTAGAATAGTTGTTTTCGAAGTTGGTAACTCAAACAATAAGTAACTCAAAATATATCAAATATAAAAAAATATCAATTAGTTGTTTCTTTCAAGAGAATCTTTAATTATATTATTGTTTTTTTAAACATGCTTTCCTCTTATAAGTGATTAATATATTACAAGTTAATTTATTTTAGTATAAAATAGTCTTTTAGGATAAATTTTTCTTTTTTTATTACTGACAATATATTAAAAACTAGTTTTAAATTTCAGAAGATAAAATAAAAATTATTAAACTAGTTTTCAAAATTCAATTATGCTCGTGCTGGCTATTCTAAATTCTTATCCAACCCGCCGTCATGAGAAGAAAAAATACACATGCAGTAACCTAGGTACAGTTGTGAAAGAGATGCAATCATCTTATGATTTTTTTGAGTATCACCCCACTTGAAAGATTAATTTCTTAGGGGATTTAACGTTTTTTAAGATAAAGAAATATGAAAAGTAAAAAAAAAAAAAAACGTATCTATTACAAGTTTGAAATTAATTAAATTAATATTTAAGATTAAATTAAAATCACATATTTAAAGTAAATGAACTTCTTTAACCCATATAACATATCTTAATATTGTTATCATGGATTGCCGGTTGCCTAGTGTCTAACACTAATTCACAGAATAACAATTAAAATAACAGTATGCTATACTGTTAGAAATGTCCATTGAATATAGTGTGAATGGATATTATAATCTGAGTTCAAATATGAATAATTATTCACAAAATTTTACAAGTACAAGGGATGATAAAGGTATTAGACTATTCAATTTTTTTTTTCTTTTTCCAACCATATATTGATACGTATTAACCAGTAAAATTGAAACAAGACGAAAAATCTGTGGTTAAATAAAATAATACTGTACTGAAATATTTTGTTCATGCATGCACACTTTCTGTGGTTAAATAAAATAATACTGTACTGAAATAATTCTTTATTTTTCTCTGAAATGATTTTTTTTTTCATATTTCGCCAGTGCGATATGGTACGTCATTAAAATGTACTGCCAGAACCCCACCGATGACTTAAACTTTACGCGCGTGCGACAATAATGTAATAAACAATGATGTTGGGTACTGAAGTTTTTTTATATTAATTTACATACAATGAGACTATGAGAGCATAATTTTTTTTCATACTTTTATTAATTAAATATTATCTTATATATAATTTTTAAAATCATCATTGTAAAAATAAACACTCTTATAATATACAATAATTTATAATTAAATAATAATACAAATTATTTTTACACTATAAATACATTTTAATTATATATTTTTTTTCTCTTTCTCTTTTTTTTTTAGAGCAACGACACTTCCAATTAAAACCACTAGCCAACTGTCAGGCCACTTTATAGACCCACATGAAAGATATAAAGCGTCATGAAAATGGTTATCATAGGATCCATTATATTTATAGATGTCACATTCACTTTCTTGGTGGACACACAAGAAGCCATATCTAATCTAACTACATCATTTTTATTTTACGCAAAATAATAATATTATATCTATCTATCATAGCGCGCCGTGCTTCTTCATTTCTTTTCTTTTTTGCTTTTTAAGCAGTACTCTCAACTAGCATTTGACTCGTATTTGCTCGATATCCACCATGATTTTCATCATCATTCTTGCAGGGATTTGTCATTGACCAGTGCAATATGTTTGCAACGGATATAATCAAATTAACTAAATTATGTCAGGAATATTAGGACACCCACATGGATTTCACATGAAAAGGAGAAAGCTACACCACAAGCCAACAAAACAAAAAAGAGTGAGACTAATACTTTTATTTTGACTTAAAAATAGTTTTAGTTTTTATAAATATAAATTTATTTAATTTCAATCTTTTAGGAAAAAAAAAGTTTTATCAATTTTATTTTTCATAAATTCATTTATTTTTAAATAACATTTGTCACCAATTAGTGATGACATGACTGTTATTTAATAATGTTATGTCAATATGTTTTAAAATAACATGTAATATAGCATGACTAAATACAGGACATTGATGATTCAACAGCAATTTTTTTTCCCATTTCCTTTTTATTTTTATACATTGATGACAGACAAAATAGCATAAAATTGCACTAAAACTATAGAATTGATTGAGTTGATAAACGGCATGGAGTAATACTTTATGATGCAATATGAGGATATTTGTAACTTTTAAAAATAATTTAAAATAAAAATGGGTCACGAAAAAATAAGATAAAAAATCATGAATAGAAAAAACAGGTACTAGATAAACATGGAATGCATTTTTGAGTATTTCAATTATTTAACTGGGTACAATCCATAATTAAGGCTGTTGGAAATTGAATTTATATTTTCTCCTTTTGTTGACTAATAATATTGGAAAAAAAAATAATTTTATTTAATAGGAATCTTTCTTGATTGAGTATAAAACTCACAAAAATATTTGATAAAATATAAAATTTATATATATATTCTTTTCAAGGCGATCATATTCTATTAATCATAAACAAAATAAGAATCCAAATCTTTTGAAATCTAATCTAACATATTTTTTTTGATGCAATCTAATCTAACATATAACATACATCGCAAACGTCTTTTTTTTGGGGGGCATCACAAATGTTACAAACGATGAAACGACTGATTGATGTCTCACGTCTTGTAAGCTTTTTTTGGAGGGGACGATTCTTGTAAGCCTCTTTAAGCAAAGAAGGGATCGTTACTTGGGCCCATCTTCTTAACAAATAAAAATCCGAGGCGTTTATTGAAATAAGGGTTTCAGGCTTGCCAATTCAAACTTCTCAATTGGGCTCACATTGCAATGTTCTTTGGGGTTTATTATTTTCACCTCCATTTTGACTGTTTTCACCCCCTACGTTTTTAATTTTTTAAATTACAAATTTATCATGCAATCCCAACCCGTTTTAAAATATTTAAACTTTTATTAATTACTATTCGACTTTCAAGTACAAAATGCCCCACGTGTAATATTAGGCAATTGTTAATTTAATGGTACGAGATTTTTCGAGGAGACTCTTGCACGAGGGACAAACATATAAGTACATCGTTCGGAAGAGAGTTTTATTATTTTTATTGTATTTTGGGTAAAAATATATTTTAAATCCCTCACATTTTTTAGTCATTTTGGTCGTAGTTCTCATATTTTAAAATGGATGAATTTGTTCCTCACATTTTATGAATTATGCTTTATGAAAATATAATAAGGTTTCGTAAGAATTTATGTTTTTAATAAAAAATATTAATGAATATATTTTGCATTTTAGATTAAATCAATATTTAACTAACTACAATTTAAATCCATTTTTAAAACATCAAATTTAATTTTAATACATTGTTAATGTAAAAGATTTTTATATTATTAATCAATTGAAAATACTTTTAATATATTTTTAAAATAAAAATTTAATTAAAATATACTAATAATATTAAATATTTTCAATGTTTTTTAAATACATATTATCATATATTTATATGATAAATTTGTTAATTTTTTATAAGTTTTATTCAAAATGATATTTGATTAATTAAATTCTCTTAAAATATTTGTTTCAAAAATTAATAATTCTTTTATAGACAAAGTTAATAATCTTATGATATATCAAAATTTATAACTAAATAACAGTAATTTTTATACGATAAATATTTTCTAATTATTTATGACTAAATAATAGTGTCTTTCAAAATTTAATAAGAAAAGCACTGATAAAACCTTATCCATATCGTAGGACATGTGTTTGTGCACGTGGCAGTCATGCAGTGATCTCGATCTAGTTGGGTACCGGCAATGTCAATGACCCCACGTCATATTTGTCACTCTGGCCGAGGTTTTCAATATTGCTAAAAGACGTAAATGTCCTTTCCTTTCGTACTATATTATTATTAGCTTTGTGATTATCCTGCCGATTAAATAAAATTAGCATTTAGCAATAGTTATTCCTTTATATTTCATCCAAATTATGAAATTCATTGGTATTTGGTGGATTTTCTTTGATTAAGAATTTCGTCAACTACAGTAACTATTATTTTTTCTTTTATTTTGTCGCCTGTTGTAAAGTGGAAACATAAATTTCGCGTGAGAGCAAAATGTTTATTAAAGCTAGGCAAAACCCAATTAAAAACAGATAAGGGTACAATGGTGATTTCACTTTATTATCCGACGCTGATGCGTGCTGTGGATCAATGTACTTGGAAGATTTTTTTCGCCAAACAAGAATCTCTTATCTATTCGCTCATCATACTTTGTGTTAATACTTAATTCCCTTCTTTCTTTTCATTTTCAGATCTCAATTTTTCCTTTTCAATTTCCACAATCTTCTATTATGTCCCAATAACAATAAAAATATCCAAATTGAAACTGAAGTCACAACGTGATTTTTCAATTTTCATGCTTGTTGCGGTGATCAGTCACTGATTCTTTAAGGTGCGCTTTTCGTTTAAATTAATCCGTTTTCCGTGATCCAAACATTCGCAAAATCACTAATTTTGCAAAAAAAAAAAAAAAAAAAAAAGAGGGTGTAGGTTTTTGGTGTAGATAGATCATGGGTTCTCTGAAAGGGCCAGTTGTCCTTGCGAAGGTGTGGAGTGTTTCTATGCCTATGATTGGACCAAGGAACACTCAATGTGTTAGAAGTGATTTTTGGGGACTCTCTTGTACGAAAGCTAAGGGCAGTGTCTTTTCTTGCCATATAAACATGCGAAAGTTCAAGAAGACTGTGCATTGCAGTTTCAACTCACCCTCTGATGGCACCGGAAGTATGGCTGAGAATTTTGATGAGAAAGATGAAGATTATGTTAACTCCAGTGTTGTTGAGGCTGGTATGTTGTGTTTAGATTGATTGATTTGATTGTGCTGCATGAATGAGTCAGTTATTAGTATGATCAATATAACTATACTATGAGTAAATAGTGTATGCAGTTATCTATATTGGTAAGTTTGATGATTTTTATAATAATTATCTTAAAAGTTATATCAAGAATATTTTTGATTGGTTGACTATGTACACAGACAGTGTATAAAAATTAAACTGTATAACTATTAGTGCATTGTTTCTTCCTTATGAAAATAGATTTGATGTGTAGTTGAGGTGAAGAGTGGGGCAGATGGTTTCCTGATTAAAATGAGGGATGGTAGACAGTTGCGATGTGTCCATAATAACCCTAATGGAGGACTTCTTCCAGATTATGCACCGCATCCTGCTATTGTGTTGAAGATGGAGGATGGGACTGGTCTACTTCTCCCCATAATTGTTTGTATGTTCTATACTCCTTATGTGACTAGATTGTGTCATATAATTAAGCTTACTTCTTACTTATTGGACCTTATATCTGATGTTGGTTATTAAATTAAATATATCTCCCATGTTGTGAATTTGTGGTTCATTGTTATTTGCAGTGGAGATGCCGAGTGTCTTATTGATGGCTGCAATGCGCAATGTTCAAATAGTATGTCTTCTTTGTCATTTAAATTCTACTATATTACTCTTGCATTTATCCTGATACTTGTTTAGATGTATTGGTATTTAGTAGTCAAATTTTGGATTCAGAATGATTCTGCATTTCTGCTTTTGTGTAACTTATCTTCATGTCATTGATACTAACTATTTGGTTTTTGTATCAGGCTAGACCTACTTTATATCAAGTAGTGAAGGAGATGATTGACAAGATGGGTTACGAAGTATGATTCTGTTTATCTTTTTGTTGTTGCACGCTCCTAATCTTGATTATATTTTTGTCTCTCATTCAGGCTCTCATAATGATATTAATAGTCTAATCTCAAATGATATAATTTCCTGCGTGTACAGGTCAGAGTTGTCAGAGTTACTAAGAGAGTTCAGGAAGCATATTTTGCCCAGTTATATCTTTCCAAGGCATTTACTAACTCTGCACTCTTGTTTTCCACCCTCTCACAAAATTAAATTCACCCCCCAAAGTGTTGTATGACAGTGTAACTTAATATACTTGGTATAGGTTGGAAATGAGACAGAATGTATGAGCTTTGACCTTCGACCTTCAGATGCTATCAACATTGCGGTGAGATGCAAGGTAATCTTTGTAAATTCAATCATATGAAACAATATCACCTGTAACACAATACATTCTCCTATTGCTTTGCTTGGTGGTTGTTCATTTGTGCCTCGGTTGATGTCAGAAAAAGCAGGAGCTTCTAGGAGGAAAAATATTTGATGCCTTTTGTTTTTGGAAAAAGCATAATTGTTGAGCGAAATTTCATATGCCTTGAATCCACTGTTGGAATGTGTTGGCAAATGTTGCCTATTGTTGAACTTGGAAGCTTTGGACCAAATTCCAAATCTTTATAAAGTTAAATTAGTTAAATTAAATTTCTTTATCAGAGATTTAACTGGTCCACCAATGTTGTAGGTGCCGATACAAGTCAACAAGAATTTGGCATACAGTGATGGAATGAGAGTAATTGAATCAGGCAAACTGTCAACACAGTCTCTTGGTTCAGATGGTCTATTGTTTACTGAACTGGACCGGTAAGGCAATATCACTTGTCTGTAGCATGCATAATATCTGTTCTCTACAAAGAAAATCTTGGAATCTGATTCATTACTAGCACTTTTTCCATCTTGAAAGACTAGTATTAACTAAAATTGACTTAGTTGCAGCCCAAGTGGTAAGCCTTGTATTGAAACCAAGGAGTTCAATCTTTTGCACAATATGTTGAAAGCTGTTGTAGAAGAGCGCTATCAAGATGCTGGTAATTATTTTCTTTCTTATTTTTTTTATTTTATTTGTTTTTTTCAGTTTTGGAACCCTTTTTTTCCTTTTATATTGTGCATGATGTATGTCAAAAGCTCTTTAGATTAAGCACACACCCCAACATTAATAGGTATGTGTAATCTGCAATAGATAAGGTAACCTAAATTATTATAACAAGTCATCTGCTGATGTTGTTAGGTGTTGATAGGCTTCATTTTTGTTCATTTTTTTCCTGTCCTTTTTATTTTGAAGCTTAACATGTTTTATAAATCCCGTCCAGTTGAGTAGTTAAGTGATCTTTCCTTGGTAAATGCATTGAATTGGGATGCAAGTATTACAAGATTGCATTTCTTATAGATTAGACTAAAATATAGATTGTATTTCTAATGTTGCTACTTTTACGTCTCATGTTTCTGATGCAATTCCAGCTTTATGGAGGGACAAACTCAATCAACTTAGGGCTGACAAAAATGTAAACAACAGGTATTAAGCGTATTTCATATGACAAATTGACAATGTTTGATGAAATTTCTAGCTGAGTCAATTTTCACTCCACAACTCAAACTTCTTCTGATCTCTTTTTAGTTTTTTCTTCTCTTGGCAGCTTTGTATTAAGTTGACAACTTTTGTTCTGTTTGCAGATCTTGGACACTATAAACTGTATATACAATCCAACATTAGAATGTCAACAGGAATCAGTAGAGCGGATAACTGTCATATCTTTCCCATCTTCCGCTTATATATACGCTTAATATATATGTCTGTGAATATTTGTGTATATATGTAATGTAGACATTAATTAATACGAATGCGTGATCAGAACTTTATTCTGGTTTTGCAGCACTTGTGTCAATTGTCATGAGCTTTTAATATGTATTCTGCTTCATCCATTGGACACAGAAATAAGACTTCTTAAATATAGAGTGCTATTTACATTATTTATTAAGTTTTGCATAAATTTCAGTCGAAATGCACAACAACGACTAGTTTCTGTTGTGTTAATTGATCTATATACAAGGAAAATTAGTTTCCATTGTGTATTTGATCTATATAGACAACAAAAATTAGTTTTCAATTTGTAATCATATACTATAACAGAAACTAATCTCTGTCAAGAATATTTCTATAAAAAATTACAAAAAAAAAAGTGAGTGATGGAAAGATCAAACATGACAGTGTCAATAGCATGGACCATAGACTATCGCATATTCAATATATATATATTAGAAATTTTAAAGTCAGCAGTGGACCTAGCGAAGGAATCTATTAGTGGGGGTCGTTTGGTGATTCGCTAATGGGCCTGGGAAGAAGTGGGGCATAGAAGAATAAGAACATTTATTTTTGGTTGAAAAAATAAACCATATGGGAGCATATTAGATTAAAATTCTTGTCTTGGCTAATATCTTACTAGCCTTAACAGAGTATTTAAATTTTGGACCCGATTCCTCTATAGTTTTAACGGAAAAGTATGAAAGTTTTTTTCCCCCAGTATAAAAGCATATAAAGTGAAAAATCTTGATTATTATAAAAAATGGGAGCATTTAATTATAGATACTAGATTAAAATTAATGGTTCTGATTGTGTATTTAATTATAATTTTTACGTCATTTTTAATAAAAATCACATGATATTTTGAAAAGATTAATTAATATTTGTAATTAAATATGTAATCTAAACCATTAATTTTAATACAATGATTGTAATTAAATGTTTTCATTTGTATGTGTGATTGTGAATCATAAGACTTAGAACAACATGACGTGGCTTTTTTTTTTCCTTTTCACACAAATTATTTTCTATTTTAAATATTTAAATGATAAAAACATAAAATATAATTAGAGTAACTCAAGAGAATAAATAATTAAATAAATTATAATTTGTATATTATTAATAATTTGACATTTTTATTATTGTAGCAGGAATTAGTTATAATATATTTATAAAATAAAAGGATGTTTGTGTAATGTTTCAGAAATAAAAAAGATTTTGTGTAATGAAAAATATATAATAAAGGTATTTTATCCAATTTCATGTAAAAATAAATGTTTTGGGTTATTCACGAAAAAAAAAGATGTTTTGGGTTGAAGTGTAGCATATTTATAAAATAAGAAAGGTTTTGTGTAGTTTTTAGAAATATAATTAATTTTGTGTAAATAGTGCAAAATAACAGAAATATTAGCGTAATTTACTTTTTTTTTTTTGTCAGCTCTAGATGATCTAAATACCAAGCAATCCTGTTGTGAATTTTTGCATTGAAAAACTATGAATAATAATAATAATTTTCTTTGAAGTTAGTGTTAATTATATTTATATTTTTTTTGTTAAAATTACACTTTATTTACTTTATATATTATTTTTATATGTTGATGACATCCGTTATTTAGAAAAAGTGCATATTCTCTATTATGCATAGATCAGATACGTTGTATTTTAAAAACAAAACAAACCAAGAGAATAGGTATATGACATTTTCAATAATAAAAGAAAAAAGAATATGTGTAGTCAGTGACAACCTCAAAAAAGACCAATATAATTATTTCAAAGTTTTGTACTACAAATCTAATTTTCATAAAAATATGTGATACTTTATCTCTTTCGGGTGAGATACAAGGGATTCATATTTTTCAAAATAAATGTTACTTATTATGGGATTAATTTATTTGTTCATAAAAAGATACAGTTAAGACTAACAAGTGATTGATTTAGGTAGTATATGCTTGACTCTTCTTAATAAGATTTAGAATTTGAGTTTTGTTTACGAAAAAATTCCCATTAAGAAAGTTAGTTTTACCATGTTGTAAATAATTATTGCTTGAATAAGATAACCTCTCACGGAAGGAAGATATAATATAGTTGAGACAAAAGAAAAATGATAAGTCCCCTCAATTTGTAGCATTTGGAGCACTCTGAGAATTCCTTAAATAAGTAAATAAATAATTTCAATCAATACTACAACGTTAAGTTCATCAAGATTAAAAAAATTATAAAAAAAAAAATCTTTGATTATAATTTGGAAGTGATTTTACGATTTTATAATGCTCAAACATATTTAAAATTTTAAAATTAATTTCTATAATAAATTGTTACATTATTTAATCCAAACCTTCACTAAATTCTGTTATATGAAAATATGTTGCGTAGAAGGAGGAGGATAAAAGGAAATCGGTATAGGGCCAACATGGATAAGGGAATCAAACTTTCCACGAGTGGAATGGTGTCCTACATTATTTACACACACACCTGGATAAAACTTTTAATGTTCACGATTGGTCATATTTGAATTTTGTATTTGTTTTTTTAGTATTAAAGACACAAAATATAAATGTTACATTATTATGTTAAACTTTATCTTCTACTCTGTGGATCCATTTCCCTAACAAGCACGTCGCACGTCGCACGGCACGGGCATGAGTAGATTTGTTTTTATCGATTGATTTTAATGTTTTCTAATTTATCCTATCCTTAAATTCGATTAGAATAATTTGGTAGAGAAATGTCAAAAAATACATTATTTTACATATGAAGAAGTTAAAGAGGAAGGTAATTTCGCGCCAAGGCGTACATCAACTAATAAATGGTGGGCCCACCAAAGCGAAGGTAGCAACATCTGAAATAAAAAACTCATGCAGATAATTTATATGCGAGTGAGGTGAAGCATCTAATGTAGATTCGTGTATCCACTCTTCATTAAATTTCCTTTGTCTTTGAGAATATAATGTATTATGAATTTTAACCGTAGCATTAATTTTGTCTTCCGCCGACACTCTCTGTGTCTGCTACATTAACCAACACTTCGAAAAGGATTGACCCCTAACATACGTGTCATTCACCTCAAAACAAAACGTTATAAATATTCAAATTAATCCCTGCCTTTGATTTCTGTTTCTGTTTCACTACCACTTCCATCTTCGTTGACATGTCAACCAGTCTCTGTGAGTAACGCTCTCTTTTTTCTTTCTTGATTGGAATTGTATCATTATGGGGCTTTATCATCGTTATTTCAATGTTTCTTGGTTAAAATTTTGCATCAAGGTTTAATTTAGCTGAGCATAGTATCATTGAATGGAATTGATCGGTATTTTAATGGATTGGAGTCAAGAAATTGGTTCTTTAGTATGAAATTAATTAATCCTCAGAACTTTATTGTTGTTATTGATTAGGCTTTGAAGGAATGGATGAAAGGCGAGAGAGGAAATTGAGTTTTGAGAATAATTCTGAGGATGATAGATGGAGAAAAATTGGTAGTCTGAAAAAGAAAGCATTATACGCATCCACCAAATTTAGACATTCTTTCAAGAAGAAAAGAAGCAGAAAAAGCGATAGCAGGAGCAATTCCCTCTCCATTGAGGATGTTCGAGATGTTAAGGACCTTCAAGCAGTGGATGCATTTCGACAGGCACTTGTGTTAGATAACTTGCTTCCTCCAATACATGATGACTATCATATGCTATTGAGGTTACAAACCCTCCTTAGTCCTTACTAGTTACTAGTTACATTCACATTCACATATGGATATGGTTTGTTTAGTTTTTTAAAACTGAATTTAACACATTTCTTGCAGATTCTTGAAAGCAAGGAAGTTTGATATTGAGAAAGCAAAGCACATGTGGGCCAACATGATCCAATGGAGGAAAGAATATGGTACAGATACAATTATGGAGGTGAGCCATCTAATGCAATAATATATGTTTAATTTGATAGTCTGAACTTTTTTTTCCCCCTAATTTGGGGTTCATGTATACTACTACTCTATGGTTTCCACTCTATAGGATTTTGAATTCAAGGAGTTGAATGAAGTCCTGAAGTACTACCCGCATGGTTATCATGGTGTAGATAGGGAAGGAAGGCCTGTTTATATTGAGAGGCTAGGGAAAGTTGATCCCAATAAGCTTATGCAAGTAACTACCTTGGAAAGGTATTTGAGATACCATGTGCAGGGTTTTGAGAAAACATTTGCTGTTAAGTTTCCGGCTTGCTCTATAGCTGCTAAGAGACACAGAGATTCAAGTACAACCATTTTGGATGTTCAAGGCGTGGTAAGTTGTATATCTGAATGGCCAGTGAATGTTTTCCAGACACCATTTTAACTTGAAGTTAATCAAAAGTTAAGATTGGAGTTTATATTACTATGCTGTCTTTTGCTTTCTAGGGCTTCAAAAACCTAACAAAGTCTGCACGGGAACTCATCACCCGGCTGCAGAAGATTGATGGTGATTACTATCCTGAAGTATGTAGGTTTAATCTTCACTTTATTTATGACTTCAGAATTTTCTCATTGTTCATGTAGTGCTTCCAAGTTCTAATCTCTATATGATACTGTGCAGACACTCTTGCCAAATGTTTATCATTAATGCTGCTCCTCCTGGTTTTAAAAATCTCGAACATCCTCAATGGAGAGGGAATTGCTCTGGCTAGCACCCTTTCTGCTTATTTCCTTTTTGAAAGAATGTCTGAATTTGCTCGACGCATTTAGTGCTTTCTTTTTCAAACTGCCAAAATTCTTCTCCACCTATCATCCTCTAAATTATTCTCAAAATTTCCTCTCCCTCCTTTCATCCAATCCTTCAAAGCCTAATCAAATATAATAAAGTTCTGAGGATTAATTTCATAAAGAACTTATTTCTTGACAAGTATGTAGTTTCAATCATCACTTTTTTTTCTGACTTCAGAATTTTCTTATTGTTCGTGTAGTAGTGCTTCTAAGTTCTAATCTCTAAATGATACCATGCAGACACTCTGCCAAATGTTTATCATTAATGCTGGTCCTGGTTTTAAGATGCTCTGGAACACGGTGAAAACATTTCTTGATCCGAAAACTACTTCAAAGATTCATGTATGTGCTAATTTTTTGAGTTATTGTTTATGTTTGAGTTTTATAGGATTCCATTGAAGTAATTAGCTTCTATAATTTTGGCTCGGAGATAATTTATAGATATAGGATTAATTGATACTTGAATGTTCCATTAGGTTCTTGGAAACAAGTTCCAGAGTAAATTACTTGAGATTATAGATGAGAGGTAACTCTACATTCAATTCTGTTAATGGAGTTATTTCTCAATCAACTTGTTTTGTTATTTGAAAATTCTGACTAACTGTAAGTTCTCAGTGAGCTGCCAGAGTTTCTTGGTGGTAGTTGCACTTGTGTAGATCAAGGTGGTTGTATGAGGTCTGATAAAGGGCCATGGCAAGACCCAAACATTTTAAAGGTTTGCTACTTATCTTGTAATTTTTATACAGACTGTGTTATTCAGTAAATTTTAATTAGTTCTCTCAGGTTTTCAGTTCTACTTTGCATCTTACTGTGTCTGTGACTCAACTAGAACAGTTTTGGGCATGCAGATGGTTCTTAGTGGTGAAGTGGGATGTTCTAAACAAATAGTAACAGTTTCTAATGAGGAGGGGAGGGTGATTGAATGTGACAAGATATCTTATCCAGTGGTACAGTTTCCATTACCAACTTGAACCCTGCAAAATGATAAATTGAGAACTTTCAGTTTCAGATATTATTATAACAATAATCTTATCTTCCTTTGGATTTTGGGTTTCTGAGAAAACAGATTAGAGGTAGCGATACATCTACAGGAGAATCAGGATCTGAAGTTGAAGATATAGCTTCTCCCAAAGCATGTGGGAATTGTATAAGCCCTATGTTAACTCCTGTCCTTGAAGAGGTGAGTCATGAGTGACCATGATATATATTAAGGTTGCAAGAAAAAAATGTTGCAATGAATTTTAATGTAACTGCCTTTATGTTTATCCAGGCAAGATTGGTTGGTAAGGCTAGTCATGCTGGCAGTTTAGTTGAGTATGTTCCCATGGTTGACAAGGCCGTTGATATTGGATCAAAGGAGAAGCAAGCAACACCTAGAAAGTTATTTTGTTCAACAGGTTATATAGTTTATTATGCACAAGCACAATTATTGGTCTTGACATGCTATTATTATTAGCTGAAAATAGATATTATTGTTATTCAAGCCTGCTGGAGTGGATGTAGACACTTTTTTGTTTTTATGAACTCGATGAACTTAACCAACAATGACACTATCAAAATATCTGTCATAATTTATTTCTACGTTGACATACAAAAAAATCTAAATGAATGAAAAACTTATAATTTCAATTCAATCATTACCCCTTTCACAAAATTGTGCTTAATATTTTTTTTTTCTTCACAGGCTTGAGTTCAATGAATCTGTACTTGACTACTTACCCATCCCCAAGAAAAAATACATCAAACTACTTGAACACTTGCATGTGAAATAAAATTTTCTTTATGATACAAAGATAAATAAATTTGTATATATTGAACTAAGATAAATGATGTTACTTAGAATTGATTGGTGAAATTTTTTTTCTATTGAGTACTGAAATGTGAAAAATCTGACTGTTACAGCGGGCCTCATTTTGGCCCTTTATACTTTTGCTCGTTCAATAGCATTTCGTGTCACTAAGGGAATACGGTACTCAGAATCTGATTCTGCCAGAAATATACTTAACATGACTGTTGATTCAATATCCAAGGAGGAATGTCGTCCTCCTTCATGTGCTCCCGGATTCACAAAGACAAACCTTCCCTCATCTACCTTAAAACGCCTTGGTGAGCTTGAAGAGAAAGTTGACATGCTACAGTCAAAGACTAGTGTGATGCCACATGAGAAAGAGGAGCTGCTCAATGCTGCAGTTTATCGTGTGGATGCATTGGAAGCAGAGTTGATAGCTACAAAGAAGGTAACATTGTTAATCACTTTTTAAACTTTTGGTGTATGCTAGTATTTGTGTGGTATGTTGTTCAATAATTTTTGGTGTACATTGATTTATAAACTAGTGTGTTCAACTTCATAAACAGGCTTTATATGAAGCTTTGATAAGACAAGAAGAACTTATGGCATACATAGACAGTCAGGAAAGAGACAAATTCAAGGCAAGTCAATGATATTTGCATCTTGTTTACGTCACACACCAACACACACGTACACATAATGTAATTGTAAAAGAGAAAAAGAAAAGGTCAAGTTCTAGTTACCTTAACGTCGTGCATGGGAATTCTTAAAAGTGTGTTCAATCTGTTTGTAAAGCAGAGAAAGGGTTGCTGGTGAAGAGAATACTGTACATGGTCGAGTTGTTCGGTGGGTATCAATCATACTTCTCTCACTTTCCACATACATATATATGAGGAAAACCTTTTGACGTGTAATAATAATGTATAAAATTACAGTAAACATTGGTATTGTGTCTCTATTTCCAAGTATGGTGATATCAATAACATACTTGAGAAGTGAACTAGAGGCTTCTTCATTTGAACACTGTATTTATTTTGTTGTCAATAACATACAAATTATTTCATATTTATATAATTTTCATTATCTAATTGCAATTAATTCTACTTTGATTTTTCACATTTACATTTGACTTTGCTACCTTAACATTTTCCATTTCGAATAACCTCCTCCTTATTGGCATTTTTTTCTCTTAAAGCAATATAATGAAATTAACTATTTAAATTCAATGAAATGCAAAGACATGACATAAATAACAAATTACGAATTTACTAGAATAAAATATCTAGATCTTCTCATAAATAATCATTACCTGCGCCTGTACTTTAACAAGACCAAATCTGAGCTGCCATAAGTTGATGTTATTCTAAATTCCTGCCTATCAGCAATTCATGTTATAGGCCATGTTTGATAAAATTAGCCAATTAACCAGTTAAAAGCTTATAAGCTGTAAGTTAGAAGTTAAAAAGCTGAAAGCTTATAAACTAGTTGATTTAATTAAAAGTGTTTGATAAGATTAATTGATAAGTTAACTGATAAATGTCAAATACATAAAAGGGCATATTTAATATTTCTAATTAATATTTAAATTTATTTTTAATAACTTATTATCTTAATAAGTATGACAATAATTTTGTATTATAAAATAATAGTAAAGATTTGATGATTTTACTCGTTATTTAAAATCAAATTTTTAATAAATTAATATTGTTTTAATAAACATTTGAATTTATACCTTTTTTTAAAAAGGTATAATTAAATTAAATAAACTTATATTGTTTAAAGAGTTTAATGACTATGTACTGACAGTGTAAAGTAGTTTTACACTGTTATCCAATCACAAATCACGATTTGTATGACTTGTAAGATAATTATTGTAAAAGTCAACAAACATACTATACATGGTGGGTTGTGACTGATGACTGTGTAAAACTATTTTACAGTTCATAGCCCTTTTTCTTTATAATTTTGATTTTTTTATCAACTTTTGTTTAGTGACCAAATATTTTAAATAAAAATAAACAATGTATTAATTCATTAAAATAAATAGTTTAACATTAAATAAAATAATAAAAAAAAACAGAATTATGAGTTTCATAATAACTAAGAAAATAAATGTTACCTAGTGTTTGTAAGAATGGTAAAATAGGTAAAAGAGTTTTTAAATTGAATAAAAGGATAAAAAGAAATTTCAAATAAATTAGTGAGGATAAAATTGAGAAGAAAAAAAAAGCTAGTAACTTATAAACCAGTTTATTTTGGTCAAAGTAGCTTATAATCTGACTAAAGGAACTTATAAACTCCTCAAAAGCCTTACCAAATACACTCAACCAAATCAGATAAATCAGAAAGATCACCCGACACCTCAAATGTCCAGATTCTCTTATTTAGCAAACGTGATTTTCTTTTAAAAAAAACCAGCAGTGTGACAATGAATTCATGAAAGAGTTTAGTTTCAATATATTTTCATGCAAAAAAATTTGAGTTTAATGGTGATGCACTGATAGTGTAAAATAGTTTTACACTGTCATCCAATCACAAATCACCATTTGAATGACTTTTAAGATATTTTTGTAAAAGTCAACAAACTTATCATAAATGGTAGGTTGTGATTAGATAACAGTGTAAAACATTTTACACTGTCAGTGTATGATCCTTTTTCTCAAAAAAATTATACTACCAACCAATTAAAATTACTCTACATAAAACTTCTAAAAGGCATTACTAAAGTCAATATTTTTCACTTATATGACAATCTATAATTAGAAAACAACAGAAAAAAACTCGTATACTGTTGGTGTATTCTAATTAAATTATTTATGAAATCACATTAGAAGAAAAAATTTTAAAAAAAATACTATCAACGAACATAGACATTATTTTGCTTGGCAGAAAGATTGATAATGATACAACAGGCACACCGATTAGAGTGAGTTAATTACAAAATGGAACAGTGACTATAGCCATCTTCAGCAATCATATATACCATACATCGCACCTTTTCTCTCATCCATCTTTTCCCCGGGAGCTCCTCTACTCAATTCCTGATGATTTTCTGACCTTTGATGATCCTCACTGCATTGGCTTTGCCAATCATTGTAACCATCATTTTGGACCCGTTGAGGACAATGAAAGTAATGCCTTTACAAAGTTGCTTTTGCCTGCACCTTGAACGGAGCAGTTTTACTGACGCTAGAGTCTTCTGCAATACATAAGCCCGTCAGATATGTTAGTACTTCCCTACCAAAACCAGAGAAAGTCAAAACCAATATGAACATACTGTAAATAGTAATGAAGCATATCAGTAAGGATAAATGACTTTAGAAGTGACATCATAATTCCTCACATAACAAGAGTGCAATAATGTGAAAGTAGGGTACAATCCAACCATAATAAGAACATTAGACTGCATTTGCTACGATAAACTATTGTCTCAGATCTCATCTATTCCCCATCTGTGTTTAGGTGCCTTGTTCATGTTCCACTGTAGATGTTTGGCTGAAAACTAAATGGAGTGGCAGTGCTAAATTGCTAATGCTAGTAGGGAACGAGACAACCAGTAATAAATGCAAATCCGCACCTATGCCCTCCCAAGCGAACAAAATACAGAAACTAAATATTCACACAAAAAGCTCCAACTAATATTACACAATTTTTCAGTTCAACCCAGATTCTTGGGTTCAGTAAACAAATTCTCAATAGTTCACAAATCACAGCATGAAGAGAGAAGAAATTTTAACCTTTACATATGATAATCAGACCATTGCAATATACACCTGATGCTATTCACCAAAAGGTTTACCAAAAGACATACCATTTACTCAGCCCAAAACAAAATGCATACATTTAAGATGAAGTGAGGTTGTGAAGTGCTTAATAGCAAGCTGCAAGCCAGCTCATTCTGGAAGCAAGTATGCTAAAACTATTTACGAGCTCTAGCATTTTCCTTAATCAATCAAGTAACAATTACTAATATCAAGAATCAAATGGTTCTATCCATGGTTTATGATACATCGAGAATCCATAAGGAGTGCTCTACAAAGTTGTAATTTGTAAAGAAAATCAAGTCTTCAAATAAAATAATAGTTATCCTGGTCAATATTGTGTATGAAATTGTCAGATCATCAGATCAGCTTTGATTGGAATGTGCCAGCAAACTGGTGAAAGCATGACCAATTCTGTGAATCCAACCTACACATGTCCCTTTTGTACTACTACTCGTACTTAAGACAATAAACAGATTAAAGTTTAAGCCTAGGAGACAGAGGGGAAAAACCTTGAAATAGCTCATGAGCTCAATGTATGGCACACACAGATCATCAGTCAAGACATGGCCAAACTAGGCTGACCAAAGGAAAAATCAGATCTGAGCTGAAAGGTCACGGTCTCTAAAATAGGCTTTGCTTTGCCAAATTCTGAGAACTGTTTACAGCATTGCACTGCGAAGTTAGCAAATAATTATGACCATTAAGTTTGCACAGCTAAAACAGATATTCTGAGTGTTACTGTAAGATAATTTAGTCAAACTAATTAGCAGGTATTCGAACAACATTGTTTCTTTACTTAAACATAATATTTGAAACAGAATTAAAATCATGAAAAATTATTTTAATAAGTAAAAGCAATTGAAATCTATAAGTTTATTATATAAATTGTGTTCAGAAATTAATTGGCAAATCTAGAAATTCTAACAGAACAAAACAACAAATTAAAAAAAAAAACTTGTTTCCTGGTTATGCTGGCAATGCTCAATTACCCAAAAAAAATAACTAAAGCTTAAAAATATCAAGAAATTGTTTCCCATTCTCCATGTATCAGATCTAAGAGAAACTTTTTCATAAGCAAATGTCCCAATAAACTTGCATACACATTGCCTCAGAATTTGAGGATCAAATCAAGTATTTTAAAGAACTAAATATTTATGTGATGTACAATTTGTTTGCCAATGCAACTATGTCCTGTAACAGATTGAACAATCACACCATGAAGCTAACTATCTGGTACGTCAAGGCTATGTGGCCAACCACTATAACATTTTGAGTAAATTACACTAACACCTCTTGTGATTTCTTGAAATTTTACACATTACCCTGTCTTTTTAACACCTACAATAACCCCCCTTAATTATTTGAAACACATTACACTGTGTACCCCTATAAGGTGGGTTACTGTAGTAGGTGTTAAAAAGGCAGGGGTATTGCATAAATTTCAAGAAATCACAGAGGATGTCAACGTAATTTGTCCTAATATTTTTATTAAAAAATGTTTAACGTTTCCAAAAATCTGACGATAGGATGTTGTTATGCATATCTAATATTTGCGCTGTGACTTATTATTTATCATGAATTTCTTTAAGGTTTTTTTTTAAAGTATTTATGTGTAATATAAATTATTTAGTTTGCATTATAATGTTTAAAATAGTGGTCATCCCGCTTCCTGCTATATGGTTTTCAGAGTTAGCCACTACACGCCGCTATCTGAGATTGACAACTATGAATAAGAATACAGGTTAAATTGTTTACCAATTAAATTTTACAAGAGAGAGGCCAGCTTAGCAGCCCATGTATCTTTCAAGTGAAGGTGGAAATCAAGCATAATTTCAGTTACAACTAACAAATGTTTCGTTCCAGCATTTAGCGGAACATTCATATTTCAACAGTAAAGACAAATCAAATTTCAGTTCTATCAATAAATGTGCAGTGTGTGTTGGGATGGACAGCATTATAGCAACCGATATCACTTTCACCAATAGCTAATTTTTTTTTTGGAGGGGGGGGGGGGGTGGAGGGGAGTTCCTTATGTTTCCTATTGTTAGGTACAGATCAAAACAGTCATGATCTAAATGGACCAAATGCATTTATAAATTCAATAGTATTATCTGGTACCTCTGTGTGTGTGTGTGTGTGCAGTAGGCCACAAACATATAGACATTTTAGAAATAATAAAGGAGTGAGGGTTTATCATATGTAATACTACATACAAAAGCTTTCACAAACCAATGCAACATGCCCATCATAAAGAATTGAAAATAGAACCACACTGAACAGGTTATATGAAGCACAATATAAGTTTCCAACTTAAGATTTGCATACAAAAACCTTCTGAAGGATAGAATAATATTGATCAAATTGCTCATGCTTACCAATGCAATCTTCCTCAAGTGTGATCTAACAAAGCCTGCTAAATCTCAGTACGCAGTTTAAGATGCTTGCTAGTTTGTGAATTTCTTCCTTGGTCCATTTTGATCATTTCTTTGTAGCAGCTCACTATCTTCTTATCTAATTCATAATATTCTTCCATTTTACTCATTCGCTTCAGATCCAAGTCAATGAAATACACCTAATATAGATAAAATTGGAGTTAAAACAAGGAATAAATATAACAAGCATTATAGTTATTTTGTTTTATAAAGATAAAGGGGATACAATCATTAAAAATGGCAATATTGTACTTTCATATTCATGGCTAAGGGAGGCAGTAATTCAAACTTGTTTCATATAAACTAAGATATCCATGAAATCATGAGTGATCAACTTGTTCATAAGATGCATGTCTGCACATACATTAAGTCCACATTTCAAACTGCTGTGATTTTGGATTTTATTACTTCATGAAAGCAGACGGCACAAATTTGAGTTCAATAATAATAATAATAATAATAATAGCAATAAGGGTGCTTCTAGTGCTTTAGAGTTTCGAGAAGCATCCTAGTTAGTTAGAATAGTTATTCTTTTGATGGGGCACAAAGAGTAGTAGAATGAATATTTATTGAAAGTGAAGTGGTTGAGTAGTTGAAGTTGTTGTGCTTAGGGAATTAGCTTAAATAATATGAGAGGGAAGGAGAGGTATTCAGATTTGTTAGCACTGAAAACAGGGAAATAGCTCAGTTGTATAAGGGGAAAAGGAGGATTCTCTCCTTTAGCCTCTGTTAGGAATTAAAGCATTACAGACATGTTCTTTCTCTTTTTCTCTTCTTTGTTTCCTCATCTCCCTTTAATCTCCATCCTATTTTTGGGTTTGTAACACCTTTCCTATTTTAAACCTGAATCTTTATGATTTTTATGATATCTGTATTTTTTTTTTTTTTTGGTAATTTTAGATACTTTTTGCTATAGGTTTACACCAAACAACTTTCTTACTTTAGTTTAAATACAATGGAATGCCCATGCATTCCATAGCGAATCAGAAGTGAATGATGAAGTGCCACGTAATTAATAAAATAAATAAATGATATATTAAGGATTAAACAATAAATATACTAATTTTAAAAAGATTAAATTAATAACAATTAAATAAAAAACTAAAACAAACCCAATTTTTTTCTCTCTTTCCCTTACGCCTCTCTTTCAATTGTTCCACTGCCATCTCATTCTAATTCTTCCATTTTTTCCAACGCCACATATAGCATGAAAGGATGCTATACAACATATAGCCAAAAGTCTGCTTACTAATTCTGCATTTCATAGGAGTTTATCTATATCCCTGAGTGAATTGTAATCATCATAGTAGCAAATATCAGTAGCAATATGCTATATAAGGATGCTTTGGTGAAACTCTATATCAAAGCTCCAACATAACGGGCCAAGTTATACTTCTTATACATTTCACACTTCCTGTGATATCACTTCTTTTTGTTTGATTTCTCTTGACAACAACTGAAAATAAAATCTTTCAATTTGCTGCTTTTCTTTCAAGGGCATCCTTTCTTTGGTAGAATATGAGGAGGAAGGCATAAGAGAAACCCAAAAAATTCAGGCTTTTTTTTTTTAATTTTAGTTTTTTATTTAATTGTTTTTTAATTTAATCTTTTTAAAATTAGTATATTTATTGTTTAGTCCCTAATGCATTATTTATTTATTTAATGATGTGCCACTTTGTCATTCGCTATTGATCCATTCTAGAACGAGTCAACGTTCCACTGTATTTAAACTCTTTCTTCTTTTATGCACCAAAAAACTTTTGTTTTTATTGAAGTGAAATACATAGAAGATTTTATATTATTTTTATCTAACGTTCCTGAATGACCTTTTGCAGTAGCTTTTTAACAGCACCTACAGGACAGAAGCTTTTGAAAATCAACATCATTCTCAAATGAGGTCCTGAACATACCAGCAGAAGCTGAACCAAATGAATCATGCAATGCACTGTCTACCTTAACAAAATAAATAAATAAACAAATAATAAAAAATGTGAAGGGCTGCCTACCTTGTAGTCAAAGGTTTGCTTAGTAGACTCAAGATATATGTTACTGCATATAGATCCAGATCCAGAACCCCCCTCTTTCCTTGGTCTAAAACATATCATAAAACTGCAGTCTTTTGCAGTTGCTGCTATTAAGTAGTCCTTTACAATTCTCAAGCTTTCATCCAACGAAGCAGAATGCAAAGAGGTATATTTTTTAAGTTGCTCTCCACTCAATTCTCTACATATCATGCACTGTTGACGAGTAATGTCATAATATGCATGGATGGCTCCTTCTATGTCAACATTATCAAGCTTCTGAACCTCCAGGAGCCGATCAAGGACTCCCGATTTTTGCACAGCCTCAGCAACAAGATTAAGCAAGTTCTCTGTACACAGACCTTTATCAGCTTGAATGACAGACTTAAGTGCATCTTCAAATGCTTTAGCAATACCAAAGTTTGTATCTTCTGCACCACCTCCCAGACCACCAAATATGAGAGAGCCATTCATAAATATACGAAAATTGTTTTGAGGTGTAGCGAAGAGATCCTTGATAGCTTTATGAATTCTTTCCTTTGATCCAGAGAACAGATCAAGTGGATTGTATTCACTTAGCAGTGATATCTGCAAACATATTGGATAAATCTGTCTCAAATTTAAAGGTTAAAAAAGATAGTGTATATTCAAGTGATATTATAATAACATCCATCAACAGAACAATGGATTAAATTATGACTTTGAGACTACATGATATGACCACAGGAAGATGTATCATGTATGCACTATGCAGCAGCTGAACCACCATCAAAGGCAAATTTTTGTGTATGGGGTACCTCTCCTTGATGCAATTTCAGAGCTTGGTGCATTTGAAAGCGAGTTATCCTCCTTTTGATAGCAGTTGATTCAGATATGAATCTTGAAAGAGGAATAAATCCACATTTGGGCTACTTGTTCAGAACAACACTTAAAATGTTAACAACAAGCAAGAGAGAGAGAGTAAAGGGGACAAGTTTGATAATTAATTTAAAACTTTAAAGTTTAAACTAAGTTGTTGTCTAATGGGAGGGGGGCAGGACACGTACCAAAGAATAATAATGTATGACATTATGGAGAGCATACCTTTATCTCAACAGATATGCAGGGGCTAGATCCTGGATTACCTGAAATGAAACAGGGAAGCTTGAAACAGAACTTTCAAATGTTTTGCAGATGTGTTATGAAGTTAGTTAGAAAACTTAAAGCGCGTGTTTTCTAAGCAGGGGTAGAAAATAGGGTTTTCCTGTTGGAAGTAAGTAATATTAAGCAACACTATAGAATATTCAAATGATTAGTAACAGGTCAGGTTCCCGTTCCACCCTGAAATAATATTGCCTCCCTACCTTCTCTCCCACTTTGCATTGCAACTACTTATGGTGCGTGTTTGGATTCTGACCCAACAGAGGTAAAATGATCCAATCATGCACTGTAGCAGTAGTAGGTAAGGTTAAATACTAACTAACTGATTCCCACTTCTACAGATAGATGATTTCTCAGCATGGTGATGGTACTATAAAATGTTAACTGAAAGAAACATAAGGTCCATAGCAATTGCATATTCCACAGCTTTACATGCACAAGAGGTAAAAGAACAATTATTATTTGAACTGAAGAATAAAAGGGTTCAGTTGCTCCAGCAATGATAATACTTAGATACAAGATTTAGATGTGAAAGACTAAAAACAGGGGAGTTATCAGTAGAAGCAAGCCCTTTAGGGCATCTCAATACCATGAATGAAGAGTGAATGGTCAGACATGAGAAGCACAGAATCACGATGCATGTCGACCTGTGCATTATCAACTCTCCAAGCAGGACGTTGACAAATAACATTCTTTTCAACCAATTCGAGAAATCCCCTCGACACCCCAACAAGCATCTAAACAAAGTATCAAAGGATAAGTGAGAGTCAGAGATCATAATCACTAATCATCAATCTCACATAACATCTTAAGCACTATATCACAAAGGTTAGTGCATGGACGATTGTTTAATTCACGTACTATCAAAAACCACCAAGTACACATTTATCAATAACAAAATCAGTTAACATAGAGACATAAACAATGATGATTAAAATGAGTTAAAATGATGGTCATTACGGATTTGGGGCAACACAACACATACCCCAGCATCAACATATTTGGAACCAAGAAATGGCTTCATAACGTGGTGCGCAAATAGTTGGCATGCAATTTCATTGTCCGAAGATGAAATGAGTTCCTCAACGTCTTTCCAGAGGAGGCGTTCGTGCGCAGTCAAAGCAGAGGGGCTCCTCATATTCATACCCTCTGCGCCATTCCTTGGAGACTTACGAATGCGCATCACTTTCCCAATCTGCACCAACACCATTACCATTACCATTACCATTGTCCATTATAATTCAATTCGATTAAAACAAAGAATTGAGGAACGTACAAACGTAGGAGATGATCCGATGTATGCGAGAACAAGATTGGCAGCTCCTTCGCCTCGGTAAATCCACTCACCTGCGTCCTTCTCCCTTAAAATCATCTCCATTCAACAACTTTTGCCTGAAAAAACGAATGGTGATCGGTGAAGCATTTCATCGAACACTAACAAGACACTCCAAATCAATCGTAGAAAAAATTCAAATACCTAACAACTAGAATGCACTGAAAAAAAAAAATACTACTGTGTCCAGTTCCAGTAATTGCGGCTCAGATCCTTCATCTGTTGTGACTTGTGACGTGATTCTCAAACTCAAAATTTCGTTTTGCTTAATTTTTTTAGGTATATTATTCATTTAATAATTTTTACAATATTTTTTTTTCTTAATTACCAAATTGGTCCCAAATTATTTAAAAAACTTCAATTTGATTCCCAAATTTTAAAACGCGTCAATTTGGTTTTCAAATTTTTAAAAATGCATCAATTTGGTCCTTTTCGTTCAATTGGAGTTGACACCGTTAATAGTTTGAGACCCAATTGGCAAAGACTTGTCTAGTCTTCTTGCTGATTAGGATAATTTAGCCTTTAACGGGTTTAATTTGGTCCCAAATTATTAACGGTGTCAACTCCAATTAGACTAAAAGGGCCAAATTGATGCATTTTTTAAAAATTTTGGAATCAAATTGATGCATTTTAAAATTTGGGACCAAATTGAAGTATTTTAAATAATTTGATGACTAATTTGGTAATTAAGCCTTTTTTTTTATATGCTTGGGTTTGTTGGACCTTGTTTTAATTTTTTCTGTTGAATGCTAGGCCTTGTTGCATGGACCAAAAATAGAAAATTGCTATTCTCACCCCCATTTTGCTATTCTCACCACCCATGTGGGTGGTTTTTTCTTGATTTCGCAAAATACCCTTGTACAATGGAATTGTGATTCCGCTGTACAAGTGTACAATGGAATCACAATTCCGTTGTACACTATACAGCGGAATCACGATTTCGTTGAATAAGAGGTGAAAAAAAGTGTACAACGGAATCACGATTCCATTGTACAAATTTGTTTCACCCCCTTGTACAACGGAATCATGATTTCGTTGTACACTTGTACAGCGGAATCACGATTCCGTTGACAAGTGTACAACAGAATCGTGATTCCGTTGTACAAGGGTACAATCCTGGTTAAATTTTGTAGTAGTGCCTAATATATGTTTAAAATACCATCAATCAATCATAATACAATATAGTTTTGTAAAAAATATTCAACAACCAAAACATTACACAAATAACGTCCTCTAATGACAATTATTAATAGAGGATTAATTAACTAAAATGAATCCCTAGTAATGTCTACTACATATTGAGATCCTCTAGTTGAATGAAATGGTATTGAGTTGAATTCTTGCATGTGTTGCATGTACGATTTTGGCCATGATCGAGCTTCAACAGTGCAGTATGTTCTCAATTGAGGTGCAATAGGAGGCAGGGGACAATCATCTTGTAAAAATAGCTAATAAATGAAAATTAAACTGGTAAGCTTAACTTAGTAAACAAATTTGCATAGTTAATAGTTTAGTATATTATGTGTACCTGTACAAAGTGATTTCCGTTAACAAATCCAATAGCTATAAGACGTTGTTGTGCAGCAGATGGAGGCCGACTCCTAAATGGAAAGAAAGTCCAACTTTGAAGCATAGATAAGTGAACCAACACCACATTATACCGACTAGCAATCATATACCCCATGTCGGGAATGGTCATCCACTTGTCAATGGTTGTTGGTCCACCTTCGAGATACAACGAGCTGATTAGTTCAACCAATCTTTCTTCCGTGCCAAAGAGCTGAAGATAAAGAGAGTTCCATGTTTGAAGTTCCCGAATCAAGTCTTGACGAATGAGAGCCCAGGATTCCTCACCCATACCTAACAAAGCTGCAATTGCTCTATAACCGCAATTTCCATCTGCTTTGACATCAATAATATTTTGGATGAATGGTTTCAATTCATCGAGAAACTCATTAACATAAGGCATCATTTTGCTCCGCTTATTGTCACTGACAACTTTGGGAGGCACAATAGGAGTTCCTAAACTACCTACCATTGTGTGCATTGCATTGACTTGCTCCCACATTGAAGGTGCACGCCTAGTAGATTTTACAGACTTCGGGGCACCCTTTGTTTTCACCTTCTCTGGAGGTGGACACATTGAGGTGGTATCTGGAAATGTAAGTTCACGGACTTTAGTCTTCATTGTGATTTTTCCGAAGACATCAAGTTGGGAAAATCTCTTTAACAATGCATCAACCTCGTGTGTCAAAGTCAAGTCCCTCCAAGAATCACCGATGTCGTCTTGATTGATGGATAACATCTTCCAATGCACATGAATTGACCTCAAGGGTATGGAGCCAAACATATTGCTGAATCTAGCAAGTTCACACGCACACGGTAGACCGTGAGTAGTTCTAAGTGTGCACCCACAAGCATAACTGTCAATACCAACGCTATCAATCCGTTTGTACTCGTTGTATATCAGCTCTTGTGCTTGGTTTGATACAAAGCCCCGTATCTTCTTGTAAAACATGTTATTAAACCTGTGACCCACAACATTGATGCTTTTTTGGAATGAAGCCAAAATCTCAGTATGTTGCAATATAAGCATGTTATTCATGGCATCCCAACAACTGCACAAGTCTCCCATACTATCTCGAAGCAACCTCTTCAATCGTGCGTGTGCGCCTTCAACCCTATCATGTAACCAAAAGTAATGTCAAGCAAAGTATATAATTAAATCAACGAATATAATTATATGGAAAAGTACCTATTAGTTGTTGTGTTTCCAAGATGCATAACTCGATCCGTCCATGCTTGTACAAACTTCTCCTTGTGAGGTATCAACCATGTACAATGGACATACTCAAGGAAAAGTGGATAATGTGAGCATAGATTTGTGAAGTTTTTCAAGTTAACCTTATACAATTGTTCATTAGCAGATTGCATTAACCCTTCCCAAGCGTCCAACACTTTGTCCCATTCTTTCGCGTTGCCCACATGCATCTTGCATTTTGTCCTGACATTCTTAGAAATGTGGAATTGACATAACAAGTTGGTTGAAGAAGGAAAGACATTCTCTAACTCATTAATGAATGCAAGATCTCTATCAGTGACAATAACTTGAGGCAATACATCATCTTTGACAAGCATTTCTTTCACCCTATTTAATGCCCATTCAAAATTGTTTGTCCTCTCAGATTGTAAATAAGCAAAGACAATTGAGAAAGTCATGTCTGTTAAAGTCACCCTAACAATCTCCAATAACGGAAGACGATATTTGTTCGTCTTATAAGTAGTATCACATATCAACACTGTTGGAAATGAATTTAGGAGCTTGATAGAATTTGGATGTGCCCACAAGATATCTCTTACAACATCTTCAGCGTCGACCCTTCTATACCAATAAACATATTGATCATGTTCTATCAACTTCATCAGATGTTGTATTTCAGTTCTTGGACCCTTTTGTTGTCGCCGATATTTTTGTCACTCATTGTATACGGTTTTGATGGTGGTGACATTTGCAGCATCTTGATCTTTGATTGTCAACAAAATTTACCCAGGCTTCACCATATTTTTGGTCATTTGATTTAGTAGACTTTTTTCTTCACTGCTTAAATGACCAGCATATGCATTACCCACCAATGTTTCACTGACTTCATGGTTATGAAAACCGCAAACAACATAAAGTTTCCAACAAATGCCTTTCACAAGCCTCCCTTTTAATTTAAACGGGCACTGACATTTTTTGTTTCCAGTAGTCTTGCGGACTAACTTATCTCTATATTGTTTGTACTTTCCTCCCTTTTCACAAGCCAATAGGACAAAAGTTTTCTTCCCAGCTTCTGACCTTTCTATGGCAACAACAAATCCAAGCTCCTTTGCGACAAATCGAACCCACGTCAATAAGTGATCTTGCTCTTCAAAAGCCTAAAAACAAAATGCATTCCTTCACTAACAAAATACACATACAAAAAATATCATTTAGATAAAAACAATAATTAATCAATCAACCTCGTCAGTCATGAAATTATTGGAGAAGTCAGGATAATTGTGTTGAGGTTCAATGTCCATCACATAATCATCTGCTTGCATTTCATTTTGTTCATCGGGTTGGTCTAAAACATTTTCACTTGCATCAATCATATTTCCCCAACTACTTGGCATTGTAACTTCATCAGAAATAAAAGTATTCCAATCCATTGCTACTACTGGAAAAAAAATTGAAAGTTCACTAAATGAGTACCAGTAAAAAAATAAATCAAATACTGTTTGCATGCACAATGGAATCGTGATTCCGTTGTGTATGCAAAAAAACAAAAAACAATGGAATCACGATTCCACTGTGCATTCAACACAGCGGAACCATGATTCCGTTGATCTACACAACTTACGGGTGTGGGTGTGAGTAACTGAAGGAGGAGAAAGAGAGTGATACGAGTTTCGGAGTGGGGGTGGAAACTGTGAGGAGAAGGGAGTGGGGTGGGGTGTAAGGAATGGAGAGGGACAAGAGAGTAATTTTACAAGGTTAGGGGGTGAGAATAGCAATATGTGACGGTGAGAATAGCAAAGCCCCTAAAAAGAAGACTTGCAACATATTCACTATCTTTTATATATATATATATATATATATATTGGAAATGGGTGTACCTTAATTTTAATACTTTTTTCTTACTGGATTTTCAATTTATTGAAATTATTTGAACTAAAAATTTCTATTGTCTAATTCTATATTCTTTACTAATCACGTGAAATTAAAAGAAACAACAATCTATATAATTTTTCCTTAGTTTAAGGAAATGGTAAAAAATAGGGTAAAATATGTTTTTGGTCCCTCATTTTATCTAGATTTCTGTTTTTAGTCCCTCATAAATTATTTCTCTGTTTTTAGTCCCTAAAAAATTGTTTCATTTTGCTTTTAGTCCTTGGCATTAATTTCAACTGTTATGTTATGGCGAGCATAATTTGCATTTGAAAAATTTTTATTTAGGTTTCTATCAATTTTTAACTGCTACAAATTTTCTAGCAGACTAAAACCGTCAGAAATGTTAAAAAAATAATAAAAAAATCAAAATCTCAAATACCAAATTTTCTGAAATAACAAGAAATGTTACAAAAGTAAACATTTCTGACTGTCAAAAAATTTGTAGCGGTTAAAAGTCACTAGAAACTTAATCAGAAAATTTTCATACACAGTTTATGTTCGCCATGTCATCACTTATCAGTTGAAATTAATGTCAGAGACTAAAAACAGAACAAAGCAATTTATGAGGGACTAAAAACAGAACAAAACAATTTATGGGGGATTAAAAACATAACAGAACAATTTATGAAGGACTAAAAATAGATAAAAAATTTATGAGGGACTAAAAACAGAAATCAAGATAAAATGAAAGACAAAAAACATATTTTACCCTAAAAAATAATATTATCAGTTATTATATGAATCAATCTTTTGACTAGGTAACATTTGCTTATCATTTTATGTTGCTTAAATTTTTAACCACACTCGTTGCCTTAACCTTCATCTTAATTCTAAAAAAGAAAAATTAAGTATATAGGTATTTGTATTTATATATGGTCATCACTTCTTTGGTTATATTATGTTTTGGATGCAGGATTTCTTTGGTGACTCGGCCTCAAATTGCCAATAAAACATTTTGGACTTAATACATTTTTACAAGTGTGACTTCCTCCAAAAGCATTTTTTTTATAACTAAAGGAAATCTTATGCATGCGGTTGATCATTGTTGGATATCTCATTGTTTGATATCTCACATTAACTAGTGATATGAATAAAATAACATATAAATGGAGAACAACAACCAACTTTTGGAGTGGACACAACTCCTACACTCCTTTCACGTCAAAGATTGGACATCTCAAACAAAGTTTGCATGATTAGAAATTTGTAGGTGGTCCAATAATGGACCGATAATGAGTGACCTAATAAGTCCAACAACAACTATTAAGATATGCTTAAAAATTTAAGTTTTAGCCTAACTTAGTGTATGTTTGTTACATCGGTACGTTGATTTCAACTTACGTTTCGATAAGTATCCCACTTGTTACTTATGCGGAGAAAGAACATAGGAATTCACACTGCCGCAATTAGAAGGCAAAGCAAACATGCTATTAACCTTAAAAGCTAGCTAATAAGTTAGGGTTATTTCTACTTATATAATATAGACGGATTCTACGGTGCAATAGTCTAATAGGTGTTGTACCGTGCAAGAGGAATAAGGACTAATAGATTTTGCATTTGAATATCTAATGGATGTAATTTTCATCAATACCATAGACTCGAATGTATCTGAACACGATTTATTTTTAAACCAAATAATCCAGGAGGATACCTAACCAACTGCACACGCACCTCTGGCCTTAATCTTGAACTCCTTACTTCACCACCATGAATCCAGTAAATGGCTTAAACACAGCACCAAACGCTGCGAATTTTAGATCTACGCATTCTCCATTTTCTTCACCACCAAACTGTACTAACAACACTATGCTGCCTCTTGCTCGGGCAAACAAATAGGCTCAGCTACATTGGGAATGTGACGTAATCAAAACGGTGCAAAAAACCGACCGAAACCAACACCTCCATACAACCATCATACCGAATGCAATCTAAATTCGAATGTGTGATGTAATCAAAACGGTGTGAGAACGGAGCGTATTGTGACCCTATTTGTTCAAAATCAAGTAGTAATTTCATTTAATTTAATGAAAAAGCAACAAACTAACTGGGAATCAATATTTGATCTAAAATCAAATTTTAAAATACTTTCCCAAAAAGTAATTTAAACAATACATGTGCTTATACTATTGTGTAATAAATAGGGGTGGAAACATGTCAAGTTAGGTCAGGCTTTGGTAGGTCTGATCCTGACCTACATCATAAATACTAAGCATAAACCTGACCTATTTACCTGTTACATGCTTTTTTATAAGTCTTAGTCTGGCCTGTTTAAAAGTCTGACTTGACCTGAAAGTCTCTTTACGTTGCCTGTTCAATAGAAGGGTCTATAAACAAGCCAATAGACCTATAGGTCTATAGGCCTAACTAGGTCAACGAGCCTTGTTCATCTCGTAAAATATTCAATATTTTTTAAAAACTAATATTAAATATAAATATTATATATTATATGAATGTAATATATATAAATATATAATATTATATATATCATTATATAAACAGGCCAACCTATCAAGTTTAATATACTTTTTTTAAAATTTAAAGTCTGACCTTTTAATTAAAAAGACTTTTTAAAAAGTCTAAGTCTAACATTTTTAATAAACAAGCTAGGCCAAAAAAAAGCCTTTAGCGGGCCAGGCTACGGGCCCCCCAACAGATGGCCTGACCTATTTCCACCCTGGTGAATCTTTTTTTTTTTTTTTTTTGCTGAATTATTTCTACCCCTGGTAATAACACATGAATTATTGCTTCAATATACTCAAAAAATCAAATTTAAAAATAAAGTTCAATATATGGAGTAAAATTCTTCCTTAATATTTAACGCAAATTTAAACTAATATTTTAGCACAAAATAAATATTTATTTATGGTTATAAATCATAATAAATATTTTTAAGTTAGTTTAATTTGAAATTAACCTAAAACCAACTTTAGAGAATAAGTTTGGAAACGCTGGAATTGCCTCGTATCTCCATCTAAATCTTGTATTCTGGTTCCTATCTAATCAATTGATCACACTTCCTACAGTCTACAGTGTCCAATTTTTTTCTTTGTTCTCTCTCTCTCTCTCTTTAACTACATGGCTCATTCATGGTGGATGATCATGAAGCTTACGAAATCGATCGGTACGGTAGTGGACTTTCAGAACAAGAAATTGGATTCTGGTTGACTCTATCCTAGAAAGTGGAAACTCATTAATTTGTGCAGTACAAAAATATTCTTGTTCTAGCTTTGGTTTACACTATCTTAATTTCTAGATACTAAGGTTTGCTGTCTATCTTTGATTCAAGGTTTGTTACGTCATGTCTAAATAACATTTGAAGAAACTTAATTTACTTTGGACGTGACGCGTTAGTGGTGGTAATTGAATTTTTTTTTTTTCCCATGGCGCCCACTACCAACAACCAAAATGAACCGTGGGGTAACATCTCAACTCAACTAAAGCTATGAGTACTTCCATTAAAACAGAGAACAAAGATCGTGGCAATTGGCAAAGCATGAACAACACCGGCCGTTAACTTAAATATAATTTTATAAAGACCAAGATGATGGTGTCCACCAAGAATAAAAATAAAGTTGGTGATGATTCTAGATTCTAGACTAGTTGCTAGCCCGTCAACAATGGCAAGCATCACTAATGAGCAAGTTAATTTGATAGTATATCGTTAACATTGTATATGAGCACTAGTGATTGGCGGCGGGAAATCTGATAATGTAGCAAGATTAGACAAGTTAAGAAATATCCTCGGTAATCTTAAGAAGAAGAAGGGCTTACGCATTCTCCCACTTGAATTTCAAAGTGGAAGAAGCCTCAACGTTTCAAAATATACTCTAGTACACTTGTCGGCCATATCATTACTTTCTTAATCGTACACGTGAGTATATATATATATGTTGAGGTTGGCAATTTATTTTAGTATATATATATATATATATATATATATATATATGTAGCACTAGCAGTATTGTTTATTGAGCAAGATATATAGCAAAGAAGGAGAGAAAAGGGACGAAAATGCTTTCTCAATTGGTAAAGGAGCATCCTTACATTTGTTGCTATGTTGGTCTCTTGTTGTTCTTATTATTATGTTGGGCACTTTGGTGCAAAAACAAGTCCTCTGTCGGCATTCCTCCGGGAAATCGAGGATTGCCCTTCGTAGGAGAGACACTTCAGTTCATGGCTGCCATCAATAGCAGCAAAGGAGTCTATGAATTTGTCCAAGCTCGCCGCCTCCGGTAACAAATTCCATTCTCATTAAGCAAAGCCTCTTCTTGGTTTTGTTCTTCTCAATTGATGCTATAAATTTTTTTATATTAACAATGTAAAAACTATTATAGAAGATACGTGATTATCATCATGTAGCCTGGGGCGTGTTACGTTTTCTGAACTAGATGAGCTATATAATGCAGGCATGCACTCTTTCAAGATTTTAACGTACTTTTGTCTATTTATTTTTTTGAATTTAATTAAAATATATTAACAGTATAAGTATAATTTGCACAATCATCTAATTATAAATAATAATTAATTTTTGTAACAGTTATTTTAAAAGTTGATCGTATATAAAATAATTTTTAATTAATTTACAGTAACGTACATTAAAATTAAAACCTTATTTTGAGATAATTTAGATGAATTGGAGAGAAAAAGTGACAGTGAATGATGTGTGTGTGCAAATTAAGGTATGGAAAATGCTTCAAGACGAAGTTGTTTGGGGAAACGCATGTTTTTATATCGAGCACGGAGTCAGCAAAAGTGATTCTAAAGAACGAGGGAGGGAAATTCTCAAAGAGGTACATAAGGTCAATCGGGGAGCTGGTTGGAGCCGATAGCTTGCTCTGTGCATCACAGCAGCATCACAAACTCATTCGCGGCTATCTCTTCGGTTTGTTCTCTACCGATTCTTTGTCTTCCTTCGTTAAACTCTTCGACGCACTCGTTCTTGAAGCCACAACTACCTGGACACCTGGATCTGTTCTCGTCATACAAGATGAAGCACTCAAGGTACGTAAAACATAGTACTATGTACTAAGAATTATTACCATGCCATAATATTTTTTTTTTTTAAGAAATTAAAATTAGCTCTTTGTGCTTTTAAAATTTAGTGTCCATAACATAGTTATTAAAATAATATCAAAATATTTGATAGTTGAATTATTGAAATATAATAAATACAAGAAGTTATTGAATGAAGTAATTGTAGCAAAAATTACTTAGTAACTTGATTCCCACCCAAAAATAAATTTTTATAAGGGCAAAAGTTTTTTAATATAATTTATCTATTTTGTTCTACTACTTCTTATATTCATATAAATAAGAGGAGAGAAATATTTTCACCACTTCTTTTTCTTATTTTCATCGATCTAAGCAGCACATTTTTATTATTCTATTTCTCTTTTATTTCACTCTGTCTGCTTTTTTTCTTTTCTATATATTTTCCCTTTATCCAAAAAAATGTTAGTACACGTTTAGTTCTGATTGATTTTTGGAACAAATCACTTTTAACTTAATTCAAACAACAAGGATAACTTTGGTAATGCAGCTGGCTTGTAAGGCGATGTGCAAGATGCTAATAAGCATCGAGAGTGGCAACGAATTAGTAACGATGCATAATGAAGTTGCTCGTTTGTGTGAAGCAATGTTAGCATTACCCGTGAGATTACCCTGGACCAGATTCTACAAGGGCCTTCAGGTAATTATCATATTACAAATCATGTCCAATCCACTACTTGATAGCCCATATTTCAGTGTTAGAAGCCATTAGCTGAAACAAACTTTGAAATGTTAATTTAAACTTTCAAGTGAAAACGCAGGCTCGAAAAAGAATAATGGACATATTGGAGAAGAATATAAGTGAAAGAAGAAGTGGAATTGCAACTGGCCATGTAGATTTTCTTCAACAACTTTTAGATAATAAATTAAACGAGGATGGAGTCCCAAGCCTAACAGACAGAGAGATCAAAGATAATATCTTAACTATGATAATTGCAGGTAAGGTTTAGTACTTACGAAAACCCCCCAATATATGATGTGCACCCACTTTTGCTATATCAAGTTCGAAATTGCAGGACAGGACACGATAGCAAATGCAATGACATGGATGATCAAATTTGTGGATGAGAATCGGCAAGTTTTTTATACCCTTTTGGTCAGTGAATCTTTTCAATTTGCATTGGTTTTGTCTTTACATTATACATTGTTCTTTCAACACTTTCTTCCTTGGTATTTAATATAAAATTCTATAATTTGTTAATAACTTAACAGAAGGAGCAACTTCAGATTGAGAAGAATGGCACAAGAAATTCGTATCTTACACTAGAGGCACTTAATGAGATGCCATATGCATCTAAGGTGTGTGTTATTTGTTGTACTTCTTTTCTATGCATTTAGTCACATTAGGCCCACATGACTTTTGAAACCTTTTGAAATACTCCCAGAATTACAACACAATTTGCAAGACTTGCTTCTCTTAAATCAATTGTGGTTTCTGATGACAAATTAATTGCTCACGAACAGGTAGTAAAAGAAGCGTTAAGGATGGCATCCGTGGTACAGTGGTTGCCCAGAGTAGCACTCGAGGA
Organism: Pueraria montana var. lobata; assembly: GCA_026413185.1. Taxonomy (NCBI): domain Eukaryota; kingdom Viridiplantae; phylum Streptophyta; class Magnoliopsida; order Fabales; family Fabaceae; genus Pueraria; species Pueraria montana. The sequence continues at coordinate 5,552,943 of CM048652.1, forward strand.
CTGTGTGATTGAAGGTTCCTATATACATAAATTTTCTATGCATGCCTAAGTAATTAATTTGTATAAATTGAAACGAAAATAATTTATAATATAATCATTACTGATATAGGATTTAAAATCAAGAAAGGGTGGAACATTAACATCGATGCCAGATCGATACACCATGATCCAACTGTGCACAATGATCCTGAAGTGTTCAATCCTTCAAGATATTCTGTAAGAGGCTAGGACCCTTTAATTACTTTCTTTTCTTTTTTCTTCATCCCTTTGTTTAACTCGAACATGATCCAGCTGCAATATTATAATTGGACAAGAAAAAATGAAAATTTAATTATGGGATTTTAACATTCACACATCACAAAATAAACCGTTGGAATAAATTACAGGCAGAATCAAAACCATATAGCTTCTTAGCTTTTGGGATGGGAGGAAGGACATGCCTCGGGAAGAACATGGCTAAAGCCATGATGTTGGTTTTTCTCCACCGTTTCATCACCAATTACAAGTGGGTACTTTACTTTCTATCATTGATCAGATCAGACACATTAATTTTATTTTGGTAAAATGCTAATTTTACGCGTATGGTTGTGACATACTACTGCTTAAGTAATTAAATGGTTGTAATGCTTATATTCAGGTGGAAGGTGATTGATTCTGACTCAAGTATTCAGAAACGGGCACTTTTTACAAAACTCAAGAGTGGATATCCTGTACGTTTGATATCTACGAAGGATGCCAAAAACAAAACCATGTGACAAGATAAGGATTTACATTTGCAAGCAATTCAAATGAGGGCTTGAAGAATGAGATGTTTTGGCTTGAGGAAGTGCCTTCCCAAGCACAATCTGATGTAAACTATGACATTTTGGCCTGGTCAGCCTTTTCTGGTTCTTAATATTATATTCAGTATCTTCTTTCCAAAAAAAAAAAAAATAATGGCTTCAAGGTTTTACCCGTATATTCAGGGTTGGCTATTTTTTTTTTTAACAAGTATTTAACTCACATGTCCTGAGATATTATTGCAAATACTAGTCATTTACGATAAACATATTTCACATGTATAAATATTTTATCCCTATTATTGTAAATGCATGTTTGTATAAATATTCTCTTTTATCAATTTTTTTTGAAGGAATTATGATATGGTCTAGACCAATTTAATATTGAGAAAAATGACTATGAACTGACAGTGTAAAACTATTTTACATTGTCAGTACATCACCATTAAACTCTTTAATATTACTTTTCATGTATGGATGAGATAAGTAAAATTCGAATTATGTATTTTGTACTAGAAAGAATCCATCTTCAATAATCTCTAATAAGGAATAGTGGATCGGAGCAACAAAAAATGAGAGAATGATTACTCTCCTTTTGATGACCAGGATTTTACTTTTACCACATTAGATAAAAGTAAAGACTTCTTCTTAACAAATAGGCTAAATTGTAATTTTGGTCTCCCTAGTTTTCTAAGTTCATGATTTTGGTTCTCCTAATTTTTAATTGGAACATTTGGTCCCCCAGTTTTACAAATTAGCGATTTTGGTCCCCTGTTAGATTATTAACTAATAATTGTGATTAGTACAGTTATTAAGTTAATTAAAAATTAATTAAAAATTATTAATTATTAAAAAATTTATAATTAAAGTTTATGTTGAGAAAGAGGGGTTGGGGAAGAGAGGTTGAGGAGAAGAGGTTAGGGTTAATAATCTTTTATTAAAGTTTTTTAATAATTAATTATTTTTAATTAATTTATAATTAAATTAATAACTCTACTAATCACAATTATTAGTTAATAATTTAACAGGGGGACCAAAATCACCAATTTGTAAAACTGGGGGACCAAATGGTATAATTAAAAATTAGGGGGACCAAAATCATGAATTTGAAAAACTAGGAAACCAAAATTACAATTTAGCCTAACAAATACTACAGGAATGACTTAACTCAACATGAATCATCCAAAATTGTGAATTGGGAATGATTAAGAATATAATAATCTAAAAAATATCTTTAATTTCATATGTTGTGTCAAGATTCAAAATTTAATAAAAAAAATAATTAAATTTAAGTGATAGTGTTTGAAATGAATAAAAATAAAATTAATATATTAGATGTTTTTTTTTGTATATAGCAATAAAATTAGATGTTAAATGTAAGAGAAGTTGTGTTCAATATAATTGAAACAGAACATAACTCTTAAAAATTCTCTCCTTCAACAATGAAAAATAAAGAAATTTATAATATAGATATAAATCTTCATAATTGATATATTTAATAATTAAAAGAAATTATTTTAAATAATTAATTAATACTATTTTTCAAATAAATAATCAAATATTTTTTTTCTTACAACTAAACAGTGAAAATATTTTCCTACGAAAAAAATATCATTATTGCTCCATATCATATTCAAGTGGGAAAAAAAACAACTCTCGTTAGAATAATAACCACACCAACTGCAATAGTAATATATAATATGGTTGAAAATCGAAGCTTTCAAGACTACTCTTTTCTTCTTCTTTTTTGATCATTTTCCTTTCTTTATTACTTTTCCCTTCAAGTTGAGGTTCTGAGAAAAAATTAAACAAGGTGTCTCCGTCGATCTGTCAGCCAGTTGCCAGAGCAATCCAAAGGAATAGAACCATTTATAGACGAACGCTGCACTTATGATCACTGAGCAAACGACAATGATGTCTATTGCAATTCATTTCTCTTTGTCAAATATAAAATGTGAGTAGTCATTAAAACAAAAGCTATTCTATTATACGAATATGGTGCCTATAGGTTTTATATATTATAGGCATATGGTCCCTATAGTTATCATGCTCGTACAAAACTTGTTCTTAATTTACTTTCAGTTTTTAATTAATTAATTGTACTTATATTAAAAATGGTGCTCCTGATATTTTTTTTCCTCTTCAAATATTGTAGGCAATGCCTTCCTAACTAGGGACATAATCAAATTTAATCGGCATATGTATTAATTATTCACAATAGATAAAGTTTTTTTCTGTTAAATAAGATCACTGTGCATAATAGTTTTGGGTTATTATTCTTGTGCATAATACTTTTATGACTTAGTCTCTCATATATAAATTGGAAAATCGGTACATGTGCTTAATCCTTTAGAACACTATAAAAAAAATCCTTTAGATAAACACCACGATCTTAGCAATAATTTAGGAATAGATGATGTTAGATGTATTATTTGCTTGAGAAATCTTTTGCTCTTGTACAATTGGACCTTTTATTTTATACTTCATCCGTTTCCTTTTTCATATGCATGTCTATTCCAAAAGATAGCACACAAGTTAGGAAATATAATTAATATATTTTTTATATTAATTAACTTCCTAACATAATTCCTGTTCCTATTTTTCTCTCATTTATGATAAATTTTTAAAATATTTAAAAATTAGGTAAAAATAAAAATATAATTTAAAATGATAAATTAATGTCACTTCAACTTTTAAATTGATAGATAAACAGAAATAGATTTTTCTTTTAAAAGTGGATAAATAAAAAGAAGCAAGTGAAATATTTGAATATTAGATCTAAATGGTTAAAATGAGGAATGTGAATGTTTTGGAATTAGAAGAGGTATATGAAGTCTTCAGCAAAAAAAAAAAGAAGAGGTATATGAAGTCGAAAATCTAATGCTTTAAATTGTTCAATTTTAAGTAATTCGGAAGTGAATGTTTTAGTCTGTTATGTTTTTTAACTTGTTTCCTTCAAATTTCCAAGTTTCCATTTCTTCAATACTGAATTCAATTGATAATAGTAAGAAATACAGCAAGAGATAGGTTTGTAGTTTATATCTGCAATTTCTAAATACGACACTCTCTTTCCCATTTTCATATTACTTCTATGATCTCATTAAGAAAAAAAATGTTACTTTTTTCATTTAGGCTTACCAATTAAACAGCCGATATTAAGATAAAATGAATTTAATTGGTTTTTAAGGCTTTCCAAAATTGAATTCAAAGATTTGACTATTGAGAGCTACTTTGGTATAAAGACTACACGAACAATTGGATTGTCCAGAATAGACAGAAATGATTAACAAATAACAACCATGCTAATAGAAAATACATTTGAAACGACATGTTTCATGCTATATATGACTATTTGTTAGCGAGCAACTGCTATCGTGGACCACCTTAGACATGCTAAAATCATACAAGGAAACTCGTCAATGTATTTACCATCAACTTCACATCTAGCACCGTGCTAAATGCTAATGTCTTTATAAGTGTCATGAACAGTTGTGACTATGGAATTTTTTTCAAACAAACCTAAAGATAAGGTATTCCAAAACAATGTTACAAGCAGACAACATAAATCATATGAGCAAATGGATACTTGAAAAACATAAAGCAGCATCAAGAAGTGGCAGTTGTTTACACTTTAGAAGAAAACGATGTGGGGACAAACCTTGTCTATTTAGTGAACAATTTGTTGCAATTTAAATATAGGTTTTGTGCTACTCAATATCTTAGGTAGTACTAGTCAGGAGACAATAATAAAAAGTTTTATTAAAAATTACATTAATGATGCATTAAAAATTATGGTAAAATAGCATCAAGTACGTTGATCAATTGATATGGAATTATCTTAGATTAACCAATGATCACGAGTTAAGTCATTTATAGTGGTTTTGATTCAATTAGAATTGTTTTTAGCATTGGATATCTCTAATCTCTAAAAAAAAATTATGGTAGATTACATTAATAATAAATTTTAATGAAAACACTTACTTCAATTCTTATCCAATTTGCCTTTAGATATTATATATTTGGGTAAATATCAATTTTGGTCCCTGAAAGTGTGAGACGCTGACAGATTGGTCCTGGAAGATGGAAAATTCGAATTTAGTTTCCGAATGTGCAAAAAGTACGACAGATTAGTCCTACCGTTAATTCTCCTCCGTTAACGGATGAGAGTTAACGGCAGAACCAATTTGTCGCATTTTTTGCACATTCGGAAACTAAATTTGAATTTTTCATCTTTCAGGGACCAATCTGTCAGCGTTTCATACTTTCAGGGATCAAAATGGATGTTTACCCTATATATTTCTTTCAAGTAGTCATTCCATAGGTTAGGATATTGACCGTATAGCTCACTTACCTCCCTAGAATATAAATCAATTCCTTGATATGGCGTTGGAAGTGTAACGGGAGAAGAAAGAGTGAAAATTATAGCAGGTTGGTGGAGAAGAATCCTTGCATATATGAAGCAGGACCACCCTCTGAAATTTGATGGAGCAGTTGCCAATGCGATGGTTTGGTACAGAAAAGCCTTCAGAGTTCAAATGGTGTTTGTACCAACTAAAAAATTGGCTGCGGACCCACCTGGAAAAAACAAAGCCAGAAAATGAATCCCAAGTTGGATATGTGAGTATATGACAACTAGTCAGCACTAGAGGGAGACAACAAGGCAAAACCAATGGACTGGGGTAATGATTTATCTAGAGCACAGAGACAACAAGAATAACATATATGTGGTTTGTAATTATAAATAAAAAAAAGGAAAATAAATGCTTTTAGATTTATATCCTTCTTGGATTGGTTTAATTTCACTTTTCCCTGCATAATATTACTTCTGGTCCTAATTATAAGTAACAAATTGGATTTTCATTTGGTCTTAAATATAAGCAACAATCACCTTTTTGTAAAGTTACTCAGGGTAAAAAAAATTTATACCCTTACTTTACTGTTAACTCTATTTTTTATGCATTCACATCAATAAAGTAAATAGTATTTTTGGAATAAAAATTGAATTCATTGTAGAATTAATTAAAAATGACTACTTTAACTATTTTTCTTGGTCTTAATGATTTGTTCTATATTGCTTATAATTAGGATCAGAGATAGTATATAAAATTGAAAAATCATCAACTTGGTTTTTTTATTGTGATTGATAAGAAGAAGCAATTGGGATGAGTCAGGTGACAAGGTACTGCTGCTTTATCTGAAATTTGGGGGGGAAAAATATCATAAACAGAACTTGAAATTGAAGAAAGCGCATCAGCTGCAGTGTGTGAAGAAACTCCCTTTTTTGAAAACAAAAGGCTCGCTCAGTCGTGACTGTTATTCCATTATATTAAATGTTTACTAGTCTTTTAAGCAAGTTCATTCACGGGGAATGTTAAAAAGCTGTAGATGGTAAAGTTGGTTTTGGAAAAAAAGGCAATTTAGGTCGAAATAGCTGAAATTTATGCTTCTTTTCATTCATAAAAAGACAGTACATATTTTACATAGCAGCGTGATATTCAATTCAATTGTTTTTTAGGAAAGAAGATTAAAAAAAAGTAGAAAAAATGAATTAACTCTGGTTTGAGACAGGGTAAATATGTATGGAGTTTCATTTTCGGTATGTGTAACTGTGGTCAAGTTTTGTAGTATGGTATCATGGTATGGTACGGTCGGAGGGATTCACAAATCAAAATAATGGATTTAAAGATTGTTTATTTTATGTCCTATTGAGTGTCGCTATGGTACAATGTTAGAAGCATGGAAGGTTTGTTCCCTGCGAACAGACAACACAAAAGAAAATATGTTGGGTGGTAATAAACAATACCATATATTATTTCACTTCTTTAGGATAATAGCGAGCTACTTCGTTACAAAGAATCTCAATAGCTTACGCTGCATTATTTTGTTGTTCCAATTCCAACCACCATCGCATAAACATCTCTTTATATATTCTGTCCGTGTGCGTGTTCGGTTTCTTTTCTCTTTAAATGGGTCCCTTGAAGCACTGCGATAAATCACCAGCTGAAGGAAAATATCTAAATAATTGAAAACTACCGGGAGAAAATTTTTAATCTGTAATCAAGTGGAGTATATAACATACATTTCCACATAACTACATGTCAGTATTTCGCCACAAGTCCCTACTATTTTATTAAAAAAACGTTGCTTCTCTATCAAACACTGATTATATTAATTAATTAAGTGAATAAAATATAAGTAATGAACCCAGCAAAATTATTTATTGTGGGTAAACCAACAAAAGCTACACAACACACTTATCTGATCGCCGAATAGCTGAAAGGAAAATAAAAGAGGGAGGAATCTACCCAAAAAAGGGAGGAAAAGGTAAGATAGTTTGGTAAAGTTTGTTTAAGCAGAAGAATAGCAAAGTATGGCAATTAGCAAAACATAAACTTTCACTCTATATCAGAATATTACGCCCCTGGGAAATTGATATAATTTCGAAGCGGACGTTAAGGAAATATGAATGTCATTGCATCAATCAAATAAAATTAGTAAATACTACCATAAAAGGATGAGAAGAATGATCCACCTTCCCTTTTAAAAAAAGCAACATTAATTCATTGCCCAGTAACAGAAACCAGTGCACATTGATTTGACCTTGCTTGTTTCCACGGATGTCAATCGCTACAAAATTTTCCAATTTTATAGGATGTCAATGCCAACACACAATTTCGAAATTTTGTGTTAAGAAAACGTTGGTAAGGTATAATCCATGCGCATTGATGGTGCCTGAAATCAAATAGTTTCATCCCATTAATCTTGCACATCAATCAGCAAAAAGCTGGTTCATCAAGTTACTATGATCAGTAAAAACTCCCTTATTTCGGCTGGATAAAGGAACCTCCACCCCATAGTTTCAAGCAAAATAAAGTTAGTTTTAACGCCGGATGAACAAAATTTTATACCATTGGAAATTTCAAATTTCAAAATATTAATAAAAGTAACCCGCAAATATGATAATCCATAATCATGACATTTTCGGTTCTAAAGACACACAAATTAAGCATTTATAAACAGTTTTGATATTTGACCATTAAAATTTTAATATCATATGTTATACAACATATAATTTTTTTTGGGACGTATCAAATTAGAATCTTTCTTTTATTGTGTAAAATAAAAATTATAAATATAAATCATTAAGATCATATTTGGATTATTAATATGAAAACGGAAATGCATATGATTTTTTTTAAGTGGTTAGGTTACCTTAACATTTAATCTTGATCATTCTTGTATAATTATATTCTTTTTTAACAGACACTACATATATTTTTTACAAGAAATAATCATATTTGAATGGATTGAATAAAACTATTAATTATTTTTTATGACAAAACACTCTCTGAGAATATTACACGGGCAACAATCCAACAGTTAAAATGAAAAAACTCTGTGAATTCATCTACCCACTCAGTGGTGATACCCTGTCATTTTAATTTTTACAAAACATTTTTCTTGTATACATCATGACGCGAGTGAGGATTGGTGAATGATATACTAATTATATTGTTTTAATTTGGCGCCAATCCCATGGTAAAAAGGACAGTACAGTGATTGAAATAAGATGTATCCAAAATAGGAAACTTCATTAAATTCCTCAGAAATGGGATCAATTACTGTACAATAGTGGATGAAAAATGAAAAATAATAATATCATCCTCTATCCCCTAATTTCTATTATGTTTTTGTTTTTTTTTTTTTTTAATTTCACAGAGTGCACGCGGCCAAATACCCTGTTTTGTGCGATCCTATTTGCTCTTCCCACTGCATTCTCTTGTGCATAGCGATGAATTCCTCAACCGCACGATTGAATTCGTCTTCACTCAACTGTTCCACGCACCGCAATTGCCTCTGCAACGGTCTCTTCAATTCCGTCTCCAACTCTCCCCGCGGCGGAGCCACCACCATCCGCCGCTCATAACTCTCCGACTGAACTCTCCGGTAACGCTTCTTCTCTCCCTCCGTCGTCGTCACAGTTTCCTCCAAAACCGGCGACTCTCCAACTTCCGAATCACAGATAGTGGTGACTTTTTTGTCAGAAGAATCAACGGTCCGAGATTGTTCCTGCGGTGGGGTTACGATGAGGCGAGACTGGTTGTGGTTGAGGATTTCGTGGTAGACGTCTTTGGAGGCAGAGGCACCAACGTTGTTGTTGTTGTTGTAGAGTGCGAAGAGAAAGACGATGATGGTGTTTAGGAGAAGAAATGCGTAGAAAGAGTTGCGTGAAATTGGTACTAAGACATGGTAGAGATGGGTTAATGTTTGAAGGGTGATGGGGAACAAAGAGGAGTGGGAGAAGAGCAAGATTGTGGCACATAGGTTGAACAAGTGGAATATGGTTTCCAGATTTCGTTTTCTTTGGAACCTTCTCATGGCATTGGCTTTGTCTTTTTGAAGTTGCGAGGAAGCCATTCAAATAATGAAAGGGGAATTGCTATTAGTGTTGAAGTAAGCAAAGCAAGAGGAGCAGGTTGCGTTGCGAAAGTGGATTGATTTATAACTCGTTTATATAGGCAATGCCACAGGGTGGTCATTTATTGTTAGTGGACTGTTCTTTTTTTTTTCCTCACTAGAAATTAGGAAGAGATCCCCACTAAAATGAGCACGATATGGAGAAAAAAAAATCAGCCCAAAAAAAAAAAAACACTCACGGTAAAAATAGAGAATTAAAGGACTTTCTCAGGAATAAATAAATTAGATTTTTTTGGTAACTTTTGTCCTTACAGAAGTCCTTTTTCTGTCTGTGTTGAACATTTTAGGGAAGTATTTCTTACATAACTTCTTGTTATATTTATTATTCGGGTTTCAGAGAATAAAGATACAACAAGTAATTTTAATCATTCCTCTTAAAAAAAAGTAATTTTAATCATTCATTAAAAAAATTAATAGTTAATATTTTAAACAAAAGTGAGTTACTCACTTTAAAGAAACTGTATCTTTATTTTTAATGATACATTTGAATTCAAATTTAAATTTTTTTCAAAAAGATATTTTTTATATTATATTAATATTTTTTAGAGTTTAATGATGATGCACTGAGAGTGTAAAATAATTTTACACTCATCCAATCATAAATCATCGTTAATATGACTTTTAAGATAATTTTATAAACATCAACAAATTTACCATATATGGTGAGTTGTGATTGAATAACAATGTAAAATAATTTTACATTGTCAGTGCATAGCCTTTTTTTTTCTATTTTTTAACTAGTATTATATTTGTCCGAGTAAAAATCGACTCAAATCTCTTAAGTAATATTTTGGATTTGAGTTTTGTGGGTAGAAAAAATATTGTTGAGAGGGAACACTCTACTAAAGTGGTCAACCAAGTTTTTTTTTTATGGAAATTAGTTATCGACAAAGTCAATAAATACTTCACACCTATAACATGGTAACAAAAAAATATTAAATTAATAATTTTCTATTTAGTTAATTTTCAATAAATTTTAATTATAATTAATTATTTCAATTAATGCTTAAATTTTTTAATTTACATTGAATATAATAAAACATTTAATAATTATTATTAAAAAATATTTAATTAATTAAAACAAATTACAACATTTAAAAAAAATAATTTAAATGTCACATTTTAATATTTTAATTCATGTTTCTTATTATTAATATAACAAATTTTATTAAATATTTCTTAAATTTATACCGTTCATATTTAACATGTATGTAAAAGTAGACATATATTAATGTACATAAATACTTAATAGTGTACTCAAGAGTCAAAATATCAAAATATAAAAATATGAAGATAAAACTAATCGGCAATCACTTTAAAGGCTTAATTACCAATTTGGTCCCTAAATTATTTAAAATAACTCAATTTGGTCCATAAATTTTTAAACGCTTCAATTAGGTCCTCTAATTTTTAAAAATGCCTCAATTAAGTTCCTTCCATCCAATCAAGGTAACCCTGTTAAGATTGAGAATTCTGATAGTTTTCATTTACGAATAGTGGCAGTTTTTAGCCGCTACTATATTATTATTTTAAAATTAAAAATTAATAACAAAAAATTCTAGGTTATGATTGGACACGAAGCTTAGAGAGAAGGGTTTGCGAAGACACACAAAGACGCCAGTGGGACGCCGCCGTCGACCTGCATTGGTTGCTTGCTTCATGGCCCGCGGACGAGTGGCAACCACCTCAAGCTCCGACGTCGCCAACGGCCCTATGTTGAGCTTCCGACGTCCTCACCCTCATCGACGAGTTCGAGAAGCATCCCAACCTCTTGCCTCCACATTCTTAAAGTGCCTCGAATTCAAACCTTTTCTCTGTCGTTTGAGGATTTTTGGCTTTGACCCTATTGAGCTTTGCATTCCCCTCCCCCTACTTACTGCATCTTTCAAGCTCGCTCATTGAAAAATTGAAACAGTAAAATTTCAAAAGCTTCGCAGCGGCGTCGATGGAGGTTCTCATATAGGTGGAAGCTTTTTATTTTTTAAAATAATAATAAATGTAATGGCGATTAAAAACCGCTACTATTTGTAAAGAAAAATGTTACATTTCACATCCTAACGACGTCAGTTTAATTGGACAGAAATAGCCTAATTGAGACATTTTAAAAAAAATTGAGGACCCGATTGAAGCGTTTGAAATTTTATGGACCAAATTGAGTAATTTGAAATAATTTAGGGACCAAATTGGTAATTAAGCTTCACTTTAAATAATACTTGTCTGGTTTTCTTTAAATAAGATTTTGAGTTTAAATCTTTGGGTTTTTTTTTTTAGATAAATGGTCCAATTATCAATTTTATTTATTATCTAAATGTAATAATGTATTATTAATATAAAGATTTTTATATTGATATTCAATTATAAAATATTATATATGATAAATTACTAATTTTTATGATAATAATTTTAAAAATTATATATAAAATTATTTTGGTTGATGGTGTAAGAATATTTAGAACTAATAAACAGAAAAAGCAAAGTAAGGAATCTAGCTTAATTAGTTGAATAGGTATTATAAACCCCTATTTACTTATCTTCTATTCTTACGGATAAAAAAAAAAAAAAAGACAAATGCTTACGGTATGAATATTTAGACCTAATCCCGTGCCTTGTGTACTAAGCAAATGCATTTATGTGGATTAAACTGATCAGGAAACTTTTTTCCTGAGAAGGAAGAATCTCGCAATCAAATCCAATTCAACCAAATATATAGAAAGAGAGTAATTAATTATTGAAGTCATGAAAAGGAGAACCCAAAAGGCTAAAAGTAAAAGGAATGTGAAATTATCCAATTTGAAGCGCTGGGTTTGCATGAATTCCCCGAAAGAAGCTGAAGGGGAAAGTCGGAAAGAAGAAAAAGAGAAGGATCATGTTCATGGATGAAGGACCTCAAGTCACATTCCGTCCATAACTAACCACTCACGGAATGAGGAGAAACATCCATGCATGAAACCCGTGAACAATCGATTCATGATATTAATTAATTTGAGACGAGAAACGCATCACTTTCCCACACTCCACTCGCCACCATACATATAACAGAGAAATATTATATGTATACCAAGTGACATATGAACTTATGCTTTTATGGTAGGTTTTTATCTTATTAATACCTTGTAGTTGGGCTAATTTGCCCATTTCTCGTGTATTATATATCAAAAAAGTATTCAAGAACAGGGGATTTTATTATAGGTCACCGACAATTTTTCTTTTTTTCTTTTTCCTTTTCACATATTTACTGATTCTATACATGATATATCTCAATTTCCTCATAAAAAATTGTCAACACCCAAAAACACATTTTGGAATTTTTTTTCAAAAAATTATTATAATATTTTTTAAAAGAAAAATCATAAATTGACATTTTCCTCTGGTAAAAAAGCAAAGGATCGGATAATCCCTGACTACTGGACCGTGATTTTGGTCTGTATTGGATACTTGGTTGTATTTATGGTTTAGCGCCCAACGAGATCAGGCCTACCAGCGCTTTTCTCGCTTGGCATTTCAGCCCATTTAGAGATTGCCCACTCCTTAAACTATGTAGATCATTCCTACAAGGCAATATTGTGTGGCTATGAATTATGAATCCCGACCAACAAAAACAATAGGCTTAATTGCAATTTTTATCCCCAATTTTTTAATTTTTGACGAATTTTACTCCCAATAAATTAATTTGGTGTATTTTACCCCAAACTTTTTAATTTTTGGCGGATTTTATCCCAACAAATTAATTTGGTGCATTTTACCCCCAACTTTTAAATTTTTGGCAGATTTTACCTCCAACAAATTAATTTGGCGCATTTTACCCCCAACTTTTTTAAAAATTTACAAATTTTACCCTCCACGGTTTTGATGACGTGACATGCTAAAATAATTACACTTTTTACCCCTAACTTTTTACTTTTTGACGTATTTTACTCTCAACTTTTTAATTTTTGGCAGATTTTACCCTCATTTTTTATGTTTATGTCAGCATGCCACGTCATCAAAACTGTGGAGGGTAAAATTTCTAACTTTTTAAAAAAGTTGGGGGTAAAATGCGCCAAATTAATTTGGGGTAAAATCTGTCAAAAATTAAAAAGTTTGGAATAAAATACGCCAAATTAATTTGTTGGGGGTAAAATTCGCCAAAAATTAAAAAGTTGGAGGTAAAAATTGCAATTAAGCCAAAACAATAATTAGTCCTTCAACCCATAAAATAAAAATATGGTTGTGGCACAACTCTATTTTACTTGTTTAGAATGTTTGCTCATTTGGGACCAAAAAAGAAAGAAAGAAAATGAACGGAGTAATGTTTTGTAGATACTTGCGAGTTCATTAACACTAAGAGAGACAAAGAAATTGAAGAGAAAAGTGAATAATATGATGTTGCAAGAAAAAAGAGATAAAGAAAGATAAGAGGCATTAAATGAGTGTTTGTAATAATAGAATGCTCATATATTATTACCTAAATGAATATTTGATCAAAAAAATTGATATAAAAAAAATAGCACCTCTTAGCTAGTGAAATTTCTTATACACTATTTCAATGGTGAAACTATCTCCATACTGACTAAGATGATCAGACGTATGCCACTTTCATTTTTCAGATTTGTTAAGCCAATATCATTAACCACTTGATAACTACTCTAACTTCCTTTATTCTCTTTTAATTACCCATTAAGACATTATGATCGTTATATTGTGCTTGTACCTAGAGCTGTCAAAATGGACTCTGACCCGCGGGCCAACCCGGCCCACCACAGGTTTGGGCCGGGCCGGGTTGAAAAAAAAATGTGCCTTCCAATTATTCAAAAAACTTGACCCGGCCCACCACGGGTCAACCCGTGGTGGGCCGGGTTGGCCCGCGAGTTGCCCACTTATTTAAAAAAAAAAAAAAAAAAACTACCCTCCCTCACATACATCACAAGCCTCACTATACCACTTATGAAATTTTACATTGTCTTAGTTCCCTTGAGGTTGATGATATATTAATTTGAATTTGAAAATGTTAGTGAATGTATAATGTTTGATAGATCCAAATTTGTTAGGAGATGTATAATGTTAATGAATATATGAATCTGAATTTAAAAATGTTAATGAATTTGAAAATGTGTTATTTTCGGTGTATTTTGGCAACTTCTGGTTGCTATTTTTACATGACAAAAAAAAATAGAAGCTAATTTTTTTTTTAAAAAAAAATTGATTTTTTTAAAAAAAAATAATTTTTTTTTTATTTTAGGTGGGTCGAGGTGGGCCGGGCTGGCCTGTTTTGACAGCTCTAGTTGTACCCCACTATCTCTCTAATAGATCCATTAAATAAGTCTAATGTAGAGGGGGACACATCTTAATACTAGTCCTCCTTACTTTGAAAATTTAAGTGTTGAAGCGAGAACAATTGACATTTTAGGATTAATTCGGACTTGAGATAGATAGATATAGAAAGAGATAAAAATATACTATGTCACTTGCTAAGGTCTATGATTTAGCTAACATTGTGCCTATGTCAAATTTGACTTATTTGTTAAACGAGTTACGTCAAGAGCTTTCTAAAAATTTATCTAGCTAAAAAAGATTAAGCTCTGGGTCAATTAAAAATTAACACAAATTTATAATAATAATAATAATAATAATAATAATAATAAATAAATAAATAAATAAATAAATAAATCAATCAATCAATCAATAATATGATTATGTAAGCCTACATATTAATATATTAAATTTTTAATATAATATTTTAAGATTATATACTCGTTGTTCTGTTTAAAAGGCTCAAACCTATTGATTTTTATATATCTTTAGGTTCATCAGTAATTTAGAGATAGTTTTTTTTTAACTTATTTAAAGAACTTATTATAAATTAAATAAGCTTTCAACCTATATCAAATCTTAAAAATTGTTTATATTAAGTAAACAAGTTAAGTTTAAGTCTTAAATTTAGAAATCCAATTAGACTTTTATTTATTTATTTATTTTTTTTACTGCCAAATCAAATTAGACTTGTACTCGTAAAACCTAACTCAGTCCGACTTATTTCTATCACTAATAATAACGTAATGTTTAACAATTATTACAATAGTTATAATTAAATCAGTAATATTAGTGATATTTTTTATTTCTTCATTATTTGTTTACCTAATTTCCCCATAGAACAACCATTCACTTTACTCTTCCCTATCATAAATTCATTTGCATTCAAAGGATATTTTAAATCTTAATTAAGTCACGTTGTGTTAGGTGAAGTCATTTATAAAAAATAAAAAAAGAAGAAGCAAAGTTTATCATTTTTATTCACAATATGTAAATTCAAAACTTTACTTGGAAAAAAATCAAGTTTTTTATTGATCGGTTGAATTATTAAGTGTTTGCTTTTATACTCTTTTAAACACGGACATTTTTGTCGTGAAAGAATTTTAGACAATTTTGTTAGAGCAACTTCAGCTTTATTACCATGAATATAAATTTTAAGAGAATACATTTTTGTAAAAGTATAATTTTCTATTTAAGATTTAAACCATGTGTGATAGTATTTCTAATGTTATGTTCAACTTATATAACCCCTGGGAGTCAGGTTCGAGACTTGACATCGAACTCAATGACCTTATTTGATCAAAACCATGTGTGATAGTTGAAAATAATCGTTGTACAATTTAATTAAACATAACTCCTTTTTTTTTTTTTTTAATTTTGTCAAATGCTGAATGGCATTTGTGGATAGCAATGACAAACATACGAGACTTACAGTGGGTCTTTGGTTGGCACATTATGCAGAAGAAATGTGATATGTTCAACTCAACTCAGCCTGCAATTGAGACATTTGAATTCGATAGTACCACTGATTGTGATAACCGCAACAGGAACTTCCAAGCTGCACATGCTTTTGTTGCTTTCTCTCATCATTTCTTTCTTGACCTTTAAAAAGTAGCAATCGTTCGATTATTATTATTATTTTTACTATTGATTATATAGTATATATAGGGATTGAAAGAGTTTTTAAACTGCTATTTAATTATAAATTGTCAAATTTTTATTGGTTGATAATCTATTTTTTTTTAAATTGTTTAAAAATTAAACTCTATTTATTTATTTATTATTACTATTACTATTTCCCCGAGACTCTCTGAATAGAGAATGTGAATACTCTCGGTGCGTCATTATCGCAATCAAAATCGGAAGTGTTTCGTTTTATTATAAGGCCATCACCTCCTTAAAGATCTCCCACGGTCTCACCGAACGTGACAGCACGATTTAAACAAAAACGAAATAAGTCACTTACGTTTTTTTTTTTTCCTAGGATTCAAAGACAATGTCAGAAGGTTTATAATTGAGCTAGATCGATCCCCTTGGTATAAGCCACTTTTGTTCCCGGCCACACATTATGCATTATTTTCTATTTTTTTTATTATAAATAATCAATATTAACACAAATTCATTTCTTACTTCTTACATGAACTGAAATTTGCGTGGGTACTGGGTATTGATTCTTGAACATTTGTTCCTGAATACAGTGCATGATACGCTTTATTTATTGACTAAAAATCTGATTTTTAACTCATAATTAAAAAAAATTCTACATAAAGAGTTTTAAATAACTGATAGTCTGATAGCTTTCCACGATAATCTATCAAGCTTCAGATTACGTTCTATAGATGCTGTAAAAAAATTAATAATAAATGAAATCTGTACCAAAAAAGATGAAATCAAATATTTTAACAGAATTTAATAGAGTATGAAACTTATATTTTTAATAAATCATTTGTTAATAATTCAAAGGATTGACACGTGTAAGGTTTGCTGTGTTCATGTACAGGAGAACGATCTATTTAGTTAAAATTCATGTATTCGATTTTCTCACGATTTACACTTATATTATGGTGAAAAAAAGATTTCTATTTTCTTCATCAAACGATTTATGAAATAACATGTGAATCAAAACCAATTAATTCAAAGATACGTGAATCAAAACATCTTGCAAAAAATAATACTAACATTGGCAATTAAAAATAAAAACATCACTTAATTTAATAATTAATTCGAAATCAATCAACGTATGCTTACGTTTTCCATTTGAAGCAAAGTTTAAAAACAAACACGTAAACATTGGTAGGAACTAGGAAGTGTCAGTGTTAGGGAGTAAATGTATGTTTGGTTTAAGTTTTTTTTTCCATTCCAATGCACGTTGAACGCAATTTCACTTAGAGGAAGTTTTGGCGTTCAACGTGCAGAACGCGTATACAAACACAGCATAAGTCATAGAAACTTGTGGCCACTGCTGACTCGGTGACAGAAAGCCTTCGCAGTTTTCTCGTGAGTCGTTACGTTATTGTCTGTCCCTTAGTTGCCAATACAAGTTCAACGCATTCTCCCTCCCTCTATGCACCTTCTCCATTACCACATTTCTCTGTAATTTCTACTTTTTACCCTCCCCGGTCCCACCTTCGTTTTTCTTCAACCAACTCTCCAATTTGGAAAGTGGCTTCTCTGAAAAATCTGATTTTTTTGGGGCCCTTTTCACTTGAATCTCCCCAGTTATGATTCCATAACTTATGGTGTAAATTGTCTGAAAAGTTTGGTACTTTATGAAAGTGATTTAGCTCTCCTCTTTACTCATACATACAAAGACTCACTAGTCCCAATTCCATTGAGCAGAAAGTACCAAATCCAAAAAGGTTTATAATTCCGTTGTTGATCCAGCAATGGATTCAGCTTGTGCAACCCTGAGTGGCCATCTAGCTAAAGTTAGAGAGGGAATTGGAAGAAACAGAAGAAGTGGCTTCTGGGGTGAGAGTACAAGGGGAAGTGTGAACACAAGGTTTTTGAGTGTTCAATCATGCAAGACTTCACGAACCAATAAGAATCTTAGAAACTTCAAGCCTGGAACTGGAGTTGCACACGCTGTTCTCACATCAGACATCAACGAAGATTCCATGGTAAATTACCAAATGCAACACATACCTGATTATTTTAAGCATTCAGTTAGTTTCAATGCTTAACCACAGTGCCTTCCTTGCAGGCATTTCAGGGAGTACCCACTTTTGAGACCCCCAAAGTGGACCCAAAAAGTGTGGCTTCCATCATATTGGGTGGAGGTGCAGGGACTCGTCTCTTTCCTCTTACTGGCAGAAGAGCTAAGCCTGCGGTATATATATGTGATTCTGAGTTTGAATGCTTGTTGGTTATGGTTACTATAATTGCAAAACCTTCATGCAAAGTTTTTGTGTTTGAATGAAATTCTCAGGTTCCAATAGGAGGGTGTTATAGACTCATAGATATCCCCATGAGCAATTGCATCAATAGTGGCATCAGAAAAATATTCATCTTGACGCAGTTCAATTCTTTCTCTCTGAACCGCCACCTGTCCCGCACATACAGCTTTGGAAATGGCTTGACTTTTGGAGACGGGTTTGTGGAGGTGATTTACTATAATGTTTGAAATAAAGAGAGATTTAGGGTGTCTTTCATTTCTATTTTTTAGCTTTTAAAACACTTGTTTTGGAAATAATTTTCAAAACTTAATAGATTTCGATGAAAAATTGATTGCTGAATAGCATGGAATTGAGTTAGAAAACAGTTTTTAGAACCAAAAGGTTAAAAGCGAGAAGGGAATCAAACATACTCTTGTTATCTTCTGGAAAATGTTTTATGCTAACAAGTTTTATCAAGAATTGAATTCTAATTTATATGTGAATAGGTCTTGGCTGCTACTCAAACACCTGGAGAGGCAGGGAAGAAGTGGTTCCAAGGGACAGCAGATGCTGTGAGACAATTTATATGGGTTTTTGAGGTAAAAACTTGTGATGTTGTGTATTTGCTGAAAATACTAGTTTGATATATGGAGTGGTGAATGTGGGTATGTATAATCTTGCAGGATGCCAAGAACAAGAATGTTGAGCATATATTGATACTTTCTGGCGATCATCTTTACCGAATGGACTATATGGACTTTGTACAGGTGCAAATGATATAGTTTTTCACCTTACATTACTACTAGTAAAGTTTAGTTTTCTGAAACTAATATTGATTTTGATGAGGTCTATCATTGCAGAGACATGTTGACACAAATGCTGATATCACAGTTTCATGTGTACCCATGGATGACAGGTATGTCTACATGAAAAATCTGCATGATTTGGTTTCATTGATTTCGTACAATAAAGGCACTCCACCTCATTTGCAAGAGTTAAAACTTTCACTAACAATGATATAATGGTTTTATCTTGAATTGTATTTGGAGTTGATCAGTGTTAATTGTCTTGTAGCCGGGCATCAGACTATGGACTGATGAAAATTGATAAAACAGGACGGATTGTACAGTTTGCAGAAAAACCTAAGGGATCAGATCTAAAGGCAATGGTATATTGATAGTATCTGGAGTCTGAATTACATTCCTTTTACCTGAATAAATGACAGTTGAATCTAGTTGTTGTCTAGCTAATGCATTGTCAATAACTGCAGCGTGTTGACACCACTCTTCTAGGGTTATCGCCACAAGAAGCAGAAAAACATCCTTATATTGCATCCATGGGTGTCTACGTGTTTAGAACTGAAACCCTGCTGCAACTATTAAGATGGAAATGTTCTTCATGCAATGACTTTGGATCTGAAATTATCCCATCTGCTGTGAACGAGCACAATGTCCAGGTGAGAGGGAATATTCTTTTCGCTGTTCTTTTTTAAAACCTTTAAATGCTAATAAAAATAAATCTCTTTTGGACTTTGGTTTAGCAATAACTAACCCCATGTTTCTCCTTCTATTTGCATTCTCAGGCATATTTGTTCAATGACTACTGGGAAGATATTGGAACTATAGAGTCCTTCTTTGATGCAAATCTGGCCCTAACAGAACAGGTTTGTTTAAGTATCCTATAATTTCTTTTAATTTGGGTTCATATGACAAGGCATCCAAGCACTTGGGAAACCCTCTCTTAGCTAGCAATCAAGGGGAAGAACCAAATCACTCAAGTACTCCACCTAGCATCTCATACTACTTGATGTGGGACATAGGCATAGGCACCCCATAATACCAAAGTCCCTATCATAGATCTGTTGCGATTTTGGCAAGTGTACCAAATCGTTCAAGTAACAAAGGGTAAGTAGAGTATCGTATCCACAGGAACTTGTGTGATAATTGGGTAATTAATAGCAAAATTAAATGGACTACGAAAATTGAGAATTTAGGTAACCAAAATTAAGATAAGTGCGTCAATTAAATGAGAAAAAGAAGAGAAATTGAATTTGAGTAAATTCACCGAACACGTAGCGTGTGCAGAAAATTGGGTTTAAATCAATGAATGAATTACGTTGGGGTTTAACTTTATCTAGTCATCCTAACATGCAATCACTCATTTTCTTATTCAAATAAGCTTTTCTTCCTTGGCACTCCGAGCTTAGCCCACTTCATCTTTGAGTCCCCATCTGTGCTTCGAACTCCAACTTTCTTCACTTCAACTTCCTCTACTACTTCATCCTCTCCATTCACCATATCACACTCTGACCAACTCTTGGTAAAGATTGCACTGCAGTTCCCCTTGAGGTTGGTCTGAGTGTTGGCTGAGAAGCCACTCTTAGTGTACTCTGCCAATTCCGCCACCTGTTTTGCAAGCTATCCAACTTGAGTCTCCAAGTTTCTGAGAGAGGCATCAGTGCTCTTCTGATTAGAAATAGAGACTTGCATAAAATCCGTAAGAGTCTCTTCCAACTTCGTCGTGCGGTCGTAGAGGTTGGGCTTTTGTTGAGGAGACCTGTCAGACTGCCCATAATAATTTTGCCTTCCCATGTAGTTCACCTCTTCTTCCTGTGAGTTGGAAGCATATTGGCATTGCTCTACAGGATGATTACCTCCACAAATTGCACAACTGAGCATTTGGTGATGTAACTGAGAAGAAGCAGCCTTCATCAATTGTTAAGGAAGATTAGCCATTTGCACCTTTAGTGCTTCCACTTGAGCTAGAATTGCATTATGAGAATTTAGCTCCATTACCCCTCTGAGTGGAGCTCTATCATGTTGAGCTTCAAAATCACTGGCTGTCATATTTTCAATCAACTCTATGGCTTCATCCAGTGACTTATTTTTAATCACTCCTCCACTAGCTGCAGCATCAAGCATCACCTTTGTTTGCCCCTTCAGACCCCTAAGGAAAATGTAGAGTTGATCAACCTGTCCAATCCCGTGGTTGGGGCACTTCATCAAGAGAGTCTTGTATCTCTCCCAAGTTTCATGGAGTGACTCATCATTCCTTTGGCGGAAGCCCAATATGTCAATCTTTGCTTGACTTTTCTTCACTTCAGGGAAGAACCGATCCAAGAACTTTCTTTCCACTTCAGTCCAAGTGGCAAGACTTTGAGATGGGAGGTTGGTGAGCCACTTCAATGCATTTCCTATGAGGGAGAAACGGAACACCCTCATATACAGGCTCTCCTCTTCATTCTGGGCCATCCCTGCTGTGCCGCACAGATCATAAAAAGTGGTCAAATGGTTGTAGGGGTCTTCATTTTCTAAACCAGCAAACACATGTTGACTGAGAAGTGTGAGCAACGCTGGCTTAGCTTCAACTATGTGGTTGGTGTTCCTTAGCCTGGCGATACTAGAGAACACTCTTGGACCATTATTGTTGACATGATCCGCAAGAGTTCTCCTAGCAGGCTGTTCTTCTCCTGCCATCTCCTCTTCAGATGTGGTGGCCTCTTCGTCTGAACTGGAAGGTTGTTCTGAAGGGGGATTGGAAGAGCTCTCTTCCAGTGTCAACTGTTTCGCTAGTTGCTTTGCCTCTCTGGTTTGGGCACTGATGCACCGAGCAGTTTTCTCAATTTCAGGAATGAACAAGAGATCCTCGGGATTAGTTTTGCTCCTTGTGCCAAAAGTACCTGGCATGCATAGAATCACAAACAACTAGAGCAACTACAAAGATAGTTAGCACCGGGTGAGAGAGAAAAAAAATTAAAAAAAATAAAAATAAAATGTGAAAGAATAAAAGAATGTTTAAAACCCACAAAAAATACTAAAAATTTGCCCAATTACCGAGACACAAGTCCCCGACAACGGCGCTAGAAACTTGTTGCGATTTTGGCAAGTGTACCAAATCGTTCAAGTAACCAAGGGTAAGTAAAGTATCGTATCCACAGGGACTTGTACGATAATTGGGTAAATAATAGCAAAATTAAATGGACTCGAAAATTGAGAATTTAGGTAACCAAAATTAAGATAAGTGCGTAAATTAAATGAGAAAAAGAAGAGAATTAGGATTTGGGTAAATTCACCAAACACGTAGCGTGCGCAGAAAATTGGGTTTAAATCAATGAACGAATTACGTCGAGGTTTAACTTCATCAAGTCATCCTAACATGCAATCACTAATTTTCTTATTCAAATAAACTTTTGTTATCATCAACCCACAAATTTATTCAAACCTTAATCCCGAGAGAACCTAAGTCCTTTGATTCCATTATCAATCCCTTGAATTAGTGAAACCAAAGTACTTGCATTAGGAATAGAGGTTCTAACGATGCCCAATCCTTTTTACCCTATCCCTAGGCATAAAAAGTATTGGGTGTTCTCTCCAGTTCGCAATTCAATTAAATTTCCCAATTATAATTGAATATATAGAATCATGCATTCGGGTGAAAGCCAAAAACAAGCATTACACATAGAAGAGGAACAATAACGATGCTTAATTGAATAATAAAAGAGTAATTACATGGAAGTAGACTCGATTACATTAAACCCCAACGAAGAATGGACTTAGCTACGCATAGCCATAGGGGAAAAAGCAAGAGATGAGGAAAGCATGGAGAACCGAGCCAAACGCGTTCTAAGCCGTCGTCGAATCTCTTGTTTCTTTCTACGCACAATGTATCAGTACCTCGGACTAGGACAGAAAATCCCTATTTAAAACTATGGGCCAAAAAGAGTTGAAGCCCAAAATAAAACAAAACAGAAAAATAGGAATTTTTCTCTCAGCTGCTCGTGCACAGGCTGTGCAATTTTTACACACAAATTTGCATGGCTATGCAAAGCTCTAACTTCAGAATTTCAGACTTTGCACAGGTGCACAGTTTGGTTGCACAAGCATCTTCCAAGGCTTCCAACAAGTTTCTTTTGCTCCCGCAAGACCTTCAAGGCTCTCAACTTCACCCCAATTGATCCTTGACGCATCATTCCTCTCGGGACATCACCAAAGCTTTCTCCAAGCTTCAACAAAGTTCCTAAAACACACTAAACAACCAAAAGATCAAGTGTAAAAAGGGTAAAAATTAAAATTTCTAACTAAACCAAACTTTTATTCAAAACTCAACTAAATTGAGGATAAACAAAGCTCAAAAGCATGGAAGATGTCGGATAATTGCCCCAAAACTACTACAAAAAGTAGGAATAAAAGGCAATTATCAAGAACCGCTCCTGAGAGTTGACATCCGATACCAATGGATAAGCACTCAAACACTTGGGGAATCCTCCTTTAAATGCTAGTTGTCAAGGGGGAAAAACCAAGCATTCCATACTACTCGATGGGAGACTTAGGCACTCCATAATACCCAAGTCCTTATCATCATACTTCTAACAGTCAGTCTGGGTAACTAATTTTGTATTCGGCCAATTTGGATGGTTTTGCATGTGCATGGTAAGAAGTTCAACTGCAAGCCAGAGGGTAGGTAATTAACTCTAGAAATGAAAGTAGTCACCTTAATTTTAGAATAAACAAAAATATGTACTGATGAGAAAAAGTTTCACATATTGCTGCAGAATTTGGAATCTTTCACAATTTAGAAGCCTTAATTGTTTATTCTTTAGAGTTTTTGTTGATAATAACATACTTGATAATAGTATTGAGAAAAAGCTATTTTTCTATGGAATAAGTTTATATTCATGAGGGAAAATATAGTAATCCTATAATCTTGTACGGTATTACTTGCAGCCTCCTAAATTTGAATTCTATGATCCAAAGACTCCTTTCTTCACTTCCCCAAGATTCCTACCACCCACTAAAGTAGAAAATTGCAAGGTACGTATGACAGCCAGCTTTTAGTAAGTTGCTTTATGGAAATGGAATTTGTGCTGAACATGAGTGTTGATTGGTTTCTGTTGTTGATGTTACTGTATGCATGATGGGTTGGTTTCATAGATTGTGGATGCAATTATATCTCATGGTTGCTTCTTGAGGGAGTGTAGCGTTCAACATTCTATTGTCGGAGTACGCTCACGTTTAGAGTCTGGTGTGGAGCTTCAGGTAAACATTTTGTGATTTTCTCTAGACATCCCCTCATTTTTTTTTGTTTTTTTTTTGGTGATGTTTATTACATGAAGACCCCTGAAAAATGTGTTCTACGTGACTGATGACAATAAACTGTACCACCAAAATTTAGTGGGGAGGGGGAAACTGCATTTGCACACATTTTGCCATGACTTGAGAATTATTTTTTTTCCTCAGGAGTTGAGTACATCAACATATCACCTCTCTCAGCTATTAGTCTTCCTATTTCTTTTGCCAATTTGTAGGAATTAATTTTTAGCTTCTCGGAAGATAATAGAATGCATAGGAGGACAGAAGAGATCAGGGTGCTTGTTTAACTGAGAAACATTTTATATCAAGATCACATCTATATTGCCACCCTGACATAATTCCACCTCCTTGAGTTGACACCTTTTCATCTATTTTGGAGCAACAATAATGAAGAATGTTTTATGCCTTTATGGACTTTGCTATACAGGATACGATGATGATGGGTGCTGACTACTATCAAACTGAGTATGAAATTGCATCTCTGCTGGCAGAAGGAAAGGTTCCAATTGGTGTTGGGGAAAATACTAAAATCAGGTGCGATTAATTGTCTCAAAACAACCTTTTGGATTCATAGAGAATTCCCTCGTATCAAGATTCTAGAAGATCCAAACCATGCTTACCAATTCACATATCATAACATCTAAATTAAATGGCACCCTCCATTTCTGATTTCTGCTAATTTCATACCCCGACATTTTTTAAGGAATTGTATAATCGACAAGAATGCCAAGATAGGAAGAAATGTTATCATAGCGAACACCGATGTAAGTGATATCTCAAAATCTTGCTTTCAGAAACTTGTTCAAAAGACTTTGAAGCATTTATTATCTAGACTTCTCTGCTGATTTAAATGTATTGATTTCTCAGGGTGTTCAAGAAGCAGACAGGGCCAAGGAAGGATTCTACATTAGGTCGGGCATCACGATTACACTGAAAAACGCAACAATTAAGGATGGAACAGTTATATGAAGCACTTCAAATTATCCAGCAGGCCACTTTATAATAGTTTAGACATAAGTACATTCAAATGGTTGTACATTACAAAGTTTCTCTCGATATAAATAGTAGTTATGGCTATTGCATTTG
Organism: Pueraria montana var. lobata; assembly: GCA_026413185.1. NCBI lineage: Eukaryota > Viridiplantae > Streptophyta > Magnoliopsida > Fabales > Fabaceae > Pueraria > Pueraria montana. Next base: position 5,578,539 of record CM048652.1, read on the forward strand.
TAGGACACTTCACTTGTAATACTTTAACGGAAATAATAGACCATTCTGCCCTCTACGATTATTGTTGGGACACTTCATTCTGAAGATCAATCCACACACAGATAAGTTATAAAGTTGCTAACTCTCCCTCTCCCCTCTCTCGCTATATATGTATATATATATCATGGTAGTTAAGACTTATATTAATTCAGTTTCCACCTCTAATATCCTTAGCTTCATTCCACTTCTGAATGTTTCTGAGTCTGGCGTACATCTTGCGAATTCTGTTTAGTTTTTGAGACTCTTGAGCAATCAAATTAGCCGTTGAAGGGCTCTCATCTAAGACCACCTCGTAACCATCTCGATAAGAATCCATTCCTTGAGCCATGAGTTGCCAAAACAAGCCACCAACAGCAGCCCCGCCACTACTTGCAGATGAGTATATTGCTGAATATACGGTGTTGAATAACCGATCCCTTGGTGTGGAGTTGCCACCATAACTTTTAGTGGAAATGCCAAACTCCGCAAATAGAAGAGGCTTGTGAAGGGTGTTCTGTGCATCTTCGATGTGCTCATTCAGCCACCGACCTAAGAATGAGATTTGGTCTTCATAACCTGAACTTGATAGCCTGCTCAAACACAACAAATTATTAAAAGTGGCACAACTTTAGCTTATTTAAATCCCATCTCATCATTCTGATTTTGTGAAAGAATAAGTAATTATTGAAATAAAAAGTCTAACCATTGGTCCGGGTAGGAGTGGACTGTTGCGAAATCAATGCCTGGGATTTGGTTGTTTGCAATGAAATCGGTTCCTACGTTGAAGTTTGGGTTAGAGTCTGGCTTTGACTGCCCGTAGAAACCCTCCAGACCAGCTTCCAGCAAGTGGTTTCCATCTATGGATTTCAGGTAAGATGCCATCTCAGTAATCCAACCCTGTCAAAAGGGAAAAATTAATTTCAATTTTAACTCTTCCAATCTTTAAAATTAATTCAGAATTTAGTCAACATCTTTATATTAAAAAAAATATAAATAATAGGAATGATATATAATTTTTTATTAATAGAGATGACTTAAGAGTAAAAGATAAAATTTTAATGACAGAGATGCAAATTTTTTTAACGATGGTTAAACCTCATTCATTTAAATATCATTCTTAAAATTTAAAATTAGGTATGCATCAAATATAAGATAGTTTGACATAACCAAGTAAATGTATAATACGAAGTGAAATTATAATGGCAAATGCTAACCACTGATTAAGAAACTAAGAGCAGAAAGTTTTTCTCATGAAAATCATAGGAGAGAAAATAAAAAATTATGGGCAAGAAAATTATGCATTTATGCAAGTAATGCGCAAGAACTGCACCAAACGGAATTATGCATCTATGCTTTCTTTACTCTGTTATTTCATATGTAGAACTAACGTACAAAAGGATATTTAAATTTGGACCCAAACAGTTTATTGAAATGAAGCAGACAAAATCAAGAAATTTTATCTGTTTCCGGTTGAAACTGAAAGACAATAGAAAAGGGTAAATTGGAAAAAAAAAAAGGGGGGGGGGGGGGGGAAGAAAAAAGGAAAACTTATATGTAGTAGAACGTACATGTTTAGAATTTTTTTTTTTTAAAAAAGGGGTCTCATTTAAATTTTATTTTTCTAATTCTTTTACCTATAACGTACTTTTTTTTACTTGACCAAGCATAAATGCATCATGCAAAAAGATCTCGAGATTAAGATGTAAGGGAATGGTGCTTTAAACTGCATGCAAATTAAGAAAGAAACGGAATTGAGGAGGCGAAGAATGGTTTACCTGAACCGTGTTTCCTGATTGATCAGAAGGGCACCTAATCTCATTCATAAGTTCCCAAGCCATTATAGTTGGGTCGTCTTTGTAAGCAACTCCAGTGATGCTGTTACGTCTTGTAAGTACAGCCTATAATATTAACGCAGATTTAAAAAAAAAAAAAAAAAACCATTGTTACATGTTTACTAATTCTAGACATATTAAGCGCAAGTTTAGGAATAATATTAAAAATAATAGTCATTTTTCAAAAAAAAATCTTAAAAACCCGTGTGCATGTAGGTCCGGACCAACATAGATACATTATTATTGAAGATGGAACTCCTTAACATTTATTTGCAGAAAAAACTTAAGTTTTTGGGTGAAAATAGATAAATAACAACCTTATTTATTTATTTCTTCTTTTCTTGTTACGTCACACACACGTTACATGTGATACTTCCTTTATCCTCTCATCCTAATTTCTTTCGTTCTGTGAGGGTGTATATCATTATTTTTTGGATAAGTAATTCTATATTTCATCTCCACCACATTTAAGCTTACATCAACTTGAAATTGTCGTTTAACCACAGGAATCTGTGGGTGAGATTAATTAGAAGGAGAATCTTTTGGAAAACAATATGTCGTTTAACGAGAAGTATTTGTCCTCCACTAATTTTTTTTCCTTTTTTGCTTCTTTGCTGATTGATTTATTCCCTCTTCTACATGATTAATAACACTTTCAAGGGAACATAACAAACCACATATTTGTTAATCTGCTGTTTAATTCCTCTGTAGATCACAAATTATTATCAAAACTATAACTTTTTATCTAGATCCATACAACACCCATCCTATCTTGTCGAAGCTTGTTTCTTCCACGAGGATAACATTAAAGCTTAATTAAATACGTTTTTAGTCCCTCGAATACAGATTTTGATTTGAGATTAAAAAGATTAAAATTTACATTACTTTAAATTTGAGAGATTAAAAACATATTTAAGTTTAACATTAATGAAAATAGGGAAAACAAAATAAAGAGATTGTTTACCTTAACGTGGTTTTTGTAGTATCCCTTCACCGCAGGATTTGTGAAAAAGTCATCTTCGGAATTTATGGACTGCCCCTGACTCCTTGCCCATTCCACATATTGCTTCTTCCCACCCATGTTCTCATAGTTATTCACCAAACTCAACACCAGCTTGATCCCATATTTTCTTGCTTCGGCTATTGCGAAATCCAATCCCTTTTTATTTTCAATCCAAGAAAACAGAGTTAACAAATGGTAAATAACACCTATACTACCATTACAAGGATGAAGTTTTGTTTTATGTACACTATTAGAAAAATTAAAATTATTGGTGGAACAATTCATATGTAAATTTTTAAAAAAAAATCATCACTAAAATGACCCCAAAATTAGCTAAAAAAAAGTAATTTTCCATCACTAAATTTGATCATTAATTAATCTATTGATATGAAATTGAAAAGAGAGAGAGAGAGTAACCTGGAACATTTGCTCATTGTAGGATCCAGGAGAGTATTGTAGGGGATTATATCCACCATCACTGAATGCCCAAGTTCTAGCTATGTTGAGTCCATGATTTGAAGCCTCTTGAAACGCTGATGACACTTTGTTTCTCTGAGAAGGATCAGAGCCAAGGTACATTAGCCAATAGGCATTAAAGCCATTAGCATAGTAGGGGCTGTCATTGAGCATAAGCTGCACTCCTCTTGTTTTCACAAACCCACCATCTGCTTCTACGTGGAGTACCTTACTCTGCTCCACTGCCACACAGAGAACCAAGAAAACCAGAAGGAACCGACGCTTCATCATTCTCACTCACTGTGTCTTCACACTTCGCTTTTCCCTGCCTTCCCAATGTGGGCTTTAAATTGCGTAGATTCTGTCCTGGATTGTAGGGTAAGGTAGGAAACTAAGTTATTTTAAAAAATAAATAGTTACTATAATAATAATAATAATAATAATTCTCCGTCACACATGGAGCGTGGTGGTTGAAGTTGAACAAGACGAGACTGAGGAGGTAGTGGGCCATGTGAATAGTAGGACTAGTGTAGGAGTGGAAGCACCACGACCTCACGAGTCACAGTCAGTAGGGGTACGTAGTTCATGCGGGGACATAATTTGCGTGCCTCTTTATTGAGGTCAGATGACCCATAAGCAGAACCGTTGAAAAAAGACAAAAGGTGTGTGGTTAAAATTATTTGCCGTGTGTCCAGCGAGAAGGTTGTTTTTACCTTTTCTTTTTCTTTCGTGTGTTGACAGATTTTGTAAAACGTACTATTATTTAACGAGTATTTAATATTTTATTAAATACTTTTATTCATATGTCACATACTGCACTTTTATTACTTACTAAAAGCACCTCTTAATTTAAAAAAATTATTTTAATTATAAAATCCTACATTAATTACTAAAAATATTTTATAGAAATATAATCTTAATAATTTATTATTATAATGTGATTAAGATTAATTTTTTTCTTTTTCTAAAAAAACATGAAGACTTTAAAAGAGAAAGAATAATATACACGTGTGTCACAACTTTAATGACTTGTTACATTAGTGTGAAATATATACTAGTTTTGTCAATGACTAATTTTTACAAAAGCTAATTATTTTTAGTGGAATTTTCTCTTTTAATCAATTTTTTTTCATATATAATGTTTAAATCCAAGATCTTGTTTAAGAGATTTAGACTTAGTTTTACTCGGACCAATTAAGAGATACTAGTTTATCTTGTACATATTAATAATAGGTAGTTAAAAATAAATAAATAAAAACCTATTTTTATGCTTATAAAGAATGATAAAGTTTTAGATTTAATAAAGTAACTTTTGTATTAGGTTGAAAATTTTACATTAAACTTACTTTAACAATAAAAATATTCAAACATAAATTATTTTATTTCAAAATCAATTTTAAACACAATAAATTTTATAAAATCCATTTATATAAGTAGTTTTCACGATATCGGGTTTCCATAAAAGTAGAAAAAGAAAGTCGCGTTTGAGGAATTGAAAGGCGTAAGTTGCGGCGAAAATTTGAGTATGTTGCCTTCTCATTTGTGATCAGGACGCCATTAGGATGTGCTAGTCTTTATATTGCTTTCCTTTTCGCACCGAAAAAAAAAAAACAACAATGTTTATTTTATTGTCACAACAAGGTTCAGTTCAGTATTTATTAACTTTGCTTTTTCTAAGTCATTGATCACGATATATCCATTCCCTAACAGAATTATTAATGGCGAAATATCAGGCCATATTTTCCTCGGTGAACCTAATTCTCCATTTGACCCGGAATGCAAACAAAGAAAAAGAAAAGATTCCAAGGTGCAATGTAAGACCAAGTCACGCAAGGAACTAAGTATCTAATAAAGCGATTATAGTGGGGAGATCGCAAAATCTTTATGCTCTAAGTCACGGCCGACAGGAATTTGGGAATTCATAGGTAGTTAAAACAAACTGAATTCATGAAAATACCACAATACCTCACCGAAAGAAAAAGGAATAAAGTGCTAGACACAGGGAAAAATTGTCTCATTAGCAAATTTAAACTTTTTTTTCTCTTTTTGGTGTACCTTAACAATTTTACCTTTATGTATGCAGTTTTTTATTTTCAGTTTAAAATTGATTATAAATCAATTATTTTTTTATAAACTACAAATATCTTCTACTCAAACTTAAACTCAAAATTAATTAGTTAAGCTCAAAATGACTGATTAATCTAGAACAATGGTATATTAGTTAATCTACGTACTTGATTGTAAATATCTTAAAATTAATTCTTTGTGTAAATAATTAGGAGTCTTTGGAGTGGTAAAAATTATGTTTGTTGACTTTCTTCACATAAATGACTTTTTTTTAACAAATGTTAAGAATGAATGATTCTCGATCAAAACAGAAAGATATGTTAATGAATGGGAAAAAAATATTTTTTTTACCACTGTAATACAATTAAATTAAAAAATTATACTTCAATGTATATGCTCTAAAACGTGTTTCGTATTTTTAAGCATTTTCCAAGGAAGTGAATATGCATGACCTAATATCATGTAGGTATGAAAAAAGTCAAAAACAGCTGTGCTATTTGTTACGACATTACAAAAACTAAACACACAATTGCACGAAAAGAAATAAACGATGGAAATTTTTTAGAGTAAATATTGATTACAAAAACTTTTTTGTTTTGATAGAAAAAAGCTTATAGTACTTCATGCATATTTTCTGCTGTGGTCTTTAAAAGTGTGAAGTAAGGGGTGGTGACTCTGCACTTTGGGAGTAGGAAAAGTAGTTGGACACTTTATGTTGGTTGCAGAATTTTTGTAACAATTGGTTAGTCTATATTTATGTGATGATTTAATCATAAATATGGAGTAACCTTTTGAATTCATGGACTGATAATGACTGATTTACATGAGATGTAATTCCTTTTCGGTACTTCTGGTACCATTCAATAGAATGTCTTTTGATTGCTGATAAAAAAAAAGTTGTTCAATACATGGGAGAATTTGATGAAAAACAAAGAGACTAGATAAAGATACAGTCACTCTTGCTAAAGCATGAACAATATCATTGTCTTGTCTCCTAACAAAACCAATCTGATAAGTTTGATTGTAAGCCAACATTCTTTGACATTCTTTAACAAAAACTCCAATTTCAGAGTCATATTGAACTGGATTTTTCACTTTATCAACAATAACTTTGTGATTTGGAACTTGATTACAAAAACTTGAAAACATAATAGAATACGTAGTTTGATGAAAATCACCAATGTTGTGATTTTGACAAAAAAATCATTCATAACAAATAACATTTTTCATTAAAAGAAATCAAATCACCGTGTGAATCTTCCATCTTTTCATGTATTCGTACAATAAATTTTGGATTGTTAGGAAATGTTTCGTGCATTGGATGAATATTTTTAAATTTATGTTTTTTTTAAATACGCTCAACAGAAAGTTTAAATTATAAAAAAAATACATAATCAATAATCTAGAATTGCAAATATATTTTAAAAGAACAAAATTGATTATTGATTATTGATATCGAACTGCCGCCTATGCCATCGTGATATCAATTTTAAAGGAAAAAATGTATAGTTAATGTAGAAAATTTTATGAAAAATGACATGTGCCATTATAAGAGATTGTGTTAAAAATTTAAAAATATTCTTAAATTTTAAATTATATATATTGGCATACACTCATCTAAGCTATAAATATTGATTCCACGAATCTGGTATCCACTCCCTCGTGGCATGTTTCCGTTTGGGGGCCCCGTCAGTCGAGTCGAGTCGAGAAACTTTCCTTGTTCGTATTTCGTTTTTTTTTTAAAATAAAAAACAAGGCACCGACGCGCTTTGGAGATTGGAGACGTGAGGACGTGAGGAGTGAGGACTTGTTTCCACAATGGTCAGTGGATTTTTTTTTTTATATATATATATATAGATAATTATAGATATAGATATATCGCCTTTTAATTAAATTTTATTTCCAATTATTAAATATTTGTGGACCGTACGGAACCTAGTAGTTACTCGGCTATCATCCCGTCACTAATGGAGAGAACACGATCTCCTAGTGAGGGGAGCCGGTTATCTTATTTGATAACTGACTATACATAAGGGAAATGATAAGGAAGAAAATGTAAGGTTTTTTAACTACTAGAATGGAAGAAAAAGACTAACTTAGTCATCGGAGTCCTTTTTTGCAGGTCCCTCCTCTGTGTACAGAGATCAACACCATCAAGTAACTTACTCGGAACTCGGCACATACTAGATATCAGAGGGAATCTCGCCTAAAGGTCTCGGTAAGAACATTTGGCGCCCACCGTGGGGCCCGGGAATTTTTTTTCCTGCGGCAACAGATTTCATGGTAACCACACGACAAGTAGATCATAGTCAGACGATGGCAGAGAGTTCAGTGATGCAAGAATTCCTTGCTCAATTAGAAGCTCTACAGAAAAAGAATGCAGACGACCTTGCGGCACTTCGGCAGCAACATGAGGTCGACCTCCAGGCGCTACGTGACGAAAATGCTAACATATGAGCACAGATACAGGAGTCTCATGTAGCAACAAATCACGCAGCAACTCATAATGAGGTTAAATCTCACCAACCGTAGAACACAAAAGTTCATTCGTACCATTCTCATCACAGTACACACCAACGAAGCAACACTCCGATGCGATCCAGAGTTCAATATTTAACGCAAGGACACGACGACCCCCGCCGACACCCTTTTGTCGACGGAATCATGGATGTGCCTTTACCCTTGGGGTGGAAGCCTTTGAACCTGGAACGATACGACGGCACCACAGATCTAGATGAACACCTGGAAGCATATGTCACACAGGTAAACTTATACACTAATGATGATGCTATTTTGTGCAGGGTCTTTCCAACATCTTTGAAGGGACCCGCACTAAGCTGGTATACCCGCCTCCCGCCAAGGTCAATAGATTCCTTTGAAAGTTTGGCACAACGATTTGGAGCATAATACGAAACAAGTCATCCACACCACACAACATCAGTCACCTTGGTAAACCTGAGACAAGCCGATGACGAACCATTGCGGAAGTTTATGGAACGGTTCTCTGCCATATCTGTGAGAATCCGCGACCTTGATCTTGGTGTAGCCCTACATTCTATGATAACAGCACTTCGTCCAGGACCATTTGCTGAAAGCCTGTGTAAAAAATGACCGATTAGCATGGACGAGTTGCGTCGCCGAGCAGCCGGTTACATCCAAATGGAAGAATTATCTGAGTTTCACAACAAGATGCGTCAAGGTGACACAAAAAAGACAGGTATTCACAGAGAAAAAATAAAACCCATAAGGGACAGAGAGTTCAAACCTAGAAAACAACCCCGACAACCTCTTACACTCCTCTCAACGAGTCTAGAGCCAGAGTCCTCGAAGAAGCTTTTCATGCAGATATTCTCTCTCTCCCACCTCCGTCACATACATCAGAAAGCGCAAATAAGACGAAACACTGTCGCTACCATCAATGCTTCGGACACTTAACCGAAGATTGCATTGCTTTAAAGGATGCCATTGAGGAGTTAGTCCAACGAGGATGTTTAAACCAGTATGTTAAAGGATATCAATCTGGACAAGGTGGCTATCGATGACGCGGTCACGGAGGTCGAGGTGGTCGTGGAACTCAAGAACATGATAACCATCAAAGTCAACAAGGGGTGATACAGAACAGAACCAACAGAACAATCAAGGAGACGACAGAATACGAGGTGTGATAAACGCTATTGCTGGTGGGTTTGCAGGGGGTGGTTGCAGTAACTCAGCCAGAAAGAAACACCTCCGTGCTATACACAATGTAAACACAGCGGAAAACACTTCACGAAGATCACTACCTCAGATAACATTTACTGATGCTGATTTTCTGGATCCTGACCCAAATCAAGACAACCCTATGGTGATCTCGGTTGTTATAGCATATTGGGGAGTACGGAAAACACTAATTGATCAGGGAAGTTCAGCCGATGTTTTGTACTGGTCAACTTTTCTGAAACTAGACATTTCCCATGATATTATCAAACCTTACCAAGAACCTCTGGTAGGTTTTGCAGGTGAGCGCGTTCACACTCGCGGGTATGTTGAACTATTAACAACTTTTGGGTTAGACAAGTTATCTCAAGCAATTATTGTAAAGTACATTCTCATTGATGCTAATACCTCCTACAACGTACTCATTGGTCGACCGACCTTGAATGCGTTAGGAGCCATTGTCTCAACACCACATATGGCTATGAAATTTCCATATTCCAACAGAGATATTGTCACCATTAAAGCATATCAGAAGGATGCCCCGGAGTGTTACGCCAAAAGCCTCAAGATAGAACCTTACAGCCTAAAAAATTCACAAGTGGCCAACATCAAATCACTCAGAACATCCATGGAATGACTTTGACCCGAGATCCGACTTGAATGACATGAAACCGAGTCCAATTGAAGAACTGTTTTCTTTCCAAATTGGCAAAGAAGCAAATCAATGTACAAAACTCGACCAAATGATGGACTATAATATACAAAGCAGCATACAAGCAGTACTCCAGCAAAATGCCGATCTCTTTGCTTAGAGTGCTTCTGACATGCCTGGCATAGATTCGAATTTCATTTGCCACAAATTGGCAATCTTCCTTGAAGCCAAACCGATAGCCCAGAAAAATAGGAAGTTAGATGAAGAGAGGCGCAAAGCTGTGGAGACTGAGACAGAGAAGCTACTCAATGCCAATTTTATCAGGGAAGTCAATTACATGACTTGGCTTGCCAATGTAGTGATGGAAAAAAAAAGTAATGGAAAATGGAGAATGTGCGTTGATTATACTGATCTCAACAAAGCATGCCCAAAGGATGCCTATCCTTTACCCACCATAGATCGGCTTGTTGATGGAGCCTGTGGATATAAGCTACTCAGCTTTCTGGATGCCTACTCCGGCTATAACCAGATCAAAATGTACCCCCTAGATGAAGAAAAGACATCCTTCATCACAGAAGGTGCCAATTATTGTTATAAAGTGATGCCATTTGGTCTTAAAAACGCTGGTGCCACATATCAGCGTTTAATGGACAAGGTCTTTAAAGAATTAATTGGCAAGAATATTGAAGTGTATGTGGATGATATGGTTGTGAAATCAAGAACCCCTGAAGAGCACAACAAAGACTTAACTGAAGTCTTTTCCAAACTCAGAGAACACAACATGAGATTAAACCCTGAAAAATGTACTTTCGGGGTAGCTGGAGGTAAGTTTTTGGGTTTTATGCTTACTTATAGAGGAATAGTGTAACATCCTGAAAATTTCAACTCAGTTATATAAGTATATAAGTATATACGTATATATATTTATAATTATGTATATATTTATATATTTCTCTGTAAGTAACTTTTTGGAATTAATTTTCTACAATTAATTCTCTATAGTTATTTTCCTGTGTTTTTGTTTGTAAGTTGCTATAGAATTCTGTGTAATTGAATTGTCTATGTTGTTTATTTATTTATTTATTTATTTGTGCAGTGTAATATGTACTTAATGATCAAGTATGTATATTGTCTGTGTATGCTTATCTGTTATGCCTGCTAGTAATTAATTGAGCTGAGATTAATTACTAGTAGTAAAATATTTAAAATATCTATTGCTATGTACTAATTAATTTATTGTGTGCAAATTGGTTTTAAGTATTTTAATTTTATTAAATTCTAGTAACTTGCACACCAAGTTACCTCTTATAAAGTTTATCTGTAAATAATTTCTTTACAGAGGAAATTTTATTTGAGCTACTAGAAAAGTTTTTATTACTAGAAGTTTTATAAAATTAATTAGATGTTTGAAATTAAGTTTTAAAATTTTAAAACACACCTCTTTACGATTACACAGTATAAAATTACACTATGTAAATTAAAATGAGTAACCAAATTCCCTAATCCTAAGCTAATGACACAACATTACATGCAAAGCCTAAACTAATGACACCTAATCTACATGCAAAGCCTAAGACCAACACCTAATCCCATGCACTTAACTTAAGCTTGACACCTAGACTACCCACCCACCTAAACCCCACGGGTATAACACTCACTAACCAACACAATTAGCAAACAATTAGAAGAAGCAAAAATCCTCTCATCTCTCTCTTTTCTTCTCTTGACCGAGAGCTAGAGGAAGGCAAGGGAGGCCATTGAAGAGCTTGGTGGTTGCATGAAAAGCTTGGATCATCACCACCTCTAGCTTGTATTCTCATCAACATCTTTTTTTCTTCTCCTTGCTTGCTTTTGGAACTAGGTAAGGGGAACTCTCTTGTGGATTATTTGCTTTCTTTTTCTGTTGAGAATATGGTTAAGGGCTGGGGGCCTTAACCATAACATCTATGCATGCCTCCATTGATAAGAATTGTGATGTGTTTGAATTGTTTGTTGAATTGAAATTGGATAGGTAGTGTTGAATTCTCTTTGGCAGTAGTTGTGAGCCTTTGCATGTGGAGAGTAAATTCATTTTCACCTTGTAATTGGAATGAAAATGGCCCTGGAAACAAGTGAGGTCATGTACCATTTTCTCAAAATGGTTTTGATCAAGTTTTCTTTAAAAATGTTAACTAAAATTCGTTGGCAGTGGCTGTATTTTCGTTTAGCATGGAATAGCCCTCACTGTTTTGTCATTTTTGAAAGATCTAACCGTTGTTTTTTCGTGAAATTTATTTTGAATGAAAATAGACACAAAATTCAACAACTTTCTTGTTGACACCTTTGAAAAATGATTTCATTTTGGGGTCCATCCATGGCTCGAAAGTAGACTGTCCTGTTTTGGGGTTTCACTGGAACAGGGCTCGGTTTTTGTTAAAATTCTTGTTGTGTACTTAATGTTTTTGGAATGTAATTAAACCTTTAAAAGCTAGACACAATAATATTTTGAACCATGTATATTAAAAAAATTACCAAGCACAATTTCCAAATTAATTTTTCAAAAAGAAACAGAACAAGGGTTTAGGACCCTGTTTTGAGTCAAAAATTGTAAGCTGTTAGGAATATTTTTACTGGGAACAATAGAAAATGAATTTGGAGGCAAGAAATACCTCTTTGGAAATATCAAGATGTTAGATTTAAACTGTAAAAATTTTCATTCAATTTAGCTTTGGGAAGTGGGAGAAAGTTACATTTCTTTGCGCTATGTTCAGTGAGCACACAAAATCCAGGGCTGCTGACTTAGAAAATTTTATAAAAATTTTCTAGATATTGATTTTATAAGTGGGATACCTTTCTGTAAACTAGATTTCAATATCTTCGATTTCATCTAAAAAGTTTTCAATTCCGAGGTCAATTGCTACAATCAGTGAGAGCTCGCATTCAGTACTGACAGAGAGAAATCTGTCTTTTGGTCAATTTTGTGTGTTATTTTGAATTGTGGCAATTATAATTATAAATTGTGGTTTTGTAAGGCAGTGGATATGTAATATTCATTGACCTATTCTGTTTTGGTTTAAGTCCCAAAGATGTGAATCCTGGGTACTTAACCTTTGAAAGTGTGATTTTTGTATGCTTTGGTGATACAGTCTTTTGACTGTAGATTGAACATTGTGACAATGTTGTTTGTCTGTGTGATGTGTTCACAAGACTCGGGCGCGAGTACTTGTGAGGACTAGAACTATGATCTAGTGTTTGTGGCTAGACTGCCATGTAACAGATAAATGAAACTTGAACAGTGAGTACAATTAATTAGGCTAAAAGATTTATTTTTATTTTATTAAATAGAAATTAATTAACAAACTCTTATTTTATGCATTGGACACAGAAAGAATTTAGGACCTTTGCGTGGAGGAATCAACGGTAAGTTATTAGTTATTAAAAATTATAGAAATTGATGAGAGGGTGAGGCACAAATAAAACTTAACAAGATTCCGTTACGTGTTGTGAATCATGTTGATTTCTAAGAGTCGTGCAATGGAACTGCGTGTGCGCGGCGATCCGTGGGAACCGCAAGATGAAAAGAGAGTCACGTGGAGTGTTCCAGCTGTGAGAATAACAAAGAGAGAGGGCAGACTTCGAAAGGCGTGTCACGACGTAATGTGACGGTCACCCATAGAAAGGTGATGGAGGCAAATGTCCTCATACATATGATTTTTGAGCAGGTCTCAGGCTCAGCGTCTATTTGACCGTCCAGTACCATGTGCAACGGAACCCCACTGTGACAAGAAACAATAATCCTTGCGAGGAGAGTTGTGGAGGAGTCAGTCCTTCGAGTATTGGATGATCACAGTTGGTACATGGGAGATGATCGTAAGGCATTGCGACCTTGGAGGGTAAGGCACTGAGTTGTGACGATAGATCACATGGCTGACTCGGCTACCCTGACAAAAATACGAGACATCATCGGTTAGTGAGAGCCCACCATAGTACCATGGTGAGAGGTGTACTCCCAACAATCATCCAACTCAATTGTGTAAGACCACTGAGTTCTGGGAGTTCCAGTGGCAGCTGGCCAGTAAGAAAGGATTTACAGAATTAGTGAAAGGAAACGATAGGACTGCGAGTGTGAATGTTAGAAAACCACATGGCGATGGTGGACAGGATTTTATTTGTGACTTGTAAAGTCGTTGTTAGTGTGCTGCTTGATGAAGCAGAGAGTTCACCCTTCTGTTTATTTTCTTTTAGGGGCAGATGGCAGCGGAAGAATCAACCCTCCATTGGAGGATTGAGAACATCTTCGGGAGATGGGTAGCAGTTGTGGGCATGGATCACATCTTGGGCTACATTCGGTTTGCACGTACGTCCACGTATGACCCTTGGGGCTTAGGATCTCTGCACAGAATGGGAGTTAGAAGATGACTACTCTTAGTCCTAGGACTTTCTTTTCTTTGTCATGTATCTCGTTGGGGTAGACCTAGGCACTCAGATTTCTTTTGTTATGTGTATATGTCAGTCATCATGTCATATGACTATGTTATAGTTTTCCCGTACTTTGCCTTTCTACGTGTTTATTGTTATGCTCCGGGAGTACATTATGTTAAACACTTTCAGATATGCATATGTTATATTTCAGTCACAATTATCATTTGTATTTACATATTTCTACTCATTCGAAAACTTAAAATCGCTCTTTTACAATCAAAATAACGCCACAACCTTTTTTGCCAAATTATATCAACGCATTATAAGTATTAAAACGAAGCACAACTTTCAAAATTAAAATTAAGGAAAAAGTTTGTTTTAAAAAAAATATATCCATAAAATCCCAATCAAGTTTTCTTAATTTCACTAGATTTTCGTAAGTAAATTAATAAAAGTGAGTTATAAAATAATTAATTAAATTAAACCTCACATATTTCCATAATAGAAATTAGGGTGTTACAAATAGAGGCAAATCTGGACAAGTGTGAAGCTGTGATTACAATGAGGAGGCCAGAAAATATTAATGAAGTACAGAAGCTAATTGGAAGACTAGCATCTTTATCCCGATTCTTACCAAAGATGGCTGAGAAAGCAAGACCATTCTTCAAATTGTTAAAGAAACTGCAAGAATTCCACTGGGATGACGAATGCGACAAGATGTTCATAGACTTCAAAACATTCCTTGCAACACCACCAATCTTGACACAGCCTACTCCAGGGGCCGAGTTACTACTATACTTATCTGTTTCCAATGCAGCCATCAGCTCGATATTGATTCAAGAAGAAGGGAAGAAGCAACGACCTGTCTATTTCACTATCCGAGTTCTACAAGGAGTAGAGATACGGTATCAAATGATTGAGAAATTAGCCTTAGCGCTAGTAAACTCGGCTAGAAGATTGCAACCCTATTTTCAAAGTCACCAGATTAGGGAGAAGACCGACCACCCTATCAAATAAGTACTCAGGAAACCTGAGTTGGCTGGAAGAATGGTTGCCTGGTCAGTCGAACTCTCCGAATTCGGCCTCAAATATGAACCACGAGGACCAGTTAAAGGTCAATGCTTAGCTGAGCTTCCACCTAAAGACAACGTTGAAGGAGTTTGGTGGCTTCTTTTCATGGACGGAGCATCTAATACCAAAGGAAGTGGAGCAGGGATTACTTTGGAAGGACCTGGGGATGTGTTGTTAGAACAATCCCTGAGGTTCGATTTCCAAGCCTCTAACAATCAAGCAGAGTATGAAGTGTTGATCGTAGGGCTGAGGTTAGCCAAAGAAATAGGAGTCAAAAAGGTTAAATGCAGAAGTGATTCTAGACTTGTTACTGGACAGGTGTCAGGAAATTTTCAAGCCAAAGATACACAAATGCTGAAATATTATCACCTAACAATGTGGCTACTCGATGGCTTCGATGAGTACGAGATCAAACATGTCTCTAGAGATGACAATGACAGAGCAGATATCTTGTCAAAGTTGGCAAGCTCAAAAAAGCCGGGTCATCACATAACAGTAATTCAGGAAACTTTCAGTCTCCCGAGTACTGAAACCACTAATATCTTCTTTTTCGACGTCAGTCAAGGCACATGGATGGGTCAGGTATATGACTATTTAACCAACAAAACTCTGCCTCAAGACGAACATGAAGCTAAGAAGGTCAGAATGAAATCCTCCTACTATGTAGTTATCAATGGTAAATTATTCAAGAGAGGGGTGTCAGTCCCATTGCTGAAATGCGTAGACACAGAACAGGTCGAGTACATACTCAATGAAATTCATCGAAGGCATATGTGGCATGCACACCGGGGGAAGAAACATGGCGGCTAGAGTCATACGAGCTGGTTATTATTGGCCCACAATTCGAGCAGATTGTGCCGATTATGTGAAGAAATGCAAGGAATGTCAGGAGTTTGGTAATCTTCATCACACCCCTCCCGAAAAGTTACACAACATCTTCTCGCCCTAGCCTTTCGCGTTATGGGGAATGGACATTTTAGGACCTTTTCCACTGGCAAAAGGTTAGACAAAGATCTTACTTGTAGCTATCGACTACTTTACCAAGTGGATTGAAGCAGAACCGTTAGCAAAAATTACAGCCCAGCAAGTGCAAAAGTTCACATGGAAAACTTTGATATGCAGACATGGGATTCCATTTGCCATAGTGATTGATAATGGCAAACAATTCACAGATAAAGGGTATGAAGGATTCTTGAAACAGATCGGTATAAAACACTTAGTGTCATTGGTGGAACACCCCCAAACTAATGGGCAAGTAGAAGCCGCTAACAAAGTAATCCTTATAGAGATGAAAAAGAGATTGGGGCGAGCAAAGGGACAATGGGCCGAAGAGTTACCTAGTATACTTACCACTGTACTCCCCAATCAACTATAAAAGAAACTCCTTTCAAATTGACATATGGAGCTGATGCAATGATACTAGTTGAAGTCGGTGAACCTTCACTTAGGAGAACCCATTTCTCAGAAACTCATAACTCTGAGAACCTAGCGGTCGAGTTAGATATGATTGAAGAACTCAAAGAGGCTGCTAGAGTTCAGGAAGAAGCATGCAAAAGAAGAGCAGCTCGGAAGCATGATTCAATACTCAAAAGAAGAGAATTCAAAAGTGGAGATCTAGTTTGGCGAATGCGTGGCGAAGCACGGAAGGACCACTCAGAAGGAAAGTTCGCGCCTAACTAGGAAGGTCCATTCTGAATCACTGAGTCCCTATAGAATGGAGCATACCATCTTGAAGAACTGGCAGGAAAGGTTATTCCGAGAACCTAGAATGCCACACATCTGAAGCCGTACTTTAGTTAAGAATCAGGTGTTGTACTCTTTTTCCTACTTCAGTCTTTTTTCCCAAGTAAAAAAATAATGGGCTAGAGAGGTTTTAATGAGGCATGCCTTGTTAATGTAAAAGGAAACAAATTCACTTCATATCAATCAAGTGCTTTTACAGTATATCTTTTTATTATCTCATTATACATATTGCATTTGTTCTTTTTATTATCTCAGAATTAAGAAACAAGATTCCGATCTTATTTATATCTCGGCTATTCAGCCTACAAGATTTCGATCTTATCTATATCTCGGCTATTCAGCCTACAAGATTCCGATCTTATTCATATCTCGGCTATTCAGCCTACAAGATTTCGATCTTATTTATATCTCCGCTATTCAGCTATAAGGTTCTGATCTTATTTACATCTCGTTTATCTAGCTTACCTCATCAAGAGTTAAATTTCCTATGTTAATAGATCTGATCTTAATTCATTCATTGTTAATTGTGTAACACCCCGTTACATTAGACACAATCCACACTAATATTTGTATTTGTTTTAAGTAATTATAAAAATAAGGGAATTTTTTTTATTAAACATATTTAGAATAAAATGAATTAATAAAAGTGTAAATATTATATAAAAGAACCATTACCATCTGAAATTCAACATCAGTTCATAATACGGAAATAAGCACAAAGTTTAACAGATACAGGGAAATCGAGTATTAGTTATTCCTAACCCATACATGTAATATCCTAGTCAGAGATGTGAACAAGTTCTACCCTAACCCAAAACATAAACGTAAATAACACTAGCCTTCAGATTTTATATCTTCTAGTATCTCTTCTTAGTCTTCGCAATCTCTGAAATGACCACGTCAACAAGGAACTTGATCACTAGGCTTGACCATCATCTTTAAGTATCCAATCAGCAAGTACATACAGAAAAGAAAGAAAGAGGAGTGAGACTTGATTTTAATATATATAGGTATTACTAACGGTATAAACTACCGTCATTTAATAATAGCGGGGAACCTAGTATTTATCTAATCATAACGTCCCAACTCCTAACAACTCAAACCTCTAGACGCAGTATGGATCCATACTCCCCGATTGGAAGTGATTGGGAGTACATACGCCTCAATCCTATGGCAAAAACCTTCATCTTCCCTAGATGAACTCAAATTATCTCAATTTAGGACATTCACAGTCCTATATATAACTCAGGCGTACTCTCGCACCAATCAATGGAATGCTGAGCATTTGTTGGGGTTGCCAAGCTTGGTCAGATGAAGTCCCCGACACAGGGTGCTCTCCTGGCCTTTAGTTACTTCATCACTCGACACCGTACCCCCTAGACTTCCGTCAGTGAGTCCCTGCCTTTCACTTCTCAGCTTGCCAGGCTGTGTCTTCCACTATAGGCAACATGCCGTTGCATGTTCCTCTTTTAACAGTACTCACACTAGAGTACTCACAAGTCACTTTACTCATCATCATATAACATCTCTGTCCCTCAGACAGATAAACAGTATATATCTAGTATACATCACCATTCACTATATCACATCTAATATCACTGGTCTCATTCACTGAGCACCAGTACAGAGTAACAACACAAGTCTTACAGACAGATAAATAACATTGTCAGAGTAAAATCATCATGTCATGTCAATATATCAAAGCATCTTATCACATATTAAGTATATAAAGATTTATGTAATATCATAAGGTATTTAAGCAAGACAGTAGATACTTTTCTAATCATTAATCTAATAATTAACTAATATTTAACTAATCATTATTTGTATTAAAATCTTATTTTAAACTTATCAAGTTAAATTTATTTGCTTTATCTTTTTCTTTGTCTAATCCCTTAATTTAAATTGTAAAGAGAAATAACTTTCTAACTTACTATAAGTATTTCTGGTACAAGCATAAATATATTTTTAATATTTAGAAATTCCTTTCTGGTGTGGAAGATCAGATTATACCACAACCACAGAGCATACTTAGAATTTCCATAGACTATGTTCAAAAACTTAGTAGTAAGAAAAAAAATCCTTTTTCTGGTGTACTAATTTTAAAAACTCAGTTTAATACAAAGAAAATAAATTCTCATCATAATCTTACAACATATATATAATTTTTTTTTCTAAATTTGTTATATATTCTCGTTTCCAGTGAAATCAAAAGTTGAAGAGATAAACTTTTTAAAATTTCCAGAAAACTTTGAACCATCTAGTAGACTTTGTCGATTTTATAAAAATAGTAAACGAACTTATTTTGTTATGAAATTTTTATGGTAGATATATAAGACATGTATAAACATCATGATATTTTTATTTTTCCAGAAAATAGTCCAGATTTGTCCCAGTAATTTCCAACATAATGGAAATTTTCAGAAAATTCAGAACAGGTGGGTCAACTTGTAACTTGAATATATAATTCATTTTATCATATTTTGTAGTAAGTCCAAAAGAAAAGTTGTAGATTTTTAAGTCTATTTTCATTTAAAACTGGTTTCACACGATTTCGTTAAGTATAACTTGAGATATTCATAAAATAGTGACTGATGTCTGGTTCAAAACGCATGGAACACAGTTATCCACTGCTTTGTTCTGTGTCAGTCTATATTTGTCCATTTTTATTATGAGAAGATAAACGTGTACTAGAAAGAACAATAAAAAGGAAATTATGACGAAAATTGGGCATGGTCTCCTCTAAAAGAGGGACACTTGTAACAGTTTCAATAACAAGAAAATTCACAAATAATGGAAATATAGCAGAAATAGTAAATAAGAATTTAAAGTGATGCAGAAAATAATCAAAAGTAAAACTTATATAATATAAAGTACGAAAGTAAGAAAGAGCAACAAAAGAATCAAGGTCTCACTTCCCCTTACCTAGGAAATGAGTTCGGATTCACCAAGGAGGAGGAAAATGAAAGAAAGAAAAAAAAATCGGATGGGAGTGTAGAAAGAAAAAAAAAATTGAAGAGACAGAGAGAGCGTAGGAGGTCTGGGCAGAATAGTGAGGAGAATAGTGAAGGAAGTAGCTTCCTTTTATAGACAGGTGAGTGGTTGAATTTGAGCAATAGGTGAAAATCACGTGGAAGAGGGTAGCTGAGAGATTTTTATGCATAAAATTTTAAGTTATCTTATACTGCCAGTATAAATTTATACGCTTAAATTTTTAACTTTTTGATTAAACAATTTTATTTTTAATTGAAACTTTTTAGTAAACTTAATTTATGTCCATTATTAATTATCATAACTAAAAATTAAATTTTTATAATTATTTTCAACTAATTCACAGTAATTTCGATTTAGATCTATAAATTTTCAAACTTTACTAGAAATTATATTTTTATATGTGACTTAAAAATGAACTGACTTTATCAGTTTCATCAAGTTTTGATATTAATCCTATACTGACTAACTTATCAACAATACACTTTAAGCATTTTACGATACTATTCACATCTTTCCGTGATCGAAGTACTGTTCATAGGCACTGTTCACTCCTTGAATTACTTTTTGCACCTATGTTTTTACTGTTTACATCATTTTTGTTGATTTTGCATCAGTGTTTCAATTGAATAAAAATTCAACTGCTTGGGTATTCACACCTATAAAACATATTTAAACTTATAAAACATGATTTCAAGTTCAAATAATTATTTCGTAATTATTTGAGACTTTTCCTCATATATGCCATAAATACAAACAATTATATACTCAATCCTTGTTTTAATAATTTTTCGGACTTTGGTCCGAAATAATTATTAAAAATTCATGATTAAGTAGAACAGGAAATTTTGATCATAATAGTATGAATCAATATTAAATTATTAAAAAGAAAATAGACCAATTAAAAATGAGGATGTTACAAATTGGATGTTATTTGTCACTTAAATCGATATAAAAGAATGTATACTGCTCGTATTTTTCACAAAATCTCATTCATAATAACGGTCATTCTTACATTCATGTAGAAGTTACAAAAGTTGCCTTTACAAGGCTTACAAAAATGTCTAAACAGGGGACTGTGAGGTCACCTCATGTCCTCCAGCCGAAGTTACATCATTTCCTTTTGAATCATCAGAAGTCTCAATTTGGGATTCTCTCATCAACGTCCCATCCTTCACATCCATGTCGACATCCAGCTTGGTCAAATCAAACTCGGGGAGGAACATTGCTACTTGCCTCTGAGCCTTTTTAAATCCTTCCCGATGAGCATAAACAATTACTCCTTTAGCTTTTTCAATCTCAGCTGTCAAGCTACTATTATCCTTTCCCATATTAACCACAACTGACTCTAACTCTTTCATTTTCTCGACCAAAATAATGTTATTATCTTCAGCCATTTTTTTGTCATACTCGACAGCTTTTCTCTTCTCTTCCTCCTCGATTAATTGAATATTGAGCGTCTCTATCAGCCTCTTAGAATTAGCGAAATCCTTGACCAGAAGATCAATCTTCTCGGTAAGCTCCCCGATATTCTTCCTTAACTTCTCATTATCCAACACTAGTTGCTCATTCTGTTTAGCCTTTAGACTAACAATAGTCTCGAATTCCTTGATTGCAGCATTCTTTCTAGCCAAAGCTAACTCCAAATCCTTAATCTTCTTAGCAGCCTCATCCTTCAACTTCTTTTTCTCCTCAGCAGTAGTTTTCAATTTATTATCAGCTTCCACCATCTTCGTTTCCAATTACGCACTGCAGCCATAGACCGTAAAAGAAATACTTCAGTGGCATCTAAACTATTTTCTGCTCCCACATATTCCATCATCTCTTTGTCGCACTTAGCTACCAAAGATTCTGTCTTAATAAATTTAGAACCTTTCAACTCGACATTCCATAGAGATGGAACATTTGGCGACACGGTGGCATGATCTATTCTTTGTAATTTCCCCTTATGGTGATGGATGACCACTGTCCTTGGCTGAGCAATTCCTTCTGGAGAAGTAGGAGTAGGTTGATCCTGACCTACCTGAATTTGACTCTGAACTTGACTTCTTACAACAT
Source organism: Pueraria montana var. lobata (assembly GCA_026413185.1). Taxonomy (NCBI): domain Eukaryota; kingdom Viridiplantae; phylum Streptophyta; class Magnoliopsida; order Fabales; family Fabaceae; genus Pueraria; species Pueraria montana. The sequence continues at coordinate 5,600,527 of CM048652.1, forward strand.
CCTTTTGAAGTTGTGGATTCAGAGTGAGGTCGGTAGGAACATGATCAAATCTATGCATCTCCAACATGCTCGGATTGTAACACCCTAAATTCTATAATGATGAATATGTGATATTTGATTCAATTGATAATTTAATAAAATGCCTTAATTAATTTATTTAAGAAAGTACGTGAAAGTTGAAAGAAACATAATTGGAATTTTAGTGAAATTTTAAAAACTTTTTAATTCAATTTTAATTGCGAAAGCTACAATTTTTATTAGAAGTTATAACGCGTTATTTAATTCAACAAAAAGGTGAATCGTAGTTTAAATCGTAAAGGATCGAATTAAATTTTTGTATATACGAAAATAAAATAATGGAAGATGCGTAGGACTAGAAATGTAAACATGTATATACATATATGTAATCAAAAGATATAACGTACTCCCGGAGCATAAGTACAGAAAGAGACTACATGGTCCACATGATGACTGAATATGTACAACAAAATATCTGAGATGCCTAGATCTACCCAACCAAATACATAATAAAGCAAAATAAGATCCTAGCTCCCAGAGCAGTCATCGTCTACACCTATCCTATGAAAGACTCACACAGAAGCCTAGGTGGGTCGCTAGTCGATGGGGTCCTAACAGTGAGACTCGCGGGAGGAAACCTTAAATAAATCCCCAAGAGACTTTCCCTCTGAGTCCTCCTCGGGATCCTCCTCTGTGTCGGACTCTACCAACCAACCCACTCCACCGGCTGGAGCCTCCACAACCAACCCTGCCGCCGCTGCGGCTGCTACTGGCACCGCCTGATTCCCTTCAGTGGGAACCTCCTCCATGTCCGCATGTACCTCCACATCTGCCTGAGCCATCTCCCAACGCTCAGGATCACTATGCTCCCCTAACAGTAACTCCAACTGGGAGGAATGGGGCTTAGTGGGGGTGTGCTCTGAGTCAATCGAATGCGGTTCTGGCCATCCAGATGACGTAGCAGTCGAAGAGACATAGATGATCTCCACAGGTTCGACTGGCTGGTAATAGGGTGGTGTAGGTTGTGTCCACCACGCGAAATACTCATAGATAATGGGGTAAACCCCGGGCTCTTACTCTGGTGTATGAATCAAGCGAATATAACCCGTAAAATGATCTACATGACTAACCAAGTCAGGCTCCCACCTCCCGTAGAGGCACTCAACTTCCCAGAAATGCTGCGGGTCCGGGACCGCCATCTGATCCTAAAAAAAAACAAAACAACAAGAGGGTAACTCTCTGCTTCGTCAAGCAGTACACACAAAACGACTTTAGAAGTCACAAACATCTACAATCAACCACTTCGACGTGGTTATCTATCGATCACACTCTACATCTAATCGTTTTCATTACTAGAACAATTGACTTATCTTTCACTGGCCAGCTGCCACTGGAACTCCCAGAACTTAGTGGTCTTACACAAATTTAAGCTAGATGACATATTGGGAGTACACCCGTTCTCCACGGTACAATGGCAGGGCTCTCATCAATCGATGATGACTCATGATTTCTGTCGGGATTGCCAAGTCGGCTATGTGACTAGCGTTACAACTCGGCGCCATATATCCCCCAAGGACTGCCTCCTTACGATCATCTCCCAGGTACCAACTGTAGTCATCTATTGCTCTGAGGATTGACTCCTTAACACTCTCCTCACCGAGTTTATTTTCTTTCTTCGTCGCCTGTGGATTTCCCACTGCACATGGTACAAGTGTGGACGAATTGACGCTGAGCTAAAGGTACCACCTCTACGCTCACATATGCATATGTAAATAAGGACTTTGCCTTTATTGCTATATCGTAACGATCTCATCATCCCAGGTGATGCGTCATTCGCAATCCAACCTTGGTTCAAAGATAACTCGCAGCCGAAATATCCCACGCGAATTTCTTACATTCTTGAAGTTCTAGAGATCCACCGCACTCTCGTATCTTCATGGTACGACTCTCAACTCGCATAAGTCACAACGTGCCATATATTTTATTACGTTTTATATATTCCTTACTCTCTCTAGTGTCTTATGATTTTAAAAAAAAAATATTTTTATACTCACCATTATTCCTCCACGCAAAGGTCCTAAATCCTTTTCTATGTCCAATGCATAAATGAAAGAGTTTATTTATTAATTTGTTTTTAATAAAATAAATGAAAATAAAATAAAATAAAAGTCTCTTGGATTATTTAAATGTGCTCACTATACAAGTTGTATTTATCTTTGAATAGCAATCCTGCTATTGGTACTAGAAATCAATTCTAGTTACTACAAGTACTCGCGTCGAGTCTTGTAAACACATTACACAGACAAACAATTTTACCGCAAGATTCAAACTACAGTCAACAGACCGTATCACCAAAACAGAGAAATTCACACATTCAAATGTCAAGTGCTCAAGGTTTTCCTCCCTGAGACTTGAATGAATCAATCAAAATAATGGTTATATTATATCCATTATCTCACATAATCAAAATATTAGTTAAAGATAAAATGACAACAGTACACGTATTAATAATCACATTTGACTATTGAGTCAAATTTTCATTGATAGTACTGAATGTGAGCTCTCACTGAAATAAGCAAATGACCTTGGAATTTAAATATTTTTGTATCAAATCGAAACTCTTGAAATCTAGTTTATAGAAAGGTGTCTCACTTATAAAATCAACATCTAGAAAATTTTATACAAATTTTCTAAGTCAGCAACTCTAGATTTTTAGTGCCCACTGAACATAGCTCAAAGAAATGTAAATTTCTCCCAATTCCCAAAACTAAATTAACTGAAACTTTTTACATTTTAAAGCTAACCCCTTGATCTTTCCAAAAAGGTATTTATTGATTCCAAATTCATTTTCTATTGTTCCCAGTAAAAATACTACTAACAGCTTACAATTTTGACATCAAAACAGGTTCTAACCCATTGTTCTGTTTCTTATTGAAAAATTAATTTAGAAATTATGCTTGGTAATTTTTTTTAATATACATGGTTAAAAATATTATTGTGTCTAGTTTTTAAATGTTTAAGTACATTTCAAAAACAATAAGTACACAGGGAGAATTTTAACAAAAACCGAGCCCTGCTCCAGTGAAACCCCAAAACAGGACAGTCCAATGTCGAGCCATGGATGAGCCCTAAGATGAAATTATTTTTCAAAGGTGTCAACACCAAAGTTGTTTCATTTTATGTCTATTTTCATTCAAAACAAATTTGATGAAAAATAAACGGTTAGATTTTTTAAAAATGGCAAAACAGTGAGGGTTGTTCCATGCTAAACGAAAGAACAGCCACTGCCAACGAGTTTTTAGTTAAAAGTTTTCAAAGAAGACTTGATTAAAACCATTTTTGAGAAAGAGGTACATGACTTCATTTGTTTCCAGAGTCATTTCCAGTCCAATTACAAAGTGAAAATAAAATTACTCCTTACATGCAAAAGCTCATCACCACTGCCAAAGAGAATTTAACACCACTCATCCAATTTCAACTCAACAAACAAATCAAACATATCTCAATTCTCAGCAATGGAGGCATGCATGTATACTATGGTTAAGGCCCCCAGCCCTTAACCATATTCTCAACAAGAAAAGAAAACAAAGAGTCCACAAGAGAGTTCCCTCACCTTGGTTCTTGGTTCCAGCCGAGAGAAAGGAAGAAGAGATGAAGAGGAGACTAGGTAGAGAGGATGAGGACTGTCAATGGATTGCATGCAAAGCTTCAAGCTCAAAAAATGGCTTCCCCTCCTCTAGCTGGTGTCTCGGCCAAGGAAGGAAGACAAGGTGAGAGAAGAGAGAATTTCTCTTCTACTTGGAGGCTAAGTTTTTTGCTTAAGTGAGACAATGAAGATGTTTTGTGTGGGGTGGTGTGTGTACCCGTGGAGTTTGGTGAGGTTTAGGGAGATGAGGTGTTGATTAATTTACATGCATGTAGTCTAGGTGTCATTAGGGAGAGGATTAGGTGTTAATCCTAGGTTACATGCATGCATGCATTAGCTTAGGTGTCATTAGTTTAGGCTTAGGGAATTTGGTTACTCGGTTTAATTTACATAGTGTAATTTTATACTGTGTAATCGTAAAGAGGTGTGTTTTAAAATTTTAAAACTTAATTTCAAACATCTAATTAATTTTATAAAACTTCTAGTAATAAAAACTTTTCTAGTAGCTCAAATAAAATTTCCTCTGTAAAGAAATTATTTACAGATAAACTTTATAAGAGGTAACTTGGTGTGCAAGTTACTAGAATTTACTATAATTAAAATACATAAAACCAATTTGCAAACAATAAATTAATTAGTACATAGCACTAGATATTTTAAATGTTTTACTAGTAATTAATCTCAGCTCAATTAATTACTAGCAGGCATAACAGATAGTATACACAGACAATATACGTACTTGATCATTAAGTACATATTACACTGCACAAATAAATAAATAAATAAATAAATAAATAAATAAATAAACAACATAGACAATTCACTCACACAGGATTCTATAGCAACTTACAAACAAAAACACAGGAAAGTAACTACAGAGAATTAATTGTAGAAAATTCATTCTAGATAGTTACTTACAGAGAAATATATAAATATATACATATATATATATATATATATATATATAATTGAGTTTAAATTTTCAGGGTGTTACACGTATCACCTAAAGTTCTTGCTGGCGGGTTTGACTCCAAAGATGCTGACTTTTCTACAACCAGAGGCTGAACCTTTTGAGCAAGTTCTACCACAGGCTGCACATCATGAACAGGTTGACCTTTACCTTTATCCATGTTTTTATCTTCATTCTTCTTTCTCTTCCTTGGCCTAATAAGATCAGCATAAGCTGAGGCAAGACCACCCTTCTCGATCTCAGGAACTACCTTCCTCAGTTTCTTGTAGTCGTAGTCACCCATGATGCCTGCACAAATGATAATCAAATAAGTAAACATCTTAGGAGAATAAGACAATACACATACACAAAAATGATGAGGAAATACTTACTACTAAGAGCCTTATCAATATCTCCTGCATAAGGAAGGTTTATGACCTCCTTTATATTCATTTTCCTAGGGAACTCAGCAATGATGAGTATATCTCTATTGTCATCGGGTGTCAGCATATACTCGGCTCTTGATTTGAATTTAACTGGGTTTTCTTGCCAGTATAAAGGGAATTTCTTAGTCACTCCATCAGACTTATAAAACAAATCTCGGTAATCAGAATACATGGGATTCGACTTCACTTCGAAAAAATGAGTCTTGAACTTCTTCCAAGATTGGTTAAAGAGGGTAAAAAGACTCTCATATTGAGCACCACAAAGTGAAACCCAGCCTATCTTGGCATCTTCGGCCATTTTAACACAATAAAAATACATAAACTTTGTGGTGGTCGGTACTATATTCAAATAATAGCACAAGTTCTCAAACTCTTTAAGGAAAGCCCAACTATTGGGATGAAGCTGTGAAGGCGCCACATTCATCGCAGTTAGCATCTCACATTCGAAGTCAGAAAAAGGTAATGTTATACCCAAATCCTTAAAGATATCTTCGTAAACATAAATGTAATCGGATTTTCCTGAGCCGACATTCAAAAACACTCTCTCTGTGGGAAGACAATACTCAGCAATCACCCAGTCAGGTTGATTATAATCTGTTAAATCAACCCTATTCTTCAAGTCGGTAATCGAACTGAGGCTCTGAAAATGACTAATGTATGCACCGACCTCACCATGAACCCAGGTATAACCTTCCAAGGTTATGGGAGGGTACTTTTCCCCCCTCTTACCCTTTTCTCCCCTATATTCCTCTCAGGACTCTCAGGTAACTCTTTTCCCCTCTTACGTTTGCGTGTAGCTTCTAGAGGAATAGAGATTTCAATTTCATCATTAACCTTATTCTCCACTTCCTCCTCCTTGATAATGTTAGCCTCTTCATCTTCTATAACAACAGTCGTATTCTTACTTTTTCGTTCCGACGGAATGACCCTCTTTTGGTAAGTCCCCTCATCTCCCTCATCTATGGGCCCTTCCATCAGTCTTAAAAAATCACTAGAATCACTATTGGTATCACTAATCTCTTCACCTACCCCTAATACTTCTTTATCCAAAAGGGGTTTCCGGCAAATGGGAGATGACTCACCGTCACCAGAACCCTCGCCGAAGGGGGAAGACATGGTATATAGACGGTAAAAGAAATGAAGGGAAAGTGTTAGGGAAATGTTAGGACGTACCTAACAAAAGATGAAACCCCAAACTTCTCAAATAAAAATGCGTAGTCTCACTACATGAAGCTCCAAACTTCTCTGGGCTATATCCTCTCGAACGTTGATGAATGGTAGAAAGGGAAAGAAAAAAGGCCTTTTTATACATAATGAGTACCCTCTCAAAAGCTTTAAACGTTTCAGTAAACACTCTTCAAAATGCTTTATGACGTGAGGGAAGCGCATCATTAAAATGACACTTCTGTCACTTAATTGATGACGCGAAAAATGAAGCATCTCGTTTCGAAACTTTTCAGACACGCCGCCGTTACAAGTTTTCATGTAAAATGACACTATTCCAAAACGACACTAAACATTCAAACCTTTTCATTTTTGACAGATGGAAAAATCATAAAACACCTCGTAAATTGCACGTTTCAATCTAACGATTGTAATTCATCACATTAAATTTTATTATTATGACTTTTCATCTTTCTTTTCGGACATCCTTTATTAATGTCGGAACTCGTGACAAAGTTTCAAAGCTCTTTTGTCCATCTCGGACTCAGAGCTTGGGGGGCTTGTGTAACACCCCGAAAATTACAACCCAATAAGTATGAACGTGAGAGATATAATTAGAAAATTTTCTTGTTGGGGAGAATTGTAATGTTGTGGTTTTCTTAATTGTATGATTAAGTGTTTGATTAATAATGAAAGAGCAAACTAAACTTAAATTATGTTATTGTTATGTTTTGTTATGGGTCATAATGTTATTGTGAATTTTTTTGGACTTTTACGTGAGTTCCGTAAGTTGTAGAAAAAAAAAATAAGAGAAGAGGAGTGTCCTTAGAGGAAGGGTGGGTGCAAATAGCAAAACTTTAAATTTATACCAAATATTAACATGTACAAGCTTCTTTCTTTCCCTCATTCTCTTCATTCTTTTTTTTTCTCCCCCAAAGCTCTCTTCTCTCCCTTGCTTCCCTCTTGACCGTGAGCAGCTACAAGGAGTAGGAAGTCATTGTTGTTGGTTTGGAAACCTTGCATACAAGGTTGGTTATCATCCTTTCATCCTCTCAACATCAAGCTCACTTCTCTTCTCTTCCTCTCTCTCAGCTGAACCTCAACAAAGGTGAGGGGAACTCTTTTTGGATTCTATTTTTAGTCTAAGGGTGGTTGAGAGTTAGGGGGCTCAACCACCTACAACATGCATGCCCCTCTTTGGCTGTTGTGTGTGCTTTGTTTGAATGTTTGAACATGAAAAGTTGATGAAATAGGTTGGAAACCCTTTGGCAGTGACTGTGTGAGTGCATATCCTGGCCTTAGTGTTATTTTTGTTCTTTTAAAACTGAGTGGGAAGGCCCCTGGAACAAGGAAATTCATGCCCAATTTTCGTAAAATCAATTGATGAAGGTTGCATGTTGAAAACAAACCCCAAAACAATGTAATAGTGACTGTTAGGTTCGAGTGTCCCTGGACAGCTCCCACGGTTTTGCGATTTTTGGAAGATCTAACCGTTGGTTTTTCATGAAATTTGTTTTGAATGAAAATAGACACAAAAAGGAACAACTTTTATTTGACACCATGGAGAGAAAACCCCGTCTTGAAGTTCATCCGTGGCTTTCAAAATGACTGTTCTGTTTTCAAGTTTTCCTGGAACATGTCTCAGTTTTTCTCAAATTTCCACTTGTGTGCTTAATGTTTCTTTTTAGTTTTTGAACCATTAAGAACTAGACAAAACAAGATTTTTAACCATATAAATTACAAAATTTATCATGTCCAATTTCTAAATTAACTTTTTAAAAAGAAACAGGGCAAGGGGTTTTGAGCTCTATTTTGAGTCTGAAACTTAGGCTGTTAGAAACAAATTTACTGGGAACAATAGGGAAATAATTTGGGGGCAAGGGTTACCTTTTTAGAAATATAAAGATGTTACCTTTCTACTGTAAAAATTTCAGCTCAAAACAAGTTTGGAAAGTGGGAGAAATTTACATTTTTTTGAGCTATGTTCAGTGAGCACTCAAAATTCAGGGCTGCTGACTTAGAAAATTTTTATAAAATTTTCTAGATGTTGATTTTATAAGTGGGATACCTTTCTATAAAATATATTTCAATAGCTTCGATTTGATATAAAAAATTTTAAATTCCGAGGTCATTTGCTTGTATCAGTGAGAGCTCACATTTAGTACTGTCAAAGAGAAATCTGCCTTTTTAGTCAATTTTGTTACTATATGTGTGTTATTTTGAATTGTGGCAATTATAATTATTAATTGTGATTTTTTAAGGTAGTGGTTATGTAATATCCATGAACCTATTCTGTTTTGGGTTTAAGTCCTAGAGATGTGAATATTGGGTACTTAATCTTTGAAAGTGTGGTTTTATGTGCTTTTGTGATACAATCATTTGGACTGTAGGTTGAACTTTGTGATAAAGTTGTTTGTCTGTATGATGTGTTGTTCAGCAGACTCGGTTGCGAGTACTTGTGAGGACTAGAACTATGTTCTAGTGTTTGTGGCTAGATTGCCATGTAACAAATAGATGAAACTTAAACAGTGAGCACAATTAATTAGGCTAAAAGATTTATTTTATTTTTATTAAATAGAAATTAATTAACGAACTCTTTATTTTATGCATTGGACATAAAAAGAATTTAGCACCTTTGTGTGGAGGAATCAATGGTAAGTTAACATTTATAAAATTGTAAAGTTTTGAGAGAGCAAGGAAATACATAAAACATAATAAAATTGTTTACGCGTGGTGAATCATGTTGAGTTGAGAGTCGTACAAGGATGATACGGGTGTATGACAGATTGCTGAAATTGCAAGATGGCAAGAGAGTCGCGTTGGGTGTTCCAACTGTGAGAGTACCAAAGAGAGGGGGCGGAGTTCGAAAGGCGTGTTACGACGTAATGTGACGGTCACCCATAGAAAGGTGATTGAGGCAATGTCCTCGTGTATATATATATATATATATATATATATATATATATATATATATATATATATATATAATTTTGAGCAGAGACGGGGTCTCAGGCTCGACGTCTATTCAACCATCCAGTACCATGTGCAATGGAACCCCACTGTGACGAGAAAGAATAATCCATGTGAGAAGGGTTGTTGAGGAGTTAGTCCTCGGAGTAATGGATGACCACATTTGGTACCTGGGAGATGATCGTAAGGCAGGTTTTTCTTGGAGGGTAAGGCACTGTGTTGTGACGATAGATCACGTAGCTGACTCAGCCACCCTGACAAAAATACGAGACATCATCGGTTGGTGAGAGCCTGCCATTGTACCATGGTGAAGGGTGTACTCCCAACAGTCATCCAACTCAAAAATGTGTAAGACCACTGAGTTCTGGGAGTTCCAGTGGCAGCTGGCCAATGTGAAATAATTTACAAGAATAGCTGTGGAAACAAATAGGTTTCGGGTGTGACCGTTAAAGAACAACATCGTGGTGGCTAGTAGGATTGTGTATGTGATTGTCAAGTCGTTCTGTGTGTACTGCTTGATGAAGCAGAGATTTCACCCTCTGTTTATTTTTCTTTTAGGAACTGGTGGCAGTACCTGTAGATGTCATAAAGACGTTATCTTCATCAGCTTCGTCACTTTTCGTTTGGAGGTTGGTCTAACATGCAGGGTTGGGTTTAGAGATGACTGCTCTGAGACTAGGTTTTCCCTTTTTATGTATTTGAATATGGGTAGACTTAGGTTTTAGATTTGTGGTATGTACATTAAGCTTTCGTACTCTATTACCCTATGTATTTGGAATACCCTTTGGAAATGTACATATTACTATTACTCTGGAAAATATTTGCGTTATGAAATTTTCTATTTCATGTATATATGTATAGACAGAGTTATTTACTTTATTTATTATGTTTTACTCGTTTTAAAATGTATATTTATATTTAAGGTGACGATAAGCAACTTTCAAAATTAATTAATGAAAAGTTTTAAAAATTTAGTAAAATTCCGATATATGTTTTATTAACTTCACAGTTTTTGGAAAAATTATAGTTAACTTGCCTATTGAATTAAAATAAATTTAAAAATGAGAATATATGTAAACCCGGATTTAGGATGTTACAGCTTGTGGACCGTACGGGACCCAGCAGTTACTCGGCTATCATCATGTCACTAATGGAGAGAACACGATCTCCTAGTGAGGGGAGTCGATTATCTTATTTGATAACTGACTATACATAAGGGAAATGATAAGGAAGACAAAAGGTAAGGTTTTTTAACTACTAGAATGGAAGACAAAGACTAACTTAGTCATCGGAGTCCTTGTTTGCAGGTCCCTCCTCCGTGTACAGAGATCAACACCATCAAGTAACTTACTCAGAACTCGGCACATACTAGATATCAGAGGGAATCTCGCCTAAAGGTCTCGGTAAGAACAATTTATATAAAAAGTAATTAACATAGAAAAAAATTGTATTTACTAATATTTTATAACTATTTACAAATAAATATTATGAATTTAATTAAAATACAATAATAATATAAAAGCTTTTTACATTGTTATGTGATCATATTTTTATCCAATAGGATTAGGTCTAAACAATGACTACACTTAAAATTATCCAAAAGGCCCAAATTGTTTTACTTATAACATTTTTATCTCTATAACTAAGGAAGAATTGTATTTTTTTTTTAACTTTAAATATGTATATAGATAGATAAATAGATATATAGAGAGAAAAGAAGAAGAAGGAGGAGGAGGAGGAGAGTCTCATTTCTTTCAACATTTGCTTGTATAAATTTTATTTTTCTTTTTAACGTTATTCTCACTCTTTCTTTCTACAACATTAATAACTTATTCAATTTTGTAACTTATCACATTACATAACAATTATTCCCCGTCCTTTTTTTATAAAAAAAAACTAATTAATAGAACCAATAAAAAAGTTAAACAGATAATTTTAATTAAACTTTTAAATTTTATTATAAGAAATACGCATAAAATGAAATGATTTAAATGGTAAGTGGGCAAAAAATTACCAACGCGGGTGCTTATTGAGTAGATGACATGACAATGCGTTGCTTAAGTGAGTTGTTTATATAAGCAACCGTTGCTTAATTCATTCTTACCAAATAAAGAACTATTTTTTCAATTATAAAATTTAATGTGTTGAAGTTAAGCACTCTTTCTAGCAACGTTAGCATTTGAGTAATTTTTTGTGTAAAGTTCTTATATCTATGTAGTATTGTAGGGCTCACAAATTTAAGATAAATAACCCATTTAAACAATCATACATTATAGATGCTCTAATAACTATTCAGTTAAAGCTATATACATCCATTTGCACCGAAAATAAGCAAATATCTTGTTAACACAAATTTCAAAATAAAATAAGAATATGAAAGAAATTTGGTAATTATATATATATATATAATTCTTGCAGTAAAAAAAATATATCTACAATTCTTATAATTAAGAAAAAAATATAGTCAATATTTTTTTATAAAATGCACGATGGTCTATTTACGATGCTAATCGTAAATGGATGGTTTTTTTTTTTTTTTTCTGTGTGTACACAAAACGAATGGTTTTTGTGGTTGTGGATTTGTGGTTTTAGAAAAATAAATAAATAAATAAATAAATGCGAGTAGTAGATTATACATAGGACAAAACCCCAGAAAGGTTTTCCTCGATCTCGTGTCTCCAGTTAAGCGGGCATACTTTCGGCGGAAAACGCGCACTGTTCCCTTTTATTGTGAATTTTCTCTTTAAAATTACAGGGGAAAAGATTACTCGGTAAGCTAGGTAATATTTATGTACCAAAAAAAATCCAGGTTAATGAAAAAATCTACGTTAATAAAAGAAAGGTAGGTTAATATTTGAGATGCCAATAAATTATTAGATCATAATTATTATTGATTTGGTGCCTTACACCAGGAAAGTTCTATTTTCGGTAGCAAACTCTACGCAGTGCAGACAGAAAAAATGGAACAAGGAACAGATCTACTACTGTGCTATATAAAACGAATAGATCTACTATGTCCCACAACAGGGACACCGACTTTTTTTTTTGGGGTGAATTTCAACAGGGACACCGACTAATGCTATTAAGGAGGGGCTAACACTCAAGGTCCATGATGGATTACAAGAATATTCATAGTCCCCCCACATCTACTATAAAGTATGCTTACATCCACATCAAAATCAAATGCCTGGATTTTGGGAAAAGGCTTGACTTAGGGTTTTGCTATTGTTTTTTTTTATTGATTTCCCAAAATACCCTTGTACAGCGGAATCACGATTTCATTGTACACTTGTACAATCTTGGTTAAATTTTGTAACAGGACCTAATATATTTTCAAAATACCATCAATCAGTCACAATACAGTTTCGTAAAAAATATTCAACAATCAAAACATTACACAAATAAAGTCCTCTAACAACAATTATTAATAGAAGATTAATTAACTAAAATGAATCTCTAGTAATGTCTATTACATATTGAGATCCTCTAGTTGTTGAATGAAATTATATTGAGTTGAATTCTTGCATGCGTTGCATGTACGGTTTTTGCCATGATCGAGCTTCAACAATGCAGTATGTTATCCATTGAGGTGCAATAGGAGGCAGGGGACAATCATCTTTTAAAAATAGCTAAACAATGAAAATTAAACTGGTGAGGTTAAATTAGTAAACAAATTTGCATAGTTAATAGTTTAATATATTATGTGTACCTGTAAATAAAATTCATTCCAGAACCCCCTTTCCGAAAAAAAAAACCATTCCAGAACTCCCATTTCGGGAAAAAAAGGCAGTGCGTAAAGCAAAAAAGGTGTGCAGGAAGTAAAAGACAATAATTTTATGTTGTTTTCCATAAACTTCTTTCCGGAATGAATTTTTTTTTTCTAGAAAGGATGTTCCAGAATGAATTTTTTTTTCAAAAAGGGTGTTCTTGAATGATTTTTTTTTCCAGAAAGGGGGTTCCGGATTGATTTTTTTTTTCGAAAAGGGTGTTCTGGAATGAATTTTTTTTTCTGGAAAGGGGGTTTCGGAAAACCAAATTCATTCCGGAAATTCCTTTCCAGAATTACGTAACAGTGGTATTTTCTTCGATTATTCGATGTTTTACGGTTGCTTCCGTGGTGTTGGGTGGTTGCGACGGTGGTGTTGGGTGGCTGCGGTGGTGGTGTTTGGATCGGCGATAGTATTGGGTGGAGGTGGGACTTGGGAGAGGCAAAGTGTATATTTGTCTCTTTGGGGTTTTTAGGGGGTGCAGGAATAAAAAATGGGAGTGCAGGAAGTAATAGCCGTAGGGTTAAATTCCAAGTTGAATGATCTTGGGCTTTTACTTAAGGCACCTCCTTTTTTTCTTGGTGCACTCCATAGTTTTCAATATTCCTATAATACCCTTAGTTATTATACATCTTTATGCTGCTCTCTCCTTCGCACCCCATTCTCGCTGTCTCTCCTTCGCACTCAATCCATTCTTCTCTCGTCCTCGTTCCTCCTCTTTCCTTCGTAGATGAGGTTTCTGTTTAAGTTATTCATTTGGTATTTTTTTTTTTCATTTAACAATGTTACGAAATGATGGATCCGTTATAGAATATAGCTCAATCCGTAATTATACATTATGGATTGAGCAATCCGTAATTGTATATAGTAATACGGAATGTACAATCCGTAATTCTATTTATACAATTACGGATCATACAATCCGTAAACCTTATAACACAATTACGGATTGTGTAATCCGTAATGTAAAATATATTATACATTACGGATTACACAATCCGTAATTATGTTATAAGGTTTACGGATTGTATGATCCGTAATTGTATAAATAGAATTACGGATTGTACATTCTGTATTACTATATACAATTACGGATTAAATCATACAATTACATATTAAATTATACAATTTTAATTTCTTACGGATTACAAATTAAATTATATAAATCCAGAATTTAATTATATTATTACAATTGCAAATTAAATTATACAATTACATATTAAATTATACAATTACAAATTAAATTATATTATTACAAATTAAATTATATATTTTTAATTTATTACGGATTATCAAATCCAGAATATTTAGGGACATTCTGGATTTGATAATACGAATGTGGAGGTGCGCTACGGAAAGGGTAATCCATAAGTATTATATTATATACATTACTTAATTAGATACATATATGAAAAAGGTTATGGATTATCAAATATGGAAGGGCAATCCGTAAGCATATATGAAAAGGTTGCGGATTATTACGAATTATTATATACATATATGAAAGGGCAATCCGTAAGCATATTCTGTCCCTACACAATAAATTATATATTTTTCATTTATTATGGATTATCAAATCCGGAACATTTAGGGACATTCTGGAAATGTATTACGGAATACTCATTCCGTAATACAACAATGTATTACGGATTGGGCATTCCGTAATACATTTCTGGAATGTCCTAAATATTCCGGATTGCATAATCCGAATGTGGAGTTGTTCTATGGAAAGGGTAATCCGTAAGGATTCACAATAAAAGGAAAAAAGGGTAAAATGGTCAGCACAACTATTTATTATTTCCAATGGGGTGTCCCAGGAAAAAATAGAGGTGCCTTAGAAAAACCCATGATCTTGGGACTCCAGGTACAAGCGTAAAGCCCAATAAATCATGGTAACAATATCAACCAGTCTCCCATCAGCCTAAGCCCAAGTCCAAGCTCGCAGTTGTAAAGTGGATAATATTATTTCAAACCCCAAGAAATGTTAATTTGGGCAGGGCCAGCCCATTTGAGCCAGCCTACTACAGATTGGGTCAAATAAATGCACAAATTATTTAATTAATAACTAACATTAAAAAAAATTAAATTAACTTCCATTTAAAATTTAAATTTACTTAAAATAAATGAATATTTATTTAAAAATTCAATTCAATTTGGGGGTATAACAACACATTAACATTCAATTGGGGTTATATAAAAATGTTAAATGTACTCTCTCTAACATAAGTGATTGATTAAATTTTATTTAAATTATAAAATTATAAGTAAAATTTATTAAATAAAAAGTGAATTTAACAAAATTTTATAATTTTTAATAAATTTGAACTAATAATAAAATAGTATGTTAAAAAATAATGTGTTGGTAATATTTTTTACTTCTAACATTGGGGTTAATAATGTGTAGGAAAGATAGATAAAAGAGAGAGGAACTCAAAGACGTGATAAGTGATATGAAAAAAAAAAAATATATATATATATATATATATAATATTTATTATTACCCATATATAAAGGTGGAAATGGAAATGCAGTGAGAAGTAAAGAGAATTAGCAGGGTGTAGGAAGTAGCAGGAAATGGCTGTGATCCCGTGTCACTGTTACCGTAGCGTCGGGTCAGACAAACCCTACCTCTCCGGTCAGAGTCTCCGCCGTCGCGCTCCTTCCCCCGCCGTCTCCGTTTCATTTCGACGCAAAATATCCTGCGTCGCCTCTTCCGCCGTCGCTCGTAAGCCTACTCTACTCTTCCCTTTTCCATTTCCAATTTTCAACTTCCACATCATCTAATTCTTATTTCACATTTAAATTGCATCGGGTTTAGGGTTTAAGAAATGAGATGTGCTTTCTGTGAGATGATCGATGTTTATATTCTGTTAAGCTCCGAGTGTATTTGACTAATGTACTAGTTGAGAAGCATTATTGATTTAATTTCTAGATGCATAGAGTTTGAATAAGTGGCTAACAGGTTATTGGCTTCTGACTTCCATTGTTTTGTTCTGCAGAGAAAGTTGGGCTGAAAGATTTTCTTCACTTGGATGATTTTGATAAGGACACTATTTTGAAGATGTTGGATCGGGCCCTTGAGGTCAAGGCATTGCTCAAGTCTGGGGACAGGTCATTTCGACCTTTTGAGGGGAAGACAATGGCGATGATATTTACAAAGCCGTCCATGAGAACGAGGGTTTCGTTCGAGACTGGCTTTACATTGTTAGGTGGCCATGCTATATATTTAGGACCTGATGATATCCAAATGGGCAAGCGAGAGGAGACTCGCGACATTGCTCGTGTTTTGTCTCGCTATAATGACATCATTATGGCTCGTGTTTTTGCTCATAAGGTATGCTGGTGACCAGTGAGTGCGAGTTACTTGTATTTCATTTGGTCATTGGACTGCAGTTACTGGGGTTTGTGGTTTGTTTGTCCTTTGCTAAATTCACATTAAATATTAAATTGGACCTGCATGGATGGGTGCAATGGAAGCAATCTGTCTTTCTTAGGGATAGGGTGTGTGCGTTCACAGTGTCCCCTGATTTCAAAAACAACATTGATGAAGTCAGTAAACTTAATTCTAATGAAGTATGTTAATCATAAACAGGTGGGAAAGAAAAAGTAAGGAGAAACTATACCTTGTACTTAGATGCTGTTAGATGCATGTATAATATAGAGCAGTCTATGCTGACTTTTGGGACAGAGTAATTAATCCGGTGGTTTTATGATGTCATTAATCCTTGAGCTCCATTTAGATTTGTTGTGCACGCATAAAATTGCTAAGGAAACATGATTGTGAATCCCTGCTGGGATCGTTGCCATTGCTTGTAAACAGAATTTCCTTATAGATGTTGCTACCGATTCATAACTTGAAAGAGAAAGTAAGTGAATATGCAGCTATAATACTTATATGGGGCTTACTGAAGAATTATATCTGCCTCTAGTATTTGTGACCTGTGCCATTGGTAGTGTATAATGTTGGATTACATGTAATGCTAACATGAGACCTTGAGATGAATTAACAGTGTCTGACTGGAGTATTTTTTATCATTAGCAGCCCCTCAGCCGTGAACTAATTTTCATGTCTTTTAAAATTTTAATAAGCTTAGTATCACAGATTCACAATGACAGAAGTTGCTTTGCAATAGTGGGCATTGTCATCTCTTTGGGTTGGGAGGAATTTTTATCTGCTCCAGAGATGTGATCAATCATTCTGACAGAAAAACAAGCACTTTTGGTTTACCTTTTTATTTTTGTAAAAAAAATTGTAGGACATACTTGATCTTGCAAAGTATGCAACTGTGCCAGTCATCAATGGGTTGACAGACTACAACCATCCCTGTCAGATAATGGCCGATGCCCTTACCATGGTTGAGCACATTGGTCGGTTTGAAGGTACAAAGGTCAGT
The DNA here is from genome assembly GCA_026413185.1 of Pueraria montana var. lobata. NCBI lineage: Eukaryota > Viridiplantae > Streptophyta > Magnoliopsida > Fabales > Fabaceae > Pueraria > Pueraria montana. The sequence goes on from CM048652.1 coordinate 5,617,881, forward strand.
TTATGTTGCTTGTCATGAAGAGTTTGCTTCTTCCTAATTCTTGGTGACATTGGCAAGGGAATAGTTTTCTGACCGTTTTCTGCAATATACATGTCAGGTTGTCTATGTTGGAGATGGAAATAATATTGTTCACTCATGGTTGTTGATGGCATCTGTAATTCCGTTTCACTTCGTTTGTGCGTGTCCAAAAGGATTTGAACCTGATGCAAAGACAGTTGAGAAGGCAAGGAAAGCTGGAATCAGCAAGATTGAGATAACTAATGATCCCAAAGAAGCTGTTAAAGGAGCTGATGTTGTGTATTCAGATGTCTGGGCCAGCATGGGGCAAAAGGAAGAAGCTGAATACCGCCGCCAAGTTTTTAAAGGATTTCAGGTACTTTACATAATATTTCTGACATTATTTTCTTGCCGCCACCTAATCAAATGGTACAGATGGGGTGGTTAGTGCAGAAATCATAGGTTCAGCTTAAAAAGAAGATTGTGTTATTTGACATAGCGATTATGTTATGTTGGAATGGTGATTGAAATTATTTGACTTTTGTATGCACTCGCAAAGCAGAATAGGCTTGTAGTTGTAGGTCAATTGGCACTGTCTGAATTCATAAAGACTTGGTGGTTTGTTGCAATTTGTTGAATAACAAGATAATGATTATATAATTAAAATATTTGATTAGCAGTTCAGAGACTACATGGGGATAGACTCAGTATATAGCTATGTTGTCAGAATTGGACTAGACCAGCTGGTCAAACTGGGAACTAGGCACCAAACTAGTTCATTTTAACCTTGAAAAGTTGTCTTGTAAAGAACCTGTGTAAAACTGGTTAAACCAGTTCAAAATTATTATCAGTTCAATCATAGTTAAACCATTAAATCTTGAATCACTACCTTCACCGATTCAATGATTGGTTCAGTTTTAAAAACCTTGGTATATAGAATGAGCCATATTGTTTTATGCTTTACTTCAGTTTTGTGTTATTGGTTTATGCTTGAATTGTTTTATTACAGTTTACATGAGATCGCAATTGCGTTTTGCAGGTAGACCAAAATCTTATGGATATGGCTGGTTCAAAGGCATTTTTCATGCATTGCTTACCGGCGGAAAGAGGGGTGGAGGTGACTGACGAAGTTATTGAAGCTCCAAATTCAATAGTGTTCCCGCAAGCTGAGAACCGAATGCATGCACAAAATGCCGTAATGCTTCATGTACTTGGCAAGTAGATGGCTGAATGAGGTTGAGCAATATTAGCGCACACTTGCGGTAGTTGGTTTTAGGCCTTCAGCTACAGCTGCAACAGTTAGTTTTTGGCTTTCAGCAGTATGTTCCGTCTTTTAAGTTGGAATTTTGATTTGAATTGCGTCGGTATTATTACTAGCAATTGAAACACAGGTAAATCGTATAAAAATGCTAGTATTGAGTTTCCTTTTTCTCTTATGCTCTATCTCAAACTCTCATCTTTAATTTGAGATACAGTTCCTTTAAAGTAAAAAAAGTGCACTAGGTCTAGGTTAAAGTACAATTTTAATTATTGATAAAAAAAAATATTGAAAATTTATTCTTATATTATAAATTAAAATATACAATTTGGAGAGCGAGACTCATGCGCTCCTCATTTTTTTAATTAAATATTTTTAATATTTTCTCTTTTATCTTTTTTATATGTATTTTACACCCTACTTTGCATAATTTTTTTTTATAAGAAAAGAATTTTATTATAAATGGCACAAGCACAAGATGTGGCAAGCCTACAGAAGACATGACAAAACAGTACATAGGTGAGACTGTGAGAGTAAATAATAACCGACTAGAATTACAGTACTGCCTGTTTCTCCAACATTTGTTGCAAGCAGTCACTTTTCAGTAAGGAAATGCTCCAATAAAATAAAACAGGCGCCAGATTCACATTTCCCGCACCAGCTTCAATTTTAACATGAGCTATCAAATTTATCACACGAAAATCACAATATCAGAACCCATTACATCGTCGTGATCGGTTCATGCCATATTTTCCACATCTTAGTACAAAAATTTGCTAAAATCAATAATAACCCAAACCGCCATTCCAACATATACTCCTTCCTGCATCTTTCACCTACGCACCCTTTTCTTCCTTTTAAGCCTAGATAGATACACCTTTCAACTAAGACCAATGCACGCAGTAGAATTCATCATCCATCTCGAGAGTGTATAAGTAAGACCTCCCTTTGTCTTATTCCATTGCTACCCTACTTTCCATAATTAATAAAAGAAAATTCTCAGTCATTTCAAATTATTTTCCTTTTACCTTTATTTATATACTTGATTTTTATACTGCTTATCTCATTATCTTTAAAGTGAATTTTTTCAATAGTTTTTTTTTTTTAAATTGTTAATAGTTTAAAATAATTTTATATCATAATTTAGATTATTTATTATAAATTTAAAATATATTTTATATACTCAGTTATTTATATGAATGTTAATTATATAAAATAATTGCTTATTTTAATTTTATACTCAATTATAAATGAAATCTTTATATTGAAATATATATTGTAAAATTTACTTTAAATGTAATTTTATATTTTTTATTTCATAATTTTATATAAGGTTAAGATTAATTTATTAATAAATAGAATTGATCCAATTTTATTTCATATATTATCAAAGTTTTAATTAGATTCAATTATCCTTTCAAAAAAAAAAATTAGATTCAATTAAATAACCTGTCAAAAATTTAAATCCAATTGAGAAAAACTCGTGTCAACCCTTTAGGTAAAATAACCATGACTTACGTGTTAATATTAAAAAGTTAGGAGACAGTTCATACTTGCCCCAAGCTTATACACTCAAACCAAGTTGAATTTTCCTAAAAAAATATCTAGCTTCCATAAATTGTATTGTGTTTGTCATTTGAATTTACTGTAAGAGATGAATAATAAAAGACAATAGAAAAAGAAGAAAAAACAAAAGGAAAAAAAATGAGTAAAATATAAGGAAGAAGACAGCGCAATTAAGGGGGCAACAGTTTCCACTGTTCATTTGTATACACCAGGTGTTGGCAGACCCTTTATCTGCATCTGCTTGTACATCCATTGCCAATTCTCCAATGTGACCTCACCACCAAGAGACCGGATAACGGATCCCCCACTGCATGTGCCTATTTTGCAGCATTCTTCTAGTGACAAACCCTTGACCACTCCATACAAAAATCCACTTGCAAAAAGATCCCCTGCTCCTGTAGCATCGGTTGCCTTTGTTTCCCCAATGGCCGGAACTCGTATCATCTGGCACGTACGTTAAGAAAGTTTAATAAGAAATCAGATAAAATGAAGAATGACAATGCCTCTAGGTACACCCTTCTACCTCTCACCCTCTTTCCTTGTAAAAAGTTCAATATATTCATGTTGGTTGGATGAGCAGGATGCAAATTTGATCTTATTATACCAATATATGAGAAATAACCATTTAAGACCAACAGCAAAGCTTCACCAATGAAAAACCTTCTTTTTGTACAAAGAGGGGTGGAGGCAACTACTTCGCAACAAATTCCTACAGGGTGAAATAAACTACGCATTGTCTAGCTAACTATGGTGTCTTATTGCTGTCAATAATAGAAAAGGTTCACAGCAGAACCAACTGCACATGTCCCCAAAAAAGGAAAAAATAGAGAGAATTGGGAAAGGAGCCCAGCAGAACATATCACAGAAAAAAATAAAATAAAAAAATAACACACCTCCTTTCCATGTTTAGCAATGCACCCATTAGAGCCCAATGTTACCACAGCCCATTGACAGTGTTTGGAAAGAAATTCTACGGCAGCTGTAGCATCAGCATTCTGTTCGCCTCTAAAATTCATGGAAAAGTAAATTTATATCACTTATTTACAAGACAAAACACTAATACTTATTAAATGAAAACAAGTTAGTCAACCGGAAGATAAATTCTATTTTCAACAAAAATACATCTTGATATAAAGCTGTGTCAAATCCAAATGACAGTCACCTTAAAAGTTCAGCTGCCTCATCCTCATTGGCAAAGCAAAGGTCTATGTTCCCGGATTCCAATAGCTTTAAAAGCGGTAGTTTAAAGTTCCTGACCATCTTGTCAAAATAAAGAGAGGCAGTGAGTGAATGAGAAATACAATACTTATGTAAATTATTCCAAATTGCCAATAACTTCTTCAAAATGAAACTTCCATTTTTGTATTTATATTGGTAAGCATCTTGTGCACTTCCATGCATTCATATTTAAGATTTGTAGAAAAGAATACGATGTCTTATATGATGTCTTATATGTAGCAAATAACAAGTCGAAGTGTCAAACATATTCAGTAATTATTTCTGTGGACTAATCGACTAATGATTATATTGATTTAGCAGCCCTTTGTCAGAAGTTTCATCAAAACAATCCTTGTCGAGTTAAAATGTTGGAAATGAAAACTCTAACCAGAAACTTCCTAAGCTCAAGCAGTAAAATAGTTATTAAAAAAGTGTTTGAATTTTCCTTTCATCAAACCTTTGTGTGTGCGTGTGTAACGAACTTTGTGGGAGGGGAATTCTGAGTAGCGGCATAAATTAAAATACCTCAAAACTGGCCAAATCCAAGGAAACAAGAAGGCCTTCTTGTTTGGCTAAATGAATTGCGGCTTGAATAACTTCCAAGTTGAGTATTGCATATCTCAACACCAACCACTGAAATGTACATATATCAGCAACTAAGTTCACAGAGAACCTTTAGGTGATATATTATTAGTAGTGATAGACCTAGTAGGATGGACAAAATATCAAGCTTTTAGTGTGTTAGCAGAGACCAGATATAAATAAAGCCATTATTTTCATTACATGACTTATCATGGTGGAATACACATGAAAAAACCATTTCAATCCCTAAAATTCAACAAATTAAATCCCAGTCATCCCATGATAAATAGAAAAACTAATAACAATAAAGAATAAAATATAAAAATACATAGAACAGGATAATAAACAAATAAAAAAAAAGTCCAAACCACAATATATTAATTGATCAAGAAATCAACCTTGGAGCCCTTGAAATCCTCTTTCATCAATTCTTGTGCCTGCCAAAAAAGAAAAAAGAAAAAAGAGAGCACATATCAGGCACACAAACTTCACAAAAGATATCCTTATCTTACCCTCCAAGAATCCAGAAAGGGTGTTTGAAGTACCTGAACTTTGACAGCATTTGAGAGACAAGGTCGCATTGTACGGTTACCCAAGTCATCAACCAAGCAAACACACTAGTACACAGCAAAACCATTAACATATTTCACTTGTTAGTTATATGATAGAATAAACTACACTGATACCTCTGAAATTTCGTCAAATTCTCCCAATAGCTCTCCCTTGTTTACCCCTACAATATCCTCCTTAATTGTTTTGAAGAAGAGTGCTAGCAATACTCTCTGATGCATCATTCTAACACACTCTTCATTGTTGGTTAAAATTTATTAAAAAATGTGTGATTTCCAATAAATTTCAGCAAAAGCAGAGAGTGTGCTTTGAGAGGATGTTAGAGAGTATATTACTAATTTTTTTCTTATCTTGAAATACATTACATCGCACCTTGCACCCCTAGAATGAGATAGTTGAAGACGTTAAAAAAACAGGAGTCGTGGAAATCTGAAGAAGCCTCAGTGTAATTTGTTATATTATATCTAGAGTGAGTTTGTGTGAGATGAGGAAATAGCAAACCTGTGCTGTGTGTCCTTTCTTCTTACGGAGTCGTGTGAGGTCGACGCCATTGAAGGTCATGTTGTTGACAAAAAGCTGGCCTTGTTCGTCATCTCCATAGGCTCCAATAATTCCGCTAGAAATTCCAAAACCGCGACTCAGTCCCCGAATTGTGTTGGCAACGCTGCCACCAGCGAGAGTTTTCATGGCTTCGTGGGATTTGGATTTAACCTCCCGCAGAATGTATTCCAGTTCTTCAATACCAACCTATAATAATATGTGGAAGGAGAAGTATTGATTAACGGAAGAAAAGAATAATTGGATTGGATGATTAGAGAGAGAAAACAGACAGGGATGGAGCCACCGCGTTCGCCGGGAATCTGATGGAGCAAGGACCAGTCGACGGTGGCGACGTTGTCGACGAGGGCGGATGGCTGGAGACCGAGAATGAAGGGAGCATCGTCGTCGTCGGAATTAGAGTTATGGTTTTGGAATTGGAATTGGTGGGAAAAGCGCTCGGCTCCCATTTGTTAATCGTTAGTACTTAGTAGTGCAGGCTAGGCACTCACTGTAAAGTATGGATCTATCTATGTATCTATGTGTCTGCAATGCACCGCGAGATTTGCGCCAATACAAACTTTTTCCGCAGCCCTAAACTAAACTAAAGTAACCCTCCTCTTTTCTTCTTAGCCTCATAGCCTAAGCCTCCATACAATTCGGAACAAGACTTTTACGAGTACGTCAAAACAAAATTAATTTTTGCTTTCCCTTTTGAGAAAAATAAAATAAAATAATTTTAAATAATATCTTTGTGACAGAGTGTAGTTTTTTTTTTTTTAATACAGAAATGATATAATGTAAGTTTGGATTAAGGTCGAGACTCGAGAGAGTTCAAAAGTATTTTTACTTTTAAAATAATAAATTTTTCTTTCTTTTTTTATACATTAGAGTCCATAATTTTGCACTAAAGTTTGCAACAATATTTGTGTAACTTTAAATCAAATCAAACATAACTACAATAAATGAGAGCATATTTTAGGAGTTATTTTTTAATTAAAAATATTTTAAAAAAGTTCTTTAACAAAAATGTTTTTAGAGAAATTTCTTATTTATTTTAATTTACTCATTTTATCTTTATCTCTAAATTTAATTTTCATATTTTTTGAAAAGAAATTATTAATAAATAAAAATAATCTTGTTCACAATATAAACTTGTTTATCATAAATCTAAAACTTGTTTATCATTCAAAAATATTTATTTATTACAAATTTTAATTATAATAATAAATTATATAATTAAAAATATTTATTCATTATAAATTTTAGTTATATAAAATAAACATATGCATTAAACAAACTAAAATACTAGTTGTGTAAAGATGAAATTTTAATTTTTGAAATTAATGTTTGTTAATTTAGCTTTTGAATTAAATTTAAATTCACTTATTGTTAAAGAGATTTTATGTTGTCATTTAATTACATATGGTTATAATAGTAAAATTATTAACTTTTATAGTAATTATCTTCAAAGTCACACTTTTTTTTTAAAAGAAAAGGTATCTTATTTCATTTCATTCAAAATATAAGTATAAATACAACTTGGAATCTGTTCAAAAACATGGCTACTAGCATATCTTCAAAGTTACACTTAAAACGTTTTATATTGTCTTCAAATTATCTTGAAGTGTATGTTTTTACAGCGTAATATTGGGTTTTAAAAAACCCCTTCTAGTTACACAAAGTAAAAATTTGTATCTTTAAGACGAACTCTAGACGGAAAAGGATCAGCAGGTTTCTTTTAACATGCCTCACTTCTATTCATTCAGCGAACTGCGTTATTGAAACCTTACACCCTCCATGAAATAATCATTATCACAATCGTAAATTTTCAATTGGCAAGATAATATATAAAATAGCAGGTTGTAAAAAACGAACAACAAATCAACAATCTTGAGTTTAAAAAGGAATATGCATGTATCCATACTGAAGAGAAAAACTGAGGCGTCGGTGTCCTCATTAATAAAGATGTCAATGAGAACTTATGAACCAAGTCGACGAATAATGTCTTGAACATAAAGTTCAAGTGAAAAAAATGTGAAATCACTTGCATTGGATACATCAAACACTAAAGATCAGCATACATGATCCTACATATTATGGAACAAATGCTTCCTGGATAGTAAGGAACCACAATTCTAGCGCAGAAATTGTCTGGTATTATTGAGAATGAAAAGAATACCTCTTCCATGAATTTGCAAAAAAATGAAAGTCCCATGATGTCATTTCAAGATTGGAATTGAAGACATTGCTTTTAAATACCTCATTTTTTAAGAGCTTTTTCTGCTTTATCGGGTAAGACATTATCGGGAAGAATAAGCTCTGGTGGGATCTCACGAACAACACCCAGCATAGAGTCATACTCCTCATCTTTACGTGCAAACTTCTTTCGCAGCACCTTCTCAAACTCAATTTCATCAAAGGACTTTGAATTTTCAGCTGCATGGACCTGTGCAAGGTTAGTATAATTGGTGGCTGACTGGGAGATGAAAGCTATCTCTTCATCAGTGAGCTTTCTCAGGAACTTTGCGGGATTGCCTGCCCATACCTGCAAAATATGCAAGTTTGTGCTTACAGATCATGAATGACACATATAGCATGCATTCAAGAAAAGCAGCCAAACAAACCTTAGAACTTAAAATATCTAGCTCGGGCAAAAACTGATAAAAATAAAGGAGTGTTTTCTATCTCATGATAAAAATTAATAAACAAAGAGCCGATGACCATCTAAGATAGCTTCAGCCTTGCAATTGGGCCAACCAGTCCGAAATTCCACACCAGAGGGCATTCAAAGACTTTCTACGTAATTGACGATAACACGGTAATTTTCAGGTGCAAGTTATAAACTCAAGCCTTATAGGATGTCAAATTATTATATATATATATATATATATATATATAATATTTTTTTTCTCCCAGAAATGAAAAATATAAATAGTTTGAACCTAGTGATAAAACTCAGAAGTGGGTATATAAGCTCATGCAGTTCAAGAGGCAATGTAATAATTAAGACAAGTGGTCTAGGATTCTGGATTAGGGTATAGTTGAAAAGGGAGAGTTTAGATGCAAAATTATACCCCATAAAAGAAATTAGTTTTTGTTGTGGTCATAGGTGCCATAGTGATAGGGGTGGTTGATGTGATACAAGTTCCGACAAAGGACTCACAAACTTTGATGATCGGTGAATTACAAGGCCACAAGCTAAGATGATCAAAAAGGCATTAAATGGACTTGTGCCAGAGCTTTGTGAAGATCACAACTTCATAACAAGATCCAAAAGTTAAAACATTTTGCATTTTATTTGCACATCTGATTAGGATCTGTTTCAGATTTTATTAGGATTTGTTCAAATTTCATTAGGAGTTATTATTTGCAGATTCAATTAGGATTTGATTCAAATTTTATTAGAATTTGTTCTTATTAGCTTCCTCATTTACTTAGTTTGTAATATTAATTTTTTTTTAAATGCAAAAGAGAAATATATTGATAAAAAGAAAGCCAATCCTTGCACAAGTCGTACAAGTGATTGGACTTAATATTAATGATTGTACATGTATATAAAATTAATCATGTGAAATCAAGTGATAGAGAATTTTGCAATAGAAAACACCGTGAGATTTAATTTTTCTTTGGTTCTTTCAAATTCATGAACTTGTCAGATTCTTTTTGTATTCACCCCTCGGTAATTCTATCTAGTTATAGCATTAATTATCCATCTTCTATACTAAGGTTCTGGTTTATACTTTTTATAAGCAACAGGCAACAGCTAATGAATGATTTAATCTATACCAAGATTCTTGCTTTGATTAAGAATGAGGTCACAATTTTATCTATTCCTTATACCAAGGCTCTTAATTTGATAAGTAATAGGTTTTAGTTTGATCTATACCGAGGTTTTTATTAAGCAATGGGTCGTGTTTTTCTTTTTCATTATCAAATCCGTTTTGAAAGATCTCAGGTGAGCATATTGAATTAGTCTGTTGGTTCTAAGGTCTAATATCTCTTGGGTTCACATTAGTGGTAGTGGTGATATAGAGATAGCAAGACAACAGCTTTGAGGTAGAATAGGTGAGATCAAAGTTAGAAGAAAAAAATAAGGGCTTTATGTTTCAAAAACCTTTTCGATACCTAAATGAGTAAACATCATAAGGGTGTTGGATAAATTGAAAAGGCAAAATAAAAAACTAACCAAAAAAGTCTTTTAAGAATATTCCTAATGCATCTAATATTAAACAACTTTAATGCCACAATAATTATCAGGCTGAAATTATCTAAAAACTATACAATAAACACATAATTATAATTGACCCTCCTTGTCCTAGACTGGTGGTACAGTATGTTAACTCGATAATGGAATCATACCCAAAAACAGTTTAGGCTAACATGACCATGATCCTAATCCTCATTAATTTAATGGGTGTAGCCAAACAGCAAACACCCACAGACATACCTCGCCAGAAGGAATCCTTGTATTCTGTCTCACAAGGGCTCCGGCAGCAACCATGGCATTTTTCTCAACAACTACACCATCTAGTAGTATTGCACCCATACCAACAAAAGCCTCGTTCTCAACAGTACAACCATGTAAAACAGCACTATGACCTGCTCAGTGAAAAATGTAACATAAATCCCATGAAGAATAAAACGTAGCACCATTCTTGATCATGGAAAAATGTTACTCACCTACAGTAACATTATCCCCAATAACTGTAGGCAACACCTTCCCACTTAAATTTGACTTTGCAACATGCACCAGAGAGTTGTCCTGTATGTTAGTTCCAGTTCCAACTCTGATGCTGTTAACATCACCTATTCATAAAGTGAAGTTCAGACATGATTACTGACCGCATATATCTTTATGAACAACACAAACATTTCACATTCAATTTACATTAAAAGATCAGAGAAATGCAAGTTGCCATGAAATCTGTTCAGAAATAATAACAGAAAGCGTTACAAATTATTTCATGAATACATCTCGTTAGAAGCAGAAACATAAAATCATTGAAATGTTATCTGTCAGACCTAACTGATGGAGTGAGATAGCTTACCTCTCAAGACAACTCCATACCAAATGGAAGATCCTCTTCCAACTTGAACGTCTCCAATGACGGAGGCACTTGGCGCAACAAATGCATCCTTATCAACGACAGGAGCCTTATCAAATATGTTCATCAGAGTTCGATGCCTAGACACTAAACACAACAAGGAGGACGATTACTTGACATATTTCATAGCATAATGGCAAAACAGTAAACATAGCACATTAATCCCTTTGCTTACTAACTAACTCATCGAATCGAATCTAATAACCGTACAATTTAGAGTGGAAAGGAAAAGCATAATATAACTGTGGAATCATGGTGAAGATAATAATGGAGAAATTAAGGATGGGAATGAAAAGGGGAAAGGGACTAACGCTGCTCCTGGAAGTAGTAACCGCCCTGGAGGCGGGAACCGAGACGATCAATGGCCTGGCCAGTCTCTCGAATCCAGAAACCAACGCTGTATATGGCTCTCCCAAGGGTTCCCATTTCCTCACTTGCTTACACTTCCAGTCCCAACCAAAAATAGAATATCCGCGTTTCGTGGAGAGGGCAATTTGGGGTTTCCAATACTCAAACAAAATGTGGCCGGCTATGGGTGCTAAGGGAGCTGGCTCGCTCTCCAAATTTGCCTGCTCAAGAGATCTGACTCACAAAAAGAACGGTCAACGCCCTGGTTTGCCAAAATAAATAAATGCCTGCTTTTAATATATTAGAAATAATATAATGTATTGAAAAAAATAAAAATAAAAATATATCTTGAAAAATAGTTTCAGTATATAATTGGCTACAAGAAGACTTTATAAAATAATTTGTAATATATTTTGAAAAAATAGACTATACATTAACAGTGTAAAATAATTTTAAATCATCATCCCATCATAACTCATTGTTTCCTTTCACCTATAAATATGTTTCCTTTCTAGTGTTTTTCACACTTTCAACAGATACAAATATCACTTGCTTGAATAGTTTCTAACACATTGTTTATTTTTATATTTAACAAATATATATTATGTGTTTGTATAATTAGAGATGTATATTTAATATATGCATTTTAGTCATTTTATTGTGTGTTTTATGTGATAGTTTTTTTAAAATTTATTTTTAAAATGTATTTTTTATTTTTGATACATTTTATGTAATATTTGTATTTGTTTGCATACACAATTTTTGTAAATTATTCTGCATATGAGCATTTTTTATTTGTAAATTATAATTTTTGTGTGTATTGTTTTTTAATTATTAAATGTATATTTTAATTTGTGTTAAGTGTTCTTAATTATGTATTTGTAAATTATAACATTCTTATTTGTTATGCAAAAATTATGCATACTTGTTTAATTTAATTTAACTTAAAATTTTATTATTTTGTAGGTACGTTGATAAGAATCATGGCAGCTCCAATTGTAGCATTTGTGTATGTGAATGGGAGGATGTATGATGCTGACGAGGGTTTGACATTTTAAGGTGTTGAATTAATATTTTTTTAACTTCATGAAAACGCAAAATGCTATCCACGGATTCAACACTGCCACATGAGCACACCTCACCGTAGCTAGGCCTGGGAGATTCGCTTACCCAGCTATGAAATCGCAAAAGGAAGCAACATCTTCAATGCAAATGTAGTCAAACTGATTTGACAAAGGCACAGACGCTGGGAGAAACCATAGCTGCTGGTTGCATCTTCGTTGTGAGGATTTTCACGCGCATACCCAGCTATGAAAACGCAAAAAGAAGGAATATCTTCATTGTGAGTAGTTCACGTGCAGCACTATAGGTGATGTGATCATGCCTGAAAACGCAAAAAGAAGGAACACCTTCAATGCAAATGTGGGAGCCCGATCTGACAAAGCTGCGGCACCACAGCAAAAACGCAGCTGGTGGTTGTGTGCAGAAACCGCAGGTGCTGCTTCCATCTTCACTGTGAGCAGTAGCCTAGTGCACGTGCAATACTGTATGGTGATTTGATCATGCTTGAAAACACAGAAAACATCTACACATTCATTTTACGCAATTGATTTTTGCGTTTGTATTTCATAATTACTTAATCATCTCATTTAACGAATTTCAGAGGTAAAAACGCAATTACAAATAGCTACTTTATGTGGAATCTCCCCTCAATTTTTTAAAGCAAAAAAATTACGTGGCAATGACTTTGGTAGTCAAATTAAAAGTTTGACCGGATTTTTGGTCAAAACAAACCCATATAGATAACATTTTTGGAAACAGACTCATTTTGGTAAAAACTTTTTAAAAGTTACCCAAAATAGTCAATCAACCATTAATTAACTTGATCCAACTTGACTTGACTTGCTTCATCCAATTTAGTTCCTATGTATGTCTCAATCTCAACCTAACCAACTCAAAATGGAGAAGTAAAAAGAAAAATAAACAAAATAATAATAATAATAATCGTCTCTTTGTAGAAGTTACTACATGGAACAAGTTTGTAGAAAATTTGGGAGGGAAAACATTGCTTTCAAGATAACTTTGGGCTTAATAAAGTGAGTTTAAATATCAAACTAATTTTAGTATATACAAAATTATTAAAATAATTGGCCTAACCTTAGTGGCCTAATGGGTTCAAAATTATAAAAACGAGGGTAAAATATAACATTTTATCATACCTACTTGTAAGTTTTTCCAAAATGAGAGGGTGCATTCACCCACATTAATACAATAGTAGCTCGCCACTGTACAACATGTTTAGTATAAGGGTCAGTTTTACATTAGTTGTCGAGTGTCTAACGCAGTGTTTTAAAAATCGGACCGGACCGGCCGGTCCGACCGGAACCCGGTGGTATAACCGGTTTGGTTCGATGATAGGATCATATATGTATTTGACCTGGTACGACCCGGGTTAAACCGGTCGGTTTTTGCAAAAAACCGGTGACCCGGTGGGTCTCTAGTTGAACCGGGTTATAGTGTAATTCTTTTTTTTTGAAAAAAAAGTGCTAAAATGATGTGTTTTTATTTTTTTTTGTGTATGAAACTTATCTATGGACTTGTATTGTCATGACTATTGGTTGTTATTTCTTATTTGGAATATTAGGTACTTTATAATGACAATAATTTTAAATTTGGAGTGTTAAATGATTAAATTATGTTAGTTATATTATATTTTTAAATTTTTTTAATATATACCGAGTCAAACCGGTCCCACCAGTGACCTACCGATCCGACCAATGACCCATTAATCCAGTACCTCGACCGGTTCGATGACCGGTCCGGTTCTTAAAACATTGGTCTAACAAAACTCTCCCTAACTCGAGCATATGGGACCGACTGTGAAACATAGGTGGAGTTAGTACGTCCACCACTGTACACAAGAACTTTTAAAGACACTGGCACGATACCCTTGACTCCGCATGGGTCACTCGATTGCTTTCGCACATTTTATAGACAAGTAAATAATATAATACGTATTCAATTTATTAAAGTTATTGTTGTTAAATGAATCAATGTTCATGTGGTGAGTATATTATTTACAAAAGTCTAAACTATATTTTTTGTGGTTAGTAAGAACACAACAATAAGATGAAAACCTTTGTGTAGGAGCAAATAGATGCGAATTGTATATTAAAAAACATGATACTATGTAAAATAGGAGTAGCCATAGATGGAGTTCAAATTTAGTATATTATAAGCAACAACAAAAAGACAGACAAGATAAACTTTTTTTTTTGGTTGAATGACAAACATGATAAATTGTTTTGTCTATAACAATATAATGTTATATGATAAACTTGTCCACTAAAAAATGCTACTACTTTAAAATAATATATTTGTAGATATTTTTTTGTCTAATTTTAAATTTAAAACTAATTTTAGATGTCATTAAATTAATAAGCCGTAAAAATACAATGATTCATAACATAAACTCAACCTATTACAATAAAAAAATGTCAAGTCTCATAAAAAGATTAAATATATTTTGAGAAAACATAATTAATTGTTTAAACTTTTCGAAAATGCAGAAAGAGTAGGAGTATTCAAACAGAGAAAATATATTTTATTAAAGTCACACAATTATTTCTTATTTTATTTAAAATATTCATAAAATGGTATGAGAAATTGATGTTTAAAAATTAAAAAAGGATTTGACTTATGTTAAATTTAAATATTTTTGTTATTTTCAAATGTGAAATAATAAAAGCATTCAATTATTTTATAATTATACTCTAAAAGAAAGTTATTAATTTTGTAATATTTATAGTTTATAAACTATAATTTAAATTTAAATTAATTTAATTTATAATATTATTTAGTAAGTAATTATTTAAAACTAATTTTGTATCAAAAATATATTTAATAAATTAATTCTAATACATTTTTTATATATTTATGAAAAAAATTAACATTATTATATAAATATTAACCGATAAAATTTTTGTATATGAAGTTATTAAACATAGAGTGAAAATATTATTTTGTAATAATTATATTAATTGATTAGATTTAAATTATTTTTTAGTATAAAAATTTGAACCTCATAATATGAATATTATTTAAGAAAATATTTATTTATGAAATTATTTAAAATAATTTTATACAATTTATAAGTAAAAATGATTTTATAGGATTTCAAAGTACTTAAAAATATTGTTGAGTCTTTGGTATACAATTGTTTTAAATACTCAGAGAAAAAAAGTTTTGTTGTCCATAATGATCTTGAGTAGGATTACCTCCCGTGAATGATATTTGTGGTATTTACCATACAAAAATATTTTAATTTATAATATTATTGAGTCTTTGGCATGCACTTTTGTAAAATATTCGAAGAGAGAGCTTTGTCGTCCATAATGGTCTCGAGCAGAATTGTCTTCCTGAATGATATTTGTGATTACTACCATAAAATCAAAACTAATTTAAATTAAGATATTATTGATGAAGTAATTTAAAATTATTTTATAATAAAAATATATTTAATAAATTAATTCTAAACATATAGTCAAATTTATATAAAACAATAATTAGATTTAAATTAATTTTTAGCATAAAAATCTCAACCTTATAATATAAATATTAATCATCAACAAAAATTTTATTTATGAAATTATTTAAATTTATTTTATACAATTTTTAAGTAAAAACAATTTTATAGAGATTTGAAGTAAAAATAAATATAGTTAATTAAAATATAATTAATTTTAATAAGTAATAAGTAATTATACAACTTTATCATTCAATTAATATAATAATAACATATTTTTATTTAATATTGAGCATATTATTCTATTAAATATTTAAAAATAAATTAATTATAATTTCAATAAAATCATAATATTTTTTATTTTTATGATTATACATGATAATATAAATTATTGAATATAATTTTTTATAAATCAGGGACATAAAACAGTAATGTAACATAAATAAATGAGTAGTTATTATAAAAAAATTTGTGTAAGTATAAAATAATAATAGTAAAAGAAATGAAAAAAGAAATATTTAATATAGTACATAAATAATATATAATATGATAACAATATGATAAATTATAAATATATTATTAAATAATAATAATAATAATAATAATAATAATAATAATAATAGAGATTTTTGGCTAAGAGAATGGTAGAGATTTTTTGTCTTATAAGTATATATATGAAAGATGAAAAAAGATAAAAGAAAAAAAATTAAAAAGAAAGAAAGAGAAAAGCTAGAAAAAAAAAAGTTTTGAAGGGAAAAAAAATGGGAGAGAGTGACATGTGTTATATGAAGGACCAAATTTTCTTATATATATAATAGATATAATAGTATAAATTATAAATCATAAATATATTATTACACAATAATAATAATAATAATAATAGAGATTTTTGGCTAATAGAATAATAAATATTTTTTGTCTTATAAGTATAAATATGAAAGAGAAAAAAAGATAAAAAATAAAAAAGGAAAAGATTGAAAAGTTAGAAAGAAAGAGAAGTTTTGGTGGAAAAATTTTTAAGGAGCAGTTGACATGTGTCTCAAGAGAACATTGTTTTAATAAGAGTAATGTTTTAATAAGAGTGATAGAATAGAAGATGCTTTTATGGTGGAAAATTGGTTTTATAAAACCCTTCTCATTACATAGAAAGTAACACTATGTTTTTTTAGGATGAACTCTAGACGGAAAAGGACCAATAAGTTCCTTTTTACATAGCCAAAGCCAGCCCACTTCTATTCTTTCTGTGAACTACACAATTGAAACCTTTCACCCTCCATGAAATAATCATTATCCCAATCGTAATTTTTCAATTGGCTAGATAATATATAGGCTAAATTATTCATATAGTCCCTTATCTTTATTTTAGGTTACAATTTGGTCCTTTATTTTTTAAAAGTTACAAAATGGTCTCTTATCTTTATTTTAAGTTGTAATTTGACCCTTTATTTTTTAAAAGTTACAAAATGGTCCCTTAAATAATTTTTTATAGCATGTTTATCCAAAAAAAATTAAAAAATACATTACTTATGGGTAAAGATGCTATAAAAAATTTACTTAAGGAACCATTTTGCAACTTTTAAAAAATAAAAGGATTAAATTGCAACCTAAAATAAAGATAAAAAATCATTTTGTAACTTTTAAAAATAAAAACCCAAATTATAATCTAAAATAAAAATAAAGGACCAAAAGAGTAATTTAGTCTAATATATATAAAGGAAGATGCATGTATCCACACTGAAGACAAAAACACAACCGTCGGTGTCCTCATTAATATAGGGGTAAAATATATTTTTGATTCCTCATTTTATCTTGATTTCTATTTTTAATCCCTCATAAATTGTTCTGTTCTGTTTTTAGTCTCTCATAAATTGTTCTGTTCTGTTTTTAGTCTCTCATAAATTGTTTTGTTTTGTTTTTAGTCCCTACGTTAATTTCAACTCTTAAGTGATAACATGACAGACATAAACTGTGTGTGTGAAAAATTCCTAATTAAATTTCTAGTAACTTTTAACCGCTACAAATTTTTTGGCGATTAGAAATGTTTACTTTTGTAACATTTCTTGTGATTTCAGAAAATCTGGTGTTCGAGGTTTTTATTTATTTTTTATTATTTTTTTAACATTTAACATTTCTGACAGTTTTAGTTTGTCAAAAAATTTACAGTAGTTAAAAATCGCTAGAAACTTAAACAGAAATTTTTCAATCACAAATTATACTCGTCACAACATCACTTAACAGTTAAAATTAATGTCACAGATTAAAAACAAAAGAAAACAATTTTTGAGGGACTAAAAACACAGAAAAAAATTTATGAGGAACTAAAAACAGAAATTTAGATAAAATGAGGGACCAAAAACATATTTTATCCTTAATAAAGATGTCAACTGAGAACTTGTGAACCAAGTTGACGAACAAAGTCTTGAACAAAAAAAGATTAAGGGAAAAAAAAATGTGAAATCACTTGCATTGGATACATCAAACACTAAAGATCAGCATACAAGATCCTACACGGCACTTGCCTTTCCCAAATTAGAGAACAGAGTTCGAAATTTATGGAACAATTGCTTCCTGGATCGTAAAGAGCCACAATTCTATCGCAGAAAATGTCAGGTATTATTGGGAATGAAAAAAAATCCCTCTTCC
Organism: Pueraria montana var. lobata; assembly: GCA_026413185.1. Lineage (NCBI taxonomy): Eukaryota > Viridiplantae > Streptophyta > Magnoliopsida > Fabales > Fabaceae > Pueraria > Pueraria montana. Next base: position 5,636,233 of record CM048652.1, read on the forward strand.
ATGAATTTGCAAAAAAACAATAGTCCCATGGTGTCATTTCAAGATTGGAATAGAAAGACACTGCTTTTAAATACCTCATTTTTTAAGAGCTTTTTATGCTTTATCAGGTAAGACATTATCAGGAAGAATAAGCTCTGGGGGGATCTCACGAACAACACCCAGCATAGAATCATACTCCTCGTCTTTCCGTGCAAACTTCTTTCGCAGCACCTTCTCAAACTCAATTTCATCAAAGGACTTTGAATTTTCAGCTGCATGGACCTGTGCAAGGTTAGTATAATTGGTGGCTGACTGGGAGATGAAAGCTATCTCTTCATCAGTGAGCTTTCTCAGGAACTTTGCGGGATTGCCTGCCCATACCTGCAAAATATGCAAGTTTGTGCTTACAGATCATGAATGACACATCACACATATAGCATGCATTCAAGAAAAAACAGCCTAACCAACATTGGAAGTTAAAATATCTAGCCCAGGCAAAAACTGATAAAAATCTTTCCATCCCATGATAAAAATTAATAAACAATGAGCCAAGGACTATCTAAGATAACCCACATTGGAAGTTAAAATATCTAGCTCAGGCAGAAACTGATAAAAATTAAGGAGTGCTTTACATCCCATGACAAAAACCAATAAATAATGAGCGAATGACTATCTAAGATAGCTTCAGTCTTGCAATTGGGCCAGCCATGTCAGCATGTACTAAATACCACACATGAGGGCATTCAAAGATTTTCTATGTAATTGACAATACGATAATTTTCAGATGCAAGTTATAAACTCAAGCCTTATATGATGTAGATTACAATTATATATTGCTTTTTCTCATAGAAAGGAAAAATTTAACTAGTTTGAACCTTGTGATAAAACTCAAGTGGGTATATAAGCTCATGCAGTTCAAGGAGCAATGTAATAGTCATGACATTAGTAATAAGTAACGGTTAAGACAAGTGGTCTAGGATTTTGGATTAGGGTCTAGTTGCGAAGGAAGAGTTTAGGACCAAAATTTGACCCCATAAAGAAATTAGGTTTTTGTTGTGGTCACAGGTGCTATGGTGATAGGGGTGGTTGATGCAATACAGGATCCTATAAAGGATTCACAAACTTTGTTGGTCGGTAAATAACAAGGCCACAAGCTAAGATCAAAAAGGCATCTTTTATTAGAATTTTCTCTCATTCTCTTAGTTTCCTCATTTACCTAGTTTGTAATATTAATGATTGTACATGTATATATAATATATAATTCATCATGTGAAATCAAGTGATAGAGAAATTTGCGATAGAAAACACCATGAGATTTATTTTTTCTTTGGTTCTTTCAAATTCCCGAACTTGTCAGATTCTTTTGGTATTCACCCAACTTATTAACTTGGTAATTCTATCTGCTTATAGTGTTAATTATCCATCTTCTATACTAAGATTCTTGTTTCTATAAGCAGCAGCTTATGATTTAATCTATGGCAAGGTTCTTGCTTTAATGAAGCAACAGGTCACAATTTTATCTATTCCTTATAGTTATACCAAGGTTCTTAATTTGATAAGTAATGGGTTGTAGTTTGATCTATACCAAGGTTTTCCATAGGTATCCTCCGTTGAAGATAATCCTGTTCGAGCCGGATAGGTCCACTAAACCAAGGTTTTTATTAAGCAATGGGTCGTGTTTCTTTAAATGAGTAAATATCATAAGGCCGTTGGATAAAATTGAAAAAGCAAAATAAAAAATTAACCAAAAAGTCTTTAAGAATATTCCTACTGCATCTAATACTAAACAACTTTAATGCCACAATAATTATCAGGATAAATTAATCCAAAAACTACACAAAATCCCTAAAAATTGCATGAAAACTATAAATAAAATAAACACATAATTATTATTGACCCTCCTCGTCCTAGATTAGCGATATGTTAACTCAATAATGGAATCATTCCTGAAAACAGTTTAGACTAACATGAACATGATCCTAATCCTCATTAATTTAATAGGTGTAGCCAAAAACCAGACACCTACAGACATACCTCGCCAGAAGGAATCCTTGTATTCTGTCTCACAAGGGCTCCGGCAGCAACCATGGCATTTTTCTCAACAACTACACCATCAAGTAGTATTGCACCCATACCAACAAAAGCCTCGTCCTCAACAGTACAACCATGGATAACAGCACTATGACCTGCTCAGTAAAAAATTTAACATAAATTCCCATTAAGAGTAGAACACAGCACCATTATTAATCATGACAAGAATGTAACTCACCCACAGTAACATTATCCCCAATAACTGTAGGCAACACCTTCCCACTTAAATTTGACTTTGCAACATGCACCAGAGAGTTATCCTGTATGTTAGTTCCACTTCCAACTCTGATGCTGTTAACATCACCTATTCATAAGTGAAGTTCAAACATGATTACCGCGTATATCTTTATCAACAACACAGAAAACAGCAAGCATTTCACATTGAATTTACATTAAAAGATCCGAGAAATGCAAGTTCCCATGAAACAAAGCATGACAAATTATTCCATAAATACATCTCATTAGCAGCAGAAGCATAAAATGATTCAAATGTTGTCTGTCAGACCTAATTGATGGAGTGAGATAGCTTACCTCTCAAGACACACCCATACCAAATGGAAGATCCTCTTCCAACTTGAACGTCTCCAATGACGGAGGCACTTGGCGCAACAAATACATCCTTATCAACAACAGGTGCCTTATCAAATATGTTCATCAGAGTTCGATGCCTAGACACTAAACACAACAAGGAAGACGATTACTAGATATATTTCATAGCATAATGGCAAAGCAGTAAACATTATCGAACCTCAGCACCGTACAATTTAGAGTGGAAATCTCCAATCGTAAACATTGATCATAGATTGTAAGGTGATTATAATTATAATATCGCAGAAATTAGGGCATGAAAATGAAGAAAATGAAAACGGAAAAGAAACTAACGCTGCTCTTGGAAGTAGTAACCGCCCTGAAGGCGGGAACCGAGACGATCAATGGCCTGTCCAGTCTCTCGAATCCAGAAACCAACGCTGTAGATCGCTCTCCCAAGGGTTCCCATTTCTTCAACTGCTTAGTGCTTACACTTCGAGTTCCAACCAGAATGGTAGAGCAGAATATCCCCCTTTCGTGGAGAGGGCAATTTGGGGTTTCCATTACTCAAAACAAAAATGGGCCTGGCCCAAGATTAATTGGGCTGGCCTGTTACAGCTTGTGGGTTTGAAAATTTTGGTAATCTTGTTCTGTATAAACAATTTATACTAACACGCATGGGAATTAGAAAATAATGATTGCAAACAAGAATTAATAAGTCTTGGCCAGAGTAGCCACATTTGCCACCCATAATAGTTCAAATAAAGAATATTATGTTAAAACCTGCCAAAATTTATATTGAGGAAGGTGGCGGGGACAAATTAGTACTCAGCAAGTAGTGTTTCTTTAATGCAATTTGGAAGTTTCTTGCCAGCTTCGCCCATGATTTATTTGATTAAATGTATTGATTACTTTCGTTATGGGAATTATTTATTGTCACTAATCTTCTGTTAGAAAATTTAGTGATGTACTTCTTTGATTCTTGATAGAAGTAAACAGGAAAGTAGAGTGACTTTTCACTCAGGTTTGGACGAAGAAATCGAAGTATGGCTTGTGTGTCTCTAGTAATTTAGGTGACGCACTGTGGTTTTTATTTCATTTTAAACTATTAGACTTACGTTGGACGATGAGCTAATTTCTTGACTTTGTAATTCACTAATTCTCACGATTATTATTATTTTAAAATTTTAGCCTTTGTTGACTCTGTCTCTTGCTTTGTTAAAGACTTACTATAGGAACCTTCTAACGGTATTGAGAAGGGAGTTCCAACGTTCAACGTCATAGAATCCAGGTTAATAAAAATCTCAGTAGTTCGAGTGTTTGGATTACATTTCTACGTTTGCAAGTGGAGAACAACGTAAAACGATCGAAAAGGTAGAAAAAGGAAAATATTCCTTCCCTCGCACTACCCTTGCGGTGTAATATAATATATCTCCGGCTGCTAGTGAGGCTGTTAAGACTAATCATATCTAAATTTTATGTTTTGTTTTGTGATAATGTGTTTGGTTTGAAAGAAGTGAAGACAAGAGGAGAGAAATTGTTCTAATTTTTATCTAATTTGATTTGAAAACTTGGAGAAAAGGAAAAATGACGATGATGCAAATTTTCCTCTTTTCATTTTTGTCTCTTCTTCAATATTTAGAGATTCAGACTAGAAATTATATTTCAGACTATTTCTTCACAAATGAAACTTGATGATTATAAAAAAGAGAAATTATATTCATACGTAAATTTTGTATAAAGTGTTAGGTAATAAAAAAAAGAGAGTATAAGATAAGGTAGTTGATGTAATGAATAAAGATAAAAAGAAAGGTTAATATTATAAAAATATTGTATAAATTTATTGTATGCCTTAATAACTTCTATAAAAATATTGCATCATAATTTAGAACTTGGAAAGTGATCATCAACGAGAAGGAGTGGAGGATTAAAGTATTGTGAGAGCTCGAATCGGTAGATTACTAGAATTAGTGTGCCAATTGTACCAAGCCACGACAGATTCTGACTTATTATACAGACAGCCAGATCAATGGTTGTAATAATAACAACCACCCAACAACCGTGAAACCAAATCACAAGTTTAGTTGTTAAAACTTGACTCTAGTTTATATAATAATAAAATTCCTATCACATCGAGTAGCAATTTCTATCATTCATTTATTCTATTATTTTTATAACAAATGTGTTTAAACATGGCCAGCTAATTTCATGAAGCCAGAACCATCGTATTCCACGCCTATCCTCTTTCTCTCGGTGTCCCTTGACACGCAAAAAGTCTTGTTGTGTTATAGTTATACCTTAGAAGTGAATGAAATTGCTCTAGTTTTCCCAACAAATGAGTGAAAGAACTCTAGTTCCAATATTCGTCTTCTGGGCTTTCCTTACAATAATCACTCCTACACTCATTCTCTTGTCAGAGAATTCAAAGGCAGACCTCGATTCAAATGGTAAAGACCCTTTAAGTAACTGCTAATTCTCCTCATTCCTCAAAAATGATAGTATAAATTTAAGTACTTTGCTTGTCAATTGTGTTTGCTTCTTTGCCAGCTTGTTACTTATTATTTTTAGGACTTGTAATTTTCTTGTGCTCATTCTCTTCAATGTTTATATCCAAATTTACAGGAAATATAACTGAGGGAATGAAGCTTGGAAGAATGATCGGGTACACACAGAATTATAGCATAAGAACTGCATCATCGCTAGCCAAGTCTGAAGAGGAACTGGTCTCAGCACCAGCCCCAGAACCATTACCAACCCCATCATCTGGAACTAGCACTACTAGAGATACTCCAATGGGGTCACACTCACATCATAATCATACTCTTAAAAGCAATAGAACCCATGATGGGCTTACGCTCTCCTCTCCCAAGATACACGTCCAAGTCAAACAAGCATATATCAGATAAACAAGTACACTTCGTGACAGACATGCTTACTGTATTTGGATCTCAGACTGTTAAATGTCCTCAGTACTCCTTGTGGAAGAACAATGTAAGTTGGTGAGAAACAGAATTAATTCATTACATTGTAAATATCTTCATAGGTTCATACCATGATTCTGAATTTATATAAATTGGTTGGGGTTGGTTGTTTAGCAAAGATATTTCTTCTATTGTTGAGGTCAAATAAAAAGAGAAAGAATCAAAGAGCAAATGCTGGTCCAAGCCCAAAGTCATCCCATTGCAAATTTGTATGTGTTATGTAAATTATGTGTATGTAGCTATGAAACAAGATGCAGTGTCTCTCATCATGAGCAATGTGACAGCCTGATGATCAGATGGGCTTTCTTTTCCTTTATAAAAACAAAGAGTCTCATAACTACTGTTCTTGCACGGATTAATAGTGTTGTTCATTAAAAAAATTGATTAGCCAGTTTCTTACTCAAATGCTTTCTTACTCAAGTGTTGTTCATTATGATCACAATTGAGGACACCATGACACGTTTTGCTTGCTCAATTGACTCTTCCTTCCCCAGCCAAAAAAGAATTGCAGTTTTCAACGCATAATTGTAAAGTTTGTTAAACTGCAGCGTAATACTTAAGCTTGCATGCCCATCGATGACACTTTCACTTTCTGATTAAGCATCCATGTTATGATTATTGATAATTTGAAAGAGACAAATATCAGTTTTGTTAACACAACAGTCATCATAATATTTGCCTTAAAAGGTGTAGAACAAAACCTGTCTAGTACTTTAATGACAACAGAGTACGTTCATGTACTCGATTTCATTGCTTACATCCCTCTCTTAGATTAACTTATATGCACCTTAGCTTATACAGAATTTAAATGAAAAAACTTTTATAAAAGTGAAGTGCATAAATTAATTTTAATTTATTAAAAAAGTTTAATTCATTTCATTTTCTTATTTTCTTCTCCTATAAATGTTTATGGAGAAGTTTATTCAAATATGATCTAAATTTAATTTTCGCTACTATGATATCCTTGGGTTCCATTTGCCTGAAAATTATTTGTTACCAACACGTTCCTGTCCTATACTGTTCCTTCCCTCAGTTCCATCTAGTTAGCCAAAGAGGTAAACAGAGAAGAACTAACGCAAAAGCACATTCTGCACGTAGCATGAAAAATTTATTCCAAAGTCCAAACTGTTAATTTCTCTCAATTGTCAATGAATAATCCAACCTTGTGTATGTGTTGTAGAAGAACAAAACATTTTTCCATTGCTAATCGGAATCTTAAAGAAAAGCTTGAATTAATTAGTAGGCATAGTTGTGAAAGCAAGTAAAACATAGAAAAGACAAAGCAGAAGCAGAACAGAAACAAGTTTACATAGCGTTTTCAATTTTCAACTAGTCAGGTAAAACATTAACAAGTTTACATAGCAAATAAGAGCACAGACGTGCATCCTTGCTTTTTGAATTCTCAAACGAACGTGTCAAGGTATTCTTCCACGGTGGTGTACTTGACATCCGGGTACAACTCGGAAGCCTCAACCCCAAAAGAAGGCTCAATCTCAAAGTTAGTGTGGTCACCCTTCACGAACACCGAGTGGCTGATAGCTAATCCCACTTTGATTGGAAGAGGAGCCTCTGCAAGAAAAGAGAATATCAGACATTCAGCTTTATATTGTAATTGTATTATGGTTTGGACCAATTTCAGAAGGAATTAAATTAAATAGTGCACTACCTGACTTTAGTGTAATTTACATTTACTGAGACTAAGGATATTTAATTATTTATTCAGACCTTCAATGTCCTTGAGAAGCTTCTCCTCTGGAACATAAGTTTTGTGGAGGGTCTTGCCAATCTTCTTCTCCCACAAGGCCACAACCTCGTTGAACGAGTAAATGTTCTTAGGGGGCCTGAGGTAGAGAATTTTGTTCAGTGTCCTCGGGTCATCCACAGCTCTAATAGTGTAGGTTCCAATGTCCTCTTCCTTGTTGAAAATTGCTGCACGTATTCAACAGAAAAATGCAAATTAAATTAAAGCGTTGGTATATATATAGTTGGATTTTGGTGATTAAAGTATGGAAAAGGTTATGAGTATGAAAATGAAATTTGATAATTTTTCAACAAGTTATTGATTAAGTGATATCCTTGCTACAAAAATAAAAATTAGAGTGAGGCGCTTACTATAAATAAAATTGGATGTTGCTGCTACTAGACTATTTCAATCGTGTCATTTAGAAGTCCAAAATTCATGTATTAACTTTACAATAAGAACACTAGACAAAGGGGGTAAATGTAGGAAGGTAACGTTACCTTTGGTATTTCCATGGCCTATGATAATGACTGTGTGTTTGGGTGGAGGTGGAGCAGTGGCTCCAGGTTGGGCAAACGTGGGTAGAAAATAGCCAGCAAAGCAGTTGGTGGAGACGTATGTATAGGGTATGCCTTCGGCTTCAATGCTACGCCGAATTTGGGCTTTGACAGCAAATAACGATTTTGCTGGCTCCACAGCATGGACACGATCCACGTCGTTCCCAAAGTCCGAAGGTAAAAATCTCTGGGGACAATTATACAATACAGTATTCCTACTTCAGAAGGCCTTCTATACAAAGGGAGACTTTACAAGAAACTCGGAGTTTAGTCACACCCAAGGCATTTGTGACTTAAGAGGTTGTGTACCCTTCGACAGCTAAGAATCCCCTCATCAGCTAACCCCTCCCCCTCCTTTGTATAAATAGAGCATCATTATAGAAGGAATGTTATCTTCATACATCTATACTAGGGTCTCTTAGGCCATGAGAGATTAAGTTAATTAGGGTATCCAAAAAGTTTGTAAGAATAATTTTAATGTTAATATTAATTATACAAATTGTTGAAATAAAACTTTAATTTTAATTGATTAAAGAACAGCAAAGAAGCACTTGAAAAAATGAAACATTTCAAAAACTGAACATTGTGGTAATAAATGTTAAATCCTAAGAGGCAGGATAGGTCGTATTATTTTATGAGGTAAAGTTTTTTTTTTTAATTAAAAAAATGGTAGGACAAAAAAACACTCTCAGTATTATTATCGGCTAGAATGTTAATGACATGCTGAAATTGTTGGTAGAAATTCATCCAAAAGATTACTACACACTCGACTAATCTCTAAATAGCAAGAGATATTTCTCGGGCAATTGCTCAACAAATAAAATTTTAGTGGTTTCGGAGGGATCTAAACTAAACTCGCTTTCATGATAAAGATGAAAGTTAAAACTACTTGTGTCAACCCACTTTTTTATCAGGGGAAGTGATATTTTATAAAGAAGAAGTTAGATTGAAGAGGACAACCTTAATATTAGCAGCCTCCTTAATTGCAGAGATGATCTTGACTTGATCGGCAAGCTGCAAGTGACCCACCGCGGATATGACTACGTCCACCTGCTTCATGGCTTTACCAACTTCTCATGATTGTACAAATCTCCCTGACATAATTACCATTTCAAACTGTAATAAATATATAGACGCAAATGGATGAATTGAACTCGACTTCACGATTATAGCCAGACACTAGAATATAGTAAGAGGAAAACTTACAGGGACCAAATTAACGCCCAAAGTTTTAAATTTGTCGAGGAGTTTTGCCTTTGCAGGGTCAGAGATTGTGCATTCCCTGACCAAAGCGAAAGTGGGATGTCCATTCTGTGCGCTTGCTTCCACTATATGCTTACCGATGTAGCCGGTGCCTCCAATGATCAAAATCTTGCTTTTCTCAGCCATGGACACTACTACTTCGTACGCACTTCTCACTCTCACCCGTAAATTTTCTTTCCAAAATGGCTTCGAGTAACGTAATGTTCTCAGTCATTCATTCATCAGCGACAGCAACGGCAAAACGGCCCATGTGGAATTACAACAATACCCTTTCGTTGCAAAATAGTTTCTTTTTGGGTAAAATATGTTTTTGATCTCTCATTTTATCTAAATTTCTGTTTTTAGTCCCTCATAAATTTTTTCTGTGTTTTTAGTCCCTCAAAAATTATTTTCTTTTATTTTTAGTCCCTGACATTAATTTTAACTGTTAAGTGATGTCGTGATGAGTATAATTTGTACTTGAAATTTTTTTGTTTAAGTTTCTAGCAGTTTTTAACTACTGTAAATTTTCTGACAAACTAAAACTGTCAGAAATGTTAAAAAAAATAATAAAAAAATAAAAACTTCAAACACCATATTATCTGAAAATCACAAGAAATGTCACAAAAGTAAACATTTCTGATCACTAAAAAATTTGTAGCGGTTAAAAGTCACTAGAAACTTAATTAGAAAATTTTCACATCACTTAACAGTTGAAATTAATGTCAGTGACTACAAACAAAACAAAACAATTTATGAGGGACTAAAAACAGAATAGAACAATTTATGAGGGACTAAAAACAGTAAAAAAGTTTATGAGGGACTAAAAATAGAAATCATGATAAAATGAGGGACAAAAACATATTTTACCCTTTCTTTTTTTACAGAGATAATATAATTTGAAACAAAATTTACTGGCTTGGTGTAGTATAAAGATCACTTCCCACTTTAGGGTAAGTTGTAGTCTTGTAGATGAAGAGTACCAAATATTAAGAACAAGTCATATTTTTCATTTGCGACTTTTTTTTAATCCAAATAATAATAATAAAACTTAAAAAATATAGCATTCATGTATAACAGACACTAATTGTATTTTTATTATTTTTTTAAAAAATTAAGACACAACATAAGTCTTGTATATTACACATGACTTGTGTTTCTTTTTTCTTGGAAAGTGATATTCATTCCACTCAAATTGTACACTTGGTGATCACCTAAAAATATTGTTAATTTTATTTTATAAGTAGTTAATAATATTATGAGATTATTGACTATCAGACAGGTTAATTACATATAAAAATATAGTTAACTTTGTTTTACAAATGGTTTATAATATTACAATGTTATTGACTATCAGATGTAGTTAATTACATGTAAAAATATGGTTAACTTTGTATCACAAATAATAAATAGTGTTATGAAATCATTGAAATATTTAATAATAATTAATTAATCACATGTAAAATAAAATTAACATAATTAACCACAATTATTAGATGAATGTTGGATGTAAATTTTGATATGTACGAATATCATATCAGTACAGTTTTTTCTTTATATATTTTTTAAAAAGGTGATTCATATTTCAAAATCACTTGTTAATTGTTACTAATCTATTATGTTATCCCAATTTGATTGCTACCATTTTCAATCTATTACTATCTAAAAAGCAAATATGCTTTAAACATGTATTACTGCTTCTTTGATTTGATTAGGTGGTGCATGCAGGTCTCGTTCATTTATGAAAATGAGACATGCCTTTTAGGCTCTCCCTGTCCATTCCTCCAAAAATTTTCAGTGACCAACTTCTTCCAGATGTTTCCCTTCTGTCTTTGATCGGGGCAAGAAGGTAAAACACAGAAAGAATGAAAGCAGAGGCAGAAACTCGGTTATTAACTCAACTCGTAAGTCGTAACTTAAGTATTTATTATTATTATTCAACTATTCAAGTAGGATTGTAGGAACATTCTACACATGAAAAGCATGATGACATCACATCACTGAGCGATCTTTTGACATAAAACACAATCTTCCACTCTCCCTCTTTACAAAGCAAATTAACAGGTTTACAAAGCAAATAAGAAGCAACAAGTAGCAGAGGCCAGAGGCAGGGCAGTACTTTCCGCGTTAAACTCCAAATCAACAACTCGGATTATTTAAATATCCGATCACAAGAGCGAGAGCATCTTTCTCGTTTTAATTCTCAAGCGAACTGACCAAGGTAATCTTCCACGGTGGTGTACTTAACATCCGGGTACAACTCAGAAGCCTCAACCCCAAAAGAAGGCTCAATCTCAAAGTTGGTGTGATCACCCTTCACGAACACCGAGTGGTTGATTGCTAATACCACATTGATTGGAAGAGGTGCCTCTGCACGCAAGAAATTAAAAGGAATGTGAATATATATCATACGTACCTTCAGCTTAATTTGTATTCACTAGGACTAAACTAAGGATATATTAATTTATACAGACCTTCAATGTCCTTGAGAACCTTCTCCTCTGGTACATAAATTTTTTCAAGGGTCTTGCCAATCTTGTTCTCCCACAAGGCAACAAGCTCGTTGAATGAGTAAATGTTCTTAGGGGGCCTGAGGTAGAGAATCTTGTTCAATGTCCTAGGGTCATCCACAGCTCTGATGGTGTAGGTTCCAATGTCCTCTTCCTTGTTGAAAATTGCTGCAAATATTCAAGAAAAAGATACACATTACAACTAGGCACGTACACTAAATAATATTAATGGATGTTGCTGCTACTAGAATTTACGTAGAAATGTGGATGTAGGTAGGTAGGTAGCTAATGTTATATTGTTACCTTTGAGATTTCCATCGCCCAAGATAATGACTTTGTCTTTAGGTGGAGGTGGAGCAAAGGCACCCGGTTGTGCTAATGTGGGAAGAAAATAGCCAGCGAAGTAGTTGCTGGAAACGTACGTATAGGGGATGCCTTCGGCTTCAATGGTACGCCGAATTTGGACTTTGATAGCGAATGCAGATTTTGCTGGCTCCACAGCATGGACACGATCCACGTCGTTCCCGAATTCAGAAGGGAAAAACCTCTGCCAACAACACACTTTTCCTACCTTACAATGCTTACTAATTCCAGTTTAACGTAACACTAAATTTCAAAATCATAGAAAATTTATAAATGCAAATATCTTATTTTGTTATCTACTTTTTGTAAGATACTTCTATTCTTGATTTTTTACTGAGTAACTACCATTTTTTTTTTGTCTTGCTAACCAGTGTCCTTAGCTCTAAAGGTACTGATTAAGGAATTAAAAAGAAAAAATATTTATTGTGAAATTTATAGGAGAATGCAAAAAAAACAATCATGGGTAGCGTAATTTTCCACCTCCCAATAAAAATTTTTCGCCTCCCAATTTTCCGCAATTTTTCCTAAGGACATTGGTTAGCATTTGTCTTTTTTTCTTCTTCATATTTCATCTTCTTTTTTAGTGTACAATAATCACATTGAAGTTCGACCTATGAACTCATGCATGCTATTCCAACTCTACCACTAGGCCGATCCTAATGATTCATATTATATCTTCTATTTGACTTACTTTTTCTCTCTATAGAAAGTTAACTGCACATTCCTATTTTTCTATTTAATCTATATTTTCTCTCTTTTTTATTTTTATTTAAAAATATATTGAGAGACACCGGGTATATATAATATATTTGATAGAAAAATAAATTTTATAAGTAAAACAGGTATCCACGAAGCAAATATTATGATCCCCGGCTCCTCTCAACAAATATTATGATCCAACTCCTCTCAACATGTTGATTAGGCATGGCAAATAAACCCGTATTCATGGGTATCGCCCCAAACCCGCTCCGACTTTAACGAAAAATACCCACTTTGACCGAGTACGAGCATTACTTGATTTTTTTAAATGGGGATGGGGACGGGGATGGATATCAAACTATACCCATACCCGCCACCATTATATTTTTTTTATAATTTTTTTGTCACAACATATATATATATATATACATTATAATTTTAAAAAATATAAATTAAATAGCTTAATAGTTAAATAATCTAAATTATAATAATAGTTAAATAACAAACTTAAAATTATACATTTAATTAAAAATATAATTTAATTCTTAATTATTTGCCTTTAATTCCTTTGTTATTCATTTTTATATATATTATTTGAATTAAAACATAATTAATAACTTAATATATAATTTATTTAAAAATATATAAGTAAATTAAATTATAAAAAATAGTGTAGTGGGTTATCCGTGGGTATACCCGAATCCGATAAAATCTGACGGGAATGGGAATGAGTATTAAAATCTTAAACCCGCACCTTTTATACCCAAACCTGTACCCGTCCCGTCTTTTACGGGAATGAAGACGGGGAAAGTCAAACCCGTTCCCGACCCGTCTCGTTGCCATCCCTAATGTTGATAGCAAAAAAGAGCTAAATATTTTTAGAGAAAAAAAAAAGTTAACCACGTGAAGCAAACTATTTTAGTAATTCTAGGGAAAAAAGAGGCACTTCTACCTCATAGTTTCTCTATATTTTCTTTTATTTAAAAAAAAATAAAAAAAGTTAATGAAACAGAATAATAGGTCATGGAGGTTACGATATTATATTTGTGGATGGTGATTGTACTATTAGTTGAAGGGACAAAGGATACTCATATAGATAACGTTATCATAAAGGAAGTGGTATAGATAACATTAATTTTACAACGAATTGTCAACTTACTGTGTACTTGATTTTTTTTTTCACAGATAAAGATAATAGACAATTAATAAAAAAAATTTGGGTTGGACAATTACTAAATAATTGATACCTAGTGAGTGCACTAGTATTTTTTTAAAAAATAAAAGCACGATTAGGAAAATCTATACTAATTTTAAAAAGGAAAATATCCCAATAGCAATACAGACGTATATGAAAGTGGTGGCTGTAACTAAAAAGGTTGTCCCGTTCCGGTAATTAAAATGGTAGTGGTTGCAACATCGATGGAATATTTCTTCAAAGCAGGTCAACACGATTACCTGAGAAGTCCAAGTGGTGGGGCATCATTCCCACTATGGCACTTTTCACGTTTGTGGCGTCGCTGGTTTCTGTCTAGTCTAATTTTCTATTCTACCCGTTTTGTGGTTTAGGTTTTCTTTCTTTAATTCAATGAGCAATTAATAATTTTTTTCCACAAAACAGTGTAATTTGTTTTTAAAATTACTAAACTAATATAGCTTTCGAAAATTTATTAATATGGGATTCATGAATATGATTTTTTATTAGACATACTTTTTGGCATTCAATAATTTCTAGGAGACTCTTCCAAATTCCAATCGAATAAGCCATAGCATGCATGACTCATCTCATGTTGATAATTATTTTTGAAAACTATACTAAATTGATAATTTTAGAAGCAGATGAAGTTGTAACAAATAATTGAGAAAACATTTAAACATAGGGGATCTGCAAACTATGAAGTTAATTAATGTTGGTATTTAGAATTGAGGAGATTGAAGTGGACAAACCTTAACATTACCGGCCTCCTTAATGGCAGCGATGATCTTGACCTGATCGGCAAGCTGCATGTGACCCACCGTGGATATGACCACATCTACCTGCTTAATGGCTTTGACTAAGGTTTCGTGATCGTACAGATCCCCCTGCCATCGCCATTTCAAACCGTAATTAATTAATTAATATGCTCACTCTTCATATACACCTACGTACATACATGTTAATTGAAAGAAAATACTACAAACATAATAAAAGAAAATGATGATATCTTACAGGGACCAAATTAACGCCCAAAGCCTTAAAATTGTCGATGAGTTGAGCCTTGATGGGGTCAGAGATTGTGGATTCCCTGACCAAAGCAAAAGTGGGATGCCCAGCCTTTGCGCTTGCTTCCACTATATGTTTACCGATGTAGCCGGTACCTCCGATGATCAAAATCTTGCTTTTCTCAGCCATTGATGGACTTCTAACTCTCACTCTATACTTTTCTTTCCAAATCGCTTTGGATTAAGGTCCTCTCTGCGCGAACCTGCTTTAATAGCATGCCGACACGCCTGAAATTACCTTGATACCCTTTTGTTGCAAACACTTCAGTAGACTGGACTGCACCTAGTTAACTTGTTGTAAATCATGTTAAAATATTATATAATATAATTTTAAATAAATGTTCACGTAATAGTGATTTTACGTTGAAAAATTTATTCTGAGTTCAAAATAAATTTAGAGTTAAAGTAATTGTATATAACTTTTATGTTGGATAAAAAATTATATTGAATTTTATCATTTATTTACTTTTAAAATAAAAATATCTGAAAAAATTGTATTATTTTGACATTTATATTAATTGGAATCAATTATGCAAATGCTTACTACTTTTGTTCCTTTTTAACTGTAGATTTTTTGAAAAAAAATTATTTCTTTTTATGTGTTATTTTTAAATTTCAAGATAATATTAATTACTTTTTTGTCAATTATACATTTACTTTTCACTTAATCTTTAATTAATTTACACATATATATTTATTGTGGAGTAGAATGAAAAAAAATAAAATAAAAAATTCCATAATTAATTTATTAGAATCAAGAAACCTTAAACAACAGATAAAAAAAAGAGTAATAAACAACATAATGCATTGTTAATTTTAAGAAAATCCTTAAAATTAGTTACATCATGAGATTAATTAATTCTAAAGAAATATATTTTAAAGCTTTAGTTGAAATAATTTTAAATGTGATATTTATAAAAATAATAGTAGTTTGAATGTGAGATTCATAAAACTTTTAAAAATGTATTTATACTTATATTACAAAATAATTTTATTTATTATTTAAATAAAAAAAATTAAAATTTATTTTGAAATAATTTTTGGATATGAATATTTTAGAAAAAAATTATACCAAATTTTTTTATAAAAAAATAAATTGAAAAAATACTAAGAAAAAGAAAACTATAAAATTTAGATAAACAATTTTTCTTTACATAAGAAGAAAGTAAAGAAGAAAAAATTATTAAAATGAATTATTTAATATAAAAATATTTTAACTTTCTTTATATCTAAAATATTTATATATCTTTCTCCCTGTCTGTAAAGGCAAAAATCATAAGAAAGGGGTTGAATTGTGATTTATAAAAAATTTCACAAACTTTTTATAAACAACTTGTATCGTCTGTTGAACAAGAGAGAGATAGATTTTTGAAGAAAACATTTTTACAGACGATACTACACAGATGAAAAAAAAACCTTTTTAAGAAAAATAGATTTAAATCACAAGACAAAGTCAGTTCAAGCAATTATAGATAATGAAAAAGCAGGAAAGACAAAACAGAAATTTATATTGGTTCGTCTCATCCCGAGACTACATTCAGTTCTTCATAAACCACCAAGTTCTACTAACTTTTTCAAGTTACAAGTATTCTTCACTGTCACTTCTAGCTCACCCAAGTAATTTTTCATACTTAGTATCTCCAAGCTAAAAACTCAAGTATTCTTTACTACCAAGCCACTTCTGGCTCTAAAACAAATCACAAGATTTGTTTTTGAAAGGGCACACAGACTTTTTAACTATTGTCTTACAGACGGATATACAAAAATTAAGAACTAAGTATTTTTCTCTCAAGATATACAAAGTGATTTGAGAGCTTTTTAACAAAAGAAATTTTTACAAGAGAAAGAATGAAGACTTGAAAGAATGTTTGAATTTTGAATTCAGTTCGTGTGTTCTTTATGCAGCACTTCAAATCTTCTTCTTTATATAGACTTGCTGAGGAAGTAACCGTTATCTCTAAACAGTCTTCTTTCTTGCGTCTGACCATCGTCTGAAGGAGGGTAGTTGAAGGGCATTTAATGCGAGCATTAAATACTTGTCACCAACTAGTCATTTTGAGCTGATAAAACATTATGCTTATCTTTCTTGAGATATACTCCATATCCTTCTGTTACAGTGGTCACATATCTTGCTCAGACAAGTACTCATTGCTAGCTGTAGCGTGTCTTTTGAGGCGAGTAAAACTTCTGAAACTTTGACTCTTTTCTATGTTCCCCTTTATGCACTTCGACAGATCATAGGAGAATGTTCTTATGAATATACTCTGCAAAACATATTACAAAAAAGATAGTACATTTACTATGTCTTTTAAATGCTTCTTCAGACTTAAGCGTTTGTCTGTGTATCATCTGAATCTTACAGACACAAATATAATGTTTTCGTCTGTTGATATTTATAAGACGTAATTTTTTTATTTAATATTTATTGTGCATAAAATTAAAATAATTGAACGTTTCGTTCGGCTTAAATATGACATTAATCAATAATGATGACTAATGTCGTGTTCACTCTTCAGTGGGTGATCATCTGTGGGAATCTTGATTTGAAAGCAAAGGAGTTGGTGAGTTTTGAGTCCCCACTTTCCAACGAAGTATGGTTGGTGGAGAGCTATTTTTCATTTCAATATTTCATACCCACAGCTTTCGGCCTTAAACATTTTAGAAATACGCATTTTATGTTAAAAGTATCGGTCTTTGTAATCTAGTATGCTTATAATATACATTAATCATTAAACATAATATTTTTATTTATAATTGCTTACAAATAATTTATTTTAATTTTTAGTTATTAAATAAATATTTACTTTTATGTTTTCATTCTTTGATATATGCCCCCAAAAATACATTAACAGTATCTTAAAATCATTCATCAAAACTACAAGTATAAATGTATCTCAAAGAACAAAAACAACGTTAATTTAAATTGAAAATAGCATGCAAATGCTACACAGCAACCAACAAGAGCTGGCGATATTGATGGAATAAATATTTGACATTGAATTTAAAACAGAAAATAAACAAACCAACTAGTTGCTGAACTGTCTATGACACTCGAGTTTGTTTCTCGGAACGGTACAGTATTTTCCTGCCTGTCAACTAATGATGTGAAGTCTCCCCCTAGTTTTAGACTTTTATACTTATAATAATAAATAAATAGCATACTGTTACAAATTACAAATAAACTGATATAAGAAGTTCGCTATTTGTTTTTAGCAACATTCTAGAAGGTTGTTGTATGGAAAACACTTTATTACGTTCATTGTATGTGGACAGTTTTAAAGAGATAGATTCAAATTTCTAAGTGTGTGTTTGGACTTTGGATTATTGTTGAAAATGTGAAATTTAGTTTAATTCAACTTTGTAAAATTTAAGTTTAGTTAAAAGAATGTTTAATGTAATTTGATTTATGTTTGAGACTTTGTTCAATGAAAAAATACGAGAAGAGTAACTTTGAAATAAAACTTAATTTGAATGAAAGTCACGATCAATTCAACTATAAAAACGGTCAAACATACACATCATAAATCATAAGAAGTGTAAAATACAACATAGATTTTATTGAAGTTATTTTAATATTATTTTCAATTTGTAATTGTGCCTAATAAACACGCACATACACCAGTTATTGTTCTTTTAAAGATCTTTGGAAGGTGGATGTTATGATAATTTTAAGATTTAACAAAAAATAAACAGATTAATTTAATTTATTACGTAGTTACTCCGTATTATTAATAAATAATAAATATTAATTGATATATTATATGTACAAGGACCGATCCAGGAGTATATTAAAGGGGAGTCAATTTTTTTTTTTTTACACAACTATTTAAATATCTAACTTCTAATAAATAATTATTTAATAAATAATAAATTTAATAAAAAATATTAATTATTAATTTTATGTGTAAAACTAGAGATAGGATCCACTAGTAGAGGAAATTAAGCACATATCAACCTAAAAATCTATTTTTATTATTAATTTTCTTTTTTTCTGATATATATACACAAAGGTATTGAGGGAGGGCTCCCCCCCAACACCCAAATCCGTCACTGTATATGTAATAGCAAGTTTGGTGGTTATCACTTATTTTATTTACGTTATTAATTGTTTTTTATTTAGTTTTTGGGCTTAGCCCAATTTGGTGGTTATCCTTTCTTTTATTTTTTGGAATTTAAGGGCCACCCTCTTCCCAAAATTTTATGGGGTGCAAAAAGTTACTGCCTTATTTTATCTCCAATCTTGGAGAAGGTAGGCCAGGCTCATCTGTGTTGATCGGGTACGTGCATGTTTTTCTGATTTATTTTTTCTTCTGATGTTTGTGTTATTGACCTTAGTTCACCTATGCCTCTAATGCTTTTTTGGCTGTGGTTTCTTGTATATCTCAAAAATTGTTTCCTGCATCTTTCTCAAATACTTTTTGGGTAAACACTCATTTTGGTTCTGAAAGTGTGTGACGCTGACAGATTGGTCTCTGAAAGATGAAAAATTTGAATTTAGTCTCCGAATGTGTAAAAAGTACGACAAATTAGTCATGTCGTTAACTCATCTCTATTAACCTTAACGAATGTGCCTACGTGGCACTTCAGTGATGACGTGGCAACTGACAGTTGCCACGTGTCATCCATGTGGTTGCCACGTGTCTAAAAGTTGAACTTAACAACTTGCTGTCATTTTAGTCCCTGAACTTAACTCCTTACTGACATTTTGGTCCCTGAACTTAACCACGTATTGTCATTTTGGTCCCTAAAAACACTTTCAAATTTTCAATTAAGTTTCATGTTGCATGTAAGTTATTAACATAGACATTATCATATCCCCTAACTTCCATTTTTTATCCCTCATATTTTTCAACTTCCTCTTACCAATTCCGCCATTTGAATCTATATATTATATAAAATACAGTTGTTGACTAGGATTGGTAGTCCACGTGTCACATTCCGGTGACATTTTATATTTTTAAATAATACCATGAGAATCAAAATTCAAAACATATTATATAAAACACAGTTGTTGACGACTAGGACTGGTAATCCACGTGTCACATTCTGGTGACATTTTATATTTTTAAATAATATCATAAGAATCAAAATTCAAAATTATATTTTGAATGTTTGATAACCTACATAATATATTAATATTTTAATTAAAGTAATTGTAAAAATTTACTTATATTGATTCATTCAATCTTTGTATTATTATTATTATTATTATTATTATTATTATTGGATGATATTATGAATTATGAAAAATATATATTATTGGATGATATCAAAACTTATTTTAGTTGATAAATTATTATTATTTTAATAATAATAAATATAAATATAATTAAATTAATAAAAATTTAAACTTTAAAAATATGTTATTTATCAAAATGATATTGATTATTAAAATTTAACAAATATAAATTTATGAGATATATATGTCACGCTATGAAAAAAGACATGAATTCATAAAAAGAAAAATATGATGTAATTTTTTAAGAATTAAAATTGAAGTGTAAAATTTATTATATAAGCATAAACTTTTTTTTATATTAATATAATAAATTATAAAAAAATAAAGATTATTATCTTTTAGATTTAATTGTACCCACTACAAGTTAAAAATTGAATACAAGGGATCAATTTTTTATAATGAGATTAACATTTAAAATTAAGTCTAAAGTTAGAGTATAAAATTTAAATTAATTGCAATTAACTTAAGTCTTTTTTAATCTGAAATGCATGACATTAAAATATTTTAATAATAGTAATAAATATAAGTATAATAAAAAATTATGTTTTAAAAATATTTTAATAAAGTAAATTAATTTAATCTTAATTTATGATAATGATACAATAATATAATATGATTGTTGAGTCATAAGACGAATCAGGACCCTCAATTATTTTGATTTTATGCAAAACAAATATTAAGTAAAAAGACTGCGTCTTATAAATGCCAACAGACGAAAACGTTGTATCTGCGTATGTAAGATACAGATGATACGTAGACAGACGCTTAAGTCTGAAGAATCATTTAAAAGGCATAGTAAATGCACTATCTTTTTTGTAATCTGTTTTGCAAAGTATATTCATAAGAACATCCTTCTAGGATCTGTCGAAGTGCATAAAGGAGAACAGAGAGAAAAGTCAAAGTTTCAGAAGTTTCTCTCGCCTCAAAAGACGCACTACAACTAGCAATGAGTACTTGTCTGAGCAAGTGATGTGACCACTGCAACAGAAGGATATGGAGTATATCTCAAGAAAGATAAGCAGAATGCTTTATCAGCTCAGAATGATTAGTTGGTGACAAGCATTTAATACTTGCATTAAATGCCCCTCAACCACCCTCCTTCAGACGATGTTCAGACGCAAGAAAGAAGACCGTTTAGAGACAATGGTAACTTCCTCAACAAGTTTATATAAAGAAGAAGATTTGAAGTGCTGCATAGAGAACACACGATCTGAATTCAAAATTCAAGCATTCTTTCAAGCCTTCATTCTTTCTCTTATAAAAATTTCTTTTGTTAAAAAGCTCTCAAATCACTTTGTATATCCTGAGAGAAAAAGACTTAGTTCTTAATCTTGTATATCCGTCTGTAAGACAATAGTTAAAAAGTCTGTGTGCCCTTTCAAAAACAAATCTTGTGATTTGTTTTAGAGCCAGAAGTGGCTTGGTAGTAAAGAATACTTGAGTTTTTAGCTTAGAGAGACTAAGTGTGAAAAACTACTTGGGTGAGCCAGAAGTGGCAGTGAAGAATACTTGTAACTTGAAAAAGTTAGTGAAACTTGGTGGTTTGCCAAGAACTGGACGTAGTCTCGGGGTGAGACAAACTAGTATAAATTTCTGTGTTGTCTTTCCTGCTCTTTCATTATCTATAATTGCTTGAACTGACTTTGTCTTGTGATTTAAATATGTTTTTCTTAAAAAGGTTTTTTTTTCATCTGTGTAGTATCGTCTGTAAAAAGGTTTTCTTCAAAAATCTATCTCTCTTGTTCAACAGACGATACAAGCTGTTTATAAAAAGTTTGCGAAAATTTTTATAAATCACAATTCAACCCCCTTCTTGTGATTTTTGCCTTTACAATGATTGTAATTAATTTTATTTATATAATTGATAGAATTGATATAATCTTAATTATAATTAATAATAATATAATTGATTGCAATTAAATGGTAATCATAATTTTGTAAAAAGAATATTTCCTTAATATTATGATTATGTTTATATTTCATAACTGATAAATAAATATTGCTATTAACTGATTTATACAATTGAGGCAATATTATAATTATATCAAATGTCAATATTGTTGAGTCATAAGACAAATCAGGACCCTCAATTATTTTGATTTTATGCAAAACAAATATTAAGTAAAAAGATTGCGTCTTATAAATGCCAACAGACGAAAACATTGTATTTGCGTCTATAAGATACAGATGATACGCAGACAGACGCTTTAGTCTGAAGAAGCATTTAAAGGCATAGTAAATGCACTATCGTTTTGTTATCTGTTTTGCAGGGAATGTTCATAGAACATCCTCTTAGGATCTGTCGAAGTGCATAAAAGAAAATAGAAAGAAGAGTCAAAGTTTCTAAGGCTTCCCTCGCCTCAAAAGACATGCTACAGCTAGCAATAAGTACTTGTCTGAGCAAGTGATGTGACCACTACAGCAGAAGGTTTTGGAGTATATCTCAAGAAAGATAAGCAGAATGCTTTATCAGTTCATAATGACTAGTTGGTGACAAGCATTTAATGCTCGCATCAAATGCCCCTCAACCACCCTCCATTAGATGATGGTCAGACGTAAGAAAGAAGACCGTTTAGAGACAATGGTTACTTCCTCAGCAAGTCTATATATAGAAGAAGATTTGAAGAGTTGAATAGAGAACAACACATGAACTGAATTCAAAATTCAAGCATTCTTTCAAGTCTTCATTCTTTCTTTTGTAAAAATTCTCTTTGTAAAAGCTCTCAAATCACCTTGTGTATCCTGAGAGAAAAAGACTTAGCTCTTAATCTTGTATATCTGTCTGTAAGACGATAGCCAAAAGTCTGTGCGCCCTTTTCTCAAACAAATCTTGTGATTTGTTTTAGAGCCAAAAGTGGCTTGGTAGTAAAAAATACTTGATTTTTAGCTTGGAGAGGCTAAGTGTGAAAAACTACTTGGGTGAGCCAGAAGTGGCAGTGAAGAATACTTGTAACTTGAAAAAGTTAGTGGAACTTGGTGGTTTGCCAAGAACTGGATGTAGTCTCGGGGTGAGACGAATCAGTATAAAATTTCTGTGTTGTCTTTCCTGCTCTTCTTTTTTCTGTAACTGCTTGAACTGACTTTGTGTTATGATTAATATCTATTTTTCTTAAAAAGAGTTTTTCATTTGTGCAGTATCATTTGTAAAAAGGTTTTTTTTGCAAAAAACTATATCTTTTTGTTCAACAGACGATACAAGCTGTTTATAAAAAGTTTGCGAAAATTTTTATAAATCACAATTCAACCCCCTTCTTGTGATTTTTGCCTTTACAATTGGTATCAGAGCTCAGCCTCTAAGGGTTGAGCACCTGATCATGTCTAGAGGAAAAGATCTAGATGGCCAGTCACGACAATCAGTTCATTCCTGAGGGAGCCTTTCTAACAAGGCCTCCAGCCTTTCTTGGAGATGACTATCCCTACTGGAAAGATCGCATGGAGATGTACATCAAGTCCAACCAGTATCAACTATGAAACATCATCATAAATGGAGATATTCCCATTACAAGGCCTGAGGATCAATGGACTCAAGATGACTACAACATCCTTCAACTCAACAACAAAGCTAGATATACTTTGACATGTGCTTTAACCAGAAATGAGTATAAGAAGGTGCGTAGACTAAAGTCGGCCAAGGAGATTTGGGATTCTCTCTGCACCAACTATGAAGGAACAGAAGATGTTCAACTAAGAAAAGCTGCCACTCTGACCAGACACTATGAGAGTTTCTCCATGAAAGAAGGAGAAAGTGTCGATGACATGTTTGGGAGACTTAAGGTTCTTCTCTTAGACCTGGAATCTCTTGGGCACACGTACACTAAAGCTCAGGTAAATCTGAAGATTCTTGACAGCATGCCCAAAGTGTGGGAACCCAAGACCACAACTATCCAAGAAGCAAGGAACATGAGAACCTTGTCTTGGGATGAGTTGCTGGGAGTTCTACGTGTGCATGAAGTGCACCTGCAAAATCGAGATCAACTACCTACAAATAACGCTATCAAATTCGCTGCTCTCAAGGTTGGTGAAACCAACACCATTAAAGAAGAAAAGATAAGAGCCCCCAAGGCTCTGAAAGTTCAAACAGAAGAATCAGACGAAAGCTCTGCCCGATCTACAGACGATGAGGTTGTCCTCATGGCAAGAAAATTCAAGCATATGCTGAAGAAGAAGAACAAATTCAGACAATCCTCCAGGAAAAAGGATTCCAGATTCAAGAAGAAAGATAAGGAGGACAGTCAAGAGATCATCTGCTTTGAATGCAGAAAACCAGGACATATGAAGTCTGAATATCTGCGGTTAAAGAAAAAGAAGTCCTATAGTGGCAAGAAAAAGAAGAAAAGTCAGATGGCCACATGGGACGACTCAGACAGTGAGCAAAGCAGCAGCTCAAACGATGAACAAGCAAATATTTGTCTGATGGTAGAGAAGAAGAAAAAGTTGAGGTAAAAACTTATTCTGAATTTGAAAGCTCATCTGGTTCTTCATCAGACGATGAATAAGAGATGCCTTATGACGTTTTACTTCAGAACTGTCATATGATCTCTCAGCAATGTAAAAATTTAAACAAAAACTCAAACAATCTGTTTGTGAAATAGAATTGCTAAAGAAATCAAATGCAGAACTAGAAGAAAAAGTCAAGACTCTGGAAGAGAGCCTATGTCAAACCAGGACCCTTAGTCAAACAGACGATTCATCAATAGTTGAAAAACTAAGGGAAGAAGTAGCCTGTTTAATTAAGGACTTTGGGAAGTTTCTGGAGAGTTCTAACACTCTCACTATGCTATTAAAATATCATCAACATCCCCATGATAAATCTGGTTTAGGCTTAGAAAAAGATGCATCTGCTTCTACTCAGTCTGATCCAGACAAATGCGACTTCTGTGAAAAATCTGGGCACTCCAAGTTTAGATGCATAAATAAGAAGAAGCAAATGTCTAAGGGCACTAATGTTGCTGGACCCAAAAAGATTTGGGTGCCAAAGTCTTAGATTATTCCTATTTCAGATATCCTTGGTAGGAAAAGGCAAGGGTTTGAGTTGGTACCTGGACAGTGGTTGCTCACGACACATGACGGGAGAAAGGTCTATGTTCCTAGACCTAAAGTCGGTTGAAGGCGAAGCAGTTGCCTTTGGAGGCATGGGAAAAGGACCATCACAGACATAGGTAAAATTGGTATGTCCTCCCTAACCTCCATAGACAACGTCCTATATGTTGAAGGTCTGACGTATAACCTACTGAGCATAAGTCAACTATGTGATAATGGTTATACAGTCTCCTTCAACAAGGACAGATGTATAGTCAAAACAGATGATGGCAAGTCTGTCTTTTCTGCCAGATGACACAACAATCTGTATGAAATTGATCTTATAGATTTTAGCAAGAAGAAGGTAACATGTCTGCTATCTAGAGAAGATGAAAGATGGATTTGGCATAAAAAGCTTGGGCACGTGAATCTGAAACACATTTTGAAAATTTTGAAAAAGGGTTTAGTAAGAGGATTGCCTGATATTTCTTGGAAAACCCATCTTCTTTGTGAAGCATGTCAAAAGGGGAAACAAATTAAAACTTCTTTTAAATCTAAAAATGTTGTTTCCACCTCCAGACCGTTGCAACTCTTGCATATGGATTTATTTGGTCCTACTAGAACATTGAGTCTGGGCGGGAAGAAATATGGCTTAGTTATTGTAGATGACTATTCAAGATATACATGGGTATACTTCCTAGGCCATAAACATAAGTCTTTCAAGGTGGATAAAGGTGTCTTTCTAGGATATTCTGATACATCTAAGGCTTATAGAGTTTTCAATACAAGGACCTTAGTTGTAGAAGAATCTATCCATGTTAAGTTCAATGATGGACTAACATATGATAGGAGACTATCAGATCTTGAGGATGATTTTGTAGATATGCAGATAGGTCCGTCTACAGCACAAAAGTCAGACGAAATTCAACCCTCTCAGGAAATTCCTCCTCAAATTGAAGGAGCGTCTGATTCTCAACCACAGACAAGAGACTGGAAATTCGTAACTTATCATCCACAAGATCAGATCATAGGAGATAAAAAAGAAGGCGTAAAGACTAGATCATCCTTCAGAGATCAAGCATCATACACTTTCGTCTCAGAAATAGAGCAAAAAACAATAGAAGAAGCCATGACAGACGATGACTGGATCTTAGCCATGGAAGAAGAATTGAACCAGTTTACCAGAAACGACGTCTGGACCCTAGTCCCCAAACCAAAGAACAAAAGTATCATTGGAACAAGATGGGTCTTCAGAAATAAACTGGATGAGCAAGGAAAAGTGGTAAGAAACAAAGCTAGATTAGTAGCTCAAGGCTATAATCAGCAGGAAGGTATAGACTTCATCGAAACCTTTGCTCCTGTAGCTAGATTAGAAGCTATAAGAATCATGCTTGCATTTGCTGCTCATAAAAACATTAAGCTTTTTCAAATAGATGTTAAGAGTGCCTTTTTAAATGGTTTTATTGAAGAGGAAGTTTATGTTAAACAACCTCCTGGTTTTGAAGATCCCACTCTTACAGATCATGTCTTTAAACTCAAGAAGGCTCTGTATGATTTGAAACAAGCACCTTGTGCTTGGTATGACAGATTGAGCTCTTTTCTTTTAGAAAATGATTTTATGAGAGGCAAAGTAGATACTACTCTTTTCAGAAGAGAAGTTGGCAAAGATTTCATTATAGTTCAAATTTATGTTAATGATATTATCTTTGGAGCTACTAATGAATCTCTTTGCAAGGATTTTTCAGATATGATGAAAAGCGAGTTTGAAATGAGTATGATGGGAGAACTTAAGTTCTTCTTAGGACTTCAGATCAAACAAGACAGTAAGGGTATCTACGTTCATCAGCAGAAATATACAAGGGAGCTTCTTAAGAAATTCAAAATGGAAGATGCTAAACCAATGAAAACACCAATGCATGCTTCCAGTCCCTTGAGAAAAGACGAATCAGGCAAACCAGTAGATCAGACAATCTACAGAGGTATGTTGACTCACTTCTTTATCTTACAGCCAGTAGACTTGATATTATGCATAGCGTCTGTCTGTGCACTAGATTTCAATCAGATCCTAGAGAGTCTCATCTTAAAGCTGTTAAAAGGATCTTACGTTATCTAGTGGGAACCACTAACCTTAGTCTGTTCTATAAGAAAAATCAAGATTTCAGGTTAGTAGGATATGGTGATGCAGACTATGCAGGAGACAGAGTTGAACGAAAAAGCATAAGTGGAGGATGTCACTTTATAGGATCCTGTCTCATCTCATGGGCAAGCAAGAAGCAGAACTCAATTGCGTTATCTACTGCAGAAGCAGAATATGTGTTTGCTGCAAGTTACTGCTCACAACTGCTATGGGTAAAATATCAGTTAGAAGATTACTCTAGTTTTGAAAACAATATACCTGTATATTGTGACAATACTAGTGCAATCAATTTATCAAAAAATCCCATACAACTAAGGCAAAGCATATTGAAATCAGATATCATTTCATTCGTGATTATGTTCAAAAAGGTGTTTTCGATATTAAGTTTGTAGATACAGATCACCAATGGGCTGATATCTTTACAAAACCTTTGTCTGAAGAACGTTTCGTCTGTGTTAGAAATCATCTGCATATGCACATACTTTCAGATTAATGTTTGCATTCATCAGATGATACCCTTCGTCTTATTTTCTTCATTAATCTATTGGAACTAATGTGTGTTCAAGTGTATAGACGTTAGAGTGCCCACGTTCACAACGGTTATAAGTATTTTCATTTTTACTCAAAATGTGCACCGCCCTTTTCGTCATGATGAGATAGTTTTAGAAAAGTTTTTAATGTTTTTAAAACCGCTCTTTTTATGACGTTCTCTCTCCTCTCTCATCTTCTCTGGTATAACAGGACGAAGTGCCTAAAGAAGAAGGTTCCTTTGATCTTTCTAATCTATCTAAAATCCTCTAAGTTTCTCAAAGACTTCAAAGATCAAAACTTTCTCCTTTTCTCTTTTCTAAAACCTAACCTTCTGTGAACAATGGCACCAAGGAAGCAAGTTCCATCCTCTGCTACTCCTCTCATCCGCAACGTGGACGAAGCCACTGCAACCTTTCCAGAAGAGCTTTTCATTCCTGGAAAGTGGGCGAACCTAAAGGAGTTGGCAAAGGAAGGCTTTAATGTTCTGGACATGTTTACCAGAGTTGGGTGGACCAACTTCGTTGGAAAATACAATGTCTGGTACCATGGTCCATATGCTCTTTTGTGGGGGACGACCAAGATGGAGGATGACCAATGCATCAAGGGGACGATTGGTCAGACATCAGTAGAGATCAGTCCTGCAACCATAGCTAAGGCTATTGGTTGTGCT
The DNA here is from genome assembly GCA_026413185.1 of Pueraria montana var. lobata. NCBI lineage: Eukaryota > Viridiplantae > Streptophyta > Magnoliopsida > Fabales > Fabaceae > Pueraria > Pueraria montana. The sequence goes on from CM048652.1 coordinate 5,664,779, forward strand.
GAAGAGGGTCTGGTCTTCGACAAAGACTGGGAGAAGACCATCACCCCAGAGACGGTGGACAAACTTCTCTATGATAGGGTGAGACCTGCAGACGAAGACCCCAAGAAGAGAGCTGCAGCCATTAAGATCTTTCTTTGGTCTGCCAACATGACCCATGTCTGCAGACTCTTTCACAACATGCTTTTCAACATTGTGTTCCCAAGGACAGGGTCAAGGGACCACGTGAGTGAAAGAGACAAATTCTGCATCTACAACATCGTTATAGGAGAGAAGATCAATCTCCCATATTTGATCTTCTATCATCTGGAGTAGGCCTTCAAAGATAGATTCTCCATGAAGAAGCAAAAAAACCCATTCCTTATTGCATGTTGTTCACTCAACTAATGAGGGATGCTGGTGTTGATCTGACGGAGTTTGAAGCTTCTGGCGGACCCACACAGGTGATAGGAACCACTTTTGTGAGGATGGGTATCGCTCACAAGTTCCCTAAATGGGTAAAGAAGCAGGGAATCAAGGTGAAGAAGGAGCCCAAGGAGGAATTGTCTGACGAACCTGCGTCTGTCGCAGAGACACTACCCCAGCCAAACCTACAAAGACCAAACCAACCACTAGATGCACCCAACCTCCTTCCTCAGACCAACCTAAAAAGATCAAACAACAACCATCTTCAGACCCTCCCTCATCTCTAAAGAGAAAGATTTCAGACGCACCATCTGAACAAATCCCTGAACCTCCACTCAAAAAGCCTTTCACCAGAACCACTAAAATCTGCATCATCAGCAAAGCCAAACTCACCACCTTACCAGAATCCCAACCTGAACCTCAACCTTCACCTTCCCAAACCCAAGAATCAGATGTTGAGATTCTTGATGCACCCCTCTCTAAACCCCAAACCTCTTCCAAACCCAAGCCTGCACCCAAGCCCAAACCTTCATCTTTTCCTCCACCAGCTAACAAAAAGGAAGCAGCAACCATCAGAAAAGCTCAGGAGCTATCAAGAAAGGAAGCTGCTAAAAAGGCTAAGCTAGATAAAAGCCTTGAGGAAAAAGAGCAGATTGAACTAGAACAATCTGTGGTAGAGTCTGTTAAGACTTTATCAGCTAAAGAACAAAAGAGGAAGGATGTTGAAGAAGTCTTGGCTCCTGCAGATGCTGTTGAAGAAGAAGAAGCAATGGAAGAAGCTGTTCTTGAGTCTATTAAGTCTCTTTGTAAAAAAGAACAGAAGCAAGCAGCATTGGAAGATCTCGGGAGAATTGAATATGCCCTGATTCAAACTATTGAGATAGCATCTGCTGAAATGGCCAATAAGCAAATGGAGCTTCAGACGCTCACTATAGACGACGACGCAAACGACGCTGAAATAGAAGAACTGAATGAAGCACTTCTTCAGTCTGCTTTGGAGGCAAGCACCTAAGGTCTAGATATTGGAGAAAACCTTGTTGAAACTGATGACTCAGGTCCTTGCGCCATCTACAGACCAATCACTGAAGAGGATGAAAGAAAGGTAGATGAGCACCTGGCACTGTCCGCAGACGATCGTGTAACATCCAAAAAAAAATCGTAATATAATTATTTAGTTATTATATGATAAGGATTTCTTAATCATATAATTATTTAGCAAATAAAAAGATTTAGATATTAAATAAGATTTGTGGAGATTATTTAATAATAACAATAATAATAAAAAGATTAGGGTCTGCGTTAGTAATATTCAGCTAAAACCAAATATGAATATTGCAAGTTTTAGAATAAACAAATAATATATAGATATCTAGAATAAAAGATATAGCTTTTAATGGAATAGAAAGATTAAATAAAGAATTTAATCTTTTCGGCAAAAAGGAATTCGTTTGAATTCCTATAATAATTAAGAAGGAATAAGAAGATTGATAGGATAAAATAAAATCTGGTATGAGATTAGACATTTTAAAAATAAATAAATAAATAAATAAATAAATAAATAAAAGATAAAAGATAAAGAAAGATTGGTTAAGCCAAATCTGTTGAAAATAATAAAATATATCATGCAATCAAATCTTAAATCATGTACAACACTTATATAAGGATAGGTAGACAGATCCTTTTCCTAGAACTAGAATCACATACTTACTAAATAGAAAATTAGTGGGATGCTTAAGGATTGAGGAGAAGAAGGAAACGAAAGGAATCCCGTTGACGCAATCAATATAGAAGAGGAAACATAAAGAAGAGTGCGAATTACTTGCTTCAAGAGGTGAGTAAAACACTTATCTTTCAAAACTTCCATGGTATAATTCTCCTACGGATGTTTTTCTTTTACTGGGTTCTTGATGTAAAGAATTCAGAATTTACAGTGTTTTAGAGGTTTTGATCACATAATATCAAGTATAAATTCGAATTGGTTGAACTTCTTTAATCGATATGCAACGCTGAATGCTGCGGTAGTATTTTTCTCTCAAGTCATATGCTAAACTCCAGTAGCGGTGTTTTACGACTTCTTGTGCATAAAATAAAAAGGAAAAATCTGCGTGGCATAAGTTCCTTTAAAATTGGCAAAGGAGATTTCCAATTGCATGTACGGAAGTTTCCTTCCTATTTTAATCATTGTGCCGTCAGTACATATATATGAATTTGATTTATATTAGAATCATGATGAATATAGGTATATTGATACGTAGTTGATGTGTACATTCATATACTGTAGTTTCCTAAACTGCACGGTTATGCCTTTGCATAAGGATATATTATATGTTTATAAGTCTATATTATGCATGCATGTATGTGTGTGTGTGTATATATATATATATATATATATATATATATATATATATATATATATATATATATATATATATATTGGGTGGTTTTCCAGTATTAATTAATGTTACAGCGTTACAGTGTTGTTATGATACGACATTGAAAATTATTGTGCTAGAATTTGAGATACCTTCATCTGGGATGGGGATGAAATTTATGATAGATACCTCCATCTGGGATGGGAAAGAGATTCAGATACCTCCATTTAAGATGGGGAAGGCAGTGGGACACCATTGCATGGATATGAGCTCATAGATCGTTATGAATCTGACATCCACACTGGTTCTGGGAACCAAAGAGTCAAGTCTAGTGATTCTGGGAATTACTGAGTTGTGTCTGTGATATTTATTTGAATGCATTGAGGTGTTAATATTTTCTTTATTGAGAATGTTATGGGTATAAATTGTGGTTGTGGTAATTTGACTTTTATTGGAATATATATATAATATTTATTTTAAATTCTTTGCGGGTACCGTAGCTGAGTCTTTTCTGGAGTACCGCGCCGGCTGGGAACAACACTATTTGCGAACTTTTTAGAACTTGTTTTATTCACTGGGATTATCATCTCATTAAAAGTGTTATTTTCAGAGCACGAGGAAGTTGTTGAAACTGAGGAGACTTGAAGACCTAGTTACATTTATTTTAGCTTGGTTAGTATCTTAGGATAAATGCCGGATGTGGCTAATTTCGTAACACTTTTAGCGTTCGTTTCTTTTAGATGTCCATAATTGAGATTAATGTTTTTCTTTATAAGGACTAATTTATTTGATCCTTTTCTATGATATTTGAGGTATTTGAAACCATTGTGGATTCGGAAATTTTATATTTTACACTATATTTTATTATGGTTGTTATGGTAACGAAGGGCGTTACAGATCGCGCTGCCAAACAGATGGCCATTTATGGTTGCACATCGTCTGTATCGACAAATGAACTTTAGACTCAGACTGATGAAGACATGCAGACTTAGACTGAAGATGAACTGTTTAGACGAAGAAGGTATGCAGCCAAAGCCACTCTCTTTCTGGGGTACATTTATGGAAGTCTAGCTCTGGACCTTGCTCCAAAGTACAGAGGCTATGACTGGATTTTCTGGAGAAGCCCCGACATTCCACTTCCTCCAGTACAACCACCAACAGACCCAGACGTTAACGTCAGATACTACCGTGGATGGAAGTGACCCAGAGTCAATAAATGGGAACACTGCAGCAGGGAATGGAGGAGGAAGCGAATATGCACTAATGAGGATCAAGTCTTTATGCTTGATTCTATCAACTTTGTAGAGTTGTGGAAGAAAGGTGTTCTTGGGATTGATCCCTTCAATCTTCCCAACTTTGAAGTTCTTCCAGAAGAAGAAATGCCTACTCTCTCATGCTATAAGGAGGAACCTCAATTCAGAATCTTTCCTCCTTGACAGACAGCAGCACCAGACCCAAACTCCATTATCTTCGAGCATAATCTGCGTGGCAGACACAACTATCCACCTGGAGCCTCAATCTGAAGAAGGCTCTCAGTGCTCACTGATGAGGTACCTTTTTATGAACCTGTCAACCTTCAACAGATGATGGGTCTGCTAGCCTACCTCAATGTGATTCTCCCCTGGAATCATGCTGAGCCAGGCCATTCTGTCTATTTTGAAGATATTAACTTGGACGATCCAGAAGCAAGTCCAACTTTTCATTTATGGGAATCTTTAGACTACTCTGCAGAGTTGCGTATGAAGCTGCAGATGTATAAGGAGGAGATCAAGAAGAGGCAAAACTCCTTCAGACAAATCCAAAGATGCGCACAGACGTTGCCTCACTTCCTAGGCACACAATTCCACTGTGTGGCCTCAAATCAAACCCAATTCAAGCTTGCTCTAGACAAGGTTATCCCAATCCTTCATATCTTGAATTATAAGGGTAAGGAGAAGGCTGAAGATGAAGACGAAGCTCCTCAAAGAAACATTTGAGTGCGAAGAGGCAGACCCTTCAAACGGGAGATTGAAGCCATCTTTTAGAAATCAACTGCTGAAAGAACGTCTGAAGACTTAAAGACCATCAGACGTGTATGGAAGTTTGATGCTTTCTGCTCTGGTCTAGAACCTGAAGATAAGCCTCATGCAGATGGGTATCATCTGAAGATAGGAAGATGTTATCAATGCCACGGACATTAGGCTTTCCCATCTTCATCTGACCCTTCCGACATCATGCGCTGGAAGTCCACCTTCTACTATCCATTTGATAGGGACTTCTCCTTTGTGGTGCAGCTGCCATATTCCACCTTCTTCTTCTCCATGCTTATTCTGGGCTTTGTACAAGAACCAGAAGATGATCTGATGGCCATTGAACCATTCAGACCTCCCATCTCTGAAGAAGAAGTCCATGATCTGTATGCCGAACTATGGGCAACCAGAAAAGCTCTGCGTCAAGCTTTGGCAGATAGAAAAGCTCTCGAGGCTGAGCTCAAAAAGTGGATCAACATAGATGCCTTCTTCAAAGGACGCTGCCACAGACGCACTCCCACTCCACCAGGATCCCATATGGTGCTATCATCAGACTCTGACTTTGATGGTCCCATTCCTGGGGAACCGGGTTTTGCTGATCGCCATGCAAAAAGGGGAGAAGGGAAGAGTAAAAAGAAATGAAGATAAAGCTACGGGGGAGCTACATCTGAGGGGGAGCTAAGGGGAGGGAAGAGTAAAAAGAAATTAAGATAAAGCTATGGGGGAGCTACATCTGAGGGGGAGCTAAGGGGGAGGCCAAGAAAAAGGAAGAGTTTTTTTTTCCATCTGTATAAACACATCATCTTGATGTGAAAACTCTTTCAATAAGACAAGTTGTTTGATTACTCATCAAACTTGAGTCTTCTTTTCTCTCTGTTTAAATTCTATGCTTATAGTTAATATTTTCTGTAGCTCTGATACATCTTTTTACAATATTTGCTTGGCATCATCAAAAAGCGGGAGATTGTTGAGTCATAAGACGAATCAGGACCCTTAATTATTTTGATTATATGCAAAATAAATATTAAGTAAAAAGATTGCGTCTTATAAATGCCAACAGAAGAAAACGTTGTATCTGCGTCTGTAAGATACGGATGATACGCAGACAGACGCTTTAGTCTGAAGAAGCATTTAAAGGCATAGTAAATGCACTATCGTTTTGTTATCTGTTTTGCAGGGAATGTTCATAGAACATCCTCCTAGGATCTGTCGAAGTGTATAAAAGGGAATAGAAAGATGAGTCAAAGTTTCTGAAACTTCTCTCGCCTCAAAAGACGCGCTACAGCTAGAAATAAGTACTTGTCTGAGCAAGCGATGTGACCACTGCAGCAGAAGGTTTTGGAGTATATCTCAAGAAAGATAAGCAAAATGTTTTATCAGCTCAGAATGACTAGTTGGTGACAAGCATTTAATGCTCTCATTAAATGCCCCTCAACCACCCTCCTTCAGATGATGGCCAGACGCAAGAAAGAAGACCGTTTAGAGACAATGGTTACTTCCTCAGTAAGTCTATATATAGAAGAAGATTTGAAGTGCTGAATAGAGAACAACACATGAACTGAATTCAAAATTCAAGCATTCTTTCAAGCCTTCATTCTTTCTTTTGTAAAAATTCTCTTTGTAAAAGCTCTCAAATCTCCTTGTGTATCTTGAGAGAAAAAGACTTAACTCTTAATCTTGTATATCCATTTGTAAGACGATAGGCAAAAGTCTATGCGCCCTTTTCTCAAACAAATCTTGTGATTTGTTTTAGAGCCAGAAGTGGCTTGGTAGTAAAAAAAACTTGGGTTTTTAGCTTGGAAAGACTAAGTGTGAAAAACTATTTGGATGAGCCAGAAGTGGCAGTGAAGAATACTTGTAACTTGAAAAAGTTAGTGGAACTTGGTGGTTTGCCAAGAACTGGACGTAGTCTCGGGGTGAGACGAATCAGTATAAAATTTCTGTGTTGTCTTTCCTGCTCTTCTTTTTTCTGTAACTGCTTGAACCGACTTTGTGTTGTGATTAATATATATTTTTCTTAAAAAGAGTTTTTCATTTATGCAGTATCGTTTGTAAAAAGGTTTTCTGCAAAAAAACTATATCTTTTGTTCAACAGTCGATACAAGCTGTTTATAAAAAGTTTGCGAAAATTTTTATAAATCACAATTCAACCCCCTTCTTGTGATTTTTGTCTTTACAAATATCAATATGAGTAGTTTCCGTAATTAATTAATATGGTTATAAAAGCAGTGAGACTAGGAGTTGATGATGGTGGAATTTCTACTATGGGTCTTGAGTTGATGATGGTGAATTTTCTGCGATGGGTTATGGGATATTTGCAAAGACAATTATTGTAAATTTCAAGTAGCGTTCATGATAGGGCATGGTGGTGGTTTGATGGAGTTGCAGGTTTTTTGTTTTTTTTATATTATGTTTTCTCCGTTATTTTTCTTCTTCTTTTTATATTCCTGTATTAACATACTATATATATTTATGTGGTTAATTGATTTGAATTTGTGACAATAGATGGATGTGAATCTCTATTGTCCTTTTTTTTACATGTATCTTTTTAAAAAATAAATAAGTATTTGATAATTTATTAATATTATTTAATACATGAAAAGACAATAGTTTTTTAAATAACTTTTAATAAAATTATAATAAAAATGTTAAATTGTTGTTTATCAAAAAATATATTAAATTTTTATTTTTAATTTTTAAGTTTAATTATAATTTATTTTTAAAGTATTAGAAAATGTCTCTCCCAAACGTAAAATATTACAATATCACATCAAAGTTAATACAAATGAATGTGATATATAACATTGCGTTTATATGTAATCATTTAAATATGTGTTATTAAATTTATATTTTTACGGGATGTTAAATTAGTGAACTCCATAAAAAATATTTTAATAGAACAATATGTGAGTTCTTTTAGTTTAAATTAATTTTCCTGTTATTTTCATCTTATTTTTGTTGTATAGTTTTATTTGTCTATATATAGAAAAAATTTTACTTCAACAAAGTGGCATTCTGAAATTTAAATTTATAGTTGTATAATAATTTTTTTAAATGAGTTGTATTATAAAATAAACACATATAATTATCTTTTATTATTTTTATTAATAAATAAGTTCCTTATTGCGAAAATTTGAATTAGTTTTAGATCTTTTTTTAAACAATATAACAAATTAACAACATTATCAACATACTTTGTACTTACAAAAAAATCATTTCCTTCTCAATAAACCCGTGCATCGCACGGGTATTATCTAGTTATACTATAAATATTAAACTAATTTATGAGTGATCTCATAGTAATGGTTAACGGCTAAATCCAGGACCTTGCTAACAAGATTCTATATGGTTCTAAACCATATCTTCTATCCAAATCAAGTTGTTATCTTATATGCTATTAATATGTGTAGAATGTTAAATTAATTATTTAATTAATCTATTTTTATGGAATAACATTAATCACAAAAAGACAGTTAAAAAAAAACTTGAGAATCACGAAAGGGAGAAAAATGAAAGTGTTAGAACCATTTGCTTACATACCCTTTCGACGAGGCAATATGAAAGTTGTGGTTTTCATGAATTACTACCGCAAAGTATATATAGACATCAAATAATTTTAAATGTAATAGTTACTTGAGAGTGTTGCTATTTGAAAATTTTTAATTGAATTGTAATTTTTTAAAGAAGCTAGACAATGTTTATTAAGGAAAAAAATTAAATAGTTTTTTAAGATGTTTTTGTGTTATTTTCCTATTAGAATTGATGTTTCAATTGAATAAATGATGAACTTTGCATGCAGATGGTGGAGGTGAAAGTCAAGATGAACTACAAAATGTAGAAGAGGAAGGTGAAAAATATGAGGGATATGGAAGTAAGGGGATATGGTGATGACTATGTTAATAATTTAATGTAACATGAAACTTAATAAAAAAATTCAAAAGTACTTTCGGAGACCAAAATGACAGTACATGATTAAGTTCAGGGACCAAAATGTCAGTAAGTGGTAAAGTTCAGGGACTAAAATGACAGTAAGTTGTTAGGTTCAACTTTTAGACACGTGGATGACACGTGACAACCGCCAATTGCCATGTCATCACCGAAGTGTCACGTAGACACATCCGTTAAGGTTAACGGAGATGAGTTAACGGCAAGTAATTTGTCGCACTTTTTGCACATTCGAGGACTAAATTTGAATTTTTCATCTTTCAAGGACCAATCTGTTAGCGTCACACACTTTCAGGGACCAAAATGGATATTTGCCCTTTTTTTTTTTTTTTTTTACCTTTTGGATTGGTCAATTCAGAATGTAAATAGTGTAACAAATCCAGATTATAATTTTACATTTTGAATTAGCCAATTTAAAAGCCAAAAAAATTCAGATAGCAATTTTTCGGTATACGAAGCAACAACATGCTTTTTTTTTTTTTTTTTCTTTTCTTCATTAAAAAAAAGCATGTTTTTTCTTATATTCGAATGTTGTTGAGTTTGATCCATGTATAACTGTTCTTTAGAAGCTAGTGTTATTATCTTTTGGCTACGTATCCAAAGCTAAATTGTGGATGGCAAACTGGCAAAGGAATTAGTCGAGGCTTTTCTATTTACATCCGCCGTTTGTTAAATACACTCATCTTTTCTATTTTTTTAATAGAAAATTGCTTACATAATCTTTTTCTTCTCTCTTTTTCAAACATTATTCCTCCTCCTTCTGTTTGACCACACTTTCCTTTCTGGTTTTATGGTACTCTCTCACTTATGATTTCACCACACCCTCTCTCATTTCTCTTCTTGGTGTTTTTTGGTAATTTCATTTTTTGGACTATTTTCCGGTGATGTGTGTCATTAACCAACTACTACCTATGATCCCTTGACCGATTTTGCAAAAGTTTTTTTAACCATTAATTTTTCCACGTCTCAAAATAATCTACAAGAATAGTATGAGTTAATCAATGCTACATAGCAAATACTAACTTGCTTAGGATTAGAACACAGACAAATAAAACGTGCTGCACGATTCCTTAACCACAAAGTCAAACCAGTTCAATATGTTAAAAATATTTATTATGGGTTAGTATCAATCAATAATCATTATATTATCTTTTAATATCATCAATTAGACAATCAAAGATATGATAACGATCATATGAAAATTAAGAATATCTTGGATGGGATTATGATAAGATTGATCCTGTGATGGGTTGGGTCAATCATTTAGTAAATATCCTATTGAGAGGTCCCTACCTGCTGCTAGGGAATTATAAATTCGCCATCCCATTAAGCAAATTTACACACACACATTCTCTTAGAAAGTTTCCTAGAAAAGCGGGCAGTAATCATCTCAAGAAGCAATTAAGGATTCCTCCTACGTCAAGTGTTACCATGGAGATGAACGCAAACATTATTACTGTTCATAGAATAACATGCTATATTATTATATTATATCTATGTGTTGATGTTCCTTTTATTTTCCGTCAATTGATATCAGAGCCTGCTAGATACATTTTATAGCTGTTATCGTGTGTAAACCCTTTTCTTTTCTCATTTTCTTCATAAGATTAAACAGAGGTTCTGCCCCTCCTTTCTTTCCTTTTTCACTTCAAATTTCATCAAAATAAAATTGCTTCTATTTGAGTATGAAATCCAAAATTGTTTGAGGGCTTTTCTTCCTTATCATAACTGGAACAACATATCCAAAATTTGTATTATTTCATGAACAAATCTGAGAGAATTGAAAGTGTTTGTTTTCTCGAAACCTTTAAACCTGAGAACCTCGAACCATATCACTCACACAGAATCGATCGTTTCTTTCTCGAAATTGGTTTAGGGCTTTTGTAGATCAAGGGATTTCGAACAAAACCCATGTTGGTTGGCATATTTTCATCTAAAAACGAGAGTGAATTTCGAAATCAAAGTTTCCGAACGAACTCATTGTTGCGCGAAAGTTGTTCATGTTTTTCGTTCATGATTGTGGACCGATTTCCTGAAATTGGTTGAGGGGTTTTGTTCCCCTTCCATGGACGAACCAGATGCAACCCGTCTTGCTCCCTTTCGTCGCCGGAGATGGCGGATCTAGTCGGATCCCGTCGCGGGTCCCGCCCAACCCGTTTTCTGATCTGGGCAAGTGGTGTAATGACGCCCATTCGCGGGCCCAACGCGTGGGGGCGCGTGGGCCCACTTCTGAGGCCCATTTTTTTTTCATTTTTTCCCCAAAAAATTATCTATTTTATATTCTGAGAATATTGGTATGCTTTCTGAAATTTTATGAGCATCATAGAATATTTACCTGATTTATTTGATATTTGTTTTAGAATTTCAAATATTATTCTATCAATTTTGGACTTGATATTTTTGCTATAATTCCTTACAGTATTAGTGATTTTAGTATAGGGTACTCTCCCTTGTTATTATGCCACTATAAAGGAATTTAAAAATTATTCTGCATAATTATGCACGACAAAATTGTCATTATCTCTTATGCATAATTTTGTTCTCTTAATTTGCATTACTATAACTCGCCTATCATGGGTATAGTGATGTGAATTTATGTGTTTGTTGTACAATATCGCATGATATATAAATTGTCATTTTCTTTTGCGCATAACTTTACTCTCTTAATTTGCATTATTATAACTTGCCTATCGTGGGTATAGTAATGTGAATTTGTGTTGATTGTACAAAATTGTTATTGCTATTAAAATTATGCATGATATAAATTATCAAATTTTATGATAAGCATAATTTTTCTCTTAATTTACATAATTGTAATCTCACCTACGTGGGTACTTTTGTGTGAATTTCGTTAATTCTATGACATTAGTAATAATTATATCCTATCGGTATGTTGTTATTAGTGTGATTTGTTATCATATAATGTGCTCTTCTTTGCTCATGTTAATCAATTTCTTAGTACCCTATCGGTATTAGGATTTTGGTAATATAAGTTATAGTATATTATATTTTGTGTTATTTTCTTAAGGACTCTCTCTTTGACTGAACTTCTCTTTGAATCACATAATGTTGTTGTGACGTTCAGTTTTCCTCCCTAATTTCGTCAAAACTTTGAATGGGACAAATCATGAGGATTGGAAAGAGTCTTTGGACCTTTACTTGACCATTGGCAATCTGGATTTGGCTTTGAGGACTGAAAGGCCTGCACCTCTTACTGATCAGTCTTCTGAGGCTGAGAAGATTTCTCATGATAAATGGGAACACTCAAACAGGGTGTGCTTAAAGGCGATTAAGTACACTATGGAGAAATCTATTAGACAAAGCATTCCAGATAAGGATAATGCCAAGGATTTTCTGAAAGTCGTTGGTGAGAAATTCACAACCTTTGATAAGGCACAAAAGAGTTAGTATCTCTCTCTCTTGAGAAGACCAAATATGATGGCATCAGTGGTGTACGTGAGCATATCATGAAGTTGGTGCATTACAACAATAAGTTGAAGTCTCTCAAGGTTGAAGTTGGTGAAAACACCTTGATTTTTTGCATTCTTGAATCTCTGCCTCCACAGTTTGACATCATGAAGACCTCATATAACATCCAGGAACATGATTATGGGTGGATAAGTTGATTGCTACAATCACTCAAGAGGAGGAGTCAATGAAGAAAGCTAAGACCCATAGCATTCATTTTGCTGCTTCTACTTCAGGCACCAAGGGTGCTAATAAGTTTCACTACAAAGGAAAGCATAAGAGAAAGATTGCAGAAAAGGCAGCACAACATCTGGAGCCTAAGAAGAAATTCTTTAAGGGTAACTGCAAGTATTGCAAGAAATATGGCCACAAAATGGAAGACTGTGGTATTCTGAAAAGGAAAGAAGAAAGGCAAGGTAACCTTTCAGTTCTAACTTGCTTTGAATCTAACATAGTTGATGTTCCTCCAAATTCCTGGTGGTTAGACTCGGGTGCTACTATTCACGTTCATCCTTCAATAGTAAAGTGTGTCCAGAAGGTAAACATAAAGAAACGACTCCTATATCAACTTCATTGTTGGAAACAAACGAAACAGGATCGATGAAACCTTTTCTATGTTATGGCATAGACGTTTGGGGCATATCTCTAGGCCTCGAATTGAAAGACTCGTTAAGGAAAGTATTTTGTACGAACTTGACTTCTCTGGTTATGGTACTTGTATTGATTGCATCAAAGGCAAGTTCACTGCGAAGACCAGGAATAAAGGAGCAAACAAATGTGACGATGTGCTGCAATTGATTCACACTGACATGTGTAGGCCAATTACACCTACTGCTATGGGCGAATATAGGTATTTCATTACCTTTATAGATGACTTCTCCAGATTTGGATGGATTGATCTTCTTCAAGATAAATCTAGCTCTTTAGAAGCTTTTAGATCCTTTAAAGCCGCTGTTGAATTGAGAACAGGAGAGAAGATTAAGTGTGTGAGATCTGATAGAGGAGGAGAGTATAATGGTCGTTACGATGAAACTGGTAGAAACCCAGGACCATTTGCTAGATTCCTCGATGAGTACGGAATTGAGGCTCAGTACACCATGCTTGGCACCCCTGAGCAAAATGGAGTTGCAGAGAGACGTAATCGCACACTCATGGATATGGTGAGGTGCATGTTCAGCCATTCATCATTACCAGAGTTTCTTTGGGGAGATGCCTTGAGGACCGCTGTGTACATTCTTAATCAAGTACCCAGTAAGATTGTGCCTAAAACTCCGTTTGAGCATATGACTGGGAGAAAATCGAGCTTGAGACATTTTCATGTGTGGGGTTGTAAGGCAGAAGTAAGACCTTATAATACACAGCAGAAGAAACTTGACCTCAAAACTATTAGCGGTTTCTTCATTGGCTATTCTGTAGGTTCAAGAGTTTGTAGATTTTATTGTCCTTCTCACTCTATGCGATTTATTGAGTCTAATCGAGCAGTCTTCTTTGAGGATGATTTGGGTAATGAGAGTCATACTTCACGACCAATCACTCTTAGAGAAGATCGAACCATAATTCTGACACCAGTCGTTTCTCTTCCTGCAGATGTTATAGTCCCAGTAGTTCATACTGATGAACAGGCTCTTGGAAGAGAAAGAGATATACCAAAACTGCTAGTTGATGTGCAACAAAATGATGATATTAATGAAGTGGCTCCCTTGAGACGATCTCAGAGAGTGCGTCAACCTTCTATACCTAATGACTACATTGTGTATCTTCAGGAGCACGAGTTTGATCTCCATGATGATGATGATCCTATCACTTTTCAGGAAGCAATTTCTAGTTCTCATGCTTCTGAATGGCTCAAGGCTATGCATGATGAATTATCTTCCATGTCTTATAACGATGTTTGGGATCTCGTGGAGTTACCTACAGGTTGTAAGCCTGTTGGATGTAAATGGGTCTTTAAGACCAAGCGTAGTCTAGATGGTAAGGTTGAAAGATATAATGCTAGACTTGTGGCAAAGGGCTATAGTCAATGAGAAGGCATTGATTATAAGGAGACTTTCTCACCGGTCTCAACAAAGGACGCATTTCGTGTTGTTATGGCCTTAGTTGCTCATTTTGACTTAGAACTTCACTAGATGGATGTAAAGACGGCCTTTTTTGAATGGAGACCTTGCTGAGGATGTCTATATGGTTCAGCTTGAAGGCTTTGTTAAAACAGGCAATGAAAATTTGGTTTGCAACCTTAAAAAGTCCATTTATGGACTAAAACAGGCATCTAGGCAATGGTATTTGAAATTTGATCAAATTGTCACCTCTTTTGGCTTTAAGGAAAATGATGCAGACCAATGCATTTACTTGAAGACTAGTGGGAGCAATTTCGTCATTCTTGTTTTATATGTTGATGACATTCTTCTTGCTAGCAGTTGCTCTAGCCTTTTGACTAAGACAAAGTCCATGTTGAGCAGCCACTTTGATATGAGGACCTTGGTGATGCTTCCGTTGTTCTGGGCATCCAAATTCATCGTGATAGGTCACGTGGCGTTCTTGGATTGTCTCAAAGAGGATACATTGAAAGGATCCTCAAAAGGTTTCATATGAATGCTTGCTCCCCATGTGCTGCACCTGTGCAAAGAGGTGATAAGTTCTCTAAAGATCAATGTCCTCAAAATGATGCAGAGATGATTGATATGCAAAAAGTCCCATATGCTTCCGCTATTGGTAGTTTGATGTATGCTCAAGTTTGTACTCGTCCCGATATTGCTTTTGTTGTTAACGCTTTAGGGAGATACTTAAGCAACCCAGGTTTGGGTCATTGGAAAGCCATTAAGAGGGTCATGTGTTATTTACAAGGAACCAAGGATCACATGTTGACCTATATGAAGTCTGATCAACTTCAGGTCATTGGCTATTCTGATTTTGCTGATTGCCCTGATGACCAAAAGGCTACTTCTGGCTTTATCTTTATGATGACAGAAGGAGCTATCTCTTGGAAGAGTGTTAAACAAACTCTTACAACTACTTCTACCATGGAAGCAGAGTATGTTGCTTGATTTGAGGCCACTCGTCAGGCCATGTGGCTTAAAAATTTGATTTCTGGCTTTCACATTGTTGAAAGCATTTCCAGGCCACTTGTGATATATTGCGACAATGTTGCTGCTGTGCTTTTCTCTCAAAATAACAAGAGCTCTTCTCGTTCAAAGCACTTTGATATTAAGTATCAGTTTGTTAGAGAGAAAATTAAGGAATTTCATATTCGGATCGAGCATGTTACCATAGAGAACATGTTGGCAAATCCACTAACCAAGGCCTTAACTGTTGGAGCTTTCGTGAAGCATGTAGCTCATATGGGTATAGTTAAGACCTTTGATTTATTGGGTTAGTGGGAGTCTAATGTTATTTTCTTAAGAGACATGTTCTAGATGACGTTATTTTATATCATGTTTCTTGTAGCATTTTCAGATGCTTGGACCATTGTTATATGGCATATTTTCAACTATTAAACTATGTTATTTCGTGTATTCTTTTCTTGTGAGAAATATTATTATTTAACGCACAAAATATGTACCCCTATCGGATATTATTTTGTAACGTTGGAGATTTAGATTTCTTACGTTGTTGATTGTTGTTCTAGTCTTGATGATTTCTATAATAATTATTGGTTCATACTATCCAAGTGGGAGAATGTTAAAAATATTTATTATGGATTAGTATCAATCAATAATCATTATATTATCTTTTAATGTCATCAATTAGACAATCAAAGATATGATAACGATCATATGAAAATTAAGAATATCTTGGATGGGATTTGTTAGAAATAATAATAATAATTAGAAAATGAAGAGTTGTCAGTTAGAATGAGAAGATAAATGAGTTTGAGTTAATAAGCATTAAGGGGCATTATTCTTATGTAACCACTAAGAATTAGAAGGGTTATTGTCATTATGCTCATTAAGTGTGTTAAAGGAAGAGTTATGTAATGGCTATGAGTTACTCTACTATAAATAGAGTACAAATCCATGTAACGTGTATGAAAAAATGGAATAGAATCTCCTCTATTATCTTTAGTCTCCTCTTTCTATTTTTCTAACAAAGTGGTATCAGAGCTTAGGTTCTGGGAATTGAGAGAAACACTTAGTGAGGTGAGAGATGGCAAGCAATGCCTTGAACTTGTTTCAATTCCCTCGTCTTACCAAAGGGAATTATGACAATTGGTGTCGTCGCATGAAGGCTTTGCTAGGCTCCCAAGATGCTTGGGAGGTTGTGGAGAAAGGTTATACCCAACCTGAAAATGAGGATTCTTTGCCACAAAATGAGAAGGAGGCTTTGTTGAAGATGAAGAAGAAGGATCAACAAGCACTTACCTTCATCTATCAAGGTTTAGATGAAGCCATGTTTGAGATGGTGTCCAATGCATTCACCGCCAAAGAAGCTTGGGAGATTTTGAAGACCTCCCTTGAAGGTGTTGACAAGGTGAAGAAGGTGCGTTTACAAACTCTTCGTGGAGAGTTTGAATCCTTGCGTATGAAGGAGTCCGAGTCAATTTCGGATTTTTGCAATAGGGTGATAATGGTTGTGAACCAAATGAAGCGTTATGGGGAGAATATGGAAGATGGTCGTGTGGTAGAGAAGATCCTTCGTTCTTTAACCGCAAAATTTGATTTTGTGGTTTGTGCAATTGAAGAGTCAAAGGACTTAGAATCAATCACCGTGGACCAATTGTTGGGTTCACTTCAGGCATATGAAGAAAGGTTCAAAAAGAGACATGATGAGCCTTTGGAGCAAGTCCTCAAAGCCAAAGCTTCTTTGAAAGAAAATGGAGGAGAAAAAAGCCAAAGAGGACGTGGTCGTGGACGTGGTCAAGGAAGAGGAGGAAGAGGAGATCGTGACAATGTTGATAATAATGAAAGAAGTTATCAACCCACTAGAGTCGTGGAAGAGGAAGAGGTAGAGGCAATTTTGGAAGAACAAATGAAAGGAGGTATGATAAATCTAATGTTGAATGTTATAATTGTCATAAGTATGGACATTTTTCTTGGGAGTGTAAAGCCAATGTTGAATGTTATAATTGCCATAAGCTTGGTCATTTTTCTTGGGAGTGTAAATCCAATGTTGAAGAAAGGGCCAATCTTGTTGGTGACAAAGAAGAAGGTGAAGAGCCAACATTATTGCTAGCACTTAATAATGAAGAGAATGATGATAGGTGCTTGTGGTATCTTGACAATGGGGCAAGTAATCACATGTGTGGTTACAAGGAGAAATTTGTGGAGCTTGAAGAGAAGGTGAAGGGAAATGTTTCCTTTGGTGATTCTTCCAAGGTGCAAATTCAAGGGAAATGTACTATTTTGATTTCCTTAAAAGATGGTGCTCATAAATTAATCAAGGATGTTTATTATGTTCCTAAACTAAAAAGTAATATTTTGAGTTTGGGACAACTTGTTGAGAAGGGGTATGAAGTTCTCATGAAAGATAATTGTTTGTGGCTTAAAGATCAAAACTCTAATTTGATTGCCAAGGTGTTTATGTCAAGAAATAGAATGTTCACTTTGAGCATTAAGACCAATGAAGCAAAATGCTTAAAGGCTAGTACAAAAGATGAAGCATGGTGTTGGCATATGAGGTTTGGCCACTTGAATTTTGGAGCACTCAAGACCTTGGGAGATGAGAAGATGGTGAAGGGGATGCCTTACATCAACCATCCAAATCAATTGTGTGAAGCGTGTCTCCTTGGCAAGCATGCAAGAAGAAGTTTTCCTAAAGAAGCCGAATCAAGAGCAAAGGTTCCTCTCCAACTTGTGCACGCCGATGTGTGTGGACCAATTGATCCTCTTTCATTTGGTAAAAACAAATATTTTTTGCTCTTTATTGATGATTTTAGTAGGAAGACTTGGGTGTATTTCATGAAGCAAAATTCTGAGGCTTTTGTAATGTTTAAAAATTTTAAGGCTCTTGTAGAGAAGGAGAGTGGCTATGTAATCAAGGCTCTAAGATCCGATAGAGGTGGCGAATTCACATCAAAAGAATTCAATGAGTTTTGTGAAAATAATGGGATTCGTCGCCCTCTAACAGTTCCTAGAACCCCACAACAAAATGGGGTGGCAGAAAGAAAAAATAGAACTATTCTTAATATGGCTAGATGTATGTTGAAAGCTAAATCTATGCCCAAGGAATTTTGGGCCGAAGCTGTTTCATGTGCAGTTTATTTGTCTAACCGCTCTCCTACAAGGAATGTCAAAGGTCAAACACCTCAAGAAGCATGGAGTGGAGTGAAGCCAAAAGTTGACCATCTTAGAGTCTTTGGGAGCATTGCATATGCTCATGTGCCCGACCAAGGAAGATCCAAGCTTGATGATAGGAGTGTGAGGCATGTGTTCATTGGTTATGATGCAAGCTCAAAAGGCTACAAGTTGTACAATCCAAACAATGGGAAGATTATTGTAAGCAGAGATGTAGAATTTGATGAAGAAGAGACATGGAATTGGGAGAAAGAAGAAGGCACCTATGATTTCTTTCCATATTTTGAAGAAAGTGATCAAGAAGTTGTAGCACCCAATGAGTTTTTTACTCCACCTCCTTCACCAACTCATTCGATTCATGAAGCATCATCTTCCGAAGGGAGTTCAAGTGAAAGGCCAAGAAAAATGAGAAGCATTCAAGAGATATATGAGGAAACTGATGATATAAATGATTTGTTTTGTCTTTTTGTTGACAGTGAGCCTTTAACCTTTGATGAAGCTATGGAAGACAAAAGGTGGAGACAAGCTATGAAGGAAGAAATCAATGCCATCAAGAAGAATGACACTTGGGAGTTATCAAAACTTCCTAAGGGTCATGAAGCAATTGGAGTCAAGTGGGTGTTCAAGATTAAGAAGAATGCCAAAGGAGAGGTGGAAAGATACAAAGCAAGGCTTGTTGTTAAAGGCTACAAGCAACAACATGGAGTTGATTATGATGAAGTGTTTGCACCGGTTGCTCGTATGGAGACAATTCGTCTTCTGATCTCTTTAGCGGCTCAAATGGGGTGGAGAATTTTCCAACTTGATGTCAAATCGGCTTTCCTAAATGGCTATCTTGAGGAAGATGTCTATGTTGAACAACCGATGGGTTTTTCCATCAAAGGGGAAGAGGAGAAGGTCTTGAAATTGAAGAAGGCATTGTATGGCCTAAAGCAAGCACCAAGGGCATGGAATTGTCGCATTGACAAGTACTTTCAAGACAATGGGTTTGCTCGTTGTCAACATGAGTATGCTCTTTATGTTAAAATTTTTGATAATGGTGATATTCTCCTTGTTTGCCTTTATGTGGATGATCTCATCTTTATCGACAATAACCCAAATTTGTTTGAAGATTTCAAGAAGGCTATGTCTTGTGAATTTGAGATGACAGATATGGGGCTTATGTCCTACTACTTGGGACTAGAAGTGAAGCAAATGGAGAATGGCATTTTTGTTTCTCAAGAGAGCTATATAAAGAAGGTGTTAGAGAAATTTCAAATGTTTGATTGCAATCCTGTGAACACACCCATGGAAGGTAACTTGAAATTGTCCACGCTTGATGGTGGAGAGAAGGAAGATCCTACTTTATTCAAGAGTCTTGAAGGAAGCTTGAGGTACTTAACATGTACAAGGCCAGATATTATGTATGCGGTTGGTGTTGTTTGCCGCTTTATGGAGTCCCCCACCTCTACTCATATGAAGGCAGCAAAGAGAAATCTTCGTTACCTAAAAGGTACACTTGATTATGGCTTGTTTTAATGTCCTTCTAATGAGTTCAAGCCTATGGGATTTTGTGATAGTGATTTTGCGGGAGATGTTGATGATAGAAAAAGCACTACCGGCTTTGTATTTTTTATGGGTGATTGTGCTTTTACTTGGAACTCTAAAAAGCAAGCCATTGTTACACTTTCTACTTGTGAAGCCAAGTATGTAGCTGCGACTTCTTGCATGTGCCATGCTATTTGGCTAAGAAGATTGTTGAAGGAGTTTAACATGGACCAAGAGGAGAGTACAAAGATTCATATTGATAATAAATCTGCCCAAGTTCTTGCTAAGAACCCGGTGTTTCATGAACGAAGCAAGCACATAGACACAAGGTATCATTTCATTAGAGAATGCATTGCCAAGAATGAAGTGGAGTTGATTCATGTGAAGACACAAGATCAAGTTGCAGATATTTTCACTAAGCCCCTCAAGTTTGAAGATTTTAGAAGATTGAGAGCAAGACTTGGAGTGCAGAAAATTTGTTGAGAATTTTCTAATTAAGGGGGGATGTTAGAAATAATAATAATAATTAGAAAATGAAGAGTTGTCAGTTAGAATGAGAAGATAAATGAGTTTGAGTTAATAAGCATTAAGGGGCATTATTCTTATGTAACCACTAAGAATTAGAAGGGTTATTGTCATTATGCTCATTAAGTGTGTTAAAGGAATAGTTATGTAATGGCTATGAGTTACTCTAGTATAAATAGAGTACAAATCCATGTAACGTGTATGAAAAAATGGAATAGAATCTCCTCTATTATCTTTAGTCTCCTCTTTCTATTTTTCTAACAGGATTATGATAAGATTGACCATGTGATGAGTTGGGTCAATTATTTAGTAAATATCCTATTGAGAGGTCCCTACCTACTGCTAGGAATTATAAATTCGTCATCCCATTAAGCGAATTTACACACACACATTCTCTTAGAAAGTTCCCTAGAAAAGCGGGCAGTAAGTAATCCTCTCAAGAAGCAATTAAGGATTCTTCCTACGTCAAGTGTTACCATGGAGATGAATGCAAACTCAGGTTAGCGACTAATGACCCTCAAGCATTATTACTGTTCATAGAATAACATGCTATATTATTGTATCTATGTGTTGATGTTCCTTTAATTTTCCATCACAATATTCCCTCTTAAAAATCTGTTCGGATTTTTTCAGCCCTTTTCAAACAAACCAGAAATACAGTTGTTATGCAGAATTGTAAGTGACAAAATAGAAGCCTTTACACATATAGACACCAACTATAGTCGTATATATATAGAGAGTGACATGAGAAAGAGTCATATCGAGCTCAAGCACTAATCCCATCTCCGGGGTTAAATTTGGATGATCCCAAGTTGGCTACGTGAAACTGTGATGCATACTTGTTGGAAGCAGCTTCTATCACTGGCGATTCATTCAGAAATGCCCAGTTGCTCTTGGTCCACCTGCACTCACCCCAACCATTTGCAAAAGAATTAATTATTTATATATAATTAAAGGGATTAATTCATAATAATAGACCAATTGAGCAATTACAATCTGTAATTTAATTTACCAGCCATTTTTCTTGATAAGTTGCTCTAAACTTTTATCGTCAACGTCCATGCCTAAGGACTCTTTTATGCTGGCCAAGGTCTCGGTACTTGACTTATGAGAATTCTCTGAATCCTCGCATTTGCGGGCCTGTCCAGTGTCCATAATATACATCAAAATTGATTAGTACCTTTCTTTTTTCATATATAAATTTCTGACACATAGAAGGGGCAGAAGTGAAATCTGTAGAGATGTTAATTTCAAAGTCAAACCTTAATAGTCTCAGATAGTTTGGAAATAGCTCTAAGGTGTTCTAACTCAGTCTCCTTCTTTGCTCTCCAGTAAGCATTAATTTCTTCTTTGGTGAGCGATCGATTCCTCTCTATTGTAGCTGTAACAGTAAGAAACTTATTATCTCAACTCGACCAATAGGTGAAGCATAAGTGCATAACATAATATATACGTAATAACACTAGTACTAATTAATTATCTGTACCTGATTCAGGATCCAAGGTGTGAGAGTCCCATCCTGCCATAAGAGAACCCATTACGTTGCTGAATTTCTTTCTTTATCCTAACAAACTTAGTTTCTTAATTGATGACGATTTTCTTGATATGAACATAGCCGTATAAGAGAGATATATATAAG
The DNA here is from genome assembly GCA_026413185.1 of Pueraria montana var. lobata. Lineage (NCBI taxonomy): Eukaryota > Viridiplantae > Streptophyta > Magnoliopsida > Fabales > Fabaceae > Pueraria > Pueraria montana. Next base: position 5,686,893 of record CM048652.1, read on the forward strand.
TGCTGGTATAATACTGTAGTGTAGTGACGAAGCTCCGACTTGTTTCTCTGTTTTGTTCTTATCTCTTATCATTTTTTTTTATTTGTGATGACCTTTAGCAATGTGTCACATACAAAAGTTTTGGGTGCTAAGTGATAACGCTGATGAGATTGATCCTACGATAACGACAAAAATCCCGCGCGCTTATAATTTGGACATAAATAAAAAAATTGAATCCTAGTTTCAGGCAGCACACAGTTTAGAAAACAACGCGGCCATCGGCGACATCCCCACAGGTTTTTGCTTTTTGAGAATTTTAATTGCTACCAATTAGTTTTAGTTTTAGTTTTATTTATCCGCCCCAATTAGTTCTAGTTGTACTCATATTTTTCCTCTATCCTTTCAAGTTGAACACGTAAAATCCTGCTGACGCATGTCTTGCTGGAAGCAGCATCCATCAAAACGAGCGTTAGACACCTGATTAAATAATTAAAGTTTTCTTTTTAAAATTTTAATGTAATTACATTTTTAAGAATCCCATCTTGAGAATCTTAATTTAATTAGAACAGTCCCACCAATTATGAAACGAGTTTTAAGACTGGTTAAGAAAATGAAAAATTAAATAAATTTATTTATCAAAGATTTGCAGCATGTTTAAAGTAATTGTCTTCTTAATGTAAAATGTCCATGTTAAAAAAGACATCTTATTTTTTAAGCAAAAAAAATTAGCATTTGATTCTTGGAAGACCCTCCTTGATTCACGCAGGGGCTTTAGCCCCCCCTCAAACTTCTTCTATATATATATATATATATATTATAATAATAATAATAATATATTAATTAATAATTAATAACATATATACTATTTCCAATAAAAAATTAAATAATATATACTAATTAAGAAACCTGATAATATATGTTATTACTGAGAATATAGTAATCTTTTTAATAATATATGCTACAACTAATTATAATCTAACTCGAAGAGATATATATACTAATTAATAGATTTGATAAAAAAGACATATCTATGACTTTCTATCAATTGTTATTACTGAGACTAACTAGTTTTGTGTATTATTATAAGTCTCATTTATCTATCTATATATCTAATTATTATTATTAACATTATATTATAAACATATTTATATATATTATATATAATTGTTATAAAATTTGATAATTTTTAGTTATTATTATATCTGATGAGTTTGTTCTTCTTTTTTATTGTGAAATTATTATTGTGAATTCTGTTTGATTGTTATTGTGCTTTTGAAACCAAAAAGTCTTTCAAAACTTGAAAAAAAAAATAGTATGAGTTATAAATACACTTGTGTTTTCTTCTTGTATCATTTGAAATAAAAATTAATTTTAGTTTTACATGTAAAACTAATAAATAATTTTATAAAAATCATTATTTAATAAATAATTTATTTGTTAGAAGTTAGATATTTAAATAATTAAAGTACAAAAAAAAATTTAGCCTCCCATTTGATGGTTTCCTGGATCCATCCCTGGTGGTTGTCCATTAGATGACTATGGAAACGCATGTATATGCAAAATGAATAAGAATTCAAACATGCCTTAAATAGTATACTTCCTGTGCTTTGGCAGGTTAAGTTATTGATAATTTGATTTTTATTTTTCAGTCAAAATGATAACAGCTTCCTTGAGTTTTTTTGGAAAGCACGTCAACTGGTGAATTATTTTAGCATGAATGCAACTGTGATATGGAAGGCTGTTCTTATTACCGCCATCCACATCTTGTTTTATTTATTTATTTTGATGTGGAGTTCAAAATTCTTTTGATGATCACCATAGAAGTGGATTATGGATTTTCTTTATGATTTGCTACACTGTCATTTATTTTGACTGAAATGTACTGTCCATTTGTATTTTCCTGACCGTGCTTTTATACTATGCAGCTCTTAAAGAGCTAACCGGGATATAGAAAAGAGAATTATTAAAATTTTCTTTGTATGGAACTTTATTGATTAGTGTATTTTAGTCTTATTAAAAAATGTATTAATAATATGCTCTTTAAGACACATTTTTTAACACGTTTAATAATTTAATAATAAGTATTAATTAAAATTTTAATAACTTAAGAATTTATTATACATATATATCATATATGTAAATATTTATATCTTATTATAATTTTGTTTATTAATTTTTCAATTAATAATTATAAATGTATTTTATTTTAAGTATCAAAAAAATGTATTTTTTTTTTTATAGAGAAAATCTTAAAATGAAGGAGTTAATCAAATTCTAAGAGGCAAATACTAGCTTAGGATTAGAACTTTTTTTTTTTTTTTTTGACTGGAGGATTAGAACGTATAGAACACTGCACACTTAACCACAAAATCAAATCAGTTGAATATTCTCTCTTATTAATCTGTTCGGAAATTTTCAGCCCTTTTCAAAGAAATCAGAAATACAGTTCTTCTGCAGAATTGTAAGTGACAAAATTGAAGGCTTTATACATGTAGGCACCAACTATGAACTATACTCGTGAATATATACAGGGTGACATGAGATTCATATCAAGCACTAATTCCATCTCCGGGGTTAAATTTGGTTGATCCCAAGTTGGCTCCGTGAAACTGTGACGCATACTTGTTGGGAGCAGCTTCTATCACTGGCGGTTCATTCAGAAATGCCCAGCTGCTTTTGGTCCACCTGCACTCACCCCAACCATGTGATAAAATATTAATTATATGTATAATCCAAATCAAAGGGATTCATTATATTATTGACCAATTGTGCAATTACAATATGTAATATAAATATAATTTACCAGCAATTTTTCTTGATAAGCTGCTCCAAACTTTTTTTGTTAACGTCCATGCCTAAAGACTCTTTTATGCTGGCCAATGCTACGGTACTTGACTTATGAGAATTCTCTGAATCCTCGTGTCTGTGGGCCTGTCCAGTATCCATCAAAATATATTACTAGCTGTTTTTTTTTTAAAAAAAAAAAATTCTGCCACGTAGAACGGTAGAAGGTGTAAAAAACAGGGCTGAGATTTGTAGAGATGTTAATTACAAAGTCAAACCTGAATAGTTTCAGATAATTTGGAATTAGCTCTGAGGTGTTCTAACTCTGTCTCCTTCTTTGCTCTCCAGTAAGCATTAATTTCTTCTTTGGTGAGCGAGCGATTCCTCTTAATTGTAGCTGGAACAGTAAAAAAAAAAATTCCTTCATCAGAAATCACAAGTGTTTTATATATTATCTCAACTCGTCCAAATGGAGAAGCATAAATGCATAGCATAATTAATAGCAGTAGTACGTAACAACAATTCTTCCTCTGTTCTAGATTATATAATATTTTAGAAAAAAAAGTTTGTTCTAAAATAAATATTATTTTATAAAATCAATACTATATTAAATATATTTTTTTAAAATTATCTTTAATAAATACTTAGTGAGAGTAATATATAATGATTAATCAATTGAAAAGATAAATGATATATTAAAAAATTATCTAATATTTTTTAAGAAATTTAACAAATTAATTAATAATTACATTCTTTAATACTTATCTCAAAATCTTAAACGTGATATAAATTAAAATGGAGAGATTAGTACTCATTATTCGTATCGTACCTGATTCGGGATCCAAGGTGAGAGAGTCCCATCCTGCCATAAGAGAACCCATTGTTGCTGAATTTCTTTCTTTATCGTAATAAAACCGATGCCTTGCTAAATCGATGACCTATTTCTTGATGGATACTAAGAACGAAGCTGTATAAGCTATATATATGTAAGTGCTGGTGTAGTGTAGTGATCGCGAAGCTCCGGCTTGTTTCTCTATTTTGTTCTTATCTCTTGGCATGTTTTTTTTATTTATGATGACCATTACCAATGTGTCACATCCAAAAGTTTTGGGATAATGATCGATGATGAGAATTATCCTACTATAACGACAAAGATACCGCTCGTAGTTTGGAGTCTTTGGACATAAATATATAAAAAATGAATGTTTTAGGCTTTAGTTTCAAGCAGCACACAGGCTTTAGAAAACAAGGCGGCGACATCCCCACAGTTGAACAAGTAAAATCCAGCTGACGCATGTCCCGTGAAAACGAGTCTTTTTTCTCATCCAAGATTATCAGTATTCAAATATCACTTATTCACGTACATCATGTTAGATACCTGATTAATCGATAGGATCATTATATTATATGTAGTAAAGACTTCTTTTTAAAATTTTAACATAATTACATTTTTAAGAATTCCAACTTTTAACATAATTACATTTTGAAGAATTCCAACTTGAGAATCTTAACAGTCCCGTCAATTATAAAAAGAGTGTTAAGACTGGTTAAGAAAATAAAAAAACTAACTAACAGATTCGTCGCATGTATAAACCAATCGTCTTCTTCTGAAATGTAAAATGTTCGTGCTAGAAAATATCACTTATTTTTTATGAAAAGCAAAAAATTAAGATTTGATTGTTGGAAGACCCTTGAGGATCTTGTGGTGTCCTGCTTAACAATTTCTTCGGTCATGCTTTTTTTAATTTCTGGGAATTAAATAGTACACTTCCCGTGTTTTGGCTGGATAAATCTATTACTCTTAATAAAAGAATGTCCTATTTGGACACATGTTAAATTTTGGACAACTTTTTTCTCTCCTAAATTCCTCTCTCTTACTTTTTACTTTTTTCTTCTTCTTTTTTTATCTTTTTTCCTCTTTCGTATAAATACTTATAAAAAATATTTATCATTCTATTAGCCAAAACTCTTTATTATTATTATTATTATTATTATTATTATTAAAATGATTTTTATATTCGAAATAATATAAATTAATTATTTATTAAATATATTTTATTGATTCAACATCTTTGCAAATAATGTATATTTATAAATATTCATATATAATAATATTCATAATTTATTATATTATTATAATATTATATATTATTTATGTTTTATATTAAATGTTTCTTTTTATGTGTTTTATTTATAAAAAAATATATTCTATAATTTATCTATGTATCTATTATTCTATTCTACTATATTCTTCTATTCTATTCTATTCTATTTACTCTTAATAAAAGAAGGTTTTTGTTAGACACGTTTCAACATTAGGTGAAATGTTTTTCCTCCAAAATTTCTCTTTCTTTCTAACTTTTCTCTCTCTTACTTTTATTTTTTTCTTTTTATCTTTTTTCCTCTTTCATATTTATATTTATCATATAGTTTACAATATTATATATTATTTATGTACTATATTAAATATTTCTTTTTTTGTGTAATATTATATTACTATTTTTTATTTTTAAATAATATGAATCAATGATTTATTAATATATTTTTATTGATTCAACAATATCTTTGATTATTTCACTCTTTTACCGTTAAATGTCATTGTTTTAAATGATAAAATCATGTTATCATTTTTGTTTATAATTCATCTTCATATTTAAGTTAAAAAGTATAAGTTTAAACTATTTGAATGAACTAAATCATTTTATTGTTTATCATTGATAAGAATCATGTTCATATTTAGAAGATAATTTATATTACATTTTAAAATACTATAAAGTTAACAAAATACTATAAAGTTATTTTTATCTATTATACATTATTATATTATACAAACAAGAAAACTTAATCTTTTATATAACACATCACAATTTAGGAAAAAACTTACTGCTAAATTTTCACTTATTTCCTCTCTATTTTTTAATTTTACTTTTCTTTTATTTTTTTAGATTTTTCTCTTCTATTTTCTAAAAAAACACAATTCCTATTCAACTCCTTTTCACTTTTTCCCTCTCTCTCATTTTCTTTTTTTCATTTCTTTTCCTTTTATTATTTTATACTTACACGATTTTTTTATAATAACTACCCATTTATTTATATTATATTACTATTTTATGTCCTTTATTTATAAAAAAATATATTCAATAATTTATAAGCACGTATAATTATAAAAATTAAAATATTATGATTTTGTTGAAATTATGTTTAATTTATTTTAAAATATTTAATATAATAATATGCTCGATGTTATATAAAAATATGTTATCATTATATTAATTAAATGATAAATTTATATAATTACCTATTACATATTAAGATTAATTATAATTTAATTAATTAAATTTATTTTTACTTTAAATCTCTATAAAATTATTTTTACTTGAAAATTGTATAAAATAAATTTAAATAATTTCATAAATAAAAATTTTGTTGATTAATATTTATATTATAAGGTTGAGATTTTTATACTAAAAATTAATTTAAATCTAATTAATGTTTTATATAAATTTGACTCTATGTTTAGAATTAATTTATTTAATATATTTTTATTATAAAATAATTTTAAATTACTTTATCAATAATATCATAATTTAAATTAGTTTTAATTTTATGGTAGAAATCACAAATATTATTCACGGGAGACAATTCTGCTCAAGAGTAATATAGACAACAAAACTCTCTCTTCGAGTATTTCACACAAGTACATGTCAAAGACTCAATAATATTATAAATTAAAATAGTTTTTTTTTTGTAGAGACCACAAATATCATTTACGAGAGGTAATCCTACTCAAGATCATTGTTATTTTATATATTTTTATTATAAAATAATTTTAAATTACTTTATCAATAATATCATAATTTAAATTAGTTTTAATTTTATGATAAAAATCACAAATATCATTCACGGGAGACAATTCTGCTCAACGCTATTATTGACGACAAAACCCTCTCTTTGAGTATTTCACACAAGTACATGCCAGAGACTCAATAATATTATAAATTAAAATAGTTTTTTTTGTAGACACCACAAATATCATTTACAAGGGGTAATCTTACTCAAGATCATTATGGACGACAAAACTTTTTTTCTCTAAGTATTTAACACAATTGCATACCAAAGGCTCAACAATACTTTTATGTACTTCGAAATCCTATAAAATCATTTTTACTTATAAATTCTATAAAATAATTTCATAAATAAATATTTTTCTTGAATAATATTCATATTATGAGGTTCAAATTTTTATACTAAAAATAATTTAAATTTAATTAGTTAATATAATTATTACAAAATAATATTTTGACTCTATGTTTAATAATTTTATATACAAAAATTATATCAATTAATATTTATATAATAATGTTAAATTGTTTTCATAAATATAAAAAAAGATATTATAATTAATTTATTAAATATATCTTTGATAAAAAATAGTTTTAAATAATTACTTACTGAATAATATCATAATTAAATTAATTTTAATTTTAATTATAGTTTATAAACTATAAATATTATAAAATTAATATATTTCTTTTAGAGTATAATTGTAAAATAATTGAATGCTTTTATTATTTCACATTTGAAAATTACAAAAAAAATTAAATTTAACATAAGTTAAATCCTTTAAAAAAATTTAAACATCAATTTTTCATACCATTTTATAAATATTTTAAATAAAATATGAAATAATTGTGCAACTATAATCAAATATATTTTTCCTGTTTGAATACTCCCACTCTTTCTGCATTTTCGAAAAGTTTAAACAATTAATTACGTTTTCTCAAAATATATTTAATCTTTTTATGAGGCTTGACATTTTTCTATTGTAATGGGTTGAGTTTATGTTATTAATCATTGTGTTTTTATGGCTTATTCAATTTAATGACATCTAAAATTAGTTTTAAATTTAAAATTAGACAAAAAATATCTACAAATCTATTGTTTTAAAGTAGTAGTCATTTTTAGGGGACACGGATGGGGATGTGGCAAATATACCCAACTCGAAACGGAGACGAGAGTGGGTACAAAATTTTATCCCTGGCAAAGATCAGGGGTGGAGACGAGTGTGGGGACGGGGACAGGGACAAGGAATAATTAATTACTTATAAGGAAATGACATACTGGCAATAAGGAACAACATACCCGTCTCCGCCTTGTCCCGTTGCCATGCCTATTCACAATCTTCACTTATACATTTGTTGGTTTTGATTGTAACACCCTAAATCTGGTTTTACATGTATTCTCATTTACCAACTTATTTAAATCAATAGGCATGTTAACTAACTTTAATTTTTCCAAAAAACTGTGAAGTTAATAAAACATAGATCGTAATTTTACTAAATTTTTAAAACTTTTGATTAATTAATTTCGGAAGTTGCTTATCGTCACCTTAAATATAAATTTACATTTTAAAACGAGTAAAACATAATAAATAAAGCAAATAACTCTGTCTATACATATATACATGAAATAGAGAATTTCATAACCCAAATATTTTCCGGAGTAATAGTAATATATACATTTCCAAAGCGTATATCAAATACATAGGATAATAGAGTACGAAAACTGAATATACATGCCAACAATTTGAAACCTAGGTCTACTCATGCCAAGATACATGAAAAGGAAAAAGGGTCCTAGGACTCAGAGCAGACATCACTAATACCCAACCTTGCATGTTAGACCAACCTCCAAATGAAAAGTGATGAAGCTGATGAAGATAATGTCTTTATGACATCTATAGGTACTGCCACCGGTTCCGAAAAGAAAAATAAACAGAGGGTGAACTCTCTGCTTCATCAAGCAGTACACACAGAACGACTTGATAGTCATATACACAATCCTACTAACCACCACGATGTGGTTCTCTAACGGTCACACCCGAAACCTATTCGTTTCCACAGCTATTCTTGTAAATTATTTCACACTGGCCAGCTGCCACTGGAACTCCCAGAACTCAGTGGTCTTACACATTTTTGAGTTGGATGACTGTTGGGAGTACACCTTTCATCATGGTACAATGGCGGGCTCTCACCAACTAATGATGTCTCGTATTTTTGTCAGGGTGACCGAGTCAGCTACGTGATCTATCGTCACAATTCAGTGCCTTACCCTTCAAGAACAACCTGCCTTACAATCATCTCCCAGGTACCAACTGTGGCCATCCATTACTCCGAGAACTGACTCCTCAACCACTCTCCCTATTGGGATTCATCTTTTACAGGTCTGTGTGGGTTTTTCTACCAAAGGTACTTGACAGTGGTCCTCAATCAACATATGTCCCAGACATACCACACGGAGATCCAACTCCCCCACTATCACAGTGGTTAAACATTACGACCCCGTCATCTCACAAGCACAATGCTCACCTTAGATAAAGCCTCCACACGACCTCTCAACACTTGCCCATTTGGCTTCTGGTCACGTAAGATTATCCTTCTAAATCGACGCGTAGCATTTATCCACTACACCAGTCACACTTGACCCCCAACGGAAAGGTTTCCCTTCTCATTCGATCCTCACCAACACAAAACAAGGATCACAAAATTACTTATGCCAACCATCAATTACTAAGTTCACACTCTTTTTACGGATTAATTCATTACTTTCCGTCATTTTTATCACAAAATCACCATTTTCCACAAATGTGCTCCACATAGAGTTCATTTGTTCCCACGAAGATTATAAATCCTCGTCCCCACATTCAACATCCAAAACACATCAAAATCATGCGCACATAACTTTTCCACAATGCCCAGGGTTCACACCCCCCAGGTCTCAGTCCACAATATACATAGTACAATTAATTTGTATAATGAATCAAGTCACAGATAATTAGTCAACACATAACATATAGATGAATATTCACCTTTAGAGGTAGAATATCATCTCTCAAGCTTAAATACATCATATCACATCAATAACACAAATATCAACAACCCTCCTCACCGGGATTATTCTTTCTCGTCACAGTGGGGTTCCGTTGCACATGGTACTGGACGGTTGAATAGACGCCGAGCTTGAGACCCCGTCTCTGCTCAAAATTATATATATATATATATATATATATATGAGGACATTGCCTCCATCACCTTTCTATGGGTGACCGTCACATTACGTCGTGGCACGCCTTTCGAACTCTGTCCCCTTTCTTTGGTATTCTCACAGTTGGAACATCCAACGCGACTCTTTTGCCATCTTGCAATTCCAGCAATCTGTCGTACACCCGTATCATCCTTGTACGACTCTCAACTCAACATGATTCACCACGCGTAGACAATTTTAGTATGTTTTATGTATTTCCTTGCTCTCTCAAAACTTTACAATTTTATAAATGTTAACTTACCATTAATTCCTCCGCGCAAAGGTGCTAAAATCTTTTTATGTCCAATGCATAAAATAAAGAGTTCGTTAATTAATTTCTATTTAATAAAAATAAAATAAATCTTTTAGCCTAATTAATGTGCTCACTGTTCAAGTTTCATCTATCTGTTACATGTCAATCTAGCCACAAACACTAGAACATAGTTCTAGTCCTCACAAGTACTCGCAACCGAGTCTTGTGAACAACACATCACACGGACAAACAACTTTATCACAAAAGCACACAAAACCACACTTTCAAAGATTAAGTACCCAATATTCACATCTCTAGGACTTAAACCCAAAACAGAATAGGTCCATGGATATTACATATCCACTATCTTACAAAATCATAATTAATAATTATAATTGTCACAATTCAAAATAACACACATATAGTAACAAAATTGACTAAAAAGACGGATTTCTCTTTGATAGTACTGAATGTGAGCTCTCACTGATACAAGTAAATGACCTCATAATTTAAATTTTTTTATATCAAATCGAAGCTCTTGAAATCTATTTTATAGAAAGGTATACCACTTATAAAATCAACATCTAGAAAATTTTATAAAAATTTTCTAAGTCAGCAGTCCTGAATTTTGAGTGCTCACTAAACATAGCTCAAAGAAATGTAAATTTCTCCCACTTCCCAAACTTGTTTTGAGCTGAAATTTTTACAGTAGAAAGGTAACATCTTTATATTTCTATAAAGGTAACCCTTGTCCCCAAATTCTTTCCCTACTGCTCCCAGTAAATTTGTTTCTAACAGCCTAAGTTTCAGACTCAAAACAGAGCTCAAAAACCTTTTCCCTGTTTATTTTTAAAAGGTTAATTTATAAATTGGGCATGATAATTTTTGTAATTTATATGGTTAAAAATATTGTTTTGTCTAGTTTTTAATGGTTCAAAAATGAAAAAGAAATATTAATCACACAAGTGGGAAATTGAGAAAAACCGAGACATGTTCCAGGAAAACTTGAAAACAGAACATCCATTTTGAAAGCCATGGATGAACTTCAAAACGAGGTTTTCTCTCCATGGTGTCAAAATAAAAGTTGTTTCTTTTTGTGTCTATTTTCATTAAAAAAAACGGTTAGATCTTCCAAAAATTGCAAAACCGTGAGAGCTATCCAGGGACACTCGAACCTAACAGCCACTGTTACTGTTTTGGGGTTTGTTTTCAACATGCAACCTTCATCAATTAATTTTACGAAAATTGGACATGGTCTCCTTTGTATTAGGAGTCTTCCCAATCAATTTCAAAAATCAAAACAATCAAGGACAGTACATGCAATCCCCCACACAGTCACTGCCAAAGAATTTTCCAATCCATTCCATCAATTTCTCAAATTCAACCACTAAGCAAAACACAACACAGACAGTAAAAGGGGCATACATGCAAGTTGTGGTTGAGACCCCTAACCCTCCACCATATTTCAATAGAAACAAGAGAATCCACAAAGAGTCTCCCTCACCTTTGTTGAGGTTCAGAGAGAGGAAGAGAAGATGAGCTGTTGGTAATTGAGAGTGGACCACCAAGCCTTGTATGTAACCAGCCAAACAACAAAAATGGCTTCCCTTTTTCCTTGTAGCTCTCGGCCAGAAGAAAAAAGGGAGAAGATAATAAAATTTAAAGTTTTGCTATTTGCACCTACCATTCCTCTAAGGACACCGCTCTTCTCTTTTTTTTTTCTTTTTTCTACAACTTACGGAACTCACGTAAAAGTTCCAAAAATCTCACAATAACACTATGGCATGTAACAAAACATAGAACTTAAGTTAATTATTATATCAATCAACATAATTTAAATTTAATTTGTTTTTTCATTATTAATCAAACACTTAATCATACAATTAGGAAAATCACAACGTTACAATTTTCCCCAACAAGAAATTTTTCTAATTAAATCTCTCACGTTCATACTTATTGGGTTGTAATTTTCGGGGTGTTACAATACTCCCCTCCTTTTAGGAATTTCGTCCCCGAAATTCACGAAGCATAAGGTTTAATTATGCTAGGGCCATAATCCTCTTTATCTACTCAACGTTGAAGATTTAGAGTTAATGTATCCTATATAAGTTGTAGGTAAACTACTAGGTAGGCCTCTAGGTCAAGAACAAGTCTTTCACCTAAGGATTTCCTTTGAATTGAGCTTTCTAAGAGATGATTTTGGGAAGCAACCCTATGATACAGTGATCTTTTCATTTTAGAACCCAAAAACAGATTTATTTCACTTAAAAACAAGATCGTGAGTTTTGGTTTCATCCAAATCGAAGTTACGGTTCAAAAACTACGCGCGTTTTAAGTTTGCGGTGTTAAGGAATTCTAGAAAACGGTTTTCTATGCCAATTGAGCTACAAAACTTGAATTCCTTTGGGACTTGAAAACAGATTTAATATGCCTTAAATTTGACCTAATGGCTTTGGTTTGATCCAAAAACTCAAAGCGGTTTGGAAATTATTAACTTCACAGTTTTTTGGAAAAATTAAAGTTAGTTAACATGTCTATTGAATTAAAATAAGTTTGTAAATGAGAATATATGTAAAACCAGATTTAGGGTGTTACATTGATTAATTACATATTTGGATAACATTAAAATACTTTTTAGTCTTTTAATAATTTTATTTTTTGGTTTTAATTTTGTTTTCTAAATTAAAAATATATATTTTGATCCATTCACATGTCTTTGTTAGATCAATTTATCATATAACATTATATTATTATATACAAACATTTATCCTGTCTGTCTTTTTATTGTTGCTTGTAATATACTAAATTTGAACTCCATCTATAGCTACTCCTATTTTGTATGATATCACGTTTTTTAATACACAAATTCGCATTGTATTTGCTTCTACCCAAATATTTTCATCTTATTGTTATGTTCTAACTGACCACAAAAAATATAGTTTAGACTTTTGTAAATAATATACTCAACATAAACATAAATATTGATTCTTTTAACAACAATGATCTTAATAAATTAAATATATATTATATTATTTAATTATTTATAAACGTATGAAAAGAGTCAAATTATCCGTATGAAGACACGGATATCATGCTAGTTATTAACAATTTGAAAGTTTGCTCAGTCAGTCAGATGATAATGACTCCTTTGTGTTTTCTTATCCGAAAACACTTGAACCCGCGAATTTTTCTATCCCCTCCCTGAAGCACTGCTTTGACAAGTAACACAAAAACAGCTGCAACCCCAATAAATAAACTTGAAATTAAAAATTAAAAATAGGATCATGATATTTGAACACCCATTTTTTTAAAACACCTATTCAACATCCATCACTTCTCTCTATCTCTCTCTTCCTATCACATCATACTACCTATCATACCTATATTTTTCTCTTTTTTTTCACTCTCTCTCTAGGTGTCAAATGGCATTTGGGTGTCAAAAAATCTTTTTTCTTAAAAATAACAGCACAAACGTGGTGTTGTTGACATGCATCAAAACAAAAATCCTGGTACGGTATCACGTCTCAAATAAATAAAAATAAGAGTATGTTTTTGTTTATTTTGTTACAGTATCCGTATCCTTTGTATTGTCTCCGCAACGAAACTTGCAACCATGACGACGAGGTTTATCAGGTTCAGAGTCACTCGGTTCAAGGAAAAGTCCCCTGAGGCATCGTCTTCGAACCACCGGCCGGTAAGGCACCCTCTCTGCGCGGTTAATGCTCACTTCAGCCTTGGGTTTTTCCAAACATGGTTGTTTCACTTCAGGTTGAGGCTGTTGGGGGTGAATAACACGAACACCAGGATCTCTTCCATTGATGGAACCATGAGACATGATCGAATTGTTGATGCTCTGAATGTTACTATTAACGTAAGTCTTCCCCGCTTCATCTTTCTCCGTGGAAATGCTCTTCTTCCCTTCGGGTTTGGGCCTAGTTGAGTGAGAACCCGCCACGTGCATCGTCACTCCTCTGTTATCACCAGCCAGAGTTACCACACTGACTGTTTTGTCGTCCACGTTCAGTGTTGGATTGAGAGCTGAAATATCATCCTTAGTGGGGTTTTCCTCGTTGGATAATAATGGTATGGTTGCTGATGTTGAAGCTGGTGGCACAACTTTTATGTCTTTCCCGCTAGGAGTGGACGTGGCAAACATCATCTTTCTCTCTATGGCGTTGCCGTTGGATTTAGATTGGTGGGATTTGCTTTGTGTTTCCAAAGAGGCATTAGAATTGGAATCCTGAGTAATAGTGCTATCCAACTCCAATTCCTTCACATTTGGCTTTGAAGGTGTAGAAGACAATGGGGAGTCAATGGTCACGGAAGGTGCTGGTGAGTGTGATGATGGAAGAGAATTTGACACATGTTGAGGTTTAGTTTTTGGGGTTCCCTGAGGAGGGAGAGGTTGTGGTGGGGTAGTGGCTATTCCAGGAGGACGAAATGGTGGTCGATGAGTGGAAAGAGATTTTGATTTTTGTTTTGGAGGAGGAGAATGAGATTCAGTGGAAGGACCTGAGATCCAAGGGATCCTAAAACCACATTGCTGCTTTTTCTTTGGCATGGATGATGGATAGAATAGATATGATTAATATCTGGTGTCACAACAGAATGAGTTTTTTTTTTTTTCACCGGATATACAAGGTTTTCTATTCTGGTTGAACTTAAAAATGGAAGATTGCACTGGTTGTCTATATATACAGACCTAAGAATTTATACCTTGGATGCATTGGAGTACTTTCATTAGAATTTTGGTTGACTATTCCCAAGCTTTTCACACTGATTTCCTTGGAAACTTCTTTGTTTGTGCTTTGCTTAGACTTAGAGATTTATGTTTTCATCAAACAAACGTTTGCAAACCATTCTTATCTTGTGGCGTACGAAAGTGATTTCTTTCGCTTCTCACGAAAGAAATTCCCAGCATATTCTTGGCCTCTTTGAAGCTTACTGAGCAAATGGTTTTAGTCATTCATCCACGTGTTAATAAATTGATTTCATTGAGTTTGTTATGGAACGTATAGAACTAAACTTAAAATAATCATCCGTAAGTCTATAATGTTGGGCAAATGAATGCCAAGAACATGATCCAAAAGGGTCGGCAATTCCATGTTTAAGCAACTATGAAGTTCCTTTCTTCGTATTCTCCTTTAAGAAAAGAATTCAAATACAAGATACAGTCATAAAGTAAAGGATGGCACCAAGCTACTTTTGTGGTTATATGAAATACCAAAGATGGGGATAGTTCCATATACCTTCGCCGCTGCTAAAGCAGAACCAACTACCAATCAATTCGAAGTATTCCTGGCAGCAACATCAGGGTATGTCGAGTTTGGTGTTCTATGGATTAAAATTAAATCATTAGTCCTCCCAATAGTTCTCTATAAGTGGAACAATGGTACTTTGTAATTTTTTTTAGTGAATAATAATGATACTTTGTATGTTATATACATTAGCCAGCACTGATTTTTATTTTGATTGAACAGAACTAGAATAACAAATGCTAGGAGTGTACCGGATACTGCGACTTCGCCAAAACCCTCCAAGGGGCGCAATATTTCAGCAATTTCAAGGGAATGGAATCCTTAACCTAAACAAAATATATTCAAATTTTGGATGTGTCACGTCCTCTCCACGCATGCAGCAGAAAGGATTGGAGAATGTCACAGTGACAGAGGTACTGATGACAAAAGGGGAAGAAAATGTCGGTTCCTGGCTTTCGTGCCGAGTTGATGATACTGTTATTAATGCAATGAAGAACGTAAGATAGTTCAATTTGTTCAAAAGCATTCACTGTAGTTAACATTCATAAGAATATTTCTTAACTAACATCGTATAAGGTTTCAGATGGCTGATAATAACATTGGATCATTGGTGGTACTAAAGCCAGAGGGGCAGAAGATAGCAGGCATTGTCACAGAAAGAGGTTGATGTGGTTCCTTCCAATTAATTAATACCCTTTAGTTATTAAGATAGAAAATTCATTACCTTTGCAAACCGAAATTTTAAACATTTTTTGACTCAGTGAGTTAAACTGAACCTTTTTGTTGGATGCTTGCATGATCCAACAGACTGCTTGAAAAAAATAGTTGCACAAGGAAGATCTCCCTTACACACACAAGTTGGTCAAATAATGACTGATGAGGTTATTTTATGCTCTCTCATTTCCATTATATTTAACAGCCTAATCTTGCTTTTCACTGTGAATAATGAGGTTAATTGTGAACAGAATAACCTGATAACGGTGACCTCTGACACAAAAATTCTTGAAGCAATGAAAATTATGACAGGTAAGGGTAATTCTCCTGTTGGCATAAACCTTCCTTCTTTTAATGGTTGCCACAAAGCTTAAGGGATCAAATGTCAACCTTTTCTTGCAGATAATCATATCCGGCATGTTCCGGTTATAGATGGGAAAATTGTTGGTATGATTTCCATTGTAGATGTGGTGCAAGCAGTGATGGAGCAGCAAAGTGGAGAATTGAAGCGACTCAATGACTATATCAGAGGAGAATACTATTAGCTAAAGAATTCAAGCATGGATACGGATTTGTCGATACCAAATTCATGTACCAAAACAGAATACACCTTCATATTTCATAATAAATTGAATTTGATTATATTTTATAAGTTTCTAGAGAGTATCAGGTGAATAACTTTTCTTTATTTTTAATTAAAAAATCTTTTCTGAAAAAATAAGTAAAAAATTTGATAATCTCCATTCACACCAAAACATATATATTCGAGTCGTGACCCTAACTCAGTTGAAAAACAATATTATCTATGGTCCTAATTATAAACAATATAGGACAAATCATCAATGCTAAGAAAAGTAATTATTACAACTTTTTTTAATTAATTATGCCATAAGTTCAATTTTTATTCCAAAAATACTCTTTGCTTTAAGTGGTTGTCATATTGCATAGGGAATAGAGTAAACAATAAAGTAAGTATACCGGTGGGGTATTCGGTTATATGAGTAGCCGAATACCTCCCACCATAAAGTAACCGAATACAGGGGTTCGGCCTAAATATGGCCGAGCACTTGCCCCTTACGAGCAAATGCTCATATCGCCGAATACCATCATAGGTGTGTTCGGCACCACCACAGCCGATTACTAAGTATAGCATTCGGACGGTACAGTTTTCTTTAAGTGGCTATTATCAAGGTATACAGATTTCTTTAAGTGGCTATTATCAAGGTAAACCGAAGATTAGGAGATAATTAAACAACCTTAATTAATATGGACCAAGTATTAAGGAGTAGTCAAGGCCCAATAAGATAAGTATAAAAGGGGGATGCACCCTTCAAGGTAAAGGACTTTTGACCCTCATTTATTACTCACATTAAATGCTCTAAGTCGAAACCTGACTTGAGCGTTGGAGTGCCTTTTGCAGGTACCCCCCCACGTCATTCGTATGGAAAGACTCGAACATCCACAGAAGACCTCAAAGTAAAGACCGTCTCGCTACCCACAGGCAGGAACATTTTGGCGCTCACCGTGGGGCCCGGTAAAACTTACCCCATAGCCCCTCAAGGAATGGTTACTACCCGAAGTCACGCACACATGGACATACCTGAACCATCGACAACAGCCAGGCAACAACACGTACAAGGACAACATCTTGTCGGCGAAAACATGGAGCATGTGGAAGATCAAACGAATCTGTCGTCGGAGTTGAGAGAGTTAAGAGCTGATATATCGATGATGAGAAGGCAGCTCGCACAAGAAATATCGGCCCTTCGACAGGAGAACGCTGAGCTGAGAAATCTGAATCGATCGTGGAGACCCAAGGATCAAACACCAGACAAGCAACAGGAGGGTGAGTCTGCGGCCAATCTTAGTATCCATGGAATAACCAATCGGCCTTCGACCTTTACCGCAAACACTCAGTCACACCCCTGCAGGCATCCTTTCGTTTCCAGAATCATGGAAACCCCTCTTCCCCCAAATTGGAAGAGCCTCAGCCTAGACCGATATGATGGTAGCATCGACCCAGACGAGCACACAGACGTCTACGTCACCCAAATTAACCTTTACACCGCCGAAGACGCCATCCTATGCAGAGTGTTCCCCACGTCCCTAAAGGGACAAGCTCTAAATTGGTTCACCCGGCTCCCACCTAGTTCCATCGACAGTTTTGAAACACTTGCAACTAGATTCGGCCAATTCGCAACAAGCAGACCTCATCACTTGACTTCAGTCGCACTGGTGAACATTCGGCAAGAAAAGAAGCAATCCCTTAGAACATTCATGGAAAGGTTCGGCCAAGTTGTCCTGAACATCCGAAACCTGGATCCGACAGTAGCCATGCACCATCTTGTGACGGCCCTCAAGCCGGGGGCTTTTGTCAATAGCCTCTGTAAAAAACCAGCACTCGACATGGATGACCTTCGCTGAAGAGCAGCAAAATACATGCAGATGAAAGAGTTGTCAGAGTACCGAAGCCAAATCCGAGCGGAAGCCAACACAGGAAGGAAGGAGCATGAAAAATATAATCAGGGAAAGGGTAAGGACAAGTTTCATAAGGAACGGGAGTATCGTGGCTCCCGATACACAGCCTACACCCCCCTCAACACAAGCCGCTCCCGGATACTCGAACAGGCTCTGGCAACAGAGATACTGACGGTGCCAAAGAGAGCCAACACCCCCCCAAAAGCCGATTACAGTAAGCAATGTCGATACCACTGCAATAGAGGTCATTCAGCCGAAGAATGCACAACAATCAAAGACAAGATCGAGGACCTCATTAAGATGGGGCATCTCAAAGATTTCCTCTGCGATCCTAGACCTGAAAGGCCCCAGTTCTCGAAGTACAAAGATGAGGACAGAACTTACAAGAGGAACTTTAGTGACAATAGAGAGCATGATCGAAGGACCGAAAGACCAAGAAGCAGGTCCCGGGAGCGGCACGAAACAAAAATGTCTAAACCCTGAAAAGTCATAAATACAATTACGGGAGGATTCGCAGGAGGAGGAAATACATCATCGGCCAGGAAAAAGCATCTTTGATTAGTCCGATCAGTCAACATGACATCGGCCATAAGCAAGCTAAAAATGCCACCCATCACATTCACCGACACAAACTTTCAAGGGTCTGATCCTGTACAAGATGATCCAATGGTCATCAGTATAGACATAGCAGACTGCACAGTCTGGAAAACTCTGATAGATCAAGGGAGTTTAGCTGACATCTTGTACTGGAATACTTTCAAGCAGCTGGATATACCGGAGGGGAAACTTATGACGTTTGCCGAACCCCTAGTCGGATTCTCGGGTGAAAGGGTTAGCACCAGAGGGTGTATAGAGTTGGACACAACTTTTGGGTACGAGGGAAAGGAGTGCAAAACTATTAGAGTTAAGTACATAGTAGTACACGCTAACACTTCATATAATATACTGCTCGAACGTCCATCTCTTAACACTCTCGGACCTATAGTATCCACACCGCACCTTGCCATGAAATTTCCATCGTGCCGAGGCATAGTCATCACAATTCATGCCGACCAAAAGACGGCTAGGGAGAGCTACCTGGCCAGTCTCAAAGTCACCCAAATGAAAGAAGAACAGTATGGGGCGGTACATTTGATCTCAACAGCCGAACCTTCAGCTCCAACCCTGGACTTAGATCCCCGAGCCAATGAAGGCAAGCGGGTCGAACCGAACGAGGAGATTGGTATGTTTCAGATTGGAGAGTCAGTGACCCAAATCACATACCACGGCAGCAACTTGCCAGAGAAAGACAAACTTCAAATCCAAAATGTCGTGAAGCGGAATGCCGACCTATTTGCCTGGAGAGCCTCGGACATGCCAGGTATCGACCCGAAATTTCACTGTCACAAATTAGCAATATACTGAGAAGCAAGGCCTGTAGCTCAAAAGAAGAGAAAGATGGGTGAAGAAAGACGAAAAGCTGTAGAAGAAGAAGTATCCAAGTTGATAACAACCCACTTCATCCGAGAAGTCAAATATACCACTTGGTTAGCCAATGTGGTCATGGTAAAGAAGACGAATGGCAAATAGAGAATGTGCACAAACTACATGAATCTGAACAAAGCCTGTCCAAAGGACACATACCCCCTACCAAACATTGACCGACTAGTCGACGGGGCAGCCGGACACTCTTGCCTCAGTTTCTTGGATGCATATTCAGGATACAATCAAATCCGAATGTACCCATAAGACGAGGACAAAACGGCCTTCATAACCGAATCGACCAACAACTGCTACAAAGTCATGCCCTTCGGATTGAAGAACGCCAGAGCAACATACCAAAGGCTGATGGATAAGGTTTTCCAGAGACAACTCGGACAAAAATTGGAGGTATATGTTGACGATATGGTGGTCAAATCTGCGAAGGTCGAAATGCACATGAGCGACCTAGAAGAAATCTTTGCCGAAATCAGAAAGCACAATATGCGTTTGAATCCTGAAAAGTGTGTTTTCGGTGTACAAGGTGGAAAATTTCTGGATTTCATGTTAACGTGCCGAGGCATAGAAGCAAACCCTGATAAGTGTCAGGCTGTCATTTCCATGAGAAGCCCGAAAATGTCAAAGGAAGTCCAGAGGCTCACTGGAAGAATCGCCTCCCTATCGCGATTTCTACCTAGAATAGCTGAAAAAGCGAAACCCATCTTGTAACTACTAAAGGCAAACAAAAACTTCTCATGGAACCCGCAGTGTGAAGACGCCTTCCAAGAACTGAAGAAAACCCTTTCGGCCCCACCTATACTCAAGAAATCGGATCCCCAAAAAAATCTGGTGCTATACTTCTCGGTATCCCAAGAAGCAATTAGCGCAATATTGGCACAAGAACATGAAGAAGGTCAGGCTCCTATATATTTCATCAACAGAGTGCTACAAGAATCCGAGACCAGGTATCAAATGATAGAAAAAGCAATCTTAGCACTAGTTAATGCCGCAAGACGCCTAAGGCAGTATTTCCAAGGACACCAGGTGATTGTCAAAACTGATTGTCCCATTGCGAAAGTGCTAAAAAAACCAAAGCTGGCTGGAAGGATGATGGCATGGTCCGTAGAGCTATCAGAATTCGACATCAACTACGAACCGAGAGGCCCCATCAAGGCACAATTTTTGGCAGACTTTGTCAATGAGCTACACCCGGCCGAGAGATTTGAAGACGAGTGGTGGGTAGTGCACATTGACAGTTCGTCCAATCGAAAAGGCAGCGGAGCCGGCGTCATGCTAGAAGGACCTAACAAGATACGACTCGAACAGTCTGTGAGATTCGGCTTTAAAGCGTCTAATAATCAAGCCGAGTACGAAGCCTTACTGGCCAGACTCAGATTAGCAAAAGAAATGGGAGCTCGGAAAGTAGAATGTTAGAGCGATTCCCAGATTGCAGCCGAACAGATTAATGGTGCTTTTCAGGTCAAAGACCCACAGTTGCTAAAATACTATCACACTTTCATGCAACTAAAGCAAGAGTTCGACGAGGTCCGAGTAAAGCATTTGGCCCAAGAACACAATGACCGAGCTGATCAGCTTGCCAAGTTGGCCAATACTCAGAAGCCCGGACAACTGAGAACATTCATTCAAGAGACGTTATCAGAACCAAGTGTGGATACCAAGGAGTGCATGCAAATCTCGGCATCTAAAGATAGTTGGATAGCCGACATCCAACAATACCTGTCGAAAGGCACCCTTCCAGAAGACAAAGGCGAGGCCAAGAAGCTGCGAACCGTGGCAGCAAGGTACGACCTGGTCGCCGAAGAGTTATATAGAATAGGGTTTTCCACAACATTACTCAAATGCCTTGACAAGGACCAAGCCGATTATGTCATAAGAGAACTGTACGAGGGAATATGCGGAATGCACTCGGGTGGCCGAACAATGGCCACTCGTGTACTCAGAGCAGGATATTATTGGCCGACCCTCGAGACTGATTGTGCCGAATATGTAAAAAAGTGCAGCCAGTGCCAAAAGCATGGTAACCTTATTCACCAGCCTGCTGACGAACTTCACGTTATCTCGTCACCTTGGCCTTTCGCTATTTGGGGAACCGACATCTTAGGACCCTTTCCCATGGCTAAGGGGCAGTGCAACTTCCTGATTGTAGTCGTCGATTACTTCATAAAGTGGATAGAAGTCGAACCCTTAGCAACCATCACAACCCAAAATGTACAGAAGTTCTTATGGAAGAACATAATCACACGTTTCGGCATTCCTTGTGTGATTATCACCGATAACGGCCTGCAGTTTACGGACAAAAAATTAAATACCTTTTTGGAAGGCCTGGGAATAAAGCACAAAGTGACCTCGGTCGAGCACCCACAAACAAATGTACAAGCTGAATCTGCCAACATAGTCATCCTGGGAGAATTGAAGAAGAGATTGGGTGCGGCTAAAGTTGCATGGGTCGAAGAGATACCGAAAATTTTATGGGCTTACCGGTGCACCCCGCAAACAACGATCAAAGAAACATCCTTCAGAATGGTGTATGGAACCGAAGCGATGATTCCGGTAGAAGTAAGGGAACTGTAACACCCCGAAAATTACAACCCAATAAGTATGAACGTGAGAGATTTAATTAGAAAATTTTCTTGTTGGGGAGAATTGTAACGTTGTGATTTTCCTAATTGTATGATTAAGTGTTTGATTAATAATGAAAGAACAAATTAAATTTAAATTATGTTGATTGAAATAATAATTAACTTAAGTTCTAAGTTTTGTTATGTGCCATAGTGTTATTGTGATTTTTTTAGACTTTTACGTGAGTTCCGTAAGTTGTAGAAAAAGAAAAAAATATATATAAGAGAAGAGGGGTGTCCTTAGAGGTAGGGTGGGTGCAAATAGCAAAATTTCAAAATTATCCCACTTTCTCCCTCATTCTCTTCATTCTGTTTTTTTTCTCCACCGAAAGCTCTCTTCTCTCCCTTGCTTCCCTCTTGACCGTGAGCAGCTACAAGGAGGAAGCCATTTTTTGTGAAGCTGATGGGCTGCATGCAAGCTGGGAGGTCCTCTCTTCATCACCAACAACTTGTCTTCTCTTCCTCTCTCTCAGCTGAACCAAAAACCCAAGGTAAGGGGAACTCTTTGTGAATTCTATTTTTAGTCTAAGGGTGGTTGAGAGTTAGGGGGCTCAACTACCTACAGTATGCATGCCCCTCTTTGGCTGTTGTGTGTGTTTGTTTGAATGGTTGAACATGAAAAGTTGATGAAATGGGTTTGAAACCCTCGGCAGTGGCTGTGTGAGTGCATGTCCTGGCTTTAGTGTTGTTTTTGTTCTTTTGAAACTGAGTGGGAAGGCCTATGGAACAAGGGAATCCATGCCCAATTTTCGTAGAATTAATTGATGAAGGCTGTATGTTGAAAACAAACTCCAAAACAATGGAACAGTGGCTGTTAGGTTCGCGTGTCCCTGGACAGCTCCCACGGTTTTGAAATTTTTGGAAGATCTAACCGTTGGTTTTTCACGAAATTTGTTTTGAATGAAAATAGACATAAAAAGGAACAACTTTTATTTTGACATCATGGAGAGAAAACCTTGTCTTGAAGTTCATCCGTAGCTTTCAAAATGGATGTTCTGTTTTCATGTTTCCCTGGAACATGTCTTGATTTTTCTCAAATTCCCACTTGTGTGCTTAATGTTTCTTTTTATTTTTTGAACCATTAAAAACTAGACAAAATAAAATTTTTAACCATATAAATTACAAAAATTATCATGTCCAATTTCTAAATTAACTTTTTAAAAAGAAACAGGGCAAGGGTTTTTGAGCTCTGTTTGGAGTATGAAACTTAGGCTGTTAGAAACAAATTTACTGGAAACAACAGGGAAAGAATTTGGGAGCAAGGGTTACCTTTTTAGAAAGATAAAGATGTTACCCTTCTACTTTAAAAAGTTCAGCTCAAAACAAGTTTGGAAAGTGGAAGAAATTTACATTTTTTTGAGGTATGTTAGTGAGCACTCAAAATCCAGAGCTGCTGACTTAGAAAATTTTATAAAAATTTTCTAGATGTTTATTTTATAAGTGAAATACCTTTCTATAAAATAAATTTCAAGAGCTTCGATTTGATATAAAAAATTTTAAATTCCGAGGTCATTTGCTTGTATCAGTGAGAGCTCACATTCAATACTGCCAATGAAAATTTGACTAAATAGTCAAATGTGATTATTAACACTTGTATTTTTTATAACTTTACCTTCAATTAATATTTTGATTCTGTGAGATAATGGATAGAATACAATCGCTATTATGATTGATTCATTCAAGTCTCAGGGAGGAAAACCTTGAGTATTTGATATTTGAAAGTGTAATTTTCTCTGTTTTGGTGATACGGTCTGTTGACTGTAGTTTGAATCTTGTGGTGAATTGTTTGTTGGTGTGATGTGTATACAAGACTTGATGCGAGTACTTGTAATAACTAGAATTAATTTCTAGTGTCAATAGCAGGATTGCTATTCAAAGATAAATATCTTTCTTTTATCAAATCATAAGACATTTGAGAGGGTAAGGAATATATAAAACATAATTAAATTGTCCGAATCGTGGTGAGAACCGAAAGGAGGAAGGAACCTCCAGTTCCAAGTCGTGTGAAACGGTTGAACAAATGTGTTCGTGGACAAAGCTTGAATGGACAATTGTGAAAGAGGTTGTCTGGGGGATTCAACTGTGGTGAGCGATATGCTCGTGAGGAATGGGGTCGGAATGTGTGACCACTGTGGTGGTGGAGAGTGGATCTCCGTATGGTATGTCGGGGACATACGTTGTGGAAGACCGTCGTTCAGTACCTTTGGCAGTGAACCCACACAACCTATAAGAGATGAACCCGATGAGAGGGAGTGGTTGAGGAGTCAGTCCTCAGAGATTGGATGACCTCACAGAGTGGTACCTGAGGTGTGCTCGCTGACTTGCTATTTCTTGGGGATCTGGCGCCGAGTTTGTGGTCGTGCTTCCACAGTACCGACTTGGCAATCCCGACAAATGCGAGGCACAACCGTGTTGGTGAGAGCCCTACCATTGTACCGTGGTGAAGTGTGTACTCCCAGCAAGTCATCCGACTTAAATATGTGTAAGACCACTGAGTTCTGGGAGTTCTAGTGGCGGCTGGCCAGTGTGAAATAATTTACAAGAATAGCTGTGGAAACGAATAGGTTTTGGGTGTGACCGTTAGAGAACCACATCATGGTGGCTAGTAGGATTGTGTATGTGACTGTCAAGTCGTTCTGTGTGTACTGCTTGATGAAGCAGAGAGTTCATCCTCTGTTTATTTTCTTTTAGGAACCGGTGACAGTACCTGTAGATGTCATAAATACATTATCTTCATCAGCTTCGTCACTTTTCGTTTGGAGGTTGGTCTAACATGCAGGGTTGGGTATTAGTGATGTCTGCTCTGAGTCCTAGGACCCTTTTTCCTTTTCATGTATATATGTATGGACAGAGTTATTTACTTTATTTATTATGTTTTACTCGCTTTTAAATGTATATTTACAATTGAGGCGGCGATATGCAACTTTTGAAATTAATTAATCAAAATTTTAAAAAACTTAGTAAAATTCCGATCTATGTTTTATTAACTTTCACAGTTTTTGAAAAAATTAAAGTTAGTTAACACGCCTATTGAATTCAAAATAAGTTTACAATGAGAATATATGTAAACCCGGATTTAGGGTGTTATAGGAACCCTCACTCCGGAAGCAGCACTTTGAAGCAACTGAAAATGAAGACTCCTTGAGATGCGAACTCGACCTAGTTGATGAGGTACTCAACCGAGCATGCCTCAACGCCGAAGCATGCAGGCAGAGAATGACGAGAAGGTTCAACTCGAAGCTAAGATCGAGCGATTTTAAAGAAGGAGACTTTGTCCTAAGAATGCAAAGTGATGTGCGAAAAAACACCCGAGAAGGGAAGCTAGCAGCCAACTGGGATGGCCCGTTTAGAATCCGGCACAGTCTTAACAATGGAGCTTACAAGTTAGAAGAACTATCAGGAGGGGTGGTGCCGAGGACATGGAATTCGACCCACCTCAAATATTATTTCAGTTAAGTCATGTATTTGGGTGTTGAGTCATGTATTTCGGTGATGTACTCTTTTTCCTTACTCGGCGTTTTATCCCTATAAGAACGTGAAAGGATTTTTTACCGAGAAGGTTTTAATGAGGCACACCTTGATTAAATTAATGAAAAGTCTCTTGCAATCGTTATTAATGCTTAAAAACATGTTTTAAGATAGCACGTAATATTTTTCTGCAAATGGTTTCCCTCCCGAGTACTCCTACTCGGCTAAGGACGCATCATTCGGATTTCTCTGCAAATGGTTTCCCTCCCGAGTACTCCTACTCGGCTAAGGACGCACCACTCGGATTTCAATGCAAATGGTTTCCCTCCCGAGTACTTCTATTCGGCTAAGGATGCACCATTCGGATTTCTCTACAAATGGTTTCCCTCCCGAGTACTCCTACTCAGCTAAGGACGTACCATTCGGATTTCTCTGCAAATGGTTTCCCTCCCGAGTACTCCTACTCGGCTAAGGATGCACCACTCGGATTTCTATGCAAATGGTTTCCCTCCTGAGTACTTCTATTCGACTAAGGACGCACCATTCGGATTTCTCTACGAATGGTTCCATTCCGAGTACTCCTACTCGGCCAAGATACACCATTCGGAATCTCTTTGAAAAAGGTGTTGATTTCTTCAAAAGAATTCGTTGCTAATAAAAGGAAGAGATCCATTCTTACGAAGTTATCAATTGTAAATAAGTTTGCAAAAACATTCTAAGTATAAATGCGGAAACGTGGGCCGAAAGGTAAATACTATTTCATTAATTACAAAAAAAAAAAGGTTACAAAATTTCTCTTAAAAACAAAAAAGGGGCTCTAACAGCCCAAGTTACAAATGTTTCATTCAGCCAGATCCTCTTGGGCCACGGCATTGGCAGCATCTTCTCTGTTCTCCTCATTCGTTCCAGCATCACCATCACCATCACCATCCGGAGCTGATTGGTGCAGAGGATTCTCAAGAACCGCATCCTCAGGGATATCATCAAAAGGAAGCAGGCTGCCTTGGAAGACGTCCTTATCTATGTCAAAAATAGTAGGGTTGTGGACGTCATAGAAGAACAACATTTGTCGAACAGCATGAAGGAACCCGGCTTCATGTTCGGCAATAATTTTATACTGCGTCGAACCAATAATCTGCTCCTTGGCAGAGCGTTCGGCGTCCCTCTCCTCCATAGCCTGAGCCAGTAGCATCTTCAAACCCTCGATCTCTTCAACTTGAAGTTTAGCATCCTTTTCGGCCATCAGGACCTTGGTCTTCAGGTCATCAAGGCCAACTGAAAAGTGCTTCACCTCATCCTTCAAACGAGCGTTGTCATTTGCTAAAACTATGTTGGCTTCCAAAGCCTGTTGATTAGAAGCTTGGGATTCCTTCAAACTCTTCTTTAGCTTCTCGGTCTCCTTCAGCGGATTTGTGAACATATGATAAGCAATGGCCGAAGCCCTCGCCTGAAATTCACAGTAAGCCGACCAATTGGAGGCAGCGTCAGCCTTGTTCAAGATATTCTTTCTAGGCTTCCAGCCTCGGAAATGTCACTGGAACTAACCATTTTCTTCGGCCGAAAATCCCTTGAGAAGAAGCCCTCGGCAATCAAGGCATGCAAAATGCCAAAATGTACGAGTGTTCATGGGTTGAATTACTTCGGAGGTAAAATCAAATATAAACTGGTTATTTTTAATTAGGTTTGTTTGATTTGGGTTTTAAAATTTTTTCCAACCAGCATATCATAAATTTCTTTATCCAAAATATAATAAAAAAATTACATAATAAACACGATCAAATTAAAATATTTGGTAAAAAAATTTTCCAACCAGCATATCATATATTTGCACCCTCCGGGCCTGTTCCTTGGAGAAGCTCCTTGGCCTATTCTGTTTTCAGAATTGAACGATAAAGATTCTTAAACTAGAATTGTCTGAAAATATTATAGATGTAGATTCGTGATGCTGTGAAGTCAAGCACATTTTTGGCGGATTCTCTCCAGCAGAATCCCTATGCAGCGCCTCTACAGCAGTCATCTGGAGCGTCAAATACATCTAATGGCCCATGATAAAACTCAACAAAATCAAACAAATCCTCCCTACTTGCTTTACCGCTCTACGTGTATATATATATATATATATATATATATATATATATATATATATATATATATATATATATATATATATATATATATTTATAATATTAGAAAAGTTACTTATATATTATATTTAATAAATACAATAATTAAAACTATCTAAGAAAAACTCCCATAATTTTTAAACATTAATAAAAATAATAAATTTTTAATGTACATTTTAATATATATATATATATATATATAATATTTAATAATTTTATTAAAGCTAACTATATATATGATATATCATTATTAATAAATACCAAAATTAATAGTAAAAAAGGAAAAATGTTTTGTTACATATTTATATAAATAATATATAAATATTTATGCTCAAATCTACTTTTTTTTTAATTTGGTTATTTTAAAATCTGTTTTATGAATTAGAATAATTAAAAAATGGATTTTTAGTTTTGAAGTTAAATTTAAATTAATTTATAATAATTTACCTAAAATACTTATTGAAAATATAAACTAAAAGAAATACATTATTATTTTTGTGATCGGTTGTGAGCCACCTCCTCCATGTAAAGCAATTGAACTAATTTTTATTATTGCTTAAAACGTAAGGAAAATTTTCTTATATAGTTTTAATTATTGTATTTATTAAATATAATATATAATTAAATTTTATAATATTATAAATATAATATATTTATTAAAATTCATAAAAAAAATATGTATTTATTAAATGTACAACTTTTTATACGAATTTATATATATTAAAAATATATTATTAATTAAAAAATAATTATTAATAAATTATATATATATATAAATATTAAAATATATATGACAATTGGTTCGTTCCCACTTGCTGGCTGCACATAAAGGTAAAGCAATTGTTTGATTTTGTTAAGTTTTATTATGAGCCATGAGATGCATCCAACGTTCCAGGAAGTTGCTGTAGACGCGCTGCAGAGGGATTCTGCTGGAGAGAATCCGAATCCATTATATATATGTCATAGCGGGGTCCATTTAAGCAATCCCTTTCGGCATGGGGCAGTATCCCCAAACTGCAGGAGTTATATAGTGGCTGTGGCTTGTTTACTTGTTTTATGATCTATCTCATCACTTCACCTCCAACACGGAGACATTCGACAATGGGCATCGAACACATTCTATGCGCTACGACTCATCTGTATTTAATGATTTTATGTAAATTTATTCATATTGTCCGTAACCATCCCATTTCTAAGAGAATATAATTTTAATATATTATCAGTGTAAAACTAATTACAAATTATCTTATACATAATTTTTAAAATAATTATTATAAAAATCAATAATGTACTAATTGGGGTATTCGGCAACACATATAACCGAGTACCCTCCGACAGTATTCGGAACATTTTCGTAAATAGACAGGTGTTCAGTGTCTACAGTGTAGCCAAACACCCCCAGCGTCGTCCGACCCGCTTGCCAGACAGGAGTATTCGGCACCACCAGGGCCGAACAACAGTAGAGGTATAAACACCATTAGCGACTAATGGCAACATAAACCTAAGGTTAAAAAGTAATTATGTACCCTTAATTACCACAGACCTGTGATTAAGAAGGGGCCATGGCCCATGAGGGTCCAGGCCCAATAAGATAAGTATAAAAATGGGATCCGCCCCCCAAGGTAAGGGGTTCTGAATCCTCATTTATTACGTACATTAAATGCTCTGAGCCGAAACTTGACTTGAGCGTTGGAGTGCCTTTTGCAGGTACCCCCCCACCTTCCGGGCAAATATGAAAGATCTCGGAACACAAAACAGCAGCCGAAGACCCCAGTATCCCTAGACAGGAACATTTTGGCGCCCACCGTGGGGCCCGGTAAAACTTTTCCCGCAGCCCCACAAGGAATGGTTAATACTCGAAGTCACGCACATATGGAAGAACAACGTCTCGTCGACGAAAACTTGGTGGAAGATCAGGCAAATCTTTCGTCAGAACTAAGACAGTTGCGCGCCGACATATCGGCAATAAGGCGGCAGCACGCTCAGGAGTTATCGGCCCTCCGCCAAGAGAACGCTGAGTTGAGAGACTTGAACCGATCCAGGAGACCTGAGAATCAGCAACCAAACAAACATCACGAAGACGAGTCGGCCGTCAACCTTAGCGTGCAGGGTACGACGAATCGGTCTTCCCTTTTTACCGTCAACACTCAGCCACACCCCTGTAGGCACCTTTTTGTCTCCGAGATTATGGAAACTCCCCTTCCTCCAAATTGGAAGAGCCTCAGTTTGGACCGATACGATGGTAGCACAGATCCGGATGAACATGTAGATGTATATGTAACCAAAATCAGTCTATACACCGCAGAAGATGCCGTCTTATGTAGGGTGTTCCCCACTCCCTCAAGGGACACGCCCTTAGTTGGTTTACTCGCCTACCACCTAACTCCATTGACAGTTTCGAGACGTTGGTAACTAGATTCGGCAATCAATTCGCAACTAGCAGACCTTATCATCTAACTTCAGTGGCACTAGTGAATATTCGGCAGGAAAAAGGGGAATCTCTAAGAGTGTTCATGGAAAGGTTCGGCAGAACTGCCTTAAACATCCGAAACCTAGACTCGGCGGTGGCCATGCATCAGTTAGTGACGGCTCTTAGGCAAGGAGCCTTCGTCAACAGTCTCTGCAAAAAGCCGGCTCTCGACATGGATGACCTCCGGCGACGAGCAGCAAAATACATGCAAATGGAAGAATTATCCGAATACGGGAACCAGGTCCAAGCAGAGGCCAACCCAAGGAAGAGGGAACAAGAAAAGGATTATCAAGGAAAGGGAAAAGACAAGATCAACAAGGAGAAGGAGTACCGTGGCTCCAGGTATGTGACTTACACGCCGCTCAACGCTAGCCGATCCCGAATACTCGAACAGGCCCTAGCTACAGAAATATTGGCCATGCCGAAGAGGGCCAATACTCCTCCTAAGGCTGACTACAGCAAACAATGCCGATACCACCGTAATAAAGGCCATTCCACTGAAGAATGCGCCTCACTTAAAGACAAAATCGAGGACCTCAGCAAAATGGGGCATCTCAGAGACTTCGTCCATGATCCAAGGACCGAAAGGTCTCAATTTTTGAAAAATAAAGACAATGACAGAACCTATAGAACGGACTTGCAGGAGGAGGAAACACCTCGTCGGCCCGAAAGACAAAGAAGCAGGTCCAGGGAGCGGCAAGACATAAAACCCTCCAATCCTCGGAAAGTCATCAACACGATTGCCGGGGGATTTGCAGGAGGAGGAAACACCTCGTCGGCCCGAAAGAAGCACCTTCGGTTAGTCCGGTCAGTCAACATGACGTCGACTGTAAACAAGCTCAAAATGCCACCCATCACTTTCACCGATGCGGACTTTCAGGGGTCCGACCCAATGCAAGACGATCCAATGGTCATTAGTGTAGATGTAGCCGACTATACAGTCCGGAAGACCCTGATAGATCAAGGAAGCTCAGCCGACATCCTATATTGGAACACCTTCAAACAACTGGACATACCAGAAAAGAAGCTCATGCCGTATGACGAACCCTTGGTCGGATTCTCTGGCGAGAGGGTTAACACCAGGGGATGTATAGAGTTAGACACGACCTTCGAGTATGAGGGAAAGGAGTACAAGACCATAAGAGTGAGATACATTGTAGTGCACGCCAACACCTTGTATAACATACTACTCGGACGACCGTCGTTGAACACTCTCGGAGCCGTAGTCTCCACTCCACATCTGGCCATGAAATTTCCATCAAACCGAGGCACGGTCGTTATGGTTCACGCGGACCAAAAGGCGGCCAGAGAATGCTACTTAGCCAGCCTCAAGGTTACTCAACTGAAGGAAGACGAGTGCAAGTCGGTATACATGGTCTCGGCGGCTGAACCCTCGGACCAAACTTTGGATCTCGATCCCAGAATCGAGGAGGACAAGCGGGTAAAACAGAATGAGGAGATCCATGCATTTCAAATTGGTGAAGAGAAAACTCAAACTACATACCTCGAAAGCAACCTATCCGAAGAAGGCAGGCTTCGGATTCAAAGAGTAGTAAAACAAAACGCCGATCTCTTTGCCTGGAAGGCCGCAGACATGCCTGGCATCGACCCAAAATTTCATTGTCACAAATTGGCAATATGCCGAGAGGCAAGACCAATTTCGCGAAAGAAAAGGAAGATGGGGGAGGATAGGAGGAGAGCAGTAGAAGAAGAAGTGTCCAAGTTGCTAGCCGCCAGCTTTATCCGAGAGGTCAAATATTCCACTTGGTTAGCCAATATGGTCATGGTAAAGAAGGCAAATGGAAAATGGAGGATGTGTACAGACTACACGGATTTGAACAAGGCTTGCCCAAAAGATGCCTACCCGCTACCAAACATTGACAGATTGGTCGATGGGGCAGCTGGACATCTTTGTCTTAGTTTTTTGGATGCTTATTCAGGATACAACCAAATTCGAATGCACCCTCCTGATGAAGACAAGACCGCTTTCATAACCGAATAAGCCAATTTTTGCTACCAAGTAATGCCCTTCGGCCTAAAAAACGCAGGAGCCACCTATCAAAGGTTGATGGACAAAGTTTTCCAAAAATAGCTAGGACGAAACCTAGAGGTGTATGTCGACGACATGGTTGTTAAGTCTTCCAAGCCTGACGAACACGCAAGGGACCTCGAAGAGATCTTCGCCGAACTCAGGAAACACAACATGCGCCTAAACCCCGAAAAATGTGTCTTCGCCGTCCAAGGGGGAAAATTCTTGGGCTTCATGTTAACATGCCGAGGCATAGAAGCCAACCCTGATAAATGCGAAGCGGTTATTCGTATGAAAAGCCCGAGAACCCCAAAGGATGTCCAGAGACTCACAGGGAGAATTGCCTCTCTATCACGATTCCTGCCAAGAATCGCCGAGAAGGCAAAACCCATCATGCGTTTGCTAAAAACAACCAAGAACTTCTCATGGAACCAACAATGTGAAGAGGCCTTTCAAGAGCTGAAAAAGACCCTCTCGGTCCCGCCCATACTCAAGAAACCGGAACCTACAAAGGATCTAGTGCTTTACATCTCGGTTTCTCAAGCAGCCATAAGTGCGGTGTTAGTGCAAGAACATGAAGAAGGCCAAGCACCCATATACTTCACCAGCCGAGTACTACAAGAAACCGAGACCAGGTACCAGACAATTGAGAAGGCGGTTCTAGCACTAGTGAATGCTGCAAGACGCCTGAGACAATACTTTCAAGGACACCGGGTGATTGTAAAAACTGATTGCCCAATTGCAAAGGTATTAAGGAAACCAGAACTAGCAGGGAGAATGATGGCATGGTCAGTAGAACTCTCCGAGTTTGACTTAAAGTACGAGTCGAGGGGTCCCGTCAAGGCACAGTGTCTAGCAGATTTTTTCAATGAGCTACACCCTGCTGAAACCTTTGAAGAAGAGTGGTGGGTAGTACATGTCGATGGCTCATCAAACCGAAGGGGAAGCGGGGCATGTATCATACTGGAGGGACCCAACCAAATACGGTTAGAACAGTCCCTACGGTTCGGTTTCAAAGCATCCAACAATCAAGCCGAGTACGAGGCCTTATTAGCTGGGCTCAGATTGGCAAGAGAGATGGGAGCCCGAAAAGTGTAATGTTGGAGTGATTCGCAAGTAGCAGCCGAACAGATCAACGGTGGTTTCCAAGTCAAAGACCCACAGTTGCTGAAGTACTATCACACTTTCATGCAGCTGAAACAAGAATTCGAGGAAATTCGGGTAAATCATTTAGCCCGAGAACACAATGACAGGGCAGATCGACTTGCTAAATTAGCTACCACCCAAAAACTCGGACAGTTGAGAACATTCATCCAAGAGACGTTGCCCGAACCAAGTGTAATTGTCGAGGAATGCATGCAGTTTTCGACAGCCAGAAGTACGTGGATAACCGAAATACAACAGTATTTGGCACAGGGAACCCTTCCGGAGGATAAGGAAAAAGCCAAAAGGTTGCGAATCAATGTTGCAAGGTACATTGTGATAGCCGAAGAGTTATATAGAAGGGGATTTTTCACACCCTTATTAAAGTATCTAGAGAAAGAGCAAGCAGAATACGTGATGAAGGAGCTGCACGAAGGAATCTGTGGCATGCACTCGGGTGCACGAATGATGGCAACTCGGGTTTTGCGAGCAGGATATTACTGATCTACCCTCAAAACTGACTGCGCCGAATACGCCAAAAGATGTAGCCAGTGCCAAAAACATGCCAACCTTATCCATCAACCAGCGGACGAACTGCACTCCATCTCGTCACCTTGGCCTTTTGCCATATGGGGAACCGACATCTTGGGTCCTTTCCCTATAGCCAAAGGACAGTGCAAGTTCTTGTTAGTAACTGTCGACTACTTCACCAAATGGATCGAGGCTGAGCCCTTGGCAATCATCTCGGCTCAGAACGTACAAAAATTTTTGTGGAAAAATGTCATCACTCGATTTGGCATTCCGTATGCAATCGTCACCGACAACGGTCTACAATTCACGGACAACAAGTTAAACACTTTCCTCAAAGGCTTGGGAATAAAGCATAAAGTGACCTTGGTCGAACACCCCCAAACGAACGGACAAGCAGAGGCTGCAAACAAAGTCATCTTGGGAGAACTGAAGAGAAGATTAGGAACAGCCAAAGGGGCGTGGGCCGAGGAGATACCCGAAATATTGTGGGCGTACAGGTGCACCCCACAATCAACCATCAAAGAAACACCCTTCAGAATGGTTTATGGGACCGAAGCAATGATCCCGGTCGAAGTAGGAGAACCCTCATTCCGAAGACAAAACTTCGAGACTCCCGAAAATGAAAGCTCCATGAGATGCGAACTAGACTTGGTTGAAGAAATACGCGACCGAGCACGCCTCAATGCCGAAGCATGCAGACAGAGAATGACCCGGAGATTCAACTCAAAGCTGAAGCCGCGAGACTTTAAAGAAGGAGACCTAGTCCTAAGGGTGCAAGGCGACGCCCGAAGAGACTCCAAGGAAGGAAAACTGGCAGCCAATTGGGACGACCCATTCAGAGTTCGACAAAACCTCAACAATGGGGCCTACAGGTTGGAAGAACTGTCAGGAAGAATAATACCGAGAACCTGGAATTCCACTCATCTCAAATTTTACTTCAGTTAATATATCATTTCACTATGTATTCGAGTGTTGTACTCTTTTCCCTCATTCGGTCTTTCATCCCTACAAAAATGTAAAAGGGTTTTTATCGGATAGGGTTTTAATGAGGCATACCTCAGATGAATTCTAATAAGAACGTCCTACGCTTCGCTATCATTATTTAAGTGCAGCATAATGTCTCTTCTTCAAAATGGTTTCCCTCCCGAGTGCTCCCACTCGGCTAAGGATGCACCATTCGGATCTTCTTCAAAATGGTTTCCCTCCTAAGTGCTCCCACTCGACTAAGGATGCACCATTCGGATCTTCTTCAAAATGGTTTCCCTCCCGAGTGCTCCCACTCGGCTAAGGATGCACCATTCGGATCTTCTTCAAAATGGTTTCCCTCTCGAGTGCTCCCACTCGGCTAAGGATGCACCATTCGGATCTTCTTCAAAATGGTTTCCCTCCCGAGTGCTCCCACTCGGCTAAGGATGCACCATTCGGATCCCCACACCCCCCTTTCTTTATTTCAAACAAGAATTTCTAGTCTTACAAAGACGCCGAAGATAACAAACGGCGACGCATCACT
Source organism: Pueraria montana var. lobata (assembly GCA_026413185.1). Lineage (NCBI taxonomy): Eukaryota > Viridiplantae > Streptophyta > Magnoliopsida > Fabales > Fabaceae > Pueraria > Pueraria montana. Next base: position 5,722,813 of record CM048652.1, read on the forward strand.
CGAAGGTGCTTTCTAGAAGAACACATACAACCATACTTTGCCCAAATTAAAAACGCAAGTATCGCAAGGTAATCGGACAAGAGTAAGAACGCGAAACAAACTCAACAAGTAAATACCGAAAAGATAAACGCATATTTCATTAATTACCAAAAAGGGGTAGAGTCATTTACAAAACATTCAAAAAAAGGCTTTAACGGCCTGACTCTACAAATATTCTATTCTGCCGGGTCCTCACGAACCTCGGCATCAGCAACATCATCCTCCCCCCATCTTCATTGGCCCCAGGATCCACACCACCTTCAACAGCCGAGCCGTAAAGAGGATTCTCCAAAATAGCATCCTCCGGAATGTCATCAATAGGCATTAGCTGCCCTTGATAAACATCCTTCTCCATGTCAAAAATGTTGCGGTCATGAACATTATAATAATGCGTTATTTGCCGCAAGCCGTGGAGAAAACCAGCCTCATGTTCGGCTAAAATCTTATCTTCAGCCGAAGCAAGAATCCTCTCCTTGGCAGCACGCTCCGCGTCCCGCTCTTCCTGGGCCTCGGCCAACAGCGCCCTTAGCCGCTCGATCTCATCAGATTAAAGCTTGGAATCCTTCTCGGGCATTATTACCTTGGTGTTTAAATCCTTAACATTGGCCGAGAGGTCCTTAACCTCCTCCTTCAAGCGCCCATTCTCGTCGGCTAGAACCATGTTAGCCTCCAACACCTGTTTGTTAGATACCTGGGCCTCCTCCAAACTCTGCTTCAACTTCTCGGCCTCCCTTAGAGGATTTGCGAACATATGATACGCAATGGCCGAAGCCCTTGCCTGAAACTCGCAGTAAGCCGACCAGTTGGCAGCAACATCGGCCTTGTTAAGGATGGCCTTCCCAGTATCTGAGATGTCGCTGGAGCTCACCATCTTCTTCGGTCGAAAATCTTTGGCAAAAAAGCCCTCGGCGGTCAAGGCGTTGATGGAAGATAAAGACGCTGAAGCCGGAAAACCTAAAGTCTGTTGCTTCAGCTTCTTAGCCCTTTCTTCTTCCGAAGCCTCACGGCTTCGGTGCCTTTTCTTGTGATCTTTGACTTTACTTCTCTTTTCTCCTGCCGGGGGGGGCACAGTATCTACCAGGGTTGGCCGAGGGGTCGGTTGCCTGGGAACGGGGGGCACTAAAGCGATACCAAATTTGTTCCCCGCAGCCTGAGCCCGATTCCTCCGAGCATTCCGGAATGAAAGCACATTTCCTCCAGCATCAGCCATGATACCTACATAAAACACTTAGTCAGTGACAAAAGCTAAACATTAAAACACCAGGAAAGAAAGAACAAAAACCTTACCACACATGTCGGCTAAAATAGTGGAAGAATTTAACAAAGCCACAAGCTGCCTAGCTGGGAGCTTTCGGGGGAGAGACTCAAGAAAGAGGAGATCCTCGCGTTTCGTTTCGGTCATCATCGATTTCGGAAACTTGTCATAACGCCGAGGGTTTTGCTCCCAATAGAACGGAAACAGGGACTTTCCACTCATATCGTAAAAATGGTTAGTCCCTATGTTCGGCCTAACAACTACCTTAAAGAAACCGGTTTTGAAATTTTTGTAAGAGGTAGTAAATGACTGGAAAAGAGGCCTCTTCGGTTTCCTTATCAAGGAAATCCATAAACCATCCTTGGGCCGAGTACAAAAGTAATACAAAAATACACTCACCGAAGGCTCTATAAAGTTAAAAATACAGAGAGCTCGGAAGGCTTGGATAGCAGCCCACCCATTCGGATGCAACTGCGAGGGTGCCACGTTTAAAACCCGAAGCACCCCCATAGTGAAGTCGTCAAAAGGAACCTTTACATGTAGATCACGAAATACGCAATCATACATGTAAAAAAAGTCCCTTGTCGAGTCACCTTTATCCATGAAAACGAATTCAGGATTCGGCTCTCGCCGACAACACTGTAACCCTACAGGACAAAACTCATCTTCAGCAATGGAAGACACATCTACATAGTTTACAAAGTTCGACACGCTACGTTTATCGTCATACCGAGACCAATAGGCCCCAACCTCTCCAGCAACCCAGGTATACCCTTCCAGGGTAATCGGCAGAAATTCCCTTTTCGCTCGGGTAACCCGGGGTTTACGCTTCGGTCTTGTACCAGATGCCTCCCCCGCCGAAGAGGCTGAAGGGGTCGAAGGACCCATAACACTCTCACCCACCCCCTCTCGGACAGGGGACGAAGAAGGGGACACCGAAGAGGAAGAAAGAAAAGACGAAGACGACGAGGCAGTCGAAGACCCCTCACTAGAGTCCCCACTAGTCGAGGAAGCGGACGGAATGTCAACTACCTCGGTTCCCCCAGAAAGCTCACGGCCAGCCGAACTCATAATAATGAAAGGAAAAAGAAATAGCCGAACTCTCGTACCTTGTTTAAGACGAGAAGAATGAAGTTAGAAGTAACTATTCGGCCGAGAGCAAAAGAAGAAGATTTTTGCGAAATCGTAAATACAGGGTGCAAAGACGACATCTTTCACCCTATTTATAGGGCCCAGGCCCATAACGGTCCAAAAACCCCTGAACATTGTCAACCGTTAGATCCACTAAGATCTAACGGTCCACATAGCGCAACACTTCGATCCCCTCCAACCCAACGGCTTTTTTCTGCCATAAATGGCAGTAATTTTAAACGACACAACAATAAAGCACCAGTCCCAAGGCAAAGCCTCTTCGTTACCCTCCCTCACTCGAGGTTGGGGGGCATGTGTACTAATTAGGGTATTCGGCAACACATATAACCGAGTATCCTCCAACAGTATTCGGAACATTCTCGTAAATAGACAGGTGTTCGATGTCTACAGTGTAGCCGAACACCCCCAGCGCCGTCCGACCCGCTTGCCAGACAGGAGTATTCGGCACCACCAGGGCCGAACACCAATAGAGGTATAAACATCATTAGCGACTCATGGCAACATAAACCTAAGGTTAAAAAGTAATTATGTACCCTTAATTACCACAGACCTGTGATTAAGAAGGGGTCATGGCCCATGAGGGCCCAGACCCAATAAGATAAGTATAAAAAGGGGATCCGCCCCCCAAGGTAAGGGGTTCTGAATCCTCATTTATTACGTACATTAAATGCTCTGAGCCGAAACCTGACTTGAGCGTTGGAGTGCCTTTTGCAGGTACCCCCCACCTTCCGGGCAAATATAAAAGATCTCGGAACACAAAACAGCAGCCGAAGACCCTAGTATCCCTAGACAGGAACAAATAATTTTACTATAAATGAAAATCTATAATTAAATACGTCATAAAAATATTTTACATCGATCACCAATACATTCTAATTAACTTCATTCTAACATGTAGCAGGATACCAACTTTAATTATAGGCCTAAAAACATTTCAACAAAGTCTTACACAATATACTTAGATCTCTTATGTATACGTATAAGAGTTCAATGTTTTTCTCATTATACGTATAGAAAAAAAAAAAGTTAAAAGATCTTTAATAATTTTTCCTCTTGAAAGAATTAATTTTACATTCTCATTTCGACATATACTTACCATACACACAAAAAACTATAATATAATTTTGGTCTCTAGCTAGAAAAATGTCAGTTTTTAATTTGTTAACGACATACTTTCTAAGAATCTTTTTTATTACAAGTTAAAAATGATTGGAAACTATAAATTCATGAGTGATACTCATTAAATAAAAAGTGAAACTTTATTAAAAAAAAAAAAAAACAAGAAGTGAAACTTATAAAATTTTGTGTTTTTTAATCAAATTTAACCAATAATAAAAAGTGTATTAAAAAAATATATTAAATAGTGTGTTGCTAACATATGTCTTCTTATTTTAGTCATAAATATAATACATTTTAGTCTCTTACCATAGATGAAAAGTATACGATTTCTGTAGTTTTAATGACTGAAAATAAATAAAATTTAGATAAGGACTACTTTTAAAAATATATCATATTTTTTTCAGAGACTAAAATAATATTTAAACCATAATTATATTATGTGTATGTTATATATATAAATTAAAAAAATACTTATATCTTGATCTATTACTTTTTTTTTAATTCAAATAAAAAAAACAAAATACATAATCAGACACTAATATTAGATTGTCACAAAAAAAGATACACTAATATTAGATAATAGAACTTTAAGTACAAGAAAAATAATGAACTTGTTGATTATCATTTCTAAAAGCAGGTTTATTTTTAAAAATAAAAAATCTATAATAAATGTTGTTTTAATTTGTTCTAAAAATAACTTCGGAAATACTATGAAAAAACTCGTTTATTATTTTTATTATAAGAAACATATAAATACATGATAAATTTTTATGAAATGATAATATAATTATTTTATATTGTTAGTGCATGACTGATTTGCTCGTGGTGCGTGACTGTCGTTGATCCAAGAGAATTTTGCACATGGAGAATTCTCCGATTAAATAGATCATTCCCCACATGTGAACGATCTTACACTACTACGTCAACCCTTTGGAATGATAATAAGGGTATAAAATTATGAAATATACAAATATCATAAGTTCATAACCCTTCTTCCAACTGCAGGGATCCCTATCCCTTGATGAAACGCTATAGCAAGAAAGTGTCAGAAAGGAGCACGTGCTCTGTGACTGGAAAACAGCAATATATATAAATCTGAGTTATGGCGTTGGCAGGCCAAGTGAAAACCTCTGTTCAACCAGAATAGGCTTCGCCTCTTAGGCACGCAAAGTCTTTCAGTTCTGATCGAACAAGCAATCAGTGACTGTGAGTAGAAAATAAGTAACCCAAGTTAAAATGCAGAAATTGTTTTTTCAGCAGTAGTACTTCCAATTTTATTTTATTTTATTTATTGTACTACTACTATTTTTTATTTTTTTTTAACAGCGAGTACTGCTACTAGTTGTAGTTAATACAAGTTATTGCAATTTGCAACTCCTTTGATCACGCTTTGAAGCAATGTAATTCACACACGAACAGAGCGCACTGGACATTATTCTCGATTTTATATGTAAAATATAGTGATGGTGATGGAGAAAGTATATTACGTTACAAGTTGCAAAATAAGTGACAGGATTATTATTCTATCAATCTATCTTACTAGAAAGAAGCAGAATATCTTAGCCTTGCTTTTTCCGTATATATTGTTAGCGAATATATATCTATGGCAGTGGGAATTGGTATCTAATCCCCACCGCCACTACTACCAGACCAGATCAGGCTGTAAAAATCTGAAGAAATTGTACTAGCTGAATGATGATAATATTACAATACGTACAACACGAAATGGACCAATAGACTCATAGGCATAGCTAGGTTTTTATAACTATGAGTGTGAGGGGATCAAATCCGAATGAAATGGACTAGGGAAAGGGTACATGCATGTAACATGACCCCCCGGGATTGGGAACCATTTCGTGAGGAGAGGGAATCATATCTTGTTGAATCCGTAAAAATTATTCGCCAACTTGCATAACCACCACTTGTGACTTGACTCACCCTTATTTAAGGAGCCAGACCCACAATCTTTGCCCTTAAGCTAAAGTTCCTAGAATAGATATTGAGGTAGCTCAAGTCACCACTCTCACTCTCACTCTCACTATCTGTTCTCATAATAACTCATTGTTCTTTCTTTTCTCTTCTTGTGATACTTCACATTTAGATACATAGCTAGCTAGCATGGGTTGGACACGAGAAGAGAATAGACGTTTTGAGGATGCTCTTGCGGTTCATGGCCCTGACGACCCCAATCGGTGGCAACACGTAGCCAACGCGGTGGGTGGAAAATCCGTAGAAGAGGTGAAAATGCACTATGAGATCCTCAAGGAAGATGTCATTCGAATAGAGCGTGATCAAATCCCACTTCCCAGGTACAGAGGAACTGGCATCAACGGAAGACATATTGAGAGTGAGCAAAGGTAAAGTAATGGCTAATGCACCCCATGATATATTCCAATCTTTACTTGCTTGTTTCAATGTCACGCCCATCTTGGACAACAATCATAAAACTTTGTACATAACATGCATTACTTGTCATGTACAAGGTTTTAAGTACTAGCTGCCAATAAACCTATTAATTAATTTCTCGTCATAACAATCAACTTATTAGAATGTGTTATGTTATGTACCTAATCCAGAAAATAAAAATGGAAATTATATGTGTATACTTCCAAGTTTCAACGATTTTGTGTGTTATCATCTATTATTCCCCACATGTATTAGAGGAGGAAATCACTTTTATTGCAAATACCAAAACTCATTAAGAGAGGTGTTTTGAAAGAGAGATATATACCTTCAAAATTTGGAAGAACCCTTCGCATCAGCATTGCCAATTTCATTAGTCATCCCGTTGTAAAATAATTCTCACTTTTCTTGTTTTAGAGCTTTCACGATTATCACAACGTCCTGTATCAAGAAATTGTAATAGCAACCCAAGGAAACATGATTTTTTTTTATTATAATTGTTATTATTATTATAAACAGAGTCCACGTGAAATTTAATCCATCAAGTTTCAAGCTGAAATTATCAACCTGTCGCTGTGGTATTGGTAATAAATAATAATCATTGGTTCATGCATCCACATTTATCTTTATCTTTTTCCCTCGGGGATATTAGCCCCGCCCTCAAATCACCTGTAATCATTGGATTGTAGTTTTCTGGCACATGAAGTTGTTCATTTATCTTAAAAGCCTGAATTTGTCCCATTCTTATATTCTGAATAAGCCTATTTCTTTAGCAGGAGAATGAGGAATCTAAGTCTTCGGTGAGGCAAAGACTATTAGCTAGAACTGTGGAGTTTGCTAGTTTCGACGAAAGCATGTGAAATCTATGTTAGTGTGCTCACTGTGCTGTGTATTTCTTTTCCCGTTATATTCACCCAGTTGTAATTTGTAAGAAATATCATGGAATGTAACTTTGCCAAATACTAAAAATTGTGTGTAGTACGACACTCGTGCTGGCATCATCCTAGACAATTATCAATGTAACTTCTTAAAGTTTAATTTAATGCTTTTTAATGATTAAACACGTGTTCATAATTTTATTTTACTTTTTTAGCTACAAGTTAAAGACTCAATAAAGTACTTATTGAACACACCTTCCTTTTTATACACATAAAAAAGGGAGGAGGGATCAAGTTATTATAAGAGTAATTTTAAGTGTTATTCTCTAACACTGCTCTTCATTCTTTTTTTAATCTAGTGTTTAAATATGAGTTAAACATTATTAAAACTATTAGATTATAAGAAAATGAAAACTAACAATGAAGAGTAACTCTTTTAAAATTATTTTTAGAATAATTTTATTTCTTTTTATAATAATAGTAATAATAATAAATTATAATAATAATGATAATATTTCTATAAATACTCATCTCTTTTCCTATCTGATTATATAACTATTTTCCAATGCCGTACTTCTAATCAAAATTCAACATAAATATTTCCTAAATAATTTAAGAAATTATATTCTAGTAATTTTTTTCTTATAAAACTAAGTAACCATTCTTATTCTTATTCTTATTTATTTATAATAAAATGATGATTTATAACTTACAAGTCATACGTAACTTCAGATGTAGCTTAGTTAAACTGTGCACTAAAAATAATATGGAGGGCAAGCCAACACCAACACCAACACCAACTGGTGGCTAAATACAACTAGTTAAGCCGCAAATGAAGGGTTTGCAATAGCAGCGTAGCCGCAAATAAAATCCTACCCTTAGAAAAGAAAACGGAAAACTTGATTTCCAAAGATAACAAAATAGTACGCAAGAGTCGGGTACTTAACACCTGTATGAACCCCCATTATCTGTGGCCAAAATAGGTTGTTGCACTATATATAAAACACCAGATTCCAATCAAACAAAGTTGCATTTCGTTGCCACCCTTGGTACACAAAATTGTCAAGGCGTTTCTGCAATCCTTGATTCCAGGGAGAAGGAATAAGGAAAATGGCGAAGATATCATTTTTTTTGGTATTTGCATTTGCATTTGTGTTGGGTAGTTCAGTTTTGGGCCAGGAGGATTGGAAGGATCTGCTGGGCCAAGGTGGATTCTCTCAAGATGCTTTGGACAAGGCCCAGATGGCTTTAGGTGCTGCTTCTGCCCAAGCAGCTGTGAATGATTATTTTGGAGATGGCGACTCTTCTAACTCTCCTCCTAACGACGATGCCGACGAAGGAGAAGGATCATCCTTGGCTGACTTTTTAGACGCTGCTGACAAGTAAGATAAAAAACCATTCTCTCCTTGTCTTTAAATTTTGAATATCCTCGCATCCTCGGAAACGTAGTTGCAGATTGGCTTTGTTAATCGCCTTACAAATCTTTCATCATTCCTAAAATGAGAAAATTTGTTACATAATCATGGACCACCAACAACTATAATTCCGGTCAATCTTCACATGACACCAGTTCAGAGTTTTCAATGTAAAAAATAAAAAAATAACAAGTTAATAAAAAGACATGTAATGTAGAGATTGATTGAGACAATAATGATCTAAAACCTTGTAATAATCTCTCCCTAAATGAATGCTATAATTACCAACATGTTATTGGTTCAAAAGACACTAAGCTTGGATCTCTTAAGCAAGCTTTTGGGTTCAAAATCTTGTGGATGAAAAAAACATAATTGAGAGGAAGACTCCACTAAAGCTGATTAATCAAGTTTACCGACAAAGATTAGTTATCAACAAATTTGATGAATACTTCGTATCAATATCATGGTGACAAAAAATGAGTGTTATAATTTTTAATTCCAGAATTTGTGGTGTTTGAATGTAACAAAGTTTTTTACCCTCCCTTTTGAAAAAAAAAAGAGTATTTAATAATTTTTATCAAATGAAATAATTAATATAAAGATATTGTTTTAAAATTGTGTGTAATTTGGCTTAATTTTACACTAACTATGGGTGGTTAATTATTGTTGTGACAATCAGTAGTACAAGCAACAATACGGGAGTTTCACCCACAGGGTCAACAGTAGATTCACCTGTTGGGGCACCAGAAGATTTACCTGCAGATGACGATGATTCAGATGATTCTTTCTCACCTGCAGGGGCACCACTAAATTCACCTAATGGGGCACCTAATCAAGCGCCAACCAATACGCCAATGGAAGCACCAGCAAACAGTGCTCCAACAGAAGCACCTGAATTGGCACCCACAAATGCACCAATAGAAGCACCTGAATTAGCACCCTCAAATGCACCAACAGAGGCACTTGAATCAACACCCACAAATGCACCAATAGAGGCACCTGAATTGGCACCCATGACAAATGCACCAACAGAAACACCTAAATTGGCACCAACAACAAATGCACCTGTGCAAGCACCTAGTGCTGAAGAGGCTGACGAAGGTGAATTGGCACCAACAAATGCACCTGCAGGGGAACCAGATGATGAAGACGAGTTTGATGATTCTGAATCAACACCCACAAGTGCTCCCACAGAGGCACCTGAAGCGGAGCTAGCAGACGAGTCTGATGACGAAGCATAAGATAACAATGTCACACTAATTGATTTTTATTGACATAGACAATTATATATTTCGTTGACGGTTAAAATTAATTTGGAGGGTGGTGATATCTACTTTGAGACTTAGAATGCAACACCCATCATTTTTTTGTCACCCTTAAACAAATGTGCCTAAGAAATGAGCCTACTTCATCCTATTCGGATAAGACTTTTGTTGTAAAAAATATGTCTAATTTCTATCTTCATACCGTGCCTACTTGAAATAAATGATATTTTTTTGTGCCAAGTTTTTGTTGTTATTATTATTAGTTAACCACATGTCACTTGTAAAATAAAATTAATCATAATTATATATGTAATTAATCACGTATGACAATCAATAATTTCATGATATTATTTATCATGTATTAATAAATTATATATAATTGTGTTTTTTATTTTTAACTACTTATAAAATAAAATTAACCACATTTTTATACGTAATTAATCATGTGATGAGATGAACGTCGGGTATAAAAATTCAATGATACATTTATCAATACTAAAAAAAAAAGAAATAAATAAGAAAAAGAAAATATGTGTGTGTTTATATTTACAATAGTGATATGTGAATATTTTTTCACTCTAAACACCTTATTAACACTTATTATTTATCTACGTCTCTCTTCCTCTTCTATTATAATAGTATTACATATTATATCTATATTTTTTTTTCTCTTTTCTTGTCTCTTCATGTGTACAGCTCTCAGAATCTTTATTCTTATATTTATTGATAGGTATACAGAAGTGAAAATATGCTGATACACAGAATCAACACTTTTCAGGTGTTACACCCCTATAGTGCTTTATCTCATAGAAGTGAGATTAATGTGCCACGAGTTTCCCCATATAAAAGTGAACCAGTTACGTTCTCTTCCCAACCCGCTTCTCTTACCTTCCGTGCTCTCCTCAAATCAGAAACATCTTTTCCAAACCGCATCTCCATCAGAATCACCATTACCCCTGCAAGAAGCTTCTCCTTAGCCTTTCCTCTTTGCAATTTTCCAGAAGTGGTTTTGGGAACACACTCACTCTTAACCAAAACCACCCACCCAACCTCTACCTTCTCTTTCTTCCAAACAGCTTCTTTAATTCCCTCACAAATCCTCCTCAACACACCCCTGTCTACACCCTTTTCAATCCTCTGCATCTCAGCCACAACCACCACCGTTGCTGAAACTTTAAACGCTGCAAGGCAACCTCCTCTGAGTAACTTGGTGCAACTGTTATAAGCCGCGGTTTCTATGTAATGTGGATGAACCTTTTGACCGTTTTGGAGTTCCATAACGTCTTTACAACGACCAGTGACAAAGAGATATCTCTTTTCTCCTTTGACGATGCCTCTGTCCCCAGTTCGAAGAAAGCACTTACTAACCGTGTTTCTCAGTCTTCCATGAAACACTTCTCTCGTTAAACTAGGGTGGCCAAGGTACCCAGAGGCATTGCTTGGGGAAGCAACCCAAATTTCTCCTTCAACACCATCCTCATCTGGCTCCAACGTTTGTTCGTTAACAACCATAATTTCCACGTCTTCCTCTTCCACGTTTCCGAGCCTCGCAACAGGTAAGAGCTTGTTGTGAGTTGGAAAATCGAGGAAGCTTGAAGAATAGGCACCATCATTAACGTTGCTCCTCCACGCAGTGGACACAAAGGTACAATTCTCTGCTAACCCGTAAGAAGGAGAGATAGAAGAAGGGCTTAACCCAAATGGAGAAAAAGTGTGAACAAATTCTTCCACCGAGTCTCTGTAGATGGGTTCGTTGATGATTATAAGGTTCTTCAGAGTTGAAAGGTTGATGGGTGAAGTTCCTTGGTGGACCCCACCACGCTTGATGACGAGAGGCAACGTGAACGAGGGAACGGGAGTGCACGTGGCCTTGACTTGGGACAATAGTTCAAGCCAGAGCCTGGGGCGTTTGATGAACGCGGTTGGGGAAGTGAGAACACACGTGGCACCTGATACAATGGTGAGCAACAGAAACATGAGGCCACAGTCATGATACTGTGGCAGCCACGAAACGATTGTGCTGTTTGGATGAAGATCGTAAGCTTTCCTCGCTGTTCTAACGTTGTGAGCAGCTGAACCCGCCGTGACAAGCACGGGCTTTGGGACCCCAGTGGCACCAGAAGTGTACTGAACCAAATAAACTTCATCTGCTTTGCAACCACTGTACGTCAGTGAAGAAGAGTTATTATTTAAGATAACGTTGTTATTACCTTTACCGTGTTTGACTTCGTCTATGGAAATCCAGTGGATGCTTTGTAGCATGTGAGCAAGCTTGTTGTTGTTGGGGGGGGAAGAGACGTAGTGTCGAATGCTTGATATGTAGTTAGGGTGAGCTATTGCAGCTTTGGGTTTGGTCTGTGAAATGGCTCTTAGGAGGTGGTGGTAGTTTTCTTTAGCGAAGGAAGGGTGAGGAGGGATGATGGGAACGCTCAAAAGACCAGCTCTTTGGCACCCGAAGATGAGTTCAACTAGGTCGAGTCCTGGAGAGCACAGAAGCAGGACCGTGTCACGTCTTTGTAATGGAGCGAGTAGGAGTAGCTGAGAGGAGATGACATCAACGGTGGTGTTAAGTTGTTGGTAGGTGAGGTGAGTGGAGGTGTGCGAGTCTTGAGCCCAAATGAAAGCTGGCTTGGACCGGAAGGCTGGTAGCCTGGCCCAAACTGGGAGGTATAAGTCAACCACTGGTTGGTCGGGAAAGGAGGGGTCATAATTCTCGTACTCGTATGCCATTTTTTCTAGTTTGTTTCTTGCGAAGACTAGTAGCCTCATCACTTGCATATTTATATTATTGTAGATTCAGAGTATATCTTGAATTAACTGCATGATCCAGTCGTCGTGGGTATCCCAATGTGATGATTACGAAAACTAGAAGAAGGAATAAAGGGATATCCGATTAGCATATCCCACTGTCCCTCTGCTGTGATAACATAAATCGTCGCTACGTAGTTGTTCCAGTCTGTCTGTGTCTTCCCGATTACATCGCCGTCCCGTCAAGAATGTTTCTATAATATAGGCGGATTGTTCCCTAGCCGTCTCCTAGTGTATGTACATCCCTACGTGTCTTGATAAATTATTAAGATAAATGTTAAACGTGGACTCCTTTTTGGTAATATATGAATAAAAAAAAAATTAGAGAAACTGATCAATATAACGAAGAGTAAATTATACTAAATTCTTTAAAAAAAATTTAGATTACACACAATACTTTTCATTTTTCTATCCATATATCAATCCTTAATTGTTTAAAAAATATTACATTAACACTCTTTATATATTATATTATATTTTTTTAATGAAGGATATTATTGTAAACGTTTAAAAAATAAGATTATATGCTGAAAAAATCTTCAGAAATGTAAGTGTAATTTACTCTTCAACAAATTATGTGATAAAAATATAAATAAATAAATAAAATGAGATGAAAATGAATTACAAAAAAGTTGAATGTATGGATATAACTCAATTATTAATCATTCTATTAGAATATTCTTGTTTTTTTTATAAAACTTTATTCTAATTATTCTTTGTATTAATTATTTTTTTACCAAAATATCCTTAATTATTTCAATCCATAAATAATAAATATTATGAATTATTTTTCTCTCTCTCTTATGTGAATTAGATAATTAAAGAATTTAGTTTTAAAATTAAAATTTCATTACTATTATTCTCTCTCCATTCATTAATTATTTAAAAATAATTTTTTTAAAAAAATATTACAATTACGAACAAATTTAATACTAATACTTAGATTAATCAATTTTCTTAATATACGTAAATTAATCAATGTCTTATAAATAAAGACTAAGGTAATATTTCATATTAATAATAATAAAAAATTATCAAAGAAAGGCACTTTTATTAAGACGAAACAGTGCCTGAAAAGGCCATTACATCAGATTGTAAAAAGGAAGAAATCTGGATGGGAATATCCTCAATCCAATAAGATTCGTGAAAAGAAAAGGGTAATATTAATAATGATGTTAATATTAGTTAATATCAAATAAAAAAATTATGAGATGATAAGAACGTAATGCTCAATATTAAGTAATAAAAACATAGAATGCAAACTGCATTACTCAAATATATTAAATTCAGAACCCAAGTTCTATTACGGATACCTTTTTCGTTTTTACATTAGAGGAATTTTACTTAACGCAAAGGGCCCGTCCACTAGCATGACGCAAGATAAGGACTCCATACATTAATTACATTATCCAAAAGTCCAAACCACATTACCATGCAGCCAAGGCAGTGAAGCACTGCCCTCTAATCAGTCTTGTCCCTACTAAACGACGACTTGACAACTTGACAACTTGACAACTTGACATTGGCCTCCAAGAACTACAATTTACTGATAAATAAAACAAAATTAAGGAGTAGCCTTTATTAATCTTGCACTGGTTTTATTGAACACAAGGCAATCATATCATAATACACTGATTCTTCAATGCTCCCAATGTCCAAGTTTCAGTACTAAGATCTATCATTACACTTCACAGCGTGGCTTTGCAGCTTCACGAGTGAGCGACTGCTAACGAAGCCTGATACAAATTTCCATAGCGATCATTGTCCCCAAGCACAGGCGGCCCTATAGCATATGACAGAAAGATGAGAGACATATGTGACAATTACATTATTATTAGATTAGACAACATAATCAATTACAAATTTCCAAAAAGATGGAGAACAGAACAGAACAGAACGGAAGGAAGCTAATTGAAAGACACGTACTATTCCTTGAAATTTACATACCTCTCCTTCACAGTAACTGAATTTTGCATATACTTATAAACTAAACATCAATAAGATTTTAAAGAAATACGTTACAGTTAGCACCAACGAAGCACAAACAAGTACAACATGACCACACCATACCATAAAACATAATCCAAAACAAACGGACAAAACATAGCATGGATAAGCTTACACGAAATTATTTAAAAAAAAAAAAAATACACGCCTACGTAGGAGATATATCAAAACAACCATTGGAAGAAATAACTTCATGTCATTTTTTTGTCTTAATAATGTTATGGCAAGGATTCCAAAAGTCAACTTTTACAAACAAAATAATCTAGTATAGGTTTTGAGGTTTAGCTTCAGACAACGGATCACATTAGAGAAACCGTTTCTTGCTACTAAACAGACACAAGAGTGATCCAATATTACCAGACTACCAAACTAAATATCAACAATTAACAGGCAGAAAAGCAAATTTCCAAAATATGGTGAGAACCGATGAAAAATCCAAAAATATACCCACCAACACCATAAAGGTCCAATGATCACATCAGATTAATTAATGAAAATAGTGACCCATATACTGCAACAACTACCAAAAAGGGCACACCGACCTAACAAAGCAGAGTTCCTCTTGACGCTTACTAATCAATCACCCACCCAAGGTGCCTTAAGCAAAAATAAAATAAAATAAAATAACGCTGTTCTACAGTATAATTTGGATAATCGACAAATAGTTTCCAATTGAAACCACTACTCTTGCAACGGAGAAACAATTGAACAAGAGGACTCGGGCATCTCTTTTGCATCAATTCCTTTCAGGTTGCAATCACATTGTCTTCACTGCCTTCTCTATAAAAAAATAATTTACAAAAACATAGGAACCAGTCTTGCGTTAAATTCAAGTTGAAGCTTAACTAAAAAAAAACACAAATTTAAATTTGATTGATAAATCGAGATACCCATCATCTATTGTGTTTAATGGGGAGTGTCCTCTTCAAGATGTACACAGCAACAATGAACTACTCTCAACAAATTTTCTTCCATGAGAAGATAGCCTGATTCCCGCAACGCTTCTTTCAATCCCAACACCACAAGTCATATAGTGACTATTCCATATTCACAATCAAATTTTACTTATAGTATCCACTTGAAGTCTTGGTGGTACTTGTTCTATTTTTAAATGTTACAGTATGCCTTTCTTTATGATTTCTTTGCTTCCTCATTTCCTATCTTAAATGCTATAGCATGCTTTTCTGTAAGATTTTAGGTTTCATCACTTCTTAAATCCATATATGATAATGCAAGACAGTGCCAGTAACTGTTTCCTTCCTCATATAACAGTCTATACTCTATACAGTTTGAGAGATGTCCAAGATTTTTCCCCTCAATTCGAAAGGCATGAAAAATTATTTCCAACTTCATTGTTATTTAATCACAAGATTAAAAGATATATAAAACTTTACATAGAAAACTAGATAACATAAGAAGCAAAAGGTGCATGTATATTAATCACATGGAATGTATCTTGTTATCATAGATCACCAAGGCACGAAAGGCACTATTTTGTTCCTCGTTAGACGGAGATAGCTATATGTTATAATTCATACATAGATCACCAAGGCATGATAGCCAACAGCACTTACTCATAAACGGTGTGTTTGGTAGGAAGAAAAGAAATAGGTGAGAATGAGAAATAGGGTGGAAGGAAATAAAGAAGAGAGAAATAAAATGAATGGAAATAGGTGAGAAAGATAGAGTAGAAATACAGGAGTATGGTTTAAGAGAAATAGGGAAAAAATAAAAAGAGAGAAATAAGAAAAAGAATAAAAATAAGTTATTTAATTAAAATAATCGATTTTCAAAATGTGATAATCAATTACCAAAGTGTGATAACAGATTATCAAAATCGATTGTTGTTTTATGATAATCGATTATAATGTTTTGATACTCAATTATATGTGTTTTCAGCAGTTTAAAACCGCCGGAAAAACACCTAAAATCACCACAAAATAATTGATTATTGTTGGCAAGAAATGGGTTCACTGTTTATTACAGCACAGATTTGCAAACAAATAAAAAGGTGTGGAATCCACACCTTTTTATTTCTTTCCCCCCACCATTTCCCCTCTACCAAACACACCCCCTTTTCTATTTCTCGCCTATTTCTTCTCCCTCTTCCTTATTTCCCTACCATTTCTATCATACCAAATGAGGTGTAAAAGTTTTTAAACATTATTTTTTATCAACCCTTAAGAGCCAGTTATAGACTATCATGGTTGCTTTTGCCAAATGACAGATGAAAAAGCTCAAGGTTTTTTTTTTTTCCAATTCGCTTGCAGAAAGAGAAAAGGAGCACCAAAAAATATCTCGAGGAGTTTTACTGTTTAGCAACCTGTTAACTTAATGGAAATTGAACAAAGAAAAAACACAGAAATCATGATATGTAACCATGAGGTATGAAGACCTTACCTAATATAGGGGGGAAAAAAAAATACAGCATGCCTTCATAAGATGAAAATGCATATCTTTACGAGAGTAATTACTCAACAAGTGTAATTCAGATAACACAAAGGACGTCTGCACCAATAAGTTCAAAGAAACACATCTAGAGAGAATTAATAAAGTGAATTCCTGAATACTTCCAAAACTATATTAGCTTGTTTCAGGAGCAGGTCATTTTACCAAGTCATGTTCCCACATTTTCTAAACAGAAGACAAACACCTGACAACTCTCAAGCAATTGTGAAACATTTGATATCCCATATAGATATCAGATAGCCACTACTCCATAGGAAATCAGCCTATGATAACTCGCTTTCATAAACAATTCATTTCATTTTAAATCAAAGTAAAGAAGGAATTAAAGAATCACAAGTTAAATGCAAATTCCAAATGCTACATGAACACTTGCATTTAATCTAAACACAGATATCTACCAGGGCACCGAATCAATTCATAAAACCTAAAATCAAGCATATGAACTGTAGTGAAACCAGTAATGCCTTACCCAAGATTAAACATGCTGTTTATGGGATCGAGAAGCTGTGGCTGTGGAGGATGCTGCTGCTGCTGCTGTTGCTCCTGTTGTTGGTGCTGCTGGAGGTGCTGCTGCGGCTGCTGCTGCTGCAAGCCAGCACCAGTAGCTACGGCCACCGCACTCGAAGGAGTTCCCTTGGCTTCAACAAATCTCCACATATACCACGAAGCAACGGACCTATAAGGCTTCCACTTGTCACACAACTGGTCCATCTGTGATGGCCGCGGCAAGTCCTCAAGGTTGTAGAGAAGCTGAACCCCTTTCCTGACACCAAGGTCATTGATGGGGAGAACATCGGGTCTGTGAAGTGAGAAAATCATGAACATGTGAACAGACCAAGAGCCAATACCATTGACCATGGTGAGCATGGTGAAGAGCGACTTGTCATCCATGTTCACAATGGCCGAATCGGAGAGTATCCCGTTCTGGTACTTCCTCGCCAAATCGTGAAGGTAAGTCGCCTTCCGCCCCGAAACCCCAATCTGCCGAAGCTGTTGGGGAGTCAAAGCGAGAACGGTTTCGGGAACGACGCCGTTTTCCCCACCGCAGAGCGCGATGAAGCGCGTGTAGATGGAAGTACCAGCTTTATACGCGAGTTGTTGGTATAAGATGCTGCGCGTTAGGGCGAGGAAGGGAGTGTGGAAATTGTCGAAGGTTGGGGGTTGGTGAATGTCGATAAGAGGGGAGAGGAGTGGGTCCACGTTGCGGAGGTATCGGAGTGCGATCTCGACCTCGCCGTCGCAGGAGAGTGAACGCGCCACTATGCGGGGGACCACCGTCAGGGCTCGCGGCGGAGCGGACTTGGTGTTGCGGCCGCCGGTTTTGGTGGGTTTGGGGGTTTCGGTTTGGGATTCGGAGGTGGAGGGGTCCGGAGAGACCTTCCGGATCTTGCGGGGACGGAGGGGCATTTTCGAGGCTGGAGAGGTTGTCGGCGGAGGGACATTGTTTAGTTCGGAGTCCGCCGGGGCAGCGTCGGGGACGGTGGTGGCCGCGGCGACGGGGGCGGAGGAGGGGGCGGGGAGGGGTTGAGGTTCGATTAGGGATTGTGCTTGACCTAGCGTCTGTTCGCCCATAAGTGGAATTGGAGGTGAATGAATGAATGTAATGTGATTGTGATTGTGATGGATGGAACGGAATGAATACTCACTCTGGTTTAAGCAAAGTGGTTGTAGGGGTTTGTTTGTTTCTTCATCCTTTTTTCCTCACTTTCTCTGCTCCTTCTTTCTTCGCTTCGTCTTGGTCTTCGTCGTTCGTTCGATCTTGCCCTGGTGTGGTTTTCTCTCATTTCTTTGTCCCACGCCACCTCGCAATGCGTGCTGCACGTGAACTTCTACATTCCTGTTGGCCCAAATCAATCCAGCATTGACAAGCCCAACGTCGTGAAATTGAGTCCACGCTGGTTGGGTCCTACTATTATTTTTGGAAATTGCTATTTACACTGTCCTCTTTGCTAATACACTCCCCTTTACTTGCTTTTTTTTTTTTTCAAATTTACCCCTGACAAATACACTCCCTCTCCGTCACTCGTCTCTCCATGACGCCGCGTTGTTCTGCGTTTGTCTTTTCAAGGCTTCAAGGCCTAATTGTGGATTGAATGATCTTGGTTGTTGGGAGCTATTCTCAATTTCACTCTCGTGTATTTGTTGGCACTTGGCACCACCATGACATCATCATCATCATCATCATCATCATCATCATGTTTGAGCCTGGTGCCTATTCCATTGATACGTTTGGAACTTTGGTGTACAAAAGGACCAATTTTGTTGTTGTTGGCTTTGGTGCACGGCTAGTTGGAACTACAATCTCAAATGCATAAAGCATCATTCGATTTGGCTTGTGTCAAAGCGGTTTACGACAATCATTGACACCTGCGCAAAGCTTCAAAGGGCATATTCCCTTGTGTTTGTCACCGAAGAAAAGCTCGATGCTGTGAAAGACCCCTTCGGATTTCAACCCTTGGTCATGGGGGAGGAGAAGCAACGGTGTTGTGGTGTGGTTGTAATCGGGAGAAGATTCTCTGATGATCAAGGGAGTGCATTTTTTTTGGGCATAATTGGAAAAACAAAATAAAAGGGGAGTGTATTAGTAGAATGGGAAGCGTGAATAGCAATTCCCTTATTTTCGGTGAATTTTGTGTAGAAGGCCTTTGCTTGGTTTCCGGACTGCCACCCCAATGCTTCACAAAAAAAAAAAAAAAAAAGAATATCAAATTTTGAATGGTACATAGTGTGCCAGAAGTACTAGCAACACACTTTTTAATCTACATTCTTAACAAAGTTTTTTTTTTAAGAGAATGTTGTGTCACGAAGGAGAGGCAACCCTGAAAAATCCTACACCGCCAAAACCACCAAATGGAGAAGGATCTAATCTTACAAAAGTTTCCTTTCGTGATAAGTTGATGGGTTCGCAACAATCTTTACCACAGAGAGATCGTGTCGATTCTAAGAATAATCTTTTCAAAATTGAGTTTGAAGATGGAGATAAACAAAAGTTGTGTTGCTGTATTGATGAAAATATTTTACAGAAGTTATATCTTCCTTAGAAAGATGTTGTCATTGTGAAGCTTCTTGGGAAGTTGATAGGATACATGATTATGAGAGACTGGTTGAAGATTATCTAGAGAATTGTTGGAGGTATTGATGTAGTTGACGTGGGGTAATGGGTTCTTTATGGAAAAGTTTGATTTATCAGAAGATTAAAAAAAGGTTTTTCACGGGGGGTCATGAATGATCTTTTATCATTATCTAATAGTTAGACCATGGGTACCAAATTTTATTTCTTCTTGTGTCAAGATTGATAGAACTTTAGTTTGGATTTGTTTCCCAAGTCTCGGTATGAAGTACTACGATGAAAGTGCTCTCTTGGATTTAGTCGTTGCAATGGGATGCCCAGTTAGAATGAATGTTAGAACTGTAGATGCATCAAGGGGAAAAATTGCCAGAGTATGTGTAGAGATTGATCTTGATCAACCTGTTATTGGAAAAGTATGGTTCAGAAACCATGGGTTCTATGGTCACATTACTAGAAGTTGTGGCACAACATTGACGATAGAAGCAATTGCTCATAGAGTGGATTGGCCTAGAAAATTGCATGTGAAGGACTAACATGAAACCCTAGTCCAGAACAAGGGAGGGTCGTTAATTGTGATGCGTGGGGGGAAAAAATCCAAGTAACATAAAAAATATAACAAAGGAAACAAGGATAAAAATGTAACAAAGCAGCAATCAAGGAAGGTTAATGAGGGAATTAACATACTTAATCCTTAAATGATAATGATAGAGGGAATTAATTATGGCGAAACAGACACTTCTAACATGCAGTAAAAGGTTAAGGTTGTCGAATCCACCAATAATGGAAGACTGTGAATAGGAAAAAAAATCAAGAAATGATCCAAAAAATAGAAAAGAATCGGGCACCTCATTCCAAAAACATAATTCTGTCAAGAGTATTTTTGTCAAAAATATATACTTTAAAAGATTAGGAATGAAATTAACAAAAACTGGGTGAGAATAACAATTTCCGCCACAAATGATATAAAACCCGATGGATTCTAACAAGCCAAAAGCTTTCTTTGGGTAGTTCTATTCCAAGCATTTGAATGGAATGCACTGTACAAAAATATATGAAAAAAAAAGGAAAAAGAGAAAAAAAAAAAAAAAAAAAGGCG
The DNA here is from genome assembly GCA_026413185.1 of Pueraria montana var. lobata. Classification (NCBI taxonomy): domain Eukaryota; kingdom Viridiplantae; phylum Streptophyta; class Magnoliopsida; order Fabales; family Fabaceae; genus Pueraria; species Pueraria montana. The sequence continues at coordinate 5,743,789 of CM048652.1, forward strand.
CTTGTTAATTGTGTCCAACAAAAGAAAAAGAAAAAGAAGACTTGTTAATGACGAAACACTGCTAGCTAGTAGCAAGCAGAAGCAAGCCATGACCATGACCATGTTATGAAAGCGATTTCAAGCATCAAAATAACAGCTCCCTGGAAATGAAACAATTTGAATGGCTTGTTGGACAAGTAGCTGTAAATTTTATCAATTGCCATTAGCCAAGTCATTTTCTATAAAGGAATACATGAAAAACATGTCCCCTTTTAAAGGTATATATACTGTTTTGCTGCTTTTAGGGGATATTTTTGGAGTTGATATTTTTTTTCGGTTGAGTCATCAACCTTGGGCAATGATCATTTTATTTATTTTTTTAATCATTGTCAATGATAAATTCTGGTCACTATTTATTCAACTCATGAATCTTAACAACGGTTCGAAAAAATGGTGAAGTCCATGTTCTTTTAAAATTTAATTTTTAAACCAAATGATATTAAAAAAATAGCGATAATTTTTTTTACAACGTTGATATTTTTTCTACAGAAGTATAAATATAAAATCGTATTATACACACACTAAATATTTTATATAATATTACACACTAAATACTACACAACACTTCCTCCGTTTCTTTAAGTGATGATTTTTTGGAAAATAATTTGTTTCTACTTATTTATCATTTTTAAAGTTTAAGAAAACAATTATTTATTTTTTTGAGAAAATAGACTATGCACTCACAATGTAAAATAATTTTATACCGTCATTCAATCACAACCCACCATGTGTGATAAGTTTGTTGACTTTTTTCAAAATTATCTTAAAAGTCATACCAACGGTGATTTGTGATTGGATGATTGTAGGAGTGGGTATACGGGTCGGCCCGGCCAGTTTAAGACCCGGCCCGCGAAGCCCGCATTTTGACGGGCCGGGCCAAGCCCGGTCCGCGAAATAAATGGTCTTTATTTTTGGGTCCGTATCCGCCCCGCGAAGCCGGCGATTAAACGGGCTGGCCCGCGGGCCCAATAAAAATGGTGAATTTTTTTTTTAAAAAAAAAACTTAAAAACCTTAAATTTGTTACTACTCATTGTCATTTGTACACAATGTTACTGATGGTAAATTGGTGATTAAGAAATATAAGCAAATTCCTAAATTTAAATTACAATTTCATCACCAAGTTTATTATTATTCCTAAGCAAAACACAATTTTACTTACTTACTAGTAGTGTATGAAATTCTAAAGCAAAACTAAGAGACTCTTCTCTTGTGCCTCTATGCAAAACGCAAAGTTTTTTCTTATTAGCGGGCTTCACGGGCCCCCGTGGGCTAAGCCCGTTAAATCCGCGGACTTCATGGGCCGATTCAAAATCCAAAATTATTATACAATGAAAAAAAATTTAGGCCCGTTAACTGTAAAGTCCGCGGGCTTAACGGGCCGGTCCGCGGGCCCAAGCCCATATACCCACCCCTAGATGATTGTGTAAACTTTTTTACACCGTTAGTGCATCACCATTAAACTTTATTTCTTTTCATCAATTATATCCTTACTTTCTACTTAGTACCAACTCGATATTTGGTCGCTCAACCTACACCTAACCAACTCACTCGACCTACTTAAGCAACCACTAGACACTTGATTCTTGAATTAATGCAATTGTCACTGACACATGTATAGATATATGTGTAATAAGCACTTAACACAATCCTCATTACAACTTATCTCATGACTAGACACAATGATATGATGATATTAAATCACCAAACATGTCACTTATTATCTCTTATAAATACCATTTCGCACGAGTCACACTAGGTATGTTTTGTTCACTTATAATAGTTGTTACTCTATTGAATACTGACTTGGACATCAAAATCTGTGCAAGTACGCACCCCAACACTAGTGATAATCTCATCATGATTAGTTTTGTGGATTCAACTTAGAAAGCAACATATAGTTGTGGCGGTGAACAAAAATTAAACCCTTAATATTTTAGCAAAATTCATTTATAATTAAAAAAGACTTAAATATATTTTTAGTTCCTAAAAATATCATTATTCTTGGTTTTAATCTTTATTAAAATTTTATTAATTTCCAATTCTTAATGTTAAAAAAAGAATGTGGTTATAGTCCCTGAAAAGCTCTTTTACACGGACTAAAAAAATATTTTTTTTGTAAAATATAGAGATTAAAATTAGATAAAATTTTAATAAGAACTAAAAAAAATAGTGATTTTTTTACAATCTAAAATTATATTTAAACCTTAAAAAATGCGAAGAGTTTATGAAATAAAAAAGTGTTAATTATGTTTTTGGTTCCTGAACTTTTTCGACTTTTCACTTTTAGTCCCTGAACAAAAAATTGACTGATCTTAGTCCTTTTTATCCGTTAACGTTTTTAATCCTTTTTTGTTAAATATCACCGTTAAACGATGATGTGATGTTAATTATATTATTATTTTATTATATTTTGTGACATTTCACTTTCTGACGGTTAAAATCGTCAGAAAATGCTTGACTAAACAATTCAAAATATATTAAACAATTTATGGGGATTTATAGTCGTCAGAAATTGCTTCTCAACTTTTCTCAACATCGCAAATTAGATCCCAATCGTCGATGGCACAAACAAAACCAAATTCAAGAGTAATTGAAAGACAAAAATTCAGTATGACATAAATTGAATAATTGATCATATGATGCGATAAGCTCTGAAAAGCTCATGTAATTGTAACAGCAAAAGGAATACTATATTCCCCTGAAAGATTATGCCAATAAGCCATATACATGTGCCATTGAATATTTCCAGTATATATCAAACCAAAATTAAATTAAAGTAAAAAACGAATCTTATTTTGTTGTCGTCCAGTGGAAGGATGGAAATATAATTACATTAAAGACCACCTTTTATCATACGATTGATCAATAGGAACTAGGAAGATACAAAGTAGACAGTACCCTAATACATACAGGGCACTGCAATTCGCTTCGTTTAGGTATATAATTAATGCCATGTCATCACGGTGATATTTGATGGCAAAGACTAAAAATATTGTTGGACAAAAATATCATTAACTAAGATCGATCAATTTTTTATTCAGAAATTAAAAATGAAAACTTAAAAAAGTTCAAAAACCAATAACATAATTAACCTAGTAAAAATAGGTATCACCACCCCCATTCAGAAGCTTCAGCATTCCAAAAGTTGCTTGGTTGATTTCGTCATTCTTTTATAAGAATCTTCTGGTTTCGATTTCCGAACACAGAGTGCCAATTTGTATAAAATAGTGGTCTCACTTTTACGTTAAAATTAATTCTATCAAATTTTTTTTTCATTCTCAATCATCACTTTACTTTATGTTAGCCAGTTTCTCTACCATCTCTTGTGAGACAGCTAATCTCTGCCATTTATATCTTTATATCTTTCCTAGAGAGAGAAAAATGAATAGAATAACTTGAGAAAATATAATATCCAATAATGGCTATGTTTTACTATTAAGTATTAACTGGTTGCCCGTCTTTGGGACAATTTCATCTTTACATTTATAGAAACAGAAACACAAGGCACTGATGCTTTGCATATATATGGAAATAAAAAAAGAAAAAGCAAATAAAATATTTTATGGTACTAATCCAGCATCCAGCATAGTATTGGTAAATCTCACTTCACTGCAGACTCAGAGCCTTCATCCTGCATTATCTTCATAACAATATATAAGTATATACATCTCCGCATGTATAAAATATAAAAATAAAAATATAAACTAGCTTTGAGACAATAATGCATTGGAGCAATATGGTAAGAATTAAATATAAACTAAAAAATGGTTAATTAAATTACCTGGTTTCTTCATCCATGTAACCGTAACCTCTGATGCTGCTTCCCATTGTTGCAGCACTTCGGTAATTGGGCAGGGGCACGTGACCTTCCTCAATCTGCTTCACATCTTCCACGAGCTTCTCATAATGCCTCTTCACTTCTTCCACCGTTTTTCCTCCTACTGCCCTGGCCACCGTGTGCCACCTATCTGGGGTGTCCTTGTCGAAGACGGCAAGGGCATTCTCAAATCTTTTGTTCTGCTTCGGTGTCCAACCCTGGCTTGAGGCCATTGTTGTAGCTAGCAACACTTAATCAATGATGGTAATAATGAAAATTAAGTGCTACAACTTACAATTGAGCTATGATATTAAGGGGGCTAACGTTGCTACCCTTTATATACTAGTTGGGGGTAGAAAGTGTGAGTTGGAGGTTGTGTTGTGTACTTGATGCTCATGCCAGCCGTTGCTTTCCGAACAAAACTGTGGGACAGATTCTGAAATTCCTAGATACCGAAGTGGTTTTCTTTTAACTTTCTTGTAATTTTGCATGTTTCTTTTTTAATTAGCTTAAGGCTTAATTAACCTCTAAGAAATGCAAGCAAAATCACGCAGATTTTGCCTCAATCGAGAAAGGTGTTGTCTCTTGTGAATTTCACTCATTCTCTTGTGAATTCCTTGTCACATCACATGCATGCCTCCCGTTACAGAATTTAACATAAGACACCGTTTTCTGTGCAAGGCAGGATTTGATCCTCGTGGAATTTCATGTTCATACTATCAGTTCCCTCACCCCACCCCTGTCCTGGCATGAATATATAGCCTTAAACTACGGATCTAAACTAAACTATTAGTTGGGATAGACACAAACTCGCACCACCTGACAAATGGCAAAACAGTTATGCAAAAGAAAAGAAAATGATCTCTAGCTAGCATGTTTGGAAACGGACCAGAGACACGATTTTTCACATCTAATTAAATAAACGTTACTGGTTATAACTTTAACGTTTTTCTCACATTAGGGACATGATTTGTTGTTTGTAGAATGTGTGAGCTTCTCGCCCCCACCAAAGAAATGTCTCTATATGATTAAACAGTTTCTTCAATCGAAAAACCCGGGAATTGACAGTCTTTACCCGATCATGCCGTTTGGATAGAAGTTACATGCAGTTCTTCGTGAACTAATCTCTAATTATTAGAATGAGTTTTAGTTTAGTAACGATATGTAATGGAAGTTTTCATTGAGTGAATTATCGAAGTAAAATTCCGATTTTAATCAAAGAACAATACCAAAAGTATTTAAAGAAATACTATATCTAAGTTTTGTGTTTTTTTTAAAAAAAAATTGATAAACATATTACTTAAATTTTCCAAATTAGAACGGCAAGTAGTAAACTTAAGCAGCATAGTTGCCATTTGAAATTAGCAACTACTTGACTAGAGTTATTGGCATTAAAAGTTGTATTGTAGTCAAGGTTGTAGGCTATTGAATTTTTATGTTTGCGTGGATATGATACGTGCATCACATTCGATATGGTGATACAATTACTCTAAAAATATATAAGATATGATACATGTAATTAGATACATTCTTCATAGACATTACTAAAAAAGAAATATAAATTATAAATTACTTATTGTCAACAAATAAAAATAGTAGCAATTCATTTGATCATTCATAAAAGGCTTAAATACCTTTTTAGTCCTTATAATTTAAGACTTTTTTATTTTTCGTCCTTGCAAAATATTTTTTTTGATTTTGGTCCTTGCAAATTATGTTTGTTTTGTTTTTCGTCCTTAAAGTGGTTTAGATAACACTTTTTTTACTATTCAAATAGCTATCTAAACTGCTTTAAGGACGAAAAATAAAACAAACATAATTTGCAAGGACTAAAACCAAAAAAAAAAATTACAAAAACGAAAAATAAAAAAATACTAAATTGTAAGGACTAAAAACATTTAAACATTCATAAAAACGATCATTTCCATTTTTTAAGTCACTGCTTTCTATATTTTTATATTACACATACTTCTATGTCTCGTGTATCATGTGCAGTGATGTTAGATTTTGATAACTTTTTGAAAGGTTTATTGAAGCAAATGAAAATATCATGCGTGCTGCATTTTGATTTGTGATGACACGTACGGCTGTGAAGATCTTAACTCGCACGGTAGAGAGGACAGGTGGGTCCAGCAGCTTAGTCCATAACCAGCAACGTTCACAGGCACAAGTGCCTTGCGTCCATGTACAAAATTTCACGCCAAGAGTGCAGTGCCTTCGAGCTAGCTAGCTGTGTATGGATCAGACACAAAACCAACAAAAGTGATTTTTATCTTTTCAGCTGTTTCCTCTCTGTATTTCTGTCCTTTGCAAAACACTACTCTATACATTTTCATCTTATGCATCACTGAATTTTGTTTCAAGCGTATATTCGAGTCGAGCTAACGATAACAACATAAAACAAACAAACTTAACAGTGAAGTTGCTAGCTAGAGACTCCAGCTCCTATGAAACGCTCCTACTCTTCCTAGCTAGCTTATGGTCAAAGCACCAAAGTGGCTAAATTGCTTTGCCACTTATTACTTCTTACTCCTTCCTAAGTGAAATCCCAATCAAATTTTAAACTATGATAAATTGATAATGTCACACTACATATATATTTATTGCTCCGTATTAGGCATTATGGTTTATGTACATACAATTCCAAATATATCAGCATAATGTACCTATAGCGTCATATCAAATCAATTGTGTTGTGCGAAAATTTCTTGCTTCTCTTAATTTTCTTCGGTTATTGATGTTTAATGAAAAATTTTGAACGGATGATCTTATTCTGAGAAGTTATATTGCGGAGCCACGATGGGAGAGACATGTATGCAGCTCTATTTTTTGGTTTATCAATTGAAGCAGAGAAAAGAAAAAAGGAAAAAAGCTAGCTGTATGTTAGCGTTATCTTAAAGTTAATCTTGTCGCGGAGAAAATTAAGTAAATAAAGGTTAGAGCTTAGAAGGCTAGGAAAATAGGCTTTGCAAAGTGAACCTCGGAGATTAGACATAGGACACTTTCCATCTGTTTTACATTAACATAATGTAATCTCAAATCTAGTTTCTTATAAGGTGAGCAACCGAAAGTGCTCCGTAATAAATGGTTGTTTATTTTACATTGAATGAAAGCGACAGGACAGAAAAAAAGGAAAAAGTTATGTGGCCCGGAATAGAATTTTTGTATCTACTTTTTTCACTTCTCTTCGCGAGGATGGATATGCATGCCAGAACAAAATATAGAACCACATATATAACTTAAATTAGTGGCCTGAATTTCATCCTTGGAGACACCAACAATGTTCATTGAAGATTAATTTAAAGATGACTAGTAATTTATTGAAATGGTATATGGTATATATGATGATTGACCTTGTTCAAAATAACAAAACAGAAAAGAGCTCCACCAAGAAACATTTCTACTTTATTTGATCCATTGCAAGGGGTGAGGTGATGCTGATACATTCAGAATCCTTATCATCCACGCATATCCTGAGCCGAATTTATCTCTGAAGAGCTTCCCTTTCTGTTTCAGAAGCTTTATGATCACTCCACTACCGATTCAAGTTGGCATTGGGGGCCACTCCATTGATTTCTAACCAACCATGGGTTAGTATCCATGCTTAGATTCCAAAAACCTAGATGCTTTGAAAGCTGTAGTCAAAGGGACTCACCCTCTAAATTTGCTCAGCTAGCATAGTTCCGCATAATAGCCAATGGATCTAATTCTGAGACAGCAAAAAACAAAGATTGTTTAGTCAAACTAAACTAATTAAATTACATTCGTTTCGCCTATTATCTGCTGCTAGTATGCTACGAAGACATAATTAGCACCAAGAAAAATAATTATTAACTAGAAACTAAAAGTTTCCACAGTGCAATAGTGCATATTACCTCCTATCATTTATGCTAAAACACAGTGCATTATCCCATCTCCTTCGTCATGAGTCCGTGACAACTAAGAATATAGTCATTTCAACTCATGTAAGCAGACAAGAAGAGACCATAGTTACTTTTTACATTATTTCTTGTTTATATAAATTTCTCCTTAAATACTTATAGAAAAGACAAATAAGAAGGTAAAACGAATAAAGTTATTTCTATAACTTAAAATCAACTTATGCATCTTAATTTTTTGAGAAGTTAAATAAGAAAACTTTTATAAAAGTTACATACATAAATTGATTTTAACTTGTGAGAGAAGCTCTCAATTCATTCAATCTTATTTTCTTCTCCTATAAGTATTTACAGTTACAAATATGTTTATCCAAACATGATTATAATGACATGGGATATGGCGAATTGGATAAACAGGGTTATTGAGAAAATAATTAATGTAACCATGGAAGAGACTACTGTTGTCTGCTATCTTGAATTCATGCTTCACATTTCAATATGCCTTTTCCAGCACTGATCATTTGTTGAAACAGACCCTTCAACTTGGACATATAGGAAGAGGAGGAGGAGAAGGATATATCCTGAGAGATATCAGTTGAATAAACTTGGAATCCTTATCATCCATGTTTATTTTCCACTATAAACCAATCACCGGGGCATTCAATTGTTCTTTCTTTACAACTAGTGCTCTATTTTCTTCGTGAGGTCCCTTCTTCACAAGTTGAACACGTCAATATTCTGGATATATACCCTTGGTCTTATTATATAGATGTTACGCCCGCATTGCTACTCCAAACAAGTTTCAATCAATTCTTTGCGCAGTCACAGTTTTTGGAGGAATATTGATCGACAAGAGAAGCCATAAAGTGAAAAACTTAAAGAAAAATTCCATATACTGACCCATTAACTCTCTGATGCTGTGTTTGATATATAACGTTAACGTTAGCACCAAGCTGGGGATTTAATTTGATTTGATTTAACTTGACATTATGTAAATATCATTTTTTATGTTTGGAACTTCACTAAAGTCAGCTAGTGTACGTAAATAAGTATATATCCTGTTGTAAAAAGGACTTAATACAAGTGACAGTCTTGGACTCTTGGAGCGAAAAGGAAAATACAAGTGTACGTACGTAAATAAGTATATATACCTGTTGTATACCTTGATGTTTATATTTACAGGATTGAGAGCTAGCTAAGATAATGGATAAGATTTTATACCAATGAGCTTGGGGTCAGTAGGAATATATACACTATTCAAGAACTTAATATAAAAGACAAATATTAACCATATACGGCCATTAAAGAAATAAAAGTAAAAAAAAAAGTTTTACTAAAATAATGTATATATATTACAAGTATAAAAGTTATTGAACATTTAATTTTAGAAATAATTAAAATTATTTAATAAAATATATTTAATGTTTGTTGAGCATGTTATAACATTGATTTAACAAGATCTTTAAACAGTATATTTAAGTTGATTTACTGAATCAAATTTTTATTCATGGAATACACTGAAGATTAATTGAATTTCTTTTATATTAACAATCTTATTATTATTATTATTATTATTTAGAATTAAATGACTAAAATAATAAAGATAACAATGAGAAAATTTCAACTTTTGAAACGCAAATTAAATCAAATTTATTCAAATCTAACCAAATTATACACAATTAAAATAAATATATCCCAAATAAAATTATCAATTCCAATTTTATAACTTTGTGGCATAAAATTATTTGTTTATAAATCAAATCATTGATCAAAATGCTTTTATTCCAGATGTAAACTCAAAACGTCACGAACCAATTTTAATAATATCCGACAAAAAGAAAATAAGCAGAAAAGCGTATAAATGTTCCGCAGCAAACAGAGAAGCTTTCAGATATCTTTATACCCATAATTGTCATGGTAGTGGGGATGTTATTGAGTAATTACGATAGAATGTCTTCATGATAGAATATGCCTTCAGGCTATTGATCAACTTTGATTGATTGCTTAAATAAATTTCGTTACTCAGTTTTTTTCTTCTTTCGGATATAACCGATTGGTCTAAGCACCTTTTCTAACTTCAAATCACATAAGGTATTAGCACGCATATGGGGTCAAATTCTGCCAGGCTGTTGTATTCTGGTCTGTTTGACATCAGAGATTTCCTAATAAAAGATTCAGTTATATGAGATGAGATAAATTCTATTATTCTAGCACCTCTTTTATTGGATGTCATTTTTGTTATATATTCCCGTCAAATGACAAGTCATGCCATGAAGGCAATAATTTGTTTTTGTTCCATCTCATTATGTAATCCAACCCCGTGCATTGACATGAATGAAATATATAGAGAGGAGCAAAAAGATGGGGGGAATCTTGCTAATCTCGCGCCAGGTATATGTACACTTTAAACCATATAAAATGTGTTACAATGTGAGGAAGATATTATTAACTTGTGTTGTAATATGTGATGAGTGTGTCTATGAATTTGCCCAATGATAAAGGAAATAACGGAAATGAGAAATGAGATTGATAAGATTTAGATAAGAAGGTTCACATCAAATTTTTTATATATATTCTTGTAGTAAAATATTCTAAAATAATGATCCACTGATATTGTTCTTCATTGGCCCAATGGGAAGGGATCTACTATGGCATGTGTATAGAGTTATGAATTCTTTCTATACACTCACATGCAAATAATGATAATGGGTCACCTGTAAGAATTTTGATACTTGTCAATTAAATTAAGAGTCAAGAGATGACAAAAATTAGAAGAAAAAAAAATTGTACCTTTTTGGTGTTTAATTTTTTACTTATATAATGCTTTTCATTCTTACATGGAGGTGACATACTGATCTGATAACAAAATGATACACGATCATTACGATCCCGCAATTCCCATTAGCGATTGCTTATTTTTAGGGCATTTGCTATTGTGTGTTGCAATTGTAGGAAGCGTTTTGGTCATTGGGCTTACATGGCTTTAGGTTGATATAGCTGCCTTGAGAACTAATGTGCTCTGCCTTGAATGGACTTGATGTAGTTTTATGGTGATTCGATTTTCTCGGGGTAGACCCTACTCAGAATATAAGTTATTATTTAACAAGACCTTAATTAAGCTCTTTACCAAATTGCCCTTAAGTTCATTAATAAGATTAAACTCTATTAGTGCATCTAAGTTAATGGTCCAATGTATTTAAACTCATTTGTAAAAATATTAGTAAATAACTAAATCTCAACTTTCAAACAATTACACTTTCCATGGTGATTTTTAATAAAAAAAAAATTCTAGGAGAACTTACATTAAGTCATATGTAAAGAAAAAAAAAGTAAAGTTAAATTTCAAGAAAAGCAAATTAATTTGGGGGAAATGACTTTCCCCTTTCTGACTAAATTACATTAATTGATATACAACATAAGCGTTGTAAGATTTCACATTAATATTCATCATTTACCAATAATTTTTTTATTACCATGTTATAAATGTAAAATATTCATCAACTTTTTTGATAGTTAGTCTATTGAAAAATTTGACAGACAAATTTTAGTAAAATCTTCTCCGTCAATTGCCTTTTTTTTTTTTATTTCACAAGATTTAAATTCAAGACTTTATTTAAGGAATTTGAGATCAGTTCCATTCAAACTAACGTAATGTTAATCCAATACTATAGAATATTATGATTTTAATTACTGAAATAATAATGGAGATGATAAATTAAAAAATGTGAAAATAGGGGTGGCAAAACGGGTCCAACCCGACGGGCCGACCCGTTTTGACCCGCATTTTTGGCGGGGTGGGCTAATGATCTGAACCCACATACCCGATGTAACTCGCCCCGACTTGGCCCGCCAAAAAACGGGCTGAAGGCGGGCCGGGGCGGGTTGGCCCGCGAACCCGTTTAATTTTATAATTTTTTTTTATCTAGGCACTTAGGGTCCGGGGGTTAGGACTTAGTGATAGGGAGTGAGTGACTCGAGCTCGAGTGAGGCACCAACACCAGCACCAGCACCGACGCAGCAGCACCTCGTTCGCGCTCCGACGCCGTCTCTGCTCTATTTGTCTAAAGTCGCACTCCGAAGCAGCAGCACTTCGTTCGCTCTTGGCTCCAGCTCCACCGTCGTGCCTCGTTTGCTCGACCGTCGCGCTGTGCCGTCGCGGTCTCAACCAGACTCCGAGCACGAGCAGGGCGGAGCAGCAAAGCAGGCCAACGCCGCACCCACAGAGCTCTTCCGCCTCTTCGTCTCGTCTTGTTCTCTCCACTGTCCTGCCGTCGCGGACTCGCGGTCTCCGAGCAGTAGCCAGTAGGTAAGTTTTATTTGCTTTAACCTTTATTCTCATTCTCTTAATTTCTTTGTGTTTGTTGACTATTGTTTGTGGTCTGCTACTGCTTGTTTGTGTTATTGTTTATGTTCTTCTGAGTTATTGTTTTTTATTTTTTTTTCTTAGGGTAATTTTTATCTGTATTGTATTTTTAGTTAATCTGAAAGACTAAAAGTTGATCTCTGTTCTGAGTTTTTGTTGCTTTTTATCTCTGTTAAATTCTAGAAATGGATTCTGTTAACAATGAAGTTGATGAGGAGAGTTTGGATGATGAGGTTGAACAACAGTCCGAATCTGTTCAACCTAATAAGAGGAAAAAAAAGGCATTAACATCAGATTGTTGGAAATATTTTACTAAGACAGGAAAGGGTGAAGATGGAATTGATAGGGCAAGATGTAATGGTTGTAATAAAGAGTACAAATGTGTTGGTAAAATTGATAAACCGGACTTTGATTGTATTTTGATGTGAGTTTAGATGCCATTTTCATACATTTTGAATATATTTTATTGGCAAAACTCACTGTTTGGTGTTAGTTGGTGCAAGACAGGTACTCAAGAGGCTTCATGAGGAAAAGAGTTGAAAATTGCACTTTTTGGAGCAAAAATGACACTGTCTAGAGGACCAAGAAAAAAGGCCAGAATTGAAGTAACGCAAGGACCATGGCCATGGTAAATTACCATGGCCATGGTAAATTTACCATGGCCATGCTGGTTGCGTAGTAGAATTGGACTTTTATGCAAGGACCACGGCCGTGGTCATTTTACCACGGCCGTGGTAAGTTGCGTTGTCAGCCATTTAAATTTTGAATTATTATAAATAGGATAGGAAACCCTTTTATCTTTATCTTTTGCTCTGTTTCCAAAAGTGAGGGTTCTGATTGAGATAGAGAACGTGTGAGAGGATTCGATTGCTGTAAGACGTAGAGATCGTCATTGGGAGTACGACTTGTAACAATTCTAATCCCTTTGTAATCTTTATGTTTTCTATGAGGTTTTCTAGTTTGTTCATGAACATGAGTGGCTAGTCCTCCAAGCCTAGGATTATGATGTAGCTGCGTCTCTTGTACCCCATCTTTGATTTTCAATGAATGTCTCAATGTTTCTAGTTATTGAATCTCTTTACTATTTTGTTTGCTATTAGAACTGATCACTCTAAATTTTAGTCAGTCCCTTGGCTATGATCAATTGCATGGGACTGACAGAACTGTAAAGTGATTGAATTCACATGATTTGCATGATCAAACTAATTGTGTGAATTTCCAGTGGATTAATTCTCTTAATCAACCTCTCTGAGTATTATCGTTTACCCTAATTTAATTTACCTATGACCAATTGGGAATTGAATTAGGGGAAACAGCAGTAGTAAGCTACGATCAATTGTTTACTAATGAATTTAAAGAGGACTGGCAATTAACTTAATTAGAGCATTCAATGAGATCAAGATGAGGGAAAAAGAGATGCATGCAAAATCATAATCCTTGGCGTTTCATTCTTATTGTTTCACATTAATCTTCTTGTCTTAATCCTTACTTTTAAAAACTGAACAATTGAACTCTATTTTCTCTCAAATTTGATTCCTGATTGAATTGTTTAACCATTACAAAATTGATTGTTTGGGAACACAACTGGTCTTTTGGGTTCGATATCCGGACTCTTAGAGTCCACTGTAACTACTGCGTAGGGTACGCTTGCCCTTTGCAAACACATTTTTACGCATCAAGTTTCTGGCGCCGTTGCCGGGGACTAGTTGTGTAGTTCCTAGATAATTTATTTTGTGAAAATTAAGCAATTCTTGTTCATATTGTTCATAGTTTTCATTCCTTTTAATTTTCTGTTTTGTCTATTTTTTTTCTCTCTTTCATTTATGTTATTTTATTTTTTTTTGTTTATTTAATTTCTGAATTTTTATTTTATTTTATTTTATTAAAAAAAAACTCTGTTTATTTTAATTAGTCATTCTCTTTTGCCAGTTGCGTTTTGATCCCTTTTTCTGTGTTGACAGTTTATGCTAACCAGATCCCAGAGGCCAGAGCTTGTGAACGAACCTGAGATTAAAAGGCTTGCCCGGAAGAACAGAGCGGAACAAAGAAGAAGAGTAATGGCTGAAGAAAATGACCCACCGATGGAGCAGTCTCTGTTAGACTATCTCACTCCTCAAGTTGGGGTAGCTAACAGCATCCTATTGCCAGCACTGGGGGATGTCAATTTTGAATTGAAACATGGCTTCCTCCAGATGATAGAGAGTAACCAGTTCCATGGACTGGCTACTGAGGACCCAGTGGAACATCTGAGAAGATTCATGAGGATGGCCAGTACTGTAAGATATCCTCGGGTGTCTGCTGAATATATCAGACTGGCTGCTTTCCCATTCTCACTCAACGGGAAAGCTCTCAATTGGTTGTGCTCACTTCCGGCCAACAGCATCACTACCTGGGAGATGTGCACCAACAAATTCCTCCGGAAATACTATTTTGTAGTGAAGACAGACCAGATACAGAGAGAGATAGGCAATTTTGCTCAGAGGGAGCAGGAGAGCCTGTCAGAAGCCTGGGACAGATTTCAGGAGCTACTTCGTAGTTGCCCACATCATGGGTTTAGCCAGCAGAGAATCATCCAAATTTTTTATGGAGGTGTGTCCAGCCATAACAGGACTAGCCTCGACGCTGCTTGTGGAGGTTCCCTGATGGCTAAATCACCAGCAGAGGCAAATAGAATCATTGAAGCCATGGCCTCCAATGCCTACAACCACACTGCAGATAGACGTATTCTGATGAAACCGGTGAACCAAGTGGAAGCTGGAACATCTAGTTCAAGCATTGATCAGAAGCTGGAGAAGTTATCTAAGCAGATGGAGACCGTGATGAAAGCACAGGTACAGCTTCTGACTGCAGCTCTTCCACCACCCACTTGTGATAAGTGTGGGGAAGCCCATAGAGGAGAATGCCCTGTGAATAATGCACTTGCTCAAGCTATGGAGGAGGTAAATTATGCCAGTGGGAAGAGTGCAGAATATGATCCCTACTCCAACACATTCAACCAAGGATGGAAGGATCATCCTCACCTTTCTTGGAGAAACCAGAGGGACCAAGGTCCCAGGCAGGAGCTGAATCAAAATGTGTATAGGCCTCCACATATGCAAAATCAGAGGTCAAGACAAGAAGAGAGAATGCCATCACTGGAGGATGTCATGATGCAATATATAGCCAAGAGTGATGAGCGCATGAAGACTATGGAGTCTCAGCTTTCTAGCATGCGAGCTTTGCTATCCCAGAGAGCTCCTGGTACCCTTCCTTCTCAAACTGAAACTAATCCTAAGAAGGAGGAGGCGAATGTTGTGATGACTAGGAGCAAGAAGGCTAAAGAGGGGCAGAAGAAGAAAGAAGAGTCAGCTCCAACTCTAGAAGAGGAGGTTCTTACTGAAGAGAACCCAACTATTGAGCAGAAGAAGAAGGAAAAGGAGGTACTGACACCTCCTCAGGTAAGTGTTCCTTTCCCCCAAAGGTTGAAAGACAAGAGTGAGGATAGGTATTTTGCTAGATTTGTAGAGATGCTGAAAAGTTTGCATATTAATATCCCCTTCGCTGAGGCAATTGCTCAAATGCCAAAGTACGCCAAGTATTTAAAAGAAATTCTTTCAAATAAAGGAAAGCTGGCGGACTTTGCTACAATTGGCCTCAACGAAGAATGCTCTGCTGTGATTTTAAAGAAATTGCCTCCTAAGCTTAAGGATCCCGGGAGTTTTTCAATTCCTTGTACTATTGGCAATTTGCAATTTGATAGAGCATTATGTGATTTGGGTGCTAGCATTAATCTAATGCCTTATTCTGTTTATAAGAAGTTGGGGTTACAAGAACCTCAACCCACTGACATCTCTATTTTGCTTGCAGACAGGACTCTCACCTATCCGCGAGGAATAGTGGAGAACTTGTTGGTTAAGGTTGGGAAATTTATTTTCCCTGCTGACTTTGTTATTTTGGACATTGAGGAAGATGAGGAAATCCCAATTATTTTGGGACGACCCTTCCTCAACACAGGAGATGTTGTGATTGAGGTCAGAAAAGGGAGATTAACTTTGAGGCTAGGTGATGAGGAGGAAGTGATTAAAGTGTATGATACTGCAAAAAGCTCCTCCTCTTCCGCTTCCTGTAATTTTGTGCAAGCCATTGACAAGGTGAAGATGATTGATACCGAGCTTCACCCAAATGTGGGGAAGGAAGCTCCTGGCTATAGAGTGGATGGGCATGCTGAAGGTTTACTGCAAGAAGGGAATATCACCTTGTTTGAGGGAGGTTGATTTCCTTTTCACCCGTCAGGCTCGGGACGTTAAACAAGCGCTGCTCAGGAGGCAACCTGAGAAGAGTGGGTTCATGAACCCACTGTATCCTTTTAATTATTTTATTTTGCATTCTAGAGCTTAGAGCTTAGGAACTGTTTTATTTTTTTTGGTTGTTCTCGCATGTGGGGACCACGGCCGTGCTAAATTGAGCACAGCCGTGGTGGTAGAAGCAAGGCTGTGGTTATATTTGACCACAGCTGTGCTCCCAGCATCCCCAAACAACGTCATTTACGACCACAGCCGTGCTAAATTTACCATGGCCGTGGTCAATGGACTCTGGAAGTGGAAATTTTGCAATTTTTGTGAAAATCAACGTCATTTACGACCACGGCCGTGCTAAATTGACCATGGCCGTGGTTAATGACCACGGGTTGGGTAAATAAACCCTGGAAGTAGAAAATTTTCAATTTTTGTGAAAATCAACGTCAATTTTTTCCGACCACGGCTGTGGTAAATTTTACCACGGCCATGGTAAAAAAAAAAAAAACTGAAAAAAAAAATTTAAAAAAAAAAAAAAAATTTCTTTCTTTTCTTTTTCAGGTTCATGGTCCCTCCTCACCAGAAGCATTACCAGATACCTTAGAGACCCACTTTTGAGGAGGTTTTTCTATTTCTTTTTCTATTTTTTTGTTTTCTTGTTTCAGTACTTTATTTTATGTTTCCCTTCAGTACATTTTATTTTCATGTCTTGTTGATTTATGCTTTTGGATGCATTGAGGACATTGCATACTTTAAGTGTGGGGAGGGGGTCACGGTTTTTCTCCCCAGCTTTGAATTGCTGTGATTTGTGATTATGCCAGTACATTGTTCTGTGTTATTTTTGAATTCTTGATAGTTATGAAAATTTGTTTTCAGAACCCCTTTGAAAAAAAAAAAAAAAAATTTGCAGCATTGCAGTGGGATTTTCTTCAAGGAAATGAACATTAGCACCGAACATAATTGAATAAATTGTTTTCCCTTGAGCTTAGCCATAGAAATGTGAGTTTTGAGCTTTTGTTTCTTTTAGTGTGTGATTCTGATCCACCTTAGGTGGCATGTTCTATTTTCTATCCTGAAATACATATCCTTGATTGGCTTTTTATTTTCTGAAACTGTTGAGGCATTGATTAGGCATTTTTCTAGATTCAGATTTTGTGTTACATCTCCATCTAGTTGCCTGTTTTGAGCCTAATTAAATATTCATTTGTCACCTTACTCTGTGAAATTATGTATATTTGTTTATGCTTGGTGATCTGAAGGATGGGGGAAAAACCAATGTAATGCAGAGCATCCAGTTAAAAAAAAAAAAAGAATTCAGTGTCTCTCAACTTCTCCTGTGAATTGAATAAAATAAGGTCAAAAACCTTCAAAAAAAAAGAAGAAAAAAAAAAGAGAAGAAAAATAGAATAACAGGAGAAGAAGTGAGAGCTGAAATATGGGTAGTGAAAAAGTGGATGAAGGAAGGCATTGGCTCCCTTTTGATTTTAGATCACTGAGTGTGAACTGCCATTAGAGCCCTTTGTTGTCCTTTCCTTTCAACATCTACCTATCATTATAAACTGGGCCCCATTACACCCTGTCATGCCTCATTTGTTCTGTTTGTGAAAAGTTGATTGAGTTGAGTTGATTGATGAATAGATTTGTGAACATGCTCAATTAAGTGTGATTTGAGAGAATTTCTGTTGACCCTGAAACACTGAGAGAATGAGAGATGAGTGAACCAGGCTCATGGGAAATTGGTCATTTATGCGGGTGTTTTAAGTCTAATGGATTCTTTGGAAAAATTCTGCTGCACTTTGTTGCTTTTATTGTTGCTTATGTTTCATTTTCCATTCAAAATAAATTGGGGTTCTGTTACAAGTTCTTGACTATAGGGAATTGGTTTTGATATTTGACTCAGAATAATTGCTTGAGGGCAAGCAATGCTCAAGTGTGGGGAGGTTGATAAATCGGACTTTGATTGTATTTTGATGTGAGTTTAGATGCCATTTTCATACATTTTGAATATATTTTATTGGCAAAACTCACTGTTTGGTGTTAGTTGGTGCAAGACAGGTACTTAAGAGGCTTCATGAGGAAAAGAGTTGAAAATTGCACTTTTTGGAGCAAAAATGACACTGTCTAGAGGACCAAGAAAAAAGGCCAGAATTGAAGTAACGCAAGGACCATGGCCATGGTAAATTTACCATGGCCATGCTGGTTGCGTAGTAGAATTGGACTTTTATGCAAGGACCACGGCCGTGGTCATTTTACCACGGCCGTGGTAAGTTGCGCTGTCAGCCATTTAAATTTTGAATTATTATAAATAGGATAGGAAACCCTTTTATCTTTATCTTTTGCTCTGTTTCCAAAAAGTGAGGGTTCTGATTGAGATAGAGAACGTGTGAGAGGATTCGATTGCTGTAAGACGTAGAGATCGTCATTGGGAGTACGACTTGTAACAATTCTAATCCCTTTGTAATCTTTATGTTTTCTATGAGGTTTTCTAGTTTGTTCATGAACATGAGTGGCTAGTCCTCCAAGCCTAGGATTATGATGTAGCTGCGTCTCTTGTACCCCATCTTTGATTTTCAATGAATGTCTCAATGTTTCTAGTTATTGAA
This sequence comes from Pueraria montana var. lobata, assembly GCA_026413185.1. Taxonomy (NCBI): domain Eukaryota; kingdom Viridiplantae; phylum Streptophyta; class Magnoliopsida; order Fabales; family Fabaceae; genus Pueraria; species Pueraria montana. Next base: position 5,762,764 of record CM048652.1, read on the forward strand.
TCTCTTTACTATTTTGTTTGCTATTAGAACTGATCACTCTAAATTTTAGTCAGTCCCTTGGCTATGATCAATTGCATGGGACTGACAGAACTGTAAAGTGATTGAATTCACATGATTTGCATGATCAAACTAATTGTGTGAATTTCCAGTGGATTAATTCTCTTAATCAACCTCTCTGAGTATTATCGTTTACCCTAATTTAATTTACCTATGACCAATTGGGAATTGAATTAGGGGAAACAGCAGTAGTAAGCTACGATCAATTGTTTACTAATGAATTTAAAGAGGACTGGCAATTAACTTAATTAGAGCATTCAATGAGATCAAGATGAGGGAAAAAGAGATGCATGCAAAATCATAATCCTTGGCGTTTCATTCTTATTGTTTCACATTAATCTTCTTGTCTTAATCCTTACTTTTAAAAACTGAACAATTGAACTCTATTTTCTCTCAAATTTGATTCCTGATTGAATTGTTTAACCATTACAAAATTGATTGTTTGGGAACACAACTGGTCTTTTGGGTTCGATATCCGGACTCTTAGAGTCCACTGTAACTACTGCGTAGGGTACGCTTGCCCTTTGCAAACACATTTTTATGCATCAAAAATTTATGGGACATCATCTTTGAAACGCCATATTCCAAGGTGTGAGAAAATTCAATATGAAGATGTTGGTCAAATGATTATAGACATGCAAGGAAGATTACAGACTCTTAAGATAGATCAAATGGTGTCACGTGAGATGTGTGCTCAAGCAATAATTGAACATGATTTGCCTTCAAATTTGTTGAGTATAGAAAGATTAGGCAATGGCTGAAGTACCTCAATCCTGATGTAATTCCTATTAGCAGAAATACTGCTAAGGCCGATGTCTTGAAAATTCATATGAGGGAGAAGGAAAAACTTAAGGAACAAATGGCTAGAGTCCCAAGTAGGATATGTTTAACTTCTGATTTGTGGACTGCATGTACCATTGAGGGTTACATTTGTTTAACTGCTCATTTTATTGACATAAATTGGAACATAAATAGCAAAATTCTCAACTTTTGTCACATGCCTCCTCCTCACACTGGACATGAGTTGTCTAAAAGGATAATTGGCTTTTTGATTGATTGGGGAATTGAGAAAAAAAAAATTCTGTCACTTTAGATAATTCATCTGCCAATGATGTTATGCAAGAGCATTTGAGAAGTCAACTTGTTTTGCATAATGGGTTGTTATGTGATGGACAGTACTTTCATGTGCGTTGTTCTGCTCATATTTTAAATCTTATTGTTCAAGAGGGACTGAAAGTATGTGACAAAGCCTTGGATAAAATTAGAAACAGTGTAAAATATGTGAGGGGGTCAGAGAGTAGAATGAAAAAATTTAAGGAATGCATTGAGAGAGTTGGTGGTGTTGATACTTCAGCTAGCTTATGTCTAGATGTTCCTACAAGGTGGAACTCGACTTATATGATGCTTGATTGTGCTATTAAATATCGTCGTGTGTTTTCAAGTCTTCACTTTCATGATGAGAATTATAAGTATTGTCCTTCGATAGAAGAATGAAAAAGAGGAGAAAAGATCTGTGTCTTGTTGCCTTTCTATGAAACCACTAATTTGATTTTTGGGACATCTTATACTACCTCCAACTTGTATTTTCTGCAAGTTTGGAAAATTCAGTGTGTTTTACTTGATAGTTTGAATGATGAAGATTGTGTTGTAAAAGAAATGGCTGAAAGGATGGTTGTGAAGTTTGACAAATATTGGGATGAGTACAGTGTTGTACTTGCTCTAGGAGCGATTCTTGACCCACGCATAAAGCTCTCTTTATTGACTTATTGTTACTCCAAATTTGATGCATCTACATGTGAAAGTAAGCTGGAAAAAGTAAAGGAGAAGTTGTACATGCTATTTGAACAGTATTCTAGTTCTTTGAAGGAGCAAAATACTACCCAAGGCACATCTTCTACTCCCAACACAGTGAATGAACCCAAGTCTTTTTCTCAAATGTTGTTTAATGTAAGTTTTTTTTATGTCTATTTAATTAACAATTTAGTTACTTTTTCTTACTAAATTTTATTATCATTATATTGCTTTAATGTTTCTTTTTCCTTCATTTTATTTGTTTAGGAATTGAAAATGCATAATCAGCAACTTGCTAGTAAGATTAGGAAGTCTCAACTAAATGTTTATTTGGAGGAGCCAAATCTAGATTTCAGTTACTATGAAAACATGGATGTCTTACAATGGTGGAAGGATAATAAGAATAGATTTTCATATCTGTCCCTAATGGCTCGTGACTTGTTGAGCATTCCAATTACTACTGTTGCATCTGAATCAGCCTTTAGCATTGGTTTTATTGTCCTCAACAAGTATAGGAATCGTCTCTTGTCAAAAAATGCAGATGCTTTGATTTGTACTCGCAACTGGTTGCATGGTTTTGTTAATGATGGTAATTTCTTTAATTTAAATTTAATTTAATTATGATGATCATCTATATGTGTCATGTGATTTTGTAAATTTAATTATTTTCTATTTTGATTTTGTCATATGTAGATGATGATGGTGACAATGAAGATCAAAAAGAAAAAGGGGAGTTGTCTTCTAAGGAAGCGTCCAATGTTTTGGATTTGGAAGATGATGAAGATTAACTTGTTTTAGTTTGGCATTAAAATTATCATTTTGGATTGTTGTTTTATTTTTTGTTCATTGTTTAGTCTTCATGGATAATTGAATTGTTGTTACTTGTGATTTGGATTGTTGTCCTGTGTTTTTTGTTTATGTTTGCAGCTTTGGACCTTTGGTTTGTATGAGACTATTAGACACTTGGCTTATTTACTGTCATGTTGATGTTTTGTTGCTTGAATTTTTTTTTTCCTTTAGCTCTTTAACCATAATTATTGTTAGATATCATATCACAGCTTGTGTATTAGATAGTCATATTTTTAATTGCAGCAACTGAGATGGAAATCATGGAATATATTAGTTTACATGTAAAAAGTTTTTTTTTTAAAAAAAAAAAAGACGGGTTGACCCGCCAACCCGCGGTCCATTTCTAATAATTTTGGGTTTGGCGGGCCAACCCGCCAACCCGAGCAAAAACGGGGCGGGCTGATACTTTGAACCCATATTTCAAATACGGGACAGGGCGGGTTGGCCCGTTTTCGACGGGTCAAGGGCAGGTCGGGGCGGGTCGACCCGTTTTGCCACCCCTATGTGAAAATATTAGTGAATTAAGCGCAACCGCATACTAATCAAACTCTTAAACCAACACCAACTTTTCAACTGCAAATATATTAAATGGTGAAAACACAATTAGTGTAATTCCTATACCAATTACTGTTGTGAAGTGCCCGACGAAACACTATACAACGCTAAAACCTAGTATGTATACCTACTGTAGCAGACGTTTAAAATCTAGGAGGCATTTATTTCACGGATAACTTTTTTAATCCCGAAAATATTTTTTTTTGAAAATATAACATGGAAATGTTATTTCCGAGTATAATTAAAAAATATGTTTGGTTAACTATTAAAATAGGTTGGGCATAATTAAAACATGTGTTTGGTTTAGTTATTTTTACCTGGGAATGTATATTATAATTACAAAAATATCTTTATTGTATTAAAGATGATTTTTTAACAGAGTGATACATCTCCCATTTTCGCAGAGGAGTCAATATATAATTAATCTGTCGAAACTACAACACTGCAAATCCATAACATGTAATCAAAAAGCCTATATAGTAAAGTAACCCATTCATTTACATGTAACATTCATTTCCTATATTGTCTACCCCAATCAATATATCTATCACAAATTTAAATTTCCCGCCAACCTCAACGAAGAAATAATAGCGGGTAGTGGGGTAGTGAGTACAAAGAGGGTATATTTGGATTTTTACTCATAAAGAAGGTTCTTATCCAATGGGAATAAATTTTCCCTACCCCCTCCACCAGGATTAAATAGTGGTTGAAGGTGGGATTATAGTTTATCCAAGAATAAAATATGTTCGGGATTAAATATTTGATTACTTCATAACAAACATAAGATAATTTTTTTCCCCTCCTATATTTCCGGGATTAAAAAAGTTATCCGTGAAACAAACGCCCCTGATTTTTTTTGGGTAAAATATGTTTTTGGTCCCTTATTTTATCTTGATTTCTGTTTTTAGTCCCTCATAAATTTTTTCTCTGTTTTTAGTCCCTCGAAATTTGTTTCATTTTGTTTTTAGTTCCTGACATTAATTTCAACTGTTAAGTGATATCGTGATGAGCAGAATTTGCGCTTGAAAAATTTATGTCTAAGTTTTTATATGTTTTCAATTGCTGCAAATTTTTCGACAAACTAAAATCGTCAGAAATGTTAAAAAATTAAAAAACAAAATCAAAACCTCAACAACTAGATTTTCTGAAATCACAAGAAATGTTACAAAAAGTAAACATTTCTGACTGCCAGAAAATTTGTAGCGGTTAAAAGTCACTAGAAACTTAATCAGGAAATTTTCACACATACAGTTTATATCTGTCATATCATTACTTAACAGTTGAAATTAATGTTAGGGACTAAAACCATAACAAAATAATTAATGAGAGACTAAAAACAGGAAAAAAATTTATTAGGGACTAAAAACATAAATTAAGATAAAATGAGAGACTAAAAACATATTTTATCCTTTTTTTTTTTTTATCCCCTGTAGCATATGTTTAAAATACCATAGATCGCTTTTTTTTGGGGGGGGGGGGGGGGGGGGGTGTGGTCAAAATCATATAGCACTTTGAATTACTAAACCGAGCGATGTCCAATCCAATAAAACAGAGAAGTGAGATGAGAACCAGGAACATTGAACACGAGGCAGAGCAGAATTTGCTTTCCAAACCCAACAAAACAGAGAAGGGAGATGAGAACCAGGAACAATGAACAAGGAGCGGAGCAGAATTCGCTTTCCAAACCCAACAAAACAGAGAAGGGAGATGAGAACCAGGAACAATGAACAAGGAGCAGAGCAGAATTCGCTTTCCAATCCCAAATTCCTCAACTTAAACTTCTGGCGTCTCACAAGCCATAATGCCAAATTCATGCTGCATGAAATCTTCACTAGGTCTGTAATACTTATCTGGAGAGTACAACCCCAAGTTAGATACTTGGCTAGTATAAAGGCAAGCAAATCTCTCAACCTGCACCACGCAAGTTCATCAGAAGAATTCTCATTCAGTGAGATCATTTTGTTATCATGATTTACGAAGGAAACACATCCATCATTTTTACAGGTTTCTTCTTGAAGTTGCTATATTAAGATGCAGGTGTTTGCCGAGATGTTTTTTTACGTATTGCTCTGATATGTTAAGGCATAGTTTTGCAAGGGTTAGAATGCTATTTGAATAATACTAGTAAATCGCCCTAATTAGAAAGATATAAGTACTATTTCCTGTTATACTTGACAATGGGGCATGAACCTAAACCACTAAAGAAAGTCACATTTTACCTGATGAGCAAAGCGAGAATTCTGAAAACCAGTTTTCATAAGCTGTCCCCAAGGCTCGTGAAACTACAATGATTTATTGCAAACGATCAACATTGTGTATACAGCGTAATATATTGTAATTGTACCAGACTAATAGAAAGAAAGGGAGGGAACTAAAGATAATGAAAAATACTACAGTTGAACTTTCTACCCTTTGATGTAATTTTCTCTGAGCTTCTTGATGACTTAACCGCACTCTCTCTCTTTCAAGCTGCCAAAAAAAAAAAAGTCGCTTATCAAATAAATATCTGAAATTAGACTTCAATTCATGGAATGAGAATGGTCGTAAGGACCAAACCTCCAATTTATCAAGTTCAGAAGATAACCTCTGCTTGGAATCAGCATCTAGATTCTTGAATCTGAAAAATAGTGCACTACTCTATAAGAAAGCAAACAGATAATAAAGCAGGACTTGTATGGGAGGTCTAGAGTTATACTAACTTGAGAGACCACTTCAAATGATGTATTTCATCCTCAATGCGGTCACGCTCACTCCTCAAGAATTGAAGTTCCTGCACAACACTATTCATGTAAAAATCTCCCTAGATGCAAATTATCATGTCAGAAGTATGCAAAAGCAAACCTCATTTTAAAAATATTTTATACAAGACTTAAGTCAGTAAGTAAATTTCTCTATTTTTAGTTTTTATGAAGTAAAGCCTTCTTATAAAAAATAAAACTAATCATAGACAAAAAAATAATAATAAGCACCTTGCGGGTATCCCTAGATTCCCAGAGGAGTTTAACCTCCTTCTCAAGCTCTGGTACTACAAGCATTGTTCTCCATCCTGCTCATTGAGCACATCGCATCAAAATCAAATTTAAGTTACTTAAAGCAGGATCCACAAATATAAGTGAATTTCAAAAGTAGTAGTTAACATTAAGTTCTACACATAAACAAGTATTCTATAGACTCATAAAGATTCCATCAATGTCTATTTTCTCAATTACATTTCCAGTTATTTCCCCTCCTACAATCATAACCACATTTATCACCAAAATTTACGGGTAGATTAAATGAAAATGCAAAATCCATTTAACAGAATAGTTAAAAGGATTAATGGTATACCAAGAACCTTTTTGCTGCGTAGTATATCTCCATAAATGTGATCCCCAACATAGAGAACCTGCATATAAAGCATTCAAATTTTTACAGGAAGCTTCAGTTTAGTGACAATCCTCAAGTACTTGAATCCTAAATCAACAACTACTTTAAAATAATCAGCTCTTTAAACCAGAAACACCATGACACAACTAACCACCATTTGTTTATGTTATCATCATAACAAAAAAAAAATTACCTGCGAACTTGATTCAATGGAAAGCAGTTTATGCAGATGAGCAACATTGCCTCCCTACAACAAAAATGATAATTGCCAAAACATTTACTTAAAATTGTTTTGAATAAACCTAAAGAAAAATATTTTTATTTTATGTTTGATAATGATTATACCTGGAAAACTGGACAAGCATGATTCTTTGCTTCTGTGAATAACCTTGCTGAGATATTACCCACCTTTGAATAAAAAAAAATTTTAAAAAATGCTTACACAAGATCTAAACAAAAAATGATGTGCAATTGTGCTAACCTGGGGCATAGGAGAGCCATTATCTGTATTAAGTAGCATTCCAGTCTCAGGCACAACCTCAAATAGGTTGGCACGATTTTCCTCATGAAAAAATCCTGGCTTTGCACTGTAGGATAGTGGACTTGAACAGGTTAACATGGCAATCTATAAATTTCAATATAATTAAATGCTGTAAGAAACCCAAAAGTTAACTTTTCCTATTGAAAACACACTGCAAGAGTGAATCACAAATAGTTTAAGATTGGATGTTTCTTATAAATTATCGAGTTCATATAATGAGTGATACATAATGTGTCAACAAAAGGGATTGCAAATGCTATTCAATGAACAGCACAAGGACCAACGTAAAATCAGCAAGGCCACTAATTCCTTGTAACATTATTGTGCAGTATGCAAATCCAAGGATTATAATATAGGGAAAAATTCACAAGGCAGAACAATAAAGACAAAATGCCAAATAAATATATAACTTGGTACACATGCTAGGAGAAGAACATGACCTGCCAGTGATAACAACATCAAAGTATTGAAGCCAGCCAAAATTGTTACCGCCATCTGCCACACTGGATCCGCAGAGGAAATTCATGACAATGTTTGTATAGTCCCATAAACTGCAAATCATATGTTAAAGTGTGAAAAATCTAAGTTAAAATGTCCATAGAAAATGAAACCAACTAGCATTCTTTGAGAAAACCTTTTTGAATATTTTCTGTCAAATAAATTCACTATAAATTTTAAAATACTTTTCCAACCTTATCTTATAATCTTGCAAAGCACAGCAACTCACTGTATTCTACTATTTTTGTACATTAGGTATCATGGAACATGCCTTTCCCACTTGGCACTATGTGTTAATTTAAAAAAAAGGTGCTAAAACTCTTTCAAACATACATTCATTGTTCCATCAATCATTAATAAATAAGCACAGAATAGTTTGATTATTTACTGATAACTGTTTACCCTCTGTTTAGGTAAAATCATAACTACCTATTTGTCACTAAAAACGTTGCACGTCCTGAGTCTCTGAGCATTTCAAGCATGGGCACTATTGAGGAGTCTTCATTAATATACCTAAGATAAAATTCCAAAAGAAAAATGACAAAGTAAGAATAAGTTCGTTAACAATTCATAGACAATGTATGAATTTAAGAACACAACTTCAAAAAGAAAAAGTTAGTACATCAAAAGACTAATGTCTCATTGCTAGCATAATAAGTGTTTGTCCATTTCTAACTATGATAGGTTAGTGATTTTATATCCATACCTTTTCGGTTCTATAGCAACCATTTGCTTCAATGTTCCATCACGGTGGCACAAATCAACTGCAGCTCGAACATCTTTGTACATGCGAGCATAACTGGAAGGACAATATATAAAGGATATATCATATATGTCTCATGGTGTGCTCACATGTAGGCTGTAGCTATTTACTGGCTGCTTGATGGTTTCTAAACAAATAGATAGAATGGTCATTCATTACTCTTTTAAACCCAATTGAGATTTAAATTTTTTTTTTAAAAAAAAAAAAAGGTTAGTGGCCTTATATTAATTATAGCACTATTGATGGAGAAATTAATGAGAATGTCACACACAAGATACAAGCAAGATGGCTAAAATGGCTAAAATTATTGTTCCATTAGCAGCAAGCAACTTTAAACTTTTAAGCCTTAGTAGGATATATAGATGAATTCAACGTTACTGATAGTGTTCTAAGTATGTTCATACACATAAAGAAGCCAAATCTGTCTGGGAGGTAATGTATAAATAATAAATGATAAGATACTAAGTTTCTTTCAAAAAAACTATTGAAGATTGCCTCGTGTTTGAATGAACAAAAATTGCCTTAAGTCCTAGCATTTAATTGATATTAAAAAAAAAAAAGCATTTAAAATTCTCAAAAGGAAAAAATATGCAATCCAGAATAAGACTCACTCAACACCCTCTTGAATCTTGCCAGGATTGCAATCCTTAAAATCAACCAGCTGAGCAAACAAGTAGGCTTCCGCAAGTGAAAAGAGTGTATCAATTAGAGCATAGTCCGGTTCATCAAAAGAATCACGTACTAAAGTATTTCCATAGGTCCCAACTTTATCTTCTTTTGATAACTCTTTGAATCCATGATAGGCTACTTTCACATACTTGTGGCGATCCATCTAAAAACATTCAGCCAACAATCCAACAATCAAACAGAGAAAATGAGAAGAAGAAAAAAAAAATCCATGCAATCTGCGGATATATTATTTCAATGGTGACGAGAAAACATTTATGCAGTCTACACCTTCAATATGTTGCCTCTTTTTTTGTCAAGAACCAAGCCCCTGACCATGTACTTCCAGTTAAAAGACCAATTTAGTAACTGCAGAATAGAAAAAGGGCTTTAGCCAAATACAACAGAACGTAAGAGTTGTTATACCTGCAAAGAATATGCAAATAAATAAAAAAACAAATTACACTTGCACCTCCTGAGCTTTTTTCGAATTACACACACCACCATTCTTTTTTCTATTCCTACACTAACCCCCCTTATTATTTGAAAACATTACACTGACACCTCCTCATACATTATACTAATCCCCTTAATGTGTGTAAACATTAAACAAGGAGGGGTATTGTGTGTAATTTGAAAAAACCTCATGGAGTATTAATGTAATTTGCTCTATATAAGATCCTTCAACAATGTGAACCAGGAGGAAGTTGGTAAATATACACAAAAACATCTATTACACCAGCACTTACATCATGATTAATGCATGAAAAAGAAGACATATTAACCAAACATGGTAGAAGATCCTATAAGACTGATTGGACGAACCTCGCGAGGGTATCCCAAATCATAAACCAGCTTTTTAATTGTGCCTTGATAAGCAAGAGATTCAAAAGTTTCAGGCTTGTACTGTGCCAGAGTATAATCCATGTCAAATCCCACAGCAACAATGTTCTTCATATTCAGTGACCGGTTACAAAATATCTGCTTGCCTATTTCGGTTTTAAATCCATGTTCAGGAGATGACCATACACATGGCTGTTTGCTGCCATTACGGCCAGGCAAATCCCCCAATCTTGAATCATGTACATCAATTTCATGGTTCCCATCCATTGAATATTGAGCATGCAACGGATTAACTCCTGATAGATCTAGTCCAAGACAGAGAATAATAGAATGAAAATGGTTAGGAATCACTTCCGTACACTTGAAAACTACACAATGTGATAATGAAACTGGTACGTTGCCTATTTTCAGAAAAAAATTAGATTGACTGAATGAGTTCCATAACTTTCTAAATACTATCTCCCTTTAAATACTATTTGAAACAAACATGCAAAAGAACTAAAAGCCCTTCCCTGAAAAATAATTGTGACATCTTACCTTGGTTGTGATTTGTGAAAGAATTATAGCGTACAATGCACGAGGCTATGTTCCAACTCTAGGAATTCCCCAAGCTAGGCTTCAAGAAACACCTATAAATTTAACTTTCGAATTAAGAAGAGTAATCCTCTAAGTTCCTATTAGAATCTAATATTTCCCTCCGTATCTCAATATCTCATGCTATAGCTACGACTATCTACAACAAAGGAAGACTTCACAAAACGAATGGCTCAACCATGCAATAACACAGGAGAATTGAAAAAGCTTAGAGCACAAGAAATACGGTTGGAAAATGAACGAACCTGGTGACGTGGCGTTGGCGAGTGAACAAGGTCGTTTGGCGCAGATTCCAGAGGCAAAGCGAAGGCGAGGGGACAAAAGAGGTGCGAGTTGAGGAGAGAAGTTATAGAGAGAAAAGGAGAGGTGTCTCTTGGGAATTCGCATCGTGCACCGATTAAATAGGCGTGGACATGCTGAATGGGATTGGGAGGGAATCAGATGCTGCAAACGCAAATGCAATTACGACTTGGAATTGGAAATGCAGTTTCACCAGCATTTACCACTTTTGCCAAATTAGCATGTCTCGGAAACGGATTATTCCTATCCTGGAATTTGGATTAGATCATATTGGTAACAATAATAATCAATTCGTGTTGGGGAAGGAATTAATTCCCCTTCAATGGCATAGTACTAGTGCCAACTATTCTGTTATCTATCCATCGTTCCTTTTGCTTTGACGAATAATAATAGCAACACCAGAAACGAAAGGAAGTGAAATGGGTTGGGAAATGCGAGATATGTTTATGTTAGTGGAAGTAAAATAAGCGAAGGAGAGAGGGTGGTTCGTGATTTGAGAATTGAGATGATGGATGTGTGCCACGTGGAGGAAAAGGGAGGGAACGAACTGTTTTTGGGGCTTGTTTTTGCATTTTTCTGCTGATTTCTGGTTCTGGCGTGGATAAGTAGTGCCCGGCCACAATTTTTTGGGCTGTTTCCCAATTTCCCATACTCAATAGTTAGTCAATACTCAGAACAGGATCGGAATCAGATGATGCCATCCGTTTTTTTTTTCTCAACCTTTCTTTTCTTTCATTTATTATTCCCTCCCCCCCCCCGTCCATTACCACCACAAGCTTTATCCCACGTGAATGTGACGGAATCTATCAATTTCATTATTTTTTTAATTAAATAAATAAATACTTACTTTAACATCAGTTTTTCTCATCCCAATGAATTAAATAGGCTATACGTCACATGCATGAATTTGAAAGGAGAAAATGTAATACATTGATTTTGATATGGGAAAAACTGTTCAGCAGATTGAAACTTTTTTATTTTTTTTAACTCTTTAACCATGTGATAAAAAAAATTGATCTATTTTTTGTCCGTATAAAGGAAAAATTTTAAGAGAAATTTATATTTAAATATATTTACAAGGTAAAACAATTTTGCACTATTATTTAAATATAAATAGAGAAAAAGAGTGATCGTCATTTAATCACAACCCATTATGGTAAGTTTGTTAATTTTTATAATAATCACCTTAAAAGTCATATCAACGGTGATTTATGATTGGTTGACAGTGTAAAATAGTTTTACACTGTCAGTACATCACCATTAAACTCTTATAAATAATTGTAATTTTTAATTGATTAGTAATAAAAAAAGTTTTTACACTAAAAGTACATAGTCATTAAATTTAAATGAGAAATGCTAACAATACTATCTTCAGTGCTCATTGCTTAACGAGTTGTTTATTTTAAAACGTCGTTGCTTAATTTTTTTTACCATTAGAAAAGATCCAGTGTCATATTGAGTTCCTTAAAATTAAGTTCTGGTTGCTTATGACTAAAAAAATATTTTCTTGTCATTTAAAGATATTTAAGGGTGAGTCATTTAAAGGTCACTTAAAATTATACCATTAAAGAAAAATGTGTATGAGTTGCTTAATTATGATGTGGCATTGTAAGGGCCAAATAATAGGAGATAAAGATCTTAAAATGGGTTGCTTAAATTATACCCATTGAAGATGTTTTTATTAAATTTCACTTTTTATTTAATGACTTTCTTTTCTAATTTAAAGTGATGCAATCTTAATTGAATATAGTAATTGGATCTAAACTACCAAGACTATCACGATTCTTAGAAACATGGTGCAACATAACTTTCAATGAGTAATCTTGCATGACTTGTAATAAACTGAGATGCATTCGAATAATAATGGATACGGAAAATAAACATGCAAAAACATAAATGACTTTCATAAAAACAAAAGATTTGAAAAGCAAATAGAATTTGAAAGATAATGTAAGAAATTTTAAGAGTTTGAGTTTTAAAGAGAAAAAAGTAGAAAGAGAAATATTGCAAAAATGTAAAAAAAAAAAAAAGTTTAGAGAAGAAAAAATAAAGAGAGAGATTTCAGAAATGTAAAAGAGAAAGCAGTAAATCGAATTTAAAGGCTATTGGCATGCTGACAAGAATGTAAATGACTTGAACAGGTGGATGAGAACATACATAGTACTCATTAAATCAATAGCCATTGATAATCAGCATGTGTGGTGTTACAAAGATTAGTGCAAATGTTTTGATCCGAGATATTCATTAAATCAATAGCCATTGATAATCAGCATGTGTGGTGTTACAAAGATTAGTGCAAATGTTTTGATCCGAGAAAAGAAAAAAAGGCTACCTTAGTTCTCTATTTATAGATTTTTTACCTAATGATAGAATTACAAGATTTACACACGTATATAAATTATCAATGATTGATTATCTACGACGTTGTCATTTGTCTCGATTTGTACATCTTGGATACTCCTATTGGAACTACCTATTGGAATGACGTGTAATTCCTTCACATGCAGCTTGATTTAAATTTCTCATTGTCTTCGAGCGCTTTAACACTTAACAACCTTTTCTCTTATTTTACCATGGTCACCTAGACTTTTGTCTTCATCTTTGAAAGTCTTATCGGATAACACTTCCTTTGGTCCCTTCTTCAAATTAATGAAACGATATCTTCAATTTTTATTTGGAATATGAAAATCCCTTTAAAAAGGATTTTTTTTATTCAACAGAATAGTTAGACTTGACTTCAATACTTCTCTGTGTATCAAAAGCTTAAAATTGATCATTTTTTACTATTGAAATTGGAGAACTTCCAACACTTAGAAAAAAATTCCAAGTGGCACCAGTAGATACCCCAAAAATTGTTTGCTCAAGATATTACGAGAGTAAACATTTTTCGATTATTTCTTACCATATTTCTAGTTGAAGATGAAATGTTATTTCTCTCTAAAAAATCAATATTAATTATAGGTTTAAATATCTTTTTAGTCCTTTTAATTTAGTATTTTTTTACTTTCCATCCTTGTAATTTTTTTTTGTTTTAATCCTTGCAAAGCATGTTTGTTTTGTTTTCCGTCCTTAAAACGGTTTAGATAGCATTTTGAACAGTGAAAAAAACGCTATAAAAAAGGGTTAACCCGGCCTGTTGGGCCCGGTCACCTTGACAAGTTTAATAGGTGGGTCAACCCAAACTGGTCCACTTCTTAATGAGTCCATAAAATGCTAGCTCGGCCCGGTCCACCACGGATTGGTGGATTAAACGGATTAGTCCACCTAATATAAAAAATAATGAAAAATCAATTTAAAAAAAAAAACAAATTCCAACTTCTATCATGCTTCAAATTCAAAAATTTATAAAGGAATATTATCTCAACAAAAAATATTATCAATTACGATAAGTTTCAAGTCTTTTAAGTTTAATAAATAATAATTTTAAAAAATAAATAATTGTCTTAGAACTTAAAAAAAGATTTTTTTTAGTAGCTAGCCAACTCACTGGTCAACTCGGCAGCATGGATTTAACCTGGTGGACCGGGTCAATTTTTTTGCTATTACTAAAATAGATTTTATTTTCAATCTAACTGGACCCAAACCTGTAATAGGCTGGATTGGCCCACGGGTTACAATCCATTTTGAAAGTTGTACGTACTAGGATAGGACGTAATCCGACCCGAAAAAGCAACACACACCCAAACGAATCGCGTAAGGTAACGAACGTAGCTGAGCAAAAGCAAGCAAGCAATAACAATGCCATTGCCAACGGTGGTTTCCCCCTTTTCTTCTTCCTCAGGCATCTTTCTATCCACCGTTACCGCGAGTTCTTCACTCCCTCCAAAACGCAAAGTCTCCCCTTCCGCATCCCCCTTCTCCATTCTCTCTCGCAGAGACATTGCTCTGCTCTCCTTCCTCGCTCTCTCTCCACCTGCCTCCGCCATTGAATTTGGCATCTGTACGCACCTCTCTTCTTCTACTTCCCCAACTACATTCTCTGTTTCTCGTTGCATTAGCGATAAACCCTAATTCCTGAAATTGTTGCGCAGCAGGACCGAAGAATTGGCTGAAAGAACAAAAAAAGAAGGCCTCCAAGTTCCTATTGGCTCCTGTCGATGCCTCCCGCGAAATTCTTCGCTCTGCCTATCTCACGCTCAGTACGTCTTTTCCCTCTTCTCGCTTCGCACGTGGCTTCTTATCTTAACCAGGTTTCGATTCGGTTCCATCTGCAGCTGAAACCGACGCTACTTATACGGATGAGGATTTGGAGAAGATTCAGCAGCTCTTTAGATCTGCTGCCAGGGATTGCGTACCGCAGGACCGGAATTCTTTCGTCAATTTCCAAGCCAACACCGGAGTAGAGGTTTGTGTTCTCCCTCTAATGCCCTACATAATTCGAATGTCTCGCTTGTTTCACTCATTAGGGTTTGGATGACATGATAGGAAAATAGAAAACGACGACGGTTATTGAGTGTCAATTATCAAATTTTTACAAGTTCAAAATTGATAGTATATATTATTTATTTTTATTAAAATATTGTAACAGTTTAATTTTTATACATTGTGAATGTGAAAATAATTTACACTATCAAATTAAAGAGTTTCATAGGCATGCATTAGCAATATAAGTTTTTATATTATTAACCAATCAGAAATCATATAAAACTTTTACACTATCAGTTCATATACTATTTTCTCTATTTTAAAAGTCATATCCAGAATAATTTTTTTATTGATTGACGTGTAAATATCTTTACATTGTGAAAATCAAATATTAGTGATAGGTTTCGTGTGTAACACGGGACATTTCTTTTAGCATTATTGTAGGTTGTTATAAGGGGGATGCTTTATTCTTTTTCATGTCCCTTTCCCCAAAAAAGCTTGCTAGCTCAAGTGCAAGAATCATTCGGATAGAGACATAATTCGCCCCCGCTGTCTCTTTTATGTGCAGGTGTGCACATTTCAGTTGATTGTGAAGAATGCAGCTTCGTTGCTTGGAAATAAGGATCCTGTAAAGTTGAAAGCCGAAGCTTTGCTAGATAATCTTATAAGGTATCCAATTTCCAGCATCTGTGTGCTTAGCCTACTGCAGCAACTTGTGATTCTCAAATTCTCCTTTTAATATTCATTATTATTTAATTTTTCTGAGTCCTATTGGTTCCAAGTGGCAAAAAATTGTTGGAAGCCTCCACTATATTTGAGAATGCTGTGTCTACTGCACATATACTAGCAAATGATGTATTTGAACTTGCATAGTTTAATTTTCTGTTTAAATCTAAAGAAATTGGCTGATCTCAAACAGAATTATTTTTTGTTCCATTTTGCAATATTATTATTGTATTTCTTGTTAAGTCTAGGTGTCCAGGCTGCTCTATTGATATTTCTTTGTAGTTTATAATAAAGTGAGCAGTTTGAAGTGCAATGTAGTGGCAAAATGATTTCTTTCCTGTGCATGATTATCTGGAAGATTTTGTTTCCAGCATCTAATTCTTTATGTGAACGGAATCTTATACCCAGCATTTTAGATTTGTTTTCATTTTATGTCAGAAATTGTTAATGACTACTTATTCTTTTGAACTTAATTTTTTTTACCTATCATGCAAGACAAAGTCAGGTCCAGTATAGTTATATTTTGGTTTTGATGATTGTGTTGAAGTTTTGGCAGTAATTAGTTTCAGAACATCTATTTGGTTATTTTAGATAAATTAACGGCAATTCTGGTACAATAATGTTCCTATATGGATATTATTTGGATTACAAAATTTCTAGAGGATTATTTATTGGCCAATCTAGTTTTATCATGCCTGTAAAAGGGCCTGCTGTGCATAAATGGAGATGAGATTCCTATTTTCAGTCATGAACATTATTCAAGGGATTTTCTTGTGTCATAGACTCACCTATTAGCTCAAGCTTTTAGGAGAATTAGTCCTTCATATGATATCAGAGCCTTTAAGACCAAGTGTTCACCAGTTTGATCCTTGCCTCTCCAATTCATTTTAATAAAGTTGAAATTTACCAGTTGGTAAAAGTTTTACATTTGTGTATGCGCTTGGAGCCCAAGTGGCTCTTCCATCATGGGGTATGATAAAAATGTAATGAAGTTATTCATGAGTTTTCAGGAGAGTTAGTCCTTGACAGTTGATAGTAAATTCCCAAGTTTCCATTCTGTCTTTCACCCAAAGCATTGTTATCCACGTTCCTTTTTTCCTCCCTTTTAATACTCCTTTGGGATCAAAATCCACGCAGTTTACCTAATTTTGCTTACATCTAGTGGTGAATGCTTGTTTACCACAATGCTTCTTATCATGCAGATCTTTCACCTCTATCAGTGGGCTGGCAAGCGAAACCAACATTCAACTTGCATCAGATAGGTATCTCTTTGGTAGTTGCTTACAGGAATATCTAGGAAGACTTTTTTTGAAGAAAATTCTTTATGATATTATTTGCAAAAGAATTGAACCTAGTTCATTGCACCCCCACCCCCAAAATGTTAGTGTTGACTACCAACGGATAATCTTTATATTACTTTGTTACAATTATATTTCATGTTATGCCTAACTGCACTTAAGATCGATTTCCTGATGGATGAGACGTACCTGAGGTTCTGTGACATGTAATGAACTTATAATTTTTTTTGACTTGATGTACAAAAATGAGGAGAACCAGGAAATTGTGTTTGACAAATGTTGAAGTTTCTGAAATGCAGCAGTCAAACTGCTGGAATCATCTGTAGGTTGGATTTATTGGTGGATCTTTCTCAAGATTTATTGATCTGTTTTTAACAATTTAAATAATATGTTCTTGCATTTTGATTGAAAGGGGGCTTCATCCAAAGTTTTCTGTGACTTGATATTATTGCCTCTCTTTAAACTGCTTGTTTATAAATTTTGGAAGGATTTATAGATATGGATTCAATTATAAAAGTGTCGCTACCCTTTAATTATAGAGACCACTTTTATGTCCTAAACACATGGATTTATATATTTCTTTTTCCTCTTGATTTAGTTGCCTGTCTTGGTTTCCATTTTGTTTCTACCTTTTTCAAGTATTAAAGAGCTCAAGTTTTATCTTTCTAAGTTATTGTTGCTTGTTTTAATTTGTGATGCTCATATTTATTATTCTGGTGTTTATTACCTAGATTATCGTGTCAATGGCTTGCCTCTAAAATCATTCTTTTTTCCCCAGAAAAAAGATAGCCGATGCTGTATCAGATACCATATCTGATCTTGACAAATTTGAGCAGGGAATCAGGGATTGCCTTGAAGCCTGACTGTAAAGGATAGCCTATCCTACTTTTTGATGTGGAAAGTTGATCATTAAAAAATCATGCAAGTATGTGATTCTCTCTATATCCTTTGAATTCAGCATTTCATTATGCCTAGTGCCTACTTTCAATTGATTTTTTTAATTTTTTTAGTTACTGTCAATATTACCATAAGGTGAAAAGTTGACACTTGACAGTATCTATATAGTCTTAAACTTCAATGACAGATTGCACTTTCAAAAATCGAACAATGTTAGTGTATAATTTCATTAACGAATAGTCCTGAATATTGTTTTGTCTCTAAACTGTAAGCCACCTTACTGTCTGACTGGGCTTTGGGCATTATTCCTTTGCTAATACTTTCACTTGTTTCTCAGGGAATCTATTGGTGTAGTCACCAATTTTCTGTTATCATCAGTGTGCTGACCGCCGAGAATATCAAAATATGCTTTTGCCCTACTTAAATTACTTCTTATTAGTTCTCTCAATCCAAATTCTGTAAGCACTCTGTCAATACATATCTGATATTTTTTTCAATGCATTCAATCCTCTGAATCATTTCATAGAGGAAACGCAAAGGCTCTCCGCTCTTGATAGCTTTATCCTTTTGATATTACAGGGTGTGTTCATAATTTGCACATACTGAATATGTAATAAACTTTGGTAATTTCTTAAATAGAGGGAAATGCTAGGATGTTCTGAAATGTTTTCTTAAAATCAGCCAAAAAATATATGTATTTTGCATTTTCCTTAAGTTATGACTGTTTCCCTTTTTGTTTGGAACTGTATGGGAAATGTTCAGTTGTCAACAAATAAATGCATACGATACGATTATTACTGCTCTAATTAGGATTCTAAATTTGTCACGATATTTTAGATGATATATTGTGATTTTAACTGGAAAAAAAATTTGTTGATTGATGTTGTCTTTTGTATTGGTACATAATTTAGATGCTACATTTTTGTTGATGCTATCTGAACCCTGTTAAATTATTTATTCTTCTTTTGATGTTTTCTGGTCAGTTTTTGTCTTCAGATTATAGATACTCTCCTCCTACACGTCTCAAAATATGTGTCTGCATTGTTGAAAGAGACTGCAATTTCAACGAGGGAGGAGGTTTTGGTTGCTGAAGATTTTCTTGTACTTTCAAACTGTGAATGGGAGAGAAGTAATAAATGTTTTTTTAAATGAGACAACCCCCCACCCCTCCCCACCACAAACACACACACACTTTATACTAAAAATCACACTTAGAAATAAGTTGAAATATAATATAACAATTGAATCTTAAAATTTAAATGATTTTGTCAGTTTTTTCTTTTCAAAAAAATTGCTCTGAACATTTTTTATTTGTTGTTTCAGTTTTATATATTGAATAAACTGGACATTAGCCTGGTTTATCAGGTTTTGTTTTTAATTTGATTTTCTTAATCTTTGGAAGAAACCAAAAATGGACCTTGTCAAACGGAAGGTTTATGAGTTCGGGGCTGGAGTAACGGTTGGCCAAAGGTTTACTGGTTAAATAGTAATACTTAATTAAGGGTATTAATAAATGCATTATTTATTTACCAGCATTATTTTCATCATTAAGTACAGAAGAAAGTTGAAATAGAAAAAAAAGCTGAAATAATTATTTTAGGTTCTGACGTTATTTATAGCTATTTGTCCTCTTCAGCACTTTGCCGACGGTGTAGAAATTGTACGAGCGACATCATATGGGCCAACAATTGTTGGACGAATTTGCAAATTAAAATGTGATACCTACTCTCCATGTGCTATTGTACAATACAATAAATGAGGATGCATCTAGACAAGACTATGAGTAGACGTGAATTGGAGACCAGGTTATACGTATCAGGTCTGAGTGATTGGCCCATTATTATGTGAAGCATTTTGATCAGGTGAACCAGAAGCTTCCACCAAGTACAATCGACAGCATGGCGTTCCATCGTCTGGATTGGTTTGTAATGATCTAGGCAAGCTGCGGAGCTTGTTGAAGAGATTTAATGGATCATTTAAGAGACCAAAATGTGCATCTGGGTCTCCAATTTGTGAAAGTTTTACATGAGTGAAGCCAATGGATGGCAAGAGTTGGTCTGGCCAATCGCTGTAAAATTGGAATGCTGAATTGGATAGCGTGGTTGATGGCTTATTCATGAAGTCTGCTACGAGGACTGTGTGGGTTAAGGCGCATTTGTTAGCTAAAATTCTCAGCACTTGCATGGCTTGGGATTGGGTGAGGTAGTAGAGGATACCTTCCAGAATCCAAACAGTGCTCTTCTGTGGCAAGTACCCTGCAATCTCAAGCTTTTCCATCCAGTCATTTTCTCTTATGTCAGCTGCTACTCTGGTTAAGGATTTGGCTTTGGACATAATGTGCTGGGAGTCGTATGAGGAGTCCTTAGCCGCTTGTAAAATAGTGGTTTTTACATCCAACACTTCTGGAAAGTCAACCTCAAAGACATCGCTCTCCTTCAAGCAACTCAAACGATATGCTCTCGTGTCCATTCCTACATTAAAAGTTCCAAGTTTATCAAATGTATAATTTTTGTGCTGGAAAATTACGAATATATAGAATTAGCTCGGGTCAATATAATTCTTTTGGCATGGGTAGTTCATTTTGTACCCTCCTTCGGCTCTCCCACCCCTCCTTCTTCTCCCTTTTTTTATAGGAGTCTTGAGGAATTTGCGTTGCGAAGTAATTATATGGGAAAAGGCGTGTTAACAAAGAATAAAAGTATGGGCAGATGCACTATGTTGTCATGTCATTGATTATGTTTAGCTACTGGTTAGATAGACTGTGGTCCAAAAATGGCTAGTGATGATATAAGAAATAGTTTGTCAAAATCAAGAAGTTGGCCTTTAAATATCTTGTAGCGTGATCTTGATTCTTGAAGGCGTAATTCACCCAAACGTCCTCATTTTTTCGGCCTAATGCTATTATTGTCCTAGCCTCCTAGGCAACAGAATCGCGCAGCCACACTTGACCAACGTAATTACTTATTCTGAGTAACTTAGCAGATTCGCACCCCAAAATTACATAGTTACCATATTTAAAAAAAAAATCAAAGTTGTTTAGACAAAAAAAAAAAAAAAATTGATTAATCTGTAGCCGAGTGTTCACAAACCTGCACCAAGGAGAACAACCTGTGCTTCTCTGCCATTTGGGGAATTAAGGGCATCTTGTAGTCTAGAATCAAACCAAAGGGTTCGAACCGCAAGAATGACTCCAGAAATTTCACGAGCATTGTTGAGACGGTCTTTCTTAATCTTTTCATGGAGGTTTCTCAAGTAAGTCTCCCCTGCAAGTAAGTCAGCCAGTGGATCATGGATGGCATGCTTCCACAGAGCCCTTCCTGCAGCAGTTTGGCAAGCTGACCTTTGAACAAAATCCCATTCTTTTTCAATGGTTGCATGGATTTCTCTAACAGCACCACTGTTCAACAAGTCTGGAAGCTTCAGCTCTTGCCATGCTTGGTCCTCAGGCAACCCATTTACTTGTTTATCTGACATGATTTGTGTGTTACACAAAATAAGGGATTAAGAGGAGTTTCTGAAGAAGATAATGCATGTTATTTATATATAGAGAGGAATTTAAGATTTCGGGTAGGGATAAGGAAAAGAGAACCACACACAATCAAGGATGCCTAAATTATATCCGGCTTCTTGCCCTAATGAAAGGCAAGGTAACAATGCAGTCCACGACTACCACAATTACATAACCCGACCCTTTCCCTGTCTTGCCTGTCATTTTTCAAGTACAAAAGTGACATTCTTTGGTTCCCACTAAAAATGACTCATGCTGTAGATGTGGGTGCCTCAACTTGGATAACAACAACGGATTCAGTTCAGTACAGTACATAATTATTATAAAATACGATGCAGCTACTCTCATGGTCATGGTTGCCTTTGCTTTTGCTTTGTAACCAAAGATAAATAAATTATTAAACTGTGAATTACTAATATTTCTGATTTTATTATTATTATTATTATCATTATCTACTTCAATCCAATTCAAACATCAATTTGGTTGGTCGAACTAATTGATTAATGATTTAATTATCACGTGGCACCATCTTTTTGTTCTTTTTCCTTCCTAAAATACCTACTACCTGGGTCCATGTCCATGAAGTTGCAACTTGCAAGTACTATTTGTTGAACTAGGAGGAGGTCACGTCTTCATGCGTTATAGGGCAGTAGTCGGCACGGCATTTACCCTTATCTCGCTCGCATGTGAGATTTTCATTTTTAAAAAGTGTGAGCTTATTTTTAAAATAATTAAAGATAAACGTATCCTTAGTTATATACTTTATTAACAAAATCACTTTTAAAAAAATTCAGATAAAAATACATAAATTTATGGCTTAATTAATTAGTCCTGAAATTTGGAATAAAAAAAGTGTTGAGTATCACTTGGCTTGTTGTGTCTATTCACTGAGCTACCTTGATAAATACCCCTAAATTATATAATATATTCAGTATTCACTCATCTAACCCACTTTGAAATACCTGTGAGTACAGACAAGTTGTTTTCTATCCACCGTCGACTCACCGGAATTATAAAACGAATCTTCAACAAGCCAATAATCAAGTGATAACCAAAATGAATCGTAGTACGAAACATTTTTTTTTTACCATTATTTGGATATTTTATGAGAAAATAAAATGACATCTTTATTTCTAAACTATTGTCTCAAATTGAGTGAAAAATAAAAGTATTAAATGAAAAATATTTTATTTTGTTATTTTAAATATTTCAAACAATAATAATTAATATCCATTTTATTTCATATTTCGTCTTTTCATCAAGCCCGACATTTGGTAGATTTATTTTTTTTTCAATCTGATTGAAGGCATTATTTTTTTTATAGTCTTAATAATATTTTTATTTTAAATATTTCAAACAATAATAATTAATATCCATTTTATTTCATATTTCGTCTTTTCATCAAGCCCGGCATTTGGTAGATTTTTTTTTTTTCAATCTGATTGAAGACATTATTTTTTTATAGTCTTAATAATAGTTTTTCATATTTTCTAATTTTCTTTATATGATTAGTAAAATTTAGTTAGAATGCACTTACAATATAAAGTTTTTACTATCATCTAATCATATATTGACATGCATATTAAGATTATTGACTTTTATAATAAATATTTTAAAAGTTATACTTAAATTGATTTTTTTTTATGAACCTCAAATATCCTTGATCAAGAGTCCAAGATTAATTTTAATTTTTCAAGATACTGGTATTCATTTAAAAGGTTAATCTTTTCTATCAAAAGTTTTTCTATATAGACTTGAAAATTGAACTCCTAACTATGTCTATATGTTTTCCATAAAAAAGAAAAAAAACTATGTCTATATGTTTAAAGGGCAAAGTTATTTGTGAATCATATCCCACCATATTAGTATTTTTAATTAATTAATAATGTGATTTTTTACATTAAAAATGTATGAACATTAAACTTTAATAAACAATGTATAAAAAATATTAAATGATATGCTGTCTGTAATACTAGTAACTAATTATATACATATTTTATTCGTGAATCATCACGCACAAATCAAATGGATTCCACGATCCATCTATACCAAAACAAACCAGTAAGAAAATTTTAATTTCGTTAAGAAGACAAATGGACAAACAGATAAGCAGAACCGTCCTTCAATCTCATTCAAATATTCAAATATTTAATTTAATGTAAGAAAGATGATGCAGAAGCCAAGAAATACGTATCCAACGGATCCACTTTGCAGGAATATTACCCCCAGGCGGCCAGGTTAGTATAAAGTATACCTGTAAAATGTTCCTTCACTCACTCAGTATAATATTAGTATTTATTCTCTTGTAATATTCTTCTTTGCTTAATTACAGGTTTACGAGACTGATTAAAAAATTACAGGTTTATGTAAAAAAAAAAAAAAAAAAAGGTAAATTTGTGACAGAAGCTTGGCGGCAGAAGAGGAAGTAAAAGCAGGAGAAAAGTGACACGAGTCAGCATAGCAATTGGGAAAACCAGTCAACCTGCACGGTAACAATTAATAAAAGAGAGAGAATTAGGTTTTTTCATCATCAATTTTTTTATATGATGAACATTCATTCTTATGTGAGTAGTAAGAAACGGAAGAAGGACTCCGAAAACGTGAAGGAAAAGCGTGATCACATCAGTATCACCTAACCTCTGACCTTAAAATAAGAGAAAGAGAACAACGAACGAACCTGTGCTTTGTAGTGTGTCTGTGTCTGTCTTGAGAGAGAGATGGCGGCGGAGATACCGTGCTGTGGAACAAAGTTTTCACTGTACGTGGTGGTGATCATAGGGTTGGTGTGCTTCGCGGGCTTAATGGCTGGTCTCACTCTCGGACTCATGTCTTTGGGCCTCGTAGACCTCGAAGTTCTCATGAAATCTGGTCGTCCTCAGGATCGCATCCACGCTTGTTAGTATCATCCCCCTTTTTTCCTTCCAACAATTCAAATTTAGTATTACTCCTTCTTACTCATCGTTTTTTTCTTTTTGCAGCGAAAATTTATCCGGTGGTTAAGAACCAGCATCTTCTGCTTTGCACGCTTTTAATTGGAAACTCCTTAGCCATGGAGGTGTTGTCAATTTTGTCAAGCCTTCTTCAATTAAGTAATTTAGCCTTTTTATTATTTGACCGTGCTTAATTTTAATGTTTCTATTTTAGACTCTTCCGATTTTTCTTGATGCTCTCGTGCATCCCGCTGCAGCAATCTTGATTTCGGTCACCCTCATCCTCATGTTTGGGGAGGTAATTTATTTATTGATTTTCGTGTGATAAAATAGGAATAATTCAACTGGGAGTGTCTTGTTTTGTAATGTTCCTTGTTCCCTGATTGGTGCAGATATTGCCGCAAGCAATTTGTACAAGATATGGATTGACTGTTGGAGCAACACTGGCTCCACTTGTTCGTGTTCTTCTTCTAGTTTTCTTTCCCGTTTCTTATCCAATCAGCAAGGTCTGCTTATAGTGTGAACATATGTATGAATCAGCTTACATGTAGCAATCAATGATTACTACATGTAAAAAATAAAAAATAAAAAACTGATGGAGATTATAATATTTTTAGGTTCTTGATTGGATGTTGGGTAAAGGACATGCTGCCTTATTAAAGAGGGCAGAGCTCAAGACTTTTGTGAATTTTCATGGAAATGAGGTATATATGTATAATTAGACTTTCGAAACCAAGTTTTAGAGGAATTAATTAATAAAACTGTTGCCTTTATATTCATTTGAATGCTTTAAGATGTTCTTCTGTAATAATTTGGTGTAGGTTTTAAAATTCTATTACTTGTGTTCCATTTCTTTTATTATGGCTCTGCTTTGTGCTCTGATGTAACATGGCTATACGATTGTTTTCTTTTCTAGGCTGGTAAAGGAGGAGACTTAACTCATGATGAGACAACCATTATAACTGGTGCACTTGAATTGACAGAAAAAACTGCAAAAGATGCCATGACTCCCATATCAAAGGCATTTTCCCTTGATCTGGATGCAACTCTAAATTTGTGGGTTTGTGAATTCTTTATCGTTCTCTCCACTATTCTTATGTCTTCTTTTGTTCTAACCGTGTTCTCTGTGTCTGCACTGAAGGGAGACACTGAATTCAATAATGACAATAGGTCATAGTAGAGTCCCAGTTTATGCAGGAGAGAAAACCAATATTATTGGACTTGTTCTGGTAATTTTTCTTCCGTTTCAGATTTTGTAAATAGATGTTCTGCTATCATATCCTGATTAAGGTTATTGTTTATGATACACCTAGTAATAGATTGTCGATCTGATATTGTGAGAAGGGTATACCTGAAATGTAATAGAGCCGTTATTTTCTAGTCAGTGTGAAATAAAACAGATTTGTTGTGTGATAAATAGTAAAAAAAAAAGGAACTCCATTTTCTATCCACTATTATGTCACTCAACAACAACAAAAACAATAGCCTTATCCCACCCGGTATCCACTTTTATGTCACTCATTCATTGTTAGTTAATGTTTTGTTCACTTGTATATGTGCAGGTTAAAAATCTCTTTATGGTTGATTCAAAGGCTGCAGTTCCTCTAAGAAAAATGCTCATCAGAAAAATTCCTCGGTAATTCTTTTTCATACATGAGATGAGATACGTTATCCTTACCTGTGAACTTGATCGTATATGTGTTAACATTTTTGTCTATTTGTGTATTGTTGATATGCTGGTATTACAAGGTAATCATTTTTTCCTCTTCATCCTGCAGTGTTTCAGAGAACATGCCTCTCTATGATATACTGAACGAATTTCAGAAGGGTCACAGTCATATTGCAGTTGTGTATAGGGATCTAAACGATAAAAATGAAGCCCCCAAAAAGGTTAAAGATGGGGAACAACTTGATCTTAAGGACAACCGTAAGAATAAAGGAGAGAATGCATCCTTGGATAAAGGTAGAGATTTAAATAAAAGTAGAATAAATTACATTTTGTTGAGTGCATGCTATTGAAATATTATGTATGGTTAGCCATTTGGCAAATTCATAATGCAGGATATGCTAAATTGTTTTAAGTTCCCTTGAAAGTATCATCGTTCCTCCTTTTTTGTACCCAGAAATTGTCATTTGTATTCAATTTGTGTTTCCTTTTTTGAAGGTCATTTTCAGCACCACGTGGTTTTACTTCACAAATTTGTGGTTTTCTATCTGTATCTTTAGACATATGCTCAATTCCATTCTTTAGTATTATGATCCTTTGTGGTTGACCTACTCAGTGAAACTCTGGTGATTATCTTTTTTGACTTCACTGTTGCTGCATATATAGGTTCTAAATTGGAGTCACGTGATACTTTGACTACTGATGGCGCTCAACAAGCAAAGAAAAGTCCACCAGCAACTCCTGCTTTTAAAAAGCGACATAGAGGTTGTTCATATTGCATCCTAGACCTTGATAATGCTCCCCTGCCAGTGTTTCCACCCAATGAAGTGGTTGTTGGTGTTATTACAATGGAGGATGTCATTGAAGAGCTGCTTCAGGTTAGATGCTTTAATGCACTATACTTAGAATTTAGTAGTTTGGGCTCCAAATTATTTAGTCCTGTATGTTTGTTTGATACTCTTCTTTTTAGTACTGATGGTGCAACTCTAGCTGTCACTGACACGATGATGAACTTCGTCTTTCGTTTTTTCATCCCTATTTTTGCCATGTTATTTTTGGCCATTGGACAATTCCCCATCCAATGTTTCTTCCATATTTGCACACAGTATGGCTGATTAAGTGTTATTTTTATAGTTTGTTATTGAAGAAAGAACTAGATTTGACTTATGCAGGACTACTTCCCTGTTACGTGTAGATGTTTCAAATAGCTAAAATGGGTTACTTTGTTGCTAGAGTTTTTAGCTTCAAATATTATTATTGTTATGAACGCAACTACAGGTTGCACTTATGCTTCCATTGCCTTTTAATTTAATTGTATATGTTGATCCATCTTCATTAAATCTGTGTATTTCAGGAGGAGATATTAGATGAAACTGATGAATATGTCAATATCCATAACAAGTAAGTTTTCAATTGTTCCCTCTTAGTTGTCATCTGAAGCCCACCAGTTTAGTTAGATCACTTTGTTGCAAGCTGACTAAATGTCTCCTTGGTATTTGGTTTAGTGTACAGCAATAGAACATTGTTAGCTTATTGTATGAAGAATATTAAATTGAGTTATTGCAAATGCAGGATAAAAGTTAACATGAATGCTTCTAAGGAGAAGGCTCCTGACGCAAATCTGTTGCAGCCTTCTCAAGCAGTTCAAGGACACACACCAACTAATTCAATTTCTACAGCTACTTCTGCAACAGGCTCACCTACCACAATTGATCTAATCTCTGAAAGTGAGTCATTAAGGAATCAATAGTTCATAAAGAATAAGAGAATGACATAGGTTTGTGTTTGTGTTGAAAAGGCAGAGCAGTATATAGTTTCTTGTAAAAATTTCCCTGTATGATATTATGTTAATAAATTAATATAGAGAAAGGAACACTACGGTAGCGTGTGGCTCGCCAGACAAAACAGAATGGAGTTCATTTTGGTTTCACTTTTAATGAAAGTGGAATCAAAATCTATGACTTTTAATATCACATCCAGTTCTGTTTATTTTTAAAATGTACTAAACATAAAACAGAATTTTTATGCTATATTCTATCTCATGTTAGCGAGTTTATCGAGCGCTACCTATATATATAAGATATTTTAATGTTAAATATTCCAGTTGCATGACATCCTAGAGGGCTTATGTATTTGTATTGTTGTACCAAATCCAGTGAGTTTTGACTGATGCAATTATCAGTAAGTATTATCAAAATTCTTCTAAAAAGAAAAGTATGTATCAAAATGGCTTGTCACATAGTGGGTTGATTTTTCTTTTGATATTAAGTAAAATGTGTTTAATACTAACTAGGAAATGTCTATTTATATCTAGGGTCTTAAAAGGGTCCAAGTCCAGCCAAATAAAAACAGTAAAATTACAAAATAAAAGGTTTGGTATCGCACCACAACCATGAGAATTTTCATGCCCTGGCTGTGGTGCTATTTGGTAATGAATTGAATATACCCACTAATTTTCGCCACACGACTATGGGAATTCCCACGCCCTAGTCATGGTGCATTTTGGTTGCTATTTTCTCCAAGTTTTCAAGCTTCCAATTATCCTTCTCTAGATTCCAAGCCACTCCAAGTTCTCAAGCTTTAAGTTTTAAGGATAAATTATCCAATAACAAATCTTCCCGAAATTCAAAAACACATAAAGAACACTCAAAAGTTCTAAGTGATAAAATTAAGAAAAATATGAGTAAAACTAATCCTAATTAACACAAAATGTATACAAACTTACATGAATAAATATGCAAAATATGATATGAAATGCTACACATCAATAAACTTATTTATTGTTAGATGGGTTGTAGGCGAAGAGTTCACGTTATGTACTTCTTACATGTAAGACCCATGGGTGGGTGGGTGTAATTTTTAAATTATATGAAATTTTATAGACCTACACATCAATAAACTTATTGTTAGATGGGTTGTAGGGGAGGAGTTCACACTAAATACTTCTTACACATAAGACTCATGGTGTGTGTGTGTAATTTTTAAATTATATAGAATTTTATAGACTTAATTTACTTAACGTGAAGTCTCAAATCAACAATTGAATTAGTGAAATTTAATGTCTATAAAAAATTATCAAGTAAATTAAACATAATTTACTCATAGAATAAATTGATACTTTCTTCTATAATATATACAAACACATAATAATAAAAACTCTGGGTTATTAGAAAAAATATATATATGATCAAAACTTTGAATTATTGTGATAAATGAGAATTAAATTTTAGTTATATAATCATATATCCATATATAAATAGTCAAGATTAAATGTTAATATTTACATTACTAAAAAAAGTTGTGTATATATTTTTTTTAATTTTAACTATTTAAATATAATTTAATAACTCAAATTAATAATTATCATTTCTTACAAAATAATAAAGTTTCCATTCAATTCATTATATATATATATATATATATATATATTTGTTTTCATGTACTAAATTAATTTTCGATATCAACGTGAAGACTTTGTTAATAAGCAATTTATAACTATTTTTATAAGTACTATTTGAACTTTGAAACATGTGACGATTTTGGTGAGTTTCAAAACCCAACTCATCTAACTTTTTGTAAAAAAAAAAATACTAAATTAATTTTCACATGTACGAGAATATGCATTTTCCTGATCCCTAATCAAGTATCATCCCCTTCCCCGTGTGCCACCAACTTTCCTGTCTATCTCTGTATCTTCCTCTTCCCCGCATTCACAGTACACACTCTTTACCTTAATCATAGATTCATGATACATATAATCTGTACAACAAAATATATAATAAAAAGTGATATAAAGAAAAAAAAGAAAAAAGAAAATAGTGTATACTAATGATGATTAGTATGATAATTTTTATATTTCTCTCGTTCATCTAGCATAAAATAAGCAAGAAACGTTATGTATATCATGACCTATGGGAAAACAAGCTAGTTACAGCTAAGAATTGAGGGAAAGGAAGAAAGAAACAATGAAGCCATATTTTCACTATTAAGAGACAACGATATTTAGTATCAGTCAAAGTAAATCCAAGAATTATATTGTTCAGTAAACTGATCATAGTAATAGACTAGCGATTACAGATCAAGAGAGGGTAAAACTTAAAAGGCGAGCACTGGGAGATAAAGAAAAACACCCAATATCATTATCATATTAATTCACAAAATCACAACACACATGCAGTTTAAGCAATACATACAGCAAAGCCTTAGCTTTATAATTAATTAAGCTCTACCTAAACCCTTTATTTTTTTTTCTTCATGTGAATGAAACATTATTGTATTCAAGTTCTCTCGTGGACCATATATAACCCTATTAGCACAGGAATTAGATAAGAGGAGAGAACCTGAAGAAAAAGTTCTTTGGATGCTTGCGTTTTCCATATCAATATCAATCCTTAAAAAAGATGACAAGCCGAAGAACCCAACCCAAGAATTTCTTTCTCCCTATTCATTCTGATTGCCCAAGGAATTTCTTTCTATTACTTTGTTCTGGAAAGGGAATAAAAGAAAATTTAAAAAAGCAATAATTCTTAAGTGCTTTTTCTGGGTTTGCTTTTCCGCCTCGCCCTGCTTCTCGAGGGTTCCCCTTTTGGTACTTGAATTTCTTCTTTTGTAATTTTCGTGCATGCTGCCGATGCTGATGTTAACTCCTCTTGTTGCTTCCCATGTTCTTCTTCTTTCTTTGTTGCTGTAGAAGTAGAAGCTTCTGGTTCCTCTATTGGTTCCACTTTTTTCACTTCGCTTTCCGTTTCCACAACAATAACCTTACGAGGTCTCCCTCTTTTTCGAGGAGGCTGAAGTTGTTGTTGCTCTGTGTCACCTTCTTTGGATGAAGCCTCAGCTATCGCTACCGAAAGTTCCTTAGTTTTTTGTCGCTTCTTTTTCCCCATAAATACTACTACTTCTCTATCAAATAATAACAATAACAACCCCTCCAACCACTGTCACCAATAATATCTGAATCACCAATTTTTCATTAAACCTAGAGAGGGGAAGACAACCATAAAAAATACTAGTACTAAAACCTTCTGATTCCTGCTTCTTTCTAATGCAAAGCAAAATTAACCCTATTCTCTCTCTCTATATATATCTCAATATGTTAAAAGTGATATATCTTTGACCAGAATCCAGATTCTGGAAACATTATTACAAAAGCAAGCACCCTTCTCAACTCAACTATATAGTGGAATAAAAAATTAATAACTGCAGTCCGAAAAAACAATTCAGAAAAACTCAAGAGCCGTTTAAATCATCTTCTGCCTTTCTGTTTGTCAATTGAGTCCATTAATCTTTGCCGTTCCCATATACACACATACATAATAAATAAATATAAATATAGTATCGTTTTGTTTTTCTGCAATCATAAAGAACCGCATGTGGAGCTAGCTAGAAGCGAGACAGTGAATAGAACATAGGTTAGAGGAAGGAGGTGTTTGACTGAGTGAGTGGATAAACTAACCATGGTTAAGGGCGTGGACCAAAGTGTGAAAAATGAAATGGGAAGTGGGGTGGGGTAAGGGTTTGGTGTATTGTACTAGTCAGACTCAGTGTTGCAGTCTGACCACTTGTGTGTTGTGTCGCTTCCCGGGTTTCGCGTCCTTACTCGTCAGGGTTCATTTTCTCTCCCATACAGAACTAGTATAATAAGAGAGAGAAAGATGCAAGACCTTTGTGTCCCACCAAAATATGGTGGAGTCCACAAAAGTCTTAAGTCTTTCTCTTGTTTACGAGAAATTATATGCTGGTCCGGAATCACCACGTCACCTATGGTTCCAGTCAGTAATTGTGTGACACTTGGATAAGAGATACAACATTCAGTAGCAGATAATTAACACTGTTATCTGTGAATGGAATTATATCAAATTTAAAATTCTCCTTAACTAATTAACAGCAGATCTTGTGCAGATCACATTTAAGATTGATATCAAATTTAAAACTTCCAAAAATAACTGCTCCATCATCATTGTACTACTCGGACTCGGCCCAGCACCGAGTCAAGGAACCCGCCGAGAAAACGAAGATAGACTCATACCAAAGCAATTATAACGGAAAGTATATCTTACTAAAAGATAAGATACACAAAGATTAAGATAAAAGATAATGATAGAAGATAAACCTATCTCTATCACAATTAAGGAGATTGGATAAGATTTGATAGGAAAATAACCCTATAAAATCTATCTATTTACCTTCTATAAATACAAAACAATTCACTCTTATCAAGGTACGAAATTCTAATCCCAATTGTGATACTTGTCTCCTACCTCTGCGCCTCTAACTTGAGCGTCGGAGTGTCTTTGCAGGTACACCCCCACCAGTCATGGAGGAGATCCCGGCGGAGCCACCGCACCGGAAGACTTACCAAAATTTGGTAAGAACATTTAGATCCCGACGGAGCCACCGCACCGGAAGACTTACCAAAATTTGGTAAGAACATTTGGCGCCCACCGTGGGGCCCGATAAAACTTTTCCTGGCCACACAAGTCAAGAGTCTACGCTCTCGGAATCATCCTATAAATTATTTGCTCACATGTTCGTGGCCAAAAAAGGCTCATTTAGGCTACTCGCCTTCATCACAGTTCTATCTCTCCTACTTCCATTAATATATTGGTTAATTCACCTTTACTGCATATTAAACTGAAATCAGTTATAATATATTCTTATATATTCTTATCACGAAGGAAATTTGAGAAAGAAATAGTGTATAATTCTTATCTCCCACATACAGTGTTATAATAATCTTAGCATTGGATTATATACACTCATCAATTTCCTCATGAATCATCTTAGCATTTTTACAAATATTATGAATTATGCCCATCAATATTTGATCCCTAGTATAGGATTGGAAAATATTATCCCATAACAAGATCAATTACACGGTAATTGAATCTGACTTTTCAAATAGTATTGTCATGGTATAGCAGATATGTAACATGAATTGGGGAGATGTGGCATGGCATTAACCATTAAGTTAATTTCCGGATAGGGCATGGCATACCATTTTAATTGAATTGTCCAATTTCCATATTCTTTCATGGATTATTCTCAGGACTAAAGTTATTTACGTGACATTGAGATTACCAAAATCCAATTGTTGTTATTATACTATATATATGATATGTTAGATATGCAACGTGAATGTGCTGTCTACAATATGATATTAGGCTAATAATGTCTTGAATCATGATCGCAAAGTAGAAGGGCACCATGATTATTATCAATTCACAGACATAATAAAGTTGTGGAAGGAGCGGAGGTAAAGATCGAGGAGATAACATCAGGTGCCACGATTCTTGCGACAATCACTAAAGCAGTAAAAAATGGATTTATTTGAAAGCTTCAATAGCCTAAACCATTGATGAGGTATGAATACTCTCTAATTGTTGTCAAAGCAATTATTTCTGATCGAATATTGCGAGTATCTTTTCATGGATAAATGATGGAAGGAGATAATATTTGGTGCCGTAATTTTCGGTGAGTCCAAATCAAATTTTAAACAGTTAACTGATCTTATGTTATCTTACCATTGATGAGATATGTTCAACAATTTTTTAATTCCTATATAACAACTTTCGGGAATAGATGGCCTTGCCAATATCCTTTTTAATAGTACATTAACCGAGTAGACCCGCACGGGATACAAAAAACGAGTTAAGTACATTAACCGAGTAGACCCTCACGGGATACAAAAAATGAGTTAAGTACATTAACTGAGTAGACCCTCATGGGATACAAAAATGAGTTAAGTACATTAACCGAGTAGACCCGCACGGGATACAAAAAATGAGTTAAGTAGATTAACTGAGTAGACCCTCATAGGATACAAAAATGAGTTAAGTACATTAATCGAGTAGACCCTCACGGGATACAAAAATAAGTTAATTATATTAACCAAGTACACCCTTACGACATACAAAAGACCAGTCTGACCTCTGGGCATTCCAGTCTGACCACTCGGCATTCTGGTCTGACCTCTCGGCATTCCAGATTGACCACTCGGCATTCTGGTCTGACCTCTCGGCATTCCAGTCTGACCACTTGGCATTCTGGTCTGACCTCTCAGCATTCTAGTCTAACCTCTCGGCATTCTGGTATGACGTCTCGGCATTCCAGAGTGACTCTCGGCATTCTGGTTTGACCTCTTGGCATTTCGGTTTGACCTCTCGGCATTCCGAATTGACCTCTCGACATTCCAGATTGACTCTCAGCATTCTGGTTTGACCTCTTGGCATTTCGGTTTGACCTCTCGGCATTCCGAATTGACCCTTCAGCATTCTGGTTTGACCCCTCGGCATTCCAGATTGACCCTTGGCATTTCGATTTGACCTCTCGACATTCCAGATTGACTCTCGGCATTCCAGATTGACTCTCGGCATTCTGGTTTGACCCCTTGGCATTTCGGTTTGACCTCTCGGCATTCCGAATTGACCTCTCGGCATTCTAGTTTGACCACTTGGCATTTCGGTTTGACCCCTCGGCATTCCAGATTGACTCTCGGCATTCTGGTTTGACCCCTTGGCATTTCGATTTGACCTCTCGGCATTCCGAATTGACCTCTCGGCATTCCGAATTGACCTCTCGGCATTCTAGTTTGACCACTTGGCATTTCGGTTTGACCTCTCGGCATTCTGGTTTGACTTCTTGGCATTTCGGTTTGACCTCTCGGCATTCCGAATTGACCCCTCAGCATTTCGGTTTGACCTCTCGGCATTCCAGATTGACCCTCGGCATTTCGATTTGACCTCTCGGCATTCCAGATTGACTCTCGGCATTCTGGTTTGACCCCTCGGCATTTCGGTTTGACCTCTCGACATTCCGAATTGACCTCTCGACATTTCAGATTGACTCTCGGCATTATGGTTTGACCTCTTGGCATTTCGGTTTGACCTCTCGGCATTCTGAATTGACCCCTCGGCATTTCGATTTGACCTCTCGGCATTCCGAATTGACCCATCGACATTCCGGTTTGACCTCTCAGCATTCTGGTCTGACCTCTCGGCATTCCAGACTAACCTTTTGGCATTTCGGTTTGACCTTTTGGCATTCCGAATTGACCCCTCGGCGTTTCAGTTTGACTGCTTTAGCGTTCCAACTTGATCCAAAGGCAAGTTGAGAATCGCATAACATTCTGATTCAACCCTTTAGCATTTTGATTTGACCTCTCGACATTTCGATTTGGTCACTTAGGTGTTCCAGCTTGATCCAATGACAGGCTGAGAGACAACCAATCTCAACATTTTGGTCTAACCTTTCAGTATTCCGACTAGACCTACTCGTCTTTCGATTTGACTATTCATCCAACTTGATCAAAAAATGACAAAGTTGACGATTTGGCATTCCACCTAGACCTATCCGGCTTTCGGTTTGACCATTCATCGAACCTGATCTAAAATAACTAAGATGACGACTAGGCATTCCAACTTGATTTAACGGCAAGCCGAGTCCGACCTTCACTCGACATCCTGGATTGACCCTAAGGGCATTCCGGTTGACTGTTAAACATCCCAGCACGAATTAAATTATCAACACTCGGTTCAAGGAACCCAGGGCAAGGTACTTCTACTTGTATCAACTTTCTTACCATGACTCGAAGCTTTGGGGGCATGAGCACTACTTAGTCTTGGCAAGGCCCTTTAAGAAGGTACTTGACCGATTAATGATTGGGACCTACCGAATGACACATAATTCAAGGGACCCAGAGTCGAATACCACCCAACCTTACAATACGCAAAAGAGGGAAGTGGGACATGGACATTTGAATTATCAAATCCAAACATGGACAAAATCACCTCTAATGGTCAACAACGAAAATACACTATGACTAGTTGGAAATCATTCAAAAAGCCTCGAGTGTCTTAAATTGCCTTGAGCATTTCCAATGCCATTGTCCAATTCTTCCTCGAGTGACTTCAACTCGGCCTTGAGTACCTTACACTCGGCCAGTTCCACTTAGAGTATCTTCAACTCAATGAACTTAGCCTCAATTATCTAATACTCAACTCGCCTCACACTTTATGAGTCTTCATCTGCATCTCGAGACTTGAGCATGTTCAGCTCGGCCATGCCATCTTGGATATCATTAGCTCAACCTTAGGTCAGAAGCCTAGAGTATCTTCAGCTCGACCTCGTGCCTAGAGCATCCTCATCTTGATCACTCGCCTTGAGCATCTTCGACTCGATTTTGTGCTTTGAGCATCTTCAGCTCGGCCTCGCCACCTGAGATTCTTTAGCTCAGCTTTACGCCTTGAGCCTATAGAGCATTTTCAACTCGGCCTCACGCTTAGATCATCTTGAGTTCGGCTAGACACCTTAAGCATCCTCAGATCAACCACGAGCTCAAAGCACCTGCAACTCGACTAGTATGATCAGTTGTCAGGGCATAATGAAGCTCGGCTATGTAAAAACATCTTATAAGCTCTTACAGTCTACTTTAGAGCTTGGGGGGCATATGTACTACTCGGACTCGGCCCAGCACCGAGTCAAGGGACCCGCCGAGAAAACGAAGATAGACTCATACCATAGCAATTATAACGGAAAGTATATCTTACTAAAAGATAAGATACACAAAGATTAAGATAAAAGATAATGATAGAAGATAAACCTATCTCTATCACAATTAAGGAGATTGGATAAGATTTGATAGGAAAATAACCCTATCAAATCTATCTATTTACCTTCTATAAATACAAAACAATTCACTCCTATCAAGGTACGAAATTCTAATCCCAATTGTGATACCTGTCTCCTACCTCTGCGCCTCTAACTTGAGCGTCGGAGTGTCTTTGCAGGTACACCCCCACCAGTCATGGAGGAGATCCCGGCGGAGCCACCGCACCGGAAGACTTACCAAAATTTGGTAAGAACAATCATCATCATCCTTCGGCGTTGCGGAACATGACAGCCCCTGCCATATTGCTGATGATCAATCGATCCCTCGGAGGCAAGCAACGATGTTTGGCACATGATGTTCGGAGGTTCAAACTTTAAGAAATTATATGCTGGTCCGGGACCACCACGTCACCTATGGTCCCGGCCAGTAATTGTGTGACACTTGGATAAGAGATACAACATTCAGCAGCAGATAATTAACACTGTTATCTGTGAACGGAATTATATCAAATTTAAAATTCTCCTTAACTAATTAACAGCAGATCTTGTGCAGATCACATTTAAGATTGATATCAAATTTAAAACTTCCAAAAATAACTGCTCCATCATCATCATCATCCTTCGGCGTTGCGGAACATGACAGCCCCTGCCATATTGCTGATGATCAATCGATCCCTCGGAGGCAAGCAACGATGTTTGGCACATGATGTTCGGAGGTTCAAACTTTAATTTCTATCCTGTAAATTTTACGCTGAAGGAGTAAATTGAAGCCTTGACTTTGGAGAAAAATTGTTTTAAAAGTGCTTTTAGAATCCAGCTTAATTGAATGTCTTTCTGATTATGAGAATAAAAACCAGGAGTTGCAGCAGTTGAAGCAGTTTGTGTCTCAATATCAGGAGCGGATCAGAACTCTCGAGGTGCAACTTTATCCCGGTTCAGTTCATTTCTGATCAAAACATCTCAATGGTGCACGTATTTGAGTTTCAAAAAAGTTCATGGTTGCTTTGTGATACAGCAATAGCAGAGCATTCATGGTTGCTTCTTAGTACACCAATGGCAGCAACGTTATGTTTCCGGCGAAGGAATTCACAATAAACAAGTATAAGTATTAATAAAATTTCGTTGTTTAAAATTTAGGCAATGAATCAAATAAATAATACTTTTAGAAGAGAGTGGACGTCCTGGATTGGAAGTTTTAAATTTTGATATCAATCTTAAACGTGATTTGCTCAAAATTTGGGGTTAATTGGTTAGCAAGGATTTCAAATTTGATAACATTCCGTTAAAACATAACAGCGTTAACCTTCTGGCTGCTGAATGTGTATCTGTTATCCACATGTCACATAATTACTGGCCGGGACCATAAGTGACATGGTGGTCCCGGACCAGCATATAATTTCTCCTTGTTTACTGGACTGGTCCAGGAGAGGATCCAGTGCCCACTCCTCACTCTTAGCTTTTTAATTGTTTGTTGGGTTGGAGTGTACTAGTACTAGGGGTGGTAAAACGGGCCGGCACGTCCCGTCCTTGATCCGTCAAAAATGGGCCGGCCCGTCTCGTTTCGCATAAGAAAAATGGGTCTAAAATTCAAGTCCTCTCCGTTTATGGCAGGTTTGTCAGCAAAAAATAAAAAAATGAAGAAAAAAATATAATAAATATATTTTAATTAATTTTATCTTTTATAAATATTAAATAATAAATATTTATTAAAAATTAAATATATTATCTTAAATTTTGAATAATAATTTATTTAGACAAAAAATATATTAAATAAATATTAATATAATATATATATATAAATAAATATTAAATTTATTAATTTTTTATAAAAAAAAAGGTTGGCGGGTTGATCCATCCCGACCCACCCTGCCCTCAACCTATTTTTTGACAAACCAAAATAGATTGACAGATTGAAAACCTTAATCCGTTCCCACAAAAAAAAGGAGCCAAAACGGGTTGACCCGACTGGTCTAACCCGTTTTGCCAGCCTTAACTAGTACCTGTTCTATTTCTTGCTGTTTCTGCCTCTGCCTCTGCCTCTGCCTCTGCCTCTTTTTCCATTCTCATTCTTGACCGTTCGTTTCTTCAATCAGTTATATCGTTGATCAATTTGTGTATAAACTCTTGGTA
Organism: Pueraria montana var. lobata; assembly: GCA_026413185.1. NCBI lineage: Eukaryota > Viridiplantae > Streptophyta > Magnoliopsida > Fabales > Fabaceae > Pueraria > Pueraria montana. The sequence goes on from CM048652.1 coordinate 5,801,715, forward strand.
ACACTGTTACACTCATTATGGACTTCTTGCCTCGGGTAAGGCTAGGCACAGTACAGGTACAGGGTCAACATTCCTGGCCCCGCCCTATTTAATGACTAATTTGTTTGGGTTAACAATTTAAAATAAGAAAAAATAACTCGTTTATCATTATAGTTTCACAAATTTTACCTTAAGATCCTTTTAATCTTTATACAAACATTTTTAGATTCTTTTAGTCTTTTTGTTACAAAATCACAAAAACTAAAATGTAAAGTTTATACACTGGCAGAGACCAAAAAGTACTTGTACAAGAATTAAAAATGCTTATTTTTAAATATAGAAACTAAAAGATAAAGTTTGTGTAATTATAAAGATCAAATGGATAAATTTTTTTTAAAATAATAATATTTTTAAACTTATACACGTGTCTGTAGGGGAAAATGTGTTTTTGTCTATCAACTTTTAGTTAAACTTGGTTTTGCTCTTTATATTTTTAAATTTATGAATTTAACCATTTAACTTTTGAAATATATGTGAATTTAGTTTCTCCTTATGCTTAAACTTAACATTTAGTGACGATTTTTTTACTGTTGCAAAGTTGGAAGAAGGACTAAATTCATATATTTTCAAAAATTAGAAGATTAAATTCATCGATTTAAAAATATAGGAACTAAAATTAAATTTATCAGAAAATTCAGGGATCAAAAATGCATTTTTCCATAAATAAATTACTTCATGAACATGATAAAAATAAGACACTTAAGAACACTAAATAAAATCGTAAGAAGATAAAAAAAAAAAAAAAGATAGAAGTAGAAGAAAAATTTAAGTACTATAGTCTAAAATGTATTAATATTAATATAAAAATAATAAATAATTGATTGAGTCATAGAATTGGTTGAGGTTAAAAAAATTAAATCGGAGAACCAAACCAATTATAATTGATTTGGTTTGAATTTGAAGTAAAATAAACCAATTAATCAAATCAATCTAAACCAAATTATTTGGTATGATTTAGATTACCAGGTTCATCAAGTGAATCCAATATGATAAATGATAAACATGATAAACGTGACTTTACACTGTCATCCAATCATAACACATTATATATAGTAAATTTTGTAATTTATGATAATTAATTTAAAAGTCATATGAACGATGATTTGCGATTGAATGATAGTATAAAATTATCCTTATATTTACCCACTTCTCTCTTTTATAAGAAATATTTGTTATTTTATATACATATTTTTTTTCTTTAAATTTACTTTCTACACAATCAAATAAGAAGGAATAAAATTTTTAACTTTATTTCTTTTATTTTTTTTCCTACAAAACAATTTAGGCTTAATTGCAATTTTTACCCCCAACTTTTTCATTTTTGGAGGATTTTATTCCCAACAAATTAATTTGGCACATTTTACCCCAAACTTTTTGAAAAGGCTTAATTGCAAAATTTATCATCCAACTTTCATAATTTTGCGAATTTTACTATCCAAGTTTTATTTTTACAAATTTTACCACCTAAGTTTTCAATTTTTGCGCATTTTACCACCCTAATGTTTAAAAAAAAGTTAAAGAATTGAAAACTTTTTTTTTGTGAAACATCTGGGTGGTAAAATAAGCAAAAATTAAAAATTTAGATGGTAAAATTCGTAAAATGATGAAAGTTGGATGGTAAAATTTGCAAAAAAATAACTTGAATGGTAAAATTCACAAAATGATGAAAGTTGGATGCAAAAAAAAAATTGGGTGGTAAAATTCGCAAAATAATAAAAGTTGGGTGGTAAAATCTGCAATTAAGCCTTTTGAAAAAGTTACGAATTTTACCCTCCATAATTTTGATGATGTGACATGCTGATATAAGCATAAAAAATGAGGGTAAAATTCACCAAAAAATAGTTAGGGGTAAAATTTGCCAAAAATAAAAAAGTTAGGGATAAAATTTGCCAAAAAGTAAAAAGTTTGGGGTAAAAATTATAACTATTTTAGCATGCCACATTATCAAAACTATGGAGGATAAAATTTGCATTTTTTTTAAAAAGTTTGGAGTAAAATGCGCCAAATTAATTTGTTGGGGATAAAATCCGTCAAAAATAAAAAAAGTTAGGATAAAATTGTAATTAAGCCAACAATTTAAGATATGTTTGAATAATTTATTTTTTTAATTATAAATATCACTTTTCCTCCTAATTTAGAATGATTGAAAATACAGTGAATCTCATCATTTTTTTTCTTTCTTTCCCTTTTTTAAATGATACCAAATAGTGGGGAAAAAATGACTAATTTCCTTCTCCTCTTTTTTATTCCTCTCATTTTCATGGCTTCCAGATACAGTGCAAGGAAAGAAAATATTTTTTCTGCCCACTGGAATAGTAGAGAGTCTACAGACTACAAAGGACAACATGATTACAGAAAACACGTACGCGCGTGGTAACCGTGGTTTGTTTCGTTTTGTTCTATGGGTGGCATCGAAAACAAAGGCGGTTAAGTGCTTGGTAATTATTCTAATCTACACATATTTTTATAGGTAATCTTATTACTTTCACAATTAATTTTGCAGTGAGAGAATTAGAATTTTAAAAATTTTCATTAAATATAATTAGTTTTAAGTGTATAATTCACAAACTATATTCTATTTATACTTCAAAAGTATTTTTATTTCATAAACTAAATTATTTTTCTTAACTCATTTAAATGTCGTACTTCAATACAAATTATTTTTTAAAAATCAATTATTCCAAATCATTTTATTTATATTATAATTTCCCTATTCCTCTTTCTGTTTTGGTTCATAGGTTGCTGATCATAGAAGCTTCAAACCACAACTCGAAGAGGATTACAGTAGTATGTATTGGCACATGATATATAAATGGGGAACATGGTAAACTATCATGGTATTATGCTGGGATAAGAATTGGCGTTGGAATTGGGCTTGGCATGTATGGAGGTGAGGGGAGGGGAGGGGAGGGGCTGGCCTGTGATTACGCATTTACGCTCATGCCAAGCAATTAGTCGTAATTTTGAGTGGCAGCTTAATTACAATTCTTTGGAATTTCGAAAGCAACTATTTGTTTTTGCCGTCATAGATGTTTTGTTCTTGCCAGTAGGACAGAATGGCATTGATGTAAATATGTAATTGTGATTCTGTGGATTGCCAGTAAGACATGTATTTTCATGTAGATAATGTTTTTCTTGGAAGCAAGGATAAGTATTTGGAAAATGACCAAATGGTCGTTTCATGGCTCAATAAGTATTTTTGTAATGAACTACATTGCCATGTTCTCAAAAGATCAACATAGCTCAGGAACAAGTTTACCCTCTCAATACAAGGATCAAAGTTAACAAATTTGACTGTTGTTGATGTTCATACATTAATCATATATCCGCAGGTTCATGGGAAGCTGGCTCTGGAGCTACCTCTGCTCCAGAATAAGAATGACCCTTACCTACATAGTTTGAAAGCTTGTCATCAGATCCCCAAAAGGCAGCAGATTTCAAATCGTCCTGAGTCATTAATATGGAGAACTCCTCGTGATTATAGTTCAGTATCCCTTTTCCTCCAAATTCTATAGGAAGATTTTCCTCATCAAAATAACATTTCATCAGCTCCATGCTATCTTTGTTATTGGGGTATGCTGGAGATGAGGGAGAGAACACACACACTCTAGAGAGAAAATGAGAGGAATGATAGAAATGTTTATTGATCACACACTTACTTGTGTTCATTGTGTTACATATAGGTATTTATACACAAGTCACTTATACCAGGTCGCATATAATAAACAACCTGTTAACCAATTATACAACTGAGTTAACTACTCTAACAGAATAGTGTTAACCACTTATCTTATCAGTAAAACTATACTAACCATGCACCTAACAGAGTTAACCACCAACACACACATGATGTAACCACTTTGAATTACTCTGCAACACTCCTCCTTAATTCAAAGTTTCTACAGACACCACATTTAACATTCTTCTTAACTCTTTAAATCTTTCAATCTTCATAGACTTTGTTAGGATATCTGCAACTTGCATTTCAGACTTGCAGTAACACAACTCTAATCTCCCTTTATTAACTTGATCACGAAGAAAATGATATTTGGTCTCAGCATGTTTACTCCTTCCATGAGCAACTGGATTCTTAGCCAAGCTAATTGCTGATTTACTATCCACCAACAATTACATAGCACTCTTTAGTCCCAAATGCATTTCTTCAAGCAAAGATCTAAGCCACAAAGCTTGACATGCTGCATAACAGGCAGCTATGTACTCAGCTTCACAAGAAGATAAAGCTACTACAGCTTGCTTCTTTGAACACCATGATATTGGTGCACCACAAAATCTGAACATATATCCCATAGTGCTCCTTCTATCTACCTTATCTCCACACCAATCAGAATCTGAGTATCCAAGTAGCTCAATTCTGCACTGATTCTTCCTTTTGGGAAACAAAACTCCATAATCTGAAGTTCCCTTCAAGTATCTTAAAATTCTCTTGGCAGCTACAAGATGTGACTGCTTAGGATCCTCCATGAATCTGCTGACCAGACCTACAACATAGGAAATATCTGGTTTGCTATTGCACACATACCTCAGAGAGCCAACTAATTTCTTGAACAAAGTGCTGTCAGCTGACTTTTCTACCTCATCTTTCACTAGTTTGATCTTGGCTTCTATTGTGTTGGTGCTATGTTGCAGTCAACCATATTAAACCTTTTCAAGACTTCATGGATATATCTTTTTTGATGTAGAATCATCCCTTTGTCAGTTTGCACAAACTCCATGCCAAGAAAATATGTCAACTCACCCAAATCTGTCATATCAAATTCAGACTTCATTTTCACTTTAAAGTCTTCAATTTCTCCTTGATCACTTCCTGTAATGAGCAAATCATCAACATACAAACAGACCAAGATCAAATCAATATCAGTTTTGGCCTTCACATAGATCCCATGCTCCACATAACATTTAGAAAAACCCAACTGCAATAAGAATGAATCTATTATCTTGTTCCAAGCCCGAGGGGCTTGTTTCAAGCCATACAATGCTTTCCTTAGCCTGAACACCTTATCTTCTTTGCCTTTCACCTCAAATCCAGGAGGTTGTGACACATAGACCTCCTCCTCAAGAGGTCTATTGAGGAAAGCTGACTTTACATCAAGCTGAAATAGTTTCCACTCCTTGAAATTGGCCAATGCAACCACTAGCCTCACTGTTTCAAGTCTTGCTACTGGTGCAAACACCTCTGAAAAATCCAGGCCTTCTCTTTGCAAAAACCCTTTTGCAACTAATCTTGCTTTATGCTTAGTCACTGAACCATCAGGCCCATGCTTCACTTTAAACACCCATTTGACAACAATTGGTTTCTTGTTGAGAGGAAGCTCAACCAATTCCCAAGTCTGATTCCTTTCAATTGCATCAAGTTCTTCAATCATAGCTCATTTCCACACTTTGGTCTTGATTGCATCATTAAAATTGATTGGTTCTCCCTCAGCCAACAAAGCCAAGTGAACCAATTCCCCATCAGCTGTGATCATATTATCAGGAATCATCTGACAATCATTGAGTCTTGATGGCATCCTCCTATTTCTTTGAGGTCTCAAATTCTCTGGTTGTGGATCACATTCTTCACTCGTTTGTTCTTCATCTATGTGACCCTCTCCAAGTGCCATAGGAACATAGGATTGAGCCTTCCAATCCCAGTTACTCTTCTCACCAACAAAACATCTCTGCTGATTATTATTTTCTGATTTACAAGATTGTACAGCCTGTATGACCCTGCTGAATGATAACCAACAAGTATCATTGGCTCACTCTTATCATCCAGCTTCTTTCTCTTCTCATCTGGAATATGCCTGAAGCACAAAGATCCAAAAACCTTTAAGTGCTTCACAGAGGGTTTTCTCTTTGTCCAAACTTCTTCAGGAACCATGGACTGAATTCTCTTTGTGGGACACCTATTCAGAATATAAGCAGCAGTGGCAACTGCTTCTCCCCAAAAATAATGAGGAAGGTGTTTCTCCTTCAACATACTCCTATCCATATTGAGTAATGTCCTATTTCTCCTTTCAGCTAAACCATTGTTCTGAGAAGTATAGGGTGCAATCATTTCATGTTGAATACCCACTCCCTTACAATAATCTTCAAACTCTTTAGAGGTATACTCACCTCCACCATCAATCCTAAGTATCTTAATTTGTTTTTCAGATTGCTTTTCAACAAGCACCCTGAAATTCTTGAAAACTAAAAAAACTTCTGACTTGGACTAGATAAGAAAGACCCGCAACATTCTGCTGAATTCATCTACAAATGAAACAAAATATTTGTTCCCACCAAGTGAAGGAACCTCAAATGGTCCACACACATCCGAGTGCACTACTCCAAGCAAACTAGTAGCTCTCATTGGAATATAGGAATTAAAGGAATTCCTAGGTTGTTTGCTAATTAAACAATTGCTACATACCTTTTCAGGTGTCTGAATCACAGAAAGTCCAATCACCATCCCTTTAGACTTCAACAAGCTTAGGCTCTTAAAATTCAAGTGACCGAATCTCAAGTGCCAAAGCCATGAATCATTAACCACTTATGTAGACAAACACTGATTTTCAGTAGCATTAATTTGAACTTGAAAGGTCCTATTTTGTGCCAAGGGAACCCTTAAGATCCTCCTTTGATTGGAGTCAAGCACCTCCAAGTGATCATCCTGCATATGCATAGTAAAGCATTTTTCTAGCAGCTGTCCCATGCTTAGCAGATTGCTCTTCATGTTTGGCACATATAGAACATCAGAAATCACTGCATATTTTCCATCTTTCCTTTTAATCATCATATTTCCCACTCCTTCAGCTGACACTGTTCTATTGTCTGCGAATTTGACCTTGCTCTTCTTGGTCTCATCAAAGTCAGTCAACCATTCTCTATGACTGGTCATATGGTTAGAGCAACCTGAGTCAAGATACCATGTTTCAGAATTCCCCAAATCAGAATTTGTTGTCACCATAAGCACAACTGGATCTGAACCCGAATCATCATCCTGTGCCATGTGAGCCTCATTATCATATTTTCTCTGCTGGTTATTGTTGTTGTAACACTCATCTGCAAAGTACCTAAACTTGTGACAATTAAAACACTGCACCTTCTTCTTATTAAACTTCTTTCTTCCACCTTTATTCTGATTCTGATTTGATCCACTCCTATTTGATGAGCTTTCTTGATGATCTTGATCAGTATTGCACTTATCTTGACCACAAAAATTGCTACCACCAGAATTGTTGCTTTTATTTCTTCATTTTCCTTTGCCTTTCTTGTCTTTTCTTTTATCACCACCACCTTTTCTTGAGACTTGAGCCACAAGTGCTTGATCAGTTGATCTCTCTAAACTTCTCTCAATCATCCTCTGTTCATGTGCCTCCAAAGAGCCTTAGAGCTCTTCTACCTTCAAGGATTCAAGATCCTTGGACTTCTCAATAGGCACTGCAATGTGATCGAACTTAGGGGGAAGAGTTCGAAGCACTTTCTCTACAATCTTCACCTCTGAAATCTTTTCACCACAACTTTTCATAGAATTAGTGAGACTGGTCACCCTTGTGAAATAATCCGCTATTTTCTCATTATCTACCATTTGCAGCAACTCGTACTGTCTTCTCATGGTTTGAAGTTTCACCTTCTTCATTTTTTCAGCACCCGCATGACACTTCTCTAAGATTTCCCATGCCTCCTTCGCAGTGGTTGCAGCTGCGATCTTGTCAAAGTTGGCTGTGTCCACGCTTTGGTGCAGCAAGAACAAAGCCTTGCAGTCCTTCTTCTCATTCTCCGCGTGGGTTGCTCTCTATGCATCTGAAGATCTTTCACTCAGTTCTTGATAGCCAAACGTCACAATGTCCAACACACATTGGAACTTCAACAACACCCTCATTTGCACACACCACCTATCCCAATTCTTGCCATCAAGAACTGGCAATTGTGCAGGAAGATTGTTGTTTGACCCAGCCATCAGAAATAGAAGATGCTCTCTATATCACTCTCACACACACAGGTCTTAGATCGCAAAAAGCTCTTAATACCAAATTGTTGGAGATGAGGGAGAGAACACACACACTCTAGAGAGAAAATGAGAGGAATGATAGAAATGTTTATTGATCACACACTCACTTGTGTTCACTGTGTTACATATAGGTATTTATACACAAGTCACTTATTCCAGGTCGCATATAATAAACAACCTGTTAACTAATTATATAACTGAGTTAACCACTCTAACAGAATAGTGTTAACCACTTATCTTATCAGTAAAACTATACTAACCATGCACCTAACAGAGTTAACCACCAACACACACATGATGTAACCACTTTGAATTACTCTGCAACAGGGTAGACGAACTTCACCTTCTGAATTGTCTTGTTATCCAACATAAACCTGACTATCTGCATAATAATAATAATAATAAATAGATTCAGTAACACCAAGAAAGATTTTTGAAATGCGATGGAGCAGCGGATGCAAACCTTCCAAAATGCTTCAAAAATTCGAGGGGGTTGTAAAGAAATGCTATGGCAAGTCTCTCGGGATAGTGGTTCTGTAGGATGTTGATGGTCTCTTTGGCTGATTTAATGGGCACGCTGTTTCTAAACGACCATCCAGTGAAGTCTATCAACCATGACATTTGTTCTTGACCTTCTGGAAGGTTAAGCATAGCATTTTCCAGCATATACACTAGATGCCACATCTGATTCTCTATTGAAGATGTGTTCTGCAACAGCCACCACCATATTAGTTTTCAATTTCAATACCCATTAAAGCTAAAGCTAAAAAAAGTTATCAGATATTCACTGGGTAGACTAGACTTGCCGCCTGTTCAGTAGAAATTCACAACTAAGTTAATTACGCTTCCCACTATTCAGTACATGTTTGATAAATTTTGCAAAGTTAAGTTTAAGGTAAATTTAAGTTTATAGTACATCTTTGATAAAATTCGCAAAGTTAAGTTTAACGTAAATTTAAGTTTATAAACCGAGTTTACTTTTTAAATCAAACATAGGCTCACCGATAAAAAAATAAAAATAAAAATCAAACATAGCCTAGCCGTTTCTTCTATTACTAAAAATGACTTTCCTCCTCAACATAGATTATATTTTAAGAGTTTAATGGTGATGCACTGACCGTCTAAAATAATTTTACATTATCATTCAACCACAAATCATCGTTTGCATTACTTTTAAGATAATTTTGTAAAAGTCAACAAACTTACCATAAATGGTGATTAGTGATTGACTGACATTGTAAATTAATTTTACACTTTCAAGACATAGTCCTTTATCTCATATTTTAATCTATTTTAATATAAATGAATTTTTTAAGTATAATTTTCTTTCTTTACTCTCAGCATCACCAACTACTTTTGAACTCCAACTTTGAAAACAAAATGAAATGAAAATTTTATTTGAAATTTTAAAGAGTTTAATTTTTATGTATTGTCAAGATAAAGAAAGTTTACATTATTAATTAATCAAAAATTATTAGTAGTATAATTTGTAACATACGTATTATAAAAGTTAACATTATTATATATAACAGTATGTAATTGGATAACCATGTAAAGATTCTAACCCATACACTATCTATTCAATTTTAAACTATAGTTTTACATGGTACTAAAAGTTTAAAAAGCAGCAGTAAAAAAAAGTTTAAAAAAGCAGAAAAATATATGTGAAAGATATTTTATTGTACTACTTTTTGTTGTTGTTGAAATTAAGTATATGGACTTCATTATACTAATTTTTATTTTATTTTATTTATTGTTAAAAATTAGGTATACCAATTACATCCTAGCCATTTGAGCCATCAATATCGCAGATGTAGTCATGTAGCACATATCTAGCGGTAAAGAGTAAGAAAAATCTCTTACTCCCAAGAATATATAAGAATTTCCCGAATGTTGGGTTGGTCCACTAGATTTGATCGATTTGGCAAACTCTACTTGAAAATAATATGTATGCAAAAAGCACTTAGGCTATATTTGACAAAATTAACTGAAAAGTTAGCTAAAAGTTGAAAAATTGAAAAGCTAGTTGTAGCTGAAAGCTGTTAAGTTAGTTTATTAAATTATAAGTGTTCGGTAAAACTACATATTGAAGTAGCTGAAAAATATAAAATGACAGAAATTGACATATTTATATGATATTTTTATATAAATTTTAATTTTTTTATGGATAAAAAGATATTTTGAGGTGTTATAATTTTAATTTTTTAACTAGTTTTAAACTCTTCTTCTAAAAAAAAACAACTAATTTTAAACTCTTGCAATTTTTTATTTATAGATAAATTATTTTTATTACATTTTTAGTTTAATTATTACATTTTTTTTTCATATTAAATATTCTACTATTAGAATTTATACCATATCTTAAAATATTTTTAATCAAGTTTAAAATAAAGTAAAAGAAATACACTTAAGTAGAAATTATACTTTTATTATGTTAATAAGTGTAATAGTTAAAATAAGTTATCTAATATAAAATTATTCAAAAAATAAAAAAATAAAAAATGTAACATTTATCATTGTCAATTTCTTGAAATATAATGAAATAATAAATTAAATAATATAAATAGTAAATGGTTAAAATAAAAAGTGTAATATAAAAAATATAAAATATATAGTAACAAGAATAAAATAAAACAAATAAATAATAAAACTCTGTTTTATTTAAAAATGGTAATAAGAAAATTTAATAAATATTTTAAGAATAAAAATGAAATAAAATATAAAAAGCTAAAACTAGAAGGTAGCGTTTTAAAAAAATGCTACTTTTCAAAAAATATTAGAAACTACTAAAAAAAGTTTGTTTACCGAACAGTCAAACAAACTTTTCAGCTAGTAAAAAAAGTTAGAAACTAGCTGAAATGACTTGCCAAACATAGTCTTAGTGTGTCCACAATAAATATTTTTCATGAAATAAAGTTAAATGTAAATATGTCCAAACCACGGTACCTGCATTCCGGGCCTCACTACAAGGACTATCCTTCCTTCGCGGTCATGAAAACTAGCTCTGTACAACTTCCCTGTTTCTCCTTCCATCGCAACCTCATCCTGAAAATTTTCATTTATTATCTTAATTAATTACATCATCTCACAGACCATATTTACATGCCAAATCATAACCAAACGCAACTTAACTTACCCAGCGAATCTCCTCAGGCTTATACGTTGATCTCCACTTGAGTGTGTCCTCCAACATCTTCTTGGACTTGTCCGCATTCCAATTACGAGCTTCCAGATATCTCCTCAAACAATTATCAGTGCAGTACTTCAAGCTTCGTCCAGATAAGGGCCCAACTGCATCCTTCAGCTCTTTAATCTGCACATAATGATATATACAACAACTCAACCACACTACCAAACCAAACCAACAAACAAAATTATAATTACCTTCGATTAGGAATAATGCTCCTCGCTTTCCTGCCCAGGCTGCGAATTGCTCCTGCGCTGAAACATAGCCACCGAAAATTCCCACTACTTGGAAAATTTGAGACAACCGATACTCAAACTGAAAGTGATACAGAAAATAATAAAATAACAAATACAGAGACACAGAAAATAATAATCAGAACGAGGATCGTGTTAGTTGACCTCAGTCCAATTAATATTAGCTAGTTAGTTTCTAATTCTGTTAGCTAGTTATCTGATGGGTTTATTAGACCTCTCTCTGGTATTCATTTGATATAAATACTATGTACTATACTGATGGAAGCAAGTGAATAAGATTTTCTCCTTTAGCTTCTTTTATCCCTTTGTTTTCTCTCTCTACACTGTTCGATGGAACCTTGCAGCTTTCACATGGTATCAGAGCTCCTTTCCTAGGGGCTCTGATTACCGCTGCCATCTCTGATTTTTTGTTCTCCTTCATTGATCTTCTTTGTTTCGAGCTTCTTATACCTTCGATTATGGCGGAAGTTGTAAACCCTAATCGCAACCCCAATGCGGATTTCACAAATCCCTTCTTTGTGCATCCGAACGAAAACCCTGGTTCGGTGCTTGTATCTGCTCTGCTAAACGGTGAGAATTATCACCAATGGTCAAGATCAATGAAGATGTGTCTCAAATCGAAGAATAAACTTCAATTCATCGATGGTTCATTACCAAAACCAGCACCTAACGATCCAAATTTCTTAGCCTGGGATCGATGCAATACTCTGGTGTTATCTTGGATAATTCATTCTCTGGATTCTTCCATCGCACAGAGTGTGCTTTGGATGGACAATGCCTCTGAAGTGTGGGACGATCTCCGAGATCGATATTATCAAGGTGATGCCTTCCGCATTTGTGAGTTACAAGAAGAAATTTATCTCCATAAACAAGGAAATTCTTCCATTACTGCATATTTTACTCACCTCAAAGGATTATGGCAAGAACTTAATAATTTCAGACCAATCCCCTCGTGCTCCTGTGAGGTACGCTGTTCTTGTCAATTGATTCCCACAGTGATAGCATATAGAGAAAATGACTATGTCATCAGGTTCCTCAAAGGTCTCAATGATCAATACTCTGCGGTTATATCCCAAATTATGCTCATGGAACCCCTTCCCAATATTAATAAAGTCTTCTCCCTATTAATCCAGCAAGAAAGACAAATGAGTGTACAACCTGATGAAACACGAATCCTGATGAACAATACTGAGAATTATGGTAGAGGAAGAGGGGATGTCGGGAGAGGAAGGGGTCAAAATCTTAATTCTGGTGGAAGAGGATATAAAGGTCGTGGCAAGAACAATAAAGTGTGCACATACTGTAATAGATTTGGCCATACTGTTGATGTTTGTTACAAGAAACATGGCTACCCTCCTAATTACTTTCAAAAGAGTAGTGCAGTCAATAATTACACAGTGGAGGATGAAATACAAGAGGATGATGACAATCATTCAGTGGCACACAACCAAGGAGATGCTTCTAAGCTCTCATTCACACCTGAGCAACATCAGGCCCTCTTAGCTATGCTACAAAAGACATCAGTGACTCATACTGCGAACCATATTGTGACACAACCTGCTAACAAATCAGGTACCATATGTAATATTGTACATATTACTAATTCCAGAGATTGGATTCTTGATACTGGGGCTATAGACCATGTGTGCCATTCCTTATCCCTTTTTCAATGCTACAAAAGGATACGACCTATTATTGTGAAATTGCCCAATGGATCACAAGTGACTGCTAGTTATGCTGGAACTGTATATCTTTCTGAGCGTTTGATTCTCACCGATGTTTTGTACATTCCAAGTTTTAATTTCAACTTGGTATCTATTTCAAGATTGACCAACACTACTGACTGCAAACTTGTTTTTGATGGTAATCAATGTCTTATACAGGACACCAGTACCTCGAGGATGACTGGTCTAGCTAGCTTAAAGGATGGACTCTACTGCATCTCGTATCAACCACAGTCTGAGTTTGTCAATCATACTGTAAATAATTTTCATTCTTACAAATGTAATACATGGCATTTGAGGTTTGGCCATCCTTCTCATGAGAAACTAGTTCAGTTGAATAAAATGTATTCTGATATTGATTGCAATAAAATTGTTGATCCATGTGAAGTGTGCCATTTTGCTAAACAGAAAAGATTACCATTCTCGGATAGTTACTCTAAATCTGCTCTCCCCTTTGATTTGCTGCATTTAGATATATGGGGACCTATTTCTATAGTTTCTTCATTTGGACATAGGTACTTTCTTACAGTTGTTGATGATGCAACTAGATATACTTGGGTATATTTGATGAAACTTAAATCTGAAACCTCAAATCACATTAAAACTTTCATTCATCTTGTGGAAACTCAGTTTGGTGCCAAGGTCAAATCTGTTAGATCTGATAATGGGAAGGAATTCATGTTGGATGAATTTTACAGTCACAAAGGCATCCTCCACCAAACTTCTTGTGTCCAAACTCCACAGCAGAACGGTATTGTGGAAAGGAAGCATCAACATATTTTGTCTATGACTTGGGCTCTTATGCTCCAATCTAGTATGCCAAAGTTATTTTGGAACCATGCCATTAACCATGCTATTTTCCTCATCAATAGGCTGCCAACCTGTTATTTGGATCACAAATCTCCCTATCAAGCTTTGTTTCAACATCTGCCAGATATTAGTTCCTTGAAAGTCTTTGGTTGCCTCTGCTTTGCTACAACACTAAGCGCTCATAGAGGAAAACTTGATCCTCGAGCTAGGAGGTGTGTATACTTGGGTTATAAACCAGGTACTAAAGGCTATCTACTGTTTGACACTGTAACTAAAGAATGTTTTCTGTCTAGAGATGTCTCTTTTTATGAGCAGTTTTTTCCATTCACTAATATGCAACCTATTGATCCATCCAATCCCTTACCCATTCCTACTATTACTCCTGTTGATAACCTTGATCCATGGTTTCATTTCACACAACCTCCAACCATAAATAGTCCAGCCAGCCAAACAAACAGTCCAGCCAACCAAACAAACAGTCCAAACAGTCCAGCCAACCAAACAAACAGTCCAACAGTTCCAGAAAACTCACCTTCATCCACCATACCATGTAGAAAATCCACTAGAACACGACAGATCCCAACCTACCTACGAGACTATCACCATTCTCTTCTTTCTTCAACCATACCAAACTCAACAACCAAGTACCCCATTGCTAACCACCTCTCTTATGATGCTCTCTCACCTAAGCACAAACACTTTACCTTATCCATTTCTGTAAATACCGAACCACAAACATATGCGGAAGCCATTCAACATGAATGATGTAGGCAAGCAATTGACAATGAGTTAACCGCCCTTATGAAAAACAAAACATGGACCATTACTCCTCTTCCTCCTGGCAAAAGAGCTGTTGGTTGCAAGTGGATTTTTAAAATTAAATACAAAGCCGATGGCTCCATTGAAAGGCATAAAGCTCGATTAGTAGCCAAGGGTTTTACCCAAACTGCTGGACTTGATTATTTGGAGACTTTCAGTCCAGTCATCAAAATGACAACTGTTCGTCTAATTTTATCCTTGGCTGCTTCCCTTAGTTGGCACTTATATCAGTTAGATGTCAACACGGCATTCTTGCATGGTGATTTATGTGAAGAAGTGTACATGAAAACTCCTCCTGGTCTTGTATCTCCAGCTCCTAACATGGTTTGCAAACTTGAAAAGTCTCTGTATGGCTTGAAACAAGCCAGCCGCCAGTGGAATGCCAAACTTTCACAAACGTTGATTGCTTCTGGTTTTGTACAATCCAAAGCTGATTACTCACTCTTCACTAAGAATACTGCATCTGGCTTTACAGCTATACTTGTTTATGTAGATGATCTTGTGCTTGCTGGAAGTGACATTTATGAAATTCAACAAATCAAAGCTATTCTCCATGCCAAATTCAGCATTAAAGATTTAGGAGAACTCAAGTATTTTCTAGGATTTGAGATAGCAAGATCTCAATCCGGAATCAATATATGCCAAAGGAAATATGCCTTGGACTTGCTTCAGGACTCTGGTCAACTAGCATCTAAGCCTTGTAACACTCCTATGGATCCTAATGTAACCATCAACAAGGACTTAGGCACACCATTAGCTGATCCTTCATCTTATAGAAGGTTAATTGGTCGACTACTCTATCTCACACACACTAGACCTGACATATGTTATGCTGTGAGTAGACTTAGTCAATACATGGATGCTCCTACAGTTTCTCACCAACAAGCTGCATATCGCGTACTTAAGTACATCAAAACATCCCCTGGCCTTGGCCTTTTCTTTTCTAAGGACTCTGATCTCCGCTTAAAAGGATTCACTGATTCTGACTGGGGGGCTTGCCATGACACACGAAGGTCCGTTTCTGGTTTTTGCTTCTTCCTTGGGAGCTCTCTTATCTCTTGGAAAAGCAACAAACAGAAAGTGGTGTCCCGTTCATCTGCTGAAGCAGAGTATCGGGCTCTTGCTCAGGCTGCTTGTGAAGCACAATGGCTATTGTATCTTCTTCATGACCTTCAAATAGACCATCCTAAGGCTGTGGTTATCTACTGTGACAACCAATCAGCCATTCACATTGCCAATAACCCCGTTTTTCATGAGCGTACAAAGCACATAGAAATGGATTGTCACCTGGTTCGAGACAAAGTCCAATCTGGATCTCTGCACCTCCTCCCTATATCCACAAAAGACCAGATCGCTGACATTCTTACCAAACCCCTACATCTTGGTCCTTTCCAGACATTACATCACAAGCTTGGAATGCTTAACATACATTCCAGCTTGCGGGGGGGGTGTTACAGCTTTCACAGATCGTGAATTGCAAAATCAGGATTATTAAGTAATTAAGGAGTAGGAACATTTTCTCCTCGTTACAACAGATTCACAAAAGGTGAAGAAAAGGGAATAAAATCTCAAATTCACATTATCGAAGATCACGAAAAAACAAACGACATTGGAAATTGAACGTAGATTAACCTTCAAGGAAGTGTGACACGGGGCTCATCCAATTGGGAGCTTGTGTGTGGAAGCCATCAAACTACGAAGACTGAAGAGAGAAGCAACACAAGGTGGAGTGAGTGAAAAATTTCAAAGCACCATGATAAAGGTTGTACTTACTTATGTCCAAGGAATGGTAAAGTGCTTCCTTCCATGCTTGTTAACTCTTAGTCACGACTGGGGATATCATGTGGAAGCACACTCGTAACGTAATTACAAGCTAGCAATTCTGAATCTCTTTTATTAACTCTTACCAAGGCCTAGGATATCGTGTCAAAGTCACTTTTATTTTAATTAAATTATTTATTTGTTCGGTGATGGGCTCACGAGAGGCCCAATACTAGGCCATAACTCTCCAGAGTTAAAATGCTTATACGAAGTATTAGTCGTGATGCAATCCTCATCTCGAATATGAAATAACTGTCTCAATCACGAATTAAAATGTGTTTTATAGATGTTCACACTCGTTACATAACGCACCCTCCTGCTAATACTGTACAAGTACTTTGAATAGACTCTAACTTCCTCCTTAACCATTGAACACAAGAAAGTCCACGATCATTTAATGACATCCTGATTTTCATGCTGGAACCTAGCTTGAATAAGTATCCATAGCCTTAAAGCCAAAGCGCGAGAGTTTACCACTAAGCTAAGTCCAATTACTTGTTATATATTTGCGAAAACAAATATATATATATATATTGTAATTATTTTTCAATTATATATATATTCACGCGGTTCAACCAATGATCCACTGGTTCGACCAGTGATCCGGTAACCCAGTGCCTTTACTGAGCCGATCACCAATTCGATTTTTAAAACTATGACCTCTACAGATACCAAGGGTTTCTGTACTCACAAATATGATTTTTCTTCTTTATAATTCCTTGACCGTGCTCAAATATTTATTGACTTAAGCATATAGTCTCTATAAATAGCGTTGCTATCATTTACTATAATCAATTATTCTAGACAGTTCAATAAAGAAGAGAAAACAAGATCAAAATGACCCTTGCCTCGTGTTAGGCCTATTGTCAGAATGCCTATAATCTAAACCAACAATATTACTTTTTAGGCCATCCTTAAATATTAATCATGTGAAAACTGATAAAACCCCCTTTTCGGATCTCAAATTCAGCATCAACGGAAATTACATAAACCAAAAATGTGAAGAAAATATAAAGCGAAAAGACAAGAAATGGAAAGAACAACGCCACAATCCCTAAGGATTGATAAGATTCGCCACTTTGAATATGGAAATTCAAATATAAGAATCAAGGGTAGTTCCTAAGAACCTAGAGAGTTTCCTCTCACAAAAGCATTAAAGCTTCATTCCAAATGAGAGTCAAAACTGATTACAAAGTTTAACATTTGACCTATTTATAATATGAACCTAAAAGGCTTACCAAGGCCCATTACTAAAAGCCCAAAAAACTAAAAAGGCCCAAATTAAAAATAAACATCATTAAAAACATAAAAAGGCCCAACACAAAAGCCTAATAAAAGGTCCAAACACATAAACTCATATTCTAAGAATGAGCTCCATTTTAATCTCCTCTTGTAGCTTTTTAGTCCTCTATCATTCCCTCCTTCTTGAAAGAAAATTCGTCCTCGAATTTGGAGTAAAGGTACCTATATCCAAAATACCACAAGAGAGACACATGTTTTAGTTTTTTGAGAAAATATGGAATAAAAAGAAAATAAAATAAATCCTATCTCTATTGAGACGTGAACCCCTTAAAAAGGTAAATATTTTATTATCTATGTGCTTATATATCAATCCTCCAGGATCAAATACAAGCCTAAAGAAACCATCATATATCATGAAAATTAAATCCATCTCAAGTCTCAAAGGCTTCACACCATTAACTAAAATAAGGTTATGCCAATCATATGCATTATGTAAATCACAAGTATCATGCAAAACATAAGCCACATGCACATCAATAGCATCTTGAATGAACATATCCATTAAGCCACAAGGTTGAAAATTGGTGTAAGCTAAAATTTTCTCCTCTCTATGGTTGTATTGATCCTCATATGCCTCCACTTCTTCTCCAAATTGTCTTACCCATTGATCCTTTATGTACAATTCTTTCCTAAGCATCAAAACAAAAGAATTATGGTAAGATGCACAATCAAATTTACAAGAAGAATTAAATTCACAATCCAATTTAGGAAAAGAAATTAGAGTCTTGCACTCCTCCTTTGAGACCTCATCTTCAATTTCCTTCACATAAGAGACTTCATCATAAAACAAAGGGTTAGAAGAAAAACAAACACAATCATTTTCCTCTTTATCTTTTGCTTTCTCTTTTTCACTTTCTTTTTCAATTATTTCTCTTTCTCTCATCTCTTTTTCCTTTCCTCTCAACTCTTTTTCTCTCTTTCTTTCTCTCTTAACTCCTTTTCTCTCAACTCTTTTTCTCTTATCTCTTTCTCTCTTATTTCTTTTTCTTGTAACTCTTTTTCTCTCATTTCCTTTTCTCTTCTTTTCTCCACTTACTTATCTCTTTTGTCATTTTCCTACAAATCTTATAGATTGGATCACTCTTATCAATAGTAGAAAGGTATTTCTCATCCTCCTCTTCTTTCTCTTTCTCATGTTTTTCTCTCTTTTTGCTCTTTTAACTCTTTTTGCTTTCTTCTTCCTCTTTTTCTTTTATCTCCCAATTTGGGCATTGATAGGTCATGTGCCCCCATCCCTCACACATGGAGCACTTCATAGTACTAGTTTTAATCCTTGAAGATGACCTCTCTTTATGCTTTATCTCTCTATCTCTCTTTTGATTCTTTTCTTCTCCATCCTTATATCCTCCATCACTTCTATGATAAGAAGAGTAATACATACCTACACAAAAATGGTTAGCACAAATAATATAATTATGGACCTCACCACACTTCTCACGTGTTTACACTCAAAGTCCACTCGTGTTTTTCTCTTTGAAGGCTTTTTCTATAATGTGCACACTTGCCTTTTTCCACTCAAACTCCTCTTTAGTTCTTAAGAAGCACTCTCAATCACAAATCAAGAATTTGTATTCAAAGTGAAAGATGTAACAAATCTTAGCTCAACTTAAGAGTCCAAAATAAGAAAACTCTAAGACAAAACCAAAGAAATTTAAAGACAAGCAATAAAAGCTAAAAGAAATTAAAGGACATCTCAAAATAGAATTCCAAGAAAAGACAAGACTAGAAAACACAAGAATAAGAGCAACACAAACTAAGAAACTCAAAATTTTCAACTTTGTGAAGAACTAGTGTATTCAAGAGAGCTAAAATGACATAAAAGTGTATGAAAGAGAAAGAATTAAGTAATGGTGTAGAAGGACTTCTTATAGGACAATTTTTTTTTCTTTCCAATGGTTTTTATTTTATTTTTTATTTTGAATTTTTTTTACACTTTCGCCTCCAAACTTTTCATAATTACACTTGGGCCCCTATATTTTTTTTGTATTTTCACTTTTGTCCCAATATTTTCTTTTTTTATCTTTAAGTCCTTTTCTTTTGCTAATAAGTGCTCAAACTTTTTAATATTTACGAAAAATACCCAAACTCATTTAATTCAAATTTTTATGGATCAAACACAAGGGTTTGTCAAGTCTCTCAAGAACACACATGAACAATGATGAACACTCAAGAACACAAAGTGCAGAATTTTTACTCAATCAAAACAATGATGCAAAATCAACAAAAATGATGCAAACAGCAAAAAATAGGTGCCAAAAAGTAATTTCAACACCAATTGACTGCCTGTTTATATCTCCAACAGATATGCAGCAGCATGAAGCCCAATATGGTTTCACCGTAGAAGTATCAATATTGATGCTTTTGAAAACGTAAGTTTGGTTTGCCGTAACGGCAATCCAAACATGCACTGAATCAAATTGACACAAAAAGGAAAAGGCAATTGACGCAGCCAGCAAAATTAATTGGAACAAAACTCAACACAAAAGGGATCCAAAAAGAAGCACACAGTTCCGATAATGACGCTAATTAAATTGAAGCCAAAAAGAGACACAAAATTTGACGCTGGACAAACATATTAATCTGCAATAAAATGATGTGAACAGAACAGTATTGGAAGCAAGAAATTGACACAAGCAGGTGAAGGAAATTACCCGATATGACGAACCAAATTCCAATTGAATCTGCACCGAATGAATTGACTTACCGAAATCAGAATTTGATACACACGATTAAGGTACGTAATTAGATCTGGATGAATTCGCTTGCACAATTCAATTGAAGCTCCAATCAGAACTCGTGCAAAAGGATTAGAACCGGATTGCTACACAAATTTGACGCAACTCCAAATAATTGATGCTGAAACTAGCTCAGATGACCAAATGATAAAACCCCCTTTCCGGATCTCAAATTCAGCATCAACGGAAATTACGGAAACCAAAAATGTGAAGAAAATATAAAGCGGAAAGACAAGAAATGGAAAGAACAACGCCACAATCCCTAAGGATTGATAAGTTGAGGAAAATTCGCCACTTTGAATATGGAAATTCAAAGATAAGAATCAAGGGTATTTCCTAAGAACCTAGAGAGTTTTCTCTCACAAAAACATCAAAGCTTCATTCAAAATGAGAGTCAAAACTCTTACAAAGTTAACATTTGACCCTATTTATAGTATAGGCCTAAAAGCTTACCAAGACCCATTACTAAAAGTCCAAAAAATTAAAAAGGTCCAAATTAAAAATAAACATCGTTAAAAACATAAAAGGCCCAACACAAAAAGCCTAATAAAAGACTCAAACACACAAATTCCTATTCTAAGAATGAGCTCTATTTTAATCTCCTATTGTAATTTTTTAGTCCTCTATCAAAAACTTAAATGTTGTAACATAACATGCTTTGGTTCGTCTTTCTCAATAGGAGAAAGAAAAGAATAGTAGACTGATGTATAATCAGTTATTCAAAAAAGTGTATTGTCTTTTTTTTTTGACGCAGTGAAAGTTCTTTTTTTCTTATTTTATATGTAATCAGGAAACTTATCACATACTTTGAAAGGTTTAGTTGCTTCTTGCTTTTGTTCGACAGTACTATAATTAGAGCTTTATGCTTTTTAAGTAATGAAAGCATTTTCAAAAGAATTAACAGGGTGTTGGTTAAAACATGTTGAAAACACTTAGCTAATTTTTAAACTCACATTCACCCTCTTTACACATAAATTAACAATATATCTTTATGGAATAAAATTCACATGAGCCTAATTAAATATAAAATGAAATTATCAAATAAGAAACTTTAATTATACCAATCAATAGAAAACCGTTAAAAAAATAAAGTGTTTTAAAATAGTGAATAAGTTTAATTACTCATTTGGTTATTATAGTTATATTTTTTTTCTTTTAGTTCTTATACTTAAATATATTTCCTTTTAATTCCTATGCAAACTATTTTTAATTTATTTTAGTACTCATCGTAGGGATTAAAATTATAGTGTAAGAACTAAAAGTGATTACAAACTATATGTATAAGAATTAAAAGAGGATGTTTTTAAGCATAGGGACCGAAAAAGAATTTTTTTTATAACTATAGAGACAATGAATAATTAAACCTAATAAATATTTTGAAACAAACAAAAATTCTTAAATAAACATATAATATGAGAAAAAGACGTAAATAATAAAATTATTAAAAATGAGTTATAAGATTGGTCTAGTGATTAAGGAAGAAGGAAAAGGGGGAGAAGTTGTGGGTTCGAATCCCCTAGCTAAAAAAAATTAACAATTAACAACTAACATCTGCCAATAAAAAATCATTAAAAATGTTAAATAATACATCATTATTGCTTTTATCTAATACTTAATATTATTAAACGAATGATTTTTATTAGCAAGTGTCATAAAACACATTAATCAAATAATATTTTAATATATTTATTTAATATTTTTTAAACTTAAATCATTATTTTAAGAATATGGATTACAAAATTGAAAAGTGAATTTTTTAATTAAAATATTTTTTTGACAGATTAATTAAAATAACCATTATTAATAACCATCCAATTATTATGTTTCAGTCTCTTACTTCAAACATTTTACTTTCACTAAACTACTTAATATATAAAAAAGTATGAGAAGAGATCAAGAAAATCAAACTAACTGCTTTTAATGTCTAATTCTAAAAGATAAAAAAAAAATGTGGACATAGTGTTTTTCTTCCATCTTTTAAAAATAAATATGAAATAATATGATTTTTATATTTTTTAACAAATATTTTGTACTTTTATTCCGTCAACGTGTAACCTTTGCCACTCGGCTAGAAGAACCAATTTAAGAAAGTTCCCAGGAAGCTCCCATCCAACGCACAAAGCACTCACAGTCATAGTCACACTCCCCTTCTTTGCGCATATGGCATCCTCCGCTCTTATCTCCGACACCCAGCCATGGAAGGACCTCAAGGTAACGGAACGGAATTGAATCCACGTTATTGTTATTTCTTACTATGAATCCAAAATTTCTATTAAGCGCGACGCGTTTCGACTTTGAGCAGGCACATGTGGAGGACATGAAGAAAACTCATCTACGTGATCTATTGAGCGATGATAAGCGGTGCCAGTCCATGCTCGTGTAAGAAAATATCATTTATATTATTCATACTCCGTTCCTAAGTCCAAAACCGGAAAATTTCCAAATACCGCTTCCTATTTGCAATGCGATGGAGACTGATTTTTATGATTTTGCATGCTATTTAGTGACTTCGATGACATTCTGCTGGACTATTCAAGGCAACAAGCCACTCCTGAAACTATCCAGAAGCTCTTTCAATTAGCGGAGGTTGGTAGTTTCTCAATTCGCGCCTGAATTTTTTATCAATCGGTAAAACACGAAAAGGACTTCTGTAATTCTGATTATTGTTTCTGGCGTTAATGTTTTGTAGGCTGCATCGCTCAAAGAAAAGATTAACCGTATGTACAGCGGGGAACATGTAAGCCATTGTATACAAATCTAACAAAGTTCATTACTCCACACACATGAACACACTCATGCCATTATTACCTTGTGTTAATATATTGAGTTCAATTTTTATGTATGGTCAGTGTTTTACACTGTCAAGTCAACCAATCAGAAATCATCTTTGACATGATTATTAATGTAGTTATTGTAAAAGTCAACAAACTTAGTACTTATCATTTATGATGTTTTGTGATTAGATGACAGTGTAAACACTTTCTGAGAAATGCTAGCAACACACTCTTTTGAGCACATTCTCTACTATTGACTGAAATTTATTGGAAATCACTATTTTTTGTGGGTCCCATGTCTTAATTAATGATTCTCTATCTTGCTTTTGTAATTTTCAATAAATTTTAACCAATAATAGAGTTTTTTTTAGAAAAACTGTGTTAGAAAGTGTATTGCTAGCACTCCTCAAACTCTCAAAACTCTTTACCTTATCAGTGCATACACTATTTACTCCAATTTTTTGATGATGTTGATGCTTATCATTTTTGGATAATGTTGGATTCTCTTTCAGATAAACAGCACGGAAAATAGGTCAGTGCTTCATGTCGCTCTTCGTGCTTCAAGGGATGCTGTCATACAGAGTGATGGGAAGAATGTTGTCCCTGAAGTTTGGAAAGTTCTTGACAAGATCCAGGAGTTCTCTGAGCGGGTTCGCAATGGTTCTTGGGTAATGTGCTACTCCAATATTCTGCATGGATGCGTGGATTTTTGTGGGCATTTGAACTAGAGGGTTTTAACTACTAAGCCTTTTTTTAAAGGTTGGTGCTACAGGGAAGGCTTTGAAGGACGTTGTTGCAATTGGTATTGGGGGTAGCTTCTTAGGTCCACTGTTTGTACACACTGCACTTCAAACAGGTTGGGTGATTATTGCTAGTCTCTTTAGTAGCAATTCCACCATAATTGGCCTTTTATTTGTGTTGACATATAATACATGTGCATGCACACACACACATGTAGTATTTTGCAAAACAACTGTCCTTAGTTGACAGCAAGTTAAATTGTTGAATATATATTTATATATTTATATCATCTTGCAGACCCTGAAGCTGTTGAATCTGCAAAGGGTCGTCAGCTGCGCTTGTAAGTATCTAATGTTAGTGAAGTCTGCAAAGTGTGATTGTAAGGATTAGTTGACTGCAACTGTATGATATTTGTTTTTCTGAATCTAGCTTACTATAGCTACACATCTAGAAGCTGGCTGTACCATTTCCATAAAATCAATCTAATCTTCTATTTGAATCTATCTGCAGTCTTGCAAATGTTGATCCTATTGACGTGGCTAGAAATATCACAGGATTAAATCCTGAAACAACACTTGGTAAATGATTATATATAGCAGATGAATAGATAGATATGGAGGCTTATTTTGCATGTCTTATTGTTGTTGTTTGTAATAATTGCAGTTGTGGTTGTTTCAAAGACTTTTACAACAGCTGAAACTATGCTGAATGCTCGAACTCTTAGAGAATGGATTTCATCTGCACTTGGGTAAGTGCAATATTAAGAGTAGTTCTTCAAGGATAGTAGTGTAGGCATTGGTTGGGGATTCTGTATGTGGAAACTTGCAGAACTGGAGTTGGAACTTATACTTCTTGACTTGTTGTAATACACACCCCACCCCCGGGCCCCCACCTTCTAAATATATTCAGTGATTTTTCAAAGGATAGAGAGTGGATAATATTCAAAATGGACTTTGATAATGAATTGAAGACTGTCTCATGATATCATTACTTCCAGGCCCTCTGCAGTTGCAAAGCATATGGTGGCTGTTAGCACAAATCTCACGGTATTACCATATTTTCCTTTTTCTGGCATCATCTAATTGAGCTTTCTTCAATGTCTAACTCTTTGTTCATTAATGAATCATGTTTGCTTATGATTGATCACAACTGTTTGTCTTCATACATGTAGCAACCTTGCTTTCTTAAATCCTTAACTTTGTGCATTGTTTGCCGTCACTTGTGCTATTAAACATTTTGCTCAATTGTGTATGATTGGTGGATTTATCTCTACCAAAGAGCAATAACAGATAATAATTCAATAATATAACTGTAACAAGGACAGATTACAGAAGGGTGAAGTTCTCTAAGTTCAAATTCCTTTGGTATTATTTTTACATTTTTGCGCATTTTTTTCTTTAATAAGAGGAAAAAAAAACATAAAACATGCATTTTCTATTTATAATTATGGCTGTATCTCTAACTATTTTTCTTTTTTCTTTCATTCATGATACAGCTTGTGGAAAAGTTTGGTATTGATCCTAACAATGCTTTTGCATTTTGGGATTGGGTCGGTGGTCGGTATAGTGGTGAGTAATGTTTCTTCTATTTCCCCCTCTTGCTACCCTGTTAAAGAACATTTGAAGTTGTTTACAGATTTGATTATGATGACTTGAAATGCGGCTTGCAGTTTGCAGTGCTGTTGGAGTTTTGCCATTATCTCTACAATACGGTTTCTCTGTAATAGAGAAGTAAGTCCTTCATTAGTAGTATAATTCTAATCTGTAGGCACCTCTTCTAGAGGAGAATGTTCCTAGAAATAGTTTAATTTATTGTTGTTTGACTCAACTTTAGGTGCTTCTTGTCTATTGTACCCTAGAATAGGTTGGACTGGCTTTATTATGCTTCACCTTCTTCCTTTAAGGAAATAATTAACTTCAAAGATTACATGAAGGATGTAGATAAGAATTCTTTTGATATATATGCTATTTCATGATCTTTTCAGAATGAAATATTTTCTGCATAATATTGACGCTGGTTATAAAATACAACTTAGTTTTAAATATCCCTTTGGTAACAAATTAAGACACATATACTTCTATGTTTTCTTTTTTATGGTATCTTTTTCCTCAAAGGTTCTTAAGGGGGGCTTCAAGCATTGATCAACATTTCTATTCACAGCCATTTGAAAACAATATACCTGTGAGTGCCCCTTTGCTAACCTTTTATACTTTTGAGTATTATTGTACATGCGGATCTCTACATGTTCAAGCATATTTTTTTGGTGTTTGTGATACTGCATACTGGCTATCCTTCCTGTATGGTGAGGAATCTCAGAAGACATAATTTTATATTCTATAACAGTATAACTGTAATGTAATTGAGTTTGAATGTTTCATATGGATCTATTATTTTGTAAAATTAAATGCTTCAAATATTTTTTTTGTATTGGTATGTCTTCAATTATTAATCAAAACTAATATTAATTTTGGACAGATATAAATAGGGTATGGGAGCTTCTTTCAGCTTTTTTCTGTCTCTTTTTCCCCCCTGGTTCTTTTGCTGTTAGGAGAACAACTGATCCCTTACCTTTGGACTATTCTTCTCTCAACACATTCCTTTTTAGGAAGGGGAAAAAAAAGTATCGGGGTATGTATAGGAATTTGACAGATGTTACATCAAAAGTAATGTTGATTTCTGACAGATTTAAATAGGGAATGGGAAGCTCCTAGCTGTTATTTCCTCCCTTTTCCTCCCTTGTTTCTTTCACTCTTAGGAGCATTACCAATTTCCTAGCTCTGGACCTTTTTTCTCTTAATATATTCCTTTTTTTTTTTTTTTGGAAAAAGAGATGAAATTGTGGGGATGGGTAGGAATTTGGTTCATTGCAATTTTTCAGATCCCTTGGTTCAGGGACCTTAGGTTCTCTTGTATTTAAGATATTTTGTACTTTTGTCGAATACATGATGAGATTCTCAATTACATTTTATGAGTACTCCAGGTGCTTCTGGGTTTGTTGAGCATATGGAATGTTTCATTTCTTGGATATCCTGCCAGAGTGAGTACTTATTTGGCCTGTTTCATTTCTTTGTTTTAAACTGGCCTTGTTCAAAAAATGAAATTTTGGTACATTCTTACAGGCCATCTTACCTTATAGTCAAGCTCTGGAGAAGTTTGCCCCACACATTCAACAGGCAAGTTTGTTGCAGCATTGTGCTTGAATATTATTTTATTTTTGTTCTCATAATATTTTTATTTTTTATTTTTTGCATTAGGTTAGCATGGAGAGTAATGGCAAGGGTGTTTCAATTGATGGCGTCCCTCTACCATTTGAGGCTGGTGAAATTGATTTTGGTGAACCAGGAACTAATGGGCAGCATAGCTTTTATCAGCTCATACATCAGGTGATGTACTAAGTATTCTTTAATAGGGTGTTTGAACTTAGAAGGTTTAATGAACTTTTGTGAAAATTTTTACTTGAAAATGCTACTTGTCTAAAGGGTTTACAATGTTAAAATTAATAATGTCAAAAGCCTATGCTACTACTGTGCTGAAAGTTAATTTTGGTTTTAAAAACATTTTAATGAAATAATGTCTACAATTGCATGTTGTGGTTGATATTTCAATCCCAGTTTTTACTTGTTTTGGATTCTAATCCTTGAGACAAATTAGAGATTTTGATATTGGCATAAAATTGGAAGAAATTGCATGTGTAATTTTATCCTTCCTTTGTCCTTCAAATCAATATCAGCACAATTATGCTGATATAATGGTTATCTTTAACTAGTGTTTTTCTCTAGGATATATAAAGTCCAAGAGCACATTTCTTCTACATCATTTTTTTCCAAGCTGATGACCTGAATTTTCTGCTGTGTTATCGGCCTATTAATTAACATAGTACGGCCAACAGTAGGTATTTAGATTTTAGCAGTTTAAATTATTTTCTTCTTGTTGCCTCTATTTCAATTTTAAGTGGCTAGCTTTGCTTCCTTTGATTTAATATCTTCAAGGTATAAAAAATATAAATATTTACGAACTATGCTTTTTGTTGAGAAATTTGTATCTTCTTACTTTTAGGGGCGTGTAATTCCTTGTGATTTTATTGGAGTTGTGAAAAGTCAGCAACCTGTCTTTCTGAAAGGTAAGGAGTACAGATTAACAATATCAAGTTTCATCATGGTAGTTTGCTTGTTTGAAGGCAGTTCTCTGATAATATTTGAGCAATGCAATTTTATAACCAGGTGAAGTGGTGAGTAACCATGATGAGCTAATGTCCAACTTTTTTGCACAGCCTGATGCCCTTGCATATGGGAAGGTACATTTGTCCTTGCTCTATTCTTCTAAATTATATATCAGATAAAAGTGAACTAAGACTATAACTCTATAAGTAATAAAATCTGTGTCAATGTTACCAACTTGAGGGTAACTGAGATGCAGGTTTGGATAGCACCAAACTTATAGAAATGGCTATTTTTCTCAGCTTGTAAACTATATTTTATGGTAATCTTCTCTTGATTTATCAAGAGGAATATGACCATCAATCAAAATCTTGCAGACAGCAGAGCAGCTGCAAAAGGAGAATGTTTCCCCACACCTTATTCCTCACAAGGTGATATTCATTCTTCTTCACTGCAACTTGCAGATTTAATAGTTGAATCCTTAGTCCTTAGCATGCTCAATTTTTGTTTTTATTTTTTTAAAACAATCTACAGACATTCAGCGGCAATCGACCTTCTCTCAGCCTACTGCTTCCATCATTGAATGCTTATAATATTGGGCAGGTATGAAGTTCGCAAGGTTGTGATTAGTAATTAGAGCGAAATGGTTAATTCCTGTTTGCAGAAGTTTTAATTGTGTCAGTTACTTATTTTCTTGAGCATGTTTGGCTGGAAAATTAGGTAGTTATGAGTTATGACATGAGAGTTATGTGCAATAATATATTGAATATTCATAATTTTGAAATATGGACGCGCATTTAGTTTATTTTCTTGAAAAACTATGTCATATTCTGAACTAGGCATTCACACTGGAGATTTAATATGAGAAAGAAGCATTCACTTTGGAAGGATTGTAGGGAGTATTTTAGTTTTTGTTCTTTATTGTCTATTCCTTCATTGATGTGTTCATAATATCTTGACAGTTTAGCCCAGTATCAGAATAACTGCAGCAAAAGATATCTGTCTGGCAAATAGTTTTCATTAACTTTTTTATTGTGTTCATATTGCTTTCTCCATTTCTTCAGTTTTTGTTTGCAGTTCTTGATAGAATATAAAGGTTCTATATGCGGGTCTTCCATGATCATGTTGTATATTCTACCCAAGTTGGTCACTTACCTTTCTCATGATGAGGACTAATTTGTTAGTTTTTGTTTTTTCATGATGTGATCACTCATCAAAGTTAGTGTATGTTTTCTTGCATGAGTGTCTATGCAAATTACTTTATTGGTCCTAATTTCTTGGTGCTCTATGTTCCTCAGTTGTTGGCAATCTATGAACACAGAATTGCTGTAGAGGGTTTCATCTGGGGAATCAATTCTTTTGATCAGTGGGGAGTAGAGCTGGGGAAGGTATGTTTTAGAGAAGTGGTGTTATTGTGTTGCTATCTAAGAAATTTCTAACAGACTTCCAACTCTTGTCTGAGAAATATGTGTGCAATTTCAATCTTATTTCTTCTTTTTTTTCTTGGATCATTCTCATCATATTTAATGATAATGCAGTCACTGGCTACTCAAGTCAGAAAGCAACTTAATGCATCTCGTACTAAAGGAGAACCAGTTCAAGGCTTTAATTTCAGTACTACAACAATGTTGACAAGATATCTTCAGGTATAGAAATCCCTTATCCAGTTATCCTGCAAAAGGAAGGAAAAAGAGAACTATAATTTTTCTAATGAAATATATTAAGTGTTTTTCCATTCTTTGCTTATGAACACATGATAAGAGGTGGCAAAATGAGCTGGCTCGACTGGGCTGGCCCAATTAGGCTTGCTAAAACATTGGGTTTGGGCTCTAAATTATAGGCCTGAATCAATTCCACGTATTTTTTGTCCAACCCATCTGGGCTTCTCTTTGTTCAGGCTACTCCGACTTATTTAAATATAAAATGTAGGTTAGGGCCAGGCTTGGACTTCTATTTTATGGCCTGAATAAAAGGCATGCTTTTTTACTTCTTATCTAGCGACCTCTGAATAAGAAGTCAAAAAGAAAGTTCTTTCTTTTGGAAAATAAAGTATTATCGAAAACACTTAAGGTCATTTAATATAGAGTTTAATAGTTATGTGCTGACAATATAAAATAGTTTTACTCTATCATCCAATTACAAATCACCATCTGTATTACTTTTAAGATAGTTATTACTTATTATAAAAGTCAACAAATAGTATATATTCCTACTTTTTAAAATAATTTAAAGCATTTAATAGAATGTATTTAATGTTTTCTTGTCGAGTGCTGGTAGGCACGCAATAGAAAACCCCACATTTAAAATATTAATCCTGAAGAATGCTGATACTGTCTAATTAGTATCTTAGTCATATTACTGGCTGACAAACTAACCCCACTGCCATGTATTTCTACATTTAAAGTGTCTGTCTTATATGGAATTTTTTGGCTGATAATAACACAAACTGTTAGAGAATGGTATCGCCATCTTTATGCTTAATGGTAGTAGATTACTGAATTCACTTGTTACTAATCTAGTCTATATAGATTGCCAGTAGAATTAATGGCAAAACTTTTTATTTTCTCGTGGCAGGCAAGTTCAGATGTCCCAGCGGATCTGCCAACTGAATTACCGAAGATCTAAGCACCTTCTTGCCGATTGTTATTTTGATGCTGAATTAAGAAGAAAATAATCTGGTGAATCTTGTATATGCTACTATATATACAGCATGACTATGGACATGTTTTGATATCCGCACTGGTTTAGCACGATACTTGGTTATCCTTTTCTCTTGCCGTTGAGTTATGTCCTGCTGAAAAGTGAAAAGCATTTTGGATTCTAAATTATGTTTGGAGCTTACCCTGTGACATGTTTTGATATCCTCACTTCAAAAAAAAATTGGTTTAGCAGGATACTTGATCATCCTTTTCTGTCGGTGTTGTGTTATGTCCCGCTGAAAAGTGAAAAACATTTTGGATTCTAGGTGTTTTTTTGTTGTTGTTGTGTGTGTGTGTGGAGCTTATCTACTGTGTTGTTGACTTGTTGTAGACACAGCTTGGTTTGGTAGATACTCAGAGGCATTTTGAGCTCAAGATAAACATGTTTTAATATCATTCTCTCTTTTTTTTTTTTTTTGAGAGGTTTAATATCATTCTAATACTATATGCACAAGGGGTGTCTTGACAATATGCTGTGAGGCCTACATATTGATCGTTTTTTTTACCCTTTTAACTTCTAAAAGGCTAGAATTCTAAAACCCGATGGCACTGTGTTCATTCATTCTGGTATTTAAATTTGAAGATAAAGTCAGAAATATAAATTTAATAATATTTGTTTAAAACATATATCATCCAATTTCTTTATTTGTAAAAGGTCTTGGTATATAAAATGAATCATAATTCAGTAAATGTAAGAAATTTAAAAATTTACATGTCTAACACTACTTTCGTTCTTATATTTAAGACTTTTTTAACTAATTCATATCATTTAAGAAAATTGATTAATTTAGTTAATCAAATTAAATTTGTTAATATCTTACGCATTGTGACATCATCGTCAAACTATTGTGTCAATGATCGAAATGTCACATCAACGGTTAGTTAGCGTTAAAGCAAAATGTGCGAAATTAAATAGAGGAACATAATGTGTAAACATATATGGGACAAAATTTGAGAAAATGGTAAAAAAAAAATAGGAAATAAAATGTACAATTAAATCCAGTTGTACCATCGAACGCGTGGATCAACTGACACATAATTGTTTCAGCTCAATTAGTAATCTTGAATTTGAGTCTTGAGTATATAATTGTGTTAAATACTCGAAGGGAGAGTTTTGTCGACAAAAAAATCTAGTTGTACTTTTTATATATATCTTAAAGGGATTTATTAACTTTTTGGTCCCTCTTAAATTTTTTTGACTGGTTTTAAAAAATTTCATTCCATTTTTAGTTCCTCAAAATTTTTGTCCTTCATTTTCAATTCCTCAAAAATTTTGCATTAGGGACAAAAATGAAACGAAAAAGTTATTGAATGACTAAAAACAGATAAAAATTTATGGGGAAATAAAAGCGGAAATTCATAAAAGACGAGGGAAAAAAATAATAAACCTTATTTTAAAACATTAATTAACATTAACATATCAACGAAACGACTTGAGCGAAGGACGTTTCGGTCACTGACGCGACACGTAAACGAAAAAGATACGAGGTAAGCACAAATCCTTCCGGCTCATCAGTCAGCGTGAATAACACGTCTAGCAAGGATTAGCAGCGTGACAGTCACGCACCGCTTCTTGCGCGTAAACATTTATTTCCAGCATCAGCATCAGAAGTGAGGAACTGAACCCGCCCAAAGGGGTGCATCCGCTAACGTGAGCCTATGGTCTCAACATGCTAACGTGCACCCCAACATTTATCATCCATTTGAGGCTTAACATAAATTCACCCCTCTCGTCCCTCGTTTTGGTTCCCCTCACTCAGCTCACACCGTTGGTTCAATCGCAATCATCAGAGACTCTTTTCCTCGCCGATCAACCATGGCTGACCGTGCCTCCGCCACTCGCCTCCACATCTCTGCCGCAGCTCCCTTTCCGATCTCCAAAGGTCCTTTTTCTCATCTCTAATTTCCGATTCCCCTAAACCCTAGCGTCTTTCCGCCACTTTCGCTGTTTTTATTAGGTTACGCCTACCAACTTCGTTTTTTCTGTTTGAGTTTAGGGTTTTGCTTCGTCTCCATCTTCGTAACTCCTTTTGAGGTCCGTTTGATTAATTTTAGGTCTTGATTTTGAGTTCGGGGATGGCATTGATGAATTGCTCTGCATTCCGCTTATCTCTTGCTCTTTGAAGTTTGAAAACAGTGAACCGACAAGGCTTAATTATTCGGTTGTGCTAGTGGTTTTTATTGTTCAGTTGTTTGAATTTCTTTGTGAACTTGAGGAGTAGGAGTTTAGATCTTCGTATTGCATTAAACTTCATTGCCTTGCAAAATAAAAGGTGTTTTTACCCCGGGAAACTTTGGTTTCGTGATGTTTGAAATTTGAAATTGTTAGATCTTTGTGCACTGTAACTGTAAGTAATTTTTACCAATATTGGTAACACTATTATGTGGGTGTTTGGTGACACATTAAAAACGCAAGTCTCACCATATTTTTGCATCAATCTTGAAGG
This sequence comes from Pueraria montana var. lobata, assembly GCA_026413185.1. Lineage (NCBI taxonomy): Eukaryota > Viridiplantae > Streptophyta > Magnoliopsida > Fabales > Fabaceae > Pueraria > Pueraria montana. The sequence continues at coordinate 5,835,217 of CM048652.1, forward strand.
TCACAGAAGATACTATGTGTAGCTTCTGCTTGAACGTGGATCAAGTCTTCCCTGATGCATATTATGGTGTTGCCTTGTGATTTTATCAGATTTGGTTAGATATACTGATGTTTAGAGTTGCTCCACTCCACAGGAGGTGATGATGGAACACTGGCTTTTTTAACTAATTGAAATTCTGTCTAGACTTGTTTAATATAATAGTAGTATTACAATATGAATTAGAGGTCGGCAGACATTTGGACATGTGTTAGCTTCCTCTCTAACTTTGAGGTTACAGACTAGCTATGCATAATTTCTGACACTAATTTTTTATTCATTGGCTTGTTTATTTGCAAATTTGTGTATCTTTATCTTTGCTGCCCCTTTCCCCATCACCTTTCCCCAATTTATTTTTTTACACTGGCATTTTCTACTAGCAATAACTGTTAATGCAGTCAACATAATCAGTCGTATGATGGATTTGTCCTTTCAATCAGAATTGCATACAAGATACTCTCAGAAAGGGTTGATTTCTTTTCATGTATTGAATATAATATTTATTCTATTAGCTGCTTATTGTGAGAGACCATCAATACATATATATTTTTTAGAAAAAGAAATTTCTTCTATCAAACTTCTCTTGCTTGTCTTTACTTTTTCTTGGTCTGCATGTGCTTTCTATCTACTTAATTTTCAACAGAAAAGAACAACGGATGATAAAAAATATTTAATTGCTTATGCCAATTACCGATATATTTTTTTTACTTTTTAGAACAAAGGAGTTTGACAATCTGTGTTCTATTTCTTAACTGGTGGATAGGATATTAATTTTTGCTTCTATGTTATGTGCTTTTCATGTCTGTTGTGAAACTTGCATCAATAGTTTCACTACTCCTAGATTCTGCTTTGGGAAAATTTTGAGATTGGTTAACATTTTCAATTCTTTTTTAGTAAGCGTATTCTTGTTTTTGCAGATTTCCATGGCCCTGACAATCCAATTCCACTTTCACCACAGTGGCTTCTGCCAAAGCCAGGGGAGAGTAAACCTGCAATAGGAACTGTGGTGTGTAATGATTACTTACTACTGTTTTTTTTTTTTTTTTGGTCTGTTTGCCCTTCTGTAAAATGTATATGTGCAAATCAGATTTTTGTCACACATCAATCCATAAATAATTTATAATTGCTTCAAAGTCTGTTTCTCTTCTCTATTTCTCATTACTCAGGAAAACCATGTGATCTCAACTCCACCAAATGGCAATCGCTCAGAGACTGTTAAGACATCTGGAAATGGAGAGGATGTGAATGATGGCCAAAAGCGAAAGGATGTCTTTCGGCCATCCATGCTTGACTCCGAAAGTGGACGCCGTGACCGTTGGCGCGATGAAGAGAGAGATACTAAGTCCTCCATGCACAAGGATCGTTGGAGGAATGGAGACAAAGACCTGAGTGACACTCGGAGAATGGATCGGTGGACTGAAAATCCATCCACGAGGCACTTTGGAGAAGCACGTCGTGGCACATCTGATAGATGGAATGATTCAGGCAATAGAGATACAAACTTTGAACAGCGGCGTGAGAGTAAGTGGAACACACGCTGGGGGCCTGATGATAAGGAGCCAGAAGGTATTCGTGAAAAATGGAGTGACCCTGGTAAAGATAGTGATCTGCATGTAGACAAAGGTTTGTCTAACATTTCCAATCTTGTTAAGGATGAAAAGGAAGGGGATCATCGGCCATGGAGACCCAACTCCTCACAAAGCCGTGGAAGGGTAGAGCCTACCCACCACCAGAATGTGATGCCAAACAAACAAGTGTCTGGATTGTCATATGGGCGGGGCCGTGGGGAAGATACGCCTCCAGTCATTGCTTTTGGGCGTGCTCGGCTTGGCTCTGGTGGTAGCTCCATTAATAGCACATATATGCATTCTCAATACCCTGTAACTTTATTGGATAAAGTTGAAAGTGAGCATGGTGAAGCTCGTCCCTTTAGATATAATAGGACGAATTTACTTGATGTGTACAGACTTGCTGATATGCATACAAGTAGAAAACTAGTGGAATTTGTGCAGGTACCTTCTATTACACATGATGAACCATTGGAGCCTCTAGCTCTTTGTGCACCGAATTCTGAGGAACTGGTAATTGATGTTACTGTATATTATGTTCTGGATGCCACCGTCATCTCTAGTGGTTTATTAGATTGCTTTTCTGTTTGAACAGTCTGTATTAAAGGATATTGACAAAGGGGAAATAATCAGTAGCAGTGCACCTCAGGTGCCAAAAGATGGACGGAACTCAACAGAATTTACACATTCAAGACGAATGAAGCTTCTAAATGCACCTTCCCAAGGTACATTAAAAATATAAGCTTACAGATAGTGTGCATTAGCTTCTTTTAGAATCTGATTGCTTTGGCAGGGAGTTTCTGACTATTTGAAAGTGGTCTCATGAATTTCTCAAAAGGCTTTTCAAATTAAAAGCAATAACACATTTTTTTTAGCTATCTAAAATATTTTAAACAATAAGGATCTTAAGACATCCTCTAAGTGGTTGAGAAATGAAGATTTTGCTAATGTAAAACTAAATTAAACCTTGAGAATTTTGTATTTTTATTACCAACTTACATCAATCATGATGTAAGTTTTGTTTCTATCTGGATTTTGTAGGTGATCTTTATATTGCCTTGCAGTTGTACTGTAAATTGTTTGGAGCCTATAATGTTTTGTTTTTAATACCAATATTAATGGGTTTTATATGTTTGCATGGTTGGACTATCTCTTTATTAGTGGTTCTTGCATGCCCTTTACTTACCTCTCCAAATTTTAAACATTGTCTATGGCTCTTATTTTGTTTCAGCTTTCATGTGTAACGAGACTAATTTTCTCCCTACTTAAATGCACTATACTTTGCTACATTTAACAAATAGGAAGATGAATGTCTCTAGGAGTTCTTTTAATATTTTATCTTTACAGATAGAGTTGAAGATAATGGTTCTTACAGAATGGCTGATGAGGTGCCTAGTAATAGGGAATCAACCTTTGAAGAAAGTCATTTTGTTCATCATGGTGTTACATGGCATGGCACGCCACTGGGTGAACATGCAGGCACACTCATGCATGATAGCAGAGATGTGTCCAGTGATATTAAATCAAGAAACACAGATATGAGCTGGTCACACCCGCCAAAAGATACTCATGCTCAGTGGGACCGTAATTTGGATTATTTATCTGAAACCAGAGATGTGGCTAAGTGGCAATCTAGTGGAGATCCCATTAAGAGGCAGCTATCTGGCATTTTGGACAGTGAATTTGAATCCAGGAGAGTTCAACAGACTTGTCCAGAGGAGTTATCACTCTTCTATAAAGATCCTCAAGGTCACATTCAGGGCCCATTTAAAGGAATTGATATTATTAGTTGGTTTGAGGCTGGATACTTTGGTATAGATTTACCTGTTCGTCTGGAAAATGCAGCATCTGACTCACCATGGTTGCAACTTGGTGATGCCATGCCCCATTTACGAGCTAAGGCTCGACCACCACCTGGATTTTCTGCAGCAAAACTCGACTCTACAGAGGCACCTGGTCGGCAATATTCCAGTACCTTTGGGAACATGCATGCTGGTTTAAGTGACGTTGAGATGCTGAGAAATGATTCTATGCATAGGAGTTCTACTACAGAAGCTGAAAATAGGTTTTTGGAGTCACTCATGTCTGGTAGCAAGAGCAGTTCCCCACTTGATAGTCTCACATTATCAGAAGGTTAATGATGTTATTTTTTTGTTTTCTATTTTATATTTTTAAACATAAATGTACTGCCATGCATTATCATTCCTCTTCATAATATCTTTTATATGTATACCGTATTGAGATGGTCTGATTTTACGCTAACCATGATATGTATTTTCAGGTTTACAAGGGTTTCTCGGCAATAATTCTGGTAATTTGGGCCCATCAGGAGTAGATAGCGGAAACAACCTTTACTTACTAGCCAAGAGGATGGCACTTGAACGGCAAAGATCCTTGCCCAATCCTTATCCATACTGGCCAGGGAGGGATGCAGCACCCCTTCCACCAAAATCAGATATTTTTCCAGATGCATCACCACATTCAAATATCTTGTCTTCTTTGAGTGACAATTCTCGTCAGCTTCAGTCCCAAAATTCTGAATTGATCTCAATAATCCAAGGATTATCTGATAGGCCGTCCACAGGCTTAAATAGTAGCATTGCTGGATGGCCAAATTTTCCTTTGCAAGGTGGATTGGATCCCCTTCAGAATAAGATTGACTTGCATCATGATCAAAATTATGTTCAAATGCCATTTGGAATTCAACAACAAAGGTTGCAAACACCAAACCAATTGCCCTTAAATAACTTAATTGCTCAAACTTCAGATATTCCATCTAGTATTTTGACAGCAGAGAAGTTGCTTTCTTCTGGTTTATCCCAAGATCCCCAAATGTTGAATATGTTGCAGCAGCAACACTTGCTGCAGTTGCATTCTCAGGCAGCTGCTCCTTCACAACCAATGCCTTTGTTAGATAAACTTCTATTGCTGAAGCAGCAACAGCAGCAGGAGGAGCAACAGCTGTTATTGCGCCAACAACAGCAACTGCTTTCTCAAATGCTTCAGGAGCATCAGTCTCACCAGCGCTTTGGTGATTTATCTTCTCAACAGTTGCAGGGAGGTGGAATACCCCTGGGGAATTTGCATGCGAATCTTTCTCAAATTCAACCACCAAAAGAGATTTTTCCCATGAGCTCTCAGACACCAATTCCCAGTGTGCATGGTGAGCTTACTACTAATTCTTTGGATTTACCTCTGCAAGAAAGCCAGGACACTAGCTATATTATAAACAGTGAATCTTCTGCCCAGTTGCCTGACCAATTATTTGAGAATATTAGTCATCAGAAAAGCTGGAGTGCTACACTTCCTGAGCAAATTAATGACAATTACCAGAAGGAAACATTGCTTGCATCAGCTTCTGTTGAAGGCTCCCTATTGCATGAGCAGAACAGAGCTAAAGAGGAACCTGATATTGCCCAGAAACCTCTTCCTTTTTCTGACTATACTGCTAAAACCATGGAGCAGATGGCAGACAATACTTGTAGGGATGATGATACTCATGTGAGTGCAACTTCTGAGTCTGGTGAGAATTCTCAACTGGTACAGTGTGTTGCACCTGTTGTTGCTATGTCTTCAGCTGGATCTTGTGGTACCGAGTTACCACTAGTTAGTCAACTGAGTAAAGATGTAGAGATTAAATCAGATAGTCTTGAAGAGCAGCAGGGTGGAAGTGAGAGCTCAAATATTGAGCCCTCTGTGGTGGATGTGAGAAGTGTTGAAGCACGTGAACCCAAAAAGACTACTGAGAAGAAATCTAAGAAGCAAAAATCTTCTAAATCTCAGTCTTCTGATCAGGCAAAGGGATTGCTTAAAAATGTGGCTTTGCAGCAGTCAAAGAAGTCAGAATCTGAGAAGCCAAATTATAGTGAAAAATTTTTGGGAGAAGCCAACAAGGGTGAACCAGCTCATGAAACATGTCTGCAACAAACAAGGGGTAAGGATAAACAATCTGCCTCTGCTACTGCAGAAACAGATGATCATCAAGAAGTTAGTGGTCCCCCTACTAATATTCCAGGAAGCATCACTGAAACAGTTATTGAGAATGAGTTGAAGGCAGTCAGTTCTGTTGCCACACAGAATACTGAATTACCTTCTGGGAGAGCTTGGAAACCTGCCCCTGGTTTCAAGGCAAAATCTCTCTTAGAAATTCAACTGGAAGAACAAAAAAAGTCACAGACAGAAAAGCTTGTATCTGAGGTTGCTACTCCTGTCAATTCCATGAGCTCAACAACTCCCTGGGTTGGAGTTGTGGCCAATCCAGACTCTATGAAGGTGTCTAGTGATAGTCAAAGGGAAGCAGATAATACTGAATATCTGGCTAAATCTGAAAAATCTCAAAATAGTAAAAGCAAGAAAAGCCCATTACATGATCTATTGGCAGAAGATGTACCAAAATCTAGTGAAAGAGATGGTACAGGCAGTATGCTCCCCTCACAAAATATAGCTGTTCACTCAGAACCAATAGATGATGGAGACTTTATTGAAGCTAAAGACACTAAAAGAAGCCGGAAAAAATCTGCCAAATCAAAGGGCTCGGGAGCTAAGGTTTCAATGCCAGTTGCTTCTAGTGAAGTGCCCATAAGTTCAAGTCACATTGAAAAGGTAAAAAGCTCCCGTTCTGTTCAGCAGGAGAAAGAACAACTGCCTTCCATTCCTTCAGGACCCTCTCTTGGAGATTTTGTTCTTTGGAAAGGAGAGCCAACAAGCCCATCTCCTTCTCCAGCATGGACTACCGATTCTGGTAGGATTCCTAAACCGACATCATTAAGGGACATTCAAAAGGAGCAGGAGAAGAAGTCCTCTGCAGTACACCCAAACCAAGTGCCTACCCCTCAGAAATCACAGCCTGCTCAAGCTGCACGGAGTAGTGGTTCTTCACGGCCAATTTCAGCTTCATCTCCATCAAAAACTGCACCTTCTAGCCAGATAAACTCCCAAGCTTCTCTGTCAAAATACAGAGGGGATGATGATTTGTTTTGGGGTCCAGTTGAGCAGCAAGAAAATAAGCAGTATGACTTCTGTCTCTTCATTGTGCCTATGGTTGCTACTCTTTATATATTGGCTCGATTAATCTTACTTTCTATGATAGTACTTTACTGAAATTGTTAGTTTTGGCATCTGTTAATTTTAGTGTGTAAGCTACCAGACTTTGTTCTACATCACAACTATCTAGCAAAGTGCATAACAATGGGTGTAAGAAAGGACATGCTTTTGTAACTGGACAACAAAATTTCAGTGTTTATAACATCAAATTAAACATCATTCATTGTATTAAATAGTACTAGGACATCGCAGAAAGTTCCGAAAAACAGGGTGGTGATTGATTCATTTAAGATCTGGGACAAAAAACTTGTAATACTTGTTGGTCCTAAACTGCCTTAGACATTACCTCTATATTAGAGCATTTGTTGCATTTGAAAGTAAATATGCAACAGTAGGTGGCTGACTTATTATTTCCTTAATAATCCTGTTTTGATGGATAAGTTGATTCAATGTTTTATTATATTCTTTGTAAGCAGGTCAGATTTCCCTCAACTTGCTAGCCAGGGGAGCTGGGGTTCTAAAAGTGTTCCCATGAAAGGTAATTCACCTGGATCATTAAGTCGACAAAAATCTGGGAGTGGCAAACCAACTGAGCGATCTCTATCATCATCACCTGCCTCATCTCAATCACTGCTAAAACTGAAAAAAGATGCCATGACCAAGAATTCTGGTAAAGATATTTTGCTCATTCTTTATTTCAACGCTGTTAATTCCAAGTTCCACTTGCTTGGCAATGCTGTCTAATTTAGCCCCGTTATATATATCTGCTCCTTTTGATTGGGTCATTGATGATAGTTTAAATAGTGACTTCCTTTTTTAAATTTCAGAAGCCATGGACTTCAGAGTTTGGTGTGAGAATGAATGTGTTAGGCTTATTGGGACAAAAGGTATTTATGATTTCAGATTTGTTTTCCATGCTATGTTTTAATGGATTAATACAGATTTAGATTGATTAAGAATGTTAACTGACAAATCTATTTCACCAAATGTTATTTTGTCCCCTAAAGAACAGTTCAATACTTCTGTGTGTTAATGTACTCGGGCATTTGCTGGTCGCATTATCTTGAACTTCTATCTAATGTCATTTTGACTTATTTTTGGGGTGGCAGATACAAGTTTCCTTGAGTTTTGCTTGAAGCAGTCAAGATCTGAAGCAGAGATGTTTCTCACAGAAAACCTGGGATCATATGACCCTGATCATGAATTCATTGATAAATTCCTCAATTACATGGACTTACTACCATCAGATGTTTTGGAAATAGCTTTTCAAACTGTGAATGATCAGAAAGTTGCTGGAGGCATGATATCTGGAAATGCAGATGTACAGGAGCTAGGTTACACTGATGGATCCTTCTCAAAAGGTGGAAAGAAGAAAGGCAAGAAAGGAAAAAAGGTCAGCTCTTCAGTTTTGGGATTCAATGTCGTGAGTAACCGGATCATGATGGGTGAGATCCAGACGGTAGAAGACTAATATTAACACAGGTTATTGCGGAACGTGTAAATATGTTTTGGCCATACTTTGTATTTTGTAAATAAATTTTCTGTTTTATTTATTTGTCTAACTTTTTTTTTTTTTGGCTTTTTTAACACACTAACAGTAGCAGCATCAATTGTATCTGCTCAATCAATTTTGTTGTCTTAATGTAGAAAATTTTGACGTTTGATCTCGCTGACAAACATAATCTTGTGTCAGCCTTAACTTGATTCAATTAATTTGCTGTTTATCTTTTGTAAGCAAGCTAATTGATTCGTGGGCAGAGTCTGTAGCATGTAAAGGCCTGATTGGAAAACTGTTCTGTTTCTATCTCTTGATTTTATATTTAATTACCTTTTTATTGTTTTTGTTTTAAAAAATTGTATGGGGAAAATGACTTAATTGTTTATATAAAAAATAAAAGTATGAAAACAGAAAACAAAGTGAAAATAATGTGATTTTAATAATTAAAAGTGAAATAAAAACATTTTTAAATCAAATGGCTCTTTCAGTAACTATGTAGTTTGAACATCTGACATTTTATATTAACTTTTTTTCTATATATTTTTAAAGTAATGGTTGCAGTTACAATTGCTTGCAAACAATAGTTGATATCAACAAAGTTTAATTTCATTGAGAGATGTTTTATTTGTGATTGCTAAATTGGTCTTCGGGTTTCATGGGGTGTTTTCTTGGTTACACCCTAAAATAACAGATAGGCAGGGTGGTGAAATTTGTGGAAACCTGTAAACAAATCAGTTTAATTTATCTTAATTAATTTCAACACTGTAGAAAATAGAACTGATTATGTCGTGAGAATCCCTTTTCTGGTCCATTAAGTACTTGATAGTTGATATTAGAATGGGCAACTTTATAGCATGTTCATTGGTTTGGTTATGTTTATATTTTCTATTAAAATTGTTCTTGTATGATTAAAAATAAAATAAAAAAAACTAGAAAATGAATATTTTTCAAACAGTATCTTCAGGTCATTTTCTCATTATTCTTAATGCAGAACTTTTCTCATCTGCTTGGTAAATGCATGACAACACTACTGCGATATATACAAAAATATGATCAATAGCTGCCCCTTACACTAGAAAGAATTTCAATCCTGAAACCTAAGATATTTATTATTCATTTGGGGGGTAAAAGGGACTATTTGGAATGCTTGCTCTTCATAAGCGCTCCGCTTTACTCTGAGACCAGCCCAACAGCATAGTGGTAAGTTCAATTTTTCTAGCTATTGGTCACTGTCGACTCTACTGTCCTATTCTTTGCTTGCTTAATTTTTCTTGATCCCGTGATGCTCTGCACATGCCCATCATGAAAAGTGAGCAAGTTGAATTGTAGTCAAAAAAATTTATAGCGTGAGAAGGGTTTTTTAATAAATTCATCAACCCAATTACAAGGGAAGTGAGAAGGGGAAGAAGACGATGAAAGTGTGAGAGGAAGAGAGGGAAACACATATTTAGTAATTTGAATTTTAATTAGCACATATTGGAGACTCTTAAAATCTGGAGGCATGGTTGACAATTTAAGTGAAAGGCATATACTACATAACATAGAGAAAAGGAGGATGTTAGTTAGCTCACCGAGTGTGATTGAAGAGGAAGAGATCTTAGAGACATCTTGGCAATTTCTGAAACGGCAGCGTCTCGGAGGGCAGGAACATCACTCACCAATTGCTCGTAAGCAGCTTCAAAAGCTTCCCACCAAAACTTGGGTAATCCAACGGAGTTTGTGTTTGTGTGACTGCGACTGTACACATCCCACATGTGCCTCACCACCTTCTCTCTTTCTTCCACTTCCTATTTTCCAAATAATTAACATGTCATGTCATCTCATCTCCTATTTTTATCTCTTAGCAATTGTAAAATTTATACTGTACATACCAGCACATCGAGATCTTCAAGAATGGTAGAATCGTTGTTGGTGGCGGACCATTTGAGTGTGACGGAGCCAGCGAACATGGACCAAAGAGCTATGAGGATAACCCCAGCTAAGACCCATAACAAGAAGTGCCTCTTGCGGTTGGCGTTTCCAGAATCAGCAGCATCATGGCTCCCTCTCTTTGTCATGGCTTATTGTGTGATTTGTAGATACTAGTTCGTTCACTTTTATATTTGTTTCGGAAGTGGCTTTCTCACAAACAAGGCACCAAAACGAAGTCGGTGGTGTATAGGTTAGTAAGGTGAAATAATAATAATAATAATATAATTGCATGTTTGTCTCAATTTCTACTTCACACAAGTAAGTCCAAACAAATTATAGTAGCAAAGTCGTAGTGGGTTTGGCACTTGGAAGCATCCCGAGTGCTGTGCTGTGCTGTGCTGCTGGTGAGAACTCGCAAGTCAGACATGGTTGACGACCCACTCAGGAAAACGAAGGCCAAATTCAATTAATAAAGGATGGAATAACTATCATGTTCATACTCGCCAACCACGCTGTCAATTGGTTATTTACTTTATTCAGATTTGACATTCCAGTTATAAAAATAAAATATACCAACATATCACCTTAAAAAATGCTACACATTAGAAAGAAAGAAAGAAAAACCAGTTTATTAAGATTTAAGCATAATTTAATCCAACTGCTGCATATTTTGATGTTAACTCAATTATTTTATATATTAAATTTAGATAAATCAGATATTTATAATTATGTAATTTTATTGACAAAATATACTTATAATTTTTAAAAAAATATATATTACTATGTTAAATTGAATTTATTTAATGAATTTATCTATAACGTACAATTGGATGATCATAAAGATAATATCATAAAATTCAAGGATTGAATTTGCAAGTTTCATATTTTATATGCATATAAAAAGAAAAAAAAGAAAATAAGTATACAAAACTCACTCTAGATCCCTCCCCTATATTATAATGGCTTGACTAGTTATCCATTAAATCAACACATTGCTATCCGTTGTGTTTACTGTGTTGCTCTTCCACACACCTCGAAATTATAATGCACATATCATTCCTCAGTATCGCGCTCCACTTCCACTTCATCAAAACAAACATGAAAACCTGGAAATATTAGCGTCTCGTGTATATTTTCCCCTCAACATTCAAAATCACTGCAAGGCCATTCCCTGGAAATATTAACATGAACGCATTGCAGTATAATATAGACCTGCAATTGTACTCGTGATATGTCAAATGTCAACGGTCCAAAGCAGTGATATCCTCGACCCCGATAGCGATTTTGTGCGCAATTGAAGTCAAAACACCTTGTACAAGTTGACAATTAAGGGGGGACAAACTCACAAATTGGGCTCAATACTTTTTTGGAGTAACATAAAGACAAGATACATGTGATTAAATAAAGCAAACTTGTCTAATATAACAACGAGCGAGGAAGTGCAAACTTTTTCAAAACAACAGCAAAAAAATTTTATTGTCCTATTTGCCCAGATTTTCTGCACCAAGGTTTGGTTCAAGAAAATGGTAGACAGGTAGTGCATTAAAAAAAATAGAAAAACAAACAAAACTCCAAAAAAAAGTCATAAGAGAAAAACAATCAATCCTCAACATGCACTAAGAATCTTACACATTAATAGAGAAAAGACCTCAAAAACATTATAAACAATTGAACATCAAGTCCTACATTATTTTGTAAGTTAAGTCATCCATACTAGAAATGAAAAAATGAGATAATCAGGTCACGAGGGCTTACCTCAATTGGTTGTGACGTGAGAATTCGTGTCGATGATCATAAATTATAAATCTAATCAAGATAACTAACCAACACCCCCCCCCCCCCCCCCCCCCCCCCCCCCCCACACACACATCAAGAACCAAATTTCATTTCCACAAGTACTCTATTAAATAAACAAAACCCATATTTGATAATTCATCAGAAAGAAGAAACCCAATGTCATCCCATTCTCCAAGTAGACAAGAAGCAAGCTTTTCACTTTTCACCTTGGATGTGGATAACAAAGCTAGAACCCAGCACCGACTAAAACCCCAATGATGCTAATTATTAGTAAGACATAGTAATATATTCTAGGAATACACAATTAAGATTTACAGTCTACCAGGATCAATCTAGAAACGAAGAAAACTGGGGGCAAATGATATTGCAAAGAACATGCAAATTTCATCCAAGGGAGCAGCAGTATTGTCACAAGTAACGCTGACTAGTTACTAGAAATCACTGAATAGCTACTCAGAAGTCAGCAAGTAGCAAATGTTCAAATCATAGAAAAGATTTGTATGTACAAACACAGAAAAGGTACTACAATGAATATATGAAGAATGTAACAAAGACAAAGATGCCGGTTTTTAGCATTAATGTGTAAACTTAGACAATCACCCATGCCCCACCCACCACTACCAAAAAGAAAGCCTTATACTCTATTGTTGCATCTCACACACAGATATTTGCAAACAATCAACACAATTGTTATGCTAAACTTGAAAATTGAAACAAATGATAGGAAAGACATCAGATATAAGTGGTGTTTTTGGTCTTCACAGAATTCAGTGCATAAGGATAAGAAGTTTTAACATCATTTGCTATCCCTTATCACTGTTAACATGGTCTTGAATAAAAGAATTTGGGTTAGATTCAAACTTATCACAGCTCGAGTCATGAGAGGATAAACAAATCCACATATTGTTACATTATGGGAGAGGGAAGATAGACAGAAAATCGCTCAAGTTTCATAAAATTGAACAAGTCTCTGAATAATTTCAGAAAAATTAAAACATGAATCTTGGTTAACACTTATGAGAATAAACAAAACACTTTAAATAGGGTTAAATGAAATTACGATTTAGGGAGGAAATAGACAGTTGACTTCAACCAGTATTCAGCATCTAAAATGGTTTACAAATATGCTGCAGAAACAGTGTATTATCCTCAAATCCCAAAGAGAAAATTGATTTCTCAGGAGTAACTAATTAATCAACATTGCAAGCAAAAATGTGGTGATTTGGCATACCTCATTTTCTCAATAACAATATATCATGGACAGCAGCAAGCTCCATCAGTACCTCATTATCCATCCTTGCACAAGTCAGCATCTAACTGTCTAGACTAACAATCTAACTAACTTTGTAACAGACTTAATACAAGTGAAATGTAATGTAAATGCACTATCTCTAATAACAAGCCTTTTAATGCATCAGTACCAAATAACAAAATGTGATGGTCATTCATTAAGCCAATGTTTATAACAAATGGGAGTAAAAGAAAAGAAGACTTGATTAAATAATATAATGTAGTATTCAGTACCAAAACAAGTAAAAATGCAATCATAATGTTGTATGATAGAATCCAAATGACAGTAAATTATTGATTCTCTCACTATTTCTCATACACATCACCTTTAATCACCCATCCAAACCCCATTATATCACAGAATTTAAATTATTCATCCCCTCAGTAAATGAAAATGAAACCAAAAAGCAACCAAAAACCAAGATGTACTCAATAACAATTTGGACACAGAAAGAATGAACAGAAGGAAAGAATTTCAGTAACTCAACAAACATTTTAGATTATAACCCCATTATAATTTCATAAATTGCCAAAGCTGAATGCAAGAGAAAAGCCAAGAGTACGAAAAAATATACATGACAGCTTAAAAAAAAGAGAGTATTCATTCAAACCAAAGACAAAGTGTGTTTCCCAGTATAACAGTTACAAAGTTAAATGAAGGCCATTGACATCAATCTAAGAAATTTATAACTAGAAAAGCAAAATGAATTTCAAATAAGCAATGAGCCTTGCATGCCCAAAACACAGCAATCCTAAAACCACTTAACAAGCTCCCCTTCAATCAATCATCAAGACTAAGAGGCTGAATGAGCAACATCTTGTTGGGAAACCATCTCTACAAAAAAGAAGAAAAACATCTAGTTACTCATCAAATCATAAGATTATAAGTAATAACATCCAAAAATAAGCATCTCATTACCTTGCTCAATTTTTTCAAACAACTCAAAATCTTCATTTGAAAATAATGAGAAAGGTGTTCCTTTTAGCCAATCTTGTAAGCAGACATGTGCTTCTATCATTTTAGGTGTTAAGGAACTACGATAAGGATCAAGCACTCTTACTCCAATATTAAATACATATTCTGTGGCAACAGTGGAGACCGGTATGGCCAACACCTCTCTAGCAATGTTTGCAAGGATCGGAAATCGGCTTGAGTTGAGCTTCCACCAATTTAAGACATCCAAATCTGAAGAGATCTCTATGGATTCCTCCAAATACTTATCTAGCTCAGATTTGGCATTTGCTTTGCGCCCAGTTGATTGTAAAAATTGATTCCAATTATATGGATCATCATTACCATCTTCATTAAATGATGCTTTTTGTGAACCACTTTGAGACCCTCCATTTGGACCATTATATTCTTCAAAAAGTGACTTCAAACAAGATTCAAGCTTCTCTTTCAAATTAGTTGCCTTGCTAGGATAAAATATTTGATTGATCGACCAATTTACATATTCCATTTTGTATCGTGGATCAAACACAACAGCAGTTAACAATAACATGTTTAGACCACTAGGATTTGCCAAGTACTTATCATATATTTTTCTCATCCTTTTTGCCATCATATTTATACTTTTATCTTTGGACTCACACATTTGACAAATTCTTTTCCCAATTCCAAATACCTCTAACATGTATATGTTACTAGTAACATAAGAGGGACTGGAAATGCGCAAAGTAGCTTTATAGAAGATATTCAAAAATGGCAAAATTAGTCTAGCATAGTCCCAATCCTCAGATGTTGGCACACCTTCACCCTTTCTTAACTCATCAACATACTTTTTGTTTTGCAACTCAAGCTCTACAAATGCTTCTCGTTGCATCAAAGCAGCCTCTAACATCAAATATGTCGAATCCCACCTATTTTCAAAGTCCAAACAAATTGTTTTATACTCAATTTTTTTCTTTTCAATGCATGCCTTGAATTTAGACAATCTAGAAGGAGAGGATCTTATGTATTTGACTGCTGCACGAATTCTTGAAATAGAATCATCAATCTCTTCTAATCCTTCCTTCACAACCAAGTTCAAAACATGTGTACAACAACGCATGTGAATGTAGTCTCCCTTCAAAACCAAGTTGTTCCAAGACATTAGTTTGTTCTTCAAGTATTGAATCCCTAAATCATTTGGCAAAGCATGATCAACTGTCACACTAAAAACACGACTCAAACCCCAACCATTCATGCATAATTCAACAGTTTTAGCCATAACCTCTCCTGAATGGCTTGTGACTTGGCGAAAATTCAGAATCTTCTTTTGTAGCTTCCAATTATTATCAACAAAGTGGACAGTTAAACACATAAAACTCATATCTTGACTTGAAGTCCACATGTCAATGGTGAGACATACTCTTTGATAATGCTCAGAAAGAAACTTCTTTAAATTTGTTATTTCTGTATCCCAAAGTGTCAAAATATGACGCACAAGTGCAATGCTTGAGGGGACACTAAATCTTGGTTGAAGAAGACTCAAAAACTTCCGAAAGAATTCATTCTCCACAAAATAAAAAGGAAGCCCAATGACCACAAACATCTTCACAAGTTCATTTTGACAAGCTTCTTGGTCAAATTTAGCATATGAAGGGGAAGAACTAACATTTGCTTCCACAATCGCCGTTGAGGACAAAGCTGATTTCTGCCTTTTGTTTCCATCTTTATCTAGGTTATCCTTGCATCTCTTTAAATGAGCATGCATGGCACTTGTTCCATTTTCATACTTGATTAAGCAACCGCAATAGTTGCATCTAGCTCTCTTATCTAAGTCAGGCTCTGCAGTAAAATGATTCCAAGCCTCTGACCGATTTTTACGCACATTAGCAATGTTAGAGACAGCTAGTGGAGTAGGAACCAGATGTTCTGATGTGGCTGAAGCCTCGTCTTGGTCACCCATTGATCTCATACAAGTGCTGTTGGTTGGCATTGGAAATTGGAACATAAAATCAGTTAGTCAGTTTTTCCTAAAATACTTGGTATGGCCCTATCTAATCCCATTAGACAAAAAACTTTTTCTTCACTTGGATAATAGTTATTTCTTAAATCTCATACTTAATAAAATTTCAACAGTGTTTCACATTGGTGACTAAAGTAAAGAGTATGTTTTACTTTCACAGATCTGACAATTGATGAGTAGTCAGGTTTGTCCATAAATAACAAAAAGCAATCTGTGTAGTATTTTCCTGGAGAGCATTACCATGAGGTAAAATACAAACTACGATTTTATTAGTTGACTGATAACTAGTACTTTAGGTTCTTAACAGTTTAAAACTGCTAATAGGAAGAAAAACCAATATCAGAATGCAGAACATAATCCAAGTGTGATCCTCTTCAAATAGTCTGTTAAAAACCGAATTCTCGAGACATGAAGATATACATACACCCTGACAATTAAGTGCATGTAATTTGTAATACAACATAACCCAAAAGAACAAGCATATTCTAGCATGTATACTCTACCAACCACTCAGACAAATAATCAAAACCTGGTGCACAGACAACTCTAACAACGAAGCACACATGGACTTTTCAATTTATCAAAATTAAAAACAAAAGGACTTCAAAAATGGAATTAAATAAGATTAAAAATAAAATGTGGCACATAGAAACTATACTTACAGAGAAAAAAGTTCAGTTGAGTTTGGGGCAACAAGACCCGATAAATTCTGCCATTGTGGTTTGCTTTAGGAGACAAACTTAGAGAAGAAGAAAAGTTGCGGAGATCGGGACGAAATAAACCGATGAACTCAAATTCGAGTAGATGAAGAGATGAGGCTAGGATTATTGCGAATTGGGGTTTAGGGTTCGTAACTTTGATTTCTGAATGCGTTTTGCAACTGCATTTTGACGTTAGTCTTTTGGGTTTCGTTTCAAAGTTGACAAAATATGAAAATTGAGCATCTCAATTCTCAGAAACTCGGGTGCATTACAAAGTCAGATAAAAATAAAAATTAAATAAATAAATAAAAACTTTTCCATATACAAACTAACTTTTATCTGGGCTGGGCATACAATATTAAATTTAAGTAGAGTAATGATATATTACATGACGACTTCTACGGTGCACCAGTAAATAGGTGGTGCACCGTGCACAAGTATATAATATTGCTATTTGCAACCCCAAAATTACTATTCACATCTTTATGTGTTTAATTTTTTTTTATTGTAAGTAGGTTTTTTTATTATATATATATATATATATATATATATATATATTTAACTTAATGGGTTATTTTTTTTATTTTAAAGCAGTAAAATTACGTTTAAGTCCCAGTAATTTACTGTAGCAAAAATATATATTTAATTTAATAGGTTATTTTTTTTATTTTAAAGCACCGAAATTACGTCCAAGCCCCGGTAGTACTCTGAATTATTTTTGGACATAATTTCGGTGTTTTAAAATAAAAAAAAATAACCTATTAAATTAAATATATATTTTTGCTACAGTAAATTACTGGGACTTAAACGTAATTTTGCTGCTTTAAAATAAAAAAAATAACCCATTAAGTTAAATATATATATATATATTGCTATAATAAAAAAACCTACTTACAATAAAAAAAAATTAAACACATAAAGATGTGAATAGTAATTTTGGGGTTGCAAATAGCAATATTATATACTTGTGCACGGTGCACCACCTATTTACTGGTGCACCGTAGAAGTCGTCTATATTACATATCAAACACATTGGTAATACATGAAATTTTTCTTTATTTTTCTCTTATTTCCAACATCATGTCACATATTTTACTTATATTTCTGTCTTCTTCTTTTTTTCTCTTAAGTGTTAATTAGTAGTTAAGTATTAAATAATCATTTAAAAGTCGTCAGATTTGAATAGATAACTTTTAGTTTGTGTGTATTTTTTTTTTAAGAGATTTAGGTTGCATGTCTTTGATCTCTATACTTCTATTTTTTTTAATAATAACTATAGTGAAGTTTAAACTTAAAATTTTATACAAATTATTTAAATTTTTTACTATTAATCTTATTCTATTGGATGTTTCTATACATTTAATTTATGTTCTAAAAACTGAATAGGTTGGTTCAACCGAAAATAGTGAATCGATCATTTGTTTGGTCTAATAAAACAAAAACAAAAGAAAATAGACCATAGAGGAACAAGTAAGAAAAAATCGATGAACCGGTGAAAACCAGTTCAAACCATGTCAATCAAATACAACATAAAACTACATCATTTTGTATTTCTTGTTTAAAAAAGAGAGAGAAATGCGTAAAGCAAACCAAGGTCGTCGAGCTACAAGCAAGAGTGTGAAGACATTTTAAAGTTTAAACCATTGCATAGTGTCCATGGAAAAACATTCTTACTACTACTAGTCAGAAGCTTCATAAAAGACCTGTGGCCTCCAAAGGAAGATAAGATGAGGTAACGTGTAAAGAAATTTTGCAAGGATGAAAGAAATAAAAGGTTATGTGAGGTAAAACATGGAGAGGTTCTACAAGGATGATAGGAGGTAAAGTTGTAACGCCTATGTTTTTCATGGTCTAAGAGTGACTAAGTCCTTACATCTAATGGTGGTAATATTAGATTGCATTTAGACCATCAAATTCTTGTTCTCTTTATTAGTGTCCATTTGGGCTTGACAATCAAGAGACTAAGAAAATAGTACATATAGTAATTTTTTTTTTTTTTTGGCTTAAATGTGAATTTAGTCCTTATAAATTTGCATTTTTTCAATTTTGGTCCCTGTAAATTTTTTTATTCAATTGTAGTCCTTGTAAATTCGTACTTTAAGGAAATAAAATTGAAAAAATGCAAACTTATAGGACTAAAAATGAACAAAAAAAATTACAGGGACAAAAAATGAAAAAGCACAAACTTAGAAGGGCTAAATTCATATTTAAGCTTTTTTTTTTCCTTCAATTGGCATTATTTTTTGTTTGTTTTATATTAATAACATACTATATTATATATTGTATTAAAATTATTATTTAATTTCTATAAAAAAAATATTATTTAATTAGCACTAGTTCAATTATGGTTTAGTCACAATTGGATCATTGGACCATTGACCATTAAACTAATATTTTTACTGATTCAATAGCATTTTGAAAACATTGTTTTTAATCTTCAATGGCCTTCATTGTTAAAATTCAATCAAAATTATCTTAATATTAAAAAAACAACACAAAATTAGTGTATCACCAGCCTAACTTCCTTATGTGTATGTTTGAAAATATTTTAACGAAACTGGTCTTGAAATATTTGATCTTAAAAGTACTAGGGGTGTTATAATAGGTTAATCTAACTCAATTTAATCTACTCTTAACTCACTTAAAAATAGATTGGGTTGGTTAAATCCGTTTTATTGTTGGATTGAAAATTCCAACTTGTTATGGTTGGGCTGACTCACCAAAATTAGTAAAAAAAAATGAAAATAAATACTTTTATCAAAGAAGAAAGAGCAAACAAATTTATGAAATTAATACAAAAATCAAAATATCAATGGAAAAAAATTCAAATTTGAATTTACAATTAGCAAAAATCAAATTTGAATTTACAATTAGCAAAAAAAAAAAAAACCCTAATTTCATTTTATACCAATGAAGCGCATGTTTGAGTAACAGTTAAAGTCAGTCATTGCAACGTTCATTATAAGGCAAATTCAATGGACCAATAAAAAAGTAACAGTCTCGATCCATTGGCCAACGTAATTTTGAAGTACTCAAACATACCTGAAATCAAGTATCTTTAAAGATTGTATATTCAATTTAAATTCCAATATAATTAATTTAGAAAAACTAAATTAAATATTAAAAAAATCAAATTCGAAATTACAAATAAGAAAAAGAAAAGCCACTAATTTCGTCTTATTCTAACAAAATCATTATCTTTAAAAAAACATTCAGTCAAAAATTGAAGATTTTATTTTATTTTATATTATATTGATATTGACAATTTTTTTTTATTTTGAACGAGAATAATACTCAATTATATAAGGTATTTTAAGTGGAAAAAAAGTAAATTTTTAGATGATTTAAAATTTCTTATACTAAATTTTTTTGTTTAGATAATTTATTCAAAAAAATTTAAAAAGTAAAAATTCTAATAAAAATATAAATTTTTTTGGGTACAAAATAAAAAATATAATTAACTACAAATATAAATATAAATTTTACCTAAAAAATAAAAAATTTCAAAATTCTCCCAAGATTGTGGCTCTCATCTCGTCTCGTCTTATTCGACTATTCATTCGTTCGTAATTCGAGCGGGCTCTTGCTCTCTATTTGGTTCGTCTCTCTCTTAAGCTCTCTCATCTCTGCATTTCTTTTCTAATCATTTTCTCTTACAGAGTGCTGTCTCAAATCACCATTGAAACTCTCTTGTGCTTTAGTAGACAAGGTAAGAAACTACCTCACTTGTATCTATTTTCCTTGTGTTGATAGATAACATTGACCTGTCTGGCTGATGAATTTGTAGAACTGTATCTGCAGTTATCCCCTCTTCACATTGTGATTATGAGAGCATTAGTGTAAGATTTGCGTAGGAAAAAATGGCTTGGTCAATATAGTCAGTGGCCATTGTCTATGCCAGTTGCTTTCCAGAACCTAGAATCAGTGACTCTATTATGAAAGTATGAAAAAAGCTGAAATTACTTTATTGGGAACTGTTTGATTTGAACCCCTGACTTGCCATTGTGCCTAGGCTTAAGCGACCTAATCACTCCAAACTTATGTTTTCCTCTTCACTGTTCCCCCCTCTTTATTCACATATCCTTTCCTCTCTTCCATCGTTGCTGCACATATCTTCTCCAATTCCTGGCTATCGCACGTACATTTTGCTACACTTTCTAACCATTGTTTCCTCCTTGCTCCTAGCCGCATTTCCATCTCTCTTCTCATAAATACATAAAATTTTCCACTTAAATTATTACTCCCCTAATCAAGAGTTAAGTCTCAATTTTAATTTTAAACAACTACTCACTCCTTTAACCACCATAATTGTTGAATTGTATTATTACCAATATATTGTGAGCAGCCAGCAACAATCGAGACTCTTTTATATTGATAATATATGTGTGTGTTGTTCTGTGTCAATTTCTAATAACAACTGCAAGTGTGGTCTCATCCATCTATTCTTTTGAATATGCTATGAATTGTTAATGGCTATTAATGTTGTGCTATATGTTGTGGATAGTCAAGAAATGGACACTAGTGATACTTCGGTTACTTCAAGAAAACGTAAAAGAAATGAAGAAGAGGTGGAAGAACTTAAGGAGCAAACAATATTCATTGTTGTTAGTGCTGTTGCTATACTTTTGGGTGTAATGGCTTTTGGGTGCAGGAGTAGAGGGAAAAAGAGGATAATGCCCTTGATGAAAGAAGTGGTTGAGTCATTGAAAGAATTAGTACAAGAGGTGGAAGAAGACGTGGAAGAACTTGAGGAGCAAACAATATTCATTGTTGTTAGTGTTGTTGCTATACTTTTGTGTGTAAGAGTAGAGAGAAGAAGAGGATAATGCCCTTAATGAAAGAAGTGGTCGAGTCATTGAAAGAATTAGTACAACTACAAGTAACTAAAAGCTCTTCCATTGGATGAGAATGAGGATTGCATCTTGGCTTTTATGTCTTGATGCCAGATTTGAGGTAAATTTTGAACCCAGCTTATTCATATGTCATGTTATTGTAACTACTATATATGAAAGTCTAAGACTCTAAATGCCTTTATGCTTTAAGACTGGGCTGTTTTGCAGCTGTCCATGGGCATTTTTTTGTTAAAATATAGTAACACATTAACAAAAAAAACTATTTATATATAAGACTTGGCTCTACAAGTTGTTGAAATTCAATTACTGATATGCAGATTCTGCTTTTAGATTCATTATCTTAAGCCCTTTAATTATTTTTAAGAACAAAACATTTTCCCATTAATGTATCTAATAAGTCAACTTTCACTTAGCAACTCCTTTGTGGCATCATATGCCTCCTTTTTCATGACACTTTGTGGCTTTTGCCTTTTTTTCTGGTATAAGATTTTTTAATTGTGAGACAACTCGTTATGAATCAAACAGATAAGTATGAATCTTTCTTCTTTGATCACTAAGGTTCTTCTTTTGTGGGAGTGTGTGGTGTCATTAATTATCATAGTCATTTAGTGGGATTACTCATGAATCAAAATAGATAATTATGGATCTTCTTTGCCCACTATGTTTTTTTTTTTCTTCTTAAGATGAGTATGACCTTGGAACTGCTAATGAAGTTAAAAAATTATTAAAGAAATCTAATCTTAAATCTATTGTATTTTCACGCTATGTCCTCCCTAACATAACTAACATGATAAATATTGGTTATATCAGTGAGATTCAAACTT
Organism: Pueraria montana var. lobata; assembly: GCA_026413185.1. Classification (NCBI taxonomy): domain Eukaryota; kingdom Viridiplantae; phylum Streptophyta; class Magnoliopsida; order Fabales; family Fabaceae; genus Pueraria; species Pueraria montana. Next base: position 5,857,689 of record CM048652.1, read on the forward strand.
GTTTTAGTTGTCTATGATGAATTGATGTGATGGTTACACAACTTACATGATTTGGATCTCAATACCATTTGTGAGCATTTCCCACTCTTACGCTTTTAATCAATGATGACAAAATGATAATAGAGGAGTTACTTGAAATGACTAGCTATATAGGAGTGTAAAGAGCACGAATTGGTTAACTTACATTTAACCCCTTTTTCTAGACTTTTCCTTCAATTAAGATATGTGAATATCTGGTTGCTTGATTTTTACTAGTTGTTGCATGATTTCTACTTTGTATAGACTGATTCCTTACAATTCCATTGTTTATAAAACCTGAACATTTGCAGCATCAAGAAAGTGTCAGATTTGGACTCAGTTCAATCAAGGTTTTTCAGCAATGTGACTGTCGAAGTTAAGAGAAAGGGGTATTATTGACTAATAATGAAAAAATATGGTGCTATATTTTTTTGTTGATTTTTTACTGCGTTTAATATTGTAATTAGAGGTTGGATTTGTTTTCTTCATAATTGTTTTTGGGTCAGATACAGTAACTGGCTATGGTAAATATGAGATGAGTGAATGAAGATGGGAGAGTTAAACTTAGAACACCACATATAGCTTGATGTCCAAAGCTGGTATTCTAATATTATATGCTCGATCTTTGAGATTTCATATTACTAGTTTAATGCTCGATCTTTTTTTATGCTTTAGTTTTTCCTTCTTATTAGAAATTAAGATAGAGTGATAACTTACAATTTTATTTAGTAACTTATGTTCTGTCACATCATTTATTATTATAATTTTGATTTAGTGAATTCAAGCGGTATTATTTATTATTTTCTTAACACATAAATTTTATCCATCATTCCTGAACTTTGAATGATAATTTATAATTTTAAAGACTATTTTGCTATTTTATTAATTCCAATGACGAATTTAACCAATTATTATAATTTAAGGAACTAAATTGGCTATTTACTCTTTTAAAAAATGTCAAAAAAAATTATTCTCTAAATTTACTGATAAATTTGTTTTCCGCAGGTTTGCAGCAAAATAAACAGGTTATTAGTGTAGAAAATATTTTTTGAGAACGCGCCCCATACACAAAGCCCATACTCGCATTGGGGGGGGAGGGGAAATCGGCCAATTTGCATTACAAGAGATCCACAAGGCCTGCGCGAGATTTTCACCTTTCATTAGCCTCTTTAAAAGCTATCAACTAGTGAGGCAAAGTTATTCTAGACAATGTGGGACTTAGCTTTTTGTAATACTCTAAAAAAGTACAACAATTAGTATCTCTTTTTCTCCACAGAATATTCAATGCCTCCCATGCCATGGATTAACCTCCTTTTCTTCATACTAGATTAAGACCTTACTTCTTCCTTTGATTTTAGTGGAGCTTGTAGTACGATGAAATATAGGATGAGCAATTGATTTAATATTTTTAAAGAGTTTGTATTTATAAACTTTGCCTTTCTTATCAGAATAAATTACGCGTTCTTTCTTCGATTCAATTGAAATCCTCAACACAGTAGTCAAATTGCCAGTTTATTATTCTGTTATTTCTAAACGAAAATTGTGAATCCAACCCAACAATCTTCAAAGAAAACACATTTTATCTCTCACCCAAAAACTTCCCAAAATTGAATTACTTCCAAGTAGAGGATATCCATTGACCTCACCCATATACTCGTCTATGTTGTAGTATATACACTTGCTATAGTAGTAGAGGGGAAGCAAAGATCATAACAAGAAGCAAAATCCTATCCCATCCCCACTGCTTGCTCTGCACCTTCTTGTTCTCTCTCACCATCAGAGGGAGGCAGAAAGCAATCCATGGACAACCCAACAATGTTAAAATCAACCTCTTCAATCGTCCATGTTTCCTCAATCATCCTCTTGTGATTTTGCGCCGCACCGTACCTATAAAGAGTCGCAATCGTCCTCCCACCGTGCGCTATGTTAATGCCGTCTATGTATCTATAATCTTCAATCACCGACTCGATGCTCGTTTCCCAAAACACCGACTCTTTCCCTTTAACGGGCTTCATTTTCACCAACTTGGTGTCCTCGAATTTCACGAGTAGCCCCGTGCGTTGGCTGAAGTACCCCAATATCGTGTGCATTACGATTTCGGTATTCGACGTGCTCTGTGCCTGCAGAATGTGTTGACTCGTTTGTAACTTGAGCATGAAACAAACCTCGTTGTTAATGCTGTTCTCTCCTACACATTCTGCGTCTAGGAACAAGTTAGCCGTGCACCTTGGGTCCAGTCCCTGATAATAATAACATTCAGCCATGATGATTTAAGATAGATATATGTTTATGTTATGTGATTAAGCATTAATTGACTATGCATATATGTTATGTTGAGGAATGTTGATGACACTCTCTCTAATATTTTCTTTCTGATATTATCTATCTACGTAAGACCTACTAAAATTGATGATTTTAAATAAATTTTAACTAATTATAGAAAGAGTATTAAAAAAAAAAGTGTGTCATTAGCATTTCTCATGTTATGTTACCTGAAAGAAGCGGCGAAGGGGTCTAGGAGGGCCTTTGTTTGCATGAAAAGGTTGAGAAGAAGAGTGGTTCCAAGCTAGGTTACCGTCACTGCCAGCACAGACCTTATAACCGGAAACAACCAATTCCAAGCACCATAAATCAGGGTTCTTCTGCCATAACACAAAGCCTCCCACTTCAGGTTTGCCTCTTGATTGAACGCTTTCATCGTATTCATCACCTTGACGCATCTCCGACCCGCATATTCTCACTTGTCCCATTGCATACATACTTTCCAGTGAATTCAACGCAGCTACTCCTCCTGTCGCCGCCACGTACTGCTGAACTATGTACTTAGCAGTCGAATCTTGCTGCATGCATGCCCATTTAGTTTAATATTCAAAGCAGGTTTATAACCAATATGACAAATTGTTGCGTGTTGTAAAAGAATTTACCTTTTCTAGTTAATATATTGGCTAAGAGAAATGCTAACCCACTTTGTTATTGGCTTTATGGGGTTAAAAATATAAATCAATTGATGTTTATTATAAGAAACTAATATATTCATTCTAACACACTTTTTTACTTTTGATTTTATAAGAAACTTTATAAAATGTTAAATCTTTCTAATTTTCCTTTTTTATTTAATTTTTAACTAAAAAAAGTAAAGCTATATTTAGATTATCGTTGAAAATCCATTAGAGGATACCAAACATATTTTTAAAGAAGAAACTCTTAATTTGCTCTCATCGTACTTTTGGAAGGGTCTCAATGGTAACCCCCCGAATGTCTAACTTCCTAGTTCCTAATTTTTCGTAACATAATGTAGTATTACTCTTTTAAAAATTACTTTTCCATTTTATCTTTTTTAAAATTTAACTTCCTTGATTTCTTTTTATGAACTGCTTTCCAAATGTACTAAACTTAATTTCGTCTCCTTTTGAAAAGGAGAAAAACTAAAAAAATAAAATTGTATAGAAAACTACCTAAATATTTTAACACTCTAAATAATTCATAAGGTTCATATGTATGGAGAAAATTATAGTCCAAAGCGAAATTAACCGAGGCCGTTATAGATTTATATGGTCTAATAGAGTGGGAAATTGAAATAATAAGGCTTACAATGGAACAATCTTTGAGGGGGCGAGTCAAAGTATGGTCTGATGGAACCTGAAGAGGAATAAGGGGAGCACCCACAAGCTTAAGCAAGACGATGAATTCATTGTTTGAGGGTGCTGAGAGACCGGAAGACTTGTCAGCAACTTGGGCATTCATGAGAGTTCGGAGGTTCTGCCACCGATTGAACCCATTGGTGCCCATGCTGGTCAACATCTCCTCAGGAATTGGCACCTCAAGGACCGTATCCAAACCATCTTCCTTGTCAAAATTAGGACACAACTTCCTCATGCTTTGGAAGCTAGCTAGGAATATATTAAATGAAATAATCAAGAAAGAAGGAAAGGAATCCTTATGAGAAAAAACGGAAAACCCTTCCTCTTTCTCTTTCTGGGTAGTGGGTACCCCCTAGGCTGTGCCTGGGAAAGGAGGACCAAATGATTTTGTGTCTATGGAATTGTGTCCCAAGTGAAAGGGGAAGCAAGACACAGGACGTACAAGGTCTTGCGTTTTCTTTCCTAGCCGTTCCTTGCCCGTAGCTCTAGGTGCGTGCGTGCCAGGTGCCTTTAGCCCCATATATATAGTTTTCCTTTCTTTTCTTTCTTTACGGAAATTTAGCATGCACATAAAGGGTGATGTGTCTTCTTTATCTTTTTTTACTATTTTCCACATGTATATTTTAAAATAGTATGGAATCACGTGTCACAATTCTTTTATATATATATTCAAGGGGAAAAAAATGATAGATACTACTAATTTACTTTTTAAAGAAATGTGATCACACTTTAATGGGTGATATCAAAATTTAAGGCCGTGTTTGGATAATTGTCAATTTTTAAAAATCAAAATTAGTTTTTAATTTTAGTTTAGAGCAAATTACAACAACACTCGCTATTTTCTTCTTTTAAGTATACAATGGTGGTTGAATAATTACTAGAATGACAATGGATTAGTCCTAATAGTAGTAATGATGATAGTAATGATGATTACACCAATGACTCACTATGACAATAATTGTCACATCATTAAAGATGATAAAAGTGATAATAATAATGACAATGATGGTAGTAGTAACAATATAAGTAAATCATGATGATAATCATAGTGTTAACAATGGTTACAACAAGAATAATGACAACTATAACAATGATGACAATGACTATGGTGGAGGCAAAAGTAACTGTGACAATAGCAATTGGCCAATGATAGCAATGAATAGTGGCAATGATGAAATAACAATAGTTGCAATAATGATAACAATAACAATAATGTCAATGGAATGGTAGTTTTTTTTATCTACTCTTTATATATATATTAGAATATATAACTTTAAAATAAGAATTTCACTTTCCTCACCTTCTCAATTAGTTCATTATTTATTATTTGTATCTCTTTTTTCTCTCCTTTAAGTGCAACTTTCACCTACAGTCACACTAAGTAAATGGTTATTTAATTTATTTTAATTTAATTTAAATTATAAAAATTAAAATAAAAAATATTCTAGTACTCCAATCAAGTTGATGATTAATTCGATTATGTTATCACTAGTAGTAGAACAAAAACCAACCTCAAAATAAATAGTTCTTTTAAGTTTATATTATTTACTCCCTGAGTCCTCTACTTTCTATATAGGAATTTTTTAGGCTAGCAAAAATACTTAAATAACCTCTTATACTTTCTTGACACCTGTTATTAATAGGGCTATTTTAGACATTTAACTTGCTTTGAAAAACAGAATCTGGATAGACAGGTGTCATCATTTAGATTTTCCAGCCTAAACACTCTTCTCTTTTAATAATATTTTCATTTATTTTTTGGAGAACAAAAAACAAAAAGTGAACCACTTTTTTTTCTTTTTACGTTTTCTTCTCTCTCTCTCTTTTTTCTGTTTTAAGTTTTTTTCCTTTTATTTTTTTACGTTTTTTTTTTCTTTTATATTTTTCCTTTTTACGTTTTTTTCTTTGTTATTTTGTTTTTATGGTTTAAATTTTTTATATATTTATATTATTATATTATATTATTATTATTAAATTTTATTACAATTTAAAAAAAATTATATTGATTAGTTAATGTATTTGCTATAAAATAAGAGTTAAATGGTGATACACTAACAGTGTAAAACTATTTTATACTGTCAACCAATCGCAATTCATCGTTGGTATAACTTTTAAGGTAGTTATTGTAAAAGTCAACAAACTTACCATATATGATGGATTGTAATTGGATGACGGTGTAAAAAAAATTTTACACTGTCCGTGCATCACCTATTTTCTCATAAAATAATATTTGGATTCTATGTTTAATAACTTTATATGTGAAGATTTTTTTATTAATATTAAAATGATAATGTTAACAAATTAAATAAATAATAAATTAATTTATTAAATATATTTTTGTTAAAGATAATGTTAAGTTACTTCTTCAATATTAAAAATTATTTTTAAGAATATTTTTAAATTCAAACACACGTAATTTTTAACAAGATATTTTCTTCACAAAATATTTTCAATAAGATATTTTATTTTTCAATAAGATTACTTATTACTTATTAAAACTAATTATAACATATTTAACTAATTTTATTTTTACTTTAAAATCTTATAAAATAATGTTTACTTAGAAATCATATAAAATAAGAGAAAATAGGTTATACACAGTGTAAAACAATTTTACACTATCATCTAATCACAATCCTCTATGTACGGTAAGTTTGTTGACTTTTATGATAATTACCCTAAAAGTCATATCAACGATAATTTGTTATTGTATGACAGTGTAAAACTATTTTACACGGTTAGTACATAACTATTAAACTCATAAAATAATTTAAATAATTTCAAAAATAAATATTCTATAGATTAATATTTATTTTATATGATTCAAACTTTTATACTAAAACTTAATTTAAACTTAATTAGCTAATATGTATAAATTAATTTATTAAATATATTTTTATTACAAAATAATTTTAAATTATTTTAACAATAATATTGTAAATTAAATTAGTTTTAATTTATTTATGATATAAACCTCAAATATCATTCATTGAAGACAATCCCGCTCAAGATCATTATGGACAACAAAACTTTTTTTCCAAGTATTTAACACAATTGTATATCAAAGACTCAACAATATTTATTTTTACTTTGAAATTGTATAAAATCTTTTTCCAACTATGTTTAATAACTTCATATATGAAAATTTTGTTGATTAATATTTATATAATAATGTTAAACTTTTTTTTACATAAATATGCAATAAATGTATTAAAATTAATTTGTTAAATATATTTTTATTACAAAATTGTTTTAAATTACTTACTGAATAATATCATAAATTAAATTATTTTTAATTTTTTGTGATAGAGAACACAAATATCGGTCACACGAGACAATCCTACTCTACACCATTATGGACGACAAAACCCTTTTTGCGAGTATTTAACTCAATTAAAACTAACCAATTTTATTTTTATTTTGAAATCCTATAAAATCATTTTTACTTATAATTTATATAAAATAATTTTAACTTTATGATAGAGAACATAAATATCATTCATGGGAGACAGTCCTACTCCACACCGTTATAGGCAAACCATTATGGATAACAAAACTCTTTTTGTGAGTATTTAACACGATTGCATGTCAAAGACTAACCAATTTTTTTTTATTTTGAAATCCTATAAAATTATTTTTACTTAGAATTTGTATAAAATAATTTTAAATAAGTTGGACAACAAAACTCTTTTTGCGTGTATTTATTTTGTTTCTTTTTAAGTTTTCGTCTCTTTTTTTTTGTATTAAGTTTTTTACCTTTTATTTTTTTATGTTTTTTTTCTTTTATATTTTTCCTTTTTTCTTTGTTTTTTTAACAGTTTTATAATTTTTATATATTTATATCATTATATTATTTATATTATTATGATTATATTAAAATTTATATTCTTAAAATATTGAACATAATAATATCTCCATTATTACATTAAAATATGCTATTATTTACATGAATGACAAATTTAAATAATTACTTATACAAATTAATTACAATTTAATAAATAAAATATATATTGATTAGTTAAGATATTTACTACAAAATAATATTTGAATTCTATAATATAAATTAAATTTAGTTTTATTTTTTTATGACAAAAATCACAGGTATCATTCACGAAAAATCACTCTTTTTGACACCATTATTGACAAAACATTATGGGCGACAAAGCTCTTTATATTTTGACTCTATATTTAATAACTTCATATATAAAAATTTTGTTGATTAATATTTATATAATAATATTAAACTTTTTTTTTTACATAAATATGCAGTAAATATATTAAAATTAATTTGTTAAATATATTTTTATTACAAAATTGTTTTAAATTACTTACTTAATAATATCATAAATTAAATTATTTTTATTTTTTTATGATAGAGAACATAAATATCATTCACGAGATACAATCCTACTCTACACCGTTATGGGCAAACCATTATGGGCAACAAAACCCTTTTTGCGAGTATTTAACACAATTGCATATCAAAGACTAATCAATTTTATTTTTATTTTGAAATCCTATAAAATCATTTTTACTTAGAATTTGTATAAAATAATTTTAAATAATTTGGGCAACAAAACTCCTTTTGCGTGTATCTATTTTGTTTCTTTTTACATTTTCGTCTCTTTTTTTTTCTGTATTACTTTTTTACCTTTTATTTTTTTTATTTTATATTTTTCCTTTTTACTCTTTTTCTTTGTTTTTGTTTTTTTTGTTTTTACGGTTTTATAATTTTTATATATTTATATTATTATATTATTTCTATTATTATGATTATATTACTGTATTATATCTTTTATTTATAAAAATTTATATTCCTAAAATATTGAACATAACAATACGTCCATTATTACATTAAAATATGTTATTATTTACATGAATGATAAATTTAAATAATTGCTTATACAAATTAATTAAAATTTAATAAATAAAATTTATATTGATTTGTTAATATTCTATATTATAAATTAAATTTAGTTTTATTTTTTTATGATAAAAATTATAAGTATCATTCACGATAAACAACCCTTTTTGACACCTTTATTGACAAAACATTATGGATGAAAAAATACTTTCTGTGAGTATTTAACATAATTACATATCAAATACTTAACAATATTTATTTTTACTTTGAAATTCTATAAATTTATGTTTACTTAGAAGCCTTATAAAATGATTTTAAACAATTTCATAAATAAATATATTATTGAATAGTATTTCTATTATTTGGTTGAAATTTTTATACAAAAAAATAATTTAAATTTAATTAGTTAGTATTCTTATACAAAATAATATTTTGACTCTATTTTTAATAATTTAATGTAAATAAATTTTGTTTTTTTTATCCAAAAAAAATAATGATATAAAATGAAGTTATTTTAAAAATAAATATTTTAATTTACAGTAAAGTTATATATTTAAAGAAAAGAATAATATAATATAAATATCTATTTAAAACCTTAATGGAAATTTGATCCAAATACTTGAACAAAAATATTAGTTTTTTAAGTATTTGTTACAACTAATATACTTTGTTATAGTTAGTTAATATTGTATGATTATGTTAATTAAAGAGAAAAAATATCTACATTGGAGAACTTAATAGTTAGTAAATTAGTACATTTTCTTAACAAAAGACAAAGATAATTTTAAACACATATAATAACACGTCACATAAGTGCTAATGAAATATAAATTGTCTATTAGAGATTAAAATAATAATTTATTTTAAGTAATATTGATTTCAATAGTTTGCATCTAATTTAATTATTTTTTATTTTAAATTATTCAAAATATTGTTTATAAATTATAATATTATAAAATTAATATTTTTTTTACAAGTATAGTTGTAAAACAATTGAATTATTTTACCATTTAACATTTTAAAATTACAAAATTAATTAAATTCAACAAAAGTTAAATTCTTTTAAAAAATTTATACATAATAAATTCCACATACAATTTTATAAATATTTTAAATTAAATAAAAAATATATATGACACTATAACTAAATATATGTTCTCTGCTTAAATACTCTTTTTCACTCTTTTTGTTATTTTGAGAACTTAATTAGTTAATTATGTTTGTTTCAATAAGAATATTTAATTTTATAAACAAATATATTTCAAACATACGTGAAAATAAGAATAACTCGTGCGAATACACGGGTACCTTACTAGTTTTATAAGAAAAAAAATCCTCTCCATTTCTTTTCCTATCCACCTCTTTCACTACTGTGATTTTGGATAAATAAATTAAATTGAGGGATACACATAATAGAGGTTACCATTTATTTTTTTTCAAAATCACAATAATAAAAGAAATGGAGAAGATCTTGAGCTTTTTATGAAAAGGAAAAAATCCTCTCCATTTCTTTGATGGTTATTTTTATTAGATGGGTGGAAAACATTGGATTAAATACCTGGAATGTTGTCATTTCTGGCATGGTCCAAATAAACAATTAATAGGAATGAGATTGAGACCCGATGCTTGCATGGTGGGTGTTTTTACTCGAGCTGGAAAGCTCGCAGAAGCAGCACAATTCATTTCTGGAATATCAATTGAACCAAGTGCTAAAGTTGGGGTGAAGTTTAAATGGGCAAGTTTGCTGGAGCCTAAAAATACTGAGAGAAGGATGAAGGACGAATTGTGGAAGAATTGTTGAAAACAAATTTTTGAAATGGAAAAAAGCTGAAACTAAAAATTAATAACCGAAGGTTTTGGTTTTTAAAAACTTTAAATCTTAAAACTAAAAATCACCACAAATATGACCTAAATTGTTAGAGATGCAATTTTGGTTTTCCTAATATTGCTCGCATTTAGTCTGCAATCCGCATAGGTATCAACTGTTCACCAAGGTCTAGTTTAGTTAGTTAGTAAGTGCTTGAATTATCGTAAACCTCTTAACACCTGTCTTCGATTCCTACAAATGAAAAAATAATTATCAATTGTTCCTCACCTCAAAATTCCATTCAATAACATTAGTTAACATAAATGTGACGAAGGTATAACATATTATTGTTTTGTATAAATTAATAAAAGACAAAGTATAGGGGGCGTTTGTTTCACGGATAACTTTTTTAATCTCGAGAATATTTTTTTCTGGGAATATAACATGGGAATGTTATTCTTGGGTATAATTAAAAAATGTGTTTGGTTAACTATTAAAATAGGTTGGAAATAATTTTTATATTCCCAGACATAATTAAAACATGTGTTTGATTTAGTTATTTTTTTTCCTGGGAATATATATTATAATTATAAAATATTCTTATTGTGTTAAAGATGATTTTTTTTAACAGAGTGATACATTACCTATTTTCGCAAAGGAGTTACATTCAGATTGCCAATATATAATTAATCTGCCGAAACTAGAACTCTGCAAATCCATAACATGTAATCAAAAAGCCTATACAGTAAAGTAACCCATTCATTTACATGTAACATTCATTTCCTATTTTGCTTATCCCAATCAATATATCTATCATAAATTTAAATTTGCTGCCAACCTCCCCAAGAACGAATTAGAAATAATAGTATTGAGAGGGTGAGGTAATGGGTACAAAAATGGTATATTTGAATTTTTACTCATAAAAATGATTCATGTCCTATGGGAATAAATTTTCCCTACCCCCTTCACCAGGATTAAATATTGGTTGAAGGTGAGATTATAGTTTACCTAGAAATAAAATATACCAGGATTAAATATTTTATTACTTCGTAACAAATGCAGGATAATTTTTTCCCCTCTTGTATTTCCAAAATTAAAAAAGTTATCCATGAAACAAACGTCTCTTAAGAAATATTTAAATACCAAATATGGATAAGAACATCCCGTGCAAAGGCCGAAGGCTTTCTACATTAGGTGGATTTTGCAATTGTTTGGAAGTGAGTAGCAGTTGTATGTGAGATGATATTATAAGAAATACTTGTTTTTATCATTTTTTTCAAATGATTGTTTAAAAAAACAAGTTAATGTAAATATATAATTTATTAAGCGTTTCTATCAAGATGTCACTGAAAATATAAAATAAACTAATATAAATACACACTACTTAATGCGTGTTTGAATTAATTTATCTCTAAAATAATCTAATATCTTTCCATGACGCAAACAGGTGTGGACTGAGTCAAAATTGCCCAAGAATGTGGCAAGGCATAAAATTTCAACGTTGTTTGGAAATCCTTGTCCATTTGTCCACGTACGAAGTATGATACGTCCGACCCATCTGGTTACCAAGTCTCTGTTTGAATTTTGTCCCATTGTGCACCTGGTGGGAGCTATGGTGCCAAAATATAAAGCCATCTCAGTACGTCGAAATGTAAGTGATTTATTGATAAAAAAAAGGTTGAAGAGTGATAGGGGGACAGGGATGGGTTCATTCTTTTGCGGTTGGGGATATGCTGTGTTGAATTGGTCAATGTATTGCTGGACACGCCTTGTTTTCCATCAAGATTGAGCCTTTCATATAATATTGGAGACATGACATCCAGTGGCGTGTTTTAAAAGCCCCCTCCCCCAAAAAGTTAAAATCTCTGGTGGAATTTCCTTTTGACATTTTAATTTAGGCTTAAATAGTATTTGGTCTTTATAAAATAGTGAGTTTTTTTTAGCCCTTTTAAAATTTTTGTTTTGATTTTAGTCTTAATTTTTTTTAGTCCTTAATGTTAAGTAACAATGATAAATGATAATGTAATGTCATTAAGGAATTTGACAGACAATTACATGTAATTTTTGTTGATAAATTATGTTTTTAAATTCTCATTTATTTAAAATAATTGATGACATCAGACTAGTTGATAAAAAATTTAAAATAAAAAACTTTAAATGGCTAAAATAAAAAACACCCTATTTTATAGATAACAAGAGGTTATTTAAGCCCTTAATTTATTCACCCAATATATATAAGATAATAAGACTGCTGTGTTTCACATAGTGGCTCCCCTTTGCTGTCATGATGGTCCAAAGAAGCTACTTTTAAAGGAGGTAACAGTTTTTATTTGGGTTAATTAAGTTTTTAGTTCCTAAATTTTTTTAAAATTCGATTTTTATTCTCTAAACTTTAGTTTGATCGATCAAGGTTATTAATTTTTTTAAATATTTGATTTTTAGTTCTTAAACTTTTTAAAAATTTGATTTTTAGTCCCTGAAATTTTATTAATTCAGGGACTAAAAACCGAATTTTTAAAAAGTGTAGAAACTTTGACCGGTCAAAATTTTGTTCAGGGACTAAAAATCAAATTTTTAAAAAGTTTAGGGACTAAAACTTAGATAACCCTTTTTACTTCAAATCTTTTATAGTGTTAGATTACTTGAAGGACTAATCTATTCATCAGTTCAAAATTAGCATATCATTAAATGTTACCATATATATAGTACGTATTTAATATTTTAATTAATTAGTTGTTGATTACAATTAGGTGATTTTAGATAAACTTTTCTATAAATATTTATATAAGTTAAAATTAATTTATGTATTTTAACTTTTATAAAAGTATTCTCACCTAACTTTTCCAAGAAACTAAGATACATAAATTAATTTTGACTAATTATAAAAAAAGATTAACTCATTTTATATTTTTATTGTTTTCTTCTATAAATATTTACAAAGAAGTTTGACATGAGAATATAACAAACGCTAGGGATATAAACTGAGTGACTATAAAGCAAAAGATGAACGCAACGGAAAATTTATTAAACCTGAATTCATTTGAAAATGTTAAATTCAGTGGCTGTTCGGCGTTGGGTATATCATCTACGAACACTTTTCGCATAACATTTTGCATACTAAGTTTTCAACTGTTGACAATAAGCGTATAATCTATAGCATTGATGCCAATCCCTTTGCTTCTGCGAACGTGAGATTCTTGCAATTATGTGCATGTCTTCATTGTGTAGCTGGACCCCTACTTCACACCCATTTTGGAACAGCACATCCTGAAGGAATTCCAATTCCATGACCCTTTCGGCTGCAAACCACACGGTTTACTTCACTTAGATTCAGTCAGAGACCATCGTCATATTTTCACTATTAGAATTTGGGTCCCACTATATTTTGTCCTTAATATTTAATATTACTCTATAGTCTATACATGCCGGCCCTAGCTTCTTATTCTATTTTATTTCTCTTTATAAATATATATTCTTGACCCCTTAAGTGTTTGTGCCATCTTCTTAATTAATTAGCATCATCATGGCCAAACGCTTCAAACTAAAATTCAATATCCCTTCGTTTCAAATGTGTCGCTCAAAAGACCTTTCCTCTTTCCCTGGAAACCCCGTTCCTGCCATATACCGTCTTTCTCCCGTTAACCACAACGCACGTGACACAAGGCATCCAAACCTTCCTTCTCCGTCACCGTCAAAAACAGCGTCCATCGCACAGGGATGCAAAATGTGCCGTGACAAGGAGAATTCGAGGAAAGTGAGATCCAGAGGCCGAAAAAGCACGTCCAGCGTTCCGTCAAGAAGGAGCGATTTTCTAATCGATAACATCGAGGAAGAGGAGAGCGAGACTCTGATTTCTTGCATGACAAGTTTCTCCGACGAGTTTTGTCTCGGCGAGGAGAAAGATTTAAGTAGGCAGAGAAGGAAGGTGAGCAGCGTAAAGAAGGTTCGGAGTGTAAGGTTTCAGAGTTCGGAGAATCAAAGAGGAGCGGAAACAACGGAGAAGGTGAAGAAGAAGAAGAAGACGGTGACACGGAGCAGTGTGGAGGGAAAGGTGAAGGAGAGTTTTGCGGTGGTGAAAAAGTCGAAGGATCCTTACGAGGACTTCAAGAAATCGATGATGGAGATGATAACGGAGATGGAGATGTCTGAGGCCGAAGATTTGGAGCAGCTTTTGCAGTGTTTCTTGGCTTTGAACTCGCGGAGTTATCATGCAGTGATTGTGCGGGCTTTCATGGAGATTTGGCAACAAATGTTCGTTTGGAACCCTACGTCGATAAAAAATCTCCAAACGGAGGTTAAAACTGATATGGAAAAGTAATTTGTGCTTTTGTTTGGGGTGCTTTATATGTGAATGTGAGATTAATCTTGGGATGTTTGGTTTGTTTTTTCTTTCAAAAATGATTTGTTACACCTCTGGTTTGTTTTTTCACAGTGAGAAAAAGAAAGAACAATTTAGGCGTAATAATTGATATGATATGATACAACGAGAGATTGAGAGAAATGATTAATGTTTATAAGATGTTTATTGTAGAAAATAATTCATACATGATTTTTTTTTTTACAGAATGATTCATACATAATTATTTTTTTGCTTTTAATGCGTGTTATGTGAGAACTGAGAAGCGAGCTTGTACGTGCATGATGTATAATTTGGTTTTTTTATTTAGATTTTTCTTAGAAAAAGCATACCATGTTGTAGGGATGACGTTCTCTTTATTTCTTTAAAAACACCCACCATCTAATATCACCTTCTGTCTTTATTATAACTAGTGCATGTATCCCGTACGATGCACAGGATAATTGAGAAGTGATATTTTTTATTATTTTAATAAGTAAATTATATTTAAAACATAAAATTGATGATAAAGTAAAAACATTAACAATTTAATATTTTTGTTATCATTAAAGCAAAAATATATAATAAAAAAACAACATTTATCTAGACATTCACTTATATAAATAAATTATTATGACACCTTAGGGTCCAATGGTTATCTAATATCAAACATTTAGTTTTAAAAAATAATGCATTTCAGAAAGCAAGTAGGAACCAAGCCTTTGGCAAATGGTGCAATGGCATATAATATTTTTCAAAATTTTAAGAATACAATTCTAATTATTTTTTACTACTTCAGTCAGTAAATTTAAAATTATTAATATAGAATTACTAATTTAACCCCAAAAGAATTTATAACTTTTTTTAAAATGTTTAAAAATTCAAGAAAACATTTACTGTATAACAATTTCAAATTAATAAATTTGAGTCTTGTTATTTAATGTAAACTATTCATAAATTCAATAAAACATTTATAAATTTTTTCTACAGTTTAAAATTTCAAAAAAAAATTATAACAACTTTTAAATAGATAAAGTTATTAAATTTTAATCTAATTATTTAATCTAAACTATTCTCAATTTCAACAAAGCATTTGTAATGTTTTTAAAAAGTTTAAAATAGTTTTTAAATAACTAAAATTAGTAAATTTCAATTTAATTTTATAATCTGAACTATTCTCAATGTCAATCAAGTATTTATAATATTTTTTAAAAGTTTAAAGTTTCAATAAAGCTTTTATAAAGATATTTAAATAATTAAAATCATTAAATTCAAAATTACTTATTTAACCCCATTTTCTTAGTTTGAAGAAAATATGTATAATATTTTTAAAGGTTTAAAATTTAATCAAAATATTTATTATATAAAGCATGTTTAGTGCATACAAAAGGTTATAAACTAACTTAAAGTAAATAGATTTTTGAATTACTTAAAATATAACTTCAAAATTAAAACTCAATAGTGGGAGGCTATTATAACCATAACTTTTATGTTTTCAATTATTTAAATTTTCAATAAACCTAAATCACTATGTACAAAATTCATACTGTCAAAATATATTAAAAAAATTAATAAAATTCTCATCTTATGTTTTTGAATAACATGACGTGTGTAAAAAAAACAGAAAATTAAATATAAATTCAAATCTAACAGTACATAGTAAATTATTATTTATAATAAAATTCGTTACTGAATAATATTATTTACACGAATATTGAAATAATGATTATTATTTATAATAATTTTTTTATTAAAAATATTATATATTATAAAAAAATATCAATAATATAATAAACATAATAATATTACTGATCTGTAATAAAAGGGTTCTCATTATACAATATACATACATATAAAATTAGTAAATTTAATTTTAATTTTTTAATCTCATCTATTTTCTGTTTCAAAAAATATTTAAAACATTTTCTAAAAGTTAAAATTTTAAGAAAGCACATTAATAATTTTTAAATAAATATAAATTAGTAAATTTGAAATGACTTATTTAACCCCAACTATTCTTATTAAAAATTTATAAGAATACAAAATATATAATACCCATTTTAAAGATAAATTATATATTTGCATTTGTTGTAATCCCAACAAATGCAATATATAACTTGTTTAACCCCAACTATTCTTATTAAAAAATTATAAGAATATACAACAAATGCAAATGTATGTCCGTTTGTCAATGCCAAAGAACACTAAATATAGTAATCGTACAAAGATATAGAAAAAATAAAATTGGAAATAAATAATGACAGTCATTTGAGGGAGTCTAAGTCATTTGACGAAATGTTCAGGAGGAAAATTCTTTAATTTAATTAGCTATTTCATGATCAAAATATTTGAAATTTAAATTTAATTAACTAATTAATGTCCAAAATTATTTTAATTAGATATTTCTTGTATTATTTATAATGTTTTTTTGATCAATAATATAATAGAATTGTTCTTATCCCGTAAAAATAAATATCAATTATTTATTTATCCCTTTTTAAATTATTTTTATATTTGATATTAAATATTATCTTCTTTTAAATTATTTATCAATTATCTATATATTAAAACTTACTAAATTTAAATAATATAATTTTTTTATAATATGAATTGGAGTAAATATTTAAAATATTAAATTTTTATCCTCTTTTATTTTATTTATCAATTATCAATATATTAAAGCTGACTTGATTTAAACAATATGATTGCAATGCATTTAAACTTAAATGATATTTTGAATTTGGTACCATTTGGCTGCACAAATTCATGATTAATTAGCATTTTGAAGGTACTACACAATTATAGGAATGTAATTAAAATATTAAATGGTATTTTAATTGCATCTTTTATTATTAAATGTTACTGTTTTAAACTTTTAATACATTTAAAATTACAAAAGTAACCTCAAAGTTTTGGGTGGAAAAAATTTCAGCCATGTATATTCCTTTAAGTAATAAATGATGTTTAATTAATTTATTCATCAGTATTAACTATTAAGAAATTTGTTCAATTTAGTTAAAAACATTAAATTTATCTTAAATTAATATTACCTTCTTTATTATAAGATTCAAATTTAAAATATGAGTTACTCCTTTTTATAAGGTCTAACTAGTTTGATGAGCCGTGTCATGCACGGGCGAATTATTGTACTAATTAATATGAATTTATAATTATATATAAATTATAAATTATATATAAATTGTATTAAATTATAAGATGAAATAAATTTTAAATTTTTCCAAACATAAGATAGATTGTCAATCTGCCAAATGCGTGGTGTTCAAGTACATTAATCAAATTGTACTTGAAAATTATATAATTATAGTAATATAATTCTATTGTGCAAAATATCATGAAAATGAAAACAAATGATAAACATAAATATAATAAACATTTTCATTTCAAAATGAAATTTGAAAGGAAAAATGTAAAATAAATGTTGTAAGCAGGACTTAAGATTTTGATTAGCAATGTAATTAAAGGGTAGTATGCATGAACTTTTTTCATTACCCATTTTCAACTAAAATATTTTTATTAATTTTTATCATTAACATGAATACGAATAAGTTGCCCTTTCATATAATAAAATAAGATATATATATATATATATATATATATATATATATATATATATATAAATGAATAGGGAAATCATTATGTCATTTTTCTTGAAATAAAATTGACAAAAGATTAACAAAATCATTACAAAGTCAAAAGTTTTATGAATATTTCTTTTTATTTTAATTATGAGTGACTAATGTTAAAAACACTTATTTTATTTTATTTTTATTTTGAGGGACACATTAAATTTTAAAAATATGTAATATATAATTTTATTTTAGAACATTAACATCACATATATTGGTCATATATTAAATCTATTAAGATATTAATTAATACATCTTTTAAAATATTAAGAACCTTTTAATATTAATGTATATTATCTGGTCTACTTAAAATGTAAAGGAATACAGTTAAAATAATAATAATAAAAATCTATATACATATTCCACTCAAATATATAAACTATTTTGCACCAATAATTACGTGGAGTTAATTGAGAATTTCACCAAAATATGTTTTGTTAAGAAAATAAATTTGAAAGGAAAATAAGTAAAATAAATGTTTTAGGTAGGATTTAAGATTTTGATTTACAATATAATTAAATGGTAGTATGCATAAACATTCTCCATTACCTAATTTCCAACTTAATGATTTTCATTAATTCTTATTATTAACATTAATATAATCGAATAAGACATACAAATGAAGATGAACATCATTAAGTTAATTTTTCTTTGGATAAAATTGACAAAAGATTAATAAAATCTTTATAGGAGTAAAACGTTTTATGAATATTTATTTTTATTTTACTTAAAAGTGACTAATATTAGAAAAACTAAAATATCTTTCTTTTTTCTTAAGACGGACACATGAAATTTTAAAAATATATAATATATAATTTTATTTTAGAACATTAAAATCACAAATATTGATCATATATTAAATCTTTTAAAATATTAATCAATACACATTTTAAAATATTAATAACCTTTTAATATCAATGTATATTATCGTTCCACTTAAAATGTATAAAAGTTCAATACGGTTAAAAAAAATCTATATACATATTCCACTAAAATATAGAAACTATTTGACACCTAATGTAGAGTTGATTAAGAATCTCATAAAAATATGTTTTGTTAAGAAAAATAAATTTAAAAGAAAAAATGTAAAATAAATGTTGTATGCAATATTTAAGATTTTGATTTTCAATGTAATTAAAGGGTAATATATATGTGTGAACTTTTCTACGGTTCTACGTATAAAAAAATTAAAGTATTTAATACCATAATTAAATGCAATTTAATAAAAATTTGAAATTAAAATTTACCATTATTCAGGAAGTTTAACACATTTAATTTTGTTTATAACTTTTTTTTAATATGTTTTATGAATATTTATTTTTTTAGTAATGGAAAAAAGAAGAGTCCTTTGAATGATATGTTCACCTAATTAAATTAAGTAAGAAAAATATTTACTTATTTTGACTAATTTTACATTTTTAATAATTTTAAATGGCTTCAATTTATTATTTTAATTTTGTAAGATTATCATTAAATTTTGATTCAACACATTTTTTGTCAAAAAAATTTGCAACTTATATGCTGATTTATTTTTTAAAAACACTCATATATTACTAAACAAATTAATTACCATATTGAAAGATGTTTTGTAAAGACACAAATATAGCTGAATTGATTAAAGAAGGGTTTTGATTATTCTTTTTTTTTTATCCGTAAGAATAGAAGACAGTACCAAGGGGTTTATAATACTCACGTACCCTGGTCAACCAACTGAGCTAGACCCCTTTGGTGGTTTTGATTATTCTGATGCAAAATCAAAGTAATCAAGACCATAAATTAATTAAGTTTGATAATGTTTTGAAATTCAAATTCAAAAATAGGTGAATTTATGTTAATTTTTTGTTTTGGTAAATATAGGTGAATTTATGTTAGTATGTTTTTTATTATTTTATTGAGAATCTAAAGTATTTAATATCGTAATTAAATGACATTTAACAAACATTTGAAATTCAAATTTATCATTGTTCATGAAGTTGAACCCATTTAATTTTGTTCTTCACTTTTTTAATATGTTTTAATTAACATTAGGCTTAATTGTAATTTTTACCCCAAATTTTTTATTTTTTGGCAAATTTTACCCCCCAAAAATTAATTTGTCGCATTTTACCCCCAACTTTTTAAAAAACTTGTAAATTTTATCTTTCACTATTTTACTGACGTGACATGCTAAAATAAATGTACTTTTTACCCTCAACTTTTTACTTTTGGTGAATTTTATCCCTAATTTTTTACTGTTTGGCAAATTTTACCCCAACTTTTTTATTTTTGATGAATTTTACCCTCACTTTTTATGTTTATGTCAGCATGTCACGTCAGCACATCAGTATAAAGTAAAATTTGTATCTTTTTAAAAAGTTTGGGATAAAATGAGCTAAATTAATTTGTTGGGGGTAAAAATTGTCAAAAAGTAAAAAGTTAGGGGTAAAAAATACAATTAAGCCTTAACATTATGTCAAATTTTCTACTATGCAAATTATTTTAATATATTAAGTAATTTTTTTATTAACCAATAACATTATGAAATTTAAATCTTTATTTTGCTTTGGATCACAAAAGACATAAACCAATATCATTGTATAGATAAACAATATAAAGAAATAATACAAAATAAAAGTAAATGTATTAAGAACTTCAAATAATTACAAAGTAATTTAAACCGGTTTAAAATTAGAGACATAATACATTCAATTGAAGAAATTTGATGCAAATAACCTTGCATCTGAACAAATTCAAAATTGAAAATACTTAAACATCAAATCATTAAAAAATACAAAGATAAATTTAATCTTTCTCAACTTTGATAATCTTTTTCATCTTCTCCATTTCAGTTTGACTATCTTCATTCACTGCCTTTTCAGAAAAACTTCTCTCCAAATAATTTAAATTTGCAAAATCTCTGGACAAATCAGTTGCTTCCACATCTCCACACTTTGATTCATTGACAAAAGTATCTCCAAATTTGGAATCACCTAATGGGGAGAACAATAAAATTTAGTATTTAACAATAAGAACAACGAAGATAAATTAATAAACTTAAGCAAATTTTTAAGAAAAAAATGGTCCATAAACAATACTCACCTGATAGGGAGACAAAATATAAACCGCTTGCTTGCTATGGAGGCAGGTTCTTCAATACGTTTCTCTTGAGGAATAGAGGTAGAGGAAAGACACATTCTGATTGTTGCAATTTATAATACAATGAATGAACGTTTGAGAAACCGTGCATTTAATACAAATTGTCGTTTTAAAAACTAGGAATATATGCATCAATTAAAAAGGGAACTTTCCAAATCATATAATTCTATATGATTTTATTTGAGAATATTAAAAAAGGCTAATGTTAATTTTTAAAAATATAATTTTATAATTTTATTTCAGAATATTAAAATAATTGATACTGGTCATATGTTAATTTTTAAAAATATAATTTTATATTTTTATTACATATATTTACTTGGGATAATAAGTATAATAATAGTTTTTAAAACTTTTTTAAGTAATTAAAATTCAAAATTTAAACGTGTTATTGAAATTTGAAACTTTTTAAAAGTATAATATCTTGCATAATTATTATGTTATAATAAAAAATATTTTCTGTGACAATCAATTAAAATTGATTTATAAAGGAATCAATTAATAATGATTGATTTGAATTTAAAAATTAAATTAAAATTAATTTATGCGACAATCAATTAGAATATTGAAGAATGAAAAGACAATTAATTTTTTAATTCTATATCAACAATCAATTAGGAAAATTGAAGAGTGCTTTGGAATACATTGTACCAGAAGTCAACACATGACAACATTGCACCAGAAGTTGACACGTGGCAAAAGTTTTCCCGAAAGTGAGTTGGAAATCTATATAGTATAGATAGATTTATGCGACAATCAATTAGAATATTGAAGAATGAAAAGACAATTAATTTTTTAATTCTAGATCAACAATCAATTAGGAAAATTGAAGAGTGCTATAGAATACATTGTACCAGAAGTCCACACATGACAGCATTGCACCAAAAGTTGACACATGGCAACATTGCACCAGAAGTTAACACGTGGCAAAAGTTTCCCCGAAAGTGAGTTGGAAATGTATATAATATAGATAGATATAGATATAGATAGATAGATATAGATATATAGATAGATAGATATAATCATATTGATATTTGATATAATTATAATACTAACTTAATTGTATAAATAAGTTAATAGCAATATTTATTTATCAGTTATGAAATATAAAAATAATCATAATATTAAGGAAATATTATTTTTACAATTTTTTTATTATCGTTTAATTACAATTACAATCAATAAAATAGAAATATTATTACAAAAATTGAATGAATCAATATCAGTAAACTTTTAAAATTACTTTAATTAAAATATTAATATATTATGTCCAAAAAAATATTATGTTGATTATCACACATTCAAAATATAATTTAAAAATTTGATTCTCATGATTTTATTTAAAAATGTAAAGTTGATAAGGATATATTAATTTAAAATTTGTTTATTTATCTATTTAAATCTGAAAAGAAAATTAATAAAATATTAAATTAAATGTCTTACCAATATTAAGATTGTAATTGTGCTAATCAATAATTAATTATTGATTATATATTGATACTAAAATTAGAAATGTCACCAGAAGGTGACACGTGGACAACCAGTCCTAGTCAGCAACTGTATTTTATATAATATATAGATAGATATATATAAAATGTCTTGTACAATAATTAAGTTTTTTTACAAAATTTTCCTTATTAAGATCAATTATAGATTTTTTTTATAATTTACGCACCTTGCTTGACCAACTATTCACATGGGTAGTTTCAGATGTAGAGTAACAGGACAAAAATGGATGAGTAAAAAACAAAATATCCATAAACAAAAAAAAGAAAAGGGATGAGTAAGAAAATATGGGATAGAAAAAGAAAATCCAAAAATATATATACCAAGCACCATCCCTCAAAAGGCATGCCACGTACAAACTGGACAAAATGATTTATATTGCTATATGTCACATACAAACTAATTAAAAGACCTTTTAAATTTCAATTCATCACTAATTCAAAGATAAGGATGATACATAAGTATAAAAAAATAATCTTATTTTCCAATTCAAATTCCAAAGATAAAGGCCACTTTATAATAAGGACCCAATATGCTTCTTATGGCAAAATGTGAATTTGGTTAATTAACACTTATATTAATATTGATCCTTTGCAAAAAGGAAAACACATTTAAGATTACCATTAGGATCCATCTTGCGCACGTGCCAATCCAGGTTCTAAATCATATTGATGATACATGTAAAAGTTTGCACATATTGAAAGTATATCCTACAATATAAGAGAATTTTATATGTGAGCCGGGTAACATCAAAGAGAAATAATGAACTAACAAATATAAAAACAAATATTATATATTTTTTAGTAAAATTGTAGTTATGAATTACTTGAATCTATGGTCCTCACTCCTCAAAAATGTGATATTCCCACTGTAGTTTGACATGCAGTTTGACATTTCCATTGTAGCGTGATTGTGATAGAATGACAAAATTATCAGAGGAAAAAGAGATAGACTCACAGTTGAGGGTGAGATAAATTTTACACTAAAAAAGAGGAAAATTGATCATTATTTATAAATAAAAATTACGGAATTAGCTTCATTATTTAGAGAAAAATATTAGTTAAAATAAAAATATTAATGATACGTTTAGAGGAAAGCAAAATTGTTTTAGAGGAAAATATTAACCACAAATATATAATAACAATAGTTACGGAATTCATTGTTTATAAATAAAAATGATCTCATTTTATTAATTTATATATATATATATATATATATTTTAAATTTGTTTTTAAATTTGTTTTTAACCAATTAGGCACACCCTTTATGGTGAGGAAAACTAATCAATTACACACATTCTTTTAATCAAGCATTTAGTTCCGTAAATTATTCCCGTAAAGGTCTCGTTTTAGTTCAGGTTTCAATTATTTAGTTTTTTTTACATAAATTTTCAATTATTTTGTTTTAAATCAAGTAATAATTACACTGTTTTAATTAAAAAAAATCAATATTGGACGTTTTGAATCCATAAATTTTCAATTAATATGTAACGTAAATTTAAAATTAATATGACATAATATGTTGATGAATTAATATAAAAAAACATGATCTAAAATATTATATGACTAAAATATTATAGTTAAAAATAATATTATATTATATTTTTAATGTGATAAATAAGGAGAGATTATAGTATTTAATTGAATTAATTCAGGCAATAGAATAAAAGAGTATAAATTTTAATTGAATTAAAATTTACTTCAATTCTAGAGAAGTTATTATATAATAATGACATTTAATTGAATTAATTCAGGCACTAAGATAATTTTTAAAATTTAAAATCATGACTGTTGTGGATTGTGATAGAATTCAAATTTTCATTTAATATTTAAATTATTGTGAATCTTTATTGTAGAATATGAAATTACATTATTATCCTTAAAAATTTTGGCGGGGAAAAAATTCTACTTGGTGTATATTCATTTAAATAATAAAGGATGTTTCATACATTAATTTTTTTTATAAAAAAAATGTCCTTATTAAGACTAGTTATAGAATGACATGCCAATGAAAGAAGCATAACCTATTAATGTTTGTTAGTTTTGTTCACATGGGTAGTTTTGGAAAAAAAATAATATAAGACAAATTTAATGCTTTCAATCAAATTAACCAAATTTTATCCTGGTAAATTAGTTAATTGGATCTTATAATAAAGATTGAAGGTAGTAATTTTTTCATGTGAATGAATTTTTTAAAAAGTTTAAGACTAAAAACATAATTTATATTAATACATGTATTTTTTTAAAAGGATTAATTATACATATAATGACAAATGTATAATAAGTACCTTGAAAGGGTTAATTTATTTATCATTACAAAAAATGAGGGTTAATTTATTATAAGTTTGTTGTCTTTTTTTAATAATTACTTGAAAATTTATATAAAAAATGACTTTTAATCCATGCAAAAATTTTTACACTAACAATACATATTTATTATTTTAGTTTTTTTTTTCTGGATCAGAGATCACAAGTGTTCCCTAATTTACAGGATCAGAAACTAATTTCACTTGCGATGTGTGACTATCATTGACCTAAGAAAATTTTATACACAGCGGAATTGAACACGGATTTCCCACATGTGAACGCAAAGGGATCTTACACCACTACATCAACCTTATAAGTTTTATTATTTTAGGTTAAAACAACTGACAATCATTCCAATATAAATTGTAATAAATTAATTTGAAGATTTGGCTTTATAATCAAATTGATTCGATGATCAAAGAACACAACAAAAATAATTGGAATATATGATTTTTTTCCTCTCAAATTTGTATAATCCTTGTCCGATCCCAATTATTAATAAATTGGGAAATTGAGTCAAATTTCAATAATTTAGAGGGCAAAAATGTAAACACGTGAAAATCGAAAATCAAACTCAGTAAAAGAAAAGGAAAAATAAATAAATAAAATAAAATTATTAAGTGGGTTCATAAACTAGTTGAGAATTTTTAAATAGATTTTTAAACTTTTTTTTAATTGAATTATTGATCATGTAAATTTTCTTTAATCAAATCCTTAGAATTTTTAAAATCATAATAAATTATCATTTTTGATAATTTCATTCCATCGTAAATTAATAATAAAGACCTATATTGGCTGAGAAAAAAAATAAAGACCTATTTTTTCAATTCAGGGACCTAAATAATTTTTTCTTATTTAACGGCCTATTTATTATTTAAGGACAATTTAAAGATTTCTAAATAGTTCAGGCCGTACTTAATAATTTAACTGTAAAATAAAAAGAGTTACAACTTACAAAAGCGATGTCCCTTGGCGCGTTTTCCCCAAAATTTCGAAAGCATTTGCCGCCATTTCTTTAGGTTACAATGATGTGACGATCCGCTCTTATTTGCCGAGGCTAGCGGCGTTGGTTTCCAAAGCGAAAATTGTCCTTCAGTCAAACCCAGACCCAAACTCAGATCAGAATCAGCCATGGAGAGCGACGACGACTTCGAGCTTTTGCCTCCCTCTCCCGTCCACGAACGAAAGCTGAAGCGCTTGAAGAAAGCAGCTAGGGCTCCCGAACCTTCTCACCCACCTACCTCTCCTCCCAATTTTTCTGATTCGGGAAACGCCGAAGAACACTTGACGGTGTCAAACGCGGAATCTGGGCTCGAACCTGAAACGTTGGGCCCAAGCCCATGCCCGAGCCCTCGGCCTGACACTCCTATAGGTGTAACCGTCGACGACGATGGTTTGGGCGCGAAGAGGGTTCTGGATTTTGATTCTGTGGGCGAGGAACACGGGAAGGTTGCCGAGGAGAGCGAAGAAGTTAGGGATCTGAAGACCAACGAAGAAATCAGGGATTTGAATACCGATGAAGTAGAGAGGAAACGACGTAGTTTAGATGACTTACCAGAGAAGAAAGAAAAGAAGAAGAAGAAGAGAATCGACGACAGTGATGGCAGTGAGAAGAAGCTTAAAGAATCTGCCACCAATAAGAGAAAGGCCGAGAAGGTGCATAACTGAATATGCATTTTCCGTTAAATCGTTCTGAATTTTGATGCATCTGGTTTTAGATTTACTAATTTGTAGATTCCGTGATCCAACAGGAAAGACGAGATACTCTGAAACAGCTTCGAGCGGAGTCTCAGAGGCTTCTTCGAGGTATGAATCTTTTTTGAAGCTCTATTCGGTGTTCGATCTAGTTTTGTTTTGAGTTTTTAGTTTACTAACCCTAATAGTTCACCGTGCTTTGAATAGAAACTAGAGATGCTGCTTTTAAACCTGCTCCTCTGGTTCAGAAGCCGATTTCTTCGATATTGGAGAAAATTCGGCAGAGGAAATTGGAGATTTTAAAGAAGTAGGTGGATTTGGTTTAATTTTGCTTAGCACGCATTTTTTTTTTGTCTTTTTTTAAACCTTAGAAAGCACACTCATCTGTACTTGGTTTGCAGATCTTCTGATAATGTAGAAAAGGCTGAACCAGAAGAAACACCACCTTCTAGCCCTGCAGCCGCCAAGAGTGATTTGGACAAGTCACATATTGGTGAATCTAATGATGCTGCAGCTAATTCCAACTCTGAAAGCATTCCTTCTCCCACGGTAAGTCAAATTGTGCATTTTATTGGGAGGTAATATTCCATTTCGAATATACAATGCCATTGGGTATTTTCTTCAGCTCAAAATAGCAGAAGGTCTAATGCATTAGTTTTGGTCAAGTAACCCACTAGAATCGGTCTAGTAGTGGGGTTTGTTAGTTTGCATGAAGTTGTAGGTTTAAACTTTGTTGCCATTGTACACCAAAAAGGTTTTGGTGATGTGCTTTGACGGTGGTATTTGTGTCTGCTATAACTATTTTTTATTATTATTGATTAAAGAAATTCAATATAAGTGTATAAATTGGAACATTTGAAATTCTAAACGGGACATGCCATTTATTCAATACGATTGTGTTTCTCAGTTCAATTATTTAGTTAGTTTATCTGATGTGCGTTTCCCTCATGTTGAGATGACATTGCCATCTAATTCACTGTATCTGTTGAGTTTCAGGCCAAGGATTCAGAATCTGAGCATGCATTTCGAGCTCCTATTGGTGATACTCAGGTTTTCCATCAGCCATTTGCCAAGATGCTTGCCTTAACTGTAGATATTGTATACTAATTGCTTGTCTGTCTGTAATTTCTAGGAACTCTTCTCTGATTCTGAAAGAAGTGATACTAAAGACGAGGCTGTAAATGAGAAGTCTAACAACCCTTCAGAAGAAGTGTTTGCCCCATCGATGCTTGCAATGAACTTGAAACTTGATTCTGCTCCTCCCGATGATGATGTGTAAGTGTTTAAAATTTTCTTTTGTTTTTTCTACATATCTGCTTCTGCTGAGAATTCATCGTGTTCAATTTCAATAGTCAATTGTCTATTATCACCACCTCTGACAATGTTGCTAATACTACTATGAAAAAATTAGCATTCTTACGTTGAGCTGAACCTAACTATCTAGTTGTTGTGTGTTCATAACAAGTATATAGAAACAATTCAAATAACAATGTGGTGTTCTTATGTTTGCAAACTCTTGTTATGATGTGAAAGCTGCAAATTGATATGTAATGATTATCTGCGGATCCTTTTCTTTGACAAATCATGACTTTTTTAATTTTTTCTATGGTAAAGGACCGGATCCTTGTTCTAAAAATAAAATGACAACTGCTTCTTTTTTCCAGTTCTTCTGATGAGGAGGACAATGACAAGGAGAACATAGATCCACATGTACATGTATCAGTTGACTCGACTTTACCACCAAGTGGTGACCCTGTTAGGGCTTTTGTCGATGAAGAAGCAGAAGAGGAAGATGACAGTGATAATGACCTACAACGTTTCCAAGATAATGAAGGTGAAGATGATGATGATGATATTGAGGAACTTAAAGACATGATTGCCACTCAATATGAAGAAAAGCCAGACGATAGAGAAAAGCGTGACCAACTCCACCAGCAGTGGCTTGAGCAACAGGATGCAGCTGGAGTGGATAATCTACTCCAGAAATTTAATTGTGGTTCAAAACCAAATGAAACACCATCAACTGAAGAGGAAGATGAGGAAAGCAGAGAAACTGAAAATGATGATGAAGCTGAAGAATACACTGCCCCAACAGAAAGTCTGAAGACCACTCTGAAAAAGGTGAAGCAGATGATCCCACAGATGTTTTCAGATAAAGATGATAAATATGTATCATCTGATGATGAAGAAACTGAGGAGAAGCTAGCTAGACAATGCCTCTATCATAAAACTGTGAGTTCTCACTTCTAAGCAACCTAAATAAATGTGTAGTATCTCTTTTATAGATGTCTGCTGAAGCTTGCTATCACTTTTGTACCGAAGTTCATTGCATTTCCATCTGTGTACTGAGATACTCATGATCAAATAGGAACTGATCTAAATATTGTAATGTACAACAGGAAGAGAAAGCTAAATTCTTTTCACCAGCTGAGGACGAAAGTAGCAGGGAAGTTTTCAGTCTCATAAAGAAATTAAATGTGCCCGATACCAAGAGAAAAGGAAAAACTACTTGTAAGATCTATTAATTTCACTTTCACCACATTGCAGTGAGCAAAACCTATGCAATGTAATCATGCTTCTAGGTTGTGAGAATACTAATGGTTTCTGTCATTAATTTATGCTGCAGCCATCTTTGCTATGCCGAGCATTGGACAGAACATAAATATATCATCAAAGGTTGGTTAGCTTAAACTGCTAGATGTGGAACAAATGAAGCTATTTTACTTATTAAACGCCCCTTTACCCAGCAAAACTATAAAAAAGAAAAAATTTGTCACGTGTCATACTGTATGTTTAGATACTTATCTGAACATTTTCAACGATATAGTTGAATCACAGGAATGTGTTTTCATTAGTATCTTCAGCTATATATAAGGTGTCATTGCTTAGTTCTTCTATTGTATTGTAAATATTGCAGTCATCTTTTGTTGGCCGGGCTTCAGATCGTTTTATGCCCACTTCTCGAAAGCAGGGAGCATGCAAGGTCCGATCATATATATTTGGGCGAGATGACAGCAACAGCAGGAGTTCAATATTGATGTCAGAGGATTCTTCAGATACGGTAACTGAAATCAGTATACCATAAACCTTTTTGTGCTTTTTGAAAAATTGTTGCCATTACTCAGACTTCAGAGAGATTGATTTGAAACACCATTAAAGTAAAAAAATGAGTGTAAAATCATTTTTGCGACACTGCCGTGTTTGCTTCTTTGTCAATTTGCCAATGTCGGTAATGTGCTTCTTTCTTGATGAACTTAACAGATTCAAATGGAGAGCCAACCACCAAAAGTGGCTTCTGCCAAGTTCCAAAGAAATACACAGAACAAAAACACCACCTTGAATTCTGTATCTCAAGAGTCAAATGTATCGCTTTTTGATATATTAAGGAAGTCTTCACATCATGCAGAACACAGTTTCCAGAATGCCGAAGTTCAACCAAAGGACATATTTGATGCATTCAAGTTAGTGAAGAAGCCAACCAAGGCCGAGGCAAGATTTTGATGGAAGTTTTGGTGATATTCGTATGGTTAAATCTTAAACCTTCAATTATCATCTAATTTATTTCGATCCTTGAAATAATTGAAAAAAAAGAAGAAGATATCTTCTGCATATGTGAAGTAAGAGTCAAGTAACATTGTATTTTTGTCTATATATTTTTTTTTTACTTTTTTTATTTGTCTACTCTTGAAAGAAAATTCTGTTTCCATGTATTTATTTATTTAGAAGTTTAAAATAGTATCAATTTCAATTATGTTTTTATTTATTTTTATCTAAATCTTAAATATTTACTATAGATAAGAGATAAGTAATGGAGATCATATTAGGAAGATTAAAATTGAGTGAAATTAAGTTTGGTCTCTTTATCAAAATTAAAAGGAAATATTTATTAAAATAAATAATAAAATATTAAAGGAGAAAACAAGTGAAACAATTTATCAAAATGTAGAAAATGATAGTAAAAAAAACAATAGATTATAACTCAAATGTATGTTGAAAATTATAAACAATTAATTTTTATTTTATAAAATATATAGGACTTAATTATGTTTTTAGTTTCTTAAATTAAAGAGTTTGTTTTTTTAGTCTTTTAAATAAAAATTTATATTTTTTAATCTTTCAAATTAAAAAAATACTCTTTTTATTCTCATTAAAATATTTTTCAAATTTAAGAAATTAAAAATTATTATTTTTTATTTAAAAAACTAAAAAAATAAACTCTTAATTTAAGAGACCTAAAACATAATCAATTCAAAATGCAAAAAGACACTGAGTGCCTCTCATTTCCGTACTAAGTTATAAAATTATTTAGGTTTAAATACAATTTTGGTCCTTTTATTTTACACAATCCTCAATTTTAGTTTTTTTATTTTAAAATAGAGATATTTAGTCCTTCTATTTTGCACAATCTACAATTTTAGTTAGTTTCCCTATTTTAAAATATAGACATTTAGTTCCTTCATTTTGCATAATTCGCAATTTTAGTTCCCATATTTTAAAATAAAGACATTTAATCTTTCAATTTTGTAAAATTCGTGATTTTTGTCCTTTTGTCAAATTAAAAGCGTTGAACATTAAGAGATTAACGTTGACTACGATGTGATATGTGCTTTAGTGACGTGAAATTTGTTTAAAATAAATTATTAAGACTTGTGATTTTCATATTAGGACTTACAATTACTTTCGGCTATTAAAATAAATGGTTTTACTTTTTTTTTTAAATATATTTTTCATTAATTATTCTATTCAGTATTTAAAATAATTAAAAACTAAACAAATAAATTTGTATCACATCACTATATTTGAGTCACGTCAAAGTTGACGTTAATCTTTTAATGGTAAATGCTTTCAATTTGATGGAATGACCAAAATTACGGATTTTACAAAATTGGAGGACTAAATATCTCTATTTTAAAATAGAGGGACCAAAATTGTGGATTTTACGAAATTGGAGGACTAAATGTCTCTATTTTAAAATAGAGGAACCAAAATTGTGGATCGTGCAAAATAGAGGGACTAAATGTTTTTATTTTAAAATAGGAGGACCAAAATTGCATTTAAGCCAATTATTTAACTATCGTTTTAAATCTAATAATTTTATGATTTCACATGCTATGAACTATGAAGGCAGTGCACCGTTGCACACATGCAAGTTCCGAAGCCAACACCTGGCTGGAAATTGGAACGAAATGGACGTGAAAGGTTGAAATTAACTATTTAAAGAAAGAAAAATAATCAATTAATTATACTTTTTTTCCAACCTTCTCTTTTTTCTTATTTTTATCTCATTTTTTTTTTCTTTCTATTATTTTTCTATTATTATATCACTGTCACATCTGTCATTTTTTTTATTTCTATTCCAATCTATCTCAAAGTGGAATAGATGACCATTACCTTTTTTGTAGTGAACCTAAAATTTTGTTTAATGGAGAGTTAGAGATTAATCTTTAAAAATGCAAGATTTATTTAAGGAATCAATTTCTTTTGATAAATGTTTTTCTATATGCATATTATATAAGAATCAAACGTTGACCATTACTTCCCTTTAAAAAATCCATGTTTAAAAAACAAGTATTATTTTTTAAGTATTATTTGGCTCAACAAATTATTTTACACCGTCATCAGTTATTTGTGGTGATTGAATGATTGTATAAAACTATTTTACACTGTCAGAGTGTTATCATTAAACTCTTTTAAAAATGAGTTTAATGGTGATGTATTGATAGTGTAAAATTATTTTACAGTCATCTAATCACAAATTACCATTAATATGATTTTTAAGATAATTTTTTAAAAATCAACAAATTTACCATATATGGTGAATTGTGATTGGATGACAGCATAAAACTTTTTAGTAATGAACAATTTTAGTAATGATTTTTAATGTTGCTTTTTACTACACAGTAATTTTTCAATTAATTAAAAACAACTAAAGTGGTATCGTAATGTAGTAGTGGTATCGATAAAGAGTAATTATAAACATCCGGTCTATTTTGGGATGAATTGAGTGAAGAAAAAAAAAAAATTAAATATGATAAGCGATGTAATAAAATAAAATAAAAATAGATAGAAAGACAATCAAGTGAAAATAAGATGAAAGAAATTCCATTGATAAAATGTTAAAGTGAGAAAGGCGAAAGAGTGCGTAAAGCATTAACCTGAAGTAGTTACTACTCACACTATAAACATTGTTTCCCTTCCTCCTCTGCCTTCCTTCTAATATCTGAATTGCCAACAAAACAAAGAGAAAAATCTTTGCTACTCTCAAACAAAACGCGATCATTTCTCCGCCGTAGCAGTGGAACAATCTCCACCGACTCCGTTATGGACAACTCCGGTTTGTCCTCACACTCCTTTTATTCTAATTCACAGTTACTCCGTTTCGCAAATCCTTTCTATGTTTAAAATTCGAATCTAACCTCAAAACGTCGGTGGTTTCACCTGTTCTGAGTTCTCGTTCCCTACGCTTCAATTTCGCTGTAATCACGCGGATTCGGCGTTTCTGTGCGCTGTGCTTACAATTGCCGCGCCTTGTTTTTGCTTTCGTTTTTTTTTTTTTTTTTTCGTTCTGGATTATGTTTCTTATTGTGTTATGGCCTTAGAGACCTAACCGATCTATGGCGGTTATTAAGTCGGTAGCTGTGTAAAATGAGGTTTGAGAGGGCTTGTGTATGGAGAATATACATGATCCGCGAGCTTGTTCGAAATTTAACTGTGTGGTTATGTTTGAAATTGCTTTGTTCTGAAAATAATTTGAACTGAATTTATGTGATGTGAGTGAGGAGCTGTGTGTGTGAATTCTGTGAGAGGTTTGAAAGTTTTGTTTATGTGCAACTTTACTTTTTTTGTTTTAGTTTTCCCCTTTTTTTGGTTTACTTCTATATTTATTTTGATCTGGATCGGGTGTGAGTAGAACTGTGCAAAATCTTATAGCCTGTTTGGAACCACGACCATTATCCCCTAAATGCGCATCCCTGTTAACGCTAGCCATTGTAGCTTTTGAATCAAAGGCTGCAATTGGTGTATGTCTATACCCTTTGGACGCATTTCCAAGCACACATTTAATGAGTTCCACATAATGTATTTGTGGCAATTGGCTAGTTGCTATGCTTCACCTGGTTCAATGAGATAGTTATAGAAATAGAGTCTAAAAGAGAGGCATATTTGAAATTTTGTATTATTTTGACCTTTTGAGGAATTGGTCCAGTGGATTATGGGAGACTGTTCTGTTTCTGAAAACAAAATTGCAGAGAGTACATTGATTTTTAATTGACTTCTCTGAGGTGTTTCAATTTAACTGGTTGATGCGTCTGACAGGAAATTCTCAAGATGTGGTTGTGCCACCAGTTGAAGGTGTTGCTGGAGGTGGTACAGCTTATGGGTGGAATGATGGCAGCACACATTGCTTGAATGTCAAGGGACCAATTGACCCCACAGAAATTCCAACTAGGGATTTAGTGCATGTATGGTGCATGCCAAACACAGCAAATGTTGGACCTCAAGATATGCCCAGACATTTGGAGCCTGTTAGTATTTTTGTCGTATCTCATTGCGGTTGTTTATATTCCTATTCATAGTAATCTTATGGAGTTTTAATTTTATAATTACATGTTTTCTGTCAGCATGACCTTGCCAGTGTTTGTCGTTTATGAATAGCAACTGCACGAGTAATAATTGAAATGTTTTTTATTTCACAGTTTGTCGCATGTGATATCTTCTTGTAAATTGACTTTTCCCTTCGAAATTGAACAATTGCATGCTTAACTGCACTTGATGCATGCCTCAAAATGGTTTGGTATTATATGGTTAATTAATGCACGAGTTTGGCATGCCAATTTTTAATTCTTAGGAGTTGGGGATATGGATAGAATATTGCATGAGTTTGATGCACTTATGACTTTCACTTTTGGAACCATAAAGTTCTTTATGTTAGATTTGTGGTTGGAGTTTATGTATAAAGAAGTTGTAGAATCATATTGGACTGAAGAAATTATTAATCCTGAAACATTTGCTATTTTGCTTTTGACATTAGAGTTTTTGCTTTATCTTGTAGATGAACCTGCTGGCAGCTAGAAATGAGAGGGAGAGTGTGCAAATAGCTATCCGACCAAAGGTTTCATGGGGTGGTTCTAGTGTTGCAGGGACTGTGCAGATTCAGTGCAGTGACCTATGCTCCACATCTGGAGACAGGTTGGAGTTTTTCATATTGTATGGAACAAATACATGATTTACTTCCATTTTATGCTGACATCAATTTTGGCAGACTGATTGTTGGGCAGTCACTGCTGTTGCGGCGGGTGGTGCCCATTTTAGGTGTACCTGATGCTCTTGTTCCTGTTGATCTTCCAGTCAGTCAAATAAACCTATTTCCTGGGTACTTGTCTTGTCAACTTTCTTTTATGTTTTCTTCTAGAGTTCTAGTGCTGTGTGCACATGTTGCTGGATGGTTGACTACTTTTCAGTTTTCACTCTGTTTTTGGCATTCTTTTGCTTCTTCAGGGAGACTACTGCTCTTTGGATATCCATTGATGTTCCAAGTTCTCAACCTCCAGGACAATATGAAGGAGAGATTGTCATTACTGCTATAAAAGCAGATGCAGAGTGAGCTTTTTTCTTTTAATAATTCTGTTACTTCCGATTTTGTGTTACACATAATTTACAATTTCTGTTTATCGACTTTGTCAACTTTAACCACTGCACAGCTCTCCTGTTCAAAGTTTAAGCAAGGTTGAGAAACATCAGTTGTATAGGGACCTAAAGGGATGTCTTGATATTGTTGAGCCCATTGATGGAAAACCATTAGATGAAGTGGTGGGTTTTTCTTTTTTTTTTTATCACTGTTTCTCATTTTGATACTCTTGTTGACCTTGATATTATTATGGGTTTTTTATGTAAGCATCTCTTTTTTAGGTTGAAAGGGTGAAATCTGCAACTACATCTTTAAGAAGGATTCTTCTGTCTCCATCATTTTCTGAATTCTTTTCAGATAATGGACCAGTAGACGTAATGGATGAGGATGCCATTTCAAGTCTCTCTCTAAGGGTGAAGTTAAATCTGACTGTTTGGGAATTTGTACTTCCTGAAACTCCTTCACTCCCTGCTGTATTTGGTGTATCCTCTACCCATATATTAATTGTCAGACAAGTAAATCCATTTGATTTGATTTATTTTTTGCAACGCTTGTAGAAAATGTAACTGGTATTTATATTGTATTGTCTCAGTTGGACTTGGATCATTAAATGCTAAAAATTTATGGCTTACTTAGTTACTTCAAACAAACTGTGACTGAGGCATGATATTGCTGCTTTTTGTTCAATTAGTGCTGCTTATTTCACATTTTCCATTCACTGATGCACTTTGGATCTGTATCTTTGTGAAATTAGGAAAGTTTATTTGTTGCACACTTTTTTGTTTCCTTTACTATACACTAGATATCTGATACTGTAATTGAGGATCGCTTTGGTGTTCAACAAGGGACAGCTGAGTGGTACGAGGCATTGGATCAACATTTCAAATGGCTTCTTCAATATAGAATCAGCCCTTATTTTTGTAAATGGGCTGATGGTATGCGTGTTTTGACATACACATCTCCATGGCCAGGTATTTTTCTGAGGCAATAAGTTTGACAGAATCAATTCCAAAAGGAGAATTAATAGCATTGCTGAAACTTCCCTCTTCTTGCCATTGTAGCGGATCATCCAAAGTCAGATGAATATTTTTCAGATCCACGGTTGGCAGCATATGCTGTACCATATAAACAAGTAGTCTCCGGGTATACAGTCAGTTGTCCCCGTTCGCTTCTATCAGGTATATTTGCGATGAAAACTGATGAGATTCAACCCACCTGTTGATGTGCCACAGTAATGATGCGGCGAAGGATTACTTGCAGAAACAAGTTGAGATATTGAGAACCAAGACTCACTGGAGAAAATCTTACTTTTACTTGTGGGATGAGGTATAAACATGTGTGCTATCGTTTGCAATAATATAAAAATTCTTCCCTAGGATGACATCTTAGTTTAGATCTACCTTTATCCTATCTCTCTTTATCCTATCTCTGGATTGGATAGTGCTACTTAAAAAAAAAAAAAATCAGGAGAGTGACTCATGCAGTAGTCATTGGTTAATTGTTTTCATACTTTCCTGTTGAATAAAAATTTTTAATAGCTTCATTCTATTTTTACTGTCCTGTTAGTTAGTATAACTACGAACCAGGTCCAGTTTACTATGACCCTGATAAGCTGATTTGCTTTCATATTTTTTCCAGCCACTGAATTTGGAACAATATGATTCTGTTCGAAATATGGCCAGTGAGATTCATGCTTATGCTCCTGATGCTCGTATTTTAACTACTTACTATTGTGGTATGTGTTATCTACCTTAAATCACCTAACCTAATCTCTGCAGTTTTATGTGTAGACTACATGATAATTTCTCCCATTTTTTCCTAATGTAATTATCTTATTGTATGATTCTTGTTTTATGTAGGACCAAATGATGCACCTCTTGCACCCACTCCATTCGAGGCTTTTGTAAAAGTTCCAAGTTTTCTGCGTCCTCATAATCAAATTTATTGTACAAGGTATTGCTCTATATTGACTGTGTACCTATCAATAGTTTAGTATACTTTATTTATCGTGTAAATTCATGCTATTTACTATTTACTTAGCTTTGCCTATTTTTGACCAAGGGTATGGCAAAAAAAATATTGAAAGTTTTCTTTTTCTTTTTCATTTCTTCCAAGTTACACATGGCGTTTACATGTATTTTGGTTTATTGTTTATAAGTGTTTTATTATCATTTTTCGGGATTTCCTATGTCTATTTTATTATTTGTTTTTTTTTTCCTACTTTAGGACATAAGGACTTTCATTTTGACGTCTTTTTCCAGTTTAAACTGATTACGGATGTGTTTGTTTTACATGATTCTGCTTTCTGATGCATGTTCAACTCCAATCCTTCTTCTCTCGTAGTGGATTGGTGTTGAATGTGAGTGAACGACATTCAAACACATTCTACATTTGTGATCCAAACTTGGTATTGATATTTAATACATTTTTCTGTTCTCACTCCCGCAAATCTTCGGTTATGCAATTTCAAGTTGCGACTGGATGTTCCTGAAATTTACATACGTAGTGAAACTTTTTTATGGTGAAGCAATTTTTGGAATCTCAATTTTTGGGATTACTTGGTGAAGCAATTTTCAGGATCTCCATTTATAGTCAATGACACTAAAATGTTCTTTCACTAAAAACAGATTGCTAATTTTCGTTGAAGGACTTTGTTGTGTAAATTGGTTGTGTTTTGTTGTTTGGGTGAGAGGTTTTATGCTTTTTAGGGGACCGAAGACAACCCTTCTCCATTTTCATTGACCACATTTGTATTTTTGAAGCTTTTGTTATGTGGATCACTTTATATCCATATGCATTACTTAAAAATGAGTTGAATTTCAGTTAGGTTACTGAACTAGTGTTATTTTTTGGACACCTTGATGGGCTTATTTCTCAAGTCTCATTTTTTGTGCACTGGAAGAAATCATTTTTACAATGGTGAAAATAAAATAGGGAAGGAAGAAAAACAGAAGTCGTCTATCATAAAGCATGCTAAGAAATTGAAAGTGTCTTTGCAGTGAATGGGTTCTGGGCAATCGAGAGGACCTGGTTAAGGATATTATTGCTGAATTACAACCAGAGAATGGTGAGGTAATATTATAATTTCATTGCTTTTTCTTAGTTGTTATTTGGTTTGTGCACTAAATTTCTGCTGAGGTGGTTGATATTTATTGTTCCTCATCAATACTGGTTGAACAAAATCTCATAAACGTAAGTAAGCAATTTTATTTGGGTATATGATTTTTCACAATAATGGCCTACCTGTTTACTATGAGACTCAGCTCTATGTTTTGTTTGTTTTTCCCTGTTGTGTCTGCCATGCTCTCGGTTTTGGAAACAGCACTAGCATCAATGTTTTAGGATAGATTCTTATATACTTACTATTATGACCTTGACCTGATTCCAATATTGTAAGTTACTCGCGTTAACCTAAGACAAAATACTAATAGATCAGTTGAGTATGAACTCCCATTTTCTTTGATTCTCAACAGTCAACATGATTACATTGATGCAATTCCAACATTTCCCTCTTATAGATATTTTTTGGCTAAAGATGGTGATATTCATCAGCAATGGATTAAAATCATAAATCTTGATAAATGGGTGTACTTATTGCTGAAATAGTCAGTCTGTTGCACAGAATATTTATTCAGTATTTCTCTTTAGAAAAAATTCTGAGAGCTGAATAGAAGAAAGGTTTGATGTTTGTATGCATAATGGAATATCCTAGACCAGAAGAATATTAATGTTGTGCTGGTGCATATACTCTTATTTGCTCATTAGGGCAGGTGGTTTTTGTTACAGGAATGGTGGACATATGTCTGTATGGGACCATCAGATCCTCATCCAAATTGGCATCTTGGAATGCGAGGTACCCAACACCGTGCCGTCATGTGGCGTGTGTGGAAAGAGGGTGGCACAGGATTTTTGTACTGGGGAGCCAATTGCTATGAGAAGGCAACTGTAGCCAGTGCAGAGGTGATAGTATATCTTGTTTATGCTATCTTCCAAAAAGAATGGAGCTGTTAGAACTTGTTATATTGCATTGATATTTTGATTATTTTCTGACAATCAAAATAATTTTGTGGACACAGATAAAATTCAGGCATGGTCTTCCCCCTGGAGATGGAGTTCTATACTATCCTGGTGAGGTGTTCTCAACTTCTCATCAGCCAGTGGCTTCTCTTAGACTAGAGCGCATACTTAATGGCTTGCAGGTAGAACACTTATCTTTTCCTCATAATTTTGCAAGTTATTCTCGACATATTCGTATTTTCAAGAAATGTCAGATCCAGCCTAGTAGGCTACATGGTTTTCCCATCTCTGTTTCTTTGCCCGAAGATCAATATTCATGGCACGTGCTGGTATAAGTTGCAAGTGGTTTCTCTTTTGCATTCTGATCTTAGTTACCGTTTTCCGTGCCTTTATTTAGGACATCGAGTACCTGAGACTATATGCTTCAAGATATGGTAGGGACGAAAGTATTGCGCTTTTAGAGAGGACGGGAGTGTACTTTGGTCCTGAGCGTTACACATTTGAGCACATTCCAATTGATGCCATGAGAGGACAAATATTTAATGCCTGCCGATCATGAATTGGTATGTTATAGATGCTACTTGGTCGAGTGGTTCATTTGTCGACTGCTCAAAAATTCAGGCTTCAGCATCTAACTTTCAACGATGCGACGATTGACATAGTGATCGAGTGAGATCCTTGGAATATCCCCCACTTGCTGCACAATTTGAACTGTGTAGATATGGAATGTGACAGTGATATACATACATATATTATATATAGCATCTGAAACGTGGTTAGATGAGAAATCTGTTGTTCATCGCTGAAATGTGCCCTTCAAGCTTCTACCCTTTTTCTTTTTCTTTTTGAAAGGCTCAAGCTTCAACCGTACATAGGATCACAAATTCACAATCAATTATAGTTAATGTTGCAGTGTGAGGATCGTACATTTCGGAGACTTGCTATGCGAGAGGGGTTAAAAGAGACATTTAATTAATACTGTAAACTAGTTGAACTAACGAGAAATTCTAATACTATAATAAACTTACAGTGTTAGTTGATGAACATAGTATGGGTCTCATTAAATCAGGGAAAACTTAAATTACGTAATGGATTTTCACAGAATTAATCAATAATAGAGTGCTAATAACATTGAAGAGAACTTTGAAGGGCATGTTAATCTTT
Organism: Pueraria montana var. lobata; assembly: GCA_026413185.1. Lineage (NCBI taxonomy): Eukaryota > Viridiplantae > Streptophyta > Magnoliopsida > Fabales > Fabaceae > Pueraria > Pueraria montana. Next base: position 5,898,451 of record CM048652.1, read on the forward strand.
ACTTAGATAAAGTTTGTCTATTCTTGGTACATCCGATGTAAATTTATTTTAAATTGGGGCGAAAGACAGTATAAATTGATTCCCTTCGCGCTAGATCTTTGTGCAGGGTGGCAATAGGGTTTAAGACTAGGATAAATTTAGATCAATTTTTTTATATTTTTATTATCAAAATTTTCATTTTATCTAAATGATATGTAGGAATTCTTTTAATAGTAAATAACTTATTAAATATATATTGTGAAATTTCAAAAAAATATTCAATATCATTTTATTGAAAAATTGATGGCAAAAATGTAATAAAATTGTTCTTAAGTCTTATCCTTAATAAGAACGGCATGTGTTGTATTAATTATAAAAGCAACGAAGAAAGAGACAGTATAAATTGATTGCCTTCGAGCTAGATCTTTCATGGAGGGTGACAATTGGGTTAAAGATTAGAATAAAATTAGATCAATTTTTTCTTTTATATTCTTACTATCGAAAATTTCATTTTATTTAAATGATTGTAAGTAGGATTTTTTTTAATAATAAATAACTGATTGAATATCGATTGTAAAATTTCAAAAAAAAAAAATCACATATCTTTTTATTGAAAGTTTTGATGGAAAAAAATGTGATAACATTAAGTCTTTTCAGCGATCGGAGTTAGGAAATCTTTGGATTAATTTTAAACCGGTCCTTCAAAGGGTTATAGGTGGTTTATGTTACTTGGAATTCTAATGTGATAGTTTGGTGGGTATGCAGTAAGGTGCGTAAGTTGAATTGGTGTAAAGCCTGTCTAGCTGTACACTTGGCAACTTCTTGTGCTTTGTGGTATTTTAATAAATTTTGTTTGCCTACCAAAAAAAAAGAATATAGATCAAGAACAACTGAGCTTTGAGAAGATAAATTGATCCACAAAGGAATTATGCGCTCGCTCGTGTGTCAAGGTGAGTACAGTCAACACAAGTTTTTGACATCGGGTCATGTTCTGTATGGATAAGAATGTGATTTTGTTTTTGGTGAAAGGGATAAGAATGTGATGGGTGTGTTTATATACAGATAGGGAAATCTTAGGAATATATCATTATTACTACATTCTTTTTAACATATTTTTTTATTCATTAAAATTTGTAAAATATATAAGATTATGTGGGTTTAACTTATTTAATAAACTTTACTCGAAATTTTCTTGTTTTCAATAAATTTATTACAATTTTGAACTTTAACTGTGTTAATTATTATTTGCATTTATGAATATTTTTATATATTTTTTGTTGGTGAGTGTGAAACAGAGTGACCTAAAGCCCAAATAAAGACATCTATGCTACTATAATTTCAGAACTACAAGAAATAGTGCCAATTGACTAAATACCACTTTTACTCTTATATAAGTCATTGTCATTGTTTTCCATTTGGAAACCTTTTTTTTTTTTGTTTGCTTCTTACATATAACCTACAGGCTACAACTGTCTAATAAGTACAATTAATTAAAATTCAAATTAATATTAAAAATAAATACGGTAATGAAGTGAAAAACATTACGGTTCAGATAATGTTTGTGTCACGTATATGCATTCATTAAAACAAAATAAGAAAACAACCATTGTAACGCTCAACTATTTTTTTTTTCGTATTTAATAATTAAGTTTTGTTTATTAAAATTTAAATATTAAGTATATTCAATATAGTTATAATATTTAAATTGTTACGATACTCATGTCTCATGTGGTAATTGTGACGCTTAAATTTAAAAAAAAAATACCCCCTAAACTCTACTACTAGTTAGTAACATTAAATTGGTTATTCAATAATAGTTTTGTCACTTTCATCTATTAATGATTAATTTGATGAAATTGGTTCTTCACTTTTTTTTTTGATCTGTATGAATTCGAAGACAGTACCAAGGAGTTTACAACACTCACACATCCTGCTCAACCAACTGAGCTAGACGCCTTTGGTAAATTGGTTCTTCACTAATATCATTTAAAAAATTTGATGAAATTAATGATTAAAAAAATATCACTTTTTTTACAGAAAAAAAAATCACTTTAAAACTTATAATCTTAAAAAACCTCATAATTTAGATTAATTGGTATAATGATTGGTAATTAATAAATATCTTGCTATTCTTAATATCAGTTGAATAAAATTTAATGTTAATTAAATAAATTAGTAAAATAAAATTTTATTTACATTAATAATTAAATATTAAAAATATAATTTGATTTAATATGAACGAGAGAGATCAAATTATACCACTGTAACTTACGCAATCTATATTAATTATGCTATCAATAATTTTACATATAATGTAATTTTTATTGATGAAGAGGGATCCACTTATTAAAAGAGTAACTCTAATGATCTGTTTTATTTGCTAAAAACTATGGTACTGGACAGGACAAATATTTGTGTTCCCCGTTTGATTTGAAAAATGATTATGGGACAGCACAAATTAAACGTATAAAAACAGGACAAAAACTCAATTTTTTGTTACTCAGAAAATCATGGAACAACTTTTTTGTCCTAGGTACAAAGTATTCAAAAGATACACATACCCCCGTTATTTGCATTTAAATTTGAATCACTACATTTGAATTCTCATTATCTACTAGCTACAACAACCTTATCATACCATGTATTCTGAATTCACATTATCTACTAGCTGCAACAACCTTATTATGTTATGTATTTTGAATTCATATTACCTACTAGCTAGCTTACTTGTATATATTTTGTATTTTGAATTCACATAATATATAATAATAATGTAAATTATATTAAGATAATTAATATTAAAAATATATTTTAGTAAATTTTATATTATTTTGCTTGTGTTGTCAATTGTTCATCAAACAATGTACATGATAAAAAATTGTCATGTAACTTAAGTATTTGTCTTGTACTGTTCTCTTTGTCTTGTCCAGTACCATAATTTTTAGCAAATCAAACGGACCCTAAGAGAGTTACTCCTCATCCTCATCATTTATTTTCTTGAAATCTAATGGTTAAAATTAATTACTTATTACAATCATTAGATTTCAAGAAAATGAATGGTTAAGAGTAATTACTTATTACAATCTTAGAGTTACTATTTGAGTAGGTGGATTCCTCCTCTTTATTGATTTATAATTATATATTACTTTATTCTTTTTGTGTTAAACTATAAAAGATCTTAATTATAATGTCTAAAAATATAAGAATGATCATATCACTCTTCCTTAATATTGTCGTTAACCTATTACTATGACCGTCATCGTCGTCGCCGCCACCATGCTGGCGGCACGCAGTGATCATGGTAGTGATGACAACAATAGTCATTGTGATGGATGTGGCGGTTGTCATGGTGGTAATGGTAATGGGTTAATTGTGATATTTTTGGACGTAATAATTTCGATCTTTTGTAGGCTTGGTTTTTATTTTGTGAATCTTTTAGAGATTTGATGATTAATGTACTCATTTTAAAAAATAAGTTGATATTTGTTAGCAAATTTCATATATTTAGAGAAAGGATCAAATTAATTTACTATTAAACAATTCAATAATTTTATAGTCATAATTCAACGATGAAATTGTTTAAAAAAAATTTAACGATGTAATCAATAAAAATTATATTCTATATAAAATTATTAATAATATAGTAAATAACATGAATTATACCGATATAATTAAATTTGTTCATCTATGGAGGCGTTTGTTTCATGAAATCTCATTAGATTCCCGAAAATGTGAAAATGAGAATATATATTTCCATGTTTGTTAAAAGATAATAAAAGAATATTTTCAGGCATAATTCATTTTCAAGATACATGTTTCTCTATCTTCTTATTCTCATGTAAAAGGGTGAGAATCTTATATTTTCATAAAAATATTTAAAATAATTTCTCATTTGTCTCTTATTCTACCTCATTTATTTATTTAATATTTTTGTTTTTAAATTAAAATAAATTTAAAAATATTTCTAAAAATTAGAAGTATTTATCAAATATTTTTTATAGAAATAACATTTTTAGTAATAGCATTTCCAAAAATATAATGCGAAACAAACGCCTCCTATGTTTAGTGAGAGGGAGAGAGAGTTGATGGGACGATGAGACCCAGCTGTAAGGTGTGGTGGGTTTTGGGACCCTACGCTTGCTTGCTGTTTGCATAATGTCAAAAAGAAAAAAGGAAAAATGTCCGTGAGTAATCATTTCAGTTTTGATTATCTTTTTGGCTGCTCTTCAACCCTTTTCTCATTAGATGAATTGATGCGAACTGCCAAGGCCCACTCTAGTCATGATCGCTACTAAATTTAATTGATAAAATTTTTGGAGTATTTTTTTCCAAGGTCAGATATCACGGATATTTTTTAATCCACTGAAGTCAGAAACTAATCCTGCTTGTGGTACGTGATTGTCACTAGCTCAAAAAAATTTTACACACGGAGGAAATCGAACATGGATTATTCCGCTAAACAGATCATTTTCCCTTATATAAACGCAGCAGAGTCTTACACCACTACGTCAACCCTTCGGATTAAAATTTTTGGAGTATTTATAAACTAATATATAGTTCATTAAGTATGTATATCAATTACGGTACTAACAAATCATTGATTTTAGTAGAATTGGGTTCAATCTCCTTAAGATTTTGAATTCGAACTTTGTAGATGAAAAAAAATGTGATTAGGATGGGAGGTTTCACTAAAGATAACTAGCCAAGTTTTCTGTCGGAGATTAATGATTGGCTACTTGGCAACAACGACGCGGTTAAAACAAAAAACAAAAAATATCAATTATAGTACATACTCCTACTAACTTTGATCAAGATTTCCGGACATCTGTTTTTAAAATACACAAACCTAAATTCTTGAAATTTATTTTGAACTTAATAATTTGTAACTGCACACCCAGCACTTACTTTTACAACACCATGAGATTTACACCCTACTGTAAATGGCGAATAGTTAAATAAATAAAAGATTTAATTTAAATATACTACTTTAAGCAAATAAAAAGGATTTTGACCTTACATAAAAAATTTAAAAGATAATTAACCTTTTTATACAATTTTTAAATATTTTTTAGAGGTTGAATAAATGATTTTCAAAGAAATCAATGTTGTCGATCTTAGGAACAAAATTGATTTACGGTTATAAAATGAGTAAATTACACATATCTTTCTGATATTTGCTCTTATTACATCTAGTATTCCTCTATTTTTTTACATTACTTTGAGCACTCCTAAGGAGGTAAGTTTAATACTTTTTAAACTTAAGAGGGGTGTCAGTGTAATGATTTATGCCTATGAGGGAGGATCGGTATAACGAAAGTAAAAAATTAGGATTTTTTTTGTAGGGTTCAAAAATGAAAAAATGCTGAATGTAATAAAAACAAATTTCAAAAGATGTTCGTGTAATTTACTCTTATAAAATTTGTTTGGCAGCTTGGATTTAAAGATGCACTTTGCGAATGTGATTGTAAGAAGACTGTTGTGTTGTGAACGAACTTCATCTTTACGAATATTCATGACACTAAAGTCAGCATACCCTTTGTCAAAGGAATTTCTGCGATGACTTTGGGGCTAAGCTTGGAGCTGAAGATCATTTCACGATATTGAAATTTGTAGACATTTTTTTATATGAACATGTTTAATCATTTTTTTTTCAATAATTGTGATATCTTATTTTTTGTAAACCTGTCCAATATTTTAAAATATTTGTTCTTTGATACTTATGTTTAGTGGAGCCAAAACTCTTAAAAAAGGACTGTGTTGTCATTCAATGAATCTTAATTGCTAGATTTGTATCCGTATCAACCGTCGTCATCATTTAAAGAGACTTTTTATTACGGCACTCTGTTTTTCTTTTTTCTTTTTTAAAGACTGTAGGTGTTTTTTTATGAGAAATTGACAATATTATTTAAAATTAAAATATTTATAACACACCAGAGATTTTTGTTAATGTAAAAAAAAAAAAATTAGGAGAAGAAGATGACGCCTCAATTTAAAGTAGGAAAAATTATCTGAGTTCAAAAATCATTTATAAAAGTACTTATATTTATCTCACTTAAAAAAAAAAATGAGTGAGGATTCAAACCTCAACCTATATCATATGTGATGCTATGTTTTACTCCACTCACTCAATCAACCTTTCAAAGTTATAAACTTATAATGCATTGGAGTTAATTTTTATTGAAGTTTTTTTTTTCTCATTTACGAGATTTAATTTTGAAGTTATTTTAGACTGAACCTAAGCCTACTACAGGCTAAAAAATTCCCACACAATTGACCCAACAAGGCTCAAAGAATGCTTCGTGCATATAAAGTCCCACAAGATGATGAACTCCAACACCAAGGCATAAGAGTTCATTGGTATAGCGGATTTTCAATACATTGAACTTGGTCACAAGAGCTCATAAAGGTGTTTGTTTTAGGATTAAATCAAATTTGAGGTTAAAAAAAAAAAAAACATTGGACTCAATCCCTCCTGTTTGGATACTTTATTGTCCATTCAGTTTTTTTTTTTTTTTTCAAATATGATCCAATCCAATTTAATTCAGCTTAAATTGGATTGATTTTCGATTTTTCAAATATCCTATAAATATTAAAGCAAATGATTAAATTTTCAATAATATTACAAGTAGTAAAAGGCACGTAAATATGAAAGTAAATTATAAAATAATGGCTTAACTAGTAAACCGAATAAAAGAAAAAGACTAAAAGATGCACACCGATTCTTGACTTTTATTGGTTCATGACTTTGTGTGCCTTTGCACTAAAGTCGGGATTAGAAATTTTGGATAAAAGCATATGGTTATATACATTAAAATTGGGATTGAAAATACGTAACAAGGATGCCAAAAGAAATAGGTTTGGATAAAGGCATATAGCTACATATAGATGAAAAAAATAAGGAGTGCATCATATTAACATGGACAAAAAAGTATTTTTAATGTTAATGTATAATAATTTGATTTAGTTTGGATTGGGTTGGTTCTCATATCCAAAACCACAATCCATCCAATTTCTTTTACAATTTTTGGTTTTTTCGGTTATTATTCTTTTTAATCAGTTATTGCGGTTGGCATTGGGTTTGATCAGTTCGTGAATACCCCTGAGAGCCCTTACACACGACACAAGCACGACAAAGTCCTAGAATTGACGAAAGGTGTGAATCTCTCCTAACAGTAGCCAAATCATACTAGCCAATGTCATCTAATCCACTTCACACCACATTTATAAATACCCATCAACCCGCTCTCAAATCGAATGTGCATTATGTTCACACCAAACACTATTACTCTCTCACATTCTTGCTTTGGGGTCACATTATTTGTCGGGTTTACCACTAATGGTCGTCTTTGCTATCTAATCTTGTAAAGCCATAGTACTTCCATCTTTTGTTTGTCCATTGACCTATGAAATTCATACTAAACAAAAAAACTTTAAACAAAATTAGATATGTATCATTTTTTACTTATTATGTATGAAATATTAATCATTTTTTTTATCAATGACTAATATCTATTAAGAAACTTGACTGATCATTTTTAGTGAGATTTTTCTTTCTATTACATTTTTTTTTATCAAAACACAAACTTGAAACCTTACTTAAAAAATCTAAATCTAGTTCTACTCATACTAACGCAATGTATATACATACATATACATTAAATCAATTACTCATTTACTATTATAATACTCTTTTGAATTTCCTTAATATTTTTTATTATTGAGTTATGGTTTTATACCTATTAAATACTTTTAAAGTATCTAAAATGTTTTAAAGAAGATATTAATGTCATGACAAATATTAATTAGTATCGTAAAGACATTAAATGATGAATTAAAAGTGAAAAATTATATTAAATAAACATCATTAACATTTTCATCATAATTTCTAGTACATTTAAATGTAATTAATTTTTAATTTTTCATATAAAATTCCATTATAATTTTTTTAACTAATACCCTAAAGAGAAATGTCAATTATTTCTCTTATTTTAACTGTCGCTAACATTAATTTGTTTAATCATAACAAGCAGAAAGGGAGATCTAAGACTTGAAAGTTTATCTTTTCCGAACTGGGGAATCCGGCCAGGTTGGTTCCTTTGAATAAGTGGCCAACCTCAAAAAGCGAATCCTGTTCATACTTGCACACAGAAATCTCATACATTATGATTGTAATTATTATTATAACCATATAAATGGCTAAATGTGGTTTACGTCTAAAGTTGGGACAAAAAGAGATGCAAAAAATAATGTTGAGACGCTGACGTGGTGGAGCTAGCTAGCGATCCTGAAATCCATTTGAATCGTGTTGGATACGCCTTGCATTGCAATTGCATGCCTAATCCGATTTTCTTTTCTTATTAGTTATGGTACGTTTTCCACGTCAGAAGCTGGACTTTCCAGTTGGCGGGTCCCAGTCATAATATTTAATTCTGAAATCTGGAGTGTGATGCAGTGCAGGCCAGTGAAGCTTAATTGTACGTATGCATCTTAGAAGACTAAAATGCCCTTCACCTTTATCATCATCATCATGGCACCCTTTGAAATAAAGGAGTTGGCCCTGGCAATTTACGTATCCCATAATCTTATTTATACCCAATTTTTATCATAACATTCGTATTATGTAATGATAATAGTAATAACAGTGATAATATATATATATTTTTTTACTGCATGATAATATATTTTTATATACTTTTATTTTTTTTAATTTAGTTAATATTATAAAACATTGTAATATTAAAAATAACAAGGGCCCTTGCGTATTCAGCTGGTGTGCCGTGTATAATCTACATTTGGGGCTTCTCTAATCTTGTATCATATCGACCACCTTCCACAATTATCAATTGAGGTACTCGGATTGGAAGTGAGTTGGATTAAATGTTCTGAATCGACTTTGGATCTATTCCAAACTTAACATGATCCTCCTATTGGTCGGTTCAATGAGGCTCAATTACACTTTGGTATAAATGCATTTGCAATTTGATGTAAATTTGGGTTGATACAAGTAGTAAAGTATCTAAAGTTAACTCTTATTTTTTATGGATATGAATTTGATTTTCTTTAATGCCATTAAAATTTTATTTGGTAGACAACTGTCTTAAAAAAGATCCACTAGCACTTAAGAGTTAGTTTAGTAGTTGTGATTGGAAAAAAATATTTGTGATTTAGACCTATTTAGTAAATTTTTTATGAGTTTCTATTGGCAGTCCCAACATGTTATTAATGTGTATATGATAATATTTTTTTGTCTTAGGTCAGAGATCACATGTGTATCCCAACCTATTGGGTCAGACTAATCCTGCTCGCGGTGCGTGACTGTCGCTGACCTAAAAAAATTTTGCACATGAAGAAAATCGAACACAGATTCTTTCACTAAATGGATCGTTCTCCCAAATATAAACGCAGCGGACCTACCTATATGTTAATATTGGAAGTATCTCCTCATCTACCACTTTTTTGAATAAAAAAAAGACAATCTGACATAATGCTCTATCTTGGCATGTATTGATCACAACACATTAATTTTGTTGAAGTCTACTTTCTTACAGGAACGTTGATCACAATTGAGTGAATCCTAACACCAACATGATCGCTTGCGTTTTATGACCACTTACCCACAATATGAGAATCCTCACATATCACCAATGAGGGACATGAAACTCTCCCGGTGTCTCCTCATCTACCACTTTTTTTGGATTAAAAAGAAATCGCAATCCGACATAATGCTCTATCTTGACATGTATTGGTCATGACATATTAATTTTGTTGAAGTCTACTTTCTTACAAGAATGCCGATCATAATTGAACAAATCTTGACACCAACACGATCACTTGCGCTTTATGACCACTTATCCACAATATGAGAATCCTCACGTACCACTAATGAGGGACATTAAACTTTCCCGATGATAGATGCTTGAATTACGAAAAGTAGTTATACCCAACTCATTTCTTACGCCTATAAACACTCAACAATTTCTACAATTTTCTTTCTACATGTTACACTCTACTGGAAACTTATTTAGGTGTTAGAATATTTGCACGTGACTATCATTGTAGTCTTCACTCGGTGAATTTCAACGCTACTTAGCGCGTGATGTGGCAAGTCAATTTCCTTACTACACTAACCTATTGAGTTCACACATAATAGATTTTAAATAAATTTTATTTGTAAATTAAATGCTTAAAACTTAACACCATTTAAAAAAAGGTTTTAATTAATTTATCACCAATGATTTGAAATATTAAGTATGATTACTATATATAGGAATGTTAATGGGGTGAGACAAACACAAATAATACCTCCATCATCCACTCCATTGGATGAAAAATCCATTTTATATTGACACAATATTCATTAAACTGGTATTTATAAATTTTATGAATATTTATAGCATTCATGAATATTTGTTAAAATATATTTTTTTTAAAAAAGTAAAACAAAATTGACATATATTTGTATGACAACTAATTTTATCTATAATTAGAGGCATTTAAATAATTTAAAATTGTGGATACCCAAACACGAGTGTCTTGTTGCATGCTCCTGCCTCGTCAACAGGGAGATAGTGAAAAAAATATTTTTTTCTTTTAATTATAAATATTGGTTAAGTTATCCAAATTCAATTTGTAATAAATTTTACTAGCAAATATATTGTTTTTTTTGTTGTTATTCCTAATTGTGCGCGTATTTAATTTACGATATTAAAATATTAAGGTTACACAAAATGTACTAGAATTCACATTAGTCTTTTTGAGTAAGAAAATTGTTTTCTCCACGCTACTTGGTATTTTGTTTATTTTTTTAATCATCTTAGAAATATATAGCCCCTGTCTAAGATTCGTAGATTAGTTAATAAATATAAAACTTTATAAATAAAGCAAGAATTGTACCATATATAATCAAAGCAAGTATTCCAAATATTTGACATTTATCAATTATTACGTGAACTGCATAGTATTGATGACTAAAATTGGATAGAAATTGACAACCATCCTAGTCAGTGTTATGAAAACCCAATGAGAGAGGTGTGAAAGCCATCAAACCCAATATGAAAATGAGCTAAACCATGGATGACTTTTCGAAAATCGCTGCTACGATGTGCAACTGTGTATAGCACGTTCAGGTCAGGTGGTTCTCCTTTCATTGTACATGTAGAATGATATACGTGGACAATGGAGGATAAAATTTCCCAAGCAATCACGAAAACGAGAAAAATAAAATAAAGTTAAAACGAAGTAATTATTTCAACTATACTTTTTTTTATTTGATGTACTAAATAACTAACTTACAGAAGAAGGATGTTGCACTTTTTCATTTTTTTTTTAAATTTTATCAGCATGCATATAATCTGTGAGAGAATGCATATAAACCAAATAACTACTTAATTAATAATAGTTGTATATAACATGCAACATGTACGTCTTATATATCGGAAAATTATACACCATTGATATTATTAAATAGAAAGAGAAAAAGAAATGAAATGTAAAGACTGAGTTATGTAAATTATATACTACAAAAAATAACTCTTAAATAAGATTTGTGCTGCTTTAACTATCCCTCAGTTTTAGCATAAAGGGCCCTCTTTTTCCATGTACAAAGAGTTTTTTTAAGGTTTAATTGCAGATTTTACCATTCAACTTTTATAATTTTGCAAATTTTATCACCCAAGTTTTTTTTACGAATTTTACCACCCAACTTTCATCATTTTGCAAATTTTACCATTTAAGTTTTCAATTTTTGCGCATTTTACCACCATGATGTTTCACAATTTTTTTTTTAATTCTTTAACTTTTTTTTTGGTAAAATATCAGAGTGGTAAAATGTGTAAAAATTGAAAACTTGGATGGTAAAATTTGTAAAATTAAAACTTGAATGGTAAAATTTACAAAATTATGAAAGTTGGGTGGTAAAATTTATAATTAAGCATTTTTTTAAACACTAGGCAGTGAGAGATTATAAGTACTTTTTGAGAAGAGACAATTTATAATATAATAAATAAATTAAAATACTATTCTCTCCGTTCCAAATTATATGACGTTTAAGATTTTTGCACATGTATTAAGAAATGTAATTAATTTATTAAATTTTCTAGAAAATATTAGGTAACTTCCTAATATATCATTTATCTCTCTAATTAATTACTCATAGTACACTACTTCCACTAAATATTAATTAAGAATAATTCTAAAAAAATATTTAATGCAATATTAATTTTATAAAATGATATCTATTTTAAATTTTTTTTTTTTTTAAACGTCATATAATTTGACAGAGAGACTAGTTGATCCATAGGTTACTGACTGGACTACACGACAAGCACCGCTCGATGGTTTTGCTCCCGACAAAGGTCATGAACCCGGTTCTTGTAACACGTGGACGGTGGGATTCGCATTATTTATTTGCCACGGAAAACTTGGCTCCCACGTTATATCCTCACTATTTTTTTAAGGTAAATACTAAATGGTAGTATTAATAACAGTAAAACATTTTTATTACTAAAAAATATCATTAATACGTTAAATCGTAATTTTTTAATATATTTTTAACGTAATTTATAATAAAAATATTATTAATTCCTTAACTAATAAAGTAACGACATTGGTTAAAGATTTTGTTCTTTTTTTTTTTAAGGAAAAAAAAAAACTTCTGAGCAGTTCTGTCTCCTTCGTAACTTAACCATGGTTAGCTTGCGCTAGCGCCGCTTTAGCCTGGTTAGTATTTTCCAATACTACACATATGACATATCATCCTCGTTTGAAATAATTTCTCTCTCTCGCTCTCTCTCTCTCTCTTCTCTAACTTGCTCCACCGCGCCGCCTAATAGGACCGTCGTACACACACCGGCCGAGAACGTTGAATCGCGGTTTCTTTGGAAAGAGGAACATCTTTCTTCTTTCACTCTACAAAGTACAAACCAATCCATTTCTCCAAAACCCAAATCCCTACTCCTACAAAAGGGGACAAAATACTTAAAAACAAACACATAGAGAGAGGAGTTCAGTTCACGATAGTAACTTTCATTGAATAAACAAAGCAACCATGACGGAACCTCAGAATCCTTCACCATTGACACATTCTTCAGCGTTAGAAATCGCACCTCAACCTCAACCACTGCAACCTCCCAAAAAGAAACGAAGCCTCCCTGGAATGCCAGGTATATTTATATTTATTTATTATTTATTTACAAGTAAATATACTCTTGAGTTTATTTATTTATCCATAATTATATAATAAATATATTCCGGTTGCTTTTAAGTTTGTGTGACTTTATGAATATTCTTTATCGAATGAATGTTAATAGGATTTGCTTTTTATTTTTTTGTTCAGATCCAGATGCTGAAGTGATTGCTTTGTCACCGAAGACACTGTTGGCGACGAACCGTTTCGTGTGCGAGATCTGCAACAAAGGATTCCAACGCGACCAGAACCTGCAGCTTCACCGGCGCGGCCACAACTTGCCGTGGAAGCTGCGGCAGCGAGGGAGCAAGGAACCGCGCAAGAAAGCCTACGTGTGTCCGGAGCCATCCTGCGTCCACCACAACCCCGCCAGAGCGCTCGGCGACCTCACCGGCATCAAAAAGCACTTCTGCAGAAAACACGGTGAGAAAAAGTGGAAATGCGAACGCTGCTCTAAGAAATACGCCGTACACTCCGATTGGAAGGCGCATATGAAAACTTGCGGCACCAGAGAGTACCGATGCGACTGCGGCACCTTGTTCTCTAGGTATCAAAATACTTCTTCTCTCATCTCTTCTTTTACTTTTATTTTTATTTTTATTTTTCCAATGTCGCTAACAGTTATACGTGTATCTTCTTAAAGGAGGGATAGTTTCATCACGCACAGAGCTTTTTGCGATGTGTTAGCGCAAGAGAGCGCGAGGGCTCAGGTCCAAGCCCAAGCCCAAGCCCAAGCCCAAGCCCAAACCCAGGCCCAAGGTGTTAGCAGTAGCAACGTGGTTGCGGCTTCTTCGCCGCCTACGCCTCCACTTACTCCCTCTGTGTCTGTGGTATCTCCAACTTTGTCCATTCAGAGCTCAGGTAGTACTCGTATTTCGTTTCGTAATTTCGTAGGCTCAAAAGCTGCGTGAATTTTATTTTCAGAAGCACTTTCGATTTTCGTCAACTTCTTAATTTGCAAGAGTTTTAGATAAGTATATATAAATAATGGGGGCTATAAGTTATGAGCATGACGCAGGCAGGCGTGATTTGAATTTTTGGAGGATGTGTTTTTTGTCTCGTACCGATGCAGCTTATTTATTTTTAACATTTTTTTTTGTTTTCTTCTGCTTGTCGGAGAACTAGACAAAGTGCAGCAGTAGTTCGTAGTGCCTGTAAAGGTTTGGTAGGATGGATCGATCCGCTGTGGCCTGCACTCTGCAGAGGAGATAGAGATGAGATCTACTAAGATTATAGTTTAAAAGACTCAAGGTTTAAAAATTAATTATATTTGAAAATTATTTTTAATTATAATTAATACAAGTACAGTATGTTCATTAAAACATGATTTCTTTCAAAATTAATATTTATTTCATATGAAAAAAATAATGCTATTCATATTAATTACTGTTCAACGCTCAAATTCTTAGAAACCAGGCACTAAAGCTGTATCTATTCGTGTAATATATGTTTGGTATAATAATAAGGGGTATATCTTTTTGTTCGTTAGGGCGGAGTTGTTCTGAACGAGAAACTAGATTTGAAGTTGAAGCTGCGAATAACAAGAAAGACCTCTATAATTGCTTTCCTTTTTGCTCCATGCATATTCAATTCAAGCTTTTTAACTCTCTATTTCAGGTTATAATATAATTATATAATCATATAATTGAAAAGCTTCTTTTTTTTTTTTTTTTTTTTTCTAACTCTGTTTTTATTGGTGTATGATCTGTTTCGCAACTTCTTTTTAATTCTTTTTCCTCGTTTTATGCCCTCTACTTTTTACCTTTGTTTACCTCTTTCCGTCATTGGCACTAGAAATTCCGGAACACCCATCAACGAAGCTGTCACCGACGTCTCCAAACGCAACGTGTTTCGTGACAAGCAGCACCCCTTCCAGTTCCACTACTTGCACCACTGTTTTTGCAAGTGTGATGGCACCGTCCACAACAGCAACTCCTTCACAATCACCATCAGCATCAACATCCTCATTCTCCAACCTCATGTCAAACTTGGCTCGCTCGGATAACCGGAATGCCATTATGAGAGAACCCACATCCCTCTCCCTCTCCACACCACTCTATCTCTCCAACAACGACCCTCCTCACTACACTACTGCATCACCCCAACCTGCAGCATTATCTGCCACTGCACTCCTCCAAAAAGCAGCTCAAATGGGTGCATCAAATGCGTCCCTTCTTCGTGGCTTAGGCTTAGCAACAACATCATGCTTCGGGAAAGACGAGGGTACAACAACACTACAATGGAACGGCCAAGTAAAGCAAGAGAATCATCCAGTGGTGGATAACCTTGGGCTTGGGCTTCCCTGTGGGAGTGGGGGTGTGTCAGATGTGATGATGGGCCAGCCCATGACCCGTGATCTTCTTGGTCTGAGCATCGGTGGCGGAGCAAGCAGGGGTGGTCTCTCTGCTTTGCTCAATTCATTTGGAGGGAACTTTGATTCACCCGGTGAGGGAGGAGTTCAACGGTAGAAGTTAAACTGGGAATTGATGCTTAGTATGTGTTTGTTTTTCAGTTGCTTCCAACGCTGCTCAAACAGACAAACAAACACACCCTTAATTAGTTGCATATGCGCAACAAAGCAAAGTTGTTCAGTCTTTTGGCCACACCCGGAATTTTTGTGACGGGTAAATCAGCCAACTCTGGTGCTATTCAGAAAATGATAGTAGGATAAAGTTACATGTATAATGTATTAGAATCTACCTTTTGAATATTTATATGTATAAATGTCTTTTTCACTTTTTTCTTTTCTGTAATCAGTGTGCTCATGCTGTTACCAAAATGTAGATATGGCCAGTTGGCCACTGCCGTTTTATTTTCCATGGTACTTTATTATCCCATGTTGAATTTTACCGCGAGTATATCATATCTTTTATCTGGAGGGCGTTTAACTAAATTGGAATCGGAAATAATATGTTTTCTTATCTTATATATAGTTTATTTTTTTAAATTATAATAAGATAAGAAATAAAAAAATATTTTTTTTACCAAAAGATAAATTAATTTAAAGGTAAAAAAAACTGTTTTCATCTAAGATTTGAGAGGAGGGTAATATAGGAATTATTTGTTTTGGTTGGTATAGAAAATAAGAGTGAAAATGATTTTAAAATTTGTAGGATCCACTTATATTATTTTTCACTCATTTCTTTATCTCTCTCCTCATCTCTTTTTTATTATTTTTAATCAAACACCTTTTATTTTTCACATATTTCATTCACTCTATTTCTTCTCTCTGTCAAATAGGCATTAATAAATTTTTCGTGATTTTGTAATTTTTAATAAATTTAACCAATAATACTAAAAAGTTTGTTAATAGGACTGTGTGATTAACGCTCATCTTATTTTTTCCTATATTTTTGTTGAAATTGTCATTTGAACGTTCACTTGGTCGAATTTCATTTGATCATTTGCTGTTCTTCCGATAATCATATGGCACATTTTATACTCACGAATTTGTTGAACCATTAATCTCCATGATGATCATCTTGTGTTTCAAATAATGCTCCATGCTCAAACAAATATGTAACCCACATTTCATCATTGCTAAACAGTCATGATCAGTAAAGTCCACAAGTACCATGGACTCATGTCTCTTGAAACTTTAGCAACACACCCCTCTACTATGTCCAGGGCGGACGTATGTAGTCCCTTGGAGGGGCCTTGGCCCCCCCTAACATTTTCAAATTAAATTTTTAGTATAAATAATACTATATTATAATATTAATGTAATTGTTTTTGTCTAGTGAGGTTTGATTTTAGAGATACTATAGTATTTAAGTGTTATTATTTAATTTTAAATATAATGATATTTTTTCATCTCTTCAGAAAATATTTTATATTTTATACTCTTTAATGTAGAAATAATTGCATTTTTTTATAAAATATTTTAGTATCATTTTTTTTATTTTCAATAGTATTTTTCTTTTATAATTCATTATAATTATTTTAAAGGCTATAAATAAATACATTTGCAATCAAATAACTTTATTAATTTTCTATTTGTACTGATTTGGGAATTAAAAACTATTTATTAACATTTGCTAATAGGACAAACTTATTATGAACACTAATATAAGGGATTGACAATTTGAGTTTTGAGAGACATCCAAAAATATTCTTTTTTTTTTCTATCATAATTTTCAGTATATTATCTTTGTTTTTCTCCTCTTGCCTTTGTCTTTCAGACATTAATTGTTTATGAAGTTTCAATGTGCTTCTGACCTTTAATGCATTAGTCTAAACATACTAATGTGAAAAGGTAAACTATATATTAGATTGCATCAAAGGTTTGTCGAGATTTGTTTTCAAGGTAGTGACCATTATTCTTCAATTATTTTTGGATATTATTGTTTTTAAAGATAATTTGGTGAGTAACGTAATTTATTCTGATTTAGTAGATTTTTAGAATATAATTAATAGGATTTTTTTATTATAAATTCATGAAGATTACATGTGAGTTGATGATTGGTATATGTGTGATAAATTATTAATGTAATTAATGTTTTGAAATACACAATTACAAATATTTTGTATGAAATCTTATTCGTTTATATTATTAATTTGTTAGATAAAGTTTAAGCTTTTAATTTGGCTCCCCTCTCATCCAGTTCTGGATCCGCCCCTGACTATGTCTGATTAACATAATTGTTGTCGTTGTACGTCGGAATTTTTTAATCTTTATTTTTTACGAAATTCAGTTATTTATATCTATATGTCTTAAAATAATTTAGCAAAACTTCTAGTTATGATCTATGATATGTTGGATTATTAAGGATTAAAACAAATCTTTTATTGTTAAAAAAAAATCTTTTAATTCTTTAATGGAACTTTCGTAAATCTTCATATAAAAAAAAAAGAAACAATTATGTGACACCTGGTATGTTGGGGACCATAATCATGATTCCTTATTTATTAACACTTCCCATATACGTAAGTGAGCCAATAAAAATATTTACTCATTAAGTTCATATTATATCTTTTGGTAGTCTAATAAATTTACTTAATTAGACCACTAAAAATGTAACTCACTAAATATAAATAGCTAATATATTTGTTATTAAAATGTCAACCCACATTAAATTAGAAAATATAGATTTCCAACTGTTTACACTCAGCCTAGAACTACCCTTAGATCTTTACATACCATGCTTGGAGAGGACTTTAATAGTATAGTTCACACGTTTTGTGGAAGTAAAGAAAAAGAAGCACCGATGGAAAAGAAAGAAGAAGAGGATGATAAAAGAAAAAGAAAAAAAACAAATTGACATTTTATTTTAGGATTTAATTAATGACATTAAATGGTATGTATTTGATAAGTAGGGAGACGAAATTCTATTATAAAAACGACAGAATAAAAATATAAGTTAAAGGAATACAATGAATTAAAAAAGAGTTAAAAGAAGAAAAAAAAATCTAAATTTAACTTAAAAAATAAAATAATATAATTTTATTTTCATGAAAAATGAAAAGACTTTCTGTTTATGTGTCACGTGTATGTCAAATACTATTTTCTTTTACGTGTTTTCAAATTATAATTTATATCACTTGGTTCATTGGTTGTTGGTTCCATTACGTTACCAGAAAAGTTACGTCACTTCGTGTGTGCCACGGTTTCATGATTTCATCCAAACATAAGCACTTCTCTCCTTTTAGATTATTAGCATTTTCTTTTAAAAAAATAAAAATATTGTTATAATATGTTTTAAAGCATATGTTAAGAAATAGAAATAAAATTTATTATTTTAATTAATTAAATAATAAAACAACAACTAATTTAATTTTTAAATATTAAATATGTATAATTACATTAACTAATTTTCTTTTTAAATTTCTTAACACACACACACACACACACACACACACACACATATATATATATATATATATATATATATATATCACGTTGACAAAAGTCAATAAAATATTGACAATTTCTAAAACCAAGAATTAAATGATTTTGGTAAGTTTGCCGTTTTAATAAGAGTCCATGTGTTTCTGTAAAAAAATAAAAATAAATAAAAGAAGAGTCGATGTGTTTTGTTATTTAGGATGAATTTATTCCAACGAAAACTTAGATAGTACCAACGCAAAGTGAATCTATACAAACTAGGTTAATACTCAAGTCTAATTATCAAGTTAGATACAAATCCAAAATAAACGGTCTTATTAAAGGTAACATCTCACAAACATATGTTGGGTTAAGCAAAAATATTTCCATTCCATCCCACAAACATCTCTCGAGTGGTGATCGATAATCTAACAAGTTTAGTTGAAGAATGACACTTAACCTAAGTTACCTGTCTTTAATATTTATATAACTAAATTTACAATTAAAGGTAACAAGTCAATTGATAAATAAAATAAAATAAAATAAACAAAAAAGGGAGTTGCAAGAGATTATAAATTGAAATTAAACAAAAACAAAAACAACAAGAATGAAAAATTACACTCATTTCCTTTAAGGTTTTTTCAGATGACATTCACACTCCTAATTTTTAAACAAACATTATCCTTTATTTGTTTAATTAAGTGACACAAATTTCTTTATTCTGTTTAATCAAGTGACACACTTTCTGCAACATATGTTATTCTTTTAATGGGACACACTCTTACAATTTCTTTCACAATTTTGCATGACACAATTCTTCAGAAGTAAAAGTAGTTGTATCATGTATGTTTGTAGAGACAAATCTATATTATACGCTCCCGGATTTTCATCTATTGCGTTTGCTCTCTCTTTTCATTTATCTTTTTATACGCGTTTATTGTTATTTTTAGAGGAGAGATTGGTATTAAGGCTATATATAAATGAAGAAAGATACTAAATTTTTAAAGGGTTATTCTTTAACGTTATTTTATGAGAGGTGGATATTTTTTATAAACTAAAAAAAGTGTGAATTTCTTTTAAAAATACCTCAAATCAGATTAATCTAATTAATTTTCCTTAATAATATGGCTCGACATAAATTACTTGTGTCATTTATGTTTTTTTAATTGAAAATATTTTAGTATTTTTTTGTTTTCTTTTATGTTGATATTTTTCTCTTAATTAAAAAAAAAGGTACTCCGTAATTTGATTGGTGCTCTCCAAACTAGGAATTGCATATTGCTGTGCATTCCAGTTGCTCCGGTTCTTCCTTGCATTTTATTAAAAGACAATGTATAAAATATTCTCCGGGACAGAGTTCGTCTTTTAGTTTTATTTAAATGAAATAGTGTCTACTGGTGAAAGAAAATATGGGATGGAATTTTAATGTTAAATATTATTAAATTAAATTATAATAAAAATCTAACATTTCAAAGAGCAATTATTTAATATGAAACATATTTAGTTATAAAAATTATAATAGAAAGTGTGATTAACATAACAAATTAAAAGAATAGAGTGCATTAACCCTATAATAAATAATTTTACGTTTTATATTTGGTCAAGTGATGAAATATATTTTATCAAGTTTCATATTAAAATATTTTATTTAAATAATTCAAACAATATAAACTAATTATGTTATTTCACTCGCCTTTGCTTAATTTTTACTTGATCAAAACATGGCTTAGAATAAAAGTTTAGAAATAATAGACTAATTAAACATTTGAAAAATAATGTTTTTATGAAAAATGGTACGTTATAACACATTTCATCGTAACTTTTAATAAAAACGTTATATTTATAATTTTTAATTAATTAATATTGAGAAAAAAGAAACCTTGAAAACAAGTCTGAACTGAATAGGTTAGCTGATTTTCATGTTGAAACTTTGCATGGTTGGCATCATTAAATGCTTGGAAATGGATAGGGTGGCGGTGGCGGTAGTCAATTCTGCAACGGGTCTGTTCTGTTGGGCCTGGCGGTGGCGGGTCCTGCTTCTGCATTTGTACGAACCAAAATAATGCAATGCAACTTTCAAACTTGTCTCCGACAAATTTGAAAATCAGACAACTTCCAACGAATGAACAATACAAAATTTTTATTGACATTTTAAGGGTCTTTGCTAGTGATTGTTTTAAGTGTATTAATAATAAAAATGCAAATTTAATAACAAAAAGGCAATAAAATTAAAAATCATATAAATTAAAATGTCCATTTATATCATTTTATGTTTCTCAACTACTTCAAAAGATATTTTTATTTTACCAAACACTCATAATTTAATACTAAAACAATTTAACAATTTTCAGTTTTTAGCTAATAACTTTCAAGATTCAGCTACCAATTAAATTTTTTACTTTCAGCTAATTTTTTAACTTTTAGTTAGCATTTCTACTTTTATAAACCTAACCTTAATGTAAACAATCTTCTTAGAGTTTTTTTTTTAATTTTTTTTTTATGATAAGAGTCACAAAAAAACTACATTATGTAAGACTATTAATAAAAATAGTTTGTAAAGTCCTTTAATTTGGTCATGAATGTAAAAAGTTTAAAATCAAATTTACTCAACGTTAAGTAGATCATATCTTTATTAAAAGTGTATTAGTTTAATTATTCTAGTCAATTTATTTGAATTTTTTAACAAGTTGAGTAGTATATGTCAACTCACTTGTCCCACTTAATTGGAGGATTTTAGTGAAGTAGAATAACCGTGTGTTTGAATTTATAGTAGATAAGTTTAATGTATATCACCCAACATAATTTTTAGTTCCTTTTACATCAAAATAATAAACGTAAATCACAGAAGAACATAGATAATGGATATAAAATCAAACATGCACTAAGTTGATCGATTAAAGGTCCCCTAATTCTTAGTTTATAAAACTCTCAGTATGGAAATTTGTTTTTTTTTTTTTTATCTCTACTCACATTTATACTCTCATCTTTCATTTTAGTCACTTTTAAAAAATTACAATTTTTATATTTTCTAATTTCTCTCTTTATCGTCTAAGAATATTGATTTACCAATTTGTTATAAATATATGATGAGTTGAATTTTTCAATCCATTTTCAAAACCCAATCAACCTGTCACGGACCTCATTATGTTGGGTTGTTAGCAAGATGAGTAAACTTGTCAGAGTGATATTTTATGACAGGTTGAATTTTTCAACCCGTTTTCAAAACCAAATCAACATGTCATGAACCACATTGTGTTTTGTCGGTAGCAAGATGAGTTAACTTATTAGGGTGATCATGGATTGGACCATATCAGATGGGATTTGGAAGAAATATGAAACAAAGCCGATGAAAAGAAAATGGTTTTAGGTAGTCGATCTGAGTTTTTCCATTAGGGTGTCTATTTTAATTATACGGTGATTCGTTTCTAGGTTTCGCCTAATATGCGTCTTGTTTAATTTCCTTGGATCATTTTTTTTACCATTGGTCTCCATGTCTTTTTGTATTTGGCGGTTGCTATCGGTCATATATAGAAAATAATTCTTTATGGTAATAACATTGGAAAATAAACTCATTCATCTTGTTGAATATTTGGCTGGGCTATGCATGTGGTCCTTTGCTTTTTGTTGAATGTTTAGATGGGTTGCCTTATTCGATCATAACGGGTTTTAACAATACCGGTTGCTCCTTCTTGCAATGTTTGACAATTTGTATAATAACATGTTCCAGATTTGGTTCAACCCATGCTCAGTCAGGTCCAGAGCAACCGAAAACAATCATCCTAACACAACAGGCCCAAGTCCAGTAGTCAGCTCAGGGCTACAAGTCCTTAACTGTTGAGGATAATTTGAAACACATGTTGCCTAATTTGAGTCAAAGAAGCAAATGAAATAATAGGAGTAGATGTTTTTGCACCATAAGAGCAGACTTAAGCCCTCTGCTACAGCCCAAAAAGTAGCTGCATAGGCACACTAATTAACGGTCTCAAGATAAATTATGTGTTCAGACTTCAGAGTTTAGACACACGTTTATGACCCAAAAAATAATGTCAAATTTATAAAAAGAAATATAGAAATTACAACTAATAGTTTTTGTCTAAACGGACGTAACATGCAATTAGACGCATAAAGACCAGCAAACAAACACCTTTCTCAACTGCTGCTCATGAATCAAATGCTTGATTCGGTTACCGTGGGGCCGTGGGGACAAGCTTCATGATACTTCGGTTGTAGTTTGATACTCTGAGGATGCGTAACATGTATTCTGTGTCTCTCTGTATGTACCTTGCTACCTTTTTGTCATCCTGCAAACTTATCGTGATCATGAATAAAAAAATGTGATATTGTTACGGAAAGAAAAAAAAAAAAATAGTTACCTTCTGTTCAGAACTTCAGATAGCTCCTCTGAATTCTTAAAATTATACATGAAATTCTTTCTTTTTTCTCAATGCGAAAACATGTTTTAGAAAAGCGCCAAATAGTACCAGAACAAGCGCCAAGCCTCTGCAACGTTAATTATGATGCCATTTCCTTTTTTTGATTGCTTGTTGTCGCATTTTCATTTTCCTGCTCAACGCCCAACCTAGAAGCAACCGAAGTTACCGAACAGACATCCAAATAAGAAAAGGGGACCACTTACAACGTGTCAGCATCTTCCAGCCATGTTTAATTTATTATTAACAAAAATGTTAAATAATTGATTGATTTGGCAATTAATATTATGAGTTTAATTTTCACATGATATAAGTATAAAGTTTAAATTAATTACAAATTATTTTAAATATGATTTTAAAAATAATTATTATAAAGTTAACAATATTGTCATATATATATCTTAAATATTTTGACATTATTAATTATTTTAATTAAATTCATATTCTATATTATCTTTTATTTAATTTTCATTTTTCGTATTTATATATTAAAAATACCCCATCTAAAATTGGAGGAGATAACAAAAGTTTCCTCAGTTTAATTATACTCCATGAAATAATTGTTTTAATTAAAATTTATGTCATTTATTTTTCTCAAAAAAATAAAAAATTAAAAAGCGTGATAATATAAATGCTCATATATCTTCATCAAATATATAATATTTTCTATCACATCATATTACTATTTAAGATGCACACTTTTTTTTCTTCTTTAAATATTATTTAGACGTTAAATTTTCATAAATAATAATTATTCCATTAAAAACTTTTAATTGGTGGGAATTATTAGTTGTGATGCATGTTTTTGTTTAGGTTGAGGTTAGGCAAATATGGAAGAAAAAGACAAGAGTAGAGAGCACTGGGAGGTTGGCGTGTCTTGGCACTAGTCATCATAGTTTAGACAGCGTAATTAATTAGTATCACACAAAATTATGGGAAATCGAAAACATGGAGTAGAGCGCGTGGGTTATCGCCATCACCACTTTAGATTTATCCGTTTGAAATTCTGGCAGCCAATTCACGTTCACTCATAATTTGTGGCTTTGCAATTGCTATTAGATTTCCCTACACCCCACCCTAACACTACACTACATTGTCCTCTGAAAAATTCTCCTTCTTCACCTTTCCCGCCAGCTTTGAATGGAGCGATTTTACTCTTCTTCTCAACGAGAGAGCGTACTTTTAGGGTATAATAATGAGAATAATAAATCTCTAATTCGGAGGTCGTCATCGAGCAATTCGAACTTGGAGGTTGATTTCACGGACGTGTTTGGGGGGCCGCCGCGGCGGTCTTCGGTGAACGAGGCGCGGCAGAGTGTGGGTGGTGAGGAAAGAGGATGGTGTAGGTGGCCGCCGGAGCGTGAGAAACCGGTGTTTGGGGAGGATAGTGGAAACCGGAGGCGTCAGAACAGTGACTTCTTCGATGACATATTCGGAGGGGAGGAATCGTCGAGCGTGTGTTCCACGCCAAAGAAGCGCGTTGGGGTTGGGGACCCTTTCACGTTGTCTCGAGTGTCAAGCCCTCTGCCTCCTGCAGCTGCACCTGATCCCGTTGTTGGCTCTCTCCCTGCAACCTTCAGGTTTTTTTTCTTACCCACCTAAGTACTACTACTTACCATTAGGTGTGTTTGATTCATTTTTTATAAAGTGATTTATGTTTACATGTTTTATTTTAAAAGAAAGTTAGTGTTAGTACTAAAGTTTAGTATAATTTTTTTTACCTTTCATCAGAAGAGATAGGCTTGGGATCCTAGTATAGGATAGGCATAAGAGAGCCAAATAGAAGTAGACTTGCGTTGCATGCATACCTGGTTGAGGTGCTAATGCTTCCCGCAGGGATAAACTTTCTTTCTTAGTCAGACTTCCTTGATGAGTGAGTCTTCCACGAAAGCATAGATTAGTAAGTTAATTGGATTGATATTTCACTATCAACTTTGTGACGTAAAGACATTATCTACCTCTGTACTCAAATAGTATATTATAACTTTTAAGATTATAATAATTTGATTTGATGTAAAAATTATTTAAAGTTGTTGATATAAAATTAATTCTAAATTTAAAATCAATTACTCAACATAAAATTAAATATGTAAATATTTATATAAAATTACAATATTTCATTGTGATTTTGAATCATCTATCGTAAATCTAAAGTAGCTATACAAATTTTACCTATCAAGTTTTTGTTCTATTGAAAATATTAAATACTTCCTCTTTATCACTTTCTTGAGAGTGTTAATTAAAAATCTAACTTTTAAACATTATAGTATTAAATTATATTCTTTTTGTAAATTTAATAAGCAAAATATTATTATAAAAAATTCTAATGAAATATAAGATAAAAACATACTGATAATAAGAAAATAATTTATCTATGAATAGATATGGAGGGATTCGAACTCACAACCTCTCTCTCCCTCCTTCTCCCTTCACCCTTAGTCTCCCCTTCCCAACCACCAAGTCAATCTTATATCTCTATTTTAATGCAAAGCTTAAGAGTATTAATAATTATATATCATAATTAATAAGATATTTATTACTATTTATTACTTTAGAATACATATTTTACATCATGCCTTAACATAAAATAGTTTAACGTGATCTTTAAACTTCTATAGTAAATAAAATTTAAGTAATTTTTACTTTTGTCATGAATAAAAAACATTAACAATTTATTTTTTTATCTTATACATCAAGTGTATAGATTAAGATAATAAAACTATAATTTTTTGCTGAACAATAAAATATTTAATACATTTTAAAAAATGAAACTACCTCTGTTCCTAAATATAAGACTCTTTTCTAAAAATGTTTTGTTCCTTTTTATAAGACTCTTTTCAAGTTGTTTCTTGCATTAATTATTTTTTGAATAAAATATCCTTAACCACTTTACAATGAATGCTATAAATTAATAAGATAAGTATATTTTCTCTCTTATGAGGATTGGAGAAGATAACTAGCATTCATTAATTAATTAGGTAGAAAGTAATAAAGTGGAAAGAGATAGATGATAGTCCCAATAATTGTGAGGGTAATTTTGGAAAAATAATATAAATTGTTAACAAATTTAATGCTATTAACTAAATTAACCAACTTTTTTAAAGGGTATGAATTAGTTAAAAGAGTCTTATATTTAAGGACGGAGATAGTACTATTTTTAATGATTAAAATCATTTAAGAGTACATCTTTAATGTTCTTTATCTTATGTACGAAATACAACAAGATAAAAAAAAAGTACATTTTAAATTAGATTATTTAGTTTTATCTAAATATCTAAGAAATATTTTTATTCTTTTACATATTTAAATATTGGTGATATTTAAAATCATATTTGTTTGTAGACTTGTAGTCAAAATTAGTTTGTTTGTTTTTTTTAGTAATTTTACTTGATTAATTTTTACAGTATAATATTCAGACATAGTTTACAATTTAAATAATGTAAATATGTTTTTATTTCAAAATCCATTTGACATGTTTGTGCCTTTTAGTAATATCTTATGAATAATTGTTTTACAATATTGATAGTTAAGTAAATCTAATATTTATGAAGATATAGATTCATTAGCTCTTAATATTCAAATTTTAATATTTTTATTTATTTTGTTAAAAAATAATTTTCATCTAGTAAAACAATTCAACCTCAATTACATGTTTAAAATTTAATAAATTATCTTATCATATGTAATGAAGTTTAATTGTTTAATGTAGTGAAGCAGAAAGATGAAATGAAGTTTAGATTGATAATGAAATGTAACAAAAACTAATGGAACTTATTCCATTCTATTCTATTATTTACCTTTATTTTTCATTTCTATCAATTTGAAAAGAATGACATGGAATGAGAACTTTGTTCCATTCCATCGTAACAAATTTAAATAATAGAATGAAATTTTTATTTCATTTTAAAATCATTCTATTTTATCTCATTTCTTTCCATCAATCTAAATATAACAAGTTCTAAGTCACGCCTATACTGCATAACAGGGCATTTCAATTATTATAACCCCCAATTTTTGTTTACCCATAAGTCTCTTTGATGATAGAAATGATGAACAGATTAGCATTCAAAATTATCAAAAGTAATCACTAATCAGTCTCATTGGAAGGTGAAGGGATTTAAATTTAACATTCAAAAGAATTATCCGAATCAACAGAATAAAAAAATTAAATGAGTTATAGATAAAATACTATAAATAAAAATGACAAAGAAGTGTGCAAGAGAAGCTTTTCATGAGAAACTGACACCCCAAGGAACTTTCTATAAATTAACTCACACGTGTGTAGATATATTATATTATATCTTATCTATTAGATAGCTCTAGACACTTCATATACGCATCTACATATGGACATCCACGAATTGGGTCTGATATAAACATCATAGGAAGTAAGAACCTACATCAGAAATAAAATGCTCACAATTGAAAAGTTTAAATACAAACATTAACACCAATGAGAAAGTTGATAAATATGTTACTTGTTTGATGAACCAATCAAATTATTACAATTGAAAAGTTTAAATATAAAACATTAACACCGTTGGGAAAGTTGATAAATATGTTCCTTGTTTGATGAACTAATCAAATTATTTCAAACTCAAACATGATTGGAACCTATTATTTACTGTATGATTGACTTTTTAGTTACACATCACATATTAAGGTGCCTTTTTCCATACTAATTATAACTTCTTATCTTATACTCTTTGCTAACCCCAGTAAGATGGGAAATTCATTATTTAGTTGCTCCGAATTTCAAAGCAATTCATTAATGATTTGTTCTTGTTCATCTTCAATTTGCCGCTGATGCTTACTCCTACCACTTTCAACTGACCAGCCTTCCTGCCAAATTGACAAATGGAGTGGACCTTCCAACATTTGGTTCCCCCGGTAGGAGTAGGAACCCCATCAACAACATCAACGATGGTATTGTTGCTTCAAATGGATTAAAACCATACCGACAAAGTCTTCTATCACAGGAGTTTTCAAACTCGAGCACATCTGATAAAGCAGACAAAGGAAGCATCATGAAACAAGACATATCTATTAGTGAAGTTTCGCCTAGTGCCAGTAATGGCCAGTTCCATTTCTCAATATACAAATGGGCAAGTAAAGGGGTGCCAATGGTGATGCCTCTTAGGACAGAGAGAAACTCAAGGAATAAAGATAAGGCTAAACTTGAGAGATGCTCAAGTGCTAAGGAATGGATGGTCAGTGAGATTATCACACAAAATCCTATAGCATACAATGGTTCCTCTTTGATGAATAGTAGAAAACAAGATGTCTCAACTACTTCCACAGCCACTGAAAATGGATCATATTCAAACCAGATTGTGGAACAGATAGTTTCTGCCAAAACTCAATCAGATACATCAAGCAACCCTCAAACTGCTACTAAAGATGTTCCTGCTAGTTCTGTCTTGCGTGACACTAGACAAGTAGAATCAAGTACTCGTTCTACAAGTGAGACTGGAAAAACTGAGGCAGCAAAGGAAACTCAGAAGCTTGAGCCCAAACCATTACAGTTTCTGTTCAAAGAAAGTGATAAGAAACAAGGTGAAGCCATCTTCAGCATTTCATTCTCTCTCTCTCCCCCTCCCTCACTCTCTCTACATTATATATATGTATGTTTACACACACATTACTACCTTACCAGCCTGTGATACTTTCCTTCATTTCATATGTCAGATAATGATGAGATGATTACAAGCGAGAGAGAAGAAAACAGGATGAAAAACACAAAAAAGTTGTCTGCTGTTTTTGATGTTACCGTGAATCCAATGAAACAAGAAGAAAAGACAGTTCCCTCGAGAGATGTAGGGCGTAGCAAAGCCACTTCCCAGGGTTCAGTAAGCTTAGGCGAGAATATGGGGAAAGGCCTAGTGAAAGGAAAGGTCAAAGAATTTGCTCGAATTTTCAACCAAGAAGCTGTAACAAAACCCAAAGTTGACTCCAAATCTCGACCTCAGGGTTCTACATACAAGCAGAGAGATGCTTTAAGGACAAAGAATGAAGTAAGTGTTGTCACAGCTTAAGAAGATGACTGCAAGAGAAATTCACTTTGTTAAAAGGACATGGATAATTTGAATATGTTTTAGTGATAAATCTCATGTACAATTCTAGTTTGACAACAGTCAAGGTGTTTAAGATTTCTTTCAATTCTCCCAGGTGGAAGGTGGTCCTGAACAATCCAAGAAGGATAACTCTGCCACAGAGACAACAAACATCTTTGCTAATAATTTGTCTCATCAAGATGACATATCAGAACCAGGTACTGCTTAGTTATCCAAATCCCAATATTCCTTCTTTTGAGAATTGACTTACTTGGGAAGTGGTCGAATTATGAATATGCTCTGCTTTATTCGTAGCATGGTAACAAGAATATGGCACACTTACAGAGATTATGTATGTGGCCTACATCTAACAATAGGAAAATATAATTACATGGCAAGCAGTATGCAGCAGATTTTATTTAAAATTCTTATGTGGTCATCTATTATTTCCTTAATGTTTTTTTTCTTCTAAATTTTCTGTTAAATCAGTTGTCGAGAAGTTTTCTTTACTGTATGGTCTACATCCAAGATGTGGATGGATTTCATTTTTTTTTTTATCAGCTGCAAGGGAAACTGTTTATACAATCAATGAATAATTATGGTGCCAATTATTTTAAAAAAAAACTATTAGAATCTTTTCATTGCAAGTGAAAAACCTTAGTTATTATACAAATGTGGCACTTGCTTATTTATTGATAGTGTAAAAAGTTTTACGCTTACACCAATCTTTGATCAACTTTTAAACTCTGTAGATATGATTTGGCTGAATATTGATGATTAAATTATGTGATGGAACAACTTGATTTTGTTGGCAGAAATTCCTGATATATCATTTACTGTTATTGGAGATAAAGACGAGTCCTTCCATGGCAGTTTCATGGTATTCCATTACTAAGTTAAATAAGTTCCTTTCGTAAGTATTAATTTTTTGCCTTTTTGTGCCTTATGTTGATAAGCTCCTATATTGGGTTTTGCAGGTACAAGTATTAGCCCAAGATGAGGGTGAGGTCTTACAAAACCAAGAAAATCAAGAAATCCAAGTAATTTGTTACTTGCCTAGATTTGTTTGTTTCAAGGTTATAGAAGAACAACAATATTGAGTATATATCTCTGTATACAATGTAGACGATTGACAACAAGATAAAACAATGGTCTAAAGGGAAGGAAGGAAACATACGCTCCCTGCTATCGACATTACAATATGTAAGAAAAAATAAAATTGTCCTTTACTGCTTGCTATTCCTATCCCACTTGATTGAAAATTTTATTTCTTCTTGCTTGTCAAATAAGATAAAGCATTTTATTATGACTTGAAATTATAGTTAGAGGTTAGTGCTTTTAAAGTCCATTGATGGGACTAGAGAGTCTAATAATCCACCTATTTGGATGGTATACTAAGAAGGGACATAGGATGTAAAAATCTGATCATGTGACAATTATGAAGGATGGTTATTTATTTAATTGTGAAGAATGGTTATGTAATAGTTATGTATTTAATTTTGTAGGATAGTTATATACTTATTTAGCACTTATAAGTCTAATTATGCGGATAGTTCTGTAGCAGTTATGTATTCCTAATATATGATCTAAGTAGGGGTTAGGAGATAGATATTATGTGTGTATTAGGAAGTTTGGACAAAGTTCATTCTCTTTGTGAGTTTCTCAACTATGCTATGGGATAACAACATTCCTGCTGTAGTTTCCGTAAAATTATGCGTTTAATCATGTTAAACATCAATTTTAATTGGTATTTGATCATCCATGGTTCCATGCTAAGTACTAACTCTTATTAAAATGACATTCATCATGCATAAAGGTACTTTGGCCGGAGTGTGGATGGAAGCCTGTGCCTCTTGTTGATATAATTGAAGGGAACGCAGTGAAAAGATCTTATCAAAGAGCTTTACTCTGTCTGCATCCAGATAAGTTGCAGCAAAAGGGTGCTTCTTCAGACCAAAAATATATTGCAGAAAAAGTTTTTGATATTTTACAGGTAACATATTTGTGGTAATTGATTAGCATTACAATCATTCTATCTCTTTCAGGATCTATGTCTAGATTCCTTAAAGTTGTTCACACATATTCCTTGTTATAGAAGAAATATATCTAAATGTTGTGCGTTGTATGTTCACACGAGTCGTATATATATCACATATTAGGGTACAACAGAGTTAGTCATAAATATGTAGGAATAAATCAAATCCCTAAAATTGAGGTAACTGTATCCGTATTTTCTAGTAACAGCTATTTACATATTTAACATGTGTTAAATATGCTATCTAACACTTGTCTTAACTCTTTTTTTAACTTACTGAAGTAATTTTTTTGGTACAAATTC
Organism: Pueraria montana var. lobata; assembly: GCA_026413185.1. Taxonomy (NCBI): domain Eukaryota; kingdom Viridiplantae; phylum Streptophyta; class Magnoliopsida; order Fabales; family Fabaceae; genus Pueraria; species Pueraria montana. Next base: position 5,930,258 of record CM048652.1, read on the forward strand.
ATTGAAGTACTGATATGAGCTTTTTGCTTGATGATTTCTATCCAAAAAATTCCCTTGTGTCGAGCCTAGTTGCAGTTGGTGAGAGAATAGCATAAAGCTTCTTATCCTATTAGGTAATAGGAATAGGACATGTTAATAATTTCACAAGCAACAAACATAATCCTGAACTTTAATTGCAATGACCAACCTTTTTAAAATCGAACGGATCATTGAACCAGTAAACATTCTGGTTTAAGATTTATTGATTCAATTGTAATTAAAATGTAATCAAACTGATAATAATTAAATTATATATTAAATAAATATTTAATATTACACTATTATATTATATAGTATTTAACTGATCAAATGCGCACTGCAGTCAATTCTTAGGAAGTTATTGAAATGTAGGAAATGAATAATATGCCTTATAATAATTTGTTTTACAAAAATCGAATTATTATGTCCATATTTTACAATGCAGGAGGCATGGACTCAATTCAATATGCTCGGTGCACTCTAATTTTGTCAATACCATTATTGAGTAAAAGCTATAGTTGATACCTTGTGGGAAGCTGCCCTCCATAGACTTTCAATAAGGGGATAGATCTTGTTCTTATCAGAAGTTCAAGTGTTACTTCACATAGTTGTAGCTAATTTCATTGTAATTGTAATGTAATATAAGTGATTGGGTCCGCAAATATGTAATTTTCTTGTCTGGTATACACCAGTATTTTTTTACTCAACACGATAGTCTATTTTTTCTTACTTATCTCTCTCTATCTATATATATAGGTAACTGACCTAAAGCTACAATCTGTGTGTATCAAGCTTTCTCTGTCTCCTCTGATAAATGTTGATAATAACTGCAGAACATTTATAAAAATTCATTTTTATGTTTCATAGGGAATACTTTTCAACATTATTTTCCCTAATTCTGCTGCAAGTAGCTGCTTTGATACTTTTCGGCTTCTCTTCAAATTCAAATTTAGCCGGTCTTAAATGGACACGTCTATTATGTGATGAGCCTTGCCTGTGTTGTATCCTCAGTCCATGGTGTAGAATATGCATTTGGAGAACCAGCTAGGGTGTTGGTGCAAATTGGTTGTGATGGTTCTATAACAATAAAGAGGAAATTATTGGGTGTGAAGGTCATAAATAAAAAATACAAGTCTCCAAGGTGTATGTAAAAGACTAACTTTTAGGTTTGATTTGTCCCATCAATTTCTATAGAAATTGGATGCAATAAGGTGTACTAGCAAATTGACTTCAAAATACGATGGAGTTCTTTGACATAGGTTGTTCACCTTCACCCACATCAAGTGTATTGTCAATAGTAGTTTACAAAATAATAATAGAAGAAAGGAAGTGATTTGAATGCAAAGAGTCAGTATCTTTATTTTTCTCATTGTCCATTTTTTTGCATACAAATTGGTATTATTTATAAACCATCTTATGCCTATTGGTGAAGAGTCACAACTCTTTAAAGAGAATCCTCTTATTACTATCGATAAAGATCACAACTCATAACTTTTACTAAAGAGAGACATTATTTAGTGAAATAATACACATTTTCATTAAAGGATACAATGTTTCATACGTGTATCTTTTCATGAATAAATATATCTTTTCATGAAAAAATACAACTTTTCATACATGTACATTTTCACGAAAGGATATAACATTTCATTCATTTTGAAAATCTCACAATTCTCCACCATTTTCAAAAATACATTAAATCTCGTTATTTCGGAAATCACTTAATAAGTCATAGGTTTCACTCATCTCGAATATCGTGGTAGACAAAATTTGAACCAAATAGTCACTAAAACAAGTGTGCTTAATTTACATATGTAATTTAGGTATCATTGAGCAAATTGTTAAAGTGACACATTTGGTAAAGACCTTGTATGAAGTATCATTTTCATGCTTTAACATTAATTACACATTATTTTGTAATATTAAACATTTATTCTCTTTTAACATTTTTAAAATTCTACCTGAAATTGACTATACATCTTTCATAGTTTTAAAATTTTAAATAAATAAATTTATAATTTTAACTTTATCTGAAAATAAAAATATTTTGTTCTAGACTATATGTCCCCTAGTTTTTGAAATGAAGATTCTTATGAATTAGCTCAAATTAACGTGTACACAGTGACTTAAGAAACACTTTTATTGCATGCTTCTCGGAGCATCTCTAATATAAGAATTTAATTTAAATTCTGGATTTTTTTTCAGTGCATCTTTTATTACAACATAGAATTTAAGCTAAACTTACTTTGGTATTTTATATTTTAGTATTTTTTTATTTTGGTACATTAAATTTTTTAAAAAAAAATTTGTCTTTTATGTTGTCAAAAGTTTTATTTTAATTTTTTTTGTTTTTATTAACAAACATTAATATTTTGTTAACTTTTAAATTTTGAAATAATTAATTTAAAATATTTAAAAACCGTCTAATATTTCTTTCCTCTCGAGATTCTGATGACGCGCCGGAATACTACTAGCCGATCTCCGGCATGGACGACGAACACGGTGGCGAGTTTTGGCACCTTCGCCGGAGTGGTTTCCGATTGGACGGCTCCTCCACTTGTTCCTCGCCCTTATTGACCTCATTTATCTTACTTTTTAAGATATTTTCTGGTGTTGTTCTTTCTTATCTCTTTTTGATTGCCATCCCATCCCATCTCATGTGTCATAAAACCGCGTTCCCCTCTCCCAATACCTCACGCCCTATGCTTTGCTTCCTTCCAACTTGAACCCACTCTCTCTCGTGATCCTTGCTTCCTCCCTCGTCCCCTTTTGTTATTTTTTTATTTTTTATTTCTGCCACTCAGACGCAGTGCCTTTTTTTTGGTAAAAGGTGGGACAAAAAGCCCACAAATCCCTTTATTCATTCATTCGCACCCTAATTTGGGCCTTCCCCAAATGCATGAGTGGTTGAGATTTTAACGATTATGTGGTTTGTTATTAAAAAAAAAAAAAAAACATACCAGAAATTTTTAGCCACCACTATTTTAAATTAATTATTTTAAAATTTAAAAGTTAACCAAACATTAACGTTGTTAACAAAAAACGAAAAAAAATACCAAAATAAAACTTTCAAAAACATAAAGAACTAAAATGAAAAAAATATTAAAATATAAAGAACCAAAAGTAACTTTAGCCTAAAATTTAAGAGCATCGACTAATTTTCACTTCAGTGATATAATTTAACGAGTTTTTAACTTATTTTTAATATGTCCTATTTTATTTCTTCACTTACACGAAAACACTCACTTGACTTGAAAAATTACTTAATAGTTAAACTTGATTATTGTTACTTATATAAAAACTTTTTAAACCTCATTTGCACCAATTATATTTTCAAATTATTTAACTTTTAAGAATCAACATAATCAACTGCATTGGAATTGCTCTAATACAAAATTGCTGCTTTTTCCAGATTAAATTCACGGCTGTTACAAAATTGCACTGTTACAACAGAACCCCCACAAGAAATGCCGCCCGACTCGTTCTACCTAATGCAACAAACACTAAATAATAACAAGAATCGGAAATTATATTTTAGAACACCCTATCCTATTGATCCTTCAAGTTGACCAAAAATATATAGATACATCGAGCGTCCGCTCAGAAATCCGTTAATGCTCTAGAGGCAGTTATCAGATAAATACATTTTCAAATATGAATACTTGTTCTGCACAGAATTTTCTATATTAATTTCCTTTTCTTTCCTGATAAATAATGGAACCATACAATGAATATACAGACCACGAATCCGAAGAATTAGCATTGGGAAAACAAACCTGCAGGAAAACGAAAGAGAAGATTCAGATCTAAGGTTACATGGCCTTTCTCAAATGAGTCGGGTCATTTATCACAATCAAAACGTGAACCAACAGTAAAACTTATAGATCTTGAATTGTGTGCCTCAATTGAGTTCACCAGCAATTAAAACATTATCGGTCACGTTATTTACAAGAAAATTACACAATTGTGTACCATTCAGATGTTTAGGTGAATGTATACTATTTAGCTATAAATACCCCTCACAAGCTGTCCATTCATAAGCAAATACTAAGTTTGAAACTAAAACTCGACTGGAACTACATTTCATTTGAGACGGGGGCCATGAAATTATCATTCGTCTTTCTGATGCAAAACACTAGGCAGGCTATTATTACCATTGAGAGCAGCGTGATATATTCGTTTTTCAGCTAGCCCGATATCAGAAAGTATCAAATTACCCTGCAAGCAGAACACAAAATAGACAAAATAAGCCCTTTGCTACAGATGGTATAACATGGAGGCAAATACCTTAGGCTATAGAGGTATGCAATCAAAATAAAAAATGCAAATTAAGAAGAGAAGCTTATGACAATCACCAAACCGCACTTGAAAGTGAAAAAGAGTGTGTAAGATTTAATAATAGTGTATCCCATTTTGCCTTGCTAGATGAAAATGAAAATTAAAGGGATAAAATTAAAAATTATACTTAATTACCATTTAATCATTTATATAAATTTGTTGAGCCAAACAGCAGTGCATGTGTATGAGTGCATACAAGCACACAGAAAAGTTAATATTTTTCTATATTTGAAAAGTATAAGTTCAGAGTTATCCGAGGCACGCCAAAAAACAGATTCAACTGAATACAAGACTTAATAGAATGATCAATATGATAATACTTCCAATCTAATTATAGACTTTGTGAGAAAGTCATCCTACAGAGTTAATGGTGCAAGACGGTTTTGATTCACACCTGTGTCTACACTGCTGACTTTCCGATGAAACAAAGCATTTGAGAAAAATTGTGTATTGTGTCACTAACACCTATTTATACTGCCAATCCAAGCACTAGTGTATGGGACAGCTTAGTACAAGCCCCACTAAAAACATGACCAAATTAACATCACAAGACTCCTAAAACACCAAGTCCTGATAGTCTAAAATTTTCTCCAAAAAATATTTAAAAATCCACAGTTGAATTGATAATTTACCATATGCATATCATGCTAAAAAAATTTAATATAAAATACTATATCTTTTACTCCAATAAATCATTACAAATTTAGTTTAAAATATACTTTTTAAACAAAAGAAAATATCAACAATTAAATCATGTATTTTTTCTCAAAATTCTGAATGCAGAAAGAATCAACAAATTTTTCAACAGATGGATTGCCCAAAAAACAAGTTCTTTAAAGAATTATTGAGTGGTGTAACTATAAAGTCTTAGGCAGTGTCTATACACATGTGAGTAAAGACTGACTCCAGCTATAGAATAGGCGAACACCAATATCCTTCTTAACTATTTAATTAACCCTACTGTAGAGAAACATTGAATTTTTTCCCACTGAGAAAACAGTATAAATACCTCAGTAGCCATCAACCTTCTAACATTATTAGCATATAGTTTGGGATCATCCATTTCCTGCTGTGAGGGATGGTAAACAGGTAATCGAATCACCTCCATATAATTCACAAACTGACAGAGGAGAAATATCACATGGCGCACCTGCCAACATAAATGTAAACTTAAATAAAGAATAAAAACAAAAGTTGCAAAGGAAGATGACAATTTCTCCAATTTAAATTACCAAAAAAGCTTGGGGATATATATTTGATTAGCTCGTTATTGGAAATGTGCAGATAACATTAAAAAAAAAAAAAAAAGATTAATAGCAGAAACAAATTGTGTCTCCTAGATGGTTAGCAGAGCATCCTTTGATGCACAAAAGCTAGTCTCCATCCTAAAACGAACTACAACTTTTTACGCTTTAAACAGGTGGAAAGCAAATGTTTTTGAGCTACTCTTCATCCGAAAGAAAAAAGAAATAGAAACTGCACTACCAATTGACAAGTATGAAGCCAAGTGTAAAGAGTTCCACTAGCTTTCTCACAATTTCAGACATGGCATCAAACTTCAACTCAGAACATTTAAGAAACACGTAACTCTTCACACCTAAGCAACAACTCTAGTTTCAAGATACAACAGTTACCAGAATAGAGCAGTTTAGAAATTGGGTACAAGATTAGCTTTTATAATCAGAATTCAGCATAAAACATGAATCATTACTACTATTAAAGTACTCACCCCAGATATGGAATCCCAGGCGGGGCTAAATCTCTGGTAATGATATCTTAAAATCACAGGAAGTACTGGTGCCTTTGCCAAAAAACCACCAGTCTTGAATGGAAGGAGGAACTCTCCATTTGTGGTTGTACCTTCTGTAGAATACCCAATATCATTAAGTGATTATACGAATATTGATACACATGAGCAACTTAAATACTCCTAATCACTTGATAATCAAACGATTGATACAATAAGTGAAAACCAAAAACCATGAAACTTTATTGACTACAATATTGACCAATGCTAGTGCCACCATATGCAATAATTCATTCACATGCTAGCAGCCTAGCAGCAAAATAAATAAATGCAAAGAACTTAAAGCTATAGAGTGCTATTTGAAGACAAAGAAGTATGAGAGGTGAGGCCACTAAGAAATGAACTTAACTAATGAATCTTTATGTTGAAAAGGGATTTTTAAAGAGAAAGACAGTGAATAAAAAACGTAGACTTCTGCCTGTGGATGAGAACATGGATGCAGCATTCATTTAATAAATAGAATAAAAGGTAAAGAAATGCAATAACTTCAATCATCAAATTAATTTTACAATAAATGCGAGTTGCAAATATAAGTAGGAAAATCTACATCAATAATTTTATAGGTTATCAACCTTACCAAATCAAAATTCACCTTTCTCTAAACATAATAGAGAGAGGTGGGGGACAGGTAATCTTTTTTTGAAAATTCAAATAACTGCCAACTAACTATAGAATCTTCTTCTTAAGATTAAATTAAAGGTTTTATATATTGGAGACAACAAGATACCAAACCCTACTCAAGGGATATATGTTAGTGTAGATCAAATTTGAGAACACGACCACAATTCCATCAAAATAATAGATTTGATCGTCCCCCTTCAAAAAAAGGAAAAGAGGATGATAACCTGGAAATAACATCATTAATGGAGCAGACTCATTCTGATAAGCTTCTAGGATTCTATCAGTGACAACAGCTGCATGAAGAAAGTTCACGGGTTAGTTTCACTAAAGATTTTATCAATGATTATGTTCCAGAGCAAAGATTGGATAAGATTAAATCTAGCCACCAGTTGTAACACTCAAAATATAATTTATATTAAACAGGGCATCAAAATCCCAGTTTGACTAACTAATATGCATGAGTATATTTAGAAGCCAAAAGGGAAATTCAAACACAACAAATGAAATTAATTCAGATTAATAAAAATGAAGATTACTTTCTGTTGGTCCATTGTCAAAGCAAAGAATTTGGAATGTTAATCAAACATGTGATGCCAGCAAACAGACAGAATGGAACTTCTACCATAAGTCAACTTCCTTAATTACCAACAATGATTGGGCACACTCTTTTTACAAATGGTACATAGAGTTTTATGTCAGATCATCTGATTTACGCCTTACAATTAAAGGATCAGGAGGTACAACTTGTGTATAAAATTTAACAATTCAAGATGCAAAAGACCTAATGCAATGCCATTAAAAATATTAAGAGAAGAAACACACAAAGCACAGGAGGAGGAATGAAACAAGGGATTTTACATTCTTTTACTTCATTTAAATTACACACATTTCAATAATTATTATGAAGTGCTCATAAACCAATATATATGCACCTGAAACACCCTTAAAGTCTGATGACTTTGATTCCCGCTGAACATAGACACAACCGAGGCACTTGCTGTCACAACAAACATACCGAAATATATAAGCGCTTGATTCTGAATAATCCCTTATAATGAAAAAGATAATGCATATTGAATCATATGAAAGATCATTTTAAATTTTAAATGGAGATTTGAGAAAAGAATAAAGAGCAGAACACCTCAAGATCTACAGAACTCAAATGAAGCAATGAGATCTAAGTTTGCAATAATCCATAAAGATCCAATTTAAGCCAACAGACCTGATGAGACCAACGAGCGGAAGTTTAGCCACTGATCTCTTCATCGATGAAATCCAAGATTCGAATAAAATGTTTGAAAGAAAATGTCAGTAAAAAACATATGTACAAAATACATTCATAGTCATAGAGCAAAAAATTCGTCACGTCACAAACCTTAGCAACAAAACTTGGAAATGAGGATGACATGTGATACAAAATATCCAAGTATGACACATGATTAGATATTATTACGCCGGGTCTCCGCAACTCTTCAGGCTGATGCTCGTCTTCCTTCTTGAATTGAAGCAGACAAAAGAAATGAGGAACTAAAATCAAATGCCAATACATAACATTTTGATTGTAAAATAAAATGAAATAAGATGCCTGAAAATTTGTTATCTAATAACTACTAAAATACATCTCAACAGACAACAGTCCTTTCAAAAATGAAAAGGTAAAGGGAGGCACTGCTTCTCAGTAAATATACTAGCAAACCATGTACAGAAAGCATTAAGAAAAAGGAAACAAAGAAGAACAAAATCATGGTTTCAGTTCCAATGGGACAGAATTCAGATAACTTTTAACTGAAATGAGAAATACAACTCATGAGTAAATGACATTTTCTAGTAATAAAAACTGCTATACCCTAAACTGAACGACATGCAGTATTTTTTTTTTTTCTCAAAACAAAAAGGAAGAAAATATCAGGCAATATCTCTCTGGAAACAATCAAAGTAGAAATAACAGTTTCACCGTTTCAAAACCAATACATTTTTTCATCATGCAAGTAAATAATGTTGCCATTTAGAATGCAGTAAACAGCCAGAAACATACCATAGATAGAGTTAGTGTAAGAATAATAATTATATTTAGGACAAAACGTAGATGCAGTTCTTTAGGGTGCTTTTAGTACTCTTCTCAATCAAATTTAAGTTTCACCATGAAAACCTATATTGTCCTTTAATGTAAACATTTATTACTCGGATTACTAAGGTGATACTCCAATTCTAGTTCTAATTGGAGAACAACATCAAAAGCATATAAGAAACTGCGTCTAAGTTTTGTCCTTATATTTTTCCTTCTTATAACCCTGAGAAGAAAAAAAAAAAAAACTAATTGCTCTTACTTTTTTAGCTAACACAGTAAGCTAAATTTTAGGTTATGGATGTGCATTGAATCCAAAAACAAAGTGAATAACTCGAAACTGAGAAAGGGAATAAGACAAAGCAATTTAAGTGACCTGAGAGGTAGAGTTGGAATGATCAATGAAGGATTTGGGGATCCAATAAAAGCCGAAAATGAAGAGCATGACTCTGGAGAGGGCGCGTCCACAGGAAACAATTACGGTTCTCCTCCACCCACTAATGTGAGCGTAATCTTCCTGTTCCTCTTCGCCGGTCGGCGCAGAGAACAGAGTGCAAATCCTACAAATTAAGTAATAGAAGAGCAGTATGGTGACCGCCAGAACAACTCGAATGGGGAGAAGAGTGACCAACGCGAAACCGAGCAAGAGCTTCTCCTTCGTCGGCAACTCGCCGCGTCCCATGGTGCCGTACACGTCGCGGCGGACGTACGCGGCGAACTTCTTCTCCATCTCGGCGACGCTGTCGGCGGAGACCGGAGGGTCCGACTTCAGCAGAGGACGGTCATCGCGAACGCTGTTGCCGTTGGGCGGCTTCGAATTGAGGTCTTTGAGTTCGGACTCCATGCTCGATCAATAGATTATTACTGAGATTGATTAATTAATTAGTTATTAGGAATTGAGATTTCCCTTCCATATGTAGATTTAGGGTTTTAGAGAGAGAAGGGAAGGGAAATGCTGATGCAGCGACAGACAGAGATAAGGAACACGATGCTTGTTTTGCTTGCTTGATTTGATTTGCTTTGCTTTGCTTATGCGGATCTGACGAAAAGAGCGAGCTCACGCGATCCTCATCCTGGGTGCGGTTTTTTTTTTTTTTTTTTTTTCATGAAATGCGCGAGGGAGCTTTTTTTTTTTTTTTTTTCAAACAAAATATGATGAAATTTTGAATAAACTGATTAAGTATATCTTTTTTCAACAAAAAAAGATTAAAGATATCTTTAATTAAGACTTAAATTAAAAAATTCTAAAAAAAACTTAACATTAAAATTAAGATATTTAATATTTTCTCGTTTTCTTTTATTAAACAAGCATCTCACACATCAATTTTATAACTAATTAAAAATTTTCTCTTTCAATTATTTTAAATTATCATTAATTCTTTTTATACTTTATATTCTTAACTGTCAATTATGAACAAGCTAATCTTAACTTATAATATAAAGTTAATTCATTTTACTTTTTTATTTTGTTCTTCTATAAATAATTATTGAGAATATAAAAAATAATATTATTATCACATTTTCTAACACACTTTTTTAAATATATTATTTATTATTAGTTAAAATATATTAAAAAAATTAAATTATATGAATAATTTCTTATTTAATAATTTTCAGACATAATTTTGCAATTTAAAAGAAATGTTTTTTTATAAAGAAATAAATGTTTTTTTTTACAATCATTTAAAAGAAATGTTAAAAATAATATGTTAGATATTGTATTAATAATACTGGTTGTAGAAAGTTGGCTCGATTTTGTATCAAGTAAATAGCTAGTAGATTTTATTAGGAAGTGGACTCCCAGTCGGATACGCACAATGAATCAAACAAAAATTTATCTTACACGTGTCTAAGTAAGCTTACAAAAAGGCATACTAAATATGATAATGACGTGCTGTAAAAAAAATAATTAATTGAAATATTATTTCATTTATAGTCTATAATTTATAATTTATAATCTATGATCTATATAAATCTCGTGCAATTGAAACTCCAATAAAAGTCACAATAATATATAACTATGGTTGTTTATGGGTTAGTTTCAATCGGAATCGGAAGGAAATGAAATCTAACAATCAATTTTCATCAGTTCAAATTTTAAAAAAAACAAATTCACGGTCCGAACCAAACTAACTCGATCAAAAATAGGTTGATTTAATCCAAATCAATTGGATCCCTTACTATACAAATGTGTAAAATCTGTGTTGAAAAAAAAAATGCATGATTTTATAAAAAAAAATACACATAATCATGTCATTAAAATGGTTTAGACAACATATTTTGTTATAATTGACTTACAACAATAGAATAATAGTAAAAAATACATGATTATGCCATTAAACTCCTTCCATAATAATAAAAATAATAATATATAATATTTTTTGTTTAGTCCGGATTCAATGGGTTTGCAAAGCACCAACTTTATACTTAGAGACGAAACCAGAAAAAAATGTTGGGAGGGGCAACAAATTTTCAAGTGGTAAAAAAAAATCAACAATGATTTAAGTTTATCTTGTTAAGTAAGTTGTTGAAAGGATATTAGAGTTATTTTATAAAATTCATTAACTTAATTTGGTTTTGTTGCCCGACAACTATTTAGCATTAAAGGGGCAAATTTTTTCTATCAAAAGATTTGTGAGAGGTAAATCTGTTAACGCACTTACCGTTTCGGCAAATGCGAAAGGTGGCTTGCAGTCATTGTCGTCACTAGCGATTGCTAGGATAGCGCGATCGTAGTGGTTGGAACTGGTGATAACACAAAGGGTGACTCTTCCCTGGTGCTTGTTACAGCTAGATGTTGCTTGCTACGTTGCAAACCTAATGGTGGCATTAGGGATGGATACTAATGCAAATATAGGTGTACATAAGGTTGTTGATCCAAATGTTGGTTCGTGATTCCAAAGTTGACGATAATGGATTTGGCTGTGAGAGTGTCATTCATGGATCATTGGTGGCATGGTTCAGCGCTTACGTTGTGTTTAGTGAAGACGAGATAGGGAGGAAGGGCTAAGACGAAACAATTCATAAGCATTTGGTAAAGGTGAGCTCAAGTGGAAATAAGTGACAAAATGTATAGGTTCCACAATATATCTTCTCTCTCTTGGATAGTTGAAATTAACATGTGACCGTGCTCCAACGACCAGTCTATCATTGTCTTGTTTGTATGTTTAAAAAAGGCACACATGTTGCTAAGGATGTAACAATATTTTTACAACTTTATTGTTTTATTTTTACTTCATTTCTCATCTATTTATCTTAAACCAAATAACCTAACCTTCAACTCTTTTTTTCTTTTTTTATCATTACCTGACCTTTTACTTTATTTATATTCTTTTTTTTTCTCCAATTATCTCTCTTCTATTTTTATTCATTATATATCTCTTCGCACAACCAAACAGAGCATTATGTTATGTTTGGTTGAGTGGAAAGAAAATAAAGAGAAAATAAAACACGGATTACAACGATTTTTTTTTATTTGGATGAAGGGAAAATGGAAAGAAGATAAAAAAAAAGTTAACTTATAGAAACAAAATTTTAAAATTTTATTTTCTTTTACTTTTCCTCCATTTTGAATTCTAAAATTTTCTTTCCTCCTTCACTTTTTTTTCCACCCAACCAAACATAGGGTTAATGATCGTTCAACGTGGTTGGATATTTTTTTAAGATAGAAAGGGTGTTAGGGCGATAGAGAGAAATGTTGGTACGTTGAGTGTTACTTGTTATTGTGAGGGAATAAAAGATGGGAAGAAAAAATAAGGTAACGTGCAATTCAAAGCGAGGCGAAAACTGAAAATGAAAATTGGTATTAGAGTGCGTGCCGGTGAGGGTTGTGATTTTTTTTTTATTATTATCAGCAAACAAAGCAAACTTTCATTAGAATGTACAAGGATATCCAACCTTTACATGACCGTTACAGGAAGACCAATACTAGCAATTTCACTAGTGAGACAGTAGAAGTGGCGAAGACACGAGACTAAGCTAGTGTTTGGTAGAGAAATGTGAAAATGAATGAAAGTTTTGAATTAAAGTAGAATGTAAAAGTGTGGGTTCCACCTTATTTTACTGTTCATTTCACTTATTTTCGATTATCTTTCGTCACAACCAAATGGAAGGTAAATGAAAAGATTATGAGAAGTTAGGTTGTACAGCGATTATTAGAAGATATAATCTATGTAAAAAAATTTACACTTACTTTTAAAAATATCACCGCACAATTTTTTTTTTTACAACGATTATTAAAATGTGTCTTTTCTAGGCTTAATTGCATTTTTTATTTTCAACTTTTTACTTTTTGGTGAATTTTACCCCCAACAAATTAATTTGGTGTATTTACTTTCAACTTTTTACTTTTTGACGAATTTTATCCCAACAAATTAATTTGACGTATTTTACCTCAAACTTTTTAAAAAACTTGTAAATTTTACCTTCTACTGATATAAGCATAAAATATGAGGGTAAAACTAACCAAAAATTAAAAAGTTGGGATAAAACTCACCAAAAAGTGAAAAAATTAGGGGTAAGATTTACCAAAAAGTAAAAAATTGAAGATAAAAGGTACAATTAGTATGTCACGTCAACAAAACGATAAAAGATAAAATTTACAATTTTTTTAAAAAAATTGAAGGAAAAATATTCTAAATTAATTTATCAGAAATAAAATTCGTCAAAAAAAATTAAAAGTTAAGAATAAAAATTGTAATTAAACCTTTTTTCTACCGGTGCCCCCCTCTAAGCCGAAATGGGCGAGGGTTGTATAAAGTAAGTGCCGGCCCAGCCCAGCCCAGCCCATGTTGATGGAAGTTGTTTCTAGATAGAGGTAGTCAGGTCAATGGTGGTGAGTGGTCACATAACCGTTGGATAAAGACTACCGAACGCCATTACGTGGCCTTTTGGTGAGTATGAGAGTGAGTGAGGCTTTGGATTCTTTTTCTTAACGGTAAGCAACCCAACCCCCCCATCCTCATACAACAAACAAAACCAAAGGCCAATTCTCACAACAAACGCACACACACACACACACTCACACCACACCACTCCCAATTCCTTTAACGTTACTGAACAAGAGTGACTGTGACCCTTCGCCTAAGCTAAACTTGCTCCTTACTCTCTTCCCTTATTTCAGGATATACATCTCTCCCTTTATAATTCCCCATCCCAACCCCCTCACTTCACACACTCGAAAACCCAGAATTTCAAATAATTAAATACGAAAAATGCCCGTCGCCACGAAGCTTCGACCGGCTTCCGAACCGCGAGCTATTTTAAAACCCGCCGGAAACAGAGTAACCGTTTCCGAAGAGCCGAAACAGAAGAAGGAGACTCCACAGCGCCCCAGAAACCTGGCACCGCAAATTCCTAACACCGTTAATGTGTCTTTGGACAGCACGTGTTCCTCGGATACATGTTCAAGCAATTCATCAACCAAAAAGGTCAAACCCGCAATTGCGGCGAGTAGGAGAAACGTGAAGCGTAACGGGTTTAATCCGGTAAGGGTTGTGCCCGATGCCGTCGATGTAGCTACTACCGTGTCTCCACCTCCCAAGAGATGTGAATGGATCACTCCAAATTCTGGTAAGCGTGCCAACCTTTTTTTTAGTAACGTACTCTTTTTTGTTTTATTTTCTAGTATTATTATACGGGTCAAATATATTATTGTTTGGGCCACTGCTTTTGTCACTAAAATATTTAAATTGTCATTGTGTAAGTTTTCTAAAAATTTTGCCGTCAGATTAGTATTTTAAATAGTTAATTTATTATCAAATTAGTCTTTCTAAGTTCTAAAATATTCTTATGAAGAGTTAGAGTGGTGATAAAAGGAACTGTTGGAAACAATTTGGTGACAAAAAAAAAAAAAAAATTGTAATGGTTGATTTTTTGAGAAACTTAGTTACAAAATCTTTTGATAACTAAAATTACAATTAAAAAGAATTTTCGAAGAATTAATTTACTGATATTTGTTAATGACTAATAAGATTATGACATTGAGGGTTTTCTCTAATAATTGATTTAGAAGTTACCTTATTTTATTTATTTGTCATCTTAAAAATAAAATAATTTTGTTAATATCGGCCTTTAATTAGAATTGATATTAAGAAATTAAAAATAAAAAACATTTATAACATAAAAATATATTTAAAACAAAAACATGTTACTTTTCTTTAATTTTGTCTTTGTCTTTAGTTTAATTTAAAGTGAAAGTATTGTATTTTTTAAATTAAAGTTATCTGATGACTTTAATTTTTATGCAAAAATTTATATGGCAATTATTTTTAAAACAGAACAAATATTTACCATCTATTATCGATATTTAACAGATCTGTATATATATATTTATTGTGATTGTAAATGTTTGTTGTAAATGTTTGACGAGTGATGCCATAGTCATGAAGAAACCGTTGCATACCAACTGTCTTCTTCGCTTCTCATGGAGTCATGGTATTTATGGTCGAAAATGGGTTTTGTTTTGTAGTTATTATAGGTCATTTATTTACGATGTGCCAAAAAAATTATTTAAAGTTCAAACAACCTTAATTTATTTCTTCTTCTATGCTTGGACAGTGATGAACTAGATTAAACTAATTGCCAACATTTGAAATTATGAATGATAATAATCATAGTGCTTCATCTTCTGCACGTAGCATCATCATAAATTATGTCTTGAGCCATAATAATTAGTAGAACATGGCCTGCTATGACAACTATTGGTTTAAGTATGGACATTAAGTTACATTATGGTGTTGTTTCTTAAAGTGTTGTTTTCAGCTTTATAGCTCTTACCACACTTTTATGAATCTAGTTAATGAAGGCGGTGGAAGTGGGCTTACATTCTTTTGCTCTACTAACTTTCCATGCATGTGCTTCTGCATAGCTAAAAAATCTGAGGCAGATTTCTCCCCAACGGAGTTACGTAGAAAGGCCTCCGAGAGTATATAATTTGATTTTGCTTTCTAGTTGGTTATCCTCTTCACCTCTTTAATTTAAAAGGTCCACTTTAGCTTTGGATTTTGTGTTTGTATACTTTTGTGATTTGTGATAGTTCTAAGGTTGTAAATTTCCAATATTAAAGTAGGGGATTGGGAACTTTATTTTTGGGAACTTAAATATGTGGTTGGGAACTTCATTTTTGGCAAAGGATGCTCCCGCTTAGATCTAACTATAGTGTGCATATTATTATTACCCTACCCCACTGATAGGATATTACCTTATCAAGAAATGTTATTTCATTCTTAATTACAGACCCCTTTTACACTGCATTTCATGATGAAGAATGGGGTGTTCCAGTTGATGATGATAGAAAGCTATTCGAGCTTCTAGTCTTTTCACAAGCATTGGCAGAACACCGTTGGCCAGCAATTCTTAACCAGAGAGACATATTCAGGCATGTCTATCTCTAAATCAACCAATTTTTTTAAACCATGAGACTTTACCTGAATAACTATTATCTGACTCTTATTATTTGGCATCTGTCGCAGGATGCTTTTTGAAAATTTTGAACCATCATCCGTTGCACAGTTTACTGAGAAGAAATTGCTAACCCTAAAGATAAATGGCAACTCATTGTTATCAGAACCAAAGTTCCGTGCCATTGTGGAAAATGCTAAACAATTACTTAAGGTAACTCCAAAATTAATGCTGCTTTTTAAGCAAACAAATATATTAGAATTTCTAATGCATCCCAAAATCACATGGCCATTGATTATTTATCCTTTCACAGGTTCAGATGGAGTTTGGTTCATTCAGCAATTACTGCTGGAGATTTGTTAACCACAAACCGATAAGAAATGAATTCAGATATGGACGTCAAGTACCCGTTAAGACTCCAAAAGCAGAAGTCATTAGCAAGGACATGATGCGTAGAGGTTTCCAATGCGTGGGACCAACTGTAGTTTATTCGTTCATGCAAGTAGCAGGGCTCGTTAATGATCACCTATTAACATGCTTCAGGCACCAGGAATGCAAAGTGACAACCAAAAACGAATTTAAAACTGAGGTTAACGAGAACAAGGTACAAAATGAAACTTCGGAGATGACGTAAACAATGACTGAAGGTCGTTTAATTGGAGGAGACGTTCCAAGACGCAGGGTCGATTGTCATCTTTTTCTTATTATTGTATTCTACGCTATAATTTTATTCTTTCTTAATCTGTTTGTATGTCACCTAACCTAACCAGAAAATGATAGGCCTCATCTTGTTATTGGTGTTTCCACGTGAAGGTGCATGTTTCTTTTAATACCCTTAGCTGATAAGTTGCTGTTCTAATCTGTTATCGGTGTTCTGTAATAAATTTCCAACTTAGTCTTGCCACCCTGTACAATTGATAATGCATTTGCTTCCATGTCCCACTCCCACTATATTTTGAGTTCTTCAAAATTTGGATGACTATTATCGTAAGTTTATGACCTATTCGATAAGAAAGGAGGACCGTTAGAAACTCCACTCTCAAGGGGGATTTTGCAGTGGTGCCCCTAATGTTTACGTCCTTTCCTTGCTCGTCATGGCTTTCCTCGGGCAATTTTCTAGCTTCTCTACACTCAATTCACAGACCGATATCATGCATGTTTGGAAAAAAGTTATTTTGAGAAAATAATTTTTCAAAAAACTCACACAACTTTTAATTGATAATTTTTTAATGGTTACCTGTCTTAGTTCTATTTAAAATTCTATTTGGAAGTTGGGCTCTGTGATTCTGACAGACTAAAATTAGATTGAAATCCAATCCATCAAACAAGACAGGACCCGCTTGCATTATTTTGCTAAACATAAATTTCTTAACATTTTAATTGTTCTAGTAAGAAACGGTACACATGTAACTGTATTACTGTTGGCCATTTATATACAGCAGGTTCTCTTCCCTGCTTTTGGATATAGATAGAAAGTGGGAGAAGAAAAAGATCGAAGAAAACACAGTTGATGAAAAGAAATAAAAAATAAAAAATAACAATTCTTATTCTATATGTTTATATGTTTAGAATCCTTTAAAATAGAAAGAAAATTAATATGTTAAAAAGAGTGAATAAATGAAGAGTTTTGGTTTTGGACATAACTGTAAACATAAAATGCCCATGACATCTGATACTTCCCGATTCCAATAACAAGTTTGAGGTGGTTACATAGGAGCTGCTACTTGCGGCAAGAGAGCTGAACCATTTAGTAAGAGTTACTTGAGTTTCAACATCCCAAATTGAATGAACAATTGGTGTTTTGTGGGGTCTCAATCTGACAGACATAAGCCTAAGCAGGCGTCTTCCCACTTCCAAGTGTGAGCTCCAAATCATCCAATCCCACTTCATGAATCCTCTCCCCAACCCAAGGCTTCACCTGCATCCCAAATTCGGGCTCTGAATTTCTCATCTCTTGGATTCCGTTACCAGGAGGGAGATTGTGCTTGTGCTGCTGACTCAGACTGACAACAGGTTTGATAAAGTTCAAGGTGGGGGAGATGGGCACCCCAGAAACAGAAGGTGCAAATGCTTGGAAGTTCAGCCACTGGCCAGACTCAACAGTGGAGGTATCAGACTCGTCACATTCGGGAATAGTGGGTGGGGCATAGAGGTGGCGGTGCGTGGGGCTGGCCGGGGCTGAAGCGGCGAAGAAAGGGTGGTGGTGGTGGTGGTGGTTGTGGTTGAAGGATGATGCCATGGAGGCTTTGGCAATGGAGTCCCATGTGGGAATTGGTTTGGGGTTTCTGGAAGTTGGCGAGGACAGAGGCGGGGTCACAGGGGCGCTGTTTGATATCCTTAGAGGAGGGAGAGACCCCGGAAACGCATGCCGAATGTATGGAATCAGGTTTGAGGCGTTGTTTGCATCGAAACGAGAAGGGCTCGGGAAAGAGGAGGAGGAAGGGCTCACTTGGTACGAAGGAATTGGACTCGGATTTTGCGATGAGAAAGGAGTGTTTCTGGTCGAGGTGCCTACACCATCACCTGGAACTGGAAATGGTGCCCTGCATCCCTATATTCCACAAACAATCATCACATCCCCAAACCAAATCAGTAGTATATACATATGTCAATTACACAACTTTTGCAAAATTGAGTTCCAATGAAATTGATTTTGGAGTGATGAAATTTATGTTTGCAAGTTTTTATTCTAAAAATATATAGTAAAGTTTGGTATAAAACTTTTTATGTATGCAATGGAAAAACTATAAAAATTTGCTGGAAGTCAAAAACAAAACACTAAACATGTAAAACTTTACTTAAAATCAAGTTAATTCATATATCAACGTGATTCTGGATAATTAAGCGTAAATCCAAACACGCACATCAGTGATTGAGGAAAATTTTCCTTCCTGGTTCCGGTGTTACCTAATTGGACTAAAGAACAAGGCATTATTCTCCCTCTTTGACAAACACGAGACACCGAATAAATAAATAATACTAATATAAGAAATGAAGTAATCAATGAGGCATTAGGCAATTATAGCAAGATTTGAATCGAACAGTGAATGCTAGCTAGATGCAAAATCGGAAAAACGAGATCTCCATCAACATTGAACACGCTGAGAGAAGGAAGAAGAAGAGTACCTTGCGATAGGTGGTTCCGTCTTCTTCGACGGTCCAACCAGCTTCGGCGCAGAGAGCCTTCAAGACCTCGTTGTTGTCGCAGTGTTTGGGCAAATTGTAGTTCCCCTGCGCCCTAAGGCCGGAGTATATCTTCGCCGCTATGGCTCTCCTTCTCCTCTCTCTCCTCCGGTTGTTCTCTCTCTCCCTCCACGACGGCTTCCTCCGATTCGTCGCCGCCGACGTTGCTCCGTCCGAAGTCATCCTCACTTCCGCCACCGCGACGCCACCACTCTCTGCACTGCGTCGCACCTGATTTAAACCCACACGCTAGTAATGACCCTCACGAGGAATGCGCTACTTCTACTTCTACTTCTACTTCTTCTTATTGCTGAACAACCTCTTCTCTCCCTGTTTAACAATAGATCAAGCTAGTTCCAGGGTTATTATAGCGTGCGTGAACCCTCACCGAATCTCCTGAGGGTCATGCGTCATCAGCACCGTTAAAGGATCAACGGACGTGATTGACGAGGGAGACGCGATAAAGGCAGGGTGGGATTTGCCGCGCGGAGGCCTTGCATGACATGTGCACTGCCTTCTGATCACCTAATTATTAGTGGGGGTGGGACCCACATACCAGCTCTTCTCGGCTCGGCTCGGCTCGGCTCGGCTAAAATTGATTTGAGTTGAGGCGTTTCAAGGTGGAGATGGATGGAAAATGTCATAATGCATGCAGCTACGAATTTCGATGGGGGAATATGCCAAAACGCTTTTTTGCCTTTGGCTTTTGTTTGTTTGGAGCTTTTTCTTTTTCCAGTTTCTCTTTAACGGGTCAAACATTTAACACTCAAGCTCCAAAACTGAATACAAACACACACACACATAAACAGATAGACCAGACCAGACCAGTTCTCACGTTATATTAATTTCAGGCTACATAGCATTATGGTGTGAAGACCCGACCCGGGTTCCGCGTGAAGGAGTTTGGCACAGGCATGAATATAACGATGTGATGCTTGTCCCCCAAAGCCACAAAAGCATTGTCCATTTTTGTTTGTTTGTTTCTTGTTTTACTTGCGTAATTTATTCATTTTACGGCTCTCGTATTTTTATCATACAAAAATAAAGAAAAAAATTGACGACTCTAAATTGGATATTGCATAGATGTTAGATGGTGATAGTATAAGCAAATTATTGAGGCTTAATTATTCATTTTGGGTCTTTTATATGTGGTGCAAGTATTATTTTGGGTTATTAACAGTTTTTTTACTCAAATTTGTTTTTAAAATTTTAATTATTACAACAAACTCTTTTGGTCAATCAACATTTCATTGGTCCAAATAAAACTCAATTTGGATCTCTTAAGCAAAAAAATGAAATTGAGTCTTGTAGATGGATAAAATGTAGTTAAGGAAGAAATTTCACTGTCGTTAGGAGGAGAGATCATATTAAAAACAATCAATCAAATTTTACTTAATATTAGTTATCAACAATACCAGTAAATATTTCACACTAATAACATTGTAATCCGAAATAAAATTTTGGCTAATTTTCCTTTTGTATGAAATTTTCTAATTCCTTTTTTTACTTAAATTATTGACATTATGCTCCTAGACACCAAAGAGGAAAATAATATACAATATAATGAGATGCTATAAAGCAAGTGGTACGAAGGCAGGGCCATATAACTATGTATTGAAGATAATTTAAAGAATGGTGCATTCTTGGAATAATTCCCTAATAATAAATGTATTAGGGAAAAATGTGAGTTTTTTTAGCACTAGAAGAAAAGTTGCAATGTAATTGAGCCAAAGAAAAGAAAAGAAAAAAATGTATCATAGACGTGCTACAGAAATAATTTCTCATAAAATTCTATGTTATGGAAAACTACAAACACACTTTATACGAGGGACCTTGGATGATGGTTGATCATTATCTAATAGTCCAATGATGGATGTTGTTGCTCCTTTTCTTCAGCTAAGGAAAACCACAAAATTGTTGCTTGGATTTGCATTCCTAGTCACCTATCGAATTTTACAATGACTGATTCCTAAGGAGTGTGGGTTCTAAATTGGACACAATGTTAGAGATTGATATATAAACTTACTTTTATTTGTCCGAGGGGCAAATTTGTCAAGATATTTGTGGAGGTTGATTCGGGTTAGACATTGGTATCGCAAATCAGTGTCTTGGGACTGATAATAAAAAAAAAATCAATGTCTTGGGGCAAAAACTCCACCTAATCTACAAAAGCCTTCATTCAATATGTTTTTGATGTGGCATGTATGGTTCATAAATAGAGTCAGTGTGCAAAAAATGATCGAAAGCTCAAGTTAGCCATGGTGGCCCAGATGAAAAACATTGTGAACAATCATCGACAATGATGGAGGCAAACCCAAGAGTTAGTCAGAATAATGATAATGATGCTAGTCTTAATGCAACAAGAAGGAAACATAAAAAATAATAAACAAAAAATAAGTGTAAATGCTTGGGGTTCGACGACTTCCACTTATAGAAGACTAGAGGTCACTCAAGAAGAATGTGGTGCTTTAGGTACAAGACCGGTCGATTTAGCAATGTACTCCAATTCATACACCAATCTATTCACATGGAAGTTCATTGAAAGGGTGGTAGTTTATAGCACCTATCTACAATCTATGAAAGCCCTCAATTAACTCTTTTAATGAATTATAATAGAATATAAGGTAATTTGTGGAAGGATATGATCATCCTATATGTTAGTCTCTCTCCTATGAAGGTTTGGTGAAGCTTAATAACGATGGAGATGTTGAATTACAATGCCATGCCTATATGAACTCATGTTTTAAAATTAAATTATTTTTTTTCATGCATGTATTATCAATGTGAAGATTTTTACAATGTCAAATAGGTAGAAATTACTCTATATAAGTATAATAAAAAATAATAATCTTACCCTACGTAATGATTTATATGAAATTGGATAATATTTTTTTTCTATTGGTAGATTTTAATTAAATTCTTAAAAGTATACTATCTTCTTTAAAATTGTTAAATTTCTCGTAAAAAACACCACCTATTGTAAGATATCCATGTGACAAACTGACAATACAATTTTTACAAGAAGACTACTATTTCGTACGAAGTCGCCTTTGCATGGATTGCATGATGCAATATGTGTCTATTATTTTTTTAAACCAATAACATGTAAATTGTTGCATTTGTTGGAATATATCAATATAAGGCAGAATAAATTTAAAAAAGCAACCAATGACTTGTTTGTATATGTCTTTTATAAAAATATCTTCGTATCAATTAATATTTTTGTTTTTGTAAATAAAATTTGTATTTAATGTGAAAGTAGTTTGTGGCTCTAAGAAAAAGTAAACTTGGTTTTGCAGCATCTCTCAAAACAAAGACAGAATGATTGGACATTGGAGTATGCATAAAATATGCAAAGTTAAATAAGTAATGTTGTTTTTACGTAAATGTTTTAATTTGCAACACCTTTTGATAATTTATTTTTTACTTAATTATATTTTTAATTCATGTATTTTAGTCCTCTTATTTTTATTGTTCATATTTAGTTTCTACACGTTTTTAATTGTTTAAATTAATTCTCTCACCCCAAAATTTCATCTAATAAATTAAGAGAAACATAATAGATGTGTAATCTGTCATTGATTAATTTGTATGGATTCGTAAAGAAAAAAATTATAGACTTTTGTAAATAATATCCATTGTATAGGTATTATGTTATTTTATATTGTCAAATTGATCTAGTTTCTTTTCGTAAATATTTACGTACAATTTAATAATTTAGCATTTAGATTTTATCCTTTTCTAAATAGTATTTATGTGACATTATTATTATCGCCTGAGAAACATAGATAATGGTGGGAACCAACTACAGAGACATCATAACGGAATCCTAAGATGGATGATAAGCATCTACAATAACAACACATTTTACATGTTGGAAAAGGATTTTTTTTTTTATGATTTTTAATATATAATAAAGAGAGATAAGAAGATAAGAGTGAGAGAGGCACGATAAGATGGTTGATACTTTTTCATCATTATGTTAACCTGAATGATTAATATGATAATTAAGATTTTAGCATGTGCAATGGATATTATAAATGTTTATTTTATATAATTAAAATAATAAATAAATTCTTTTATATATATATATATAATAATTAAAATTTATAATAAATAAATAGTTTTAAGTATATAAATTATATTTTAGATTTATGATAAATAATTTATATTATAGATTATTTTTAACTATTATATTTTTTTAAATATTTTAGAAATGAAAAAGAAAAACTGAATTGAAAAAATAAGAGGTTAAGAAAAATTCTTAAAAATACACTTATTAAAGAAAAAGTCTTAAAAATATTCTCGTTGAATATAATTCTTAAAAACATTCTTATTCAAGATAGTTATTTTAATTTATATAAAGAGAAAATTATATATAAGTGAGACATTTTAGTTAAAGGATAAAAAAAAGGTGAATAGGACATTTAAAAAAATTAAAAAAATTATAACGATTAATGTAAAAATTAATTAAAAAGTAATATATTGTAATTTTATTAAATTTGTTATTCTTTTAATTTTCTAACAATAATTTTAAGTGTGCACTCATGCTTTAAAAATATATTGCCCGCTTTAACATTGTTAAGTATTTAGATTTTATTATTTTTAAATATTACTTATTTGATAGTATTATAAGAGAAAAATGGTGATGCATTGACAGTGTAAAACTATTTTACACTATCATATAATCACAAACCATTATTTATGGTTAGTTTGTTGATTTTCACAAAATTATCTTAAAAGTCATACAAACGATAATATGTGATTGGATGACGGTGTAAAATTATTTTATATAATCCGTGCATCTCCCTTAAACTCCTATTATAATCCCTCGACCCGCAAACATAGATAATGGTGGGAACCAACTAAAGACCATAGTTCTCAAAATCGGACCGGACCGGCCGGTTCGACCGGGAACCGGTCTGGTGACCGGTCCGGATACTCTATAAAATCGGAGGAACTCAGAATCGGTGGGAACTGGTCAAGAACCGGTCAAACCGGGCCAAAACCGGTCAAGAACCGGTAGCCAAAACCGGTTTGAACCGGTATTTTTTTAATTTTTTTAATTTTTTCATTTAAATTTTTAAATTTAATATAAAATATTTTAAAAATAAATAAAAACCCATATTTAATAAATATCTCAAATAGATATAAATTATTTTATCAATTATTATTACTATTTTCTTGTAAAACATATAATTTGCTCATTTATATTAATTTATAATTTTTTTATATCTTGATTTTTGATAATTTTATATTATATTAATTTGTCATTTTCTTTTTTTATTCTAAATGTAAATTTGTTATTGTTAATGGATATTATTTTATTTTATTAAAATTTGAACTTAAGTATTATGATATATTTAATTAAACTTTTAGTGATATTTTAAGTTTTATTATAGTTTTTAATGTTATAAAGTTATATGATATTATATTTATTTAATATTATTTTATAAATTATTTTATTAATACCGGTTCAACCATGGTTGAACCACGATTGAACCATTGAACCTTGAACCAGTGTCTTGATCGGTTCAATGACCAGTCCAGTTTTAAAAACATTGCTAAAGACACATCATAACGAACGAAATCCCAAGATGGATGCTGATGAGCAACTGCAGTACAAGTCTAAACATATCTGGAAAGAGAAATATTTTAAGGATTTCTTATATAATAAAAAGAGATAAGCATAAAATAAGATAATTGATAAGATAGAGAAAGATAATTATGTAATGAACTAATGATCCTTTGCACTGCACGAGCTGTTGCCTTAAACTAGTCACAATAGCATAGAAGCCAATTTGTGGTCTAGTGCTGGAGTTTGACATCCAGTGACTCTGCAGAAAACATATTTTGTGTGTATAAATTATGTTGTCTCAAACATTATTTATTTATTTATTTTTAACAAATCTCAAACATTATATATTCTTTCGAAGTACCACTTTTCCTACTAATATGCTGTTTAAGTTATTTCTTTTTCATAAAAATAAACAAACTCAATAGCATATTAGCATGAAAAGATGATAAAAAAAATATTAGCATGTATGAAAAGGAGTAGTTAAAAGGAATAAATTAATGCAATCAAGTCACTACAGACAGACGACAGAGAGGGAATAAGGAATTTTCCACATATAAAAAACACCACATGTAGTTTGCTTTTGTCACATTTCTTACGAACTTCTAAAGATCGTCCCTCAGTAGTGCTTCATAGCTGCATCTGAACTCAGAGGATCCTCGTAAAGATGATTTGCTGCAAACAGCGTTGAACTGCTTTGCCGAATTAATTATCAGCAGATAGAACAAAACAATTAACATGGTACGTAATTCCATTAAAGGGGTTGGTAATACGAGGATAAAAGGGAACAATATAAAGCATAGAAGAACATCACGATATATAGCACCCTCATGATTTATCTCAGACTTCACAAGTCATCTTTCCCAATGGGAGATCATATACTGCATAGCATTTCTCGAACAGGGAAACTTAGCATAGCTTTGCATGTGATTCAATGTTCATAACACAAGCCCGAACCAAAATAGTATGATATTGAAGTAAATAGGAAAGTTTAAATTACATAATTATGGAAAAAAAAGCTGACCTGAGCTGAATTTATAAGTATATATATATATACACAGATCACTGTTGAAACATAAAAAGAAAGCAAAAACACCGTTGCCGGGGGTCAAACCCGGATCATCCGCATGACAGGCGAAAATACTTAGCACTATACTACAACAACTTTGTTAATATATGATTTCTCATAAAAATATATATCCCTTACATGGTGTGATAATGTTTTCTGCCTTTGAGAGTTTCTTGAGTGTTTTTTCGGGAGTCTTTCCAAATCATTTTACTATCCTTCGCAGGTATATAAAATTTTGATCGATTCTAAACAATTTTACACTTAGCAAGAGTGATATAAACAATGAAAGAAAAATAATAATCTGTCAACCGAAGCCCAAGTAATTTCACGTAGCCAGTGATGGGAAGCGATCAATGTAAATAATCAAGGATCCATTTTTATATCATCTGCAAATGGTAGAGCAGTGCCACAAATTAGATGGCATCAGGCATCACATCAGATGCTTATGTGTTTAAAATAATTATCTAAGTGGAAAATTGGATGGCATCAGGCATCAATATAGCAGTTCATCTTGTTCCAAAATTATCTAAATTTGCAACTCAGTTCATTTTAACTAAGCTATCTGATAATCCACAAACCAAAATAATACTAATAAATGAGAAGAGTTCATTGAACATTGAAGATGCATTGCATCAACAAACATGAAAGAATCGCACAGTACATTTTTAAACACTACAAATAGGAAGTTTTATTTCCATTCACGGAGTCACAGTGCATGTACTGTTCATGCATTCTTCACTTTATTCTTCCTATTTTTCTTTTTGCAAGTTGTATTTTTTCATCAATTTGGTTTTACTTTTTTTTTTTTAAAATTGTTCAGAAATTATAAAATATATAAAGAAATTTTCTATAATTTGATTTGACTTTTTGATATTATTCAAAGTTTTGTAAAAACATTAATTTACAAACTTTTCCATTCAGTGATTCAACTATATTAAAGAAAAATAGATTAATATTCTTTGTCTCATTATTTAACTTTTAAGATGATACTAACTTAATTCTTAGGAAAAATACTAGTTAAACAAATTACTATCAATGCAACTACCAAAAAAAATAAATTACTATCATAAAATGACTCTTTGAAAAATGAATACACATATCCCATACGGGTTCTAAGGTGCACAAGTAGCGTAGGTCACGCACGGTGCACAAGTTTTAATAGCCGTTCGATATACAGGTAATAAATTGGAAGGCTACAATTAAAAAGCTAATAACTGAATGGGAAGCTAACATGTTTTTTTATATAAAAAATATTCCCATGTGGCTTGTAAATGAAATGGTCATGGCCACTTTCCCATTTTGAATGTTGAAATTGACCTTGATACATGTACGACATCAATGGGTGGCAGCCGATTAACGCCGGAGATTGCGTTGTCGTTGTTTTGCAGTTCATGTAATAGATCCAACCTACGAGGCACACTACCTGAACGAAAGTGTGTCAAGTTTATTCATCACAGATTTCTACCGCTGTCCACTAACCTCGTTGGGTAAGTCCCATTAGCAAAAAAGGGGACCCTAAGTGAACGAAACAATGCGAAGTGTGGACTGTGAGAAGCATTGTTTTTATTGTTTTTGCAGTGAATAAGGTAGACAATTGAACAGCTTCCAATTAGCACGATGTAATGCAGGTAATGCTTGTAATGATGGCCAAACAACAGCACAATCGGATATCTCCTACACAGCAACCAACAACGCAATTCCATCCAATTAAGAAACATTAAATGAGGTACACCTTCGTAACAATAACACACGTTTCACTCCTGAGGACGACCTTCGTCGTCTCATACCCAATATCTATATCCATTAACAAGAGTTGCTACGGTATGCATAAGCGGAAAAGTGCATACTATGTTTCAATCCGATTATTAGCTTTTTAATCGTAGCCCTCCAATTTATTACTTGTATATCGAATAGCTATTAAAAACTTGTGTACCGTGCGTGACCTACGCTGCTTGTGCACCCTAGAACCCGTCAACATTTATAAAATACTAAAACTCGTTGCTTTTTTGCAATAATGTGTTCTCTGAAAATAAACTCACCTCTCTCTCAAACTCACGTGTTTTTACCAATTAAGCTATATTTATTGGATATATTTTTGTATTTTTGTCCATTTAAATTTTCGTCCTCCTCATTAAAATATTAATCTCAATATCTTTTTACTCATTTGAATTACTATGCAGACATATTGTTTTTTTTTTTTTTGCTTGAGGGATGTAGACAGACAGTGGTGGATCTAGGATCCTAGGTCGGGGAGACAAAATAAGAACATGATAGGATAAGAGAAAAATAAATTTTAATTCTATTTAATATTTGGTGTACATCAGATAACAAACCAAATAATTATAGGATTTTTTTTTATTAGTA
The DNA here is from genome assembly GCA_026413185.1 of Pueraria montana var. lobata. Classification (NCBI taxonomy): domain Eukaryota; kingdom Viridiplantae; phylum Streptophyta; class Magnoliopsida; order Fabales; family Fabaceae; genus Pueraria; species Pueraria montana. Next base: position 5,958,699 of record CM048652.1, read on the forward strand.
GATAATGATAGGATATTATATAACTTTCTAAAAATTAGATAATAATAAAATATGATATAACTCTTCCCTTAAGATAAGAAATAAGATAATTTATTAATTATTTCCTATTGACGCAACAAACAACCAATGATAATAGGATAGAATAATTATTTTATCTTATCATATCCTATTGTTGAGTCAATTGGAAAAAAAGACAAAATTAAACTTTTAAATTGAATATTTAAATAAAAATAATAAATACATGAAAGGAGAAAAAAATTAGAAACAAGAGGTTCAAATATATAAAATTAAGGGGTAAAATATACACATTTAAGATATATACATGTAATTTTTTAAAAGTGAGGAAGTCCAAGTGCACCTCCTAAAACGTATGTGCATCCTCCACTACAGACAGATATTGATTAACGCATTAGTCCCTGATTTTTATATAAGTTATTGCTCCTTGCATGTTTGCATTTAGTATAATTTTGAGACACAAAACACACTAACCTGTAAAATATAATACTCCCTCCGTTCCTAAACTCTTAATGTTTTAGCTTCTTGTTTTTATTCCCAAATTCTTGATGTTTTACACATTCCAATGCTCATTAATTATTTTCTTTCACATATACCCCTATTTAACATGACCTGGATTTTCACAACTTCTTTCATCATAGATATTAAATGAGGGTATTTTAGACTAAATTTATTGTTTGTGAGTTGTATTAAATATTTCTTAAGCTGTGTGCATTAACATTAAACATTAAGAGTTTAGGAACGGAGGGAGTAATCGATATCTTGGGGTAAGACTCTTGCACAAACATCAAATTAAACAAAACTCTCCAGTGTGCATATATTTAATGAAAATCAATATACATGTGTAGATTGAATACAAAAGAGTTATTCATAAAAAAGGGGAGGTGAGTAATTTCTCATTAATATTTTGATTACCATGCCGGTTGATGGGCCTCGTAGCAGCACCCCAACTAATATAAAATTAGAAATGACAGTTTTTTTTTCAACCGTAATATTGATGTGGAGTATTCATTATTTATTATTAATTTATGTGAGTAAACTTGACTAATCATCTCACACCTATTTTTTGCTGATGACAGTGTGATCTTTGGAAGAGCTACGGTGGAGGAAGCAAGTAAGTTAGCATCTATCCTACAAAGGTATGAAGAAGCATCAGGTCAAAAGATAAATTTTCAGAAATCTGAGCTCTCGTGTAGCCGAAACGTGCCAAGTTCCAGGATTAATGAGCTTGTACAGCTGTTAGAAGTTAAGGCGGTAGAGTCTCATGACAGGTACCTGGGTCTCCCAACAATTGTAGGAAGGTCAAAGACTGAAATTTTTAATTTTGTGAAGGAAAGGGTGTGGAAAAAGCTAAAAGGTTGGAAGGAGAAGTGTTTATCACGGGCTGGAAGAGAGGTGCTAATAAAGGCTGTGGTTCAAGCAATTCCAACATACATCATGAGTTGTTTTAAGTTACCTGTATCAATATGCTCGCACATTGAGAAAATGATAGCAAGATTCTTTTGGGGGGGAGCTGTGGATGAAAGGAAAATGCACTGGCTAAAGTGGGAAAAGTTGACAAGAGATAAGAATGATGGTGGACTGAGACTCAGAATGCTGCAAGCCTTTAATGATGCTCTGTTGGCCAAGCAATGGTGGAGATTGATGCATTTTGAAGAATCATTGATGGCTAGAGTGTTTCGGGCGAAATATTTCCCCAGAAACCATCCTCTTGAAACTCAGAAGTGCCACAATCCAAGTTTCACATGGAGAAGTATTATGTCAGCTAAGTATGTTATGGAAGAGGGCCTGTTATGGAGGATTGGTGATGGCCAAAAAGTGAAGGTGTGGAAAGACAGATGGATACCAGGAAGCTCTGATGGTATGCTGAGATCCTCTCCGATGGGGTTGGATGAGAATATGAAAGTGGCTGAGCTTATAGATGAGGATACTAGAAGGTGGGACAGGCAAAAAGTAACAAATATTTTCCCAGCAGATGAGCACAACAAAATTCTTTCAATCCCGTTAAGGTATGAAAGAGCTGAGGATAAATTGATATGGAAGCTAACACCAGATGGTGGATATACTGTGTGGTCTGGATATAAAGTAGCAAGGAGTGTGGTAGTGCCTACATATGCATCCTCTAGTAGGATACCAGGTGACTGGTGGAAGAAGATTTGGAAGGTAGACACATTGCCAAAATGCAAACAGTTCATTTGGAGAGTTTGCCAGAATGCCATTCCGGTTAGACAAAATTTGTGGAAAAGGGGAATAAAGGTGGATCCTTGCTGTCCAAGATGTGGAGTGGAAGTTGAATCTGTGGCTCACGCGCTTTTTACATGTGCAGAGGTGAGAAGATGGTGGTTTGCATCCCCTTTGGCACTTAGGTTTGAGGATAGGGAGGGCTTGTCTGTCATAGACTGGATTGGAAATATAATGAGAACAGGAGATGGAGAAGTGGTGGCAAGGTTTTTTGAATTCTTGTATACTGTTTGGAGATGTCGAAATTCGCTGGTGTTTGAGCACAAATCTATTCCTATTCATCTGATCTTATCTAGAGCAGAAGCTCTTCACTATAGTAGGAAGAACAAGGTAGAAAAAAGAAAAGGTGAAATAGGAAAATGGAAGCCACCTACTGAGGGGAAAGTGAAGGCTAATATTGATGCCTCGGTGAAGAAAGGGGCAGGGACTGGTTTAGGCGTGGTGTTTCGGGACCACAACGGAAAAATCTTGGCTGCAGCAACTAAATGGGAGGAACAATGTTTTGAACCACATATTGCAGAGGGTTTGGCGCTAAGATGGAGCACCAGAGTAGCTATTGATTTGTCTTTTCAAAATGTGACGTTTGAGACTGATTGTCAAAATTTGGTGAAGGCTTGGAACAGTAAGGAGAAAAGTCTTTGCAACTATCTCTCGACTATAATACAAGACTGTAAAGTCATGGTGGGTAATGGGATGGATTATAAAATTTTGTATGTGAGCAGAACTAGTAATAGGGTAGTTGATCACCTAGCTAGGCTAGCTTTTGAGACGTTGGAATTTTTGTGGCTTGGTGAGGTCCCCTCCCAAGTGCAACCTGATGTAGACCATGATGTGGGGGATCTTGTTGGCCCTCGTGTTGCGTTTTAATAGAATGGTCTATATTAAAAAAAAAACTTGACTAATCATCTTTAGCGGGATATCCCACTTCAACCACATTTTTTTTACATCCTTCGAACCTGAAACCTTTATTAAGGAAATCGAACCTAATATCACTAAGACCAAACCACTTATTGGTAAAATGACATGGTTAGCAACACCTTAATTTGTGCAGCCTATATTAATAATAATAATAATAATAATAATAATAATAATAATAATAATAAATAAATAAATAAATAAATAAATAAATAAATAGAACAATTTGTTATATCCACCCGGCCACCCGTCACTATATTGTAACAAAATGATTAATGGTCAGTCAGAGGAGATGACAATGAGTCAACAACGATAATAAAGTTTGAATTTAGGACAGTAGAATACTAGAATCTCATAAAATCGACCTAAATCCTCTATTATTAGGCCAACTCTAACTCTAATGGATATGAAAAATAAATAACTTTTTTTTAGAAAGAAGAAAAAAAAATGTACCTTTACTATTTTTCTTTTTGACAGAAAGAAAATTAATTAACTTAGCAACAATGGTCAATGCTACTTCACTTATCTCGTTGATTTAGCATGAAATCTAAAACGGATAAATGTACCTTCAGTTGCTAACTTAGATACCGGAATTAACTTGTTTCTCGAGCAACAAACAATATATGTGGAAATAAAATGACGAGAAATCGATCAAGACGGACTTACTTTAAGTAACGTGGGGCACATGTCCCAACTTATTAAATTTTTTAATGTTGTCATATAGCTAGCTTGTCATTTTAAGTCTTTTATTTTCTTTAATTTTGTCTTTATCATATTTTTTTACATGAGATAAGAGACAGTATTATTTTGATCTCACTATTCTAATTTTTTTGTCTAACACTGTTTGTTCTTGTTCAAAGACAAACTTTAATAATTTGTTATCTTACTTTTTTACTAAAATAATTCCAAAGAAAAGAAATACTAATAATATATTCTCTTTGTGTGGTTTTGGTGCTATGGTGTTTTGGGTGATAGTTATATAGGTGAATGGTGATGGAGGTTTAAAGGTGAGACCTTAGACCATGTAAGTAGACTTTTGGGTGTGGTTAAACAATTCTTAAAATTTAGTCTGTAAACAAACCAAAATCAAATTTATAATTACGAATTAAGTTAGTGCATGTTTGGATTAAAGTTTATGAACTTAGGTTTGAATTAAAAGTATGGAAGAAACTTAAGTTTGTTAAAAAATGAGTTTACACGATATGATTTATGTTTGAATATTTCTTTGTTCAAAAGTATGTTTAATGAAATGAAACTTGTTTGGATAATACTAATCAAAAATACTTTTAAATGTGTAATTATTGAAAATGGTATAAAGTTTATAATGTAATACTACCTCTGATCCTAATTATAAGCAACAAATTTACTTTTTCTTTGGTCCTAATTATAAGCAACATTCACTCATTTTTAAAGTAAATTTCTTTTATATCCTTTCTTTATTGTTTACTCTATTTTCTATGCATTATGACAACCACTTAAAGCAAAGGGTGTTTTTGGAATAAAGATTGAATTTATGACAGAATTAATTAAAAAAAAGCTGTAATAATTACTTTCCTTGGTATTGATGATTTGTCCTATGTTGCTTATAATTAGGACCAAATATAGTATTAAATATGAGAGTGAGCTGGATCATATAATCATACATGGACGATTAAGATTTAATACTATGTGACTTCTTAAAAAAGTCACGTGATTTTTTTAAAAATTCACATGACTTAGTGTGTTTTAATCTTGACCATTTAAATAAAATCTAGTAACCACTATTTATTCCTCTTACTCTCGTATAAGATAGGTCCTCTCACTATATATATATATATCAAAAAGCCAACAAATTTTTTTTTATTGATTGAAGTGACTTAAGTTGGATTACAAGATGCCTCCAACCCCTCCACAAAGTTACAGAGGCTGTGAGAATACTCAAAGTAGTAGAAAGCATGCTATTGTGTAAGAACACTTGGCAATGATGCATGGTGTGCAGAAGACTTGTTCCGATATATATCTAGACATCATGTGCTAAATTGAAGAAGAAAGGGTAAAATTGGAAGTAATTTTTCATAAACTCTCCCAACTGAAACTGAAAAATGAAAAGCATGCCCCAAGTTGTTTTTACTCCAAACCTGAGTTAGACAGAAACGTAGGTAAAAAAATTAATTTTGTGGGCATCCAAACATCTGTCCAAATTGAGTTTGGTCTTTCAAACATACTTTTGAAGTAGGCAAACAGACAACCAAACATACACTCAGGCCTAGCATACAAAAGCCTAACCCTAGTTTGTTTTTATTGTTAAATACTTATTTTATACTAAAGTTTTTATATAGATCTATTTGATATTTAAACATTTATTTTATATTAATATTTAACTTAAGACTTAAATATTTTATTTGTCTCTATAATAAATAAAAATAATAATTCAATAACAGTTTTGAAAGAAAATTTGTTACATAATCAAATATAAAAATTCTAACAAATTACAGAGATCATTATATTTTAGCCTTTATCTTTTTTACAGGGCACAGCCTAATTAAGCTGTTTATCGATCCGCTTGACAGTCGACACCGAAATGTCTCCGATGAGGACAGTAGAATAACGGTCTTCACAACCACCTTTTGTATCACCTTGAAGCCATGAATAACGTTAACTTTATCTGCAGTAATCACGCCAAGCAGAGCTCCACCCAATAAAAATGTTGAACATTACCGCCATCTCCCACCATGACCAAACATTTTGGCGGAACAAGAAAAGTTTCCAGTACCGTGATGAAACCAGAGATCATTGACCCTACTGGCCACTCTCTCTGAATGCATGAATCGTTTTGAATTTTCTGGCGCTGACCCACACCGACGATAGGTCCAGTTCTCTGGATCATACGTCTACGCGACCTATAAATATCGCATTACCCCATCCTCATGAATGGATATATATATATATAATTAAGAACTACTTCACCTTCACTTCACGTAATGTCCCTCAAAGAAGCCTCAATTATTAAAAACAGTACTACAGTCAATTTTATACAGAACCGTTAGTTTTTTTTTGTTTTTATCTGTTTTCCTCTTAATCAATGTTATTTGAAATCTGTAAAACAAGTTAAGCTTCTTACTAGTATAATGTATAATTTCGGTCATTAATTTTGTAGGTCTTACTAACCAGTATCCTAAGACATTAATTAAGGAATTAAAAAGAAAAAATATTTACTATAAAAATCATAGGAGAATGCAAAAAAATAATTATGAATAGCATAATTTTGTATATTTCAACAAAAATATTTATCTTTTTCATTTTTAACTAGTGTATTGGTTAGCATTTGTCATTCTTTAAAATCTAAAAAAGAAAAAGAAACATTAATAGCGGCTGGTTTACCTGTCTTAACTCATATGACCCATGCGTTGGTGTCTATTGTACTACTATAATTTATTGGCCAAGAAAGGACAGTGCAGATATACGTACCCAAAAAGAAACACGACCCATACGAGTATATTTATAACCATTGGTACTACTTCATTCGCATCAATAACTGTCAATATTAATGAACTATAACTGCTGCTAATAAACTTAACGGCTATATTTCAACCTATATATAGGTGCTTTTATGTAGAGATATAAGCTTCCGTAAATGCAAATTGCTAATAATCAAAAAACTAATAAGCATGAAATTAAAAGAATGAAATGTGCTTCTTTTTTTTTAAGTTAAAAAATTAGGAGGAAGAGACCAGTGACACCCAATCCAAAACAGAAAAAATATCTAAGCTCTGAAAACACTCTCATATTACCTTACTTTCAAAAAGACGAATGAGAACTCAACCTTATACTATCAATAAAACAATATTTAAAAAAAAAAACTTATATAAATATATATTCCCATTAATATCATAATTTAATATTTCTTTAAAATTATAAATATAACTAGGAAAGTTTATCAAAATGTAAAAATAATCATTTTATGGTAAACTTATGTTCCCTAATTTGAAAAGACACCCTTTAATAAGTTGATAAATTATTAATTTATCGATTAGTTAGTACCTTTCTGAATTAGTAAAATTTTATGATTTTAACATTATTAATATATAAAGTTTTATTGTACTCCATTAATTTTAAAGCAAAACAGTACAAGTTATATCTATTCTAAAATAATTGAATAAATATGAGACGTGACTCAATAGTAGATAAGAAAAATGTTTAAAAGAGTATATTAGTAACATTTATTTTTTAAGATATTAGTTGTTAAAAATTAAATATTTATGATATTTTATCTACCATTTTAAAGACCAAGAAGATATGTTTTTAAAATTTAATACAGTAAAACATTATTTTACTTAAATATAATTATATTTTTAAATAATTTTTTAATAATATCTGTAAAAAAAGAATAATATTTTAAAATGGAATGACTAACTTGAATTTTAAATTTTTAATGGCACATTCGTCATATGTGGGCACTGGGCAGTGTGGCTAGGGAGATATACATAGGTTTGAATTTGTACTATTTGAAACGACACAAACACAATGTCCTTTATTTTGTATTGTGGGGCTTTAGAAAGTCGGTTGGTGCTTATTAAAACGTGGTTTAATTAATGATACTATCAATACGGTTTGACTAACCTTTTTACTTACAATAAACGCGGATTTGAGTTAGATGAGTTTGGAGTTGCATTTGGAAAATAGGAAGTACAGTATACCTCATTTTTTAGGTGTATAAATGAAAAGAAAGAAATAAAGAAAATGAGAGGAAGTGAATATATAGATACAGAGAATATGCAAAGAAATAAAGAAAATGAGAGGAAGTGAATATATAGAAAACATAATAACTTTGTTAGTAAATACTTTAATAAACTAAAACACAGAACATATAATTTAATGACACCCAACATAAGGAATTTAAATCTAGACAATGTCATTAGCAACATACAAGTAGCAAATATTAATATTTTATAATTAAAATAATTGTATTATTCATTTTATTAAACTTCTATTGTAAACAAAATCATCACGTAATTGATTAGTAAATGTGTGTTTGTATAGAAACTTAAAAATATCATTACATCATTAGAGGTTCGATCTAATTATAACATGTTATAAACTGATTCATAAACTTGAATGCAAAGTAGTAGGTACATGACTGAAAAAAAAAATTATAACATGTTATGAAATAATATAAATAAAAGACGGAAAAATATAGATAAAATGTAGAGAAAGATGTGTAAAAAAGAAAGGGAGAGAAAAGTTCTAAGTGGGTCAATGATTTCTAATATAAGAAACTATGATTCGATAATGATTTGAAATATCTTCCGACATCATATCTTTATAAAGAAAGAAATTAAATGATATTTTTATCCAGAAGTCAAATTAAATCGAAGAAATAGCAAGCATCTACCAAATAATTTTAAATAAGTGAAAATTTAGTTTCAATTGGATCTTAAAACATCTATTGTATATATAAACCTCCAAAACTGATTACTCGCATTTATTTTCATTTAAATACTCTCTTCTTGTAAAGTGAAGTGATGAATTTCACTATCTTAATATGTATTATGTATATTCTCTTATACTTTTAATATTAACTAAACAATTTAACAAACTGTAACGAAATATCAAAAGTCAATTATATATATATATATATATATATATATATATATATATATATATATATTCTTCAAAATTCAAATAAGCTCTTAACTTGTATTTGATATATCATCTTTTACTTTAAATATTAACTCAATTGATTAACTTAACTTTTTTTTATCTCTTTCAGTCTATAATGTTTCAATATTTTTAGTTCTAACTTAAATTTGAATTTATATGTCCAAAAAGTATTTATTTATTATAGACTTTAATTATTATATAACTTACATATTTAGAAATATTTATTCATTGTAAATTATAGTTGTATAAAAAACATATAGGCTAAAATACTAGTTTGGTTATATTATCATTGGAATTATTTTAATTTAATTAGTAATTTTAAAATTGAGTTATAATTATATAAGTTTAAATACCTTTTTAGTCCTTGTAATTTAGTATTTTTTTGCTTTTCGTCATTGCAAATTTTGTTTTTCGGTTTTAGTCATTGCAAATTATGTTTGTTTTGTTTTTCATCTTTATAGCGGTTTAGAGAGCACTTTTTTCACTGTTAAAAGCGCTATCTAAACCACTTTAAGGACGAAAAACAAAACAAACATAATTTGCAAGGACTAAAATAAAAAAAATTACAATGACAAAAAATAAAAAAATACTAAATTGCAAGGATTACAAAAATATTTAAGCCAATTATATAATTGCGTTAAATAGTTGGAAAGAAAGTTACAACTTACTTATCTTTTAATAGTTTAGAGGATAATTTGGTAATAACATTTTTTAACATAAACTAAAGAAACTTTAATGTTACATTTAAAAGGGTTTATTATATGTTTGGTCCGTCATTTATTTTGTGAATTTTTTATTTTTAGTTTCTCATAAATTTTTATCCATTTTTAATCTTTAAAAAGAAGTGTTCCGTTTTTAGTCATTGATGTAAAAATTTTTAGTGACTACAAACGAAACGATTTTTTTTTAAGGACTAAGACCAATTAAAAAAATTATAAGAGACTAAAAATGGAAATCAACAAAGATGATGAACCAAAAAATTAATAAACCCAAATTAAAAATAGAGTAAAGTATTATATATTTGGATCTTTTAGGAGAGTAGAATATATATTTTGATACAAGAGGAGAAAGTAGTGTAATATTCACATTTCTTGTAAAGAGATAAGTGTAATTTTTTCCTATATAACTTACTTTTGAAAAGTTATAAAATAGTTTATAAATACATTCTCTCAAATACTTACATAATAAAAAAAGTTAAAAATAAATCATAAGAAACTATTTCTAACGCGACCTCATTAAACAAGATGGTAATCTTCACTTGTGGATGAAATGGATTCCCCTAATATATTTTGATGAGGAATAAAGAAAAATCCGTAAGGGGTGTTAGCGTGAAAAAAGGTAGGCAGGGGCAGAGGGAACAAGATATTTAAAATATATTTTGTCCACTCTTGCCATTACTTGCTTGGAAGGACTCTTTCTGACTCTGAGACCTACTGCACAACCATCTTCCTCCTATCTTCCACGATCATGTACCTGTCTGTCACCTTCATACTCATTACGTGTCTCTTTGTGACACCTTCAATTCCCTCTTTTTTAATATCCTCCTCAATCCTCATTTCTTTCTGGCATCCATCATCTTCAGTTGAGATGCCCTCGTGGTCGTGGATATAATTTATTTCTAATCGGGCATGTTTGTCTACTGCTGATTTTTACACAATTTAATATTTTTAAAACACATGTTTTATTAAAATGAATCATTTAATTCAACACGCATTTAATATGGTAATTTGTCTGTCTCTGTAACTGATTGGAGTATTAGTATTGTGCTTTAATTGAAAGTGTTACTTACTTATAATATTATATTTAAATTTTATTCTTGTAATGAAATTATGAATATGTCTTCTATTCATTTAGTTATTTTTGCAGCTTGCTGTCATGTTCAATTTCAATTTCGTAATTCCATTGTTCATTAGCGAGATTTTGCTATTGAACTTTATTCGCTCGCCATGTGACGCAGAATACATAAAAAAGAAGAAACAAGGTTCCTGAATCACACACCAATTGTATTTTGACTATTAGACAGAAGTGATATTAAATTTTGTAGATTTTGTATACCTCTTTATTTAAAAATATTTTTATTCTTACATAAACTAATCTAAATGCCATACTAAGTTACCAATTAGCGTGGTTGAGAGTATTTATTTTCTTTTGAAAAAATTTCTATTATAATTTTTTTTTTACATTTCCTGTTCTATATTTCTATTTCTTTTTTTATTTTCTTTTCTATTGTGTTACTTATCACATCTTTCATTTTTTTTTTATCTTTATCTTCTTCACAGTCGTATTTCACACACCTTAAGGGAATGTGGAAAAAATCATCATTCAAAAAGTTTTTGCAAGGAAAAAGCTGTTCAAACACTATTCATATGTGTTTGACATTTGTTTAATAAAAAGAAATTAAGACGCGTTTGACCATTATACTTGGAATTAAGGTTCAAGATTGTAATTTTAATTTGATCTAGATTGAAAATGGTCTGGAATTAAAAACTCTTTTAATTTTATACTACTAATTTTTTTTATCTCTCTTTCTTTTTATTTTCTTTTCTATCAAACAACCTGTAATTATCTCACTTTTTAGTCTTTTTATTTCCTTTTCCTGTTTTTCTAAACCAAACATATCATAAGTAGATACTTAAAAAAAAAAAAATTAATTGGTGTTTTTTATATTATAAGGGATCATTTGAATTTCTTAGAACTTTTTGTTTTCTCATTTTATTAATTACGAAATTACAAAGGGATAGACGAGAGTGATTTTATGCCCAAGACATATGAATATGCAAATGAAGACCTCCCTAGCTAGAATCTGATTCCAAATTATCTCCTTGAAACCACCGTCTCAGGTTCACAAGCCTTTCAGGTCCTGAGGAGGGCAACGTGGTAAGTATAGTTAGAAAGCTTTTGTTCCCTGCAAACCCACACTCAGCCAATGACCTAACGCATGATTAGAGTGGACGTAATACAGTTTTTGGTTTTATAAGAATTAAGAAAATTAATTAATTTAATTAGTACTATTAAATTTATCTTAAATTTACCCCTATGTTTGGTAGAGGGGAAAGAAAATGAGGGAGGAAAAAAAAATTTCAAATTTAAATTTGAGGGAAAGTGGAAGGAAAGAAAAATTTAAATTTTTGTTTCTAGAAGTCAACCATTTTGCTTGTTTTTCTTCCACTTTCTCTTCAACCAAACAAAGGAAAATACATCGTTATGCGTGTTTTTTTTCCTCTTAGTTTTCTTTCCTTCCACTTTCACCTCTTCCAAACGGACCCTACATGTTTTCTTTTAAATTATTTCTAATATTAATGAAACATACTTATTTTTTCTAATATATTTTTTTTACTATTAATTTTAATTCTTTTAATCTCTCTTATCATTAATATATGTATTGTTTTAATTTTTATTAATTATGTATGTAAAGAGATAAATAACCTAAAATATTAATATATTTCACTTATTATTTATTAAACTAAGTTATAAATGACTCAACGTGAATGGTACAAAAATACCATTCATGATGAAGGAGGGTTGCAAGACGCTTTCCCCAATCCCCGCACCAAGACTGTGCAGCGTGATTACAATAATTTAGGTGATCATATTGTCTAATTAATTAAGTCCATTAAACATTGTTAAGGCGCTCTCTGGAAAGTGAATACAAAAATTGTGCAATACTACTAGTATTTGCATATTAATTTGGTGTAGTAAATGGTCAATTGTTCACACAGAATTACATACTATATAATATCTCACCAAACGGAATTTTCTTTTCTTGTTTTCTCAGTAAAAAAAGTACTATAGAAATATGCATTTTGGTACTGTACAATTTACGGCAGGAAATCTGAACTAAATGGGCGATTCACATTGACCAGGACTATGAATGCCGAAGCCAATTAAGGTTTGATTAAGCAAAGAAAGGAATAAGCAAAAAATCCGCACGATACGCGGTATGGTTCTCCTGGATCCGTAGTGAGTCACAAGCAGGTTACCGTTGTTCCCGAATTCTTAGCATTATCCTTTATGCGAATGGTGTCCAAAAAAAGGTTTAGTTCCCCTCCTTTTTTCAACTTTATTATGATGATGATCAATACCAGGTAGCAGGACACACGTTGTGAGGGCATGTTTCCTTTTCTTTTTCCCCCCTTCTCTTGCCGCTAAGATTCCAATTTTATCTCTTGCGAGATCCAACGGCTGGATTCGCCACAAGGTTGGTCCTTGATCCATGGCTCGTGTTGCTCCCCTGTGGCGGGAAATTGGCGGGAGAGAAAAAAAGAGAAAGACAACACAAGACAATGAGTCTCATTAATTTAATTGTTTTTTTTTCTTTTATAATAATATAATGTTTGTTGTGGCTTTGTGGCACTGTCAAGAGTGAAAGAGGGACATGGGGTGAGAGCAGTGAGTTGGAATTTCCAGTGCTGGAATGGATAGGACAACACCGACGGCAGGTACAGACTTCTGTGCAAGTGGGTCCCACTCGATGAATTTCGGGTGTCCGTTTACGTTCTCCATTCTATAATCTATTAGACGTTACGTACTTTATTTGTCCCTTTGTCTTGTGCTTCCATTTTAATTTCCTAAACACCCTCAACCTCAAGGAAAAAAAATATCATAAACAGTGATGGTATATTTATACTTAAAAACTATTTTATTTACATTATTTTTTCAGTTTTAAAAATACTAATTAGTGTTGCAAGACTTTTAAGAACAGACCACATATTTTTTTATAGGTAAAAATTTTGTTCAAATCATATTAGATTATTATAAATAATAGAAAAATACTTTATGTTATGTTATTAAAATTAAATAAATAATTTAATATTTATTTTTAAATAATTAATAATATTAAATATAATACACTAAATGCTATTTAATTAATGTTTCTTGAACAATCGACAGTGAAATACTTTTAATTTTAAAAATTACATTAACTCTTTTTTAAAAGATAAAATTGTGTTCTATTTTAATACAAACAATTTCCACGTAAAAACAATTTAAAAGAATAATTAGAAAATTAACATTATCCTATTATAAAATGCCCAATAGCCTATCTTGTTCCTCTTTTATCATTTTTTTTATAGCTAGTCCCTCTTTTTTCATTGTTTCATTCAGAACGAACCATTGAACATTTGAACTCTATTCGTTTATTTTGTTCCTCCATTCCTTTTATAACAGTGGATGTGTACATGAGTAGATTTGCACATGACCACAAATCGATATTTTCTGCAATTGAAAGTTGACCACAAATATCATTATAGTACTTCATGTTAATAACAGACAAAACATAATATATTTAGTAAGCAAATCTCCTTCTATGGTAATTACATTCCCAGGCTTTGCTACGTACATGGGCAGCTGGGTTTCTATCTCAGTACTAAATTTAGCCCAAAAATTTCAAATTTACAACATTACTTCTTGTTGGATAGAAATACATTGCGAGCAGTTGAGTAAAGTAATGGAAATCCATAAATTTTGGAATTATTATTACATCCTGAAGAATTCTATAGTCTATAGATAGTAATTAAATTCAAAACCTTCGTTCTTTCTGAATGATAAAAAAAATAAAATTAAAAACCTTCGTCGTACAGACACTACTTTTATTTATTTAATTTAATTTAATAAATAGGCTTAAATATCTTTTTTATAGTACTTGTAATTTAGTATTTTTTTTATTTTTTGTCTTTATAGAAAGAAAAAAAGTTTTAATCTTGAGAAATTTTATTTATTTTGTTTTTAAGACGATTTAGATAATGTTTTAAATAGTAAAAAAAAGTGTTTTGAATAATGAAAAAATGTTATCTAGATCATTTTATGTACGAAAAATAAAATAAATATAAATTTATAGAAACTAAAAGTATTTTTTTTTTACAAGAAAAAAAATGCTAAATTATCTGAACTAAAAAATTATTTAAACTTAATAAATAATACAAATTGCGCGGTTGTTTATAATAGTATAGTATTATTATAAGGAGGAGAAGGTGAGTGAGAAAATGTGAAGTAGCGGAGTAACTCCTTAAAACCAAACCCACCATCATGTTCATGCCGTAACCTTGGCTCTGTCCAAGCGCATGATTAAAGAGCCCACCCTCCCACGCTGACGTGGAGCGTTTTCATTGGGCCATTTCGTCTCGTCGGGATTCATACCAACACACCAATAAACAATACCAGTCACTCTCACCCTTGCTTTCTCTCTCTATCTCTCTCTCTCTCCATCATCTGTGTTTTTCTCTCTGCAGAATTTCCCAAATTTCTCCACTACCCTATCTCCGCTGCTCCTGAAACTCGCACATTCGCCACCAGCAATGCACGATCTTCCGTACGAATGCAATATCGATATTTGATTTGGTAGTTTCACTTTTTCAGAGGGTGAATTGGAAATGCTAGAGGCAATGGAAAGTTCAGTCAATGGTGGGTTCTCCCATTTGCAGAGCTGCGGAGACAGCAGCGAAGAGGAGTTATCGGTGCTTCCTCGTCACACCAAAGTGGTCGTAACCGGAAATAACCGTACCAAATCGGTCCTCGTTGGTCTTCAAGGTGTCGTTAAGAAAGCCGTTGGACTAGGCGGATGGCATTGGCTGGTAATTTTAATATCAAAACGACACTGCGGATTCTCAATTCCTTCATTCTAATTTTGGATTGCTAATGTCGTTTTTTTCTGAAACCGCGTGATTCTTCAAACCAATGTCTTGTGTCGGTCAATTTTGGTATTTTCTCTTTTGTTATTTCGTCACATGTCTAATCCTTATCGAATTTAATTGCTCTGAACCCCTTGTTTGTTTAAGGTGTCTTATTTTTTGAACTAATCTGAAAGGTTTTAATCAGTTCTAAACCCTACTGCTTGAATTCTTATCTAAATCATTCACTGAGCTCTTTTAATTTAGAATTTCAAATGCTGGGTTCTTTGTGTTTCGGATTGAATAAGTTTTATTCTTTTATATATGTTTTTAGTCGCAATTCTGAATCATTACATGTGGGTATTCATTGCATGTCTTCCTTCATTGCTGGATCTGGTGTTTTATGAGGTGCTCTATGAGGATCAGTGGTTAATTGGGTCTTTTGTTTGCTTTTATTTATTGACGGAAGTAAATTAAATGATCTTTGCAATGGTTTTTGGTAATTGGTAACTTGAGGTCTGAGCACTGAATTGAGTATTTTACGCCCTTTTGGCATCGTTTCCTATTTTAAATAAATCATTTCTTGTAGGTGGTAATTTTTTTTTCCCAAACTGATGGCGGTTTTCTATATCGGATTGTTGATTTGCTGCATGTTCATTACATGCATTTTTTTTTCCTGGGCATGAGGTATATGCTTGGATAAAACTTGTGCTATTGATATACTAGTTGAATCCATAGACGCGTTCGTTCTCATTCTGGACAAGAAGCTACTATTTATTTTACTTGGATCAGAATCAGTGATATTCTTTCAAGGTTTAATTATACAATGCTTCTTATTAGTTTCTTTTTCCCCCAATTTCCCCTCTCTGATTCTTCTGTTTATGTATACAAAACTGATACATTATACATCTTATATGAACAGTTCGCATTGTAATCAAGCTAGTCTTGGGGCTCTCTTCTTGAAATTTGAAGTTGAATATTGTTTATGACCATTTATTATTTGAAATTAGGTTGGCATTTATTGTTAGACGATTATTCAACGTTGTTCTTAATTGTTTATAAACAAATGCAGGTTCTTACAAATGGTATTGAAGTGAAGCTACAAAGGAATGCTCTTAGTGTGATTGAAGCACCCACCGGTAATGAGGAAGATGATGACCTTGAATTTGAAAATATGCAGTGGAATGGATCAGATATGGGTGAGTGGTACTGGTATTGTGATCAAGTATTCAGCCTTGCATGTTGACTGGTATTTGCTATAGTGTGTACACCCGACTCTGAAAGTAGGCATATATGGGGGAATGCTGTGACATTTTAATTAATTAATTAATTGATTATTGTTTTGGCTTCCATATCCGTGGGTTTCCAAAGTGGTAGAGGTTGGTAACATTGGATCCGTTATGTCTTCTCCTTTTGCTTTTGCTATATCTAAAGTTCTAGTGTCTTACTTTAATCCTTGTTGACCCCACCACTTTTGTATTTTATTTTGTTTTTTAAAAAATTGTGCTTTGTTTGATTTCTCAGCATCGGACGACACACAGAAGTCCCACAAATCGAGGCATAGAATGCATAGAACATTGGGATCATCTCACAAGACTATGAGTAGGTCCTTCTCTGGCGATTCACAGTCGAAGGGGTCCGTTTCTATGCCCCATGGGTCCGCGGTATATCAACTTTATGTTTTTTTCTTAATTTATTTCCCCTCCCACTGACATGGTTAATGATTTATTCAGTAGTATTTTAATTATTAACGTTTTTGTAAATATTGTGTATAGAAGGTGGACTTGAGCAAACTTGAAATGGCTGCATTGTGGAGATATTGGCGACATTTTAATCTAGTAAATTCCTTAGACTTAGAACTAACCGTTTGGTTACTGTCTCCCATAAAAGATGGTTTTGGCAGTGTGTGTATGTGTCCCCGGTGTACTTACTTCTTGAAATGGATCTGTAGGTCGATGCGGTCCCAAACCCATCAAAAGAGCAGCTAGTAGACGTTGTTCAGAGGCATTTCATGTCGCAGGTATCTAAAAATTAGTGATTGCATATTTGATTGTCTTAAATTAAGTTAAATAGTAATCGTTGAAATATTGTATGGTTCGTACATGAAGATTTTATAGTGGTGAACTGCATATCCGATTCCAATCTCTTCCTGAGCATGCTAATCTCTTCTCTATTATTAAATGATACGAAAATGATTCTTTCTAATCTTTAAAAGTCTTCTCTAATATTCCAAATCCTTAATTGATAAAATTTATATCAAAGAATATTTTGGTGATAAATAAGCAGTTTAATTTTTTAACATAAATTACAATACTCTATTTTTTAATTATAGTATTTTGAGTCATGTCAACATAATTTAATGTTAATATATTTTTTAAATAATTAATAGTATTATTAGTAAAAGAATAGATACACATAAAACCCATAGGTAAAAAAATCTAGTTTATTATATTTTTGCCATACTGTAATTCCTAGTAAGTTATGTGACTATGGTTATGGTGCAAGCATGCCACCAAAATCTAGCATAGTATAGAGAGCATTGCCTTTAAATGTATGGTGTGTGTGTGTGTGTTCTAGTGTTTCCGTAAGTTTGATGAATTTGGCTATTATAATCTGAAATTGTGTTTCTGTTTTGTGAAGCAAATGGACGAGTTGCAGGTGATTGTGGGATTTGTCCAAGCTGCAAAGAGGCTTAAGACTGTGTGCAAATGAGATGGAATGATGCGAGAAATGATATTTGAGAAGTAAAATTGTCTATGCTAACAAAGATAATGTATGTAATATCCACTTCCCTTCGTATTATGTTAATATTTATCGGTGATTTGTAACTTTCTGATATAGTAGTAGGTTAGTAGTTTGAGGTTATAGAGGTTCTTACTCTTTTGTAGCCACCCAGTTGTGTAGATATATATGACAATGCAACTGGATCATGAGGGAAGTCACCACGGCTTTCTTTTCAACTTTGATTCAATGTATTGCTGACCTGGGAAGTGGGTTTTCAGACACCTTAATGTATATATATTTTAGTTTCTCCCAACTTTGATTCGTCTTAGTTGAAATTGTCGTGTTGTGCTGCTCCGGTGCAGTAGTGGATCGCTGCCCACCATCAAGTGGGTGGAATGCTGCGTCATCAACTTAAGGATACTGTTCAAAGTTCAAACACTACTGCGCTATCGCCAGTGTGCGTTGACAAATAAAAATAAAAATCACTGTATCATTTTTTGACTGAAAATTTACTTCTCAATTAATTATGGTTAATATATTTGATTTTAAGAAAGAGTAAACTTTGGAATTTAATGTTGAATACAGTTGATTTTGAATGGGAGACTTGTGAACTGTGTGCTACTTTATGATTTAATAGAATTAAATTTGATAAAGTTAATTTTAAACTGTTAAGTGCAATTTTAATAATTATCTTGAAATGTGTTATGTTATCTAAAATTAATTCTAGGTGCTAAACAAATACTGTTATTTATACTTTAATGTAATTCTAATTAATAAAAATTTAAGTCTTTAATTTTTTTTTAATATCATGCATCATTATATGTTAATTTTATCAAAATCAAAATCAAATTTTAAGACAAAGGGAACTTTAATAATTAAAAAAATGGTTTGTTAGGTTACGTAAAAATACCACGGTAAAAGAAACATTAATGCTATAAAATGAAAAATTTGCTGAAGAAGAATATCAAGCTTATTGAGTACTTTCTATAACGGGGAAAATCCTGAAATGGGCATACCATATCCTATTATCCTAATCCATATCCCCCTGGCAAAACGTACGAACTGCGAAAGATCAAAGATAGACCTTCAAATTTGCAATTATGTTTCTACCTAAAATCAAATTGACAGCTTGCAAAAGCAAAAACACTGTTCAGTATTTCAAATTCAAACATTCAAAATGCTGTGGAAATAATGCCGTTACACCGAGCCTTCAATATGAAATGAAAGTATATGTACATGAATCAATTGATTTGGTAACATTTTTTTTTAGTATTTAAAATTAATACTAAAAAAAAGAGCCTAATGTTACCAAATGGAGAGAGAGAGAAAGAATTTAGCTCAAAAGTAAAATAAAAAATACAAATAAGTTACAAACATCCTATTTCGTTATTTTCATAGTAAATTAGGAGGGAGTTTTTTTATGTGGACCCAGTAAAAAAGGTTTCTTTATTTCTATTTTTTTCAAACAAATAGTACAAGTTTGTTATTTTCATCATATCTCACCCTCTCCATTTTCTTTCTATATTTGCTAGACTTGACCCAAATTCTATAAAGAATGGTACAGAACAGATGTTAAATATATTTATTTTTGTTTAATACTTTTTGTAAGCATTGATATAATTATTACTTATAAAAATATTATAGACAAATATAACACGATATTTTGTTAAGGAACTTTTAGTTTAATTACCATTCATTTATATACTCCTGTGTTTGCGTTTTTAATGTAATAAAGATAATAGTCTCTTTGTTTAATTTTTTTAATAAAATAAGGATTTTTTTTTTTTTTTTATGTTTGTCTAAACTATTTTTTCTTTAAAAAAAACAATTTTTTTTTTTACTTTTTTTGAGAAGCAACTCTTATTGACATGTTTGATTAATTGTTCAAAAAGAACCTTTAGGTGCTAAACGTACTTTTGAATATTAAATTTAATTTGGTGACATGTTTAGTTACTATCATAAATATATTTGCACATTAAAATTATATTTGGAAACTCAGTTTTGTGGAAGTAGAGATAGATAATAGTTTACTTTTGCAAACTCAATTGCAAATTTAAAACTTAAATTTACAAATTTTAATCTAAATATATACCATCTGCTTCTTAAAATATTATTTTTTAGAATATTTTTTTTAAATTTAAACAAACTGATGAATAGCATACTTTTATTTGAATAGAATGTTCTGTCCTTTGGTTGTAATGATATTTCGTTTTCTAAACTTCATTCTCTCAAAAGAAAAATAATAATACAGTGTTAAATTTTTTGAAGTATTCTCTCTTTAGCTCGTGACAAAAAATAGTCGTCCTAAAAGGTGAGAAAGATCCAAATCAACATCCGATGAAAGAGGCAAGCTAAGCAAAAATTGGCAGCGTGGAAGGATATAGGTTTACTAGAGAAAAAAAAAACCCTTGAATTAAGATTTTATTTGGTGGTACTAGCGTAACGGTGCCGTTTCAACCTTGTGGATGAGTGGTGGTACCAGCGAGCGTGTTACATCCTTTTCCTCCTTTAAAAAAAAATATCCATCCCCGATTGATCACACTCATCATCCCGGAGTCAAAATCAGAGGATTTTTGAATCAAAACGGCCCCCACAGACACATGCAAAGCCAATAGACCATGCATTTGTTTGAACCTTGGAGATATATATATATCAACATAAAAGAAAAATGAAAATTAATAGAAAAATGTACATGACTTTTTTAAATACTCATGTGATCAATGACTGCAAATTGACATGTGATCTTAATTTTTTCATGATTGAATGTATGACTTAAATTTATAATTATCTTTTCAAATAAAATGAAGAGTTACTGGTTGATACGTCTTCTATATAAAGTGAGAAAATTTTTATTATAAGAGAGTGAAAATCATGAAGGATTACTATTAAATCACAAATGATGTAACTTTTTAAATAATTATGTGATTATTAAATAACTTTTAATCTTAATCAATCATTTATGATTATAGGGCCTGAATTTATCCTTTACACTCTTATACAAACACTCTTCTCCTATATACAAGAACGAGATTATTTTTTTATTAGTAGGAATCGAAGACAGATATCGAAAGAATTACAAGAACGAGATTATTTGATATCAAGTGTCAAACTTTTTGCATTTTCACAATTTAATAACTTTATGTAGAATACAAAATTCTACAAAATTAATTAATCCAACTGCTAGTTTTTTTTGTAATTAGACTAAATTTATAAAATTTCATGTAAATCACAAACTAATTAATACTTCATCTCACACTTCATTCAGACAAACAATATTTAAATTATAAATAAATGATGATTACTAAATAACGTATAAATATTCAATTTATATGAAATTATTTATATTTATTTGATTGACTATAAAATGTCTATCGAAGTACTCTCTCCGTTCTAATTTATATGACGTTTAAGGTTTTGACACAGGTATTAAGAAATACAATTAATTTTTTGAATTTATTAAAAAATATTAGGTAACTTTCTACTATACCCTTTATCTCTCTAATTAATTACTCATTATATACTATTTTTACTAAATATTGATTAAAGGTAGTCCCAGAAAAAAAAATTATGTAACATTAATTTTATAAAATAATATCTATTTTAAAATATTTTTTTTATAATATATCATATAATTTGAAACGAAAAGAACCCAAAAGAAAATTAAAGTCTACCAAACTTGTATTCTCGACAGACAATAGTCTATATGTATAATGTCCATGGTCATTAATTGCTTCTTTCGGTTATGGTAGGGTCATCTCCCATAACGAGAATAGTCAAATTACGACAACAAAGTCTTCAAACAAATTATTACACTAACTACTTTTTTTTTTCTTTCTTTGATAAGAAATACTACTTTTGTTTAGAGCGGTCAAATGCGCTAGGCCAGTCTGATCTAACGGGTCAAAGACAAAAAATGGGTTGGTTTGGCCTGGTCCGTATCTCTCACGGACTGTATTTTTCTTAGCCTGGCCTGGCCTGTTTGGCCCATCGGCCAGGGCCAAATTGGCCTATTTTTTTTATTTAAAAATTATACTAATTTTAAAAGAAAAAATAAAAAAATAATTTCGGGCCAAATAGGCCCGATACTATTTAGGCCACAAAATTTTAGGCCCGGCCTGACCCGTTTGACCCGTTAGGCCGGGCCAAAATGGCCCAATTTTTTTTAGGCAAGCTTTTTAGTGACCCAGCCTGGCCTGACCTGACGGGCCATCGGGCCAGACCATTTTTGACACCTCTACTTCTGTTATCTTAAATACGTTTTGCTTAATTAATTCATCTAACCGATGCTTACAGCATAAGAGTATCTCTTATATGCTCTCATTCTCAAAACCTATAACCACCGTTAAACTTAAAACAAAAGAATCACTATAAAGTCCTAATTGAATGGGAAAAAAATTTAAATAGTAAGATTTCTTTTAATTAAAACTATATAGAAACGTGGTGCTAAGCCAGCTTAAGCATTTGAGACTTTAAATAAAAAAAATATATTAGAATCTCTTTACATTTATTTAAAATTTATTTTGATTTTAAAAATTAAGACCTTTTCTCAAAGTAACCAAGTGAATATTTCTTATAGTCAATGGTGTAGAGAATTTTATTTTAGGGGACTAAATAAAAAATAAAAAAAATTAAGGAACCAAGTTTTGTTATAAAAAAAGTTAGGCTTAATTACCAATTTAGTCTCCAAATTATTTAAAATGAGTCAATTTGGTCCCTAAATTTCTAAAAGTTTCAATCAAGTCCTCAAATTTTTAAAAATGCTTCAATTAGGTCATTTCCGTAAAATTAAAACTAACACCGTTAATACGAGAATTATGGCTGTTTTCATTTGTGAATAGTGGCGGTTTTTAGCCGCCACTATACTTATTATTATTTTTTAAATTAAAAATAAAATAAAATAAATATAATTCAAAAATAAAATAAATTTCTCATTTTGTAGCTCAAGTGTCGTTAACAAGAAGATTGTAAATTTACTTACTTATCCCAGGTAGTTAATGTTTTCTGTATATATAACTTTTGCTCCCCCCCCCCCTCTTTTTTCCTATTGTATTAGATAAATTCATAATAGAATATAGGTTATGTTGGTGACAAAGTTTTCTTATGATTTGGATGAGGAATAGAATGAGGTGTTTTGTTATCTAACACTTCCAAAAGAAAAAGAAAGAACAGGATATGGGGAAATTGGTTATTGTGGGAGGCTAGGTTGGGCCCGGCTGAATTAGGCGACACCGGTGTCCAAATTGCAGCCGGAACGGCAGCCACAAGTGTCGGTGTTGTGCATATGGGTGAAGGTGTTTGGCGCGAGAAAATGACGTGCGTGAGGGCGCGTCTGTGGGTGAAAGAGGAAGTTTTGAATGATATCATACAGATCGGGACGACACGATTCCGATGGTGGTTCCGGATGCCGAAAAGGTTGTCGGTGATGGGCGGCGTCAGTTGTCAGAATAACAACTATAACCATTTCAAATTCTAATTAAAACATAATCTGGTTGTTGTGGGTTCTAGACCTGGTTATTGTGGTTTGATGTTTTTATTTCGGTTCTTTGGTTCTCTTTTGTTCTTGGTCTGATTTTGTTCAAAACTCGTGATTTGGTATGGGTCGCGCCGCGTTAGATCTGGGTTCGTATGGTAATGGTTGGTTGGCTGTTGGTGGTGGTGCGTGCGCTGGGTGTTGGTGGCGGATCTGTGTGGGGTTGGGCGAAAGGTGGTCGCGTTGGAGATAATGGCGGTGCGTGGTGGTGCTGCCTCGGTGGCGTTTCATATGATGTGCTAATGAATTTCTGGAATGATGAATGTGA
The DNA here is from genome assembly GCA_026413185.1 of Pueraria montana var. lobata. NCBI lineage: Eukaryota > Viridiplantae > Streptophyta > Magnoliopsida > Fabales > Fabaceae > Pueraria > Pueraria montana. The sequence goes on from CM048652.1 coordinate 5,982,637, forward strand.
TTTTTTTTTATAAAAATAGTAATAATAAATATAGTGGTGGCTAAAAACCATCACTATTCGCAAATGAAAACTCCTAGAATTCTCGTATTAACGGCGTTAGTTTTAATTTGACAGAAAGGACCTAATTGAAGCAGTTTTAAAAATTTGAGGACTTGATTGAAACTTTTAAAAATTTAGGGACTAAAATTGACTTATTTTAAATAATTCGGGATCCAAACTGGTAATTAAGCCAAAAAGTTACATGCAAGTTTGTTTTTTGTGCACAACACACACTACCCTATGCCCCTAGTGGTAGTAAACCAAAAAACAAGCTATATTTTAGAACAAGGTTAGAGTGTGGGCTAATTGGATGTTTTTATCTCTTAATTTTGATTTAAAATTGATTTTTTTAAGGAAAAACATTATTTTATATTAACTCTCAAGGTTTATGGTTTAGTTGTCAAATGTGGTAGTTAATTGTTAAATGAAAGTGAAATCAAAGTAAGAATCAGAAGTAGATTTGTGGTTGGGAAATTTGAGCATAAGGTGGTATGGTAACAACTTTTGAACATCAAATAGTAGTTTACCAGTTAATATATAATCTGGGTATTTATACCATTTTAGATGGCATTAATCAATCCAATGTCTTTCCAGTTCTTAATCATGTTGTACCGCCTTTACTGCAAATGCAATACTAATTCATCAAACATAAAATCAAAATAAATAAACTAACAAAGTTGTTTATAAACAAATGAACACTTGTCATCACTTCGGGAACACTTTTCCATCAATCCCATGAAAAGCCTTTTGTTAGAACAACTTTCTATAATTCTCTTTGCATAGTATGATTTTACATATTATTTTTAACTTAGCAAACAATAAATCAATCAAAAAATGGGAACTCATCTCAAATCTTAACAAAGCCAAAAAAATTATTTTATAGGTAAAAAAAAATTATAAAATACACAAATTTATGATGTTGATTTTAATCATCGCTTATGGAGGAACACATAACCGCTCAATTTCGATTTTAGCTATCGCCATGACAGTCTTGATCTGACCCATTAAGGTGCTTGTTAGATTTCCTTTAACTCATCCCTAAATAATTGAAGTTTATTAGATAAATTGCAATCCCTTTTATAATCAGGTTATAAGCGGAATTACTACGAGGCATATAAGTGTAACTAGAAACTGGTAGTTGCGTTTCGTTCAAGTTTTACTTCATTTTCAATCACAAATTCATCTCTCAATACGACATTATTACAAAACAAAAACACAATTTGGATTCATAATCTCTTCGATTAACCCACTTAAACCTTAAAGTTTTATTTATTCCATATAAATTATAGGAAAATAAGTCAAAGTACACCAATGATAGAGATTTGAGTGGCTGGAGATCTGGGCGGCAAAGATGAGAATGGTAATGGAAGTTAGGTTTTGTCGAACAAAACAAAAGAGGACGAGGTTTTCATGAGTTTCAAAAACGTCTTTATAGAGGACACTGGGGCAAAGATTTTAGTGAAGTATGATTAGCACAAATAATAACTCCATGGTAGCTAGAAAACGGAGGCCACCATTAACGTTGGTGATGGGGGTTCGGGGCAATGACCATTGACTAATGGTCTAGTGTCGTGGTGCACCACCTAGAAGCTTGTTCACCTTCGAATTCACTAAAAATAACAAAAATAAAAAACTTGAAAATCAGAAATCCAAAAGAAAGAAAATCTCCTTTTACGGTAATTACATTGGCAGGCAGTGCTACGTAGTATTAGTATGTTTTTATCTCGGGACTAAATTTAGCCCAAAATTTTCACAATATACAACATTACTTTTTGTTGGACAAAAATATATTGCAAGTAGTTGAGTAAGGTAATAGAAATTCATAAATTATGGAATCTCAACGTGAAGGATTCTATAAGATAATTAAATCCACAACCATCGTCATACCAGATACTTTTATTTCATTTCGTAAATAGTAATAAATAATACAAACTGCACATGATATATTATATGGTTTGGTTTCTATAGTAGGGTTGTTTATTGGAATAAAGTAGATTTGGTTAATTCACTGTAAGAAGGAGAGGAGAGGTGAGTTAGAAATTGTGAAGAAGCGAAGTAACTCTTCAAATCCAACCCAACCCAACCCACCATGATGTTCATTCATGCGGTAACCTCGGCTCTGTCCAAGCGCATGATTGAAGAGTCGACCCTCCCACGCTGACGTGGCAAGATTTGATTGGGCCATTTCGTCTCGTCGGGATTCATCCCAACACACCAATAAACAATACCAGTCACTCTCACTCATTTTCTCTCTCTCTCTCTCTCTCTCTCTCTCTTTTCTTTCTCCTTCTGTGGTTTTTCTCTCTGCAGAATTTCCCAAATTGCTCCGGTACCCTATCTCCTCTGCTCCTGAAACGCGCACATTCGCCACCAGCAATGCACGATCTTCAATACGAATGCAATTTTGATATTTGATTTCGGAGAGGGTGACTTGGAAATGCTAGAGGCAATGGAAAGTTCGGTCAATGGTGGCTTCACCCATTTGCAGAGCTGCGGAGACAGCAGCGAAGAAGAGTTATCGGTGCTCCCTCGTCACACCAAAGTGGTTGTGACCGGAAATAACCGCACCAAATCGGTGCTCGTTGGTCTCCAAGGCGTCGTTAAGAAAGCCGTTGGACTAGGCGGATGGCATTGGCTGGTAATTTTAATATCAAAACGACACTGAGGATTCTCAATTACTTCATTCTAATTTTGCGTCGTTTATTTGCATTATTCTGACTCTTCAAACCAATGCCTTGTGTGGGTCAATTTTGGTATTTTCTGTTCTATTATTTCTTCACGCGTCTAATTCTGATCAAATTTTAATTGCTCTGAAGCCCCTGTTGCTTGAAGCGTCTTGTTTTTTGAACTGAACTAATCTAAACCCTACTGCTTGAATTGTTATCCGAATCATTCACTCAGCTATTTTAATTTAGAATTTCAAATGCCGGGTTCTTCGTGTTGTTTGAATTGGTTTTATTCATTTTTATATATCGTGAGTCACAATTCTCGATCATTACTCGTGGGTATGCATTGCATGTCTTTCTTCATTGCTGGATCTGGTGTTTTACGAGGTGCTCTATGAGGATCAGTTGTTGATTGGGTCATTTGTTTAGTCTTATTTATTGACGGAAATAAATTAAATGATCCTTGCTCTGTTAATATTGTAATTGAATCAGAATCAGGGCAAGAAAGCTATTATTTATTTTACTCCGATCAGAATTAAGGCTATGCTTTTTCCCCCAATTTCCCCTCGCTAAATTTTTTGTTTGTTTGTTTGTATTGGACTTTTCCTTTAATATCGTCAGCTTGGTCATGGCTAGGAGATATTTTTATTCTAAGATTGTTGTATTGGTTTGGAAATTACCGCAATACTTCATGCGCTGTATGTTACTTGCCAAGCTGGTACTTCTTGTACCTTGCTTGGCTTCAGATTCATAAAATTTTGTTTGTTGGCCTTTCAAAAAAATAAAATAAAAAATGAACAATTGGCATTGAAATTAAACTAGTCTTGGGGCTTCTTGGAGATTTGAATTTGAATATTATTTATAAGTTTAGATTATTTGAAACTAGGTTGGTATTAGTGATGGCAATAGTAGGGTTTGGGTAAAGTACTGTAATACCAGTCTTTATATTTGCATTTAAAAAAAATACCAATACTTAATCTCTATCCTGTACCCTTTGGCTGCCTATGTACTCATACCTACACTTTACCTTGAGTGTAAAATCAATAAATTAATAAAAAAATTGTTAAAACTGAATTGAAAGTTCATTCTTAATTAATTCAAACATCACCTTAAATCATTCAAACATAGCCTTAAATCATCCAAATGTAATTCATAAGCATAGAACATTAGAAACATAACCTTAAATCTTTCAAACAGAAGTGATAACCATACAACATTAGAAACATAACCTTTAAATCATCCAAACATAAATCTAATAACAAACTTCTAGAACAACTAATTTTTATACTTGCATATTACGTTCTAGTACTCTACAAAACCTACAGAAAAATGATAATTTAACTATTTATTTTATATTTATATATTATGAAGTCAAAATAACACATTAAATAGGTTATTTACCTCATCATACTCAATCAATTTCTCCATTTCTTTTCTGTGGTAGATTTATAGAATGTGTCTAATATTGTTAGTGAAAAAAAAATATTGTAAAAATTGATTTTAACGTATCTTGATTGTACATTAAAAAACTAAACACATTCCATAGAATAGATCTTACATAAAATTACGGATATGTGTGTGTGTATGTCTTTTGGTTTTGGGTCAGAAACCACGGGTGTCCCCTAACCCACTAGGTTAGAGATTAATCCTGCTCGTGGTGCGTGGCTGTTGCTAGTCTAAGGGAATTTTGCACACGGATGGAATCGAACACGAGTTCTCCTGCTGAATAGATCGTTTTCCTTCATGTGAATGCAGCAGGGCCTTACACCACTGCGTCAATCTTTTGGGTTTGTGTGTGTGTATGTCTATATATATTTTAAATTGTCAATTATTTTAAAATTTCCTCTTTATATTAAGTTTAAGATTTTTTTTCTTAAAATTTTATTTGATATTATAATTTCAAATTTTAGTTTTAATTTATTTTATATATTAATTATTTTGTTTTAAATCTTAATTATGCTTACTCTATTTTTTTTTTCAATTTTTTTAAATTCTTTTTTTGTAAGTTTAAACTACTCATATTTTCTAGTTTAATTAAAAGAATATTCTTATAATATATAATACACTTGTTTTGTATATATATAAAAGTTTAAGCATATATTGAAAAGTTTTAATTTTAATAATCATGTTTAAAAATATTATAACAACACAAATCTTTAAGATGGCTAATATTAACACTGTTATTGATCATAATTGTTTTATATGTTGAAATACTTATCTTATAAATGACATGTGATACAAATTTACTCTACCTGTTGTGGATTTTTTTCCCCTTTTTTGGCGGGTACCCGATCTTGGTAGAATTGCCCCCCTAGTTGGCATTTGTTGTTAGACGATTATTTTACTTTGTTCTTAATTGGTATAAACAAATGCAGGTTCTTACAAATGGTATTGAAGTGAAGCTACAGAGGAACGCTCTTAGTGTGATTGAAGCACCCACTGGCAATGAGGAGGATGATGACCTTGAATTTGAAAATATGCAGTGGAATGGATCGGATATGGGTGAGTTTATACTTTACAGTTTTTAATTGTCTTGCTTGCTGATTGGTACTGGTATTGTGATCAGACTCAAAGTGAGCCTTGCATGCTAACTGGTATTGCTATTGTGTGTGCACCCGACACTGAAAGTAGGCATATATGGGAATGCTGTGATATTTTTGTTAATTAATTGCATATATGGGAATGCTGTGATATTTTTGTTAATTAATTGCATATATGGGAATGCTGTGATATTTTTATTAATTAATTGTTGTTTTGGCTTCCATATCCGTGGGTTTCCAAAGTGGCAGAGGTTGGTAACATTGGATCCATTATGTCTTCTCCTGTTGATTTTGCTATCTCTAAAGTTCCAGTGTCTTACTTTAATCTCTGTTGTCACCGCCACTTTTTTTTTTTTTTTTTTTTTTTTAAATTTTATGTGCTTTGTTTGATTTCTCAGCGTCGGATGACACACAGAAGTCCCACAAGTCGAGGCATAGAATGCATAGAACATTGGGATCATCTCACAAGACCATGAGTAGGTCCTTCTCTGGCGATTCACAGTCTAAGGGGTCCGTTTCTATGCCTCATGGGTCCATGGTATATGAACTTTATTTTTTTCTTAATTTATTTCCCCTCCCACTGACATAGTAAATGATTTATTCCTTAGTATTTTAATTGTTAACGTTATTTTTGAATATTTTGTGTAGAAAGTTGACTTGAGCAAACTTGAAATGGCTGCATTGTGGAGATATTGGCGACATTTTAATCTAGTAAATTCCTTAGAACTAACTGTTTGGTTACTGTCTCCCAAAAAGATGGTTTTGGCAGTGTGTGTATGTGCCCCCGTTGTGCTTACTTCTTGAAATGGATCTGTATGTAGGTCGATGCTGTCCCAAACCCATCAAAAGAGCAGCTAGTAGACGTTGTTCAGAGGCATTTCATGTCACAGGTATCTAAATAAAAATTATTGATTGCGTATTTGTTTATCTTAAATAGTAATCATTGAAATATTTTGTGGTTCGCAAATGGGGTTTTTATAATGAAGTGCATATCCGATTCCAATCTGTTCTACAGCGAACTAATCTCAATTATTGAATGGTACAAAAAATTATTCTTTCTAATCTTTAAAAGACCTAATATTCCAAATCTTTATAGGATAAAATTGATATCAAATAAGTATTTTGGTGATAAATAAGCTGTTTAATCTTTTTATTAAATGAATTATATTACTCTATCTTTTACTTGTACAGTATTTTTGAGTAACGTCAACCTAATTATTGTTATAATTTTTAATAATTAATATTATAATAGTAAAATAATACATACACAGCCACAGGTAACCCATAGGTAGAAAAATCTAGTTTATCATATTTTTGCCATACTGTAAATTCCTAACAAGTGATGTCACTATGGTGCAAGCATGTCACCAAAATCTACCAAAGGATAAAGCATTGCCTTTAAATGTATGGCTTATGTGTATGTGTATATGCTCAAATGTTTCGTTTTATTAAATGAATTATACTATCCAAATGTTTGATGAAGAACTTGAACAAGAATTTTGGTATTGTAGTCTGAATTTGTGTTTCTGTTTTGTGAAGCAAATGGACGAGTTGCAGGTGATTGTGGGATTTGTCCAAGCTGCAAAGAGGCTTAAGACTGTGTGCAAATGAGATGGAATGATGCGAGAAATGATATTTGAAAAGTTAAATTGTCTATGCTAACAAAGATAGTGTATGTAATGTCCACTTCCCTTCGTATTATGTTAATATTTATCGGTGATTTGTAACTTTCTGATATAGTAGTAGGTTAGTAGTTTGAGGTTATAGAGATTCTTACTGTTTTGTAGCGACCCAGTTATGTAGATATATATGTGACCTTGCAACTGGATCATGAGGGAAGTCACCACGGCTTTCTTTTCAACTTGATTCAATGTATTGCTGACCTGGGAAGTGGGTTTTCAGAGACCTCAATGTATATATGTTTTAGTTTCCCCTAACTTTGATTCGTCTTACATGAATTCTCGTGTTGTGCTGCCTGGTCCGGTGGAGTACTGGAATGGTCCGTCCAATTGCAATAAATGATGTTAACATTTTGTATGTGATGGTAAAAAAAAATTGATACATTGCAGTGTAAGACTACGTTGTTCCAATTTTATCGGATGTCCCCGAAGGGACGTGTAAGACTACGTTGTTAGAAATTAATATCCATGTTGGCTGAAAGGCTAATATTGTATCAATTTTTAAAATTAGGAGTTCAAATTGAAATTTTTAATAGTAAAGAGATCATATTAAACTATTTAAATGGAGTGGCCGAATTAGCATTTTAGTCGATTATTTTTTATGTTTATTATATATCTTTCTAAATAATACTTTTTTTCCAAGAAAATTAAAAGTGATAATAATAAAATAAAAAACCAATCCAATGGAAACTGTTTTAGACTGAACTGGAATGAATTGAATTTAAATTTTAAACCATCCCAATTGAATGATAAATTTATAAAATTGAAGTAATTGATCGAGTCAGGATTTTTTTCATCAAAATCAATCTAAACCAATATGCAAACACGCCTAATTCTTAACTAATACTGTGATTATGTCCTTTGACTAGGTGAACTACCAACCCATGTATTGCGGATGTGTCCTGTAGCTATTTGTGGCTTTTGGTAGTTTTACATGGACTGTTTTACTTTCTTTTGTAAATCTCGCTCTACAATAACTTTAAATTTAATAACATTAGTCTTATGCTTTTAAAAAGAAAAAAAATACTGCAATTATGTCAAAGATATGGTATCATTATTATAATATAAACAATTGAAATAAATAACTACCTTTTGACTCCAAAATATATGGAAAAATAAATTTAAATTTAACCTTCATGTTGCTTGATCCTAAGTTACTTGAATAAGCTCATTAAGTGCTTCTTTACAATTCTTTGAGCGACTCCTTGTAATTTAATCAATTAGAATTTAAATTATATCTTATTGATGCTATCTGCTCTAGCATCACTTAACCCTTTTTTAGTTCCAACTCATATTTTATGTGTTTGAAAGTACTCCCATTTACGTAGAGTATTTATTTTGTAATATTTATACAGTTGTTTTTATAATATTGTGTTGGAAAAGAAGCTGTGAAATAGCACGATAAAAGGCCTGACTTATGCGAAGATTTTTCCATCGAAAATAACACATGCAAATGATTTTTATTTGCAAAGTGTTGTAAGAATCAATCATTTCTTTCTCTGTTTTTTTTTTTTAAAAAAAATGAAAGTTGCGCGTGTATGGTTTTGGACTAGGTTGAGGTAAGTTATTTCGTACTGGCAAGGATACTATAGTTGGGAAAAATTGGACTGAATGAATTTGATAATTTTATTATCAATAATGAATTTTTTTTTTTTGAAAGGCTAAGGATAAAACTTTTATTAAAAACACTTAGTTTTTGCCAAAACCAACATCAGTAGAACAAGAAATAATACAAAATACAAGCTAAAAACAAATGCTGTGCAGTTTTTCTCCACTATTTCTATCCTACTTATGCCTCAATAAGCAGCGTCGCGTCGCAATTAAACATTGAGACAGCTAAAAACCTTGCTGCAGTATATCTCAGCATCGCAGAAAACGTATATAACAGAACACCAATTAAACTCATTGCTGCAGCATATCAGTATTTTGTGCCAAAATCTCTGCTCCAAAGACGCTATCAATAATGAATTAGTTACTCATTTAATAATAATAAAAAAAAAGTGTTGATCCAATGAATTTTCAAAACGAAATGTCTAAAAACATATGAAGGTTAACAAACAAAAAATAGTTAAATACTGAAGTAGGTAAGAAAGTGAAATGTGGTAGTGGTGGTGGGGACAGAGAGCGGCGAAGAACCGGTGACAATTCAACGTCTGCCTGCACATAAGTAGAAAGATATTAGACACGCCAATAAAGTTTGGTGGTCGGTTGGTGCTTTCTTTGACATTCATTATTACCTATTATTAAGACTCTCCCCAATACACACAGTGCAATATTAACTAACCCCAATCCAAGCCACTACTTTGACCCATTGCTCCTAACTATAAGTACCATCCTGTCCGTATTATTGATTATAAGTCCTAACTACAAGACTTTTTAAGTGTGGTGTTAAGAAAAACAAAAACAAAAAACAAAAAAGATGAGTAGCTTTCAAGTGTGGATTGGGTTTCTCTTGGCTTTGTCACTCTTGAGTTCATGTGCTCTTGTCTACTCCTCTCCCTCACACCCTCACCATGATGCTGCACACAAGCCAGAGTGCTACCACCATACGCCTCCAACTCCAAAACATAGGCATCGTAAGACTCCACCACCATCACCGTCGTTGTCACCGCTACCACCCGGGGCATTTTATTTCTTCTCTCCGCCCCCTCCTAGCCCTCCCAATTATCCCAAAACTCCAAGGCCCGTGGGCCTGGGCCCAATACCAGTGCCCCCACCAAGGTTTCGGCTACTTTGATTTGAAATCACTGTGACTGAGTGCTTCATCGGGCCTAGGCGGCGGAAAAAGTTTGTTGTTATAGTGCTTCGGGTTAATTGTCTTGCACTCTAGTCTCTTTCTTTTCCGTTTTGTTAAGAGTAAACTGTAAGAGTAACTGTTCTTGCAAAATTGTTACCTTGTAACGTTGGTATATTATTAATCTGGAAGTTTTTGAACGTGTTCCTTCATTTGAGGTGAACAGCTTTGCCATTTTACAATTTTTTTAAATTCTACACTAAATATTGATCTGTCAGAGTTATATAATATACTGTACTTGTTATCATAGTATGTTTTAGAAGTTCTTGAATTTTCTGGCATTCAAGGAGTTAGATAAGATTCTAAAAAATTAATATGATAACGTTTTAATTTTTGAAGTGACTGATTTGATAATTAAAATTTTAAGAAAAACAATTTAATGATATATAATGTTAGAGGATCGTGTGAGGGTTTATTTCGAGTTCTTTTCAATAAATTATATATTTTTACAAATTACAATAATTTTTGTAATAAAGAGAGAAATAGGAAAAGAATACAGAGAAATGTGAAATGAAATACCATTATTCCATTCTTTTTTTTTATTAGAGTAATTTTAACTATGCAAATGCAATCATGTGGATCACTTTTACATGGGCCCTACAAGAACTTCAATAAGTTTTCTATCCGATAGTGTACTCCTTGAAACCTTAAAAATAGATTATACAATTGACTAACAATTCTTAGCAACAGTTAAGAACCATTACGTTTATAACAGTTTCTATGAGAATTGTCACATTATTGCTCCAATAGTGAAACCAAATATGAACTGATTTTCAAGTTTAAGAATCTTATAAGTAACTCTCATTAGAAATGCTCTTAAAGTTTGTTAGATGATGAAAATCTATAACTTTTTATCAACCAATAAAAAAAACTCTATATCATTTAAATTGCTTTAGATTCAGACTTAAAAAACTATTGAAATATAAATAAAAACAATCATTTTAACAATTAAATCAATATATAGTTTAAATACAAAAAAATAATTAACATATAGATACAATAAAGAGAAGATAATAAATACAAGATATAATTCGTACTATTTTTTCACAAATAAGAATAATAGAAATGACTATTAACTATTATTTTGTTATTTGAATACTCCAAAACTGTAAAACAGTGAAACATGCAAATAAACATTAAAAAAAAAAACGTTTCTAAAACGTACACTTCGTAAATTATAGTACAACATGGACCACTATTAAATTTCTGTTTGTAATAAATACCGTGATAACACTTTATAGATCTGTGAAAACAAATTATTTTAATATTCTGATTTGTTGTTTTATAATTTTACTTTTCTCCTCTAAAATAGTAGAAATTTATCGAGTAACCAACTCTAAGATTACTTAATAGGATATTATATATATGTCTAATAGTTGCTTTTCCAAACTTAGCACTATAGACTTTGCCAATACATTATCCATGAAATAAACTTATCGAATTTCGTGTACATTTCTTAAGTCGAAATAAATTCAAAAATTAAAAAAACTGCTTTGAAACCGCGCATTTAAAGGGGGGAAAAAAATGCTTCGAATAGTTGATAATGTATCCATGAGAGCCCAGTAGATTTGTTAGTTACCTTTAGTAGTGTCATGTTGGCCCAATATGAAGTGAAACTTCATTATTTTTTTGATGAATGAGTGAAACTTCATTATTGAGTAAAATTGATATGGACTTTTAGGGTCATTTATTTTTTATATATATATACAAGCATCTAATTGGAATTCACCCTGCTGTCATAGCATATTAATAAATAAGATGATGTGGTGATATGCTAAATTCCTATTAAATGACTCTGTAAAAAAAAAAAAAAAATTATAGTGACAGTGCATAATTGCATATAAATTAAATTTTATATTATTTTCTGCTAAACTGAAATTCAACATGGGCTAAGCTCAAAAAGTAAGCACGGTACTAAATTTCATCCCTATCAGTTTTTTTGTCGTTCTCTGTTGGACAAGCCTATGAATTAACATCAAAATGGACATCAATTGAACCCAATAAGGCTACTTCTTGTCCTTCGTTCTTCAGTGATGGGCAAACATCCTGGGCCTTGGCCATTGTACTTAGATATCGTTGCACCATACACCATATGTATAATTGCAGCATGGCTCAGTGTCCTTTTACTCAGCAAATTAAGCAAATGTTCAACTCTATCCACTTTCTTTCATATTTTAGTAGAATTATTAATTTTAAACTATCAAATATAATCAGGTATATATGTATTCAAATTAATTTTAACGAAAAATATATATTATAAAACATAAATTATAATGAGAAAAATTATTATTATTATTATTATTATTATTATTATTATTATTAATCAAACCTCTAATAAGTTAGCACTACAACTTAATCAAAAACTCGCGTGGAGCCTTATAAATGAAAGTTCACACTTTTCAAAAGAGCAAATGTAGAAGAAACAGAGAAACTGATTTCAATTTAATTCAACTGACTTCCAAACATAAACAAATTACTCAGTCAAAAGGCTTATCTTAGATCCCTCAATGTGGGGTTTCTTTATACTGAGCTTTTCCGTAAGCAGTTTCTAAAAAAATTACAGAAAAGAAAATGAAATTAAAAAAAAAATGATAAGTCAAAATTAAGCTTTTACAACTTATAATGTTTATTTATTTACTAATTTACTAATAGTTATTTAATATATGATTATATAAATATTGGCTTTATTGGTCTTATAAATTATTGGCATTTTATTCGAGTTTTTAATATTGTCATGGCAATGGGTATGGAAATTTAGTTTAGTGCTCTTAACGTCATACCCATTTTATTGTTTGCTCAGCTGCTAAAATCTAAATATTCAATACGTTGCCAAATTGAGCTAAGCATGCTTTACGCACGGGACGAAAAATGCGGGTAGTAGATTTCCACTACCAAAAATGGCTTTTGCAATCGTTCTGATTTGGAATCCAACGGCCTATTAGATTTCCACTTCTGCACTTGAATTTTTATGTGTCATCCTGTCCTTTGATACTTATTACTTTTTTGTTTGAAAAAATGTTAATAACTATTCTTACAATAATAGGTAAGAAATACACTGGAGTATATTTAATAGTAAAGAGTTTATATAGTTTGAACAATATTTTAGTTAAGAAATCAATGATAATGTATTTTTATAAAAAGTGATATTATTAATGCACCTACAATATGATTTTTAATAAAAATTATATTTATTAGTAATTCACAATCTAATAAGTTCTTATTTTGACGAATTGATTTCTGTCTATATATACTTTCATCGTGCTACGTGAGTCAAGACTTTTTTTACTAATGATCCTAATAATTATGGGTCCATTCATGCGCATTCAGACTTTTTGAGATAGGAGGTTTTATTTCATTCAGGCTGAGAATTGACAATTAAAGTCATTATATCATGTTGGATGAGAGGTAGAACTTGTGAAGGCACATCTTTAGTTCAGTACCTTTCACCAAAAGAAAAGGTTAATTTTACTAATTTATCAGCTACTACATTGCATATTCTCTTTGCAAAGTTAATACCAATGGCTAGCTGTAGATGCACTTTAGACTTTACAATAATTTTAGACATTTAAATTTTAATTCTCAATCATTAAGTACTTTATTGTAGTCCTACGTAAAGTTTTTTAACTTCATCTTCATTCACTTCCTCAACATCTTTAGGCCATCCACAATGGTGGTTCTTAAAGGGAGCTTGCTTGTTAAGAAGTGGGTCTTAATAAGAACCCCCATTGCATTTGCATGCATGGCTGGTTAAGCACCAGGATATTGTAGCAAAACCGGTGCTTGTGAGAGAGGTTCTGTGGCTCAAGCTGTCACTTTCTTAAATAAAAACATAAAATATACCTATACCTACAGACACTGACCGTAGCTATAGCCCTTTAAAGTTAAAAAAAAAATCGTTATTAAAAAAGAGACATTGCAATGTTGTGAAATCAATTGGTCATAGGTTTGATGGCTGATTCGTGTATATGAAAAAATATCAGTTAAGATATATCAGATCCTTGAATAGATTTTTAGTATTTTAAAGAATTAATCTTTAACTCCAGATTTGCCAAAAAAAAAATCTTTATGTCAGGCTTAAAATATGATTAAATACGTAATTATTTCCAAGTAACAATAAGAGGACAGCTAGTATTTCCTTTGTGTCTTCTACGGTAACGTGCGAGAGCAAAGAAGAAACATTTCCGAAGAAGAGTACAAGATTCAGTATATATATTCAATTAATTCAATTTCTGAAGTTTGTTCCTAAAGGTCAGATTTTTTTTTTCTTGTTTAATATTTAATTCTGCGTCATATAGAATTGCCCAAAGGACAATTACGATAGAGTGATAGACTAATCGTGCTTGAAAATTGCACGTACTTGATGCTTTGAAGGAATCAAGATTCCAATGAGATGCAGCAGTCAGATCCATGGATACTCAGACGATTCAAAGGAATCAATAATCTTTGTGCCCAATTTTCAAATCAAATGGCTGGAAATTAATAATCAATTTATATAGTCGGTAACTAACTAAAAAAAAAATCAACTAATTAACGAATTCACTTGCTAATTCGTTCCCAAACGCCTTTCAAGATTTATTATATGATGAGTAAAACTGGTGATAGATCTTAGTAGAAAGGTTGTATAAGTACAATTAAGTTGAATTTTTTTTTTTTTTTTTATATTGTAAGTTAATATGTTTATTTTAAGACAAACACAAATAAAATATAATAAATCGACTAATTTTATGAATAAATAATGTATGTCCTAAAAGATTTTTATATTATTGTTGAATCACAAATGGTTAGATATGCTAAATTTATTGATTTTTATGATAATCATTTCAAAAGGAAGACTAACCATACTTTCTGATCAACTAATAATATAATTATTTTTATACTGTCACATTATATAAATATTAAAATCTCCTTTTGCTTAATTATTAGAAGCTCTTGCTAATATAAAACGATTCAAAGGGAGAAGGAGAAGGAGATGGAGAAAAATTAGAATATAAAATTATTTATACTTACTTTTTATTAATTAAAGGGGTAATTAATGTAATAGGACAAAATTAGAAGAAGAAAAAAATAGAGTTATTTCTAAATCCTTTTGTGACAACTGATACGGGAGGATGAAGTTAAAAAAGCAGGAATATTCTTCAAACTTGTGTGTGAGAGAGAGACCAAATATGAGTGAGGGGTCTTGAAAGGCTTTAAATTGAACTGGTTCATTTGTGTTGTGTTGTGTTGTGTGTGTCTCAATGGCACTTGGGAAACTATTCCCAAAACGCGTGTTGGACGGTGCTAAAATGACGTTCCGGTCTCTACCAAAACACCGCCATTACCTATTCTCGCCGGTGAGAGTCAGGGAGAAACTCAAAGACATGAACAGAATTTCTGTGAAGGAGGCGAGGAAGATTCTTAGGGCATCGCAGGTTGAGAAGTTGAAAGCAAAGCTGAGAGAAATTCCACACACCTCCATTTCTTATCATCACTACTTTCGGACCTGCCTTCAAGTTTGTAACCACAATGAACATCAAGCTGCCCAGTTCGCCAAGATATTCGATGACTCTGGAAACGTCATCATTTTGGGCAACGTCGTTTTTCTACGCCCAGATCAGGTAGGTCTGCTTAAAAGGTAAACTATTTTTTTATTTTTAAAATAAAACAACCTTACTTCAACAGGATAGCAGATGCGAACTATTTGTTAAATTGGGATTAATTATTAAACGTACACTTGAATTTTGTGTGCAAGAGTCCTATGACAAATTGCTCATTTGAGAGTTTAGTTACGGCTCAAAATTTTCAATTTAGCCCAGAATGAGACAAAAGTTCGGAAGATCTCCAAATTGTGAGGGTGGTATAGCCAAACCAGTGAAGAGATTCTTTTTTTTTTTATAACTACCAGTGAAGAGATTCTTATATACTAAATTAAAGGAGCGATGTATTATTTTTTCTTAAAAAACAGTCCGTGACACTGAATAATTACATATATTGTTAGATTTGAAAGAGAATGGATTCTTAATTCTTTTACTTCAAGTAAATCCTACGCACAACATCTTTTTAAAAGATAAAAGATCAAACTAAACCAAAAAATAAAATAAAAGATCAAAATAATCATTTAGTCTTCACAAAAATCACATTTAATCCCTTTGTCAAATATCTTTGAAGCTCCTTCTTAATTGAAAGATTAGGCGTTAATTATTAATTACAATTTTCATATAAGCATCTTAATGTATTGGTTAAAAAAAACACAATTTAAAAATATTAAATAAAAAAGAATTATTATCCTTGTCAATTTCCATTCGTCAATGAATAGAATATGATTTCTATTTTATAGGTAGCAAAAACATTGGAGAGCTTAATATCCAAATCAATAGCCAATCCAGACGACCCGAGAAAGAAGGAGCTGGAGAACATGGAGAGGCAAAAAGCCATGATTGACAAAAAAGCAAAGGCCCAGGTCCGCGGAGAGCTTTATTGTGGGCTGGGCTTCTTGACGGTTCAGACCCTTGGGCTCATGAGGCTTACTTTCTGGGAACTGAGCTGGGATGTGATGGAGCCCATATGCTTTTTTGTCACCTCTTTATACTTCTCTTTTGCATACATTTTCTTCCTAAGGACCTCAACAGAACCCACCTTTCAAGGCTATTTCCAAACCAGATTCAAGGCCAAGCAACAACGTCTCATGAAGAGGTACAACCTTGATATCCAAAGGTACAACGAGCTTTGTAAAGCGTGCTATCCAAGTTGTTATGCTCGTGAAAAATCCTAACATTTTCCACATTTCAATCATGCCTAAGGGGACAGTTCTTGGTGCCATGTATCGTTGAAGAATTATTATCTGCACAACTATTATATGATCACCATTCAAGATCTTTCAACACCCTTCTCAAAACAAGAACAAATAAAGACTTACATATAACACTAAAAAACGGATTTTTTTTTATTTATTTTGAAGGACATGATTGAACTCACAACTATTTCAATTATCGAGTTAATTTATAAAATATCAAAAGCGGCTTTGTAGCCTCTAAACTGAAATCGTATCCCAACGCTCAAATTTTCATTAACTTAGTTGGCCTCAAATACATCAAATCAGTAGCAATAGAAGAACCTTTTTTTGTGTGGTTCTTTTTGTTTTTGTGCCTTTTATGGGATTACCCTCTTGTTTTCGAGTCCGGCTCTTCTCCATTTGTTAGAATAAATGGACATCTTCATTTCTAGTTATCAGATGACAACACGTGGATTAAAATTATTCAACGGCTGAGATTTAATTCTCACTTCAATTTGCTGAAATGAAATGTGAGAACCTGAACCCCCAAACACGCAAAGCTACCATACGACTTTGGAATTTTTTCAGTGCTAAGACCCAATGTTCTGCCACTTCACCGCCATCATCATCACGGATATGAGGATGTCCATCGTCTCGACCAAACTGTTGGGGCACATCTTGTATTGTTGACCAATCGTAATGTTACTGCAAATGCCTTGATTCCATGCACTCAGAGTACCCTTTAGGACATGATGCTCCCATCCAACTACCCATTTTTGGATGATTGAAGATGGGGTGTTGAGGATCACGGTGGCCAAGTTGGGTGAGGACAAGAGACAACCTAAGGACTAAGGTCA
Source organism: Pueraria montana var. lobata (assembly GCA_026413185.1). Lineage (NCBI taxonomy): Eukaryota > Viridiplantae > Streptophyta > Magnoliopsida > Fabales > Fabaceae > Pueraria > Pueraria montana. Next base: position 5,999,963 of record CM048652.1, read on the forward strand.
TTTACACTGCTCAACTGGAAGTTGTTGCCGTGAATGTTCAAGCTACTGAGGCTTAAATGTGATGTGAATATGTCATGGAATTCATGTGCAATTTCTATTTTATTAATGGCCTATGTGTCACCAATCTTAATACCTTCCTGCCTGTAGATCGAAAAGTCTTAGCAAAACATAGGATTTTACAGCTCCACTTGATCCTACAAAAGCCACCTTCAACCAGCTTCAATTTGTAAATCAAAATTGTTCACAACAGTGATTACGGGTCTTGAAGAGTAGTTAAAACCTCCATGATTAGATTATAAATAGTCAAAAATTAAAGCAATTTGTATTCAAGTTGGCCTTTTGCTGTCTTTATCAGGAAATTTAACTTTATTAATTCTGAAAAAATAACTATAGTTCTGTAACATTGTAAAATTTTATTTTATTTTGTTATGGGATCAATACAAATTTTATTATGGCTTATTTCCACAATGGCATAGGTTAAAGGTACTATCTAGAATTTTACATTGTGAAGACTCTGATTGATGTTGATATTACCAAACAAGGATGTAAACAGATCCAATTCATCCATGATAAAAGCATATCAGCTAAACCAGCAAGTCATATTAGCTAAACCAGCAAGTTGCAGACTTAAGAAATTACAGCAACTGTAAGCCAAAATGCAAGGACCACGAGTCCAATAAGAAGGCCAGCAAGAACATCAACCACATTATATGCCTTCTCTATTTCAAATGGGATTGGAATTGTGTAAAAGTGACTTGCACTTCCATTCCTCATTTACAAAATGTCTCACAAAAATAGTACAAAGGAGCCAAGCTAATACCACCAAAATAGAATGTCTCACAAAATAATTAAGCAGCAGACAATTAAAAAATGTTGGTCCATTCAAGAAATCACAGCACCACTTGATAGACAGAATGTTAACACACAAAACTGCAGCACCACTTGACAAACAGAATGCTAACACACAAAACTGCTACACCACTAAATAATACATTAAAATAAGTAAGTGTAAACTAGTAGACAATTGTTTGACAATATAACTTACATAAAGGATACAATAGAAATGTTTGCTTTTACAGTGCAATAAAACAGAACTTGGCCTGTAATGTATACAAATAATGTGTACACACCCCTAAAATAAGTCTTCTATCCAAAAAGGCAATGTCTTATACTGCACCATTAATATATCTACTCACATGTAGAGTTATATATATATATATATATATATATATATATATATATATATATATATATATATATATATTCATTACATCCATACCCAAAAAACAAAACAGGTATATGTACACACCCCAAAAAATTCATATCAAGAAAAAAAAGTGTCCACTGTATCTATAAGAAGTTGTGCAGCCCCAATGTACTATAGTTGTCAACTTGACTTGTTTGTGTCTTTTGGATTGTAGTTCCATGTTGACTTTCATTGTCAACTTCATCTAAATTTTGAACCTGGCTTCCATTCCCATGTTGATCAAAAGATAGAGAAATTGAATTGTAGTCCAGTGGTTGTTGCATATGTTAGGAAAGTTAAACAATCTTTTATAAAAGACAATGTAAAAATCATGTTGTACACATAAATGTATGACTTGCTTACCGTTAACAACTCAGTTAAAGTATGACTTATATTAAAACTTTGTACACCATCACTTGTTGCTACATATTGTTCCTGCATAATTGAAAATATAAGTAACATGTATTATAAATATGAGATAGTAGTACAAAAAAGAGTAAGGAGTAAATTACCAAATTTTCTTGAGGCTTTCTCTTTTTTTGTGATTGGCTTCCCTTTCTCTTTCTAGCCAATTTCTCAACCCAATTTTTAGGTCGTTTCTTAGCTTTATATGAGCAATCTCTCTTCTTTATGCCTTTTGCCCCACCAAAATCAATAGGATTCACATTGTTGTCAATTTTGTCATTTGCAATTGATATGGATACATGACACATTCCAATTGATTCTTCACTCATAGACTTTTTAGCCAACATATCCTCAATTATTTTGTTGGACTCTTCATAAACTTTGGACAAAGAAGTATAAGTTTCATGAGATTCAGATGCTCTGTTTGTCAATCTAACCATTCGAGGACATAATTCATTGCACCGCCTCATGAAATTGGCTTTCATGTCCAATTCAATGTGTTGTCCATTCAAATCTTGATTACTTCTCAACCTTGCATCTCTTGTCCATCGCTTTAGTATATAGTGGGGGAGGAATTAGCTTAATATTCATCACATCCAAAACTTTCAAAGCATGACTACACAAAACACCATGTGTTTCAAATTTACGACAATCACAAGCAACCTTTTAATCCACAACATTCCCCATTACTAGTCTCTCCTTATTGTTGTCATAATTTGTAACAACATACAAGCCTTCTTTCAATTCCTTTATGCAAGTGCCTTGATACTCCTCATATTCCTCTTGGAATTCTTCAAAAAAATTTGGAGTGTAGATGTTTCCAGCTTGTACAAGCATAGGGGCCTTCTTCATTTTCAATCTAGGAAGCTTATGTCTTGACTCAAAATTAGCTTCTGACTCATTATTTCGTTTCCCATTGACAACCCTTTCAAAGTGTGTGAAAAATTGAACCAAATCTAAATCTAACTTCAAGTGATTTTTCAAAAATCATCATAAACATTGTGCTCAACAAGCAAAGCATTCCAAGCATTCAAGAATTCACCTTCCTCTTCATGTAGATTAATGCATGGTTCAAAATCTGAGCAAAAATTTGAACTCTTTTGATAAAGGTGGTTCACATGCCTTAGAGCATTTTCTCTAATATGCCAAGTGCATAACCCATGAAATGTTTCTGGCATAACTATAGAAATAGCCTTGGCCATTGCTGCATCTTGATCTGTTAAAATGGTTTTAGGCTTTTTTCCACCCATTGCTTTGAGAAAAGTTTCAAATAACCATTGAAAAGAAGGAATTGTTTCATCATATAGCAATGTTGCCCCAAAAACAACTGTTTGTCTATGATTATTGACTCCAACAAATACTCCCAATGGTCGATAATCCTTGTTTGTCTTGTATGTGGTGTCAAAAGTGATGATGTCGCCAAAGTATCCACAATCATTTATCATTTGTGCATCTGCCCAAAATATATTTGTTATTTGCTCTTCAACATCAATTTGGAATTCATAAAAGAATGAAGGATTTTCACTTTGTTTTCTAAAATACATCAACAATGCGCCTACTTCACCATACCTTAATGACTGCTTCCTTCTAGTTCGAAGATAATTCTTGTGATCTTGTCTTGTATAATCAAGAGTGCTTACTCCACCAATTTTCTTGGACGCATATTCAAGAAAATCTTTTGACTTTAACCCAGATTCATCAACTAATACAATTTGTGATGCTTGTGACTCGGATATGTGTCGGTGAGAGCGAATCATATGAACACATTCTGGCGGTTGAAGATGGTGATTATGTTGAGATACAAATTCAATAACTTTGTATTTTCCAATCTTCCGATCAAGTGAAATAACCATGCGCGATGCACATCCTGTTCTAGTTTCTGCTCTAGGCTCTTTTGTCATGTGATCTCGTTTGTCAGCACCATGTTTACCCTCTTTGAAGCATGAGAATCTTCTTGAAGTCAAAATTCCATCTTTTCTGCTTTTATTTCCATATTCTCGACGAATACCAAACCCGATTTTCTTACTATACTCGTTATAAAATTCATAGGCTGCTACCTCAGATTCAAACTCCATTCCCAAGTGTGGTGTATAGCCAACAACACTATCTTGGCCATCTTGCACAATATTTTCATGGATACTGTTAAGCCATTTCTCTATACCTTCCACAATTGGAATTGTAGACACATTCATGTTTTCTGAAACAGAATACAACATTTTAGTGATTATAGAAGAATGAAAATAAAAACATGTAAGCCCAAATGCATTTTGTATTGTTCAATCAAAGGAGAAATGAGTTTCAATCAAAATGAATTCAAAGAGTTAATATAAATTTCAAGAAGAACTGAAAAAGGAAAGAATTTCTTACTTGTGTAGAGGAGCTTTTACAGCATCGGAAAGCAATTGTCTATAACAATGGAGAAGACGGGTCTTCTTGTTTCGTAGAAGATGCTGAGTGTTTTCGTAGAAGATGGGTTTTCTTGGTTCGCGGGAAATGCTAAGAGTGTTTTCGTATAGCTTTTCTGTTAATTTTTGTTTTTCATTGTTTATCAAAACTACAAGTCGTTTTGTAAAAGAAAATGGAAGCTGATTTCTTATTTTAATTTCATCCGTTGATAGTTTTTTTAAAACACGTGTCACTCATTGTTTTAAAGGACTGGAGATGTCCATTTATTCTACCTAATGGAAAGGAGCCGAACTCCTTGTTTTCTTAAATTTTGAAATGAAAATTGCACATGTTTCACCCCATCCCACCCAAAAAAGGCATATGTCACACAATATAAGGAGACAAAGAGAGACAGGACAACTGACAGCCTTTGTCCATTTATGTATAATGCTCTTAAATTCAATATTACTTTTAAATTATTGTCTTGTAACGTTTTTCAGGCACCTTAAGACTCATATCTACTACAATCAAATCGCCAAGTGTTAGATTAACCTAATTCATTCTATTATTATTTTTCTTCGCAAAATATCGAACCTAATTGAAAGTAACAGGTAAAATATTATAATAGAATGAATTATATTTTATGAAAAAAAATAATTTAAAGTAATAATTTTATAAGTAAGTAGTTAAATTTAAAATCATTCATAATATTTTATTTTAATTAATAACTAAGGATATAAAATAAGAAATAAATTATTATGTATATATATAAAAGTATGAATTTTCAATTTAATTATTAAAATATATTTTATAAACATTTGTAATTAAAAATAAGAAGTTTATAGATATTTTAGCTAATTTTAAAGTAATATTTAAAAATAAAAATAATAGATAAATTTTCATATATATATATATAAAAGTTTAGGAACTGAAAACTTAACCCTTAAATATATTTATTGAAAGTATTAAGAGAATTAATGTAAAAATATAATAAGGTCTTTTTCTTGGGCTGAAGGGTTGTAAATTTAAGGTAATTTTTAATGCAATCGAATAACACTCAATCGAAAAATATAATAAAGTCTGTTTGCCTTTCTGTTTTATTTGGGCCAGCACTTGAGCAATTAGAACCATCTCAAGTAGGGTTGGCAAAACGGGCTGGCCCGGCCCGTTTTGGCCCACGAAAATGGGTCGGGCCGGGCTGGGCTGGCCCGCCTGGCTGCCTGCATGTCCTAGCCCGTCCCGCCATAGAGTGGGCTAGCGGGCTGGCCCGCCAGTTTTTTTTTTTTTAATTTATTGTAAATAAGATATAAATAAAATGATCTTGCATTACTTGTATCATAAAAGGACAATAGAGAGTATTTTTGTTACTGTGAAGTGTGAACACAATTAAAAATAATTGCAATATTGTTTCATTTTCTTCAATAAATCACAAACTAATATTCTTTTAACACCACAAGTTCAACATCATCATGAATAACATTTTAAAAAGGCTTACCACACACTAATAGTCTTTCAAAAATACACACAAAATATTAATAGTCCCTAATAACTTATATTATTATATATATATTAATTAAAAAAAAAGTGCTGGCGCCGGCCCGCCTGTGGCTCGACGGGTTGGCGAGCCAGGTGGGCCGGGCCAAAGCGGGCTGTAAACCCCACCCCACCCCGCCAAATTGGTAGCGGGCTAGCGGGCCGGCCCGCCTGGCCCGGCCCGCTTTGCCATCCCTAATCTCAAGTCATTGACTGACTCAATGTGCTTGGGGTCCTCAAAAGAAAGAACAATAATCATTCCACTAGTCACCAAAACTATACACGTAATTCAAGGTTGGTGTTAGCACAACCGATATGTATATATACAATTAATAATTAATGAAAAAAAATTCGGATGGGGGGAATCAAACGCTTGAATATATTATGACATAAATAAATAATTATACCATCATATGCCCCTAAGACAATTCAAGTAGTACTAAATTTCTTAAAATATTGAATTGGAAAATCACATCTTAATCAGGCCACCAACTTGTACCCGGCCTCCAACTTTTTTTTTTTTATACCAGGAACTTTAACATGTAAGCATAGTTATAAAAACCGGATCGGACCGACTGGTCGGACCGGTTTGACCGGAAACCAGAGTCCTGTCCGGTTTAGCTATCAGACCGGAAATGTCATCGATCCAGTTTGACCCGGATCAATCTGGTTTGACCCGGTTTGACCCAGCCGGTTTTGGTCAAAACCGGTTACCCGGATCAGTTGGTCGACCCGATTTTTTTTTTAGTTTTCTTTTTTCATTTCTTGTAACAAATGTTATTATTTGGAATTCTTTTTATAGTACCATTTAAAATTTGAAACCATAACAAAAACTAATTTCTAAATAATATATAATATACTCCTTTAACATTTTAATTAAATTGTTAATAGTTAATTACTTAATAGTATATAATAATATGCTCCTATAGTATTATTTTGATGTTGACAATAATATATAATAGCTAATTATTATTATTTTAATCTTGATATGCTATGGTCCTCCGACAACTTTTATATTTAGCCGTGAAAAATAACAAGAGTTTCCTCAATAATTTAATGATAACATTCAACAAAATAATTTATAATAATAAATGATTATGTAAAATTTATAGTTTGATCATAATTGATTTTAATTTTAGATTATGAATTATAGATTGGTCACATTTTGTTAGATATATTATATTTTTTTTTTTAAATTTAATATACATCGGATCAATTAGTGATACACCGGTTCGATCACTGACCCATCAATTCAGTGTCTCAATCGGGTCGATAATCGGTCCGATTTTCACAACACTGCATGTAAGACATCAGGGCTATGAAAATCCAGTACTTATTTTCAAAGGAAGTTATTCGCTCACCTGATTTGAAATGATGCAATCCTTTTCTCCTTTCCTTTTAATTTGAGAATCCTAAATTATATATATTTGGGTTTGGTGACCACATCAACGGACAACCATCACTTTTCTTCAACGATAGGCCTAAAGTTGAAATGTGCACTATCTTAATTAGCAGGCTTTGAGTGTGTATTTTATGGGTAATATTGTTGAAATACTATCCATTGAACGTAGTTTCTTGCTCCTTTTTTTTTTTTTTTTTAAAGTTGAAAATAGAGCGTAGCTTAACTGGCATCTTTCACGGTGTTCCACTGTTCATGCATCAAGGGACTGTAGTTTTTCTATTCCGATCCTCTATTGATCCAATAGAGCCGTCCTGAGAAAATATTGAACTCCTTTTTTGTGGATCTTCATCATTTGTGGCTTTTTTTATTATTATTTTATGAAAAGCAGATTGATTGTGTGTTTAATTTACACTTTTAGATAAATATAATGCTGATTAATTTTATTATTAGTGATATATTGATTACGAATTATGCATAGCTTTTAGTTGGTGTGGTTGGATGATATTACCTCTATTCCTAATTATAAGCAACAAATTAGATTTTCATTTGATCCTAAATATAAGCAACAATCACCTTTTTATAAAGTTATTCAGGATAAAATTTCTTTTATACTCTTACTTTGCTGTTAACTCTATTTTCTATGCATTCACATTAATAAAAGCAAAGAGTACTTTTGGAATAAAATTTGAATTCATTGTAGAATTAATTAAAAATAACTACTTTAACTACTCTCGTTGATCTTGATGATTTGTCTTATGTTGTTTATAACCAGAGGTAGTATATATCAATGGAAACCTTGGTTAAGACGTGATCGAAAGATCCTATTAATTAAGATTGGTTACATGTTACTCTCTCCGTTTCTTTTTATTTGTCATTTAAGGTTTATTTGTAGAAATCAAGGAATGCATTAAATTTTCTTGATTCTAATAAAATAATTATGAGATTTTCTATTTTATCCTCTTTTCATTTACTCCCTCTGTTCCAGATTATATAACGTTTTAGAAAGAAAAAAATTGTACCGAATAGATGTCGTTTTATAAAATCAATGTTGCATTAAATATCATTTTTCAGGACTATCCTTAATCAATACTTAGTGAAAGCAGTGTATAATGAGTAATTAATTAGAGAGATAAAGGGTATAATAGGAAGTTATCTAATATTTTCTGAAAAATTTAACAAATTAATTGTATTTTTTAATATCTGTGTCAAAATCTCAAATGTCATATAAATTGGAACGGAGGAAGTATATTATATAATAAATACACGTGTAAATTCATTAAAGATTATAAAAGAAATAATAATATAATTAATAAAAGAATAATTAATATGATGTTAAATTTTATAAATGACAGAAAAATAAAAATAAATTTTTTTCAAAAATCTGACACGCAAAAATAAACGAGGTAGTAGCTAGTAGTTAAGTTTAACTTTAAGCCTCAACCTTTTGCAATATCATATGTCTCATTAAAAAATAGTCCCTTGTAAGGGAGTCAGAGAGAACGTTCCTACCCTAGATTTTTTATCTTTTAGGTAAACCCCTACCAGATATTAACTTGAGCATCTTGTTCGAAAATCGTGTTTTGAATTTCATGACTAATCAACACGTATAGGGTACTCCAAATCCTACGTACGTTGTGGTGACGGTGTTGTAGAATCAATATATATATATATTTTTTTGAGTTAGTCCAAAATGTATTGAACATCCTCTATGCGCCTTGTTTGTTTTGTTTCGTTTCGCTCGCATAAATTTTATGAGTCGTTGCAGTTAGTAGCTAGTACAATAGTCATCTAATGTTTGTATGAACACATGTATAGAGAACAAAAAGTTGATCAACTTGTGGCTATGCCATGACCCACCATTTTTTTAAGTGTATATATAACATGCATTAGTCATGCTCTCATGTGCATTGAAAAAGACAGTAGTGTCTAATTGAATAAATAGATCAAAATGGTGAGAACATAAACATATGCACCTCTGTGATATCATCCAGACACTAACTTATCTGATAAAGACTCTATTGGCATTGTGTCCCCCTCAGGCCCACCGCCACGTGCCCGGTTCCCTAGCACCCAAAGGCCAAAACACGGCATCGGGTAAAACAGTACTTCCCGTCGCTGCAACGCCTATATTGCATTGTTTTGAAAAGTTTCGATGATCATAGGTCCTAGAGCATTCAATTTGATTCACACATATAAAGTCTTTCAATTTCATTTGGACCACAAAAATAAGTCTTATATTATATGTGATGGATAATCATGAGCCTGTTTTTTTTCTCTCTTTTTTACCTCACTTCTAGGTTATATATAAGCTATAAGTATATCAGTATAATGAAATAAACTTCTGGAGTATTAAATATTTTAATTTGATCTAACAAACATATAAACTAGTAAGATAAGCTGAAAATTAACTTATTTAACATGTCAAACAAACACTAAAATTTCGAGATAGCATATCAATTACTATTTTATCAAGTAAATATATAAGAGAAATAAAAGACAAGTTAAAAAATTACAAATTTTTTTAATATAAATAAGAAGATTAATTATTTTTTAAGCGTATTATAAACAACAAATTAAAAAAAAAAAGCAAGCTTATTAGTCAAATATGATAAGGAATATTAATTATAAACTGTTAATGGAACAAAATGAATTCAATATATATAATTAAAATTAAAATTATGGTCTCTGTACAGTAAAAAGAGTAAACTTTCGGTAACATCAATTAATGTCTTCTTAAGACAAGAGCTAAAGAGATACTGTAGGTCATATATAAGGAAGGTTCTAATTAATTGCAACAGCTTTGACTTTTGCAAACATTTTGTGTTTCCAAAAGCCCTACGCAGGCAACAATTACACTGAAGATAGCAACTACTGATAACTAATAAAAATGTTTGATGACGAGCATAAGTTCCTTCCTTGGTCTGTTAAATGATTGAATAAACTCCATTAAAATAAGTTCTGATGTTTATGTGAACTACGTTTTACGCCAGCTAACGTATAATTGAATAAGTTTTATTATTTTTATACGTACTTTTAACAATATATTGTTATAATTTTTTATTTATTTATCGTATCACTTATTTTATTTTATATTTTTTCTTAAATAATTGTTCAAAAATATTGCAATAGAATTTTTCTTTGTAGGTTGAATAGATTTTTTTTCCTAATCAACTGTGTTTATATACTGAGAAACCAATATATTTTTTTTCTTAATCAGTGTGCCACAACCTTAAAATAGGAGTATTTTTTAACAAAATTAATGTGATTTCTCTCTTTATTAAGAGTCACCTTGTACATATTTTTCTCTTCTATTTCTACGGAATTAAAAAAAAAGGGGTTAACTAAGTTTTTTATCCCTAAACTTTTTCAAAATTCAGTTTTTAGTCTTTAAACTTTAGTTTGACTGGTCAAGATCCCTATACTTTTTAAAAATTTGGTTTTTAGTCCTTGAACAAAATTTTGACACATCAAAGTCCCTAAACTTTTTAAAAATTTGGTTTTTAGTCCCTAAATTTTTTAAAAATTCAGTTTTTAGTCCCTGAATTAATGAGATTTCAGATATTAAAAACCGAATTTTTAAAAAGTTTAGGGACTAAAAACCGAATATTTCAAAAGTTTAGGGACTTTGACTGGTCAAACTAAAGTTTAGGGACTAAAAGCCGAATTTTAAAAAAGTTTAGGAACTTTGACCAGTCAAATTAAAGTTTATGGACTAAAAACTGAAATTTGAAAAAGTTTATGAACTAAAAACTTAGTTAACCAAAAAAAAAATTATTAAGTGGTTACAAAACTTATCGGATGGGCCTAGTTGTAGATTCGGGCTCGCTGCATTACTGTTCGATTCAGTTAAGTTAAAGGAATTCATGTCGGTTAAATTAGTTTTTTAGTCCTCTAGTTTATTTTTTATGTTCGGTTTGGTTATCTAATTTTTTTCGGATTCAATTTAGTCCTCTAATTTTTAAAATTTGTTCAATTTGGTCCTTTCGTCTAAATTGGGTTGACGGCGTTAAAGAAATGTGCATTTAGTGGCGGTTTTAAACCACCACAAAGTGCAATGACGTTAGCATGTCCCTAACACCGTTAGTTTAATTAGACGGTATGACCAAATTAAACCAATTTTAAAAATTAGAAGATCTAATTGAACCCAAAAAAATTAGAGGACTAAATCGAACCTAAAAAATAAATTAGAGGACAAAAAAACTAATTTAACCATTCATGTCTTTATATATATGTGTGTAACAAATATAAAAGTATGTAATATTTGATTCAATAAAATGTCAGTAATTCAAATATAATAACAAAGATCATTTTTATAATAACATGTTATATACAAAATATATTATAACTAAATACTTCGATGATTGGGTTATTGATCAAAATCATTGTGATAAAACTACTGCTGAATATTATAAATCTTTCAAGTTTCAGCTAGCTAGTATTAATTAATCCTTCTATACATACGTAAGATTTTAAATTTGATTACTTGTTAGGATCGATAAAGTAATTTACATTATTATATGAAATCATGTTATTAAAATATTTAAGTTTATAATAAGTAATTTATAATAACTATTTTTAATTTAATTTAAATATACTCACAATACATTTTTTTCCCATTCTCATTCAAACATAATATGTCCTATATATAAAACAAGATTATTATTTTTATAATAATTATTTTAAAATTTATATATAAAATTATCTTTAACTAATTGATAGTGTAAAAATCTTACATTGATTCACTGAATGCTTGAAAAATATTTTTTTTACAGTTTAACAATACATCAGATAATCTACTCCCTCCGTTCTAATTTATATGACGTTTAAGATTTTAGCACAGGTATTAAGAAATGTAATTAATTTGTTGAATTTCCTAGAAAATATTAGGTAACTTCCTAATAAACCTTTTTATCTCTCTAATTAATTACTCACAGTACACTACTCCCACTAAGTATTGATTAAGGGTAGTCCTGAAAAAAAATATTTAATGCAGCATTTATTTTTTAAAATGACATATATTTTGGAACAAATTTTTTTCTTTAAAACATCATATAATCGGGAACGGAGAGAGTAATAAAAATTGCATAGCCTATACATAAACAGGCACGTGCGTATTATATATGGCTAAAAATATGCAGAGGAGTTATGATTAGGCTTTATTTTTTTTTTTTTGATAAGTTATGATTAAGCATTCCCCAGTAGGCACCAGACATTTCATAACTTTAGACATTCTCCATGTGGCAGGGCGTTGGGCTTGACTAAACTGGGGCTTGTGCCAGTCCCACACGTTCGTCATTTTCTCATAATGAAAATGAAAGCATTTCCCTACCCAAATACTATTTAAGTTGGATCGCTGTCTAGCAATATGCATTTTAGATGAATTTGCCATTGCCATTCAGCTCAGTACAAGTAGCTATCATCAACTTCTTCAACTTTATTTGAACGCAGTTGTTAGCTTTGCCTCGTGCGTCATCCCCTGTGCTAAATTCGCCTTTTAAATTTCACTGCTTATAATAGAATATGGTGTTTCTTCGAGAAATTCTATTAATATAATAAAATTATACATTTTTAAAAAAAATGCTAACATTGTTTAATATACTTTTTTTTAATTTATTTTATAGTTTTTACTATTTACTGAAATTCATTAGAAATCATAAATTTTTGTGGTTTCATTTTTATTTAATGAAATTCACTAATAATTTTGTAGTTTTTAAATTTTAATTAATAATAAAGAGTGTGTTAGAAAGAGTATATTTGAAAATATGTTGCTTGCTCTCCTTATAAAAAAATAATGAGGTAAATGATAGTAGCACATGGAAAAAAAAGTTAAAAAGAAAAGAAAATATTAAATAGGTTGTTGTATAATTTTGTTATATGAATATGATATCCTTCCTCTATTATAGTTGGAAGCGGCCCATAAAACAAAAGAAAGTTTGGGTCAATCAAATGAAAGCTTATCATAGTGCCGTATTGGCAGCTAGCTACCTAGGTATAAAATAAAAACAAACCTCCTTTAGATGAAAGCACGCAAGTCCAATACGGGTAGTGTTGCAGTTGAAAATACACAAACTCCAAGAGTTGGTGCCTTGTTGGTAGGCAACCTAATTGTTTAATTATTATGCAGGTCAATGAGCAATTGTTTGAACTAGAAGCTGAGATTCTTTAACACCATGATGGTACCAAAGAAGCGAAACTTATTTATCTCTGCACTTAAGGATTAGTTCCAATTGGTGCACACCAACAAAATATTAAAAAGCAGGAAAAAAAAAAAAAAAGACGGTGTGGGACAATAATTGATAATGTTTAGTACTCTCAATTATCACCCAGAAGCCAAAACAAAAAGTAGTATCTCTTTTATCGCATGAAACGACTCCTATGCTATGCTTGAGGTCCACCTTCTATATCATAGTTGGCATACCAAACTAAATAGTAGTATCTAATTATAATACTAGGATTTTGTAGCCTAACTTTTTTTCTTCTTTAAAGAGGAGATAATAATTATTGTTAATATGGTGGAGCAAGTTTGAACGGCTAAAAGCATTCTGTATGTCTTTTTCTTTTCTTTTTTTTTCTTATTTGCAAATTGGATAGCTTGCTTCCTAAACCTCTCTTTAGGGATTAGTTTTACTGTTTCTTGATTTTGAATTGTTCATATATAACAACTAGCTTAATGAACTAAAGTTGTGGATTTAGGGGGTTTGACCAACTGCCATCATCCCATATGTTGTATGCAAGGAAAACTACAGAAGTTTGAAAACAACGTTCGAGAAAATATTATAGATGCCTTGGTCAAACTATCAAGTTTGTCTTAGAAAGGATCGTAGATAAAGTTTATATACATGATTTTTCTTTGAATTGAAATGTATAAGTGGCTTAAAAATATTTTTAGTTCTTAAAATATTAAAATATGATCTTTTTTCATTTCAATTTTTATAAAACAAATTAATTTTTGTAATCTCTAAAAATATTATAAAAATTGTTGTTTTTAGACTCAAGTATGGGATTTAACTTATGTCATTTTTGTTATATATAAATATTATATTTAAGTTTTGTCCTTATGTATATTGCATTTGGACTGTCATATGCTTATTTGTTACAGTGTCAAGTACGAGGAAAGTCTGCATGTTAGACTGAAATAAATAAATTAAGCAATAAGTAAGTGATATATACACTTAATTCTTTAAGATTGTGGGTCAAATGTGATGTACAATTCTTTTGGTAGTTCTCACTTGATCCATTCATAGAGATCCTTTCGATGTGCACTATTATATTATAAAAATAAAAATAAAAAACAAATTGAGCTTAAAGAATATATTATCATTATAAATTGGAAATATTTTATTTGAAAAACTAGTTAACAGTTAACACTGATAATAGTGTCTTATAAGTTTTGAACCGGGAAAAAAATCATAGTTCATAATTGAGATGTCAAAGTAACCATAAATTGCGGGTACAATGCAGTTGCTGGTTTTGAATGTAGCTTGACTGAGACCATCTCTAATGGTGTTCTTGTGCCTAGTTCTTGTATTGTAAGAACCGTTCCATCGGTTTTTACCATTGGAGCGGGTTGACGTGGCTGTCTGGGTGTAAGAACGGTTCTTCTGCAAGAACTCCTAATAACCCGTTCCAAGTATTAAAAAAATAATAATTATGACCAAAACAAGAGGAATACTTGGAAAATAGACGCTATATGCACACAAGACAAATTCATCAACAACTTCAAACAGACTTGGTGGAACATATTTGGAAACGTTTCGGTCACGAGAATAATAGAATTTAATTTTTCTTTCTTAATCTCAATGTTATGCATTTTTTTTAATCATCAATGTTATGTATTTCTCATCAATTTAATATTTAGTCACAAATAAAAATTTTAAATTATTAATATTTTTTATATTACTTTTTAATTTTTGTTTCATAGTTAAAATTTATATAAATAATTATTTAAATTTAAATTTAAAAATATTTTTAAATAAAACTATTAAGAATGTGGGGTCCAATGTGGGACCTACAAAAAACAAGTTAAGAACCCAAAGTAAATTCTACCATTGGAGCAAAAAATGAGATGAGTTCTTGTATCCTATGTGGCACTGTGGGACCCATAAAAAGTAGTTTAAGAATCCAAAATGAATTCTACCACTAAAGATGTTCTGAGTCCCTTCCTCGCTTACCGGCTTTATTGCCTTTGGCTTTGGAAAGTGCAAACACGGTCACGAATCACGATCACGGTCACGATCAAGATCACGATCATATCATTCACAAACTGTTTTCTTGTTAACAAAACATAATATAATTTATACACTTTCCGAACTAAAATATAAGTAAAAAAAATCATATGTGTATTAAAATAAAATATAAATAAATTTTAATTAACTATTTTTTATTTAATAATACTATCTTTAAAATATCTTTCATTTAATTAGAGTTTTATTTTTAAATATTTTTTCTTTTTTTGTCCTATACCCTTAAATATAAGAGATACTTTAAAAAATGAGTTAATCTTTTTATTAAAACTATTAAAATTAAATAATATTAACTAATTTTTTTTAAAAATATAATT
This sequence comes from Pueraria montana var. lobata, assembly GCA_026413185.1. Lineage (NCBI taxonomy): Eukaryota > Viridiplantae > Streptophyta > Magnoliopsida > Fabales > Fabaceae > Pueraria > Pueraria montana. Next base: position 6,015,494 of record CM048652.1, read on the forward strand.
CAATTTTTTTTTCTTATATTTCAGTCTCTTCTCCGGAGGGAGTATCTGCGTTGATTGGGACTCTTATTCAGATCGGTGAAATAGCAATCAGATGGATGAGCTGTACTGTAACGTACGTCGTAGTCAACGGTAGTTGAGCAAATGCATTAGATATGCCAACTGTGTGATTAAACACTCTACTTTTATCACATATTTATTTATACTAATCAAATCCAATGTAGCGTTTTTAATTTAATACAAAAAAGGGTCGGAAGGAGGAAGTTGGGATACAAAATAATGGAAGCTTGAATTATGGGTTACCAAAATACCTAACATGAATTAGTGGAGATCAAATACCGTTAAGAGAAAAATATTTTTCGACTAATTTTTCTTGTGACTATCTATAAATAAATATTATCTCTTCGGCCTTTTTGTCCTCTTTGTTGCCAAAAAAATATTAATGTTACTGTAAATTATCATTGAGACTAATTACGATATTATGAAATTTTAGAATTGAGAAACATTATCTATCCTTAATCATTCTTCTAAAAAGAAAAAATAAAATAAACCTATCCAATTATGGATGAAGCAAAGGGAGGTCGATGGACAAGGCCGCCGTTATAGAGTTTTTAATTAAAAGCGTTTTACCTAATTAATATGCTCCCTTAATCAAATAATGTTAGAGATTGCGTCCCAAAATTTAAATTATGATGCTGTCTCTATAACTAACTCATCTTACGTTAAAGCGAACAATGTTATTGATCACTTAATTACTTTTATTATTTACAGTTTCTACTTACAAATAAGCGATTAATTTGTTGGTTATGTAAGTTTGTTAGTTGATCAAGTCTCTTTCTCCTTGCCCCGGGCGCATCAGGATTCAGGAGCAATGGAAGGGAACACCTACCACTAGTTACCACAAGCACCACTTGTATTTTTTTAATTTAAAAATCAGTATATTTAAAGTCACTTTAAATCCAAAAAGGTCTGAATCGACACGAAAATTTTTACTTAAAAGATAGTTTATAAAATGTCTAACTTTGATAATATTTTATCTTTTATATATGAATTGTGTCTTTAATTTATCATTCGAACTAATAAAATGTTTAAAAATATCACACGTATTGTTTTCTCCTTTGAAAAGTTGGATTTTTTTTAAGAGAATTGTAAGAGCCGTAAGATTAAAAATTTTCAGTCAGTAGCTGGCTTTTGGTGAGTGGGTCATATTTTATTGCTTTATCGCATATTTGATCATATTATCATCCCACCAAAACAAAGGAACAATAACCCTACTTCACGTTGCCCCATTCCGGTGGGTGATTATTTATTTATTTTGGGGTAAAGATCCTCTCCAGTGACTGGAAATTTCCAGTAGGAGAGAGAAAGACACATACACTGTGTGGGCCCCACTTTAAAGTGGGGCCCACACAGTGTATGTGTCTTTCTCTCTCCTACTGGAAATTTCCAGTACTGGAGAGAGGCCCAACCCTTTATTTTGAGATTTCATTCCGTGTCTGTTATGCTTTGTTCTGGTGATGAAAAATTTTGAGAAGAAAGAAGTAAAGTAGAAAGAAAGATAAGAGAAGAGAAAATGCGTAAAAAATAAGTAAATTTTTAAGTTGTTTGAATTGAGAGAAGTAGAAGATAAAGAAAAACAAAATGAATTAAGTTTTTTTTCATAAGTTATGAAAATTAAGTTATCCACAAATTAATTGATAAAAGCTTCTTTTTTTTTTTGTTACCATGCTATTGTTATTGATACGAAGTATCTACTGATTTTATCGATGACTAATCTCTGTCGAAAAACCTGATAAAGCTCTTTCATTTAGCTTATCTAGAAATTGATTTTAACTTATGTATAGAATAATTTTAATTTATAAAAAAACTTAATTCATTTTACCTTCTTATTTTTCATAAATGCTTATTGATAAGTTTTATCCCGTCCAAAAACATATTAAAGTCTCTTGGAAAAACTAAAAATTTCACATCAAATTTAAACAAATATCATTAATTATTAGATATAGCTTTTTTCTTTTTTACAATTTATTTTGGTGTAGTATCAGGCATTAGCTATAGCTTTTACCAACGTGTACTTTATATATATATATAGTAAAGCAAAATTGTGTCATGATTTGTCCCTTTTAAAAATCGCAATTTATTAGTAGCTGTAAAAAAATTGTTGGAAGAACCATAATCTTTCACATCAAATAATAAATAATTTAAAATTATTATTTTTTATAATAATTACTTTATATATAAAATAATGATTTTTTAATATTAACAATATATTAAAATTTAATTCGATAATATATAAGTTTTTAGTATTTTTGTTTCGTAGTATCCGAGTCACATTTTGCACATCTTGATTAATTTACCATTTTTGGTTATAAATTATAATTAAAGAAAAGTTATCTACTATACACCTCCAGAAGAAAAAAAGGGTTAAGTTATCAGGTGAAGTTTGAAAGATTTATAAAAATATTCTTTATGGTTCTACAAAAAAGGAAAAAGAAAAAACGAAGTAATTCTTCATGGTACATAATAAACTAAAATTCGGATATTGTCTAATGCGCAATTACGAAAGTAATTAAAATGGTATATTTTTCAGTTTTTGAGTTGCAGATTTAAAATTAGTGATTCTTATTAATTGTGCTTATAATTCATTTAAGAATTGCTACCTCAGTTGTGACTTTTTGTTATTTCTTTTTCTCCTCTTTTATCTTCTTTCTTCTAGGTAGTATGTTGTTTTCTGATTTTGCAATTTTTTCTTCGACGAAGGAATCACACCTTTTATATTGCATTTTTTCTTTGATTAAAGAAACACACCTTTTATAACTTATATCCAAAATATCATGACTCAAATGCTTGACGTTAGGGATGACAAGGTGTATCCGGATCCTATGGGTATCCGTAAAAATATCCGCAAGCGGGTTGGGTAAATACCCGCTTATTGGGACTAGAGCCGAGTATGTACCCGCAATTTTTCGCGGGTACGGGTACTATAGTACCCGCCCTGTCCCGCCCCGCACCTACCATATATATTCATGTAATTAAAATAACTTACTTAAATAAATAATTATGTTACATATATACTTTTCTATAAAAAAAAAATTTATATTTTTCATAAACTAACACTAACAGTAAAAGATTTATGTTATAACTTACAATAATTTTATACTTTTAATATTATATGTGGATGCTTTTAATGTTAAGTTTGAATTATTTAAGCGTGAATTTTCAATTTACTTGTAGTAATTTTTTTAATTAATATTTTTATGGCTTAAATGCAAATTTGATTCCTCTATTTTGCACAATCAGCAATTTTAGTCTCCCTATTTTGCACAATCCGCAATTTTGGTCACCCTATTTTAAAATAGAGACATTTAGTTCTCCAATTTTGTAAAATTTGTAATTTTGGTCCTTCCATCAAATTGAAAGCGTTGACCGTTAATAGATTAACGTTAACCTTAACATAGTCCAAACATAGTGATGCGACACGAGATTATTTATTTATTTATTAATTATTTTAAATACTGAGTAGAATAATTGATAAAAAATATATTTTAAAAAAAAAATAATATCATTTATTTGACTACAACGTGCCATGTGTTTCAACAACATAGAACTAGTTTAAAATAAATTACTAAGACTTGTGATTTTTATATTAGGACTCGCGACTACCCCAACCATTAAAATTGACGTGACATGTGCTTTACTGACGTGGATAAAAATAATAATTATTACTCGCTATTTAAAATAATTAAAAAATAAATAAATAATCCCGTGTCATGTCATTATATCTGGGTCTTGCAAGGTCAACGTTAATCTCTTAACTGTCAATGCTTTCAATTTGATAAAATGACCAAAATTACGGATTTTACAAAACTAGGGGGCTAAATGTCTCTATTTTAAAATAGAGGGACCAATATTGTAGATTGTGCAAGATTAGATGATTAAATGTCTCTATTTTAAAATATGATGACTAAAATTGCGGATTATGCAAAATAAGGGACCAAAATTACATTTAAGCCTATTTTTTTTATTGATTTATTAACTTCATACATAAGTAAAGAGCGGGTAGCGGGTGCGGGTATGGGTATATAAGTACCCAACGGGTATGGAGATGAGGATTAAAGTAGCTACCCGCGCGGGTATGGGGACGGGTATTGTAGGACCCTACCCATATCCTACCCATTGCCATCCCTACTTGACGTGTAGTCTTGGAACATAGTTATCGGCATCATTCAGAAATTGTGAGTAACAGTTTCATTTTTTTTTTCATAGAGCACGAGTGTCTCCCAACTTACTGAGTCAGAGATTAATCCCGTTTGCAATGCGTGGCTGCTGCTGATCCAAAAAATTTTTGCATACGGAGGGAATTAAACACGGGTTCTATTAACTGATAACACAGAGAAATATAATAACTGAAAGTTAGTTAGTTAGTTTTAGAATATATCCTTTTTATCTCTTTTTATCCTTGGTGAGATAGCTTATGCTATTCTTATCTTTAGCTTCTATTATCTTTTATCCTTAGATTTATTTTCTGATGTATATAAAAACCACTTTGGTGATGAATAAAGATGTGTTTTCTGATTCAATTCTGATAATATGGTATCAGAGTCTATCCTAGATCCATTAAAAAGGGTCACCTACCATTGTTATCCACGCACCAAAAGTGTTGGCGTGAGGGGGTGTATTGGGAAAAACCCAAGTCCCACATCGACTAGAAATAAGGCCAAAATACAATATATGAGTGGGGGCAACCCTCACCCTATGAGCTAGCTTTTGCATCAATTGGATGTCCATAATGCTTTCTTGCATGGTGAACTAAATGAAGAAGTCTACATGGTGATTCCTCAAGGGTTCCAAACATCTAAGCCAAATCAAGTCTGCAAGCTTCTTAAGTCACTATATGGACTTAAGCAAGCAAGTAGGCAATGGAACTCCAAGCTCACTACTGCCTTAATTTCCCTTGGATACGTTCAATCCAAATCGGATTATTCCTTTTTTGGTCAAATCCAATAGTTCACACATAACAACAATACTTGTCTATGTTGATGACATTGTGTTATAAGGAGATGATTTAAAAGAGATACAATCAGTCAAGTCATACTTGGACCGAAAGTTTAAAATCAAAGATTTAGGTGCACTTAAATTTTTTCTTGGATTGGAGGTTGCTCGGTCTCACAAAGGGATTATTCTTACGCAAAGAAAATATGCATTGGAGTTATTGGATGATGCAGGTTTACTAGCTTGCAAACCAGTTTCAACTCCAATGGTCCCTAATATCAAACTCTCAGCAGATGAGAGCCCTCCTCATCTGGATCCTTCATCTTATCGTAGAATGATTGGCAGGTTGATATATCTAATAGACACAAGGCCTGATATTTCCTTTGATGTAAACAGGCTTAGCCAATTTGTTTCTAATCCCAGAAAAGCTCATCAAGAGGCAACAATTCGTCTTTTGCAATATATTAAGAGTTTGCCAGGAAAAGGCATATTTTTCTCAGCCTCGTCTGATCTCAAACTCAGTGCCTTTAGTGACTCAGACTGGGCTTCTTGCCCAGATTCTCGAAAATCAGTCACTGGATTCTCCATATTCTTTGGTCCTTCTCTCATTTCATGGAGATCAAAGAAGCAAGCTACTGTATCTCGCTCCTCCTCTGAAGTATAATATAGGGCTCTTGCATCAACAACATGTGAAATACAATGGATACTTTATTTACCTTCTTGCAGATCTACATCATCCTCAGGGCAATCCAGTGTCCTTATACTGTGACAATGAGTCTGCTATCTCCATTGCGCAAAACCTAACATTTCACGAAAGAACCAAACATATCGAGATTGATTGCCACCTCGTTCGAGATAAACTTTAGGCTGGCATCATCCATCCTCTACCTATTGCTTCTGCAAATCAATTAGCAGACATTCATACTAAGCCTTTACATCCATCATTGTTCCATTCTTTCCTTTCCAAGCTGAACATGTATGATATATACAACTCAGCTTGCGCGGGGGGGGGGGGGGTGTTAACTGATAACACAAAGAAATATAATAACTGAAAGTTAGTTAGTTAGTTATAGAAGATATCCTTTTTATCCTTGGTGAGATAGCTTATGCTATTCTTATCTTTAGCTTCTATTATCTTTTATCCTTAGATTTATTTTCTGATGTATATAAAAACCACTTTGGTGATGAATAAAGATGCGTTTTCTGATTCAATTATGATAATAGGTTCTCCCACTAAATGAATTTTTTCTCCACATGTGAACGCAACGGAACCTTACATCATTGCGTCAACCATTAAAAAAATGATTATAACTTTAGGCATCAAATTAATTTATAGTAAGCAGGCAAGTTGGGGATTCTATACTTTGATTTATTTGTTTTTGTATACTTTGATTATTTTATTGTTTATGAGCTCTGCACACACTTTGATGGGACAAAGAACAAGAATAGAAAAAGCACTGAGGACGGGATTCAACATTTGCAAAATTGCAATTATCCAAGTTGCGGTCGTGAACAAGGACGAGTTCCAGCGTGCAATAGTTAGCTAGGTCTTGCACTATGCAAGACAATTTCTACACCGTCGGATCTGTTTATATTTATATCAATGGTTAAAACTTTTTTCATTTTATTTTTTTTCTTTTTCCTTCTCTTTCCCGATTCACCCTTTATTCTTTTTCTCTCTCCTCCGCGGGTATCCCTCCCTCTCTTCTAAGTTTTACCCATCGTCGGCATGTTCCGTCGCCGCTTAAACTGAACCGCCGCCTCGAAATTCGGTGCGCCACCGCCCAGCGGCCAAGGCATCTCCTCATCTGCGCCACCATGTAGCTTAGTCATTAGATATGCATTTTTCAGATCTAGATCTAGTGCGTCGGAGGTCAAGGTGTCCCGCTCATTTGATTTCGCGCCATTGCGGAACATCATTGCCATCATCGTGAAATTTGATGCGCTGGTGGTTATACGTTTGGTCTCCATGGACGTGGATGGAACCATAAGCTTCAAGGTGGATGACGTGGTCTCTTTCATTTCACTCCCTCTGTCATTATTTCTTCTTTTTGTTGCTGTTAAAGGATCCACCAACATTGTTTTTCAGATTTAGATCTGGCATTTCGATTTTGCTTTTTATCTATATTTTGATTTTGATGTCTATTTCTGTTCATCTAGTCACCAGAAAAAATAAATGGAACGTCGTCGAAGGCAACGACATACGGTGGTCACAACAGTGAAATAAGAAAGAGGAATATGAAGGGTGACGGTGACGGTGACAGGGTGAAGAGTGACAAGGAAGGAATGGGTAAAACGGGAAATTGAGGAAAAAAGGAAAAAAGAAAAAGAAAAAAAAGAAAAAATCTTGACTATCAATTTAAAAAAAGAAAGATCCAACGGTATATAAATTGTCTTGCACGTTGCAAGACCTGTCTCACTCTTGCACCGTAGAATCAGTCCGTGAACAAGTATATGGAGTATTAAGGCTACGTTTGTATTTCCGTTATATTTCCGTTCAATGTAAAAATAAGAGTTTCTAGCAGTTACATTTAAAATATTAGAATGTGAAAAACTATATGAAAAAGTATAAAACGGAGAACACGTATTTTCAAACACACACTAAAAACCTAAAATTGACATTCTGAAATCTGAATGCAATTTATAAATTTATATGCATAAAAAAAATTAATGGGCCTTTTCGTTGTTTTACTTCAGGTAATATGGAGTAATTTTCATCGCTCAATAATTTTTAATTCATTAATTTTCAATTATCATAATTCTTTAATTTTAATTATTGTAATTAAATCCTTTGGTTAATTCTATTTATTCAATTTTTTTTTGTTAATTCAAACCTATAACTTCATACATTCTACCTCAATTCCCAACCATTAGGCCGACCCAAATGGATTATCTACTCAAAATCTTACACTTTACCCAAAATTCCTACTAACTAAAATATTTAAACTATATTTAATTTAACCTATAGGGTTGGCGTAATATTGTAAAGTTTCTCTACGTTTATATGTGGAGAAATGATAGTAGGTTGGGGGACACGTAGTCTCTGACTCAGAATAAAAAAAAAATTATATTTAATTTTTGGATTAAAATTCATGGATTAAAACATTAGATTTTACTTAAAATAAGAATCTCAAATTTAATTAAAATTATGACTTTTTAATCTTTTAAATAATTTTTATCTAAAATTTGTCATAAAATTTTTGTTCATTTCAGTCATAATAGAAGTTAAAAGTTTAATGAATAATTTAATTTAAAAAATTGAAAATTATTATAATAATAAAAAGTTTCAAGAAATTAAATGAAAAATTAAAATTACATTACATGAAAAATGCACTTAATTCAGACAAAATAATCAATAAAGGTCCATATATTTATTTATTTAACGTATCTCGATAAATTACTATTACTACTATTTACTGTATCTTGTAATCAAGGATGTGAAATCCTTACAATTGAAAAGTAAGATGTAGTAGTAGCAGCACTTTTTTTCCCGTTTTTTTTTTTTTTTTTTTTTTTTTCCATTTAGTAGTATTTTACTAGTATTTTATAAGAATAAGAAAAGCCCAAAATGGTTAAAAAAGGAAGATGTTCTCCACCCACTCCTCCACCCAATCTATTTGATTTTTTCTTTCCTTTCTTCTCTTCTTCTTCCGTTCACTGTCAGTGTCCTCTCTCTCTCTCTCTATTCTTCGCCCATTCCAGAGATCAGAAAGAAAGAAAGAAAGAGGAACCTATCGCATCTCCCACGCCGCAACACCAACCACTCCAAAAAGCTCCTCTTTCTCTTTCTCTCTATCAATCTCTCCACGCGCCAACACCACTCTCTCTCTCTTCAATAATCAGAGTCCTCGCTTCTCACTTCTAACATTGCTCATTCATCGCTCTCAAATCGGAATCGCTGTTCGTCACTCCTTTCTCCGCGTCGTTGAATGTCCAAAATGCATCTCAGCCGGAGATTCTCGTGCGTTCCCAACCCGATCGAAATTTCGCCGGCGAATTGATGGAATCGGAGAGGTTTTTGTTTCAGTGTTCGCTTTCTCATGGAGCTAATGGTTCGGTGCACCTCATGCGCGCTGTCCAGATTTCATTGCAAGCTTCGATTCGCCGTGGTTGTTTTCGAGGTAACTCTGCTAGTTCCTGATTTTTTTTACTTGTTTATTTAATTGTGAAATTTCTTTCAGTTCAATTGTGCTCTGTGGGTTATACGCTAAACTGTGATTGGGCTCTAATTGGTCGCTGAAAGTAGTGAGAAAGTGAATATTTTAAGCTGATATGTGTTCCGTACTTTTCTTATGTTTGTCCTGAAACGGAACTCTGGAAGTTAGGGTTTTGTCGTAAGAGTAATGATTCATCTGGAGGTGCTGGTTTAGTTCCGTTTTCTAGATTTTATTCTCTTAGATATACAAAACTCTATATATTTTTTCTGACTTGAAGTTTAAGTGGAAGCTGTTCAACTAGCCTATCTGGCGGTTAATTTTTTATACATGATTAATTTTGAAATTCTGCTGATCTAAGATTTGGTTCTTGTAAGTGGTGGCCAATTTAAAGACTTCGTACCTTCTTAGAAAGATAGCGTTTGAATATTTTCACATATGTGAATATAGGCACCGTGGTTGCTCAAATTGGATATGTACTAAATTCTAAATTATTGCTTTGTGCTGCAGATTATATTGATATTGGCATGGGTGGAGGCCCACAATGCAAAGTCCCACGAACACCAACTTCAATGGGGAGGCTTGGAGAGGAATACTGAGAACATTGCCTCGCACTCTTGCATACATGACCAGATTCTTGAACAGAGGAAGCGACCTGGTCACAAGGTGTATTCAATTACCCCACAGGTTTATGAGCCTGGTCGCTTGAAACACCTTCAGCATAAAGGTAGGGCATTACTTGATGTGTCAACATCATCAAGGCCTCAAGAGGATGCAAAGAAGCCTATTAGGATATATCTAAATTATGATGCTGTTGGCCACTCCCCTGACAGAGATTGTCGAGCAATTGGCGATATTGTCAAAGTGAGTGTTTAATATAAATGCAAAAAAAATAAAATTATTTAGAATGTATGTTATCTATCCATAACAATGGTATTATATTTCTCAAGTATTTTATTGAAATTAAATCTTTAATTTTATATGAACAGCTTGGGGAGCCTCCCATGACTTCTCCTGGTTTTCCTTCTTGCGATCCCCATGGTAATCCTCCAATCTTTGGTGATTGTTGGTATAACTGCACTTCTGAAGATATCTCAGGAGAGGACAAAAAACGTCGCCTTCGTAAGGTCAGATATTTTCTCCTTTTAGTTTGTTTTAATTAATTCACTAGGCTGATAATCTTCTTTTCAGTGAGAAAATTACTTGGTGATGTGTCAGTTGTGCCAGCTTGTTATGTCTCTTTGAGAAGTGTTGTTTTGTAGAACTATAATAAATAATTATATGAATATATAAAGATTCGATAGAGATATTTATTCTTGATGACTAATTTCAGGCATTAGGTCAGACAGCTGACTGGTTTAGGAGAGCATTGGCTGTTGAGCCTGTCAAGGGGAACCTGCGGTTGAGTGGATATTCTGCATGTGGACAAGATGGAGGTGTGCAGCTTCCTCGTGGATATATTGAGGGTACATTTTATTGTTGAGTACATTGTATTTCTTGTAAAAACTAGATGTCAAATTTGTACTTCTGAATTTAAGAGATTACCTTTTTGTTCAACTTCCCCAGAGGGTGTCTCTGATGCCGACTTGGTTCTTTTGGTGACTACAAGACCTACAACTGGAAATACACTTGCCTGGGCGGTGGCATGTGAGCGAGATCAATGGGGTCGTGCTATAGCTGGTACATTATCCCTGAAACATATGTTGGTGGTTTCAGTGGTCTTTTTTATTATCTTGCATAACTGAAAGTATTTTTTGTTTTTCTCCAGGACATGTTAATGTTGCGCCTCGCCATTTGACTGCTGAGGCAGAGACTTTGCTTTCAGCTACTCTGATACATGAGGTTTATATATAATTATATATATGCATGTATGAGAGGCAATATGTGGCATTGTTCATCATATTTGATTTTTTTTCAGGTTATGCACGTTCTTGGTTTTGATCCACATGCCTTTGCTCATTTTAGAGATGAAAGGAAAAGACGGCGTAATCAGGTATGAACAGCCTTTGTGCTGTAAGATCAACTTTATTTTATTTTTTTAATGCTGTAAGTCTCAAAAGTAAGAGTTTCTGAATCATGATTATTTTCCCAAATTCTTATTATGATAATAATAATTATCAGTGGTCACTTTCTTATAAATGAAGCATGATATAAGTTGAGTAAAATTTCTGCTTGTATTAGTGGAGACAAAAATTGTAACGATTCTGGTGAATGGTGATTCTATACAATTTCTTTGACTTTTCTATAAAATAAATTGAGGAATTGTATTGAATACGAAAACATTTTGGGGGAAAAATAAGAATGAATGATACTGAAGTTTTCTAGCACTTAATTGAGCAGCATATTTGTGTTTCTGATCTAATTTTTAGACATTTATTATTTTTCTTTCCAATAAGTATGTTGAAAATGTTCAGTTTCATCATTCCTTTCCATGTCAGGCATTTCAATGGCACATTTTATAATCTCATCAATACTTGTTGACTTTTGAAGGTTACCGAACAAGTTATGGATGAAAGGCTTGGACGAATGGTAACACGTGTGGTGCTTCCTCGTGTTGTCATGCATTCTCGATATCATTATGCGGTATTTGCTTGGGAGCATACTTGTCTTGAATACTTCCATTTTCATGTTTACTGTTTTCATACTTATGATGTCCTTTGTAAAAAGATTCAACAAATGACTGATGGGTGACTTGTTGGCAGGCATTCTCAGGAAATTTTTCTGGTTTAGAGCTGGAAGATGGTGGAGGACGTGGCACATCAGGTTTGTTATTTCATTATTTTTTTCCCTTGTTAATGAAATATTAAATTAATTTAACCGTCTTTCTGAGTAAGATTAATCCAAGTTCGTGAATGACTTGCAGGTTCTCACTGGGAAAAAAGGCTTCTTATGAATGAGATTATGACTGGTTCTGTGGATACAAGATCTGTTGTTTCAAAAATGACATTAGCCCTATTAGAAGATAGTGGATGGTACAAGGCCAATTATAGTATGGCAGACCGTCTTGATTGGGGTCGCAACCAAGGTACCGAGTTTGTTACCTCCCCCTGCAATCTATGGAAGGGAGCCTATCGTTGCAACACAACACAGTTTTCTGGCTGTACGTATAACAGGGAGGCAGAGGGATATTGCCCCATCCTAACCTATAGTGGAGATCTCCCTCAGTGGGCTCGGTATTTTCCACAAGCTAATAAGGGTACGAAGAATCATGCCTTCATTTACAATATGCAAGTTAATGCTAAATTGCTAATACATTTATGATGTCATGCCTTTCCTATGTTATCTTTGGCCAGATTCTTTGATATTGATGCTGGATTGTCAAGAAATTGTTAAACCTTTTAGGCTATTACATTCTGTTTGATATGTAGTTACTGCTTTTATTGTCCTGTTCCCGTTACGCATCATAGATTTTTTTGTCACTATTCACTGGTGACTGTTGTAAATGATTTTAAACACTAAATGATTATTTGGCTGTTCAATGGTTGTTTCAGGTGGACAATCCTCATTGGCTGATTATTGCACTTATTTTGTTGCTTACTCTGATGGATCATGTACAGACACTAACAGTGCACGAGCACCTGATAGAATGCTAGGTGAAGTCAGAGGAAGTAACTCTAGGTCAGATTTGTGACTGCATACTTATGCCCCTAGTCTGCTTTGCATTTATTTTTTGACAACATAGACATGTGGAGTTGCTAACTATTTTTCCCTTTTGGGTACAGGTGTATGGCTTCATCACTAGTACGCACAGGCTTTGTACGAGGTTCTATGACCCAGGGAAATGGTTGTTATCAGCACAGGTGTATCAACAATTCTTTAGAGGTATGGTTTGGAGTATCAAACTATCAATTAAAGTGAAATGCTCCCCCTTATAATGCTTTATTTTGTTGGATTTTGACATGGAACTCAGATACTGCCTGAACAGACATTGTGTTACATGGATGTTCATTTTCCTTGATGGACAAAACTTACATCTAGATCCTTATACCTTTGCCATCAAGTTTCTCGTTCTAATGCTGACACATGGATGTTCTTTCCAATAATAAATAACTTCCATTAAATATTTGTTGTAGAATTTTAAGTAATATATCCATGTGTGTTACCATTTAATTGGAGAACTTGATGGCTGGGCAAGAATGTAAGGAACTTGATCTAAGTTTTATCCTTCGGTGATCTGTAAGCAATATGTACATACAATGTGTTAGAATGGGCAATGTTAGTTAGGCCTTGTCAGTTGAGAGTAGGCCTTATAATCTGTTTAACATAGGTAATTAGTTAGGCTGTTATGCAGAGGCAGAAGATGAAGGGGGAAGTTAGTTGGTGAGAATTAGTTTTGGTTGGGAGAGCCCAGGCTCTTGAATTCTTGGGAGTTCATTCAGTCATTCTTGTAGATTTTATTCTTGCCAATTCTGCTATCATTCTGGTACTGATTGGAAATTAGGGATTTGATCAATAAAATTTCATTTTCTTCTAGTCCAGTTTCTATCGTACTGTATCAATTGTGCCCCCTGGAATTAATGCGATATATGCTTCTGTCCCTAGAATCCATGCAATGTACATACATCGCATTGATTCCTGGGAGGGATGTTGATTTCTTTTTAATAAATAAGGTTTCCTAAATTTTTATTGGCTTTTTCAACATGGATTGGTGGGAAATAATATAATATCTTTTTTCTTGTAATAAGGTGAGCATGGCATGGTTATTAATCCCACCTCTATATTGATGTTATTGATAGATAATTTACATTCTGAAGAAATGATTATACATCTGAAGAAATTCACTAAATGAAGCTCCATTATGTTACCACTTGTGTACAGGTTGCTGTGGATGGTATCTGGAAAGTGTGTCCTCAAGCTGGTGGACCCATTCAGTTCCCTGGCTTTAATGGTTAATATTAATGCTATTTTTGTCTATGTTTAGTTGTTTACGCAGTGGCATTAATTTGTCATTTATTGCAAAGACAACTTACTCTCTATTACATTTTTCTATAGGTGAATTAATCTGCCCTGCTTACCATGAGCTCTGTAATACTGACCCAGTAGCTGTGTCTGGTCAATGCCCTAATTCATGTAATTTCAATGGAGATTGTGTTGATGGAAAATGCCGATGCTTTCTTGGATTTCATGGGAATGATTGCAGTAGACGTGAGCTCTCATTTCCCACTTCTATTTTTATGTGATGATTATTGTAATCATTGTGCTTATACTGTTGTTAACGTGTGCTTCCACTCCAAGTTGCCTTCAGTTTGGCAGCAGTGTGTAGTTTTCATTTTCTTTTTTTAAAAATGCTCTCTTAACTTCTTTCAGGTTCCTGCCCCAGCAAATGCAATGGCAATGGAATGTGCCTTTCCAATGGGATTTGTGAATGTAAACCTGGTTACACTGGCATTGACTGCTCCACCGGTACACACCAATTTTTGAGACTAGACATTTGCTACAAGATTATTTCTTTGAACAATTTATGAGTCGTGACAATTTCTTTTTCTTAGCCTCTGTGTTTTATTTTATTTTGTTGGTTGAGACTTGAGAGTGGGTAACATTATTACTTGCTTATTTTTCAGGGATTAAGTTCTTACCACCTTAACTAAAGAGTATACTATTTTGTTTCATATACTGCAAATGCCAATATCACCAATGACCAACCTCATGATTGATTAATGGAAGCATTGCTTCCAACTTCCAATGTTATAAGATGTGCTAGGGATGAGCTTTTGAAAAATATAACATAGTATAAAAGGTCAAGTACCAATTATTGGTTATATTTCGTGGATAATTAAGCTCAATCCCTTTTATGTAATTGAGGCTTTATAGCTTATGTTTTGTTCCCAATTTTTTGGATAACAATCATAATTAAAAGATTGAATCACCTGCAAGGGGTTGGGTGTAGTGATAAATGAACTGTGATACTGGGAGGACAAACAAAGGTTTGAGCCCTTGAGATACCATGTGGGGATTGCTTAACTGTACCAATTTATTCCTGAAAGGATAAGGCTAACATCCAAAGGGTGTTGTCAGGATACCCTAGGAAACCCGGAAAAGGGGAAAACAAGATTCAGTCAATCTTGTCAAACAATTGTATAAGTGCGAAAAACATTTATTTAGTTCTTAAAGAAACATAATTTGGTTATTAACTTGTCCCTCATACTTCGTGCAGCTGTGTGTGATGAGCAATGCAGCCTTCATGGTGGGGTTTGTGATAATGGAGTTTGTGAATTCCGCTGTTCTGACTATGCGGGATACACATGCCAGAACAGCTCCATGCTCCTATCTAGCCTTTCAGTGTGCAAAAATGTGCTGGGAAATGATGTTTCTGGACAGCATTGTGCACCCAGTGAACCTAGCATACTACAGCAGCTGGAAGAAGTTGTTGTCATACCCAACTACCACCGATTATTCCCTGGTGGTGCTAGAAAATTATTTAATATATTTGGCAGCTCCTACTGTGATGAGACTGCTAAACGGCTTGCCTGCTGGGTATGTTATCTTTTCAAACTAAAATTGTTCTTTAGCTTTTCCTGTTCTGTAATTGTAGTATGGTTGTTTTTAGTTATTCATTTTGTTTCGCAATCTGATTTCTGTTGGTTTTCATTCCTTCACTTCCTTTCCTAGTTGGTTCATACATTATTTAAGTTGCTGCATGTGACACTCATTCAGATAAAACCAGTGTAAGCCGAATTTAAATGGTTCTATAGGTGTTTAATGATGTGGTTTTTTTATTAGCTGTGAGATAATCCCGACTTTCTAGGTTTCAATATGCCAATTCAAACACGAGTGATGAATCTTTTTACATTAGGTGGGAACTGTGGAACGGAACGTGAGACTCTAGTTTTTATCGAATTGTAATGCTTTCTAACATTGTAGATATTTGAGCATAGTTAGTAGTGTTGCATATTTGTCTGAAGTGGTTGTCTGAAAAGGTTGGCACTTAATTTTCAGATCTCAATCCAAAAGTGTGACAAGGATGGAGACAACAGGCTTCGAGTATGCCATTCTGCATGCCAATCTTATAATCTAGCATGTGGAGCTTCACTCGACTGCTCTGATCAAACCCTTTTCAGCAGTGACGGGGAAGGGGAGGGTCAATGCACCGGCTCTGGTGAGATGAAATTGTCATGGTTTAACCGTCTGCGAAACAGTTTTTCTTTGAGAAATAGTTCCTTGAAAGGAATATCTGTAAGATATAGGCAGCTTTAACTCTATTTTTTTTTTCTTTTTTATCTTTTGGGGGTTTTGGGTTGTAATTTTTTAATCCTTAGATTTAGGGGGTTGCTCACTCATCCAAAATTGTTTAGGAAAAATTGGATGAGGTTGCAGATTTGGCTTTCAAAGAGGGGAGCCTTTTGTAGAGAAAATTGGGAATCTAGAGATAGATATGAAGTAGCGGGTAAAGAAGAAAAAGGAGGAAAAAAAAAAACAAATAGATAATTGAGATGTTTGTCAGAGGTTCGGCCGAAGGCCTTAAAAGGAAAAGGAAAAAAAATCTGCTTCGTTCGTATCTGTATATATATACATATATATCACCTGATCTCTTACTTTACTTTATTTTGCCCTTTAATATAGGATATTCTGACTGACTTTCCAGTTTTGCGCTTTTCTTAATACGCACCGTCAATTTATAGTCCTTCAAAATTCTGGTGGATTATGTAAAAGGTATTCAATCACAGAATGAAAATCGAAAAATTCATATACGCTATAATGGAGAAAAATCTCCAAGAAGAGTTGTAACTGATGGATGCAACCGCTAATTTACATTTTATGATTTAAGAATGAATGTGCTCGTGGTGTAACACCGAAGTTATTCATGTGGAAATATTGCTGCCTTGGATATACAAACATTGCTCGTGGTATAACACCGAAGTTATTCACTATTGGTAGTATAATTTTAAAAGAGTTACACCTAATGTAAATCATTAATATACAATAATCTTATGATTTATAATATCTCAATATATAATAATTTTGATATATTTTGTGATAATCATTAATATACAATAATCAATTAATTAAATAATTTGATTTGATTTAATTGATTGTAAATGATATTAGTGTAACTCTAAAAGAGTTATACAAATCTAAACCATTAATACAAGACAATTCTATGATTTATAATATCTTAATATATATATATATATATATTAATTTTAATATGTTTCATGACAATTAATTAATTAACTCTAATTAATCAATTAAATAATTTGATTGATTTAATTTTCTACTTATGTGGTGGTGGCATGGCAATGGTGGTGATGGTAATGATAGTAATGGCGACAATGGTGATGGTGGTGTTGATGCCTAGTTCTTGTATAAGATAAGATACCTAGTGTATTATTTTTATTGAAACAAAACACAATATTTTCCTATTAGAGTTTAGGGGTTGAACCAACCCGCGAATGTGTTGTTTTGGTTGGTTTGAAAAATTAATCGACTGTTATGACTTATGAGTATGTATGGCTGATTTATCTTGCTCCGTTTCTTAAGAAAATTTTGTTTGCATGTCGGACTAATCTGATTAACCTCTGATTTCATGATGTCCCACTCGTGGTCGTGGAAGACTCAGTTTTTCCAGTTTCTCACATTCTCAGTTCTCACACACGACACCAGAAAATGCAACTAACTACGCTTCCTTTTTGACAAGTCAACAAACCACTATATACCACCAGATAAGAAATGTCCCCCCACGATTCCATAAATGAGCAATGCCATAAACTGCCAAATAAAGTTCAAACTCACCAGTCCCGGGGCAATCAGTAACCACAACAATTCCTTAATTTCGCCAAAACGCCTAAACTACGTTATCGTTTAATTAGAAATGGTTAACAGTGCAATTTTCAGTAAGTTCTAGTGCAATCCAAATGTAATATTTAATAAAATATATATATATATAGTATATATATATATATATATATATATATATATATATATTAATTCTTTAAGTAATGTCCTAAGAACCCTAAAATTAAACACACAGGCATCACGCTTCAACTGTAACATAGTAAATGATACTAGACCAAAAATATGTGCACAGGCTGCATCCTAGTACTAGGTTGGAACAAGGAAGAAATAATAAAAACAAATGAATAATGTGATGACTTAGTTTGGACAAAAAGTGATAACGTAATCGGAGCGAGAGCAGGTGCAAGTGCTGGTAGCGTCATCGTAAGCGTAACTATACGCGGAGGGACATGCACGCTTGAACATCTCCGAGTACTGCGTCGGCTTGCAAGTTTGCGGCGTCGAGTACTCGCCGGTGCAGCAATACTCCGCCGCGTTGAACGCCGCGCACGCGCTCTTGCACGCCACAACCGACCCTCCCTCCGCCGTAACCTGCAACTCCTTCGGGCAGTTACCGTTCAAGTCCGTAACGCACCCCGCGTACTGGCAGTTACCGGTTCCTCCGGTTGCCCTCACCCCCATCGCCACGTTGTAACCGTCCACCAGACTCACGTCGTAGAAGTCCTCCGCGGAACCCGTTCCGATCGTGAACTCCGCCAGCGTCACCGGCGGCACGCCTCCCCCGGTGCACTTCAGCCCGCCGGCGCAGTCTCCGGTGGCGCATTTTCCGTTGCCGGCGACGTCGAAGTTGCACCCTGTTCGGCCCCAGAAGCGCCCCGACCAGCCCGCCGGAGCGGCGAGCTGGACGGACGATCCTGGCGGCAGGGGAAACCCGCCGTCGCCGAGAACGGCGGCGCCATTGCCGGCGAGGGTTCCGGGCCAGATCGTGTAGCTGCAACGGTTTTCGATTGTGAACATTGTGGCCGAAGCTAGGTTACCTGCAAATTCGTAATAATAATTAATGAAAAAAATAATGCTTAATTTTGAGGTAACTAACGAAGATATTGAATGTGAAATTAGGTTTTTGTATCTTACCTAATGAAAAGAGGAGAAGGAGGAGGAATAGAGAGGTTTCTGAGTCAGTGGAGAACGCCATAACTGTGAAAATGTATGTCTGATTTTATATTTTTAACTCTGGGATTTGGAAGGGTGACAAGAAGGTGAAGTCGTGGGTGTGGTTTTTTTTTTTAATAAGTAGGTATCGAATATCCTACTCAACCAACTGAACTAAACTTTCTCGGTAGTTCAAGGTGGGAGTTTGCAAACTGAATTGAATTTATAAGAATTATTTTTATAGTATTTTTTTACCATATTTTTTATAAGATTATTTATTGAATTAAATTTTCTTGCATTATTACTGTAAATATTTTTAGATTGTTAACTAATTAAAAATTCTGGTATTATATCTTTTAAATTAATTATTATAAAACATTACAAACTTACTATAATATATATATATATATATATATATATATATATATATATATAAAATTAAAAGATAGTTTATTTTTTTACACTAATATCATTCTAATTAAATTCTTATTTTTTTTATCTTACATTTCACTTTTTTTTATACGTAGGAATCGAAAACAGTATCAAGAGATTTACAATACTTAAGTACTAAAGGTTTATAACACTCACGTACCTACTCAACCAACTGAGCTAGACCCTTGTGGTAGGCTAAACTATTAGTTTATAATAAAGGTTAATAATGTTTAGTCCTTGAAAAATTTTAAAATTGCAATCTTTATTTTTTAAGTTTTGGAAGAAATTATTTATGAGGGTTGATTTTATAATATCTAAATATTCCAAACACATGATCCAGTTTTTTTTTTAAATCACATGACATTATTGATTATATCAATTTTTTTTTCTAATTTTTTTCTCTCTTTATCTCTTTGTTAAATTACATCAACGAATATTACATATAGATATATTTTTCTATATGCATAGATCTAGAATTAAAACCTCTTATCTTTTTATGAATAAGAGGTTTAATTCTAGATCTATGCATATAGAAAAATATTTTTAAGATATATTAGTCCCTTAAATAACTCTCATTATTTTGACCTGACCAAAAATTACCCCAATTTCACCCAAATTTTTATATCACAAAGGGATGTAAATGATTTTTTTCCCCTTATTTACAACTTACAAAACGCTAATTGGGCCCCTATCAAGATTGTGGGTCATCTTGCGATGGGACGTGCAAACGCTGCACCGCTACCACAGGCTTTGAATGGCCTCAAATATGTGTAGTGAACCAAACAAAATAAAAAATTAAATTTCTAGTGAGAACGCGTATTTTTGTTTACTTAGTTTTATTTTATAAATGCATGCTTGTTTGATTACTGTTGATGTATTATGCACTACTACTACAATGCATGCTTCGGAAGGGTTAGTTAGGGCAACATCCTGGACGCATACCCAATAAATACTCATTTTATTAATAACGGATGGGATTTTTACCCATTAAATAAGTTTGGATTCGGTGTTTATTCATAAAATTTTGCTAATATAAATATAAG
This sequence comes from Pueraria montana var. lobata, assembly GCA_026413185.1. Taxonomy (NCBI): domain Eukaryota; kingdom Viridiplantae; phylum Streptophyta; class Magnoliopsida; order Fabales; family Fabaceae; genus Pueraria; species Pueraria montana. Next base: position 6,035,997 of record CM048652.1, read on the forward strand.
AGAATCTATCCACTCTTGAATGTGGAGAAGTTTATGTGTTACTCTCTCCGTTCCAAATTATATGACGTTTTAGAGAAAAAAATTTGTTCCAAAATAGATGTCGTTTTACAAAACCAATGCTGCATTAAATGTCTTTTTCCAGGACTATCCTTAATTAATACTTAGTGGGAGTAGTGTACTATGAGTAATTAATTAGAGATATAAAGGGTATATTAGGAAGTTACCTAATATTTTCTAGGAAATTCAACAAATTAATTGCATTTCTTAATACATGTGCCAAAACCTTAAACGTCATATAATTTGGAACGGAGGGAGTACGGTGTAACCCTTGGAACCCAAATTGAGTTAAATTTAATTGGTTGGTTTGCATCGAATTTAGAAATAAAATAAAACAATCATTCAAATGGAATGTAGAGGTGTCTGCAGCAGTTTTTCCCTTGTTCGGTTGTTCCTTTTAAAAGAGCAACTAGCGAGGGTGACACATTCCGATTTCAAAATAATTGTGTTTATCAATAAGAATCAATGAAAAACATGTGTTAATTTATCTGGAATAATGAATTCAAATACTTTAAAGATATTGGTATTAGATTTGATCTTGAGATTTATGTATATGGAAAGAAAAATACTGTCATTGACATTAAAAAAAAAATCAATAAAGCATATCACCGAATTATCAAAAGTCAAAATCAACATTACTTTCGCTGGCAGAGGAGCCAGAGTCACTATTTTGTCATTTGCATAACGCGTTTTCATTTCTAACTGTTCCACTTAGTAAAATCTGCCAAAAATGTTGGCATGACAGACAGTTCAAAGGTACGTTAAGCTCTTGGTTCTTGCTTCACATATCCTTCTTAATAGAGTGATTTGTGCATCACGCTGATAAACAATGTGACTATCAACGTTTCAGGTATGAAACTAAAATCTTAGAGGGGTTAGTTCTGGCTTCTATCAAATATTTTCCTTTTAGATAGAGATTTAAACGAATCCAGAAGCATGCATTAAGTCAGGTTGCTAAAATAGAGGTTATTAAAGCTGGTTGGCGGATTTCTATTTTGGTCGGTGTGTAGTTTTTTTGTGTTTCTTTTTGCAAAGACAGCAAAGGAACTAATGTTGGGGAAGTCAATTTTAATTGATACATGTGTCTATAAGGTTGGTAGTTGGCTTCTGGTTACTTGTTATTAAATGAATCTACAGCATTTAATACCTAGGAACAAGCAATATAGAATAGAAATTTCAAAATTTGTAATGTAACTTTGTAAGCTGATTGGGGTGCTGTTGGGGTATCACTTGTACCCCATAGTTACTCTTGCACTTAATGAAATCGTTTTGCTGACCAAAAAAAACCCAAATATGTACATGATTTCTTATTCTTGACAAATATGTACATGATTTCTCGCGCCTGTCATTCGATACCATATTATGCGAAAAAGAACATACACGGGAAGTTGATGCAAGAAAATTGAGAATTTAAACCAAAATTGATTGACAAATTTAAAATTAATTAGAAGCACAATGAGCAAGTAAATACAACTAAGCTTTATGATAGGTAGAAAAACCCTACCAGAGTATGCGGCTAGGTCAGAACCTTTACTAACCAACTACAGAAATATTAAATTGGATAAAACTTCTTCATTCCTTTTCCTCTGCCCGAAAAAGGCTAAATACCAACATAACATAAAAGTTTGCTCACCCTATATTTTTGGATAAAATGTAATATTTTTCGGATAATCTTTTTAGTAACTATGATATTGATTGAAAGTATTCACCGATTTTGTTAATGATTCATATTTATTAGGGATGACAAAGTGTATCCGGATCCTACGGGTACCCGAAAAATATCCGCAAGCGGGTCGGATAAATACTCGCTTACTGGGGCTGGGGTCGGGACCGGATATTTAACTGCAATTTTTTGCAGGTGTGAGTATGGGTACGGGTACTATAGTACTAGGGATGACAATGGGTAGGGTCTGGGTAGGGTCCTATAGTACCCGTCCCCATACCCGCGTTTAAAAAAAAGACCCGTACCCGGCCCCATACCCGCGCGGGTAGCAACTTTAATCCCCATCCCCGTACCCGCTGGGTACCTATATACCCATACCCGCGCCCGCTACCCACACTTTACTTATGTATGAAGTTAATAAATCAATAAAAAATAGGCTTAAATGTAATTTTAGTCCCCATATTTTGCACAATCCGCAATTTTAGTCATCCTATTTTAAAATAGAGACATTTAGTCCTCCTATTTTGCACAATCAGCAATCTTGGTCTCTCTATAGAGACATTTAGTCTCCCAATTTTGTAAAATCCGTAATTTTGGTCCTTTCATCACATTAAAAGCATTGACAGTTAAGAGATTAACGTTGACCTTGACGTGACCCAAATATAGTGATGTGACACGAGATTATTTATTTATTTTTTAATTATTTTAAATATTGAGTAATAATTATTTGTTTATCTACGTCACTAAAGCACATGTCACATTGATTTTAATTGTTGGGGTAGTCGTGAGTCCTAAAATAGAAATCACAAGTCTTAATCATTTATTTTAAACTAGTTCTACATTGTTGAAGTACATGGCACGTCGTAGTCAAATAAATGATATTACCTTTTTTTAAAATATATTTTTCATCAATTATTCTAATCAGTATTTAAAATAATTAAAAACCAAATAAATAATCTTGTGTCACGTCATTATATTTGGACCACGTTAAGGTTAACATTAATCTCTTAATAGTCAACACTTTCAATTTGATGGAAGGACCAAAATTATATATTTTACAAAATTTGGAGACTAAACGTCTCTATTTTAAAATAGGTGAACCAAAATTGCGGATTGTGCAAAATAGATGAACCAAAATTGTATTTAAGCTATAAAAATATTAATTAAAAAATTATTACAAATAAATTGAAAATTCACGCTTAAATAATTCAAATTTAACATTAAAAGCATCCACACATAATATTAAAAATATAAAATATAAAATTATTGTAAGTTATAACATAAATCTTTTACTATTAGTGTTAGTTTATGGAAAATATAATTTTTTTTATACATAAAAGTATATATATAACATAATTATTTATTTAAGTTATTTTAATTATATATATATATATATGGTAGGTGCGGGGCGGGGCGGGGCGGGTACTATAGTACCCGTACCCGCAAAAAATTGCGGGTAAATACCCGGCCCCGGCCCCAGCCCCAATAAGCGGGTATTTACCCGACCCGCTTGCGGATATTTTTGCGGGTACCCGTAGGGTCCGGGTACACTTTGCCATCCCTATATAGTACCCATCCCGCACCTAACATATATATACTTTTCTGAAAAAAAAATAATTTATATTTTCCATAAACTAACACTAATAGTAAAAGATTTATGTTAATTATAACTTACAATAATTTTATATTTTATATTTTTAATATTATGTGTGGATGCTTTTAATGTTAAGTTTGAATTATTTAAGCGTGAATTTTTAATTTATTTGTAATAATTTTTTTAATTAATATTTTTATAGCTTAAATGCAATTTTAGTTCATCTATTTTGCACAATCTGTAATTTTGGTCCACCTATTTTAAAATAGAGACATTTAGTCTCCTAATTTTGTAAAATATGTAATTTTGGTCCTTCCATCAAATTGAAAACGTTGACTGTTAAGATATTAACGTTAACCTTAATGTGGTCTAAATATAGTGACGTGACACAAGATTATTTATTTAGTTTTTAATTGTTTTAAATACTAAGTAAAAATTATTTGTTTATCTATGTCACTAAACCCCTTCACCAACCCCAACCACTCTTCCCTCTTCGACACCACCACTTCATCCCGGTGACTTCCGCATTTTCCTCTCGGTCATCTGCCGCTCTGAACATTGACGACAACATGGCCAGCAAAATAGCGTCTTCCTTGTCAGCAACTGCGAGATATGACAAAACGGAGTTGCTGACATTGTGTTTTGGCATTGGGGACGAGAAAGAGTCGCTGATGTTGATGACGAAGTTGAAACAGATGAACAACGACCTTTTGCCTTTGTTCTTTGGCGTCGATTCCATGACCCCAAGAAGAAGATGCTTGGACTTTGAAGATTAATCAAAGCCCCAAAACTTTATTTTATTAGTTTTATTTTCGATTAACTTTGTGGGTTTTTTTCCTTAAAAAAAACTGTGCAGATTTTTTATTTTGGAACCTATGAGGTGAATTAATCATTTTTATTTTGTAATCTCAAAACTTGAAATCTTTTTGCTTGTTCTTGATTAACTGCTTGGCTAAAATGATGTGATTAATATGAGGTGAAATATGGTTGTGTGGAATTAGATCCACCGGAGGAGGAAGTGGTGGTGTCTGTGAGGGAGGAGTGGCTGGGTCAATGAAGGTGAGAGGGGAAGAGTGTTGTGTAATTTTTTATTTTATTTTTAAATATATTTCAGTGTAAATATTCCACAGTAGTCCCATATCTATTTTAGCCATTGATTAAAAATGGATAATATTCAACGCATTACATTTCTTTTTCACGGTGAGAGACCTATTCAGATCTCTAGGTCTCCCATCCTATAATCCGTCTCGATTTGTATATGTTACTATCTTTACTTGAATTTGATGTGATGTGTGTGCGTATGTACATACGTGAACTTAATTCAATTGAAATTAGAGGTAAGAACTTAAGATGTTGAAAATTTCAGGAATTGGTAGCGGCCTTTTATAAAAAAAATTGTTGGGGCAAGCAGCCTCTTAATTAGTTTATTAACCTCACGAACTGTTTCTAGAACCATATATTTGAGAAAAGTCAAATCTAAATATTTCAAATAAAGCTAATTAATGTTTAAAATAAGATTAGGAAGCAGTATTTTTTTGCATATCTGCTAGAAAACCGACGACATTTCCATCCACACCACATTTCGCAAGTCCTTTTGTTCAGCAAGAACTTATATACGTAGTTACGTACATTAAAAGGACATTGATATTTCCATATTATTTCTTATTATTTATAATTTAATATTTATAATGATTGATTGGTATGGAATTTATTGTTGCAGGTTTTGTATATATAGAAAGTATTCAACCCGTGAATCACTTGTTTGTGAATTATATATTTAAATTGAAACATGTTTGATAGTACCAAAAAAAATGTTTGATAGTACCAATTGATGTGGCACAAAGACTGCATATAAAACAAATAAAATCAGCTGCTTTTTGATTTTCATCAAAAATCTTATTTTTTAATTTTTAATTTAATATTTGTCCAATAATACATCAACCTGTGAATTCATAATAACTTAGTAATTAATGCAACATGGTTTCGTATCGCATAAATATAAATTTAATGGTTTTTATACACAACACTGACGACTAAAGACAGTTCTCAGTTGAGAGGAGGGGTTGCCTTGCTTCACCTAGTTAGCTTTCATTTCCTATTAGTTAGGATCAAAGTAACCCTTTACTAAACGATATGTAATGTAATATTTCACCCTAAAAAAGGGTATGTAATATAACCGTAAACTGTTAAAGATATATATATGTTTAGTTGAGAACTGTTTTTCTTCAGTGTACAAGGCAAGACCGTCAAACATTGGCGGACCCACATACATGATACATATGAGGGGATGCAGTTGTACCCCTCACTTTTAAAAAATTATATATATATATATATATATATATATATATATATATATATATATATATATATATATATTTGGTTCTACGATGAAAAGCTTTTCACTGCCTGCACGAGATAGGGATTAGTCTCCTGCAGAAATTTGTTCGGTATCTCGATGGGTGGCATCCCTTCCAGCTGAGATTTTTTTCATACTCAAGGCTCAAATCCGAACAATTATTTTATCCTCTTTAAATGTGTATATTATATATATATATATATACATATATATTAAATGTGTATATTTTATCCTCTTTAATTTTATGTATTTGAATCCTTTGTTTCTAATTTTTTTTTCTTTTCATGTATTTATTATTTTTATTTAAATATTTAATTTGAAAGTTTAATTTTGTCTTTTTTTCCAATTGACTCAACAATAGGATATGATAAGATAAAATAATTATCCTATCATATTATAATTAGTTATTTGTTGCGTCAATAGGATATAATTAATAACATTATCTTATCTGTTATCTTAAGGGGAGAGTTATACCATATTTTATCATTATCTAATTTTTAAAAGTTATATAATATTCTATCATTATCTACTAATAAAAAAATCATATTATTATTTGATTTGTTATCTGATGTACATCAAATATTAAATAGAATTAATTTTTTTTTATCCTATTATATTTTTATTTTGTCCCTCGTGACTCAGGATCCTAGATCTGCCACTGTCGTTGAACATCTTGCTTTTTATTTTTTTTCTAGTTTAATATTTATCCAATGATATATTAACACGTGGATGTCGTATTGTTTGTACATAAGAACTTCGTACCATATAACATTATTGATATAAAAATTCAACATGGGAGAAGATCCATCTCCACTTGCGTCACCCTGTATTCCTTTCCAATGGTTTGATGAGAAGAAAGAACAATTTCTTACCTCCTTAAAATTGCAGTACCACACGAAGGTTCTTAAATTTTTTTTAAAGAACTACTCGGATTCATTTTGGAATTTTTTTTTTTTTTAACTGCACAATTTCAATTTGGAAGTTGTCACGAAAGCTTTACAAGCTCTGTAGTCTGTATTCATGCAGACAGAGTCATTACATTTGAACCTAATCAAGCTAAAGAAGGATATATAATAATAGGTATAAAAAAAGGGTTCAGCAAATGAACCTTAGTCCCCAAATAACAAAAACCTGAATAATTCTAGCATTAAATTAGGTTCTATTATGTCTTTCACTTTATTTGCTCGCATGCTTGGACAAGTCCTCCTCGCGTTTGGAAGAGCAACCACTATTATTTTTATTTTTCCTTTGACAATGCTTATTCACATAGGACTTCAAGAACTGAACAAGAAAAGCAGCATTCAACACAGAGTTAAAAACCCAAGCCCCGATTCCGTTACACCCTCCTCTCAAGTAATGCAACGAGAGCACGCCAGCGTGGCACACCAAGTTACAACCCAACAGCGCCATCTGAAAATTCGCCGTGAACGACAACGACGACGTTTTGCTAGGCAACCCGATTTCCGTCCAGAACCGGTACGCGTAAACGACGGAATAAACCCCCGTGTAAAACAGAATCGCCAGAACCTGAAGCGACTGCGAAAACTCCAGCCACAGAAACGACATGAGCAAAAGGACGGAGTTGCTAAACAGCCTGAAAAACGACAACCTTCGGTGACGCAAAACAACGAAGAAGGTGCGCAACAGGTGGAGAAAGCGTGAGAGGTAGAAAACGTAGGACCAGAAGAAGACGCGACCGGAGGAGCGAGTACCGAGTGGGAAGCAGAGCAGCCACTCGAACGAGGTGGTTCTGGAGCGCCGCCACAGCCACCGAGTGTCGCGGGCTTCGGCTTCGGCGGAGAAGAACATGCCCATGAATATAGCCACGGAGAGCAACGACATGGCGAGGCTGTGGAGGGCGGGGACGGGCCCCATCGGAACGGCGCGGCGGCGACGGAAGAATTTGAGGAGGAGGTGGAGGGTTACGGCGGCGGCCACGTAAAAGGAGGTGGCGGAGATTAGGAACCACCACGTGCCGCCATATGATTGGGTGGGACTCCACCGGAATGAGACAATGGAAGGGTGCTCTATTAGCCAATATTTCATGCTCTCCATTACGTAACAATAAGAAGTATCATCGACTAATATATGTAGTATTTGTTTTGTGACTTGTGAGTTATTGTAATTGTAAATTTCTCGCAACCATTGGAAATTGTTTTAAGTGTTAATATGAATATAAGGGAGTGGGAGTGGGGATAGAATTTTAGAACACCAAAGTTGAATCACTACTAGTATTAGGATTTGTTTAGTGTGTTTGTACATTGTACATCGAGACTTTTGGTTTTATGTTTGTTATTATTTATTTATTATTATTTTGGTCTTGAGGCTTGACCTTGACTAATTGTGCAGAGTTTTCTTTGTTTTGTCATATTCTAGAAGGATTATTATATGATAAGTGCGAAACGAGAGCCATGGAGTTGTTCAAACTTAAAACTTTCGCATCACGGCCTCTTTTGTTCTTGTTGTAATTCTTTAGTCATCGTCGTCCAATGAATGAGGAGATGGGATGGAATTTAAAGCGAACATCGATCAAAATTCAAACCGGAGTCAACCCTTAACCTGTTGTTCTAAAACCAATGACGACAAAAAAATTTGCCTCTCCTTTTATTCAAACGCTTAGGAGATTGTTTATCATGGCTAAACAAGTGAAATGCCTATTACCAAAAAAAAAACAAGTGAAATGCCCAAGCAGGAAAGAGAGGGTGAAAGAGATAGATTACAACACAAAAATGAGGATGATTAGTATTTGTTAAGCCCCGTAGAGTAAATTATTTAAGTTTAAGGACCCCGTATAACTAATTTAATTTTTTCAAGTGTATTCTTAATTCACAGTCAAATTTGTCTTCAACTACCCAAAAAAAAAAAATCACAGTCAACGATCAATTTCTTTTAAAATGAAAAGATGACTAGAGTGAAGACATCATTCTGTTTGATAAAACATACACTTCTTAACGTATAATGATAAAAAAAAAATAAACAATAAAATAAAAAGACAATGCCATAAGAAAAAATCACATAATAAAATAAAAAAGCAACACTATAAGGAAAAAAAAATTACAGATTTATTTAACATGTTCAACCTCATTTCCTACCTTTTCAATAAAAATTTACTTAATGTTCCGTCTCTCATACATACATCCACAACCTCATTCTTGTCAAAATGATTTTAATAATTTTATAAATAACAAAAAAATAATTAATATATTTTATATAATATAATTTATAAATATATTTTATATGTATTTTAAAATGAATATATAAATAGATTTTAAAATATATAAATACTAATCTGTTTAAATAATCTATACTTCTTTTTATAGATAGCTTAAATTTTTGTTTCTCTCGTCATAGACTAATTTCACTTGTAGTGTGTGACTGCCGCTGGTCCAAAATTTTTTTACACACACAGAGAATTAAACTAGATAGCAACTTTGATACACACAAAACAAATATACTTTTCTTAACACTATTTTTTGTATATTCCTTTTGTTTTATTTTTCCATCCTTATTTTTTGAGGCATTGTTTGTTAGACTTTAGCGTGTTTCTAGTCTAAGTGTACCAATTTGTATATTTTAGGGGATTCAAACCTTCGTTAATCATGTTAGTCATGTTGTGAGGACTAATCCCTTCCTTTAGATCTAATCATCATTGGTAAAAAAAAAGTATATCTCAATTATCTTAAACTATCCTCGTTTTAATTTCATCACTTTTATCTCTATCTTTAAATTATATATCAATATTTTTAAAATATTAATAATTAAAAATAATATTATATCTTACTTTAAGCTAGAGTAGATAGTATATGCACTAATATTATAAAGGAGTTTTATTAAGTCATGTTTATTCACAACTGTTGTGTATGATAAATTTATTAATAATAAATATGTTAATTTTTAGGGCTAATTAAGTTTTTAGTCCTTAAATTTTTTTAAAATTTAGTTTTTAGTCTCTAAATTTTTTTAAAATTCAGTATTTAGTTCCTAAACTTTAGTTTAACTGGTCAAGGTCCCTAAACTTTTTGTTAATTCGGTTTTTAGTCCCTGAACAAAATTTTGACCGATCAAAGTTCCTAAACTTTTTAAAAATTTGGTTTTTAGTCCCTAAACTTTTTAAAAATTTAGTTTTTAGTCCTTGAACTAATGAGATTCCAGGGACTAAAAACCAAAATTTTAAAAGTTTATGAACTAAAAACCGATTTTTTAAAAAGCTTAGGGATCTTGACCAGTCAAACTAAAGTTTAGGGACTAAAAATCAATTTTTTAAAAAGTTTACGGATCTTAACTAATCAAACTAAAGTTTAGAAACTAAAAATCGAATTTTAAAAAAGTTTAGAAACTAAAAACTTAGTTAACCATAATTTTATAATAATCATCTTAAAAGTCATATCGAGTTATCAACGATGATTTTTGGTTAAGTAACAATTTTTAGTTTTTACATTGATACAGTATAAAAGTTAAAATATTTAAATTATTTATTATATATTTAAAATATAATTTATATATTCAAAATATTTATTTATTAAAATTTTAATTATATAAAAATAAACATTTATTCTAAAATTTGAATACAAATTAAAATATTTTTTAACAATAATTATTTTTTTATATATAATGAGAATAATAAAATTTGAATATAAAACCTTGTGCAAAGTCTGCTAAACATAATAACCAAATAATTGATTAACCCATTGAAGAATTCCGTGGAATTTGTTGATTTGCACCGGAAAAGGTAAAAGGAAAGAAGCTTCGTCCTTTGTATCCGTGTCTGCAGATAGACCAAATTGCAAGTCACACATGATAACCCCCTCCGGCCCTCCCTCTCTTCACTTTTGATTATTGACTTCCATAACCGATCCATTCTTCTCTCAATTTTTTCGCTATCCGCAGGTTCGTAATTTTCTATTCCCCTCTTCTTTCGATTTCATCTTCTTCGATGTAAATGCCCCCAATCTCTAAACCCTCATTTTTCTTCTATGTAGCAATTCGGAATTTTCATGAGAGAAAGACGTTATGATTTTTTTTTTTTTCTGACGAACAATATCCGGCTATTTTGTCACCTTCACCTATTCGTGTTTGTTTGATTCTCTTTATAGAGATTTTGTTGCATTTGACAGTTTCTTTCAATTCCGTCCAACAATTGGGATTCGTCGTTTGCGTGTGGCTGTGTCGTTGAAAACGCGTTTTGTGTGTTATGAAACGACGCAATAGCCTTTTGGTTCACGAATACCACATGTAAAATATTGATTATTTTTTATCCCTAAGTGTGGTGTGCGAGGATTGTTATGTGTAACTCCGTTATATATGTTATGGGTCACTCTTTAACTTGTATAGGAATCTGATGGTTTGGGTTTTGTAGATGGCAAGTGGGTTTGGGGAATCAACTGGGAGGTCACCCCCAAGCCCTTCCTACTTCAACAACAATAACAACAATGATGCTGCCGATTTTGAATGCAACATTTGTTTCGAATTAGCGCAAGACCCGATAATTACTTTGTGTGGTCATCTTTTCTGCTGGCCTTGTCTTTACAAGTGGCTTCACTTTCACTCGCAGTCGCGAGAATGCCCAGTGTGCAAGGCTCTCGTGGAGGAGGAGAAGCTGGTTCCCTTGTATGGGAGAGGGAAGACATCGACTGATCCAAGATCAAAATCTATTCCGGGCATTAACATTCCGCATCGTCCGGCTGGTCAGAGGCCTGAAACTGCTCCTCCACCTGAAACAAATCATTTTCATCAACATGGGTTTGGATTTATGGGTGGCTTGGGTGGATTTGCGCCACCGCCAATGGCAACAACTAGATTTGGGAATTTTGCATTGTCCGCAGCTTTTGGTGGTTTTATACCGTCCTTATTCAACTTTCAGTTGCATGGGTTTCATGATGCGGCCATGTATGGGGGAGGGGCTGGTTTTCCTCTTGGATTTTCTAATTCATTTCATGGTGTCCATGCTCATGGATTCCCTCTGCACACCCATCAAAGGCAACAAGATTATTATTTGAAGAAGCTGCTTCTGTTTGTTGTTTTCTGTGTTGTTCTTGCTTTTATATGGCAATAGATTGGATACAATCTCAGATTGCTAGCAGAACCAGACTTCTGCTTTGATAGGTCTTCTGGTCCACTCTTTGTTTTGTAACTAAGGAGTAAGGATATTGTTCTTATAATAATACTGTCTTATTACTCTTGTAGTTCTTTTCTTTGTGATAGCTTTGTGTCACCTATCGTATCCATGTGCGAAATTTAATATATATAAAGCATGAAAGCAACACACCCATTGTTAGGAATAAGGATCTGGGTACCAGTTGTATCACCCATAGATATTAATTTCATGGTTATTATACTGAGTTTGAGACTACAAGATAGCTGAAATAGTGAAGTTATGCTCTTTGTTTTCTTTTGTGTTCTCGTTTTTTCAAGTACATGCTGACATGCTATTGCTAATGTTTTATCTAAAATTATTTTGATGCATACTACTTGTCTACTTTCATTATTCACTAACTTTCTGGATTTAAGGGTTATACTTAATTGCTTATTGTTAATTTCGACCATCTTAGATGTGGGTTTGTGCACATTTGGTGATGTTTACATTCTGCTTGTTTTTGTGCTCTATTTTTCTATTATATGATCAGGGATGGTTTTTTACATTACTACGACAAGTATATAGAAATCTAAGATTATGTTTGAATTGGTCAAAGGAGGTGGAATGGAATGGGATTAAATTCCATTGTTTGGATATATAAAAAAGAGGATGGAATAAGAAGGAATGGGATGGAACATATACCATTGTTTTGTCTCATTTTACTTCCCTTCCAAATTGGGAGGAATGTGATGGAACAAAAAATCTGACCTTTTATAAAATTATTAAATTATTTTTCTATCCTTACTCTATTTCCTCTCGATCAATGTCGGTCTCAACATTTCTCATGATACAAAATGCAGCAGCCACACAACTTGGAGAGTTCCTTCACAGTTTCAATGTTCACGACACAATTCACCACACCACCCAAGGTATTTTCCTCCTTCCTCTTGTTCTATGTAATTCACAAGCATTGTTGTCTGCTGTCACTTGTTGAACAGCAACACGCTATTTAACACACTATTTTGAACACATTTTATATTATTGGTTGAAATTTATGGGAAATCACAAATTTTTGTGGTTCTCACTTCTCATCTGATGAGTCATTCTTGATTTTGTGGTTTTCAATAAATTTTAACCAATAGTAGAGTGTGTGTTAGAAAGATTATAATAGAGAGTGTGTTGCTAACACTTCTCTTCAATTGTAATTTACACCTTGTATGAGCCACAACTTGGGCATTCCTTGAATGTTAGGAAAATTTAATGAGAAAAAAGTACATGCACTGACAGTGTAAAGATGTAAAGTTCTTTACACTGTCATCCAATTACAAACTACTATGTATGGTAAGTTTGTTAATTTTGATAATAACCACCCCAAAAGTCACACCAAAGCTCATTTCTAATTAGTTAGTTGACGATGTAAAATCTTTTACACTTACAGTGCATATCCATTACACTCAAATTTAATTGGACAGCATTTTTTATGTTTGGTGAATTCACACTTTGAAAGTTTTTAGTGTAGTTGCCAATCTTTGGACATATACAAGTCATGTACCAGAGGAGCTTGATATTTAGTAATGACTTAAAAGTGATATATGAGGACAACAACCTTTTTTCTTAATGATATTTTCTTAAAGACACATAATGTTGAAGTTATGAGCATTTTCTGGTTTTCTGCAACTAAAGAGGATGATTTGGATTGTATGTATATTCACCTAAGATGTTAAAAACTAGACCTATGAAATCCTGAGGTATATACATGTATGTTCCTCAGGAATTCATACATATAGTTTTTAACATCTTAGGTGAATATACCTTGTGCCTTTGTTTAGTTCTGATCAAAGGAATTAAAAGGAAATTCTTATGATGACTAAATCTTATTTGTGGTATGAATGGGGGAGAAAGTGGGGTGTGCTGTTAAATGTTGTTGTTGTTTTTGTTTTTTTACCTTGTTTTTTTTTTATTGGTACTGTTAGATGTTTTAAGCAACCCTGCTGTTCTTGCTAACAATGGATTGGCACTTGTGTATGTTTTTGTGCAATTGTGTTGTTTATCTTTCTAACAATGAAAGTGATTTTTTTTTTTTTTATAAATCATAGATCCTTTTCCATCATAATCATATATTGCAGTTCATATTTTTTTAAACAAGGATAATATAGGAATAAAATAATTTATTCTGCTGTTTTCCTTACCCAAACAATGGAATGAGAATTTTGTTCCATTCCATCGTAGTAATATATGCAAACAATGGAAAGAAAGTTTTATTCCTTTATGTTCTATTTGACTCCATTCGATTTTAATTCATCCCATTCCATCTTATCTCTTTTCATCAATCCAATCAGTCTAAGGACCTGGATACTAGTGGCCTATCTATTCATGCTATTGTCATAGATGAAAGGTAACCTTTGCCTGATGGAAATTATGTTTTGGGTCTGGAACACAAGTAATCTAAATTATCAAACTATAGATATTTAAACATATATTTTAATACTTTCCACTACAACGTTAGTTCTTATAATGCTAAAGTTTTGGGCCCTCCTCCTGGGCATCAAACTTGCTCGAAGTTTAGCACCCCCGATTGTTTTATTCGAAATGGACCCTCAGGCTGTTGTCAACTTTGTTCACATAGGGAGAACGAACAGTGCCTACCTTCAGCCTCTTGTAACAGAAATCTTAAACCTTCCCCACTTGCAAGATTGGAAGACCTCACTGATCCATACGTACCGCGAAGCCAATAGTTGTGCTAATTGGCTAGCTAACCATGGCCAGTGGCCATAATAGTTCCTTCATTTGGAGCATTTTGGACAAAGCCTCAACTTTATAGTTTATACCCTCCCTTCATATTCGAGAATATGCATTATGTCGTTGTACTCCCGGTCTGATTCGCTAATCTGTTGTAGCTTTTTTTTTTTAAGCCTGTTCTTTTATTTCCTAGTTATCATAAAAGAGAAACTTGTGAAAGATTAGAGCACTTGAATAGTACTTTTACAATGAAAGCTACTTGTCAATATTTATCCTAACGATTAATAAAAAATTGCACGTCAGATTTAACTCAGAAAAGCTCCTCTATAATGAAGAAAAACCATGAGACAATCTTAAAAAATAATCTACCATATCATAGTCAATTATAACATTCAATCTACACTCTTTTTTAAGAAACATAACATATAGTGTATATTAGTGAAACATTCTCTTACTATCTATTTATTTATTTATATTTATATAAAAAAAAAGAGAATCCCTCACTTGACACATGTCACTCTCTCATAAAAAAAATTTCCCTTCAAAACTTTTCTCTCTTTCTTACTTTTTTGTTTTACTTTTTTATGATTTTTTCATTTTTTTTTCTTTTCTATTATCTATATAAGTAAATTTGGTCCTTTCTATTGTCATTATTTTTTAACATGTACTATTTTATACTTTTTATATATTTATTTATATTATTATATTAGTTATATTCTTATTACATTACTATTTTATATCTTTTATTTATAAAATTTTATATTCTTGAAATCTTTAATAAAATAATATGCTCAATATTACATAAAAGTATGTTATTATTTATATTAAAAGCATGATAAATTTATATAATTACTTATTTAAATTAATTATAATTTATTAAATAAAATTTATATTAATTAGTTAACATATTTACTACAAAATAACATTTGGATTCTATGTTTAATAACTTTATATGTAATGATTATATGTTTTATACCTTTTATATATTTATATTATTATATTATTTATATATTTATTATATTTTTATATCATTTATTTACAAAAATTTATATTCTTGAAATATTTAATATAATAATATGCTCAATATCACACAAAAATATGTTATTATTTATATTTAATGATAATTTCTTTAATACAATATTTACCTGAGACTAAAAGTAAGGCCAATATAAAATATAAAAATATTAATTATGATATTCCTTCCATCCTAAATTGATTGATGTTTTAACATTGAAAAAAATTCATATTAAATCAGTCATTTCAATTTTTTCCTCTAATAAATACTACTGTTATAAAATACTTAATAATACATTTATTGAAATTAAGAAAGAGAATAAAGATATTTTAGTAAAATTGTTCCTTAATAAATACTATTATCTTGCAATTCCAAAAAAAAAAATACTATTATCTTGGAATACTTACTTTTCGTAATCTATATAAAAAAATCTTAAATACCATTCAATTTGGGACGAAAGGGCTATATAATATATGATTTTAATATTTATATAATATGAAAATGTCAAAGTGATTTAAATTTGTGTAAATATTGTATCATACATGTATCAAAAAAAATATTGTATCATACATACACAATGAATATAAAACTCAAATGTGCAATATAACGCAATATATGATATTTTAACAATTAAAATCAATGTAAAATATTTATTATATATCAACTTTTAAATAGTTTGAAAATAAAATTATCAAGCTCATGCATTGTGTATTACAAATTCTATTATATTGTTCTAATATTTACTTAATATTGAAATGATATATTTATATGCAAAATATATAAATATTTATAAAATATGAGAATGGGTCAAGTTATTCCAAGAATAACTCTAAAAGAGTTACTCTCTATCATCACCATTTAATATACCTACGACATATAATATCATTAGAAATCCTTCAAGAAAAATTGATTGAAATATTTAGACAAAATTTTTAACTTAGTAGGTTTTCTACTCACGGGTCAAAGATAATACTAAAAATTTATAACAACTCATCTTACACAAGTACTTACTAATGAAATATAAATTGTCTATTAGAGAATAAAATAATAATTTATTAGTATCCGTTGACGTTAGCAAGATCTTTTTCAACCATAAGACTTGAACCTAAAATCTTACTTAAGAAATTCGATCTCAATTCCTCTCGAATCAACAACATGTTGGTAAGTAATATTTGATTTCAAAAGTTTGCATTTAATTTAAGAGTAAATTACACGGACCCCTCCTGAGTTTTACATATATTACACCGACACCTCCTGCCTTTTTAAACCATACAAAAAACTCCCTATTTGTTGGTTCTAAATTACACGGACCCCCCTGAGTTTTATTTATATTACACGGACCCCCCTGAGTTTTACTTATATTACATCGACATCCCTGCTTTTTTGAACTATAGGGGGTCAAAAGTAATGTTTAAAAAGGCAGGGGGTGTCGGTGTAATATATGTAAAATTCAGGGAATGTATGTGTAATTTACTCTTAATTTAATTAATTCCTAGACTTTAAATTATTTGAAGTATTATTTATAAACTATAAATATTATAAAATTAGTAATTTTTTATTTGCAATGTAGTTGTAAAATAATTGAATTATTTTATCATTTCACATTTCAAAATTACAAAAAAAAAAAATGAACATAAGTTAAATCCTTTCCAAGTTTTTAAACATAAATTTCTCATACAATTTTATAATTATTTTAAATGAAATAAGAAATATCTATGAAATTATAAGTAAATACATTTTTTCTTGTTGAATACTCTAACTCTTTTTGCATTTTTGGAGAATTTAAATAGCTAATTATATTTGTCTCAATATAAAAATTTAATTTTATAAACATGTGTACTTTAAACATGCATGAAAATGATTAACCTATGTGAATACACAGATATCTTCTCCTATTTTTCTGGTGTTTTTTTTAGTAATACTTTCAGAGACATTTGTTACCAAGAGACTAAATTTACATAACCCCACTCTTTTTTATTTTCCTACACTAACACTCCTTTAAGTTTGAAAACATTACACTAAAACCCCTTTAAGTTTGAAAACATTACACTAACATCCCCTGATATGTTTGTAAACATTGCAGTGACACCCCCTCAAACCTTACACTAACACCCCTTGTACCCCCTACAGGGGGTGCATGTGTAATGGTTAAAAAAGCAGGGGGTGCATGTGTAATTACACGAAACCTCAGGTGGTGTTACTATAATTTGCTCAATTTTTTTATTATGTTTCAAGTTACTATTTTAACACAGGATATGCAACATTAACCAGGTCAACCATTCTTGTTCTATAATTCTTATTAAACATTCATGTTTTGGTTTCTTATTGCTATTGAGCAATAAATGTATATCTAATATTTATTTTTAAGTAAATTATGATATACGTAAATTGTCTAAAAAAATACATAAAAATCAAAATAACTCGTGTGAATGCACGGGTAACTGACTAGTTATAATATAACACTAAAAAGTTTACCCTAAAAAAACATCTCCAATATATATATAAATATTACACTCATGAAATTTATCTCACAATCTTTTTATTTTGAGTTTAATGGTGATGCTGACAGTGTAAAATAGTTTTACACTGTCATCCAATCACAAATCATCATTTAAATGACTTTTAAGATAATTTTGTAACTGGTAAAAAAAAAAGATAATTTTGTAAAAGTCAACAAAATTACCATAAATTATGGGTTGTGATTGAATGAAAATGTAAAATAATTTTACACTGTCATGACCCTTTTTCTCCTTTATTTTCTCACTCTGCCGAAGTAGGCAAAATGCTTTTTTTTTTTTTTAATGAAAATGCTTCTTATTTATTGATGCTTCATATTCACTTCTACCGAGCCCTTTAATTGAATTTCAACTAACAACTAATTATTCTGTTAAAAAAAAAAAACTAACAACTAATTATGAGGTCAAAACATGTTTTACTTTGTACTTTCTTTTGACTCAAATATAAGAAAAAATAATTAATTTCACACTAATTAAGAAAGTTACTAATTAACATTATTTAATTTTACTAATCTTAATTAAAAAACAATATTATTTCTAAAATGTCTTTCATTGAAATTTGATATTATGAATAAAAAAGAGTCATTGAAAATAGTCACAATTAAATGAAAGATGTTTTAGAAATGGTATTATTAAATAAGGTAAAATTAGTTATATTTGCTTATATTTAAGTCTCCGTATAAGATAATTTTTTTGCTTATATTTAAGTTCATGGGGAGTATGGCTTTGTGGTGAGGGAAGATGTTTTTTCACTTTTTATAGAAATGCAAGTTAGCGCAGCTGGTGGTGCTAATGGTGGTGGACTGGGGGGTGATTGTGGTGGGAAGGGTCATTCCAAATGTAGGGAGAGTACGTTTTTTAAAACTAAAAATCAAATTTATAAATATTTTTTTCTTAGTTTTTAAAATAAATGTAAGTTTTTTTTTAATTTGAGTTAAAAATCATTTTAGCTCTATTTTTGTCAAATGCATTATGTTTTAAAAATTGTATTTGAAAATCAAAAACTTGCGATCACCAATAGAAAATCATCATTAACACAAATTTTAAGGTAGTTATCATAAACATCAACAATTTTATCATACAGGACGATTTGTGATTAGATAATTTATACTACATCCGTTCATTTTTAATTGTCGGATTTTTTTAAAAAATTATTTCTATTTATCTATCGTTTGTAAAGTTCAATATCACATTAATTACTTTTTTCTATCAATTATACCCCTACTTTTCATCTAATCTTTAATTAATTTACACACAAGTATTTATTGTGAAGTAAAAACTAAAAAAGATAAAATAAGAAATTCATAACTATTTTATTAAAATCAAGAAAATTTGTATATTTTTTTATTTTTACGTAAAAACTTTAAAAGACATAAAAAAAACAGAGAAAGTATAATTTTACACTAACAGTATATAACTCATTTTCTCTGTTTCTAAATCCAAACGCAATCCTTTGTTCTAACTAGAATTTAACTCTGTTTTGGTCTGTAAATTGTGAGTGATTCATGAATGTTCTAGACTTCAAGAGAAACTGTTGAATATAAAATACGAATTATGAGATAATTTTTGTTATGAGTAGACATCTCACGATCTCAATTTTCAGTGGACAGACCCAATTTGTGTAGCACATGTTTATGTTTTGTTTGTCTGGGTAATGCTAAGAGGCCATCATCTGTTGGTCGTGGACCTCTTGTACAATGTATTGCACATTCACTCGCGTTAAGGGCGAGAATGCCACAGGGTACATGACAAGAGTGTCTACCAAAAAACTAAGGCGCGACAGTATTTAAGTCTTCATCTAAGGCCAGGAGGGCATATTTAAAAAAAATAAAATATAATTATAAAAAATAATAATATTGTAATAAATTATAAGTTTGATATACATATATTTATAATTTGGAATAAATCACGTTGATTAAATTATAACTCATAATTAAAAAAGCTTGTTTATACTCCCTCCGTTCCTAAACTCTTAATGTTTTAGCTTCTTGTTTTTGTTCCCAAACTCTTGATGTTTTATACATTCCAAGGTTCATTAATTATTTTCTTTCACATATATCCCTATTTAACATAACCTGAATTTTCACAACTTCTTTAATCATAAATATTAAATGAGGGTATTTTAGACTAAATTTATTGTTTGTGAGTTGTATTAAATGTTTCTTAAACTGTGTACATTAACCTTAAACATCAAGAGTTTAGAAACGGATGGAGTATTAAAAAAGATTAAAGTATAGCTAATCGTTTACTACTCTAAAAATTAGTTAATAAAATTGATTTTAAATGAAATTAATTATGCAAAATTAAATAATTTTAGTTAAAATTGATTTGGAAGTAAGTGTTCTGTGTTTGTCTTTTTTCCTTTCTCTCAATTCATTCCATCATCATGAAGGGTTGTGAGAGAAACATTGATTTGGCTATTAAGGACGTGACTTCGAGCTACTGCGAAGAGGAGAGAATTCTTGAAGTTTCTTTGAACAACGTGGAAAGGAAGTTAGTTTGGGATTTTTTTAGTAACCCTTACTCCCAATTGTTTACTTTGTTTGCCTTCGCTGTTTAATTTTCCTTCTTTGTTAAAATGAATTTGGTCTCTTTCTCGTTAGAATGATTACTGTCATAGTTTTTAAGTTGGTTGCTCATAAGACATAAAGAGTAAGATAAATAAAATCTTCATGATAAGTTATATCATTCATTCTAAATATTAAAGAAAATTAAATATTTGTCTGGTTCTCAAAATATTCAATATTTCTATATTTTTATTTGAGATTCAATTTTATTAACGAGTATTTTAAAGATACTTATTAAATAATATATGGTTAAATGTTTTTAATTATTTAACTATTATTTTCTTATTTTCTGATATATTAAATTTTGCTTTTAATTCTTTAACACATATTTAAAAGTACTCATTAACGTTATGTTTAACATTTTTTCTCTCTTAATTACTAGTACTTATATTTTGGTTGCATAACCGGTTGGGAAGTACAAATAGAAAAAATTAAAAAACTCAACCATTCGAACACGCCTGATGAGCTATTCCATGTGTAAAATGTGACAACATTTCTTGAATATTATGTAAAAAAAAAAAAAAAGATGAGCCGCACATCAAAATGAAAATGATTATTGACCAATAAGTTGGGCATTTGTACTTCTGACATTTTGTGGCATCACCGTAACCGGTTTCCCAAGTGGACCCGTTAACAGTGGCCTCTCAACAAAAGCCTTAATTCAATCATTCTTTAGTGAGTTTATCTTAATTACTTAATTAATACTCTTAATCCTTAATGAGAAGAGAATGAATGCCTATGGAAGATTCGGTTGCTGGGATATAGTTTTCGGGTGAGGGTGTGATATACCGTAAGAAGAAAACAAAAAGAAATTAAAATGGCTTGACCACGAACCATGAACAACATTCAGTGTGTGTTGCTTAGATGAATACAAAGAAAGCCGTAAGAACAACGTTTGCTGCGATGCGATGAAGAAACACAGCGAATACGAAGAAACTCCACCACGGAGACTCTTTACTAGTCGTCTGTCTCATTCACTTTAGCATAAATAAAAGTAGTCTCTACTCTACCATTTTGAACTATGGAAGAACAAACAAATATAAATCGCTAAACATAATGTGTAAAATGTAAAAAGAATATAAATAAACACCACGAATAATTATATATACTTTAATGGTGGACCAGCATGTGAAATTATATCATGTCAATTATTTAGGGCCAGGCCACAAAGAATGTTGTCGTGAACCCCTAATTTCAACGTGGATGCATGGCCTATTTTATGACAGACTAGCAAAATAAATTAATTTAGATATATGTAAATTAAATTGGACGATATTTGGTACATGTTTGGTATTTCTCTTTTTGATAGAGAGAAACATGTATTTTTTTTCTTCAAAACATTGACAAAAATAAGTAATTCTTCTTTAAAATAAGATGAATTAAACATGTAGTTGAATATAATATTAGGGGAAAAAAAACTTAACACCACTATATATATATATACATATATATATATATATATATATATATATATATATATACATATATATATATATGTAAACATTTGAATATAGTTTCGGTTCCACACTCACTAAATTAGTTTAAATATCAAAATTACAAAAAAAATAGTAAATGATAATTGCAGCATTTAATATTAATTAATTGAATTTTTCATATTTTTAAGTTTATGATTATGATAATTGTCTCATGCTAAACAGCTAAAATCACATGATAGACTTTATGACTCAACAAAAAAAGAAAATTACAACTTTGCTAATTGTTTACACAAATAACCTACCAACAGAAAAAGAAAATTACCAACAGAATTGATGTATGACATCATGGGTATATATTTTTTCGTAGAGTTTTAGTTTAATCTGAATTTGAAATTGGCTAACTTAACTAACGAGGTTTACTTTTATTAATGGTGTCAAGTCTATATTTTAACTTCATATATATGTTTTAACTGCTATAACAGAGGATGCACTTTTGGGGAAAAATCAATTAATTAAACTCAAATTTGTAGCTTTATGTCATTGAAAATAACAGGCAAAATATATAAGAATGTCAAACCAGGCAAAGTTCAACTGTTAAACAAATTTATCAATAGAGTTTAATATCGCCGAGAGATATTTAGGTTTCTTGATCAAGGTCTAATTTTTAGTAGTGTACATGAATGAACAAGACTTTATTAAATGAGGTAAGACACACATCATAATTCTTATACTACTATTTTGAAAGAAATTAATATTTAGCTCTTGGTTAAAGAATATTCTTAACGGAAAAAAAAAAATCAGATGTAACTGTTTTGAAAAGAAAAGGCAAAATACTTACACACATGTTTTAAACTAATAATCCATAATTAAAATCTGAGCTATCAGTTAAGTTTTAATTAACTTTGAAAAAATTAAGGTATCGGAAGGTGAATTTTTTTTTTTAAAACAAACTGTTTAGTAAATAGAATAAATAGATAAATTTAATAGACAGCCACAGGGTTTAATTCATTATTTCTTAATAAAAACCGCGTTCTTATCATTTAATAAAAATAATATTACCGTTAGTATAATAGTTAATTAAATTATTGAATAAAAGAAAATTTCAAATTGTTAAGTTCCACTGTTAAATTATAAAGAATAAAATTTTCATAAAAAAGTATAAAGAATAATCACATAAAAAAGTATAAAGAATAAAACTTTATGACAAACATTGTGCGCGGTAACGCGGGGAACTCACTCTACACTTAAATTTTAAAAATAAAATAAAAAATTAATAGAACGAAGAGTGAACATGAAAAGCGTAACAACACACACATAAAAAACAAATATATAATTGGCAAAAACGTGATTGAGAGTGGAGACCTACTAAATAGTCAGTCAGTCAGGATCTAGACGGATATTAGTCATTGAGAAAATCGGTTGAAAAAGAGGGTCTAAGAGTGAAGGGGGAAGGAGGAGGAAGAGGTCGCAGATTCGAATCCCTCCCACTGATATTTTTAACAAAACTAACAAATTAATATTTGTCTATAAAAAAAATTAACAAAACCGGTGAATACTTCGTATCAATATCATGATATAAAATATAAATATAAATATATATATATATATATATATATATATATATATATATATATATATATATATATATATAATTTACATATTGAGATACGTTCACCACTTGAATAATACATGCTTCAAAGGAGTATTTATTATTGTAAAAGTAAGTGGAGCCCTCTTTTTTCTTGTCTAACAAGTGCTTGAGTTCCTGAATTAACTTGAAGTGAATAGCTCATAATAAATCTCATATATAAAGCAGAAGTAATTGAGAGTTTAAGAAGGAGGAGAGTGAGGGACCCAAGGTTGAAAATGCTACAAAACCATCGACGACAAATGTGAACTAAACTCACTCTACCAAAAAAAAAAAATACTCCTCCCCTCCTTATATTCTTGACTTTCCCCTCTCTCCGACTCCGTAGCGTGGCCAGCCTATCTAGCCACTCTCTTTCTCTGACCTTCCTTTTTATTTTTATTAGCTTTACAATTACAAAGCGTGTTTCAAACTCAAATTATACACATTCATTTCAATACAATATTCTCTCCTGTGTTGTGTTCTGTTCTGGCTGGCTTCCTCTTCTCAAAAAAGAAGTATGAAATTCAAGTCAAGAAGACCAAAACCAAAACCACAAGCACTGGTAATATTCTTTGTAATTGTATCCCTGTTGTCACTACCGGCTTCATCATCTTCTTCCAATGACGCGAAATCAAGCAGCATCATTCGTGAATTCAAAGAAGCCCCCGAATTCTACAACTCCCCAGATTGCGCGTCCATCAGCGAGAGGTACATATGTTCGGAGGAAGCAGTACACGTGGCAATGACGCTGGACACGACATACATCCGAGGATCCATGGCGGCGATCCTTTCGGTCCTCCAACACTCCTCCTGCCCCCAGAACATATTCTTCCACTTCGTCTGCTCCTCCAGCGCGTCCCTCCTACGCGGCGCCATCTCCCACTCATTCCCCTACCTCAACTTCCACCTCTACACCTTCGACGACTCCCAGGTGTCGGGACTCATCTCCACCTCAATCCGCTCCGCACTCGATTGCCCTTTAAACTACGCGCGCTCCTACTTGGCCAACCTCTTACCCCTCTGCGTGCGGCGCGTGGTGTATTTGGACTCCGACCTCATCCTTGTCGACGACATTTCCAAGCTGGCAGCCACCCCATTGGGTGAAAACACTGTCCTCGCTGCCCCCGAATACTGCAACGCGAATTTCACCTCGTACTTCACCCCAACGTTCTGGTCCAACCCTTCGCTGTCTCTCACCTTCGCGAATAGGAAGCCGTGCTATTTCAACACGGGGGTGATGGTGATCGATTTGGATCGGTGGCGAGAACGGGATTACACGACCAAGATCGAGGAGTGGATGGAGCTGCAGAAGAGGATGAGAATCTACGACTTGGGCTCTTTGCCGCCGTTTTTGCTTGTCTTTGCTGGGAACATTGCTTCCGTGGATCACAGATGGAACCAGCACGGGCTTGGCGGTGATAACTTTCGTGGGCTTTGCAGAGATCTGCACCCGGGCCCGGTGAGTCTCTTGCATTGGAGTGGGAAAGGTAAGCCCTGGGCTCGCTTGGACGCTAATAGGCCCTGTCCTTTGGATGCGCTTTGGGCACCCTATGATCTATTGAACACTCCCTTTTCTTTGGATTCTTGAACAAAGCTCTCTCTGCTGGCGCTTAATTTCCGATCGGACCAGGGAACGAAGATGGAACGGTTCAATGCAAGGGTGACGATTTTTTTTATTTTGTAGATTCGTCGTACAGATTTGAAGTGAAACATAAGGCAACGCAGATTCAAACGGGGAGGAGGAAAGGGTGAATTTTGAAGTCACGGGTAATTGTAATTGTACTGTTGTCATTGTATCAACTACTATCGAATAACTGTGCATATAAAGAGCTTCCATATTGTTTTGGATGCGTGAATTCCTCAACTTTTTATTTTCAACTTAATAAAGTTCTGTATAGAATATGGACATGGACCATTTCTTGTTCCTCCTCTGGATCCTCTTCTTTACTTTCCTTCTTTTTTGTTTTCCTTCTAATTTCTATTGCGCCACGGTAATAATTCGAAGTTAGTTTGGTTTTCATCCTATGATCATGTGTTCATGCACGTGGAGGCATACTTTAATCTAGGCAACTGAATCCTAATTAGCTGAAACAGTGGGTTGATATGATACCGTATTCGATTCCACATGGCCGTGAAAATAACATGAATGATTTATATTCCCACACACATAAAAGTTTTTGAATATTTGTTAATTATTAATTGCATCCGAAAATTTGCTTAAAAATATTACTAATATTTTTTGCCTTTAAAAAAAAAGGTACCAGTTAGTCTTTTATTCTTTGACATTAATTCACATTTTAGAGGAGAAAGCATTTTGTTTTATATTACAAAAAATGTCATTTTACTTTTTACACTTTTTTCAATTTTTAAAAATTTATATTGGAAGCAAGAAAAATAATAATTTTTGTTTTCACTATTCTTGTACAATCCTTTAAATTTTGAAATAAAATGAAAATAAGGTGATCTTTTATAAGTATTTTAAAATATATATATATATATATATATATATATATATATATATATATATATATATATGTGTGTGTGTGTGTGTGTGTGTGTGTGTGTGTGTGTGTGTGTGTGTGTGTTTTTAAAAGTCAAATAGTTTTTTTAAAACAATTTTGCTATTAGCATTTGTCTTGATAGGAGTTTGGATTTGGATGAAGTTGGAGAGTTATTAATATTATTACAATTAATTAGCACTTAACTATACAAGCAATGTCGTGTTCATCAATGAGAATATAATTAGGGATTTGAGTTCTCTCTACAGTCCATTAATAATTGCATAGAGTAATGTTGTATATATTGTAAAATATAATTATGAAAGTAGAAAAAAAAATGAACCTTTGAATTTTTAAATGTAATAATCTGTGTACATTAAATCAAAATATATTAATAACTGATTAGTTCACGTAATACATATATTAAGGTTCTAAATTTACTTTTTATTTATAGAAAAAAATCTTCATTAAAACTTAAAAGAGTTAATAATGTTATAGATGTGTTTATCTTAAATAAGACGTACATGGTTTTAGACCAAAAATTAAAAATAGTATATATATATATATATTTTTTTTGAAGAATACTTAAATTTCTTAATATATATTTGTAAATGAACTTTTTAATTTATAATATTGTTTTTCAAAATTTTAAATTTTAAAACATTTTACTTTTATATTATGATTTTAAATTTTATTTAAAGTAATTAATTATACTTATCTCACTTATATTTTAGAAAATTAAAGTACTTTAAAATTTATTTTTTTAATATGTTATCTAAATTTACAGATATGCATATAATAAACAGAATACGTGTTAGTATTAATATAACTTAGATACTGTTGTTGATCGGAATTCGGAATGTACTGTGTTCTCTTCTCAGTTCTCAGCTCTACGCCATGTTCTCCATTGATCTTTCATTTTGTTTATTTAACAACGAAAAGCAAATCATTTTTGTTTAATCTTTTACTAATAATTTAACTGAAAAACAAAGTAGTATAACATCAATTTGATAAAAATCAGAGAGATGGAAATCGACAAAAGGTCAAAGTCAAAATTTGCAATTAATATATGATATAAATACTGGACAACCATTATATAGAAATATGTCTTCTATTTTAAAAAATAAAATTGACACGAGAAAGAGTTATATAAATATATCTTGAATGACAAGTTTCTTTGAATTTTTTTTTTTTTGCATTGATATGTTCTCTTTTCTTTGAATTGTACATTACTATAAAACGGATCATAGGTCAATGACTAATTAATATTATTATTATTCACTTGACAACCTGCAAGATATTATTAATATTCGTTATTTCCGTTTCTTATTCAATAATCCCGTTTGTGACCATAAAACAATTATTGCTGATCCTTTATATTTAATTGGAAAAAAGAAAAAGCTGTGTCGGTAGACGAAGGAAAGAAACGTGCGAGAACATCAAGATATCTGTAAAGGTGAAGGAAGCTTTCAATTGTGACTCGTGGCAAGCAGTAAGTGGCTGAAGATGGCATATGTGACCCTTTAATAGTGAGGACTCAGGACTCAGGAGTTTCCAATTTTTCCATTTCATTATTTGGATATCGAAAATTTATGGCTTAATATCCAATTTGATCTCTTAATTTTTTAAACATATTCAATTAGGTCATTTTATTTTTTGATTATGTAATTAGGTCCTTTTATTAAGATGATATGCATTACCTGATGAAAATTTCTGGCTATTAATTATGAACAGTGACAGTTATAAATCGTCACTATATTTATTATTATTTAAAATTAAAAAAATAAAATAAGGGACGGAGCTGATAAAAATGATCTAATTGGATAAAATTAAAAAATTAAGGGACCAAATCGCATAGTCAAAAAACTAAGGGACATGATAGGATAAAATTAGAAAACTAAGAGACCCAATTGCATAGTCAAAAAATAAAGGACTTAATTGAGTATTTTTAATAAATTAAGGGACCAAATAGGTAATTATGCCAAAATTTATATTACTTGTAATATTATATACGATAATTTCTATCTTTTATTTATATATATCTTTAATTTAAAGAGACAATTTTTTTATGTTCAAAAAATATTTTTCTTTTTTCTTTATTTTGATTCATGGAAAAAGAGAAGAAAAAAAAGAAGATAAAAATACTAAATTTTTAGTGTTTATTTAAGAAGAACTCCCTCTTGAAAGAAAAAAAAAATCTTCTTCCCTTGATTGGAAAAAAGTGGGAAAGGAAAGTATTTTTTTAAATATTTAAAATTAAACAATTTTTTATAACATAATAAATAAATAAATTTTTAAGAAGAAAATAGTATAATAAAAATTTAATTAATATGAAAAATTATTATATAATTTATATTTTATTTCTTTTTACTATCTTTTACCTAAATGAATAAATAGGGATTTTTTTTCACTTTTTTCTTTATTTAAATAACACATTTTTCTATTTTATTTTTTCCTTGTTTTTTCTCCGTATTTTACTTCTCATCCAAGTATTTAAGTCTAAGGAGCACATAATCAATTGTAAAAAACAAGTTGTATAATTGTGTCGAGAGTTATTTGTATAATATAGAATATCTTATATACTGGTCCTGCTTCTTAACATTAGTTGTCGTGAGACCCACTTCTTATTGGCTCTCACTCTCGCCTTTCTGCATTCTTTTGGAAGCAAAACAAAAATAGCAAAATTCAATAGAATAAGCAATTCACAGAATAATAAGAATATCGTTGAATAATAGTGTACTGTATGAGTAGCTCTTGTATAGAGCCTTTTTCAATGTCCATGACAGTGCATATTTATCGACTGTTGTCCTCTCACAAATATTTGCCTCCTTTCATATTCTTCTTCCTGCATGCCCTTATCTCCATTTTTTCACTGTGCGCCCTCCAGGGTCATCATATTGACTCATATTGACTCTTACGACATTATGATATGAATAATGTTTTGTAGACACCTACATGCATGCTTATAGACACTTGAGAGAGAAAGAAATAAAAGAGGAAAAAAAATAGATATTAATTGTGTTTGGTAAGTTATTATAATAATTTATACTTTGATTAACTTATAAAGTAACTTATTAAGATATCATATGATAAAAAGAGAAGAATAAAGAGGAAAAAAAGTATCAATTAAATATTTATATCGTTGAGGTATCTATATGTGTCATTGTTGTTATGATATACAAGTCTTGCATAAGGATTAGTTTTTATCTTTTGATATACATTACTCACTAATAATTTTTACTTACTAATATAAGGAGACATTTATTTTAAGATATCATATTACAATATTCATAGATATCACACTCTTAGGAATATTATAATTATAAATATTATTCTTATGTATATTTAAAAAGACATTTGGTTATACTATAATATTCCTTAAAATATTTTTTAAATTTAAAATTTTAAATAAAAATAAATAAAAATAGAAGTTACAAGTATAATAGAAAATAAATTCTCATATTCTCACGAAAATATCACTTTTTCATCCCTTATCATGGGAATAAAAATTACTTAAGACATGAGAATGTAACTTTTTTAAAAATAAAAGATATTGTCGCAACCAGGGTCATGACGGGACGACAAAAAAATACTGGTGTCAACAGAGGAGTTGCCACCATAGTTTATCAAGAAAAATTACGGAAAAACCCTTTTTAAAAATAAAATGGTCTCGAAAACCAAATTTTGGGTTTGAGAGTCGATTACGCGTAGGGAAGGTATTAGCACCCTACTACGCCCATCCGAAGACAGTTACCTCTAATTAAATTTGTAAATTTTAATCACTTTAAAATTATTTATTGTACCCCTCAAAATAAAACAAGAATATTTTTGGATATCTTATTTATTATTATTAGTATGGAAATTTGTATTACTTAAAAGAGAAGTTTATTATTATGAAAAGAGAGGATTATTATTGTATTTTTTTTTTATCTTTTTAGTTTATATTTTTTTTATTTTTTAGTTCGACAGGAGTTGTCTTCTGCTCCTACGTATCTCCAGGTACAATGGAGAATTCAGAGTCACGTAGTTCTTTGGGTAGAAAATATTTGTTTGTTGATATTTTTTTAGTTTTATTAGTTTTGTGTTTTAAGTTGTAGGATTTATGAGCTGTCACAACTCATACATCCTATGATACCAAATTGACAGAGGTGTACACCTAAGCCATTTCATTTTTATTCTTGAAGCAATTTAATTTTGTTTTAACAATTTATTTTAGAAAAGATATTCAAGACTTCAAGTTGTCACAACTTGTGTCTTGAGAAAACTTAAGGATCAAGAGGATGTCACATCCAATAAATTATCTTTACTGAGTCTCTTATCTTTTTTGTTTAATTTTGAGTTAAGTAAATAATAATAATAATAATAATAATAATAATAATAATAATAATTCATTTCTATAATCATGAGACATTTTTTTTATAATTTTATTATTATTTTAGATCATTCTCAAAGTAAAGCATAAATTAATATATGTAAAAAAAAGGGGAATTAAAGCATTTTGAGAACTTCCTTTATTTTCATTAGTTACATTTTTATTTTATTTTA
This sequence comes from Pueraria montana var. lobata, assembly GCA_026413185.1. Lineage (NCBI taxonomy): Eukaryota > Viridiplantae > Streptophyta > Magnoliopsida > Fabales > Fabaceae > Pueraria > Pueraria montana. Next base: position 6,066,686 of record CM048652.1, read on the forward strand.
CTAACTTTTTCACGTAACAACATAACACAATAAAAGACTAATAAACTAAATAATAAAGGGCTTTCACATTCACGTGGATAAAGATCATTACAAGAAAGATATGAAATTTGACAATTATGAAATTAACGAAAACAAAAAAGAAAGGCACAGGCATCACGAAACAAATAAAAACTAAACACACGTGCAGAAAGATATTAGAACACAGCTGCCAAACATTCACGGACTGAACAAAATGTGGAGCCTAAATTAATCGAAAGCACACTACCAGCGAAATAATGACCAAACAATAGACCAGTAAGAAGTGCAGTGATAAATGTTCAAAAATAATACTCCATAGTAGCCAAAAGAAAGAAAACAAATGAGAAGGACTGTGTGTACTGAGTTTTGTAATCTTCGTTGAAGGTCTCGGGTGCTTGTTTGAGGACACAAATCAACAAGTGTGTGCAGTGGTTAGCGAATGGCTCGGTCCAATGGTGTTCTTAATAACGGCAGCGACTGCGTTTCAGATGGAGCTTGCAGTTTGAGAGAAATACCATGTGGCTGCTAGTCACAGAAGTTGCTGCTGGTTCTGTGTTTGTTCAGCTATGAGCGCTTTGAGAACGTTTGCATGTGCTCACTGTTTGAACTTATACCTGACTTGGCTATTCGTATGTGGCACAACGAGAATGCGAGACTCGGTGCGCAAGGTGGGTAGCAACCAGAAGCTTGCAGATTATTATGTGGATGACTGGTTTAAGAGTGAGGGTGGGTGGTTTTGTAGTTGTAGATGGCATTCACGGAGGGTCAAAGATTGCTACCATGACCTTTTTGAGTGAAAGACTCGAGTGAAAGAGAGGAAGATGAGAGAGTGAGGAAGTGAAGGTTTTGTGAAGTGTGAATGTGTGTCCGTGAGATGAAAGAGTCTTTTTTTTCTATTGTAAAGTTGTGATAGGGAGCAAGTATGACAGCTGGATTTTGGGTGGCCTGTTGGTGGCTGCCTGGAGGCTGAAGGTTAAGGGAGTAGGGAGCAAGGAGTAGGGTGGCACAGAGGAGAAGAGAATTTTGTTTTCTCTTGCTTTTCTTTTTTAGTTATTTATTTATTTATTATTTTCCTTTTTTTTTTTGTATTTTTCTATTTTCTCTAATCTTGGCATTTTTATTTCTTTTTGTTAGATCAAGCAACTGATTCCTGTTGTGATCAAGAGCTGTTATGCTTATCAGTTTGTTATCAGTTTCAAATGCATTTGTTTTGAACTGTAGATAACATATTTTAGGTTGTTACTTATCTAATGCATTTGTTTTGAACTGTAGATAACATATTTCAGGTTGTTACTTATCTAAATTTGAATTAGCTCAATCTTATCTTTGTAATCCTGATGTATATATATACACTTCCAGAGCAATAGAAAAGCTTAGCCATTATTATTCAATTCTCTACATGTTAGATCAAGCAACTGATTCCTGTTGTGATCAAGAGCTATTATGCTTATCAGTTTGTTATCAGTTTCAAATGCATTTGTTTTGAACTGTAGATAACATATTTTAGGTTGTTACTTATCTAATGCATTTGTTTTGAACTGTAGATAACATATTTCAGGTTGTTACTTATCTAAATTTGAATTAGTTCAATCTTATCTTTGTAATCCTGATGTATATATATACACTTCTAGAGCAATAGAAAAGCTGAGCCATTATTATTCAATTCTCTACACTTTTTCTTCATTTTTTAGAAAGCAAATTTAAATTGATTTATTTTTGCCAATTTTGTTTTTATTTATTTATTTTTGGTATTTATTTGTAGTTACCCTGACAAAATTGGGTGCTGACAGATACTTAAAAATCTTTTTTCATAATCTTTTAAGTTTTTAACAAACATGCGAATAAATATTTTTATCATCATATTTTCAAAAATAGATTATGTGAAATAAACTAGATAAATTGAGGAGGTTAGTGACATTTTTCTCACTCTTGAAAAGATGGGAGAATTCTGCTTTTTCTGTTTTGTTCTTGCAAAATATGGAACTTTTTCGAGTTTGAAAGAGGTGATTATAAAAAGTGTAAATTCAATTTCATTCTTATTAAACTTAGGGAAATTGCGAGAAATTTATCTTACAGTTTTTTAAATTTAATTTCCTTATCAAAATTGGGTTGGAGTCATAATGATTACCCAGACCAGTTTAAATTTATGCCTATATTGCTTAAACTATTATTCTACCTAACTAAACGTGGTCAAAGTGACAGATATACTGGCCACTTGATTGCACTATCTCACATTGAAGAATTTTAGTAATGAAAGACCCAATACTTAATTATTTGCATGCATCTGTCTTGGTAAATTACTTGGCTTTACCCAATCAAGTCGTCGCTTTTCGAAATTAATGTATCGTTGTTGTTATTCTAATTAGCCAAGCATTCGTACGTCAATTATTTATTATTCAGCAATGATAAATGTCCTTTAATTTAATTCCGGATTTTCATGTCTAGATCTTTTACTCACTTCACAAAAATTTATTGCCTAATCATTACGTGAAACATTGATCAACGCATTTACATTGTGTGATATGCTTCGGTTGTTTCTGCTAGCAATTGGTTTCTTACATTACAGCTAAACATATTTTAATGATGAAATCCTTTTTAGAACGGTTCCTTAATGAAAAAAAAATGGAGTTAAATCAGATACTCTTGTTAAAGACGCTCTTCGGTAGAGTTGCTTTTGCCATGCAATGGTGTTTTTTATATGGTCATTGGCAAAGCGTTGGTACTTGTAATGTGATATATGTTGGTGCACTTGTATTGCTTGGGTTGGGCTGTGTTTCTTCTGGGCTTGTCCTTTGGGTTTTCTCTAAAGTCCAGTATCCTGCTTTTGTTGACAAAAAATGAAACCAAAAAACGAAAAAGAAATAGGAAGGAGATAAAACACACACCTATGACCTACTTGCCCTACATAATGTTATTATTTCTCTAAAACGAGCTTCCCTGTGCATTATCACTAGAAGAAAATTATCATGAGATAATTTGGTCATTATTAATATAAAAAACAATTTTAGTCTATAATTTTAACAACCATCAATTAATTGGATTTCTAAAATTGATACTCTTAATTAATTTAGTTTTTGATATTATTGAATTAATCAATTTAATTCGTAACATTACGATCTAAATTAACTGATATATGTACCAAAGCTATATATGGACCAGATTAAATGATAGATGTCAATGTTAAAGACTAAAATCGTGTTTTCATAACGTAAAGAACTAAATAAATTTGATATTTTAGTCTTACATGTTTCCATCTTGCTTTATATGTAAAGAGAGCCACTTGTACCGAATATCCAAGGCACCAAAGGGAGTGTCATTGTATACAACGACATTTCAAACCATGCTGCAAATTACTCGCATCGACAATACACTTGAATAAATCGGAACACAGAACATTATCATTCACTTTGCAAAAGGTATATTTTGCTTTTGGATTCGCATTTCTCACTCGTCATTGTATTTGACACGAGCAGTTGGTGTGTGTTTAGCAGGGGAAATTTTCCTGCTTTAGTAGAACTCATTCAGTGTTAACTTACATCCCTGCTTGAACAGTAAAAAACATAATTTCTTGAAAATAAAAATGAAACATTTTAAATTAAATCAATAATAAACCCAATCTCAAGTAATAAACATTTAAATTTTGGTGTCACATTTTTTAAAATAAAAATAGGATCAATTGTTCTAAAAATACTAATTAAGGAGCATATATATATATATATATATATATATATATATATATATATATATATATATATATATATATATATATATACACTATTAATTGGTTTAAACTATTACTTCGTAAAAAATAAGTATTGGATGATGTTTATATTTACCATATAATAAATGCTCTTGTTTTCTTAATCAATATTCTTGAAACACTTGCAAGCGTTTACTATAAAAAAATACGTGTAAATTTTTTAATAAATTAAAGAGAAATGTAAATATGTTAAAAAAAAAGTTATGTTGGTTTGGTGTCCATAAAATATTAACTAGATGATCTATTGGATTTAAAAAAAAAATCGTTATTCATCCATTTAATTATATAAATTATCCAATACGATTCAATTATTATTTTTTTAAACAATTGAATGAGTTGGATTAGATTTTACATAAATATACAACTAAATGAATTATGAACAAATGGATTGTTTTACTAGACTTAAGTATTGACTTCTTAATATTTGTTTTTCTTTTAAAAGACTAGGCCCTAATTAATGCGATCAATAAAATTATGGAAGTGCAGGTTCAAATACACAGAAATTGTTTGAAACAAAAGTCACCTCCTATACTAAGTTAAAAGAAAAAAGAGCATCCTTACTCCAAACTCAACCTGCAGCATTGTAGAATTCGTCCATGTTTATCTAAAAGTCTTACTTTCATACAACAACAAGAAGCGAAAAAGAAGGGCGCTACGTACTGTGCTAGAAATTTTTAATTAATTTTGTAACAAAAAGCGGTTGCTATCAAGCATGCACCTTGGTGCTGAGGCTGCATTCATGCTGTGATTGCTTATAGCCATATATACAGGGACGGACCAGACTTCAATTAGGGGGTCAACTATAAAAATTAAGATTTATATATGTATATCAAATTTCATATGAATATATGAAATATTCATATGTTCTAAAATACTAATTTTATCAATAATTTACTATAATATTAAGAGAAAATATATTTAAACAAAAAATAAACTAAATATTTTTTAAAGATCCAAGATTACAAAATTCAATCATTAACATGTCACAAAGAAATTTCTTGAATTTATAATAAAAATTAGTGTTTACATTAATCACATTTTTAAGAATATTGGAAGAATAATAATGTTATGTCATGACAATAGTTAGTGTCCTAGAATTTTGACATATTTCTAGTTCAACTCGATATTTGGTTTGTTTCTCAAGATATATTCAACATGTGTTTGGATTTATACACTAACAATGCCAAATAAACAAAGATAAGAGGAGAAAAGGAAGAATAAGAAAACAAAAAAAGTGGTTGAAAAAATAGAGAATATTTCTTAGTGTTTCAAACCTCAATATGTCAATATCTTATATATTGTTTGTAATTAAGTTTACCTTATTGCAAATGTTAATAAATAACTTTTAATTATCAAATCATTTATAATCAAATTCATATAAATAGAATGCTAATAAAATATTGTAAATGTAATTATTTATAGTTTTTTAAATAGTAATAATAGATGATAAAAAAAACTTTTGAAAAGAAAAATAAATAGTATTTGAATATTTTGTCTAAAAATAAAAAAAATACAATTATCTTCTCAATAAATATTATAAAAGAGAAGTAGATTATTTATCTAAAAAGATAAAATATTTTATCTTTACAATAAGTACTATAAAAGGATAAATAAAATGTAATTATGTTTACAATACAAAGTATAAAATGAGAATTATATATTTGATGGAAAAAATAAGAGAAAGAAATGATAAAAAAAAATAAAGTTAGACAAAAACCGGGGTTGGGGGGAAGACCTGTATGTATATATTCTGTATTTTTTTAAAAATAAACTCTACAAAAGAAACTAGGCTTAATTGCAGATTTTACCACCTAATTTTTATTATTTTGTGAATTTTACCATCCAAGTTTTTTTTTTTGCAAATTTTACCACCAAACTTTTATCATTTTGCGAATTTTACCATTCAAGTTATTTTTTCGCAAATTTTACCATCAAACTTTCATCATTTTGCAAATTTTATCACCTAAATTTTCAATTTTTGCGTATTTTACCACCATGATGTTTCACACAAAAAAAAAGTTTTGAATTCTTTTACTTTTTTTTTTGTGAAATATCAGAGTGGTAAAATGCGTAAAAATTAAAAATTTAGTGGTAAAATTTACAAAAATAAAACTTGGATGGTAAAATTCACAAAATTATGAAAGTTGGGTGGTAAAATTTGTAATTAAGCCAAGAAACTATTAAGATTACTAGGTCACTTACTCTACAAAACAAAACAAATTCTACTGAATTACCAACATTGGTTCACACAAGTGGTAGTGGCTCGTGTTTTTTAACCAAGTGGTCCAGGGTTTGAATTGGTGATACCACTTTGGGTATGGAATAAACCATTTTCCAAAAAGGAGTTTAGTCATTGCTATGAATAATCCCGGTACCAATACCATGGTCAGCAAAAAGGAGTTTAGTCATTGCTATAGCAAAAAATAAAAACTCTGATGAATCTTGTTTTGCTCTTCATTTTCCTTCTTATTATTCTTAATCTTGGTAACATCAAATTTATTCATTTTTCCTTCTCTCCCATTTTTTTTTTCTCTCTTACTTATTTCTTTCCTATATCCTACATATAAAGGTTTAAATAAGTACATATATAAAGGGACAAAAATATATACTCTTAATTTAAATTAATATAATTAATAAACGTAAATTAAGGGTCGATATGCTTTTAATTTTTTATTCAAAAAAAGATAAACAGTGTAAAGAAAGTGAGACGAAAGTTACGAATTAATTAAGAATCAACATGCTTTTAATTTTTTATTAAAAAAAAGATAAACTGTATAAAAAAAAAGTGAGACGAAAGTTACGAATTCACGTACCAAGGTTTAATTGGACATAATTTTTTTAACCATAATTCTCAACCTTGCATCGGAATGCATTCTGATGGGTCAAATAAATTATTCCTCTTGTTCGATAATATTAATCCTTTGAGTATAGTAGTTAGAACACTTATTTTAATTCCTTAAAAAACAAAAAAGAGAAAAAAAAGTTATGCACTGATAGTGTAAAAAGTTTTATACACAACCAACCATATTCATCATATATGGTAAGTTTGTTGACTTTTATGATAATTATCCTAAAAGTCATATAAATGATGATTTGTGATTGGATGACACTGTAAAATTGTTTTATATTGTCAGTGCATCACCATTAAATTCTAAAAGAAACACTTATTTTAAAACCTTTTTAACATTTTTAATGTATTTTCTATTATTTATTAAATTTTATTGAAAACTACAAAACTATGAGTAAATTTTGTTGAATAAGAAGAGAGATACACAATATTTTATAATTTATAATAAATTTCAGTTAATAATAAATAGTATGATTGAAAGAGTATTTTGACAATGTATTGTTAATATACGTCTAATCCTAACATTGCTCACTTAAAAATAGTAAAAAAGAAGCCACTAGAGTGGTAGAATTTGGATAGTTTACCTATATTTTAAAGTTCAAACTTTATTATCACTGTTATTATACACTAAAAAAATAGTCAAGAAATGGATATTCAGGGTAGTTATATCGACCCGTTTCACATTGCAGTCCTTCTTTAACCCTTTTCTTGGGTTGAATCCGGAAAATGCAAAGAAGTTGGGGACGATTTTTCTGCCTTGTTGAAATTAATTAAAGAAGTTACTTTGTGAGAAAGAAGTCAAGTCTCGTAGGTCAGTCTCTCAGGCAATTTCCTTGCAATCACAGTCAGCACTTAAAACTCCTTGTTTTGCAATTGTACACAAGTTGCATGGGAGCCATGATCTCCTACTTCTCTTCCTATATAATCAATTAAACATGCCACAACTCCAATCGCACCCCTTGTAATCTTACAAGAAGCACACCATGGCATCAACCAAATGGTTATTCAAGATAATAACCTTTCCATGCTTAGCTCCTCCCAGGCCCAAATCATTACCGGCTAATGCTATAGACGGTGACACTGACACCACTACACCACCTCCTTTAATTGGGCCTTCCGGCCCAAAAGACGATGACAGGCTCAAAGACGTTTTTGATCACTTGGACGTTGACAAAGATGGTAAGATCTCAAGCACTGAACTAATGGATTACTTTGCGTCCGTGGGTGAGTCCGTGAGCCACAAAGTGGCGGAGAGAGTGGTCAACGAGTTTGACTCTGACGGTGACGAGTTACTCGGTTTCGGGGACTTTGAGAAACTCATGAAGCAAGAGGACAGTGAGGAATTGGAGGATGTTCTACGAAGTGCGTTCGAGATGTTCGAGGTTGAGAAAGGGTGTGGGTGCATAACGCCCAAGGGGTTGCAACAAATGTTGCGGCAACTAGGAGACGTGAAATCCCACGATGAGTGTGCGACCATGATTCGAGCCTTCGATCTTGACGGCAATGGATTCCTTGATTTTCACGAATTTCAGCAGATGATGTCCCCAGCTTCTTAGGTTTCTTTCGTTTTGCTTCTCTCTCCCCTCAACTCCACTTTAGTCAAAGTGTAAAATGAAAATGAACGCTCTCTTGACGTAAGATAAACAAAGAAAAGAAACGCGGTTTCCTGCACTGGTGAACTTTTTGTCTGTCATTTTTTTTTTTTTTTTGATAGAACACGGTATTGAAAGATTTATAATATCTCGTACATCATGTTTAACCAACTGAGTTAGACTCCTAAGTTGCTTCGTCTGTCATTTTGCTATCACTTTGGTTGTTACATTACTTGAACGTTAAAAAACTATTCCCTCTGGATGAAATATGTAACATCCTATTTTATTAATTGTACGCATTTATATATGTATATTATTAACATTTATGCACTGTATTTTATAGAAACCTTATGTACATATTCTCTTAATGAAATTAATACAGTTCTACTCAGAAGAATTTTCTGAATTTCCAAATATCTTTATTTTTGCCGAAATTGATAGTTGACTGGATTGCTATGTCAGACAGCTGTCCAGGATAAATTTTCAAGTATAGAATTTTGAACTCATTTATAACTTAAAAGAAAGGTAATAGAATATAGATTAAAAATATATACAGATAAAGAATTAAAATGCTTATTCAGAATTGTTAGGATTTTCTGAAAGTTAGAACTTTGAGGAATTATTACGGTAAAATTCTAAGACAGAAAATTTAGAGAAAATTCATAGGATATCTATAGAATTATCTAATAATTGTAATATACTTAGAATAATTATTAAAAATGTTTAACCAAGAAAATTTTAATTTAGAACATTGACCAATCAAAAAGTGACAACTTAGGCTTTTCTAAGATCACTAAATTAAGCTAATTAGGCTTGGATTAAGAGATAAGTAAGACACTATCCCAAGGTTTTTGATAGTGAGGAATCCAATGGTGATGTTATTTTCTTCAAATTCTAATCACATTGTAAAATAATTAGCAGCCCTAATTACCTTCTAGAATTTTCTACAAAGTGCTTGAAATGTTGACTTTTGGGGTAGGCAAGTGACTTGGAACTCCTTGGCTGTCCAAGTGGGCTGGAAAGGCTTGGCAAGTGGACTGCCCTTGGTCCAATAGAGCTGCTGGACGTGCAGGGCAGCAGCTGGACTTAAAGGCAAAGTCCAATTTGGTTAATTCTTGATTTAATGTAGCAAATAACTTAAGTAAAAGGCAAAAAAAGTCACCAAAAACTCAAAAACAGAACCATGAGTCTCCAAACCCAGCAGCTGCAGTTTTCATTTCAATTTCATCTTAACTTCATCATCTCATCTCAAATTAAGAAACCAAACCATCCAAACTTCCTAAACCCTAAGTTAATCGGCAAAAAGGAAAAGAAATTGGAGGAAATCTCAAAAATTCCTACAAGACCAAGGAGTGAGGGAGAAAGGAATTCAAGGCTTTTTCTTCAATTAAAGAGTCTAAAGTAAGGATATAGGCATTTAATTTCAATTAGAACCCTTGGAATTAGAAGAAAACATGTTGTAGGGTTAGATTAAAATTTTGACCTAGAATCATGAAAACTTGAAATTGATTTAGGGGTTTTGTGTTTTTGATGCTTGTGATTGTAATTCATGGATTGTAATGATGTTTGATTGAATTTTTGATGTGTTGTGATGGTTGAAATTTGGTTTGTTGAATTTTGATTGAATTTGTGATTTGGTTGATTTTTGGTTGGAATTGGAAGTTGTTGCTTTGGAAAACATGTTGGAAATGGTGTGTATACCATTCGGCCAGCCCTAAATGCAAGGGATATTATGTGGAAATTTTTGTAAAATTAAGGGCAAAATGATCATTTTACATGTAGGGACAAAATGGGAATTTTTGAAAAAGAGTAAGGGTAATTTGGTAATTTCACCCTTTAAGGGCAAAATTGGAATTTTATAAAAAGATTGAGGGTAATTAGGTAATTTCACATTTAGAGGACACAATTGGAAATTTATAAAAAGATTAAGGGTATTTTAGTAACTTTACCTAATAGTGATTTAATTGATAATTTACTAAAATACTAATGTTATAAGGTAAATTGCTTAATTTTTGTATTCTTGTATGTTAATGTGTACAAATTATTTATTTGATTGTGATCATGAACATAATTCATTGCATGAGTCTTTTTGGGGGATTTATAAAGATTCAAGTGAAAAATAATTGATGTTGGCTAACCAGGATTGCGGTAGCCATGAAAAGAAAGAAAAGAAAAGAAAAGAAAAGAAAAGAAAAGAAAAGAAAGAAAAGAAAGAATAAATGTTGACTAACCGAGACTGCGGTAGTCATGAGAAACAAGTTGATATATGAGAAATAATTTTGTTGACTAACCGGGACTGCGGTAGTCATGAGAAACGAGTTGATATATGAGAAATGATTTTGTTGACTAACCGAGACTGCGGTAGTCATGTGAAATGAATATGATTTGAGAATTGAATCTTTGGGGTGAGCAGAATAAGTTAGACAGGGCTGTATAGTCTGTGATTATATAGTCTGTGGGGTGAGGGATATTGGCAATTCCACATGTGACCATAATCCGGAACGGGATTGCTGTCGTGGTGGCCTTCCTGGATATCCTGATCTCCTAATTCTGTTTAGTTTATTCGCGTTTAGTAGGGGCTGATAGCTGAATTGCAGTGCGTAATGGTAGGCCAGTTACTTACTAAATACTCAAAGGGGAAGTCTCCATGGAGCATGGTCAAAAATGAATTTGAGTCAAAAAACTGCATTTGCATAAATCATACTGCATTTAATTATGTGTGTAATTAAGTAATTTGTTATGATATGTATTGTTTGAAATTATTTTATTGTATGAGAAATTAAATGCCTGATCCGGTAATGCTGTCCCCAGATTCTAGGGGAGTGTGAATTGCAGGTGCTTGAAGATATAGTTAAATGATGAAGATGCAGAAATTCCAGAGCATATAGGATGGGACTATTTTGGGTAGACAATAATTTGTAGTAGTTAGAATTATTTTGTAGCAGTGTTTATATAAATTTTAATGATGTAAATTACAGAACATATTTTGGACTGTAAGAGATCGTATCAGAACTTTGAAATAAATATATAAAATGAATTAAATAGTTAAATTATGTATTAGAAAAAAAGGGGGTTACAAAATATATATATAAAAAAAATTATTTACACTCATTAAAAAAATTAGTTAATATCATTTAATTTTAATAATGTCAATAAAAATTAACTCATTTTTTAAAATATCTTTTACATTTAATTACTTACATATGACAAAAAAAAGAAAAAAATTATTGAGAATAAAAATCTAATTAAATGAAGGGTATTTTTGAGATACTATCATTAAATATGAAGGAGTTAGTTAAAATTTACTTATATTTTAGTTTATTATATATACAATTTTTTTATTTATATTTCAGTACGAAAGAAGTATATTAAATAATATAGAGTGAATAGTTATTTGGTTGTTACGTTACATGAATGGTTATAGATTTTAGATGATATAAAATGTATTATTATATTTCAAAATTTTAAAAGTTTTAAAAATAGTCTCACCACTTGACATATTAAGGAGTAATCATTAGTAAAGTTATTCTCATTAATAATTCTATGTATAAATTAAATTTTATTAATTTAAACGTTAAATTAGAAGATTGTATTGAGTAAATCAAGTTTGTAAATTTTTAAAGTTATTTGATATTTTATTAAATAAATATAATTTAATGTGTAACATATATTTTAAGAATATAAATAAATGTTGATGATAAGATTACATAATTATAAATATATGATTTATCTAAAAATTTGATGTATAATATAAATTTTAAAAATATATTCAAAACAATTGATGACATTAGATTAGTTGACAAGGTATTTAAAAATGCTGTTTATAAAAAAAAATTACACGTGACTAGAGGTGTCAAAATGGACCAACCTGGCCCACACGGGTTGAGCGTTAAATGGGGCCGAGCCAACCTGGCTCACCTTTTGGTAGGAATGGCAAAGTGGGCCGGGCTAGGCGGGCCAGTCCCCCAGCCCACCACAAATTTGGCGGGGCGGGGCGAGGTCTTCAGCCCACCAGCCCGCTTTGGCCTGCCCCGCCAACCTGCTAGGCCATAGGCAGGCCGCCACTACTTATTTTTTTATTTTTTAAATAATATATCTAAAATAACATAAGTTATTAGGGACTATTAATATTTTGTGGTGTACTTTTCAAATACTATTAGTTTGTGGTGTTGAACTTTTGAATGAAATGCAACAATATTTAAGCTTCTTTAAGATGCTATTCATGATGATGTTGAACTTGTGGTGTTGAAAGACTATTAGTTTGTGGTTTATTGAAGACAATGAAACAATATTGCAATTGTTTTAATTGTGTTCACACTTCACAGTAAAAAAAATGCTTTATACTGTCCTTTTATGATACAAGTGATGCAATGTCATTTTATTTATGTCTTGTTTGCAATAAATTAAAAAACTTAATTTTTTTTTTAATTCTGACGGCCTAGCCCTCTAGCCCGCCAACCCACTCTTAGACGGGACGGACCAAGCTTTTTGGCCCGTCCTAACTATGACGAGCCATAGGCGGGGCGGGCCAAAACGGGCCGAACTAGCCCATTTTGCCATCCCTACCTTTTGGTGAGCCATGAAAATACCAACCCGGCCCTGCCTACCATGGGTTGGTGGGTTAGGTGGGTTGGCTCACCAAATTTTTAAAAATAAAATAAAAAATTAAAAACATTTTTCTCTATTTTTTTTTTTATAAAAAAGTGACATTTTCCCACCAAAGGCATTTATTAATTCAAATGATTCAAATACAAATACAAATAATAGGCAAATGTCTCAAATAACTATTCAAGCATCTAATATTATCATTCAACTAACCATTTAAATGACTCAAATACATAAATACCATTCAAAAGTCTTAAAAAATCAAAGTCTTAAAATAAAATCCAACCATCCAATTGTCCAAACATTAGTTACAGTTCAATAACATTAAATGAATTACTATTATATTTACTATACTATTTTTTTTAGTTTAAATGGGTTAAGTGGACTAACTCGGCTCGAACCCACCTGACCCGCGGGTTAAGTGGGCCGGGTTACAATTTGGCCAGTATCACAAAAAAATTCATTTTTCCAACCCGGCCCGGTCTGAACCCGTGGTGAGTCGGGTTGGTTCATCGGGTTTGGACTCACTTTGACACCTCTACACGTGACTGACCTATCAAACTCTTGATGACATGACAAATTAATGAACTGCCAACATCACTCTTTACTTGACACTGCAGATTAAAATAAAAAAATTTAAATTTTTAAAAGATAAATATTTTTTTAAAGAATTAAAATAAAAAATATCCTATTTTATTTTATAAGGACCAAAAATTATTTAAGCCTAAAAAGAATATACCCCTAAAATTTGGTCTTACGAAAATTAGCGGAGAATACATTAGTCCCTCAATGCAAAGCCCTCACTTTAATTCCTTCCTAAGAATCACAAATATCAACCCCGTTAATCCTTCTCAAGAACTAATGTGCCTGCTGTCTAAAGAATAATATTACCTACATTTATAGTTCTTCAGGATTAAGGTGAGGTTTTTGAATTATGATGGACTAATTAATGTATTGCTCTAGGGAACACATTTGAAGGTTCACTAAAAAAAAAAGAGACTACAGAAAATTCACTTGTGAGAACTTATCCAATAACATGAACCACAGAATCGTTTGCTAATAACAATCTATCTGAATCATTCTAAGCAAAATTGTAAGTTTCCAATCGACTTCAGCATACAAATTTCTCTTGAATGATATTAAAGGAACCAATTGGTTACATGAGTCGACCAACATACATAGCACGGGGATATTGTCGTTGCAGCTGTGGCCACTGAACAAAAAGTTGATCAGCCATCCGCAACTTGTACAGGAGCAGGCCACTCAAGGAGAGCCTTCTCACTCTTGCAATACTCTCAACATAGAAAATTGATGACCATCTGATTCCCAGTATCTGCATAGAAGCTTGAACAATTTCAGTAGCATCATAAATTATCAAACAAAGTGGATAAATGAAAGTTATGAAGTTGAAGTTATGGAAATGATAGAAGAATAATGAAGGAAAAAAGAACCTTAAATATGAATGCAATTGCACATAGAGGAATGCAAGTTCCAGGTCCATTACAAAGTATCTGGATAATAGCAATACAGAGTTACCTCAAATTGTAACAATAAACTTAATGATAGAAGCAAATGATGGTAGACTTGGTACCACTTCAGGTCTAATTTTAATCATTAGCCATAGTGCATGCACCATTGCAATTAAAGTAGTCCAAATTGAGGTTATATATGATTGACCAACTTCCCTACTCCGATATATCTTCATGAACTGTGCAGTATCAGTTACCCTTGTTGCATTCTGCAGTAAAATTTATTTCTGATCAGAATCTGTAAACCAGCAACACCAAGCAGAAGAAAAATTCAGAGCCCATCAAGCTCTAATAAAAATTGACAAATTGCACCTATGTCAATAGAAAAAAATAGAAAACAGAAAAACTCAAGCTTGATAGATATACATTCTCTATTTCCTGTCCCCAAATTCACAACCGGAAGAAGTTCACAATTGGCAAACCAGAAAGAATGGCAGAAATCAGCAAAGAAATTACCGATACCATTCAGAAAATACTGACTTTGACCAGAATTTATTATTTGAAAATAATTTCCATCAAGGTTAATAGCATCTAATTAAAGATTACAACTTCTTGTGACAATTAGCTATTAGATTCCTAGAGACACTCCTGCAAGAAACCTATAAGGGACTGGGCAGCATTGCTTTGAATCTACTTATTCAAGCATCAATAGGTTGAATCATTAGTAGTAGTCACGTTTGTAATCATCAGTCAAAAGTAATTGTTGTCACATACAAAAAAAAGGACTTCAGCCAATACAATATCCCCAAACAAAAAGAGTTCCATGGAATCTCCTCTCTAATTTCCCTATAATTATCAAATGACAATATAAGATATAGAATGTTGAGCACCTATATCTATAGCCATTAACATACATCATTAATAATTGATTCATATATTGCAATAATGGTACAATAAATAAAAAAACTATCCAATCTTATATTGTAGAACCCCCCTGAAAAAAAAGAAAAAGAAAAATAGAGCTCATGACAAAAGGTACTTCTTAAGACAAAGCAAAAATAGAACCTCAGCAGCCAAGGAATTCTCCAAGAACTGAGCTTTTAGAAGACTCATATCATCAGTAGCAGCAGCAATGTAGAATCTTGGCTTCAACCTATCTTTCTGTAACACTGCCAATAGATTAAGCATCTCAGCAGTATGACCACCTACAACAGATAAAACTAAAAATTGTGGAATTGTCATGAAATGTTCTGATATGGATGGAAAGGAAGGAAAAGTAAGCTCAAACCTGATCCTAAAATAATAAGGGTACTGACAGGTTTTAAAGCCCTTTTGCTCAAGGGCCTGGTGCTACAATATATGACATAAAGGAGACGAACCAAAATCAATGTTACAACAAAAATGGCACTCGAGAAGACAGCAACTGAAGACACACTAGAGAAGCTGCAGCCATTGCTTTTGGCCATTTGAGGTAGCTTCAAGATTTCAGTCAGAGCTACACATCTTCACTACAGAATTCAGGAAAAAATCAATGTTATAGATATTATGATATGATTAGTTTCATAATCATGTATTCATACATACTTACGAGTACATAATTATTACATATATGGAAAAGAGAGACTAGCCAAAGGGCAGAAACAGAAATACAAAATAAGTGTACACACACATATACACATACATGAAGTTAAAACTTGATGCTTGATCCTGCCATATCAGATTATCCATCCACCTTACAAATCCCAGCCACCGAGCCCCCGAGCCCTTTTTTTTAAAGCACACACTGAGAAGTCCTTTATCTCAACAATATTATGCTCATGATCATTTACAACTAACAAATGCAACTTTAGAACAGAACATGTTATCTTAACTCAGCTAAGGAGCAGAGAGTGGAGAACAATCATATTATCAGATAAGAACCAGATTATCATGGATTACAATATGTTGTCATGGATTAAAATGCCAATTACCATATTAACATAGATCAAACTTGTATAAGAAAAGAACCAAAATACATCTAAGGACTAAGAAGCAGGGACGAGGGAGAACCATTGAAGCAGCTTGAGTAGGAGAATTGAAGGAGTAATCAAAAGAACGAGAAATCCCAACAAGAAGAGGCACGATCCAATGAGCAATCGAACAAGAAGAAATTCAATCCGACGAGGAAAATCACGGAATTAAAGATCATGGCAGACAATTCGCTAATTTGGTAATCAAATTGAAGACTTAGGGTTTGGAATTTAGGGTTCGTGATTGTAACATAAGTTCCCAGATTTAGGACCTCTTTGATTACTCTTTTTAAATTAAAAAAAAATTAAAAAACTTGTTTGATGTGTGTGAAGGGAAGAGATTTTAGGTCTAGGTTTGTAATTGTAACACAAGGGAGTGCAGTCGCAGAGGTGAACAAAATGGATTTGGTTTTAGAGTTTGAAAAACCATTTTTTATAACTTGGTTGACCGGACTTTTTTTTAGACAAAAAGATGTGGTTTCTTTTTATGAACCGCTTGTGAAAAAACGGTTTTAAAAAGGTTTAGTTCGGTGAAAACCATGGATTGGTTTGGTTTTTCAAAAACCATGAAGTCACAATCTGAGAATTCAGTTAGGTAAGGAATTCTTTGATTTATTTCAATCTTCTTCCCCTTTTAAGACCCAACCTTGTCTACTTCACTGCTTATTGTGGTATTTAGCTTGATGTTAAAACATGTAATGATGTAAACATGAATTGTTTTTTTGTCCGCGTAAATGTAGAATTATTGTCATATAAATAATATATTGCTTGGATTGTATATCCATTTAACTACAAGTGTGAAAAATCATCATAACATTGTCAAATCTAAGCCTAAGTGCCTTGGCTTCTATTTCTAACACTAACAAGCCAAGCTTTATTTATCTATGAAAAGAATGAGAAGCAATATGTATCTATAACTTAAAATGGAAAATTCCCTGTCATCCGGATATTGTAAAGGGTCCTCTGTAGACCATACTTGCGCACTGCTTAATAGGGCTCATGTCTAATTCAATGATGTTCTTGCAGTACCTCCCAAACATACCCTCAAATACATTGGATGAAGATGAAGATGAAGCAGAAGAAGAAAGCTCAGACTCCAACCACATAAGAGCCAAAACCTGACACATGCCTTCTTCAACAACTGGATCTAGCTTCTGATAACCTTGGTATATATAGCATATAATATAATTAGTAAGCTTAAAGACAATCCCACAGAAAAATTAGTTTAAAAATAATAGGTGCAAATATCTCATGATTCTCATCCTTAAGATGTTAACAAATTTAACATGTTTTAAAGCAGGAAAATGTACAATTGTACACTCCACATGCAAAAACATTATCGATTAACAGTAACTGAATAAATTCCCTGCAATGGAAGAGTACCTTGAAGTTTGAACCATGCATGCATCATTTCATGAGCCAGGAGTGATCCAGTAAGCAACCTGTAAATAAAATAAAACAAAGTTGCATTCTCACATTGAAGATGCTACCAATCTAAAGATGAGAACTAACGACTTCTCTATTGTTGAGAAAAATAAAATTCTGCTCTGAAAAATGATAAACTGATCTGCTTTGAAACTTGCAAGCATAGGTGAAATATTATAAAATTCGATACCAATGAGGCAAGGTAACACATGGTTAGCTAGCTGCATGCAACTATTACTTTTTTTTTTCCTTTTGATAAACTATTGTTTCTTATTCTAAACTAGGTTCTCTTTCTCTTCATCAAATAGAGGAGGGTATGCCTATAAAAGCTTTATAACCTACAGTACAGATACCAAGTAAAAAAGAAAATGAAAATAAAGTTACACCAGTGCAGCTTTTGTAATTTTTTTTTTTTTATAATTTTGGCCATGCAGTTCTTGAATTACTTAGATAAAATACACTAAAATGTAATATCTTTACCATGCCATACACTCCTGTGTATGACATAAACCATTTTCTATGGGTTTTCTGCAACTAGAACATTTACTAATTCTTCCGGCTTTACGTTTCCAACTAGAACATTCTCCTGTGTATTATTACCTTGGAAGACCGTACAAAATGAGTATTGCAGTCACCTCACAGTGTCGTCGAGTAAGTGTGTAGGGTAGTGTTCTCATGTCAGCTGTTCTATTTCTTGTCCCTAGTCCAGGTCGCTTAGAGATCTGCTCAAGTTTTAATGCTATGTACCATTAGTAGCTAATTACTTGAGGTTGTTAAGAAATTATATCATTTGACAAATAAAAAAATATAGAAAAAATATCACCAAAACAGAATATAAAAGGAAATCTTACACTGTTGATGGTCAGTTCTTCTGAGAGGCAAATTCCTCTGGTCTCAGCCTCAGGCATGTCATGGTTGCCCTAACCAAGATATAGAAACAAATAAGAAAAAGGAAAAACACTTCGCTTCAAACATGAACTAATTATAAGTTTGAAAACATTAAAATTGGATAAAATTCTGAACTCTTCAGAGTTGACTTCCAAAAACGAACTTGGACAAATTTTTTTACTGGAGATAGTTTGTGCTTAACATACCACCATTGAGGAAAACTGAATAAGGCAAAGCAGTATTATTTGTTTGATTTTCAAACTGATAATTCCAAACACTATACACTGAAGCCTTGTATGTCCAACATTACGATTAAACTATCAACTTGCTTAAACACGTTTTTCCCTTACATTCTTCTGCCCTGCTCTTGCTTCATTCAGTGCTTGTCTTTCAACTAGGTACACTGGAATTTGCTCGTCCAGTTTCATATCTAGACCTTCGTAAAATTTCTGTATGTCAATATAAAGGGGTTGGCATTTGTTGGTATCCATAATTGCATAGTCCAGACACTCTAAGCAGAGTTTCCGGCCATCACCAAGATCAACATATCCTGTCCCTCGTGGCTGCGTATAGAGACAATCGTTTAGTTACACAATTTTTCATTTAGTTTTCAATTTTCACAATACAAGGTATATCACATTTCCCCAGGCAAGCCTATTAATGATTTGGAAAATATTTTGTCAACAACAAGGAGATTAATAGGCCCAGGTATAAAAGTTTTTATGAGTTTTAAAGTAGTTATTATAAAAATTAATAAACTTAATATACATAATAGCTTATGATTGGATAATACGTAAAAATCTTTTACAATGTCAATGCATGTATCATTTATTCAGGTAAAGAATAAATAAGGGATAAAAATAATTGTACCGATAATTTTTGAACATATGAAAATAGTTCATTCGGGAGATTAACGAGGACTATGATAGTATCAGATCATGTAATAATTTCTCTTCATTCAGACACTCACCTCTAATCGCTGACAGCTGCAACAGCGGGGTGTACCGTCATCTAGATGGGAAGTGCAAAACTTCTGGTTCCAAAATTGATGCATCCTACACTCGAGCTGACCGGTTGCCGGGTTTGTTGAAAGCTGTCAAAAGATATATATTCTAAAAAATATAACAGAAATAGGTGATAAGATATATGGCTGAAGTGAAGATAAAAACAGATTAGTATGTCATGAATTGATTTTAATTGTAACATATGAAAAGTTATAAAAATCAGGAGTGACTCAAAATACTTTGTCAGCAGGTTCCAAGAAACAAGATGATGCCAGGAGATCCTTCTACTACTCCCATGCACAGTAGTCATTTAAGGTCAGAACAAAATCAACACCAACGATAAAACTTGATAATATATAACATCCCGATTCCAGACAATGATTTACTGTGGCATGCATAATTGCATATGTACAATTCCTATGACCAAGAATTATTGAAGCACCACTATATAAACGAGTGACACATTACCAAGTGGCCATTGCCTATAGAGTTTCTCAAGAGACACATGAACAAGAACTATAAGGTTTGGGATAGATATAAGATCTCACCCCTTAAGGTTTTTGTCAGAATAGGATATTCTGTTTTCCTCATCCAGTTTTACATATTACATAGTAAAGGGAAAGTAGTCAAACCACTTTGTGCAAAGTGGGTGTAAGAATGTTAAAACAATTGAGGTGAAATACTTACTTTGTGCTTGCAAACATCACATTTTTGATGGTACATTTCCTTCCAGCATGATTCATGGTAAGGGTGACCTTCAGATGAAGAGAACTACAAGAGAAAGGATATTTATTAATATATATGTAAACACAACAAAACCATTACAGGAAATGAAACCATGATCAGCATGAGCAAATTTAGCAAGCAAATCTTGCACCGCAAAATCAGGTATTGGCAAGTTGCAAGCTCGGCAGCGGAAGCATTCAGGATGCCATGTTGCATTCATGCAACTTAGACGTCGCCCATAAATCTCAGCATTGCAACCAGCACAAATCCTATTAAACAAAAAAATTGGACAACTTTATTTCAGCATCACATGTATATATAGTTGATATTATATGGTCATCCAAGGTATGTAAGATAAATAGATACTAATGATTATCAAGCAGTGACAGCTTATTATCTTGTAATATGAACTTGACAACATTGTTATCCATCCCTTAACTCATACCTGGACCCCATTGGTTGACAACATTGGTTGACGTTGTTTCCATTTCCATGCTCTGGCAAGTTGTTCATCTTCTTCTGATTGTGAATTGCAATCTATACAATGGACAGAAACTTATTATTAAGGAAGTCACAATTTACCCATCATTACTGATACACCAAACTGTAACCCTGGTCTAAATATTCAAGCAAAGACACTGGCATAGGCGTGGTCCCTTCAAGAACATGCAGTAATGTTTGCTGTTTCACTCATCCTCTACATTATTTCCGTTTTTATTTTCTTCTAGCAGAGATAGTAAAATAGCACGATCTATGTCTTCATTCTCGTTCTCTGACAATTGATCCTGCATTCAAAATCCAATTAAAACATGTTAGATAGGGTGAAAGCAAGACAAGTGGAACTCTCTGAATGCAAGAGAAAAAGATTATTTCTTTCAACCCTTGGTAAAATTTCTGAAGCATTTAAAATGCATTTACAAAATCACTGTGGATATATGAGTGCTGAAAGTTCATTACCCCTGAAGTTGATGGCAAATTTGCATGATCATGTACTTCTGAACTTTTATGCTTGGAGCTTTCAAAAATTTTGCTAAGACAACCACCCATAAGGCAGATTGTTATACATGCATACAGAAGCTTGCTCGTATACAGGGACAGAGTGACAGGAGGACCCAACTATATTAAAATTAATAAAGTTTATCTAACAAATATATATATATATATAAGTATAAAATGGTTAAATTAGTTTTTTGGTCATCTAGTTTATTTTTTATGTTCAATTTGGTCTTCTAATTTTTTTCGGGTTTAATTTGATCATCTAATTTTTTAAATTTGTTCAATTTGGTCCTACCGTCTAAATTGAGTTAACGGTGTTAAAGAAATGTGCAATGACGTTAGAATGTCCCTAACACCGTTATTTTAATTAGACGGCAGAACTTAATTGAACCAATTTTAAAAATTAGAGGACCAAATTGAATCCGAAAAAAACTAGAGGACCAAATCGAATATAAAAAATAAATTAGAGGATAAAAAACTAATTTAACCTAAATTTTATATAAAATATTTATAATTATGTTTTTCTTTTAAAACAATTCAAAAAATATAATAGAAAGAAAAGCACAATTAGACAGAAGATAAATTAAATATTTTTTAAGACTCAATATTACAAATGTCCTGATCATATTATTGAGAATCAAAATCCACGCATGAATATTCGGGGCCTGCTGAACTGGGTAATTGTTTCCAGGAGGGAGAAAGATGCATGTCATGGGTTGCACGCGTCGTTTATGATACAGAATCCAAACCCACGCATGAATTTAAAATGCCTACATCATTTGATTAGATAGTTAATAACATTTAATATAATTTAAAATAATATATTATATAATTAAAAGATGTGAGTATCTTAACACAATCCATTAACATCACCATCCAAATAAAAAAAAATTCTTTTCTTTTTGAAACATCATTTAATCTATTAACATCATTTTAAATACAAACTTGCTATAATTTCTCTTTTTCGTGTTATCTCATCCACTAAATACATGTTATCATTAGAAAAATGAGCATATAGAACTATTGTTAGTGCAACTGCCTGTATACCATTAGATTTTTTCACTAACCTTCAATACCACTAAAAAACTATCTAAAGAGTCTAATGACACAGAGCTCAACCCTATATTTAATTTATTATATTTTTTTTTGTTATATTTAATTTACTATAGTTGATGAAGGGTATGATGTATTATAGTAAGGAATTAATGCGACATAGGAAGATGTTGTAAAATAATTTCTCGTATGTGATGTATGTCTTTTAAAGATTGACTTTATCATGTAAAGTGATCATCATGCATGCATGCATGATGTATGCCTTTTAAAGGATCAAATTGATAGTTTATTAAAAAAAAAATATTTAAGAGACTTTAAAAAAAAAAAAACTACAAAGACCAAAATAAAAATCAAGCAAATTATAAGACATAAATATATATATTTAAGCCTAAATTTAAAATTTTCATTGACTCAATATTTATTGTTAAAGATATTCAAAATGTTTAATTTCTAAAATTTTGATAAAAGATATTTTTAGGGTAAGTTTAGAAAAGCTTATTTATTATTTATTTAAACTTATCTTACATAAATACTTGTATAAATATTTGAAAGAACATATAAAAATAACTTATGATACATTTAGAAGACGCTTTCAACATATTTCAACAAGTTCTTCGTAATAACATATAATATAAATTGAAAATAATTTCATTCTATTTTTTCTATTATAAAAGTAATTTGTATTTGTATGTGAATAAATACTTAAATAAGCTGTCAAACCCTTGGTGGGATTTCCTTTTCGTAACTACTTATCATGGCATCTCTTGACAGGTGTAGAAAAATTGGATGAGAAGTAGAAAGCAAATTTGTAAGGTGATCCGATGATATGAGATGAGACGCGGCTATGCAATGCATGGAAATTGGGAACGTGCAAATTAGCTTTTATAGGCATTGGACCACCATTCAGCAAGCCCTCGTAACGTAACGTAACGAATCGTTCGTAGCGCTAAAAAGTGAAGCGAAACCGTTATTGACATTTTATTATTATACTCACGAAGTTTCATACGCTCTTGGTTTGAGATCAGAGAGAAGAAAATGGCGAAATCGAGCGCCGACGATGCCGAGCTACGGCGAGCGTGCGAGGCTGCGATTGAAGGCACCAAGCACAAGGTCGTTCTCTCCATTCGAACCGTCAAGACTCACGGCACATGGGGAAAAACTGCTAAGCTTGGTCGTCAAATGGCTAAGCCTAGGGTTCTCGCTCTCTGCAGTACGCGCCATTTCTCTCTCACTCTCTCTGTTTCCACATTTTGCGAACAACGCTGGAATCACTTTTCGCTTCTAGAACCTTACCTGACAACAATGTGAATCTTGATGTGTGTGTTGCCAAGCGTGATATATTTAGGAGTGAAATTGGAACGAGTCATTGCCACTCAAAAAATTTGAAATGTAGCGATTATGCATTCCGTGGTTGTCTCGTCTCGTTGATGATACATTACAAGATGCGTTTTGAGAAGCGTAATATCCATTTGGTTCTGAGGGTGTCTTATTGGCTGTTACATTTTGTTTTGCAATAACTTTTTCAATAACTTTGTCTAGAAGTACATAAGCTGATTTTAGCTTATGGAAGAAGCTTAATTCATTTTCTTTTTTATTTTCTTCTCTTTTTTTTTATCAGCAAATGTTAGTTGTTAATTTGTTAGTTTTTGTTAACAGGGAGATTCGAACTCGCGACTTCTCTCCCCTTCCTTTCTTTCTTGACCATCAAGTCAACCTTATAACTCCTATTTTCTTCTCCTATAAGTGCTTACGGAGAAATTTATCCAATCAGGAGAGTTTACTTCGTTGAATTTTAGCTAGTTTTGAAGCCAGTTAGTTAGGTGGTTTTGATTTTATGTTAACATCAGGGGTGGAATTAGAAACTATGTATCCCTTATTTTAGCAAGTGATTGCAATTTTTTCCCCTTTTATAGTGGTATAAATGGGAGGATTTGGCATTTTGGAGACATTAGCTCATAGTGTATCCATAACTGGTTGATGTTATGGGTAGGTGATTGTATGTGGTCACTTCATCGTGTGTTACCGTGGTGATGATTTGTTAAATTCTTTATTTGTGGCACTGTTGGTGACAGCATGTTATTTTGTGTAGCAAAAGCGAAAGTCCAGCGGACAAAAGCTTTTCTTCGAGTTTTGAAGTATTCATCGGGAGGAGTTCTTGAGGTAATGTCCTTCTCCTCTCCTCTATTCTCTCCTCCACTGGTAACTCAACAAAGGAAAAAGGCCTTTGTGTGGCTGACATTTTTTGTTTTGGTCAAAGTTTTCATTTTTTATGACTTAACTGAAATGATTCCGCCATCTTTGTTGCCTTTTCTTTTATTTTTTATGTAATGTTTAAAACTTATCCTTGGATAGTTTTCATTCACCCTTGCTGCATGGGTTGGCTATGTCCCTTGCTTTATCTGTCAAATAAACACACAACCTAAGCGTAAACTAATATGCATCTTCAAGCAAAAGCCAATTCACAGGCCAACCACTACTCAAGGTTGAAATTTAAGGATTAAAATTGTGGGGAGAGGGAGGATTAGCATCTAACTTTGGTGAAGCTTGACACTGAACAAACCAACCATTTAGCATAGTTGAGCCTTTTGTATATTTAATATTGTGTTTTCTCTTCCAAGCAGCTTCTATCCATCTCATTATATTAGTAGCAAAACATGATTTTATTTCCTTTCCCTAATGCATAAGAACCTTTGAGATATAGTGTGTTTATATTTAGCTACTCTTAAATTATAGTCATTATTAAAGTGAAGAAATTATCCACCTTTCCTTTGTTAGTAGAAGGAACAGATAAGCTGAAACCGACTTAGTCAATACTTCACAGTACATGTTAGCATTAGTCCCATTCTTCCACCTTGAATTTGTCTTAATCGGAGGTTTTAGGATATTTCTATTGGCTATAAAATTTCTTGTGCTGCAGCCTGCCAAGTTATACAAGCTGAAGCACCTCTCAAAAATGGAAGTTGCAACAAATGATCCCAGTGGATGTACATTTACACTGGTAATGTTCCATTCTTTCTTGCTGTCATAGATATCTTTATGTTCTGAAAATAATGTTCCCAGTTGCTGGAACAGAAGCAAATCAATATTCAACCATTTCCTGTTATGAAGCTTGTTTCTAAATGTTTTTTTTGTCTCTCTCTCTCTTTCTCTTTCTATTTGCTGATGAATATATATCTTATAGGGGTTTGATAACCTTAGAAGCCAGAGTGTGGCTCCTCCGCAGTGGACAATGCGCAATATTGATGACAGGTTATACCGTTAAATGCATAATCTAAGCATTTAGAGTTTAATCCTTTATGGTTTTATGTCAGGAGAGTGGAGTTTGGCTCACTGCATCTATTACTTCTCTTGTAGAAATCGCCTCCTGTTTGGTATCTTAAATATCTGCAAAGATGTCCTGGGTCGCCTGCCTAAGGTTGTTGGTATTGATGTTGTGGAGATGGCTCTTTGGGCTAAGGTACATAATGGTCTTCTAATCACTTAAATTTGAAGTTGCTTTAATGCCTTTACAATGAAGCTGCAATCATCATTTTGCAATAGATAATTTTTTTTGGTTTACATGTTTAACTAATAATTACTCTGTATTTATCACTACGGATAGAGTGTGACTAGTCTCATTAGTGATCTTGAAGTCCTTGATTTCAAGTTGAGGATGTTAAACTTCGATAAATAGTTACTTGGTCACTGATTGCTGTTAATTATTATAGACTGTTGGTTTTCTGTTTATTTATTTTCACCAATGTGAAATAGGAAAATACACCCGCAGTTTCCACTCAAAGTAACCAACAAGATGGTGCTTCTGTTGAATCTGCTGTGAATGAAACAGAATTGAAAGTCTATGTTGAAAAGGAACTTGTCTCCCAGGCAGAGGAAGAGGACATGGAGGCTCTTTTGGGAACGTAGGCGCCATCATTTTCTGTCTTAAATTGTATTCTGAGGTTAAATATTTGTGATGAGTAAGAATATAATTCATGTCTTCTGTCTGCAAAGGGTTATTGCAATCTCATAGAAAGTCTATCTCTCTTCCCTTACAAAGTTTCTGTCCATATTTTGTGATTAATATTGATACAGGGAATTTATAAGTTAGTAGTACCAACAAGGTGTGGCTTAGTTGGAAAACTGAGCTCTGTATCACACTTTACCTGCAGTGCAGGGTTTCAAAACCCACTAGAAGCACCTTTTGGCTAGAACTAAGCCAACACCCAGGCGGGATTAGTTTCATAAACAAAAGGTTGTGACAATACTCGTGATGTTTGCCCCCAAAAAAAGTACCAAGTGCTGAACATGATTGTTACATGTTAAAAAGTTCAAATGGAAATATTTATTTACTCGTGTTAGTTGGATACGAAGATAATTCAGTTATTCTTTTACAAAATTGCTTTTGTTAAATGATATTTTCTTTTACAATACAAGTATGCAGAATTAAATTGTTGTAGAAGGATGGACCTACTTGTGTCAATGTGAGGGCACATGCCCCTACTTATTTCAAAAATTTTAAAGATTATTAGTGTTAAATTTTTATTTTGGCCTCATTATCTTTAACATTGCCCTCATCATGTTATTCTTTATCATACTTTTTTTTCTAATGTGAAGTATGAGATGCTATCTTGTTCTCACTATCCAAAATTTCTGGGTACATCACTTTGTAGTTTTTGAATGTGCAGTTATATCATGGGTATTGGTGAAGCAGAGGCATTTTCTGAAAGGTTAAAAAGAGAGCTCCAGGCTCTGGAAGCAGCAAATGTGCATGCCATTTTAGAAAGTGAACCTTTGATAGATGAGGTATAACTGTTCTTTGTGTTGATTTCCTTTCTTGCTGCTGGTATTACCTTACTGTTTATTTGTGTTAGTGTAAGCAAGCCCCTTGATTCATGTATTTTATTGTGGATTAATTTTCTTCCCTTTAAATTATAGACTGAACAAACCATTTATGTTTTCTTGAGCTATGATTACAATTATTCGGGCACCAATACACTTTCGTGGCCTTCTTTATCAGATAAACCAATTTGCTTGATTTCATCGCCCTCTTAAAACTTCAAAACATCGTGTTGATATTTTAAGCTATAGTTTTATCTCATTATTGTCACTTCAACCATAAGAGTTGTTGTGATATAAGGAAACATCAATTCATTTTACAAATCTCCGTGTTTCTCGTCACTAGTTATTTAAAATTATTTTAACATGTTTTTATGAAGTGGTTCATACTAATAGTCTGTGCCTTGCAGGTGTTGCAAGGGCTTGAAGCAGCAACAAATTGTGTGGAAGACATGGATGAATGGTTAGGCATGTTCAATGTGAAACTCCGACACATGAGGGAAGATATTGAATCAGTAAGTGCTTGTAGAGTTCAAGTTGGGAGCATAATTCGCTTTGCAATTGGTATTTATAGCAGTGTTTACTGGAACCCTAGTTCATTAAGTTGATTTTTTAGTTCATTGGCTAAAGCAAAGTACTGCATGTGCATTATTCTAGTATTTTTTTTTAATAGTCCAACATCTGTTTTTAGTTTTCTCCTTCCTGTTATGGCATTGCAACTCAAAACAGTTTTTAATTTATTTACTATGTTATACTAATATCTCATATTATTTTATTTTAATTTTTTTTCCCAAAATCAATACAAAGAGTGATGTGAAAATGAAAGAGATAAGTAGAAGGAGAAGCAAAACTAAGAAAATAATTCCTCTATCTCCTGATATTTGTCTTATGTACACCTTTAATTTCAAAATAATTACCAAGTTAATTCGACACTGTCCAAGTTCCACTTTCATCTAGAATAGAATACCAGGTATGATTATACCTTTGGAGAATCTCGGGTCTGTCTTTTTCATTTGGAGCGATATTCTGATGGTACCTTTGATGAATCTTGATTTTTATCTAGTAGTCTCCTCCCTGGTGATCCCTTCAAGTATCTTAGGATCCTGAAACCTGCCTCTAAGTGTTCGGGTTGTGGTGCATGCATAAACTGGCTTATCATGCTTACCACAAAGGCTATGTTAGGATATATATATATATATATATATATATATATATATATATATATATATATATATATATATAGAGGCTGCTAATATCCACCATAGTTGATGTACATTAGCATTCAACACAAAAAAATTTGGACTTAAAAATCCATTAGTTCTTTTGTTTCTCAAAATTTAATTAAAGGATATTATTGTACTTTATCATTTAATTTAAAAATAAAAATATCTTTTTTTGTCTCTCCTCTCTTTTTTTTCTACGATTTTCTCCACTATTTTAGCTTAACTACCTTCTTCCTTTTATTTTTCGTATTAATACCTTTTTTCATGTATGTTTCCATTTTGTAATATCTTCAAACTTTCTCTAATACCTGATTCTCCATAGCTATGGTGAATATTATGAATATAAATGTGACAAAGGTATTAATACAGAAATGAGAGGAAGAAGACGATTACGAAAGAATTTTTCGATGAGAGAAGTTGTAACTGATAGATGAGAGAAGAGAGAGAAAATCGTGGGAAAAAAGAGAGGAGAGAGAAAAAAGATTTTTTTAAAATTAAATAATAAAGTACAATAATATCCTCTAATTAAATTTTAAGAAATAAAAGAACTAATGGGTTTTTAAGTCCAAAATTTTCGGTGTTGAGTGCTAATGCACACCAACTAGGGTGGATATTAGCAGTCCCCTATATATATATATTGTACCTACTGCTGTAAATCAACAGAAAATAATATTTCAGTTCTCTATTCAAGTCAATCAATTTCAATCTTTGGTGTATATGGTTGGAGCATAATTCTCACTTCTTTATGAAGATGCCTTTGATGAGAAACTTATTTCTATTTGGTGTAAAACTCGTGGTCTTTTCTGGGGGTTTCTCTTAGAAATACACTGAGAGACTGGGTAGCTTTGCTTCATTGATATTTTCCTTGTTTGTATGGAGGATCTCTTATCCTCCTGACCCTTTATTATCATCTCCACTTTGACTTAATGAATTTCAATGAACTTTTCTTATTTTGTCTCAATTCTTTTGTGGTATCCAGATTGAAACCCGCAATAACAAGTTGGAAATGCAAAATGTAAATAACAGAACTCTTATTGAAGAGCTTGATAAGCTTCTTGAGCAATTGAGTATCCCTTCTGAGGTATGGCTTCAAGCAGTGAATTTTCATAGTTTGAGTTTGATGAACTTTCAATAGCTTGGTATTTACTTTAATGATGTTTCATTGGCCGTAGTATTCAGCATGTTTGACAGGAGATTCATTTGACGAAGCACAAATGCTGCAAAATATAGAAGCATGTGAGTGGTTGACAACTGCCATGCGTGGTCTTGAAGTGCCTAACATAGATCCTACTTATGCAAAAATGAGAGCAGTATGTTCTTTGCCTTACTTTTCAAGCTGTTAAAGCCAATTGTTTATAATTTAGGAAATGGCAGTTCATGGTACATGCCTGCTTGTTTTTGTTAATTTTAAATAAAGAAAATAGATTTAAGGTGACAATTATAATTTGCATTCGTTAGTTGCTTCCGTTTTGATTGGTTTGAGAAGCTGTTTATATTCAATAGTATGAAATTGGGGCATCACAAGCAAATAAATATTCTTGGCCACGGCCAGTGTGGAAAACATGTATAGGACCTAAAAGTCATTTGTTTTAATGGTGGTTTCTGCTCTTCCTACAGGTTAAAGAGAAGCGAGGAGAAGTTCAAATAATAAAGTCTGTTTTTGTCGGGAAAGCTTCTGAATACTTGAGAAGTTACTTCGCTAGTTTTGTGGACTTCATGTTAAATGATAAAAATTACTTTTCTCAGGTATTCTCTGCATAAATTCATGATTGAATTATAAACTTTTGAATTCTTAGAAATTAGAATCTTTCATTTTCACTTTGTTTGCTTATTCTAAACAGCGGGGACAGTTGAAAAGGCCAGATCATGCTGACTTGAGGTACAAGTGCAGGACATATGCACGCCTTCTGAAGCATTTAAAGGTTTAATTATGGATGATTTACAATTTCTGCTTCAAGTTCAGTTTTGCGCGTATATATTTATTGAGTTAATTTCTTTGTTTTCTTCCTTAATTACCTGTAAACTTGCAGATTCTTGATAAGAATTGCTTGGGTCCACTGAGAAAAGCTTATTGCAGTTCTCTAAACTTGCTTCTTCGCAGGGAGGTCTGAGATTACAACCTATTCACACACTGTATTGATGTTATTTTTTTATTTCTTGGTCATTTGGTGGTAAAATTCTTGCTATGACTTTAGTGTTTTATGAACTGAGAAGTGGTCATTATAGTTGAAATAAGGGAAAAGCTGAATTATATTTTCTTAATGGCTATCTTTTCGTACATCTCAATTACTAACTCAAAGGCATCAGCAAAGAACAAGATGGTTTTACCTTTATCATTACTTAACTAGTTGGAGAGATGTGATGTCCCTAATTTTTAAATATCTTAAGAGTAATTTTGCAAATAATTAAATAGCATATCCTTGAACTTGATGTTGCTTCTTCTTTATTATGACTCTTTTGGCCTTCACTTAATGGATGTTTATGACCTGCTACAATTGACAAGTAAAATTTTGTTATAATTATTATTTGAGTTCTGGTTCATATATTCTTGTTTGTTATGCTTTGGTAAAATAGTGTGCATATGGAGTCTAAAGTTTTAGGAATCCCTTTACAGGCCCGCGAGTTTGCTAATGAACTTCGTGCTAGTGCTAAAACTTCTAAAACCCCAACTGTTTGGGAAGGTTTCATTGGTGGTGGTCAAAATGTAAATTCTGCGGACGCTGCAACAGCTTCTGAAGCGTATGCAAAGATGCTCACAATTTTTATCCCACTTCTGGTGGATGAGGTGAAAGTTCTTGATATTCTCTCAGTCTTGAAACTTGTTAATATTTAATGTTTCAAATGTGTAACTATTCATGGCCTATGTTTCAGAGCTCATTTTTTGCACACTTCATGTGCTTTGAAGTTCCTTCACTTGTTGATGGTAATAAAACTGGACACAATGATGAGAACAATGATGAAGATTTGGGAATTATGGACATTGATGAGAATGATAGAAAATCTGGTACATATATCACTTTAAAGAAATATCCTTTCTGTACTTTTAACTTTATATTTAAACTCCTATGGTTTTATTTTTCTATGTTGTGATCAATTGTTCCATAATTTGAATTTTGAACATTTCTTCATCTTTACAGGTAAAAATTCTGTGGATCTTGCAGCTTTAAATGAATCACTTCAGGATTTGCTTGATGGAATTCAAGTATGCATATAATAAACTCTTTATCTCTTATAATGAAATTTTGAGCTTATGATATTTGTGAGATGAAAGGATCTAGGTCCTCTCATGTTACATGATGGTCATGTTGGAAAGAGATTTTTTGTGTTCTTTTGTAATGAAAATTTAACTGTCTTGTTCTGTATCTTGTTTCTCTCTTGGCATAGCTGTTATGTCATGCCAGAGGATCCAAATTCATGATAAAGTGGTAGAGCTTTTATGAATTCTCCATAGAAATAGAGTTTTAAGGGTTAGTCATTTTAGTCCTTGAAAGAAAGAAATTGCTCTCAAGGTTATTGAATATTCAATAGTCCTTGTGATAAGTGACATGAGTTAACACTTAACACTAATCGAAATGCTGCTTATGGCACATAACATACCACATAAGATGTATGTAGGAAAATGGATGGTAGAAGAAGATGACCATCTTTCAAGGACCTAAAAGATGCCACATGTGCATCTTGTGTGACACTTAATGTGCCACATCAGCATTTTTGTTAGTGTTAACTGACATCAGTTAACATAGGGACTAAAATGACTGATGGATGGAAGACTGAACAACCTCATGAGCACTTATTTTCTTTCAGGACAAAAATGGTTAATGCCTAATTTTTCAGGGACCAAAACAATGATTCACTCAATTGCAGCATTGTATATTTTATCTTATATAAGCTGAACATAGCATATATCATGTTATGGTCTAGTAATGATAAACATATTTTTCCTTATAATTGGACAATTTGTAATGAGTTTCCAGATGTTTTTTGGTATATTAGTTAATAGATTTTGATGCTATAAAGTTGTTTTATAATTTCTCTGATTTCAGGAAGACTTCTCTGCTGTTGTGGATTGGGCATACAAAATTGATCCTTTATGCTGCATATCAATGCATGGAACTACAGAACGCTATCTCTCTGGTCAGAAAGCCGATGCAGCAGGATTTGTACGCATTTTGCTCGGTGATCTAGAGTCTCGCATATCTATGCTGTTCAGCCGTGTATGTGACTAGTTTTATAAGGAATTGCCACTTGCATTTAGAAGATTGAGATGCTAGCCCAATTCATATAATTGGATATCTTTTTTCAGTTTGTGGATGAAGCTTGCCATCAGATTGAAAGAAATGAGCGCAATGCTCGCCAAATGGGTGTCCTACCATACATTCCTAGGTAAGATGATCCTTGGAATTTACTTTTTCCCTCTTTTCTCCAAAGAAAATCGGGATTTTTTTTTCAGAATGAAAGCTTTATCTTCTGGTCCTTTATCATCTTTTCAGGTTCATTAGGGTTTTTATTAGTTGCAGTTTTCAGTTATCTTGGTGAGGGTTGTATATCCTGGTCTAAGGAAATTATTGATTTTTCTTTTATTCCATGTTAGAGTATACTCTTAGTAGTATAACTGTCACTGTCAGATAGTTGTATTCTGTTGCAATTCAATTATATTCAGTTATGTTAAGCACTCTTGAGCTGTAAATTAGCTGATCTAACTAACTTCAGCAGTCTTTAAATAGGGATCCTCTGTACGTTTCAGATATACTCAACAAAATTTTTCCCAGTTTCTCTCTTTTCTCTCTCTCACATACCATTCTAACATTCCGTTCTGAGGAAATTATTTTATATTTCATTTATTCCACTAGGGTCCACAATGGTTTTCTATGGAATTGTGGATCTTTTTATTAGTTTTTATTTGTGGTGTACAATTCTGTGGGATGTGAGTAGTGTTTATAATATCTATAATAATAAACAAAAAGGTATAGTATTTTTTGGTTGGGCATTTCCTAGACAAGATTGTGTACATTTGTCCACTCTTTTGAGCCAACTATACAGAGTTCATTCATGGAAAGACCTATAATTTAGTCTCTACTAAATGTGATGAAAGGATCTTAACACCATGGTGTAACGCTATTAAGGATTGTCACAGTGAATTGGTATTGTTTGCTAGCCAGCTTTTATGAGCCACATTAAGTTCGAGTTAGGTTACTTTGGGTTCTCTAAATTGCATGATGTTTCATAAGAAATTATTTGAACTTTTAAGGACAAAATTTGAAGATGTAAAAATGACTCCTATTCTATTTGGTGTACGTTTTAATGCAACAATTAAATGACAGAGCCACCTCACTATTTACTTTCCAGTCTGTATTTAATATCTCAAGTCTATCTTCATGTCTGGTGTTCAGTAATGTCTTGATTGTTTGCATATAGATTTGCATCCCTTGCAACACGGATGGAGCAGTATATTGCAGGACAGTCAAGGGATTTGGTTGACCAAGCATACACAAAATTTGTAAGTGATTCCTTTTCAGAACTGTTTTGTTTTGTATCTCATCCCATATTTGCTTGGCTGTCTCCAAATGCATAATACTTGTAAAACATCATTTGTCAAGGCTGAGTGTAGCAAGTAACAACTTTCTCCTTCTTCAAAGTCTCCTCCTCATGTTGCTTCATTTCAGCTATGGTAGGATTAGCTCTCAATGGTGGAACATCCTTGTCTTGATCTACATACTCCCATAAGTCGAAGGACTTCAAGCATGATCTGATTTTAACAACCCATATGTGATAATTTTCCCCAGAATATTGAGGAACAGGAAAGGCATTGCTTCTTGAAGCCATCTGATCACTCACTAGTGTTTAATCTCTCCTCTCAATTTTTTTCAAACCCACAACCTATATAAGAACACAGATCCAGATACCATTGTTAAAGGAACACAGCCTAAACCATAAAAGAGACTCATAATGAGAAAAGCATGAAGAGAGAGCAATTTTCGTTTCAGCTGCTAAAATCATACTGTACAATCATATTTTTCATTCATATATATGTGAAATACAAAGGAAATCACATCCATACATGTTGTCAGCAAAAGGACATGTATCCACTGTCATTAGGTGTACAAATTTCCCCAAAATCAGAATAAAGCCATACCTACTCAACAAAACATTACCAACTAAAGTAAGCAAACATATTACATCAGTATAGAAGTATTTTAGAAAAGTTTTACAGGTTTAACATTACCTATTCCCTGGCTTGACAGCCAATAGTTTTTTTGCTTTGTATTCATGATTTTCAATAGACAATGATACATCCTTAGTGAATGAAGAATTGATAGTCTTAAGTCTTCTGCACTATGTTGATAGATACTACAGGTGATTTCAATTGTTCACTGCCTAACCCTTTTGTCTGCAGTCCAAGTAGTATTAACTCGTCTTTTTCATATTTCATCTTCTTTTTTTTTTGGTCATTTTTTTCAACATGTAACCAATATTGGCATATTGTTTACTGGTGGGATTGTTGCTTGGCAGGTTAGCATAATGTTTGTAACTTTGGAAAAAAATGCACAAACAGATCCCAAGTATGCAGATATTTTTCTTATAGAAAACTATGCCGCATTTCAGAATAGGTAATGTTTATGCATCACTCTACCAAATGGAGGCTCGGCGCTGTTTCAATTCTTCCATTTTGTTAGGTAATATTTTAAACAGAGACAAAAGCATATTTTCACTTATTATTTTGTTCTTTTTCAGTTTGTATGACCTTGCAAATGTTGTTCCCACTTTGGCGAAGTTTTATCATCAGGCTAGTGAAGCCTACGAGCAAGCTTGCACACGCCATATTAGCGTGATTATCTACTATGTAAGTATTTTATTCTCTATTTTATGTCCTTTTGTCAACCATACTTGAATTTATAGCCTGTAAGACGTAACTCATTATCCCTCTCTGCCTTGGAAAGCAATTTGAACGCCTTTTCCAGTTTGCTCGAAAGATTGAGGACTTGATATTGAATAATGTTGTACCTGAAGAGGTTTGTTTCTGTATAATTCAGTTTGTTAATCTTCATATACTCCTGCTGTACAGCATCTCAATATATCTGGATTTATTTTATCTAACAATTGATTGCAACGCTTCTCCTACATTGATTGAACTAAACATTGTAGATCTAGTCTAAAATTCCTTTCTAGGCATCATGTATAATAAATTATGAGAAACTAAATTGATTGTTATACAAATATTTGGGATTTCCCTCCCAGTATTAACAACGAAAAGCAGACTAAGTTATCCAAATGTATCTACTTGTATTGTGGTATTCATTTTGATTCATGTAAACATAGAAGATTACTGTACAGATCTAAAATTATTTAAATCATATTTGAGATCAATTAAATGTTACAAGATAAATTAGTGTGGATTAACCATATTATCTATCGAGAGTAAATTGTTAGCATTACTTGATTATAAAATATTGATAATTTTGTAGTTAAGAAAGCTAAAAAAAAGAAAATTAATAAGTTACATTTGGTTATGAACATAAATTTTACCTAAGACCTGAAATTTCTAAACATAACCATGAGGATTACTCAAATTTTATAAGGACTATTTTGTCTTTATAAGTAACGAATTTGGGACATTTAAAAATTGTTTTCAAACAGTACTAAAAGATTGATTTGTGCTTTTGCATCTCTTAATTGTCTTTTTTTATATATATATATTTTTCTTGTGTTTGTGAACTAATTAAATAGCTAAATTTTACATATATATCCGGATATTTCACTTTCTAACATTCACAGTTGTCTAATGTTCTACATCCACTTCAGATTCCTTTCCAAGTTGGGCTGTCAAAAGTGGATCTACGGAAGACGTTAAAATCCAGTTTATCCGGGGTAAGGTGGTGCCTATCTTTTCTGAAAACACTTTCGTAAGTAACATGCTTACATTGTGAATTGTCTTTGCTTTATAGGTGGACAAGTCCATTGCTGCGATGTATAAGAAGTTGCAGAAGAACTTGACTTCGGAGGAACTGTTACCTTCCTTATGGGATAAATGCAAGGTATGCTCTTCTTAATTCCAATTGACCCAAAAAAGAAAACCACCTATTTACAATAAGAATGAACCGAAAATCATATTTTAATATAAATGCTAATAAAGGAAAAAAAAGTTTTTAATAAAAAAAATTATTATTATGTCACAAAAATGGTCTAATACTTGTTTTTTATGCGACATTTAATAAAATATACTACATGTTTCTTAGATATGACCTAAAGACACTTGTCAAAGTATCAAGGGATCTAACTTAATTATTTGAATAGGATGTGTGAGTTGTTATAAATCCGTTTTCAATTCATATAATAAAAAAGAAAAAGGACACTTGTCAAAGTCCTTTGAATAACAGGAAGCGTCTAATAAAATGTACTGTACTAGTATTAAATTATATATTCTTTAATCAGTGTATTTAGGAATTTATTAACAAGATCCTTAAAGTATTAAAATTGGATTTTAATAAAGTTAATTTTAAATAACTAAAAGTAAAAGAATTGTTAGAAAAAACATTTTTGATAATTTTTATTTTATTCATTTAAAATTAATCTTAAGGACTGCTGTTGATAAAACTGTTAAAAATTAGTTAAAATAGAAAATAGATTATTTTGTATATATTTAATTATTAATGATACAGAACGAAAGACCAGGAACGCCTAAGAATTTCTGTTATATCTAAGTAAAAAATGCGTGCTGCAAATTCTGATTGTTGTTTCCACAAAACTATGACAGAAGGATTTTCTTGATAAGTACGAAACTTTTGTCCAACTTGTCGCCAAGATTTACCCTGCTGAGTCAGTCCCTTCTGTTGCAGAGTTGCGAGACCTTTTAGCTTCCATGTAAAGGTTTATACACATGCCTTCTTTCCATTTTTTTGGTCTGTAATCATTCTTTTTTCGACGACGTAATTTGATTTACTTAATGAAGTGCATTTTTGCGGTTTTAATTACTTGAAACAAGCACTATAGTATAGAAAGAATGTGATGGATATCTTAGCTCATGTTTAATTTTAATTTTTGATTACTATGTATTTGATAGTCTTTTTTTATCTATTTGTTTAGAATTTAATTAGAATACACTTTTAATCATAAGTTGTATAATTTTTAAAGGTTTATTATAAACTTTTATAGTGATTACTTTATAATTTTTAGATAATTGACAGTGTAAATAATAGTATATCAAAACTAAACTAATTCATTATGGTCAGCAGTTGAAAGTGTGATTCTTTCTAAGAATATCTTGTGTAATTAAGTATCGAGTAGGAGTACCAAATTGTATGCCTGAAACTAATACCACCAAGGACTTGCAAGTTTTTGTTAAATACTAGCATTTATTACCTTCTATCAAACCGTTTAATTTATTTGAAAACAGAGTGTAGTAATTAGAAGACATTAAACATTTTTTTGTTAACATCTCCTTTAATGGACTGACACTAACTAAATATTAGTAGTAAATATTACTATCTCTAGCAAATTGACTGGCACTAACTAAATTCTTAGTAATGGAAGGAACCAATAGTGGGTTATTTAAATGAATTTGGATGAGTATGAGAAGGAAAAGAAGTTGATTGCTCATTGGAGCTTCATGAGTCTAAATTTGTGGATTGGCAATCACGTGACGTGACTAGAAGCACCAGAATCGATGTACTAACTTTGAGACCGTTGTTGAGGAGAAATCTAAACAATGAAGGTGTACGGAGTTGGGAAAAAACTTGAAATTGTGGAGAATGGAGCATAACTAGTTATGTAAATTGTAAAGTACTAGTAGATGTGAATGAGGCATAGCAGAGTGTTGCTACGAGGACTGAGGGGTCTATGGAGTGTATGCAGGGATGAACCGATGATCAACTATATACCTTAACCATCTCCCCTAAACAAATCAAACCCTATAATTCTCTATCAACTTCTATACTTAAAAAAAAAAATAATAATAGGTTTGTAAGTTTTTCTTTTTGCCATATCAAATTTATCATTATCTCTATCTACAAGAGTGCTTAACAACTTACCACTTGCACAAGCTTCAACATTCTTCTAACGCACCACTTTCAAATTTACTCTCAATTGCCAACTTTTAATATAAGAATAAAATCTCAAATGATAAGATTAATATATCCAATACAAAGAAATACTCTTAATTTTTAATCACTACAGGTGTATTTAAAACTTATTTTTTCAGTAAATACATTTTAAAGTTTCTACTATTTTTCCTTGCCAGACCAGCTAGGGGGTATGTTTATGCACGGAGCCAAGGAATTACAATAGTGACAAAATATGATTAAACATTTCCCAAATCAATTTAGGTTGAGAAAATTAATAAAATTTATCATGTATATAGTCAACTAAAGGGAGCATAGTGTGTGCATAAGTCCAAAGGACTGCCAAACAAAGAAAAGCTTACCCTACTTCATCACAGAAAAAATTTGAACCGGTGCATAGACAAAAGTGGTTGGGAAAATGGACCTTTTACATTTATGACAAGTTTAAGTGTGTGTTTGAATACCCTTAAAAATCATGGTAGAGCATGGTGAGGTGGGTCAAACTTGATTTTGATCAAAATTTTACATGTTTGGTTATGTTAATAGAATCAATTTTAGTGGAAAAAATCATGGTGGAGTTGAAACAGGTAGGAGTAGCTTCTACTTCTACCAAAATCAATTCTAGTTAGATTTTGTCTAATTTACCCTCATATCAATACTCTCATACATATGTTTATCATTTATTGATTTAAAAAATATAATTAAAAGTCTTGCTATATTTATTTAATTTTAAATGCATTTTATCTAATTTACCCTCACACTCATATTAAATCATATTAAAAAATATATATATTGTTTATCTTCTTTTAGATACATTTATGTTGAGTTAATTACACTGACCCCCCCCTAAGGTTTGTTCTTATTACACTTAGTACACCTCCATTTTTTGACATTACTTTGAGTACCCCTAAGGAGGGGTCAGTGTAAGATTTTTCAAACTTAAGAGGGGGGGTCGGTGTAACGAAAATCCAAAAATTAGGGGGGTTTCTGTAGGGTTCAAAAATGGAGGGGTATCAGGTGTAATTAGGACAAACCTCAGGGGGGTCCGTGTAATTTACTCATTTATGTTTGATGCCTATGTTAATTTAATACTTTTATTATCTATTTTATCCAATTTTAATGTTTTATAAGGGATGTGGTTCTATTTCAAAAGTTAGCATATTATACACATATTCTTTTAATTTTAATTATGCCTATTTAATTTTAGTTTTAATTATATATATATATATATATATATATATATATATATATATATATATAATAGAAAAGTGTACATAGACATTAAAATCCATTTTGATCATTACACCCTCAAAATCAATTTTGATTCAAAGTATCCAAACAACATTATCTTAAAAAATTATTTTTCTGATATTTGGTATCCAAACAAAAATCACATTACTTTATAATTAATTTTGACCATAATTAATTTTGTAAAATCAATTTTATTCAAAATTAATTTTGTCACCGTCAATCCAAACATACACTAAAATGACATCATTCGCACAATTTCCCCTGCTTGTCTTTTTTTTTGTTTTAACATTTCCTCTGCTTCTCTTAGAAGACTCCCCAAAATGATTTAAATTCTTCTAAATACATGTTTAAGTATTCGGTAGAGGAGGTTCAAACTTATATTTGTGAAAGGAAGACTTTGTTACTTCTCCACCAAACATAATTTAAGGAGCTTGGAAACGAATTCCAAACATAGCTTAAGATGAACAGAATATCTAAAGCGATTATATTATAATAATAAACAAAAATAAAACCGTCTGTCAAAAAAAAACGTATTATTATAAAATGAAAAAGTGAGTCACGGCTGAAATAGAGTGGGAGTAGTTTAAGTGTAACTAAAATGGAGGCGGCGACAAATCAGAAACATTAATCCCTCCGAAGTTTTCCGATTCAGACAGACATGATTTTGTTGGGTGCATGTTGCTTGACTTCAATTCCATTTCCATCATGTCCTCTACCTCTCCGCCCAAACTCCAAGTTATCATCCTCTGTTGGCCAT
Source organism: Pueraria montana var. lobata (assembly GCA_026413185.1). Lineage (NCBI taxonomy): Eukaryota > Viridiplantae > Streptophyta > Magnoliopsida > Fabales > Fabaceae > Pueraria > Pueraria montana. Next base: position 6,107,180 of record CM048652.1, read on the forward strand.
GGAAGAAGGGTGCAGTGTTCGCGCAGGTGCGAGCTCTTGGATCTGCATCAGGAGCTAATCCCTTTTGACGTGGCATGGTCTTGGCAAAAGGACATGGTAAGGGAAAAGAAGTCACAGATTGAAAAGGAAGGAGATTGCAGCGACACCCTTATTATTCTGCAACACCCTTCTGTTTACACATTGGGTACCGCTAGTACCCACCACAACCTCAACTTCCACCTCCAAAATCCACCCTTTCCTATTTTTCGCACTGAACGCGGCGGAGAAGTTACCTTCCACGGCCCTGGCCAGGTCCTTCCTCTTCTTCTTTTTATCTATCCTATGATATTATTATTAATTTGAAATTTTAATCCTTCTTGTTTCTTCATTGACTTTGGAATTTGGATTAAGTTGTTAATGTATTTTAATTTTGCATTGCAGCTAGTTATGTACCCCATTATCAACCTCCGAAGACACAAGATGGATCTTCATTGGTATCTCAGGACCCTTGAGGAGGTCGTTATTCGTGCTCTTTCTTCAACGTTCTCAAGTCAGGCTTCTCGGCAAGAAGGTTTAACTGGCGTTTGGGTTGGTAAGTCTCAAATTTCTTTGTTGCTATCTACATCAACAATTTGTAAAAGTGGTGTCAGATATTTAGCTTATTCATATGGCTGCAATTGGAGAAATTATTGTATATTTCAGATCACCATGTGTCTATAGTTGGTCAATCTCTACACAACACACCACATGGTATAAATAAATAAAAAAGTCACATTTTATGAACTCTTTATCGTAGATTTAAAAATGTTCCTACATGTTACGTGAGATTATAGACATGTAGTGACCTTAGATCATATAATAATTTCTCCTAGAGTTGAGTAAGAGACTAGCACAACTTTTTTTTCTAACCTCTGTCAGTAGCAAGACAATGAGATTGCAGAACATATTCAACTTGTGTTTTTTGAGTTTGTCATGATTTGAGAAATGTTGAATTGCCTTTTTTTCTTATTCTTCATTGTTATTTATTCCAGGAAACCAGAAACTGGCAGCTTTAGGTATACGAGTGGCTCACTGGATAACCTATCATGGCTTAGCACTTAATGTCACGACGGATTTGACTCCTTTTAAATGGATCATCCCATGTGGAATACGTGACCGCACAGTGGGGAGCATTAAGGGGTTGCTAAGAGAAGAAGCTCAGTCATTTATTGCTCACGGAACAGCTGATTTGCATAATTTGGATGATGCCAGTCTTATTCATATTACTCACAGGTCCTTGATTGAAGGGTTCTCACGAGCGTTTCAGCTTGAGTACCATTATAAAACTATTTCTGTACCTCTTTTGTGTGAAAGGAAAGGAAGCTGTCTTACCAAAGAAACGCAGCAAAGTTGAATTTGTTTGATGCACATAGTAGTAGTCCCTTGATCATTCACTTTTTTCATGTTATAGGCAGCTTAAATCATAATCATTCTTACAAACACACTTGTTACTCTATATTATACTCCAGAACACCAATTGCTTGCAACAAATAGCTAGCTGATAACATTATAAACAATTTTTCTTCACTTTTCATACGAAAATTGGGGGAAACAACTAAGTGACATTTTCAAAACAGAATGAATGAATTCCCCTTTTGCTTTGAAGGTAGTCCTTTCAAGTTCAGGTCTTGCAAAGATTACAAACTTCATTTTCTCGGTAAATGACGGCATTACACTTGAGAAATAAAAAATGAAAGAGATGGAACGACAAGATTTTTTTAATGAAAAGCCTGCATTAAAGTTAATCAACTAACAGTGCTCATGTCTTACAGATAAAAATATTACGCAAATATATACAACACCCTTCCCTAATCCACGCTAAACTCAGTAATGATCTGCTACAGGTCTAGAAGGGAATAGCCTCAAAAGAAACGTCATCAATGACCAAAGGCACACAATCCCCAGTACTTGGAAGGTGATTAACATTGCAAACAAAGCTCCACTTCGTTCTACCAATTCAGGGCCCGCAGGAAGCCCCTTCATAGATAATAACAACTTCTCGGCAAAATTAGCAGCTTTTGTAAGCTGATACAGTCTGTATACCTGGCAAAACAATTTAGAATGTTATAAACTAATTACAGATAAAGCCAAATTTCAGTTACACCCCTGCCATCAGTGGGCAGATGAGATGAGTCAAGCTGCATTCATATCTTAAATCAATCTAAAATCAAACAAATAGACAAACCTCAAATATAACCGGGACTAGAGGCCAGCAAGATGACCCACGATTGTCCAAAGCTTTCTCAAATGCAATTTGAGCAACACAGCCAACTAAAAATGGAGTTACAGCAACAAATGCTGCCATGCGAATTGCTGACCAGGTCACAAACAAAAGAATGAGAGGAGCAATAATCTTCAAACCCATTGTGAAGAAAGCAGAGAATAGGTATCCTCTGAGGCCAGTGATAAGACCCCATCTTTTTGAGCTGTACTGCAAATACGGCCTCTGGACACGATCAGTCACATTCAAGAATGTCGCTAGTCCAATGTAGAACAGGACCTCGTGAGAGAATGAAGTCACAATATCTGCATTTCATTGGCAATAGAAATGTGCATAAGAGATGCATCTCCCCCATATTTTATAAGGTTCTTACAAAAACAAAGCTATGAAAATTACAGAATTCCATCCAGACATCCAAACTTCTTTTAATAGCAAATTCAACTTCCTTGTCCAAAGACATAGCTCAGCAGTACATTGTCCAAAAGAACACTATGGAAACACAATTTTACCAAATTAGCTAAAAGTTATACAAGAAACAAAGGGTTCAATTCAATCTTCAATATATGCTAGTGAGAATTCTACCAACAGGTTAGTGAACTAATTATTTCTACTGAAGTCTACATCCACACCACCAATAACCTCCAGAAATACAGCAAAATGCAAGGGGAATGCAATAGCATGAGACATTGTCAATTTCTCAACATAGTTATTATTCCAGAGATAAGATAACAATGTCAATACCTAACATCTCTTGTGCTTTTGTCTAAGAATTTATTTTCACACAAATGTCAAAGTTCTTTGACATTGTTCTTCCCCCACATGTTTGGTTTGAGATTGGTAGGAAAATCAGTGAGGGTTAGGTTCTCGATTTTCCCAGTACATAGACACAACTACACCCATCCTATGTTGTGGTAATTTTTTCAAAGTTTGACTTTCTGAAACACAAACAACTACCATCCAATTTCAAGAACAAGTTGTAAGGATCAAAATTCAAAGACAGTGAGAGAAAGTACAAGAGTTCTACAAATACCTATTAAAATCACATCATTAAGGAGAGCTTCAACCACATTGTCAACAAAGAACTGTGGCAAAATCAAAGATGCTATGAACGCAGCAGGAGCTAAGACCCATAAGAAAGAGCCACCCTTTCCTTCAAAGGGGGCAGATTCCAATTTCCCTTCTTCCACCGACTGGTGTGTCAACCCACAAAAAGAGACAGAACCTGATTTACCACGAAACGGTTCCACCCCGTTAAATGTAGTAACGGGCACACTAGAACTTTGCTTTGGATGAACCTCCAAGCCACCATTTAAATTGGAATCAGATGCATGTACAAGAAGCCTCTGGAATTTGCTCAATCCCAACAGTGAAGGCTCTTTAGTCACCCATTTCAAACCTGAAATAAAAATTTCAATTGGTGCAAACAGAGACCCAATATACTACAAACAACAAATTCAATTCTGAACCGGCGAATGCAGCACCCATACGATGAGTGGGAGGGAAAAACGTACACTTTGACGCGTTTCCAAACCGAAATCTTAGTCTTTGATTTGTGAATGGAGCGTGGATTGCAAATGCTCGTGACTGCGAATAAACATTAACGAGTTGGTGAATAGTATTCGAGAATAGCAGAGAAGAGTTAGAATGGTAAGATAGAAATTGATTCGCAGGTGTGGGTTAAGGTTCACTCACTGATAGAATACGATGATTGGAGGAGTGAAGTGGTTGAGAGGGAAGAGCGCAACAAAGGGTTTGAAGTTCCATCACTCACTCGCTTTAGGGTTTTACAACTAAGGACTTACCAGGCTATGGCTATCCCCTGCTCCTACAACTAAAACCCGTTGTTACCATTGTTATATGTTATATTCGCTGAGAGTAATTTTAAATTAGACGAACAATTTAATTATTTTTTTAGTTCTTGAAATTTAGAATAAATTTAGTTTTGGTTCTTCAAATTTAAAAAAAAAATATTTTAATTCCTCAAATTTGAAAAAAAATATGTTTTAGTCCTTAAACATTAAATTTGGACAACTAAAATGATTTTTTCAAAACTGTTTTTAGTTTCTGAAAAATAAATTTTAGAGACTAAAATTATATATTTTTTAAATTTTAGGAACTAAAATGATTTTTTTAAAATTTAAGAGAACAAAACCAAATTTATTTTAAATTTTAAGGACTAAAAACATAATTAAATCTAGACGAAATTGGACAGAAATTCTAAATTATATATAAGAGAATCTCATTTTTTTTAATAAATAGAAATTCCGTTTATCTAAAAAAAAATAGAAAATCCCTATAAACCTATGAAAGCCACATCTCGTTGAAATATGGAGTTACCGTTGAATATAAAAATGTCGGTTAAAAAAACGACAGCTAAAGGTTGGACCAGAGCCTACATGAACATTTTTCTTAATTAATTTTAATTTCTAGCTGAAAAAAAAATCTGCTATCGTTAATCCTTTATCGTCCATAATATTCAGTCCACAATTAGCAGTATTTAAAAAAACAGAAATACGAATTGGTAGTTTGGTATGAAACTGTTTTCGTACACACGAGCCGCGTATTCTGTCAAAACGAATTGTATATAGAGAAGAGTGGTGCTATTCTGCACGAAATACAGCAGTACCAAACAACATACGAATAAATACGTGGATTGATATTTTTTTAAAATAAATATTAATTAAAATATTATAAAGTATGTTTTGACAGAAGACATGTGTTCGTGCCAATATAACGAAATCCTTTTCATACACATTGGCATTTCTATCTTTTAAAACATTTTAATTAAGGGAAATGATAATTGGTATGAATTTTATTGTACCACTCTTGTGTATGAAAGAATCTGGGATCATTTCCATCAATTTTTTTAATGTTATTTATTTTTTAAATCTCATTTCATGCTTATCCGATAAAAAACATTTCCTCATCTCATTTTTTATGATGTTTTAGTAAAAAAAATTATTTCAAATTAATTGTTATTTTATAAAATCAATAAAACATTAAATAATTTTTTTATGAAGTACCCTTAACCAATATTAGAAGTATTTTTTTCAATTCTCGTAATTAATAAAAGAGATAAATGGTGTATAAAAAATTACATAATATTTTTATGAAATTTAAAATACTAATTACATTTTTTAATATTTATGTCAAAACTTTAAATGTCGTCTAAAATGAAAAAAGTAAACAAGAAGGATTCATGAGTTTCCTTAAGAATAATCTTCGTAGGATATAACGATGCTGTTTAATTAAATATTTATCTGAAAAAAATATTTTCCCACGTTTGCATTCGTGTGTTTTGTACTCCATGATAAGGTTCTTAGAAGAAAATTAATATACGGAACCACTATTTTTAACATGTGCAAAATTCGCACGACTGTGTCATCTGCCGTTTAATCTCCATAAGTAGGAGGCCCAAAAGTTCAGAATACTCACTCACTCCTCTAGCACAATAGAAAAAGAGCAATATTCATTGCTATAGTATTATTGTCATATTAAAATCCTTCTTCCTCGTATTGTTGTTCCTTTCCTTACGACGCTTGTGGTGAACACACAAATGGTATTGGTATCAATTACCTCTGCATCTCCTCCGTTGCTGCAACTCCAACTTTCATCAAAGATAAAACCCTGCAACTGGAAGCGCTCCAGCATGCGTCGTTTTACAACCAAAGCCTCAGTCTCAGAAACGACGTCGTCAACGTCGCCAGCGTCCGAGACCAGCGAGCTTCCCATGCGCAAAATCCCAGGAGATTACGGCCTCCCTTTCATAGGACCCATCAAAGACCGCCTCGACTATTTCTACAACCAAGGCCGCGACAACTTCTTCCAATCCCGCGCCCAAAAGTACAACTCCACCGTGTTCCGCGCCAACATGCCACCTGGCCCCTTCATCGCCTCCAACCCAAACGTCATCGTTTTGCTCGACGCCAAAAGCTTCCCCGTCCTCTTCGACGTCACCAAAGTCGAAAAGCGTGACGTCTTCACCGGCACCTTCATGCCCTCCACCGAACTCACCGGCGGCTACCGAATCCTCTCCTACCTCGACCCCTCCGAACCCAGACACGAACAACTCAAACGCCTATTGTTCTTCCTCCTCAAGTCCCGAAGCAGCCACGTCATCCCCGAGTTCCATTCATGCTACACAACCCTCTTTGAAAACTTGGAGAAGGAGCTTGCTAGCGAAGGGAAAGCTAGTTTCGTAGACGCCAACGACCAAGCAGCGTTTAACTTCCTCGCTCGCGCGCTTTTTGGCACCAACCCCTCCGACACAAACCTCGGAAGCGACGGCCCAAGTTTAATCCAGACATGGACTCTGTTCCAGCTCGGCCCAATTCTGTCGTTGGGCCTGCCCAAATTCCTCGAAGATCCTACTCTCCACACCTTCCGTATCCCTCCCTTTCTGAATAAAAAAGATTACAAGAGACTCTACGATTTCTTCTACGAGTCCTCGGGTTTCGCGCTCGACGAGGCGGAGCGTCTTGGCGTTCCCAGAGAAGAAGCGTGCCACAACCTTTTATTCGCCACGTGCTTTAACTCTTTTGGGGGAATGAAGATTTTCTTCCCCGCCATTCTGAAGTGGATAGGGCTTGCGGGTGTTAAACTTCACGCTCGGCTTGCGGAGGAAGTGAGGGCCGCCGTTAAGTCTAACGGCGGGAAGGTGACGATGGCGGCGATGGAGATGATGCCGTTGATGAAGTCGGCGGTTTACGAGGCGTTTCGGATCGAACCGCCGGTGCCGCTGCAGTACGGGAAGGCGAAGAAGGACTTGGTGATTGAGAGCCATGAGAATGCGTTTGTGGTGAAAAAAGGGGAGATGCTGTTTGGGTTTCAGCCGTTTGCGACTAAGGATCCCAAGATATTTGAGAATGCGGAGGAGTTTGTGGCAGATCGGTTCGTGGGTGAGGGGAGAAAAGCTGCTGAAACACGTGCTTTGGTCGAATGGTCCTGAGACGGAGGGACCAACCCTTGGGAACAAGCAATGTGCAGGCAAAGATTTCGTGGTGTTGTTTTCTCGGCTTCTAGTGGTGGAGCTCTTTCTTCGTTATGATTCCTTTGAGGTTCAAGTGGGGAAGTCGCCCTTGGGTTCTGCTGTTACCATCACCTCGCTCAAGAAAGCAAGCTTTTAGATATGAATCCTGATTTTTTAGACATTCAATAAGTGTAACATCGCATTACCACCTCATATTTCTCTTTATTTTTCTTGCTGTTTTGTCGTATAAATAATGAAAAAATATGTTTTAAAAAAAAAAAATAATGAAAAAATAGGTTATGTATTTTGGTATATCCAATTATAAATCATTTATTAATTTTTATAATGATTATTTTAAAAATAATATTTTTTATTGGTTAAAGTTATTGAATGACTGTTAAACTCAAATAATTATATCATTCATTTCATTAATATCTCGTTACCAAAGAGGTGTTCAAGAACAATTTTTCTTTAAATATTTTGAACACTGAAGACAAGTCATGACATAGTGATAAAGTTGTATCTTAGTGATTGATTAATCATAGGTTCAAATTTAGAAACAACTTCTTTACATATGTGAAAATAAAACTACATATAATAACCTTCATCTTACCTTTATATAACGAAAAATCTTCTGGTATTGAGATATATTAGTTTTTTTTTTATTTTACAAAAATATTTTGAGCTTTCCTATCTAATAGGAAAGAAAGAAAGGAGTAAGGCTTTAACCAATTACATATTCATCTGACTATAAGAAAGAAAGGAGTACTGAAAATAAAGAAGTAAGGGCTTTAACCAATTACATTTGAGTTAAGTTGAAATTTAACTTCTAATAAAAAATTTCTAACTTCATCGTGACTTTGTGTTTCGTACTATTTATCTTTTCTGGAATAATTTTCATGACAAGAGATAAAATGATACGATTTTTTTTTTTTATCAGCAAGGGATAATATATATATATATATATAAAGGGTACCAGAAGTACCAAAAGAGAATATAGGGAAAATATTAGGACTCGATAGCAGTCCAAAATGACAAAAGGTTACACCCTATTTATGCTCAGAGCATCCTATAAATAAAAGGTAACCTATTGTGTTCAAAATACTACAACATGATAACTATCCAACTACACAGTCCACTCAGTATACCAATATACCACCTACCCACAAATATATTATTCTGAGTAAGAACCAAAACATCTAAAAACAGAACCACCCAAGTTGATCACCTACACCGCAACACATAAAGCCCAGAAATGGCCCACCAAGCCTCCAACCAGATGCATGTAATATACTCAGGAAAGAAAGTCACTATTTTTGATAATAACCAAGCATGCCCCGGGACTAACAGACCATTGAGAAAAGGAGTAATCGAAGTCTTCAAGTCTACCTGCAATCCACGACCAGTCAGTGAACATTATGTTCTGTATAAGCTTTTCTATGTCATTAGAACCACCTCTAAATAAGCAAAAATTCATGTGCTCCCATATACACCACACAACAGCACTCCACAACACCAACCATTTTTGAAGTTGCTTTTTGCACAGCATGACAGATGGGAAATGTTGCAAATGCTCTCTTATGCTACTTGGAAAAACCGAGGAATAATTAAACCAACCAAGACAGAATTTCCAAATGTAAAAAGCCTCCTTGCATGTTAAAAAAAGATGGTTGCAAGATTCTTCACACTCAGAACAAAAAGGACAAGAGTAATCATTGAGAATTAATTGTATGTTTTTGCTTATGAGATTATCCCTCGTAGGCAATTTGTTGAGAAGAAGTCTCCATATCATGTGTGATGCTTTAAGGGGGATATTAATATTCCACAGCAAGGAAAACTCCTCAGATACTTGAGAACCTGTTCTTAGCTTATGTATGGACCTATAAGCCGAATTGACAGAGAAACTCCCCTCACCATTTTGTAACCACAGCCACTTGTCTTCAATTTCCTTTTTAATTTCCACCATCGATAACAAATCTTGCAGCTATTGGATTTGGGTTGACTCCCATGTGAAACAATCTCTCCTCCATCTAAGATTCCATTTCCAAACATCTCCCTCCCAAGCCCCTACACTTTTAATGAGCTCATTCTTTTGATCCGAGATTAAGAATAATCTAGGGAATATATCTAACAAACTTTGATTCCCACACCAATTGTCTAGCCAAAAATTCGTCCTCCTTCCATCTCCAATTTTCCACTTTATCATAGTGTCAAATCATTTCTCATCGCACTCACCTCCACACACTTTTCTAATGTCCCTCCACCACCAAGAAGAAAAAGAATTAGTACCTCCACTAATAAGGCCTCTCCATCCCTCGTACTTAAGTTAGTAATATCCTTCCAAAGGCTATCTTCTTGATGAAAAAGACCCCATCTCCATTTGGCAAGAAGAGATTCATTAAACATCTTGATATTCTTAACACCTAAGTCGCCCTTATTTTTAGGATAACAAACTTTCTCCCATCTATCCCAAGAAATTTTCTTTTTATCTTCTTCACACCCCAACAAAAAGTCCCTTTGCAATTTCACAACCTTTTTAACCACCCCACTTGGCATTTTAAAGAAGGAAAAAAAGAAGAGAGGAAGAGAAGAGAGCACGAAATTTATGAGACAAACCCTTGCCGCAAATGACATTATTTTTTTCCTCCAAGGAGATAATTTTTTCTTGATCTTTTGGATGATAATGTCCCAAGTAGCTTCCTTCCTTGGATTTGCACCAATCGATAACCAAAGATAGATGAAAGGTAACCTCATCAATCTACAATTCAACAACTCTGCAAAGCTTTCTAGAGAATTTCTTCTCACCCCAAAAGCACTAAAACAACTTTTAAAGAAGATAACTTTAAGGTCCGATATCAATTCAAAGCACCTCAACATGCATTTTATAAGAACCACATTTTGATGAGTTGCATCACCAAAGAAAAGTGTGTCGTCCACATATTGAAGGAGACTAACTTCCACCTTGTCATTCCCAACCAAGAAAGCTTGAAACAAATTCTTTGATGTAACTTCTCTCATTAAACCACTAAGGCCTTCTACCACCACATTAAATAAGAAAGGTGCCAAAGGATCACCTTGTCTTGGGTCTTTTTGAGGTACAAACTCCTTTGTGGGGCTACTATTGACCAACACCAAAATGTGTGTAGACACAAGGCATTGCCGGATCCAACCAATCCATTTTGCACAAAAACCTAACCTTTGTAACATATATAACAGAAAATCCCAATTGACCGAGTTGTAGGCCTTTTCATAATCTATTTTGAATACCAAACACTTTTTTCTCCTTCTTTTTGCCTCTTCCACCACTTCATTTGCCACTAAAACACTATGAAGGATGTTTCTACCTTCCAAGAAAGCACTTTGCTTCAAATCTATGACCCTTGGTAGCACTTTTTTCAATCTCTTAGCAAGTAATTTTGCTAAGATTTTATACATACATCCGACAAGGCAAATAGGCCTAAACTCACCAAGGTTTTGTGGATCATCAATTTTATGAATAAGGACAATGAAAGAGGGATTACAACCTTTTGGGAGAATACCGTTTGAGTGGAACTCTTCAAGAAACCTCCTTATATCATCCTTCAAAATCCTCCAAAAAGCTTTGATAAATTCAAAATTAAATTCATCCGGTCCGGAACTTTTTGAACTTTCACAATCCCACGCAGCTTCTTTAATCTCCTCTTCCTCAAAGCGAGCCACTAATCTCTCTCTTTCCTCAAAAGAAATTTGTTTGAAATTAACACCGTTAAGCTTTGGTCTCTCCCACCCCTCTTCCTTGAATATTTCACTAAAGAATACTCTAGTTTCCTCCCACCTTCCATCTATATGTAGGCCTCTTATCATATTTTTCCTTCTCCTCCAATTAATTGAGGAGTGAAAAAATTTTGTGTTGCAATTGCCCTCAACTAACCACTTTGATAAAATGATACGAAATAATATGAATAAAAAAAATGATACGAAATAGAGTTCCGAATTGAACGAATGACAGTTGAAAATAAAACTTTAATCATAATCCCCATTTTATATGCTGATATTATATACATCTGTGATTGGTTAAAGCAATTTTTTGTTTCCTTTCGTATCTGTTTTCTCTTACCAAACTATCAAAAGGGGAGAGAGGGAGTAGTTACTGCTATCCAAAATTATATTGGGATTGTTTTTGCTGGTAGTTTCCTTAAAATTACAACCTGTTAAACACATAGTCTTGGTACTTTTGATACATGGGTATATGGAAGGGGCTGTTTATAACATGTACATGTATTTACTAATTTTTGTATATGGGCAAGGTACCCCTTGTACCTTTTTTAATGATTATTTTATTGTTTTTAATTCACTTTGCGCATGTTCCTCATTTTGGATTTAGTTATGAATGGTGTTAAACATTTGGGTGGTTAGTTGGTTACTTTCAGCTGTCTGAAGAGAGAGCAAGCTTTTAGCTATTTTTTTTATTGACTTTGTCCATGTACGTGTAATGTGGCTTTATCTTTTTGGATTTTAGTTGGGAATGAATGATACCCCAATCATTATGCACATGGTTTCATTTACGTTTGACCTAGGTGATTATACATTACATTCGTATTTGTTTCAATTAAATTATTTTTACGTTCTTATAGCGTTTCCCTCTTCATTTGACATATATTATTTATGTGATAGCCACGAATCGGCATGCATGGAAGGCATGTTGCGCGAGTGGCGCTTACGCTTTTAAGAAGAAGAGATAAGGGTTATCCAAAGTGATTATGTAAAGAATTTTTGACCATATGAACCTAATCAACTTATATGAGATTTGAAATTTTAACTTACTTCTTTCACATTCATGACTAGACATATTTGGGTATGAAATTTGCAAACACCTAATCAATTAAGTAACACCTACATCTAACTGTGAGCCTTTGATTTTCCAATGGTTGGGGTGAGCTTTTGGTGCTTGAACGGTGGAAGTGACTTTTTGTATGATAATAAACATCATACGATTATAAAAGTTTTTTCATAAATCAAAATTAACTTTTGGACATCATTTTTTATAAAAATTAACTTTTGAATTGTGGTCTTCCCTTTCAACTGGCTAGCACTGCACCTAATATTTTTCAGACATCCTATAATTCAGAAAGGGAAGACCACAATTCAAAAGTTAATTTTTATAAAAAATGATGTCCAAAAGTTAATTTTGATTATGAAAAAACTGATTTATTCTATCTCTTTATTTTTTTTTCTTTAACGAATAACTAATTTGGATAATGCCTAAAATCAAGTATATGTAGGAGAAAAAAGTATTCCAATGAGTATAGTTTAGTGACACTTGATAACATATGCTGAGTTTGTAAAAAAGAACATGTGTTCAATCCTGTAGAACATATTTTTAGAGAAGAACAGAGACTTTAAGTGTAATTAAATTTTGAACTGAGAATTAATCTCATAGTTGATCTAAATAACCAAAACTTGTAAGAATACTTTGAAGTCTCATCGAGAAGTAAAAAATCTTAATTATGGTGGTTAGAAAAAAAGAAAAAGGGTATTCTACAATATCAAAAATACTCGGATATATATATATATATATATATATATATATATATATATATATATATATATATATATATGTTGGAGTTCTCAAAATTAATTGAGTTGAGTAAAATTAATTATAATAAAAATATTTTTTTTTGTTGTTGATAAGAGTTAGTTCAGGTTACATAACTTACAAAATATATCTATTACACTTAAAAAAAAAGTGATTATAATTTTAGCGCATTTATTTTGACCATTCATGGCTTTCAAACAACGTTTTAAGATGGACAATATTTAAAGTAAATATATGTTTTATAATTAAATAAAATTAATTCTTTTAATTTATTTTTAAAATCATTTTCAAATATAGATAAATGTTTTACCCCATTTTTTTTTTCAAAATTAACTTTTTCAATATCAATTTTTTCAAAATTAAATTTAACTAAATTTAAAAGAAACGAAACCATTACATCACAAGCAGATGGTGCAACATAATAATAGTCAAAGTTCGGCAACAGTTGGTTGACTTCTTTTACTATGTTTTTCTCATCTTGATCACTATGGAGGCGTTTGTTTTAAGGTATCCATCAAGATTTTCGGGAATGTGAACTTGGAAATATCACATTCCCAGATTTGATACAAGTTTTGTAAAAATAATCTCAGGAATAATTGATTTCCAAGAATGTAAATTACTCACAATTGTATTGTTTCTTATTCCCATGAAGAAGGATGGGTATCTTGAATTTTTATGAGAATAAAAATTATTTTCTATAATAATTACCTATCCCCCACCTCTTTCTCTCACATTTTTTTTAATTAAATATATTTTTTTTAAAATTCCTATTGTCAAACAAACATACTCATAGAAATAATATTCTTATAAATGTATAATATTCCTGGGAATGTAATCTCCAAGAATGAAATTTCATGCATTGAAATAAACACCCCTATGTCTCCATTAGCAACAAGGCTTTTTCATCAAATACCTGTATTCAAAGAACTAGGATCATCTATAATCGGGAAACTGTTCTAGCTAATTAAAAAAGTTAGTCACTTAGAAAGTGATGAACAAAGATTCAGATTTTTACTTTAACAGATACATATATATTTAGTATCCGATAATATCTTCAACATGATTGATTTTAAAGATAGATAAATGTAAGAAAATAAAATCTATTGGGAAAAGGAAAATTGCAGCCGTTAATTGAACTTTTTTTTTTCGGCCATTGAACGGTTTATATTTACCAACTTATACGTATAATTTTTATTTTGTCAAAGGTTAAATCATTTGTCACGATTGAGATCCCCAACAAAGGGATCTAAATCCGTAATTCGATGCACAATTCTATTCGAAAACTACAAACAGAAAAAACCTACCTTACTTTCTTAATCCCGTTAATTGCATAAAGCTTATTGAACAAGAGTGTGATATCAACACAACTTACACAATATGTTGTACATTGTCTTCCATTCCTTGGTCTAAATAGACCCAAGAGGTCAAGAGGAAATGACAAACGGACATCTAAACATTGGATCCGCATAACCCAAAGAAATATTTTCTATTTTTCCCTCTAAAATCAGGAGAAGTTTCTTTTCATATGAGATTTAGAGTGTGTATAGTGTAGGGTTTTTTTTTTTTTTTTGAGTTTATTTCTTTTTAAAAAAAGATAAGTTTTGGCCAAACATTGTTCATAAAAAAGTCCTTAAAAAGAAGTAACTTATTTATAATAATTTAGTATATATTTGGTTGTGTGTCGCATACATGCGGTAAAAGATATGACTTTTTGAAGCTATATATACTAGCTTTTACGTTAAACGTAAAAATATGATTTTAAAGAAAACATAATGAATTTCCAAATACACTATTAATCTAATAAAATTTTACACAATAATGTACATAATGATCTCAAACTCATAATTGTCACATCTTGTGCCAATTCTGCATTTAATAAATTTATTCTCAATTGCTTATAACAAAAAAAAAAATATTGGAACACATAACTGTATGGTCTCTAAGAAAAAAAATTTAAGTTGTCCATTCAATCGGTTTTATAAAATTAAATTTACTGATTATATTATTCTTGCAGACCCTTCTTTTATCTAAACTAGTAAAGTATCCGTGTATTCGCACGAGTCATTCATGTTTTGAGGCATATTCAAAATACATTAATTTATAAAGTTAAATATTTTAATTTACACAAATATAATTAGTTAATTAAGTTCTTTTTCGAAAGTCTAGTTCAGTTGGTTAAGCAAGGTACATGAATTATTGTAAACCCCCGATCTTCGATTTCTACGGACAAAAAAAAAGTTAAATAAATTCTAAAAAATAGTAGAAAGATTGAGAGAGAGTATTCAAGCAGAAAAAATATATTTAGTTATAGTTTCACTTATACTTCTAATTTTATTTAAAAATATTTATAAAATTGTATGAGAAATTTATTATGTATAAAAATTTAAAAATAATTTAACTTTTGTTAAATTTAAATATTTTTTTAATTTTAAAATATGAAATGATAAAATAATTCAATTATTTTACAACTATATTGTAAATGAAATTTTTTAAATTTTATAATATTATAGTTTATAAACAATATTTTAAATAATTTAAAATATAAAATTAATTAAATTAAATGCAAACTATTAAAATCAATATTACTTAAAATAAATTATTATTTTAATCTCAAAAAGATAATTCATATGTTATTAGCACTTATGTAAGATGTATTATTATAAGTGTTTAGTATTATTTTCGTCCCGTGATGTACTACGTTACTAACTATTAAGTTCTCTAATATATATATTTTTTTCTCCTTAATTAACATAATCATGCAATATTAACTAATTATAAAAAAATATTAGTTGTAACAAATACTCAAAAGACTAATATTTTTGTCCAAGTATTTTGATTAAATTTTCATTAAAGTTTTACAATGATATTATATGTCATAAGTATATTAAAAATAACAATATAAAATAAATTTAATTTCAAAATAAAGTTTTTTAATTTACAGAAAAATTATATATTTTAAAAAAGAATAATATAATATAAAATTATTTTAGTTTCAATTATGGATATAGTTTTATTTTAGATTTAAGTCAATCGTTGCATAATTATATATTCGACCAAATAAATTATAAATTAGATCAAATACGCTTATTTATAATTTGATTAATAATATTTAATTTCTAAATTAACAGAATATTATTTATATAATTCAACTTAGTAATTTAGCTTATTTATTTTCATATCTGGAAAGTTACAACATTTTTATTTAGATTGGGATTTACTTAGCAATTATGACAATTAACATAAACATAGAAACACTTCTTAGGGAAGTCCTTATTAAAACACCTACTTTGTGCTATTACACTTTTTTTGTATGGAAAAAATAGTTGAAAGATACATGTGGTCCCTATCATTAAAAAATAAAAAAATATTTAATATGATATTATTGATGAAATAATTTAAAACAATTATTTGTAATAAAAATATTCTTAATAAATTAATTTTAATATATATATTATATATATAAATTTAACATTATTATATAGATATTAATCAACAAAATTTTCGTATATGAAGTTATTAAACATAGAATCAAAATATTATTTTATAACAAATATATTAACTACTTATATTTAAATTAATTTTTAGTATAAAAATTTTAACCTCAAAATAAATATTATTCAACAAAATATTCATTTATGAAATTATTTAAAATTGTTTTATACAATTTCTAAGTAAAAATGATTTCATAAGATTTAAAAGTAAAAAAAAATATTATTGAGTCTTAGACATGCAGTTATGTTAAATACTCAAAGAAAGAGATTTGTCGTCCATAATAGTCCTACCTAACTCGAGTAGGATTGTCTCCTGTTGTGAATGATATTTGTGGTCTTTGTCATAAAAAAATTAAAACTAACTTAATTTATGATATTATTGATAAAATAATTTAAAACTATTTTGTAATAAAAATATATTTAATAAATTAATTATAATGTATTTGTTTTATATTTATGTTAAAAAGTTAACATTATTACATACATATTAATCAACAAAATTTTTGTATATAAAATTGTCAAAATATTATTTTGTAATAAATATATTAACTAATTAGATTATAATTAATTTTAAGTATACAAATTTCAACCTCATAAAATAAATATTATTCAACAAAATATTTATTTATGAAATTGTATAAAATTATTTAATATGATTTCTAAGTAAAAATAATTCAATAGGATTTAAAAGTAAAAAAAAAATACTGTTAAGTATTAGGTATGCAGTTGTGTTAAATACTCAGTGAAAAAGATTTGTCATCCATAATGATTCTATCTAACTCGAACAGAATTATTTTCCGTGAATGATACATAGTGACTCTACCATAAAAAATATTTAATTTATGATATTATTGACAAAGTAATTTCAAAAAAATTGTAATAAAAATATATTTAATAAATTAACATATATATATATATATATAACATTACAATACAATATACATATGAATCAACAAAATTTTCATATATGAAGTTATTAAACGTAGAGTCAAAATATTATTTTGTAATAAATATATTAACTAATTAGATTTATATTAATGTTTAGTATAAAAATTTCAACTTCATAATATAAATATTATTCAACATAATATTAATTTATGAAATTATTTAAAATTATTTTATACAATTTCATAGTAAAATAAATTTATAGGATTTAAGAGAAGAAGGAAAAAATTCAATTAAGTCTTAGATATGCAGTTGCATTAAATATTCAGAGAAAGAGTTTTGTCGCTTATAATGGTTATACCTGACTCAAGTAAGATCGTATCCGGTAAATAATACTTGTGATTTTTACCATAGAAAAATAAAATTAATTTAATTTATGATATTATTATGAGGTAATTTAAAACTATTTTGTAATAAAAATATGTTTAATAGATTAATTTTAATATATTTATTATTTATTTATGTAAAAATATTATTATATATATATATAGGTTAATCAATAAAACTTCCATTTATGAAATTATTAAACATAGAGTCAAAATTTTAATTTATAATAAATATATTATTAATTAGACTTAAATTAATTTTTAATTAAAAAATCTCAACACCATAATATAAATATTTATATTTATAATATTATTATAAATAAATAAATAAATTTATGTATTAGTTAATATAAATAAATAAATTTATAATAAATTCATAAAATATTAATATTACAAATAAAAAGGAAAAAGGAAAGAGAAAAGTTTAAAAGAAAAAAATAAATGAAAAGAAAAGAAAAAATAAAAAAAGAGAGAAGGAATAAACATTTAAAAGAGAAAAACTGAAAAGCTTAAAGACAAAAAATTGAATAAGATAGATAATAAAAAGGAATTTATTTTTCTATATAGAAAACATAGATTTCATAGTAAAATGATTTTATAGGATTTGAAAGAAGAAGAAGAAAATTCAATTAAGTGTTAGATATGTAGTTGTATTAAATATTCAGAGAAATAGTTTTATCCTTTATAATGGTTATACATGACTCAAGTAAAATTGTATCCTGTAAATGATACTTGTGATTTATACCATAGAAAAATAAAACTAATTTAACTTATGATACTATTGATGAAGTAATTTAAAAATGTTTTGTAATAAAAATATGTTTATAGATTAATTTTAATACATTTATTATTTATTTATGTAAAAATTATTATTATTATTATTATTATTATTATTATTATTATTATTATTATAATCAACAAAACTTCCATTTATGAAATTATTAAAAATCTCAACATCATAATATAAATATAACTTTTAATTTGTAATAAATATATTATTAATTAGACTTAAATTAATTTTTAATTCAAAAATCTCAACATCATAATATAAATATAATTTTTAATTTGTAATAAATATATTATTAATTAGACTTAAATTAATTTTTAATTCAAAAATCTCAACATCATAATATAAATATTTATATTTATAATATTATTATAAATAAATAAATTAAGGTATCATTTAATATAAATAAAAAAATTTATAATAAATTCAGAAAATATTAATATTACAAATAAATAAAAAAGGAAAAAGGAAAGAAAAACATTAAAAGAAAAAAAATAATGTAAAAATAAATAAAAAGAAAAGGAAAAAAAAGAAAAGAAAAACATAAAATAAAAAGAGAGAGAAGGAATAAACAATTAAAAGAAAAAAACTGAAAAAAGCTTAAAGAAAAAAAAAGATAATAAAAAGGAATTTATTTTTCTATATATAAAACATAGATAGTATAATAGAAAAATATAAAAACAAAAAAATAAAAAAAGAAAAGCCGGAAAGAAATGATAAAAAGGAAGAAAGAGAAAGGGGTTTGGTAAAAGACAAAAAAAAAAAATACATATGTCATTCAATTAAAAAGGGATAATGTTATCTTTTTTGCAGACTACAAAATTCTTATATAGAAAGTAGAATTAGAAGTGGTTCATCTGGGTAGAATTCTCAGTCATCAAGCAAAAATATGACAGCTTATATAAGGAAACCGGAGAGCAAAGTTTCAAACCGTAAAGATGTTGCAAGGAACCAAAGTTGTATAAGAGACTAATAGTATTCTTCAACCTCATATAGCACGCCAACACTGACAGTGACATGCATGGCTCAAAATATATAATGTCATAAGAGTATGCGCATCATCCAAAACTACGGTCTAATGCGTATGCATTCCAGATATCTATCTACACACTACACAGAACGAAAGTTCCACGCTTCTTTGCATTTTTACCGTAGCTGCACCGTTCATGGTCTCTCCGTTTTCTTTTATTTTTATTTGTTATTTGATCTTTCTTTTTCTGAATTACTCAAATGTAATAAAAAAATAAAGTGAAAATTTTGAAAAGAGAAATATTTTTTTTTATCTTAATCTGATTTTTGTAGCATTATTTAAAATTTTTGCGTTGAAAGTATAATATTAATATTGAATTTGTGTTTGAAAACAATATAAATAAACAAAAAATATGAAAAAAAATATTTATATTAGCATTAGGTGATAAAAGTTAATAATTTATGTTCAAATATAATTAAAATAAATAAAATCTTGAATTTTTTTTGGAAAACTAGATTTTTTTTTTATATTTATCTGATTTTCTAGAGTTATTTAAAATTGTGTTAAGAAAGTTATAATATCAAGATTTTGTGTTTAAATACAATGTCATTATTTAAAATATACTATCTCTCTCTCTTTTAAGTTTATAATCTCTTGGATTATCTATTTTTATTTTTAATATAAAAATAAATATATCTATTTTTATTTTTATTTTACAACAATTCTTAACCAGAGCATGTGAATGATAAGAAAACAACCCAGCAGGTTAGATTATCTTACGCTCACTTCAAAAACAAATTTTGAGTGGCAATACTCTCTTATCTTTTTGTTATCGGTGGTGTTGGCTTTCTCTATTTTCTTCTGTTCCTGCTACTAAGCTTTTCATGAATAGATTTCCCTACTTCAAGGTGATATGTGGTTCCCAATTTGGTAACACAATCTCATGGATCACAGATTCTTTCTTCAATAATTCAAAATTAACAGTAACCAAAGGTCAAAAAAATAAAAAAGGGAATGGAATAATAACAGCTACTTGTATTTTGGGAGAGTAACCTATTTGTATTAAAAAAAAAAAAAATTACCATTTGGGGCGAGTGCAAGTGAAGCTAGCAACAGGGAGAAAGCAAGCTTATTACTCTCCTAAGCAACAAATAAAAAGTAAGCAACAGGAAAAAAGCAAACAAGAAGTAAAAAGCAAGCACGCATACCCCTAAGAAGCAAGGCAAGCAAGAAGAAGAAATATGAGAAGAAAAAAGCACAAGGACAAGGCACACGAAGAATGCGTTAGGAAAGGATATGTTCAGGGCAAAATTAAGGTCAAAATAGTAATTTTATAATTTAGAAGATTTAACTCCATCTAGTACGTCCTAAATTGAGGAGAACAAAATCAAGATTAAATAGTGGAATGAAATGAATTAAGTTTTTACCTTCTATGTGATTTTTACAAATTAAAAATAGAATAACTTTCCCATTTTCCTCCATTTCACTCTCTATCGTTGATCCAAATATAATCTAAGAGCACTTCTTAACATTTGTCACGTGGATTTGGTTAATTTCTTCCATAAACTATATTTCTCCTAAAATTTCACTTTGTAACACAAAGGATGCTATCCCTGTGCAAAAGCATGTCCTTCCCACCTTAGTGAGACATGAATTCAAGTTTGTTGGTTTCCCTCCTTCGAGGTAATTCAAATGATTTACAAATAAACTATTCGATAAAAACAGAGAGCTGTCTTGGCTCAATCAAATGACTTGCTTGGAAAACTACTTGACGAAGGAGAGCTCTGCTCACTCAACCACAACTCTTGGTCTTGCACCGAGACCGGTGAGTTACTATTGGGCCTTTGCGACGACTTTAAAGTAACAGGCCCAGTTTGGAGCTTGAGGTACCCTTTACCCTTTGCCCCAACATTCCTCATTGCGGTGCTGAGTGGTTTCTCACTTTCATTTGAAGAGGAAGAGCAAGAGGACAATTCCGTTGAGGTTGCACCATTGTTGTCTCCCAATGTTGTCCACCTACTCAACCTAAGTTGCTCTAACTCTGAAGCCACTTCTGTCATCGAAGGCCTCATGTCCCTATGGAACGCAAGGCATCTGAATGCCAGCTCAGCCACCTTGTGTATGGAGGAAAGGGTCCAAGCATCACTTCTTGCTTCGGGTTCAAGGAATGGGTCTATTATCTCGTTTAAAAGCCCTTTCCCGATTCTGTCCGCGGCAAGAGAAGCTAGGTTCACTTCATTATGCGGACGTGAAAAGTCTACCACTTTCAGTCCTGTTATGATCTCAACAAGAACAACACCGAAGCTATACACGTCGCTCTTGTCAGAGAGGTGAAAGTCTTGATGGTACTGTGGATCAACGTAGCCAGGGGTCCCCTGTGGGGCTGTTGAAATGTGCGATATTTCGGTCATCCCAAGTCTAGAAAGACCAAAATCTGCCACTTTGGACCTGAAACAAAGATGATCCATAGACACTTTGAGCTAATGTACAAGTAGAGAAAGAAGAACTGACTCACAAGTATAAATGTGATAAAAAAAAAAATTATTAGATAGTTCTGAAATCATCATGTGTTTATAAATTTGACCAATTGACATATAATTAAGTTTTTTAAATTTTAATTTATGAGAAGGAATTATAATACTCGATTTTGATTACGTGTCATATAAAAATTAGTCGGAACTTTGAGAAGTATGATGAAGTATTTGCATTGTAATAGGTGTTGATATATCATTAGTCAGACCTGAAATTGTAGTCCAAAAGTATGTTGCTAGACTTGATGTCCCTGTGATAAATGGGGGGACTAATGGCTGAATGAAGATGTGCTATGGCTTGTGCTGTTTCAGTGGCAATGGTGAGTCGAACTGGCCAAGGAAGACCATTCCCTCTCTCCTTTTGCAAATGCTGACTGAGTGTTCCATTGGGCATGAACTCATACACGAGGATTTGTTCTCCGTATTCAATGGAGCAACCCAACAAGCGAACTAAATTGGTGTGGCTCACTGAGGAAAGGAGCTTGATCTCGTTCATTACTTGTTCAATACTGTCAGTGTCTCTGTGTTTTATCCTTTTGATGGCAACCCATTCATCGTTGTAGAGTTTCCCAGCATAAACAGTCCCGTATGCTCCAGTTCCAAGCCGTTGCTTCTCTGAGAAACTATTCGTGGCTTTCTCAATGTCTTTGTAGGGATAGATAGGAACGCTATTGTTGCCAGTGGCTTCGGTTAAGCGCCTTTTCGTGCTCTTTGTGACTCTCAATTTGGAGCGCCGGCGGAAGAAACAACATAGTGAACCAAGAGTAATCATCAGCAACGCACCAATAACAAACCCTGCAAAATAAGTGTCCGCAATGTTCGGTCAAAGAGTAACTATTAGTTAATTTGCATCTGAAGTTAATAAAAGTAAACGTTGAAGAGCAATAAGATAGATATGTCATATGTGGTTGATGATAATTCCTAATCCTAAACGGTTTTGGAAAGGTTACCTCCAATTAAGACAATAAATCTTGCTGTTCCTCCACATCGACCAGACATGTACTTCGCTGGGTTGCATGACGAGGCTGTGGTTACAAGCACAAATTCACATTGAGCCAGAAATGTTAAAAACTAGAGTGAACATTGAAAATAAAGTTTTAATTTGAAACCAGCAAGGTAAATGAAATGAGTTATGTTTCAATTCAGATTTCAGAACTGTTCGATGTTTGTAGTTGAGCTGCGAAATGCTTTGAAGGATTCTGTGGAAATCCTCTGACCGCTCCAAGGTTTGTTCTTTGGTTAATTTCGTTTAACAGCAATTAGCTAAGAGATTTCTACCGCCAAGAATGTCTCGCATATTTTGAGTTGAATTATAAAGATGGGTAAAAAACAATTAATTCACTTATAATTTAATAATTGAACAGTTTGGACAAAAAAAATGAATGGATTATTAACCATCCATTAATCACAGTAATCCCATTAATCCAATCCATTTATTTTTATTTTCTAAATGGATCGATGGGTACAATTATATTTAAATATGAATAAATTGGTTGAATTATGAGTATATGATTTATTTTATTGCCTCTAACTAAATATGTGACATTTTTGGCATAATTACGGTGCTTAAAAAAATACTTAATGATGTAGAGTTAGATTTGCTAAATGTTGATTTGATACCTAAGTGGATATATAAAGGGAAAGAGATAGCAAAAAAAAAAAAAAAAACAGTAATAACTATGATAAATAATTATCTAAAAAAAAACCTAAAAATTATAAAACATTCGGAACCCTATAATTTTTTCTTGATCCCGCAATATCTCAGGATTTCAGGCTAAATTATTGGTAAATCTATGTCTGAATTGTTAATGTCAAACTCAAACTTCAAATCCAGACTTAAAGGTTAAAGGCGGCTGTCTCTTTCTTCATTATTTTTTTATTTTCTACTTGCAAATTTTAAGAAAAGAAAAAGAGAGAGAATTGGAGCAATAAAAAGTTCAATTGTGAGTCATGCCTTGTCTACCGACTATGGTCACGCGGCGAGATTATCGGAACTCTTAAACAAGCATAGTTGGAACTGTAGAGTGTAGAGTGTAGAGTGTAGAGTGAGAGTATATTTTGAAGAATAAAATTACTTAAATCTAATAATTAAAAATAATAGTTAAAATTATGATATATATAATTTGAAATTAATTATTATCTGATTAATTAATTTTTAATTAGCAGTTGTAGATATATTTTATTTTTTATTATTTAATTACTAAGAATTAGGTTAATAAGAATAATTTGTAATATAAATTTATGAATAGTTTTAATTTATTTTACAGTTTTGTTAGCATAATGATAAATTTTTATCAACAAAGAAAGAAGTAAAAATTTCCCCTTTTTATCACATTTTCTTATTAATTTTGTACTTATTAGATTAAAAATATAAAATATATTTTTATAATTTAGGATGTTAAATATATTTAAGTTTTTATATAATTTTTTATAAAATGTTAAGAAGAAATAATATCATTCTAAATTTAAACCTTTTTATTATTATTATACTAAAAAATATTAATTGTAACTTGTCAGGTTAATTAATAAACTTTTACATTTATTATTATAAAAAGAAAAATTAATAGAATATTCAGTAAATCATGAGTATAATGCATTAAAAATAGTATTTTTAGCTAATATTTTTCATAAAAAATAATCTTAATTGAATGGAGAACATTCAAAAAATTATTATCCTTTATTAAAATATACTATTTTAGCAAATAATAGAGAAAAACAAACAATACTACAAACCTATTTAATAAAAGATGAGAATTTTAGGTGAAACTTCCTTTTCTTGTGGGCATCGAACTCTTCCAAGTTCCAATTTTCACATATAGACAGGGGGGGGAATATAAAAAGAATGAAAAGCCCCCCCTTATGGAGCAAATTATGAAAAGAAAATTTGACCACTTGGCTATAATTGATTAGTCTGGTTGACTTAAATTGCCCATAATCATGGCTGCTCCAATAAATTAAGTGGCACGCATGTTTCAAGTCCACTATTTCTTTTCTTTCCTTCGTTTCTTTATATTGGTTGCTGCTGCCGGGTCCTACTTGCTTCCTTTATGGCAATATTTCCGAGGGGTACTTTCGTGATTAAGAATTTACAGTTATTGTATTAATTGATGACATCTTTCCATACTTATTTGCTCATTATTTTATATTTATATATATTTTTTATTACTAGTATCTAATTATAATTATTTGTTTTATTGTTTTGCATAACCTAGACTTTAAGATAATCCGAACTCAAAAAGTATGTATCAATCATTACTTTATATTAGTATTTCTAATTCTATATTATACATACATTAGTATAAAATTGTATTTTTGCTACAAATAATAACTATTTTATGATTAATATGTATTTTTAAACTTTGCAACTATATCATGATACGATGTTATATTCTTCCAGGTCAATAGTTTTAATTTTCAATGAAATTTCAACATTGATAAATATATTTATTTTCAAAAGCAATTATCAAACTTCAAATACAAAATATGTATAATAAACTATTAGTAATAGATATAGACACAACACACAACAAAACTAAGAATTTTGTATTAGAAGGAAACATGAGTTTTGATCGTATATATATGTGTAACATTGTGACTGGCTACTTGATAATGTACAAAACAAATCATTTTCATCATGGAATTATTTCCAACAAACAGAAATAAAAGTCCGTGATCACCTCATGTCAGCATAAGAGTAATATGTAGAAAGGGATTTAAATTACCAAAGTTTGTGTAAAAATTCAAAAGGAGGCAAAGAAAAACGTTGCTTTAGCTTAAATTAAACCTCTGCATTATTTATTTATTTATTGGAGGTGAAGCATTAACTTTATCGTGAATATTATTCAGGTCCGAAAAAAAAAAGTTGTCATTATTCGGCTAGTGGCACGCTATGTTTTCAATTTTCAACATAATGCCATCTTATGAACAGGAAGGGATGAGTACAGAACAAGGTTGCATCGTGAATCATGAATGTCTAATCTAACGGATAAAAGCTAAACGAACATGCCAACATGGAAATCATTGTGCAAGAAAGTCAACCACAACAATTGGCGATAAAAATGAAAAAAAAAACTAACCTTTCCGGCAAGCTGTTCCGGCCAAAAACCCATCGCCGACGAAGCCGTCGCGGCAGCGACACCGGAAGCCGGGCTTTCCGTCGATGGGCGACTCAAGCATGGTACAATTGGCGTGATCAGAACATAGACATCGATCTCCCTGGACCCACCATCCAAGTTCGATTGTGTTTACATCCAAAGACAGAGGCGCACCCGAAATGTTTTTGATATCTGGCGATGAAAGAGACGACATAAAGTACTTGCACCCGATTTGTTCCAACACTCGGCGATCCACGAAGCCGTTCGTTCTGTTCTCGAAGTAACAGCTCAATTCGCCGGTGCCGGTGCCGGAGGCGTTGCAGCCGACGGATTGGAAGTGGGTCCGCACCAGAGTCTCCGGTATGGAGCAGGGTAAGCGCGTTTCGGTGCAGTTCTCTAAGAGGATCACGTTTCGCGAAGTGGGGGCGTATTTGTGGCTGAACAGTTGGTGAATGCTATCGAATGGGCGATCGCATTGGGCTTCGATGCTCACGATCATGTTGTCTATGTTGACTTTGACCGGGAATTCTCCGACGGAGGCTACGCCGCCGGTGCAGTTCAGGCGGATTGCGCAGCCGGAGGAGAATCCGAAAGGGTAAGGGACGGGTTTGGAGGAACCGCATGTTTGGCGGCACTCGCGGTGGTTCACTTGGGCATTCGTTATTTGAATGGAAAATACTATTAATTCGCCCAAAACTAAGATGAACAAGAGAAGCTGTTCTTGTTTATGTTTAGTGATCATAGTGGAGAATGAGAATATATAAGGAAGGGTGTTTTTCATTAGGGAAAAGTGGAAAAAGATAGACAAAAGACAAGTTTTTGTGGTTGGTCGGAGTGAGAAATATGTATTTGATGCGAGAATTTTTGTTTGTGGATGATGAGAGGATGGGAAAATACATGTGATTTTCTAGATAGGAGTGGGTTTTGATTGGGAAAACGTATGGAGGAAAGAAATGGAATTCGTTGTGAAGACTTGACTAAAGAGGGTGGAGGGTTTGTTGTTTCCACGCCTATCGCTTTCTTTGTCTTCTTTTCACATTCTTGAGAATTGAGATAATTGTTTAATGACATTAAATAATAGAAAGATGAAAAGGAGATGAGCGTAATAATGACATAAAAATATATTGTAATAAAACCGTTTCCAAACGGAATGACCCAACAACAACACGTTTTGAATAATCTTGGTGGGTGCTGAACTGCTGGTGCCGCTTGCTCACGGGTGGTCCAGTCAACATTTGAGACGGGAAAGGGATCAAGGAATGAGTGTAGGGATGATGCAACATGAATTTACAAGAAATTGTGCAACAAAAATGAAGCAACTTTGCTTATACTATTTTTCTTTTTGGGCAGTTGTAAATCGTCTTGAAACATAACCTAAGTATCTTAGAAATTACTTGTGAACAATTTTAACAAATTTACTTTTTTTTTTTATTATTAGTGGGAAAGTATTTTAACAAATTTACTTTGAGTCATATAAAAGTTGACTTGATTATAATTTTGAGTAACTGGTTTTCATATTTTTTTTAATGAAAATATAAATACTTTTTTTCCTATTAAATTACACTTTAGAGCATCTCCAACCATCGTTACTTAACGAGTTACTTATGTTAAAGTAATGTTGCATAATTTTTTTAGCATTGGAGATAATCTACGTGTCATATTGGGTTGCTTAAAATTAAACAACATTTCTTCTATAAGCAATCATTGCTTAAACTTAAAAAAATATTTTCTTTTCATTTTAATGGTAAATCATTTAAGTGTGAGTCATTTTGGAGTCATTTAAAGATGAGTCATTTAAAGGTTGCTTAAAACTATATTATTGGAACAAAATGTGTATGAATTGTTTAACTTTGATGTGGTATTGTGGGGGCCAATTAACAGCTCAAAATACATTGTTTAAATTACATTAATTGGATATGCTCTTAGTCATTTAAAATACACTCGGCTTTTAAATTGTTCTTAATTTTTTTTAAAATAAATTCAGATTATGAAACATCTTTAGATAGGATTTATTGTTTAGATATAATTAACATTTCGCGATTTCAGTCAAATTGAAAAAAAAAAACTATAAAATTATAATTAAAATAACTTGCTTTTGCCCCCAATGATGACATGGGGCACTCGCTTTCAAGAACATCTCGTGACAATAAGTTTCATTAATTTTTTATGTATAGATAAAACTTCATTAGCTTTTTTCTTTTATTTCCTTTTATATTACTATTTTCGTAAGATCAGTACTAGTATTAACATGAATTTAATTGGAATATATTAATAATATAAGATTTTTTTACAATTGTTATTTGATTTGTCTAAGATGGATATGGATGGTATGTCTGAGGTAGATTGTTAACTTAAAATTACTCTTGAGAAATATTGATTGATGTGCTTGAATGAATCAGAGTCAGAGTTCTTTTGAGGTCAATTGATACTTTGGTATAACAGAGAAGACATAAACACATGAATGATCTAACACTCATCAAGTCAATAAAAATCATTCTAGAGTGACAATGTGTATTAAAGGTTCACATGTTACAGTGATGTTAATGATATACATAGGTGTTCAAGATGAACTAGATTTCCTTGCATAGGATTCATGGCTTCTTGTGTGCGTTTATATCTTATTTTTGTATAGTGATAGGTAATTTTACTCTTGATCGAGATTTGATTTATTGTTCATTATGTAGGTTATTTTTTTATTATTGGTCTTGACCTTGATTAATCCTAATGATTTAGGGTTGACCTTACATTTGGGCCTAGGAGAGTCATTGTATGGATTGAGCTTAAGTCCAGTTTGTTACAATTGCTCTCTAACTTGATATGTATATGCTTGCGAGGAAAGTGTATTAAATTTTCTACTTGAAACTGTTGAATATATATATATATATATATATATATATATATATATATATATATATATATATATATATATATAAACTGTAATCCAATTTTTTGTTAAGAAAAACCGCCATCGTAGCAATGATGTTTCCAAATTTGATATACTACAGTTAGAAAAAAAAAATAGTACAAATTATCTTATACCGTTATTCAATGATATATGTTGACATATCATTAAAAATATTAAATTTTGCAAATATTAATTGTAATGGTTAATTATTTTGTAATGATTTTTCAATTTACGATTGAAGCAATGTAATAAAAGAAGCTTTATACAAATCAATTTTCTACCGTTTCAAAATTAAATTCTTTAAATATTTTGGATTATGGTAGTTTTGTAATTCAAATGGTTCCAAAATTGGTTTTAATTTATTTTTTTTTTTTTTTTGAAGGAATTTTTTAATTTATTTGGTTTATCACAACTTATGTAATGCTTGATTCTTACTTTCCTGGTCGTTCTTATCTGTCCATTGAGGATTACAAGAAGACCAGGCCCACTAATATGAATGCCCAACTAAGTTGTGTAGAATCAAGAGATTCGGATCCCATGCAAAATGGGTTGGGCTCGATCTCAGCCATCCCAAATATCCTACATCTCCCAGAATCAGGAAAAAAGAAAAAATATGCAGGCCTAACGTATCTGTTTCTGCATGTCATCTGACTGTCTGTAACAATTTTTTAAAGAGAAATTCCATTTATTCATAAATTTCGTGAAAAAAATATACATATAAAGAAAAATGTGTTAAAAAAATGATGGACAGAATAAAAAATAATATTGTAAAAATTTATTATATGGATAATATAATTTTTATTTTTTATAAATAAAAGAAATCTTGGACTAAAGCAAAATTGAACAACTAAAGTTTATTTTAAATGAAAATTAACATGATACATATAAACAAGCTTTCAATAGTACAACATGAATACTAGAAAGGAACCGTCAGAAAGACGGTAGCTTAAGATTGTTACAGTTTCCCAGTAAAATACATAGATATACCAAGCCCAAAAGACAAGAAGAAATCTTGTTACATTTAGAAAGGAAAGGGGTAAGATTATAATATAGTATAGTAATTTACAAGGCAGCAAATGCATCATCCACCCACTTCTTTCCCTTAGCAGATGCAGATGCAGATGCATCGGTTGTGTTGGTGGAGAATAGGAAGGCTCCGACTGCGGATCGCAACTTGTTCATCCGCTTCCGATGACGAATTCTTCGCAGAACCACTTCCTTATCGAGTTTCTCAGAGTTCCGAATTGGTTTTATGCACAACTGGCTCGTCACAGACAACGAATCTTTCTTCTCCAACTCTCCTAATTCGTCTTCCTCGGTGCCCCTCTCGCTGATATTAATTTCGACTTGCTTGCCGTTTGACACTGGACTTTGCCGTTTCACCGTCTTGGACTGGGAAGACATCTTTAATGAAAACTGACTGATTCAGAGTGAGAGCAAGAGTGGTGGCGGTGGAACGGAGGGCACCTGTATATATACTATATGAGAGGTGGTTACAGAATGAATATCTCGTTTCGGACACCATTCGTTTATTTATTACTATTTTATTGTTAAGTAAAAAAGGAAAAGGACCGTGGGATGCGATATTCGAGGTGTGGCTGGCACCGACAAGGATGGAGAATCAGGCGTCAGTATTTCAGTACCTGGGTGCTATGGTGGTTGGTTTTGGGCTTTCTTCGCCTTCGAACTGTTTTCCACTGTACGACTCACGCATCACTTCTACCTTTCATATATAAGAATCCGATTCTTACTTATTAAATTTATGAATCTAATTACTGCGTTGGGTGCGTGTACACAGTATTGATCTTATCCGGACTTTTTTACGAAAATATACCAAATACAAAAAAAAAAATTATCCAACTAAATCATGTTGCAGCAGATTATTTACTTACATAACCCAAATTATTCTTTATTATGAGAAATTGATTAGCCACAAACCAATTTTTCTTATAAATATATATATATTTTTTTGTAAAATTTGCCTATGAGAAATCGGTTGCCTCAAAACCGATTTCTCAACAGGTTTTTTCTTTCTTTCTTTTTTTTTTTTTAATTTTCTTTTTGTATTTTTTCTTTAGTTTTTAAATAGTTTAATTATTTAATTTTTATTTAAATCTTAATTAAAATAGTTTTTTTAAATATTTTTATTTTAAAATGTTAATTAATTTGTTTTTAAAAATGGTTAATTTAAATTAAATTTTATATATTTGTTGTTAATAAATGTTTAAAAAGAAAAACTAAAAAATTTAATTAAAATAAATAACAAATAATACACTGAAAATTAATAAACAACACAATATAATATTAATATTAACTTTAATTAAAATAAACTAGAAATAGAATCAATACTATGAAAATTATAAATAATATTTTTTGCTATTCAAGTTAACGATGTTGGCTTGAGCTTGTGTTTTCACCATGATTAGAACATTTGTTTTTTGAATGACCTAGAGTTTGAAACGGTTAATGTGTAAAAAGTGATTTTTTTAAAGTTTTTAGCCACGTTTTTTAACTGATTCAAGTTGCTAAAGTTGTACCGTTGG
Organism: Pueraria montana var. lobata; assembly: GCA_026413185.1. Taxonomy (NCBI): domain Eukaryota; kingdom Viridiplantae; phylum Streptophyta; class Magnoliopsida; order Fabales; family Fabaceae; genus Pueraria; species Pueraria montana. The sequence continues at coordinate 6,138,555 of CM048652.1, forward strand.
ATTCATTTACATGAAAAGTGTGGTAATGCATTATTGTTCAAACCAAAAAACCCAATATGACTAATAAAAAAATCATAAAAACTTATCATAATGAAAAACTTTAAACACATTCAAAGTTCTATTTCATCCCAATTTAACAATTATTTTTTAAAAAAAGAAAAAATTAATTATTATTCGTCAAAATAATATTTTAAAAATATTTACCAAAAAAATTAAAGAGAAAAAATAGATAATAGATTAATTAACATTTTAAAACAAAAATATTAAAAAAAAGGTATTTTAATTATGATTTAAATTAAAAAAATAATTAAACTATTTAAAAAATAAAGAAAAAAAAAACAAAAACGAAAATTAAAAAAAGAAGAAGAAGAAAATACCTGTTGAGAAATCGGTTTTGGGACAACCGATTTCTCACAGACAAATTTTAAAAAGAAAAAAAAAATACATGAGAAATCGGTTTGTGGTCAACTGATTTTTCAAAGCAAATAGTAATTTGGGTCATTTAGGTAAATAATTTGGAACATGATTTAGCTGGGTAATTTTTTTCATTTTTGGTATATTTTAGTAAAAAAGTCTCTTATCCGCATGTGCATAATCTTTTTTTTTTTTTAATCAACCGCATGTGCATAATCTATATTAATATTACTTGCTACTAAATATAAAAAAATTTAACTAGTTCACATTTATTTAAAAACTTAATAATATTAAATTTGTTAATATTTTAATTTTTTTTTTAAAATTATCTTTAAAATCATCAGGATTTATTATATTATTCTTTTTCTTTAAAATTACCCGTTCTCTCTCTCTCTCTCTCTCTCTCTCTCTCTTTATAAATTTTCAAAAGAGTGAGAGAGTAAGAGTAAGTTATTTTGAGAGCAATATTTGATAAAGTTATTTATTTTAATAATAATTTGTATAATTTAAATATTATTAATCTAACATTAAATTTGAAGTTTTTGTTTGGTTATATATATATAACATCTATTTAATTGTATGTTATTTTTATTTTATATTAAATTTAATAGAAAAAATATAATATAAGATTAACAGTAGAATGCATGTACAATATGAAAGAAATATAATAATTGAAACCAAAAGTGTAACTAAAATAATTGATCTTTAAATAAAAAAATTACAACAGTTAAAATTAATTAAAACAAATTATAATTACACAAAAATATTTTTATCCATAAAATGAAATTAAAATTTATATAAAAATACAGTATAAACATATCCATTAATTTATGTCATTTTTCAGTATTAAATATTTCAACATATAATTTTATCAAATACTTATAACTTAATAAATTAACTTAACAATTTTCGACTTCTATACAAAATAAAAAATAATTTTTAGGTTCTAGATAACAACTTTTACCTATCAATTAACTTTTCAGTTTAATTTCAGCTAACATTTTAGTTATTCTTGCCAAATATAGCCTAGGTTGTCTTAGGTGGAGATGTTTTCATTTATCAATTTATATAACAATTTATATAAAATTTGTTATAATATTGTTTTAAAAATATATTAATTTAAATTGGTACAAAAAATAATAAGACATGTAACATAATTTAGAAGTTTATAAAGCTCATGACACAAAATAGTATGGAAGATATTGATCATTAAACCTTGAATACTTGTTATTTTTTCCACTCTAGTTTTCACTTGTTTGCTTTCTCTTAACCTTTTACCCGACTCTTTATCGTGTTTATCAACATGATATCACCTTGAAGAATTTTTCTATGATGCATTGAGTTTCTTTAGAATTCATAAACTTCTTTTCTTATTTTTCCTCTCTGATCTTTCTTAGAAACTCAATCAAACATAAATAATATAGTCTTGAATTTATACATAGGAGATACATATAATTCCAATCCTAAGTCCTTCGTGTCAAAGGTTTTATTCATTTGGTAATTGAAATCTCCTAAGCTTCAACATATACACATACACAAAAGTGATTTTATGAGACCTTTAAGTGGAGTAGGTTTAATGCTTGTTGTTCATATGTGGTAGGTTACCCTATAATACTCTGCTTATCTTAGACCATTTAAATTTCATCATAAATACAAGCAGAAAGACGTGGTGTGAAAATGACTTGGAGTGGAGAAGCCTTGATGTTGGTTAGCCCAATTTGTTCAAGCATATCGACGGGTTTTCCATCATGACTAACAATATCAAACCCATGCAATAGAGTAGCCAGTGTTAGTTGCATAATTTGAAGACTGAAAAAGAGTCCTGGGCACATTCTTCTACCTGCACCAAATGGAATTAACTCAAAATGTTGACCTTTAACGTCTATGTCCTTGTGGGTTGTCAGAAATCTCTTTGGACAAAACTCTAAAGGATTATGATATAATAAGGGATCTCGTTGAAGTTTTGAAATGTTAGTCAAGAGACGTGTGCCACTTGGCACATGATATCCACCCACAGTGCAGTCTTTCGTGGACTCGTGTGGCAGACTAAGTGGTCCAACTGGGTACAAGCGCAATGTTTCCTTGATGACAGATTGGAGATACTCTAGTTTCTTCAAATCTGATACCTTTACCATCCTTTCCCTTCCAATATGTGTGTCCAATTCATGGACAACCTTATTTAAGATTCCACGATTGTTGAGAAGTAATGAGAGAGTCCAAGTCATTGTCCCTGTTGTAGTATCTGTGCCAGCTAAAATTAATGCCTGCAAAAATAATTAAAAACCTTTTTATATTTGTATAGGTACTCCTATGGTCGAGAGAAAATGACAAATTAATAACATTGATTTTTTTTTTTTAGAATATAATGTAGGTGACTTTTTTTTGGATGGCCTTGTAAGTTTTCAAAATAGATGATTTTTTTTTTCAAATTATAGACAATTTAACAAAGTTCTTCACACAATTAAAATTCCAAATATAGCAGTTTTCATCAATAATTTCAAATGTATGAATATAATAGATGGAAATTTTCTTTAAAAATGAATACATCGTCATTTAACACGAATGTGACGTACAAGTATAGAATCGAACCCTTAACATTTTAAAAAGTAAACATTTAAATTGTTAAAAAAAATAATGTATCTATATAAGAAATTATGAACACAAATTCATTTTTCATTTTTATTTTCTATCGTTAGTACTTTGTGAAAAAAAAAATGAACTACATCTAAAAATGTGTCAATTCAGTCCAACACAGTGACATAGTGGATTGAGTTAAACTTGTAAAATTTTTAAATAAGTGTGTTACTGAAAGTTAAATATTATGTTTCATTAGTATTATCTAAAAGCTTTATGCTTGTTTTTTGATTTATTATTATAGTTTTAAAACTTTTGATGAGTTCACCTATTGAAAATATTATCTCAATTGTCTGCAGTCAACTTTCACGCTTTTCATCTTGAAGTCACAATCTAAGCACCGCATATATTTCTCTTATATCTTATCCATTTTAAGGCTCATAATTTTAGGGGTGCATATTTTTTTTAATAATTCGTTAATTTTGTAAGTGTTGAAAAATAAAATTAATTTCCCCTTTTTCTAACTGCAGATAATCCACGTCCCTTTAATAAGGGTGAGTTGTGCTTTTTTTTTAATCATAATATTATTATCAAAGGTGAGTTAACTTAAACTGATTTAGTCACTTTTCTTCGCACTGGTGAGTTAGATTTGCTCCTTAATTTTAATTGCTCAGTACATTACTATATGTGGGAACATACTTTCTTAGTTCATCAAATGTATTTTTTTATTTAAATAAGTAAGAGTTTGTATATTTAAAATTAACTAATATATTGTACATATTCATTAAAATATATTACGAAATTAATTATTACAATATATAGAAAACTCCTTTTAAAGTGGACAAGAAAAAATATATTTACTTTTAATTAAATACAAAATACATAGTTGTCCTTATATATTAGTTTTTTTTGGGTACAATTTGGAAATAGAAAAAGAAAAGCTGGACTAGCCAACAGTGTATTAATTCAGTAAAAAAAGGCAAGTGGTTGTTGTATCCCTCATTTGTAGAAAAAGGAAAAAAAAAAAAAAAACCAAAGAAAGTTGTACACGACTTTTTTTGTTAAAAAAAAAGAAAGTTATAGAATTAGATTTGTACTTGTACATGTGTTGTCTGGTTTCGCTTTTTAAAGTCTCATATTTTATGCACGACTTATCTCATTTAATAACTTTTCAATGTACATTAATTCAGTAAATTTGAAATCAAATTATACCATCGAGATGAAAAAGTCCTATATACTTTTTACACATAAAAATCATATATATATTTTGTCTTTTTTATATAGCAATTAAATGTGTGAGTAACATGTTGAAAAATATTAACAAAATTACTTATTTCTGATTACTTTGATTTAAGTTTCTTTCACTATATAAAAATATCAACCGGATATAAATAGAGAAAAGAAAAACAATAAATTAAAAAAAAAAAACTGCAAAACATAAAATAAGTAAAGTTCAATTTTTAAAGGACATGGACAGAATAGAAATAAATAATTACTACCTACCAGGCATGTAGCTTTTATTGTGGTATCGGTGTCACGACCGTCAAAGTCTTCACCACCGTCAACAAGGCTAAGAAGCACGTCCATGAAGTCGTGGTTATCTTTCTCTTCACCCGAACCACACTTCCTGTTGCGTTTGTGTTCTTCGAGCCAAACCTTAACAAACCCATCTAACTCTTTCGCCGTTTTCTTCATTTCCTTCTCTTTACCATCCAAATCCAACCATCTCAAATATGGCAGAGCATCAGACACAGAGAATGAACCGCTAAGATCAAACAAGTCCCTCACCGCCTTTCGGATCCGTGCGTTCTCTTCATTCTCACCCTCATTATCACGAACGAAACGTTTTCCTACCACCGTTCTGAACATAACGTTTAACATTATGTCCCCAAACCATCTCTTCATCTCAGTTGTTACCTTTTCGGAACCTCTCTTGTTCTTCTTTAACCAAACATTGTAACACTCTTTCACTGCTGCCTTCACCTCCGACTCCATCAAGTCTTTGAGCATCTCTATTCGGTGAGAAGAGAGGAGCTCCAGCGTGGCAATTTTGCGGACGTGACGCCAATAAGAACCGTAGGGGCTGAACCCCATCATCGAAAAGTTGTAGCCCAACACTTCAAAGGCCACAGATTTTGGACGACTAGCAAAGGCTTTGTCGTTAACGGTAAAGCACTGTTTGGCCATTTCCCAATTGCTCACGACCAACGTTTTGTGAACACCGAGACGCAAGGTGAAGATGGGGCCATATTTGTCAGCCATGTTGCCCAACGTAACGTGAGGTGATTTTGACCCACCTAAAATGTGGAGGTGACCAATCAAAGGCCACGCACCACTTGCTTCTGGTGGTGATTTTCTGGTTGTAGCCGTGCGGGTTCTGCGCTTTCTGAATATGGATGAAAGAACAAAGAGAAATAAGAGCAGGCCGAAGAAGATGGTAAATGACGGTGTTGATTGCAAGAAGGGATATTGCAGGTCCATGATGTTGATTTTCTTGGATATGATTGATTATGGGCTTCTTGATAGGAATTATATAACAGAAACTTAAAGCACTTCGGTTGGCCACTGGACCACGGCACGCAAGCACCGATAGCTAGATGATCTGGAATTTAGAAAATACTTGGTGGGTGGGATGAAATTATATAAGACAAATGTTTGGCACCGGTTAAGGAAAGAAATATTTTTATTAGAAGTTAGAAAATTGTGCGGTTTATGATTTTTTTTATATTTTTTTTATAAATTTTATAATAAATATATATATTTTTTAATTTCTTAATTAGTATTATTAAAATATTAATTAGTAAGACCCATTATATAATACAACGGGTGCCTCGTGGATCATTAATAAAATATTCTTAATGAAAAATAAGAAAAAAATATTTAAAATAAAATAGAACGTAAAAAGTGTAGATCTCATATGTAACTCATATTATTTCTTCTTCATTTTTTTTCTCTCTCCCTCAATCAAATACAACATAAATAATTTTTCATGAATTTACCTTTACATACTTACCCACTGATTTATTCATAGGTAATATTTATGAATAAATCTATGAAGAAGTATCTACTATAAATTTGTCGGTAACTTTTAACTTTGTTTTTTTATGAGAATAGAAATTGTACAATAAAACCTGTGTATGTTATTTAGCAATTATATTGTCTATTTTTATATAAATCAGGTAAAAAATAGAAAAGAAAAAAATAAAAACAAAATATATAAATAAATTCAACTCAATTTTTATCTTAATTTTGTGTCGCACTCTGTTATTTGTTTTAAAAAGTTCTCCAAACCTCACAATTTTCCTCTCACTCCTATTCCAATTTTTCGAACCCCCTATTCTGATTTTAATCTCACAATTTGGCGCATACTTTCAGTTTAGACTCCTCCAAATACTACCCAACCTCTTCTTTGAAGTGAAATCTAATCTCAATTCCACGTCCTAGTTTCCATTCCTTGTATATTCAAAAATCGCAAATGCTCCATTGACAACCACAATGCTCTGACTTTCCCCTACCTTTGCTTCCCACTATGCCACAATATGAACTAAGATAAAAAAAAAAAAAAATCGACGTGAAAGTGAAAAAGAGAAAACCAAGCAAACTTGCTCTCCAAAATAGTTATATCAAGAAATAAACAACACTAAAAAAAGAAAGAATTAGAGACCATGTGGATGAAGCAAAACATTAACTAAGAGAAAGAAAGCTAAGCAACACTTTCTTGGGCAACAATTCCACATTCAATACTTTGAATCACATAGTTATCCCGAGGAAAAAGAAGCCAAGATAAAAGGAATTGCCCAACATCAAACATTTGCGTCTAGAAGAAAACATAGACCAATGTCAAATTAAAATCTCAAACACAGGTTACTTTTTTTTTTTTTTTTGAGATAAACACAGGTTACTTCTACCTATTAAATTTGGCCAACTTTGTTCACTAAGAACTATATAGGGTAAATCTAAAAGCAATAGGCAATAATTTAGTCAAGCATACCATTTGTTGTATGATATCTCGTAAGAAACTCCATTGGTTTAGTTGTACTAATGCCCATTTAGTGCCTCATCCTGACAACATATAACGAGCTCATTAGAAAACCACACAACCAATATAAGTAAAAAAAATTCAATTTGGATAAAAGAACAAACTTTAGCATAATTTTTTTTGACGGTGAACTTTAGCATAATTTTAAGGGTGAACTGTCACTTTGATTCAGTGTCACTTAGGTTCTTGAAAGTATAAAACTGTCAATTAGGTCCCTGAAAGTGTGATTTGTTTGTCACTTTAGTCATTCCGTTAAAAAACTTTCTTTAAAATTAACGTTTGTGCTTATATTACATGCTATCTAACTACGTGACAATTGACGGTGTACACGTGGATAACATGTCACGTAGGCAAATAGCGTGTTAAGTAGACACGAACGTTAATTTTAAAGAAAGTGTTTTTTTATCTAAAGGACTAAAGTGACAAACAAATTGCACTTTCAAGAACCTAATTGACAATTTCATACTTTTAGGTACCTAAGTGACAGTGGATTACACTTTCGGGTGCTAAAAAGGTAGTTTACCCTAATTTTACCATGGTAGATAACGAGTTTTTAATACAGTGCATGGCTTTCAGCATCATCTCTAGAGAATCAGTAGCCACCATTTTGACGATTAAAAGGATGTAGTTAAACTATAGAATCACATAAAACCATGTTTGATCATTTTACATACAATACATACATACATAATAATAAAGTCAAGACACTTAAATTTGCACATCTGATACTTCTCATTTGTTTTTTGAACAAGAAGTGCAACAACGTGCTTCATACCAAATTTTCTTCAAAAATTTGACTTTAGATTTTGCAGTCTTGGTCTCATACAACACTTTTACATGATCAACCAAATTTTCTTCTTCAAAAATTTGACTTTAGATTAGTCTCATACAACACTTTTTCATGATCATCCACTTGTGCCTTTAATCTCTATTTCTCAGACTGTAAGGTCTCTCTACCTTTAGATTGAACATCTTTGCCTCTATATTACTTATCTAGTTATCCTCAATCTATTTTGGAGCTCCATCACTGCGCTGCTTCTTGCCCTCCAAAACATCAAGACTTGTTTCCCTCTCTTGAAGCATTCAGACCATGCTCCTGAGTTTCTTGATCCCTTTCTCATAATCATCATTCTCAAGACTTGCATATGCAATACGATATCCTACTTTTGACCTTGGTGTTTCTACCTTTTACTTAAAAGAACTACCTGCATGGTGGCTCCAAAGTCAGGTTCCTTAGTAAGATCATTAAATTTAGGTAGGAGGAACTCATCTTTCTCTCCACTTTGTTTAGTTATTGGAGAAAGACCGATTAGGGAATTTTAATCACCTTGTTAAAGCAAGTTTCTTCCTGGTATATAAAAGACATTTAATAATCCTATGTTAGTTGAACAAAAGAATCTTAGCAAATTTTTTTTCTCAAATTTCAGTGTCTATTCAATAAATTGCAAATTACGAGCAGATGATATGTCATCGAAAGATCATAGCTACGTTTTGCACTAGAGTATCTCAGACACCATAATGAAAATAGAGAATTGAAGGATCAAGTTAAATTTTAGTTGGCTTTGAAAAAATTTATCTACTCCTTGTACTAGTTTATCTCTGTTTCCCCACACAAAAAACTCAACGCAAATATTGAGAGGGAAAAACAAAATTTTGCAGAAATATCTGAGCAGAAGCTCACAAACGTTTTTCATATATAGCACATGAATTCAATGGGAAACCAACAAAAATTGAGATTTTTTTCTTTCATTTTTTTTCTTTAGTAAATGAAAACAAAATAAAAAATCATAGACTTATGGTTTTAATTTCTCAATATTCATGTTATTAAACTTCCAAATTCCAACCAAATTAGATAATAAACAAGTCAACAGATGTAACAAATCTAGATGGGAAAAATGAAGTAAAAATTATACTCAACCGAGACAATCAATAAGAGAAAGTTGAAATAACAACCAGAAAGCTACTATTTTCTCATCTAACTTACAGTATCCAAAACATTTTCCTCTGAAATTTTTTGGAAAAACTAGATGCATTACCTCTTCCTAAATTAACTTCGCTCCCATGACCCGAAAGGACATTATACATACAAAACTTCTCTTAGATTCATCATCCGAAAAAGAAAAAAAAACGATGTGAGAGTAGAGAAATACAACAGAGGAAAGAGCCAAAAAACCAAACCACATTTCAGTTCAGGAGAACAGACTTAATACCCTTAGCTGCAAGAGGCATATCCACTGACCCCCAAGAGGGAAAAGTAGCTTCTCAATCGCGCCGATTCCACCCATTCACATTTGAAAATGGACGATAAGATGCATGAAGCGAGCATATGTGTGGTTGTGGTGACGCGTGAGGCTGATACTAAGGATACACGTCATTCCAATCCTAAGTCCTTCATGTGAAAGATTTTATTCTTTGAGTAGTTGAAACCTCCTAAGCTTCAACATACACACACACATACACAAAAGTGATTTGATGAGAGGTTTAAGTGGAATAGGTTTCATGCTTATTGCTCATACATGGTAGGTTACCCCAATACTTTACATTGCATTTGACCATTTAAATTTCATCATAAATATAAGTAGAGAGCCTCGGTGTAAGAATGACTTGTGTGAACCCGTAAAGCCACTTTGTGGCATAAGTCAAAAAAGGCTTGGAGAAAAATTTCAACTCTACTATGCTAGGCTGTAAAATTAGTTGGAAGGGTAGAAATTTTGTTGTAACATTTAATGCATATGCTCCAAGCTTTGCTTATAAATAGCAAGCCATTTTACACATCTTTACATCCCACTACAATTGTAGTAATCTTAGAGAGAGAGGTAGCAACACTAGTAGTGTGTGTGTTCTCCTATTGTAAGAGAGAGTGTAATTGTTCTCTCCTTATAGTTAGAGAGAGGTTGTAATTTTCTTCCACTTAGTAAAAATATTTCTCTGGTCTTGCCCGTGATTTTTTCCCTTATTCGTTGAGGGTTTTCCACGTTAAAATATTGAGTGTCAATTCTTATTTTTCGCATCTCTTATTTTAGTTGCGAGTTATTATTTTGTTACTCTGGTACCCAACAGTGGTATCAGAGCCAATAGGTTCTGATATTGTTCCGCTGTGATACACGCTGGTATAGTGCCGGAGAAAATTCTTAGTATGCTCTGTGGTTGCGGTATAGTCTGATCTACCACATCAGAAAAGAATTATTCTTGTTACTGGATATAGAGTGAGGTAGTGTGAAAGTGCATGTCTAGGAAAGTTCTGGCTAAGGAAAGACTTGGTATTTAAGCGTGTCCGTTGGTGACCCACCTCTCTTTCCTGAGAACTTACCTGGTGCACTGGTTCACGGTCTACAGTCATTGTTCCAGTAGGTGGTACTATATACGGTGGAAGTTGTGTAAGTCAGTTCTTTAGTGTGAAACCATGGCAGCAAAATACGAGATTGAGAAGTTCAACGGGAATAATTTCTCCCTATGGAAATTGAGGATAAAAGCAATTTTGAGGAAGGACAATTGTCAAGATGCAATTGAAGGCAGACCTGCGGAGATCACTAATGAAAGGTGGAAAGAGATGGATGACAATGCTGTTGCCAATTTGCACTTAGCAATGACGGATTCGGTTTTGTCCAGTGTTGCGGAGAAGAAGACCGCGAAGGAGATTTGGGATACTCTCCACAAATTGTATGAGATCAAGTCACTTCACACCAGAATATTCTTAAAGAGAAAACTCTACACTCTTAGAATGAGTGAGTCCACTTCAGTGACGGACCACATCAACAATCTGAATACTCTATTCGCTCAACTTTCTGTGTCAGATTTCAATGTAGAAGAAAATGAGCGGGCAGAGCTTCTACTTCAAAGTTTACCAGATTCGTATGATCAACTCATCATCAACATAACAAACAATAATATTGTCGGCCGTCTAACCTTTGATGATGTTGCCGGAGCTATTCTTGAAGAAGAATCCAGGCGAAAGAATAAGGAAGATAGGCTGGAAAATTCCAAGCAAGCAGAAGCTTTAACGATGACGAGAGGCAGATCAACGGAACGTGGCTCTAGTGGGAGTCAAAATCATGGTAGATCAAAGTCTCGAAGAAGGAAGAACATCAAATGCTACAATTGTGGCATGAGAGGGCACTTGAAGAAAGATTGTTGGCACAAGAAGAATGGAGGAAAGAATTTTGAAGCATCAACCTCTCAAGGTTGCGTTGCAAGTACCTCAGAAAATGGAGAAGTCTTGTATAGTGAAGCAGCAATTAGTTCTAAAGGCGGAAGACAACTTCATGATTATTGGATATTGGATTCGGGTGCAACCTGACACATGACTCCACGTCGAGATTGGTTTTGCACTTATAAACCTATCTCGGAAGGATCCGTGTTTATGGGAAATGATCATGCCTTGGAAATTGCTGGAGTCGGTACTGTCAAATTAAAAATGTACGATGGTACTGTTCACACACTTCAAGGGGTACGCCATGTGAAGGGCTTGAAGAAGAACTTATTGTCTGTTGGACAATTGGATGATCTTGGGTGCAAGATCCATACTGAAGGTGGGATCTTAAAGGTAGTGAAAGGCAATCTTGTAGTGATGAAAGCTGAGAAGATCACAGCTAATCTATACATGCTTTTGGGAGATACGTTGCAAGAAGCAGATGCATTAGTTGCAACAGCAAGTCAAGAAGAAGCAACGATGATGTGGCATCGTAGACTTGGACATATGTCAGAACGAGGCCTGAAAGTCCTTGCGGAACGTAATCTCTTGCCTGGGCTCAAAATGGTCAATTTACCGTTTTGTGAGCATTGTGTGATAAGTAAGCAACATAGGTTGAAGTTTGCTAAAGTAACTACTAGAAGCAAACACATGCTAGACTTGGTCCATTCGGATGTGTGGGAATCACCAGAAGTATCCCTGGGAGGAGCAAAGTATTTTGTATCATTCATTGATGATTATTCCAGGAGATTATGGGTGTACCCAATTAAGAAGAAGTCATATGTGTTTCCAGTATTCAAGGAATTCAAAGCACAAATGGAGCTTGAAGCTGGAAAAAGAATCAAGTGCTTGAGGACAGACAATGGAGGGGAATATGTAGATGGTGACTTTTTAGCATTCTGCAAACAAGAGGGTATTTTAAGAAAATTCACAGTTCCACATACACCTCAGCAGAATGGTGTGGCAGAGCGGATGAACAAAACTCTCCTAGATAGAACAAGAGCTATGCTGAGAACAACAGAAGTAGCCAAATCTTTCTGGGCAGAAGTAGTTAAAACCGCATGTTTTGTGATAAATCGATCACCATCAACAGCGATTGGTTTAAAGACGCCGATGGAGATGTGGAAAGGCAAACCAGCTGAATATTCTTCCTTACATGTGTTTGGATGTCCTGTGTACGTGATGTACAACTCCCAAGAAAGAACAAAGTTGGATCCAAAATCCAGGAAATGTATATTCTTGGGTTATGCTGACAATGTTAAGGGGTATCGCTTGTGGGATCCCACTGCCCGCAAGGTTGTTGTTAGCAGAGATGTAATTTTTGGAGAAAATGAATTGCAAAGTGAGCAGAAAAATGACAGCACTACCAAAGACACTACTATAATGCAGATAGAGAAGATGTCTGGAGAAGATGACTTTTCTGAAGTAGAACATGAGCATGAAGAATAAGAGCCAAATGAGGTCAATGACGGAGGAGGCCTTCGACGATCAACAAGACAAAAATCTAAACTAAGTTGGCACTCACAGTTTGTCATGGCAAGCCATGATGCGTACTGTCTTCTAACTGAAGAAGGAGAACCATCAACCTTTCAAGAGGCCGTGAGCAGTTCGGATGCTTCTCAATGGATGGCAGCAATGCATGAAGAAATGGAAGCCTTGCATAGAAACAAGACATGGGAATTTGCTGAACTTCCAAAGTGTCGAAAAGCCATCGGAAACAAATGGGTATACAAGATCAAACAAGATGGCAATGATCAAGTGGAACGATATCGTGCAAGATTGGTGGTCAAAGGATATGCTCAGAAAGAAGGTGTTGATTTCAATGAGATATTCTCACCAGTTGTTCTATTGACAACAATTAGAGTTGTTCTGGCTATGTGTGCTGCATTTGATTTACATCTTGAGCAACTTGATGTAAAGACTGCTTTTCTCCATGGAGAACTTGAAGAGGAGATATATATGCTCCAATCGGAAGGCTTTAAAGAATAAGGAAAAGAAAACTTGGTTTGTAGGTTGACCAAATCTCTGTACGGTCTAAAGCAGGTGCCAAGATGTTGGTACAAGAGATTTGATTCCTTCATTATTAGCCTTGGTTACAACAGACTGAGTTCAGACCATTGTACGTACTACAATAGGTTTGATAATAATGATTTCATCATTTTGCTGTTGTATGTGGATGACATGTTGGTGGTAGGCCCCAACAAAGATCGAATCCAAGAATTGAAGGCAAAGTTGGCTAGGGAGTTTGATATGATGGACTTGGGACCTGCAAACAAGATTTTAGGGATGCAAATTCATCGAGACAGAAAAGATAGGAAGCTTTGGCTTTCACAGAAGAATTACTTACAAAAGGTCTTGCGGCGCTTCAACATGCAAGACTGTAAGCCAATTTCTGCCTCATTTCCTGTCAATTATAAGTTATCCTCAAGTATAAGTCCTAGCAATGAAGCAGAGAGGATGGAAATGTCTCGAGTACCGTATGCATCAACGGTGGGAAGCCTTATGTATGCCATGATTTGTACAAGACCAGACATTGCACAAGCAGTGGGAGCGGTTAGTAGGTTCATGGCAGATCCTGGTAAAGAGCACTGGAGCGCTGTTAATAGAACCCTTAGATACATCAAAGGATCCTCGGATGTTGCATTATGTTTTGAAGGACCAGAATTTATTGTCAGGGGCTATGTTGATTCAGATTTTGCAGGTGATCTTGATTTGATAAAAGAAAGTCTACTACTGGCTATGTGTTTACACTTGCAGGAGGGGCAGTGAGCTGGTTATCCAACTTACAGACTGTTGTAGCTTTGTCTACTACAGAAGCTGAGTACATGGCAGCTACCCAGGCATGCAAGGAAGCTATTTGGATTCAAAGGCTATTGGAAGAACTTGGGCACAAGCAGTAGAAGACTACTGTGTATTGTGACAGTCAAAGTGCCTTGTACATTGCAAGGAATCCAACCTTTCATTCCAGGACAAAGCACATAGGTGTTCAATATCACTTTGTTAGAGAAGTAGTAGAGGAAGGAAGCGTGGACATGCAGAAGATTCACACTAAAGATAACCTAGCAGATGTGATGACGAAGCCTATCAATACAAACAAGTTTGTATGGTATCGATCCTTATTTGGCCTATCAGAAACGTAAGCAGCAAGGAAATGGAAAGATAAAGAGATATTTGAAAACTCACAAAAGTAGCTTTAAGTGGGAGGTTGTGAACCCGTAAAGCCACTTTGTGGCATAAGTCAAAAAAGGCTTGGAGAAAAATTTCAACTCTACTATGCTAGGCTGTAAAATTGGTTGGAAGGGTAGAAATTTTGTTGTAACATTTAATGCATATGCTCCAAGCTTTGCCTATAAATAGCAAGCCATTTTACACATCTTTACATCCCACTACAATTGTAGTAATCTTAGAGAGAGAGGTAGCAACACTAGTAGTGTATGTGTTCTCCTATTGTAAGAGAGAGTGTAATTGTTCTCTCCTTATAGTTAGAGAGAGGTTGTAATTTTCTTCCACTTAGTAAAAATATTTCTCTGGTCTTGCTCGTGGTTTTTTCCCTTATTCGTTGAGGGTTTTCCACGTTAAAATATTGAATGTCAATTCTTATTTTTCTCATCTCTTATTTTAGTTGCGAGTTATTATTTTGTTACTCTGGTACCCAACAACTTGAAGTGGAGAGGCCTTGATGTTGGTTATGCCAATTTGTTCAAGCATATCCACAGGTCCCCCATCAAGGGTTACAATGTCAAATCCATGCAATAGAGTAGCTAGTGTTAGTTGCATTATTTGAAGACTGCAAGAGACTCTTGGATATATTCTTCTACCTGCACCAAATGGAATCAACTCAAAATGTTGACCTTTAACATTTGTGTCCTTGTGGCTTGTTAAGAATCTCTCTGGGCAGAACTCTAAAGGATCAACATATAATAAGGGATCTCGTTGAAGCTTTGAAATGTTAGTCAGGAGACGTGTGCCACTTGGTACATGATATCCGCCCACAATGCAATCTTCCATGGATTCTTGTGGCACATTAAGTGGTGTAGCTGGGTACAAGCGCAAATGTTTCCTTGATGATAGATTAGAGATACTCTAGCTTCAAGTCTGATACCTCTAGCATTTTTTCCCTCCCAACATGTGTGTCTAATTCATGAACAACCTTATTTAAGATTTCATGATTATTGAGAAGTAATGAGAGAGCCCAAGTCATTGTTATTGTTGTAGTATATGTGCTAGCTACAATTAACTAATTAAGGCCTACAAAAAAAATCAAAATCCTTTTAATATTTTTTAAAAAAAAACTTTTTATATTTGTATAGGTACTTCTATACCAATTTGGTTGAGAGAAAAATGACAAAATTGATAATGGTGAAATTAGTTTTTTCTAGAAATGTAGGTGATTTTTTGGGGTGGCCTTCTTGTAACTTTTCAAAGTAGATGTTTTTTTTTTTAAAAAAAACTATAAACAAAATTTAATAAAGTTCTTCACTCAAACATAAAAAAAAAAGGTTTCAAATATAATTTTAATTTTTTTTAAAGGGTTTCAAAGATAATTTTAAAATTTATGAATACAATAGATGGGAATTTTTCTTCAAAACTGAATACATATTATCATTTAACACTGTAAAACACACAAGTATAGAATCGATAACCATTAACATTTTAAAAAGTAACCATATAAATTTTTAAAAAATAAATGCATCTATATGAGAAATTATGAACACAAATGAAATTTTATTTATTTTCTATCTTCTTTTTGTGTGAGTGAATAAGATTTTTTTTTAATTTAAAATTAATTAATAAACAAGGATAACTGTATATTTTGTATTAAATTAAAAGTAAATATATATTTTCTTGTTCACTTTATAAAAGGAGTTCTTTTTCTATATATTGCAATAATTAATTTCGTAATATATTTTAATGAATTGTTTGTGCAGTATATATTTTTTACTAACTATAATTAACAAACAATAAACATTTCTTACATACTTATAATGTTTAATTTCTGTGCATTGTGATTTTTTTTTTATCTTGTTAACTAATTAAAAATTATTATTAATATAATTTTAAAATCTTTATTTAAAATTAACAAACTTATCAAACATAAAAAATTATGAAAAAAAAATCTCTTACATTATTAATGCATAAATTATTTACTCTACTTAAAAGAAGGACCTTTCAAAAAAAAAAAATTAAAAAATGGACGATGGACTAATCAACTCCAATTACATAATCACTAGTACTAGTACTAGTACTGTAATGACCGGTACATACAATTAAGAAAGAAATAGTTTATGAATTTAAAAAAACGGTGATAATTTTGTGACTGAGAGATTAATGGTGATAGTAAGTAACTTACCAGGCATGTAGCCTTGATGGAGGTATCGACATCGCGACCATCAAAGTCTTCACCCTCCTCAACAAGGCTAAGAAGGGCGTCCATGAAGTCGTGGCTACCCGAACCACTATTTCTGTTGCGTTTGTGTGTTGGAGCCAAACTTGAACAAACCCTTCTAACTCTTTCGTCGTTCTCTTCATTTCCTTCTCTTTACCATCCAAATCCAACCATCTCAAATACGGTAGAGCGTCAAAGACACCGAAAGACCCGCTCACACTACAAGAAATTCGCTAATTAGCGAGGGATGTTATTCCCTCGCTACTCCCTCGCAAAATAGCGAAAGCATAGCTAGGGAAATGCTACCTCGCTATTCCGCCGCTATGTAGCGATGGATTCGCGAAGATCTATTAATCCCTCGCAACTCCGTCGCCAAATAGGCAAATAATTTAGTGAGGGATAATATCCCTCGCTAAATGCATTACAAAAATGTAAACACAAATTTCTTACTTAGCGAGGACATATTTCCAACGCTATTCCCACGCTAACTTGCGAAGGTAATATCCGTCGCAAATCTGTCGTTAAATATTTTAGTAAATTAGAATGTATTTTAGCGAGGGAATGTTCCTCGCAAATCCTCCGCAATTTTGTGAATGATTTTTTCCCTCGCAAATATGCCACAAATGTAGAAACAGTTTTTAAATTTGGCGAGGGAAGTTTTCCCTCGCAATTCCCTCGTTATGGTTATTTAATTCTGTTAAAATTTAAGTATTTTATAATTAGATGTAGTGTTATAAAAATTGAATCGATCATCAACTCGGTCAATTGGTTAATGATTGAACTGGTGGATCACTAATTGAACCGCATGACTCGATCTCTATTAAAAAAATTTAAAATTTAAAACCCTATCTTAAAAAAGCCCAAAAAAAATCACATCACGAATTAATATAATTTCACTCTAAAGCTGATTAGTTTTATTATTATTATTATTATTATTATTATTATTATTATTATTATTATTGTCTCCATATGTTAGGATTGAAATAAAAAATAGAAATAAGAGAAAATAAAATGGACTTCGTATGTTTTGATTAAATTAATATATATGATTGAAATAAAAATAAACATTATAACTTATAAATATGTTATTATACCAGTTTTATCTGAAAAAAATGATGTGGTGCACTCTCGAGAGTGCTTGCTTATGTCTTCATATGTTTTGATTAAATTAATATATAATATATATAATTTTTAAATTAAAAATACAATAAAAGTTATTTTTGTCATATTTATTTTAATATTTTGCATTGCAATGATTATTAGACTATTAAAACATAACATATACTAGTGTTTTAACTCATGCTATGCGCATTCTTATTAAAATTTTCGTTACCTTATTTATATAGTCAATAGAAAGAAATTTAAAAAAAAAACAAAGAATTATATAGCACATTGAAAGAAATTTTAAAAATGAGATAATTATAAAAGAAATTAGAAACTATAAAATTAAAAAAAAAATAAAAATAAGGGAAGATGTAACAATGTAACTTTAATTTTTTAATATTAACTTTGAAAATTGAAAAGTAAATTGAATTAAGGATTTAGAATTATTGACTAAAGAGAAAAATCTTCAGAATTAAAAAATAGAGTTAGAAAATTTGATAAAATAAATATTAAAAAAGCAATAGATTAGAGAGTATAAAATTTGAAAAAAAAATTATATAGTACATCGAAAGAAATTTTGAAAAAGAGATAATTATAAAAGAAATAAGAAACTATAATTTTTAAAAGAAAAAAAAGGGAAGATGTAATGATGTAACTTTAATTTTTTTAATATTAAATTTAGAAATTGAAAAGTAAATTGAATCAAAGATTTGGAATTATTGATGAAAGAGAGAAATATTCGGAATTAAAAAATAGAGTTAGAAAATTATATAAAAGAAATATTAAAAAAAACCCAAAAGATTAGAGAGTATAAAATTCGAAAAAAAAAATTATATAGCCCATCGATGTAAATTTGAAAAAGAGAGAAATCTTCAAAATTAAAAAATTAAGTTAGAAAATCATATAAAAGAAATATTAAAAAAAAAAAGCCCAAAATATTAGAGAGTATAAAATTTGAAAGAAAAAAAGAATTATATAGCATATCGAAAGACATTTTTAAAAAGAGATCATTATAAAAGAAATTAGAAACTATAATTTTTAAAAGAAAAAAAGGGAAGATGTAATAATGTAACTTTAATTTTTTTAATATTAAATTTGGAAATTGAAAAGTAAATTGAATCAAGGATTTGGAACTATTGATGAAAGAGAGAAATCTTCGGAATTAAAAAATAGAGTTAGAAAATTATATAAAAGAAATATTAAAAAAAATCCAAAAGATTAGAGAGTATAAAATTCGGAAAAAAAATTATATAACCCATCAAAATAAATTTTGAAAAAGAGAGAAATATTCGAAATTAAAAAATTAAGTTAGAAAATCATATAAAAGAAATATTAAAAAAAGCCCAAAAAATTAGAGAGTATAAAATTTGAAAGAAAAAAAGAATTATATAGCACATCGAAAGAAATTTTTAAAAAGAGATCATTATAAAAGAAATTAGAAACTATAATTTTTAAAAGAAAAAAAAGGGAATATGTAATGATGTAACTTTAATTTTTTTAATATTAAATTTGGAAATTGAAAAGTAAATTGAATAAAGGATTTGGAACTATTGATGAAAGAGAGAAATCTTCAGAATTAAAAAATAGAGTTAGAAAATTATATAAAAGAAATATTAAAAAAAAGCCCTTTTGAAATTATTGAAAAGTAAATTGAATTATAGATTTGAAATTATTTAAAATAAAAGTGAATGTGAGAAAGAGTGGGGAGATTGAAGCAATGAGAGGAGAAAATCTTCTAGTCATTTATATATACAAGGAGATTTTAAAAGTCCTTTCAAGCACCTAATCTTTCCGCATAATATATATTATATACTATATTTGTGAGCATTATATCAACTAACAGAACTTGGGTCAGTGGCAACGTTGGTTTCCTCCTTATTAGGGTAATGGGTTCGAATCCAACTTCTTGTAATTTTGCATTAGGTTCAGAAAAGACAAAATTCATGTTATAAAATAATAATAATAAAAATAAAAAATAATTTTTTATTATTATTATAACTAAAGTTGACCCGCCTAATGCGGAGAATATTGTGAAAATTATTTTTTCAAATAAAAAATTAATTTAGAAAAAAATAATGTATAAAAATTAACTTCTTATTTAATAAGGGAGGTCCTTGTATATGTTTATCTATCAGTAATATTAAAATTTAAAAGCGAAGTGTATTCATAAAAATAATTGTGAATTATTTAATTAATTATAATTTTATTAAACAATTTCTAGTAATATATGTGTATAGGATGACATTGGAATGACCATCTATAAGTAATAGTGTTATGAATTTACCAAAGTCTATGAAGAGTAACAACATTTGGTGCTTGTTCTTTTTTTAATTTAAGAGTGTTGAGTTGTAAAATATATATTATATCATGGGTGCTATATATAGTGGGAAAGTTACTCAAGTCTCCTACCGTGGGAAAGTAACTACCCACTGTTAGATCTTTTTTTTTTGTAGAGCTATGGTTGAAAATTTATTTATTTTTTCTTATTTTTCTTTTTTACTTTTTTGCCTTCTTTTTTCCTTATTTACCCTTCTTTATTAATACAAGTTCAATCAAAACCCTAATCCATCTACCACTACTTGACCTTCCCGATCACTGTGAACAACCATGTGTACGACGCCATCAACCTTCCTCTTCCACGAATGACCACAAAACACTTAAGTAGACATTATTATACTTTTATATGTTAATTAGCGTAATAGTTAATTGATAAAAAAAAACATACACTTAAGTAGAATACAATAAAGAAAAAAAAATGATAAAAAATTAAAAATAGTTTATATGGAGAAAAAAAAAGAGTGAGCAAGGAGATTAGAGAAAAAAAGAAAGATTGATGGGCACGATAATACATGTGAATGAGTGAAAAATAAATAAATAATAAAATTCTCATTTATTTTAAAAGGGTAATAAGGAAGTTTAATAAATATTTTAAGGATAAAAAAGAAATAAAATGTAAAAAACTAGAAGCTAGAAGTTAGCGTTTTAAAAAATGCTAGCAAAACAAGCTTTTCAGCTAGTAAAAAAAGCTAGAAACTAACTGAAATGACTTGCCGAACATAGCCTATATCAATAATTAAGAAAAGTTGTAGGGTACCTTTTAATAGCTTTTATCAATAATTAAAAATAATATTATATCACTCTATAAATTATTTATCACAAATTGAAAATATAATTTATGTGTTAAAAAATATATTTATTACAATATTTAATTATAATATAATTTTTATATTTAAAAATATTCATTTATTATGAATGTTATTTTAGTAAAATAAACATTTATTCTATGTAATGTACATGCTATAATAATAATAATAATAATAATAATAATAATAATAATAATAATAATAATAATAATAATAGTAATACATTTTTTTAATTATATTTTTTAAAATAATATAATAGCACACACTTGTTAATTTTAATTCTATACTATTTTTATATCAAACTTAATTTACATTTACTTAATTTAGAAATATAAAATATTATTTGATATTTATCATTTAAATAATTTAATAATATATTTTGCAAAAAAATATATTATATATTATTTGTGGTTTGATCCAAATTGTCTACATGTTTTGATCCGGATTATATATAAAAATATAATATATATATATATATATATATATATTATATTTTATATAATATATTTAAATATATAATATCTTTTTATGAGTATTTAAATATATAATATAAAAATATAATAGTTGAAACTTGAATTTCAAAACGCTGAGTTACATTGAATTTCAAAACGTTGAGTTACACATTCACGAGACCCAATTTGCCCCCTTTTGTTCTCTGCAAGGGTTCACGCAGTGAGAAGCACTAGCCACTCCCTCTCTGCTAGGGTTCACGCCGCATCAGTACGCGGCTACCTCCATTCCAACTCCATTGCACGTCGCCACCTCTGCTCTGCTGAGGTATGTTTCCCCTTCTTCTCGTCATCTAAGTCATCAATTGATTCTTCAGTTTTTTAATTGATTTGCAGTTTTTGACTTGCTTCTTTTCTCTCGTCATTGCTCCTCGCAGCTGGTGCTCGGTGCTGCTCGATTGGTCATCGCAAGTGCCTGTCAAATTAGAACGCAACACAAGTGAGGGTTAGTTCAATATAATGCTTTCTCTTGAATTAACCAATTTGAAGAAGAGAGTGTAATCTGTCAATTTCTTGTGAGTATAATATTTGAAGAGAGTGTAACTTGTTTGATTCAATTTGTCAAAGTGTTTAACTCATAATGTAATGGTTATATATTTCCCCTATCAAATCTGTCATATTATACTCATTTGGTAATGAGACATTTTTCAATGATGATCAATTGAAAGAACTAGCCATCGGATTGGAACACATTGCTTTTCTTTTCAAAGTTCACCGATCTTTATATACATTTCAATTCATAAATCACCCAATATTCCAGTTATTCATTCATATCCTTGTCCATTTAGAGACATATATTACCAATAACCATTTTGAGTCCATTAATGGTTTCAAAATCTTTGGGGAGCTAGGTTAGGGAGAACCAACATAGAGAGACAATTTCTCCCCTTTCAGCTTCACCTGTACACTGCACCACACTCTCTTTGTTTTAACTGCCATCACCACTGCTAGCACCTCCATTGCCTATACTAGCCATAGAAATAGCTTATCAATCAGGGTCCCAGAATGGCAGAAACATTGTGCATTGGGCTATTAATTTTATAAACTAAATCTACAACCTAAGTAGAGTGCATGAGTTCTATAAATATATTGATTTTGTGATGGGTTGTGAGAGGTAGGGAAAATTTCTTTTATAGTATCATGGACATGACACTAAGAATGGATGCAAGAAACCTTTTCCGTTCTTTTTTTTAATCTTTTCTTTTGTTTTTTCATCCTAATGGAAGAGTAAGGGAGGTCACTGGTCAGAATGGGAAAATTAGCCTTGTATCCATCCTCAAATGACTAAAAGTTCTAAAAGGATACTTGTGGGAAGTGGTATGTCATGATGCATTCAAATAGAACAAAGATAGTCACAGTGTGATACATATATATTGGCATGTTGACAAAGTCAACTGTACTTCAGTTGCACCAGCACCTATACAAAGATGAAACAAAACCAATGTTACTAAAAGTAACTAAAAAATTAGCACTTGATGTCTGTTTTACCCTAGCTACCTATGTTATTTTTCTTGGATTTTCTTATTGTACATAATCAAAATAACAGTGTTTTTTTTATGTTAGATTGAAAAGCAAGTTTCAATTGAAAATTGTGATGCTACTAAGTATTCCCTACTTATTAGATCTAGTGCACTTGTGTAATTGGATCATGTGCTCATGTTTCTTTTTTCTTCTGAATTAAAGTCTTTTTCTCCTTTTACATTTACACCTTCAACTAGTAATCTTCAATTGAATGTAAGACATAGTATCATTTTTGTTCTTTTGATTGTCTTGAGATTCAAAGTAGTATACATGATTTTCTTTTTCTCTGTATGGTTAAAACTTTCACTCTATGGCTATGCTTTGCTGCTGCCTAGTTCTGAAAAGACTCAATTAGTTAGATTTCAAAGCAAGTTTCAATTGAAAATTGTGCTACTGCTGCGCCTATTAGATCCACTGCACTTGTGTAATTGGATAATGTGCTCAATTTTCTCCTTTTACATTTACACCTTTAGCTAGTAATATTTAATTGAATGTAAGACATAGTATCATTTTTGTTCTGATTGTCTTGGAGCAATAAGGATAAAGTAGTACTAGAAAATTACAAAATTAAATTGTTTTAAGAATTACATTTTCTCCTTCCATTCTCTATTCTTATGTGTTTATTACTTTAGTACTGAAAAATGCTTTTTGGTGACAGAGATCTAAATGTAATTTATCAATGAAACATTTATATGGATTTACTAGAGGCATCAACATGTCTAATTAACTAACTCATTGTGTCAGATGCTTTGTAAAATAATATCATGTACTTTAGGAGAAAATCGTATTGTGTGTCATAGGTATAACTTTATGCCTTTATCATTAAAAATTCACTGAACTGCATTTGCAGGAGGAATTGATCTTTCTATCATTGTAAATTAAATTGAATATTTTGAATGATTAGTAGCGCATCCTTATCTTTATATTTAATATTGATTCCATGACTTTTAAGGTTGCTGAGAAGCGTTCTTAATTTTTAGGCCGTGTATTTTGACAATGAGTTAAAATTTAAAAATCTACTTAGTAAGAGTTTGCT
The DNA here is from genome assembly GCA_026413185.1 of Pueraria montana var. lobata. Classification (NCBI taxonomy): domain Eukaryota; kingdom Viridiplantae; phylum Streptophyta; class Magnoliopsida; order Fabales; family Fabaceae; genus Pueraria; species Pueraria montana. Next base: position 6,162,470 of record CM048652.1, read on the forward strand.
TATTATGTTATCACAGGAGGCAGAGCACAAGCGTCCTGTTACTTACAGTGAATTGTACTCCAAAGTGCATAAAAAATCAGATGGGGAATATGTCTCTAGCAAAGCTAAGAACTTCATTGTAAGTAGTTTTTTTTTTATTATTGATACTGTCTTTGTTAATCTGTTTGCTTATACTATCTTACTAAAATTTTATTAATCTTTGTAGGAATCCTAAGAAAATGCTATGATAGAGAAATATAGAGAAGATAAATCAAAACATCCTAGAGTCGACTCTAACGTTTGGAAACAAGTGGCTGGTGAAAACAAAAAGGGTAGAATCCATGGCATGGGCCATAGCTTGGAGCTTATTAGTGGTTCTCCAAAGGGTTCATCTTCAACAGTTGTAGGTCCATCTTCCACAACACGTTCCACTGAAGACATCACTGCAATGGCTACACAAATGTCTCAAATGCAGGAGCAGATGCAAGCACAGTTGCAGATACATACACAGGCGCTACAACAATCATTTCAGACACAGATGCAGACATGCAGTTACAGATGTAGGCGCAATTGCAAGCACAGATGCAGGCACAATTGGAGTTCTTTCGAAAAGAGATATTGCCTGCCTTCATGAATCAAACACCACCGTCAGACAAAAATAAATGATAATGATGCACTTTAGTTTGATGATTGAATTTCTGTTTTTATATATGTTGTAAGACTCAACAATAGATGAGACTTGTTGACAATAGATGATGAGAATCTAATAGATTGCATGCCTTTTTTTTTGTTTTTGTTATGCACTTTGATGACAATGTTTATTATTTAGTTATGTTGAAAGAAGACTTAGTTTTATTATTCAGTTATCTTGAATAATTTTGGTTATCTTGAATCATATTATTTTTTTAAATTCATTTTTTGTAATTATTTTGAATATACAGGTCAATAAATTTATAATTATTTTTTAATATACAGGTCAAATATAAAAAAAAATGAATTTACAAACTAAAAAGGAAAAGCGAGGGACATAAGAAGAAATAATACAGCAAGGAACACTGAGGGAAAAACGACAGATTTGCGAGGGAAAGTTGCAAGGGAAGTGAGAAAATTGCAAGGGAATACTTGTAACAAGCAACGAGGGAATAGCGAGACAATTGCGAGGGAATTCTTGCAAGGAATAATGAGGGAATAGCGAGATAATTGAGAGGGAATACTTGCAGGGAACAACGAAGGAATAGCGACAGATTTGCGAGGGACAGTTGCGAGGGAATAATGAGAAAATTATATGGGAATAATTGTAGCTAGCAACGAGGGAATAGCGAGAAACTTGCGAGGGAATACTTGCAAGGAACAATGAGGGAACCGCGACAGCTTTACGAGAGACAGTTACGAGGGAATAGCGACAAAAGTGTGAGAGAATTCTTGCACGGAACAATGAGGGGATAACGAGAAAATTGCGAGGGAATACTTGGTTGGAACAACGAGGGAATAGTGACAGCTTTACGAGGGACAATTGCGAGGGAATAACGACAAAAGTGCGAGGGAAATCTTCTAAGGAACAACGAGGGAATAGCGAGAAAATTGCGAGGGAATACTTGGAAGGAACAACGAGGGAATAGCGACAGGTTTGTGAAGGAAAGCTTGCGAGGGAATAGTGAGACGATTGCGAGAGAATAATTGCAACAGCATTGGATGAATTAGCGAGGAAGCATTGTCGCAAATTAGCGAGGGAATTGTCTATCATAGGTCATATATTTTGCAAGGGATTTACCGAGGGAGTTACGAGGGAATTGATGAGATTAGAAAGGGAGGGAATAATTCCCTCGCTAATTAGCGACCTGGATTCAGCGAGACAATGTTCCCTCGCTAATCTGTTGTAAATCCGTCGCAAAATCATTCAGCGAGGGATTAGCGACGGATTAGCGGGGGATATTTCTCTCACTAATATGTGAAATTTTTGTAGTGTCAGACGAAACATGTCCCTCGCCGGCTTTCAGATCTGTTCGTTCTCCTCATTCTCACCATCATCATCAGAAACAAAATGTTTTCCTACCACCGTTCTGAACATAAGTTTTAACGTTATATGTCCCCAAACCATCTCTTCATCTCAGTTATTGTTGTTGTTGCCTTTTCGGAATCGCTCTATACCCAAATATTGTAACAAGCTTTCACTGCTACCTTGACTTCCGACTCCATCACGTGCTTGAGCATCTCTATCCGGCGAGTAGAGAGGAGCTCCAGTGTGACAATCTTACGTAAGGGCTGACCCCAATCATGGAAGAGTTGTAGCACAACACTTCAAAGGCCATAGATTTAGGTTGACTAGCAAAGGCTTTGTCGTTGACAGTAAAGCACTGTTTGGCCATTTCCCAATTGCTCACAATCAAGGTTTTGTGAACACCGAGACGCAAGGTGAAGACGGGGCCGTATTTGTCCGCCATTTTACCCAACGTGATGTGAGGTGGCTGTGACCCACCTAATAGGTGGAGGTGGCCAATCAATGGCCACACACCACTAGCCTCTGGTTGTTCTTTTCTCCTTGTTCTGCGCCTCCTCCATATGGATGAAAGAACTAGGGTAAATAAGAGCAGCCCAAAGAAGATGCTAAATAATTGCGAGAGGGGACTTTGCAAGTCCATGGTGTTGGAGGATCTTGTTGTATATGATTGATTATGGGGCTTCTTGATACACACACACACACACACACACACACCATAGTTTTAAAACTCAGTCCGATTCAACCGAGAATCGGACCTATGATTGATCTGGTCATGCTTTCTGATCGAAAATGCTGTCGACCCGTGCTTACGTCATCAACTCGGTCTATAACTGGTGAAAATCGACGATTCGACCAGCCCGATTTGCCCTTTAAACCGGTCCAAGCACATCCAACAGTGAGACATTTTGCACACCTTTCAACTTGCTGGTTGCTTCTCACGCTAACCAAGGCCGCATCACACTTACCAAGGTCTGGCTACTACTAAACCAATGCATCCATTTATAACATATGTAGCAAAGTTTATTTATGGGTAAAATATGTTTTTGATCCCTGTACTTTCAGAAAAACTTGGTTTTAGTCCCTGTACTTTCGAATCAACCATTTTAGTCCCTATACTTTCAGAAAAACTTGGTTTTAGTTCCTCTCCTCTAATGGTGCTAATACTGTTAACGAAAATACAGTTTCCGGTGGCTATAAACTACCACAAAATACACATTCCTCATGTATTTAAACTCAACATCATTGGCGGCTAAAAACTGCCATAGATTATTAAAAAAATAGACACATAATGTGTCATTGGTAATTTGAAGAGACGAGTTTCTCGTTGAGTTTGAGTCTATTTTTTTTTAATAATTTGTAGCGGTTTTTAGCTACCAATGATGTTGAGTTTAAATACATAAGGAATGTGTATTTTGTGGTAGTTTATAGCCACCAAAAATTGTATTTTCGCTAACAGTATTAACACCATTAGAAGAAAGGGATTGAAACCAAGTTTTTATGAAAGTACAAGGACTAAAATCAAGTTTTTCTGAAAGTACAGGGACTAAAATGATTTATTCGAAAGTACAGGAATTAAAAATATATTTTACCCTTTATTTATATACTATATATTATATATAAATTATATATATTTAAAAACAGGAAGATATAAATTTTTAGCATTACTAAAATAAAAATCTGGATTCCATAAATCCTTATTAAAATTCTATCTAAATGACAGTAATATTATTAAAATAGAATAGAGTAAAATAAAAATAAATTTCTTAAAATAGAATAACAATATGTAAGTTTATTATTTATTATATATTTACACATAAAAAATATATATTTATAAATTATTTATTAAATATTTTTATATTATATATTACTATTTTAGATTGAGGATTACTAATTCATAACTGACACTGAGAAAGGAAGACGAGAGAAAGTAAAAGTACATTGGATTTGCCTATCGTGGAAGTTTCAACTAGCATGTTTTCGTACAAATTGTGATAAGCACTAATAAGAACACATTAGCCAGATCACAACCGCCAGGTTTGACCAAGGGTATTTGCAATTTTTTCTAAGTTAGGGTCATTTTACAATTTCACAATCTAATAGTTTATTATTTTAAATAACTTTTTATTAATTTTCTTATTTCTAATAAACCTTTATTCAAAAAATTTAATTGTAATTTTTAATTATAATAATTAGAACTGTTCAAAACTATAATAATTAGAAACCTACTTCCTCGTTTTCCCCCTCTTTCTTTCTCACGACTATTTTCTCGTCAAAGAGAGTATCACCACCTACCGACACACTTTGAAGTAGTGATGAGATCAACATAAGCGTTAGTGGTCGTTGTTAAAATCACAATCATACTTGTAAGATCGTGCAATTTTACGACTTGCGGCGGCCTCTCCGTGCTGGATCGTGAGCATGATTTTCGGAGTGCTGGAATAATATAGTCTTAAATTTACACATACATATAAGAGATACATGTCATTCCAATTCTAAGTCCTCCATGTGAAAAGATTTTATTTATTTCATTGAGTACAATCCAGAAGCTTCAATATACATATATACTAAATTATAAAATAAAAAAACTTGGAAGAAAAAGTATATATGATGAGACCTTTAAATGGAGTAGGTTTAAATAGTATCTTATCCCAATACTTTCCATTATCTTTGACCATTTAAATTTCATTATAAATACGAGTAGAGAGACGTGGCGTAAGAATGACTTGGAGAGGAGAAGCCTTGATGTTTGTTAGCCCAATTTGTTCAAGCATATCGACAGGTTTTCCATCGGAGGTTACTATGTCAAACCCATGCAATAGAGTGGCAAGTGTTAGTTGCATTACTTGAAAACTAAAATAGATTCCAGAACACATTCTTCTGCCTGCACCAAATGGAATCAATTCAAAATGTTGTCCCTTGACGTCCACATCCTTGTGGGTTGTTAGGAATCTCTCTGGACGAAACTCCAAGGGATCAGGATATATCAGAGGATCTCGTTGAAGTTTTGAAATGTTAGTCAAAAGACGCGTGCCAGTTGGCACATGATATTCACCCACAATACAGTCTTGCAAAGACTCATGTATCAAATTAAGTGGAATAGCAGGGTACAAGCGCAAGGTTTCCTTAATGATAGATTGCATATACTCTAACTTCTTCAAGTCTGATATATCTACCATTTTTCCTTTCCCAATCTGTGTGTCTAATTCGCGGATGGCCTTATTTAAGATTTCACGATTGTTAAGAAGTAATGAGAGAGCCCAAGTCAATGTCCCAGTCATAGTGTCTGTGCCAGCTAAAATTAAGGCCTACAAAATACAATAATTAAAAACCTTTTTATATTTGTATACATATATACCAACTTAATTGAGACAAAATGACAAAATTGACAATGGTGAAATTAAAGTTCTACGAATATACTATCTTTGGTCCTATATATATAAAAAATATAGGATAAATTATCAAGACCAAGAAAAGTGATTAAATTAGTTATTTTTAATTAGTATTGTCATAAATTCAAATCTTATAAAAAAAATGTCCGTAAGTTTAAATGTTGTAAGTGACGATCATATTTAATGTCAGTACTCATAATTCAATGAGTGAATGCCTAATAAATAGAATTAACAATAAATTAATGGAATAAAAAAAATTAACCCTGAGTAAGTTTGAAAATTAGTCATTATTTTTTATAATTAAGACAAAAAAAATAATAATTTATTTCTTATATATAGAGAGGTTGTACAATGTAAGTGGTTATTTTGGGACATGATGTGCTTTATGTTGTCCTTCTTGTAAGTTTTCAAAATAGATGGAAACTTTCTGAAGTAAAGACAAAAATTAATAAATTCTTCACTCATTTTGAAAAAAAAAAACATTTTTCGTCATGATTTTAAATTTTATGAATAGAACAAGTGGAAATTTTCTTTTAAAGTTATAACATTGTTATTTAAGAGATCAATTTTAATACATTATCGTTGTAAAAAAAATTTATGTTATTAAATCTATAAAAATTATCATAAATATAACTCTTCAAATAAATATTACAAAAATTAATAACGTTATTGTGATTAATAATAGTATAAATGATTTCTAATAACATTTATCATATAACAAGATTGGAGCAAGGCTAAGTTTAACTTACAAGTATAAAATTGATAATTAACGTAACCATCATTAACAATTTTAAAAGTAACCAGTTAAATTTTAATATATATATATTAAGCTACTCCCATGACAAGTGACAACACTTATTATTGTGAAAAAATGGCAAAATTTTATTTTGACAGGGTATAAAGGAAAAGAAAAAAATCAAGCCTACACACCACAAAGAGAGATTAATGATGATATACGTACCAGGCATGTAGCTTTGATTGTGGTATCGGCGTCACGACCGTCAAAGTCTTCACCCTCCTCAACAAGTCTAAGAAGCACGTTCATGAAGTCGTCGTTACCTTTCTCTTCACCCGAACCACAATTCCTGTTGCGTTTGTGTTCTTCGAGCCAAACTTGAACAAACCCATCTAACTCTTTCGCGGTCTTCTTCATTTTCTTCTCTACTCCATCCAAATCCAACCATCTCAAATACGGCAGAGCATCAGACACAGCAAATGAACCTGCGAGATCAATAAAGTCCCTCAGTGTCTTTCGGATCCGTTCGTTCTTTTCTTCATTCTCACGAACAAAACGTTTTCCTACCATCGCTCTGAACATAATGTTTAAGGTTATGTCCCCAAACCATCTCTTCATCTCAGTGACTGCCTTTTCGGAACCACTGTTTTTCTTCTTTAGCCAAATATCGTAGCGCTCTTTGATTGCAGTCTTCACCTCCGATTCCATCACGTGGTTGAGCATGTTTACCCGGTGAGTAGAGAGGAGCTCCAACGTGAGAATCCTGCGCACGTGACGCCAGTAAGAGCCGTAGAGGCTGAACCCAACCATGGAATAGTTGTAGCCCAATACTTCGAGGGCTAAAGCTTTAGGACGATTAGCAAAGGCTTTGTCGTTGACGGTAAAGCACTGTTTGGCCATTTCCCAGTTGCTGACAATCAAGGTTTTGTGAACACCGAGACGCAAGGTGAAGATGGGGCCATGTTTGTCCGCCATGTTGCCCAACGTGATGTGGGTTGGTTGTGACCCACCTAAAAGGTGGAGGTGCCCAATCAAAGGCCACGCACCACTCGCTTCTGGTGGTGCTTTTCTAGTTGCACCTGTGGCTGTGCACCTTCTCCATATGGATGAAAGAACTAAGAGAAATAAGAGCAGCCCGAAGAAGATGGTAAATAACCCTCTTGATTGTGAGAGTGGATTTTGCAGGTCCATGGTGTTGGTGGATAGGATCTAAAACTAAATTGTTGTCTATGATTAATTACGGGGCTGGGATACTGTGACAGGGGGCTTTGCTTCTTGATATAGATAACAGAATTCAAAATATCCTGCTGGGATCGAATTATACAAGCCCACGTGCTTGATGGTCATTGCTGCTTGTTATACAGGCCAGTGTAGCGTTTCATTATGACGAAGACTAGGGTATTATGATGTTGCCTTATGTTTGATTAATTCATTTTTTTTTTATAATCGTGACAAATAACTTAAAAATTAAGATCTTGTCTATATTACTCAAATTCCGTCACTCGGCCAACTTTAATGGAGATATTCTTACATAAACACACACTTAACAACTCATATTTAAGCATAATCAATAAATTACACATGTCAAATAAAAAAAAAAATGTCACGTTAAAAAATAACAAAACCTAAAATTTTAAAATTGAGAAAACAGAAATATACGAGTGCCTCAAGATATACAACTTCAATCTGGTGTTTTAGAGTTCCGATTCAACTAAACAAAAAATTCATAACTGAAATTGAATATGGTGTTTTAGAGTCCCAATTCAACTAAACAAAAACTCATAACGATCATTTGCTCTCTTGCTCGTGTAGCTTGATTCAATCTAGAATTCAATCTGGTGCTTTAGGGTCCCAATTTTGCTAAACAAAAAATTCATAACTTGGGGTATAAATATTCCTGTTTGGCAACCATGTTTAAAGGTAGTTCCCATGGTGTACGATTTCTCACAACATGTCTGCAGTGGAGTGAAAGCGTTAAATGCAAAAGAGACTAGTGTAGTGGCATGTAACTTTTGTTTCCTTTAGCAGTAACTATACCTGACCATATGTGAGAACAATAGCATTATATCCTTGAAACAAAATTAACCATAGACTAATTAAACTATACGCTTATCTCCAATGGGATAATATTCTTGTATCATTGAAATAAAAAACAGGAGGAGAAGCTGTGAGAACATGATCGTGAGTGCTGGGGCCTAGAGGCAGTGATGTACGTTTCTGTTTTCCCAATTTTACAATTTTAGGTTTTTGCTACTTTCCAATGCGGCATTCTTTTATTTTTACTTGACACATGTAATTTATTTATTGATTGGTTGTGCTTAAATATGAGTTGTTAGGTATGTGCATATATAGGACTATCTCACTTTAATGAGTTATTATTTATTTCAAAAGTTTAAATTGTAGGTTTAGTTAAATGATTTTTAAAATTAAAATTAAATTGTTAAAAAGCTGATATTTTTTAAGCCTAAGTGCTTTGGTAATGCTGTTGATGACAAATATTCTTATCTTCTTCCGCGATTGTATACATTTGTGGTTTACATGTGTTTCTTTAGTATTTGACTAATAATTTATATTAATTGTGAATGAACAACTAAAATTCCTTAATTTATCCTCAGAAGATATTTGTTCCTTTATTATGGATCCGTTTCTCCGATGATGCTTTTTTATCTCTACCCTGCATACAAAAGTCTTCATGCATATCAAGTTACAAGGCCGATAACGATGGCCCCACATGCATGTCTAAAGAGACAAGTGCAAATAATTGTGTGATTTTTGAGCTCTCTCTTTCGCTGGAGTGGTTGAATGGAGAAATTATTACACTCAATATAATGGTGTTATTAAAAATGATGTGTAATTGACTTTTATTTACTCTTTCTTGTAAATTAAAATAATCTGATTATATATTATCTAGTCAAGATTATAAACATTTAGTTTTCTCCAACCATGTAAATTATGAAAAAAAAAATACAAAAGTGAAAAGAAAATGGAAATAATTATAAACAACGCTGAGTGACTAATAATTCCTTCACTGAGTGGCTAATCCTCTAGCATCAAGGTTGACTGAATAAAGGTTTTTTGGGCTTTCTGAAAAAATTTAAATAAACCAATTTGGAGAGAGGGGTGCTAAAAAGGAAGAAACATTCTTATGTTTAATTAAAAAGAGAGAAAGAGTGGAGAGCAGCAGTAGAAGACGATTTGAGGCTAGTGAGTCTTGAAACCTTCTATCTAGCAAATTGTAGAGTCTGGTGTCGCAACCGATGTCACGGTGGGACAGCAAAAAAAAAGAGTTTAAAAAAAAATAGAGGAGTCACCATAAATATTTATTAAGAAAAATATTGAAAAAAAATTTTAAAGAAAAGAAAGGTCTTTGGAATCAAATATGAGTTCGGGAATCGATTATGCGTAGGAAAGATATTAGAACCCTGCGACGTCCGTCCTAAAACGGTTATCTCTAATTAATTAAACAAATTATTTATAACTTTGAGAATATTTATCTCACCCAAAACTAATTAAAAAAAAGGTTTATTTTATTTTTTTATGAAGATTAATTTTATTATTATTATTATTACTATTATAATATTTTTATGAAGAGGAGTTAATATTTTTATTTATTTATTTTTAGCTCGACAGGAGTGATTCTCTGCTCCTATTTATTCAGAGTTACGTAATTCTTTGGGATAGAAAATATTTGTGTGTTGATATATTCTTTTATTTTTATTCTTATTTTTTAGATTTAGGATTTCTGAGCTGTCGCAGCTCATACGTCCTAAAAATATAAGACTGACAGAGGTGTACACCCAAGTCAATCTATTTAGAAATTTTATTCTTGAAACAAACAAATTTCATGTTAATATTTTATTTTAGAGAAGAATTTTGAGATATTAAGTTGTCACAACTTGTATCTTAAAATCTCAAGTTAAGAGAATGTCGCATCCAGTTAATCCATTTTCTATTAAACTTTATTTTATTAATTATTATTATTATTATTATTATTATTATTATTATTATTATTATTATTATTATTATTATTATTATTATTATTCATACTAAACGTCTAGCTGATATTCATACGAACCAAGAAATATGACAAGACAAAATAATAAAAAATAATTAACGGAAAATAAATTAACTAAGATAAAGACCAACATACACGATACATGTGCCTGACTCGCTTTTTGCTCCTAGCACCCCTTTTTTACCATTATTTAATTACCGTGAAATGCCTCAAATTGGTTCAGTTATATTCGCAAGGCCCAAAAGTAACCTAACAAGCCCTTTTAATTGTCCAAAATGAAAATCTCACCCTTCGGGAACCAAAACCAGCATTAGCGCCAATGTGAGAGAAGAGAGGGGAGTTTGCGATTCTGCATAGGGGTAGCGGCGGCGCGACCCCGTGATCGCGGTGGGCACAGGTGGTGCGCTATGGTCAAGCACGTGATTGAGGGAAACGACGGTGGTAAGCGAGGTAATGGAAGAAGATGCGCAGTGGTGGTGTGTGACGGCGTCGCAACGGCGCGATTCCGACTTAGTGGCAGTCACGGACGACGACGTCGTGGTCGTTCTCGTGGTAGAGGACAAGGTGGCTTTGATTTTCTGTTTGCTCTTGTGATTTTTTGGTTGGGTTTTGTTGCAGATCTTGTTGAAGGGTTTCTGGATTTGGGATTTGTGAGTGGATAGGCTTGAGTTTGCGGCGTTGGGCTCGTGGCTGTAGTAACGGGTACAAGTTTGGAGCTTGGTTTGGGTTGGTGGGTTTGTGTCCGGCAATGACGGTGTTTAAGCTCTGTGAAATTCTTTCTGGGTTAGTGGTGGTTTGAATAAATTGGTTGGTTTGGTTGATGGCGTTTTGAGTGATTGGTGAAGGTATTTTGTGGTGCTGTAGTAGGGGTTTTGGCTATGGTTTGGTCTAATGAGTGACACGGCTTGTGTGGGTTGTATCCTTTTCTGGTTTCATTTTTTTCATTGTTTTACCTGATGGCTGTACACAGAAATTGCTTTTTGGAGATTTATTTTGGCTTGATTGACTGATTCTATTTTACTTTTCCACAGGTACAAAGCCAAGAACAAGCAAAACAGAGTGTACATATTACATCACACAGTTACAAAATAGACAGAAGTACATGGAAAGGGAAAAAGAAGCAGAAATTTTACATTGTGAGCAATATTAATTAATCAAGGCCAAAGGCCTGCAATGAATGGAATGGTTACCTGTTATTTGGAAACCTTTGATTTAGTCACTATAGCTCTTCTGATCAGGTCCTCTTCTGCTCACTCCCAACTCTGTAAAATTTTGGAATGGACCCCTTTTTTCATTCACAGTTGCAGTATTTATAAGCTCAATCTTTGAATTTTTTTAATCACATTAGCCCAACCTATTGTAAAGCAGGTTTGTGTCTTTTGGGAACAAATCCAGAAAATGCAAGATTTGTTGGTGGCTGTAGTGCAGAGCTAGCAACTTCAGACACGGCTAGCTGGGAGGAAGATCAAGATTGCCTTTTCTGTTTGTTTTTTTATTTTATTTTATTTTTCCTTTTCTGGTTTTGTGGTTTTTTTTGTTTGTTTTTGTTTGTTTTTCTTTTGTTTTGGCCTGAGTTCATCATAAACCATAGTTTTAAAAATCAAACCGGTGACTGATCCGGTCAAGGCATTAGGTCACTGGGTCAGTGGTCAAACCAGTGGGTCACTAATTGACCCGCATGACCCGGTCTGTATTAAAAAATTTGAAAATTTTATACCTGCCTTAAAAAAGTAAAAAAAAATCATATAACAAATTAATATAATTTCACAAGCTCATTTTTCAAGTTCAAATCCATTGATATTCACGGTAACAAAATCACATTATAAATTACTTATTACACTTCTTTAAAGTTTAAACAGAATTCAAAATAATAGAATCACACTATCAACTATACCATCACTTTTTCAAACAAAATTCACAGTGACAGAATCACAGTATCAATTACCTAAGAATCACTACTTATAAATAATAAAACAGAATCAACTAAAAATAACATTCAAGTTGGATTAAATAGAATCATGTGGTGTGGATCGATGTGGCTGAGATGAGGGCCTTAGGGTTTATCTGTGTGCACTTTGAAGTTTGAAGAAGAAAAGTCACAAACTCACAAACACGACATAGCAAGCAATGTTTTGGCAAACGCTCACAGCCACAAAACCTTTCTTTCTTTTGGTTTTTTATCCAAACAACGTCGTTTCAAGCAATTTAAAAAAAATTAAAAAAAAAGTGTATGACCCGGGTTGGGTCATCGGGTCACCGGTTTAACCCCGGGTCGCACCGGATTTGACCGGATCGAAAGCATGGTCGATCCGATAGCCTGCTCGACCCGGTCTAACCTCTAAGTCACGGTCCGACCAGTTCGACCAGCCAGGTCGGTCCGATTTTTAAAACCATGCCATAAACAATTTTAGTTTTGGTTGTATATGGACGTTGTGGACTTGAGCTATTGGCCCAAAACATTTTTATTCTTGTTGACCCAAATTTGAAAGTAAAAAATAAATTATTTATTTATTTTTATTAAAACAAAAATAATTAGAGAGATAGGACAAAATTGGATGTTGAGATATGATATATTACTTCATTTCCTCGTCCTTGAATTTGTTGGGTATCTCTTTTGTACAAGTGGAATCATTTTTGTCTATATCTGTGTTTGACGTTCACTCATTTTCTTCACCTATATGGCACCCCCCTTTACTCATAATTTTTAATTTTTATATCAGAAACAACAAGGAGTGTCAGGCCTTCCCAAATGAAGTACATAAACGGCCGAACAAAGTCACAGCATTACAAGTATCAAAATACAAGACCAAGCTAGCATCAAAGCACAAGCGAAGAATGGTATCCCAAATCAAAACCGCTCAAAGTATATATCAAAAGGACGTATTTGCTAGTACACTGAGGCTCTCTTCGGTTTCGGAGACGGAAATAAAATATCGCATATGGAAATGTGACGTGAGTGTTTGTTATCAAAGAATTTGAAGAGAGTTAAGTTACAAATTTTTATCATCTCAAAAATTATTTTAAATAGTAAAAATTGATTATTTCATTTAAATAATCGATTTTTTTGACCAATTTAATCGATTATTTGTACATAATAATCGATTTTAAGTATTACAGCATAAAAAAAATTTAATTATTTGTGTATAATAATCGATTATTTGAGCATTTTAATCGATTATTTGTATAATCAATTTTTTTTGTGTCTATTTAATTCTCTCCTCTCTATTTCATCTACACCAAACAACTTTACAATATTATTTCTACTCTATTTCTCACTCATTTCTCTTAAAACAAACAACACAACATACAACTTTATTTCTACTTTATTTTTTCTTTTTTAAATTATTTCTCTTCTATTTCTATTTATTCTATTTCTCTCATCTGAATCAAACACAGAGTTAATCATAGCAGAACCGACAAATTCAACCGAAAGAGAAAAGGTTGCCTTCTAATAAAACTGATAGCTAGCAATAAGCATAAATTCCATCGGGCTCAGCATATAATGTATGGCGTCACACCTCCCATCACGCTTATGATACTCATAAACTCACACTGCATCCCGTGACAATACATTGCTCTTTAAGTGTGCACCATTTTCTTAAAAATCACTGCAAAACACTCCCTTGTTATTTTATTCCATCTGGCTTTGATATGCTTCTCTCATTTGAGTCATTTCACATACGTTTCTTGACTAGTTGCTCTGGATATTTATCATTTTTACTTTATTTTACTCTTTTTTTTTTTTAGATCAGAAATCAAGGATGTCTCCCAAACCTACTGGGTCAAAAATTAATTCTGCTCGCGGTGCATGACTGTTGATCAAAGAAAATTTTGTACATAGAAAAAATTGAAAACGGATTCTCCTGCTAAATAAATAATTATTTTATTTTACTTTTTAACTGTTCTTTTAGTAACTTTTTTTGTCTGAATACACTTCATAAATCATATTTGTATTCAACAAAATGAGAATTTTGTATGCACTATGCAGTGATGGGCCACTGTAAAGGGAAATCGTAAAATCTCATTAAATAAATGTGGTCTTTAATTTATTCATTTTGGAAGTGTTGCGCTCGTGAGTCGTGATAACTAACCCATGTGATATTTTTTAATTGCTATTTTTTTTATTTCATATTGTTATTACCTTTTACTTCTATTACTCTAAATAAAATAATGTCCTACTTGGACACATGTCAAATTTTGAGCAACTTTTTTTCCTCCCAAATTTCTCTCTTACTTTTTAATTTTTTCTTCTTTTTTTTATTTATCTTTTTTCCTCTTTTATATAAATACTTATGGAAAATATTTATCATTCTATTAGCCAAAATACTTTATTATTATTATTATTATTAAAATGATTTTTATATTCGAAATAATATAAATTAATGATTTATTAAATATATTTTCATTGATTCAACAGCATCTTTACAAATAGTGTATATTTATAAATATGCATAATTTATTATATTATTATAATATTATATTATTTATATTTGGTATTAAATATTTCTTTTTATGTGTTTTATTTATAAAAAAATATATTCTATAATTTATCTATGTATCTATCTATTCTATTATATCTTCTATTTGTAACATCCTAATTTCTATAATGGTAAATATGCAAGGTTTAATTCAATTAATTATTTCATAAATCATTTTATTAATTTACTTACGAAAATCTAGTGAAATTAAGAAAACATGATTGGGATTTTATATATATATATTTTAAACAAACTTTTTCCTCAATTTTAATTTCGAAAGTTGCGCTTCGTTTTAATACTTATAATGCGTTAATATAATTTGGCAGAAAAGGTTGTGGTGTTACTTTGATTGTAAAAGAGCGATTTTAAGTTTTCGAAGGAGTAGAAATAAGTAAATACAACTGATAAATATAGCTGAAATATAACATATGCATATCTGAAAGTGTTTAACATGATGTACTCCCGGAGCATAACAGTAAACACGTAGAAAGGCAAAGTACGGGAAAACTAGAACATAGTCATATGACATGATGACTGACATATACACATAACAAAAAAAATCTGAGTGCCTAGGTCTACCCCAATGAGATAAATGACAAAGAAAAGAAAATCCTAGGACTCAGAGTAGTCATCTTCTAACTCCCACCCTATGCAGAGATCCTAAGCCCCAACGGTCATACATGAGCGTTTGTGAAAATCGGATGTGGCCCAAGATGTGATCCATGCCCACAACTGCTACCTATCTCTCGAAGATGCTCTCAATCCTCCAATGGAGGGTTGAGTCCTCCGCTGCCATCTGCCCCTAAAAGAAAAATAAACAGAAGGGTGAACTCTCTGCTTCATCAAGCAGCACACAAACAACGACTTTACAAGTCACAAACAAAATCCTGTCCACCATCGCCATGTGGTTTTCTAACGTTCACACTCGCAGTCCTAATCGTTTCCTTTCACTAATTCTGTAAATCTTTCTTACTGGCCAGCTGCCACTGGAACTCATAGAACTCAGTGGTCTTACACAATTAAGTTGGATGATTGTTGGGAGTACACCTCTCACCATGGTACTATGGTGGACTCTCACCAACCGATGATGTCTTGTATTTTTGTCAGGGTGGCCGAGTCAGCTATGTGATCTATCGTCACAACTCAGTGCCTTACCCTCCAAGGTCGCAATGCCTTACGATCATCTCCCAGGTACCAACTGTGATCATCCAATACTCGGAGGACTGACTCCTCCATAACTCTCCTCACAAGGATTATTCTTTCTCGTCATAGTGGGGTTCCGCTGCACATGGTACTGGACGGTCGAATAGACGCCGAGCCTGAGACCTCGTCTCTGCTCAAAAATCATATGTATGAGGACATTTGCCTCTGTCACCTTTCTATGGGTGATCGTCACATTACGTCGTGACACGCCTTTCAAACTCCGCCCCCTCTCTTTGTTATTCTCACAGCTGGAACACTCCACGTGACTCTCTTTTCATCTTGCAGTTCCCACGAATTGCTGCACCAACACAGTTCCATTGCACGACTCTCAGAAATCAACATAATTCACCACGCGTAGGAAATTTTATTATGTTTTATGTCTTTCTTTGCTCTCTCAAAACTTTACGATTTTATAAAATGTCAACTTACCGTTTGTTCCTCCACGCAAAGGTCCTAAGTTTATTTCTATGTCCAATGCATAAGAATAAAGAGTTGATTAATTAATTTCTATTTAATAAAATAAAATCTTACATCCTAATTAATGATGCTCACTGTTCAAGTTTCATTTATCTTTAAATGGCAATCTTGCCACAGACACTATAACAGAGTTCTAGTCCTCACAAGTACTCGCGCCCGAGTCTTGTGAACACATCATACAGACAAACAATTTTATCACAAAGTTCAACTTACAGTCTGGACTGTATCATAAAAGCACACAAAACCACACTTTCAAATATTAAGTACCCAAGATTCACATCTCTGGGACTTAAACCCAAAACAAAATAGGTCAATGGATATTACATATCCAGTGCCTTACAAAATCACAATTAATAATTATAATTGCCACAATTCAAAATAACACACAAAATTAACCAAAAGACAGATTTTTCTCTGGCAGTATTGAATGTGAGCTCTCACTTATTGTAGCAATTGACCTCGAAATTGAAATTTTTTTATATGAAATCGAAGATCTTGAAATCTAGTTTACAGAAAGGTATCCCACTTATAAAATCAACATCTAAAAAATTTTATAAAAAAATTTCTAAGTCAGCAACTCTAGATTTTTAGTGCCCACTGAACATAGTTCAAAGAAATGTAAATTTCTCCCACTTCCCAAAACTAAATTAACTGAAACTTTTTACAGTTTAAAGCTAATCCCTTGATCTTTCCAAAAAGGTATTTATTGCTTCCAAATTAATTTTCTATTGTTCCCAGCAAAAATATTACTAACAGCTTACAATGTTGACATCAAAACAGGTTCTAAACCATTGTTCTGTATCTTATTGAAAAATTAATTTATAAATTATGCTTGGAAATTTTTGTAATATACATGGTTAAAAAGCTTATTGTATCTAGTTTTTAAAGGTTTAATTACATTTTAAAAAAAATAAGTACACAGGGAGAATTTTAACAAAAACCGAGCCCTGTTCCAGTGAAACCCCAAAACAGGACAATCCAATGTCGAGCCATGGATGAGCCCTAAGATGAAATTATTTTTCAAAGGTGTCAACACGAAAGTTGTTTCATTTTATGCCTATTTTCATTCAAAACAAATTTGATGAAAAACCAACGGTTAGATCTTTTAAAAATGGAAAAACAGTGAGGGTTGTTCCATGCTAAACGAAAGGACAGCCACTGCACACGAATTTTTAGTTAACAATTTTCAAAGAAAACTTGATCAAAACCATTTTTGAGAAAAAGATACACGATCTTACGTGTTTCCAGAGCCATTTTCATTCCCATTACAAGACGAAAATGAAATTACTCCTTACATGAAAAGGCTCACAACTACTACCAAAGAGAATTCAACACTACCCATCCAATTTCAATTCAACAAACAATTTAAACACATCACAATTCTTATCAATGGAGGCATGCATGGATGCTATAGTTAAGGCCCCCAACCCTTAACCATATTCTCAACAGAAAAAGAAAACAAAGAATCCACAAGAGAGTTCCCCTTACCTTGGTTCTTGGTTTCCAGCCGATAGAAAGGAAGAAGAGATGATGAGGATACTAGGTAGAGAGGATGAGGACTGTCAATGGTGTGCATGCAAGACTTCAAGCTCCAAACATGGCTTCCCCTTCTCTTGTTGGTGTCTCAGCCAAGGAAGGAAAAGAGGTGAGGGAAGAGAGAAATGTGTGTGTGTAATTTTTGCTTGTTGAAAGGATTAGTGAGTGAGTGTGGGAGCTTAGGGGTGGCCGTGGGTTTTCTTGGTTGATTAAGTGTTCATAGTTGTTGCTAGGTGTTGATACCATCCCATGCACGTAGTTCTAGGTATCAATTAGGCTGATTAGGTGTTAATTTGTGTTAATTGCATGCATGCATTGTAGATTAGGTGTCATGAAATTAAGATTAGGGAATTTGGTTACCTAGTTTAATTTACACAGTGTAATTTTATACTGTGTAATCGTAAAGAGATGTGTTTTAAAATTTTAAAACTTAATTCCAAACATCTAATTAATGTTATAAAACTTCTAGTAATAAAAACTTTTCTAATAGCTCAAATAAAATTTCCCCTGTAAAGAAATTATTTACGGATAAACTTTATAAAAGGTAACTTGGTGTGCAAGTTACTAGAATGTAATATAATTAAAATACTTAAAACCAATTTGCACACAATAAATTAATTAGTACATAGCAATAAATATTATAAATATTTCACTACTAGTAATTAATCTAAACTCAATTAATAACTAGCAGGCATAACAGATAAGCATACACAGACAATATACGTACTTGATCATTAAGTACATATTCACTGCACAAATAGATAAATAAATGAACAACATAGACAATTCAGTCACACCGAATTCTATAGCAATTTACAAATAAAACACAGGAAAGTAACTACAGAAAATTAATTGTAGAAAATTAATTCCAGAGAGTTACTTACAGAGAAATATATAAATATATACATATTTATAAATATATATATATATATATATATATATATATATATATATATACGTATATACTTATATAACTGAGTTGAAATTTTCAGGCTGTTACACTATTTTATTTCTTTATTACTTTTAATAAAAAAAAAGTTTTGGTTTGACATGTGTCAATATTAGGTGAAATTTTTTTCCTCCAAAATTTCTCTTTCTTTCTAACTTTTCTCTCTCTTACTTTTATTTTTTTATTTTTATCTTTTTTCCTCTTTCATATTTATATTTATCATATAGTTATAATATTATATATTATTTATGTACTATATTAAATATTTCTTTTTTGTGTAATGTTATATTATTATTTTTTATTTTTAAATAATATGAATCAATGATTTATTAATATATATTTTTATTGATTCAACAATATCTTTGATTATTTTACTCATTTATTGTTAAATGTCAATGTTTTAAATGATAAAATCATGTTATCATTTTTGTTTATAATTTATCTTCATATTTAAGTTAAAAAATATAAGTTTAAACTATTTGAATTAACTAAATCATTTTATTGTTTATCATTGATAAGAATCATATTCATATTTAGAAGATAGTTTATATTACATTAAAAAATACTATAAAGTTAACAAAATATAAAAAAGAAAAAGTTATTTATATCTATTATGCATTACTATATTATACAAACAGGAAAAATTGGTCTTTTATACAACACGTCACAATTTAGGAAAAAAATTACTGCTAAATTTTCACTTATATCCTCTCTATTTTTTTCATTTACTTTTCTTTTATTTTTTTTTAGATTTTTCTCTTCTATTTTCTAACAAAACACAACTCTTATCTAACTCCTTTTCACTTTTTCACTCTCTCTCATTTTCTTTTTTTCATTTCTTTTCCTTTTATTATTTTATACTTACACGATTTTTTTTATAATAACTACTCATTTATTTATATTACTGTTTTATGACCTTTATTTATAAAAAATTATATTCAATAATTTATATTAGCATGTATAATTATAAAAATAAAAAATATTATGATTTTGTTGAAATTATGTTTAATTTATTTTAAAATATTTAATATAATAATATGCTCGATATTATATAAAAATATATTATCATTATATTAATTAATTGAATGATAAATTTATATAATTACTTATTACATATTAAGATTAATTATAATTTAATTAATTAAATTTATTTTTACTTAAAAATCGTATAAAATAAATTTAAATAATTTCATAAATAAAAATTTTGTTGATTAATATTTATATTATAAGATTGAGATTTTTATAGTAAAAATTAATTTAAATCTAATTAATGTTTTATATAAATTTGACTCTATATTTAGAATTAATTTATTAAATATTATTTTATTATAAAATAATTTTAAATTACTTTATCAATAATATCATAATTTAAATTAGTTTTAATTTTATGATAGAAATCACAAATATCATTCACAGAAGACAATTCTGCTCAAGACTATTATGGACAACTAAACTCTCTCTTCGAGTATTTCATATAAGTATTTGCCAAAGACTCAATAATATTATAAATTAAAATAGTTTTTATTTATTTTTGGTAGATACCACAAATATCATTTACAAGAGATAATCCTACTTAAGATCATTGGTATATTATATATTTTTATTATAAAATAATTTTAACTTACTTTATCAATAATATCATAATTTAAATTAGTTTTAATTTTATGATAGAAATCACAAATATCATCCACGGGAGACAATTCTGCTCAAGACTATTATGGACAACAAAACTATGTCTTCGAGTATTTCACGCAAGTATATGCCAAAGACTCAATAATATTATAAATTAAAATAGTTTTTATTTTTTTGGTAGAGACCACAAATATCATTTACGGAAGGTGCATAAGAAGGGAATAGAAAGAAGAGTCAAAGTTTCTTAAGCTTCCCACGCCTCAAAAGACGCGCTACAGTCAACAATCAGTACTTGTCTAAACAAGCGATGTGACCAATGCAGCAGAAGGATTTGGAGTATATCTCAAGAAAGATAAGCGGAGTGTTTTATCAGCTCAGAATGACTAGTTGGTGACAAGTATTTAATGCTCGCATTAAATGCCCTCAACCACCCTCCTTCAGACGATGGTCAGATGCAAGAAAGAAGACCGTTTAGAGACAACGGTTACTTCCTCAGCAAGTGTATATATAGAAGAAGATTTGAAATGCTTAACACAAGAAAAAATTCATATTCAAGCTCTCTTTAAAATCTTCATTCTTTTAAGCTCTCAAATCACTTTGTGTATCCTGAGAGAAAAAGACTTAGCTCTTAATCTTGTATATCCGTCTGTAAAACGATAACTCTAAAAGTCTACGCGCCCTTTGTAAAAACAAATCCAGTGATTTGTTTTAGAGCCAGATGTGGCTTGGTAGTAAAGAATACTTGGGTTTTTAGCTTGGAGAGGCTAAGTGTGAAATACTACTTAGGTGAGCCAGAAGTGACAGTGAAAAATACTTGTAACTTGTGATAAGTTATTAGAACTTTGTGGTTTGCCAAGAACTGGACGTAGTCTCAGGGTGAGACGAACCAGTATAAACTCATGTGTTGTCTTTTGTTGTCTTATATCTCTGATAACTGCTTTGAACTGACTTTTAGTTGTGATTAAAACCTGTTTCTTTTAAAAGGCTTTCATCTGTTAAGATATCGTCTGACAAAACATTTTTTTTTTCAACTTCTATATCGCATCAGACGCTTCTTTCAGTTTACAAAAAGTTTGCAAAATTTTTGTAAATCACAATTCAACCCCCCTTCTTGTGATTTTTTCCTTTACAGTTACCTCTAGGTTGAGGTTCCCAAACTCCTTTAATAATTGCATCTCATGCACCATCATAGAAGATATGTGCAAGGATTTCCTACTTAAAGCATCCGCCACTACATTGGCTTTACCCGGATGGTATTTCAACTCGAAGTCATAGTCCTTTAAGAACTCCATCCATCTCCTTTGTCTCATATTTAGCTCTTTTTGGTCAAACAAGTATTTTAGGCTTTTATGCTCACTAAACACCACAAACCTAACACCGTATAGATGATGTCTCTAAATCTTAAGGGCAAAGAACACAGCTGCTAATTCAAGGTCATGGGAAGGGTAATTCTCTTCATGTGGTTTCAATTGCCTAGAAGCATAGGCTACCAACTTCCTTTCCTGCATCAACACACAACCAACTCCTTTACTTGAAGCGTCACAATACACTTCAAAGTCCCCTAAGGAGTAAAGTATAACTAACACTGGAGTAGAAGTTAATCTCTCCTTCAGTTCCTGAAAACTTTTCTCACACCTCTCATCCCAAACAAAAGGTTGTCCCTTTCTAGTCAACCTAGTCAGAGGCAATGCTACACTCGTAGTGCCCATATCTAGTTCTAAAGGGTTCTACAGGCTGTCTTGGGAATATCTTCAGGCTTGATCCTAATTTGGTGGTATCCCGATCTAAGGTCAATCTTAGAGAACACTGAAGCCCCTCTAAGTTGATCCAAAAGGTCATCTATCCTTGGGAGAGGGTACTTGTTCTTAATAGTCACTCGGTTGAGTTGCCTATAGTCTACACATAACCTCATGCTCCCATCTTTCTTCTTTACCAAAAGAACAGGAGCACCCCAAGGAGAGACACTAGGCCTAATGAACTGTTGGGATATTAACTCTTCTATTTGGTTCTTAAGCTCACTAAGCTCTAAAGGTGACATCCTATAGGGTGCTATAGAAATTGGTCCCGCCCCGAGAACCAAATCTATGGAGAACTCTACTTCTTTCTCTGGGGGTAAGGTAGTAACCTTTTCAAGAAACACATCCATAAATTCCTTGACAACAGGAACAATTGCAAGTTCTAGCTTAACCTCCATCTTTGAGGAAAGTAACAAAAGAAAGACTTGACTTCCCTCCACTAGGCTTTGGGAAACTTGAGTGGAACTAGAGAACAACAAGGGATGAGACTTTGGGATAGGGGTAACATCAGAAGGAAACTCTACAATGTGATTAAAACAATTTAACACAACATGATTGGTAGAAAGCCAATCTATACCCAGAATAATATCCAAATCAATTAAAGGTAAACATATTAAATTCACAACAAAACATTTATCTTGTATTTTAAGAGGACACTCTACACAAACATGTGAGGCAGGAATATTGCCTTCAACTGGGGTGGAGACATTTAATATAATAGGTAAAGGTGTAGCTGACAACTTCAAACGATGCACACATTCATAAGCAATAAAAGAATGGGTCGCCCCCAAGTCATATAAGACAACTAAGGTTTTTAGTTTAGAAAACATATACCTTTAATCAGGTTGCCAACCCCTTTGCTTTTTCTCCACTCAAGGTGAAGACCCTTCCTTTAGTTTGAGTTGTCTGGTTAGGAACTCCCTAATTCTTCCCAAGTGGACAATCCTTGGAAAAGTGCCCTGGTTGATGGCAACTGAAACAAACATTTTGCCCAAACATTCATAGCCCTCGGTGAGTCCTCCCACATTTAGGGCATGCCTCCACTTTGGGAATTCCAAATGCTGCTACCTTTTTGCCCTTATAACCCTCCTTCTTGTGTTTGGCATTTGGGGTGAACTTCACTTCTTCATTCTTTCTCTTGTGGGTTTGTCATTGCTCCACCTCTAACTTATTCAAATTGCACTCCACAATGAGACACTTGTTTACTAGGAGTGAATAACTCCTAATCTCCAAGGTTCCCACTTGGCTAAGGATGTCAAACCTCAAGCCTTGCTCAAATTGGATGGACTTCTATTCCTCATTCGGTTGATTGCGAAGGTAACGTGAGTATTTAGCCAACTCTTCAAACTTGGCCATATATTGGCCCATTGTCATGCTCCCTTGCTTAAGTTGTAAGAATTCAGTCTCCTTCTGAATCCAAACACTATTAGGAAAATACTTCTCCAAGAATGTGATCTTGAAGTTCTCCCAAATAATAGGAGTCTCCAAGGTCATCATTCATTCCTTAGCACCCTTCCACCAATTCTTTGCCTCGACCTTCAACATGAACGTGGCATAAATCACTTTCTGCTCCTCGGTGGATGGCACCACTTCAAAGATACTCTCCATTTCTTGGAGCCAGAACTCTACAGTCGATGGGTCATATTCTCCCTAGAAGGTGGGTGGGTTGTTCTTTCAGAATTTAGAGAATCTGACATGTTGGTTTCCGCCCCCTTGGTTATTAGCATTTGAGGAACCTCTAGGTGATCCCCTCAATACTTGGTTGACAAGGTTGGTGGTGGCTGTTGCTTGTTCTCTCATGGCAGCAACCATTGCCTCCATGGCTGCTAGTTCAGGAGTACGTGCACGCAAAGGTAGTCTTCCTCTCCCCGCCATTGTCTCTACCTACTCTACACTACATATTGAGTTGATCAGGCTCAATATACAGTAACTCAAATAAGGTAGATTTCATGGCAAGACTAACAAGACAACCATGATCTACTAACACATTATCCACAGTCCAAAGGATTGGACTGCTCTGATTCCAAAATGTAACACCCTAAAGGGTATTACCCTCTAATGTACATTTTAGTTATCAACACGGATAATATGAACATATATGATATTATTACTCAAGAGTATCACTGTTCAAGGGTCTACATCATTCTCAAGTAATTGCATCATATACATAAAAAGGGTAAATCCCACATATGGGACCTATGCCATAAGAATACATAAAGAGGTATTTCACAAAACTAGCTATAGGATATTAATACACAAAATATAATATCTTCTAGGCCTCTTGTCTCCATGCTTTAAACCTGTTTTATCTGGAACATAAACACTAAACTAATGAGACAGGGTCTCAGTGAGTGTTAAAGACATGCATCATAATATTACATCATCCATAAAAGTAAGGTCACATACCCCTTTTTCATCTGTAATGACATAAACATAACATTTACTTTGCATGCTTTAAATTTAACTTTCTTTATCCTTTTTCCTTCCTACGGCATCTATTAAGCTCAATATATTGAAAGGCGTTTCTTTCCTTTTATGCCATGGCCTCGTATTATTCTCCTCCGGCTCGAGGAGCTATGCCACATCTTAGGAAGGTAGGAAGTGACGGAAGATCCCACCTACCTTCTGAAGTGGGCAAATCATTTCATTTTGCATGCTTAACTTATAAAAATATTATCACCTTCTTTGATCCCCAAAGGAATCCTCTCTTTCATTAATTAAACATATCGTCATCCTCATGGATTATGTAAACATACAAAAGTGTACTAAGAAAATAACTTGGAAAGATAGAACTCCACATGTTGTTCCAGGGGTCAGTTGCTTAAGCGAAAAACCTGCACTTAAGTAAGCCTAACCCTGGCACTTTACGCTTAAGTGCCCAATCCTTGCGCTTAAGCGCCAAAAAAACCAGGCTTAAGCGAGAATTCCAGAAAGCACCTCCAACTCTAGGTGGCTCCTCGCTTAAGTGCCAGAGTGCTACGCTTAAGCGCCAAGAAAACCAGGCTTAAGCGAGAATTCCAGAAAGCACCTTCAACTTCAGGTGGCTCCTCGCTTAAGCTCCAAGCATAGCTCGCTTAAGCTAGAGTCTGTGACTCTGCAGATCATAGGGGTCGTGTTTGTGCATAACCCTTTTGCCATACATGCTACCCAACAACCCAAATCCTTACAAAAGATACATTAATGCTATTTAAATGATAAATCTCATTCCAAACAAGTAAGACAACTATGATTTATGCATCTCCCACAATAAACCCAAGGCTTGGGGCTTGGAGCTCCATACCCATGGTAGGAACCTAACCCACCTTCAATCTCTACCCAAGCAACAGATGGAAGGACAGAGAAGGTTGCAGAAACACTCACCAAAGACCTCTGGACTAAGGATGATGAGTGGGGTATTATGGATTTCCTAGCTTCCTCCTCCTTCTTCTTCTCTTCTTCTCTCTCTAAGTCTATTTGTGTGTGTGTTAAGTGTGGGAGGGAAGGGTTTGGGGTATATATATAGCTAGCATTGAGTCTATACTCTATAAGTTACTCTAATGCACACACTGCACTAAAACACCGAAAAAGGCAATTATAAGGATATTATAAAGCAAATAGACATTATCATATTTTATTATTATCATCATCATTATTATTATTATTATTTATGGGGATGTTACATCAGGGACGGTGACGGGTGTGGGGACGAGGAACGACATACCCGTCCCCACCTTGTCCCGCTATTCACAATCATCACTTATACATTTGTTGGTTTTGATTAATTACATATTTGGATAAGATGAAAATACTTTTTAGTCTTTTAATATTTTTTTTGTTTTAATTTTGTTTTGTAAATTAAAAAAATAGTTTGTTCCATTCACATATCTTTATTAGATCAATTTATCATATAACATTATATTATTATATACAAAACATTTGTCCTGTTTGTCTTTTTGCTGTTGCTTGTAATATACTAAATTTGAACTCTACTATGGCTACTCCTATTTTGCATGATATCATGTTTTTTAATACACAAATTCACATTATATTTGCTCCTACCCAAAGGTTTTCATCTTATTGTTATGTTCTTACTGACTACAAAAATATAGTTTAGACTTTTGTAAACAATATACTCACTGTAACGCCCTAAATTCTATAATAATAAACGTATGATGTTTGATTCAATTGATTATTCTGTAAAATGCCTTAATTAATTTATTTAAGAAAACACGTGAAAGTTGAAAGAAACATAACCGAAATTTCAAGGAAATTTTTTTTTAAACTTTTTAATTTAATTTTAATTTTGAAAGTTTTGATTTCTTTTAGCAACCATAACGCGTTATTTAATTCAACAAAAAGGTCAAACATAGCTTCAATCGTAAAAGAATAAATAAATTTTTCGAATATTTGGAAATAAAACAATGGAAAATACATATGACTGGAAATGTAAACATGTATATACATATATGTAACCAAAAGACATAACGTACTCCCACAGCATAAGTATACAAAGAGACTACATAGTCACATGATGACTGAATATGTACAACAAAATATCTGAGATGCCTAGATCTACTCAACCAAATACACGATAAAACAAAATAAGATCCTAGCTCTCAGAGCAGTCATCGTCTACATCTACCCTATGGAAGACTCAAAATAGAAGCCTAAGTGGGTCGCTGGTCAATGTGGTCCTAGCAGTGAGACTCACGCGAGGAAACCTCAAAAGAATCCCCAAGATGAAATATTTTTTCAAAGTTGTCGACATAAATGTTGTTCCATTTTATGTCTATTTTCGTTCAAAACAAATTTCAAGCAAAACCAACGATTAGATCTTTCAAAAATGGCAAAACAGTGAGGGTTGTTCTATGCTGAACGAAAGAACAGCCTCTGTCCACGAGTTTTCATTAAAACTTTTTAAAGCAAACTTGATCAAAACCCATTTTTGAGAAAGAGGTACATGATTTCATTTGTTTCCAAAGCCATTTCCAATCCAATTACAAGGTGAAAATAAACTTTCTCCTCACATGCAAAAGCTCATCACCACTGCCAAAGAAATTTAACACCACTCATCCAATTTCAATTCTAACAAACAAATCAAACGCATCTCAATTTTCAGCAATGGAGGCATACATGCATACTATGGTTAAGGCCCCCAGCCCCTAACCATATTCTTAACAAGAAAATAAAACCAAGAGTCCACAAGAGAGTTCCCTCACCTTGGTTCTTGGTTTCTAGCCAAGAGAAAGGAAGAAGGGATGAAGAGGAGACTAGGTAGGGAAGATGTGGAGTGTATGCAAGACTTCAAGCTTCCAAAAAAAAAACCTTCCCTTTTCTCTTGTTGGTGCCTTGGTCAGCAGGTGCAAGGAAGAGAGATGAGAGAATTTGTGTGTGATTTTGTTTGTTAAGAGAATTAGTGAGTGAGTGTGTGAGAGTGAGAGTGGCCATGAGGTTTTGGTAGGGTTTAGGGTGATGAGTTGTTAGTTTAGGCTAGGTGTCAAGCTCTTATAGCTCAAGGTGTCAAGATCTTATGGCTCAAGGTGTCAAGATCTTATAGCTCAAGGTGTCAAGATCTTATGACTCAAGGTGTCAAGATCTTATAGCTCAATAAATTTGGTTACTCAATTTAATTTACACAGTGTAATTTTTATACTGTGTAATCGTAAAGATGTGTGTTTTAAAATTTTAAAACTTAACCCCAAGTATCTACTTAATTTTATAAGAGATAACTTGGTGTGCAAGTTACTATAATTTAATATAATTAAAATACTTAAAACCAAATTTGTACACAATTAATTATTGCATAATAGATATTTTAAATATTTTACTACTAGTAATTAATCTCAGCTCAATTAATTACTAGCAGACATATCAGATAAGCATTCACAAACAATATATGTACTTGATCATTACGTACATATTACACTACACAAATAAATAAATAAGTAAACAACATAGACACTTCAATCATACAGAATTTTATAACAACTTACAAACAAAACACAGGAAAGTAACTACAGAGAAATATATAAATATATACATATTTATAAATATGTACGTATATACTTATATAACTGAGTTGAAATTTTTAGGGTGTTACACTCACCACATAAACATTGATTCCTTTGACAACAATGACCTTAATAAATTAAATATATATTATATTATTTACTTGTCTATAAGCGTGCGAAAGCAGCCAACTCACCCGCGTAGAGACACGGGTATCGTACTAGTTACTTAATAAAGAGCTTCTTCCACGCATGTAGACTGATTTTTTTTTTCTGTTAGTATTGTACTTTATTAATTTTGAATTGATTTAGGCATTCAATACTTCACGAGTTGATTTGAACAGAGTTTTACTCAATTTAACTCAAATCACATGTTTAGAAAAAGAAAAATATTTAAATATTCATCCTCTTTTCGCCTTTTTTTTTTTCTGTATACTGTGACTTCACATTCCCCATTTCCCCTTATTGTATTTTTCACACTGGGTGGTCAATTTAAACAACTAAAAGTGATTATCCAAGTCTGAATAATTAAGTCTCTTTCACACTTTCCATATAGAATAAGGTGTTTGTTAAACATGAATGGCTTACCAATCACTGGCACCATAGAGAATTGATTAAGTAACCATTGATTTTTCTGAACACCACTTGCTAGATTTTGGATCTGTGGTGATCGGGGTTGCCACTTCCCTGTTCAAATATCCAAGCTTCCTGTTGTCATCAATCACCAACGGCGCAAACATGGCCTACTCAAGATAATTTTTTCCATTCAATTTATGAATGGTAATTTGAAGAGAGTGGTTACTAGCAGAGATGGTTATTGGTGTGGGCTAGGAGTTGCCTCCTCCTAAGGACAACACACTACTATTCATATTAGAGGTGGTTAAACTAGAACCTGCCATGACAACCTCGTAGTTCTTGACCGAGCCCTAAAGCTCTTGATACCATGTAGAAATATTTGTTTTATTGATTCAAATAATAACAACAGAGTAGTACAACTTACATAGGAAAACATAGGGAGACAAATTTCTTAATCATAATGAATTAGAATCCCGTAAAAAAGGAAAAACAAAAAGAAGGATAAATCCTAAGACTTAGGATTTGACTAATCCTTTCCTTAATCTTAGGATTTTATATATATTCTTATTTTATTTAGAATAATAAAATCTAAACATTCCTAATTTATCTCCATAATTTATTCAAAACAATAAAAGCTAAAGATTCCTAATTTATCTGTATTAATTGTCCATACATGCATGGCATGTTATTCCAATACTCTCGATCATCTTTTACATTTAAATTTGATCATAAATATGACCAGAGAGACGTGGCGTGAGAATGACTTGGAGTGGAGAGACCTTGATGTTGGTTAGTCCAATCTGTTCAAGCATATCGACATGTTCTCCATCAGGTGTTACAATGTCAAACCCATGCAATAGAGTAGCAAGTGTTAGTTGCATTACTTGAAGACCAAAAGAGAGTCCAGGACACATTCTTCTACCTGCACCAAATGGAATCAATTCAAAATGTTGACCCTTGACATCTACATCCTTGTGGGTTGTCAGGAATCTCTCTGGGCAAAATTCTAAAGGATTAGGATATAATGAGGGATCTCGTTGAAGTTTTGAAATGTTAGTCAACAAACGTGTGCCAGTTGGTACATGATATCCACCCACGGTGCAATCTTCCATGGACTCGCGTGGTACATTAAGTGGTGCAGCTGGATACAAACGTAGTGTTTCCTTGATGATAGATTGGAGATACTCTAGCTTCTCCAAGTCTGATACCTCTACCATCTTTTCACTTCCGATTTGTGTGTCTAATTCGTTGATGGCCTTAATTAGGATTTCGCGATTATTGAGAAGTAATGAGAGAGCCCAAGTCAATGTTCCTGTTGTAGTATCTGAGCCAGCTAAAATTAAGGCCTACAAAATACAATAATTAAAAATCCTTTTACATTTGTACACTCCTCTACCAACTTATAACAGTTCCAAAAAAAAAAAAAAATACAATCTAAGTCATATTGTTTTGGGAGAATGGTACATGATGTGTTTTGTGTTGGCGTTCTCGCATGTTTCCAAAATAGATGAACGTTTTTTTTTTTTTTTAAATAAAGACAAAATTTAACGAAGTTCTTCGCCCAAATTGAAAAAATGTTTATCGTCAATAAATTCAAAATTTATGAATAAAACAAATGGAAGTTTTCTTAAAAGTGAATACATTATAAATTTTTTCTAACTGTAATTATTAATCAATAAATATTTCTTACATGCTTAAATAAGGATAAAAAAAATGAGTGATGGATTAATCCATTCTAATTAGATCAAATAACCACTACATTGACCAATACATATATAATTAGGAAAGAATTAGTTCGCAAATTTAGAAAAAGATGACAATTCTTGCTGTAAATTTCCAAAACATATGGCTAGTTTGTTTTAATTTAGATACAATTTATTTTAATATAATTAATTATATACTATTAGTATTACATATAATTAATATGTGCACTAAAATTATTCTTAACTATAAATTAAATTTTACATCCACAAGTAAATGGATTAATTTGAGAGTCACTGAACATTAACTAGCCTATCGAAGAAGTAAAACATAATTGACGAATCAAAAGAAACATAACTATCCTTGATATAATATTTCTCTTCCACACTATTTTTACACAAAAAATAATAGCTTTCTCTTTCTTTTTTTTATTGTAAAATCTATATGTAGCAATTAAATGTGTGAGCAATATGTTGTTCTATCAATAAAAATACGTATTTCCGGTTACTACCCTTGATTTATATTTCTTTTTTCTATTCTTTATAAAAACATCAACCATGAAACATCAATCTTGCACTGTTGCACACACGAGAATAATGATGACAATTGAATTGACACATACCAGGGATGTAGCTTTGATTGTGGTGTCAGCATCGTGGCCGTCAAACTCTTCACCCTCTTCAACAAGGCTTAGAAGCACGTCCATCAAGTCGTGGTTTCCTTTCCGTTCACCCGAACCACTATTCCTGTTGCGTTTGTGATCTTCGAGCCAAACTTGAACGAACCCATCTAACTCTTCCGCCGTCTTCTTCATTTTCTTCTCTGCTCCATCCAAATCCAACCATCTCAAATACGGCAGAGCATCAGACACGTTGAATGCCCCCGTGAGATCAAACAAGTCTCTCAGTGCCTTTCGGATCCGTTCGTTCTCTTCATTCTCACCCTCATCATCACCACTAACGAAACGTTTTCCTACCACCGTTCTGAACATGACGTTTAACGTTATGTCCCCGAACCACCTCTTCATTTCAGTCTCACTGTTTTTCTTCTTTAGCCAAAGATTGTAACTCTCTTTCACTGCTGCCTTCACCTCGGCCACCATCACGTGCTTGAGCATGTCTATGCGGTGAGAAGAGAGGAGCTCCAGCGTGGCAATTTTGCGCACGTGACGCCAATAAGAACCGTAGGGGCTGAACCCAATCATCGAAAAGTTGTAGCCCAACAATTCAAAGGCCACAGACTTTGGACGGCTAGCAAACGCTCTGTCGTTTACCGTAAAGCACTGTTTGGCCATTTCCCAATTGCTCACAACCAACGTTTTGTGAGCACCAAGACGCAAGGTGAAGATGGGGCCATATTTTTCCGCCATGTGGCCCAACGTGACATGTGGTGGTTTCGACCCACCTAAGAGGTGGAGGTGCCCAATCAATGGCCACGCACCGCTAGCTTCTGGTGGTGCTTTTCTAGTTGCAGCACTGTAGTTTCTGTGCTTTCTGAATATGGATGAAAGAACAAAGAGAAATAACAACAGCCCCAAGAATGTGAAGGTAATTGGAACTGTTGTCTGCCAGAGGGGGTTTTCCATGTACAACATGGCGTCGGAGGATCTTGTTGGGTATGATTGATTATGCGACTCTGATATTGGCTTCTTGGTTTAAATATAATAATAATATAGGAGCTAAAAACAATTCGTATTGTGTTTGTGCTCTGTTCGATTGACTTACTGCAGCAAGGAAAATGCTTTTTTAATAAATAAAAAAAATATGAATACAGATTAGAACACCGGACGCAAGCACCCTCGCTCGTTAGTATCGAGGAAAAATATTTTTTTACACCTAAATATCTTTTGATATTTAAAGAGAGAATAAAAAAAAATATAATAGATAATATGATGTGATAAAAAAAAAATAATAATAATAAATATTAAATAAATATTTAAAAAATTGAATGTTAAAATATAATAATCCTAGTATTTATACTGAGAGTTGCATTACTTTTGTAACAAAGCCGCCACCATATATTAACATATCGAGCGGAGACTCCAAGAAAGTCTTAATAGTTGATAGTTAAGACGAAGTTAAGAGATCAGATGTCGGCAGAAATGACATGGGATAAAAATATATGAGAGAAAAAAATCATATATTTCAAAAAAATTGATGAGTAAGATAAAGATAAAAAAATGAGTAAAAATAAATAAAAAATAATATAATAATTTTCATAAATTTTAAAATTATTTTTACTTTAAATTTTCTCTGTCAAACAATTAAATCATTTTCATTCACTCTTTTCTTTTAATTTCTTCTCTATCAAACAAAATATTTTTTTTTCTTTTATAAAACAAACAAAGTATAAGAGATATTTTAAAATTTTAGTATTATTAGAGTACAAATTTGTTTTATATCTTCACAACGCAGTATAAATATCGAACTTGGCAACTATATACGACTTATTGAACTACACATGTGAGTTGGAATAAAAGTAGGCATTCTCATTAGAACTGTTCATGGATTAGATTTTTTAAAATCCAATCCATATTCAAATCATATCCGTTTAAATGGTTTGGATTCATTTAAATAAATATGGATTTTCAAAACTGGTTTTGGACATTTCAAAAATTGGTTTGAATATTTCTATTAAACCGGATTTAAACAATAAAATCTAGTTTTTTTTAAAACCAGTTTTTTTTTTTAAATCCAGTTTTTTTAAAACCAGTTTTTTTATAAAAAATCCAGTTTTTTTTTTAAATTACTTAATATTTCTTTTTTTTTTACAGAAATTACCTAATATTTCTAAAACAATTCAATTAGACATTTCTTTTGTATCTATCTACAAATAAAAAAAAAACTTAATATTTCTTTTTTTTTTACAGAAATTACCTAATATTTCTAAAACAATTCAATTAGACATTTCTTTTGTATCTATCTACAAATAAAAAAAATGATAAAAAATTAATCTTGCGGATTGCAGAAACCCAGAAATTGAAAACAAGATTCCTGAAATTGAAATAAAAAAAGAATGAGTAGCCAATTGCAAGTGCAGTAAAGAGTAGCATCTATGCAGAGGAAACTACAGATGAATCAATGATATTAGCATAGTAAAATTCCCAAATTGTGGACTTTATCACTTCATATCTTACAAGAGAAAAATTTCTTTTCCATTTGAAGTCTTATTCTGCCAAATGGAGGAAGAAACACTTCCATTCAATGAATTGTTTGCAAGTGACCTGCCCCATAAAATGGTATTAGTAAAAACCATTTATTTTATAACATGATTGATTAAATAAGAAATATAAAAGTTTAATAATTCAATATAAAACATCTTGTTAGTAATTCAATACATGATATGTAAGTGAAATAAGATGATAGATAGTGGTAACTTTTGTTTGGCTTATAGTATGTAATATAGCTTTATGTAGAAGAAAAAATGTTAAAACAAGAAACAACTTACAATTTCTGAAGACGTGGAAGATCAGCAAAGTAAGATGGAATATTTCCAGTAAGGCGGTTATTTGATAAATCACTGCACATATCCCATGAGGTAAAAAATCAATCATATTATCACATTCTATAAATTTACTTTGACCAATAAACATATGAGGAAAAAATCAATCAATAACAGATGAAATGATAGAGATTCTCACATGGTTTGTGATGTTTTCAGAAAGCTTATTGGGAGGAATCGATTCATACTATTTCGTTTCCAGACATGTACAGTAGAATCTTCACTTTTTTTAGGAATAGTTGCAATTCCTAAGGCTCCTGTTAACACCAAGAAACCAATAACAACATTTAGGCAATCAACCTTGACATCAAACCCTTCTCCTTGACCAAATTAAATTTTCTTCTTTGGTGAGAAATTTTATTAAGCAGAGGATAGGAGAAGAGTATAAAGAGTGACAGGGTGCTATCCTCAATAAAATTGACAGCTCCATGTCCCAATATTTTTTGTTACTATGAATGTGCATCTTTTTATTCAAGCTCTATATCTTAAAAAATAATGTTCTATACATTGACAGCAGATGCAATGAATGACCAAGTAGCTAACTTTGGCAACATAGTGCAGCAGTTGAGAAGGTTCTTCAGAGGAGACAATGAATCACTTAATAGCTACCTAAACAAATGTCTATTCTTTTCAGGGATGGGAAGCAATGATTACCTAAATAACTACTTTATGTCATAGTTTTATTCAACTAGCTCAAATTATACCGTTAAAGCTTGCATTAGCATTCAGGGTCATGTTAACAATCATTTCATTCCTATGAACACAATGTAGTATCAAGGTAATGGAGTGGCCAATTGCTTGAGCAATGTAATTTGAGAATCTAATATGTACTTCAAAACAAACCATTTTGACAAAATATGACGACCTTTTGTAAGGAGAAGACTGATCTTACTTTTCTCAAATGCCCACCCGTTGCTTTTCAAAATCTCAGAGATGATTACAACAGTTGGAATAGCTGGGATTCAATTTAAAAAGAAAAGTTAGAAAAACAAAAGGCAAGTGTGTGTGTGTGTAATATTATAACCCTCACTGAGACATCAATCACTACAATCTGATAAAATTCACATACAAAGAATGCACAATAAAACAGTTTTAGCATTTAGGGTGTAATTAGTTTTAATGTGTGTGTGTTATAACCCTTCATTACATCTGAGAAACTCAATTACATAAAAAGAATGCACAATACTCAACCAAGAACACCCTTAATGTTCAAAGTTTAACTTGCTAGTTATATAATGGACACCTAAAAATATTTGCTACCATTAAATTAAAGTGATAATTACACTTACCTCCCCTAAGAGTAGACTCACTACACTTGAAACCTTCCTTATTGTTTGAAAAATTACACTTACCTCATTACTTTATGTACAGTTCTCTTATTTTGACACCTTTTTTGTTTAAAGAATTACACCTATGACATACCAACCCTACTCATATATAGGGACCATACACAAAGTCCCCTTAAAAATAACAAGACAAAGGAGGTAAGTGTAATTTTCCAAACAAAACATGATGTCAGTGCTATTATCACTAATATCAGGGGTGGTCAT
The DNA here is from genome assembly GCA_026413185.1 of Pueraria montana var. lobata. Lineage (NCBI taxonomy): Eukaryota > Viridiplantae > Streptophyta > Magnoliopsida > Fabales > Fabaceae > Pueraria > Pueraria montana. Next base: position 6,197,974 of record CM048652.1, read on the forward strand.
TGTAAATATCCCTTATTAAAATAATTAAAATAACGTTTTCTTATTTAAGAGGGCAATAAAACAAATATGCTGAAAAAGTACATACCTTGTGCAGGTGAAACTTAACTTCACCAACAATTATGATAATATATGTAGCCAATTCAGATGATATATACCTGCATAAATTGGAAATGAGTTACTTAGCTTATAAAGAAGGGCAAATTATTCAAGTGACAAAAAACATGACAAGGAGGGAATCACTGAACCCTCACCCCAAAAATATAATGAAGCCACACATCCAATGTATGCATGCAAGATCATGTCACATCATCACAAAATTATGACAGAAGAAAATAAATTCAGGAAGTCAAGAACTAATAGCCAGTAGTATTAAACAAAGATGCATGCTGTTCACCATAATGTGCCAAAGAATTAGTTATATTTTACATCTTGAAAGCAATCAAATAGCTCCAAAATCCAAAAAGGCTTAACTAGTTTCAAGAAAATTATAACCATGCCCAATGCACAGAGCTCAGTTTAATTTAATTTAGCAGCCACACAGGTTAACATACATGCAGTCATTTTGTCAAACATCATATCTACAAATAATAAAAATAAAAATGGAAATAACTCCTTTCAAGTTTCACATACTGAACCAAACAGAGTCAGTGATTTAACAAATAAAACTGTTACAATGTTGCTGATTTAGTGATTTTGAAAGAAAAAGCAAAACAAGCAAGCAAAACTCTAAAACATACTAGAGAGAAAAGGTCATGGTGAACCAAGAAGAAAGGGATTTCAATTTTTCGAGCGATTGAGACATAAAATTGGAAGTGAAGGAAATGAAATTAGGGATTGAGATATAAAATTGGGAACAAAGTCATCAACGAAGTACGAACGAGCCAGTAAGTCATCTTCGAGGAACGAACGTCGAACGAACATGGTGAACAATGAACGACTTACGACTCGGACTGAGGAAGAATCGGGTATAGACTTGGATTTGGATTTTTAATGTTGGATTTGGACAAATCCAATTAACAAAAACTGGGGCTCCATATCCGTGTAAACCCGCTTCATATGGTCATGGATATAACCCGTATCCGTTAAACTGGGTTTTAAAAGGTTTAGGCCAGTTTGGTTTTGGATTGGTTGAACCCAACCGGTTTTTATGAACAGCTCTAATTCCCATGTGTAACTGGTTAGGTGCTGGTCTGGAAATGCATTGCATTTACACCTGCTCTGTCCTGGAAGATGAGGCTTCCGGGTTTGGACTGGATATTAACTTCTCTGAGGCGGTTGCTTTGTGGTCCAAATTGAAATTTGACCGGATTGGACTGGGTGCTAACTTATCTGAGGCGATTCTGCCAGTTAATGCCTCGTAGTAAATTGAACTGCCCGAATAAATGAAGGAGATACATGTAAATGCACTCTGTGTTCAAGTAAGTAAATATTCCATTTTAGTAATATTATGAGAAAAATGCTTATATCAGGTAAGATGTTGGTTGTATTTATAGAAATTCAAGATTGGCTGGATTTCTTGATTCTCCGATGTGAGATTTTTAGTGGGATGAAACAATCTCAATCTAGAACAGTTACACCTAAGCTTGACATGCTTGTTATGTACCTGCAAATATTCAAGGTACTGGGCTGCCGAGGTGTGGCGACAGTGATGATGACTTTGTTACGGTGGCAAATCGTCCTTCCATGGACGTCGGGTGGGTATGATACCTCTAACACTTACCTATGAAGTTAGAATGAAATTAGATTCACCTATGGAGTATACGTACCCCTTTATATAGAGTTTATATTGTTACTATGCATCCATTTAGTTATATGAATCATCCTAGCCAGTCTAAATATTTTTTTTTAATAACTGAATAAATTAGATTGAATTTTACATGGATAAACTAAATGAATTATGAACAAATATATTTATGGGTAAAATATATTTTTGTCCCTCATTTTATCTAAATTTTTGTTTTTAGTCTTTCATAATTTTTTTCTGTGTTTTTAGTCCCTCAAAAATTATTTTCTTTTGTTTTTAGTCACTGACATTAATTTTAACTGTTAAGTAATGTCGTGACGAGTATAATTTGTGCGTGAAAAAATTTCTGTTTAAGTTTCTAGTGATTTTTAACTATTGCAAATTTTCTGACAAACTAAAATTGTCAGAAATGTTAAAAAAATAAAATAAAAATATCAAAATCTCAAACACCAGATTTTCTGAAATCACAGGAAATGTTACAAAAGTAAACATTTCTAATCGTCAAAAAATTTGTAGCAGTTAAAAGTCACTAGAAACTTAATTAGGAATTTTTCACACACACAGTTTATGTCTGTCATGTCATCACTTAACAGTTGAAATTAACATCAGAAACTAAAAACAGAACAAAACAATTTATGAGGGACTAAAAACATAACAGAACAATTTATGAGGGACTAAAAACAGTAAAAAAAAATTATGAGAGATTAAAAACAAAAATCAAGATAAAATGAAAGACCAAAAACATATTTTATCCTATATTTATATACATGTTATAGAAAGGATACTAATTAACAGTGTGACATTAATCATGATGCTACAATTGTATGTAGAAAGGACACTACAATTCGTAAATTTAATCAGGTGTCTGTTAGTGTGATGTGTTTGTATGGCAACCCTATTGTTTATGTGATATGTAATAACAACATTTTCTTACCAATCTTCAAATGAATTGTATCTGGTAGCCTCGTTATCGTTACTCTATGTGGCATGTACAATCGATTAAACAATTTCACAATAGATTCATTAAAGTCCTAGGCAACTTGACTGAAGCTGAATATTACTCTCAACGCTAACAATCCCGTGCTATGCATGGGTTCATTACTAGTTCAAAACACGCACTAATTCATTCATGGTGGGAAGGTAAAAGTACATAAACCTTGCTCGTTATTTAAGTAGGGTAGACATTGGTTAAGGCAGTGGATTTTTCTAAGCTTCATCGACAAAGAGTAGCTGATGTGATAAAGTGGGTCTGATTAAAACATCAAGAGGAGTGGTTTTCATGTTTGTGAGTCCAAACGTGGCACTCATATCAACTTCAGCATTGGATGGGGTTGTGATTTCAAATGCTTGCAAAAACGCAGCCAATGCTAAGTGTGTCATTTGAAGGCCAAATGATATGCCAGGGCAGGACCTTCTTCCACCACCAAAGGGAAGGAGCTCAAAATGCTGACCCTTCACATCCATATCCTTGTGGGTGCTCAAGAACCTTTCTGGCTGAAATTCTAACGGGTTTGACCATACACGTGGATCCCTATGCAATTTCCAAATGTTTAACATAAATCGGGTACCTGCTTGAATATTGAAACCACCTAATGTACAGTTCTCGGTGAATTCACGCGGACCCGAGAATGGCCCAGCTGGATACAATCGCAGTGTCTCTTTAACCACAGCTTGTAGGTAAACTAATTTGTTAATGTCAGATTCATTCACTAATCTTTCCTTACCCACGTGTTCATTCAGTTCATCTTGTACTTTTTTCAAAGCATGACGATTATTTAGCAACAACGAGAGTGCCCATGTCATGGTAACCGCTGTAGTATCAGTTGCTCCGGCAATCAGCATCTGCAAGAACAGTTTCAATTTTTGACTAGTCCATTTCTGTTAAGGACTGTTCTCTGTCTTAACAATATTTAAATACAAGGTATAAATAAAACTACCTAATCTGATACTGAAAATATATAATAAAGCTAACGGACAGGACAGGGGAAGGATTGAAGGAATAATATTTTTATATTTATATGTCGATAATAAATCAAATCAAATCAAACAGGAGAATCTGTACAAAAAAAATCAAAGAGGAGAATGGAGATGCAAATTAATGCAGTGTTGCGTACCGTGCAGGTGGCTTTTATGACAGTGTAAAAATCATAACCGGCAAGGTCGACGCCGTTAAGGACGGAGAGCAAGACATCAATGAAGTCTTGTTCTGTTTTGGTCTCTCCTGAATCTCTTCTCTGACGATGTTCTTCTAACCATTCGGAAACGATGTTATCCATTTCTACAGCCGTCTTTTTCATCTGCTTCACTTTACCTCCCAAATCAAGCCACCCAAGAAAGGGAATCGCGTCCCCAACCACAAATAACCCCGTCAAACGGAAGAACTCTCTGAAAACCCTCCGAATTCGCCTTACTTGCTGTCCATCTTCACTTTTGGTGGAGTATCGCTTCCCCGCAATCATCCTCAGAATCACGTTCAGATTCACGTCTCCTAACCACTGCTTCATCTCCACCAACAAATCACCAGAAGGGCCTCTTTTGTTCACCCATGCTCTGTATAATTCTTTCAAGGAGCTCTGCATCTCGGAGTCTCTGATTTCTTGAAGAAGTTCAAAGCGGGTAGTGGAAAGCAACTCTGAAGCGGTTATCTTGCGCATCTCACGCCAGAAGTGTCCGTAAGGGGCGAACCCAAAATTAGCATAGTCGTAACCCAAGATTTTAGCAGCGGTATATTTGGGACGAGAAGATATAACGAGGTCAAGAGTGGTGAAACACTCCTTGGCTAACTCCCAAGAGCTGACCACAACAGCTGGGTGAACACCAATTCGGATGCTGAATATTGGGCCATACTTGTCTGCTAAGGATCCTAAGGTTATGTAAGGGGGTTGAGTGGAACCACCTAAGAGGTGAAGATGACCGATCAAAGGCCAGCCACCGGCGGCTTCCGGTGGCTTGCGGGCAGAACCCCTTTCGATGAAGTAAGAAATTAAGAGTATGCCAATAACTGCGGCAACTGCTGCGTCCAGGTACTGAATCATAAGACCCATGACAATTTGAGAAACTCTATTTAGAAAAATGATATTGATAGATACGCAGCCCAATATTGCATTGCAGGAGGGGGGAGAGTGGTAGGTAGATAGAATGGAAAAAAAAGAGTCAAACATGTGTAAAAGAAAAGTCATAGAGAGAAAAATATGTATAACTTTTTTACAAATAAAGGAAATACCATGAAAGAGAGACTTGAGAGATACAAAAATATATGATAAGGAGAGAAAGAGGGAAAAAGAAATATTCTTAAAAAAAATAGTAAAATTTTATTGTACGAATATGATTAAGATATTTATGATAACTTATTTGTAAGGTAGCATGCATTATAATATGTTAACATGCCTGATTTTGGTACACATCACATCTATATTTTACAAGAAATAATTTTATTTGTTATGGTTGTATATTTAAAATTCATACTCATATTACTAACTAAGTTGAAAGAATCCCACGTAAATTTATTCACATATTTGGTGGTATAATATGTTAGGTTGTTAACATGTATGTCATATCATCATAAATTAATAATAATTTTTTAAAAAATTTAAAGGTTTATGAAGACTAAAATTGACAAAAAAAATATATTTAAAAAACTAAAATGAAATTTAACCACATTTATAAGAATAGAATACATATTTTATTTTAAAATAAAAATAATATATACTCACCTATAATTAATGATTACTCTATAGTTTATATTTTGTACTATGGTTTTACATAAAAGTTTGTAATATGATATTTATTTTGTTGAAATAAAATTTTAAAAAGTAAGAAGTTAAAAGTTAAAAAGAATAAATTTTTTTATCCTTTTATAAAATAACTAATATATTTAATGGTAGAAAAGTAGTTTCCCATGGTGGGAGGCATGACACGGTTTTTCACCTTAGCTAGAGTCTATGTTTGGTTATATCTAAGAGTAAATTACACGAATCTCTCCTAAGTTTTATATATATTACACCGATACCATCTGCCTTTTTAAACCATACAAAAAATCTCCTATTTGTTGGTTCTAAATTACACAGACCCCCCCTGAGTTTTATTTATATTACACGGACCCTCTCCCCGAATTTTACTTATATTACATCGACACCCCTGCTTTTTTGAACTATAGGGGGTCAAAAGTAATTTACTCTAAATATACTCTAATTTACCCCTGCTTATATTACACGGACCCTCCCCTATCTTTTTAAACATTACTTTTAAACCCAGGGGAGAGTCCGTGTAATTTACTCTATATCTAAAAGTACTTTTCCCACCTACGTTTGATAATAAATGAGTTTTAGTTGAAAGCAACATATGGGTTATTTTTGAAAATACATTTTCTGATGACAATATTTATTCAATAGCAACATCATGTAAAAGTACTTTTAATTAGTATTATTTAAATAAATTTTATTTTATCAACATACTTTTGAAAAAAAATTCTAAACATAAATCATATTATAATAAATTCATTTTTATCAAATTTAAATTTACAATATACATTTGATTTAAATTACAAACTTTAATCTAGACAATTAGCTCAGGAAGCTTTATTTGATTAAGCCCATCTACTCTTCTCAGCCCAATCCGTAGAACAACTTTGGTTTTTGCTATATTAACTCCTCTTGTTTGCTAAGTACACTCCCGTTTATTTTTTTCTAATTATTATTATTATTATTATTATTATTATTATTATTATTATTATTATTATTATTATACCCCTAACATATATAATTATTATTCCGAATGTACTTTCCAAAATACTATTTTGTATTATGGAAAGTACTTTTCAGAATGTTAAAAAATAAATCTATGTTCCATAATATACTTTTTGGAATACTGTTTTGTGTTCTGAAAAGTACTTTCTGAAATGTTAAAAAAGAAAATTATATTCCAGAAAATACTTTTCAGAATACTGTTTTGTGTTCCGAAAAGAACTTTCAATAATGTTAAAAAATAAAATTGTATTCTGAAAAGTACTTTTTAGAATATTGTTTTGGGTTCTGGAAAATACTTTCTGAAATGTTAAGAATAACATCTGGAAAAATTCAAGCACGACATTAAGATCATTAAAAACACCACATAAAAGAAAAATTGTACAATTGTGAGCAATTGAAGTGGAGAAAGCATATAATTGATATTGGTCATTCAATCTGGACGATTGTAAGAGGCACTCACTCAGTTGCAACAACTTGAATAAACATACTGAGATTGAGTAAGGAAGGAGTAAAGGAAAGCAGTTGGGAGTGTTAGCATATTGTATTGGAGTGTGGAGGATGAAAAAACCCAAAAGCTATTTATGATAACTTATTGTACGAATATGATTAAGATATTTATGATAACTTATTTGTAAGGTAGCATGCATTATGCATGATTTTGGTACACATCACATCTATATTTTACAAGAAATAATTTTATTTGTTATGGTTGTACATTTAAAATTCATACTCATATTACTAACTAAGTTGAAAGAATCCCACGTAAATTTATTCACATATTTGGTGGTATAATATGTTAGGTTGTTAACATGTATGTCATATCATCATAAATTAATAATAATTTTTTTAAAAAATTTAAAGGTTTAGGAAGACTAAAATTGACAAAAAAAAAAATATATTTACAAAACTAAAATGAAATTTAACCACATTTATAAGAATAGAATACATATTTTATTTTAAAATAAAAATAATATACACTCACCTATAATTAATTATTACTCTATAGTTTATATTTTGTACTATGGTTTTACATAAAAGTTTGTAATATGATATTTATTTTGTTGAAATAAAATTTTAAAAAGTAAGAAGTTAAAAGTTAAAAAGAATAAATTTTTTTATCCTTTTATAAAATAACTAATATATTTAATGGTAGAAAAGTAGTTTCCCATGGTGGGAGGCATGACACGGTCTTCTACCTTAGCTAGAGTCTATGTTTGGTTATATCTAAGAGTAAATTACATGGACCCCTCCTGAGTTTTACATATATTACACCGACACCCCCTGTCTTTTTAAACCATACAAAAAATCTCTTATTTGTTGGTTCTAAATTACACGGACTCTCCCTGAGTTTTATTTATATTACATGGACCGCTCCTGAGTTTTACTTATATTACACCGACATCCCTGCTTTTTTGAAATACAGGGGGTCAAAAGTAATGTTTAAAAAGGTAAGGGGTGTCGGTGTAATATATGTAAAATTCAAGGGGATCCGTGTAATTTACTCTATATCTAAAAGTACTTTTCCCACCTATGTTTGATAATAAATGAGTTTTAGTTGAAAGCAACATATGGGTTATTTTTTAAAATACATTTTCTAATGACAATATTTATTCAATAGCAACATCATGTAAAAGTACTTTTAATTAAACATAAATCATAGTATAATAAATTCATTTTTATCAAATTTAAATTTACAATATACATTTGATTTAAATTACAAACTTTAATCTAGACAATTAGCTCAGGAAGCTTTATTTGATTAAGCCCATCTACTCTTCTCAGCCCAATCTGTAGAACAACTTTGGTTTTTGCTATATTCACTCTCTTGTTTGCTAAGTACACTCCCATTTGTTTTTTTTCTAATTATTATTATTATTATTATTATTATTATTATTATCATATATACCCTTTATACCCCTAACATATATAATTATTATTCCGGAATGTACTTTCCAAAATACTATTTTGTATTATGGAAAGTACTTTTCGGAATGTTAAAAAATAAATCTATGTTCCAGAATGTACTTTTTGGAATACTATTTTGTGTTCCGAAAAGTACTTTCCAGAATATTAAAAAATAAAATTATATTCCAGAAAATAATTTTCGGAATACTGTTTTGTGTTCCAAAAAGTACTTTCCATAATGTTAAAAAAAAATTGTATTCTGGAAAATACTTTTTGGAATATTGTTTTGGGTTCTGAAAAATATTTTCCGAAATGTTAAGAATAACACCTAGAAAAATTCAAGCACGACATTAAGATCATTAAAAACACCACATAAAAGAAAAATTGTACAATTGTGAGCAATTGAAGTGGAGAAAGCATATAATTGATATTGATCATTCAATCTGGACGACTGTAAGAGGCACTCACTCAGTTGCAACAACTTGAATAAACATACTGAGATTGAGTAAGGAAGGAGTAAAGGAAAGCAGTTGGGAGTGTTAGCATATTGTATTGGAGTTTGGAGGATGAAAAAACCTTAATGCTAGAGCAAGAGATTGAGCAAGTGAGAAGTGAAAGAAGATTAGTGCAAGAGATTGGAGGGGATGAAGGGAGTGAAAGAGAGGCGGGTATTGTTGCTATGAAATAGGGAATGTGTTGTTGCGCTGAAAAGGAGAGTGTGCGAGGGAGAGAAGAAGGTTTGAAAGGGAGAGGTTATTTAAGTAATTTAATTTGAAAAATGGAAAGGGGGTGTACTTAGAAAAAATAGGGAGTGGAAAAAGCAAGAGCCAACAACTTTTAATCTCCAGCCCATTGTCTCCGCTCCATTTCGACTAATTAGGCTTGGACATTTGCCGTCTAAAAAATAACCCAGGCTTATTTTAAACAATTTCTTAACTTAATTGAACTAAACAATAAATATTAACAAAACCAATAGAATTTTTTTTTTGACAGCAACAAAACCAATAGAATTAATTCCTATAATTTATCACTAATCAGCATCACCGTGATATTTTTTTTTTACATATATTTATTTATCCATTCTTTGCTTGTTATTTTAATTCTTTATACCCAATGTTATAAAATAACTGTTAGCATTAGTTAATTTCATATTTTTATCATCCTTTTATTTATATGCTTATTTATTGTTGTTAAATCGTTAATCGATTGAGAAATAGTAGAATTTTTTTTTTTAGAAAACGATAAATTATATCAACATTAATTTTTAATTGTTCCTCCTACTTTAACCTAAAACTAATTATTAATTAATAATTTAATTAAATTTATAGATATGCACCTATAAAAAAGCTTTGTCTAAATGTATTGTCTAAATGTAGTTTCTCGATAACATTCAACATTTGTTAACTATCGTTGTAATATGCACTACAAGAAATGTCACCTACAGTGACAAACAAAAAGTGTCACTATAGATATACTATGTGTGGGTATAGACCTATTTGACATATACCCACAAACAATTTAAGTGTTGATTTTGGATGGGATTCAATAACATATATTGTGTGTCACTATAGCCTATAGTTACAGTTTATAGTAATTGTGGGAATAGCCTATACCTACATATTGTGTGTCACTATAGCCTGTACCTACATGAATTGTGTGTCACTATAGTCTGTACTTACATGTATTGTGAGAATAGCTTAGTATTATGTGTCACTATAGCCTATACCTATATATACCTGCATTCTTCCCCACCGCATGGTCCCCTAATTCCGCTAAACCCACTTCATTCTTTGAGAGAACAACTATATATTAGGACATACAATGGGAATACGAGGGAACAATTTAGCAAAAACTAAAAGTGTAATTTCGGAGGTCCTCTGGGCTGCAGTGTAATGGATGAGAAATTTGTCCCCTTAATTGAAAGGTAAATTGAACTTGGGTTGGAGATCCTGTCCTGGGTAGAATATAATTATAAAACAATCAAATAATAATAATTAATAAAGTGAATCATAACAGCATTATGATGCTACCATGTACAACTGAAATTCACATGTAATAATTAATAAAGCAAAGCTTTTGATATAGTTTTAACTTTTAATGCATAGATTTGAAGGGATATAGATTATAGTATCTTGAGATTTATTTTCTCTATGTAAATTGAAAGATCACTCAATGGGTCTAGATCCCAACTCTCACTACAAGGATGAGCTACTATTATAGAAGTTTACTGCATGAGAAAGATTTTATTTTTTCTTATCTGGTACAATAATCAACCATTTCTGTTATGAAAAAAAGCCTTAGATCTAAAGTGAGTGTGTCTTTAATGTAAGCAAGGTTGTATCTACCCTTGAATTTGAGTGGTTTAAGATTGCAATGCACTTTAAATTAAATCATGCATATACACCCTCGCTTGTTCATTTTAGAGAAGCCAAATTTAAAAAATACCTTAAACTTGTCAAAAAGCCAAATTTGCTACCACAAAGGCCACCTAGATCACGCATTGGATACTGGTTTTACCATTCCCACAAAGTCCTGCATATACATAATTGAGTATGAGAAATTTTATATCATTATTATGGATTATTTAACATTTATTATCTCAATTATGTGTTATTCTTATTTCCATTATATTTTTAATATTACAATAAAATTGATATAAACATTAAATAAGATCACATATAAGACTAAAAAACCAAGATTACAGAAGCATACCATAAATAAAAGCTTTTCAACTAGTTAGACTGCAGTGTGGATAATGTAACACCAATCTGCTTTACATAAATCATTAGCATGCCGAAGAAAGACAAATAAAGTATTATAATGATAGATTAAATATCTATAAAAAAATGATAGATTAAATAACAATGGGGATGGAGTTAAGATAACCAAACAGCTTGATGCCAGCCCACCAATTAATCAATGAGCCATATGAGCTCCAACCATAGTGATTCTGCGAGCAATTTGTTTATTCTTCTGTAACAATTCTTTGATAGTGGACGAAGAAGGACAAAGAAGATAACCTACAAATGCATATTGTTAATGACAACAGGTGAAACGATTAACTAATCAAAATTAAAAAAAAAATGTGATTTGTAAATTAAGTTCTATGGCCAAGCAATTCTTGCTGCTTCTTTCCTTTAAGGATTCTAATTCATAAGAGAGGAAGAATATAATAATGATTGAAGATTGAATCTTATCTTACCTTAATTATATTTATAATTAAGCCTGAAAGGATGAAAACAAAGAATGCCTAAAGGAATAATAACAATAGTAGCTGGGAACGCCATGGTTTCTTTGACCTGCTATGCTACATACAGAAATTAAGATGAGAGGAGAACAAAAATAAATGTGTGTGTGAGAGAGAGGAACTAATTTGGAATGATATTTAGATATTTCTTCCTCATTTATCTTCTTTTTCTTCACTTCCTTTTTCCCCAAACCAAAAACATAAAAAACACAGTCTACTCCATATTCTAACATAGAAAACCACACTTTAAAAAAATAGAAAAGTGAGTAAGAGAAACCTTGGAGTTGGAGGTCCACTCCATATTCTAACAAGGAATGCATTTCGATGATCTGTTAGGTAGAAGCATAGAATCTCAGTGGCAGAGGTGGCACCAGTAGTTAGTACCATTCATGAGGGGTTGAAGAAAACTGTAAATTAGTCATACCTTTGTCTCAGTTGTGAGCTCTTCAGATAGCTTAAGTAAAGGTTTTCACTGCAAATGGCAGAGATTCAGAAAAGCCAATAGGAGCATATCAAAATAGTTCTCATAAAATGAAATGTGTATACATCTACAAATAAATTTGAGTAAATGCTGATTGATTTACCTTGTGTTCTCATGACCCTAGTGGCAACATATGATTGATCTCAGGTTGTACCAAATTTTGCAAGCCGAAAATCATAAAGTTTTGGATGGAAAGCTTCATCCAATAGTATGTTGGATGATTTGAGATCCCTGTATATAACAGAAGGCTTTGCTTCATGGTGTAGATAATTTAGTCCCTTTGCTGCCCCACAAGCTATCTTCATTCTGAAAAGCCAATAGGGGCATATCAAAATAGCTCTCATAAAATGAAATGTGTATACATCTACAAATAAATTTGAGTAAATGCTGATTGATTTACCTTGTGTTCTCATGACCCTGGTGGCAACATATGATTGGTCTCAGGTTGGACCAAATTTTGCAAGCCGAAAATCAGAAAGTTTTGGATGGAAACCTTCATCCAATAGTATGTTGGATGATTTGAGATCCCTGTATATAACAGAAGGCTTTGCTTCATGGTGCAGATAATTTAGTCCCTTTGCTGCTCCACAAGCTATCATCATTCTGGTATTCCAATCAAGTGGTTCTTCATCAGGTGAAACATCTGCAAATAACCATAAACAAATATTAAAGATACAATGAAAGTAACTTCTTGAAACATATCATGCAAAATGATGTATTGTGCTCAATACAATAATCTTAAACTATAAATTGACAAAGCGTCTTGACTGTAAGTTACAAAACAAAATAGTAAGCTATAACTATGTGAAGCTTTCAGAATGACGATAGCAGAGAGGACAAATAGAAAATATCAAAGGGAAAGATCAAGATTACTGCAACAAGAAATAGAGAAGCACTTGCAGCAATTATATATATTATAAAAGTGAGAAGACAAGTTTTATTACATATATAGACAAAGGTTCATATACAATACAGTAAAGCTTGTAGCATTTTCAAGTAGTAGAATAGTACATATAACATTATTCGTTAGTACATAGAATAGTAGCATAAGATATGAAATGGCAACACAAACATACCCTAATTTTTCCATGAAAAACAGAGCAATATTAGTTCTAGCAAATACCACACTGCATGTAAATAACATTCAATTACAATCTATAGTAGTAAGAATGACTTTCAATTGTCATTTGCCTAAACTTGTTCTCCTGCTCTAAACCAACACCAAATCTCAATTTCCTAAATCCTTATGCAGTTTACGCTAGTGTAAAAGATGTCAACCAAATCTCAATTTCCTAAATTCTAATAAAATTTCCATAGGCATCACTTTACAAAAGCATTGTAGCTAATGCAAGAAACTTTGCTAGAAACGCCAAAACAGAGCACTAAAAATCAATTTCTATGCTAGCAAAGAACACTGAAAAACACTCCTAATGGAATCTAAACATAAACCCTAGAGAGAGAGAGAGAATGAGATTCAGTGATAAGTAGATTTTGCATATTTCACAAAATCAGAAGCAATGTGTAATAGATTTTAACTCAAATAAATTAGAATGAAAAACCTTGGAGAGAGAAAAAAAGGTGAGAGGAGAAGAGAAACTTACCTCTTGACAAGAGAAAAGAACAAGATCGAGAATAAGAATGAAAACGTAAAAGAGCTTATGGAAGACAAAACGCAAAAGACAAAGATAGGTTGTGTGTTTTCGAAGAGAGGGAACGGTGGCAACGTCAATGAGGGCGGTGACGAGTCAGGCCAGGGCGAGTTGCGGCGGAGATAGAGGACATAGGTTGCAACGGAGACGGTGGTGTTCAACAGAGAGAGGAAGAGTTGTGGCTCGAGGTTGTGGAAGCCACAAAGATAGAGACACAAACGCTAGAGAGAACGAGTGTGACTGTGTGAGGCGTTTACCGAAATTAAAAGAAATAAATAATCAAAAATTAAAATTAAAAGGTTTTACACTTTTACCTACACGAACTGTACGTAGGTAGAAGTTCTACCTATAGTCATTTATGATTGTCACTATAAGCGTGTGTCGGTACAGGGTATTTTTTTTGTAGTGATGTCTTGTAAGGAATTTTAACTATGTAAGGAACATTTGGTGTTTCTCAAATTTTTTAAAGGCTATATTTATTTAATTCAATTTATTAAAAGGATCTAACTCGGTTAATTAAACAATGTACATGAGTTATTATGAACCTCCTAGTACCTCTTTAACATGGTCCATTCTATCAAATTACAACAATAACGTTAATATTGTATATACGTGGCACATAGACAAATCAATGCCACATTAAAAATTTTCATTAGTCAACTTAAATGCATTGATAGAAAGGGCCACATTAAAGTGTTTTTTTTTCAAATAAGAAACCAAATTGAACTATTTATTAAAAGAGAGAGACCAAATTGAACAAAAAAAAATAGAGATATCAAATTAATAATTTAGCCTTTTCTAAAATAGGTAAACTAATAATAATAATAATAATAATAATAATAATAATAATAATAAAACTTCAATTCAGGTTAAGAAAAGTACTTTAAATTATGAGAGAGATATGTATAATTAATTAATAACAAATCTAAAAAGTATATATTAAAATATATAATTTAAAATTGTATTTAAATTTTGAAGCAGAAAAAACTAAAATATCAAGTCACTTTGTTTGGCATATTATCATTTTTTATCAAACATTTAACTCAATAATTATTACTTTGAAATACAATATTATACTCAAATAAAATTGTACATATCAGGGCATAATTCTAAACACGTACTAACTCATGGTAGTTATGGGGGGAAAGGCAATCATCTTATTAGGATACACCGAAGGCTAATATGATAGATTTTCCTTATTTTCATCAGTATAAAGAAGTTTATATGGTAAACGAGGCTCGACTAAAACCTCAAGTGGGGTGGTTTTGATGATTGTGAGTCCAAACGTGGCACTCATATCAACCTGGGCATTGTTCGGGGTTGTGATCTCAAATGCCTGCAAAAAAACTGCTAATGCTAACTGTGTCATTTTAAGGGCAAATTGCATGCCAGGACAGGACCTTCTTCCACCGCCAAAAGGAAGTAGTTCAAAATGCTGACCCATCACATCCACACCCTTGTGGGTGGTAAGAAACCTTTCTGGCTGAAACTGTAATGGGTCTGACCAAACACGTGGATCTCTATGCATCTTCCAAATGTTGAAAATAAATCTGGTACCCGCTTGGATATGGTATCCCCCTAAGGTACAATCTTCTGTGAATTCACGTGGACCTGAAAGTGGTCCAGGTGCATACAATCTCAGTGCCTCTTTAACTATAGCTTGAAGATATACCAATTTGTTAATGTCTGATTCATTCACTAGTCTTTCCCTGCCCACATGCTTATCCAATTCATCTTGAACTTTCTTCAGGGCATGACGATTATTCAACAATAAAGATAAGACCCAAGTCATGGTAACTGCTATAGTATCTGTTCCTGCAGAAATTAGTGTCTGATAGATGCAACAATGACATCAGTAGTTTTAAATTTTAATTACAACACTATTTTCACCCTCTTGGTAAACTGGGAGTGAATAAAACTAATTAATCTAATACCAAAAGTAATAAAACTAATTCATAATTTCGATATAATGCATATTAATTATAATCAAAACAAATAACCAAATCACTAAAATTGAGTGAGGACTTATTTTGAAAGTTTAATTATGTATTTAGTCTCTCAAATTAGAAAGTTTATTCTTTTTAGTCTTTCAAATAAAAATTTGTATCTTTTAATTTTTCAAATTCAAGAAATGTTCTTTTTAGTTCCTTCTCTTAAATAAAAATTTACAATTTTTTAGTCCATCAAATTCTAGCTGTTGAGAGACTAAAAAGAGTATTTTTTAAATTTAAGGGACTAAAAATTACAAATTTTTATTTTGTGCACTACAAAAAACTAACTCCTTAATTCGAGGGATTAAAAACATAAATAAATTATTTTGAATTTATACACTATAATTTAAAATCACGTTAAAATATTAATTAATATGATTTTAAGTTAATATTAATATGTTTAGTTTCACTTAAACAATTAACTTTTTAGGTCTAAAATTGAGTTTAAATTGAATTTTTTTTGGCTAAGATAAAAACTTTCATAATAAATTTTATTACTAATTTGATATTAAAATAAATTAAACATTCAAACGTGCATAGAATGTGTGCATACGTGTTGGTTTACATGAAATACAGGATAAAATTCTAAGAAAAACATAGAAGTAACAAGCAATGGTTGTTTTCCAGTGAACGAGCATCAATCACTCCCTAATGTCAAGCCAAACATGTAGATAAACACTTCACTTTAAAACATACTACCTAGTTATAAGCAACATAGAATAAACCATCAATACCAAGAAAAGTAATTAATACAATTTTTTTTTAATTAATTCTACCATAAATTTAATTTTTATTCCAAAAACACCATTTACCATTTACTTTAAGTGGTTATATAAAAATAAGTGAATGCATAGAAAATAGAGTTAACAATTAAGTAAGGGTATAAAAGAAATTGGGTCTTAACCAGTGCCCTATGGATAGTACTCCTTCCGGTCCTTTATATAAGAAATAAATAACTAAATCATCAATACCAATAAAAATAGTTAAGTTAGTTAGTTATAATTAATAATGTCATAAATTTTGATTTTATTCCAAAAGTACCCCTTAAATTGATTGGTTTAAGTAGTGGTTATATTAATGACATTGCACCTCCACCAAATAAGTTTAACTCATATGGTTAATAGACCAATAAATGCATGAGAAATGAGTAGATGTCTCATTAATGAATTTCACAAGATGAAGGGTAAAAAAGAAAATTAGTAATTAATACAGCTTAAAGTGGGTCTATGTTTCTTATAATTAGGATAAAAAAATAACATTATTTTGTTTCTTATAAAAAGGACCGGAGAGAGTATTGTATTGGTCAAAGAATCAAAAGTAGAAAGTATTTATTGTGAAAATCATAGGTGAGTGCAAAAAGAGCTATGGATAGTGCGCGATTTTGCACATCCCAATAAAAATATTTTTCATTTTAGTTCCTTAATCAGTGCCTTTACATTTGTCAAAGAAATTTAACTTTGAATAACTTTAAAAACTAGTGATTGTTGCTTATAATTAGGACCAAAGAAAAAGTCAATTTGTTGTTTATAATTAGAACCAAAAGTAGTATTGTATAACCATGAGTAATGCTAGCGACACTTTCTCTAACATTCTCCTTTTGATACTCTCTTTATGATTGGTTGAGAAATATGTTCATGACTGGTAGGTCCACTAATCATTATATTATTATTTCTCCTAATCCAGAAGTGAAATCCATCAAAATTGATAACTTTCAATAAATTTTAGTCAATTACATCGAGTGTTAAAAAGATACTATTACTAGCATTGTTCTATCACCAAAATAATGCAGTTAACAATGATTAAAGAATCGAGTGCTTACCGAGCAGGTGGCCTTTATGACAGTATCAGCATCATAACCAGCAAGGTCAACACCGTTTAGGACGGACAGCAACACATCAATAAAGTCTTGTTCTGTTTTGGTCTCACCTGAATCTCTTCTCCGCTTATGTTCTTCTAACCATTCAGAAACGATGTTATCCATTTCTATAGCCGTCTTTTTCATATGCTTCACTTCACCTCCGAAATCAAGCCACCCAAGAAAGGGAATCGCGTCCCCAACAACAAGCAATCCCAGAAAACGAAACAAGTCTCTGAGTACCCTCCGAACTCGCCTTACCCGTTCCTCATCAACACTTCCAATACAATATCTCTGTCCTGCTATCATTCTCAGAATCACGTTCAGACTAATGTCACCAAACCACTGCTTCATCTCCACCAACAAATCACCGGACCCGCCTCTTTTCTTGACCCACGCTCCGTACAGTTCTTTCAACGAGCTCTGCACTTCGGAATCTCTAACACCTCGAAGCAGTTCCAACCGGCGAGTGGAAAGCAGATCCGAAACCGCTATCTTATGCATCTCACGCCAGAGATCTCCGTAAGGGGCAAACGCAAAACTAGCATAGTCGTACGTCAAGATTTTTGCAGCGGTGAATTGGGAGCGAGACGAAACGACGGCGTCAAGAGTGGTGAAACATTCCTTGGCTAACTCCCAAGAGCTCACCACAACAGCATGATGAACACCAATTCGGATGCTGAATATTGGGCCATACTTGTCTGCTAACGCTCCTAGGGTTTCGTAAGGTTGACCGGAGCCACCTAAGAGGAGAATATGACCGATCAAAGGCCAGCCACCCGCTGCTTCCGGTGGCTTGTGAGCAGAACCTGCTGTAGCCCTTTTCATGAAGTAGGCGTATAAGTAGTATGAAATTAATAGTAAGACGCAAACTCCGGCAACCGCTGCTGCGTCCATGACAATTTCCGAGTGCAGTAGTATAATTCTGTTTATTATGAAAATATATAGAGGAAAATGCTGAAATCATCATGTGAATCATGTGACACATTTTTTATTTTTTGTATTTCTAATTGTATTTAGTCTTAAGTTAGGCACACCTTCTCCTCAATTTAAATATTTTTTATTTTTTTGAAATCTTTAGTTTATAAAAAAATTGTAAAAAATCTCTCCGTAGATTTATCTTTTTTCCTTTGATAGCGATGTCTCTGGACTCTGGTATAGTTGAATTCCTTCTAGCAGCGCACCAAAAAGAGATCGACAAAGAAAAAGGTTTTATCAAATGTGATGTTTCTGATTTATATTTCAAGATAACTTACTTAAATCTTTTTTTTTTTTTTGAAGAAGAAGAAAATAAAAGACTTCTGATTTACTAAGAGGTGCCTTTACAAATGAGACGCTGTGTTCAACATAATTTTAGAGAAGTAAATGCCACTGTGTTCTTTCAAGACCTTTGTGTAGCTCTTCTATCACTTGCTTAGATTCTTTAGGTAGCTGATCTTTCTTCTATCCGCATGCATGGAGTGTCTACTCTTGCTTTGTTTTGCTTTTGAGCTTGCTGCTCGTCAATTTGATTCACAAATAAAAATTTAAAGAAACAAAAAATTTAAATTTAGCTTGGAAGGTAGACCGGTTGATGTAACTTAGCATTGGTCAATTGCGCATACAAATTTTTTGTGTTGGCTTTCGTGATAGAGCGTGGGCATTTGGTATATGCTAACTTACCTATTTCTTATATAGTGATCATATAAGGAATAATTTCTAATTGATTTATATAATGTGTGCTTATTAAACTTTTTATTTTATCAACTTGTGCATATTTTTTTTAGACTGAAATGTATAATTGAAATTATCATTACTTATGCTTATTAAACTCTTTATTTTATACAACTTGTGCACATTTTTTTTAGACTGAAATGTCCAATTTTAATTATCATTACTTATGCTTATTAAACTCTTTATTTTATACAACTTGTGCATATTTTTTTAGACTAAAATGTACAATTGAAATTATCATTACTTCACAAAATTTTAAACACTTCCTTATATATATATATATATATATATATATATATATATATATATATATATATATATAATATGATTTTACATATACACTGAATGATCTGACTATATCAAAATCAAACATTCAAACGTATAATATAAAGAATTCATACTTTAATTAGTATTTAAATAAGAAATTAAATTTTTGCCTAATGAATGAAAGAATACTAAAACAAACATTACTTTATAATAATAAGGTATAAAATTTTTTGATATATAATTTTAAATCAATAAGTAAATAACTATTGATTTGTTTGGCATATTATCATTTTATATCAAACATTTAACTCATAATAATTTTATAATTTGAAACACAATATTGTACTTAAATAAAACTGTGCGCATCAGGTCTAATTCTAAACATGAACCAATTCATGGAGGTTGTGGGGACAAAGGCAATCATCTACTTAGGATACATTGGAGGTTAATTTGGTGGATTTTCTTTATTTTCATTAGTGAAGAGAAGTTGATATGGTAAACGAAGTTCAGCTAAAACCTCAAGTGGGGTGGTTTTTATCACTGTGAGTCCAAACGTGGCATTCATATCAACATGGGCATTGGATGGGGTTGTGACTTCAAATGCTTGCAAAAACGTTGCTAATGCCAAGTGTGTCATCTGAAGGGCAAATTGCAAGCCAGGGCAAGACCTCCTTCCACCGCCAAAGGGAAGTAGCTCAAAATGTTGAACATTCACATCCACACCCTTATGGGTGGTGAGGAACCTCTCTGGTTGAAATTCTAACGGGTTTGACCACACACGTGGGTCTCTATGTAGCTTCCAAATGTTAAAAATAAATCGGGTGCTTGCTTGGATATGGTAGCCCCCTAAAGTACAGTCCTCTATGAATTCACGTGGACCTGAAAGTGGTGCAGGTGCATACAATCTCAATGTCTCTTTAACTACGGCTTGAAGGTATACTAATTTGTTAATGTCTGATTCATTTACTAGTCTTTCCTTGCCCACGTGCTCATCCAATTCATCTTGAACTTTCTTCAAGGCATGACGATTATTCAACAATAATGATAGTGCCCAAGTCATGGTAACTGATGTAGTATCCGTTCCCGCAGCAATTAGTGTCTGCAAGATGAAACAATACCATCAACAGTTTCAAATTTTAAATAGAGAGTGGATTAAAATACTTTGATATAAAAAATAATAAAGCTAATCAATAAGTTTGATATTATGTATATTGAACATAATCGAAAGAGATAACCAAACAACTAAAATTCAATTAAAGCTTATTTGAATTCGCTCTATGGAATTTAAAATCATGTTGAAATTTTTTTTATGTGATTTTAAGAAAATGTTCAAATGTTTATTTGGTCCTCTTTAAATAATTAATTCTAAATTTAAAATTAATCTTGAGTAGAAATAATTTTGATATAGTTTTATGTAACATAAAGAAATTTTATTATTAACTTATTTTTAAATTAAAAACATTCAAACATATAATATGTGTAGGTCTGTATGGTTATACATGAAGTTGAAGTCAAATCCAAAAAATAATATACAGACAGTGAACATATGTCAACCGCTCCATCATGCAATACGGATGATCACTTGACTTTGAAATCAATTGTAACCAAAGTAAGTTTTAAGTTTAAAAATTAAAAAATCAGTTTCATTCAAAATTTAGAAATCACACACTTTAACGCGGCTTACCGTGCATGTGGCTTTTATGAGAGAGTCAGCATCGTAACCAGCAAGGTCGACTCCGTCAAGGGCAGACAGCAACACATCAATGAAGTCTTGTTCTGTTTTGGTCTCACCTGAATCCCTTCTCTGGCGATGTTCTTCTAACCATTCAGAAGCGATGCTATCCATTTCTATAGCCGTCTTTTTCATCCTCCGAAATCAAGCCACCCAAGAAAGGGAATCGCGTCCCCAACCACAAGCAATCCCAAGAAACGAACAAACTCTCTGAGTACCCTCCGAACTCGCCTTACCTGTCGTTCCTCATCAACACTTCCGAAACAGTATCTCTTTCCAGCAATCATCCTCAGAATCACGTTCAGACTCATGTCTCCAAACCACTGCTTCATGTCCACCAACAAACCTCTTTTCTCGGCCCAAGCTCTGTATAGTTCTTTCAACGAGCTCTGCATTTCGGAATCTCTAACACCTCGAAGCAGTTCCAACCGGCGAGTGGAAAGTAGATCCGAAACCGCTATCTTATGCATCTCGCGCCAGAGATCTCCGTAAGGGGCGAACGCAAAACTAGCATAGTCGTACGTCAAGATTTTTGCAGCGGTGAATTCGGAGCGAGAGGAGACAGCAACGTCAAGAGTGGTGAAACACTCCTTGGCTAACTCCCAAGAGCTCACCACAACAGCATGATGCACACCAATTCGGATTCTGAATATTGGGCCATACTTGTCTGCTAACGCTCCTAGGGTTTCGTAAGGTTGACCGGAGCCACCTAAGAGGAGAATATGACCGATCAAAGGCCAGCCACCCGCTGCTGCCGGTGGCTTGCGAGCAGAACCTGCTATAGCGCGCCTTTTGGTGAAGTAGACGTAGTATGAAATTAATAGTAAGACAGCAACTCCGGCAACCGCTGCTGCGTCCATGACAATCTGCGAGAGCGCGGTTTACGGGTTTAGTGCTGTTTGCTATGAAAACTTTTAGTGGAAAATGGAGATAACATATGGTGTGGGGAAATGTAAAGTATATCTATATCTATGCTAAAATCTTGATGCTATCGACACGTTTATTCGTTCATTTTGTAAAGGTGGTTCTATGATGCGACACGTGGATTCGTTC
Source organism: Pueraria montana var. lobata (assembly GCA_026413185.1). Classification (NCBI taxonomy): domain Eukaryota; kingdom Viridiplantae; phylum Streptophyta; class Magnoliopsida; order Fabales; family Fabaceae; genus Pueraria; species Pueraria montana. The sequence goes on from CM048652.1 coordinate 6,220,356, forward strand.
ATTTTGTAAAGGTAGTTCTATGATGGGATTGGTTCTTGTCTTATATTCTATTTTGCCTATGATGGGGTTTTGGATCCTACTGCAACAGGGTGTTTAGGTGTCTTCTTTTGATTTGGTTTGGCCAATGACTATTTGTTTCTCTTATTTCTGGTGTATTTCACATTGAATTTGGCTTGGTTTGGCTAATGGCTATTGTTTCTCTAACTTTTTGTGTATTTCTAACTGTACTTACATCTTGTGCTCAATTTAAATATTTTTATCAATTTAAATATTTTTATTTAAGGAAATTACTTGATTATTAAAAAAAAAATAGTAAAGAAACTCTCTGTTTACCTTTTTTCCTTTGCCAGTGATGTCTCTGGATCGACTCTAGTATTATTGCTTGTATAGTAGCGCGCAAAGAGAGACGAAGAAAAACATTAGTGACGTGCACGCACGGTTCAAAGGAAAACAAACAATAAAGGGTACGAAAATGATTTTGTAACATTGTGTTTGATTGTTAGGATGAAAAGGGAAGGAATGAAAATGAATATTTTAAAAATAAAATAAAAGAAATAGATGAGAAATAAAGTAAAAATAAGATTGTTTGGTTAAAGAAAAATATAGTGAAAAGAATATAATGAAAATTAATTTTTGAGATTATTTGATTTTAAAAAAATAAATATTTTTTTATTTTATTTTTATTATTAATATTTATTATTATTATAAGAAAAATACCAATATGTTTATCTTTGCAGCATGGGACTCCGTAGAACGAGAAAAAAGGGACGTGCATAATGGATTATGATGGAAATTATTTTTGGTAGGTCCTATTATTATTTTTTTTTTAATTTTTCTTCAATTTCACTCTAAGAAATAACTCACTTTCACTGTCTTCTTTCCTCTCCCCCTCTATTTCCTTCTCTAATTTCTGGTGTATTTCTAATTGTATTTGGCTGGGTTTGGCTAATGGCTATTGTTTCTCTAACTTTTCGTGGATTTCTAATTGTACTTACAACTTGTGCTCTAAAAATTTTTATTTAATGAAATCTTTTGATTAAAAAAAAATAAATATATTTTTGGTTCCTAATAATTTTTTTTTAATTTTATAGTAAACAGTCACTTTCATTTCCAAAAGTATAAGGCAGTGACAATTTAATATTTAAAAGAACAAAAATTACATCCTGTCGTACTTTCAGTTTATTTAACTTCTTGCAATATGCCAAATCGAGAATCATCGATCATAGATAAGAAGGATCTAAAGATAAATGAGATGAAATAGCTCCAAAAGTAAAAATATTATTTGTCTACATGACTCCATTTATTATTTGATCATTATTTTTAGGTTTAATTATATTTTTAGTCCCTCAAATAACAATTTGTATTTTATAGTCCCTCAAATTCAAAAATATTCTTTTTAGTCCCTCCCCTCAAATAAAAAATTGAATTTTTTAGTCCTCAAATATTAGCAAAATGATTAAAAAGAACATTTTTTGAATTTGAAGAACTAAAAAATACAAATTTTTTATTAAAAGGACTAAAAAAACAAATTCTCTAATTTGAAAGACTAAAAACATAATTAAGTCTTATTGTTATTATGTGTTTTCTTTATTTGCATCAAATTAATTAATAACAGGCATGAAGACATGCACAAAGAGAAGATAGGCATGAGAGAGTAAGCCAATGGATACATCATACACGATCGAGCAACACCGACTGTATGTCAGCCTTAATGTAATTCAGAAATTGACTAAGGTCGGCCTTGACACCACCAAATGTACAAAGTCAGCCTCGACATGACTACAATAATTATTAATTTGAATAATAATTTGTACTCAAATAAAATTGTGTCCATCAACATCCAATTCTAAACACAACAATTCATGGTGCCAATGGGGGGAAGGAAGGCAATCATCTAATTAGGATAAATATTGAAGGTTAATGTGGTGGATTTTCCTTGGTTTCATTGGTAAAGAGAAGTTGAAATGGTAAACGAGGTTTGGCTAAAACCTCAAGTGGAGTGGTTTTGATAACCGTGAGCCCAAATGTGGCACTCATATCAACTTGGGCATTCTTTAGGGTTGTGACTTCAAATGCCTGCAAAAAAGATGCTAATGCCAAATGTGTCATTTGAAGGGCAAATTGCATGCCAGGACAAGACCTTCTTCCACCACCAAAGGGAAGTAGCTCAAAATGTTGACCTTTCACATCCACACCCTTATGAGTGGTGAGGAACCTTTTTGGTTGAAACTCTAACGGGTTTAACCATACACGTGGATCTCTATGTAGCTTCCAAATGTTAAAAATAAATCTAGTACCTGCTTGGATATGGTATCCCCCTAAGGTGCAGTCCTCTGTGAATTCACGTGGACCTGAAAATGGTGCAGCCGGATACAATCTGAGTGTCTCTTTAACTACGGCTTGAAGGTATACTAATTTGTTAATATCTGATTCATTCACTAGTCTTTCCTTGCCCACATGCTCATCTAATTCATCTTGTACTTTCTTCAAGGCATGGCGATTATTCAGTAGTAATGACAATGCCCAAGTCATGGTAACTGTTGTAGTATCTGTCGCTGCTGCAATTATTGTCTGCAAGATGCAACAATGGCATCAATAATTTCAAATAAGTTTTAAATAGAGCACTCATTTCACCCTTTTTTATATCAATCTTAACTGTATTGAAATAGGAGATAAATAAAACTAATTTAATACCGAAAATAATAAGTTGGATATTGAACACAACCTAAAGAAATAACCAAATTAAACCACTAAAATTGAGTTATGATTTATTTGAGTGGATTCAATTATATCACCCAAAAATTATGTTGATATATCAATGATGTGAAACCTAGTGTGTTTTAATCAAAATTAGGCATAAAATTAATATGGTTCAAAATAAATTTTATGAAACACAATAAAAATTAAAGATTCGAGTATGATATCTTCCTTTGAATTTAACGCTGCTTACCGAGCAGGTGGCTTTTATGACAGTGTCAGCATGATAACCAGCAAGGTCGACGCGGTTAAGGACGGAGAGCAAGACATCAATGAAGTCTTGTTCTGTTTTGGTCTCGCCTGAATCTCTTCTCTGCTTATGTTCTTCTAACCATTCAGAAATGATGTTATCCATTTCTATAGCCGTCTTTTTCATCTGCTTCACTTCACCTCCCAAATCAAGCCATCCAAGAAAGGGAAGCGCGTCTCCAATCACAAGCAATCCCAACAAACGAAAAAGCTCTCTTAGTACCCTCCGAACTCGCCTTACCCGTTCCTCATCATCTACACTTCCAATACAGTATCTCTTTCCAGCAACCATCCTCATAATGACGTTCAGATTCGTATCTCCAAACCACTGCTTCATCTCCACCAACAAATCACCGGATCCGCCTCTGTATAGTTCTTTCAACGAGCTCTGCACCTCGGAATCTCTAACACCTCGAAGCAGTTCCAACCGGCGAGTGGAAAGTAGATCTGAAACCGTAATCTTATGCATCACACGCCAGAAATCTCCGTAAGGGGTGAACGCAAAACTAGCAAAGTCGTATTGCAAGATTTTTGCAGCGGTGAATTCGGGACGAGAGGAGGCAATGACGTCAAGAGTGGTGAAACACTCCTTCGCTAACTCCCACGATCTCACCACCACAGCATCATGCACACCAATTCGAATGCTGAATATTGGGCCATACTTGTCTGCTAAGCCTCCCAGGGTTTCGTAAGGAAGCTTACCGGAGCCACCTAAGAGGTGAAGATGACCGATCAAAGGCCAGCCACCGGCTGCTGCCGGTGGCTTGTGAGCAGAACCTGCTCCAGCCCTTTTGATGAAGTACATGTAGTAACAAATTAATAGTAAGATACCAACTCCTGCAACCGCTGCTGCATCCATGACAATTTGCGAGCGCATTAGCGATATTTGGTACAAAGAAAATGTAGACCAGTTAAATTCTTATGCACCATATATGGTGGGAGAAAATGGAAAACTATTTTTGCTAAAATCTTGATGTGACACGTCAATTCCTTTTTGAGCGATGTTCTCTCGATCTCTGGTATTTGCTGGTATTCTAATTGAAATTCTAATAGTTTTTTTTTTTTTCATTTTTAATTCATAAAAAATACATAATTATATTAATTAAGGTAATTCTAATCAATATAATTTTTATAATTTAAAAATTAAAATTGATAACACAATTATATTCTTATTCAAATCTTGTAATTAAATTTGTTTTTATTTCATAATTTTGTAATGCAAATATATATTTTGGTTCAAATTAATAAATAACACTATTATATATTTTGTTTGAAATTTAAAGTAAATTTAAATTTAAAAATATTGCAAGATTTATTTTAGTAGATCAATCTTTACCATTATTTTGTTACAATATTATAATCATGTTATTAAAATGAATAATTTAAATTAAATTTAAGATGGTCAATCTTTACCATTAATTTGTTAAATATTTATGAATATGAACTCTTCTCTCATATCTTGTGTTTTTATTAGATAGACATGGATGTAAGACAAATGTTAAAATTCATTTCAAAATGTATTGAAGAATATTTAAAATTCAAAATTAAAAATAAGTTTTTTTTACCATTTATCCTTATAGTCTATTTTATGTCTCTAGGTACAATTGTAATCTTTCAATTTTTTTCAAGTTAATTGAGTCCTTTTATTTGTGAAAATTAAGTAAATTTGATTTTTCTCCATCAATTTTCTTTTATTTAAACTTCTCATTTTTATCTATTGTCTATATAATTAAGTCGATTAAATTATTTTAAATATTCTTCTCCTCAAAACTCACCGATCAAAATAAATCAAATTTTCCTAAATAATCAACATCATATAATTGATATGAATATTTTTTATTTAGGCACAATAATTTAATTAAATAAATCTTAAAAGATATATCTAATATGTTAATTTATTTAGGCACAAAAAATCTATTTTATATGTTTTAAAACATTATATTTTAATATTTATAATTATTACTTTGTAATTATATTTTAAATAATTTAAATAATGATAACATTACACATTTTTAATTTATTTTTAATATATTACGAACATATTGTCTTTAAGAGAAATATTATACTTTATAAGAAATATAATTACTACATAAACATATATTTTGATTCAAATGTATACATGTACCATTTAATAATGTGTTATAGTTCATTGTTGGTTATGTCCATAATGATACATTGAGTAGTTATTGATCAACTCTTACTTTCATGCATATGATCATGAATTGAATTATAATTAACGAACTTCAATAACCTAATTATTTTCTATGCATAAGGATAATAATGTTACATCAAAGTAAAACTAAAAAATGAACTAAATCAACTTGGAATTAGGTTTGGCAACGGAATGGGTTAGGGACGGGTTTAGCACTCCCCGTCCCCATCCTCACAAAAGACGAGATGGGTTCGAATATAAAAGAGATAGGTTAAATGTATAATTTTAAATTTGTTATTTAATTATTATTATTATTAATATAAAATTATAACAATAAAATGATAGTTAATTGTATATATATGTTCTGACAAAAAATTGTAAAAAAAAATATAACGGTGGCCGACAGTATGGGTACGGGAATAGTTAGATATCCACCCCTTCTCTATTAAAAAAAATTTGGATAATACCTATACCCGTATCTATACCCGGTCAAAGTGGGTATTCCATCAAAGTCGGGTAGGATTCGGGTTGGTACCCACGGGTTCGAGGCTCTTTGTCATGCCTATTTGAAATTACTAAAGAAAATTTTATAGTCTCTCAGTTATTAGCCTAAATAAAAAATGATTAAAATATTATTATATGCATTATCTTATTTTTGTATTGATCATTAATATTTTTATTGTAATCTATAAGTTCAATTGTCCACAATTTTTTTTAAATAATTAACATTAGACATTTATCTTTTTTATGATGAAAATATATTTTTTAAAGAAAAATTAATAATTACAAAATATATTATAAATTTTGTTATCATTAATATTTTTTATTAAAATTATGTATATATTTAAATTATATATAAATGCAAATATCTTTATAAAGATAATAATGTTATAAAACAAATGTTTATATAAATTAAAATGATATAAGACATGTGTAAATATAAAATTATTTAAATATATATCAATATTCATAATTAATTTTATATATTTTTTACATATACATACTAATACATACATATATAAAAAAATTAAAAATAAAAAATACATTCAAAATTATAAATTATAAACTCAACACCCGTGTAAGGCACGAGTTATTAAGCTAGTACGAATATATTTGAAGGTGAAACTTAGAATTTGGTTTGAGATTTTTCTATTTTTTATTCTCATTTTCTAAAAATATATTTTTTATATGTTTAAGATTTAGAATATATATATTTATATGGAATTTTTTAAAAGAAATTATTGATAAGAAGTTATTAATATTTTTACTAATGAACAATTTATAAATAAAAAAGTCTCTCACACTCACATGAAGCATTCTTAAAAGAAATTATGAAAAAATTAAAACTTACATAAAATAAATATACTTTATGATCACTGCAATAACTACTAACGGTCATAATTAATAATTGGAAAAATATATATATATATTATTGGCATTATCCATTTATCTTCTATCGTTGAATGCTCATCACTCATTCGGTCATTCCACTTTTATTAAATGTGACGCTTCTTGTTTGTATTTGTATTTTAATCAGAAATATTCCTCAATCAGAAATTAAGGATTGATCTTCTAGATATTGATATACATTTAAAGAATTGACCTCTCCTATTAGATATTTTTCCATACGCATAGACTTGTGATTGAATCATATTCCTGATCACATACTTAAGAAATAAAATTATCTGTCAATCATGCTAAATTATATTCATTTATAGTTGAAGATAACTTATTAAGTATTTTTTTTCTTTGCACGGAACTAATTTCTAGACAACCCTTTTTTTGGCACAGCACACTCAATTGACTATGATGGCTAAACCAAGAGAACTAAGCACTTACGCTAACTCAATAATCATATTATATTTTTTTTTATCAAACATTTAACTCATAATTATTAATATTTTGAAACACAATATTGTACTTAAATAAAATTGTGCAGAAACAAGGTCTAAATCTAAACACATACCAATTCATGGTGCCAATGGGGGAAAGGGAATAATCTAATTAGGATACAACACTAAAGGTCAAGGTGTTGGATTTTTCTTAGTTTCATCAGTGAAGAGAAGTTGATATGGTAAACGAGGTTCGACTAAAATCTCAAGTGGGGTGGTTTTGATGAGTGTGAGTCCAAATGTGGCACTCATGTCAACTTGTTCATTGTTCAAGGTTGTGACTTCAAATGCCTGCAAAAACGCTGCTAATGCCAAGTGTGTCATTTGAAGGGCAAATGACATGCCAGGACAGGACCTTCTTCCACCACCAAAGGGAAGTAGCTCAAAATGTTGACCTTTCACATCCACACCCTTATGGGTGGTGAGGAACCTTTCTGGTTTAAAGTCTAACGGGTCTGACCATACACATGGGTCTCTTTGCATCTTCCAAATGTTCAAAATAAATCGAGTACCTGCTTGGATCTGGTAGCCACCTAAGGTACACTCATTTATGAATTCACGTGGACCTGGAAGTGGTGCAGCTGCATACAACCTCATTGTCTCTTTAACTACAGCTTGAAGGTATACTAATTTGTTAATATCATATTCATTCACTAGTCTTCCCTTACCCACATGCTCATCCAATTCATCTTGAACTTTCTTCAAAGCATGGCGATTATTCAACAATAACGATAGTGTCCAAGTCATGGTAACTGTTGTAGTATCTGTTGCCGCAGCAATTAGCGTCTGCTAGATGCAACAACGCCATTAACAATTTCAAATTTTAAATAGAACTCCCATTTTACCCTCTTGAGTTATAATGACTATCCTCTATCAATTTCAACCATAACTAAACAATTTATCTTTCTTTTCCTTTCCTTTATATCACACCACTTATTCTATTTATTATCTTTTCTCAATTTTTTTCTATTTTTTTTCTTCTTATCTCTCTCTTTTTGCCGCTCAAATCCACCACAAAATAGGATGGAAATTTAAGATTATCTAAAAATAGTCAAGCTAATTAATAGGTTCGATATAATTCATATTGAACATAAGCAAAGGAAATAACTAAATTAAACCACTAAAATTGACTTTGAAGGTACTTAGATTAACTTAAATCATTCCTCAATCATTTAAAATTATATTGAAATATCTGCTAACATTATTTAAAATAAATGTTTACATATCTGTTTATACAACAAGAAATTAATTCTAAGTTTAAAATTGATTTTAAATTTAAACAACTTTTACCTTTACATGATATTAAAAAGTTTTATACTCAATTAATAAAAATATCTGAATTATTTCACTTTAAAAATAATTATGTATAACCAAAATTAATTATGCCTCATTCAAAATTAATTTTAGAAATGCTAAAGCAAAAACACACACTTAATAATAATTAAAGAATGTAGTATTTTTTTCTTTAAACTTTGTTTCTATTTGGATAAACTTTTGAATAAATACTTATAGGAAAAGAAAATAAGAGCTCATTTGTTACAATTTTTTTTTGTAAAAAGAATCACTTTTTTTTATATAAAAAAATCACTTTTAAGAAAATTTCATACATTTGTTTCAGCTTTTCAAAATAAATCAAAAGCTAAAGAAAAAATAAAATTTGATTAAAATTAGGAGTTATTTCAAATAATTTCTCATAAAATAGTTGCTTCTTTTTTTAAAATGTTTTTTATATGATGATATACAAACATAGATTAATTTGTTTTGTTAAAGTCTCTAAAAAAGAATCACTATATTATTTTACATCAAAATTACTTATTTTTAATATATAACAAATTGACTTGAAGATGGTAAAACAAATAAAATTTCTTTCGAAAAATAAAATAGCTTAATTATGCATAAGTTTAAATAAATTTTTAGAAAAATTAAATGAAAAAAAAAATTACAAATTAATTTATTTATAAGTTAGTTTTATCTTACAAGAGAATTTTTTTTATACATATATCATTTTTCAAAAACAAACCTATTAAAAAATAGATAACTCTATCAATAGAAATTCAAATCTTAGTTAGATGAGAAACTAAGTGCATGTTTATTTTTTTGGTTGAAAAGTGTCCAAAAATTCAACTTAAAACTTCAAATTCTCATTCTTTAAAAAACATATATTAAAATATATACTAGTCCAACCTAACATTAATACAAACACAACTTAATTCTTGACTCAACTCCTTATGATAAATTTATTTTATTTTATCAACTTATTTAATGAAAAGTTTTAAGGCAGCTTACCGAGCATGTGGCTTTTATGACAGTGTCGGCGTCATAACCAGCAAGATCGACACCGTCAAGGGCAGACAGCAACACATCAATGAAGTCTTGCTCTGTTTTGGCCTCACTTGAATCTCTTCTCTGCCGATGTTCTTCTAACCATTCAGAAGCGATGCTATCCATTTCTATAGCAGTCTTTCTCATCTCCTTCACTTCACCTCCCAAATCAAGCCATCCAAGAAAGGGAATCGCGTCCCCAATCACAAGCGATCCCATCAAATGAAAGAACTCTCTCAGTACCCTCCGAACTCGCCTTACCCGTTCCTCATCTACACTCCCCACACAGTATCGCTTTCCCGCAACCATCCTCAGAATCACGTTCAGGTTCATTTCTCCAAACCACTGCTTCATCTCCACCAACAATTTACCGGACCCGCCTCTTTTCTCGGCCCACGCCCTGTATAGTTCTTTCAACGAGCTCTTCACCTCCGAATCTCTAATCCCTCGAAGCAGTTCAGCCTGGCGAGTGGAAAGTAGCTCTGAAACCGTAATCTTGTGCATCTCGCGCCAGAAATCTCCGTAAGGGGCGAACGCAAAACTTGCATAGTTGTATGTCAAGATTTTTGCAGCGGTGAATTTGGGACGAGAGGAGACAGCAACGTCAAGAGTGGTGAAACACTCTTTTGCTAACTCCCAAGAGCTCACCACAACAGCTGGGTGAATACCAATTCGGATGCTGAATATTGGGCCATACTTGTCTGCTAAGCTTCCTAGGGTTTCGTAAAGAGGCTGACCGGAGCCACCAAAGAGGTGAAGATGACCGATCAAAGGCCAGCCACCGGCTGCTGCCGGTGGCTTGCGAGCAGAACCTGCTCTAGCCCGTTTGATGAAGTACACCAAGGAAGAAATTAATAGTAAGACACCAACAACGCCAACCGCTGCTGCGTCCATGACAAGTTGAGCAAGGTAGCGATTTGTGCATCAACTTGTGCATTATTGGAAAGAATATCTTGGTACTATTTATCTTTTTCCTGTGCCAGCAAAGCGTAGTCTCTGACTTGAACGGTTGGTAACTCTTTTAGACTTTTAGTAGCGCGCCAACAACAGACAAAAAAAAAAAAAAACGTTAGTGACGTGCACGCACGGTTCAAAGGAAAACAAGGAAGGGTACGAAAATGATTTATAGTGTGTTTGAATTAAAAGAGAAGTAAAAAAGAAAGAAGCAAAGTAGAGAGAAGCAGAAGAGAAGAGAAATTGAGTAGAAAATAGATAAATTTTGAGAGTGTTTGGATTGAAAGAAATAAGAGAGAATTAGAAGAGAAAGAAAAATTAAATTTTCTCTTCTCTTATTTGGTTGAATAGAAAAGTGAAAAGAAAGAAAATATTTTTTTTGTAAAGACATATTTATCGTTTATATATAAACAGTAAATTGAATTACTGTAGCATTATATATATATATATATATATATATATATATATATATATTAAAATATTTTTATTAAAAGCCAAACGAAATTATTATTCTACTAAAAACAAAATATATTCAATTTAAATATATAAACAAAATATTTTTTATAAAAAGATCTATATAAAAAAACAAATGAGTGAATCAAGCGTTGTTTTTGTGGGACGCATTTCTATATTTTTTTGTATAGTATAGAAATGTTAGACACTGTTATTGGTTTGAAGGAAAAATCTCATCTCTGATTTGATGCTGCGAGTTGTAATTTTGCATGAAGTAATTTCTCTCTATCAGTTTTCTTCTCAAAGAAGAAGAGATTTTATTTTGTAGTGGACCCCACACTCAGTTTTCTCTCTGCTCTACTTTTCTTTTTAACCAAACCATAGAAAATTACTTTTTCTCACACACTTCTCTCTTCTCTCTTCTCATTCTCTATTCAACCAAACGATGCGTTAAGCTCCTAAATAAAAATAATTACCTTAATATTTAAAAATTATATATATTACAAATTGTAAATTATGAAATTTAAAAAAAAAGTCATCCTATATATAAATCATTCTTGGTGACAATTCTCACCTCATAAGTTAGCTTTTGAAGTTAACTTAAATTTAAATCCAAATTTTAATATGGTATTAAAGCCTATTTTAGATATTGTCGAAGAGCCTATTGTGCCATGTGTTATTGGATCGTTATTAGACCTTTTGCAGAGATATTCAGCCCTACAAAATCACACTTCAAATTTATAATCCTAAGCATGAGAGAGTGTGTGTTGGATATTTTATATTAAGCAACGATAGACCAAAATATTGTATATAATAGGGACAACCATCATCTCACAAGCTAATTTTTAGGGTTAAGTTAAGCTCAAATTCTAAGATGTAAACTTTCACTAAACTTTATTTTCATAATTAATATTAATAATCTAAAATTTAATCTAATAACAAGACAATGCTAATTCACATAATTCCAACATGGTCAACATTATATATCTTGAAATTCTTCCATGTTGCATTGCACTTTTAGAATTCATAAACAAATTTAATTAAATGATTATTAATCAAACACAAATAATATAGTCTAAATTTATACATACATAAAAGATACATGTCATCCCAATGTTAAGTCGTCCATCTAAAATTTTTTATTTATTAAGTGATTGAGACCTCTCAAAAGCTTATATATATATATATAACTTGGAACAAGATGTAATTTGACGAGACTCTTAAGCAAAGTAGGTTTAATGTTGTCATGACAAGTTACCTTAATACTCTCCATTCTCTTTGACCATTTAAATTTCATCATAAATATAAGTAAAGAGACGTGGTGTAAGAATGACTTGGAGTGGAGAAGCCTTGATGTTAGTTAGCCCAATTTGCTCAAGCATATCGACAGGTCTCCTGTCAAGAGTTAAAATGTCGAACCCATGTAGCAAAGTGGCAAGTGTTAGTTGCATTACTTGAAGACTGAAAGAGATTCCAGGACATATTCTCCTGCCTGAACCAAATGGAATCAATTCAAAATGTTGACCCTTGATGTCCACATCCTTGTGAGTTGTTAGGAATCTCTCTGGGCGAAACTCTAAGGGATCATGATATAACAATGGATCACGTTGAAGTTTTGAAATGTTAGTCAAGAGACGAGTGCCAGTTGGCACATGATATCCACCTACATTGCAGTCTTCTATGGACTCATGTGGCACATTAAGTGGTGCAGGTGGGTACAAGCGTAATGTTTCCTTGATGATAGATTTGATATACTCTAAATTCTTCAAGTCTGATACGTCTACCATCTTTCTCCTCCCAATTTTTGTGTCTAATTCATAGATGACCTTATTAAAGACTTCGTTATTATTGAGAAGTAATGACAAAGCCCAAGTCAATGTCCCTGTTGTAGTATCTGTGCCAGCTAAAATTAAGGCCTACAAAATATATACAATAAATAAAAACATTTTTATATTTGTATATATACTCTTATATCAACTTAATTGAGACAAAATGTCAAAATTGATAACGGTGAAACTAAAATTCTATTTTTTTTTTTTTTATCAGTGGAGCGGGGTTCTTTTTTTGGAGCGGGGTTTATAGTTTTTTGTCGGTCTTCTTTTACGTTTTCAAGAGAAACATAATTGACAAATCAAAAGAAGCATAACTAACTTTGGTATATTTTTCTTCCAAACTATTTTTAATTAAAAAATCTTTATTCTTTCTTTTTTATTTTAAAATTTATATGTAAAAATTAAATGTGTAAGTAATATGTTGTTTTATTAATAAAAATAGTTATTTTTCATTAGTTTTATGCATTTCTTTTACTATTCTTCATAAAATATCGACTCCACAGAGCATAGAGAAAAAAAAAAAGAAAAAGAAGAATAAAAAAACTAAAACATGAAATGCCTAAAGTTTTACAAAATTGATCCTTATACCCAGATAAAGATATAAAAGAAAAAAAAATGATACACGGACATTTCGTATTATAAACATTTACTTAACACTTTATTTCTCTTTCTCTTTTTCCTTTTATCATATTATTTACCTATTATATTTATATTTTTTTATCTCAATTTGTTTCTAGATGTCACATAAGATTTGGATGTCGACTAATTTTCTTTTTTATAAAAGAATGAAAAATGTAAATGTAATGTAACAAAGTGATATGCTAAGGCAATAAAAGAAAGATATAGAGAAATAAATGTTCATATATCCTACTCAATTTCATTTGGATCTGGATCATCTCCTTCCAAATTCATTTTATTTGGACAGTGTTTAAAGGACAAGGACAAAATCAAGTCTAAACACCACAAAGAGAGATTAATGATGATGATGATGATACATACCAGGCATGTAGATTTGATTGTGGTATCGGCATCATGACCGTCAAACTCTTCACCCTCCTCAACAAGTTTAAGAAGCACGTCCATCAAGTCGTGGGTTCCCGAATCACAGTTCCTGTTGCGTTTGTGTTCTTCGAGCCAATCTTTGAGCAAACCCATCTAACTCTTTGGCCGTCTTCTTCATTTTCTTCTCTGCGCCATCCAAATCCAACCATCTCAAATACGGCAGAGCATCAGACACAGCGAATGACCCGCTCAGATCAAACAAGTCCCTCACTGCCTTTCGGATCCGTTCGTTCTCACCACCATCACGAACAAAACGTTTTCCTACCACCGCTCTGAACAAAATGTTTAACATTATGTCCCCAAACCATCTCTTCATTTCAGTCACTGCTGCCTTTTCGAAACCACTGTTTTTCTTCTTTAACCAAATATTGTAACTTTCTTTCACTGCCGTCTTCACCTCCGACTCCATCACGTGTTTGAGCATGTCTATGCGGTGAGAAGAGAGGAGCTCCAGCGTGGCAATTTTGCGGACGTGACGCCAATAAGAACCGTAGGGGCTGAACCCCATCATGGAAAAGTTGTAGCCCAACACTTCCTGGGCTAAACCTTTTGGACGGCTAGCAAAGGCTTTGTCGTTGATGGTAAAGCACTGTTTGGCCACTTCCCAATTGCTCACAATCAACGTTTTGTGAACACCTATACGCAAGGTGAAGATGGGGCCATATTTGTCAGCCATGTTGCCCAACGTGATGTGAGGTGGTTGTGACCCACCTAAGAGGTGGAGGTGACCAATTAAAGGCCACGCACCACTAGCTTCTGGTGGTGCTTTTCTAGTTGCTGTGGTGTTGGTTCTGCGCCTTCTGGATATGGATGAAAAAATAACAAAGAGAAATAACAACAGCCCCAACCCTAAGACAATGGTAAATGATGGTCTTGATTGTGAGAGGGGATTTTCCAGGTCCATGTTGTTGGAGGATATGATTGATTATGGGACTGTGATAACAGAAACAAAAAGCAATTCAGCTGGCCACGGCACTCAAGCACTGATAAGCAACTCGCAAGTCTTTCAAAACCACTCATCTAGTTGCAAGGATGACGAGGACGTCCCCACAGAAGTGTTTAAGGAAACACGTGCAAATATATTGTCTGATACGATTTTTGACTTTTCTTTCCTTGATATACGGTTTAAGGTAACTGCGGATCGGTCACGAGTTCATGAGCAAAAAGGTCACTGGAGAAGCTTTCTGAATAAAGAAAGAATCAATCTTTGTAAAGAAAGTGAAATGGACTGGAACCACTGAATCAAAGTCTATTTGGGAGACTGGTTTCGCAGAGAGCCCTACAAATGGGTAGCTTGTTTCCTTGTCAAATTTGTGTGGTGAGATTTCTGTCTCTCGCTAGAAATTATTAGGTGATGGGAAACTCTAATCTTTACAGGAGATATAATAAAATGTTATTAATTTTTTCAATTATAAATTATAAAATATAATCACGTAAAAAAATAGTTAGAACCATGGTCATGAAGTAGTTTTGGACTATTTTAATAACTTTTCCTCCTTGGCACCTTTCATATTGGTCTCATTTTATTTTCAACAATATGAATGACCAATTCATAAGGGAATTCAATTTCTCCTAATAATATCAACGTGGTTACATGTTTGGACCGTCATTTTAAGCTTTTAAGGAAACTGAGAGAGATGATGGGATTCGAGGAGTAGCAGATAGCGAGAGATAATGATGAGTCATCATATATAGTGGCTAATTAACAATTATAAATTAATAAAGTCAATCTATATTATAAGTATTGGTCTTACTAATTTATCATTTGCACCTTAATCCAGCCTATAAGTAGTCATTTTTGTGGCTTGACTCTCAATGAAAACACGAATTATTAGGACTTAAGCGAGGAGAGTCCAATCCAAAAAACTAGTCTATTAGATGAAAAAGTCTCAAGACTTAAATACCACATCAAATAATTTATTTTATTCAATATGGAAGTCCTAACAATAGTAATACTAGTTCTCCCATCAGAATTTTTTTTTTCTGTGCATAAAGCTTTACTTATTAAGAATAAATCTAAAACTTTACTTAACAATAATCACACGTATGCCACCTAAACTTTCCACTATTTAATATGGTATTATTTTTTCTTAGAATTTGGGATTGAAGTTGAGAGGGGTATTACTTGCATAAATCGATTTTATCGAAAATATAACCATATATCATATATATATAACACCGACTTTCCATTGTAACGGCCTCGTGGCCTAACATCAAACAACTGGAATTTCATCAATTCCATTTTCAAGAATAAACTAAAAGCTGTTTATTAGAACATGCAGCTATATATATATGTTTACTTTAGTAGCTAGGCATATAATTGGGCTGGAAGGCGTGGAGTAAGAAGAACCTCCAACGGAGTTGCCTTAGGAATTGTTAAACCCGGGCTCTCAGTCATGTCAACTGGTTGATCTGATGGGGTTGCAAATTCAAATGCATGAAGCAGACGAGCCAGTGTCAAGTGAAGAACTTGGAGTGCAAAGGACATGCCAGGACATGACCTTCTACCAGAGCCAAAGGGAATGAGTTCAAAGTTTTGGCCTCTAACATCAACAGCATCACTTGTGAGAAATCTCTCAGGTCTAAAAGCAGAAGGCTCTTGCCACACCCTTGGATCCCTATGAATCTTCCACAGGTTAACCACCAAGCGGGTCCCAGCAGGGACATGATAACCAGCAACATTGCAATCTTCTTGGGCTTCCCTTGGTCCTAGGAGGGGACCAGCTGGGTATAGCCGCAAGGTTTCCTTGATAATGGCTTGAACATATACAAGGTTTCTAATATCTGACTCCTCAACTTGCCGATCCATGCCAACATTCAGGTCCAATTCTTCTTGGGCCCTTTTTAATGCTTGGCGATTGTTGAGGAGTAATGAGATGGCCCAAGTAATAGTGCCGGCTGTGGTATCACTGCCACCCAGTATAAGAGCCTGCACGTGATCAACAACAACAACAAAAAAATAATAATCAAAATACAGTAGCTAGCTCTGTTACAAGGAGTTAGGCCCAGTTTGGTTTAGTTTTTAATTTTTTTTTTTGGGGGGCGTTTGGTTTAGAATTTGGACAAAGCTTCTCAACTATAAAACCTTTTAACAGAGATGATGAGATGCTATAATTTTTGGGTTAATAATTCAATTTTCCATAATTGAATGAGTTTAGACAAGTTAAGGGAGAAGGTAGAGTCGGTTCAAAGATAAAGCAATTAAAGCTTGAACTTTAGGTTCATTAATAAAAAAATTATTTGTTATTAATTTTTTAAAATGGAAAAGGTCACACATATTAGTTAAAAATTCTCATAAATCACTCTTTTCTTTAAAGTAAAACTAGTGTCTTTCAATCTTTGTTTTAAATCTCACTTTTTGTTGGGCCGTCCGTACGGAGAAGGTAGAAACTCATTCAACTATTTGTGTGGGTATTATAGAATTTCACTTGTTAAAACTTTTTAAATCTTTTTTGACGGGAAAAAACTTTTTAAATTTATAGGTATATATATTTGTGGAAAAGTTTGATAAAGAATGAACTTTTGAAATTGAAGTATTTATCCAGAAGCAGAATAACTTCAGAAAATTTGGTGACAGTTAAGCATCATATCTGATAGAACATGGGGTAGACATGGCTTAAATCTATCCTAGAAAATTAAGGCAACATAAAGTTAGGTTCTTCGCTTTTATGACTTACTAGGCATGTGGATTTGATGCTGGTATCCGAATCATATTGGAAATTTGATAAGTGACCTCCCTTCTGAAGCGACAACATGACATCAATGAAATCCTGCTCACCCTCTGCCTTAATTTCACCATGAACTCTTTGCTCACGGTGCTCCTTTAGCCACCCTTCAAGTATGGCATCTAACTCCTTGGCAGTCTTCTTCATTGCCCTCTCATGCCCCTGCACATCGAACCAACGCAAAAACGGAAGCGCATCCGAAACCACAAAAATCCCAATCAGATGAAAGAACTGATTAATAGCCTTCTGGCATCGCCTTGCTTCATCATCATCACAGCTAGCTGAGGCACCAAAGTAGCGTTTCCCCGCCACCATTCTAACCACCATGTTCAGAGTCAAATCCTCCAACCACCGGTTCAGTTCCACAAGCACAGGCTGAGACCTATTTTGGACCCAAGAGTTGTAAAGGTCCCTCATGCCCATGTTGAGTTCGGACACTCTCACATGCTTCAGCATTTCGAGCCTGCGGTTGGAGAGAAGTTCAAGAGTTGCAATCTTTCTCATCTCGCGCCAAAAGGGACTATAGGGGGCAAAACCAAACACTGCGTAGTTGTAGCCCATGTGCTTTGCGGCAACTGTTGTGGGGCGTGAGGCAAGTGCCTTGTCATTAGTTGTGAAACATTCTTTTGCCACTTCCCAGCTACTCACCACAAATGCTCGGCGAGTACCGAGCCAGATGTTAAATGCTGGTCCATATTGGTCAGCCATTGTTCCAAGTGTTCGGTAGAGAAGTTGATCATCACCACCCAGAAGGTGTAGGTGACCAATAAGTGGCCATGCACCAGCTGGGACAGGAGCCTCTTTATTATTGTTGCTACCTCCTTTATTTCTCTTTTTTCCCAGAGAAGCATGCCAGAGAAATACCAACAAGGACACCAAAATGGCTATGATAGTTAATTGCAAAGAGGAATCCATGGTTCAGAGCAGATTGTACAAAATGGAGATGACTCTCAATCAATTTATAATGCAAAAATCGTACTGAATTTAACAGCGTGAAGCATGCCGTGTCTTTAAAAATGGTTTCAGGCTAGCGTTTACCTTTACCTTACCTGTTATCCGTTGGGGTTAGATATGTTAGTTTTTCAAACTATAAGCAAGGTTACTAGCTAGGAAAGGTGTTAGCGAACTTGGGAAGTTAGAGCATCT
Source organism: Pueraria montana var. lobata (assembly GCA_026413185.1). Taxonomy (NCBI): domain Eukaryota; kingdom Viridiplantae; phylum Streptophyta; class Magnoliopsida; order Fabales; family Fabaceae; genus Pueraria; species Pueraria montana. The sequence goes on from CM048652.1 coordinate 6,238,900, forward strand.
TCTCAACTACCATCTTCTAAAGCTGCATAGATCATTCATTATTCATGCCACTTCCTCATATCTAATTATTTTATATATATTTTACGCTATCATCTGCCACTTCCTCATATGTCATATCTAATTATTTTATTTCTTCCCCTTACATTTATTGGTGGTTCAAGTGATGGCAGAGGTTTTAATGGTGTTGTATACAGGGGAATCATGTATGCCAGAGAAAACAAATATGCACTCAAGTGTAAATATAGCATATTAACAGATTAAAATTATAAGCAAAATTAACATGATATAGATGCAACTTGACGTACCATCTGTTTCTCAACCTTTAGCTTTTGTTTGCTATCAGTAAAATTTTGTCACCCCAAATCTTTTTTTGCTTTATATATTGTGTTACAGAACAAAACAAGAAATAGACTGTGTGCATCTAATCTGTCCATTGACTCCATTCCATCTTAAAATGGCATACCTAACAAAACATAATTAATGTTGAAATCATTGGCACTAGTAAGTAGTCTAATTTATTTACCCTCCCAATCTGTCAAGAGGGAAGAACCTTTACTAAAAACTAAAGGAGGCTCGAGTTTGACGATCATATAGCAAGGCTGTTTCATGCTTAATTGCTGTCTCGCTCGTGTCATTAAAATATCACAAATCACAATATAGGCAAATTTGGTCCTATTAATTTTCTTTTACTTAAAATCCTAAAATTATTAGTATTACTATTTATTTAAATATTCGAGGGATTATGATTGATTTAAGATATAAAATCATTTTAAAAGTTTAGAAGTAAGAAGTTTAAAAGAAATGAGATTAATTAGGGTTTGAAAAGGATTTTTTTTTAGATTTTTCCGTTTTGAGTGAATTTGATGTTTTGATTGGTGGGTTTTGAAAAGAAAATAATTTAACCAATTTAATTTGAAAAAATAGTAAACAAAATGAGAAATTATTAGTTTTAAATAGAAGAAAATCAACGAGAAATTAAATTGGCTTAGTTTTTTATTTATCCATCACTTCTTGTTATTTTAAAAAATTAAGGATATTAAAACTCCTTGTTGTTCACCTTGTTGTTGATTAATATATTAAAACATGCTATAAAGTAATTATGGTTCAAGTGAATGGGTACTGATGGCCACACGAGTTTATAAAATAAATTGTGTAAGCATCATTGCTTAGCATATTAACAACTTCTATAACTAAAACTTTTTACCCTGCCATCGTGACATAGTTTTTAGGAAATTATTTTGTATCATCGTCGACTCGACAAGTAGGTGCCCTGAACGGCTGGGCTTTTATTTGTGTTTTTTTTTTTTTTTTACATTCGCATGGACAAAGGCTAATGGACTCCTTTTTTTTTTTACTTTCGAAAAAAACGAAATTATAACTAATTTTCAAAATAAAGATAATCTTTTGCAATTGTGATCAAACGAAAAATAACTTTTAATTATTTACGTAAATTTTCTAAAACATAAATCACTTTTTTACATAATCTTAAAATTTTTATTTTTAAAAGTTTAAACAGATTCAAAGGAAAAAGAAAAATGGTTATGAGATAGGTAGAAAAGAAAAGAAATTAAATAAAAACAAAATAAATAAAGTGATATTTTTATAATTAATTATAAAAATTGTAAATAAAAAAATCAAACCAAATAAATTTCGAAGAAAATTGGAAATCAAAATGCTGAACATTGTGATAAAAAAAAAAGGAACAAATTTATGGCTTTTAAAAAATCACAAATCTCTTGGATACAAATATGAAATATGATCTGAGAATGATGTCACGACAGTCTCGCATAATTCTTGACCCACCTGTTCAACATGGGTCCTCTTCTGAACAACTACAACATATGGTCCATTTTCTGAAAGAGTTATTATATTTCTTCTACTCTCATTTGCACTGAAAATGACATCAAAGACAATATTCTGAATTCTTTGGACAGAAGCAAATGTTTCCTAGCAAAGATTTATCCTCTTCCCTCATCTCTTTTTCTAGCTAGACAAAACTCATAAATATATATATATATATATCATGGATAAAAAATTATTCATACGAATATATAGTTCCTCTCTTCCTCCATATAATGTTGGAGGAGTGCTTAAGTGACAAAGGAAAGGGTTCCAATATATTCAACAACACTTGAGAAGAGTTAATTCCCTTGATTCCGCGTGGTCTGTTTGCAACTAGTGGGCCTTCCAAGGGTAAATTCTAGGTCAAGCGTCATATCGGAACGTGACAAAGAGCAAGAATCCAATTTCTCCTTCATGCAATTTGACAGGCCTCCATAATGCTGTCCACCCACCTGTTTAAATATTATTATTATTATACCAATATAATTAACTATTTCGAAGATATATAGTACATGCAAACTGCACCGAAACTAGTGTAAGCCATGTTTGAGTCTATGGGTTCCAACTTACCATGGTTTGGTTTCCTTTGAGATCATGAGAATACATCGAATTGATTATAGGGTTCTGTGTATAATTTATTGAATTTGTCTCTAATGATGATTGCCATGACGCCCTGAGTGTAAATGAAGAAATTAGTACGTAAAGAAGGTACGTAAATATGTTATAAAGCAACGAAAGAAATAGTTAAGCTTATTTTAGCGCTCTATAGAGGCAAGCAAAATGAGAGTCCAAAATTCGAAATAAATACGAATCATAATAGCATTTGTTATCTGTTTATGATTGCTTTTGATGGTAATTACATGCTTGGTAATTAACTGTCAACATCCAAATGTTTCAATTTACCAAAGAACTTGGAGATGTGAAAAGTAGTATGTATCAACTATCTAGAACGGGAAAGGAAAAAGGCAAATGTATGCACATAACATCTAATCACCGTTAATTATGAGAGCTAAGCTCGTGACGCTGGTAACCTAAGTTTTGCTAAAATTGAACGTAATCACCAGCTTGTTGTGGTGACAACTTAAGATCAGAGCTAAAGAGAAAATTAATATAATTAACCATTAGGTGAAAGTCACTACAATATCCTAATATTGTTTATATTTACTTTCTCAGAAAAAAGAAATTACGTTCACTTTAATTTTGCAGAGAAAAGAACAAAGAATATCTACAGAGAAAGAAACTTAAATTATAGGAGAGAAATGGTGTGGAAAGCAATCGATACCTTTGGAATTTTAGCAGCGGCTGTGGCAAATCTGCTCTCTCACAAGCTAAGACTCCATGCAGATCGACAATCCCTCGCTTTTGGCTCGACCCTATACCTGTCTGCCCATAACCTGCAATTTCACCACAGATAGAGCCATTGCTCTTGCTTTATCAGACACCAGTTTAATAATTCACATGTAGACTTAAAAGTTAGTCGTATCCCAACCAATTCTTTACATATATTAATATTCTTACAGGACACACTTTTTATAATTTTTCATTCCTTTTAATTAAGAAAATTATTTATGGACATCCAATATGCTATATGATACCTACTGAAAGAGAAAAAAAAAAAAGAAAAAAAATATAAATATATTATAAATTATTTGATGCAATAGGAGGAGATAAATAAAAAAATAATAATTAATGTTGATTAGGTATTTGAAAAAATGAATAATCTATGTATCATTATTCTTTTAATTATATATCTCTCTCTATCATTTCTCTCATTTTATTTCATATAATTAAATTTTTTTTTTCCTCTTAATTATAAAAAGAGAAACTGTATAGTATCCTCGAAAATTCAAGGGTTTTAATACTACTATTAAAAAACTCTCTCCTTTGTTTTAGTGTTTTTCAAACTCATTTATTTATTGGTCCAGACGTTGGACCAGTTCCAAAATCCTTAGACTTAATTTTAAGGGTATCATAGCAACTCTTTTATAAAACAAAAATAATGGTCAGAAAAAAAGCTTTAAGAATATAATTTCTCTTATATTTAATGCAAAACGGTACTAGAGCAAATCATAGAACTTCTGCCACACTCGAATCACCAAGGATTTCAAACAAAGAGAATAACAATAATAGAAGAAACGAAAATGGGGTCCTTGAGAGGGAACATCCAACTACCTGCGCTGCCTTTGTCAGAGCTCTTCACTGTTCTATACATCTGCATGAACACCCCCCATGAAAGAAAATGAGAAGAAAAGTCCACAAAGCTAAGATTATCATCTAGATACCCCTTTGTCCTTAGTCTTTGTTCTACCTTCCCCACTACTGGAGGCAATGACTAAGGAACTTTATTTTTTTTATTTTGTCAAGTCAGAAAATAAAAAGGAAAAATCATTAATTAACTCGAAAGAAAGACTATGTATGGATGGTGAATGCAGAGAGATAGGAACAGCTTCAACCCCACCTGCAAGTGACTCTTCACGTGAGATAGAGTTAGATCCTTAACATTCATTAACTCTAACACAGACTTCGGAGTTGCCCCTGCGACCGACAAAACATGCAACCCGAAATGAGGTAAAACATCCAAAACGAATAAACCATAACATAATACGATATCAAAATTTCATAACACGGAATAATGAAGAAAATAACCATCAAATAAATCATTCAAGGTTTTAAAAAGTGGTCTACAATCATGATTTCTGCCGCGATATCATGGTTTTGAGGGTATCTGCGACCACAACTGGAACATTGTTTCCATTTGTCTGTAATTTCTCACAATATCAAATATCGCAATAAAATAGTGATCATGATTGCAATCACAATTTAAAACCATAATCATAGCATGTAAACTATCCTTAGATTCTTGAATTGATTTACTTTCATGACCACCAAGAAGCTGAACCACATGAACGAAATGAGCATGGAGGGTGGTAGTCCATCGCATTCTAGGAGCTCTTATGCTTTTTTTCACTCCGTGAATGACTCTAGCATTTCGTTTAAAATCGAGGGTATTGGTGTGAGGTTGGTAGTTGTGGAGGTGATTGAAGTTTCTCGAGAGTGCACCTTGGACAGGATAAGGATTCAAATTTGCTGTTTGGAAGCCTAAGCTCAGTGTCGGTTCACGATGGCCCAGGTTGTAGACACTAGTCTCCGTGTGGCAAAAACCAATTTCGTGGCTTAAATCGCTTCCACTGCTTCCAGAATTAGAGGTTGAGCACATATCCTTGTAAAGTGTTTTGGTAGTTAATGCTAACCCGTTGCAGCTTGTTCCCACTTGTTTGGCGTCAGAATCTGAAGTGAAGGGTGGGCTTATGTTTAAGGAGAGGTCTGGTTCTGGCAAGGGTGCAAAGGTTGGCATTACTGTGTGCGAAGTAGTATACATGGGGATTGTAGAGATCTGGATATCAGTTACAGAAGTGGCCAGTGAGATGTGGTACAATATACATAAGAAAGGAAAGGAATGAGAGTTTACTTAAGGATGTGGAAATGACATAGTGAAGCAAATATAGTAAGACATGGAAAGTAGGAGGAGCTGAGCTATATATAAAGAAGAAAATGAAATGAATGATTGAAAGAGCTGATTAAAAAGAAAGCTAGAGTAACACTAACTGGGGCAGGGTTATATAGTGGATTTGAGATAGAACTCTAAATACACAACTGTATTAAATATGAGAATTTTAGAGTCTAAAGTGACTCTTTCAAGTTCGAACAGAATTGTCTCATATCAATAGTCTCTGGAAAAAAAAAAAAAAAAACACTAGAGTTTTATCTTTTATATATATGGATATATGGATGTGTTTATGTCATGACTGGCTTATGATTTGCATTGCTTTTGTGAGGAGGTGATAGCCTTTTAAGTAGCATCCCACTAGCTAGGGATGAAGGAAGACACGGAAAGTTTTAATCAAAGCAGTGACGAAACTATATTAATATTGCAGAGACTAGTTGTCACTAGGGAAAAGAGAATGGATTGGAGTTTTTCTTTTGGGATGGTGATTTTAGCGAAAAGGGAGTAGTTATTTATGGAAGCTGAGGATTAGTCATCACAGGACTATGCAGAGAGAAAGAGAAGGAAAGAGGGAAGCAGGTACGTGTAATGCAGGTAAAATGTTTTTTTCTTTTCTTTTACTTAATGAGGTCGGGGCGATATAATGGAGGTTCTGTCAGGAATGGTTGGGATTGGAGAAAAACAAAATGAGTACTATTCAAGGGAATATTGGAATGCGAATTGGAGTCTCGATCCCTATAATGTTGATGGATCGCGACGACCCATTAAAATTCCCTGCTCTTTTTGTTTCAATATCGAGGTTTAGTTTATCTCTTTTTAATATCATTTCTTTAATTGGAATATTCTCGTTTTATCATGAACGAAGACTGACTGGCAGTCCAAAATATGCCTGTTCTAAACAGATCCTGACCCGCGTTGCTTTGTTTCATGGCTCTTGCAGATCGATGTGCCATTAAACCTCACCAGCTTCTGTTATCCATGACATGGTCTGTGTATATGTGACACCTTGAACATGATCGTTGCTCAAGGTTCAATTTACCCTTGGCCAGTTTACTATGTATTTTCTAATCCATCAAATGAAGATGACACAAATATGGAATAAAGAAAAATGTCGGGAAAACAATTTTTTATTTTTTTTACATAAAAATTTAGGAAGTAACATGGTGCTTTAGTTCAAGGAAAAAAAAAAAAACTTCCAAACTCAAAAGAATATTTATAAAAAACTTATATTACCTTACTTCAAAGAAATAAATAGAAACTTAAACCTTCAAGTTATCATATGGAAGATCCTATTTTGTTAATATCAAAATTTGAGATTGAGTTTAACTCAATTCTACAAAATCAATTTATAAGGCAAAAATTGTTCCTTCCACTTATAAACTTTAATTTGACCATATTACTAATTGATATGTGATCTCTAATATATTCCTCACGTTGAGAACTGAACATCTCGAACGAAATAGACATTTGCAGGTAGTCCGACAACAACTTGATAGGGAGTGGCCTGATAGGCCCAACAACAATCACTAAGATATACTCTAATACAATATTAGAATTTGGGTTTAGACCCAACTCAATCCTACAAATATTTTAATTTGGTTACTAATCGATGTTGGATCCTCAATTGTTCCATTCAATCAATCCTTTAACGTTTGAAAGATTATTAATGTAACTTGGATTATATAATTATATATAGAATTATAAATTTTATGTAATTAAGAATTATTTTGCATACAAAAAAAAAAAGTCCATGCCTTTATTGTTGTAGCTAGCTAAGTTAGTGAGGACCAGTAGGATGGCGGCATAAATATATTTATGCTAGATTGCGGTGATTATTGAGGAAATAAGGCTCACTAGTTCAATTTTTTTATGAACCATATAATCTTATTGTTTAGCCAAACACCAGTAGAACTCGAGATTTGAGCAATATTGGCCGTAATTTGAAGCCAATCCTAATAGCAATAGTCTACTACTCAAGAAGAATATTAGCATACTCATATATTGGCGTGATCGATCGGAATACAGCTATATGTACAATCATGTGGTGCTTCAAAACTTGAGTTCCAGCTTTTCCCTTGAAATTTGACAGAAAAGAAAAGAAAAAATCACCGAAATCAACGCCGTTTAGGCTGATACGAGGTATATATAAATTATTTTATATTTCGATTCATTAATCATAACAAAGTGATGAAAGTAAACTAACTTTGTATATTGCGTCCAGCAGGTACCATGAGCTGTTTTGCTGGTTCAACCAAAAGCTTGAATAGCTTTAGCCTTTTTGTCAAGCTTGTCAGCTTTTAGGCAAGCGAGACCGGTACGCAAATGGCACATTGTCATTCAAAATTAGTCATGTTGATAATAATTCGGTGATGAGTGAACACGAAGGTCAAAAGACATGACTGAACCTAGCTAAGCTAACTCATCAGTCACACCTAACAGGCTAACAGCGATTCTAACCCATAAAGGACATGGATAGCCGCTGGTCGCAGAGCAGGGAGAATGAAATCAGAGCACACGTAAACCTAAATTTACACGTACAATTTAATATTCTTGTTATACATACAAAGATTTGGGATGATAAAGTGTATCCGGATTCTATGGATATTCATAAAAATATTCGTAACTGGATCGGGTAAATACCCGCTTATTGGAGCTGGGGCCGGGACCGGATATTTACCCGTAATTTTTTGCAGGTATGGGTACGGGTACTATAGTACATATCTCGTCCCGCCCCGCACCTACCATATATATATATAATTAAAATAACTTAAATAAATAATTATGTTATATATATACTTTTATGTAAAAAATAATAATTTTATATTTTCCATAAACTAACACTAATAGTAAAAGATTTATGTTTTGCTGAAATATTAGCGAATTTTGCGTTGAGTCCCTATTAAATTTTAATTATGTTATAACTCACAATAATTTTATATTGGCTTAAATATATTTCGAGTCCCTGAAATATTAGCAAATTTTGCGTTGAGTCCCTATTAAATTTTTGCTTTCTGTTGAGTCCCCAATAAATTTTTTATTTTGTTTTTGTCCCTAAAGCGCTTTAGATAGCGCTTTAAATTGCTTTAAAAAGTGATTTAGATAGCACTTTAGATAACGGCAGAGACCTGGATCAAAATCAAAAAAATTTCAAGGACTCAGAACAAAAAACGAAAATTTTTTAGGGACCTAAAAGTTATTTAAGCCTTTTATATTTTATATTTTTAATATTATGTGTGGATGCTTTTAATGTTAAGTTTGAATTATTTAAGTGTGGATTTTTAATTTATTTGTAATAATTTTTTTAATTAATATTTTTATAGCTTAAATGCAATTTTGGTCCCCCTATTTTAAAATAGAGACGTTTAGTCTCCCAATTTTGTAAAATATATAATTTTGGTCCTTCCATCAAATTGAAAGCGTTGACTGTTAAGAGATTAACGTTAACCTTAACGTGGTCCAAATATAGTGATGTGACACGAAATTATTTATTTAGTTTTTAATTATTTTAAATACTGAGTAGAATAATTGATGAAAAATATATTTTAAAAAAAGGTAATATCATTTATTTAACTACGATGTGTCATGTACTTCAACAATGTAGAACTAGTTTAAAATAAATGATTAAGACTTGTGATTTCTATTTTATGACTCACAACTACCCCAACCATTAAAAATGACGTGACATGTGCTTTAGTGACATAGATAAACAAATAATTATTACTCAGTATTTAAAATAATTAAAAAATAAATAAATAATCTCGTGTCACATCACTATATTTGGACCACGTCAAGGTCAACGTTAATCTCTTAACTGTTAATACTTTCAATTTGATGAAAGGACCAAAATTATGGATTTAAATGTCTCTATAGAGGGACCAAGATTGCTTATTGTGCAAAATAGGAGGACTAAATGTCTCTATTTTAAAATAGGATGACTAAAATTGTGGATTGTGCAAAATAGGGGGACCAAAATTACATTTAAGCGTATTTTTTATTGATTTATTACCTTCATACATAAGTAAAGTGCGGGTAACGGATGCGGGTATCGGTATATAGGTACCCAGCCGGTACGAGGATGGGAATTAAAGTTGCTACCCGTGCAGATATGGGACCGGGTACGGATATTTTTTTTAAATGCGGGTATGGTGACGGGTACTATAGGACCCTATCCATTGTCATCCCTAACAAAGATATCTCCAACTTTCATATTCCAAAAGTTTTTAACACATTAATTTTATGGGTCTAGCTAACCAGTGAGTACTGATTAAGGAATTAAAAGAAGAAAATATTTATTGTGAAAATCATAGGAGAACGCAAAAAAAACTATGAACAACGTAATTTTGCGCATTCTAATAAAAAAATTTCTCCTTTTAGTTCCTTAATCAGTGCCTAAGAACACTGATTAGCATTTGCCTAATTTTATTTAAGTAGTAGTACCTTTCATCATTAATTAACTCCATTGAAATTCAACAGGACTATATCATGCCTATGGGATGAAATTGATAGCATTTTTTTGTCACAGTAATTAATGATTTCGGATTAATTACTTAATGCCATTCCTATGCATGAACAAGCTAAATAATAAGCTGAAATTCATGGTTCAACTAGGACCGTAGATTTTGAAAATGTGATAATAAATGCCAGTACGTACTCCTAGTCTATTGGTACCGACAACTGATTATGAGTATACTGTTTATGCGTGGGAATAGAATTATCCTTTTTTTGAGAATGGGTAATAGAATTATCCTTAATGTGTGTTTGGATTAATTTTCTAAGTGAAAAAAAAAATGACAACTTCTTGAGAGAGTTTGATTTAAAAAATATATATATATTTCTTAAGGAAACTGAAATCAATGTGCACTAGAGGAATAAGAAAAAAAAAAAAAAAAGGAGATGTGGAACTCTTACCAGTCTTACGCAGAAAAAGTGTTAATATGTGGGAATACGCAGAGAGATAAGTGGTTCAAAACCTAGCTAAGATGTAGTGGCCGCAGGAGCACTGCATCTAGCTACTTGTGTCACGGGTCCACTCTCGTGCAGAAAATCATGTGCATGTAATCAGTTTTGTTGGGCATATAGCAGTGGCCACTGAAAATTGGTTCAAGTTAAAGTTACAGCTGATCCTCTGCTACTCTCCAGTACCCAAATGGTTCTTCATCTCCTCCTCAATCACTCAGGTCACGCTACCCCTAATGAAAAAAGGAGACAGCTAGTCCAAATTACAATTAATTATCATGCATAAATAGTCCAAAGTTCTTGTATTGATTTAATCAACGGGATTATAATACTCGTATTTTGGTCTAATGGTCTGGACGTTTCCAACATTAATTTCTCCCTCCCCATTGTCAATTGTCATATTCTCCAACATTCCTTCTTAACAAGTTACTGAGCAATCAAACCCGCAAATGTGATGAGATGACAACAACATAAAATCGTAAAGTCCCTTTCACCAAATAAAAACCAACTCCCCCACCCACCCACAATGACGTACGGCAAAACCATAGAAATGGAGATGGAAATTCACTATGAAAAATGGAAGGATATTCTCTACTATTTTAACATGATTTTATGTTCTGATTTAACAGGTCAAGTCTTAATGCGCGTTTGGTTCTGTGTCCAAATAACAAAACGTGCATAATCGATGTGAAAATCAGAAATGTATTACAAGCTTCTGCATTAATGACGTAATTGAAATCAAATTGTCATAAATCCATACAAGGTTATTAAACAGGCTAATCTTGAAGATTAGCCCACAATGGTTAGAAGCAAAGAGAAAGGCGAAGACCAAAAATGGTCATATTTGTTGTTAGGTTTTGGCAACCGGAGTGGGTGTAATTAATTTTCCTGTTGAATATTTCCATCCTAGTATGAAAGGGTAATTTCGAGTTTGTGAGAAACGGAGAGAAGCATAGAAAAGGACAGATATTTAAGATGATTTAGTTGTACATTATCTGATTATTGATCAAGATAAATTCAGTACGAGACGACAAGCTTTTCTATCATTTATGGCAGGAATAATGTGTTTGTCAGAAATCGAAAGAAGGATAGAAAAGGATACGTATTTACAACATGTGATCATTGATCTGCCTCTTAAACATAGACGACTTCTACGGTGCACCAGTAAATAGGTGGTGCACCGTGCACAAGTATATAATATTGCTATTTGCAATCCCAAAATTACTATTCACATTTTTATATGTTTAATTTTTTTTATTGTAAGTAGGTTTTTTTATTATAGCAATATATATATATATATATTTAACTTAATGGGTTATTTTTTTATTTTAAAACAGCAAAATTACGTTTAAACCCCAGTAATTTACTGTAGCAAAAATATATATTTAATTTAATAGGTTACTTTTTTTTATTTTAAAGCACCGAAATTATGTTCAAAAATAATTCAGAGTACTACCGGAGCTTGGACGTAATTTCGGTGCTTTAAAATAAAAAAAGTAACCTATTAAATTAAATATATATTTTTGCTATAGTAAATTACTGGGGTTTAAACGTAATTTTGCTGCTTTAAAATAAAAAAAATAACCCATTAAGTTATATATATATATATATATTGCTATAATAAAAAAATCTACTTACAATAAAAAAAAATTAAACACATAAAGATGTAAATAGTAATTTTGGGGTTACAAATAGCAATATTATATACTTGTGCACGGTGCACCACCTATTTACTGGTGCACCGTAGAAGTCGTCCTTAAACATATATTTATCCTATGTTTAGTAGGTGGGAAATAGTTGCAAAAGGAAGAGAGAAGGAGGAAGCAGAGAGAAAGTGCCTTATTTTTCTTGGTTTGGTTGAGTATACAAGGTGAGATGTTTTTAAAATTTTAAGTGGGCCAGAGGTACAAAATTGCTCTATAATCTGGGCGAAAATAAAAGGAATTTTTTACTGTTCATGCAGCTTTCTCTTGTTGCCCTGTAGTCCTCGTGCAACTTGTGTGCAACTAGTCTTCAACTTTGGTCTCGTCGTCGTTCCAGAAGAGAAAGATCCGTGACTTGGATTTAAGGGTAAAGGCCTGAAGAGTTCATCACTTCAAAAAATTTCATGAAGAGTCGTCAGCGCGCATGACGTTGTGGCGGTGGACGACATAGTCGCCGATTTTCAGCTGACGGAAGACCCATCATTGCAGTTATGGTATGTTTGTTTGCGAATAGAGCGGAATACTGAAATTAACAGTAAAAAGGTGTGATGGACACTTTTATATTTTATTTTAATTCAAATAATTTATTTTTATTTTATTTTATTATATCAATCAAATATTATATTAGAGATGATAATAGATAATATATTTTTTTAAAATATAAGACTCTTTTATATAAAAAAAATCATCTCTTTTACAAGATTTTTTTTCTCCATTTCTAAATATAAGATTTTTTTTAAAAAAAAATTATTCTTTTTTGTAAAACTTTTTTCAAATTGTCTCTTGCATTAATTATTTTTTGACTAAAATATCTTTAATCACTTTTCAATGAACACTATAAATTAATAAGATAAGTACATTTTCTCTTTTATAAAGATTGTAGTTAGAGAAGATGACTAACATTTATTAATTAATTAAGTAAAAAGTAATTAAATGAAAAGAAAGATAATAAATCTCAATAATTATAAGGATAATTTTGAAAAAAACAAAACTTACATACAGAACCATAAGTACTGCTTTTACTGTTGTCCAATAATATCATGCCACCTGTTTAATTTTTTCCCCATCATCAAACTACACTAAACACCGTTAATCTTTTTCTTTTTTATCTTCTCTCCGCCTTTGCCGCACAGCTTCCGCACCCCTTCGTTTGTGACTGCTGCAACCTCAGTGAGGCACTTCGCCGCATCCGTGAGTGTGCCGCCATGATCTGCACAAACGGAGAGGCTGGCACCGACAACATCATAAAGGCCATTCGCCGCAACCTGGAGATCATGAGCGACATTAGGCTCCCCATCGTCTTCGCCGTTGCCTGTGCAACCCCGGCCAACGCCGCTCTCATGATGTAGTTGGGCTGTGATGGAGTCTTCATCGGCTCCAGCGTTTTCAACAGCGGCGACCCTACAAAGAGTGCCTATGCGATTGTGCAGGCAGTTACTCATTACAACGATCCTGAAGCACTATTGTTTAGATGTTGCGTTTTTTTTAGGTTAATTTTTGCTAATTTGATTGAACTTTCCTACAAAAGCTAGGCATGTCGCAGACAAGTTCTATGTAGTACTCGACGGCAGTGAGGGAGCAAATGCTGCTGCGGCAACGACGGAGCAACAATTTAATGAAACTAAGGCACCGAGGGAGGATTTCGAAAGTGAAATTTGGGGAAAATGAGGCAAGCTTGTGAACGGGAATAGATTCATAAAATTTTAGATGAAAAATGGTGGTATGGGCAGATGCAACGGAGAGAGGATGAGAAGAGGTTAACGGTGTTAAGTGTAGTTTGATGATTTGGAAAAAATTAAACAGGTGGCGTGATATTATTGAACAATAGTAAAAACAGTATCTATGGTACTGTATATGTAAGTTTTGTCCTTTTGAAAAAATAATACAAGTTTTTAACAAATTTTAATGCTATTAACTAAATTAATCAATTTTTTTAAAATATGTGAATTAGTTAAAAAAAAATTATATTTAGAGACAAAGATAGTACTTAATAGGTACTTATAAAAATTACTCATAATTATTCACTTGTATGAGCCCAGGTACCAATAATTACGGGTGCAAGTATCCAATCCTAGTTATACTACACACATAATAATAATAATAATAATAATAATAATAATAATATCTGAGAGATAAATCGCGTTCCTTAATCTTTTAAATATAAAATAGACCATGTTCTTTATTTGTTAAGAGATAAATCATGTTCTTTAATTAAAAGAGAAAAAAAGAAAAATACATTTCTTATAGAGATAGATCATGATTTTTATTTTCTTAAAGATAGATCATGTTTCCTAATTAAAAAAAAATGCATTCCTTATTTGCTTCTTTTTACAATTTTTCCTATTGATGTTTTATGATTATCATTATTATGTTTTGTAAAATATTTTTGAATAGGATTTTAATATTTGTAATGTTTTATGATTATGTTTTATAAAAGATTTTAAATAGAATTTTAATTTAATTAAGATTGTATTTCATAATTAATTAAAGTAGAGTAAGTATGAATTCGAGATTACTGTATGGTGACTTTTTTTAAAGTACGAGTATGAGGACAATACTACAGTATCCTACCAAAATCTTATCCATTGTCATTCCCTAATTGTAACTAATCAGATAGTTCCTCCACAAGCACTAAGCCTCTGGCAAGATGCTGCTTGACATGAATTTGGAAATGGAGGGGCTCCAACGCGACGTTGATGAGGGAAGGTTAACGTTAGTGGAGTCTGTGGAGAAATCCATGTTGATAATGGACTTTGATGGAGCCATAATCAATTTTGATAAAAAAATAAATTGATAAAGGACAAAATCGATTATGGGTGTATGTGTAAAAAAAAGTTTAGTAAGGATAAAATGGTATTTTTATATTTTTCTCTTTTGTTTAAATCAAATAATCTCAAAAGGTTAACTTTTATTCTATTTTTTTTCTTCTTTTTAACCAATTAAACAATCTCTATTTTTTTTTATTCTTCAATTAAACAATCTCTATTTTCACCTTATTTCTCATTTTTTTTCACTCATCTACTTCCTGATCTCCCTCTATTTCTTTCCTTTGTCCCAAACACTACTTTAGGAAATTGATTTTTAGATTTATATATATGAAAAATATTTGTTGAGAAAGATTAAACATTTAAACGAATTTCAATATTTTGAAGGATATCTATGGTTTAAAAAAAAAATCTCAATGTTGATTTTTTTTTTTTCTCACGAACATTACAGTTTTAAATACTAGTCACATTATGCACCTCCCCTTAATCAAATCTCACAGATCTTTTTTTGACAACAAATCTCACAAATCACAATTTGATTGATGAACTTCAAACACTATTTCCAAACATCATAGTACCATAGCAAATTGTTGCTATCTAATTGAAAGAAAATCCTACAACTAAATGGTCAAAGATTATAAGCATTTTTTACTATACAACTGAAAACATCCACCAAGAGGATTCACACAGCACATTCCTCCAAATGCAATTGGAATTGTTTTCAGACCACCACGGGAGAGCATCGACTCCACCAGCACCTTTTGGTGCCATTTTTTTTATTTGGAGTGATGTAAATTGATGAATAGTTGTTGTTAACGCATACTTTATAAATTTTTTTTGTACTTGTAATACATATGGGTGCAAATTGACTTAAAAAACGTATTTTACAAATTTAAGGAATTAAAAAATATAAATTTTAATTTGAGAAACTAAAAAAGACATACTCTCAAATGTGAAGGACTAAAAATATATATAAGTCTAAAATTAATAAAAATATTAAATTAATAAAAAATAATTTAAATATATAAAATTAAAGATAAAATAAGTAATGTAAATATTAAAAATAATTAAAGTTAATACTACCTTTGATCCTAATTATAAACAACAAATTGACTTTTTTTTTGTCCTAATTATAAGTAATAATTACTAGTTTTTAAAGTAAATTTCTTTTATATCCTTACTTTACGGTTTACTCTATTCCCTATGTACTATGACAACTACTTAAAACAAATGATGTTTTTGGAATAAAAATTAAACTTATAGCATAATTAATTAAAAAAAACTGTAATAATTAAAACCAGATGTAGTATTTGTAAAGAAATTCAAGAATAATGTAAAAAAATTTAAATAATTAATATATTTTTAAAAACATTATTTAGTATATATTAAGCTATAAATATTTGCGAAGAGAAATAATTATCTATATGCACAATTTAAATTATCTATTATAAATTAAAAATATAATTTATGCTGCTGTGAGTAGGCTGAAATCCTAGTTTTTGTTTAAGTTAAAACAGGTTTGTTCAAAACCAAAACAAGCTAGTAAGTAGCAGCAAATATTACGTCATAATAACTAGTAATAGGAGTGGATTGAGGAGAGAAGTCGAAGAAGGTGAAGTCGAAGAAGTGAGCGTGTTTGAGTGTTGTCTTCTCGTTGGATCTGAGCGAGCGATGACGGTCTTTCATTTCTTCAACTGCGCGATTCTCACCTTCGGCCCCCACGCCGTCTACTATTCTGCCACGCCCTTGTAACTATCTATTTCCCTTTTATTGACTACTCACGCATCAGATCTATATCTCTTTCTTTCAGCTTCAATCGCTTAAACAATTACCCCTTAACTTATCAATTTTATGCTCTCACAACTTCGCCTGCTTCAATTGTTCTATAGTATACCAAATTATATTTCTAGACATATATAGCCGAGAAATTGCTTGATGTAATGTTCTTTCAACGAATAGCTGTAATCAATAGCTTATCGTGAAGCCTGTCCAATATATCGATGAACTATAAATCTTGTGGTTGTGATGAATTTTGGAATCCCCACCCCTTTTTTTTCTGCGTGCTCGAAAAGTTAGGTCTCGTACGTGGTTTCGTATGTTAGTAAAGTAATAAGTTTCAATATGCAGATCTGAGTATGATACACTCGGCACCTCTATCAAAGCTGCTGTTGTTTATCTTGCAACCGCATTAGTGAAGGTTTGTGAGTATACTGAATTCTCCACTATTGTTGTGTAGTTGCACCAAGATAGATAACAATCTGATTCAATTTTTTTTTTTGGGGGGTCTTATACTCTGGCAGCTTATTTGTCTAGCTACTTTTCTCAAGGTATCAGAGAGTGATAGCTTTGATCCGTATCAGGTATGTCTCTGAATTGCTTATGAATATGTTTGAATTGATATATGTATACTGTTCATATAGGGATGCTAAATAAGAATTTAAGTTTTAAGCCTTAAATTAAATGAAGACAGTGTATTTACAGCAAAACTTTTTATACTATAGGTGAAAGCTATTGCAAATGGTTAGCAGGCTAAGAAGCGGAACACTTCTAAATAGTAGTCATGTTGGATACATATTCATGTCAAACACTGCATGGACATTTAGATTACTTAGTTGTATTTTTATTATTTTTTTTTACTTTGCTTTTTTAACTTCTATACCAATAGAAATTGAAATACCATAATAATTAGATAAATCTTAGTATCTACAATTACTCATGTTCACTTTTAAAACATGAATTCTCTCTTGTAATTTAAGATTTTTATTTTATGGTCATTTCAGATTAATTTTATATGTTTATTATAGCTATGTCATATCCTATTATTTTTAAAATTTGCTATATCCCTATGTCAATATCAAATGTGTGAGCAGGGGATAAAGGAATGAGTGAGGTATACATTCTGTTTGAGATAATGATTTAAAGCAGGGAGAGAAGAGGGAATGCTGGCAGTCATTGAGTAAGGAATGGTGGCCTTTGGGCAGGAGGAAGCAGACCCCTCATAGTCTGCAACGTCTCTACTTTTGCCATATTTTCTTTTCATTTCTGTTGTGTTGCTTATGTTGAGGAATTACAGAGGTCTTCTGCTGTAAGGAGCTAATCGCCATATTTTGAAAAATAAAACTCCATATTTTCATAGAAAAATCCAAGTTTCTATTAGACAACAAAATAAAGACACATAACAAATTAACAATAGATGGCTGTGAATTTACAATCTGAAGCCCTTGGATGTTCTCAATGTCTATTTAGAGTCATTGGTATTAAGCTTTTGTCTTGAATGATAACAAATGGCTTTATTCTTCAGGAGTTTTTGAAGGCATTAATAGGCTTTATAGATGTTGCTGGGCTTTATTTTGCCTTGACCCAGTTGACTCACAGGAACATCTCTCAGAATCATAAATTTCAAGCAGTTGGACTTGGTATGTGTGACAAGCTATGTCATTTTGTACATTTTTTTTTTTAATATTTGTGTGTATCTTGAAGTGATATTCTCCTTCTAAGGTCAGCCCCTGATGTTTCATGTGTTAATTTGCTTATCTGATCTTCATCTGGGTCTTGGTGGCACTTTTCTTGTGACAGGCTGGGCGTTTGCTGACTCTGTACTGCATCGGTTGGCTCCTCTTTGGGTTGGTGCCAGAGGATTAGAATTTACTTGGGATTACATTCTTCAGGGCCTTGAGGCTAATGCAAATTTGGTATGTCCTTTCATGTTAAGAGTCTTTTATTTTTCTTTCTAAGATTGCAATACAGTCCTCAGGTCAAACTAAAGCATTTGGTCAGTAATATTCTCCTGGAATTTGGAACTTCTTTTAATTCTATATTGGTTAGCATGATGAAACAGTTTGTCTATGTTGGCATGTGCTATAATTGAAAACACATCTCAATTCATGTGCAGTTTGTATTATATTTATTTTCTGTAATTTAAAAGATTTCTGCACTTGCATCTGTACAGGTGTTGAGCATATCCCTCGCTGCACTTGGATCTTTGATGTGGCTTCGAAAAAATAAACCCAAGACCCTCATCCCTATTATATATTTGAGTGCAGGGATTGTAGCAACCATGCCATCTATCACAAGGTCTTTCCTGGCTCATTACAATTACTGTTATGATGATATATGTAAATGTGTAATTTCATGCTCAAATTAATTTTTTCTATATTTTTTTCCTATGCAATTCAAGTCTTTGAATTATGGACCAAGCATAAAATATTTCTTGAGCTCACCTTTTTCATTGACTGTTGCTGTCATATATTTCCTTCTTGTCTCCCTGTACAAATGGTCCATTAGGATAAGATGGCCCATCATATGGTGTTGGTAAAAGTATTAGATATGTTACTTGGCTAGATGATGGTAGTAATTATTTAGTCAGCCATAACATGAACTTTTTATATGTCATTTGCTGTAGTAATCATATGGTGTTTGATGAACTATGTCTTCTGCAGCTATCTGAGGCGTGGATTGGGGTGGCACATTCCCAAAGTGGTAGGTTTTGAGCTCTTCACATCCTTGGTGATGGCTTTTATAAGCTGGCAACTGTTTGCTGCATGTCAGAGACCTTCAGTGTGAGAAAGTTCATTACATAATGATAGAATCCTGCTTAACTATTTTCTGGCTAGAGTTTTGATCCAGGGTCATCTGCTTCTTTTGGCAGCTGCATTGCCGTTTCTTTAAATTTCATAAATGTTTTTATCAATTGTAGTTTCTTAATAGTTTGATTTAATTTAACACGCTTTCTTGCGGAAGAATGTTGGCTGCAATTCATTAGAAATTTTTGTTTAATCAGAAACTTAGAGCTATCATTGTTGCAAACACTTTCTCTTCTTTGAAACCCCGTTGGATTTCTCATTAACCCACGTCCCTTCCATTATTAACCAATCACGCCCTGTCCATTGCAAAGTAGATGATTTACCCACCCGATTCTTTAGAATGCTGGCTGCAATTTATCATAAAACAACTTATTAAATTTCACATTAACCAGCGTGCAGTCGCTGTCCCTTTACGCATGCGCACACTCGTCGTACACGTTCACTAAGGAGTGAGTCAAGATTTCATGTTTCGCTGGTTTTGGTAACACGGGAGTGCTGCAAGCACTTTTCTACTTGTCAGTTCACATATATATGGTTTTAAACATCTTTAACTGGTCTCACTAAATTTCTACACATCCCTACGATGATTTTACCTCCTCATTAATACGAGAGATGTGAGATTTAAAGAAGTGATTGACATCAATCTTTTTCTGGCGATATAGTAGTATTTTGAGCGGAATACAAGTCGTGTGTGAATGAAACTGAAGTGGGAAGGTGGCAATATAATTACTCTAAGATATAAATTTCATGCCCGCAGTTTTAAAATCCGAAAGTTCCATTTAAGAATATCTACGACCTTATACTATTTTCTTCTTCATTCTCATACCATTCGCTCTGTGTGTATTACTCTCGAAACAATCGCTGTCTCATGTGATGACTGATGTGAGACGGTTCACAGAAATTATGAGTACGGTTATTGGTTAATTTGATCTTTAAAAATAAAAAAATATTACTTGATTTTTAAAATTCATTTTAATCTATGAAATTACAAAATTAAAATGATCAATATTTAATCGTTTTAAAAATTGAAAAAATGTTTTTGTAATTTTAAGATTTAAATTGAAGTGTCTGTAATTTCAAAAATTAATTTGATATGTTCCTCTTTCTCATAGTATCTAGTATTGCAAGAAATTACATTTGATTTCTCGTAGGAGAGACTAGAACAGCCAGAGGCCGTGACTTTCAGGTTCAATGCAGAAATTTAGGATTGGCAGGAGTTCATTCCGATTGATTATTATGAACAAAACAAGAAAATGATGAAACTTCACAAATAAATATACAAGTCATAATGAAAACAAGAACAGCCACAGTATCAATATAAGAACATACAAGTATTCTGGATATTAATTACTTGCTTATCTGATTGAACTTTCACTCTGCCTCGGACTCCTCAACCCATGCTTCAACTCGCAGGAGCACAAACCCAACTGCAACCCCGACAAGAACAAGTCCATTGATGATAGCAGCAATTGTGAATATCTCATCAGCGGCATTGCACGTGGATGAGAGAGCCCCTCCTTTCCGTTTTCCATTTGATGTCGTTGCTTTCACTGAACTCACAACCTTAGCAAAGCACTTCTCAGTGCTCAAAGGAAGCCCCAAGGAGACGACACCATTGGTAGCCTTCAGTCCCCCAAATGAATTCAGGCCTCTCACGTGTACCACTTTGTTGGATCTCTTGTTGGTCTTGCTAGGTGAGCTCACGATGGCTCCGGTGATGTTCTGAGGACACACGACAGCTGTGGCCATAGCCATTTGATCCTTACTGCTACCCAGCAAAAAAATATTGATCAACCAAACTTACCTGTGGATAGGACGGAAGGAATTTGAACGACGAAAAGTGGGTATTTATTTGGATAAGGGACTCTCTAACTGATTGGTTGATAGGCCACGAATGACCACTCAAGATTAGATGCTTAACAAATATGGAATGGTGGGCCACAACTCCGCGTCTCACCTATTCACTTGCTATATCTTGGAACTAGTATTTTAGCCACCGCTAAAATATTCATTTTATATAGCTAAACTTTGTAGTAAATAAATATTTTTAAATATATATATATATATTATATTATAATTAAAATTTGTAATAAATTAATATTTTAAACAATATAAATTATATTTTAAATTTATTATAAATAGTTTATATTGTAATATAAAATTATACTAACTCTAGTCCTAATTATAAGCAACAAATTAATTTTTTCTTTAGTTCTAATTATAAGCAACAATTACTATTTTTAAAATTATTTAAGGTTAAATTTCTTTTATATCCTTATTTTATTGTTAACTCTATTCCCTATACATTCACTTATTCATATGACAACCACTTAAAGCAAATTGTGTTTTTGGAATAAAAATTAAATTTATGATAGAATTAATTAAAAAAATTGTATTAACTATTTTTCTTGGTATTAATGATTTGTCTTATGTTGCTTATAATTAGGATTAGAGGTAATATTTAATATTGATATTAAGAGTTATAAGGTTGATTTGGTGGTTAAAGGGAGACGAAGAGGTTGTAGGTTCGATTCCCTCCAACATTCTAACAAAACTAACAAGCCTATCAAAAGAAATATTGATATTTAAAAAAAAAAAAAAAAAAGTCGGGTGTAAAGGTAGGTTCATCCCTAATTGCTGTGATTTGGGCATAACATTAAGAAGCACATTTAACCTGATCTTTAGTTACACATTGACTTTTTTTAATAGTGATGACTTTACTGTGGTAAGTCCTGCCAAATTTAGTGTCTAACTTATATTGCTTTATTTTTTGAAGAAAACTTATTGCTTTATTGAGGAATTCATTTTGTATATTTAATTATATTGAGCTGGGAAAATTAATAGATTCCTGCAATGCAAGGGAAAAAATATACAAATGGTTCAGTGCCCGAAACCCATTGAGTAATTCTACGGTGGATCAATAGATTTGTTGGAATAATGTGAATCCTACAGAAAATCAAATACCTGGCTATATACTTTCTCTTGGTGCTATGAACTCAACTTATGTGAATTCTGTTAATCATGAATGGCAAAATTTGAGTGGATGGATCTTAGACGAGCCAACTTCCAGTAATACATCAAATGATATTAACAATAATGAGCAAAAAGGAGAACTTGGATGGTCATCAACCATTTTTCCTAGTGCATTGGCTAGTCCAAGACTAGAAGAAAGGTACCTTAAACCGACCAATGCTCTTTAACTAGACAATGTTAATACAGGTCCTATGAACCTGCATAGCCCCAATTCTTGTTTGACGTCCCAAAGTGTCAACTTAAATGCAGGTTTAATGGACAGTGGCAGTGATTGATCAAAAGTGTGTAGATTATTTTTTATATTTTGCATAAGATTATACATAAAGCATTGTATATGAGAGTTTTTAAATTCAAGAATTTAAAAGAATCATTGTTAATTTAAAAGAATGTTATATTATATGAAATTTTACGTAAACCTCATTGAATAATTTGAACTTATTACATAGTGAATATTATTATATGAGATTTTATTCAGTAATGAAACATGTTAAAAAGATTATTTATATTATGTTGCTGGTGTATATTTTATTTTATAGATTTTTAACATAAATGCTATAGTAAATATTCATCCCCAAAAAAGGACAGAGAGAGATAATGTAATACAAAAGAAAATTAAGTATACGAAAAAAAAAACTTGTGCATGAACACCTTGTACTAATAAACACTTAGAGGAAAAAGTATAAATATGATATGACAAAAAAAAAAAGAGATAAAAAATAATGAATATCAATAGTGTTTGCAGGGTATTCAAATATAATTACTCATAGGAAAAAGGTGATGATTATATTAGAAGTAGTATTCAAAATAAAAGAGGAATGGAGTATTTTTTTATTATAAAAAAACCTTATAATAAAGTCATTGAAGAATAGTCTATGGTACACATTTGAATGATCAGATTTAGTAAATGAGAATGAAGATTCACTCTAGAGGAAATGGGAACATAGAAGTATGAAATGTCTATCCAAAAATAGAAAATTAATTTTTTTTTCATAAAAAAAGTGAAAGATAGAAAATTAAAGAAAACAAATGAACAAAGTGGAATTGTGTGTACGGCATAGATATTAAGCATACATGATTGTTCACTCTGGTATACGCCTAAGCTATATTGCACGAAACGCAAATTTAGGAAAGAAACCTTTAGAACCTTTACTTGCCTAATTAAACCAATTATTGAAACCAACAAGTCTAAAATTAAAAACATTAACAACGCACAAGAAGCATTACCTATTTTTGTGGCATGAAAGTTTGTATAAAGGACATTCCTATTATGAGTTGAGAAATCGTAGCAGAGCCTCTCATATGGGCCCGTAACGCGTCCTTTCTCTACCTCTCAATATAATTTGTTCTAACCTATAAGCAGCAGCCTTGGGGCTTTCCAAGGTAGCATCTCACAAAATGGCCTCGGGCTGCTTTCTATTCCTCTCCTTATTCCTCCTCTCAGCATCTGCCTCCCATGCACTTTCCAATGCCGAAGCCTCTTTCATTGTTCGCCGCCAATTGTTACATCTACATGAGAATGATGAATTACCCGACAACTATGTAGATAACTATAAAACAGATCTAACCTTCCCTAACCCCAGACTAAAAAGTGCATACATTGCACTCGAGGCATGGAAAAAAGCATTCTACTCAGACCCATCAAATTTCACAGCCAATTGGGTGGGCCCAGATGTTTGCTCTTACAACGGAGTTTTCTGTGAAAAGGCTCTAGATGATCCAAAGATCGACGTTGTAGCCGGGATTGACCTTAACCATGCAGACATTGCAGGTTACATTCCCCCCGAATTTGGTTTGTTAATCGACCTTGCACTTTTGCATATAAACTCAAACAGGTTTTGTGGGGTTCTCCCAAAAAGCTTTTCCAAGCTTAAGCTTCTTTTTGAGCTAGATATTAGTAACAACCGTTTTGTTGGGCGATTCCCAGAGCCTGTGCTTTCAATTCCAGACATAAAATTCCTTGACCTCAGGTTCAATGACTTTGAAGGGGAATTACCTTCTGAGCTTTTCAACAAAAGCCTCGACGCTATCTTTTTGAACAATAATCGCTTCGTGTCCACAATTCCTCAGAACCTGGGATCTTCTCCAGCTTCGGTTGTGGTTTTGGCCAATAACAATCTCACAGGCTGCCTGCCTTCGAGCATTGGCAACATGACAAAGACATTGAACGAGTTTGTTTTGATCAACAACAACCTCACCGGTTGCTTGCCCGCAGACATTGGAAAGCTCGAACAAGTTTCTGTGTTTGACATAAGCCAAAACAACTTCGTTGGCATGTTGCCAAGGACCTTCAATGGGCTTAAGAACGTGGAGCACATATCCATTGAACACAATAAGCTCACAGGTTTTGTCCCGCGTAATGTTTGCAGCTTGTCCAATTTGGTCAACTTCACCTTCTCTTACAACTATTTCAACGGTGAGGAAGAAGGTTGCGTGCCTCCTAAGAAAGATGCTGTGGTGGTGGATGATGAGAACAACTGCATACCAGATAGGCCAAAGCAAAAGGCCGCAAATGTTTGCAATGTGGTGATAAGCAAGCCTGTGGATTGTAGCAAAGCGCAGTGTGGAGGTGGGAGCTCGTCTCATTCTTCCAATCCACCAACAACACCATCTAAGCCATCACCAAAATCTCCATCTGTGCCAAAACCTTCCAGTCCTCCTAAAGTTGAGAAACCAACACCAACACCATCACCAAAGCCACAACCTCAGCCTACCACTCCTCCAACACCAAAGCCACAACCTCAACCTACCCCTTCAACACCAAAGCCACAACCTAGCCCTACCCCTTCTCCCTCTAACCCTCCAACACAAAAGCCACAACCCAGCCCTACCCCTTCTACCCCCAATCCTCCAACACCAAAGCCACAAGAACCCAAACCTACCCCTTCTCCCTCCAATCCTCCAACACCAAAGCCACAAGAACCCAAACCTACTCCCTCCAATCCTCCAACACCAAAGCCACAACCACCCAAAGCAACCCCTTCTCCTTCCAATCCTCCAACACCAAAGCCACAACCACCCAAAGCGACCCCATCTCCCTCTAATCCTCCAACACCACAAGCACCCAAAGTAACACCATCACCACCACCAGAGGAAGATCCTCATAGGGAAGCACCCCGACAACGACATAGACCTCCACACGCTCCACCACCACCTGTCCAGTCTCCTCCTCCACCTGTTCACTCTCCACCACCCCCAGTAGTACATTCTCCTCCTCCACCGGTTCACTCACCACCTCCACCTATCCAATCTCCACCCCCTCCTGTTCACTCTCCACCACCCCCAATAGTACATTCTCCACCACCACCAGTCCATTCACCACCTCCACCTGTCCACTCTCCACCACCACCACCCGTCCACTCTCCTCCTCCACCAGTTCATTCACCACCACCACCTGTTCATTCTCCTCCTCCACCAGTTCACTCTCCACCACCACCCGTCCACTCTCCTCCTCCACCAGTCCACTCTCCACCACCACCTGTTCACTCCCCTCCTCCACCAGTTCACTCTCCACCACCACCCGTCCATTCTCCTCCTCCACCGGTTCATTCTCCACCCCCACCGGTTCACTCTCCTCCACCACCGGTTCACTCTCCACCACCTCCCACGTACTCCCCACCACCACCTGTGCACTCTCCACCACCTCCTCCTGCACCATCTGTTTCACCTCCTCCTTCTGAAGACATCATTCTTCCCCCTAACTTCGGCTCTTCTTATGCTTCACCCCCTCCACCTATCATTGCTGGCTACTAAACGGGGTGCACATCATACCACCATTTATACTAGTTCCTAGACTTAAAGTTGCATCATAAGCTATATCAACACAATAAGATTTTCTTTTTCTTTTTTTATGTAATGTCATCTATTCAATTTAACTGAATTATGAGCAAATTGATGATTCTATTGTAAAGAAAATATTATAAAAGAGAGAATAGTACTTATTACACTTTGCTTCTCTGGCCTGCCTCGTGTGCGAAACCAAGTCTCTCTCTTCCTCTTGATTTTTATAAGAAAATTTTAGCAATGCAAATGATGTAATGTGATAATATTATAATAATTTAATTTCTTACTTAAAATAATTATATTTTAAGTGTTTTAATTAGCAATGGTAAATGTTAATTATAATATTTTAGATAATTAGTCAAACTAAATATTGTGGTCAATCAAATCATGTAATTATGAATAAGAAAATCATGTAATTATTTGTATTACTAATATTTAATCAATCATATTTAGTTTAATTATTATATTATTTAAATGAGTAGCATAGAAATTAATATAATTATGGCGTGTGTGTATATATATATATATATATATAAAATAAATTTTCATTTTGAATAAATTTAAATATACGTATATTGTCAATTAGTCAATAATACAAGAGAAAAAAGACTGTGCCCTGACAGTCTAAAATTATACTATTGTCCAATCACAAACCATCATATAAGATAAGTTTGTTGATTTCTACAAAGTTATCTTAAAAATCATATCAATGATTATTTATGATTAAATGACGATATTATTTTACATTTGGTCAATACATCACTGTTAAACTCATAATATATATCTAATAAACAAATATCATATAGTAATATTATTTTATGTTTTGTTTAAAAAAAATATTATTTTATATTTAATCATTGTAGTTGTTCAACGTATGGTGTAAATTATAATTTTTAACTTAACAATTTTAATTATAATATCTTTATATTGTATTTATTTGTAATATGAAAGCACTTGCCAAAATTGTCATGTAAATTTTTCTATAAATTTTTACTTCTTATTTTATAATTTATTTGTTCATTTAATATTTTCATATTAGATTATCATCTCGTGTATATGTTTCTTAATTTTATATGTTTTATAGCAAAGTTAGTAAAAGAACTTTAATATTATTATAGATATAATATATGACGTTAAAATTATATTATAATAATATCAAATGATATATAAAAGTAGTACAGTATCTATCTATTATCTATCAAATCTATTATAAAAAAAAAAAATGATTTTGTCAGCGTGAATTATATTGCATGATAATATCATAATTATTTTTTTCTCAGATAAAATATTTTTTTTTTAATTTTTTTTAAATAACGCTAGTTTTACCAATATTTTAAATAAGTAAAACAAATATTTGAATTGAAGGTGCAATTAGGTAAGCAATTTAATTAAATGTTCATTAAATAAATGTTTATCATATATGTGTGTGGTTATGCATCAATTATTTCTATTACTAGATAGTACCCGTGCGATGCACGGATTTATTGGAAATAGAATGAATTTTTTGTATGTATAAAATATGTTGACAACATTGTTAATTTGTTATATTACTTAAAATTAAAAGATCTAAAACTAATTTAAGTTTCTACAATAAGAAACTTCTTCAGGCACCAACAACAAAACTATTTTTTTAAATATATTCTCGGCCAATAAATGTCAGATCAAAATAATAATTATAATAATAATAATAATCGAATTTGTCGCAAAAAAAAAAGGGTGAAAAGAATGAATGAAGCACACTAAGCATAACATAAGTGGAAGTTGCGAATATAGGAATCCAATTTCTTTAATATAGTGTTTTTTCCTCAATAATCAGCTATTAAATTATCAATTTTAAATTCCTAATTTTTTGTGATAATTTAAATTACATCATTAAAATTAAAATTAAAAAAAATAAACTTTCCCAATTATTGAATATAATTTTTTCCTCGTCTGTCATCTATTTAATTACCATATACTTATACAACCTTCCATGTATTGATTCAAATAATTTATTTAAATTGATTGAATTAATTTTTATTTAAATGTAACATATTTACTATTAAAATAACTCCAATGTGTTTAATTTAAATATTAATGTAATTAATCCCATTAATTTAAAAGCATTTATTTATATTTTTGAATAATTTATTTATATTTTTCACAATTGATTTCAAATAGATAATATAAAGTTGTAATATTATAAATACATTAGTATATTAATTTTTAATTTTATCCTCAAATTATGAATTTTTAATAATGTAATTTTAAAGGCGTTACTAATATTTTTTATGTGCCAATAATAATGTTAAATGTGTTATTTTAGTTGAAATAACATTGTTAAGAATAAAATTAAATGTGTTATAATAAAAAAATGTGTGAGATAAGTTAAGAAATAAACTTAAACAAAAATAAATAAATTTGAAATTAAAAGAGTTATAAGAGGAAATATATATTGTGTTAATCTTGATTTAATTATTATGATATTAACAGTTTGATTAGTCAAATTTGGTTAATAAACACACGATTAATTCCTATTAAAATAACCCCATATATGATTTAACTCAATTATTAATGTAATTAATCCCACTAATTTAAAAGCATTTATTTATATTTTTGAATAATTTTTTATATTTTTCATGAATAAATTCAAGAAATAATAGAAAGAAAAATTAAATATAACATAAACAAAATTTAGAAGCATTTATTTATATTTTTTTAATATAGATAATAAAAAAATCATATTACATGTTTTATATCTATTGAGAGAGATAAACATACAAAGATAAACTTATGATTCAACCTAGCAACACTTCAATAAAGAGAAAGTTTCTATGTTGAAGATTTTTGAACTGCATTTACCCTCTTAATTGGAATTCTTTCTTTTTCATGAAATGCATCCAACCACTTCCAAGAGAACATTCATCTATGTCCACTTTCTTCAGAATTTCACACTTGTACAACACATTGTCATCTTCATCTATTAAGTGACATGATTTATAAGCATTTATATGTCACTCTCGAACAAATCTTGTAGGAATTATGTAGCAAGAAAGAAATAAATTAGTATAGCAATTCTGAGTAAATATGTTAAATGAAAAATTATAAAAAATACTAACCTGAGGAATTTTACCAATAGTAGCTCTAGAAGATAATGTCACTAACCAAAAATTACATAATCTCTTCTTTGTTTATATAAATGTCTTTCTTTCTTCGGGATTCATATCACCCTTCAACAGAAAGAAAGAAAAAAACGCGTCATAGATCGGATTGTACGCTAAACGCAATAAATATCTATATATATAAAGTGTGAATGAATGATAAAGACATAACCTTAAAAGAAGTAAAAAAGGCAACTAATAAATATAGATTTTGTTGGGTTTTAAAATCAAACCAATAAGAATATTTAAATCCATTTTTGCAAATCACATCCAATAATAATAATAATATATCTATCTATCTATCTATCTATATATTATATAAAACACAACAAAATCTATTATTATTTAAAACAACTTCATACCACATTTAAATATTATTATTATTATTATGATTAATAATTAAAGGAATTGTTTTAATTACACGAAATCTTGACTTCATACATAATATCCGAAGTTATATCCAAAGATTTCTCATTGAAATTCTCTAATATTTAAAAAAGGAATTTGTAAATATGTCATTAGTATTGTAAAAAAAGGATTTCTTAAATATAAAAATAATAAAAAGATAAAAATAAATTCTCCATTCAATTTGATGCCATTTTCCTTATTATTCGAAGATTCTTATGGGTAATTAATATATTTAAAAAAAAAATATAATATAAACATTATTTTAATTAATTAATAAGGGAAAAAATCAATTTTTGATATTAAATAAAATTTGTTAATTATTTTTTAGATTAATTATATTAGAGATTCAAATAATTTTGTAAATAATGAAATATCAATCAATCAATATATTATATAAAATATAAAATGTCACTAGAATGTGACACGTGGACAATCAGTCATAGTCAGCAACTATGTTTTATATAATATATAGATAGATAGATTAAGGGGGCATTTACTTGCAATTCTGTTTTCTGTTTTTATTTTCTGTTTTTACTTTTTAATTATAAAACTGTCACCTTGTTTTTATTTTGTTTTCTGTTTTCTAAGATTTGTATAGAAAATATTGGAAACAATTTTTTTTTGTTTTCTCTGTTTCTTGTACAAATCTTTGAAAACAAGAAATAAAATGAAAATAATGTGACAATTTTGTAATTAAAAAAGTGAAAACAGAAAATAAAATTACAAATAAACGTCACCTAAAGTAGAAAATATGGTTAAACTGTTTTCATATAAATTATAAATTACTTTTATAAACTATTCTAAAAATATTATTAAAATAAATTTAAAATAACTTATAAACATATCATAAACTATTTTTATAAGTCCTCTCGAATACTTATACAAATGATTATATAATAAGATAAATTAAAATAAATTATAAATAAATACTTCTAAACACATCCTTTATCGATAAATATTTGAATTTTAATAAATTAAATCAATCAATTACTACTTGTTAAATATTAGATTTGGGTTGATTAGCTTTTGTGTCGGAAATAATTAATCAATTAATTTCAAAATTATTACAAATAATCAATCAATTAATGTGTTGTAATGATTTGAACCAAAATTTTAAAAATATTATTTAAGCTGAGATCTTCCTTAACGATTTCTTTCCACATTATTTTTGGTCTCCCTTAATATTAATTAGAAATTTTCAGCTTAAGTGCTTATATGAGAAGATAAGCCAAATAAGTTTCATGAAAGTTCCTCCATATACCCCCTTGATTTGATTAGGAGGACAAGATATCATGTGTTTCTCATGAGCAATCTATGTTGTATCTGCTTTCATTAAGATTTTAATATTTGCGCTAGATGCTCAATTGGTCTTATGATCAGCAACTTTTGTGTGGTACGTAATCTTTGGTTGTCTTTATGGAGCTCTAATTGCAATTAGGGACAAGATACTAGTGGAAAGCCTGCTAATAAATTATAAAAATTGAACTGAAACTGTTTTAATGTATTTATATTTAATATGTTATTAAATATTTTAAAAATTGATAATTTTATTTATATATATATATATATATTTAAAAAATATTAAATACAAATATAAAAATATATATTTTAAATAAACCGGTGGATAGTTTAAAATCTACTCATACACAATTCTTTATTTTCTGTACTTCATGACAGAGTTTAGCAGTTTTTTTTTTTTTTGAAGTATCCACCAGTTTTGTTGATGACTAATCTCAGTCGAAAAATTTGACTGGCCATATTTAATAGGATCTTTCCTTCCAACCACGTTTTTTTTATCCACAAGATTCGAACTCGAGACCTTATTTAAGAGGACCGGGTCCATTACCACTCAAACCGATTTGTTGGTATGACAGAGTTTAGCAGTTTACATGTTCTTTTAAATGGCTTGTTAATTGCTGTTATGGTGTAATTAATATGTTGTATATGACCCATTAAAAAGTCAGATAAACAACTCTATTAAAATGATAGCATTCGAGTTGCTCTCACTTAAATTATCTCAGTTTCCTACTTCTTTCCATTTTCACATAAAAACCCACGACCACCTTTGCTCTATACAGTTGCGGAACGTGCGTGTCATCTTCGTAATTAGAATTATTTTAATTTTTTCGGTACATATGATTATTTTAATTTATGATTCCCTTTGACTTGTACTAGCTCAACTTTTGATCCTGTACAGCATAACATAATTATTTGATGACACACGCGCTTACGTCTTGTATAATGCAGCAGGAACGGGCATGGTTATTATCTTTTCTACATTATTTTTGCGGTAACATCTTTTTAATAATTATTCTAATAGCTTAAAAGTATAACTAATATTCAATGGAGTAATTTTTTGTAACAAGTATCTTTAAGATATTAATTAAAAAATTAAAAGTGAATTTTTTATAGGACAATATTACTAATATATTTTCACCATGATATTTAATAATTTATTTTTTTATTGTTTTTTTAACCATAATTCTTACAACGCTTTTTAGTTGGACTGATTAGTAAATATGATATTATTAAGAGAATGCTAAAATAGAATTTGGAGCTTTTCTTTTTATTGTTTGGAATTTGGAATGTTTAGTAAAATGACTAAAGCCCGAACTGCTCTTTTTTTTTAAACAAGATATTTTCTCAAAAGTTAATACTTATAAAAAAAATATTTAATGAAATTGAAATAAGTTTAACAACACTGATTTCTAAGGAGCGGGATCGCGTGGAATTGAGAAAGAACTTTAATGTTTTTCTTTTTACTAACATTTGATTTTATAATTTAATGTATGAAAGTTATTTTCAGTAATTGGTATTCATGCAGTTGAAAATTCAAGTGCAGAGAACCTGACCGGCTTTCTAAAGTATTATCCCATTATATAATTCCGTTGAACGAGTTGAAAAGGGATAATATTTTGTAAATATGAAACGGAATAACATGAACTGTATTATTATTTAAAAAATAATAACAAAGTAGGCAATATCATTATATATAATAATTTCTTAAGTATTTAACATAATTATATAATCAAGATTTAAACATAAAATTGTTAATTTAAATTATAACAATTCCGTATTAATTAATTCATGTGTGAAATTGTATTTTTTTCTTTTGTCGAATGGTATTCTAATTTAATGAAAGATCTCGTATTTAAGTGGTGAGTATGTATGTTACCGGTCTAGGAAAAAAAAAATTATCTGGCAGGAATGTCCAAATAAAAAACAAATGGAAGTCAAAGATGAAAAAAGTTAATGGATCAACTTTAGGTAATATCGTAAATAAAGAATAAAGCAAGTCCGATAACGTGAAGCGAAGCGAAGAGTAGGAGCCGCCGTATCTTAATAAAACCCACTTCCAAGCACTGTCTTTGTTTTCATTTGGCTTTCTTCTTTCTCACACTTTCCCCGAACCAAAAACCTCGTCAAACCCAACTCTCTCTCTCTCTCTTCTCTGTACAGCACTCTTTCTTCCGGCGTTTGGGGGTCGAATCGCCGGCGATTCCCCCTTTGGTTCCCTCTCCACCCTTAAATTCAACACTCTCGTCTTCGCTTTACTGATTCCCCCTTTCAAAATGCTTCCGATCGCTTGCTAAGGTTTTCCCACTCCCAAATCTCCCACTCCGAAACCAACCTGTACCTTTTCTTCCTCCGTTTAATCAACTTCCTAATCATGGCTATTCGTGTAACCTTTTCCTTTTCGGGCTACGTCGCCCAAAACCTCGTCTCCTCCGCCGGCGTGCGCGTCGCCAATTCGCGATGCGTCCAAGAATGCTGGATCCGCACGCGCCTCTTCGGCGCCACCCAGAAGACGGATCTGGATTCTTCCGCTGGCGGAGTCCGCAACTTCGCCATGCCCAGGCCCAAGCCCAACTGCTGGGCCCAGTCCACTTACTCCACCCTCGCTGGGGAGTTTCTCGGCGACGGCTGCAAGAGCCCAATCATCTTGGGCCTGATTTCGATCATGAAGTCAACGGCGGGTGTGTCTGGGTCATCCGCGGCGGCTGCGGGTATTTTCGGTATTTCGCCCTTCAAAACCACTTCGATTATTCCCTTCTTACCAGGTTCGAAGTGGCTTCCTTGCAACGAGTCCGTTCCTGACCCCACTTCCTGGGAGGTCGACAAAGGTGGCACGCGACGCGTCGTTTCGGACGCCGAATCCAATTTTGGCAAGACTAGTTGGCTTTCGCGGTTGATGAACGTGTGTTCCGAAGACGCCAAGGCTGCGTTTACCGCTGTTACTGTTAGTTTGCTCTTTAAATCGTCCTTGGCTGAACCTAGGTCAATTCCCTCTTCTTCTATGTACCCTACTCTTGAAGTTGGTGACCGTGTTCTAACCGAGAAGGTTTGTTATTTGTTATTAGTTATTTGTTCTGTTTGACTAAAGTATTTGTGTAATTGTGTCGTGTTTTTTTTGCTTTTTTTGAACTGATCGTGGTTGTTAATTTGTGACAGGTTTCTTTCTTCTTTAGAAAGCCTGATGTTTCGGATATAGTGATTTTTAAAGCTCCTTCTTGTTTGCAGGTATCCTTCGAAGACCTTTCTTTTTTGTGAATTGTGATGTTCTTTGTGAATTTTGAATTATGATGTTCATTGATTGGTTTATGTTATGTTATGTAGGAGTTTGGTTTTAGTTCATCTGATGTGTTTATAAAGAGGATTGTGGCTAAGGCTGGGGACACTGTTGAGGTATGCTTTTTATGTTTTGAGTGATTAATTCATCTCCCTCAAATCTCTAAGTGATAGTCTTTTAATACGTGTTTTGGGTTTTGTTGTAGGTTCGTGATGGGAAACTATTGGTGAATGGTGTTGCTGAAGAACAGGAATTTGTATTAGAGCCTCTAGCTTATGAGATGGATCCAATGGTAATGTTTACAATTTGCTGCGGTAATTGTGTTTGATTGAATGATTGTGGACCCTTTTTTTTTTTTTTTTTTGAGGAAAAATGATTGTGGAACTTGAGAATGTGGTTAATGGTAGTTTTGTACTTTGGTTGCAGGTAGTGCCAGAAGGATATGTGTTTGTAATGGGAGACAATCGGAACAAAAGCTTGGATTCTCACAACTGGTAATTTTTCAGTCCCTTTTGCGCTGACTTTTCTGTGTTTATGTTGGAGGATATTTATTTTAGCCTAGGTCGACCACAGATGTTGGCCCATTTGTTGATGCTGTTCTTCTCAAAACATCTAGCTTATGTAAACTTGATATCGGATCTCAGAAGTTCAAAACATATTTTTGTATATGTACATTGGGTTAATGATGTCTGACTAAACATATTTGCTGTGTTTTGTGTCTATCAGGGGTCCCCTCCCAGTTGAGAACATTGTTGGTAGATCCATGTTTCGGTACTGGCCTCCATCCAAGGCATCTGACACTGATACCCTTCGTAAACTCCCACCTGGGAAGAATCCTGTGGCAATTTCTTGACATGATTCACGCTGCTTTCTGAGGGTGAAGAAGGTTTCCAGATACTTTCATTTGTTCTAAATTGATTGCTTCTCCCGTTTTAGCCCGGGAGTGAGCTGTCATTCAAAGATTCTCTAAGAAGAGCCAGCTTGAGCTGACTTTGCATACAGTTTGGGATGAATATCTTATTCATTGATACAAATTTGTCAATGACCTAATAATACCATTATGCGTTCATTAGTGCCATCTGAGATGTATTTCTATTGCTGAAGTGCGGGGAGAAAAAAAAAAAAAGAATTAAAGAAACATGATATGATTTTACCCCCAAAAATGAAACATGATTGGTTTGTTTTGTATTCTTTCATGTATGTATAGTGTCTGAATGCTAAAAACTCGAGGATAGATTGGACATGGAGCTAATTGATTCCCTCTAAGTTCCATAATCAAGCCTCCTCCTGATTTTAATCTGTAATGCCATTCAGTCATACATCATGAAATTGTATGGGCACGAATGCCTATTTTAAAATCAAGTAAGAAAGCAATTTCACTCTTTCCAGTCGTTGTGTTTATTTATCTTTTTTTTTTTTTTTTTATATTGAAGTTGTGTTTTTTTATCTTGTGCTGTAATGAGTGGAATATTCGGCATGTCAGATGGACCATCGAACCACAAAACACTAGACAAGTACGGCCCGAGTAATCGGAATTGGAATTCAGATTCTATTGAACAGTTTAGATACAGTAGACCTGACTACCTGATTGAATATTTTTCTTTTACACTTTGGATAGCAAATGAAATGAGAAGGAAAAATAGAGTAAAAAAAAAGAGTGAATTTAAAGCAAAATATAGAAGAGGGGAGTAGATTAGAAAGAAGCAATTTGCCGTATTTGTTTGCAGGTTGCAGCTAAAACAAGGGGTGAGAGGATCACATTTTCCTAAAACCCACATGATTTGTCTTCCCCACTTGACGTGAAATCCATTCCATATTTTGGGAACAATGTGATTTAGTTATGCCCTTATTTACACATTCATGCACGATGAAGTTTCCACTATTTGGTCTAGCTTTCCCCACCTGGAACCTTCCCATCCCTTTAAAATTCACATATTAGGATGTGCAACAACAAAAAGAAGACTAGTTATTGGCATTTTGCAAGCAAGACAAACATTCTGGATGTTAAACAATCATCTGCGAGGAGCCCCTTCTCGTTATATATGTTCGCAAACTGGGTGTTGATATTTGAAATGTCATGATTGGACATTGTCCATTTGAGACAGGAAAAAATGTTTTATTATTGTAACATTTTTTAAAAGGATAAATGTTTTTTTATCCCTCCTTGAATTCTCGATACCAGCGTCAATCTATGTTCTATTATTTTCTTAAGCAATTTTTTTTCTTTCACTTAAAATTTACAATATTCTTTTATAATTCATTTTATCTCTCTTTTTATTCCACCATTTATTTTACTTTATTTTAGTTTTTTTTTATTTCTTTCCTTGTTATAGAAAAAATGAGGGGGATTGACATTATCCTTTTTTTTAACCCCAATCCTACTGTACAAGGTTCCGTCAGTTTTTAGTTTTGTTGAGCTCTAACCTAACTTGATTACAATATGAAATCATTATTGCTCATGTTGAATATATTTGTTTCAACTTTTTAAGCATATAATTGACAAGCCTCGCTTTTAGTTTAAATTTAAATTCCGTTCGTGATTATGATTAATGTAAATTTTTATACTAATACATCATTAAAAGAGTTCATTTTACAGTCCAGTCACGGTAAAACAAGCAAATCAATAACTGTTTCATGGTCAACCTCTAGTGAATGTTTCAGAATCCAAGCATATTGCATTTGGTTTATCTGCCGATGGAGCTTGATAAGTTGCTTTTGACCAAGAACTATTCTGCAATTTCCATTGGTTGTTTCACATCCACAGCAGCTCAGCTATTTATGCAGGCTTTGCTAGCAGACCTAATATTTATAACAGAGATACTGGAACAGCAACATAAAAATTACACTGAACGTCTTGCAGGCCTAATAATCTAAACCTTGGCGATGTCAACATTATCTTTTGAATCATCTTGCTCGTTTTCCACCGTTTTGTATCTATACCAAGAAGCACAAACCAAGTAAAATCCAAAGTTTACAACGCTTAACACAGACAACAACCAGTAGAAGTAGTTGAGGTTGTCTCTATTCAAGTTATTACTAGCCAGCCACCCTCCACTCACTTTGTTAACCACCTCAACGACCACCGTGCTCGTAAAGTAACCGAATGCCACGGAACACCACGAGATTGCAGTGCCAAGTGACTTCATTCCAGCTGAACTTTCTGCATAGAAAAACTCCAAAAGCCCTATCAGGGTAAACATGTCTGCAGCTCCAAAAATAGCATATTGGAAACCCAACCAGAACACACTTATTGGCAAAGGCTCTGTGCTGTCCACCATGTTGTGTTGTATGGCCACAGACTTGCGGCGTGTTTCCACAAAACCAGCCACTGCCATGGAAACAGCAGACAGAACCAAACCAATTCCAATCCTCTGAAGGTGTCGAATTCCAGTGGGAATCCCTGTGATTCTTCGAGCAAGTGGAACAAAAAAACGGTCATATAAAGGTATTAGGACAAACATGAACAGCAGAGGGATGACTGGGACAGAGGGTCCTGGCACTTTAAACCCCCCTAGTTTGGTGTTCATGGTGGTGCTTTGTTGTATAGTGAAAGTCTGAAGTTGAGCCAAACACGTGTTCATAAATATGGTGCTGAGTATTATTGGTAGCATGCGGATTAGGATTTTTGTTTCTTCCACTTGTGTCACTGTGCACAGTCTCCAGGGTCCCGAGGTTGCTGCACCTGTGCTGCTTCTAGCAATTGCTGCCCGGTCCAAGAATCTGGGAAACCATTGTTCCAAGAAAACCAAATGAGGAACTGATAAAATTATAAAACAGAGTTTCTAGTCAAAGAATACTAGTCAGGTCAGGTGACATTAGAGTTAAGAGCATTCAAATCTCTTTGTTTTATTTTATAACCTGAATTGATCTGTCCTTTTGAGGATTTCATAATTGTCCCGTCCTTGCTTTTCATGAATCTCATGTAGTTCGTCTGTATTATCTGTAATCTGAAGTTTTCTGTTTCTAAAGGCTGCCACAAACACCTAATAGTACAATACAACAAAAGAACGAGTCCCACATCACATTTATCAAAAAATTTGCTTTTAATGTACAAGGACATATTGAACTACCTGTATGATTCGAACTAGAGGGCTTCCCTTTGGGACATTGTTTCGGTATAATGAGTTGCCCATGCATATGAAGACAATTGCGAATAGAATTGTTATAGTGCATACAATAAAGCCCCAATCCCATCCTAGGTTGGCACCAATCCAAACAATGAAAGTAACACCAATGATTGCTCCTATGGTAAGGCTGAACAAGAACCAGTTGAAAAAGCTTGAGAGTAGAGCTGCCTCCTTGGGATCTTTTTCATCAAACTGGTCAGCCCCCAAGGCTGGTAAAGCTGCCTTAAGGCCACCGGTTCCTAAAGCAACAAGGTATAGGCCAGTATAAAGTATTGCAGCATGGCCACCTGTAGCAGCCTCACATTGACTCATCTGGGTTGTTGCTAGATCTTTGCAGGGGATGGGTCTTAATTGGTGGAACCGTGCTTGAACTGTGAGGATACCATATCCCTGCAATTATAATTACTTCTATTAGGATTCTATTCCTCCATGCACCCAAATCTTCAAGTGAATTTTTGAATCATAAATCATAAGATTCAGATTCTAAGTACAAAATAACATGAAATATGATCTACAGTGTCCTATGTACTAATTTTAAACTAAAAAAATAATCGTAAGTCTCACTTAGCAAAATTATAATATGACTCAGTTGAACCTTTTATTTTAGAAAACTGAATTAGAGCAGTGGACTAACCAAATAGACTGCATAGAATAAGAGAATGACGAGGTAAAACTTATTTTAAAAAATATATATATTTGAATAATTTCAAAAAAAAAAATGAAGATGTTTAAAAAATTACTAAACAATCCAACTAATAATTATCTTTTTATTTAAAAAATTTAAGGTTATCTAACTTTTCAATTTACTTGATAAGAAATGGTGAAAGAAAATTAAAAAATGAAAAGGAAGAATTGTGTGATTCGTATTGCTTATAAAGAATCACATAAATTCATTCATATATTGTAAGATTCAAAGTTATCTCTAATTCATCCCATGATTCAAATAGTTAGCTATTTAAATTATATCAAATTGTAAATTGTAAGATTTTAATAATTATCGGTGATATTTTTCATTTATTATTATTCTTTTCTCTTTCTTTAATCAAAAAGGTATTTTTCACACTCCTCGAAGTCTATACATCTTAGAAGGAAAGAGAGGAATAAGAAGAGAAAAAATAAAGGAAATGTAAAAGTTAAATGTATAAACTTCAGGGTAGTTTGTTTGCATGAACATTTTCTTCAAAATTTGATGCCTGTTCGATCACCAACTAAACTAGTTGGCAACTTCAAAATTATTATATATACAAAAAGGGGAACTTTAATATTATTTCATATAAGATATGTTGGGAGTTAGATTTTATGGATAATTTGAAGTTAAAATTCTTAGAACTTTAAGAGCTATATTATTCATACACATTTTTCATTATTATATTTTTCTTCATTACATGCTATGTTTGTTTGGATGGATTATGAACGAACATAAGAATAGGGGACAGAAAAGGTGAAGTTTTATATAAAAAAAAATAAAATTCTCGTTTGGTTTGTCTAAAAAATTGAAGGATAGAAGCATCTTATACGGGGTCAACGTTAAAAAGCAATACCCAGTGCATGTATTATACATATATTGAACAAACTTTCCTTATTTTCTCATATTTCTGTTCTTTATTGAGTATCTATTTCATTTTATCTGTTTTTTTTTTCTTCACTTTTTACATAACTAAATAAGAAGAAAGAAATTTTTTAACTTTCTCTCATTTTATTTTCTTTTCTATTAAACAACTTAAAATATTATTTCACTTTTTATTCTTTTCCCTAAATCAAACATACCTTATCTTGTTTTATATATTTTTTTTCTTTTTGTCTCTCTATTATTCAAAAAGTTATACAAAACTTCTGTTTAACTAAAGACAAGGTACGATGTTGATGTCAATTTAAATACTAGTATTTTTGTTGTAATAATTAATTCTTTTGGTGTTGGCATCCTGCACTTGAAATTAAACTACTCTTTCTTGGAAGATTTTGAGACGTGCCCACCGCCATATTATTGGTTGTTGGTTGGTCATTACCGAAAGAAACATGCCAGTCAAGGAAAAAGCTGTGCTTCAATAATTGAGCACTATAGTTATAATTGTTGACTAAAGTTTTCAATAAGAAATAAGTGATGCTTATTCATTTCGTTTTATTATTTATGATCGTTCACATGATTGTTCCATAATGATCGTTCTAATCAAAATTCAAAACCACTTCATGATGCTGAAAACAATTCTCTTTTTATCTTTTTGCCGGGAAATGCACTTGTAAGAGAAATTGGTTCAACTTACCAGCAATTCCATGCATGCAAACAGAACACAAGTCTTGAACCTAGAAAGATAGGTATCACTGATTAATCCACCAACCAGTGGTAGTAAAAATGCAGTTCCCAAAAAGTTGGTCAGGGTTGTGGCAGATTTTGTTAAGCTGAAGTTCATGTACCCAAAGAAGTAAGTTACTAGGCTCACAGCATTGGCAACAAAAGCCATGTTCTCTAGCCCTTCCATAGCTGCATGCACAAATTGGAATAATTTCAATTTATTAAAGAAACACAGCAAAAATGTTTGCTACACATAAAATTAAGGGTACAAGTTGTTACCATATACAAAAAGTGCAGCTCTGTTTCCTCCTAGCCTTCTTTGTACCCTTGGTTGGGTAACCATATTTCTGCAGATTCCCTGGTGAGTGATCAAACCAAATTCAATTAACCAAAGCAAGTTCAAACGTAAGGAGAGAGAGGAATATATATGAATATGACACAAAATACATGAAATTAAGCCTAAACATGTTTGAGAAACTGATTCACTCTTTGTGACCGGTTCAATTAGAAGAACATTAAAAATGTCTTGCAAGAAAAAGGAAAGGATTGATTACCATTGTTAGTGTCTTCTTTAGGACAGAACGTGTCGCTAGCTTCTTTAGGAATTAGTAGTTCATTCGCCATAAATTTATATAGGAACCAAGTTGCAAATTGCAATTGGAGTAAGCCATAAGAAAATCAAATGTCAACTTGGCATTAGAAAAATAATTTTTGTCACGTTTTGTAGGCTAAGTTCCTGTTCTCCTCCCCAACCCCTATAATGTGGGTGTTTTGAACTTATTAGTTGACATAATCATTTTTTATCACTTGAACGAATTAATTAAGTGTTGGTAGGGTTGAATACCACGTTAGTTAATGGGGATTGGCATCTTTGAACTACTTTGTTCATGCATGTATAATGTACCATAGCGTATATCCCTGTATTTGACCTTCTTGTGAAACTTTCAGAGCTCCATTCTCATATCTGGCAAATTGGCAATGCACTCCAAACTAAATATAGTCTCAGAATCAGTTCCTAATTTGACCCAAAAATAAACCATTTTTTATAAAATTCAAATGGAAAAGATCTTAAAAGAACAATAAATTAAATGAAACTTACAATTAAAAAAATATGCTACAAGATTAACTAATCATGATAAACAAGTCTCTCCCTGTCCAAATACCGTAATGGTCGTATTTCTACAAGGCGTTGGTTTGCCTACATCAATGACTTTGGTTTAACTAAGATCAGTCGGAGAGTAGTGCTATAGCTAGATCATACAAAAGGCTAAAAATAATTTTGAGGTTTTTTATATTTTTTTTATAATAAAAAAAAGGTTTATTATTGAATTTTGAGTATATGGGCACTTAAATTTAGACGATTTAAAGGCTAATTATTTGTTTTTGCCGTGGTTGCTATATTTGAAAGGTTGTTCCTTAGTTTGAGCTAGGGACAAAACTAGTGGCGTATCTAGGACCTTGAGCTAGTGTGAGCAAATTATAAAAGCTAAAATCAGCGGGTACAAATACATAAAATTTGAAAAGATAAAATATAAAAATATAAGATTTATTTGTAATTTTCTGTCAAATTTTTTTAATAATAATATTTTAAAAAATTGAGGGGGTGCACTTACACACCCTCACCGCAACGTAGATCTGCCTATGGACAAAACCATATATGTTTCTTATAGCCGATCGTTCTCTTCATGCAGACGCATAAATTAAACTTAAGAAATATCTTTTCTGCAATCAGAACTTCGTCCGAAGGCAACTAGGCGACGGGTCAATTTCGTTCTTTGTTTAATTTAAAGTAGGCGTTTTGTTTCGTTTGTCCATTATGCCTAGAGTGCACATTTCTATTGCATGGTTCCTGTTTGGATTTTGCTTTTGTCTCTTCTGTTGTTTGATGCTGCTCATGAAACCATCCTTAGTATATTATAAGTCAGAAAAGAAAACGAGCCCCATATAGAGCTGAATACATACTGTTGTACGAGTATATATATGTCCTAAAATTAATAGATTCCTTAAATTTCAAAGGTTTATACCTAGAAAAACACTTGTTAACTAACAGGATTAGCTCTGCTCAATCTTCAACCCATCGCAACAACACAACGTGAATTTGGATTCAGAAATTTATATCCTTAAAATGAATACAGCCTTCACAACCTAATCATATAACAAATGACTACTATTATGTAGGACTAGCACTTGAGCTTTAGTAATGTCTTGAACACCCTATCTCCCATGATACACATGCATTATACTTCACAACAATTGGTTGCAAATGCCGTGTCCAATGATTGAATGTCATTACATTCATTATACTTAACTGGTATGCTATCTATTTCGATAATCATATATGGGAATGGGATGGTCAATACACATATAGCTGAAATTAAAAAATTACAAAAATTATTAATATCTAATATAAGGACGTGGTATGATGATTGTCATAGCTACAAAATAATATGTCAACTACACTATTTGTATGGCAATAGTTATTAAATGTGTTAACAATTGAATCAGCATCACAGCTCAACATATTCCAAATCCAACCAATTTAAGCCTTTTGTTCTTTTGCGGGAGTCACTATCAAGTATAGTTAATTAAGACAAACATTTTTAACTTGTAAGTAAGTTAATTAATTAATCAACAAGTTGCGCTCAGCAGCTTAAGCAACTGTGCGGCCTATCGTCGGCATTAATGTACAACCCAAGAAGCAGCGTGTTTATTGTATTTTGAAATAATGAAAAGTTTAGTTATAATTTTTTTTTTTATTTTATAAAATATTGTTACA
Organism: Pueraria montana var. lobata; assembly: GCA_026413185.1. NCBI lineage: Eukaryota > Viridiplantae > Streptophyta > Magnoliopsida > Fabales > Fabaceae > Pueraria > Pueraria montana. The sequence goes on from CM048652.1 coordinate 6,282,378, forward strand.
TTATTTATTTATTTTTGAAGGCATTGTTACATTATTTATTGAAATTTAACATATTGATTTCTTAAATAGATCTAAGAAAATTGAAAATGTAACTAAATATTCTTAATTGTGATAATTTATTTGCATTACTTTATAGAGCAATTAAACATTATAAATATAGATGGATGTTAACTTAAAAAGGATTTTCAACAAACTATACTAATGACAAAAATTTGAACTGAAAAGTTTATAATTGAGAAACACTTATATATTTATATTGATAATTAGTAATTAATGATAATTTTTTACTTCATTTATTATAATTTTTTTAAGGAAACTATAACATCTTTTACTAAACTCATATATATATATATATATATATATATATATATATATATATATTTGTTTGTTAATAAATTTATATTAATATAAAGTTCATTACTAATACCAAACTATTGGTTCAACTTAGTTAACCTGTCTCAACAATATAAATAAAGTCTGCAAAATATATATGAGGGGTTTGTTAAAAGTATTTGTCAAGTTCCGCAGCATTCCAAAATTTAAATTGCTTGTCATCTTGAATGTTTACTCTAAACATTTACTTCAAGAGTAGTTATATTTGAACACCCTTATATTTTAAATATTTCATCAACATTTCTAATTTCTTTATCTCTTTCTTCCTATCACATCATATCACCTATTATATCTATATTTTTCTCTCTTTTTTCACTGTCTCTCTAAGTGTCAAAAGGTATTTGGATGTCCAAATACCTTTTTCCTTACTTCAAATGCCTCGTCAATCACTTCAGCTTATCATTGGCCTTGTTGGCCTCTTTTTTTTTTTTAAAAAAAAAAATAAATCACTTCAGCTTAATTATCAGCATCTTTGTCAGCATCGAACTTGATACTTTCTATATAATAACTAGTTATATTTAATAAAGATCGAGTAGCCAAGCCTTTCTAAATATATTACTACAAAGTAGTTGAAGTTGATGATTTATTATGAAATATAGTACAAATAAATGTCATCGTAACAATAATAATAACAAGTTGATGATTTATTTCTACGTATAGTACAATTATAACGACGATAATAATTAACAATAATAATAATTTAAATAAATAAGCCTATCAAGCAATTTATGACTTAACCAACTTACAATAGTCACTGTTCTATCTTCTCCAGTCACATGCGGCAAAATAAGACAACTTAATGTACCCCCAAAAAAATGGTTCCCTATCGCATTAGATCATCCCTCAATAAAGTCTCATTTGGCCTACTAGTATTGGATTAAAAGTCTATGATTTTTGTCTGATTGAGAATTTGGTTTCCTTCGTTCCTTCTTTCAAGACCAGTTGTAAACCAAAAGACTGGCTTTCAAAACAAGAAGGTATTTTATGGTTACAGGCATAAAGTTACATTCACACCTTCTTTCAAGTAGATTGTGATTGTGACATTACCGGTACTACTGTAGCTCCTTGCCCTTGTCTTTCCATGTTGGCTCCCCGGCCTATATTTCAAATTTTCAATTGATTGCCCAACAAGAAAGTCAGTTTCATATACATTTAAAAGATAAAGGAGTGCTCAGAAATAATCAGCAATGATAAAACTAAAACCACAAGGTGAAATTTTATGCTTTAGTTGTCAACCTTTTAAATCGGTAGAATTGGGTGCAGCCAGTGCTTCTTTTTAAAATTATTATCTGTAATACGTGTAACCCGCAAAATGCCAAGTTACTGTGTCTGTTTTTGGATAAAATATTGATAGTCCTGATTATATTCCGGTTACAAGAATAAATTACTCTAGCTCAAAGTAAGATCTAGAGGGTGAAAGATGACAAAGCTTTAATTATATCAAGACAGCTCAAAAGATTATTAATTCTAATCAGGGGAAAAAAACATGTAATTTTGCATCCCTCCAATCAGATTCAAAGAATGTATAAACCGTGAGTGTTTTTTTTTATCTTGTTCTCTAATTAAAAATTTACAATCGGAGGAGATGCAATTTTGTCCCAATGAAAATTCATATAATAGATCAAGCTCATTTTAATAGTAATTGAGCAATCTTTCAACCACTCAGTGCCTCACTTTTAAGTAAGATTCATAACCTATAAGATGCGCATGATAAATATATAAGGCCAGATATTATATGACTTGATAGCACAAGGCATGATAAAACTGTCAGGCATTGGGTTTTCAAATTTTCATGGTCAACGCCTATGTATTGGAAAATCAAAATGCAATCAAGTCCAACCCCACCCTCAAGTCTCGAATAAGTTGTTTAATTATTTTAAATTTTTAATGTATAAGAGGGATTTGATGAATAAGCTTATACAGCTCTCTTACCAAAATAACTAAGAAAGTATAATGTACTGAATTAGCCTATATTATCATATGCCTAATTCAGAGTGTGAAACTCTCAAGCTAACTCACCGAATCTTAAGCAAAGGCTAGTTTATGCTTTCATGGGTTGATAAAACAGAAGGACCTTCTGCAATCACAGAATGGCGATAATGATTAATGAGCAATCACAGCCCCTTTTGCAGAAATAAAAAGATATCAGTAATGGGCCATTTACGAAGTATGTCCAACATGGGCCTAATTTTATTATTGACAACAGCCCATGATTTTTCCATTCCCTTTTTAATATTTTCACGCTCCAATTTTATTTTTTTAAAATTCCTATTCTACTCCCTCCCCTAGTCCCCTTCCCCCTCCTCTTCCTCCTCCTCTTCCCCCTTCTCTCTTGACAGTAGACACCCCCTCACCCCCGGGCCCCAACCCTTCAATCCCACCTCTTCATTTTCTCTTTAAACATTCTCTCAATTTTTTCTTCTATTAGTATTCCTCTGCCTTGTCTTCCATTACTTTCTCTATGTAAATTTTTACATTTTCATTATTTCTTATCTAGCTTCATTCCGTTTGTTATTTTTTCGCATGTTGCTGGTTTAACAAAAATTAGTTTTCGTTATATAAATATACACGACGAAAATTTTTATTATGTATATTGTCAAGATACACAAAAGAAACAAGTTTTCATTGTCTTGTCAAGAAAAAAAAACTTTAGAAGAAAAAAAAAAGGTGGATTAAAAAGAACAAAGAGTGTGTGAATATCATGGGCCCGCTTGAAACTTGAAAGGCCCAAAAGCAGAAATACGAAATTCCAAACTTAATCCTTAAGCATACGCGTAGACACGTAGAGATACAAGTATGAAATGTCACAGTGGGAGCGCGACACGGTTGTCCTGAGAGTTAAATAAAATTCAGCGTCTTCTGAGCCTCAGTTAATTCGAAAATCGGAACAAGAATGGACCTCCGTGAATCGATCAGCAACCAAACAGACGTCGCTCTGAGCATCACAAAGCTGTTGTTGTCGAATGAAGCTCGCGACAAGAACCTCGTGTATTCGCCGCTGTCGCTGCACGTTGTTCTGAGCATCATCGCTGCTGGTTCCAAGGGTCCCACACTCGATCAGCTTCTCTCCTTCCTCCGATCCAAATCCACCGATCATCTCAACTCCTTCGCCTCTCAGCTCGTCGCCGTCGTGCTCCCCGACGCTGCTCCCGCCGGCGGGCCTCGCCTCTCCTTCGCCGACGGCGTCTGGGTTGAGCAATCCCTCTCTCTTCTCCCTTCCTTCAAACAAGTTGTCAGTGCTGATTACAAGGCCACTTTGGCTTCAGTTGATTTCCAGAACAAGGTAACTTAATTTGCCTCTTTTTCACTACAATGCAATCCTTGCCCTGCTTTGTTGTGGTAGCATAGCATTGGATATGTTTTATATTAGAGGCAAACCCTTTATGTAGTTGTTCAATAATTAGTAAAATTAAAATGCTTTTGGAAGTCCCTTGAAAACTCTATGTTCCAGTGTAGAGACTAGAGTAAGGATCAAGTCTGTGATACAAATATCAGATCGTTAGTATGCCTTCATCCAATGCTTTTCAATATGGTTGGTTCATGACATGGAACTAGTAGAGCTTCTATTATCAAGTAATTTTAACAGGATAAGATAAACTTCTTCACAAACACTTATAGGAGAAGAAAATAAGGAAAAAAAAAATGAAATAAGCTTCTTTCATAATATGAGAGCTAAAATTAGCTTATGCACAACGGAAATTAACTTATGCTTTTTTGAGAGAAACTTATTTCATTTTTTCTTCTTATTTTCTTCTCATATAATATAAGTGTTTAAGTGTTTATGGTATGAAATGCTTCTTATTCTGATCATACAACCTTGCTACTGACCACAAAAATATGAAAAACATCCAAGTGCCTTCTTTGTAGTCATTACCAATTTAAAATTGATCCAAGCACTGGACTAGACTTGCTAGTCTTTTTGTTCTTGAGTGTGTGATCAAGCAAAAAAGTGTGTAAATAAGATGCCAAACAATTGCTGCAATAGCTTGCCACAATGAACTTCTGGGTTCTGGCTCTTGTAAATTGTAATCTTGTAATAGATGGAAAACAAATCTCCAGATCCTTTAGCATACCACTAAATTGATTTTAGACCAGCATAAGTGTCAACTTCTATTGGAACTGTTGCCTGACTAGATGATCTGATTTGTAACTCTCCTCATTGTTGTCTGGTGTAGTCATATTTGATCTGTACTGTATCTAATTGATTTGGTAGCATAAATATATGAAAAAAATATTAGTAAAAACTTAAATTCTTCTATTGAAATGCTTAACAAATAAAAAAAGCAACTAGTCTATATATACAATTGATTTTAAATTTGATTAATGCTTTTTACTATTTAAGGCTGTTGAAGTGGCCAATGAAGTTAATTCATGGGCTGAAAAGGAGACAAATGGCCTTGTTAAAGACCTTCTTCCTCCTGGATCAGTTGACAGTTCAACCAGGCTCATCTTTGCAAATGCACTGTACTTCAAAGGAGCGTGGAATGAGAAGTTCGATGCTTCAATAACGAAAGACTACGATTTTCACCTTCTTAATGGCAGTTCAGTCAAGGTTCCCTTCATGACGAGCAAGAAGAAGCAGTTTATTAGGGCTTTTGATGGTTTCAAAGTCCTTGGTCTTCCCTACAAGCAAGGTGAAGATAAGCGCCAATTCACCATGTACTTTTTCCTTCCAGATGCAAAAGATGGGCTGTCAGCTTTGGCTGAGAAGTTGGCTTCTGAATCTGGGTTCTTGGATCGCAAGCTTCCTAACCAAAAAGTGGAAGTAGGGGACTTCAGGATCCCAAGATTCAAAATTTCTTTTGGGTTTGAAGCCTCTAATGTGTTGAAGGAGCTGGGAGTGGTTTTGCCTTTCTCTGTTGGAGGTTTGACAGAAATGGTGGACTCTCCTGTGGGTCAAAACCTGTGTGTTTCCGATATATTTCACAAGTCTTTTATTGAAGTAAACGAAGAAGGTACTGAAGCTGCAGCGGCCACAGCTGCAACTATACTATTGAGGAGTGCGATGCTTCCAACTAAAATAGACTTCGTAGCTGACCACCCTTTCTTGTTCCTGATCAGAGAAGATTTAACTGGAACAGTACTCTTTATCGGGCAGGTGCTCGATCCTCGTGCTGGATGATATTAGTGACCCTACACTGGACAACATTGGTAGCAAAACTTATGTCCTTATTTTGTTGTCTTGATTTACTTATGGTCGGATGATCCAAAACACGTTATGGTTTGACGCGTGAAAATAAGTACGTACATATGGATCACCCATTTACTCTTTGTTGTTGCCAACAGTTATTAGTAATTAATTACCCACGAGTGTAAGGGCCTATGTAATTACGTGAATAGCCAAATATTCATGCTTTAGTGGGATGGTAAAATTGTAATGAAGTTAATGGTGTGATTGAGATTAGGAAAACTTCTACAATTTCTTAATGCATTTCGAGAATTTTCTCTTTAGAATGATTTTGCTTCACAGGTCAGATTTCACAACTTATTAAGAGATGTTTGCCTTGGTGTGATAATAGGTAATTTATTATTTCAATGTCATGCAGTACTAGTGTTTGTGTTTATACAAAATGCATGTTGTAACTTCTTATATTTTATTGGATGCCATTAGTGAAATTGTTGATATATAAGAATATCAACATCAGGGTGGCCACGGAACGGGTTGGATTGGATGTCTATAAGTATAGAGTTGAAGATTTTAAAAACCAAAATAATGGTAGGATGTAAATATCAACCATATCTTGCTTTCAAACAAAAACATAGCTTTATATGCTATAATCAAGTGGGCATGCTGTGATTGATATCTATCAAATATGATTGATGCATATCGTGATTGATATATATTAAATAACATTTGAATTACCAATTATAACTTTATATTATGAAATCAACATAAATTTTGTAAGATTTTAAATATTCCGAATCCATTATTTGTAATATATATTTTGTAATATTCTATAATTAAATAAATATATATTACAATCAACATGAATCAAATCTTAAATTTTACTTAAAGAATCCGAATCCAATTTGATTAACATGTTAATAATCATGAATGATAATTATAGAAAATGAGATCAACGTACATGAACATAGCTAAAGACATGCTCCAACCTAAAACATGTATCTTGGCCCTCCAACCTAATCAATGCGGTCAAGCTATTAATAAAAAAAAATGACCGCCAAATTATTTGATACTCCTATTTCGTAAATCACAGATTACAAGTAAATTGCGATAAGATTTGAAAACAACCATATCTCTTGAAAAAAGGAAAACCCAATCAATCTATGATCCGAAATTCAAATAACCTATCTAGGGTTAACAATAATACACACTATTTAACGGGGGTACATGCACTCCACAATTTAACACCTAGACCACCTCTTGACTTCACATCAGAGTGCTTTTACAGGATGGTAGCGATGAACAAGATGACAAGGTTAATGAAACTGACAAAGTCGTCATTTAGAAGACATCAAAACAACCACACCGACGTTGCCCTAAGCTTCGCAAAGCACTTGTTCTCGAAAGAAGCCCTATGGTAAGGACAAGAACGTCGTGTTTTCGCCGCCGTCGTTGCACGTTGCTCTGAGCGTGGTCGCTGCTGGCTCCAAGGGTCCCACACTCGATCAGCTTCTCTCCTTCCTCCGATCCAAATCCATTCATCATCTCAACTCCTCCGCCTCTCAACTCGCCACCGTCGTATTCTCCGATGGCGCTCCTGCCGGCGGGCCTCGTCTCTCTTTCGCCAACGGCATGTGGGTTGAGCAATCCCTTTCTCTTCTCCCTTCTTTCAAACAACTTATCAGCACTGATTATAAGGCCACTTTGGCTTCAGTTGATTTCAAGACAAGGTATGTTTCCCACTTTTTAGAAAGTAGGCTCTTCCTTTAAAGAATGAAGTCTGTGTCAGAAATATATGACTGTTGAGGAGTGTTAAGAACACATTTTTTAACATATTCCTTCAAACATAGTATCTCTAATTGATTAAAATTAGAGAGTTGCATGCTTTCATCCAAAGGTTTCAGTATAGTTGCTTGATGACATAAATATGTGAAAAAAATATTAGCAAAAACTTAAGTTAAATTTTCTGTAGAAGTATTGCTTTTAAGAAAGAAAAAAAAAAATATATCGCTGATCAATTTATACAATTGATTTTAAATTTGATGATTGTTTTTAAGGCTGTTGAAGTGGCTAATGAAGTTAATTCATGGGCTGAGAAAGAGACAAATGGCCTTGTTAAAGACCTTATTCCTCCTGGATCAGTTGACAGTTTAACCAGGCTAATCTTTGCAAATGCACTGTACTTCAAAGGAGCGTGGAATGAGAATTTTGATGCTTCAATAACGGAAGACTGTGATTTTCACCTTCTTAATGGCAGTTCAGTCAAGGTTCCCTTCATGACGAGAGAGGAGCAGCAGTTTATTAGGGCTTTTGATGGTTTCAAAGTCCTTGGTCTTCCCTACAAGCAAGGTGAAGATAAGCGCCAATTCACCATGTACTTTTTCCTTCCAGATGCAAAAGATGGGCTCTCAGATTTGGCTGACAAGTTTACTTCTGAATCTGGGTTCTTGGAGAGCAAGCTTCCTCATCAGAAAGTGGAAGTAGGCGATTTGAGGATCCCAAGATTCAAGATTTCTTTTGGGTTTGAAGCCTCTAATGTGCTGAAGGAGCTGGGATTGGTTTTGCCTTTCACCAGTGGAGGTTTGACAGAAATAGTGGACTCTCATGAGGGTAAAGAACTTTATGTTTCCAATATAATTCACAAGTCTTGTATTGAAGTAAATGAAGAAGGCACTGAAGCTGCAGCGGCCACTGCTTTAATGTGTGGGTCGTGTTCGCCGTTTGGAAGAACTACAGAAATAGACTTCGTAGCTGACCACCCTTTCTTGTTCCTGATCAGAGAAGATTTTACTGGAACACTACTCTTTATCGGGCAGGTGCTGAATCCTCTTGCTGAATGATAATTAGAACCATATATACACTGAACAACATTGGTAGCAAAACTTACGCCCCTATTTTACTGTCTTGATTTACTTATGGTTGGATGATCCAAAATTCGTGACGATTTGACGCTTGACTTAGGAAGAAAAAAAATATGGATTACCGTTTCATATTTATTGTTGCTCTAACAGTTATTAGTTATTAGCTACGAGTGTAATGGCCTTGTGTGATTACGTCTTCGAAGGGTGATGTGCGAATAGCTAAATGTTCATGCTATAGTGGGATAGTAGAATGGTAGTAAAAAGTTAATGATGTGTGATTTGAAATCTGGAAATTTCCTATAATTTGTTAATGCATTTCAGGGATTTTTTCTTTAAGAATGCTTTTGCTTCACATGTTAGATTTTGCAACTTATCTTTCCTTCTTGATAGCTCTCTGTCACTTGCACGTTAAATGGCAGTGAAGCATTAGAGATTACAAATGAAACATTTGGGTTAAAGGGATAAAAAATCTGGATTGCTAATATAGATCAACAGGGACACCTGTCTTCTAAAGTTGTTTTGTAACTTTTCTCATTAATTTCAAAACTAATTTTGACCCGCACGGGATTAAAAGTTTAAAGTGTCTTTTTTATTTGGATTTTGTATTATATGTAGGCTATGTTTGACAAAATTAGCTGAACAGCTAGCTGAAAGCTGAAAATCTAGCTGGTAGCTGAAAGCTAAAAAATGGTAGCTGAAAGCTGTTAAGCTAGCTTATTAAATAATAAGTGTTCGGTAAAACTGCATGTTGAAGTAACTGAAAAATGTAAAATGACATAAATAAACATATTTATATGATATTTTTATATAAATTTCAATTTTATTTTATGGATAAAAATATATTTTGAGGTGTTATAATTTTAATTTTTTAATTTTAAACTCTTGTAATTTTTTATTTATGGATAAATTATTTTCATTACACTTTTAGTTTCAATTATTACATTTTTTTCATATTAAGTATTCTACTATTAATCTTATACTATATCTTAAAATATTTTAAATCAAGTTTAAAATAAAGTAAAAGAAACATACACTTAAGTAGACATTATACTTTTATTATGTCAATTAGCATAATAGTTAAAATAAATAATATAAAATTATTCAAAAAATAAAAAAAATCTAATATTTATCATTGTCAATTTCATGAAGTATAATGTTGAAATAATAAATTAAATATTGTAAATAGTACAATGGTTAAAATAAATTGTGTAATATAAAAAATATAAAATATAATAATAAAAATAAAATAAAACAAATAAATAATAAAATCTTGTTTTATTTAAAAAGGATAATAAGAAAATTTAATAAATATTTTAAGGATAAAAAGGGAATAAAATATAAAAAGCTAGAAGCTAGTGTTTTAAAAAACGCTACTTCAGGTAGCGTTTCAAAAAACGCTAGAAGTTAGTAAAAAAAGCTTGTTTACCGAACAGTCAATTAAACAAGCTTTTCAACTACTAAAAAAAGTTAGAAGCTAGCTGAAATGGCTTGCCGAACATAGCCGTAATGAAATGTGTTATATTTTTATCTTCATACTTTAATAAAAATATATATAATTTTATCATACTAATTTAGATATTAATGTGACATCAGGTAAAATGTTCATATCCGTGAATTAAGTAAAAAATTTCTACTTGCTTTTATAAATAAAAAAATTTCATCCCAATGTGCTTATATTTTATATATAATTTTTATTTTAATATATATTGGCATATACATATCAATGTATAAAAGAAAATTAAAATTTGTCTAGGTAGAAAAAAATCATAAATAATTTATTTAAGTGAGAACATAATAAATAAATAATAAATAATTATTTGCTTAAAAATGAATTTTAGACATTAATTTTATGGGGAGAAAATAATAGTTATTATGTTGATATTTGATTTTTTATGTAATTAAATATATATTAATTATGTAAAAGAAATATTAACTTTGATTGGACAAAAATATGAGAAAATGACTATGCACTGACAGTGTAAAATAATTTTAAACTGTCATCCAATCATAATCCACCATATATGGTAAGTTTGTTGACTTTTAAAAAATCATCTTAAAAGTCATATAAACAGTGATTTGTGATTGGATGACCATGTAAAACTGTTTTACACCTTCGGTGCATCACCATTAAACTCCAAAAATATTTATGAAAAGTTTATCCTGTGCCAATATATATATACCGTGTTATATTATATATACTTTATGTGGTACGTCAAGTCTAAATTTCTTAAATTTCTCTTGATATTCTCATTTAAAATATTCATCCACATTTGTTATATTTTTTTTTCATACTTTCTATATATATGTTTGTAAAATAAAACAATCAATAAAATATATAAATCAGGATGAGACAACCATAAAAAAATATATTCAAAATAAAATTACAATAATAAAAAATATATAATTTCACCATAATAATTTATATATTAATGTGACTTCAGCTAAATTGTTTATCAGCGTGAATTAAGTAAAAATTTCTACTTGTGTTTGTAAGAAAAAATATTCATCCCTATATGTTCTATTTTATATATAATTTTTATTTTTATTTATTGGCATATACATATCAATGTATAAAAGAAAATTAAAATTTTCCTAGGTAGAAGAAAATTAATCATGAATAATTTATTTAAGTGAGAAGATAAAAATAAAAAACAAATAATTATTTGTCTAAAATTTATTTTTGACACTATTTTTTGGTGAAGAAAATAACAGTGATTTTGTTGAATTAATTTGATTATTTTATGTAATTAAATATATATTTATGTAAATGAAATTTTAACTTTGATTGGACAAAAATCTTTAGTTAAAAAGTTTATCTATGTGAATTTAGTGTAAATTTTCCTACTTGTTTTTATAAAAAGTATTCATCTCCATGTGTTATATTTTAAATATTTTATATGGTAAATTAAGTCTAAATTTCTCTTCATTCTTTTATGAAAAATATTCATCTCTATTTGTTATATTTTTCATACTTTCTAAGATGATAAAATAAAACACTCGTTAAATTATTTAAATAAGGAAAGAGGCAGTCATAAAAAAATACATTCAAATTAAAATTATTATAATAAAAAATATAATTTCACCATAATAATTTAAATACTAATGTGACTTCAGTAAAATTGTTCTTCCAAATAAATTAAATGAAAATTTCTACTTGCTTTGATAAGAAAAAAAAATTCATCTCTATGTGTTATAATTTATATATAATTTGTATTTTATTATATTGTCATATACATATCAATGAATAAAAGAAAAATAAAATTCGTCCAGGTAGAAGATAATCATGAATAATTTATTTAAGTTAGAAGATAATAAATAAAAAATAAATAATTATTTGTTTAAAAATTAATTTTAGATACTAATTTTGTATGAAGAAAATAATAGTTATTATGTTGATTTAATTTCATTTTTCATGTAATTAAATATATATTAATTGTGCAAAAGAAATTTTAACTTTGATTGGATAAAAATCTTTAGTAAAAATGTTTATTCTTTTGAGTTTAGTGTAAATTTTCCTACTTATTTTCATAAAACAAATTGTTGATCCATATGTGTTATATTTTATATGATAAGTTAAATCAAAATTTCTCTGCATACTTTCATGAAAAATATTTATCCCCATTTGTTATATTCTCTTCATATCTTTTATGTTCGTAAAATAAAACATTCAATAAATTATTTAAATCATAAAAAAGACCGCCATAAAAAAATAAATTTAAATTAAAATAATAATAATAAAAAATATAATTTAACCGTAATAATTTAAATATTAATGTGACTTTAGATAGATTGTTTAATCCAGTGAATTAAGTAAATATTTTTACTAGATTTTATAAATAAAAAAAAAATCCATCCCTATATGTTATATTTTATATATTTTTTATATTTTAATATATTGGCATATACAAATCAATGCCTATAGAAAAATTCAAATTTGTCTGTGTAGAATAAAATTATGAATAATTTATTTAAGTGAGAAGATAATATATAAATAAATAATTATTTGATTAAAAAATAATTTTAGACACTAATTTTGCATGGAGAAAAAAATAGTTATTATGTTAATTTAATTTAATTTTTATATTGTAATTAAATATATATTAATTATGCAAAAGAAATTTTAAATTTGATTGAACAAAAATCTTTAGTGAAAAAGTTTATCCATGTGAATTTAGTGTAAATTTTTCTACTATTTTTTACAAAAATTGTTCATCCCCATGTGTTATATTTTATATGGTATCTGAAGTCTAAATTTCTCTTCATACTTTCATGAAAAATATTCATCCCCATTTGTTATTATATATATATATATATATAAAATAAAACATTCTATGTTATAGTTTCTATGTTTGTAAAATAAAACATTCAATAAATTATTTAAATAAAAAATTGAGACAGCCATAAAAAAAATTAAAATTAATATAATAAAAAATTTAATTCACCGTAATAATTTAGATATTAATGTGACTTCAGGTGAATTCTTCTTTCCTATCAATTACGTGAAAATTTCTACTTGCTTTTATAAGATAAAAAATATTCATCCATATTTGTTATACTATATATATATATATATATATATATATATATATATATTATTTTAATATATTGACACATACATATCAATGCATAAAAGAAAATTAAAATTTGTCCACGTATAAAAAAAATTATGAATAATTTATTTAAGTGAGAAGATAAGAAATAAAAAACAAATAATTATTTGCTTAAAAATAAATTTTAAACACTAATTTTGCATTGAGAAAATAATAGTAATTATGTTGGTCTAATTTGAATTTTATGTCATTAAATATATATTAATTATGTAGAAATAAAATTTAACATTGATTGGACTGAATTCTTTAATAAAAATGTTAATACCTATGACTTCATTGTAAATTTTCCTTCTTTTTTTTTTAAAAAAATTCATCCGCATGTGTTATATTTTATATATTTTATATGATAATTTAAGTCTAAATTTCTCTTCATACTTTCATGGAAAATATTTATCTCTATTTGTTATATTATTTCATACTTTTTATAATCGTAAAATAAAACATTCAATTTCCAATCAAAAAACATTCAATAAATTATTTAAATTAGGAAAGAGACATCTATAAGAGAATACATTTAAATAAAAATTATAATAATTAAAATATAATTTTACCATAATAATTTAGATATTAATATGACTTCAGCTAAATTGTTCATTCCCGTGAACTAAGTGAAAATTTTTACTTACGTTTATAAGAAAAAAAGATATTCATCACTATGTGTTATATTTTATATATATTTTATATTTAATATATTGGCATATAATTTCAATGTTTAAAAGAAAATTAAAATTTGTCTATGTAGAAGAAAATCATAAATAATTTATTTAAGTAAGAAGATAATAAATAAATAATTATTTGCTATAAAATTAATTTTAGACTCTAATTTTGCTTGGAGAAAATAATAGTGATTATGTTGATTTGAATTAATTTTTGTTATGTAGTTAAAATATATATTAATTATGCTAAAGAAATTTTAACTTTTATTGAACAAAAAAATTTAGTAAAAAAATTTATATATTGACTTCAATGTAAATATTCCTACTTATTTTCATAAAAACTATTCATCCATGTGTGTTATATTTTATAAGAAAGTTAAATCTAAATTTCTCTTCATACTTTTATGAAAAATATTAATATTCATTTGTTATATTATATTTAGGGAATTATTTATGTTGGGCCCAAATTTATTATGACTTAAAACTTAAAAGCTAAAACTAATTTAAAAACTTCAAAAATAAAATAAAAGTTGTTTTAATTTTTTATTTAAAAATTTCTTTAAGTAAAAATTAAGTAAAATTGGATTGTTCAAAACTTTAAAAGTTGTTCCATGGTCGGAATTTAACATAAGATATATAAAGAGCTTAAGATCTAGAAGCAAAATTAGAGTTAATAAATATGGAAATTTAACAAAATAGGAAAGTTACATGGTTAATATACAAAAAATACTAATTAAAGCAATAAAAAATACAAATGCATTTTAGGATCATGTATATATTTGTTACCGAAGCCTATACAGTAACAAAAGAGTATATACTTTTATAATTCTTTTCATTTACTGAATATTTTTCAATTTTTCAAACAAATTTTTTATAGTTATTTTTTTTACTTCTCAAATTAAGTTTAACATAAACAATTTTTTTTTTTCATATCTCTCAACTCCAATATGTTTGGTTCAAAAAAAAAACATCTAATCTGTCGTTTTACTTTAAGGTTCCTGTTTAACCAAAGGAGAGTAATAAAGATAACTAATTTCAATTTTAAATTTATAAAATCTAACAATTAACGATAAATATATTTTTAAAACGATTATTATAATTTTTATTTTTAACTTTTTTTAAAATGATTGTTGTAACATTGATTTTTTTTATTAAGAGAGATATTTTTAGCAAGGAAGAAGAAGAAGAAATAAAGAAAGAGACTGCACGTACCTGAATTTTGAAAACGTAAGTAAAACTGTGAAAGATAATAAATTATTTGAAATTTGAATTTAATTAGATAATTAATGCTTGTAAGAGAGAGAAATGAGAGATAAAAAGACATCAACGTAAATTGTGCAACTGACCTTTTTATTATTTTAGTTATGAAAATTTTTAAATTTATTGATTTGTCCCATTTTGAAATAAAAAAGAATTTGATTCACTAAAAGTACAACTTAGCTTTATTTACTATTGTTGGATTCTCCAGTTTTAATATATCAAATTAATTAAAAAAGAATTTTATTTACTAAGAATATTAAAGCTTTATAATTACATATAATATTTCAAGAAAACACTAACAACCATTATTAGTTTGAAGATATAAGGAAAGATATATATTTAATTATTTTATATTACTAGTTAGGTGATTAGTTAGGAGATTAGTATTTGAATGAGAATTTCCGTTATTAGATTTAAAACCAAGCTCACAATGATTGGTTATCATATACTTAATAGGTAGCAAAAAAATTTTTTGATAAATTACAAATAAAAAATTCACAAATTACATTAAATTTTGATAACCTAATGTAATCCAAAAGAATATATCAATATATCACTATATTTAATAAAACTCTTTGTATTATAAATTAATTATTGCATTATAGAAAACTCTTTGTATTATAGATTAATGAAACAATCAGTACCATAGAAAACTAAGTATTGTAATTAAAAAAAACACTAATATTTCCAAAATGAAAAGCCAATAATTTTTTAAGTCCTATACATGTTTATTTAGTCCTCATGATTGTTACATAAAAATCATAAGGATCTTCGATCCACAAAAACTTCAAAACATCTCCAGCGTGCAATCTCTTATCCGTCACGAATTCATACCATCTTGCACTTATATATCATTCTGCATCTCTTCTCGTATTGCCCATAATTCTGCAACCAATATAAATTTCATACAAATTTATATTTTACTGCATTAATTAAAGTGAATTCAAGAGTGACAATACCTTCATTCCTTCCGGTGGATCACCTTCTACGATGTCAGGTCCAACATTATAAATTATCAACTCAAGGTTAAACCTATGTCCAACAATCTTGAATCATATTGACATGAATAAAATTAGTAAAAAAAAAACTTGAATGTCACTTTTAATATATCTTATTTAACCGATAAACAATGAGAAGGGAAAGGTAGAGATTAGAGGGTTAAATCTTATGGTTTTCCTTTTCTCGATTTTGTTTTGATTTTTAAAATTTTTAAAATAAAGAATGGAAATTTGCAGACATGAGGACTATTTTTTTTTAAGACCAAACTTGCTGCCAAATTCAATCTTATATTCATGTGAAACACAATTGAAAGTTTTAAAGCACAAAAGCTACTATTTTCAATATATCACGGAATAATACATCACCTTTTCATCAAGAAGCATGAGTTCAAGAGTTTTAATATGCATTGGGTTATTGAAGTATGATTGCTTCCATAGATGAATGACTCCAACCTTTTATCTTCTAATCTATCCTTCGTGACACCATTTTTCAATCAGAATGATTCTTGGAGTACTCATTGCACTGAATGACAATAATAGAATCAAAGTATACGAATCACATAATGAGATAAAGAAGAAAGTGAAAAGGTTACTTAAGTAAAAACTAAAATATGATCTAGTTATATGATTCTTGATAGACAATTTGAGTACAAAACAAAGAAATTTGACAATCTCATAGTATTATCAATGTAGTGTGTCAAATATCAACACAAAAATAAAAAAAGAAATGATTCTTCAAATAACGGGGAAGATGGATAAGATAAAAAAAAAATAGAGGGGAGAGGAAGTAATAGTTCAATAGTAGTACCATGGTTAGCACAAAAAAAAAAGCAGGGGGTGAGTTTAAATAGACCAACAATATCAACTTACTTGATTTATTTAATTATATATGTAATACTTTTTTTAGCTTAGTTATATTATATATATTGTAAAATTATTTATCAATCTATATATATTTACTTGATTTATTTCCTTATTTCCTTATTTTATGATTATTGATTTTTGGAGCAATGTGATTTAAAGTTGAGCATTACCACTCCTGGTACACTCTTATTGTGGTAATAATATATTAAAATTATTTATCATATTATTATTTCCTGAATATATAAAAACTTACATGATTTATTTCCATATATATCTAATACTTCTATTAGAAAAGTTATATATATATATATATATATATATATATATATATATATATATATATATATATATTTAATTATCATTCAAATATTAATTTCCTAATATACTTTTAAATATATTGTAAAACTATTTATCAATCTATATATACTTACTTGATTAATTTCCTTATTTCCTCATTTTATGATTGATTTTTGGAGCAATGTTATTTGAGAAGTCCATTAAAATATTATTTTTGATAGCGTAATATATTTTTTTGGCTTAGTTATCATGATATTTTATAAAGAAAATATTAAATAAAAAATTAATATATCTATATATTTTAAAAATAAATAAAAATGAATACCTTTTATTATGAAGATAAAATAGTGAAAAAGCTTTAAAATGTATAAAATTACTTAAGTATAAAATATATAAAGTTATAATTATTATTAGAATTAAATATATAATGTAGAGTAATTTTTATATATTTAATATTTATGAAAACACAACTATATTTAATATCAAATATAAACGTATATATATAAAGTAATATTTATATATCTTTTTTTTTGTTTTTATCTTTATATATCTTTATATAATATATAATAAATGTTTTTTTAAAAAGCGGAAAAGTTAAAATTACTCTTTTAGTCTTAAAATTATAAGCAGAAAAAACGATTAATAAAATTACTCTTTTATCCTTAAAATGAGTGGGAAAAAGAAAATTACATAAATATTTAAGACTACTACTTTTATATATATAAAGATAACAAACGTTTTGGTCAGTCAGATAACAGGGGATAAGCGTGATGGTCAACAAGGAAAATAGGAAAATAACCTGGATCACCATTGATAAAAGGATTGAAAGAGTTCACTAATCGAGGATCCTTGAAATGTCCTATAAAGGATCAGTGGATTACCATAGATAAAGGATCACCATTAAGCTTGAAACCTAAAAATTAAGTAAGATTTTTTTTTTATTATAATAATTCCTTTTCGTTTATAAAAATTCTTTGAAATGTCCTATATTAGAAAAAAAAATAAAACATATTAAACTAATAATAAGCTCACTATAAAAGAAAAATACAAATAAAATAACATAATAAAAAAAACTGATCGCCTTCATCATAAAAGAGTTTATGATACACAAAGAGTATCATACTGATTATGATTACCTTAATTAATTATATTTTTAGAATTAATACATATGTAATTATAAAAAATACTGATATAATATTATTGTAGATGTAATATTATTGTAATTATAAACCTTATTTATTTATAATAAAGAACATTACCTATTTTATAAAACATAGGCTTAATTACTATTTTCGTCCCACTATTTTTTAAATTTGTTCAATTTCATCCCACTATTATTAAAAGGTTCAATTTGGTTCCACTATTTTTAAAATCGGAACAATTAAATCCTTTATGTCTAATTGAACTAACGGAGTTACTTTAAAAAATTGTGGTGGTTTTGAGATACACATTACAGTGGTTTATAGGTACCACTATTAGAATTTTATGGTTTTTTTTTTTATAATTACACATCTGCAATGCAATTTTTTTTTTATAATTTCTTCGGCATGCTCAAATTTGAATTTTGATGTGAAAACTCGTTGCCCGCGGCGCTGGAACTCGGCCAGCCAGTTTCGGTCAAGATGAGTGGGTCGACGCCAAGGTATAAACAAGCATCACGATGGTTGTGGTTTATGGAGTTTCGATTGGCGACTGTCCTGGCGATGCCGCACTGGTGGTGGGAGAATTCTTCGCAGATCTCAGGCTCGGAAATAGGGCTCGACGTTGCTGTTTCGGTGGGTGGGATGAGATATTGGGTGATTTGTGAAGTGTGGTCATTATTGGGGAATTTGGGGATTCAAGGGTTTAGGAAAAGTGGGTAGTTGGAGATAGTGTTGCTAGGGAGAGGAAGTGAGGAAGAGAGGATTTAATTGTTCCGATTTTGAAAATAGTGAGACCAAATTGAACATTTTAATAATAGTGGGACGAAATTGAACAAATTTAAAAAATAATGGGACTAAATTGAACATTTTAATAATAGTGGGACGAAATTGAACAAATTTAAAAAATAGTGGGACGAAAATAGTAATTAAGCCTAAAACATATTATCATAATTATAAAAAAAACATTCCATAAAATTTAATAAACCACTTACCATATTATATAAAATTAAAATATATTTATGAATTAAAAATAAAAAAGTAGTGATATTTTCAACGAGAAAAAAAAATCAATATAATTCTACCACGTGACACCTATTTACGTGGTAAAACTTTTTTATAATAATAATAATAATAATAATAATAATAATAATAATAATAATAATAAGATGCTATTACGTGACATCTGTCTGATATAATATAATATAATTGATAATAAATAATAAATTTTTTTTGTACAATATGTAGTTTAATAGTTGATATAATTGATAATTGATTTGTAAATTAATATATAATTTATTTAAAAGTATATAAGTAAATTATAATTTTAAAAAAAGTGTGGCAAGTTTTTCTGAATCCAATAAAATCTATATAACAAGGATTTTAAAAATTTTACACCCATTTATTTTAAACACAAATTCATCCTTTTGCGAAAACAGAAATGAGGAGAGTCAAATTAAAGTCGCTTCTTGCCATGGGTACGAATTATTAAGCACATCGTAGAAACTGATTTTATAGTTGAGTAATTATATTTGAACACCCTTATATTTTAAACACTCCATCAACATCTATAATTTATCTCTATTTCTCTCTTCCTATCACATCATATCACCTATCATACCTATATTTTTCTCTCTTTTTTCACTCTCTCTAGGTGTCAAAAGGCATTTGGGTGTCCAAATACCTTTAAAATATAAGGGTGTTCAAATATAACTATTCTTATAGTTTATTCTCTTTGATATAAATGTAAAAAACATTAATGTTTCTTGCTTTTTGTAGAAAATAAGATCGACACACATGAACACATACTTGATCGGCTGAACATATCTTGGCCTGCCAACCTAATCATTATGCGATTAAGCTATTAATAAAAAAAATAAGGCTTAATTATCAAATTGGTTCCCAAATTATATTAAATACTTCAATTTGGTCCCCAAATTTTAAAACAGATCAATTTGGTTCACAAATTTTAAAAAATGCATCAATTTGGTCCTTTATGTTCAATTGGAGTTGGTGCCGTTAATAATTTCGGACCAAATTGACGCCGTTGAAGGCTAAATTATCTCAATAACCAAGAAAATTAGACAAGTCTTGTCAATTTGGTCCCAAATTATTAACGGCGTCAACTCTAATTGAATGAAAATGAACAAATTGATACATTTTTTAAAATTTAAAAACTAAATTAACACGTTTTAAAATTTGAGAACCAAATTAAAGTATTTAAAATAATATGAGGATAATTTGGTATTTAAGAAAAAAAAAACCATAAATCTGATAGTTAATACGTAAATCACAAATTAGGAGCAAATTCTGATAGGATCTGTAACAACTATATATATATATATATATATATATATATATATATATTTTTTTTTTTTGAAAAAGGGAAACCCAATCAATCAATGATCTGAAATTCAAATAACCTATCTAGACTCTAGAGTTAATAATATATAATACACAAACTATGTAAAAGACATGGAGCAGATCAGCGAGTTGGAGAATAATGGACCTCAGTGAATCAAACAGCAACCACACCGACGTTGCCCTGAGCATCGTGAAGCACTTGTTGTCGAAAGAAGCATCCGCTCGGAACAAGAACGTCGTGCTTTCGCCGGCGCTGTTGCACGTTGTTCTGAGCATCATCGCTGCTGGCTCCAAGGGTCCCACACTCGATCATCTCAACTCCTTCGCCTCTCAGCTCCCCAACTTCGTATTCTCCGACGGCACTCCCGCCGGCGGCCCTCGTCTCTCTTTCGCCAACGGCATCTTGGTTGAGCAATCCCTTTCTCTGCTCCCTTCCTTCAAACAACTTGTCAGTACTAATTACAAGGCCACTGTGGCTTCAGTTGATTTCAAGACCAAGGTATGTTTCCCTCCTTTTCACTACAAGACAATCCTTTCATCCAAAGGTTTTCAGTATAGTTGGCTGATGACATATATGTGAAAATAAGATTAGCAAAAAAGTTAATTTTTTCTTTAGAAAAAAAATATTATCAGCTGATCAATTTGATGATTGTTGAAGTGGCCAAACAAGTTAAGTCATGGGCTGAAAAGGAGACAAATGGCCTTGTTAAAGACCTTCTTCCTCCTGGATCAGTTAACACTTAAGAGTTTATCCTGGCTCATCTTTGCAAATACACTGCACTTCAAAGCAGCATGGAATGATAAGTTTTATGCATCATTCACACAAGACTATTATTTTCACCTTCTTAATGGCAGTTCAGTCAAGGTTTCCTTCTGTTGTATTTTTTGAGTTTTGGAGAGTATTACAAAAGGCAAAGTTTCACATTGTCTATGATAGCTTCGTCTCACTAGTTTATATATCCTTTTGTGTTTATAGCTTTCAAAGAGGCTAGTAAGATGTGAAAGCCTCACGCGCATGAGTTTGGGCCTCATGGACCTTTCGTAGTGCAAATCCGTCGATTTGCCCCCCTGCGCGTGCGAGAATGGGCTTTGTACTGTTTTTACACTGTGATTTAATAAAATTATTTTCGGTTTAAGTTTATTTGAATTTAAAGCTTATCCGAAAATCATGTTTTTCAGGTTACCGTTTTATTGAGTTGTGTGGTTACGAAAAATAAGGGATTTTATTTTGTGACCGTTTTATGTGTACGATCAGATCTATTTATGACCGTTTTAATATGTACGATCGTATCTATTTTTTACCGTTTTATATGTACGATCGTATCAGTTTATGACCGTTTTAAATTTACGATCGTATCTGTTTTTTACCGTTTAAAGATATTATCGTATATTTCATTTAACGTTCATTTTATTAACGTTTTAATTTCTTTCGCTTTTAAATACTCATTCGTGCTATACGTTTGAAAAAACACACTGATACACCCTCTTCGTCTTCTCCTTCTTCCTCTTTTGTTTTTGGGTTAAATTTATTACTTGCCAGTTCTGTGCCTCAGTACATTCTGAGAAGTTCCTGTTGTATCCTGGGGGGCTTGCGCGGATATCCGCGGATAAGTCCTTTAGGGCAGTGCTCTTGCACGCCTCAGGAAGTGTGTTTTGTCTAAAAGTGGCTATAATCTAAAGGACTTATGGCTGATAAAAACAAATCCGTAGCCGCTGACACGTCCCAGCCTTCTTCTCCGGTCAACAACAATGTTGGTTCGATCCCCACCAACTATGCAAAGCCATTGCCGGACGTCTCAAAGATCGAAGTGTTCTCTGGACAGAACTTCCGCCGGTGGCAGGAGCGTGTCTCCACTTTGTTGGACATGCATGGAGTAGTTTTTGCTCTCACCACTCCGAAGCCAAAATCCACTGCAACTGCTAAACAGATTGATGACTGGACTCAGGCCAATAAGGTATGTCGTCACACTTTGCTCAGTGCCCTATCTAACGATTTGTTCGATGTCTATTGTTCCTACAAGGAGGCCAAAGAGATATGGGATTCTATTCTCTTGAAGTACACTGCCGAAGATGTTGTCAGATAGAGGTTCATTATTGGCAACTACTACCGCTGGGAAATGATCGAAGGCAAGGACATCAAGGTTCAGATAAATGAATACCACAAGCTGATTGAAGATCTCAAAGCAGAAAACATCAACCTTCCAGATGAGTTTGTATCTGATTTGCTGATTGAAAAATTGCCTGCATCTTGGACTGACTACAAGCAACAGTTGAAGCACAAGCAAATGTCACTATCAGAGCTGATCACGCATATCATTATTGAAGACACCAACAGAAAGGAGTGTGCTGCAGCAAGGGCAAAAGCATTATCTGCCAAGGCAAACGTGGTTCAGGACAAACCAAATAAGAAAAGGTACGAGCAGAAACCTGATCACAAAAATAAATTTAAAAATAATATCTCACATTCTTCTAACCCATCCTTTAAGAAGAAGGGAAACTGTTTTGTTTGTGGAAAGCCAGGACACTATGCACCTCAGTGCAGGTTTCGCATCATGAGAAACGACAACCCTCCCAAGCCTAGGGTCAACCTGGCTGAAGGGGATGATGTTATAGCTGCGGTTGTTTCTCAAGTGAATGTGGTGACCGATGTGAGTAAATGGGTGGTAGATTCTGGGGCTACCCGACATATCTGTGCAAATAGAAATGCGTTTACCTCCTACAATATTGTGGGGGATGAAGAAGAACATGTGTATCTTGGTGATTCTAGGACCACTCCGGTTCTAGGAAAAGGAAAAGTTCTTCTGAAGCTCACATCTGGGAAGACTCTGGCTTTGACTGATGTGCTACATGTGCCCTCTATTAGAGTCAATTTAGTTTCTGTAGCACTTTTGGGAAAGGTTGGGGTGAAAGTGTCCTTTGAATCGGACAAAATTGTTATGACAAAGAACAATGTGTTTATGGGTAAAGGGTATTGTGATCAGGGACTCTTTGTACTCAATGTTTCTGAAGTTATGAATAAAACTGCATCTACTTCTGCTTATATGGTTGATTCTTATGATATGTGGCATGCTAGATTAGGACATGTGAATTCCTCGTATGTTATAAAATTGCAACGACTAGGCCTAATCAACATGCATGATAAACAAAGTAGAAAATGTGATATATGTGTTGAATCTAAATTAACAAAGAAAACATGCTCTGTTGTGCAACGTGAAACTGAACCTCTTAGCTTAATTCATTCTGATCTTGCTGATTTGAAACAAACTATGACTAGAGGTAAAAGTTATTTTATAATCTTTATAGATGATTTCTCTAGATATACTAAAGTTTATTTGATTAGACATAAAGATGAAGCGTTTAACATGTTTTTGTCTTATAAAGCTGAAGTGGAAAATCAGTTAAATAGAAAAATTAAAAGAATAAGATCCGATAGGGGTGGTGAGTACACTTTGTTTAATGACTTTTGTGAAAAGGAAGGTATAATCCATGAGGTAACCCCACCATATTCACCTGAGTCAAATGGAGTAGCTGAGAGGAAAAATAAAACCCTTAAGGAGATGATGAATGCTCTGCTTATTAGTTCCTCTGCACCTGACAACCTTTGGGGAGAAGCCCTTTTGACGGCTTGTTTCTTGCAAAATAGGGTTCCACATAAGAAAACAGGGAAAACACCTTATGAGTTATGGAAAGGATATACACCAAACCTGAAATACTTGAGAGTGTAGGGGTGCTTAGCTAAAGTGATGTTACCAGATCCTAAGAAAAGGAAAATAGGACCTAAGACTTCTGATTGCATGTTTATTGGTTATGCGGAACATAGTGCTGCCTATAGGTTTCTTGTCCTCAAGAGTAATGTGCTTGATTGCAATACCATAGTAGAGACTAAGAATGCTGAATTCTTTGAGGACTCTTTTCCCTTGAGGTCTACCTATGATTATGAACAACCTGTAGAAATTTCTAGTGAAACTATGATTGAGGATTTGAGAAGGAGTAAGAGACAAAGGAAAGAGACATCGTTTGGAGATGATTTCTACACATATCTTGTTGAGGATGACCCGTTGAGTTTTTCGGAAGCTGTTACTTCTTCTGATGCTAACCTTTGGAAACAAGCTATTAAGACTGAGATTGATTCTATTGTGAAAAATCATACTTGGACTCTAGTAGATTTACCACAAGGAGCAAAGCCTATTGGATGCAAGTGGATCTTTAAGAAAAAGTATAATCTTGATGGATCAATAGATAAGTATAAGGCTAGATTGGTAGCTAAAGGGTTCACTCAAAAGGAAAACATAGATTTCTTTTATACCTTTGCCCCTGTTACCAAGATTTCCTCTATTAGAGTTTTGATAGCCTTAGCGGCAATTCATAAGTTAGTCATTCACCAAATGGATGTGAAGACAGCTTTCTTGAATGGTGATCTAGAGGAAGAGATTTATATGACTCAACCTGAAGGGTGTGTGGTTCATGGTCATGAAAACAAAGTGTGCAAACTTTTGAAATCCCTATACGGTTTAAAACAGGCACCAAAATAATGGCATGAAAAGTTTAATGAGACTTTACTTGATTATGGCTTTTTTGCTAGTGATGCTGATAGATGCGTGTATACAAAATCTGAGAATGGTGATTGTGTCATTATATGCCTGTATATGGATGACATGCTGATTTTTGGTACATGCAATGATATAATTTTGAGAACTAAATCCTTTTTGGCATCTAAATTTGATATGAAAGACATGGGTGAAGCAAGTGTAATTTTGGGAGTTAAAATCGTAAGGAAGGGAGATAGTATATTACTATCCCAAGGACATTATGTTGAGAAACTTCTAAGGAAGTTTGGATATTATGACTCTAAGTCAGTGAGTACCCCTTATGATGCTAACTCTCAATTGAAGAAAAATAGAGGAGAACCAATTGATCAAACTCAATATGCCCAAATCATTGGGAGCTTACTGCATTTGATGAATTTCTCTAGACCTGACATTGCATATGCAGTAGGTAGATTGAGTAGATACACTCATAGTCCTAATCAGGACCATTGGGATGCACTTGCGAGACTCATGAGATACTTGAGAGGTACCATGGACTATGGTATTGAATATAGTGGATTTCCCGCTGTACTGGAAGGGTATGGTGATGCTAACTGGATCTCTGATTCAGATGAGACAAAATCCACTAGTGGTTATGTATTTACACTTGGTGGTGGTGCGATTGCATGGAGATCAGCCAGACAAACTATTATAGCTAGATCAACAATGGAGTCAGAGTTTGTTGCTCTAGAAATGGCTGGTAGTGAGGCTGAGTGGTTGAAAAACTTCTTAGCTAATATTCCTTTGGGAATGAAACCAACCCCATCAGTGTCTATGCATTGTGACTCTCAATCAGCAATAGCTGTAGCTAAAAACAAAATCTTCAATGGGAAAAATAGACATATACAATTGAGACATAATGTAGTAAAGCAGCTGCTAAAGGATGGAATAATTTTCCTAGATTATGTGAAGTCAGAAGGAAATTTAGCAGATCCTTTGAAAAAACCCCTGGGGAGGAACATGATATTAGAAACATCGAGGGGAATGGGACTTAAGCCAATTGAAAACAAACAAGTGATGGTAACCCAACCTTTGTGATTGGAGATCCCATGAATAAGGTTCATATGGGTAAGAACAAGTCACTTGTCAGTTCTGCTAGCACTAAAATTGATTTTAATCAATTTTTAATTTTTTGTCCCTTCCTATGGTGTGAGAAAGTGCTAGATACTGCATTATTGAGAGGCTAAACTTTATAGTTAAGCTTTACGTGGTGGTGAGAAAGCTTAACAACTTATAAAGTTTTTAATGACTTTCATATCCCTTATGGGTGGTGTATGATTTGCAGCATACACTTGATGGAATCACCTATATGAGTGTCAAGTGGGGCCGCTTGTATGAGATCCTGGCAAAATCTCTATAGCACTCATGAATACCGGGCACGGGCATGGCCTAGTAGCGCAACACAGCGATAACGGCAACGATTGTGGGGGTGTACTGTGATTGGTAGACCGCTAATACACGTCAAGTGTTTTTGGTTCATATAGCTTGCTACACCAACTACACTGTGTGCTAAGTCTTATCAGTCTACGTCTGGTTCATATAGCTTGCTACACCAGGTCTAACGCATTACATCCCATGTAATAACCCAGGAATTCTTTTCTTCTTTCTTTTAAAAATTGTTTTATTTTGCCTTTTGTAATATGTGGGGGATTGTTGTATTTTTTGAGTTTTGGAGAGTATTACAAAAGGCAAAGTCCCACATTGCCTAGGATAGCTTTGCCTCACTAGTTTATATATCCTTTTGTGTTTATAGCTTTCAAAGAGGCTAGTAAGAGGTGGAAGCCTCGTGCGCATGAGTTTGGGCCTCATGGGCCTTTCGTAGTGTAAATCCGTCGATTTGCCCCCCCTGCGCGTGCGAGAATGGGCTCTGTACTGTTTTTACACTGTGATTTAATAAAATTATTTTCGGTTTAAGTTTATTTGAATTTAAAGCTTATCCGAAAATCATGTTTTTCATGTTACCTTTTTATTGAGTTGTGTGGTTACGAAAAATAAGGGATTTTATTTTGTGACTGTTTTATGTGTACGATCAGATCTATTTATGACCGTTTTAATATGTACGATCGTATCTATTTTTTACCGTTTTATATGTACGATCGTATCAGTTTATGACCGTTTTAAATTTACGATCGTATCTATTTTTTACCGTTTAAAGATATTATCGTATATTTTATTTAACGTTCATTTTATTAACGTTTTAATTTCTTTCGCTTTTAAATACCCATTCGTGCTATACGTTTGAAAAAACACACTGATACACCCTCTTCGTCTTCTCCTTCTTCCTCTTCTGTTTCTGGGTTAAATTTATTACTTGTCAGTTATGTGCCTCAGTACATTCTGAGAAGTTCCTGTTGTATCCTAGGGGACTTGCGCGGATATCCGCAGATAAGTCCTTTAGGGTAGTGCTCTTGCACGCCTCAGGAAGTGTGTTTTGTCTAAAAGTGGCTACACCTTCATGAGGAACTTTGGGAAGCAGTTTATTAGGGCTTTTGATGGTTTCAAAGTCCTTGACCTTCCCTACAAACAAGGCAAAGATAAGCGGCAGTTCACCGTGTACTTTTTCTTTCCATATGCAAAAGATGGGCTCTCAGGTTTGGCTGAGAAGTTGACTTCTGAATCTGGGTTCTTGGAGAGCAAGCTTCCTCATCAGGAAGTGGATGTAGGCGATTTGAGGATCCCAAGATTCAAGATTTCTTTTCGGTTTGAAGCCTCTAATGTGCTGAAGGAGATGGGATTGATTTTGCCTTTCACTAGTGGAGGTCTGACAGAAATAGTGGACTCTCCTGAGGGTGCAGAAATTTATGTCTCTGATATATTTCACAAGTCTTGTATTGAAGTAAATGAAGAAGGCACTGAAGCTGCAGCGGCCACTAGTGTTATAATTGGAGGTGGTGCGTGGTATTCAACTGAAATAGACTTTGTAGCTGACCACCCTTTCTTGTTCCTCATCAGAGAAGATTTAACTGGAACACTACTCTTTGCCGGGCAGGTGTGCTCAATCCTCTTGCTGAGTGATATTACAGAGATATCAGATTTTGCTTTATTTAAAATTTGATTTTTGAATTAGTTTTAGATAATAATTTTGTTATTGTTAAATTTTATCTTTATGTTTTGTTTTTGTTATATGATTTTGTTAAATATCACGTATCTTTGAGAAAAAGGAATGTATAATAAGAGATATTTTCATTATCAAATAAAGACTATTCTATTCTGTTAGATGAAAAAAGAATTGAAGAGTTAAATCTTTTCAAATTGCGTAAGAAATGAAAATAAGTTATTTAATTAAGGTATATCATCTATATATCATTTTATTTTTGTTTGAGGTCGTTGATACCTTACCTGATTGCCACTTAGATCAAAAGATAAAATATGAGATACTTCATGTAGGAGAAGTCACGTGACCTAAGAGATTGGATACTAAAAATCTTCTCGTTGAAGGTAATTATATATGCAGATTTATAAAAGATGAATTGTTATAAAAAAATATATATATAAACCTAACTATTGAATTATGTAACATTTTTTTTCATAATCATGTATTATAATTTTTAAAAAAAATAAATATTTGTAGATATAATTTTGCAATTTACATTTATTTTTATTTTGAAAAATGAAATTGTGCAATAAAATATTTTTTGGACCAAAATATTAACTAATTTTTAAATCATAAATGAACTTGACTTAATAAAATCAATATTTATAAAAAAAAAATTAAATCTTATTCTTTAAATAAGTGAATTTTCACCTACTTTTTGTTATTAAATAAATTTGTATAAATTTTATTAATAAATTTAAGCCTGCATTTATTTGAATAAATTCGCATAAAAATATTTAATAATAAAAAATATAGTAAAAAATGTGATAAAAACACTAAATTTTGTTTAGGGTTGAAGCAAACAGGACGAGAAAAGACTTGACGGTTAATTCGTAAGCACAATACAACAATGCAAAAGTAAGCTAGCAAAAAGTCAAAAACAGAGTAACGTTATTCTTACTTCTTAGTCTCGTATTAATTAATATCTACAATAAAGAGAGGTAAAAAGATGTGAGAAAGAAAAGTGAGATAAAATAATCAATGTTATATATGGAGAGAATGTTTGAGCCGATATTGTTGTAGAACAAGTCTTAACACCTGGAAGACTCTGCTGTGAGACTGAAGATCCTACGCGTTGAAGTTTTCAATTCAACCAATACATACTCATTTCACAACTAACACAAGTGAATAACTCAAACCAAGGGAAATATTATGAATAAATGCTTCGAAATTAAAATACGATCACAAGAAAACGTAATTTCAACTCCTTTTGTTTCTTCTTCCCTCGCCTTTCTTAATTTGTAGTAATTTTTTTCTTTTGTTATCTAATGAATCGCGTCAATATAAACCAAAAGAATTTTTTTAACCGATTCGGTGTGCACGAGACTTGTTCAAATTCTGAAAAAAACATTTTACCCTGGTGCCTCAGAGAACGGTGTCACGGTGATCATGTAATAATAAGTCCTGTTTATCATATAATTTTTATGCTATGAAATTTGACGGACAGAAGCACGGTTTTAATCTCAGTGAGCTTGACTGCTTGGTGTTTCAATAGGAGAAATTATCACATGATTTTAATCTCAGATTTTTTTTTTCTAATGAAAAATTTTTGCTTACCTATTTCTATACTGGAGGGGGATTCGGTGATCTAGTTAACCGAATACCCTCCACAACAGATAAGTATTCGGCAACCAGTTAACCGAATACCCTCCACAACAGATAAGTATTCGGTTTTAATCTCAGTTAGCCGAATACGTCCGTTCTATAAACCTTAAGCTTGGGGAATAACCGAAGATCCTCCACGCTAGAGAATTATTTGGCATTATGAAGGCCGGATACTGTGGATAATATTTGGATAAGGTAAAATCGGCTAGAAAGATATTACTGAGATAACTAAAGATTAAAAAGTAATTAAGCAACCTTGATTAACAATAACAAATCATTAGCATAATCAAGGCCCATAAAAGTTCAAGGGCCCAGTAAGGTTAGTATAAAAAGGTATACGATCATCGAAGTACGGTAACTTTTGACCCTTATCTATTACCCCTTACTAAATGCTCTAAGCCGAAAGCTGACTTGAGCGTTGGAGTGCCTTTTGCAGGTACCCACCCCTCGTTCGCATAGAAGGATTTGGATTCCAACGGGAGATCTCAGACCGAAGACATCAGCAGAAGATTACCCTGTTACCCTTAGATAGGAACATTTTGGCGCCCACCGTGGGGCCTTGGTAAAACTTATCCCACGACCCTTCAAGGAATGGTTACTACTCAGAGTCATGCACACATAGATATACCCGGATCATCAGCACCAGGCATGCAACAAGGCGCGAAGGGACGACATCGCGTTGATGAAAATGCAGTGCACGTCGAGGATGAAACAAGTTTGTCTTCTGAGTTAAGACAATTAAGAGCTGATATATTAGCAATGCGAAAGCAACACGCTAAGGAGATATCGGCCCTCCATCAGGAGAATGCTGAGTTGAAAAGTTTGAATCGATCTTGGAAGCCTGAAGACCAAACACCTGGCTGACAGCATGGAGGCGAGTCAGCGGCTAATCTCAGCATCCAGGGGGCCACACATCGGCTCTCAACCTTTACCACCAACACTCAATCACACCCTTGCAGACATCCTTTCGTTTCCAGAATTATGGAAACCCCTCTCCCCCCAAGTTGGAAAAGCCTAAGCTTGGACCGATATGATGGTAGCACTAATCCAGATAAGCACATAGATGTCTATGTGACCCAAGTTAGTCTTTATACCACCAAAGACGCTATCATGTGTAGGGTATTCCCTACGTCCCTAAAAGGGCAAGCCCTTAATTGGTTTACTCGGCTTCCGCCTAATTCCATTGACAACTTTGAAACACTTGCGACTAGATTTGGCACCCAATTTGCAACAAGCAGACCCCATCACTTGACTTCGGTCGCGCTGGTGAACATTCTGCAGGAGAAGAAGGAATCTCTTCGGACTTTCATGGAAAGGTTCGACAAGGTTGCCTTAAACATCTGCAACCTGGATCTAGTGGTGGCCATGCATCACCTTGTGATGGCCTTTCGGCCAGGAGCTTTCGTCAATAGTCTTTGTAAGAAACCTGCACTCAACATGGATGACCACCGACGAAGAGCAGCAAAGTACATGTAGATGGAGGAGTTGGCCGAATACCGGAACCAAGTCCGAGCGGAAGCCAATACAAGAAAGAAAGAACATGAAAAAGATAATCAGGGAAAGGGAAAGAGAAGTTTCACAAGGATCGAGAGTATCATGGCCCCCGATATACGACCTATACTCTACTCAACACCAGCCGCTCCAGAATACTAGAACAAGCCTTTGCAACCGAAATATTGGCTGTGCCAAAAAGAGCTAACACCCCTCCTAAGGCCGACTACAGCAAGCAATGCCGATACCATCACAACAGAGGTCATTCCACAGAAGAGTGTGCGGCACTCAAAGACAAGATTGAGGACCTCATCAAGATGGGACACCTCAAAGACTTCGTTCACAATCCTAGAACCGAAAGGTCTCAGTACTTGAGGTATAGAGATGATGATAGAACTTACAGGAGGGATAGTGACTACGACCGAGAATGTGATAGAAAGGTCGAAAGGCAAAGAAGTAGGACTCGGGAGCGACAAGAAGTTAAACCCCAAAAGCATCCTCAAAGAGTGATCAACACGATTGCGGGAGGATTCGCTGGAGGAGGTAGTACCTCTTCGGCTAGGAAGAGACATCTCCGTCTTGTTCGGTCAGTCAACATGACATCGGCAGTGAGCAAGCTGAAAATGCCACCTATTACATTCACAGATGCATACTTTCAGGGTTCTGACCTCGTACAGGATGATCCGATGGTCATCATTGTTGACATAGTTGATTGCACAGTCCGGAAAACTCTTGTAGATCAAGGAAGCTCGGCCGACATTCTATATTGGAGCACCTTCAAGTAGTTGGACATATCGGAAGGGAAGCTTGTGCCCTATGACGAACCCCTAGTCGGATTCTCGGGTGAAAGGGTCAACACCAGGGGATGTATAGAATTGAACACAACCTTCGGATATGGGGAAAAGGAGTGCAAGACTATAAAAGTTAGATACATTGTAGTGCACGCTAACACTTCATACAATATATTACTCGGATGACCGTCCTTGAATGCTTTAGGGGCCATAGTATCCACTCCACATCTAGCCATGAAGTTTCCCTCCAGTCGAGGCACAGTAATCACAATTCATGCAGACCAAAAAGCGGCTAGGGAGTGTTACCTAGCTAGCCTCAAAGTCACTCGGTTGAAGGAAGAGGAGTACAAGTCAGTAAACCTTGTCTTGACAGCCGAACCTTTGGCCCAACCCTTGGAGCTGGATCCCAGGACTGATGAAGACAAACGTGCCGAACCAAATGAGGAAATCTGTGCATTCCAGATTGGTGAAACGAAGAGCCAAGTCACATACCTCGGCAACAATTTATCGAAAAATGAGCGGCTTCAAATCCAAAGCGTGATTGGACAGAATGCCGAGTTGTTCACTTGGAAAGCCTCTGACATGCCAGGCATCGGTCCAAATTTCCACTGTCACAAGTTGGCAATATGCCGAGAGGCAAGGCCAATGGCTCAAAAGAAAAAAAAGATGGGAAAAGAGAGGCGGAAGGCTGTGGAAGAAGAAGTAGCAAAGTTGATGGTAGCTAAATTCACCCGAGAAGTCAAGTACACCACTTGGTTAGCTAATGTAGTCATGGTGAAAAAGTCGAACGGTAAATGAAGAATGTGTACAAACTACATGGATCTTAAAAAAGCATGCCCGAAGGATGCATACCCTCTACCAAACATCGATCGACTAGTCGATGGGGCTGCCAAACATACTTACCTCAGCTTTTTGGATGCATACTCGGGTTACAATCAAATCCGCATGTACCCTCAGGACAAAGATAAGACTGCTTTCATCACCGAATCAGCCAACTATTGCTATAGAGTCATGCCCTTCGACATGAAAAATGCTTTGGCTACTTACTAAAGGCTAATGGACAAAGTTTTCCAGAAGCAGCTAGGAAGAAACCTGGAAGTATATGTTGATGATATGGTAGTTAAGTCTTATAATGTTGGCATGCACAAGAGGGATTTGGAAGAGATCTTCGTCGAGCTCAAAAAGCGCAACATGCGCCTGAATCCTGAAAAGTGTCTTCGGTGTTCAGGGAGGAAAGTTTTTGGGTTTTGTAACACCCTGGAAATTTCAACTCAGTTATATAGGTGTGTGTGTGTGTGTGTGTGTGTGTAACACCCTCATTTTCACTTTCCGTAATTAATTGTTTGTTTATTCTTAATCTTGTTTTTAAAGAATTGATAATCTCAAATACGATAATAAAATATTAAATCACATTATTGTGATTGATATTTTATATTTTAGATAATTGAAAATTTTAATAATTATTCCAGATGAAAATCTGAAATAACTATTAGAACGACAATTATACTGGATTATCAATGTTTGTGACAAACGTGAAAACAAGTGTCAAATAATTATGAAATAATTATTTGAACTTAAAATCATGTTTTATAAGTTTAAATATGGTTAGGGAAATTTTCTCAGAAATTTTAGAAGACTTCTGAGAAAATTTTACAGAATGCTTTAGACAGACTGCTAATATGTCAGTCAGTATATGAAAAATATTAAAACTTGATGAAACTGACAAAGTCAGTTTATTTTTAAGTCACATATATAAAAATATAATTTGTGGTAAAATTTGAGTATTTATAGAGCTAAAATGAAATTACTGTGAATTATTAACTAAAAATATCTAACTGATTCAAAAATAATTATAAAAATATAATTTTAAGTCATAATAATTAATAATTCATATATTTTAAGTCTCTTAAAAAGTTTCAACTTAAAACAAAATTATTTGATAAAAAAACTAAAAAAATTACAAAATTTTTACATGTAAAATTTATACTGATAGTATAAAAAGATAGAGATAAAATTTCATTCATATCTCTCTCACACACATTTTTACCTCAGCTCAGCTGCACTCTCTCGTAGCAATCTTCTTCTTTTAAAAAAAATAAAAAATAAAAAATAAAATAATAAAAAACTCTATAAAAAGAATCTTCTCACAATTTTTTTTTTCCTACACTTTCTCTCTCCTCACTGCACGACACTCCCTCTTCTCTCAGCTCTCTGCCTTCTCTCTTCCGCTTTTCCCTTTCTTGCTGCTGCTGCTGCCCCTTCTTCTTCTTCTTCAATTTTTTTTTCTCACAAAACACACTACAACTTTTCAACCTCCATAACCCACCACCAAAGCCACCTTCCTCCACCACCAAGAAGCCGATTTCTTCTTTCTCCCTTCCTCCTTGCTGGACGAAAATCACTCTCTTGATAAGGGGGGAGTGAGGCTTTGATTCCTTGGTTGTTTCATGTTATACTATTTTGGGTTGTATTTCGTCTATTTCCCTGTTGTATTTTCATTTCCTTATAATATTTCTTGTTAATGGGACTGATTGGGTAGCTCCTCCTTAAGGGGAGACTATGTCAAATTTATTTCTTGATTCAGTAGTATTTCATCTGTTCCTGTTATTTTAATGTTGTATTTTGATTCTCTTTCTTATTTCCTGTGTTGTTGTTGCTGTTATGTAAAGTCTACCTTAAGGGGACTTCTGGTTGAGTTTCCTTCAATTTTTGGTTCTTAAACATCTTAAGAATGAATCTAACATTTTTAAACTGTAAAGAGGGGATGCGTTTTATTTTATTGATTCCTGGATCTCTCTTTTAAAAACACTGTTGGATCATCCAATTAACACAACGTTTTAGTGCTAGAAAATAACAAGTAAAATCCTTCTCTCATTTTCATTTTCGTTTCTGTCAACTAATAAGGGAAACCAGTTTTTGTTTTAATAGAGAACAACATATTTTATGTCTTAAAAAGGGATGTGGAGGTGTGTGTGTCTGACTCAGGGAAGGGACCACAAAAGCAAGAGCAAGAGCTTGTCCTTTTTCCATTTTAAGTCAAGGTTCTACTACTAAAAGTTAAAAAAAAACAAAAGGCAACTTTGAAGCCTCCACTGTGTGTGTGCGTCGGTTTTAAGTTTCAGGGGGTAATAAGGAGTTAACAATTTAAAGTGAAATTTGGAAGAAAGGGTGGTAGTTAGCTTCACTGATGGGAGTTGTAAGTTGATTTTAATTTGTGTAGGTGTGTTTCTGGTTCTAAGAAAATGAAGGAGATTCTATTTTATTTATTTTAACAAATAACCCTCTGCCACTATTAAAGTTATTATTATCAATTTACAATTATTTGACAAAAGAAATTATATATTTAAAATTGTTTAGATCTTTTACTCATTATAAAAAAAAAAAATATACAAAATAAAAACTCTCGGCCTTTCTTTTTCTTTAGAACCAGAGGAATTTTTAACTTATATGTATAAACATATATGTAAACTTCTTATACTAACGTGAATCCATAATAAGTATATATATGCATATATGTAAACTTATATTTTGAGATTTCAGATTAAAACTTGATTTAAGATTCAAAGATAGTACTATTAATTAATATTCTAAGATTAACCGCACATGTTAATATTAAGCACTTTGTTATATTTTTAATCAAGCTATATATTGTTAAATAAATAAATTATGATCACTCCTTTTTATATATAGCTCACGGCCTTTATCATAGAAACCAAGAAGTTTTGATCAAATTTCCAAATTAAAATATAAGTTATGGTAAATTAATTCTTGAGACAAACTATATTTTCTTTTAAATAAATTAAGTTTTTAAAATTAATAGATTTAAATTCTAAGTATGCTCTGTGGTTGCAGTTTTATCTAACCTTCCACATCAGAAAAATGATTTTCTTACTATTAGTTTATAAACTTAGTTCATGGAAAATTCTAAGTATGCTATGTGGTTGCAGTCTAATCTGATCTTCCACATCAGAAAGGAATTTTCCAATATTTGAATTTATTTATGTTTGTAAAGAAATATTTTATTTATAATATAAGATAAAAAAATTATTTATTTTAACACTTTAAGTTAAGGAATTAGACAAGAAGGAAGGATGAAACAAATTTACAAGTTTTTAATAAAATTTTAATAGAAGCAGAGATCAGTTAAACATTAGCGAATTGTTAAATTAATCATTAGTGAAATTAAAAATTAAGTATCGAATGTCTTGCTTAAGTATTTTATGATAATATATAACTCCTTATATTAGATACTTAATATATGATATGATAATTGCACTCTGATAACCTTGTTTAACTGTCTGTAAGATAGAAATGTGCTGATATCCTGTGTTAGTGTTCAGAGTAGCTGAAACTAGAAATATCTCTGAATTTTATGATTGTTATGTTTCGTTGTATCTCTATGCTATGATGATGAACCTTTGCTTGTTGAGGTAGAGGTATGTTATACATATGGATGAGAACGACCCGTGAAAGATGAATAAGTCTCTGCGGATATATTCCGAGAGTACATTTTAGTTACGTAACTTGGTGTAGCCAAGTTAGGCGGAAGGCCTGATGGGAGATGGAGCGGGAAGTTACGGTTTGGTACGTCGCGAGTTGATATGCGTGACCTTGGCTAAGGTCTAAGGAGTGGAAGGCATCGAGTGTGTGACGTCCCAATGGGTAGGTCGGCCCCCTACGTTCCGGGACTGATAGTGCCAGCTCGTACACCTCGATAAGCGCAGAGACAACTTGATGATGACGCGGAGGGTATACCTCTTGATGTGACGGGGATGTGACACCGTGGGGAGATTGCCCCGTGGTTTAAGTATGCATACTGATATGATATTGAGCGACACCGGGAATGGTGTCAAGTACCATGTGGATTGTGGAGCTGCACAGGTATGGGACTGTGACAGCGGTTGAGGTATACTTACTCCCCATCGCTTCCCGAAGGTGGTATTATGATTGATGATTGATCAATCGTGGTGTATGGATCCATACTGCGTCTAGAGGTTTGAGTCGATGGAAATTGGGACGTTATGAATAGATGACTACTAGGTTCCCCCGCTATTATTAATTGACGGTAGTTATACCGTTAGTAATACATATATATATTAGAATCAAGTCTCACTCCTTTTTCTTTCTTGTTATGTATGTACTTGTGGATTGGATACGTGAATATGACGGTAATGCTCAACGATCGAGCTTGCCTGCGGATACGGTTATTCCAGAGATTGCGAAGACTGACGAGAAGATACGAGAATTAAAGGCTAGTTTTATTCATTCCTGTATTTGGGTAGAAATTGTGTACTGCTCTGACTAGGATTATTTAATGTATGGGTTGGGATTAGTCAGTACATAATTTCTCTGTATTTATGAACTGATGTTTATTTAAAAGAAGATCATGGTTCTTTATAAAATATTTTCTATATGCTAAATATGCTTTATGAATGTTTTACTTAATCGCGAAAAATTCACACTCATTTTATAATAACTAAAACAGATCAAACATTAGTGTAAGTTGTGTCAAATGTAACGGGGTGTTACAGTGTGTATATATATATCAATATGTATATATTTATATATTTCTCTGTAAGTAACTATCTAGAATAAATTTTCTACAATTAATTCTCTGTAGTTACTTTCTTGTGTTTTTTATTATAAGCTGCTATAAAATTTTGTGTGATTGAAGTGTCTATGTTGTTTATTTATTTATTTACTTGTGCAGTATAATATGTACTTAATGATCAAGTACCCATATTGTCTGTGTATGCTTATCCATTATGCCTTCTAGTAATTAATTGAACTGAGATTAATTACTAGTAGTGAGACATTTAAAATATCTAGTGCTATGTACTAATTAATTTATCGGTTGCAAATGGGTTTTAAGTATTTTAATTATATTAAATTATAGTAACTTACACACCAAGTTAACTCTTATAAAATTGATCGGTAAATAACTTTTTTACAGAGGAAATTTTATTTGAGCTACTAAAAAAAGTTTTATTACTAGAAGTTTTATAAAATTAATTAGATGTTTGAAATTAAGTTTTAAAATTTTAAAAGCCATCTCTTTACGATTACACAATGTAAAATTACACTGTATAAACTAAACTGAGTAACTAAGCTCTCTAACCTCAATTGCATGACAACTAACCTACATGCAAGCCACAAGTGCTTGACACCTAGCCTAAACTCAACACCTAACCACCCCAAAACCCACGGCCACACCCCTAAGCTCACACACTCACTCACTAATCCTCCTAACAAGCAAAATTTACACACACAAAATTCTCTCTTCTCTCACCTCTTTTCCTTCCTTGGTCGAGACACCAACAAGAAAAGGGGAAGCCATTTTTGGAGCTTGAAGCTTTGCATGTAAGCCATTGACAGCCCTCATCCTCTCTACCTAGTCTCCCCTTCATCTCTTCTTCCTTTCTCTCGGTTGGAACCAAGAACCAAGGTGAGAGAACTCTCTTGTGGACTCTTTGTTTTCTTTTCTTGTTGAGAATATGGTTAAGGGCTGGGGGCCTTAACCATAGCATATATGCATGCCTCCATTGCTGAGAATTGAGATGTGTTTTAATTGCTTGTTGAGTTGAAAGTGGATGGGTGGTGTTGAATTCTCTTTGGCAGTAGTTGTGAGCCTTTGCATGTAAGGAGTAAGTTCATTTTCATCTTGTAATTGGAATGAAAATGGCACCGGAAACAAGTGAAATCATGTACCTTTTTCTCAAAAATGGTTTTGATCAAGTTTTCTTTGAAAATTGTGAACTAAAAATTCATTGGCAGTGTCTGTCCTTTCGTTTAGCATGGAACAACCCTCACTGTTTTGCCATTTTTGAAATATCTAACCGTTGCTTTTTCGTCAAATTTATTTTGAATGAAAATAGACATAAAATTCAACCACTTTTATGTTGACATCTTTGAAAATAATTTCATCTTGGGATTCATCCATGGCATGAAATTGGACTGTCCTGTTTTGGGGTTTCACTGGAACAGGACTCGGTTTTTGTTAAAATTCTCCCTGTGTACTTAGTGTTTTTGAAAGTTAATTAAACCTTTAAAAACCAGACAAAATAATATTTTTAACCATGTATATTACAAAAATTTCCAAGCATAATTTATAAATTATTTTTTTCAAAAGAAACAAACCAATGGTTTAGGACCCTGTTTTGATGTCAAAATTGTAAGCTGTTAGTAATATTTTTACTGGGAACAATAGAAAATGAATTTGGAAGCAAGAAATACCTTTTTGGAAAGATAAAGGGGTTAGATTTAAACTGTAAAAAGTTTCAGTTAATTTAGTTTTGGGAAGTGGGAGAAATTTACATTTCTTTGAGCTATGTTCAGTGGGCACTAAAAATCTAGAGTTGCTGACTTGGAAAATTTTTATAAAATTTTCTAGATGTTAATTTTATAAGTGAGACACCTTTCTATAAACTAGATTTCAAGAGCTTCGATTTGATACAAAAATCTTTAAATTCCGAGGTCAATTGCTTGTTTCAGTGAGAGCTCACATTCAGTACTGTCAATGAAAATTTGAATCAATAGTCAAATGTGATTATTAATACGTGTACTTTTATCATTTTATCTTTAACTAATATTTTGATTCTATGAGATAATGGATATAATATAACCATTATTTTGATTGATTCATTTAAGTCTCAGGGACGAAAACCTTGAGCATTTGATATTGAAAGTGTGGTTTTCTCTGTTTTGGTGATACGGTCTCTCGACTGTAGTTTGAATCTAGTGGTAAAATTGTTTGTTAGTGTGATGTGTCTACAAGACTCGATGCGAGTACTTGTAGTAACTAGAATTGATTTCTAGTGTCAATAGAAAAATTGCTATTCAAAGATAAATATACCTTGTATAGTGAGCACATTTAAATGATCTAAGAGATTTTTTTATTTTTTATTTTCATTTAGTTTATTAAATATAAATTAATAAATGAACTCTTTCTTTTATGCATTGGACACAGAAAAGAATTTAGGACCTTTGCGTGGAGAAATAAAGGTGAGTATAAATATTTTTTTTAAAAATCATAAGACACTTGAGAGGGTAAGGAATATATAAAACGTAATAAAATATATGACACGCTGTGACTTATGTGAGTTGAGAATCGTACTATGAAGATACGAGAGTACGGCGGATCTCTGGAACTTCAAGAATGTAAGAAAGTCGTGTGGGGTATTTCGGCTGCAAGTTATCTATGAACCAAGGTTGGATTGCGAATGACGCATCACCTGGGGTGATGAGATTGTTAAGATGTAGCGATAAAGGCAAAGTCCTTGCTTATATATGCATATGTGAGCGTAGAGGTGGTACCTTGAGCTCGGTGTCAATTCGTCCGCACCTATACCATGTGCAGCGGGAAACCCACAGGCGACGAAGAAAGAAAATAAACTCTGTGAGGAGAGTGTTGAGGAGTCAGTCCTCGGAGCATTAGATGACCACATTTGGTACCTGGGAGATGATCATAAGGAGGCAGTCCTTGGGGGATATATGGCGCCGAGTTGTGACGCTAATCACATAGCCGACTTGGCAATCCCGACAGAAATTATGAGTCATCATCAATTGGTGAGAGCCCTGCCATTGTACCGTGGAGAATGGGTGTACTCCCAATATGTCATCTAGCTTAAATTTGTGTAAGACCACTGAGTTCTGGGAGTTCCAGTGGCAGCTGGCCAGTGAAAGATAAGTCAATTGTTCTAGTAATGAAAATGATTAGGTGTCGAGTGTGATCGGTAGATAACCAAGTCGAAGTGATTGATTGTATATGTTTATGACTTCTAAAGTCGTTTTGTGTGTACTACTTGATGAAGCAGAGAGTTTCCCTCTTGTTGTTTTATTTTTTTTTAGGATCAGATGGCAGTCCCGAACCCGCAGCATTTCTGGGAAGTTGAGTGCCTCTACGGGAGGTGGGAGCCTAATTTGGTCAGACATGTAGATCATTTTACGGGTTATATTCGCTTGATTCATACGCCGGAGTACGAGCCCGAAGTTTATCCTATCATATATGAGTATTTAACGTGGTGGGCACAACCTACGCCACCCTATTACCAGCCAGCCGAACCTGTGGAGATCATCTATGTCTCTTCGACTGCTACGTCATTTGGAGGGCCAGGACTGCATCTGACTGACTTAGAGCGCACCCCCACTGAGCCCCATTCCTCGCAGTTGGAGTTACAGTTAGGGGAGCATAGTGATCCTGAGCGTTGGGAGATGGCTCAGGCAGATGTGAAAGTACAAGCGAACATGGAAGAGATTCCCACTGAGGGGAATCAGGTGATGTCAGTAGCAGCCGCAGCAACGGCAGAGTTGGTTGTGGAGGCTCCAGCCGGTGGAGTGGGTTGGTTGGTGGAGTCTGACACAGAGGAGGATCCGGAGGAGGACTCAGAGAGAGAGTCTCTTGGGGATTCATTTGAGGTTTTCTCTCGCAAGTCCCACTGTTAGGACCACACCGACTAGCGACCCACCTAGGCTTCTGGGTTGAGTCTTTCATAGGGTAGGTGTA
Organism: Pueraria montana var. lobata; assembly: GCA_026413185.1. NCBI lineage: Eukaryota > Viridiplantae > Streptophyta > Magnoliopsida > Fabales > Fabaceae > Pueraria > Pueraria montana. The sequence continues at coordinate 6,324,014 of CM048652.1, forward strand.
GACGATGACTGCTCTGAGAGCTAGGATCTTATTTTACTTTATCATGTATTTGGTCGGGTAAATCTAAGCATCTCAGATATTTTGTTGTACATATTCAGTCATCATGTGGACCATGTAGTATCTTTCTGTACTTATGTTCCGGGAGTACGTTATGTCTTTTGGTTACATATATGTATATACATGTTTACATTTCCAGTCCTCCGCATCTTCCATTGTTTTATTTCCGTATATACAAAAATTTTAATTCGATCCTTTACGATTTAAACTACGCTTAACCTTTTGTTGAATTAAATAACGCGTTATAACTGCTATAGGAAATTATAACTTTCACAATTAAAATTGAATTAAAAAGTTTATAAATTTCACTAAATTCCGATTATGTTAGTTTCATCTTTCACGTGTTTTCTTAAATAAATTAATTAAGGCATTTTACAAAATAATTAATTGAATCAAATATTACATATTCATCATTATAGAACTTAGGGTGTTACAGGTTTCATGTTAACCTGTCGAGGCATTGAAGCGAATCCTGATAAATGCCAAGCTGTTATTTGTATGAGGAGCCTAAAAACTCCAAAAGAAGTTCAAAGACTGACAGGAAGGATCGCTTCTTTATCGCGATTCCTACCCAGGATAGCCGAAAAGGGAAAACCTATCATTAAGTTGTTGAAGGCATCCAAGAATTTTTCGTGGGATCAAAAATGTGAGGAAGCCTTTCAAAATCTGAAGAGGACCCTCTCGGCCCCACCGGTACTCAAGAAACCAGACCCCCAAAAGGAATTAATGTTTTACATCTTGGTCTCCCAAGAAGCCATAAGTACTGTGCTAGCCCAAGAACATGAAAAGGGTCAAGCACCCATATATTTTATCAGTCGAGTGCTACAGAAACCCGAGACGAGGTATCAAATGATAGGAAAGGCAACTCTGGTACTAGTTAACACCGTAAGGCGCTTGAGACAGTACTTTCAGGGCCACCGAGTAGTCGTCAAAACTGATTGCCCCACAGCAAAGGTATTAAAGAAGCTGGAACTGGTCGGACAAATGATGACATGGTCAATAGAACTCTCAGAGTTTGATATAAGGTATGAACCGAGAGGTCCCATCAGGGCACAGTGCTTGGCAGACTTCATCAATGAGCTGCACCCCGCCGAGCTCTTCGAAGATGAATGGTGGATTGTACACGTTGATGACTCGTCCAACCGATGTGGGAGTGGAGCAAGTGTCATCCTAGAAGGACCAAACCAAATACGACTGGAGTAGTCTTTACAGTTCGGTTTTAAAGCATCTATTAATTAGGCCGAATATGAAGCATTACTAGCCAGACTCAGGCTAGCCAAGGAGATGGGAGCTCGAAAGGTAGAATGTTGGAGCGATTCCCAAATTACAGCCGAACAGATTAATGGTGTTTTCCAAGTCAAAGATCCACAATTGCTAAAATACTATCATGCTTTCATGCAACTAAAAGAAGAATTCGACGAGGTCCAAGTAAAGCACCTGGCCAGAGAACACAATGACAGGGTCGATCAACTTGCTAAATTGGCCAGTACTCAGAAACTTGGGCAACTTAGAACTTTCATTCAAGAAGTGTTACCCAATCCAAGTGTGACCATCGAAGAATGCATGCAGATCTCGGCACCGAAAGACCCTAGGATGACCGAGATCCAACAGTATTTGTTACAAGGAATCCTTTCGGAGGATAAGGATAAGGCAAAGAGGCTACGGATCAGTGCCGCAAGGTATGTTCTGGTAGCCGGAGAGTTGTACAGGAGGGGATATTCCACCCCTTTGCTTAAATGTCTTGACAAGGATCAAGCCGAATACGTCACAAGGGAGTTACATGAGGGAATCTGTGGCATGCATTCGGGTGGACGCACGATGGTCATTCGTGTGCTAAGAGCAAGATATTATTGGCCAACCCTCAAATTTGACTATGTCGAATATGTTAAAAAATGTACCCAATGTCAAAAGCATGATAACCTTATTCATCAGCCCGCCTGTGAGCTACACGCCATTTCGTCACCATGGCCTTTTGCCGTCTGGGGGATCGATATCCTGGGACCTTTCCCCATAGCCAAGGGGCAGTGCAAATTTTTTATAATGGCTGTTGATTACTTTACAAAGTGGATAGAGGTCGAACCCCTGGCAACCATTTTAGCCCAAAATGTGCAGAAGTTTCTATGGAAAAATGTAATCACGCGTTTTGGCATTCCGCATGTGATCATCATCGACAACGGACTGCAGTTAACAGACAAAAAGCTGAATACCTTCCTGGAGGAACCAGGAGTAAAACATAGGGTGACCTCGGTCAAACACCCACAAACGAATGGGCAAGCGGAATCTGCCAATATAGTCATTTTGTCAGAACTGAAGAAAAGGCTGGGTGCAGCTAAGGATGCATGGGCCGAAGAGATACCTGAAGTTTTGTGGGCATACAGGTGCACCTCACAACCAACAATCAAAGAAACACCCTTCAGAATGGTATATGGAACCGAAGCTATGATTCCGGTAAAGGTAGGGGAACCTACCTTCCGAAGACAAAACTTCGAAGCATCCCAAAATGAAAATTCCATGAGAGTTGAGCTCGATCTGGTAGAAGAAGTGTGCGACCGAGCACGCCTAACCACCGAAGCATGCAGACAGAGGATGACCAAGAGGTTCAACTCAAAATTGAGGCCAAGAGAATTCAAAGAAGGAGACCTAGTCCTAAGAGTTCAGGGCGATGCACGAAGAAATGCCCGGGAAGGGAAATTAGCAGCTAATTGGGATGACCCATTCAGAATCCGGCAAAACCTCAACAATGGGGCATACAAGTTAGAAGAGCTTTCAGGAAAGGTGGTGCCGAGAACATGGAATTCAACCCACCTTAAATATTAATTCAGTTGATTATGTAAATGGGTGATGTACTCTTTTTCCTTACTCGGCTTTTTATCCCTACAAGAACGTGAAAGGGTTTTACCGAGAAGGTTTTAACGAGGCACACCTTTTAAACTGAATTAATGAAACGCATTGTTCGGCATGTTTATGATTATTTATTTTTCTACAGTCATTATTTCTTCACAAATGGTTTCCCTCCCGAGTACTCCTACTCGGCTAAGGATGCACCTTTCGGAATTTCTTCACAAATGGTTTCCCTCCCGAGTACTCCCACTCGGCTAAGGATGCACCATTCAGAATTTTTTCACAAATGGTTTCCCTCCCGGGTACTCCTACTTGGCTAAGCAGCTAAGGATGTACCATTCAGAATTTCTTCATAAATGATTTCCCTCCCGAGTACTCCTACTCAGCTAAGGATGCACCATTCGTAATCCCTTCAAAGTGGTTCCCCTTCCAAGTACTCTACTAGGTTAAGGATACAACATTCAGATTTTTCAGCAACTATTCCCGAACTACCAAATGTGTTGGTTCTCTTATGAAATATCCATACTCGATGAAAGGAAACCATCGGCTAAAACGCGCATTTGAGCCGAATACATACAACCAAAACTTGGTTAAATATTAATATCTTAAGGTTATGCAATATTGCTTAATGATACCCTCAGTGTCGTATTTACACTCTAATTATAATTTTATAGTGTGTGCACAGATTTCACAAAGTGATCGGCTATCAACTAAATCAACATTATTATTCTAAGTACAGATTGAGAAAAGAGATGCCGAAGAATGAAGCCTGAATTCATTAATCATAACGGAGGATTACAAAATAACTTTCCAAAATAAAAACGCATTAACGGCCTAACATACATTAAGATCATTCAGCCGGATCCTCCTGATTCACAACATCGTCGGCATTCTCCTCTCTGTTGCCTTCGTTACCTTCAACATCCCCATGAGTATATTCGGTGTCACCATCTGGAATAGACGGCTGGAAAGGGTTCTCAAGAACTGCATCTTCAGGAATGACATCGAGGGATAGTATGCGACCTTTGTAAACATCCTTATCTATGTCGAAAACCGAACGGTTGGGGACATCGAAGTAGTATAGCATTTGCCGAACGACGTGTTGGAATCTGGCTTCATGTTCAAAGATGTAATACGCTTCTTCACGCTCGACATCTCTTTCCTTTTCCGCCTGTGCCAGCAACATCTTCAAATGCTCAATCTCGTCAGCCTGAAGCTTAGCATCCTTCTCGGCCATTATAACCTTGGTATTCAAGTCCTTCAGATCGACTGAAAGATGCTTCACTTCGCCTTCAGACGAGCGTTATCATCAGTAAGGGCAATGTTAGCTTCTAGGGCTAGCTGGCTGGAGGCTTGTGATTCTTTCAAACTCTTTTTCAACTTCTCGACCTCTTTCAAAGGGTTCATAAACATATGGTGAGCGATAGCAGAAGCTCTTGCTTGAAATTCACAGTAAGTCGATCAGTTAAAAGCAGCATCGGCTTTATTCAAAATAGCCTTTCCGGTCTCCGAAACGTCATTGGAACTAATCATCTTTTTCGGACGGAAATCTTTGGCAAAAAACCCCTCGGCAGTCATGGCAGGAATAGAAGCCAAAGATCCCGAGGTCGAGAAGTCCAAAGTTTGTTGTTTCAACTTTTTCTCCTTATCCTCCTCCAAGGTCTCGTGGCTCCGATGCCTTTTCTTATGATCTTTGTCTCGACTTTTCTTCTCTGCAGCCGGAGGGGGCAAAGTATCTTGAGGAAGTGGTCTCGGAGGTGGTTGCCATGAAACAGGAGGAACAGACGCAATGCCCAAAGGGTTACCGGCAGCATTGGCCCAGTTCTTTCGAGCATTACGGAAAGACAAAACATCATCACTTGATTCGGCCATGATACCTGCATTTGACAACACACTTAGTCATTTGTAAGAACTACACATAATGGTAGAAAATAAAGAACAGAGACCTTACCACACATATCTACTACAACATTGGAAGAATTAAACAAAGTAACAAGTCGTTTGGCCGAAAGCTTTCTGGGAAGCGATTCAAGGAACATAAGGTCCTCGCGTTCCTGTTCGATCATCAAAGACTTTGGAAACTTGTCATAACACCGAGGGGTCCTCTCCCAGTATAGCGGAAATAGAGCCTTCCCATTACTATCATAAAAATGGTTGGCACCTATATTCGGCTTAACGACAACCTTGAAGAAGCCAGTTTTAAAATTTTTATACGAGGAAGTAAAGGATTGAAACAGGGGCCTCTTCGACTTTCTTATTAATGACACTCACAGACCATCCCTTGGCCAAATACAAAAATAATATAGAAATACACTTACAGAAGGTTCAATAAAGTTAAATATACAAAGGGTTCAGAAAGCCTGAATGACTGCCCACCCATTCGGATGCAATTGAGAGGGCACGACATTCAGAACCCAAAGAACCCCCATGGTGAAGTCATCAAAAGGGACCGTCACATGAAGGTCCCGGAAGACACAATCATACATATAAAAGAAATCCCTACGGGAGTCCCCCTTCCCTAAGAAAACAAACTTCGGATTGGTTTCTTGCTGACAGCATTGAAGAGCTAGTGGACAATATTCGTCCTCATCTATAGTACAAACAGTTACATAATTCAAAAGATTGGAAACACTAAGTTTATCATCATACCGGGTATAGTAGGATCCGACCTCCCCATCTACCCAGGTATACTCGGCAAGAGTTATCGGTGAAAATTCCTTTTTCTTTCCCTGGGTAACCCTCGGCTTACGCTTCGGGACCCGGCTAGGGACAACCTCATGTACCTGAGGAGGGATTACATTTTCAGCTACCTCCTCTCGGAAAAGGGGCCGAAGACGATGAGGATGAAAGCAAGGACGAAGACTCCTCACTAGAATTATCAGGTCCCTCGATGGAAGAAGATGATGACCGAACATTCACAGTTTCCTTTTTCCTGAAAAACCTAATACTAGACAGATCCGTGATTAAGAAGAAAAGGGCCGACAACTCGTACCTGATTCACGAAGCGAAAAAAATTCACAAAACGGAGTATTTGGCCAAGAGCAAAAGCTTCGTTGGGGGAAGGATGTAAATAAAGGGAGTGAAGAAGACATCTCTCATGTACCCTATTTATAGGGCCCAAGGCCCATAAGGTGCGAAAACCCCAACCGTTAGATCACCAAAGATCTAACGGCCCACAAGAATGCAACGCTTCATTTCTCACCCCCAACAACTTTTTTCGTCATAATGGCAGGGATACAAAAAGACATCATGAACAGCCCTCGCCTCGAACAACCCAAGCCGGCCTAAACATAAGCCTCTTTGTCACGACTGTTCGCTCAAGGCTGGGGGACATGTATACTGGAGGGGGATTCGGTGATCTAGTTAACCGAATACCCTCCTCACCAGATAAGTATTCTGCAACCAGTTAACCGAATACCCTCCCCAACAGACAAGTATTCGGCAACCAGTTAACCGAATACCCTCCACAACAGATTAGTATTCGGCAACCAGTTAGCCGAATACGTCCATTCTATAAACCTTAAGCTTGGGGAATAACCGAAGACCTTCCACGCTAGAGAAGTATTCGACATTATGAAGGCCGGATATTGTGGGTAGTATTTGGATAAGGTAAAATCTGCTAGAAAGATATTACTGAGATAACTAAAGATTAAAAAGTAATTAAGCAACCTTAATTAACAATAACAAATCATTAGCATAATCAAGGCCTATAAAAGTTCAAGGGCCTAGTAAGGTTAGTATAAAAAGGAGTACGATCCTCGAAGTACGGTAACTTTTGACCCTCATTTATTACCTCTTATTAAATGCTCTGAGTCGAAAGCTGACTTGAGCGTTGGAGTGCCTTTTGCAAGTACTCATCCCTCGTTCGCATAGAAGGATTCGGATTTCAACGGGAGATCTCAGACCGAAGACATCAACAAAAGATTACCCTATTATCTTTAAACAGGAACAATTTCTTTGCTTAATTTCCTATATGTTTTTATCTAGTTAATCTTCGTTATTTGTGTTATAATAGATTAATGACATTTTGAACACCATCTCCGCCAAGTGTGGCAATGATTGTTAATTGGAACATTCCTTGACTATACACTCAGGGACGGAACCAGGAAAAAATGTTAGGGGGGGCAAAAATTTATCACATGATAAACAAAATTAATAATACTAATTCTACTATTAACAATTGTTTGAAATCGTGGACAATTATTCCCATTTCTTGAAAAATAAAGATATTTTATATTCCTTGGTTGATATGGATTAACTTTAAGAAAAACATATCATATTTTATCTCTTTGATTAAAAGGAAACTTGAATTTGCATGCATGAATCAATTTGTTTTTAAAGAAATTGGTAATTAATAATACTAGTGACATAATTTAAGTATACAATTTGCATGCATGAATCAATTTTCTTTCTTGAGTCAAAAACCTCAAATTAGTAATTGGTAAATCAGTAAGTTTATTTATTTATTTATTTATTTTTAGAAATTCCAATGCAAACTTCATTTAAGTAATTTGTCTAATATTATTTGATTAAATAGCCAATGTATTGTTGTACAAATCAAACCAATCATAAAATAATGGGTGTTTTGTCTAACATGAGTATCAGGGTATGATAAATACTAGAAGAAATATAACTCATAAGATCTCCTTGTAGTGGAGTGAAAGTGTGCAGGAAAAGCAAAAATTGAGGGGGGGCAAGCTTAACCATTTAACAATATATATTAAGTAGCTTTTGTTATTTAGGGGAGGCGGCTGCCCCTGTTGGCTTATAGGTAGTTCCGTCCCTGTATACACTTGATGCCAAACATACAGCTAATGACAGGGGACTTCCATGATGGGTTCATTTCCAGAACAGAAAGTAATTCTTTATAAGTGTATTTGGATTACACCCAAAAATCAACTCTATCCCACAAAACTATGATCTAAAAAAAAATAGAAACAACTATTTATTATTTTATTTTTACTATAAAAATATAATTAATTATTTTTCACCACAAATCTAATCAACCCATTATATATCCTATTCCCGTTTTCAGCCATCCATGCATGCAAAAGGGTAGTCAAACGGTATGCTCAAAAGGGTTGTGGCAAGTTCGCCCCCATTGCTTGAGATTTTTATATTACATATACAGCCTTTCTACGTGTGTTCTCACAGTTGAGTGTGGAATTAATTTTGGCATGCACTGGCATTGGCTTGACCACAAAATTTTCAACTGAAGTTTAAATTCGACAAGACATTTAGTTTGTTGATTGATTCGTCATTGTGGTTACTATTGTATGTATAGCCTTTGTCATATATGAAAATTGAGATGGGTTTGGACTAGTTTATTCCTATCTTTACTATATCTAAAATTTTGATAAGATTATTTATTTAAATAAAAAATTGGTCTGATTAAGATTCAGTGATATATGAGACAAGACTAAGTAAATTTAATTTATTGATATAATATATCAATTTTAACATTATATATAATTAAATTATAAAAATAAAAAAGTATATAACTATAATCAAAGTATATTTTATAATATATATTTTAATATAAATAATATTAATATAAATATATAGACTTAAATATGTTTTAGTCTTTATAAAATGAATAGATTTTGATTTTAGTTGCCATAAAAAGTTTTTTTTGCCTTTTATCTTTCTAAAATATAAAATCATTGTTTTTGGTCCTATTGTCATTTGACATTCGTTAACTATTTGTGCTTAACAAAAGATCAACAGACAATTTCAGGTGACACATATTAGTTTTGTGATATTATGTCAACATGTGATATCTCTAAAAAAATTTTATTGATTCCTGAAATTAATGAATGTTATTTATCTACTATAAAAGGAATGTTAGGTGATCAAAATAGTTATTTCAAATTTTAGAGGAATGAAAATAAAAGAAAATATTTTACAGAAACCAAAATCAAAAGTTACTCATTTTACATGGACTAAAAATAGTTATTTCAAATTTTAGAAGGATAATTTTTTTTTTCAGAAACCAAAATCAAAACTAACTCATTTTATAACAACTAAAACATATTGAATATAATATCATATTATATAAATTGTTTACGAAATTAAGAACTTAAATTATTAAAATACAATTGTTTAAAATACTTTATAAAAGAATATATAATCGAGTTAAGGCAACTAATATAACTTGAATGTGAATCCTCAAAATATATTAAAATAATTTATAAAATCTGAACCCATTAAAATTATTTTTCTTAAGCTGGGTGGAACTAGTGGGACGAAACTGGTTATTAACCCCAAATATGCGATACTTTGGTAACAGGGTTATAAAAAACTCACATTATGCTTGGCTTTACTCTAACGTTTAATTTATATGGAGGAGGAAGTGAGGAAGGAAGAAAATTAGGGGAGCAAAGAGATATGTTGGTTGTTTGGGTGGGGCAGGGGGAGGAAGGGAATAGGATATTGAGGTGAGAGTGAGACTTGCTAGAAAAAGCTTTTTCCAAAGTTTAGGGTGGGACTTACTAAAAAAATGTTTATTTTTTTGTCATATTTATTTTTAATGTTAAGTCATAAAAATTTTTAAACAATATTATGAAAAAAATTATAGTAGAAACGTTAAACTTTTTTTTTTTTATTAAGTTGAGTTTTTTTTATTATTTTAAAAATACATAATTTACTTTTTTTCGATCATTTAAATAAGTAGAAAAAAGTCTGCACAACTATTTTTTTTTTTATCATTTTTCGATCATTTTCTTTAGAGTTTAATGGTGATATACTGACGGTGTAAAATTATTTTACACGATCATCCAATTATAGATCACTGTTGTGATTGGATGACGTATAAAACTTTTTTACACTGTCAGTGCATAGTTATTTTTTCTCTTCTTTTTATTTCTATCAATCTTAATAATACTTCTTTTTTTATTTTTATTCTATTGTCTCTTCTTCTTTTTTTCTTCTGTATTTCTTCCCTTATCTTAAAAAGAATGTCATGATAAAAAAAGAATGTAAGAGAATTATTACTTCATATCCAAAAAAAAAAAAATGGTACAAAATTGTGACGAAACCAAGTACTCGTACTCGTATATTATTTGTTAAATGTTTATTAAAAAAGTATTTTAAAGACATTAACTTAATTTAAAAGTCTGTTCAAAAGTTTATTCTGATAGTTTTTTTTCTCGAGAAATCATTTTTCATTGATGGAAAAAAAAATTCGTATAATGATATTCCGTTTAATTATATGTACAGGAATATATTATTATAATGTTTAACAATTTTTTGCGACTTAAGCTTTTTTTCCTCAATATTTTTTATTATATTACGAGTATTTTAGCCTGTGTAATGTATAAGATAAATATTTATCTTATATAACTAAAATTTTTAAATAGCTTTAATATTTTATTTTTTAATGTTATTTTTTATTAATATTTTTAATTTTTAAAATGCATAGTTAAAATAAATTAAAAATTACAAACAATAAATACGTTGAAACCGACAATCAAATAAAGTAATCTTTCTATGTGACGACGTTTTTTTCCCGTATAAAATAAAAAAATTAAATTAAAATTAAAAAAAAAAAAAAACTTTGGTCAAATAGGGAAAGTTTCTGTAAGAGCGTGATTCACAGTCAAAGAAAGTTTAGGTCGTCTGACCGAAGCTCACAGTAATCTTGTATGTTACGCACAGAAATTGTCAAACAGAAATAACTGTGACTTATAAAAAAATTAAACAAAAGTATATTACATTGTGTATCATTTCAAAATTAGAATCATCTTTAGTCTCAAGAGATATAAAGTAAAAAAAAATAGAAAGTATTTATCATGAATCAACCCGTGCGAGATTTTTTCAGTTTAACTAGTGATATCGAATTTGAATTTTGAATATGCAAGTTAAATACTAAAAATATTTGACACTCATAGATTTTCCGACTCAACATGATTAGGTGTGCCAAAGTGTGAAAAGACGAGTTGGGCTAAGCCAACTTGATTTTTCATATATGCTTTATTTGCTAGTCAGATCAAGTAATTTTGGCCTGTTTTCTTTTTTTTTTACATTAATTTATATGTATTTTACAAAAAAAAAAGTAAAATTAAAAAATAAAAAGATATCAAGCGAACTAGTAGTTTTTGAGCCTATAATTCATCAACCTCGTCCTGGCTCATTTGGTCCATTGGATCAAGTCAAATTGACCCAATTCTTTTTGGGTTGCAAATTAAAGATCCTAGTTTAACCTGTCAAGTTGGACTATTTTTTACATTTCTATGCCCATAGTGATCTCACTTGTTTTGAGCATAATTATTTCTCATAAAAAATAACAATAACCTATAAAAAAAATCCTTAATTTTAATAATTAAAAAAAAATGAATACACCATCAATTCTCCTGTATCCACACTTTACTGTCCTTCTTTTATTGAGAATCTTTAAATCCATGATTCTCTCTATCTTTACTTAAAGTGCGTTTGTTTCACGGATTAAAAGGTTATTTCCAAAAATGTTAACCATCAATTCCCCCTAGATCATTATTCAATGTCTTTATTTGGTTCATTTATAATGCAAAATCGATAGCTATAAATAAATAAATAGTTGTAGTTTAATTAGAAAATAAAAACATGAATTTAATGTTAATGCTTAAATAACTTCTTGAACCTATAAAATAGGGAGGTTTGATTTTAGTTTTTTAAAGATTTTTGTTTTAATTTTAATTCTTTAAAGATTTTTTTTTCGTCCTTGCTACCAAGTAACAACTTAATTGATAATATAACAACGATGATGACAATACATTGACTTGCCACATTGTTAAGGAATATGACAACATAGTCACATGTGATATTTTTAAATTTTCATTTATTCAAAACAGTTGATGATGTTAGATTAGTTGATAAAAGATTTAAAAACATAATTTACCAAAAATGAGTACACATGATTGTGTTGTCAGACTCCCTGATGACATAACAAGTTGATATGTTACTAGTTAACTACTTGACAACAAGGTCTAAAAACAAAAAAATTTAAATCTTTAAAGGACTAAAACACAAAAAAAAAAAAAATGACTAAAAAAAACACTCTATTTTATAGAGATCAAAATGTTATTTAAGCTTAATTTAATTTTAATGCACTATTAGTGCAAAGATGTTTAATTGTTAATCAACAAAAAATTATCACTAAAGTAACCTCTAAAGAAATTATTACAAAATTTAACAATCTTACTATACAACACCTATAATTAAATAATAGTATAAAAGTTTTTACACTATCATACTATTTAAATTAAACTAAAAAAAGCTCTCGACCCCAATTTCACTACGAGTACAATTTAATAATTCTTCCAATTAATTTAATTTAAAAAGGCTCTAAATCTCTTAATCATTTTTTACATATAATATCAGTGTAATACCGAAAAAAAATATAATACTAGTGTAATAATCTATGTCATGCATAGTATTGAATTTATAATTTATGATTTTTATATTATTATAATTTTTTAATATATTTCTTAATATTTTTAAAATTTATATAAGTATATATTGGTATATATGTATATAAATATTTAAAAAAATATATTACTTAAGCAAAGTTTTAATTTGAATTTTATAGATAAAAAAAATAAATTAAAAAAATAAAATTTACTAAAAACAATTAGTTAAATTCTCTAATAATTAACAGATTCAATACATACTTCATCTCAATGATGTCATGATCCATAAAGACCAACTTTGACAAAATATAATAGGATAAAATATATTTTTGTCCCTCATTTTATCTTAAATTCTGTTTTTAGTCCTTCATAATTTTTTTTTCTATTTTTAGTCCCTAAAAAATTGTTTCATTTTATTTTTAGTCCCTACATTAATTTCAACTATTAAGTGTTAAGTGATGTCGTGACGAGCAGAATTTACTCTTGAAAAATTTATGTTTAAGTTTCTAGCAATTTTTAACTGCTACAAATTTTCTGGTTGACTAAAATCGTCAAAAATATTAAAAAAATAACAAAAAAAATCAAAATCTTGAACACAAGATTTTTTGAAATCACAAGAAATATTAAAAAAATAAACATTTCTGACCGCCAAAAAATTTGTAGTGGTTAAAAGTTATTAGAAACTTAATTGAAAAATTTTCACACATACAGTTTATGTCCGCTGTATCATCACTTAACAGTTAAAATTAATGTCAGGAATAAAAAATAGAACAAAAAAATTTATAAAGAATTAAAAATAGAACAAAATAATTTATGAGAAATTAAAAACAATAAAAAAATTATGAGGGACAAAAATAAAAAATAAGATAAAATGAGAGAAAAAAAAACATATTTTACCCGATATAATTTGAAGCTTCACAAAACCAAACACTTCAGTCTGTTAGGGACGCGCGCATTGTAGAGTTTGTCAACCTGGCTTCTCTGACTATTTCTGTGTGTTTGTAATTTTTTTCTTATGCTCATGTCGTATTTCTTGTATCTTCTTCCGTGGGTCACGTCACGTATTTTATAATCTTAAATTAATTTACATGCTTTTTCCTTATAATTTTGATTAATTTTAGTTTTTTTATACTTTAAAATCCACTTTATATAATTTTAAAAATTTAATCATTATTGCTGACAATATATCAAAACAAGTGCAATACACGAATAAACAATATATTATCATAAAATTATCATGGATGAAAAATGAAAAATGAAAAATAAAACTTTTTAAACAAAAATTGAAAACGTTAAATGCCATTTGAAGAAACATTTAAAAAATATAAATTACAAGAAAAAATATTTCATCAAATATGTCTATTTTGCTTAGATAAGCTTTTAAACTAATAAAATAAAGATTAAAATATAATTTTGCTCTATATTATTTGTTAGTTTAATTTCCTAAATTTAAAAAGTTTTACTTTAATCAAAATTATTCTGACCACCAAACCGACCCTAAAGTGATTATGTTAGACAAAGTTGATTCTTTTATTAATTTATCACATTAATTTGGTTAATTCAATGATATGTGACAAACAATGAGATATACTATGTTAAATGAAAATTTTGTCATGTTAATCAAAATTAATGCTTACAAAAGGATCATTTTAATATAATAAAGACACTTTAAAAAATAAAAATGAAACTCTTTTTTTACTTAAAGAATCAAATTAAAACTAAAAATTTAGTTGAGAGACCAAAATTATATTTTAGCTTAAAATAAACTTTCAACAACTTGAAAAGTGTTGCCAAATACACTTACAAAAAATATAATCATTTGAATTAATGTTTGTTACCGTTAAAAGATCAAAACTTAAAATCACATGAATCAGAACTAAAATAAAATACAATTACATAGACTAAAATTCAAACTTACAACATAAATGAAAATGAATGTCAAGATACAGTAAGTTGTAAGAAAAACAACATTTGAAGCCTTGAAATTTGCATAAAAATGAAAATGTGAATCAAGGGGGTCGTGTTTCTGACTTCATTGGGTCCCAATGAAGAGGTATTGAGATAAGTTTTGAAGGGTGTGGTGTGGAGTTTAGACCTGGAAGCCCAAGTCAAGAGGCAATTCTTATTTTAACAAAACATAATAACATTAATTTAATCCAAAGTCAGAAGTGTTGACCATGAAAGCGAAAATATTCGCCATTCAACCCAAGAGGCAATTTGAATTGGAAAATATAGCAAGCAAAGAAGCAGCGTAGGTGTTTCCTTCCCCGGGCACTAGCTTCTCTTCTCTTCTCGCTTTGCTTTGCCGTGGCACACCAACTTACCAAAACGCAAAAGCACCACTCTCTCACATCACATGACGACCTTCTCAAGTTCGAGTTCCAGAATAATCAGCAATGAGCACCGCAAACTCTAACAAACCTTCTTCTCCTTCACCTACGATTCAACAACGTAGGCTCACCCGACAGCGGAGGCTTCGCTACCTTACTGACAAAGACGCTGGTCTGCATTCAACCACTTCTCTACCCGCTTCTCCTCTTCCTTCCTTTAAGTCCGGTTCCACTTCCGACCATTGGTCTTCCTCTGCGGTTCCTCAGCCGCTTCCGCGTCCCGAGTCCCCGTTGACCCGCCGACACGACCATCATCACCTCGGATCTCCCCCTTTCGAATATCCTGGTTTCGTTTTTCCCAGGTAAAATTAACATCGCTGCTGATGTTCCTTCCACACGGTCAAACATGTCGTGTCCGATGCTGATTCGTTTCTGATTTTTTTTTTTTTTTTTTTTTTTACGTTTCAGAAGGTCGGTGGATCATGATGCGGTGAGAAGTTTAAGGTCTGCCAGCAATTTGGGTAGACCTTCTTTTGATCCGGTGACTCCAAATGCGAAACATGATTTGAGAGTGAATATTCCGCCCGCAAGAGTGTTGGCAGGTGAGTTATCCACTCTTGTAGCACCTCAGGGATTAGAAAAAGAAAAAGAGAAATGCTAGGAATTCACTCTCTCTCTCTCTAAATAAAGTGATTGTATAATTGGAATCATGCGGTTGAGGTTAATTTGCATGTGACACCGGATACATTTCCTGAACTATATAATAATTTTTTTTCGAATACATTTTTTTTAACATATTCTTTATTATCCACTGAAATGTATCAAAATTCATCAAATTTTGTGAGTATCATTTCTTTTTTAATGAGTTCCACTTGTGATTTTCTAGTTTCTAATAAATGTTAAACAATAGCAGAGAGTGTGTCGCCAGAATTCTTCTTAGAGATATTATTATATGATCTAGGAGCAGCACATGTCATGGTCCTGGTCAATCTCTGTATAACTCGGGTTATGTGTTAAGTAGAGATTGACCGGGATTATGAATTCGTGGTGGTAGTATACTATATAATAATTTCTCTTGGGAATAAATATTAAATATAGGAGATGTTTTAGTTTTTACACTTCTCGTGTGGTTGTTGAGACAGGCAATACTAGTTCGTGTAAAGATCACAGAGAACTCTCTCATGACAATGACTCTGAAAATGTTTCCAACTTGAGATTGCAATTTGCGGCCAAGAGTGCCCCTAACAGCATATTCTCCAGTCCTGTTACTAGTCCACGTAGATCCAGCAATGTAGATTTCTATGATCCTTCCATCATTTTTCCTCAAGATTTCAATGACATTTTGAAAGTGTCACCACCTAAAACTGCTCAGAGTCCAGACCGGTCTCCTCTGCGCAGCCCTGGGTGCCACCTCAATCAAGAGGGGTCTCAGCTTCAAAATTTTTGCTCCAGAGTGTGGCCTGAAAATAATTATGTGGATGCACATCCACATCCACTGCCCCTTCCTCCTAGAGCTTCACCACAGACAGCACACTCGTCTCCACAGCATCAACCAGGTATGGTGCACCTCACCACAGAAAATTCACCTTCAATGAAAGGTCAATGGCAGAAAGGAAAACTTATAGGGCGTGGATCATATGGATCCGTTTATCATGCAACCAACTTGTACGCACTTCATCCTTCCTTTCATTGCCTGTTGTGCAAGGTTTTAAATTGTTGTCGCAGTCATGGTTTCATTGTGATCTTTAATATTATGGAAAATTGCTGATAAATGCAATGGATTGGATGTGGCTGCAATTGTGGTCACTGAAACCTCAAAAACCTGATTTTGCAAGATTGTGGACTGTTTTTGTGGCTGTTGACTGTATTTTAAAGCCGAGCTATTATCTGCCTTACACTTTAACTTTTCCGTAGTTACTCACGTGCATTCCTGTTTGTGTCACAGAGAGACTGGAGCCTCATGTGCAATGAAAGAGGTGGATCTGTTCCCCGATGATCCTAAATCTACTGACTGCATAAAGCAACTTGAGCAGGTTCTTTCCCTATGTGTTTTAATTTTATTATGTTCAAAAACACCACCTCTGTTAGAGAAAAAAATATTTATGACTAGTAAAAAATACATGTATACAACATGGTCAACTCCATAGAACAATTTGATTAGCTGTGAATATTGCCCTACAGTTGGATATAACCGCATTGTCACTGTAGGTTAACTGCCAAATTGCCAATATGAATGAAACTCTTGAGCCAACATCATAATTGTTCAGGAATAGTTTGAAAATTTACTTGGAACACAAAATAATATTATTTTGATCTTAATATTTATAATGTTGTCACCAGCTTTAATTTGTTTCCATCCTTCATTCCTGTCACGGGTTCATTTCGGTTACTGTTTTTGTTTTCCAATTCATTGTTCTGATAACTAGAACAAATAATCCAAGATTTGTTATATAGAGTAAAGCAAAGTTAAATTAAGTAGAAAACACGGTCAAACAGTAGTTTTACAATACGAGCTTCTGTGCCAAGATTTATCTTTTAACTAATACAGAAACTAAAATTTTCAATCAAGTACACTTATGGTACAGTTCAAAAAATTTTGCACACACACACTAGGAGAGGTTAGTATACTGTGTATCCTATTCATTGCTCTGAAAACTAGAACAAATTCCTATATTTGTTTAATAGCAGAAGGCAAAGATTAAGTAGAGATCACACTCAAGCAAACAGAAGTTTTACACATACAAACAAGGAGAGGTTTACAAGACAAGCCTTAGTACTAAGATTTGTTTTATAACTAACATAGAAGCCAAACTAATATAATTTGTAAAGAATTTTGAATTACAGTTCACATTTCTCTTTCATAGATTGTTATTTTTTCCCCATTGCAATTAAGTCCTTTCTTACGTACTCTATAATTGTTTGTATACATTCGCCAATTGGCTGGTGTTAGAGCCTGTTGTTCTGAATAGTCCCATGTTTCAGGAAATCAGAATTCTCCGTCAATTACACCACCCCAATATTGTGCAGTATTATGGCAGTGAAATAGTGAGTTAATTATTGGTTCTTGTTCCAAGTATACTATACAGTCTAAGGAAAAGTTTAAGGTTCTCTGCTGTTGTGAATAAAATTGAATTTGTGAAACAGGTTGGCGATCAATTGTATATATATATGGAGTATGTTCATCCAGGATCACTTCATAAGTTTATGCATGAACATTGTGGAGCTATGACAGAATCTGTGGTTCGCAACTTCACACGACATATTCTCTCTGGATTGGCATACTTACATAGTACCAAGACTATTCACAGGTAACAACTTTTTATAAAAGGAACTAATTTACCTCGTTTTATTTCTCTAAATGATGACTTATTATATCTCATATGCACTGTATACTGACATCTGATGAACAAGCTGATTCTAGCTAAAATCATACCTCAAACAAATAAAAAAGATCATATGGAATTTGGTAAAAGTTCTTTTTTTTAGGGGTGTTAGGATAAACAACTTAATTAAGTACTTATTTAATAAATTTTTATCACATGAGGGCTTATACCATAAATTTGATGTGAAACTTATTGGAATGAGCTAAAAATTTAATAAACTACACCAGGAAACTTACTGAAGTAAGATAAAAAGAGCTTATGTTAGTCTTAAGCTATTTTTATAAGCTTGGATAAGCATTTCCACCATCCCCCCTACCCAGTTCTGCTTTTTAGCCAATAAACCTAATTACTATTGCTGTATATGGTTCTTTAGGGATATCAAAGGTGCAAACTTGTTGGTCGATGCATCAGGCATTGTTAAGCTTGCAGATTTTGGGGTGTCAAAAATTGTGAGTTTTTAAGTTCTTTCTCATTTACTTGTGTTAACTTGTCTCTATAAGCTGTCAGCCTGTCACAATTAGTTTATCAATTATCGTTGAAACCAGCATTTTTTTTTTTTTTTTTGTTTTATTTGTTTCCTTTCCTGCTGGTCTTGTAATTTGAACAATCTGCTCCTTTCAGCTGACAGAGAAATATGAACTTTCATTGAAGGGCAGTCCCTACTGGATGGCTCCTGAGGTAATTTATTACTTGTATTATCTACGGGGAGTTTTAGATGGGTAATGAATAATGACATGCTCCTTTTTTATTGTAATTTGTTGATTGAAGCTCATGAAGGCAGCCATAAAGAAAGAATCCAGTCCTAACATTGCCATGGCCATTGATATATGGAGCCTAGGGTGCACCATCATCGAAATGCTGACAGGAAAACCTCCTTGGGGCGAATTTGAAGGGGTGAGCACCTTATATTGCATGTGAACACATTATAGAGGATTGCACATATTAATTTGTTGGTTTAATATAAGAAGATCAATAATCCCCTACCTCAGCTAGTGGCAGAGCAATTATGCGAAAAAACATCTTGTAGCAGTTCTCCTTTCCCTTGATTGGCATGTTTTTTAATAATAATTCTCATTGGAAAAATTATCAGCAAGAGAACTACTTATGCTGTGCACTACATTCTGTATGGATTTTTTCCCTTCTTTGGTAGGGGGAATTCTTTTAAGTTTTTTAGGAATCTTAAAATCCCATGTTTAAAATGATGTTCTTAAAATACATTCTAAGGAAACTAACATTCGCAGGAATTTTTTTAACCACATTTCCCATTAAAATATTTCCACGGAACAGGGTGGGAATCCAAGATTTCCATGAAGATGTGAGTTTTAGGTATACTCATGAAACATTGTCTAACTTTCTGAGGAATATATTAGGTATACTAAATACATTTATAACATTCTCAAAAATAATGATTCCTGGAAAACATGCTTCCTAGAAAACATAATTCCTGGGAATAAAAAATTGAACCATTTATTAGTTCCCTTGCTTTTAATATCAATACATGTTGATTTGATTGTGCTTTCGCATATGTTTAAGCAAGGCATTTGAAATCCTTGCATCCCTTAGATATCTCTTTTCTATTCTTGACATTAGTATGCTGGTGTTTGGTTACTTGGAAAATTTATTGACCTGGTTGTATTTTGTCTACTAGCCTCAAGCCATGTTCAAGGTACTGAACAAATCCCCAGATATACCTGAAAGCTTGTCTTCAGAGGGACAGGATTTCCTTCAGCAGTGTTTCCGAAGGAATCCTGCAGACCGACCATCAGCAGCAGTGCTTCTTACACATGCCTTTGTACAAAATTTGCATGATCAAGATGTTCTAGTTCATTCACAATGGCAAAGCTGTCCCAGAGGAGACCCTGGACCAGGAGTAAGTGCTAATTATATTTGAACTCCTTGGAAGTGGACCATTATCATGGTCCAAGGAGATCAATCATTATGAATTATAAACCAACTCTTGCTTGGGTTTATAGGGGTTGAGCTACCTTGTGTAGAAAGAGAAATTATTGTATGGTATGGAATTACAGTGATTCCGGTCAATCTCTACTTGACATGTAGTTGAGTTTTTTAATTTACAAAAAAAAGTTAATAAAAACCGACTAATGTGAAGATTGACCAAAACACCATGGTCTTGGAACCATTAAACTATTTCTCATGGAAAGACATGACTCGCTGATAACTTGTTCAATTGTCTGTGCTTTGTAGGATGATTCACGTAGACATAGTCCCGGTCACAGTTCAAGAAATAGCCGTGGTGTAGTGCCAGCATCCTTGCGCTCACGGTTAATTAACAAAATTCATAATTTTATGGGGTATATCTTCGTCATTATTTTCTGTTGGTATTTCACATCAATATAAATATTAAACTTGGTAATATGCTTATGGCATGGCTACCTGATTGGCACTATTCTCTTTGTTTTGTGTTTTTTACAGTGACACTTCCAAAAAATATGATTCGGAGGATTCTAATCATGTCACATCTTCTCGTGATTCTCCTTGCTCGATGACAGAAATAAACAGTCCTCAGTCTCCGTTGAAATCTAGTGCCCTTAATTACATGGCTGTTACCAGTCCCAGCAACATACCCTTCAGTGCCGTAATGAAAATCATCAGGCACATTTCGCAAGTTCAGCACTAAGCACTCTTAGTGGATAAAGGGCAATTATCAATATCATAGCAGGGATTTAGAAGCTAGGCAATCTTTCACCATGTTGAAAAATTTATCAACCTGAAGTGTTAAAAGAAATGATAAATTCACATTCATTTGCAGCTATTATTATTATGTACATAATAACAAGGCTAGGTTAGTTGAACCTATTACCATGCGACAAATTCACATGTAAATTTAATTGATTATATGATATTTTAGGAATAATTTTTTTCTTTTTTACATTTAAGAGTAATATGCAATTTACATCCTCTCTCAAACCCTCCATCTTTGACACACCTGTACAGATTAGCGCTCGTTTATTTTAGCGTTGAAAAATCAATTCTAATACAAATTGATGATTAAAATTAATTTGAATATATTTTTTAGTATGAGAACACAAATATCTTTTATTAGTATAAGAAGTAATCATTATCTAGGTGGGTAAAATCATTACGAGTCAGGTAATACTTAACGTTGCTATACATTCAAGACTTTAACTTGAGATTAATTAAGTTGAGTATACATCATCTAAATTATTTTTAATTTTTAAAATTAATTTTACATTTAACTTTAAATAAATGGTCCCTTAGACTTTAGGGTTAAGATGGTGCACATGTCTTTTTGAAATCCAAGAGTCATCATTTGTTAAACAAAACACAATATTAGAAAGAAAAATCATAATACTAAACAAAAACTCTTTTCAATTAATTGTTTTAATAGTTTTTTAATTACGTAAAAAATATTGCTTTCTTTAATTTTAAAGTTATTAAATACATGTGTTTTTTACCTGAAGTTTTAATTTCTGTATAATTGAAATGATTTTAGGAGAAAAAGTACTAACGTATTTTCTGCCGAATGTGTACATGAATTTTGTATTGTTATCCATTTACAAATTACTATTATGATAAGAATATTTTTTTTTATAATAATTATTTTAAAAGACGTATTAATGGTTATTTCTAATTGATTAACAGTAACTTTTTTTTTTTTTTACCTCTCACGCCGCATAAAATTAAACTCTAAAAATAAATGAGAAACATACAGCAATACCCTTGCCCCCCACCTACACCCAACTACCCAATACCACTGCACCCACCGCCGAACACCAACACTACAACCATCCTCGCAACCACCCAGCACCACCTCGCAACCGCCCTATAACATAAATTCACACAAAAACCACCATCGTAATATATTCCTAGAAAGGCTTTTCCTTAATAAATTTTTGTTTTTTGAAAAAGCCTTTCTAGAAAAAAAATCATTCCGGAACCCCCTTTCTGGAAAAAAAATCATTCCGGAACACCCTTTTTGGAAAAAAAATTCATTCCGAAACCCCTATTCCGGAAAAAAAATATTCATTCCGCAACCCCCTGAAAAAAAAAAATTCCAGAACCCTTTTCCAAAAAAAAAAATTCATTCCGGAAACTTGTTTCTGGAAAACAACAAATAGTCAAAATCTAACTTTTACTTCCTGCACTCCCATTTTGTTATATACACCCCCATTTTTTGGGAAAACTCCTTTCTAGAATGAAATTTTTTTTTTCTGGAAAGAGGGTTTCGAAATGTTTTTTTTTCCAGAAAGGGGGTTCCAAAATTATTTTTTTTAACAAGATGGGGGTTTTGGAATTATTTTTTTTCCAGAAAAGGTGTTCTGGAATGAATTTTTTTTCTGGAAAGGCTTTTCCAAAAAAAAAAAATCATTCCGAAAAGACCTTTCCTGAATTACGTAACATGGTGATTTTTTCTCCAATTACAGTATTTTGCACTTGCTTCCGTGATGTTGGGTGGTTGCGACGGTGGTTTTGGGTGGCTGCGGTGGTGGTGTTTGGATCGGTGGGGGTATTGGGTGGAGGTGGGGCTTGGGAGAGGCAAAGGGTATATTGGTCTCTTTTGGGTTTTTAGGGGGTGCAGGAAGCAAAAAGGGGGTGCAGCAAGTAATAGCCTCCAAATGGATTGAAAATTTAGTCCAAATCGGGCCATACCCGTGTTCTGTCGGGCAGACCCAGTGGTTAGTCACCTCCGCCATTAACATTTGAAAGTCATATATATTCCGTTTGGAATTTCGATCTCCACAGTCCTCGCTTTCCTTTCTTTCTTTATTTTTCCCTTTCTCGCCTTCTCTCTATCCACCAACGCAGTAAGTGTGCCCATGAGTGTTGGCTACTAATTCAGCAGACGAAAATGGGGGCAGAGTCACAAATTCCCCGAAGCTTAATCCACAGAATCTACGCTCCCTTGGCTAACGAATTTCATTTTGCAGCACCAATCTCTACCTCCAGAACAAATGAACTCGAACTCGTATGACTCTCTCTCTCTCGTATTCATTCTCGATTCGACTCTTAAATTTAATTTGCATTATCCTTTAATGAATGCGGCAATTCAATTGTACCATCCAATTGTTTAATTGATGAAAGGTGCGAGGTGTTCTACGAATGCTGCAAGGGTTTTCTGGTCCCCTGTTCTCTTGGGATAAAAGTGCAAACAGTTTCCGTGCAAAGAGCGGAGTGTACGTCAGTCATCTCTCTCAGAAAAGTCTTCACTCTCTTCTCAATCAGTTTATCCACGCAGCAACGTGTCTCCAATTGGTGAAGATTACACTTGATAAAGCTGACATTGCAGTGCCAAAACCTCCTCCTACTTTGAACGCATTTGCGTCTTCTGCTTCAGCGTGCCTCAAGGTTTCTTTCTAATAACGCTCATATTCTCTATGGAATTTCTCTTTTTAAATCACGTTTATGTGTTGTTACGCAGCGCTTGCGGAATATTGCCTTGAAGGAGGAAACTTCCACGAGCAATGCAGATGGTGTAACCACTCCAACCTTGTTAGGATTGGCTAATTCCTTGTCGAGGTTTCTGCTTTCTTTAAATTCTAAACTCTAGCAGAGTTACGGTTATGTTTGTATGTAGACTAGTTGGTTTTTTCCGACTTTCAAATATATTGTCTGGCGAGAACTGGATTTTAGGAAAGTTGGTTTTTACATTTGGAATTTCTCCAATTGTTCTTTTGAAATGCATCTCTTTTCGGGGATTGTGAGTTTGTGATAGTATCTGATGGTCATTTGTTGGATTCAGTCTTTGCTCAGGCGCTGAGTTCCTATTTCGAGTAGTGCATGAGGCTATTCCTGCTGTGTACTTTGAGTTTGGTGCGTCTGTACCAGCAGCAGAACTCGCAGTTCATGTGCTTGACTATCTTCACACGAAGCTTGATGAAGTGTGTCTTGTACAAGGTGGTGAGGTCGTGACTAATTTTTTGTGCTGCACATTATGTATTTTTTGAACATTTTTTTGGTTCAGGATGATAAACTTTAGAAACTACTAATCACAGGAGGAAGCTTATCAGATGGTGCTTTATATGTATGTTGGAAGCTTGTTGCCATATATTGAGGGTCTTGATTCCTGGCTTTTTGAAGGAATTCTTGATGATCCTTTTGGTGAGGTAATGGTTATTGATGATTCTTGATGATCCTTCCTGGCTTCTCTCAATTCTTTGAGGGGAAAGAAGTTCTTTCTCTATGTTCATGTTATGCTGTTTAACTTTAACTAAGAAATACTCATGTTGAGTTTTCCATTGTTGCAAGAATTACTCAAGAATGTCTTTCTGCCCTTCTGTTGCATTCTTTAAGTGGTTATGATGGATTTGCTTTGCATGACACTCACTTAATCTTTACGCACAAACAAAATCAAAACATTTTAGCCAAAAGCTCCCCATTGCACTTTGATTGCAAACTTTTCCAAACATAAAATAAGTTAATCTAAACATGTATTAAAATGTTATATTGATTGTGCCATCTCTCTTTTCAGATGTTCTTTTTTACTAATAAAGAAGTCTCAGTTGACGAGGCTGAGTTCTGGGAGAAGAGTTATTTGTTAAGAATGCTACAGCATAGCAAGTTAGAGTCAGAATTCTCTTCCACGAATTATGTCAATGATTCTGTGCCAGCATCAAATGACAAGGAAATGGATAGGAGGGATTCCATCTCTTTGTCTAGTACAATTAAAGGAAAAGAGCAGAGCATTAGAGACCGTCCAGCTTGTCCTTTTTTTATTAAGGATTTAGCTAAATCAATAGTTTCTGCTGGAAAATCTTTGCAGCTGATGCGCCATGTACCTAATTCCTCAGTGAATTGTAGCAAAGGAAGCAATTATGAGATTGGAAGTACCAAATGTTTAAACTATGGTTTATATCCTTCTCAGAGAATGGCTGGGTTAACATTGCCAGAAGTTTTTTCTGTATCACTAGTTGGACTTGTTGGTCATGGTGACCATGTTTATAAGTACTTTTGGCAAGATAACTGGTATGAATCTGTATCTGCTTCTTCCAATGTATCTCATGTAAATGAGGAAAAAACAGATAATGGCAATAATGAAAAATTAATTGCTCCACCTTACTCAGAAAAGACATGGTATAAGTTCTTGATTGATACATTATTTCAGAAAAGATCAGCTGATTCGAAGCTAAAATATGAATGCATAAATAATGACACAAGAGAGCTGAGAGGGGCTAGAGTTATTGACGACGAAGTGCTTCTCTTGAGGTCATACATAGAAAATCCAGTTATTTCTGTATGTCAAACAAACCTTGGAAAGAATGGGGATGCCTTGAAAACATTGAGTTTATCTCGAAAATTCAGCTTGCCTTCATTAAATGATGAGGATTTAAGAAAGGCTATATTTGGTGGAGAAAGTGCAGCATTTTCTGATAGTGAAGGAACAAACTATACTTTTGGCTTTCACTTTGGTGAATCTGAATACCTTCGCTCACAGGATGACAGAAAGCTGTTAGAAATGTTGTTTCCTTTTCCTACTATTTTGCCTTCGTTTCAGGTATTTCTTGTTACCCTGAGCAGCTTTAGATTCAGGATGCAGTTCTTTGGTATATTGAACAAATATTTGATATGAAAACAGGATGATCTTCCTGTGTCAGAGCTCTTGCCTTTTCAGAGAAACAGCAGTCTTATTTCAAGAGTTCTTCGTTGGATGCAAAATGTTGACCTAAGAACTACTCCACTTCCTCTGGTTATTATGCAGTACTGTCTAACCATCTACATTCAGAAACAGGTGAATTAAATTAAACCATCTGTCATATCCAGGATTTAACAGTATAACAATATATAATTGCTCTATTTTGAATAGAACAGGTGGATTATATTGGAGTGAATATGTTGTCAAAGTTGATGAACGAATGGAGATTGATGGATGAGCTTTCAGTGTTGCGAGCTATATACTTGCTAGGATCAGGTATTTGCTTATTATTTGAATTGTTTTTATACTTTTTTTTTATATTGTATATTGTGCTCGAATGTTTTGTTTTATCACTTTATGCAGGGTTGGAGTGGAGTCATCTTGGTTTCTCTGTTTTCTGTTTTGATATTTTGTACTGTGCAGGTGATTTGCTGCAACACTTTTTAACTGTAATTTTCAATAAGTTAGATAAGGGTGAAGCATGGGATGATGATTTTGAATTAAACACAATATTACAGGTAGATTTACTTGATTTTGTTAAACTGTTATTTTATGCTATTTGCTCTGGTATACTTTTTTGGTTCTACTCTATTTAGAGTCCATCTAACATCTGCTGCAATTTATTCTTCAAGTTAGACTGGGAAGTTGCTTCTTCTAATTTCTTGCATTAAATTTATTCTATTGCTTGAGGATTCATGGAACGGGTCATCATTTAATGCTTGATAAGTGACAAAGTTCGTAAGATCTTTGGCTAATTCCATTCAGAAAGAGTAAATTTATATAGTATCATAGTGTGTAAGCTAACTAGAAAGGACCTCAGCACCCTATCTATGCGTGGCTAACTTAATAGGATATGGGGCTTTTGAATGACTGTATCTGTTCCTTATGCATTTGTGACTTTGTCTATAGACATATTACTTCTTGACAAGGATGAAGTACCATTGGGAACTTGATGGTATGATTATCTGATTTTCACATTTTTGCTCCTTCCTCTGTGACATGATTTTGTGGGGTCATAGGTGTGTTGCACTGTTGAGTATGTTTGTGACTCCTATCATATCATGCTCCTCTGGTCTTAATCTTTCTTTGTTACAACCCTGCAAATTTTCATACATGTTATCTAGTGGTTAGGAATTTACTGCAGAGCCAGCATTTTTAATTTTAGATTCCAATTCTACCTAGCATGCAAGAATTGGACCACTGTAAACAATTCTCATCTGTAATGGTTTTATTGTGGTGTTTCTTTTATAAAGCCCTTTTTGTTATTGGTATTTTTGAGGCATATTTAATCAATGGTAAAATGATGAGACATGAAGTTGTCTCGCAAATCATCAAATTAAATGCTTTGAAAAAAGATGACGGGGATGTTAAATTGAGGCTTCTCTGCTTCTACCTCCTATACTGGTTTGGCAAATTGGTAGTGAGTAAATGATTGCAATCATGTGATATGGCTATTGCTGTATATACCTCCTATAATGATGAATTGTATTGTGTGCTTCAGTTTATTTAATAAATTTAGGAATCTTTATATGCCTTTGCTTTTTATATTATTTTCTGTTCATAATCTATCTATGCATATCAATTACAGGAATCAATCAGAAATTCTGCTGATTGTATGCTGTTAAGTGCTCCAGATTCATTGGTAGTGTCGATAACCAAAAATCTTGTTGACAATGATGAGGAAGCTAGCACAGCTGGTGTTGTTTTGAGTACTCCTCGTCAAAGTCATGTCAATAGCTTTGGAATTAATGGCCTTGATATGCTCAAATTCACGTATAAGGTCATTCTTTAGTCAATTTATTCTGCCTTTCTAACTGAATTCCTATTTAAGAATATGGGCTTCCTTACAAAAAATTATAAATAAGGGTATATTGGAAATTTGGAATTGGCAGGTCCCTTGGCCTCTTGAACTCATTGCAAATACAGAGGCAATTAAGAAGTACAACCAGGTGTTTGGCTTGCTTTTGGGATTTTTTCTCTCTTTACCCCGGCCTTTTAATTCTTTCATTCAGATTATGATGTTTGTTCCTGCTATCTGGTCGGTTCTTTTTACTAACTTTATTCTACTTTTAATTTAAATTTAAATAAATATATATTTTA
This sequence comes from Pueraria montana var. lobata, assembly GCA_026413185.1. Taxonomy (NCBI): domain Eukaryota; kingdom Viridiplantae; phylum Streptophyta; class Magnoliopsida; order Fabales; family Fabaceae; genus Pueraria; species Pueraria montana. Next base: position 6,351,723 of record CM048652.1, read on the forward strand.
GGTGATGCGGTTCTTGTTGAAGGTCAAGCGTGCAAAATTTGTATTAGATAAAGTGCGGAGATGGATGTGGAAGGTGCTTCCCCATTTCTCTTTGGTGGAGCATGTCCTCCCTCAGCTAAATCTTTCGTGGAATAAACTTAACAATCTATTTTTGTATTTTACTAAATTATGGACATTTACTGTAAGGTTTGAAACTGCAATCATCCTTTGCAGGGTAGGGGATCTGCTACAAACAACAGAAAGCATCATTGGTTAGTGGAGCAGAAACTCCTTCATTTTGTGGATGCTTTTCACCAATATGTTATGGATCGGGTATGAACAATTGCATTAAGATAATTATAAAAATAATTTCTCTGAGAAAAGATTTACCTGCAAAGCACACTATATACATGGGACATGATTAATTGGCATTGAAGTAATGATCTAGCATAAACACAAATAATAGTACGGCCTGCTAATCTACTAATAGAATGTCTATTTCTAGTTGTAATGGCTTTTAATGTCCTTTAATTCCTTCTATGATAATCACTAATCACACAATGGAATCTTCCCTTTAGTATACACTCATGCTTACATGGTTCTGCATTTTGTGAAGGGAACCTGAGCATTTTTATCTGTTACTACAATTTCTATACAGGTATATCACAGTGCATGGCGTGAACTATGTGAAGGTATGACTGCAGCAAAATCTCTGGATGAAGTCATTGAAGTCCATGAGGCTTACATGTTATCAATTCAGCGGCAATGCTTTGTGGTTCCTGATAAGCTGGTGATTTATAATCTCTCTTAATTTGGGCATTTGTGTTCTCCTTTTATCATGTTTTGACTGGTGTGTTTATAAATTATAATGGAGCAAACTTCAGTAGTTTCAGCATTCTTTATTGCATTCAGGGGGCTCTTATTGCCAGCCGCATCAACAGCATCCTTGGCATAGCTTTAGACTTTTATAACATACAACAGACATTAGGTAGTGGTGGAGCTGTTTCTGCAATCAAAGCAAGGTGTGAGATGGAAGTGGACCGGATAGAGAAACAGTTTGATGATTGCATTGCTTTCTTACTTAGGGTATTCTTCTACAGAATTTATTTTATTTTAACTATGATGCTACTGTGTGACTGCCAGTTCTACTTGGTCTTGATGAAAATAATGGATTCTTTTTACTATGACTAAAATACATATGCAGCATCATTTTCCTCATGCAGATGTTTATATAAATATAAAAGAGAAACTGAGCACTGGGGAAATTTACAGATATGTGACCTGATAACAAAATGTTCACATGAATTGTGTGCTGTTTATTATTGAGTGTCACAAACTTGCAATAATATTATAATCTATAATGTGCTTTGTAACACATAGGAAGTTAGGCACATTGATTTTATAATTACGATGCCCTCAATTTAGAGGTAAAGGATTTGGACCAATAGATGTCTCCAAGTTAGATGAGTTGATTAGATACATGATAGCACAGTAATTAGAGGTAGAAAAAGACTAAGAAAAACTCTTAAGTGAAACCCTTAAAACGGATATAGATCTAAATGGCTTTGGTGATTGTTTTATGCCCTCAAATTACCAGTACATAGTACATAAAGATTGTCAGAGTTTGGATTTATTTGATTTGTTTTGCCAAGTTGATTGAAATTGCACTTGTTAACTGTAAAAGTTCATGTCTTTATGAAATGTAGATGGTCTACTAGAGAAAATACTTGTCCAAAAAAACATTAGTGGGGAATCATAGTTGACTACCCAATCAGACACCATAGTTCAGTTTGGTGCTTGATTTGACATGCAACTATTTATTTTCTCAAATTTCCCTTAAACTAACCCCTCCTTACAACATAACCACAGTAAAATGGGGTGAGGAATGATTAATGTTTATGCTATTTCAATATTTTATTACAAAAGAATGACATGTTTTGTTATGGAAAGTGGTTATTTCATAGCATTTTTTTATATAATAAATAAATAAAAGGATACATAATTAAACACCCAAATAGAATATGATGGTATCAAATAGCGCTGAAGAATAATTCTCCCAATATTATTTTGATAGCATTTTACTCATTTGCCTATGGCATTTTGCATGTAAATTTGTCTTCATAAAATTTGATGCGGATTTGAGCACTACCAGAAGAATCTGGTTGTACCTTCCCCTTTCTTTTCTCCTCCCCCACCTACCGGAAAAGAAAAGGTTAATAGTGATTGTGTGATTACTTAAGAATATAACTCTTACCCTGGCTTTTTCAGGTTTTATCACTCAAATTAAACGTGGGGCACTTCCCTCATTTGGCTGATTTGGTGACCAGAATTAACTACAACTATTTCTACATGTCTGCTAATGGAAATTTGATGACTGCCTCTAGTTCTGGAAGTGTTACTTCAAGGTTGGGGAAGGCCTGATCTAAGGTGGATTGTCGTAACTTTAATCTGAATATAGATTAGTTCTGCACCTGCTTTCATTTTGTAAAGAGAATATCCTCCATTTGCTTGATCTTTGAGCTTAGTGAAGGGGGGGAAATTGAAGGGTGTTGTTACCTGTGTTGCCTGTAACTGCTGGGCCACTTGTCTGGCAGCTTGCATGTGTGCATAGCAAGATATAAATTGTATCGCTGTTGTTTATATGTCAGCTACGTAGGATCAACTCCTACTTTTTTGTCTGATTGTGTAAGCCTGCTCTGGGTTCTCTCTCTCTCTCTCACGTTTGGTTTTATTTATTTTAAAATGTCAGATTTTATAAAGCTTTTGAAAATAATTATTGAATCTTACTATTTAGTCTAAAGAATTAATAATAGAAAGTTTTTGTTAATAATTTTTTAATAAAAGTATTTTATTTTGATTTCTTAACTAGTGTTTTAAAAGTAATAACATTCTTTTGTAATTGTTTTCTCAAAAATAATCTCAACTAAACACGAGTAAGTCCCGTGCCGGAAGATGCAACACAAACGTTCAAGGATGACAACTGTAAAAGTTCTCGACTCTTGATTGACACCATGGTTGGCTTCATTTAAAACAGTGGTCCAGGTTTATTAGCATTTAAAGGGGCATCCCCAGAATGAACACCTCTGATATAAAACTATAAGAAACACAATTCTGGCATTCAACAAGCGACAGCAGCACAGTAGTAGAAATGTAGATTACGACTAAACACGAGAAATCAAAGACAGCAGTGTCATGAAATGCCCAATGAGCATGACAATGGAGGAATGGTTCTTGTCCATTATAATCTCCAAGGCATACATGATGCTCTAGATAGCTCCCTGAATTCTTTCCAACGATAGTTGCACACAAATGCAAATAATTAGAAATTTAAAATAATCCAAAAATAGTTTTATTTTATTATTCAAATTCTTAAGCCATATGAATTGGAGTAATGTCTGTTGTTACTCTCATCATTTGAATAACTTATTCAAAATATCTTCTTTTTTTTTGTTATGAAATTAAAATTAAAAATATTATAGATAAAATTTACTTACAAAAGAGTGACAAACAAGAGGGAGATAAGAAAGTGAAAAAAAGAGACTAATATTGGGTGTGGACCATCCATGTTGAGTGATTACCCTACCCTACCTCCTGAGAAGGGCTGGAGCCAAAGTATTCTATTCTGGAATGAGATGTTGACGCACTTGGAATTAAAAAAGAGTTTCTACCGTATTGTTAAGGTTGTTCACTCATGGCTCCATACAGTGCCCGGACTCCTGAAAAAGCTCTTCGATGTTGTTTTGAAAAGGGCTTCTCGAGAAAAGGGTAAGCACTTTTCTCTCCAAAGATTCCACTTTTCTGATCTCTTTCGCCTTTCCTTTCGTCATTTTACTGTCCCTCGGGGTTCCTCAACTCACCTCACCTCGGGTAATATAATAATAATAATTTTAACAATACCGTAACCCTTCCAACTCCTTCCATTTGAACTCACTCTCTCTAATCAAAAACCCCTCAGGGCCAGGGGGATGATCTCAAAATAAATAAATAAAAAACAATGCAAAACTCTCCACCCCTTCCTCTTTCTAAACACAACAACAAAGATCTATCACCCTTTATCTGCAATGTAACTCTCGTCTGGTCATCCTTCGCAAAAAGAATTTCAGAATGATAATGTGTCACAACATCTCAACTAGCATCCAAGTATGACAACATTCTTTTACCTTCTCCACCATCTCAATGTCCTTTTCTAATTATCTTTATCTTGCTCCTCCTTAGAAGAAGAAGCTCACACTGAGTAAGGTCCTGCCACTTCAGAGCTCAAACACCCCACCTCCAAGTAACTCTCTTTCTTTCTCCTTGTTTCTGAATTATATCTATTTATTTTCCAATTGCTTCATCAATCTACCAATTAAACATAGCAGGTGATCAAAATGTCAATGCCAATGTATCAACAACAAGACCAACCTCCTCCAATGAGTGTGACACAACAATCACCACATGAGTCCATTGGTCCCGTGATTGGAGTTTTGGTCGTGGTAATTGTGCTGGGCATAATTGCAGTTATGATTGGAAGGCTTTGTTCAGGAAGAAGAATAATGGGGCATGGCCAATACGATGTAGAAAGCTGGGCAGAGAGAAAATGTTCATCTTGCATTGATGGCAGAATTAACCTCTCACTACCCACCACCAGAGCCAGTGAGTCAAGCACCTCAGTTCCAGCAACACCCATCCACACTTGTCAAGAAACCAAGCGACCAGAACAATCTTCTCAGTCATCACCACCACCTAACCTTTGATTTCTATGTGGGACTCATTTCCATATTTTCTTGTCTTCTTGTTATTGTTTCAATTTTCGTCCTTCTTTTTTTTTTGTTTTTCCTTTTTGTCCTATTGAATCACCCTCGTTACCAAAATTTAGTCTTCAGATGTAATTTCTATATGTAATATATAAGGCTGCAGTGCACTACTACCCGTTCATGCAGTATCCCACTATCCCTGGCTTCACTGTCACTTTACATAGGTTGTTTAATACTTTAGTTATGTCCCTTAGAATAGATTATTGGTCACACTCTCACAGCCTCCCAAGTATTCTTGTTTCATTATTATTAAAATGCAGCTTAAGGACATGTCTTAGCAAAACTTCTATTATGTGAAGAATTTTACTAATATAGTGCGATAAGCAGACAAGAATCAAGATAATATAAATATTTAACAGTCTTATTAAATAAATTTCTTGCAAGTTGCAAGTTTTATATCATATTCTTTTTTAACACGTTTATATGTGATGGCACAACAAATCTTGACCCATGCTCAGACTAGGTGGTTCTTCAAGAGTTCTATTCCTCCGGCAATGGTGGATCTTGGTGTAACGTGATATTAGTAGAATAACAATATAAATGGGTTGAAGAAGTAACAATATAAATGGGTATATCACCCTGAGAAAGGATTAATTATGCAAATTAAATGAGTGGAAATAGAATGTTTTTCTTATTAGATATCAAAAGCTTTTTCATGTTTTCAGACTGCGTCAGAAAATGAATCTCATCTTTGGCATTGCCAGTTTGAAAGGGATTGAGGACTCTTTTTTATAAGATGATAAATGGGCTGCCTTCACTCAAGGTCAAGGTTCCAAAGAAGCTATGCAGTGAGTGTTTAACCGGCTAGCAACACAAAGACTCTATGCCTAAGAGGAGTTTATGGAGAGCATCAAACAAGCTACAACTTGTGCAAGCAAATATATGCAATATATTAAACCAGAATCAAATAGCAACAAGAAGTACATCCTAAGTTTTATTGATGACTCCTCTTGTAAAACGTAGATTTTCTTCTTACATGAAAAATCAGAGGATTTTGCCATGTTTAGAAATTTAAAAGCTTGTGTTGAAAAGGAGACTGGTGCATATATTGCTTCTTTGAGGACAGATCGAGGTGGTGAATTCACCTCAAATGAGATTGAAGAATTTTGCAAAGACTTGATTCAAGGCATAAGCGGACAGTTGACTGCAACTTATACTCCTCAGCGAAACGGAGTTACTGGGAGGAAAAATAGAACGATAATGAACACGGTGTGCTATATGTTGATTGAGAAGCAAGTTCCTAAAATGTTTTAGCCTGAACTTGTAAAATGGAGTGCAAATATCCTTAATAGATGTCCTTCTATGGTCGTGCAAAACAAAACTCAAGAAGAGGCATTTTGAGCGGTGTGAAGCTAACAGTTGATTACTTTCGAGTTTTTGGGTGTGTAGCTCATGCACATGTTCCAGACCAAATAGAAGAAAGTAAGATGACAAGATCAAGAAGTGTGGTTTTGCTGGGAGTAAGTGATGAATCGAAGGCCTGTAGATTATATGATCCAGTTTCCAAGAAAATCATCATTAGCAAGGATGTGGTTTTTCATGAAGATGAATGTTGGAAATGGGGAAAAGCAAAGAAGAATGATATTTTGAAGTGGAAGGATGACGATGAGAGTGACACTAAAGAAGGAATAAAGAGAGCATTGAAGAATAAGGTAATGGTGTTGATACAAGAAACTCAAGTGACTTTGTTCTCCTTCTAGTGAATCACATGAGGATGATTCACCAATTCTGAATGAAGGGAGGGTAAGAATAGCACCATCTTGGATGGCAGACTATAATTTCAAGCAAAACTTAAGTTATTGATTGTTAGCCATCAATGGCAGAGAAGTTAGAACACATTAGTAAGGAAAAATTAAATTAATTATCACATTTGAATAACTATGATAATTAGACCCAAACTTAGTAGGTATATGTAAAAAAACACTCATAATAAATAGGAAAATTACTTTTTAAATGAATTCAGATTCAATCATTAGTCATTTTTTTGTCAAAAATTAATTTACAATGGTAGGTGCATATATAAATACTTTATCACTCAACCTACCTTATACCCATAGACATTTGATATATTAATTTTAAAATAAAAAATAATATTACACTTACATTTCTAGAATTTTACTATTACAACTTTCAAATCTTGTTTCAATGATTTAACATTGTCTTGCTAAAATTAAAGTATAACTCTTTTCTGTCAGTGATTGACAATCTTCGTCCTCATGACTATACTGCACTACTATTTTGAGGTCATTTTCCAAATTACTCGATATTAAAGTATCACTAGTCATTTCACCAAAAAAAAAAAAAGTATCACTAGTCAATTGCACCTTCACCTTCAATATTAAGTTATTGAATGTAATAAAAAAAAAAAATTAAGTTATTGAAGTAACACATTTGTTTAGCAAAAAGTGTAGGTAATTGATTTGAGTATGAATATTTAGGAACCCATATGACACAGGAATGTATACTAAAGTTGTCATCTATACATATATAGGTAATAGATTTTTTAAAATACAATACGAAGATGGAATTACATAGGTATATGGTGGTTAATCATAGGGCAAGAATATACAGTAGATTATTTACATGTGTTAGTACATATGAATATTAAGTTATTAATTAAGAATTGTCTCTTGTCTTTAGTAAAAAAAAAATAATAATAACGTATGTAAAAAAATCATAGTATATGGGAATTAATTAAGACAGGTGAGGACTAAGGTTTCTCAGGATTGAAAGTATGCAAATCCTGTTTCGTCTTAAGTTAAAAGAATATTTTTTTTAATATTTTACATTTTTATTCTCTTTATCATATCTCATTTTTATTTAAGAGTATTTTTATCATTTTACAAATATACTTTTTTCTTTCATTTGATTTTTTTTTCAATCAAACAAGGAAAAATAAATCTTTATTTTTCTTTCGTTCTATTTTCTTTCTTATCATTCAATTAAAAAATCATCTCATTTTCTTTTTCTTTTTTCCTTTTACTTTCTTTCTTTCTTTTTACTTTTTTTTTTCTTTAACCAACCATATTGTTGACTGTTGAGTTTGTAACTGATCAACGGTTACCAACCCATATTACTAGCCTTTTTTTTTTTTTTTTACGGTCATATTACTAGCCTCAGACACTAGACAGTGTCAAAAAAAAAAAAAAAAAAGTCTAAGACATAGAGAGTGAAAGGACAGCAGTTGTCGTCTGACGACCTTAATACCCAATTTGGTGCACTTTTGCCAAACTACTCTTCTAGATACGTCTCACCTCAGATTCAGAATGATCTAAGCTAGCAAAATCCTTTTGTAGATTGGTTTCTTCTAGTCACTCGATTTTTTTATGCGAATTTTTTGCCTAACAAGAGTAATATAAAAAATTTGTATTTATCTCTTTTGATAAATTGAGATATTTTAAAATTTAATAATCAATAAAAAAATAAGAATAAATGAACAGAGTCAATAAGAGCATGTGGACTTGTAAGTTCTAAGTATGAAAATTTAGGAGATTCTTATATTTTCAGTTCCGTGTACCCACCACTAAGTCATAAAAGTTCAAGTGCGAAAATAACAGAATTGAATTGAAATTCGAAGCAGATTTATTGGTTGAATAATGTTATATAAAGCCCTGCAAGCAGCATGGGTTACTACCATCGAATCAGATCACAGCTACAAATCAAATAATACAAGCAGAAGAAGATGGATGCCACTAGAATTTTGGCACAAGGAGTATTTGTGTTCCTTGTGATTACGTGTGTGGGCGCGGAGAGCGAGAGCGAGAGCGAGCCCGAGCCCAGTCCCAGAACCATTTTGGTTGGAGACACTCAAGGTTGGCAAGCCGGCACTAACTATACCGATTGGGCCATCCAAAATAGCCCCTTCCAGATTAATGACACACTGGGTAAGTACCACCATCAACATCAATTCAACTAGTTACTAGCAATTTTGCCAATATGATCATTAGTCAAAAGATCAAAATTATGGTGACAATATATTCCTAAATTTTGTAATTTCTTAATCAGTAATAAATTTTCTTGAGACATTTGATTAACATTCTTTATAGTGCAAGTAATTAACGATATAATATATATATGTATGGTTTTGGATGATTTTGGGAGGTGCAGTGTTCAAGTATCCAGGCAATTCGACGACGCTGGCTCAGAGCGTGTACTTACTACCAAACATGTGGAGCTACATAACGTGCGAATTCAAAGAGGCAAAGCTGTTGGGGAACGCAACTGAGGGTGATGGTGAGGGCTTTAAGGTTGAACTAAATCAATTGACACCTTACTACTTTGCCTCTGCGGAAGGCAACGCTTATGACTGCATTGCTGGTCTCTCCAAGTTCATTGCTGTCCCATCAACACGCTCTTAATTAAACCAAATCCTTTGCACCACCAAATTAAGTAATTTGCATCTGACACTATTGAATTCCAAAATTAAATAAATGGATCCGGGATCCTCATCAACCAAACAAACGCTGCTTTGTTTGGTTTGGTTTGTATGATGTTGTATTTTTGTTTCGTTTTAAATAAAACTGCATTTGGTTTTTTGGTTTACGCTCAATTATGTTCAGGGCTTCACTTTCAAAGCCTGTGACAATTTTTCTATTTGTTTAGGCTGGGTCTAAATTGAATTGAAAAGTCATACTTTGCGGCATATTGCAGGCCCATTTTGTTTCTTTGGTCTGACCAGCTATGGGCCACCCTTACCGTATGACACTGTCAGGGTGCAGACCTTGTCTGTTTTATAATTTGGTTGTTCATCGTTTGATAATTACATAATGACTCATACCATGTTCTCTGAAGACTTGTTCTTAACATGTTAATAATCAGTAAATTTTTCAGTTTATGATAATAATATTAAAACTCAGTTTATCCAGAAAGAAAGATATCAAAGTTAACACAAGGCATTAACATTTAAAATTTAAATCAAATTAAAATAGAAACTGTTTCGAACTTGGCCTAGTCTTGATCCAGTAATGCCCAATAGAATCCATATGATCACAAGCAAGCCCAACTTAATAAGCCTAATATGGAGTAACCTGCACATGGCTACAAGTCCCTGACAACCGGGAAATAATTCAAAGATTCCAACTACCAAATGGTACTTACCCTATCATAACCAAGATAATTACTTTATCATAACTTACCTTATTAAAAGGTGAGCTATAAAAGATAATAGAACTCCACATTCAATATACGCTTTTTACATTGGTCATGCTTATTAAGTGTTGGAGTCTTTGCAATCCGTCTTTCTTTCTCGAACCCTTTCAACTAAAAATGACTGCTTCTAAGGTAGGGATGCGCAGACTAACCTGGCCCGACCCAAAACCAAAAAAACCGAAAAAATAAAATTGCATTCGGGTGGGTTTGGATGGGTTAACAGGTCAATCGGGTTATAAATACGGTTTGGCACGAGTTAAAACGATTGGGTTCGGTGTGGATTTTTTGAATCATCGGTAACCGAACCCAACCGTGTGTGTTTGTTAAACATAAGTTTAGGACTTATCACTTAGGCCCATTAGTGTTTGGTCTCAAAGCCCAACTGCCTTTATACAAACATTCACAAAGTAACCCTCACATTTTCTCTCTGACTTGCACCGCTTCGCCTCTGCTCCGCACTCACCTCACCTCTCAATCTCAACAAACCCTCTCTGCACCGCTCCGCCTCCCACTCTGCCTCCGCCTCCGCCTTCGTTCTGACCTCTCAATCTCTCAACAGATACAGACCTCATAGGTACACTTCATCCTTTCTCTTTGATTTCGTTCACAGTTCTCAACATCTCTTTGCCTTATGATCGTCCGTGCGTGCTTCATTTACCTTCGATTTTGATACTTGTAGACAATGGCCAAGGCTGAGGGTTACCAATATTTGAACTTTTTGTTTTATTTTAGGGTTTTCATTTTTTTTAAACTGAAGGATTTGTTTGACTAATTAACATTGCAATTTTTTTAACACTTTTAGTTTCATTTTCAATGTATAGTACTGGATGGTAATTTAACAGTGACATTATTTGCAAATTCTTTCTTCAGAAAGCCACCATTATTTGCTTTGTGGCTGAAGATGCTTAGTTTCTTGATGTAAATAGAACTTTCTGGACTTATTTTTTTTTTAATTGTTATCATGAATTTGGCTTTTGGCAATTAGATGTTGTTGAGTCATAAGACGAATCAGGACCCTCAATTATTTTGATTTTATGAAAAACAAATATTAAGTAAAAATATTACGTCTTATAAATGCCAACAGACAAAAACGTTGTATCTGCGTCTATAAGATACAGATGATACGCAGACAAACACTTTAATCTGAAGAAGCATTTAAAGGCATAGTAAATGCACTATCGTTTTGTTATCTGTTTTGTAGGGAATGTTCATATAACATCTTCTTAGGATCTGTCGAAGTGCATAAAAGGGATTAGAAAGAAGAGTCAAAGTTTCTGAAGCTTCCCTTGCCTCAAAAGATGCGCTACAACTAGCAATAAGTACTTGTTTGAGCAAGCGATGTGACCACTGCAGCAGAAGGATTTGGAGTATATCTCAAGAAAGATAAGCATAATGTTTTATCAGCTCAGAATGACTAGTTGGTGACAAGCATTTAATGCTCGCATTAAATGCCCCTCAACCACCCTCCTTCAGACGATGGTCAGACGCAAGAAAGAAGAGTGTTTAGAGACAATGGTTACTTCCTCAGCAAGTCTATATATAGAAGAAGATTTGAAGTGTTGAATATAGAACAACACATGAACTGAATTCAAAATTCAAGCATTCTTTCAAGCCTTCATTCTTTCTTTTGTAAAAATTCTCTTTGTAAAAGCTCTCAAATCACCTTGTGTATCCTGAGAGAAAAAGACTTGGCTCTTAATCTTGTATATCCATTTGTAAGACGATAGCCAAAAGTCTATGCGCCCTTTTCTCAAACAAATCTTGTGATTTGTTTTAGAGCCAGAAGTTGCAGTGAAGAATACTTGCAACTTGAAAAAGTTAGTGGAACTTGGTGGTTTGCCAAGAATTGGACGTGTCTCAGGGTGAGACGAACCAGTATAAAATTTCTGTGTTATTTTTCCTGCTCTTCTATTATCTGTAACTGCTTGAATTGACTTTGTCTTGTAATTTAAATTTGTCTTTCTTAAAAAGGGTTTTTCATCTGTGTAGTATCGTCTGTAAAAAGGTTTTCTTCAAAAATGATATCTTTTGTTCAATAGACGATACAAGTTGTTTATAAAAAGTTTGCGAAAATTTTTATAAATCACAATTCAACCCCCCTTCTTGTGAGTTTTGCGTTTACAGTTTGGTATCAGAGCTCAGCCTCTAAGGGTTGAGCACCTAACCGTGTCTAGAGGAAAATATCCAGATGGTCAATCACGACAATCAGTTCATTCCTGAGGGAGCCTCTCTAACAAGGCCTCCAGCCTTTCTTGGAGATGACTATCCCTACTGAAAAGATCGCATGGAGATGTACATCAAGTCCAACCAGTATCAACTATGGAACATCATCATAAATGGAGATATTCATATTACAAGGCCTGAGGATCAATGGACTCAAGATGACTACAACATCCTTTAACTCAACAACAAAGCTAGATATACTCTGACCTGTGCTTTAGCCAGAAATGAGTATAAGAAGGTGCGTAGACTAAAGTCGGCCAAGGAGATTTGGGATTCTCTCTGCACCAACTATGAAGGAACATAAGATGTTCAACTGAGAAAAGCTGCCACTTTGACTAAACACTATGAGAGTTTCTCCATGAAAGAAGGAGAAAGTGTCGATGACATGTTTGGGAGACTTCAGGTTCTTCTCTCAGACCTGGAATCTCTTGGGCACACGTACACTAAAGCTCAGGTAAATCTGAAGATTCTTGACAGCATGCCCAAAGTGTAGGAACCCAAGACCACAGCTATCGAAGAAGCAAGGAACATGAGAACCTTGTCTTGGGATGAGTTGCTGGGAGTTCTATGTGTGCATGAAGTGCACCTGCAGAACCGAGACCAACTACCTACAAACAACACTATCAAATCCGTTGTCTTCAAGGTTGGTGAAACCAGCACCATTAAAGAAGAAAAGATAAGAGCCCCCAAGGCTCTGAAAGTTCAAACATAAGAATCAGACGAAAGCTCTGCCGGATCTACAGGTGATGAGGTTGTCCTCATGGCAAGAAAATTCAAGCAGATGCTGAAGAAGAAGAAGAACAACAACAAATTCAGACAATCCTCCAGGAAAAAGGATTCCAGATTCAAAAAGAAAGATAAGGAGGATAGTCAAGAGATCATCTGCTTCGAATGCAGAAAACCAGGACATAAGAAGTCTGAATGTCTGCGGTTAAAGAAAAAGAAGTCCTATAGTGACAAGAAAAAGAAGAAAAGTCTGATGGTCACATGGGACGACTCAGACAGTGAGCAAAACAGCAGCTCAGACAATGAACAAGCAAATATCTGTCTGATGGCAGAGACAGAAGAAAAAGTTGAGGTAAAAACTTGTTCTGAATCTGAAAGCTCATCCGGTTCTTCATCAGACGATGAAGAAGAGATGCCTTATGACGTTTTACTTCAAAACTGTCATATGATCTCTCAGCAATGTAAAAAATTTAAAAAAAACTCAAGCAATCTATTTGTGAAATAGAATTGCTGAAGAAATCAAATGCAAAACTAGAAGAAAAAGTCAAGACTCTGGAAGAGAGCCTAAGTCAAACCAGTACCCCAAGTCAAACAGACGATTCACCCATAGTTGAAAAACTAAGGGAATAAGTAGCCTGTTTAACTAAGGACTTTGGGAAGTTTCTGGAGAGCTCTAACACTCTCACTATGCTTTTAAAATATCATCAACATCCCCATGATAAATCTGGTTTTGGCTTAAAAAAAGATGCATATGCTTCTACTCAGTCTGATCCAGACAAATGTGACTTCTGTGGAAAATATGGGCACTCCAAGTTCAGATGCATACATAAGAAGAAGCAAATGTCTAAGGGCACTAATGCCGCTGGACCCAAAAAGATTTGGGTACCAAAGTCTCAGATTATTCCTATTTCAGATATCCTTGGTAGGAAAAGGCAAGGGTTTGAGCAGGTACCTGGACAGTGGTTGCTCACGACACATGACGGGAGAAAGGTCTATGTTCCTAGACCTAAAGCCGGTTGAAGGTGGAGCAGTTGCCTTTGGAGGCATGGGAAAAGGACGCATCACAGGCATAGGTAAAGTTGGTATGTCCTTCCTAACCTCCATAGACAACGTCCTATATGTTGAAGATCTGAGGTATAACCTACTGAGCATAAGTCAACAATGTGATAATGGTTATATAGTCTCCTTCAACAAGGACAGATGTATAGTCAAAATAGATGATGGTAAGTCTGTCTTTTCTGTTAGACGACACAACAATCTGTATGAAATTGATTTTATAGATCTTAGAAAGCAGAAGGTAACATGTCCGCTATCTAGAGAAGATGAAAGATGGATTTAGCATAAAAAGCTTGGGCACGTGAATCTGAAACACGTTTCAAAAATTTTGAAAAAGGGTTTAGTAAGAGGATTGCCTGAGATTTCTTGAAAAATCCATCTTCTCTGTGAAGCATGTCAAAAGGGGAAACAGATTAAAACTTCTTTTAAATCTAAAAATGTTGTTTCCACCTCCAGACCGTTGCAACTCTTGCATATGAATTTATTTGGTCCTACTAGAACGTTGAGTCTGGGCGGGAAGAAATATGGCTTAGTTATTGTAGATGACTATTCAAGATATACATGGGTATACTTCCTAAGCCATAAACATGAGTCTTTCAAGGTCTTTGAAATATTTTGTAAACAAGTTCAAAATGAAAAGGGCTTTTGCATCTCTAGCATCAGAAGTGATCATGGAACTGAATTTGAAAATGCTGAGTTCAAATCTTTCTGCGAGAAGAATGGAATTTTCCACAACTTCTCTTCACCGAGAACACCTCAGCAAAATGGGGTAGTTGAAAGGAAAAATCAAACTCTGCAAGAGATGGCTAGAACCATGCTCTGTGAGAACTCTCTTCCTAAACATTTCTAGGCAAAGGTTGTAAACACTGCTTGTTATGTTCAAAACAGAGTATTGATCAGACCTATGATTGAAAAGACTCCCTATGAACTATGGAAAGGAAGAAGACCCAACATTGCTTACTTTCATCCTTTCGGATGTGAGTGTTACATCTTAAACACCAAAGATCAATTGGGAAAATTTGATTCTAAGGTGGATAAAGGTGTCTTTTTAGGATATTTTGATACATCTAAGGCTTATAGAGTTTTCAATACAAGGACCTTAGTTGTAGAAGAATCTATCCATGTTAAGTTCAATGATGGACTAACATCTAATAGGAGACTATCAGATCTTGAGGATGATTTTGCAAATATGCAGATAGGTCCGTCTGCAGCACCAAAGTCAGACGAAATTCAACCCTCTCAGGAAATTCTTTCTCAGATTGAAGGAGCGTCTGACTCTCAACCACAGACAAGAGACTGGAAATTCATAACTTATCATCCACAAGATCAAATCATAGGAGATCAGAAAGAAGGCGTAAAGACCAGATCATCCTTCAGAGATCAAGCATCATACGCTTTCGTCTCAGAAATAAAGCCAAAAACAATAGACGAAGCCCTGACAGGCGATGACTGGATCTTAGCCATGGAAGAAGAATTGAACCAGTTTACCAGAAATGACATCTGGACCCTAGTCCCCAAACCAAAGAACAAAAGCATCATTGGAACAAGATGGTCTTTATAAATAAACTGGATGAGCAAGGAAAAGTGGTAAGAAACAAAGCTAGATTAGTAGCTCAAGGCTATAATCAGCAGGAAGGTATAGACTTCACCGAAACCTTTGCTCCTGTAGCTAGATTAGAAGCTATAAGAATCATGCTTGCATTTGCTGCTCATAAAAACATTAAGCTTTTTCAAATGGATGTTAAGAGTGCCTTTTTAAATGGTTTTATCGAAGAGGAAGTTTATTTTAAACAACCTCCTGGTTTTGAAGATCCCACTCTTACAGATCATGTCTTTAAACTCAAGAAGGCTCTGTATGGTCTGAAACAAGCACCTTGTGCTTGGTATGACAGATTGAGCTCTTTTCTTTTAGAAAATGATTTTATGAGAGGCAAAGTAGATACTACTCTTTTCAGAAGAGAAGTTGGCAAAGATTTCATTATAGTTCAAATTTATGTTGATGATATTATCTTTGGAGCTACTAATGAATCTCTTTGCAAGGATTTTTCTGATATGATGAAAAGCGAGTTTGAAATGAGTATGATGGGAGAACTTAAGTTCTGCTTAGGACTTCAGTCAAACAAGATAGTAAGGGAATCTACGTTCATCAGTAGAAATATATAAGGGAGCTTCTTAAGAAATTCAAAATGGAAGATGTTAAACCAATGAAAACACCTATGCATGCTTCCAGTCCCTTGAGCAAAGACGAATCAGGTAAACCAATAGATCAGACGATCTACAGAGGTATGATTAGATCACTTCTTTATCTTACAACCAGTAGACCTGATATTATGCATAGCGTCTGTCTGTGCGCTAGATTTCAATCAGATCCTACAGAGTGTCATCTTAAAGCTGTTAAAAAGATCTTTCATTATCTAGTGGGAACCACTAACCTTAGTCTGTTCTATAAGAAAAATCAAGATTTTAGGTTAGTAGGATATCGCGAAGCAGACTATGCAGGAGACAGAGTTAAACAAAAAAGCACAAGTGGAGGATGTCACTTTATAGGACCCTGCCTCATCTTGTGGGCAAGCAAGAAGCAGAACTCAATCGTGTTATCTACTGCAGAAGCAGAATATGTGTCTGCTGCAAGTTGCTGCTCACAACTGCTATGGGTAAAATATTAGTTAGAAGATTACTCTAGTTTTGAAAACAATATACCTGTATATTGTGACAATACTAGTGCAATCAATTTATCAAAAAATCCCATACAATATTCTGAGGCAAAGCATATTGAAATCAGATATCATTTAATTCGTGATTATGTTCAAAAAGGTGTTTTCGATATTAAGTTTGTAGATACAGATCACCAATGGGTTGATATCTTTACAAAACCTTTGTCTGGAGAATGTTTCATCTGTATTAGAAATCATCTGCATATGCACATACTTTCAGATTAATGTTTGCATTCATCAGACAATACCCTTCGTCTTATTTTCTTCATTAATCTGTTGAAACTAATGTGTGTTCAAGTGTACAGATGTTAGAGTGCCCACGTTCACAACGGTTATAAGTCCTTTTGTTTTTACTCAAAACGTGCGCCGCCCTTTTCGCCATGATGAGACAGTTTTCGAAAAGTTTTTAATGTTTTTAAATCACTCTTTTTATGACGTTCTCTCTCATCTTCTCTTGTATAAAAGGACGAAGTGCCTAAAGAAGAAGGTTCCTTTGATCTTTCTAATCTCTCTGAAACCCTCTAAGTTTCTCAAAGACTTCAAAGATCAAAACTTTCTCATTTTCTCTTTTCTAAAACCTAACCTTCTATGAACAATGGCACCAAGGAAACAAGTTCCATCCTCTGCTACTCCTCTCATCCGCAACATGGACGAAGCCACTACAACCTTTCTAGAAGAGCTTTTCATTCCTGGAAAGTGGGCGAACCTAAAGGAGTTGGCAAAGGAAGGCTTTGATGTTCTGGACATGTTTACCAGAGTTGGGTGGACTAACTTCGTTGGAAAACACAACGTCTGGTACCATGGTCCATATGCTCTTTTCTAGGGGACGGCCAAGATGGAGGATGACCAATGCATCAAGGGGACGATTGATCAGACATCAGTAGAGATCAGCCCTGCAGCCATAGCTAAGGCTATTGGTTGTGCTGAAGAGGGTTTGGTCTTCGACAAAGACTGGGAGAAGACCATCACCCAGGAGACGGTGGACAAACTTCTATGATGGGGTGAGACCTGCAGACGAAGACCCCAAGAAGAGAGCTGCTGCCATGAAGATCTTTCTTCGATCTGCCAACATGACCCACATCTGCAGACTCCTTCACAACATGCTCTTCAACATCGTGCTCCCAAGGACAGGGTCAAGGGACCACGTGAGTGAAAGAGACAGATTCTGCATCTACAACATCGTTATAAGAGAGAAGATCAATCTCCCAGATTTGATCTTCTATCATCTGGAGCAGACCTTCAAAGACAGATTCTCCATGAAGAAGCAGAAAAACCTTATTCCTTATTGCATGTTGTTCACTCAACTAATGAGGGATGCTGGTGTTGATCTAACGGAGTTTAAAGCTTCTGGCGGACCCACACAGGTGACAGGAACCACTTTTGTGAGGATGGATATCGCTCACAAGTTCCCTGAATAGGTAAAGAAGTAGGGAATCAAGGTGAAGAAGGAGCCCAAGGAGGAATCGTCTGACGAACCTGCGTCTGTCGCAAAGACACTACCCCAGCCCAAACCTACACAGACCAAACCAACCACCAAACGCACCCAACCTCCATCCTCAGACCAACCCAAAAAGACCAAACAACAACCATCTTTAGACCCTCCCTCATCTCTAAAGAGAAAGATTTCATACGCACCATCTGAACAAATCCCTGAACCTCCACTCAAAAAGCCTTTCACCAGAACCACTAAAATCCGCATCATCACCAAAGCCAAACTCACCACCTTACCAGAATCCTAACCTGAACCTGAACCTTCACCTTCCCAAAACCAAGAATCAGATGTTGAGATTCTTGATGCACCCCTCTCTAAACCCCAAACCTCTTTCCAAACCCAAGCCTGCACCCAAGCCTAAACCTTCATCTTTTCCTCCACCAGTTGACAAAAAGGAAGCAGCAGCCATCAGAAAAGCTCAGGAGCTGTCAAGAAAGGAAGCTTCTAAAAAGGCTAAGCTAGACAAAAGCCTTAAGGAAAAAGAGCATATTGAACTAGAACAATCTGTGGTAGAGTTTGTTAAGACTTTATCAGCTGAAGAACAAAAGAGGAAGGATGCTGAAGAAGTCTTGGCTCCTGCAGACACTGCTGAAGAAGAAGAGGCAATGGAAGAAGTTGTTCTTGAGTCTATTAAGACTCTTTCTGAAGAAGAACAAAAGCAAGCAGCCATGGAAGATCTTGGGAGAATTGAATCTGCCCTGATTCAAACTGCTGAGATAGCATCTGCTGAAATGGCCAATAAGCAAATAGAGCTTCAGACGCTCACAATAGACGACGACGCAGATGACGTTGAAATAGAAGAACTGAATGAAGCACTTCTTCAATCTGCTTTGGAGGCAAGCGCCCAAGGTCTAGATATTGGAGAAGACCTTGTTGAAACTGATGACTCGGGTCCTCGCGCCATCTACAGACCAATCACTGAAGAGGATGAAAGAAAGGTAGATGAGTACCTGGCACTGTCTGCAGAGGATCGCACTACCAAACAAATGGCCATTTATGGTGGTACATCGTCTGTATCCATAAATGAACTTCAGACTCAGACTGATGAAGACATGCAGACTCAGACTGAAGATGAATTGTTCATATGAAGAAGGTATGCTGCTAAAGCCACACTCTCTCTCTGGGGTACATTTATGGAAGTCTAGCTCTGGACCTTGCTTCAAAGTATAGAGGCTATGACTGGATCATCCGGAGAAGCCCCAACATTCCACTTCCTTCGATACAACCACCAACAGACCCAAACATTAACGTCAGATACTACCGTGGATGGAAGCGACCCATAGTCAATGAATGGGAACACTGCAATAGGGAATGAAGGAGGAAGGGAATCTGCACTAATGAGGATCAAGCCTTCCTACTTGATTCCATCAACTTTGTAGAGTTGTGGAAGAAAGGTGTTCCTAGGATTGATCCCTTCAATCTTCCCAACTTTGAAGTTCTTCCAGAAGAAGAAATATCTGCTCTTTCATGCTATAAGAAGGAACCTCAATTCAGAATCTTTCCTCCTCGACAGACAGCAGCACCAGACCCAAACTCCATTATCTTCGAGCATAATTCGCGTGGCAGATGCAGCTATCCACCTAGAGCCTCAATCTGGAGAAGGCTCTCAGTGCTCACTAATGAGGTACCTTTTTATGAGCCTGTCAACCTTCAACAGATGATGGGTTCGCTAGCCTACCTCAATGTGATTCTCCCTTGGAATCATGCTGAGCCAGGCCATTCTGTCTATTCTGAAGATATTAACTTGGACGATCCAGAAGCAAGTCCAATTTTTCATCTGTGGGAATCTTCAGACTACTCTGCAGAGTTACATTTGAAGCTGCAGACGTATAAGGAGGAGATCAAGAAGAGGCAAAACTCCTTCAAACAGATCCAAAGACGAGCACAGACGTTGCTTCACTTCCTAGGCACACAATTCCACTGTGTGGCCTCAAATCAAACCCAATTCAAGCTTGCACTGGACAAGGTTATCCCAATCCTTCCTATCTTGAATTATAAGGGTAAGGAGAAGGCTGAAGATGAAGATGAAGCTCCTCAAAGAAACATTCGAGTGCGAAGAGGCAAACCCTTCAGACGGGAGATTGAAGCGATCTTTCAGAAATCAGCTGCTGAAAGAACGTCTGAAGACTTAAAAACCATCAGACGTGTACGAAAGTTTGATGCTTTATGCTCTGGTCTGGAACTTGAAGACAAGCCTCCTGCAAATGGGTATCATCTGAAGATAGGAAATGTTATCAATGCCGCGGACATCAGGCTTTCCCATCTTCATCTGACCCTTCCGACATCATGCCCTGGAAGTCCACCTTCTACTATCCATCTGATAGGGACTTCTCCATTGTGGTGCAGCTGCCATATTCCACCTTCTTCTTCTCCATGCTTATTCTGGGCTTTATGCAAGAACCAGAAGATGATCTGATGACCATTGAACCATTTAGACCTCCCATCTCTGAAGAAGAAGTCCATGATCTGTATGCCGAACTCTGGGCAACCATAAAAGCTCTGCGTCAAGCTTTGGCAGATAAAAAAGCTCTCGAGGCTGAGCTCAAAAAGTGGATCAACATAGATGCCTTCTTCAAAGGACGCCGTCGCAGACGCACTCCTACTCCACCAGGATCCCCTATGGTGCTATCATCAGACTCTGACTCCGACACCTCTGACTTTGATGGTCCCATTCCTGGGGAACCAGATTTTGCTGATCGCCATGCAAAAGGGGGAGAAGGAAAGAGTAAAAAGAAATGAAGATAAAGCTACGGGGGAGCTACATCAAAAGAGGAGGCTAAGAAAAAGGAAGAGTATTTTTTTTTCATCTGTATAAACACATCATCTTGATGTGAAAACTCTTTCAATAAGACAAGTTATTTGGTTACTCATCAAACCTAAGTCTTCTTTTCTCTCTATTTAAATTCTATGCTTATAGTTAATATTTTCTGTAGCTTGGATACATCTTTTTACAGTATTTGCTTGGCATCATCAAAAAGGGGGAGATTGTTGAGTCATAAGACGAATCAGGACTCTCAATTATTTTGATTTTATGCAAAACAAATATTAAGTAAATAGATTGCGTCTTATAAATGCCAACAGACGAAAACGTTGTATATGCGTCTGTAAGATACAGATGATACGCAGACAGAAGCTTTAGTCTGAAGAAGCATTTAAAGGCATAGTAAATGCATTATCGTTTTGTTATCTGTTTTGCAGGGAATATTCATCGAACATCCTCCTAGGATCTATCGAAGTGCATAAAAGGGATTAGAAAGAAGAGTCAAAGTTTCTAAAGCTTCCCTCGCCTCAAAAGACGCGCTACAACTAGCAATAAGTACTTGTCTGAGCAAGCGATGTAACCACTGTAGCAGAAGGATTTGGAGTATATCTCAAGAAAGATAAGCATAATGTTTTATCAACTCAGAATGACTAGTTGGTGACAAGCATTTAATGCTCGCATTAAATGCCCCTCAACCACCCTCCTTCAGACGATGGTCAGACGCAAGAAAGAAGAGTGTTTAGAGACAACGGTTACTTCCTCAGCAAGTCTATATATAGAAGAAGATTTGAAGTGTTGAATATAGAACAACACATGAACTGAATTCAAAATTCAAGCATTCTTTCAAGCCTTCATTCTTTCTTTTGTAAAAATTCTCTTTGTAAAAGCTCTCAAATCACCTTGTGTATCCTGAGAGAAAAAGACTTGGCTCTTAATCTTGTATATCCGTCTGTAAGACGATAGCCAAAAGTCTGTGTGCCCTTTTCTCAAACAAATCTTGTGATTTGTTTTAGAGCCAGAAGTGGCTTGGTAGTAAAGAATACTTGAGTTTTTAGCTTGGAGAGGCTAAGCGTGAAAAACTACTTGGGTGAGCCAGAAGTGGCAGTGAAGAATACTTGTAACTTGAAAAAGTTAGTGGAACTTGGTGGTTTGCCAAGAATTGGACGTAGTCTCGGGGTGAGACGAACTAGTATAAAATTTCTATGTTGTCTTTCCTGCTCTTCTATTTTCTGTAACTGCTTGAACTGACTTTGTGTTGTGATTAATATCTATTTTTCTTAAAAAAAAAAATTTCATTTGTGCAGTATCGTCTGTAAAAAGGTTTTCTACAAAAACTATATATTTTGTTCAACAGACGATACAAGCTGTTTATAACAAGTTTGCGAAATTTTTTATAAATCACAATTCAACCCCCCTTCTTGTGATTTTTGCCTTCACAGATGTGATAATCGTTAAATGATTGTCATTTTGCAATTTTTAATTCTTATCATTATTGGGATCCAAATAGAAGTTTCTGAATCTACAAGGTTTCTATGATATTTTTTTAGCATATATATATCTTACTGGAATATGAATTTGCCTTTATGGCATTTGGTATAATGATTTATCTTTTTTCAAATATTCACATTCAATTTTTATCTTTACAGGGTGTAGCTGTAGCGTTCAATTTTGGACTAATGTTGATGACAATGACGAATGGTGCAGTGATTCCAATTGCAAGAATATATTGAATGTCATTTGTTTTTTATAATGTCTCTTGTAAAATATATATTGCATTTTGAATTTCTTATTCATTTGTTGCCTTTTTTTATTTGTTTTATAATTTTGTAATATCTGTAAGTTTACTTTTGGGCCATTGCATTTGGATTTTAACATTGCATTTAGATTTTAAATGCGTAATTCAAAAATCATGATTCATTTTATAATTGAGTAAAAACAACAAAAATGCTTAGAAATTTAATGAGGTCCAAGTTTAACAAGGCGCGGTAATAATCTTGCATATGATGTTATAACTACTGGCTTAATTGAAGTAAAATACAAAAATGTTAATACAATTTAAAATGGGCCTAATTAACTTATGTTAAGAAGGATAAAAAGATCTTAAAAAATAGAAGAAGAAAAAACAAAAATTATATATATAAAAAGGGGTCAGAATTCAAATTGGGCCACATAAAAAAATTGTGGTCCACTTGGGCCCATAACCGCACCAACCCACCTGCTCAACCCGAGACCCGCCCAACCCAAAACCTGTCCAAACCGAGTATTTACTTAGGCGGGTTCGGTTCTATAAGTTGCAACCCGTTGGGTTCAGTCGGATAGGGCTTTTGGGCCCGAACCCGACTGACCCGACCCATTGCACACCCCTAGTCTAAGGTGGACCATGAAGGTAAGTGGTCTTTTGTGGACCATTATCACCTGCCTTCAGATTAATCTAGGTGTACAATTTTAGTGTACACCTTTCCACATCAAAACTTTGCCTTCCTTCCTTCTTCTATGTACTCTCCTTCCTGGAGTCTCCCACAACACCTCTGTCACTCTCCGACATGTGCAGCGGTCTCTGGTGATCTCTCCGGTGCCGACGACATAATTGTTCCACAACATAACACAAATAAAGACCATAATCAGATTAACCAATCAACACGAAATGCATACCAAGCTTTTTCCAATCAACTTCACTGTAACCAAATCGTCATAAAAATTAAGCTGGAATGAAAATATGGATTCAAAGATGAAATGACCACCTTCCATCTTCCATCTCTCTAAGTCCAAATCGTAGATTACAGATCTAGAAAAAATAGAGTTAAAAAAAATCAAATCTGAAACATAGATCCTTTTCCTCTTATTGGTGGTGCGTCGAACCAGATCCTGAACCCCAAACCACTATGTTGGCTTGAAGCAGTAGAAGGAAAGAAGGTGGTTGCCGACACATAATAGTGTGTAGCGTTACAACAATAGCACGGTGTCAGAGTCGCGATGACAGCAAAGCCGCTATGGCAAAGCTGCGATGTTGAAACTGCGATGGTAGAGCCTTGACGTTGGAGCAGCGGTGGTGGATCTGTGACGTCGGAACCGTAGTGGCGTTGATCTCACCTGTCGGAGTCGCGATGACGGGGAAGCCGCGACAGTGGATCTGTGACGTTGGAACCGTAGCGGCGTTGATCTTGAGAGGAGAGAAACTTGTCGAAGTCGCAATGACGGCGAAGGCGCAACGGCAGAACCGCGATGTCAGACTTGTGGTGGTGAAGCCACGACGTCGAAGCCACGGTGGTGGAGCCGTGACGTCGGAAATATGGTCGTGGAGATATAGAGAGGAGAGGGGCTATGCAGATTTGGCTCATCTGAGAGAGAGAGAGAGAGAGAGAGAGAGAGAGAGAGAGAGAGAGAGAGAAAGTATACTGTACAGAGGGTGCATCAATAATCAAATGAGGGTGAGATTAATCCGAGGGTTAAAAATTATGATTCACCATAAACCATTTGAGATGATGGCTCACCCTAGAAGCTGTCAAAATTTAAATCATAAGATAAAATAATATATATACCTCGTAACATATTTTTTTTGTGCACATTAGATAATATAAGAGCTTATCATACTTTTATCATATTTTTATCCAATTTTTATATGCTATAAAATATTTGAAACATGTGTGTTTCTTTCTCATCTTCTTTGCAATTTATTTATAAAATATTTTATGTTAATTGTGTCGTTGATCTATTGACTAATTTTTATCATTTGATAAGCAAAATAATGTATAAAAGTCAAAAAGGAAACTTAAAGATTATTTTTTTCTAAATTTTATAATTCGATACTATGTAATATACTTCAAACATAAGATAAAATAACATATATACTATCTTTTTTTTTTTTTTGTGCACATCAAACATTAAACAATATAAAAATTTATCATGCTTTTATCATATTCTTATCTAATTCTTATATATTATATTTTATCTTATCATTTTCACCAGACGATTCTTACGGTAATTTATTCAATAAATGTAAAATAAGAACATAATAATAACCGAGTAATAAGGATGACTCCAATACCAATTCTTAGATCCCTATGTTAAATACAGAGCATATTCAATATATATAATTGTCAATGGTCCTTGATACATAAGCATTTATATACATAATCATATAAATCTATAAATATAAACATCTTGTTGCCCTGGGTGATACTGGATTTGGATTCCTTAAGTAAGGTTTTGAGTTCAAGTCTTGTAGATAGAAAAAACGTAATTGGGATGGAAAAACCCACTAAAGATTACTAGTCAGGTTTTTCTACAAAAATTAGTCATCGACAAAACTGATAAATATTTCACACCAATAACATAGTAAATAAAAAATATAAATCTATAAATATAAGACCTTGGTCCATGATATGAAGAAATACAAAAGAGTAGAACGTGGAAGCTTACCTTCACGTGTAATCATACTATTCAGGTTTTGCTTCTCAAAATTTTGCTCAAAGCATCAAATACCTAGATCTCAAAACAAAGAGTGTTTAGAAAATAGAGAAAATTCTGTAAAAAAAAAAATAGAGAAAATGTTTCTTACTTTTGTCTCTTGTGGAAAAGTAAATGTGAATCGAATGGTACATCATAAACCTTTTTATAAGTAAGGTTAGAAAAGTCCTCATGAAATGCAAAGCAAAAGCTCCATAAAACAAAACTTGCAACGTTACTCTTTTGTCAAGTTTTGAAAATTGAAAATAAGTGCGTCACTTTTATTTTTCACGCATTTTATATTCCAACATTTATTAACTTTTAAGTAAACATTTTTACACGTAGATTGTTTTATTTTAAAATTATTTTTTCTGAAATTAATTTGTAAGATTAAGATTATTCCAATTAACAATACTCATCTTAGAGTTGCTGGAGATTGGAATCTTATATGGGATCTGAATGTACCCCATAAATGGCGTCTGCTCTTATGGCGTCTTGCTAGAAGTGTCCTCCCCTCACGTCTTCGTCTTAGATCAAAGGGTGTAAATTGTCCCACATATTGCTCTCTTTGTGAAAAGAGTTTGGAATCAGATTGGCACATTCTCCTCGATTGTGAGCATGCTTCTCATATTTGGCAGCTTGCTGGTCTATGGCAAAAAATTCAATCCCTGATAACTGATGCAGAAAGTTTTCATGATGCCATCTTCATTTTGTTGCAGCAGCTATCTCCGGATGAGAAAATTAAATTGGCAACAGGATTTTGGTGTATTTGGCGCAGAAGGAACGATAAAGTTTGGAACGATGTAATCCAAATTCCTCAAATTTCGCTCAGTCTAGCAAATGAGTATATCTCTCAATGGTTACAGCATCATTCGAAGCATATCAACATTAGTCACGTAGCCATCTCACGATCAGATGTATGGACCAAACCTGCTGTTGGTTTGTTGAAATGTAATGTAGACGCTGCATTGTTTAATGATTGTGGAAGTTTTGGTTCTGGCTGCTGCATTAGAGATAGTAATGGTCAGTTTGTCATAGCAAAGTCAAAGTGCTTAACAGGATTACCTGCTGTTTTCGAAGCTGAAGCTATAGCTCTCGCCAAAGCCTTATCATGGATAAAAAATATGAACTATCAGCATGTTATAGTGGAATCTGACTGCAAATTTGTTGTTGATAACCTATCACATGAAAGTTTGAATTTGACTGAATTCGGTAACATATTGAAGATTTGTAGACAACTACTTTCCTCACTTCAAAACGTAGCAGTGCTTTTTATTCGGAGACAAACCAATCAAGTAGCTCATTCTCTTGTAAGGACTTCTAGATTTCATACTTGTAACCATGTTTATGATTGTATCCCTCACTGTATTGAATCTCTTATTATGAATGAAATGATATAAGATGATTCTTCCTTTCAAAAAAAAAAAAAAAAGATTATTCCAATTAAGGTTATAAGCTTTGTAACAAAAAAAAAGAGAGAAGGTTATAAGCTTTTAAAAAAGGTTATAATCGCCTACTGAAACACGCGCTAAGTCAACCTTGGATTTAATCTCTTCGGATAGGATGGTTGCGCGTTTTTCTTCTTATTTTTACTGTTTTAATTGTGGAAAATTTAATCACTGCCGTGTCATTATTCCGTAAAAGTGGTGCAACGCTTCGTTTCATCATTACACTTACGCGTTATGAAGATTGAATATCTATATTTGGTGCTCAATTCGTGATATATGATACTTGCCCCGAAGCAAAGTCATCATTAAATGATGTTCATACTAACTAGGTTGGATAACTGAGGCAAGTTTGTGATATCAGAATTAATCAATGTACCAGAAAAGGAATCAAAATGAAAGACCAAAAGTTTTCTAGCTAATAGTGATATAATCATATTGTACATTAACGTTTTATCAATGATCAAATGCAACTTATGAGCAAATTAAATATGAGTAAACTATATGGACTGTAATCCATATGTTGACCCTGTCAATAACAAGGAAGCTCAACTAAACTTTGTATATTTGAATTGTAATCCATGTGACCCAGTCTTCAGGTGCAAGTTAAACCAACGGCACCTATAAGTATAACCCTAGCTATATAGCTTGCTGCGTTGTTAAATGCTTTTACGAAGTTTGTCTATTTTTAGGTAGAATAGTAGGGTCCATCATCAAATAATGAACCAGATGTCTATTCCAGATTCAAGAATATATGACCTTATACCTAAGCTTTTGGCTGCATATAATATATACACACACAAAGAGGGATAAAGTTATTTTAAGAGAAACTCTAAAATTATTTTCCATCATCATCATTGAGAAACTCTAAAAGAATTGCTTCCCAACATCATTATTTTTTTATGAAATCTAATGGCTATGAATAATTATTCGTTAGAATCATTATATTTTAAGAAAATAAATTATGAGAATAAAAGAATAACTCTTTTAGAGTTACATGATCCATCTTCTCTCTCTATGTATATATACATATATAATCTTTGTTATTACTAATATTTTTTATCTAAAGTGATAATAATTTTTAAAGCAAATAATTAAACTCCACCAAGTTTTCTTAAAAAAATATTTTTTGTATTTTAAAGCCATAATTAGCAAGTGCATCCGCTTAAAAAAAGTTGTTGAAGTTTAATTATGGCTCAATGCTTAGGATCTTTGATTTCCCGCCATAATTTATTTTCCTGTATTTGTTAGTTGACTCTGGAGTATCTTTTAATAGAGGTTTTTAATTTGGGGTTTGGCCCTATTTGTCCCGAAAAAAATAATCATAGCCTCAATATTTTTTTAAATATTTATCCTTGATCGTTATCGTGAACATTATTTGCTAAAATTTAAAGAAATATAGTAACCTGTAAAATCTAAAAGAATAAAAATAATAGAGCTAGAGGTGGATCATTAGCAAGTCAAGAGTTTAATTATTTTGAGTTTCGAAACGCTAACAAAAAGAGGGGGGAAGTCCATAAGCGCCCTTACTGTAATAGATTTTTTTTTTAAAAAAAGTTAAACATATTTTTAATCCCTATAAATATGAAAAAGTTCATTTTTAATCCTTTTGTTTTAAATTTTCGATTTTTAGTTCCTAATTTTATAAAATGTATCACAATTAAACTCAGTTATTGACTCTGCCAACTAGTATTAACGGTAATTTAATTTTTGACAGTAAAAAATTGTTACGAAATGTGTATTATGGATTACAAAATGTAAATGACTAAATGTGATGATTTTTAACCACCACAAAAATCACAATGCCACATATTACTTTCGTTCACCGCATCGTCAAAGGCAACAAGGATGTCAAAGTATATGACGTTGTGATTTTTGTGGTAGTTAAAAATCGTCACATTTTGTAGTCATTTTTGACCGCTAAAAAATAAATTATTGTTAATTATAGTTGACGAAATTAGTTATTGGATTCATTAATGATACATTTTATAAAATAAGAGACTAAAAATCAACAATTTAAAATAGAAGGACTAAAAACAAATTTTTCAATATTTACATACACTACAAATATGTTTAACCCAAAAGGGAAAAAAAATGGAAGGAAAAAGGGAGAATGGGACGCAAAATGTTAACTAATATGTTAAGCTTGGTTAAATAGAATATTCTGTTAGTATCCATGAAAACTTCTGTTATTGAATTGATACAAATTAGAATGTAGAATTTAGTCTTATTTAAATAAATTTTAAAGTAGTACGTAGAATCAATGTAATTTATTCTAAAATACCCATACATTACTCATCTGAGTTATTTCTTTTCTTATTTTAAATTATTCTTTTTGCATATACCAAATAAAGATTTTGCCACTCTATCCATTAAAATCCTAATTGGGATAGAATAACACAGACAAACAAACTCGATAGACAACAGGAAAAATTACATAGAGTTTTAGAAACATACTATTTTTTTATACACATTTGATTATTGATTAAAATTCATTAAAAATTACTCTCATAATAATTATTGTATAAGAAAAAAAATAAGTCTTAAAATAATTGTCATTTTAATTTTTCAATGTAATATTAATTATATTTTCCCACTTACTAATATATTCCTTGTAATATTAATGATGGACAACAAAATCTATAGGTGAATTAACAATGATAAAGTTAATTTTATAAAATTATTATTCGCTTTCATCTAATTATTAGTTTTTCTTGATTTATATAAAAAAAATCTAAAATGACAAATATTATGAGGTGATGGAAGTATAAAATAATGAATAAGACTTATAAATTAAGTAGATAAATCAACATAAATTTTAATCGATTATAAAAAGATATATTAAAATATAAATTACTAACGTTTCTCGGCATTATAAACTATAGTTATGAACCTGTAATTATCACCGGCACAATGCCTTGAGGAGCTTCGGTTCAGATAATTATTAAAGGATGAGCCTTTTCATTAATTTAAACAGAAATAAGGAGAATTAGAATTTATAATCAATATTTTAAGAATCGGATCAGTCATCGAACCATCCGAGATGTTGGATTAATGGATTATTGGTCGGATCGGTGGGTCACTGGTTAAACCGATTTGACTTGATATATATTAAAAAATTAAAAAATATAATATAACTAACATAATTTAATCATTTAACATTTCAAAATTTAAATTATTATCATTATAAAGTACCTAATATTCCAATTAAGAATAATAACCAATAATCATGACAATACAAGTCCATAAATAAGTTTCATACACAAACAAAATAAAATAAAAATTAAAACACGTAGTTTCAACACTTTTTTTTCAAAAAAAAAATTATATCACAATCCGGTTCAACCAAAGACCTGCCGGGTCACCGATTTTTTAAAAAATCGGCCGGTTCAACCCGGGTCGTACCGGATCAGATGCATTTCCAATTTTTTCATCAAATTGAACCGGTTAAGTCATCGAATTTCGGTTGGACCGATCGGTCCGGTCCTGTTCTTAAAATACTGTTTATAACAACAGAAAGCGTGTCTCGATAACGACAAACTCAGATTCTGTTCCTGTTTTTTTTTTTTTTTTTTTTTAGTATAATGTAGTACAGTATAGTCATTCACCATTCATTTCTCATTTCTTAAAACATTTATGTAGCAGTAGATTTGTTGAAGGTGTGGACTCAATAGGAAAATGTGAATTGGACTAGATGTATATCAATTATCGAACACAAAAGGTACTATGTCGTTAATAAGTTAGAATTAATTAGAAACAATTATATGTACTACTTCTGCTTGTTTTTATTTGTCGAACGTAGTTGATTCTCGCCCAACCCCTTCCAGGTCTGCTCCGGTAACAAAAATAAATGCAATTAAGTTGAAATATAAATATTAAGGCAAAAAATCACTTTAATATCTACTGTTTCGCTACCATGTTGCGTTCTATCACCTGACCAGTTCCCAGCTTCTACAATCAATATTCATCTTTAAATATTCGACTCAGTGAGTTGGCAAGTGAAGCCAAATTCACAAACACTTACGTTAAACAAAAGTCTCCATATATAAGAAAATAACGAAATGCCTGATAGAGTGGTGTTTCTAAATTCTAATAAGAAAAAAGAGTCACTAGAAAACGAAAATTGTTATTAACAGCAGAAACCAAAAGGGTTTGTTTAATTCCCTGATCCGATTCCAAAGTTCAGTAAGGCAAAATCAAATTGCAGAATAATTTACCTAAAGAAAAAAAAAAAGACATAAAAATAATTATGCTTATGATTCATTTACTGAGAACCCGAGTTATCAGAAAAATTGGAAGACACATACTCCCTCACTTCCCTCGCGATGACATCCCTCATCATATCCCAAAACCCCGCTGGCGCACTCTCCGGCGGGGCCCGGTGGTCCGGCACGGCGCCCTCGGTCACAGCGGCATTAGCAATACCGGGAGGAGCGAGAGTCAACGCGGTCAACGGGTCATCCTCGAAGTGGCGAGAAGGAGCGGAAGAAGAAGCACCTGCTTCGTTGTTGGCGTTAACGTTAATGACCTTGGCTCTGCGCTTGAGCGTGGAGTTCCAGTGGTTCTTAACGGCGTTATCGGTTCGGCCCGGTAGTAATCGGGCTATGGTGGCCCACCTGTTACCGTACTGGGCGTGGGCCGCGATGATGGTGTCGTCCTCT
The DNA here is from genome assembly GCA_026413185.1 of Pueraria montana var. lobata. Taxonomy (NCBI): domain Eukaryota; kingdom Viridiplantae; phylum Streptophyta; class Magnoliopsida; order Fabales; family Fabaceae; genus Pueraria; species Pueraria montana. Next base: position 6,383,170 of record CM048652.1, read on the forward strand.
TGGGCCGAGAAGGGTCTGTGCTCGACGGCGGGGCTCAGCTGGTTGCACCACCGGAGCCGGCACGACTTGCCGGACCTGCCCTTAATGTAGCGGCTGATGAGGGACCAGTTCCGGGGCCCATATTTCTCGACGAGTCGGGTCAGGATCCGATCCTCTTCTGCGCTCCATGGGCCTTTGATTCTGTCGGGGTTGTTGGGGTTCCTATGGTTGGACTCGGAAGAGCAACAGTCAGAGGAAGAGGAAGTGGAGGAGGAGCTTCTGTTCATTGCTTCCATTAATTCTGTTGAGAGACTTAGGAGGGGAATGTATTATGTAGTACTAATGGGACAAAGGAGGGAGTGTTGTTCACTTGATTGGGTTTATATATGTGGGGAGAGTGATGAGTTAAAGGTGCATGCAGCGTAGAATTATAATTAATGAATGAGATGTAGAGACAAGGAGTACTTCCAGGAAACTGGGCTTATGTATAGTTGGTGGGTGTGGGGGGTCTAACTACTATGACTCTTGAGATGCGATTTGTTTTTGGTTTTGTTTTTGTTTTTGTTTTGAATTGATGTCCATCTGCTTGTGAGACCGAGCTTTCTGGCTGGCACACTCTGATCCTCCTTTGTCTTCCTTCTTTTCTTTGACCATTTTGTCCTCTTTGAAATTTCCTCACCACCTTCATTTTACATTACTTTATTACTAGTATTATTTTTGGCACCTATTGGTTTTGCTTCCATACATCGCGTTCGCGTCTAATGAATGATATAATACTAGTATGGCTCCAAGCTTTGTTATTCTTATTACTATTATTCTAGTTATTAATTATTCTGACATCTTCTCCTTACTAATTTGGCACTTTGTAATTCATAACAGTTAGCCTGTATTTAGGTATCCTCAGGTTAGAATAAGAAACAGATTATTCCACTTCACACGTATATAGTACAAATAAACATTCCAAATTTAGAGTGACTATACCATTGGAAGAAACACCTCCCTCCCCACCACCCTAATCAACAGCTGTAGAGAGGAGACAGTATAATAGAGTTATTATTATCATTCATAACTAAATTTATACATTTTAGTTTTCCTTTCCTTTCATTTTTATCTTTTTCTTCTTCCATTTCTTTTTTTAAAATTTCTTATCACGTAATTTATTACATTTATTATATTTTCTTTTTTCTATTTATTTCTCTTTTCCTTCCATAATTTCCTTACATACACCAAAAAAATAGAGTGTAAATATATTCGTTTTCCCATTATTATTATTATTATTATTATTATTATTATTATAGTTTCACTTATGTTGCATTTTTTTCTTATATCTCTCTTACACTATGTTTAGTACAGTAAAAAATTGGGAGAAAGGAAAGATAGCAAAACCATCTTCTTTCCTTAGTTCGATTACTTAAAATGAGGAGGAAAATGATTAAAAAACAAATGAAATTCACATGTTTAGCTTTCTTTCTAAAATGAGAAAGGAATGTTGTCTTATTTATTTAAATGACTAAAATGCTCTCTTTTTTTATATATTTTCTTTTTTTATCAGAGATATTTTTGTCATTTACATACATATATACTTAACTCTTTTTTTTTTCTTTTCTACAAAAATAACTTATAAAATCGTCTCATTTTCCAAAAAAATTTCTTTAAATCAAACATATCATTGATTTCTCATCACATCATTCATTACATCTATTACTTTTTTTTTATTTTCCTATTATTTTTTACCTATATACCCTAAAAATAGGATATATATTCGCATTTTCCCATTATATATAATATATGGTGGGTTTGTGTAGAGAGGAGGGTAGGCACATTAAGCTAGAAATAAAAGAGGGTATCAATTATAAAATCATTCTCGTACTGATGAATAAATAGGGTATGGAAATTGGGATGGTAACTGGATATAATAATAATATTATTAGGGGCGCAAGTAGTTAATTTAATTGGGGTTTGTTGGGTGCGTTTAAAACATGACATGACAGGGAAAGTCGAGCTGTTTAACACACAACAAACGTTTTTTTAAAATGTAAATATATATAGTAGAATACAAAGATTACTAAAAAGAGAGCAAGTGGGGTCGAAAGCCTTTTTGACTACTTTTCTTTGCCGGACATACAGATACAGCTGTAATGTAAAAGTAAAACTCATCTTCTCTCCTCTCAACTCAACTCTATCTATAAGCAACCAATTATCAGAGGAGTGCAAGTGCGGTGCAGCAATCAGTTAAGCTATGCAAAAGCAAAATCTTGGTTATGATATTTGAACCAAAACCATATAGAATAACGAATAAATAAACGACTTCAGAGATGACTTCAACGTCCTCCACGTAGGAAGGCCCCACTCCAGCCTGTAAGAATCTCACGTGATTCAAATTGAATCCCTTTGACTTTTTTGGCTCTAAATCTACCATTAGTCCGGGCCCCACATTTTCTCCTAGAGCGTGACCTTACACAACACAACAACTTCAATGAATCCACCCGTAACCAATTCCCACGTCCATCTTCGGTTAAGTTAAGCACCTATTCATATTTCTAGATAGTAACAATCTTAGATACTTTTAGATTTAATAGCACTTTAAATCTTTTTATTAGTATTTAAATTTGATTTTGTTTTTTCTTGTATGTGAATTTGATTCTACGCTTTACTCTTGTTACCAAATAAAAAATTGATTCTATGCTATTTTAATTACAAAACTTTGGTTTTTGATTGATTTTAAGGTGGACTACTAACATGGATACTCCACCTTACACTATTACTAATAGTTATTAGATTAATTAGTGTGATAAAATGTGTCCTGCATGAATGATAAGATTATAATCTATAATTTTTTATATTATTTATAATTTTTTAAAATGTTGTATATTGTTATATTAAAAAGGCTAAAATATATTTTAGGTCCCTAATAAATCAGTGAATTTTGTTTTAGGTCCCTAATAAATAAAAAAATTGCGTTAGATCCCTGATATATTAAAAATTTTGTTTTAGATCTCTGCCGTCAGTTGAGTGAAGATGTGGCCATTAAAAATTTTAAAATGCGATTTTTGGCGGTTTCTAAAACCACCAGTATTCATTTAACAATTTAAATTACAATTTCTGGCAGTTTTTAGCGGCTAGAATCAATTAAAAAGGCTAAAATATGTTTTAGGTCCCTAATAAATTAGTAAATTTTGTTTTAGGTCCCTAATAAAAGAAATTCTTTGCGTTAGATCTCTGATATATTAAATTTTTTGTTTTGGGCCCCTACCTTCAATTAAGTGATGACGTGGTCGTTAAAAATTTTAAAATACGATTTTTGGTAGTTTTTAAAACAACCAGTAGTCATTTAACAATTTAAATTACAATTTCTTACGGCTAAAAACTGTCATAATCAATTAAAGCAAAAAAAAGATAAAAAAAATTCTGAAACTTATACACCTTCCCATTATCAACTTATACACCGAACCATATCTGAAACTCAAATATGAACCTTATACATTAGATCCAGATTTATCCAAGCAAAACATAAAACCAAAATAACTCAACCAAGATAAAATTAAAAAAAAAAGAGTCAGAAATAAACATTTATCCATTAGATCTATACACACATGAACGAACATTTATCCATTAGATCTATACACCCAATATTTATACACCCAATGGACGTGATTTTGTGAAATTGGATTTTGGTTAAATATGAGTTTGAAGTGATTTATGTTTTTGAAATTTTCATCTTTTGCATCGTTGCTTCGTTCAATCTAGGATTCGAAAGGCAAGGTGGTGTTTTTGTTGCCTGTTGTTGTGCGTTAATTTGTGCATGAATTTGATCCAAGTATAGCAATTTCTGGCAATTTTTAGCCGCTAGAAATCGCATTTTAAAATTTTTAGCAGTCACATCATCACTTAACTGACGGCAGGGACCAAAAATAAAATTTTTAATATATCAGAAATCTAACGCAAAAAAAAATTATTATGGACCTAAAACAAAATTCGCTAATTTATTAGGGACCTAAAACATATTTTAGCCTTTTTAATTGATTCTAGCCGCTAAAAACTGCCAGAAATTGTAATTTAAATTGTTAAATGAATACTAGCGATTTTAGAAATCGCCAGAAATCGCATTTTAAAATTTTTAACAGCCACGTTATCACTTAATTGACGGCAGGGACCTAAAACAAAATTTTTAATATATCAGGGATCTAACGCAAAAAAAAATTATTAGGGACCTAAAACAAAATTATTTGTTTTGCATTTAATCACAATTTTGTTATATTAAAAAATATTTATTATTTTCTTTAACTTTATCTTTTTATATCTACATTGTCTTCTCCAAATGATGTAATAGAAATATCAAAGCATAACCCACTAGGGTCGACGGTTGGCCTAATGGTGGAAGGTTTGGATAATATGTGACAAAATATATAAAAATGTTTCTAATGCATGTCCATTTACATATGTTAAATTTTTTAAATCCTTTTAACTATTTAAAAAATGGTTTATACTTTATAGGTTAAGTTAATCTGTAGGTCTCTGTACTATTCGATAATTTTTAATTAGGTCCCTGAACTATTTTTTTTTCAATTGAATCCCTGAACTTTTATTTATTTTTTAATTAGGTCCCTGCCGTTAACTACTGTTAGCTCCATTAACAGCAGGGACCTAATTAAAAAATAAATAGAAGTTCAGGGACCCAATTGAAAAAATTGTTTAGGGACCTAATTAAATTTTTTTAAATAGTTTAAGGACCTATTGAGTAATTCTCAAATTCTACCCATGTTGAGTCATAAGACGAATCAGGACCCTCAATTATTTTGATTATATGCAAAACAAATATTAAGTAAAAAGATTGCGTCTTATAAATGCCAACAGACGAAAACGTTGTATCTACGTCTGTAAGATACAGATGATACGCAGACAGATGCTTTAGTCTGAAGAAGCATTTAAAGGCATAGTAAACGCACTATCGTTTTGTTATTTGTTTTGCAGGGAATGTTCATAAAACATCCTCCTAGGATCTGTCGAAGTGCATAAAAGGGAATAGAAAGAAGAGTCAAAGTTTCTGAAGCTTCACACGCCTCAAAAGACGCGCTAAAGCTAGCAATTAGTACTTATCTGAGCAAGCGATGTGACCACTGCAGCAGAAGGATTTGGAGTATATCTCAAGAAAGATAAGTAGAATGCTTTATCAGCTCAGAGTGACTAGTTGGTAACAAGCATTTAATGCTCGCATTAAATGCCCTCAACCACTCTCCTTCGGACGATGGTCAGACGCAAGAAAGAAGGTTGTTTAGAGACAACGGTTACTTCCTCAGCAAATATATATATAGAAGAAAATTTGAAGTGCAAAAAACATAACGCATGAACTAAATTCAAATTCAAGCATTTTTTCAAGTCTTCATTATTTATCTTGTAAAAAGCTCTTTTTGTAAAAAGCTCTCAAACCACTTTGTGTATCCTGAGAGAAAAAGACTTTGCTCTTAATCTTGTATATCCGTCTGTAAGACGATAGCTCTAAAGTCTGTGCGCCCTTTGTAAAAACAAATCCAGTGATTTGTTTTAGAGTCAGAAGTGGCTTGGTAGTAAAAAATACTTGGGTTTTAGTTTGGAGAGGCTAAGTGTGAAATACTACTTGGGTGAGCCAAAAGTGGCAGTGAAAAATACTTGTAACTTGTGATAAGTTATTAGAACTTGGTGATTTGCTAAGAACTGGACATAGTCTCGGGGTGAGACGAACCAGTATAAACTCCTGTGTTGTCTTTCTTTGTCTTACATCTCTTATAACTGCTTCATACTGATTTTGGGTTGTGATTAAAACCTATTTCGTTTAAAAGGCTTTCATCTGTTGAGTTATTGTCTGTTGAAACGTTTTTCTTAAAACTTCTATATCTGATCAGACGCTACACTCTGTTTATAAAAGTTTGCGAAAAATTTTATAAGTCACAATTCAACCCCCTTCTTGTGACTTTTGCCTTTACAACCCAGACTATCACACTATACTTCTCAAACATCTATAGACTAATTCTAAATTCAGTATTGTCCATTCTACAAATTTGCACTAAGCATTCTTAACTCTCCAGGTCAGTATTCTCACATCTCCAGTCCAGTATTCTCACCTTTAAGAATTTTAAACTCAATATTCTTAACCTCTGCAGGTTCTTCAATCAATATTCTCAAAATCTGGAAGCATTAATCCCTTTACTGAACTTCTAGTTTCCCCTTACAGATTCTATTCAGACAGACTTAATACACTCATTCTAAATACATTCTTCAATTAAATGATATTTTTTGTATGATTTTTAATTTACTTTTAATTTATTCAGTAGGTCCTTGAACTATTTAAACATTTTTAATTAGGTCTCTAAACAATTTTTTCAATTGGATCTCTGAACTTCTCTTTTATTTTTTAATTAGGTCCCTGCCATTAACTACCGTTAACTCCATTAACGGCAGGGACCTAATTAAAAAATAAAGAGAAGTTCAGGTACCTAATTAAAAAAAAAATTTAGGGACCTAATTAAAAATTGTCGAATAGTATAGGGACCTACAGATTAATTTAACCTACTTTATATACAATATTTGTTATGATAAAAGTTTTAATAATTTAAAAAAAGATTAATATACTGATAATATAAATATTTTTTACATTGTCATTTGATTAAATATTATCATGTATATGATAAATTTATTACTACCTTCATCCTTAAATATAAGACTCTTTTAACTAATTCACACCATTTAAGAAAGTTGGTTAATTTAGTTAATAACATTAAATTTGTTAACAATTTATATTATTTTTTCAAAATTACCCTTACAATTATTGAGACTAGGCATCTCTCTCTTTCCACTTAATTACTTTCTACCTAATGAATTAATGAGTTTTACTCATCTTCTCTAATCCTCATCAGAGAGAAAGTATATTTATCTTATTAATTTATAGCATTCATTGTAAAGTGATTAAGAGTATCTTGGTCAAAAAATAATTAATGCAAGAGACAACTTGAAAAGAATATTATAAAAATGGACAATTTTTTTTTTAGAAAAGAGTCTTATATTTAGGGATGGAGGTAGTAATTTTTATAATATTTTAAAAATTATATTTAAGATAATTTGTAATTAGTTGAAATATAAAAAAAATTATATTTACAACACTTGAATTTTTTTTTTTTAATTTTTACTTCTTTAACATATTTTGGTAAGTAGATGATAGAAAAAATCAAATGTATTTATTTATATTAAAAAAGTGAAAGAATTAACTGGGTGAATAAAAAATGGGAGAAAATTGAGTAAAGCACGCACGCGCTTAAAATAGAGTTTGGGTGTTGGAGGAAGGAATGATGACATAGTAGCCGCCCACGTGGCATAAATAAATAATAAATGGGTTTTGGAGTGTTGTGGTTTCAAACTCCGAAATCTCTTCTCCCAGGAATTTAAATCTGCATGAAACATTCGTGCTCTAATTCCAGGCCCCACTTCGCAACTGCCTCGCTGCGCATGTACCATACCTAAATTATTATGCTCCAACCCGACCCGAATGCGTTATAACCTAACTAATGTCTCCTACTGTACACTTCAATTTTCATGGATATATATGCATGTATTTCCTAAACATGTTGATACTACCGTTACCGTCCAATATTTGAATATATAGTTAGATGCATTTATTAACTTATACTTATTTATTTTTACATAAAATGTTTTAGTAAGTGTACCTTATTTTAATTTGTTATTTTAATTCTTCTAAAAAAACAAGTGTACCTTATTAACACACAGAGAGTATGTTACTAGTTATAATAATTTGCTAATGTTTCTTCTACAAAATAAACGAGTGTACGTTGACAAATCACGCACACGAACCTAGTAGTTTAAGGTTTTGTTGTATTTACAAGTAAGAAAACGATTTACTTAACAAGAAAATCATGTTCGATTCATTCCGTATATAAAATTTTCTTAGATCAGCGGCATGTATTATTAGTTTCTCATTCAATGAGTTGGAGAATATCCATAATTTCTAATCAAGATAAAACAAAATCACACACACGATAAAACACTTTAAGAGGTTAATATATGTAAAAGTATTTACAGTGAGAAAGAATTAGAAATCATTTTTAAGATTATCGCAATAGATTACTATCGTGCCGTGCTGTGTTCCATTGGTTTGGTTTCGTTGTAATTCCAATTCCAATGTACAGTAAGTGAAGTGGTAACAAGGGAAACAGAAGAAGTCGGTGCGTTAGAGTTTGGTGCCAGCTGTTTTTATCAACTGCCCAACTGCTTCCCTTGTTTAGGATCACCCACAAATTGAAAGGTTGCAATCAATGGGTCCCCTGAATGCCCCCCTCCAACCCATTTGCCGCTACAATTGGACCCACTCCCTTACGCGTGTGCTCATGCAATGGTCAACCGTTGTTTTAATGTTCCCTCTTCCTTTGTCTTACTCTTGTACATACTCTTAATTAAGTGAATGTTTGATTTTTCGTTGGAAGGTATCCAAACAGTCATTCAATCAAAAGTTTCAAATTTTCACTTCTCACAAAATATGTATTATAATGTATATCCGTTCATCTTAACGTTAAATCAAATACATCCTAAATGAAAGCTCTTCCAACTTCCATTCATGTTATGCCTTCTGCTTTGTTATTATTTTCTTTGCTTACATTTCTTTATAGAGGAATAGGCTTATTCCATTCATTCAAAATGAGATCATTTACAAAAGTTAAAATAAACTCAAAGACACGATAACAACTAGCCTAAAAGGTTAACATTCTCGCAAGTGAGTAAACAATATTATTTGCTTGTCTCCTAATAAAATTAACATAAAATTTTGTGTATGTTAAAGAAGATGTCTACATACATTTAGGCATTTTGTTTGGTTACATTTAATTATCATAAGTCCTGTCAATGGATTTAATTTTAAATTAATATATTGTTATTTTATATTAAATATTATATAAATATTTTTCTCAAATTATTATTTTCATTTTTTTCAATGATAAAGCATCAGATTATAATTAATTTAAATTACAAGATTTTTCTGGACTTTTATAATCAAGAAATGTGATATACTGTTTAAATGAGTTTCCTAATGATTATTAAATTAAAAACAAAATTTGTTATACATTCATTTGATAATTAAAAAATAAAAAAAATAGAATTATTTATTATTTAATATAGTACATTGGATTTGTCTATATACTTATTTTATGCATGGATTTTTCCTACCCTACGCCAACGCCCAAAGGAAACAATTTCGTAATTGGATAGTTTATGGTAAATTAATTGACTCAACATGTTTTACAGAAATAGTGAGCTAATTTTGTCAGTTTTCAGAAGACTTTTGTAGGAATCCATCAATTTATTCTTCTAATTAGTAATTTGTTTCTAAACACTCGCAATAAGTACATATTAAAAATTCGTGTTTCGTTTGTTTAATTTTTTATTAGTATGTTTTGTTTTCTTTTGTAGTGTTGTTGTGAGGTATTCGGAATATTAAGAGGACAGAAAAATATATATAAAAGAACATTGAAATTAAAGTAATTTTGACTTTAACAGAATAGAGAGTTAGAGACAATAGTTGTAAAAATATCAATTTTATCAACCTTAACAGTTCGTTTGTTTCACTAGAAAAGGTAGGGATGCATTTAGGAGAGAATGAAAAGTGAAAGAAAAAAAAAAAAATCCTTCCTTCATTTGGTTGAGCTCAATAATGGAAAGAATTTAGACCCGAATACATTGCACTTTTTTTTTTGTCTAGATTACATGTATCTTTTGATGAAAAAATAAAACAAAGTGTATCATTTTTTACACAATGACAAAGATATCCTTATTTATATTATATTATAATTATAATATAATTATATTATTTATTTAAGATATTTATATCATTTGTTTCTTTTTATATTTTCTTCTAAAAGAGATCGACCAAAATCTAAAAAGAAGAAACTAAGCCTCTCCAATATTCTATTATCTATGTTACAGTGTTTAGATCTACGTCTTCTTCATCAAAAAAATAATTTATATGGCTGTTAAAAGCGAATTTTGGTATAGTAAATTTAAAAAATCATTTCATTTTCTATTTTTTTTCCTTCCTTTTACTTTCATTCCCAAGTCAAACATACAAAAAAGTTGTTAACGTGGAAGTAGAAGATTGTAACTTGTAAGTATTACTCACAAAATATGTATAAATTTAAAATATTGTATTTAATATATATTTTAAAGATTAACAATATTATTTGGTATTTTTTTTATTCTGTGACAATATTATTTGGTATGAATGACTTTTTCTTACGAAATTATTTTTAATAATAAAAAATTATACACGAGTATATGGAAAAAAAGATTTTTAAGAGATAATTTTTATAAATTTAGGCATTTTTATGAAATTTGCTTCTTATCTTTTAACATTTTCCTTTCAATACAAAAAAAAAAATTGTAAAAAATAAAAGGATAAAATTATAGCATATTTTTTTGGTATAATATGCACATTTTTTTTATAATGAACAGATACAATAAGAAAAAAAACTTATTTTTCTATGGAAAAGAAAAAAAAAAACTTAATAGATGCACATTGAATAGTTTTTTAGTAGATACTAGAGATATTCTTCACATTGAATAGTTAATGAAATAATTATGCCATTTCTTCAACTATGGGAACGTGGAATTTTGCTCTCAAATACTTCGTTGCACAGGCCAAAACAATTCTACTGTGATCTCTGCAAATAATCCCGATTCTAATACCACTGGATCCTCTAATAGATGCATCCACATTGTGCTATTTGCACTCCCCCTTTTCTCTTTCCACTTCCCGCGCCCCCCCCCCCCCCCCCCCAAACTACCCTACTAAAAACAATCCCCTCATCACTTAATTACTCCCTTCCAAATAACCCTCTTCCGAAAAGAAAAAACACACAACACCACATTTCTAATTGAAAAGCCCGATGATTAAAGCATAAACAAAAAAAAAAAAAAAAAACCCGTACGCAAGGTTGACAAGGGCATTTGAAGACTGGATACCTCTGTTTTCAAACCGCTTCCAGGTCACCAATTTCACGTTCTCTTGCGCTTTGTTTATTTAAATGAATTGAATTTTGCATAGTGGTTATTCTTTGAGTAATCTCAATTTGCAATGATATTATTAGTTTAGTTGGGTTTTAGAGTTTGAATTCTACTATATGTTCACAATTTAGAATGGAGTGTTTGGAAAAACATCACGAGACATGGAGATGGGTCCATGAGGCAGAAGACAGAGACTAGGAAGACAAATGTACTTGTTGTATGCGATCATCGTGAAAGCTTAGGAAGATCCATATCACCACATATTTGGAGAGGCATGGAGGGGGAGTGTGTTTTTTTTGGAAGAGTTACATGGGAGGGAGAGTTTTTTTTCCCTAGAAGAGAGTTAAATTGAAGGGGAGAAAGAGATGCGAGGAGAATGTTTCGCAGAGTAGTTTGGGTAAAAAAAAAAATTGGGAAGAGTGTATTAGTATAAAGTGAGTTTAAATAGCAACTTCTTTGACCATATGGGGGAGCTAACCACTGAGCACCATTTCCAGACCCAACAAAAATGTATGAAGGTATTGTCGTACTGGATAGGGTGTCAAACACAAGCCAACACTTTTATAATAGGTCAACATTTTTGCTCAGCTTGTTTAAGATTAAAAAATACAAATTTTTTATATAAAATAATCTAATGATTATTTTTTTAGAATTTTTTTTTAAAAAAGAAAAATCTAATTTATGCTCGTTTATAATCATAAAAATCATTTAAAAAAGAAATAGTTGATTTTATGAGAAACTATTCAAAACAACTTCTGATTTTAATCAGATTTTATATTCTTTTCAACTTCAAATTATTTTTATCACCAAAAAAAAAACTTCAAATTATTTTGAAAAGTTGAAACAAACACTTAAAAAAAAGTAACAAACGGATCCTTTGTTCAAAAATAATTTATCAATCCTTGAAATGCATGATTTTTTTTGGGGGGTAAAAAATAAATGCACTCTTAACAATAACAAAAGGGTTTTGACTTGACCCATTAAGTCTTGGTGCTAGTAGTATGGACTGGAATGCTGTGACTATTAGTTCTGAACTGAAACAAGTATGGACCACAATAATCCGAACAAGTGCAAATGGGCCTAACTGAGGAATATGTCCTGCAAGGTATGCGTGTTATGTAACCGGGGCTTTGTCCTTCCAGCCTATTATAGGTACGAGGATTTTGATTATTTTTCCTCTCAAATTTGTAGAAATAGACACTGTTTCTGCTCCATCTCATATCTCCAGCATTATGATAGAAGATTTTGATTGTTTTTCTTCTTAAATTTCTTCTTCTCGAATTTATCTCACAGTTGAAATTTAAATGCAAGGAACTACCTCTTTGTTGCCACAGCAAACTCATGTCCTTTTTCTCAATTTATTATGCAAAACTGAATCTTTCTATCACAAATTAAACGAAAAATGTTATCGTAATTCTATGATAATTTTTTTTTGAAGATAATTGATTGTTAAAATAATATATTTTACATTTTTTACCAATTAATATAAACATAATCTTACTCCTGTTTATGAAATAGGACATCGAGGGAATGAAGAGAAAAGCAAACGAAATGTTATCGGTCTCATGTTTAAATAATTGCTATTGTTGTTTTTAAGATTTTTGTTAGAGTATTAATACGGATATTGACCTGAGATTGATTTATAAGACATTTTTATATTATGAAGTCTTCTTAATAATTACATTTTTTTGAAATTCAAAATTCAACGTCCTCTTTAATAATGTATCGCACTCAACAATCAACATTTGTTCTTGGTATACCTAAGTTGTGTTGAGTATCCGTTAGAAATTATGAAGTATAGCCCTATCATGAGCGGGGTTAGTTATGAATTAAACTCACCACGGGAGCAGGAAATGAAAGAAAATATCATATTAATCGAGTCAAATATAGTAAAAAAAGAATTAATTTCTAACAACATAAATCATAGTTTGAATTCTAGTTGATATAATATAAGTGCTTACATTTAATGTTTGAAAATACCATAAATAAGATTGTTTTCTATTAAATATACATAAAAAACTGAAAAAAAAAATATTTTTCACACAAGAATGATGAATTAAACATTAAAGTAATATTACGAAGGAGGTGTCAGTGTGCTTTTTTTTTTTGTATGGCAAGAAGATATTTGGGACTTTTTATTTATTTGGTACCCAATTAATGCCCCTCCCACCGGATCGGCCCATTTTTTGAGTAAAGTGGTACTTCCCGTTGTGACTTCATGCTCAAGTCAGGAACCAAGCTCCAAACCTTGGTTAAGAGACTTAATGTGGAATCACTTGTGCCAACAACTTTTGGTATGTCAGTGTTAAACATTAAGGGAGTTAGTGTAGGAATAAAAAAATGATGTTGTATATAATTCAAAAAAAGCTTAGGAAGTGTGAATGTAATTTGCTCAATATTTAATTAATTTACATCTATATTCTAACTCTTTTAATAAATATATTTTAGTAAAAAAAAACATTAATGAAGCAAAAGCTTATATGATGAATATTTTTTAAAACGTATATATTTCCTTAAAAGATAAATAATATGAAATAGAGAAAATATTTTCCATAAAAAGAGTCATTCCATCATTATCCTCCCATTTTTGAGAAAACAAAGCAATAAATAAATAAATAAGAGTTTGGGAGTGATGGACGGAAACAATTTCCCTACATTTCCGTAGCTTTCATAAATTTTTAAATCTCCAGATAACAATAACTTGTATTAGGACTCGTGCAACGCATGGACACGTTAATTATTCACATTATATAAAGTCTTTTTTTTCAGAAATTTATTTAATGTAAATAAATTTAAAGTATAATTAAAGGACGATTCTATGAACTTAAAACAAAAACAGAAATATACTTCAAGTTTGATTAGATGTGCAATAATGTTATAAGAGCTATAGAATGAGATACAAAAACTAAAATAGAGATCAAATTCATACTATGAAATTACAAATAAAAATTAATATTTTAGGAATAAGTAAATTCAAATCCCTAATGATTATTCCATCATTATCCTCCCATTTTTTGAGAAAACTTAAATCTCCGAATAACAATAATTATCCCCTTGCAATCATTTTCCCGTATATCCCCCATAATCTTTATTACTGCTCATCGAAACAAACTCTGGGTCTCTTTTGTCTACACCGTGTGATTGCTGGATTGAGAGTAAACATCAAATACCCCATACCTACCTTTGTCCCCATGAATAATGACTATTGTTGAGTTGTAAGATAATGACATCATGCATATATGCTATATATCAAATTCTTACACAAAATTCTTAAGAAAAATCTTTTTTTTTTTATAATATTTCCTAACAATTTTGAAAAACACATGCGATCGTAAATCATTAGGGTCACCCTAATTAATAATAGGAGATTTGGATAATATATACGAAATCTTAAGTTGAAACCTAAAAAATATACATGTGATCATAAGTTTAGATGTGAACCTATATTTTCATGTAAATTACTCCAAGTCTCTTACTTATAATCTAAACCTAGGGTATAATTTGTTGAATTAATTAAAAAAAATGAATGTAAGAAAAAATAAGATCGAATTTCCACTAAAGTTTTTACTGAAAAATATAAATATTTTGATAATGTATTTAGCTTTAATTTTTGTTCCATCTTGATTCTTTATCCTTTTTTTATTTCAATTTATATTTTTGTTAAGTTACTATTTTTAATGGTAGCAGAAGAATATCATAATTTACAGAAAATGTCACATTTTTTACGATAAAAATAGTTACAATTAACAAAAACACCAAATTAAAACAAAAAGATCAAAATAAAACAAAAACAAATTTAAAAATTAAATAAAAATAAAGTTAAAAGAATAAAGGACGATTTTATCTTATAAAAACAAGTCTCATTTTGTTTTTAATATTTTAATTAAGTTATAATTATTATAATAAATAAATAGAAAGCATTTTTATTTTAAATTTTGATTATAGTCTTTCAAGTAAGGTTAAAAGCCTTTATTTATATATTTTTTTGCCCTCTAAGTACGCGGGGGAAAAAGACAGGCCGCTGCTGACAAATATCTAAGTTAACGATGATCAGTCATGACCTACAAATCTTATAAGATTTATATTTATCAAAGGAAAATATTTTTTAACACAAATTTAAGATAAAAGTTATTCTTTAATTTTGAAATGTAATAATATTTATTTGAGAAATCAAATGTTTTAACAATCAAACCATAATTCTAAAAAAAACCCGTAAAAGTCTTAGAAAAAAGAATAAGAATTACAACTATATATATAAAAACAAATAGAGAACATATCAGTAATAATTTGTAAAAATAATAAATTAATAAATATTATAAAAAATAAAATTATAAAAAATATCTATTAAATAAAGTGATTTAATTTTTTATTGATTATGCTTAGCAAAAGGAATATTAAATAAAATAATTGGTGCAGCTCCTCTTAGATGCTTTGAAACTATATGAATAAACTACGTACTACAAGAATTCCTTATTTATTATTAGAGCACCTTTCTGTTTATTATGAGACAAATTGCACATATTTAACTATAAAAATAAAATGCATAGTATATATCGAAAAATAAAATAAAAATGCATACATATAAACAATGATCAAAATAAAATTGTTAAAAAATAACTGTAATTCTTTTTTCCTGGTACGGGCTGTCATATCGCAGGTATCTTTTATTAGAAGATGTAATCATGTTGGAACTGAATAATTGAAGTTATTTCTTCTTTGAAGTTTACGGCAGTTGATTGTTCACGAGAATAACTGCACGTCTTTCACTCCGTATTCGTTAATCTTGTATGAAAATGTTACGTAAAAATGGATCTTTCCTTTTGTTATATTAAGTCATTTACATTAGTGAATAGTGATGGTCCGTCCCAGCTAAACATCCCCTAATGTTTCTTTCCGGTACAGACTCTTTTCGCCATCGATCGAAATCCTTTCAAGCTTGACTAAACGACTAATGGACAAACGGCAAGATCAGTAGAAAGACAATTAGACAAGAAACAAATAAAATAAGTTATCTCAAACGAGTGATTAAGCGGTACATTTTATCGTTTATAGTTTTAGCCTATAGCTTAAGTTGGATTATTCCTTTTCAAAAGAATTGACCCAAGAAAAAAGCTAGCTTCGTTCTATGATTTCTGGGCAAGGCGGCTTCAGGATCAATTGGCAATCATGAAAAAAAAGAGAGAAGAAACTATAAACATGGGATGTATAGAATATAATATAGAAGAATTAACTGAGGTCTTAGAAACAAGAATGAAAATCAATTAAAGGGAGAGAAAACAGTGAAAATTAAACACACAACATATATATATATATATGAGATGGAGTGTGAGGATTCATTGAATGGCACTTTTTCAAAAAGCTTGAGCTTACATGGTTACAATGTAAGCTAGGTAGGCGAGGTACATATGATATGATTAATGTTTAGCTAGTGAGCTCTAACAAAGAAGATACTCAACTCTGGGCCTTGAGCAGTACCATCTGGATTAATCATATACAAGGCTTCGGAATCCTTGGAGCCAACGACCCTGTCAAACCTGGCTCTCATGTAGGTCATTTCCCCATCGGAATCCTTGTGATCCGATGCGGTGGGGAGCACCCCTGCTCCCATGGACACCCCTCTCAAATGCTGCATCACGTGAAGCTCATCATCGCTCATCTGTTTCCTCCTTATGGAGTACCCAACTTTTCTCCCATTGCAATAGACCGCCCACACGTACTCTTCCAGAAGCTTCTTCTTGTTGCTCTTGGTCTCGCTCTCCAGCGCAATCCTCACTATATCCGACGCCATTTCCTTGTTCAAAGCACTCGCCAACATTGGCAACTCTATCAGGAATATCGGCATTTGACGCGTGTCCTCTTGTATGGCCAAACTCACCCTCCCCTTCCGGTAACCGAAGATTGTCCCCGTTGTAGCACTGTCCTTTAGCATCTTTCGAGGTCTTCCTAATAGCGCTACCATTTTGCATCCTGAAGTCAACATAGGAAACAGCTTGAACATTTTCAAAAGCCCCCCTCCGCTGGAGAATTTGTTACGCTTATTTTCCCCTGTCGTGTGACGAAGTAGCGATGCCAAAGCCGGGTTTTCCATCGAGTAACACGCGCTAGAATGCACCGATGGCATTATACCATGTTAAATTATACAATACACAAGTAAAAGTAAATATATATATATATATATATTGTTTTGTAGGGATCGAATTAAATTAAAAATGGGGTACTTTGTTGGAGAGATGGGTGCGTGGAGTTTACAGCTCACAATGAATGAATGAATGAATGGATCATAGATATAGAGCTAGGAAGGGATTGATCAAGGAAGGTGTGACTAACTATTGGGTCTACCAAGCTAATAAGGTGTTAAAGAGGGTTAGGACTTAGGAAGTTAGTTGGTCACTAAATTGGGTTGTCATGGAATCTTTATAGTGGCAAGTGAGGGGGTTACTTTCAACTTGCTTGAGTGAGGGAAAAACCGAGATTAAAGCTTGATGTGACCAAGTTTGTGAATTGATAGGGGCTTCAATGTGATGAGATAAGGGCAGGCTGGACCACGGGGTGTGGGGTTAATGAGCAAGAAAAAACTGAAATTGAAATTAAAAAATAAAAAAGGGTTGTGGTAATGTTGGACTGGCATGTGCCTCTCTGATCATTACTTAGAGTATCAACGTCATTTGCTTTTGGCTTTCTCAAACCTTCAATAATAATTATTGAGATGAATCCCGTCCTTCCCCTAACATTTCTGCTGTGTGTACATGAAAATTTGCTTTTGCTTCTTAGTGACTCTCTCTTTCCTTCTTCTCTTTATTTAGTTGCTCCTTTTTTTGTAATGTGTCAGACCATAGGTCATATTCAACAAAGGCGTGTTAGGCAGTAGAAATTATCAAGAGGACTGGTTGTACGAAACCGACTCTTTCTTTCCCTTCATGCCTTTATTTCGTATTATTTCCATTCACGCTCATGCTTTTTGCACATACCCCATTCTTCACCCGCAACTTGTACCTATCTATGGTCCGGGATCACTGTATTTGAGGTTTCCATCAATTTTCACGTGATATGTAATTTACCTTTTTAATTTATAAAACCCAATTACATATCACCTAAAAATAGATCGTAGTAATTATCAATACTTAATAGTACTAAACTATAAGATAATGTTTCTACACCTACTACAGGCTACAAGGGTCGTCACATTGATTTGAGCAAAAATAGCTGACATTTATGCATGGGGTCCTTTAAACTAACAGTTATGAAAGATAAAATTAAACACTACTACATATGGGTGGGTAAACAAAAAAAAAAGAAAGGGAAATAAAATTAACTGGCGCTTAAAAAACATTAATGTTGAAGGATTAACATATTGGGTTAGCGTCAAAGGTGGGGACCTTTCACGCGACTAATGAAAAAGGAAGAAGCAACGTCGGTATCAGCCTGGTACAATGAGAGGTTGACAAGTATGCATTGGAAATAAAGTTCCTTTTACGTATGGCGCATTGCAATATGATTTGGTCATTCCTAATTTTTCCGCCCCTCATGTGCTTCTGTTTTGATTGCATCATTCACGAGCAAGCTAGCTAGGTACTCTAATTAATAAATTGCAGCTTAATTAATTAAGTTCACATATCATAATCAGGATTAAGTGGGGGGAGTACTGTAGAAAATTGTGGTTTATGTTTTCATGTGTTTGATTTGAGTGGATATGGATTTGAAATTAATGTGGCCAAGAAAGAATTGAAGACAGCTATGCCATGGATTTGGTTAAATGGACCTACAACACTACAAATTCAGGTGTACTGTTGAAGAGCAGTGACTGATTACCAGCCACTATGTTCTAAGTATGTCCTTACTTGGAGCAAACAACGCAATATTGTTTATTCTCTGCCTTGCACTTGCGTCCCTCTAATGTTTTTGGTTCTGATTTTCTTTACAAGTGAAACATCAAGTTAGGCTAAACTTTGACATTATTATCAACGCAAGAGCGGCAGTTCCGAATCAATGAATTAGCCTAAAATAAATTATTCTCAATTCAAATCAGAGTGGCATTGTCATTTCCTTGGAATTATTGGGGGTAGTGATGGGATTGATGATTGTACACTACTTTTTATTTTTTGGTTTGTATTATGTGACTGATTGAATTGCCTGTTGTTCATCTGGGAAGATAGACATAACAGAAACATTTTACCAGAAAATACACTTTCTGGAGATAGCGAGAAGCTTTGGTGGGCAATGCTGTATCTCAGATTTGACCGTAACAGCTCGCCAAAAAACTAGTCACTATCACGTATTCCACACAATTTGATAATCCAAATTAAACTTTCCATTCAATATTTCAATGGGAAAAAAGTACAAAAAATATAAAAAGTAAAAGAGTTCACATTTCAACAACATTGAGAACAGTAAACCAAATTAATGATGAGTTAATCATACTAAAATGATTTTTTTCTTTTCTATTTCTCATCTCAAATAAACAATGAAAATTTGCTAATTTTATTATATCTCCCTATTTCATATTTTCTTTCAGTACATTTCTATTCAAACAAACAGGGATAACTGAATAGGAATGCATCTTGGGATATAAATCTTCGTTAAATTTATATACATCTTTTACAAAATATTATCAAATCTTATCTTATTTATATTTAACAAAGTTGCTATTAAAATAATCATTTACATATTAAGCGTATAATATGAGAGTAGTGTGTGAAATGTACATCTAAAGTATAAAAGAAAAAATATTGAGAATGTCTAATTGAGAGCGAAAATCTCATTCTCTCGGTTATGTATTTTAATTTACAATATTGAAGTAGATTATACTATTATTTTTATTTTGAAATTCCTAATTACTTTTCTTTAGAAATTAATGTATTGCATTTTAATTTATTTTCAAATAAATAATCTCTTAAAAAATGCTTTTGTCTTTTTAAGATTCTTTTTAGGAGTCTTTTTAAGATTATTACTGTTAGTGTAACTAATTTTAAATATTTATTTTTAACTTTTAATGATAAAATAAAGTCTCAAAATTGATTATAATGATCAAGTTCATTATATCGTTTAAAGTCTTAAAATTAATTGTAAGAGTCAGATTAAAAAAATAAATAACAGCAAGAATGACAATGAAAGTTGCATAGAGTAAAACTATCTCTAAGAAGCTTATTCATAATTACTTGTCACCTCTAAGAGATATATTAATATTACGTGTAATATATTTTCATTTCTTAAGAAAATATAGTGTAAAATTTAAAATAAAATAATAATTAATTTAAATATCTTTGAAATGAGGAGGATGTAATTTGCCTTTAAAGACCCTCCACTGACTCTCCCTTCCCCTGTAAAATTGATAGTTAATATAAATTACATAATTGTTTTTCCAACATTGTTGTCGGCCTAATTGATTTGGGCTTTCACTGATCCCAATGACAATTTAAGTGAGCACGGCCTGTTACAATATTACAACTGAGTGTGGAAACTTCAAGCCTAATTAATTCTTGGCCCGTTAAGGCAACCATACTGAACAAAGACCCAAAGAAGAAATCCGTTTATTGGATAGATTTTGATATTTGTAGATAATATATCTAAAACTAAAGATTTTAAAAATTGATCCAATTTATAAATAAGACATTGTCTCACAAATGATAAGTTATAAAATAGGAAACACAAAATTTTTGAAATATTTGAATTTTAGGAATGAATTGGACCCACTATGGTAACATAGGCCCAAATAAACCAATAAAGCAAACATGTTGATCCAATACTAAAAATTCCAACAATCTAGCCATAGCTAAACACTTTTCATGACTTGAGAATCTTCCTTCTATGTATCAAACCACGTGTAGGCTTTTTTTTTTTTTTTTTAAATCAGAAAACCACATGTAGGCTTGAAACACATACATGAACACAATCTATTAATAACAAACACTGCAAATAAAAAAAAAAAAAAAACTACCTTCGTCTCTCTGCTAGGGTTTAGTGAGAAGTCTCTTCCCACTAGGGTTTTAGTGTGACGGCGTAAGGTTTTTACTCCACAGGAGGCTTGCCTTCTTGTTCATATACCTAGGACTTTTCCTGTTTCCTTGTTTCCTCTTCCCTTTTTTTTTCTCATCTTGACCCTTTTAGGTTTTATTTTTTCAGTCTTTGGTGCTGTCTTTTGGGCTAGGTTTTGGCCCAATGGAACAGTGGAAGAACTTTGATTTTCGAGTAGAAGAGGAAGTCATTGTCCACATAAATGAAGAAGAGGCCCCGACGAAAACATAAGAGGAAGAAGCATGGCTAGTTGGGAGAGTCCTAACTTCTGGAGCGGTGAATGCGAGGGCTTTCAAGTCGATTATAGCCCAAGCATGGAACGTAAAGAAGGGTTTCGAGATAAGGGATGTGGCACAAAACCTATTCACCTTTAGGTTTTTGACAAGAAGGATAAGGCACAGATAATCAATATGAGCCCATGGAATTTTGACAAACGCCTTATAGTCTTGGCAGAGCTACCCAAGAACATGAACCCAGAAGAGGTAAACCTTACAACATGCCCTTTCTAGATTCAGGTCTTTGATTTACCAATGGATTGAGAATGGAGAAGGTTGCTAGAACTATTGGTTCTTCGATTGGAGATTTTGTTTCATGGGATGAGGGAGACGAAAGCAAGTATGGGAAAGTCATGAGGTTAAGGGTGATATTAAATGTTACTAAACCCCTGAAAAAGGGGATGATGATTCAACTTGGAGGGAAAAAAGCTTCAAAGGTCTTCTTCAGATATGAGAGACTATCCAATTTCTAATATATGTGCGGAGGCTTAGACCATCTTCTAAAAGAATGTGATGATTTCGATACAGAGGGGAATGCAGAAGGTGAGGCGAATATGGCTTTTGGAGCCTGGTTGCGAGCTCCACCCATAAGACAACATGTGATGTCAGGTAAGAAAAAAGAAATCATCCTTGGAGGGATTCAACAGCAGAGTGGAAGTTTGAAGGAGAAGAAGCAGAAGGAGGGGACTGAATATGCCACCACAGAAGTGTTTGATGAAATGACAAAAGCTCTCACGGGCTTCCAGATTGCCAATGATGTAGCGGGGGAAAAATGTTTGGAAGAGAAAGGGAATCGGGCTTCCCAAAATCAGATACAGGTGTAAGACAACACACAAAAGCCAGTACCACAGAGTCCAGTCCAACCACAAATGTTGAAAGTATAAGAGAAGCTGCAGGAGAAAGTTGTGCAGGAATTGAATGAGGTGGATATTGAGTCATAAGACGAATCAGGACCCTCAATTATTTTGATTTTATGCAAAACAAATATTAAGTAAAAAGATTGCGTCTTATAAAAGTCTACAGACGAAAGTGTTGTATCTGCATCTGTAAGATACAGATGATACGCAGACAGACGCTTAAGTCTGAAGAAGCATTTAAAGGCATAGTAAATGCACTATGGTTTTGTAATCTGTTTTGCAGGGAATATTCATATAACATCCTCCTAGGATCTGTCGAAGTGCATAAAAGGGAACAGAAAGAAGAGTCAAAGTTTTAGAAGTTTTCCTCGACTCAAAAGACGCGCTACCACTAGCAATAAGTACTTGTCTGAGCAAGCGATGTGACCACTGCAACAGAAGGATATGGAGTATATCTCAAGAAAGATAAGCAGAATGCTTTATCAGCTCAGAATGACTAGTTGGTGACAAGCAT
Source organism: Pueraria montana var. lobata (assembly GCA_026413185.1). Classification (NCBI taxonomy): domain Eukaryota; kingdom Viridiplantae; phylum Streptophyta; class Magnoliopsida; order Fabales; family Fabaceae; genus Pueraria; species Pueraria montana. The sequence continues at coordinate 6,405,843 of CM048652.1, forward strand.
TTAATGCTCACATTAAATGTCCCTCAACCACCTTTCTTCAGACGCTGGTCAGATGCAAAAAAGAAGACCGTTTAGAGACAACGATTACTTCCTCAACAAGTCTATATAAAGAAGAAGATTTGAAGTGCTGAAGATGACACATGAACTGAATTCAATTTCAAGCATTCTTTCAAGCCATCATTCTTTCTCTTATAAAAATTCTTTTTGTGAAAGCTCTCAACTCACTTTGCGTATCCTGAGAGAAAAAGACTTAGTTCTTAATCTTGTATATCCGTCTGTAAGACGATAGTTAAAAAGTTTGTGCGCCCTTATAAAAACAAATCTCGTGATTTGTTTTAGAGCCAGAAGTGGCTTGGTAGTAAAGAATACTTGGGTTTTTAGCTTGGAGAGGCTAAGTGTCAAAAACTAGTTGGGTGAGCCAGAAGTGGTAGTGAAGAATACTTGTAACTTGAAAAAGTTAGTGGAACTTGGTGGTTTCCAAGAACTGGACGTAGTCTCGGGGTGAGACGAACCAGTATAAAATTTCTGTGTTGTTTTTCCTTCTCTTCTATTATATGTAACTGCTTGAACTGACTTTGTCTTGAGAGTTAAATCTATCTTTCTTAAAAAGGGTTTTTCATCTGTGTAGTATCGTCTGTAAAAAGGTTTTCTTCAAAAATGATATCTTTTGTTTAATAGACGATATAAGTTGTTTATAAAAAGTTTACGAAAATTTTTATAAATCACAATTCAACCCCTTTCTTGTGATTTTTGCCTTTATAGTTTGGTATCAGAGCTCAGCCTCTAAGGGTTGAGCACCTGACCGTGTCTAGAGATAAAGATTCAAATGGCCAGTCACGATAATCAGTTCATTCCCGAGGGAGCCTCTCTAACAAGGCCTCCAACCTTTCTTGGAGATGACTATCCCTACTGGAAAGACCGCATGGAGATGTACATCAAGTCCAACTAGTATCAACTATGGAACATCATCATAAATGGAGATATTCCCATCACAAGGCCCAAGGATCAATGGACTCAAGATAACTACAACATCCTTCAACTCAACAACAAGGCCAAATATACTCTGAACTGTGCTTTAACCAGAAATGAGTACAAGAAGGTGCATAGACTAAAATCGGCCAAGGAGATTTGAGATTCTCTCTGCACCAACTATGAGGGAACAGAAGATGTTCAATTAAGGAAAGCTACCACTCTGACCAGACACTATGAGAGTTTCTCCATGAAAGAAGGAGAAAGTGTCGACGACATGTTTGGGAGACTTCAGGTTCTTCTCTCAGATATGGAATATCTTGGGCACACATATACTAAAGCTCAGATTAATTTGAAGGTGCTTGATAGTATGCCCAAGGTGTGGGAACCCAAGACCATAACTATCCAAGAAGCAAGGAACATGAGAACCTTGTCTTGGGATGAGCTGTTAGGAGTTCTACGAGTGCATGAAGTGCATTTAAAGAACAGGGACCAACTACCTGCAAACAAAGTAAACAATTCCGCTGCCCTCAAAGCTGGTGAAGCCAGCACCATCAAAGAAGAAAAGAAAAGAGCCCCCAAGGCTCTGAAGGTTCAAACAGAAGAGTCAGACGAAATCTCTGCCGAATCTACAGATGATGAGGTCGTCCTCATGGCAAGAAAATTCAAGCAGATGTTGAAAAAGAAAAACAAGTTCAGACAGTCCTCCAAGAAGAAAGATTCCAGATTCAAGAAGAAAGATAAGGAGGACAGTTAAGAGATCATCTGCTTCGAGTGCAGAAAGCCTGGACACATGAAATCTGAATGTCCAAGGCTAAAGAAAAAGAAGTCCTACGGTGGCAAGAAAAAGAAGAAAAGTTTGATGGCCACATAGGACGACTCAGATAGTGAGCAAAGCAGTAGCTCAGACGATGAACAAGTAAATATATGTCTGATGGCAGAGACAGAAGAAAAAGTTGAGGTAAAGACTTGTTCTGAATCTGAAAGCTCATCTGGTTCTTCATCAGACAATGAAGAAGAGATGCCTTATGACGTTTTACTTCAGAACTGTCATATGATCTCTCAGCAATGTAAAAAGTTTAAACAAAAACTCAAACAATCTATTTTTGAAATAGAATTGCTGAAGAAATCAAATGCAGAACTAGAAGAAAAAGTCAAGACTCTAGAAGAGAGCCTAAGTCAAACCAGCACCCCTAGTCAAACAGACGATTCATCCATAGTTGAAAAACTAAGGGAAGAAGTAGCCTGTTTAACTAAGGATTTTGGAAAATTTCTGGAGAGTTCTAACACTCTTACTATGCTTTTAAAATATCATTAACATCCCCATAATAAATCTAGTTTAGGCTTAGAAAAAGATTCATCTGCTTCTACTCAGTCTGATCCAGACAAATGTGACTTCTGTGGAAAATCTGGACACTTCAAGTTCAGATGCATACACAAGAAGAAGCAAATGTCTAAGGGCACTAATGTTGCTGGACCCAAAAAGATTTGGGTACCAAAGTTTCAAATTATTCCTATTTCAGATATCCTTGGTAGGAAAAGGCAAGGGTTTGAGCTGGTACCTAGACAGTGGTTGCTCATGACATATGACGGGAGAAAGGTCTATGTTCCTAGACCTAAAGCCAGTTGAAGGCAGAGCAGTTGCCTTTGGAGGCATGGGAAAAGGACGTATCTCAGGTGTAGGTAAAGTTGGTATGTCCTTCCTAACCTCCATAGACAACGTCCTATATGTTGAAGGTCTGATGTATAACCTACTGAGCATAAGTCAATTGTGTGACAATGGTTATATAGTCTCCTTCAACAAGGACGGATGTATAGTCAAAACAGATGATAGAAAGTCTTTCTTTTCTGCCAGATGACACAACAATCTATTTGAAATTGATCTTATAGACCTTAGCAAGCAGAAGGTAACGTGTCTGCTATCTAGAGAAGAAGAAAGATGAATTTGGCATAAAAAGCTTGGGCACGTGAATCTGAAACACATTTCAAAAATTTTGAAAAAGGGTTTAGTAAGAAGATTGCCCTAGATTTCTTAGAAAACCCATCTTCTCTGTGAAGCATGTCAAAAGGGGAAACAGATTAAAACTTCTTTTAAATCTAAAAATGCTGTTTCCACCTCCAGACCGTTGTAACTCTTGCATATGGATTTATTTGGTCTATTAGAACGTTGAGTTTGGGCGGAAAGAAATATGGCTTAGTTATTGTAGATGACTATTCAAGATATACATGAGTATACTTCCTAGGCCATAAACATGAGTCTTTTAAGGTCTTTGAAATATTCTGTAAACGAGTTCAAAATGAAAAGGGCTTTTGCATCTCTAGCATCAGAAGTGATCATGAAACTGAGTTTGAAAATGCTGAGTTCAAATCTTTCTGTGAAAAGAATGGAATTTTCCACAACTTCTCTTCACTGAGAACACCTCAGCAAAATGGGGTTGTTGAAAGGGAAAGTCGAACTCTGCAAGAAATGGCTAGAACCATGCTTTGTGAGAACTCTCTTTCTAAACACTTCTGGGTAGAGGCTGTGAACACTGTTTGTTATGTTCAAAACAGAGTATTGATCAGACCTATGATTGAAAAGACTCCTTATGAACTATGGAGAGGAAGAAGACCCAACATTGCTTACTTTCATCCTTTCGGATGTGAATGTTACATCTTAAACACCAAAGATCAATTGGGAAAATTTGATTCTAAGGTGGATAAAGGTATCTTTCTAGGATATTCTGATACATCTAAGGCTTACAGAGTTTTCAATACAAGGACCTTAGTTGTAGAAGAATCTATCCATGTTAAGTTCAATGATGGACTAACATTTGATAGGAGACTATCAGATCTTGAGGATGATTTTGCAGATATGCAAATAGGTCCGTCTGTAGCACCAAAGTCAGACGAAATTCAACCCTCTCAGGAAATTCTTCCTCAGATTAAAGGAGCGTCTGACTCTCAACTACAGACAAGAGACTGGAAATTCATAACCTATCATCCACAAGATCAGATCATAGGAGATCAGAAAGAAGGCATAAAGACCAGATCATCCTTTAGAGATCAAGCATCATATGCTTTCGTCTCAGAAATAGAGCCAAAAACAATAGACGAAGCCCTGACAGACGATGATTGGATCTTAGCCATGGAAGAAGAATTGAATCAGTTTTCCAAAAATGACGTTTGGACCCTAGTCCCCAAACCAAAGAACAAAAGCATCATTGGAACAAGATGGTCTTTATAAATAAACTGGATGAGCAAGGAAAGGTGGTAAGAAACAAATCTAGATTAGTAGCTCAAGGCTATAATCAGCAGGAAGGTATAGACTTCACCGAAACCTTTGCTCCTGTAGCTAGATTAGAAGCTATAAGAATCATTCTTGCTTTTGCTGCACATAAAAACATTAAGCTTTTTCAAATGGATGTTAAGAGTGCCTTTTTAAATGGTTTTGTAGAAGAGGAAGTTTATGTTAAACAACCTCCTGGTTTTGAAGATCCCACTCTTACATATCACGTTTTTAAACTTAAGAAGGCTCTGTATGATCTAAAACAAGCACCTCGTGCTTGGTATGACAGACTGAGCTCTTTTCTTTTAGAAAATGATTTTATGAGAGACAAAGTAGATACTACTCTTTTCAGAAGAGAAGTGGGCAAAGATTTCATTATAGGTCAAATTTATGTAGATGATATTATCTTTGGAGCTACTAATGAATCTCTTTGCAAGAATTTTTCTGATCTGATGAAAAACAAGTTTGAAATGAGTATGATGGGAGAACTTAAGTTCTTCTTAAGACTTCAGATCAAACAAGATAGTAAAGGTATCTACGTTCATCAGCAGAAATATACAAGGGAGCTTCTTAAGAAATTCAAAATGGAATATGCTAAACCAATGAAAACACCTATGCATGCTTCCAGTCCCTTGAGCAAAGACGAATCAGGAAAACCAATAGACTAGATGATCTACAGAGGTATGATTGGCTCACTTCTTTATATTATAGCCAGTAGACCTGATATTATGCATAGCGTCTGTCTGTGTGCTAGATTTCAATAAGATCCTAGAGAGTCTCATCTTAAAGCTGTTAAAAGGATCTTACGTTATCTAGTGGGAACCACTAACCTTAGTTTGTTCTACAAGAAAAATCAAGATTTCAGGTTAGTAGGATATTGCGACGCAGACTACGCAGGAGACAGAGTTGAACGAAAAAGTACAAGTGGAGAATGTCATATTATAGGACCTTGTCTCATCTCATGGGCAAGCAAGAAGTAGTACTCAATCGCGTTATCTACTGCAGAAGTTGAATATGTGTCTGCTGCAAGTTACTTCTCACAGCTACTATGGGTAAAATATCAGTTAGAAGATTACTCTAGTTTTGAAAATAATATACCTGTATATTGTGACAATACTAGTGCAATCAATCTATCAAAAAATCCCATACAACATTCTAAGGCAAAACATATTGAAATCGGATATCATTTCATTCGTGATTATGTTCAAAAAGGTGTTTTCGATATTAAGTTTGTAGATCCAGATCACCAATGGACTGATATCTTTACAAAGTCTTTGTCTGAATAACATTTCGTTTGTATAAGGAATCATCTGCATATGCACATGCTTTCAGACTAAACATTTGCATTTCACCAGACGATACCCTTCGTCTTATTTTCTCTTCTTTAATCTATTGGAACTAATATGTGTTCAAGTATATAGACGATAAGGTGTCCACGTTCTCAATGGTTATAAGTCTTTTCGTTTTTCTCTCAAAACGTGTGGCGCCCTTTTCGCCATGATGAGACTGTTTTCGAAAAGTTTTTAATGTTTTTAAAACCGCTCTTTTTATAAAGTTCTCTCTCATCTCTCATCTCTCATCTCCTCTGGTATAAAAGGATGAAGTGCCTCAAGTAGAAGGTTCCTTTGATCTTTCTAATCTCTCTGAAATTCTCTGAGTTTCTCAAAGACTTCAAAGATCAAAACTTTCTCATCTTCTCTTTTCTAAAAACCTAAACTTTCTATGAACAAATGGCACCAAAGAAGCAAGTCTCATCTTCTACTACTCCTCTCATCCGTAACATGGACGAAGCCACTGCAACCTTTCCAAAAGGGCTTTTCATTCCTGGAAAGTGGGCGAACCTGAAGGAGTTGGCAAAGGAAGGCTTTGATGTTCTGTACATGTTCACCAGAGTTGGGTGGACCAACTTCGTTGGAAAACACAGCGTCTGGTATCATGGTCCATATGCTCTTTTCTAGGGGACAACTAAGATGGAGGATGACCAATGCATCAAGGGGACGATTGGTTAGACATCAGTAGAGATCAACCCTGCAACCATCGCTAAGGTTATTGGTTGAACTGAAGAAGGTCTGGTCTTTGACAAAGATTGGGAGAAGACCATCACTCAAGAGATGATGGACAAACTTCTCTATGATGGAGTGAGACCTGCAGACAAAGACCCCAAGAAGAGAGCTGCAACCATGAAGATCTTTCTTCGGTCTGCCAACATGACCTACGTATGTAGATTCATTCACAACATGCTCTTCAACATCGTACTCCCAAGGACAAGGTCAAGGGACCATGTGAGCGAAAGGGACAGATTATGCATCTATAACATTGTCATAGGAGAAAAGATCAATCTTCCAGATTTGATCATCTATCATCTGGAGTAGGCCTTCAAGGACAGATTCTCCACGAAGAAGCAGAAGAACCCCATCCCTTATTGTATGTTGTTCACTTAACTAATGAGGGATGCTGGTGTTGATCTGACGGAGTCCGAAGCCTCTGGCGGACCCATACAGGTGACATGAACCACCTTTGTGAGGATGGTATAGCTCACAAGTTCCCTGAATGGATGAAGAAGTAGGGAACCAAAGTGAAAAAAGAGCCCATGGAGGAATTGTCTGATGAACCTGCGTCTGTAGCAGAAACACAGACTCTACATCAGCCCAAATCCTCACAGACCAAACCAACCACCAGAAGCACCCAACCTCCCTCCTCAGACCAACCCAAAAAGCCTAAACAATAACCATCTTTAGATCCTCCCTCATCCCTGAAAAGAAAAGTTTCAGACGCACCATCTAAACCAATCCCTGAACCTCCCCTTAAAAAGCCTTTCACCAGAACCACCAAAATCCGCATCGTCACCAAAGTCAAACTCACCACTTTACCTGAATCCCAACCTGAACCTCAACCTTCACCTCCTCAACCTCACACCTCACCAAAGCCCAAGCCCAAAACTTCATCTTTTCCTCCACTGGCAGACAAGAAAGAAGCAGCTGCAATGAGGAAGGCTCAGGAATTATCTCGCAAGGAAGCTGCCAAGAAGGCCAAGCTAGATAAAAGCCTTGAAGAGAAGAAACAGATTCAGATAGAATAATTTGTGATAGAGTCTGTTAAGACTCTATCAGCTGAAGAATTAAAGAGGAAGGCTGATGTAGAAGCCTTGGCTCCTACAGACAATGCTACAGAAGACGAAGCAATTAAAGAAGCTGTTCTTGAGTATATCAAGACTCTATCAGAAGATGAACAGAGGCAGGTAGCTATGGAAGATCTCACGTAAATTAAATTTGCCTTGATTCAAGCAGCTGAGATAGCGTTTGTAGAAGTTGCCCATAAGCAAATGGAGCTTCAGACGCTCCCAATAGGCGACGACGCAGACGAAGCTGAACTAGAAGAGCTGAATGAAGCCCTTCTTCAGTCTGCTTTGGAGGCAAGCGCCGAAGGTCTGGATATTGTAGAAGACCTTGTTGAAACTGATAACTCTGGACCTCTTGCTATCTACAGGCCAATAACTGAAGAAGATGAGAGAAAAGTAGATGAGCACTTAGCATAGTTTGAAGAAGACCGCGCTGCTAAACAGATGGTCATTTATGGTGCCTCTTCATCTGTACCCTCAAATGAACTTCAGACTCAGATCAATGAAGAAATTCAGACTCTGACTAAAGATGAACTCTTCAGACGAAGAAGGCATGCTGCAAAGGCCACACTCTCTCTCGGATATATCTATGAAAGTTTGGCTCTGGACCTGGCTCCAAAGTATAGAGGCTATGACTGGATCATCCGAAGAAGCCCCAACATTCCACTCCCTCTAGTGCAACCACCTACAGACCCAAACGTCAATGTCAGATACTTTGGTAGGTGGAAATGACCCAGAGTGAATGAATGGGAATGCTGCAATAGGGAATGAAGGAGGAAGGGAATCTGTACTGATTAGGATCAAGCCTTCCTGCTTGATTCCATCGACTTTGTAGAGTTATGGAAGAAAGTTGTTCCTGGGATTGATCCCTTCAATCTTCCCAACTTTGAAGTTCTTCTAGAAGAAGAAATGTCTGCTTTCTCATGCTATAAGGAGGAACCTCAATTCAGAATCTTCCCTCCTCAACAGACGGAAGCACCAGACCCAAACTCCAATATCTTTGAGCATAATTCGCGTGACAAACGCAGCTATCCACCTGGAGCCTCAATCTGGAGAAGGCTCTCAGTGCTCACTGATGAGGTACCTTTTTATGAGCCTGTCAACCTTCAACAGATGATGGGTTTGCTAGGCTATCTCAATGTGATTCTCCCCTAGAATCATGCTGAGTCAAGCCGATCTGTCTATTATGAAGATATTCATTTGGACGATCCAGAAGCAAGTCCAACTTTTCATCTGTGGGAATCTTCAGACTACTCTGCAGAGTTACGTATGAAGCTGTAGACGTACAAGGAGGAGATAAAGAAAAGGTAGAACTCTCTCAGGCAGATTCAACGACGAGCACAGACGCTGCCTCATTTCCTAGGCACACAATTTCACTTTGTGGCCTCTAATCAAACCCATTTCAAGCTTGCCCTGGACAAGGTCATTCCTATTCTTTCAATCGTGAATTATAAGGGTAAGGAGAAAGCTGAAGAAGAAGACAACGTTCCTCAAAGAAACATTCAAGTGCGAAGAGGCAGACCCTTCAAACGGGATATTGATGCCATCTTTCAAAAGTCTACTGCTGAAAGAACGTCTGAAGACTTAAAGACCATTAGACGCGTCAGGAAGTTTGATGCTTTCTGCTCTGGTATGGAACCTGAAGACAAGCCTCCTGCAGATGGGTATCAACTGAAGATAGAAAGATGTTATCAATGCCACGGACATCAGACTTTTCCTTCTTCATCTGCCCCTTCCGACATCATGCCCTGGAAGTCCACCTTCTACTATCAATATGATAGGGACTTCTCCTTTGTGGTGAAGCTGCCATATTCCACCTTTCTTCTTCTCCACGCTTATTCTGGGCTTTGTGCAAGAACCAGAAGATGATCTGATGGCCATTGAACCATTCAGACCTCCCATCTCTGAAGAAGAAGTTCATGATTTGTATGCCAAACTCTGGGCAACCAGAAAAGCTCTGCATCAAGCTTTGGAAGACAGAAAAGCACTCGAGGCTGAGCTTAAAAAGTGGATCAACATAGATGCCTTCTTCAAAGGACACCGCCGCAGACGCACTCCCACTCCACCAGAATCCCCTATGGTTCTTTCATCAGACTTTGACTCTGACACCTTGAGGGAGAAGGGAAGAGTACAAAGTAAAAAGAAAACATGAAGCCAGGGACGCATCTAAGGGGGACCTACAAGGGAGAGTATTTTTTTTTTTTGCTATCATCTGTAAAAACACATCATCTTGATGTGAAAACTTTTCAATAAGACGAGTTGTTTGATTGCTCATCAAACCTGAGTTTTCTCTCTGTTTAAATTCTATGTTTATAGTTTATGTTATTAATAGCTCTGATACATCTTTTTACAATATTTGCTTGGCATCATAAAAAAAAGGGAGATTGTTAAGTCATAAGACGAATCAGGATCCTCAATTATTTTGATTTTATGCAAAACAAATATTAAGTAAAAAGACTGCCTCTTATAAATGCCTACAGACGAAAATGTTGTATCTGCGTCTGTAAGATACAGATGATACGCAAACAGACGCTTAAGTCTGAAGAAGCATTTAAAGGCATAGTAAATGCACTATGGTTTTGTAATCTATTTTGCAAGGAATATTCATATAACATCCTCCTAGGATCTGTTGAAGTGCATAAAAGGGAACAAAAAGAAGAGTCAAAGTTTCAGAAGTTTTCCTCGCCTCAAAAGACGCGCTACAATTAGCAATAAGTACTTGTCTGAGCAAGCGATGTGATCACTGCAACCGAAGGATATAGAGTATATCTCAAGAAAGATAAGTAGAATGCTTTATCAGCTCAGAATGACTAGTTGGTGACAAGCATTTAATGCTCGCATTAAATGTCCCTCAACCACCTTCCTTCAGACGCTGGTCAGACGTAAAAAAGAAGACCGTTTAGAGACAACGATTACTTCCTCAGCAAGTCTATATAAAGAAGAAGATTTGAAGTGCTAAAGATGACACATGAACTAAATTCAATTTCAAGCATTCTTTCAAGCCATCATTCTTTGTCTTGTAAAAATTCTCTTTGTAAAAGCTCTCAACTCACTTTGCGTATCCTGAGAGAAAAAGACTTAGTTCTTAATCTTGTATATCCGTCTGTAAGACGATAGTGAAAAAGTCTGTGTGCCCTTACAAAAACAAATCTTATGATTTGTTTTAGAGCCAGAAGTGGCTTGGTAGTAAAGAATACTTGGATTTTTAGCTTGGAGAGACTAAGTGTCAAAAACTAGTTGGGTGAGCCAGAAGTGGCAGTGAAGAATACTTGTAACTTGAAAAAGTTAGTGGAACTTGGTGGTTTGCCAAGAATTGGACGTAGTCTTGGGGTGAGACGAACCAGTATACAATTTCTGTGTTATTTTTCCTGCTCTTCTATTATTTGTAACTGTTTGAACTGACTTTGTCTTGTGAGTTAAATCTGTCTTTCTTAAAAAAGGTTTTTCATCTGTGTAGTATCGTCTATAAAAAGGTTTTCTTCAAAAACGATATCTTTTGTTCAACAGACGATATAAGCTGTTTATAAAAAGTTTGCGAAAATTTTTATAAATCACAATTCAACCCCCTTGTGATTTTTACCTTTACAGTGGGTAATGAGGAAACTCAACCAAAAACTATGTTGAAGCTAGATTTGAGCAGAGATACACTAAGCCCGAACTTTAAAACATGGAAAAGAGCAGCTAGAAGCTCGGGTGGAAGAGGAGAAACTATTGGAGCTTGCAGTGGTCAAAGAAGAGGGTTGGAGGATGTGATTGATATGGAGACTGAAACATATGGGTGGAGCACAAAAAAAGAAACATTTTAGAATCATCGACGGTGGCTATTAATCAGCATCGCCGGTCGCCATGAAACTACTAAGTTGGAACTGCCGGGGGCTTGGGAACCCACCGACAATTAGAGCTTTGAGAAAGCTCTTGAATTCTGAAGTTCCTGATGTAGTCTTCCTTATGGAGACTCGGAAGTATAGTTTAGAACTGAATTGCCTAAAAAATGTGGCAGGTTTGGAAAATATGTTTATTGTCGATTGCTAGGGGACCGGAAAGGCTAGATCAGGTGGTCTTGCAGTTATGTGGAATGATGACTTTTCGATGGATTTCTTGTCCTGGAATTTGTATCATGTACATATGAAAGTAAAGGTGAACCATACTGATTCTTGTTTCTTTTTGTCATGCATCTACGACTACCCTCAAGGAAATCAGAAGTATTTAACAGGTGCTATGCTGAAACAGCTAATGCCTTCGGCTCCACAACCATGGCTATCAATTGGAGATTACAATCAGATACTGAGCCCTGAAGACAAGATGGGAGGATCACCACCTGATTTGGTTACTATCTCAGATTTCCTGGATGTCATAAATCATTGTCAACTCTCTGAAGTCCCTTTCCTGGGTTCGAACTTTACTTGGACAAACAAAAGAAGTAATCCCCACAGAGTGGAAGAAAGATTGGACAGAGCCTTTGCTAATGAAGAATGGCGAAAGTTGTGGGTTGATGCTCAGGTTTTGTCCCTTCCTAGACACCAATCTGATCATAATCCCATTGTGCTTGAATGTGAAAAAAAGGAAAAAGAAGGGTAACAGACACAAAAAAGGCTTTATAGATTTGAGAAGATATGGGCTCAAGATGAACAGTGTGTGGATGTTATAAATCACTCTTGGATCAGAGGACATGATGTGATCTCCAACATAGAATGCACTACAGCAAATTTGCAGTAATGGGGTCATGGAAAATATGGATCCCTGAACAAACAGATTAAAGATGAGAAACAAAAGCTGAGAAAGCTGAATGAAGCACCTCAAACTGATGAAATTCTTGCTGTAACCCATGAAACTGAGGCTAATTTGGATGACCTTTTAGAAAAAAGAAGAGACATACTAGGCGCAGAGAACTAGAGCATCATGGCTGGATGAAGGGGACATAAATACTAAATTCTTTCACCAAAAAGCTAATTAGAGGAGCAAGGTAAACAATATTCAGAAAATTCAAGATGATGAGGGAAGGATTTTCACTGATGAAGAGCATATTGGAGAGGTCTTAACTGGGTTTTTCTCGAATCTTTTTACTACCTCCAACCCTGTGAATATGACAGAGATTGCTGACCTGGTGTAGGGTAGAATCAACAAAGATGATAAATTAATCTTAGATGGGGATTTTACTGTTGAAGAAGTCAAGGTGGCCTTGTTTCAAATGCACCCATCAAAGGCACCGGGACCAGATGGTACCCCTGCTCTCTTTTACCAAAATTATTGGGATACAGTTAGGGATGATATAACACAACTAGCCCTTGATATTTTGAATAGAGAAAAGAACCCAGCACCCATCAACAACACACATATCCCAAATGCAAGAGGCCCATCCATGCATCTGAATTCCGTCCTATTAGCCTGTGCAATGTTTTTTTCAAGATTATAACAAAAACTATTGCAAACAGGTTGAAACCGGTGTTTCCAAACATAGTCAGTGAGACTCAATGTGCTTTTGTGAACAATAGACAAATCACTGACAATGGTATGATAGCTTTTGAAGCTTTTCACTTTATGAAAAAGAAGACAAAAGGAAAAAGAGGTTTCATGGCCCTTAAGGATGATATGGCAAAGGCATATGATCGCATAGAATGGCCTTTTCTTCAATGTGTCCTAAGGAGCTTCGATTTTCCAGACAAAATTATAGCTCTTATCATGAAGTGTGTTACCACAGTCTCTTTCTCAGTCATGGTTAATGGTCATCCTCATAAAGCCTTTTCTCCCAAATGAGGTCTAAGACAAGGAGACCGCTTGTCTCCTTACTTGTTCATCCTTTGTGCTGATTCCCTCTCAGCTTTGATTAACAAAGCGGATGTGAACAAACATATTCATGGTATAAAGATTTACCCACGGGCACCTATGATCTCACACCTTTTTTTTTTGCAGACGACAACATAATTTTTGCTAGAGCAACTCTTGAAGAAGCCTCCCATCTGGATTTTCTCCTCAGGAAATACGAAGAAGCTTCAGGCCAACAAGTTAATCTCAACAAATCAGAGCTCTTATGCAGCTGAAATGTTCCTAGTACCAGACAAACCGAGCTTCAGATGCTCCTTGGTGTAAAGGCTATGGAGCGTTCGATGAATTATCTTGGATTACCAACCATTGTTGGCATATCAAAGTCCCAGGTGTTTCAATTTGTGAGAGACAGGTCTGGAAGAAGCTAAAAGGATGGAAGGAGAAGTCGTTGTCACAAGCTGGAAGGGAGACTCTCATCAAAGCTGTGGTTCAAGCTATACCCTCATATGTCATGGGTTGCTTTAGGTTGCTAGTTTCTCTTTGCAATCAAATACAAGCCCTCACTGCCAAATTCTTTTGGAGTGGAAACATTGAAGAAATGAAGCTACATTGGATGAGCTAGGATAAGCTGTCAAAATCAAAGAAATCAAGAGGCTTGGGCTTTAGAATGGTTTCCAGTTTTAACAAAGCTCTCTTGGGAAAACAATGGTGGAGACTTCTCACACAACCAGAGTCTTTGATGGCAAGGGTCCTAAAAGGTAAATATTGTGCTTTTTCTACACCTTTTGAGGCTCAAAGAGGACATGCACCTAGCTACACTTGGGCTAGTATTTTCGGTGCAAAAGACATGATGGAGAAAGGAATTATCTGGAAGGTGGGAAATGGTATGAAGATCAGGGCATGGAAGGACAAATGGATCCCAAGAAATATTGACAACAAAGTCTCCCAACCGCCACAGAATGAGTTTCAAGGCCAACTGACTGTCTACCAACTTATAAATCATGACCAAAGAATCTGGGAAGAACAGCTGATAAGAGATATTTTCCCCAGCCAAGATGCAACCAACATTCTTGCCATTCCTTTGAGGTATGTGCCTGAACAAGATCAACCCCTTTGGAGCCTATCTAAAAATAGTATATAGACAGTTAAATCGGGCTATCATTTAGCTATGCAGGACATAATTGGAGAAGAACCCTCCTCTAGTGCTATTTCTAGTAGTTTTTGGAAAAATACTTGGAAGGTGAATGTAGCTCCAAAATGTAAAAATCTTATATGGAGGATCTACAAAAATATTGTACTTGTGAGGGTGAATCTTCGAAAGAAAATGGTTGAAGTTGATCCCATCTGTCCATGTTGTGGAGAGGAGGAAGAGACTGTTGAACATTGTTTTCTTTCTTGTAAAGAAGTCAAAAGGATTTGGTTTGCTAGTTAGCTCAATGGTAGGATAGGTAATATTCAGATCCCCTTTAATCAATGGTTGGTAGGTTGTTTTGAGGTAGATGCTGATAATTTAATGGAACAAATTTTTGGCCTTTTGTGGTCCATCTGGAGAAGAATAAACTTATGGGTTTTTTAGCACAAAAGAATACCCATTCCCTTGACTCTTGACCATGATTTTTGGGTCATTTGCACCAACTGAGGTATTCAAGGCAAACCTGCAGTGAAACATCAATCTCATTGGGTCCCACCGTCAGAACAAGAGTGGGTAAAAGTTAATTTTGGTGCAGCTTGTAAAGAAGGCATAGGTATGGGTTTTGGATTGATTTGTAGAGATCTAGCAGGGAACACGTGAGCTATTGCCACAAAACATCTCCCTCATAGCTCTACTCTTAATGTAGCAGAAGCTTTAAGTAAGAGGTGGGCCATCCAAATTGCAAAGGATCTTCTCCTTCACAGCTTTATCATGGAAACAAATTGCTTACAATTAGCTCAGGCCTGGCGAGCAAAAAGGAAAGTGCCTTCTTCTTATCTTGAAGATATCCTTCAGGATTGCAAGTCTCTTAGTATTGGTATACCAAATTTCAAAGTCCTTTTTGTAAAAAGACAGGGCAATAGGGTAGTAGATGCTTTAGCCAATTTGGCTTTCTCTTTCAATGAAACTGTTTGGGTAGAGGATGCACCTCACCAGGTTGCTCCACTTATCCAATCTGATGTAGATACTTTCTTTTCTTCTGGTTAATAGAAAGTTTCTCTCTTCAAAAAAAAAATTGCAAATCAAGGGATTTATTTCAAAAGTATTTATCATGTCTCACCACACAATAAATACTATCTTGACTCAATGAAGGCCTATAAGTAAGCTTAATACACCTAAGTTAAAGGACTATCTAATTTCACACTTCATCTTGTCCTACAAACACTAATTTTTGTGTTGGAGTCCTCATATGTACGCCATTGAAATTTGGCTCGCAAACTAATAAAGATTCCATATTTCATCCTGGATACTTGTCTGCTTGAGATGGTGCTAAACATTTGGCAGCAACGTGAGAAAGATTCTTGCAAAGTTTATAAATATTTAAAATATCAAATTTTTATTTAACTATACTATATACTCATTCCAATAACATTCTTTTATTTCATGTAATAAATATATTTAAATTTTTTAATTTTAAAAATGTTAAAAAAATATTTTAACAAATAAAAATTAATTTTAAATATGATTTACAAATACTTTATTATGTATAATACTTAAATTAATTTAAGTATCAATTACAAAAGAGAACATATTTAAACTTCTATCTTGTTGTTCGATAATATTTCCAGAAGACAAAATAATAATTTATTTTAGAAGAATTCAATAATGACAATATATATTCAAAGGTATTTAATAAGTAAATTAAAAAGTATTTAATAAATATATTCTTCTAATTAAGAATTCAAAAAATAAAATATAAATTAAAATTTTAAAAAAATAAATATTCTAAAGATTAAAAATTTATTTAACTATAGTAAAATTCTTTTATTTCATGTAATGGATATATTTAAAAATTTTAAATTTGAAAATGTCAAAAAATATTTTAATTAATAAAAATTAACTTTAGAGATGATTTACAAATATTTTACTATATATGTTATTAATTAAATAAATTCAATCATTAATTACAAAATATAAAATATTTAAAAACTTATATAGTCCAAAAAAATTTCAATAAATATATTTTTGTAATTAAGAATTAAAAATATTTAATGAAAAATTAAATGATTTATTATTTAAAACTATATAAAATATTATATGCACTGTATTAGAATGCGTAACAAGCAAACCACAACTCGTTTAAGTCAACAACAGATCTAACCACATTAGATTTATTCAAATAAAAAAATGTTGTCATTCCATTAAAAGTTACTCTATATAAGACTTTTAAAACATCACGTTGAGTTAGGACGCCACATGTGACCCACATTAGATCACATACAGCTTCAATCCTGCCCTTTTGAAAATGAGATGAGACATGTATTTGTGCATGACTTAACGAACTCCTTCACTTAGGGTGTGCTTGATAGGAAGAAAAGAAATAAATAAAAATAAAAAAAATGAAATTAGAAAATATGAAAATAGATGAGAAATAAAATAAATTTATAAATATTTAGTTAAGAGAAATGAGAAAAAAATAGAAAAAAAAGGCAAGACAATCGATTTTTTTTTTATAATAATAATAATTGATTTGATTGTTTCAGTTTTTCTACATTAAGACAATTGTTTGTTTAAGATGCGTGAAAACTCTTCACATTTTTTAAGAGAAATAAAATGGTGTAAGATTTTCACCTTTTTTTATTTCTTTTCTCCCTTATTTTCCATCTATCAAACACATTAAATTTTTTATTTATTTATTTTACCTATTTCTTATACCTTTACCTTATTTTTTTTACTATTTCTCTCGTACCAAACAAACTATCACCGATTGTGAATTACATAAAATTCGTACTCATGATACAAATTGGACTATTGGAGCAATTTTTGTTAGGGATAAGTTTGGTAAACACCAAATTCTATTGAACACTTAGAAAAACAAAGAGACAAATATATAGTATAGAGATACCCACTAAAATCGATTTAACAAAAGGTTTAGATAGTTTACATAAGTTTGTCGTGCTTTAAAACGATATATATATACATAGAATAGAGGTGTGTAATAGTAATTCTAATTGATTATTATCTCTTTGCCGGTAAGTAATGAGCAATTCTAAGTACCAGAGGATTGTCACCAAATTGAATTTGATACAATGTAATGTCATAGGCCCATACGCATACCGATTTGTCTTCATCGCAAGCAGCACATGTTATTGTCTGAGACAGTGTCGGCATATGATGAAAAACGTGAATAGATAAATACATAATCGTCAGAGAACAACGCGTTTACACAGAAAGCCAGCAGTGAAAATTTTGATTGCCAAAAGTTTGTCACAAGCAGTGAAAATGCTCGCCATGATTTCAGCTAGTAAAAGCAAAAAAAATAAAAATAAAAACATGATTCTATTTGCAACTTCAAAAAAAAAAAAAAAGCTAGTAGTATATTGGAACAAAAGAAAAAGAAAAAAAAACAAAAGAATACAATTTGTTCACGCAAAGAAAAAAGAAAAAACGGCGTGATCATCTTGATCCGAAGCCAGCCAACCTTCCCAAAATCCCCTGTTTGTATGGCAAAAACGTTCTCTTCTTCATACCCTCTGTTTCCGCTTTCTTTCTGGCGTAGTGCAATTCATGCGCGGAAAGGGGTTCCTTTCTTCTGGTCTTTGGGCCTGGGTTGGAGGTTTTTGGTTCTTCGGGCTTTTTGTAGAAAGCGGGGAACTTTCTCAAGGGGTCCTTGGTGGATCCTCTCCCTTCGGAGGCGCTGCGGAACAACAAAAAGTCCCTGAGTCTCCATCTCCTGGAAGTCTTGGAAAGCGAAACTGTTGTTGTGGAAACCGAATCGTGTTTGTTGGTCTGCGATTGGTTCGGTTCCTCTTCCCACGTGTAGTGAGATATTCTGTTACAAGGAGAGAGCGACCGCGTGACCCTGCGACTCGAAGAAGAAGAAAAACTCACACTCCTATCCCTTCCTCTTCTCTCTTCACTTGATTCCTCCTCTTTCTTCTTCCTGGGCGAGAAGGCTTCGCGGATCGCCTTCTTGCCTTGGGCTATGGAAGATCTTTTGGGCTGGGCCCCAGGGAGAAGTGGGCTTTTAGCGGAATCGTCGTCGTTGAGGGGCTTGATTTTGCCACCGTCGAAAAGCTCTTCCGCGGATCGAGGGCTGTTTGATTCCTCAGTAACAGAAAAGGCGAACCCATCGTCACCCTCACCCGTAACATGGCTCTTATTTTGTTCCCAATCGAAGTCGCTGAAAAACCTTGATGGGCTTGAGGGGGCGCTTAGGTAATAAAATTCCCCAAAACGCTTGGGCGAAGAAGGAGCGCTTAGATAGGGCGAAATCCTTGCATGATTGAAATCGAAGGGATCATTAGAGGGACTATGTGTTAGGACTTCCATGTTGACCTAATTGGCTTGGGTTGCTAGCAAGAGATATGAGTGGTAGCTGCGTAATATATATATACTATAATGAAATGAAGGTAGGTGGAAGGATCAGCTAATGAGAAAAGGGATGAGATTATTTTGTTGACTACTGACACGGGCACGGTCGTGTCGTAGCCGCCTTTTAATACCGCTCGCTTAAACTATGCCAGACTCTTTCTCTTTCTCTTTCTCACTCCTTACTAGTATCGCGTTCCTGGACCACATGGGACGATTTTCAACGTGTTGTTTGGTAAGGGGGATGTAATAATGTATACCTTTAAGCTAGTATTTCAATTCAACACTTCAACGTGTGGATTTAACGGATTCAGAATTTCAGATGGACGGCGCCATATACTATTAATTAAAAAAATTTGGCTGCTTCTAGATGAGTTTTGATGCAGATGGTATCTTTAATGAGTGAATGTATGTAGCTGGGAGTACAACAATATTTATGTATATATGAACTAGTATTTTAATGTGTATATTATGATGATAATTTTTTGTTTTCATATAATTAAATTTTTTAATAAATAAATGAAGAGGAATCAAATTATGTCAATGTAACTGATATTTATTATTATACTATTAATAACTTTTATATAAAATATTATTTTTATCATCAAACTGTTGACTTATGAATATATATTACTTAAATTATTTATGTCAAATTTGATTAAAATTAAATGATGATAAGAAAGTAATTAAATGATTTATATTTTAAAAGTATCTAATTAATAATTATCAAATAGTATAACTGTGAGTGTAATTTGTAATTATAAATATATATTAGTATATTAAGAAAATTTAAAATGTTTATGATGCCCCCACAACCACATATATGGATCCGTCCCTCTTCCGTGTGTAAGCATAATGGCAAGCAGGGACCGATACAAGGAGGGGCGGGCAGGGGTCCCAGTCTCCCCCTCCCTTGCGATTTTTTTTGTATAACCATATATATTTTTAATTTAATTAGTATAAAATTGTGTAAAATTAATTATATATATTATTATTATAATATTAGTTAAAATTAATTAATGTAAAATTAGTTGTGTTTGTTGTTATTATTGTAATAGTTAAGATGATAATTAGTGTAAAATTACGTAAAATTAGTTATGTATTTGTTATTATTATGAAAACGATAAAGGTTATTATCATTTAAAATAAAAATTAATTTTAATTTTACGTATAAAAATAGTAAATATTTTTTTAAAAATTATTATTTATTAAAAGTTAGAAATTTAAATCATTATAAAAGAAGAAGAAAAAATCCAATCCCGCCTTTAATAAATTTCTGGATCCGTCCCGATAGCAAGCACCACCATACCCCCACCTGCGTGTCTTACTCATATGACTTGTTTTAACTTGGTCAATTAGGACCTGTTATTAAAATATGCAACCTTGCATCGTTATCAATTTCGGTGGCGGTAAGCTAAGGATGAACTTGGATTCTAGAAGAGAATGACCTTTTCTTTATAACATATAAATTAAAAAAAAAATTAAAATCTATAGCTGAAACCATAGACACACTGAGAATTCAACATTTGTTTTACGAAAACTTGGATCCTGACGATGCAACTATATTGTAAAACTCCTCATTATAATTATAATATTTTACAATCATACAATTTAGTTTTTTTTTATTCACGAAAAAAAAATACAATTTAGTTTTTTTTCAAGATTTTATAACTTAGTTATAAAAAAATAAATTTACGCATTTTATCTTAATATTATATGGAATATTGGACTTAATTTCTTCATTAGTTAGGTCACGATTAAATCAAGTTTGATTTTTTTATATCTTTACACCAACCTGTGACGACCTTTGCGGCAATGAAAGTCGTAAATGAGTACTTTGTTCATGTTCCTACTTTCATAACACAATAAAGTTGTCTAAATTTTATGTACACACAATTTAAAAATACTTCAAAATTAAAGGAAACAACAAAAGTTATCTCACTTTTATGGTAATTTCTCTCTCCCTTAAAGCATGTATTGTTTCTTGTTTTATATATTGTTTGAAAATGAATTGAACACAATAATGTAATCAAAGTAATTTATAATAACATATTTGTTTTTTTTTTTTAATTTAGAACTGAAAGCCATGATTTTGATAAAAAAAAAAAGAATTAATTAAATCATATAGACAAACCAAAAAAATGTAACATATGAATAATATTGTAAAAACAATTAACTAATTTGGTAGATATGCTTTTTGAAGTAAAGAGTTTTAAAAATTACTATAAAAGTTTTATTGTTTTAAAATATTTAATCAAAGGGTCTAGCTTAGTTTGTTGAGTTACCTGAGTTGAGTTAATGTAAATTTTTTGGTACATGAGTTCAATTCTTACAAATAAAAAAATATTAAATATGATAGAAATGAAAAGTTTAAATTATTTTATGAAGGTATATTTAATAATTCAATATCTTTTTATTAATGGAGAGAGAGAGTAATCTTATCAAGGAGTGATTGAAAAGGTAAATATCAATGAAAATAAATAATTTAATTATTTTATTCATTCATTAATTTTAAAATATTTTTTGTTACAATTTAAAAATATTATTAAATATTTAACATTATTTTCAATTTTTCCTTTGATTCTTTTTATTTGACCATCTTAAAAGATAATACATGAATTAATAAGTTTAATTAATATTTTTATTTTTATTAAATTATTTATAACTCACAATTAAATATGATAAGTGTGTAAAGTATTTAAAACCTAAATAGAAATAAAAAAATATAATTATAAAGACGAAGATTAATATTATCTTAATTTTTTAATTAAATAAACACATAAATAAATGAAAATTTTCTTTTAAAGGTAAAAATAAAAAATGACCAAATGAATTCCCTTGAATGCAATCTCTTTTCCAGTGATGCACAACCAAATCTAATTCCACTACATCGAAATTTCTTTGCCCATGAAAAAGACTTGGAGTTGGAGATAGTAGCATAATAACAGGGTCATTTGAACCCTTAACACATTAATTAGTACGTAGCACAAATAATTTTAGCAACCCAATCAACGTCATGAGACTTTAATTGCCTCGCAACTGGCATTTGCTTTATCCTCATCTCATGTCTCTCTAAAGCAAATGCAGCACCAAAGGATTCAAGCGACATATCCATGTCTTGTCCCTTTCTTCGATGTCAAACATTGTGCTTCCAATTTCAAATATTCTTATCAACACAACAGAAAGTTACAAAGTACAAAGGGAAACCATTGTAGCACGTGTCAAGAATAACATTAACAGCATCCCCAGTTGTGAGTTGCTTATAAAATTCAAAAATATAAGAAGTAATTCTTATATAATTTTATTATTGGAACAATTAATGTAACAATTTTTATATAAGAATCATTATTTACACAAATAGTTATTTTTAATTGTTTTTAAGAATTGTAACACAATTATAAAATCATATATTATGATTTCATTTATTATTTTGTATATTTAGACAAAATTTAAATTATTAACTATTTTTAAAATTTTCCTTTTTATTTAAGTTACCTTTTTATATTATCTTTTCATGTTAAAATTTTAACTTTACAAATCTTAACTTTAATTGATTTTTTTTTAAATGTGTTTAAACTTTTTTTTCATCTCAAATATTAACTTTCTATATTTTGAAATTATTTTATTTTATGCTTAAAAAATAATTTATTTTAAATTTATTCTTTTCCTTTTAAATTTAAATTTATTTTTTTACCTAAATTAAAAGATCTCATATAATCAGTAAAAATAAATAAATAAAAGATCTCATATAATGCATGAGCTATATTTTCTTATCAATGTCAACATCTAATCAACACAATTGCACATCCACACATATGACAGGAAAGGCCCAAATTGCATTGGCCCAAACCTCACATCCCCACTCTCAAGTCTTAAAGAGTCATATTCTCTATGTGTAACCCTAATTTCTTCAGTGAGTATTTGGTAGAGTGGAATGGAAATGAAATGAAAATGAATTGAGATGAAAGTTTTGAATTAAAGTTGAGCATAAAAGTATCATTTTACTGTTCATTTTATTTTTTTCGATTCCCTTTCACCGCAAACAAACAGGGACTAACACTTTTTTCTATGAAGACTGAACCTTGACTCTCTATGCTAATCTCCTCTCTTGCCTCTCAGTCTCTCACCTTCTCGCTCCTTTGAACCCTAGTTATCAATATCATCTCTTTGAACACATAGAGACTGCATAGACACACACCCTCTCTATTGCACCACTTTCCCCTTTCTCTTACTCTCTATCTTGGCAACTTCGAGATCCTACAACCCTTTCTTCCACTCTTTTCCTAATCCTCAAACATTCATTTTTTTTCTTCAATTCTACTGTTTGTTTATGTAAATAATAAAGGTTTATATATCTTTTTAGTCCCTGTAATTTAGTATTTTTTTGTTTTTCGTCCTTGCATTTTTTTTAGTCCTTTCAAATTATGTTTGTTTTGTTTTTCGTCCTTAAAGTGATTTAGATAATATATTTTTATTGTTCATAGCACTTTTTTCATTGTTCAAAGCGCTATTTAAATCGCTTTAAGGACGAAAAACAAAACAAACATAATTTGCAATGACTAAAAAAAAAATTTATAAGAACGAAAAATAAAAAAACGCTAAATTGCAAAGACTAAAAAGGCATTTAAGTCAATAATAAATATGGACCACAAGTCAACCCTCATTGGCTGTGCCAATAACTAGAGAATTGCCGTATAAGTCCTGCTTTGAATGTTGGATATCATTTATGGAAGTTCAGCGGTACTCGTAGTATCAATAATATATCTATACACGGTAAGAATGCACTAACAGCACAAAGTGCTAATTAATATACAACAAATATTAATCGACTCTTATTACTTCCTTTGCTCCTAAATGAGAATGTAGTTAGAGACTGCTTATTGTATATAGAAAATATTCGGAACATATGCTTTTCAGTCCAAGTGAAGTTGATATTTAATCTGGATCCTATTAACCTTTTAAGTGACAGTGCACTCGTTGAGCACCGAAAACATGGAAGGTTTGAGTTTTAAAATGAGATTTATGATACCCAATTCTATACTCCAAATTCCCATGTTCACTTCAGTTAATAAGGCATTTAAGAAAATCGATTTAAACTTTAAAGTGAGAAAAGAACAAATGGCATTTACATTCTTATATGTATGATCTAAAGCTGTTTACAAATTGTATCCACAGAATCAATAAAACATTACAAGAAATAGAAGCAAAACTATGTGCACAGCAAGTATCTAAAATTGAACTCATATGGCATAATCTGTACAAATTGTGAGAGGGGCTCGGTTTTTCTTTTCTCAAGGAACTTAATGGCTTCTTTCCCCACATCACTTGGTAATTGGAGGCATATCCAATCCAGCAATGATTCCAAGTCTTTTGCAAAGTCCAGCAAATACCAATCCAGCAACTTCGGGATAAGGAACTCTGATGTTGAAATTCCAACTGCAGCCTGTAAATATTCTCTTTTGGCCATTTCAAGTTCGTTCTCAACCTGAGATGCTGTGTAAACTCTCACCTGCAATTGGCAGAGTTTAAGAATCAGCAACAAGACAATGCAAATTGAACTTATTGAGTGCAGTAAAAAAAAACAGACATTTACAATCGAGCAAATTAACATAAGAAATGGATTTTTCATTGGACAGTGCCTTGGTTACAGGAGATAAAAAAATCAATTTAAAGTAGGTATCAACTTACAGCAGGAGAGGACCAAGTTCCACAGGATAGAGCAAATGTCACTAGGGGTTCTGACAATTCCAGTCCATAAGTTTCATGATTTTTCCCTCCCTTTGATATTGTCTGTTTAGAATTTAGCTGTAAGAAGCTTATAATTTTCTATATATTCCTACCCAAGAAAAACTAGACTTGAAATGGACAGAACTTACAAATTTCCAGTGATAAGGAAGTCTTAAAATGCAATGTTCTATAGTTGTTGCACTTAGCAAGTGTCCACCCACATTTATTGTTGCCTGAGTAACAAGAAAACAGCATAAATTCTTGAGCATACCAATGCTATTACACTCAACTCGGGACAAACAAATGCATTGCCAACTAATCAGAAGAAGTAAAGCTTTCTAGTAGATCATACCTTCTGCATCAGTGCAACAACCATTCCAGGACTCTCTGGTATACCATTTTCTATGTATGCCTGAAGCAAAGCAGAACTTTAAATAAGCTATAACTGACTTTAAAAGTGTGTTTGGTTCAAACTTCAAAGAATGGTTCTGTTAACAAGGCCATTTCAGATGACACTACATGTTAATCTAATGGACATAATTGACTTACATTCATCATACATGAATTATAGATGTTGATCCAGAATGCAAGCTTCTCCTGGTGGTTGAGGTTCTCAATTTTGACACAGGCTAGTTTTCTCAGAAGAAGTCTGCCAATTTTGGAAAATTAGAATATTGTAACTACTAAGTGACACGATTGATAAGTGTCAAGGATAAGGAAAGTAATGGTATTCTAGTTTGAAAAGAATATAACATACTTCAACCGATGCAGTAAAAACAAAGACTTTGCAGTTCGTTTTGGATCGAATGATTTAGCTTCAATTGCACGTAATTGCTTGTATGGACCAATATCCCTCTTTCCAAATGCCAAACAGATACTATAAGGATCCCAAAACTCAGTTCCTTCACTTCCTTCAACACAGTTTTTAGATTTTGGAGTCCATAAGGGTGGCACATCACCTGTAGAATCCAAATTCTTTGCAGTACTCATTCTCAAGAGAATGCTTGATAAACACTTTATAATATTTTCAGAGATTATATTTGGACTTTCATCCCCTGGTGGTTTTTCGTGTAGACTATGTTTTCTTGCTTCTGCAATTGGCTGGTTGTTAAGCTTTTGTTCTTGCTGCACAGTTGGAAAGCTCACATTCGTTGACTTCAAAAAATTTCTCCGTTTTTTAACCTACTACTCCTACTATCACATAACTGAAAACTATTTTAACATATAACACACCTGCTTTTTCGGAGGATCCCAATGTTTCTGCAGTGATTTATTGTCAATAGGAAGTTTCTTAATCGGTGGTGATTTTGTAGTTTGGCCTTTACATATGGATTGCTTGCTGCTCTTGGAAGAATTAGTACATGATTGGTTCTCTTTTCCATGTCTATCCTCTGGCAAGACAAACAACAAGAGAATGTACTTAATGAAATGCATGCTCAACAATAAAACAGCTTAACCTCAATTGGTGGCACATAAGGGCCAATTACTCACTTGGAAGTGTTGCTGTAGGTCTAGTTTCAGATGTTGCAGCATTATCCATTGTCTGGGAAAAGGACTTCAATTTACCCAGTTTGGGACTACTATTTGGACTTGCATTGTTCACACCAGCCGATTGCTCAAGTTTCATCTTAGAGGATGACATGTAGACAGCTTCCTGGTACAAGTCCTGCCTGAAATGCACAACCTGCTCTTCAAGCCTAACAATTTCTTCTTCTAGAACTGCCACCTCAGCCAGAAGTCCTAGTGTCTAGATTTTTCAGATTAAATACAACAGTCAAATAGTCATGTTTCTGGAACATGGTAGCCTCCTCCATAAAACTCTTCAAAATTGTATTCAAATGAGTTCACTACCCTTTTAAGCTCTTTCTAGTTTCTAAGTTTTGATTATAACTTTATAAATGATTTATTGCATTAGAGTAGTACTAGTTAATAAAAGAGAAAATAGTCTATCTACTTTAGACTGTCATCCAATCCCATATAAACATGTATGGCAAGTTTAATAGCTAAGCTTAAAACTCATATTTACCATGATTTCTTATTGGTTAAGAGTAAAATTACCCACTGTGCATAGAAATTATATTCTTAATAAAAAAGCTAAACAATAAAAAGGGAGGGAGATTACTAACATGGGGAGGGAGATATGGAGGAAGACGAGGCAAAGCTCCCAAAGGCCTGTTGAAAGCTCTCTCCAGTGCTCTGTGGATGTTCTCCTCACGCCTAAGCTTCTTCTTCAACCTGTCAACCTGAAAATAAGTTAAGTTGGAGAATCCATCTCAGTTGGCAATTAGAAGCAAGAAAATGAAACCCAGATAAGAAATTGGAGAAGAAACTGTGCCATTACATCTTGTTGCAAAGCCAATTTTCTGTCTTTGCTCGATGTTTTTCCACCTTTAACTGCATTTTTTGCTCCCCCTCGCGAACTTCCCCGCATCTCTGCCTTTTCATTCAAGGCTTTAGAGGTTAGAATCAAACTATGCAATTAATGTCACAGTTTGAATTGAAAGTGCGTGTATGTCTCATGCCAGATTCATAAGTAAAAATGGAAAAAAGCTTGAAAGCTTGAGATTTATAGAACCCAACCCAATCATGAATTATGAAAAATAAAGGGTATCTTTTCTTTTACTCAATTCATTCCCTTTTTTATGGTACGGTACTTTGTTAATTTAAAAAATGCGGACTTTTCAGAATTTCTGGGATCATTGATCATTAAAACTGAAGCCATAGCTTTGGATAAGATTGAGAACTGTTACGCTATCATAATCATAATTAATAATAATAATCATAATCATAATTCAATAGCAATAATAATTCTATAACTATAATAATTGAAACTTGGTGTACTGTAGCAACCGTTTTTCAAAAATAGATTGGACAAAAATGTACCGGGTTTTGAGTTGTGACTTTAATTACCTTTTCATGTGACACTGTCGTTGGAGCTTTCCTATGCTGCAGCCTCGTGTTCATCTTTTGCATTTCTTCTAAATCTGCTGCAACTGCATGCATATATATCCACCACTGACCACTGGAAAGTGGAAACTCAATTGTTAACTTCTGTAATAGTAATAGGCTGCATCCATCAACTTGCAAGAAGACAAGTTCAGTGAAACACTGTGATCAAAGTACTGAAACTGAAGTACCCATAAGAGGAAAGATGCATAAAGGAAATAAATGGTATGCTCAAGAGAAGAAGAAGACAATGAGAGTGGGGGTGAGTTCAATTCCACCACTACTAGGCTTTAACCGCTTCAGATCATGAAAACGGTATTTAAAGCACAGTTCTTTTAACAAAGGCACATGCTCAAGAATTAAAATTTTAAATTTTAAGAAAACAAAATTTTACTTTTCAGAATAATTATAAGCATTTTCTTATAAGGAAAGAGAGATGCTTTTATCTTTTTTTTTTTTACTATCGAATAAATTTTATGTAAAACTTATTAAATAATTTAAATGCGTTTTTTTTGTAAGTGATTCCTGGCATGTTTTTTTTGGCAATGAAAGAAGGCATCCAAGCTGGACAAAGAGCATAGAGGAATTTAAGTTAGCAGTGAAATTTTGAAGAAAAAAAAGGATAACTTTTCTATTTTTAAATTTAAAAATTATGTGATATTTCTAAAAGTAAATAAAAATTAAGATATTAAATTAATATTAATTTATTATCTTATATTTTTATATAAAAAAATAATTTTTATTTTCATCAATAATTAAAAATTATTATTAATATAACTTTTAAAATAATTATTAAAAAACAATTTTACCATATACAATAATCATAATTAATAACAATATAAAAATTCTTTAATAGGTTTATCCTATCAATGTAAAACGTTTTTACTTTTCAGTTTTCACACTGTGAATTGATTAGAAATATATATATTTTTTATGATTTTTACACTGAAATATTATAAAAATTAATAAATTTATCATATATGTCAATTTATGATTGAATGACAGTATAAAAGACCCTTACAAATATATTATTTATTCATATTCTAAATTATCAAATTAAAAAAAAAAAATCCCTTCTCTTCTAAAAACTTATTCTGAAACACACCCTAAGTATGTGTGTTTGGATTGTCATTTAAGAAGCACCAAACGTCTGTTTGCGCATTTCACTACACAAAATGGCTTCGTTCAACGACCGTTTGAGCCAATTCAACTGCAAACCAAATACATCCTAAAACGCGAGGCAGGCACAGTAATCAAAGGGGCAGAGGCGCATGTCATGATGAACCATAGTGCGCTTTCTATTTAAAGTTCCTATTAATTTTAACCCCAACAAAACGCTCCTCCCCTTACCTTTTTCTTACTTTCTTTCTTATCCTCCTACTATTCATTTTTCTGTTTGTAGATTCTAACAAGAGTAAAAAAAATTATGTGGGTTGGTGGCTTTTTGCCGGTGGATTATGTATTGGATGCCTAAATTAAATGAGATCAAGGGAGGGTTTTATCAGGCAAAAGCTGCACATTCCTCATGCGTTGCCAACTAAACCATTTTATTTTCTCCTTTTCGGATAAATTAAGATAATAATTAATGAATTCAACGCTATCCTCATTCTAAATACTTACAGTAACTGGGTCTTGTGGTATAAATTATGTGGCAGGAGAAACATCATAAAATCTGCTTTTTTAAAAAATAAAATAACCCACGTCATTTGCAATATATGGCAATTGGCAACCTTGTGTTTGTCGTTCTTTTTAATATACCCATGGATAGATCTCCTTTCCATTTATCACTTAAATAAACAAAATAAAAAAAGGAATGTTAAATCAAATAATAAAGAGAGGAAGGGTCAGTATTGGACTCTATTTACAAGTCGTTGTCACATACTTATTAAATAAATGTTGTATTTGACATGCTAACAAGTACTAAACAAAAACTTAGCTGAACTATTTGAAACGTAACTGTTTTTTTTTGCATTGAATTAAAAACATGCTGTATTCAGAAAAACCAATATGGCAAGAGATGAGAGGTACAAATGGAATCGCAGATGAAACGGCAAATAGATGATGATGATGATGGGTAGATGAGAAGATATGAAAAGAAAAGAAGCTAAAGCTTGTGTTTGAAACAATGGATCCACGCCCTCATGTCCCCATCCATAACCACGTGACGGTGACTCCAAATCACAGGCTGACGTTAGAGTATCTTTCTTTTTTAATTTAAAGAAAAGGAGATTATTTACTAATTGTAATGTAAATTAACATGTCATCCCTAATCTTCGTAGAAGGAGCATGTCATTCCTATAAAGACCTTGAAAGCACCCTTGTCTTTTGATAAATGCAATTTTAGCTTTTCGGTTGTCATGCATCTTTTCAACAGATTGGATCGGATTAGTAAGCCAACTTTATTCGCAATAATGTTGTCGAACCGTTGAGTAATTGAATTTATTAGTTATACTAATTCTCAGCTCAATTATGTTAATTAAATACTAGTATACAATTTTCAACCATCAAGTATCCAAGCAATCTAATTTTATTATTATGTAGTTTAGTTGTTTAGAAGAATCCAATCTGAACTATTAGTTATAGTATATATTAAAGATTGATTTGCACACAAAAAAAATTAAAGATTTGATGGACATTCCAATGTTAGAAATAAATTGAAGATTAAAGATTGAATGCCGTGTTAAATCTTTTGTTATTCAATCAGCGAATCCGTCTGGTAAACAGTTTGAATAACGTATTAAATAAGTCAAATTTTAAATTGATGTGATTCAATTTAAACCGATTCTAAAAAAAAAATTAACAGAGCTAAATCCACTGACACAAATATTTAGACATCTAAAGTCATGATATTTAGACATCTTAAGCAGAATATTTATAAAGTCATGATATTTAGACATCCAAATAATACAAATATCACATTAATACTCTTCATGTCTCTCTGTTTCTCTTCCTATTATATTGTATAATTAATTAGATCAATCACTTAATTTCCTTTCTTTTTATTTCTCTCTAGGTATAAATACATCTTAGACATCTAAGTATCTTTTTCCATATTTATATATGTTCAGCTCTAGCAACTACATGTTGCTTCAAGAAAGGAAGGTAGTGATGAGGTTGTCATCCAGCATTAGAGAGTGTACTTTCAGAGACTCCAACACTTAAATTACTCTTTGATACAGTAACGGTTAATTTTTTTGAAAGGAACATATCTCATAAAGATGGTTATACTGATATTTACAACAGGTGACATATTTGATGATTTTAATGTCGTTATCTTGTCCTATATGTTCAAAGGAGTGGATGAGATTGTAAGTGGTGCTAGGTGTTCTTTTATATTCGAGGTCCATTCCTATGTTAGGAGTGATTAAATGATTTCAGGTGAAGAAGTGTTCATTGAATTTTTGTGTGAAGAATAAGTATAATAATTTCAAGAGAAATAATTAGATGAAGGTGAGTATCCAATTAATAAGTGAGATTGATGGAATTATAATCTCCGAATAAGGTTATCCAAATATAAGATTTACCTAAAATAATTTAAGTTTTACCTAAGAAGGAATTCCCTTAATATTAATGGTTGAGTCAGAATTATACGTTAATTATAATGTTTGTGTGTGTGTGAGAGCATTAAAAAAAAATGTTTGTGTGTGAGTGTATTACCTAAAAAAACATTAAAGAAAGTATCTGTCAAAGACTAATTGTTTGCAGAATAAAAGTATATGGTATTTTATCTAAACAAATGCTATTTGTTGGTTATACGGATTCTGATCATTGGAGTTGTTGAAATCAACGTTTGAAATGTGCTACTTGCAGCAGACAGGAAGAAGGGAGCACAGTGCCATGCCATCCCTATAGACATATTCGAAAAAACTTTATTAGGTTATGTCTGGAAATATGCAAAAACGATGGGAAAGAAAATACTTTTCTCGTTTTTTATCTGTTTATTTTTAAAATATTTTTTTGTTAACGATTATTTGTCTTTTTAAATATACTCTTGTTTTCATTTAATTCTTAAATATTTTACATACTTGTTAGAAATAAAAATAATGGTGAATTTTATATTAGATAATTAAAAATATTTTTTTTGGGTTGATTGAAAATAATTTTAGTGTAAATAAAAGATTTTAATTTTAATACATTGTTAATATAATTTCTTTTATATTGTTAACTAATTATAAATCATCTAAATATGATTTTTAAATTAATTATTATAAAAATTAATAATCTTAATATATATAATAATCAATAATTAAATGACGCTGTAAAAATTTTATATTATTCGTGTATTCTAATTAAATTTTAAATAATAATATTAATTTATTTCTTAATGCATAACTATCTTCTAAAATGATGTATTGAAATATTAGTTATTTTTTACTTTATATAAAATTTTATAAATATGATATACTTGATAAAATAATTAACTTAACGGGCAAATTTATATAATTTACTATTTATAGAAAAGTTATTAAAAAAATATAAGTATGTTAAAATTTATTCTTAATGTCAATGGATCTTGAGAGATAGGGGGTTGGAGAAGGAGGATGTGGTTTCATAGAGAAAAGTAAATTATTGTTGTCAAAACTCTTGATGTTTTAGCTTCTGACTTTTGTTCTTAAATTTTGATGTTTTACACATTCCAATGTTCATTAATTATTTTTCTCTACATATATCCCTATTTAACATGACCTAGATTTTCACAACTTCTTTCATCATGTATTGTTTGTGAGTAACATTAAATGTTTCTTAAAATATGTTGTTAACTTTAAACATAAAGAGTTTAAGAATGTAGGGAGTATCTTTCTTGGTTGTTCTTATCATCAAACACAAAAGTCTCAACTAGAAGTCTAGAAGCCAATTTTACTAATGGATTTAAGGCGTGTACTGGCAAACAATATGACATTAAAGTAATTTATTGTAATCATATGTTGTTGCTTTCAGCTCACGCGACAATGGGGGTTGCCGCTTTTTCTAATACTATTGAAAAGAACTTGGTAACTAATAATGATACCACAGACTCGACGACAGAAAACAATGTAATATCTCGTAAAACACATTTGCAATAAGAAGCAAAGCCATGCCTCAGTATCATGTCATCTTGTGTACATAGAAAATACATTTTTCTAGTAAAGTAATTAAAATATGCATAGAAGCTCTATCTTTCAACTCTTTTAAGAAGAGATGAAAGAGACTGTTCTTCTTATTCTTTATACAGCTAGAAAAGACCGCTTTGATAGATGTGAATATCTCTAACATACTAGCATATGTACTCACCAAAAAGAAAATGTACTAGCATATACTATGGTGAAAAAGCCCAATGGCCCCCTCTTTTTTTCAAATAATAATAATATTTTTGTATTTCTTTTTGATAAACATTAACATATTTGGTCAGGCCCCATATTCAAACTAGATTCAGGAGTCCATATATTTCAGTATCAATTCGAAGCAAAAGGGAGCTTATTATTGAGTAAAATTTTCCAGTTGCCAATTATGAAGCCCCCTTTTTTGGTACAAAACAAAGTCAATGATGGTGTTTCACTACAATCCGTATGACATTAGCTAACTACCATGAACTAAAATGCATCAATCTGCTAAACTATGTTACTGGCCCCTTTCTATTACCCTACCATATTTACTTTTACTACAGGAACAGTTTAATGCGGGTCACCCAACTCAGCCCAATTAGAATTAGATGCATTGAAATGAATTGGTTTTAGTTGGGGGCACAAACTAAATGTGAGTTTAGATAAACATTTGTAAAATTTGTTTTTGTTAAAATTGATTTTGAATAAAATGATTTATTTTTGATTTAATTGCAGATTTTACCACTTAACTTTCATTATTTTATGAATTTTACCATCCAGGTTTTTTTTTCCGAATTTTACCATCAAATTTTCATCATTTTGTGAATTTTACCATTCAAGTTATTTTTCGCAAATTTTACCATCCAACTTTCATTATTTTGCGAATTTTACCACCTAAGTTTTTAATTTTTGCTCATTTTACCACCATGGTGTTTCACAAAAAAAAAAGTTTTGAATTCTTTAAATTTTTTTTGTGAAATATCAGAGTGGTAAAATGCACAAAAATTGAAAACTTAGATGATAAAATTTGCAAAAATAAAACTTTGGTGGTAAAATTTGCAAAATTATGAAAGTTGGATGGTAAAATTTGCTATTAAGCCTTTTATTTTTGAATGTTTTTATTCTAAAATTAGGTTAATAATAAAACACTATAATTTTTTATTTAATGTAAAAATTATTTAAATTTATTTCAATCCAAAATTCATTTTGAACTTAGAATCAATTTCTTAGTAAAACCAAACATGTGAACATTCTAACAACCCAGGTTGGCATAGCGGTGTAAGGCCCACTACGTTCACATGTGGGTGGAACGATCTATTTAGCGGGAGAATCTGTATTCGATTCTCCCTCCGTGTGCAAAAATTTCCTTGGATTAGCGGCAGTCACGCACGGCGAGCGAAGCGGAATTAGTTTTTGACGCAGTACTTTAGGGGACACCATGTGAACATTCTTCTAAACCTCACATTAACTAGTATTCTAGTATTCCAAATAAGATTTAGAATGATCTATGGCTAATCCAAACACACAGTAAGAAGAGTTGCAGGAAATTAAGGTTATGCCCTGTGAGACTGGGGACATAATCATGTATTGTAAATACAAGTCTGGTTCTACAGAAGCCAATAATTCAGTAGCACTGTTATTTTTATGACAGATTCATGGAAGACTCGGAAAGTTTCCACTTTATGCTGGAAAGCATAACCAGAGTCGACACACAGGAGCAATGTCCTTCTGTCATTTCCTTACACACTCAGACCCACTAACATCACCGCTTTATTTTCCTCTTTGCAGATCCTCAGAGACAACATAACCGACAAGTGTCTAATTACGTAACATTAATTAGAAATGCATCCAAAAATAACAGTTTTGAAGTTTAATCACCAAGTCATTCATTCATGTAATGTTAAATGAAGCAACTTCAGATGACTTCTTAACCTTGTGCCTTGAGTGTGGCTGAAAATTTGAAAGAAATTCACCAAATTAAAAGTTTTATAATTATTTGTGGTAGTGATTGGTGAACATGTTGATGGTCCTCTGTATCTCATCAAAAGACCATTTACAAGTGTGAAATATAATTGAGTTGTTTAAGTAGATCCATTTTCTTCTTAATCAGGAATTGCTTATATGAGCAACTATATCTTAAGTTTAACTACAATCTTAAATTGGGCCAATCACAATTCTAAGGAATGCCGTTAAAGATGGCATCGTGATACTCTACTGTAACCCAACGTGTCTCTCTCAATATATATATTTATAGTAAATGCTGTGCTCCTCCTAATGGTTTGCCATCCACAAATAAAGTGAATCATTTTACTTTTCGCGTTTAAAGCTTTTCAGTGTGGCGACTTGTTTGATGATGAAATGGAGTTGGATTGTCGTGCATTCAAATGCAATGTCCTGATCACTCTTATCCACGGTTGTCATGTCACCTCCTCTCAGTCTCAGCTTTTTGTATTATTATTATTAATTATTGTAGTCTTAAGTTTTACGCCTTTTCCGTTTTATAACGAAATCATGTCTGTGTGTGTAGCTCTTTGTTTAGCCAAATAGCACATGCACACATCCATTAAGCCATCATCCTCACTTGATCACATGGTGGGGATTAGCAATAGAAATGTATTTGATGGTGGTGGCTGAGGCTGTTCGCAGTGATGGATGGTCCAAGACACCAAGAAATCCATAAAATTTGCTTTTGCCTTGCTTCCCAATTAGATAAAAAAGACCAAAAGGGTGCAGAGGGGTCCAAGTGGTCGTACCAGTTGTACATGTCAAATTCATGGGTTTCTGGAGTCTTAACTTTAGATTTTTATTGCAGGCTGATAAGGAAAATAGAAATGCTGGAAATTTTCTGGAACCACTGATAAAAGGTGAAAAAGCAGCCATTTCCTAGAAACCACATCTTTTTTCCATTCTTACTTTTTTACTTTGAGGCTGCAATAAGCTTTGTCTTGTCCCCTGACAAAATAAATTAAATATGAAATCTCCATCACTATTATTGGGGTAAACTTTTTGGTGATTAGGCAAGCAAATAGCAGACTAGAAAGCAAGGAGAATAGATTTTTGTTTTGGTTTCTAAGTATTGGTAATGGGTAGTGAATGGACACTCATCTGGCTTTCTCAACACACAAAATTGGTCATCAAATTTGTCTTCAATGTGTTGTAATTACAAGACATGACATGGCTTCAATGTAGTTGAATGGAGGTCACTGCTGAAGCTAACGCAAGAGACAGAGACAGGTTACCTTACATTTTGCTACAGAAGCAAAAGAAATGTAGGATAGGGGTCGAGAAAAAGTAAAACCCAAAATAGTGGACCTTCCATGAGTTCTGATAAAAAAACAACTCAACAAACCCCATAACACGGAAGTTGCATCCACCATAGATCTATAATAATGGTGTTGAATGAGTAATAGTCCAAAATGGTTGAGGTAAATACGAGACATGGCCATAGATTAAACGGGAATCGAACTT
The DNA here is from genome assembly GCA_026413185.1 of Pueraria montana var. lobata. Classification (NCBI taxonomy): domain Eukaryota; kingdom Viridiplantae; phylum Streptophyta; class Magnoliopsida; order Fabales; family Fabaceae; genus Pueraria; species Pueraria montana. The sequence goes on from CM048652.1 coordinate 6,441,686, forward strand.
GGTAGCTTCTGTTGATGGCCACTAATGCGCATTGCTTGTCAGCATGTATGTATGCCTTTACCTTGAATTTTGTTGGCTCTGCTTTCGGGAAAGGACAAAATAAAACGAAAAACAAATGTTTGACATCATTAAAAAAAAAAGATTACTATATTTTGATACCATTGTGATTATAATCTATCCCTCCCCACTCTAGTGTTTGTCCGGGGAATTTAAAATTGCCAAAATCCATCATTAAACACAATTTTTACTTATTACTTTTGTACAATGCCAACTATTTTATGGTAAGTGTGGTCTAATAAACAACCACAATTACCACGAAAGTAAATTTTACTAGCAGTCTAGCAATACAAATTTGAAATCTAACTAGAAATACTTGCGGCCAAAGCCACACTATCAGATACTAAAGCGATAATTTCATCAAAAAAGAAAAAAGATACTAAAGCGATAATTATCACACACTTAAAAAGTAAATGAGTATGAAAATATCTCATGGGAGGTAAAAAAAAAAGAACAAGAAAAAACTATTTTTTTTCCTCTAGAAATTCTGGGATTTTTTGCAAAACTTTTGTCTACATCTATCCTATAGGCTTGAAACTAAGAAGTCCATTCCACGACATCCGTATACTTTTTGGGTTTCAACTTTCAAGCCTTTCCGCTCCAACATTAAGGCTAAAACTTCCAGCACCTCCAAATTATTACTTCCTACACCCACATTACATTTTACATCAATGTAATGGGGTGTAGGAAGCAACAGCCCAACATTAAACTCTTTTGGAGCCATCAAACTGAAAATCAGATGAATTCGATCTGATGACATCCCCCAACTGATTTCAGAATCGAGACTGAGAATATCATGTTTGATTTTTTCATTTTAATCAGCAACTGTCTAGCGTGGATGAAATGCGAGTATCACGTGTGCCTTAGACACAAGTCAGAATTTAAACACAAGTATTAAGTGCACTTTTAATTCTTCTATCATAGATTACATAAAAGTTTAGTCCTAAAGTAAATTTTATTCCAATCAAAATACTCAATACTAATAAAATAAAACAAATCAAATCCTTGTCAGTTTCTGATGGGAAAAAAAAAAATCCTTGTGTCAGTTTATTATCCAATTTATTACACAAATAACTTATATGATGTATGATTTTTAAATGTAACATTATATATTAATGAATTGAACATTTAAATTGAGTAAATTACATTAATCACTCATGAGGTTACGTAAAATTACACAAACACCTTCTATTTTTTTAACCATTACACTAACCTCCCAGATGTTAGTATAATATATAAAAGGATGTTAGGATAATATTTTTCAAATATTAAGAAAATGTCAGTGTAATATTTTCAAACATAAAAAAATGTTAGTATAGAAATAGAAAAAAAAGTAATGTTATGTATAATATTTTATCCTTGTATTTTTTTTTTAATTTTAATCCTTGTTAGTCTCTGTAATATACTCTTTTTTTTCCTTTGTTCTAATAATATGTGAATAATTTTCTTTTAGATCCTATCAAATTTTTGTCACGAGAACTGATTCAAAATAAACATTAAGAGATTAAAACGAAAAAATCAATATTATAAAGACTAAATCAAAATAACAGACCAAAACAAAGGGGAAAAAAAAGGAAATTTTATAAGACTAAAATTTTTATAAAAAAAAACATAATTGCATAAACTAACAAGGTATGTAAACCCATAAAAAAATATAAATCACGACATGCCAATTATTTTCATTAATAATTAAATCAGACTCATGAAAACCATTAATTTAACCAATTAAAAAAATTAAGACTTCCTTGGAACAAAAGATTATTTCAGAACAAAAATATAAACGACACCAAAATAGAGGGCCAACTAAAAAGAGGCTAAAGCCTTAACAAAAAAAAATTGCAGGACCCGGAAAAAAAATGAGAAAGTTCCAGAGTCCCCCCCAGTCAGCCACATTCTTGAATGCAAGTCGTGTTTGGATGAAAGGATATAAATGCTGTGGCTAGCTTTCCTTGACTCTAAAGTTCCACAAAACATGAAAATCCTAACTTAATGCAAATAAACCTTCTTAAAATCAAGGACATCCATAATGTTTAGGGACAAATTGAGTGCTCAATGTAGTGATAGAAGAAAAATCGACATTGCTATTTACATGGAAACTATTTACCACTATCTCATGATAGCCTCTCCAGTATTCCTAAAAGGATCCAGTTTTCAAGTGAAGGAGTGCACTAGATAAAGTACATTTATAGTCATTAATTAAAAAATTAATGGTTAGAATTTGTGATTAAAAAACAAGTGCATGTATAACAAACTTTGAAATTAATTACAATCTCAACTATTGATATTTTAATCAATGACTATAAGTGCACCTTATTTCCTAATATACACTACATTCTCCTTACTTTATTGAAGCTAAATCTATCCTTAAAAATACTACTGAACAGAGCAAGTATATCCATCCACGATGCCAAATCATTAAACTAATCTTGCAGCATGAGAAACAGTTGAAAGCATCTCCAGGTTGCTACGAAGGCCTGAGACCTACCTCAATAATTCATCATAGGAACCTAATGCTTCAAGAATGCTTTCTACCCAGCTGTCAGGAGGAAGGTTGCCAAAAAATCGAATGTTATTAACAGGATTTCAAACCAGTCTAACTGAGTAATAAACTAAATTATCATCAGTCAATGATCCCAAAAAAGAATTTCTAAAGAGTGGATTTGTGATTCGTGATTACCCTTCAAGGCCTGGTTGTGTTGGGTAGTACACATTTGTGAAGCCTAAACTTCTTGCCATTGTAGCAGTTGTCTCACCAATGCATGCAACAGCATTGTTCCACTCTGAATCTGAAAGAAGATTCTTCCAGGCACTGTTGCAGCAGATTATCTGAACTAGGTTAATTATTTCGGGGGGGGGGGGGGGACCTCCTAAGAAAATGTCCTACCTACTTCTACAGCATGAATAAGATAAAGAAGTTTTTCCATGATTCATACAATACCAGGAGTCATTATGACACTTGATTAAACAGCATCCCGGTTAATCAGTATGAAACAGTCATTGGATGCATCAAGAAAGTTTAACACATGACTCCCCCTTACATAGAATTGACATATTGAATCCAAATATGATAAACTCTCAGAAGGTTTGAAATGGATATGAAATTATTAACAATTTAAAAGGAAAAAAAGATGAAGCAGCAAAAAGAAACTCACCGAATAGCAGATGGTGAAGCTACTGTAACAACAGGGGCAGCAAGTGCTAGCTTTAGAATCATATGGTCAACATGTTGAACTGGCACCTGACAAATAAGTTTGAATTAGGGGCAGCAGTGAATCTATCAAGATAGATACAGACCATAAATAGCCCACTCTAGCCTAGAAGTTGTTGCAAATGCAAGAAATGGTTGGTTATGATTAAAGCTAAGTAAAACAATTTGTAATGTTAAATTTTAAGAAATGACAATAAAATATAAGCCATTGTACAGATAGTTTATAGACGCCCCATATTCTGAGATTATAAACATCCACATAAAATAAAATAAATAAATGAGACATTGTAAGGACACAATTCTGTGCTTTTGTAACCTTTTCCTCCAAACCGCATAATGGGGCATGTGCACAAAATACAATCTCACAGGAAAATCATTTCCCAAAAGACCATGAAATAGATTACTGGGGAACCCAATTAATCATATGAAACACCAAAAGAATATGCAGTGCTTGTAAGGAAGAAGTACAGCTAAAATATTGTACCGTTGTATATGTATTCATCCTAGTAACCTTAAATCCACGATTTGAAAGTCCTTCCTCTGGTTATATAAACATCACACAGACAATTAGCGTATCGTTGCCTTCACATTTATTAATACAAAATATTAAATAAACTTCAAAATAGTGATCTTTTTAGGAAAGCAACTAGATATCTCATGTACCAATCTCATTGCCAGCCTTTGCAGAAGCAGGATACAGAACAGTGCATTTATTTCCAATCTTAGGAAGCTCAGTAGCCAAAACCTTTCCTGTTGCTGAAAATTATCAAATCCATAATAAGTTTCATTTTCAGAGTTGAAGCTTTAAATTACAGTTTAGCAAAAGCAAGCTTCAATTCAATCTCTTTACTATGATACAAAACCTACTGATGAATTGCTAAACATGGTTACACTCAGTTTATTTTCTCCAAAGTAAAATGCATGCAGTTACACCACTGATTAACAAAGTAACAGAACAATAAAGCAAAGTCCTGTTCTACCCTATCTAGATTATATCTTGGAACCAGGGACTGATCTGCATTATAGTGTTTGGGGGGCTGCCCCCACAAGATTTTTATTTCTTATTAATATAATATGTATAAATTGCCACCATAATTTAAAATATAGTTAACCAACTATTAATGTTATGGCATATTCAACTTAAATAGCCCAAAATATTTATGACATTCAGGACATCACTTTATATTTCTTTAGTCAATCATTCATCAAGGTAAAAAGTGAAACTAGGGATAGTACAATGCATGAGGCATTTAAATTCAGCCTACACCTAATTACACAGATGGATACCTTTTGATGGCACAAACGCAATATCAAGGGATCGGCTTGAAGACTGCAAAGCTTCCTTGAAAATGCTTGCAGTACCAGCCCCAACAACACCTATTTTGACATAAGGCATCCCAGAAGCTCTAGGGACCACAATCAAGACAAAGATAATCATTTGTTATAAAAATAAAGTGCTCACCAAAATCATATAAAATTGCACAAACAAAAAAAGTGTTCTGTATTCTAAAGAACAGAACACAAATGCTTAGTTATTTATATTATTCTGTATCATTGCATCTAACCAACTATAAAATGTATCAACAAAATAGACCAAAACAATAAACAACTATCTTTGAATAATTTACAATTGCATCTTTGACAACTCATGCACAATCTAGATAGTAGAGCACAGACAATAGGATTACATGTTGCATAAGAAAAGATATTTCAAGTATTCTTCCCATAGGACAACCATAATTAAAGGGCAAATATATCAAGACTCAAGTCATTGAAGAAAATAAATGATGAAAATTTAGCTGAAACATTAACGGCACTTTACAAACTTTAGTAAACTCTCATAATGTAGATTGTGACTTTGTCCCTAGTCAGCAACTAATAAGTGCATATTTTGCTTACACTCCACAATAACCCAAAATTTATCTTTGAGAGAAAAAGGATGTTCTAAAAAATCATTTGGATGTGACTAAAGGTTACTTCTGCCTAAAATGTTTTACTTCAATTCAAAATAAATAATTAATCTAAAATGCATTCTATTCAAGAGCAATTTTGCACAAAATACCCAAACAAACCCTAATTCCTTACCTCCATGCCTCTAGAAAGACTGAACCTGCCTCAGGAGAAGTTATGACAATCCAATCAAATGCATTGTCTGCATGTATCAAGGATGATGGGAAGAATTGAATCAATGAAAAATTATGAGGCACTCACATGCATGAAATTGACAACATGACAGATCTTGTCATGTGTATCAGAAAAGATATCTAAGATATAACATGCAAAATTGCAAACGATTTTAGTTGACAAAATCATCATACATTCATAAATATCAAAGAACCACAGCTCTACATTTCAACCCAGCCTATTTATATACAAATCTTTCATATTAGCTGGGCCAGATAAAACCAATCTGACATTGAATAATGTGAATGTGATCTTCAACTCTAGAAGGCCAGCTATTTAGGAGCTAGAAAGATTAAATAACAAAAATAAAATATTTTACAAAAAAGAAGTTCAATCAAACACTTCTAATATAAACTGAGTCTGAGACAATGAAGGCATGAGGTAGGTATTTGAAGCTATAAACCCTCATTTTCAAGGGAGACTATTGGTAATGGGAAGTAGCTCATCAATCACCAATATTGTATCATCAATTTTACGTAAGAAATGTCACCACCTAGAATGCATGCATACAACAAGGACACAGGATATGATAAATTATAGGACAAAGACAAGACTATGTTGCAATGTATAAAATTAACATAAGAACACAAATCTTAGATATAAGAAATAAAAGGATGTTTTATAAGTAAGCACGAGTCATTATAATATAGACATAATAAAATTCTATAACTTATCTAATTATTGTGATATTATCATTTGTATTGATATAAGAGTTTTAAAAAAAAAAAGGAAAAAAGTGTAAAATGCAGCTAAAAGTATTCAGTGTCCAACATGTGTACAAAACAAATATGACTATCATTTTAAGGTGTCTGTGTGCTTCCTTGGTCACCACTGCATCTTTCTTCCTATTAAGCATGCATAAATTTTATTCTAAAAATTGGCCCAATAAAACATCAAATTCATATATAATTATCTTTACTAGATAAAAACGGCATAATTCAAACCTAACAAAATATTCAAATGTTCATGGCATGGGTTTTTCCTAAAACTTACCACCTAATACAGAAGGAAGCCTGTCTAAATCAGGTCCCTGCGTGTGCTCAATGAGTGGAAGCTCCAAACAATTGATTTCATGTTTAGCCTGCACCCAACATTGGAATTGCCTAAATAGCTTCAGTGGTATATGATTAGTCAAACCTGATGTCCACTACCAAACTTACATGGGCCAGCTTACAATTGTAGTTATAGTTTGAGGATCCTTTTCATTTTATTGACATTGCCTGGGAGCCAAACCTAGCTGACCATCTAAGAGCATGTTTGGTTCAAATTATTTTTTGCGAAATTTTTTTTAATCTCTCTCATCAAGATTTTGATTATAAGCTGTTTTAAACACAAAATAAACTAATCCCGACCATTGAATATATTGTAGAGGATTCTAATAAAACCTCACCCTTTATGTTTATTGGGGGGAAATTAGTTGAATTTCAGTGTGAAGTTCCCGATGGTAGAAGAAAGAAAATTAAACAAAATAAATACAGTATGTGCAACATCAATTTGGATTATGCAACAATTTGATCAGAACAAAATGCAACAACTCTGATGGAACTTCTATATAATGGAGTTAGAATAGAAACATATAATATGAATGAATTGCCAATTCAGTTAGATGCTATGAAGCCCCGATACTCCGAAAATGGAAAAGTATCGGTGTCGTACCCGTGTCGGACACCTATACGCCTTCAATACGTATCCAAGAAGTATCCGATTTTTTTATTTTTATTTTTTTTAAAAAAAAATTGTAGGACACGGCTGGGATACGGCTTGGATATGGCTCAAGATAGCTAGGATATGGCAGGGACACGACTTAAGATGGCCGAATACAGCTCAAACTATTTCAGATACGGCTCCGATATTGCTTGAGCCACTTTCTGAAATTTTTAATATTTTATTTTTTTTGAAGAATTTTTTTTAATATTTTATAATTTTATTGTTTTAATTTTAGGGGTTTTAAAATAAAAAAAGTCCAAACGTAAACAAAAACACGACACACCCTTTCCCTCTTCTCCAAGCATGGCAACTCCTTTCCGACAGTTCTTCTGGTGAGGGGGTTTCTTTTTCCGGCAAGTGGGGTGAGTGGGTCTCTACACAATACACAATTTCCCCCCCTTCTTCAAGCACGACAACATCTCTCGTTGGTGGTTCTGCACATTTTTCTGATGAGGGGGTCTTCCTGTTTGTGTTTGGCTTTGATAAGGTATTCTGTTTGTGTGGTTTTGGCTTTGCTCAAACCATGCTTGAATAAATTTATTTTGTCACTTGACAGTTGTGTTTACAGTGTTTGCTAAAACAGAATCTGCATATTTGCAGTGTTTTAGCAGCCTGCATTTTAACACCAACACTAATTGCATTTTATTTTGCATCCATATATAATTTTTTATATTTTTTATTAATGTGTCCAGGACGTGTCGTATCCTTAATTTCAAAAAAATTGCCGTATCCCCATATTCGTGTCATATCATACCAGTGTTGTATCACGTATATGGGCTTCATAGGTTAGATGTAATGAAAGAATAAAGATGAACATTTTATCATTTCTTTTTAATGGATGATAGGAGCAACAAACTTACTAAAATAGTGATAAGAAAAAATTAACATGTTGAAGCAGCTATATGTCATCATTCATTAAAGAAAGAAATACCGTGAAGAGCAACAGTAAGTGTGCATCAACAAACTGAAGCTCCCAAACCGTTTAAGCAGACTTCTATAGGAAGAAGGAAATGGCAAACCACTATATAGAACGTGCAGCTTTTATATTTATTAATGGATCAAGAATTCGTAGCTGATCGGTCATAAACTTCAAACTGGAGACTGTTAAGTAAATTGTCCTTAACTGAGCCCTAAACTCATCTGCATTTGAAAAACCTATAGTAATCTTCACATATAACATTTGCTACGTAAAATTTATTAGATCATTGTCCAGACGTTTGTCTTTATAGTTAATACTTTCTTGTTTTAAGAGAACGAAGTTTCGACATATAATACAATAATAGTAAGTCATAGAAAATTCTAGACAAAAAAAAAAAAAAAGGAAAGCTAAATCAAATTACATATTGACATTCATTTCAACCTTTAATCAAACACCTACACGACGGAATGGCATTGTTCCTAGAAACACGTAACATACATACGCGGAATAGGTGAAAGAGAAAACGAGGGAAAAAAATTTAGATTGCAGGAAAAAGTAATTATCGGAACGAGAGCGAGACTCGAAAAACACGGCATAACTAACTAGTTTAAGTTAAAGTCTCTAAGATTAAGCACATTGTAATGCAGGCCTAAGAAAACAAATCGTAGCTGCGAAATGTGAAGTGAGCGAATAGAAGCGCGTACCAGAGCGGCGATAAGCTTGGCGTTCTTGCCGCGCTCTCTGGTGACGACGACTTTGGGCGCGAAATTGGAAGCGGAAGACGAGGTAGAGGTGGAAACGGCGTCGGTGGCGGAAGATGCGGCGGCTGGTGGAGGAGCGAGAAAGATTGGCCGGCGAAGTGGGAGAGGAGAGGGTGGGGGTGCAGAGAAGAGAGGGGAGAGAGAAAACTGGGCCATTATGGTAACGTGTTGAGCAAAGGAACTCGCTCTAGGTCCACCTGTTATCACATCATTAACGGGAATGGTTGTGACCCGTTTCACTTTGCTTTATTTTATTCATGAATTGCACAAAATATCTGCCGATTAAATTAGGATTAGGATTAATATAAGTTGGAGTTGGAGGGATTGGGTGCCACGTGGCAGGTGGTGGTTGGGAGGTGTTGATAGTAATTATGTTTCGTGGTTGAATAGTAGTAGTAGTAATGATGATTAACGGTGGCGATTTGCGTCCAAATCTCCCAACCCGACCCTAAGCTGCTGGTGCTGCTTGCGACGTATAACGTGGATGCTCTGTGCCCTACCTCCCAGCAACACTACCATACCATAGTACACCACACTACCACCCTTCTTTCGATTCAACCCTATTCAAATAGATTACTGTACTAGTTTTTCAAGAAAAAAATATATAGCTATCTTGCTAACAGATATTCACTTGTCCGAAGAAAAAAAAAATAAACTGGCGTTCACTTGTTAAAGAATTTAAAAAATATACTGTATTAAAAAATATATAGAAATGTATTTAAATATTATATTATATAAAAAAAAAATTACGTGTTTTAATAAAAAAAATTCTGTTTTTATTTTCTTAATCAGAACACTAATTAACATGTGTCCTGAGACAATAGTTAGCATTTGTCATTTTATAAACAAATCAGGTGGTTATATAAACAACAACTACTACTATCAATATTGGTGGACATAAATGGTAGCGGTTTGTCTCCCTTAATCATATTAAGAGGGGAATATCCACCTTAGTGTGCGTTTACGGTCTCCGACAAAATTTAATCATTAATTTCAGCAATGAATAATTCGTACTAATACCATGGTAAAAAAAAAACAACAACTATTACTAATATGCAAAGAACGCAGAGCAAAATTAAAAAAACGACAAAGACAGATCAACATGGTCTGTAACAAAACTATACCACTTATTCTGAGCTTTGCACTGTATGATAATAATAATAATAATAATAATAATAATAATAATAATAGTTGAAACGGGTCATTACTAATAATACGCCTATACTATTAATATAATTTTTTTTTACAATGTTAAGCAATTAGAAATTCAAGTAATTATTACAAGTATTAATAAATTTCATTTATATTGATATGTATTTGCATAATAATTTATTTTTTTATATTATCATTACATATATTATTTATTCATTTTATAATATGTTGGAAATTGGAATTATTAGATTAACGGTAGAGCAAAAAAAAAAGAGAGAGAAAAGGTTATGCACTGACAGTGTAAACAGTTTTACACCGTCATTCAATTACAATCCACCATATATAGTAAGTTTGTTGACTTTTATGATAATTATCCTAAAAGTCATATCAACGGTGATTTGTGAGTGGATGATAGTGTAAAACTACTTTACTGCATCATCATTAAACTAAAAAAAAATCTTTTTAGTATCTTTTTAGTTGCTACAATATTATAGTAAGGAGAGAAGGATACAATTTTTTTTTTGCTTAATTATCATTTTGGTCATCTAATTTATTTCTTATGTTCATTTTGGTCCTCTTAATATTAAAAGGTTCAATTAAGTCCTATAATTTTTAAAAATGATTCAATTAGGTCTTTTTATTTTTAAAAGATTCAATTAGGTCCTTTATTTTTTAAAATTGTTTCAATTTGTTCTCACTTAAAACCAATTTTGGTCCTATTTTAAAAAAAAATTCAAAGCAGATGGAAGAAAAATGGGACTAAATTGAATCCATTTTAAAAAATAAAGGATATAATTGAACCTTTTAAAAGTAAAGGGACCTAATTGAACCATTTTTAAAAATTACATAACCTAATTGAACATTTTAATAATAAGAGGACCAAATTGAACCTAAAAAATAAATTAGAGAACCAAAATGATAATTAAACATTTTTTTTGTCAAACTGATTTATAAGCTAGTCAAAGTAGCTTATAAATTATCAAAGTGACTTACCAAAATACACTATGAGACATCAATCTAAGCATCCGACAAATCTAAATATCATACTAGCTTATAAGTTAGTCTAAGTAGCTTATAAAGTACTAAAATGACTTACTAAACACACTCTTTATATGACATCAGTATAAGCGTCTGACAAATTTTGTATAATAAATAATAATGCTTTCGGCGTATTATTTTTCAGTGGCTTCAACAATTTACAAAGAGCAACTTTATTCTCAATTTTTAATTTTAACAAAAGTTGACCAAGGAATGTTTCCATAACATTTATCAATAAATTAAAAACAAAAAGAAAAAATTGTAAATTTTAACTATATTATTAATTGGTTTAAATATCTTTTTAGTTCTTACAATTTAGTATTTTTTTTACTTTCCGTCATTGCAAAATTATTTTTTTGATTTTAGTTATTGCAAATTATGTTTGTTTTGTTTTTCGTCTTTATAGCGGTTTAGATAACTTTTTTTCACTATTCAAAGCGCTATCTAAATTATTTTAAGGACGAAAAACAAAACAAACATAATTTGCAAGGACTAAAACAAAAAAAATAATTTTGCAAGGACGAAAAGCAAAAAGACACTAAATTGCAAGAACTAAAAAAATATTTAAGCCTTATTAATTATATTTGTATTGAAAATCTATCTAGTATATTATTTCTTGAAAAGTAACCATATACCATTCAATCATTCATCAACATGACACTTTTAATTTTTTATAATGCAATACATTGTATTTTCTACGTTATATTATTACATTATAAATAGTATTTTCTGTCATAAATAATTTTTAATTTCCAAGTATTGTACTTTGTTTAAATTTTTTGTCAACTGTTCAATTTTTTCATGTTTTTATTGAAATAAAAATATAAAAAATTATAATACAATTTCAATTATTGTTCAAAGTCTTGAGTAATTTTTTTAAATGAAAAAAAAAAAACTGAAAAGGTCTGTAAAATGGGGCCGCAAGCCCGCAACTTCGCATGATAATGGCCAATTGGCCATACCCTACCTCAATAGTATTCTTTTTAAATAATATTATTTGATTATTTGAATTATTTAAAATATATTGACAGTGAAATTTTTTTTTATATTATTATTTAAATATTAATTGTTATATATATGTGTGTATATATATATATATATATATATATATATATATATATATATATATATATTAATGAATGATTTTTATAATAAATACTTTTAAAATTATACTTAATTGATATTATAAAAAATTATATTAATAGTATATGAAAGTTAAACTTATATTACTACAAACTAAACAAATCACAGGCCCTTCCATAGTGTAGGCTGGCTCTCATGTTGTTATTATAAAAAAAAAATTGCTTAACGCGGAAAGAACTAATATTGTTTTCCTTAAGATAGCAACTCGCTTTTTTGTTGTAGTTGTTGTTCAATAAATAGCAATTAGCAACTTAAGATACCTTTTTGGACGCAGTGCCTAATAATCTAATGTAGATTCTCATTGTCTGCCGAAACCCACTTCCATTTATGACTGGAGGTGGTTTGGTTTGCTACATATAGGAAGATGCCACACAATATTAAAAATATAACAATCGTACATGTTTGTACGAATGGTAAAAAAATAAAAGTTCCATTGAGTTTAACGTTTAATGTATTACTCCATCCGTTCCAGATTATATGACGTTTTAGAGGAAAAAATTTGTTCCAAAATAGATGACGTTTTACAAAATCAATGCTGCATTAAATATTTTTTTCCAAAACTACCCTTAATTAATACTTAGTGGGAGTAGCGTAGTATGAATAATTAATTAGAGAGATAAAGGGTATATTAGGAAATTACTTAATATTTTCTAGGAAATTCAACACATTAATTGCGTTTCTTAATACCTGTGCCAAAATCTTAAACGTCATATAAATTGGAACGAAGGGAGTAAATTTATAAAATCTTAAGCATTTATAACTTTCAATTTTAACAATTTATATATGCAGCATTGGTTTTTTTTTTTTTTTTTTAAAAGAAAGATTTATATCATTTCATTAATAATAAGACTTTCGATATAGATACGCATATAATCAAAATGTTGGTGACTAACAAAAAAAAATCTAGATATTCTTTTAAGAAAATGGCTAACTTTGATTAGTTTGTCGTCGAATAAAATGTACCAAAACGTTTGATAATTCACTAATGAATCTTGTGAATAAGAGCCCCGCATTCTGAGTAATCTGGAACATTGTTATCCAATTTATCCACAACATATTTGAAATCTAACTCAATAATAATTCAAGCTGATGATCCATGAAATAGCCTCCAAAAAGTGCTGCTGCTTCTGCCTCGAACGGTGTGGGTGAAACAAAGTGCTGGTGATGGTCTTGGCTGAAACAATGTGGCCCGAACTATTGCGAATACACATATTCTGGTCCGTGATGCAGCATTGTTTTTTTAAACAATGGTCCTTAGTCAAACTTACACTCTCAACTCTTAGAAATGAAATCAAAATAATCTAGAATAAAAAAATTTGAAGAAAATAACTAGATTTTTAAGTTATTTGAATTCAAAGAAAAAGATAAGATAGTGATTAAATTACTTTGGTCCATTGCAGTTGCTTTGTTTTTTTATTCATGAATTCTATAAAATACTACCTCTTGTCCTAATTATAAACAACAAATTGGATTTTCATTTGGTCCTAAATATAAGCAACAATCACCTTTTTGTAAAGTTATCTAGTGTAAAATTTCTTTTATACCCTTACTTTATTGTTAACTATATTTTCTATGCATTCACATCAATAAAGTAAAGGGTATTTTTTGAATAAAATTTGAATTAATGGTAAAATTAATTAAAAATAATTACTTTAACTACTCTCCTTATTCTTGATGATTTATCATATGTTGCTTATAATTAGGACCAGAGATAGTAACATTAACTGCCGACATAACCCTTTTAAATTATATAAGATTGTGATTAAATTAATATTATAGTGATTATATTTAGACACCCAAAAATTTCAAACACCCCATCAATACTTTTTATTTCTCTCTATCTCTCTCTACTTGTCACATCATATCATCAATCATATTAATCACTTATCTCTCTTTAGGTGTATATATATTTGGGTGTTCAAAAATAATTTTCCTTCAAGATTAATATTAGTTGGAGTCGGACAGATTGGATGCCACGTGGCAAGTGGTGGTTGGGTGGACAGTAATGATGATTAACGGTGGAGATTTGCGTCCCAATGTTCAAACCTGCTGCTTGCGACGTGGATGCTGTGCTCTGCTCTGTGACTGTGCCCTACCTCCCAGCAACACTACCGGATCGGATTCAATTAATTAGATTAGTTTTGAAATTATTTTATAAATACATCAGTTGGTTATATAAACAAATACACAAAGAAAAATTAAAAAAGAAATAACTACTAAACAAATAAGCATGCTCCGTGTTCTGTAACAAAACTAGACTACTCATTTGAGCTTTGCACAGTATTAAAATAATAAGAGTTAGCAATGAGAAATCAATCTTTTATAAATTTTAAAGATAATTATTATAAAATTAGTTAATTTATTATATATATATTAGTTTGTGATTAAACGACAAAGTAAAAAAAATATTATATTATCATTATATATATTATTTATTTATTTTATAAAGAATTGGGATTATTAAAATAACGATGGAGCGAGAAAAATTCTCTTTCTAATTACTTTTTAGCGATTACATAGTATATTAAAGAGAGAAAAAGATATAAAACTCAAGTAAGACTCACTTATTAGTTGAATCTCACTTAAACTTCAACATAAAGTGGTTCATGATTTTAATATGTTCTAGTGATAAAGTGGTTCATGATGCATGCATTAATTCAAAACATCAATGTACACTTAAAAATAGGGTGGATTGCGGTGGAAAAAAATAAAAAAATAAAGAAAACGATTGATGTGCTAGAAAAAAAAAATCGTACGTAGGAAGCAAGTCAATCATTTTTAAATACTTCAATCCATTTTTTCTTTTACTTCCATTTTTTTTATCCGTAGAAATTGAACACACGTATTAGAGGATTTACAACAATCCATATATATTGTTAAACCAACTGAGTTAGATCACTTGATCTTTTACTTCCATTTTGAGTCTTCTTCATCTTCTTTGAGATATTGCATCATTTTTTCATCTTCAAAGACAATAGCATTAATGTGTCTTTTTTTTTTTTTTGCTTAGTGTCTGTGGTGAGTTTTGTTTTGTTTTGTTTTGTTTTTTTTTCAAATATCATATTGTGTTACTTTTTTCTTATATTAAGATTTAACTTTGCTTTTATTTCATTTTATAAGTTTTATTTCAAATTTTATTTGATAAGATAATTCCTTTTAAATTTAAACCTAGACAACTTTCAATATTTGTTTCGTTTGCAACAACAATAAAATCCAACTTTGCCTTAGTCATTGACTATCATTGGTGCATTTCTTTTCATTTCCGTTTTAAGCCCGACACTGCCCTCACCTCAAGCACTGCTTCCTACTTTTACCATATTGGAATTCAATATTGAAACAAAAATCTACACTTTAAAGTGTAATGTTGCCTTTCAACCAATTTTGACGAGCAAGTATTGTACTATACTAATCTTAAAGCACTATGATTAGGATTGTTTGTGTACTTTTATCGTTTCAATGGCAGGCCCAATTTTAAAATATTGAATTAAAGATAACATCGAAATCACATAATAAAGAATTTGAAGTTAAACTAAGTTAAACCCAAATTAACTAAAGATCTCCTTAAGCAATGTTTCTTTAAGCAAAATTTGGAGTTCGAATTCTGTGGATGAAAAAAATGTAATTAGGAGGAAAGATCCTACTAAAGATAGCCAACCAAGTTCTCCGAAAAAGATTAGTCATCAGCAAAACTAACGAATATCAATGTCATAGGTAAAAAAAAAAAACTCAAATTAACTAGACTTTGTGACGAAATCCATACTTAAGTATTGTTTCAAGTTAAATTACTCATGTGATCGAATCAACCTAAATTCATGATCACCCCCACCCACCTAGTTGAAAATTAATCATACCAGCAATAGGTTTTAGCGTGTTTCCTGGCATAGATTGTTTAGACAATCTCTAGCCGTTCGATAATAACTTCATTGTTTTAAACAACCTTCATTGCATGAATCTTTAGAAGTTGAAGTGTATTAATTAATTTTAACTCATTGAAAAACTGAATTCATTTTACTTATTTATTTATTTATTTCTCCTATAAATGCTCATGAAGAAAATTATTCAAAGAGACGTAAAATCAAATTAGATTATCGAAAAATGCTAGACATTCTTTCTAACACTATTTTTATAATTAACTAAAATTTATTAAAAATCATTAATTTTGATTAGTCTCACTTCTCAACTTTGGTGTGATACAATAAACTGAGGAAAGGAAAATCAGAAAATTGAAATTTGAAATCACGAATCTCATCAAAATTGATCGGATTTCAATTCATGCATAAACAGAGTATCAGCACAAACAGGAAATGAAAACAGGCAAGACCCTTAAAATGCAGGCAAGAGGGCAAACTTAAGCATAGTTAATTATTCGAACAAACAAGTTTAAATCCATCCTCATTACTCCTACGAGTCTAAACGAATGATTAATTGAATTCCTACAGTGCTACCTCAGGTTATCAAAATTCAACTCCACTCCACAATTAGGAGGGATTCTTGAGAATTCAACAGATCAAGCAAGTTACAAGGGAGAAAGTTAATTTGGTCGTTCAAGCACGATGCATGCTGTTGTTGAGAGTACTACACCTGCACTGCACTTAGCTTACTTGCTGTTGATGTCCTCCATAAATAGGGTATGCACCATAAGCAGCAGCATATATGCTGGGGTCATGAGGAGGTGGCAAAGCATATCCATAACCATCATAAACAGGACCCCCATAATACGCCCCACTCCACGGATTGCCGAAATCTGATCTAAACTGCTACCCAAACATATAACCAGATACAATAATTGCAATTTTAATGTCAGACAGCACCAAAACAAATCTTAAGCTCTATTAGGTACTAGAAAGTTTGTATTTTTTTTTGGGAAAAAAGTATTCAACCCCCTTAAACTTTGCTCTTTTTATAAATAGACACCTTAAATTTTAATTTTGTCCCAATTGATCCTTAAACTTTATCTCTTTTGCAAATAGGCATCAAGAACTTTAATTTCATTTAAATCAATCCTTAAACTTTACCTCTTTTGCACATAGACACCTAAATTTCAATTTCACCTCAATTAATTCTTAAAATTTGACCCTTTCATAAATAATCTCTTATATTAAATTGAAGTTAAACTACTAACAAAAAAAAATCTCAATTGTTTATTTATTTAATCTCAACTATTTAATAGTTTTGTTCTTATAAATCATTTTTTCAAACATTAAAACATATTAAAATTTAGAAATGTAATAAATACTTTTTTTGCTTAATGTTATTATTTCTCTTTTTATATATATTTTCTAAATTTATATTCTTCATTATATTTTAAATATGGAAAATTAAGTTTTAACCAAAAAAAATTAATGAATGATTAACATTTAAGAAAAATAACTTGAAAAAAGAACTATTTGTAAAAAGGATAAATTTTAAAGATCAATTGAAATGCAATTAAAGTTTAAGGTGTCTATTTACATAAAAGTTAAAGTTTAAATATCAATCACAATAAATTTAAAGTTCATGATGTCTATTTGCAAAAGAGGAAAAATTTAAGGATTAATTGAGATAAAATTAAAATTTATGGTGCCTATTTACAAAATGAGTAAAGTTTAGGAGGCTTAATACTCTTTTTCCTTTTTTTTTTAAAAGGAAATGAAGCAATGAAAAACAGAAGCTTTATCCAATGTTAGTGGAAACTAAGATACTTTCCTGTCTGTCTATCCGTATCTTTTATTTTTTGAGTAAGATGTTAATTGATTATGTGTATACATAAAATATTCAAAACAACTCTAATATTTTTTTTTACTCCATAAAACAACTCTAATATACTAAAATGTTTTCTTAACCATGTAAAAACAAAAAATAATTTATTTATTGAGAGAAAAGTAACTAACATTTATGACAGTAGAGAGAAGTGGATTGAGTTGGAGTAAAAGAGCATAAAAAAATGTATTGCCACTCTTATTCAAATAATATATAATATTTTATTTCGAATACCCTTATTTTCTGTCAATTAAACTAACAATTTAAAGAAATCTTAAAAATATTAATAAAATAACAATATACACGTCAGAGTTACAATAAACACATTCCATTTTCTTACAAAAAAAAAAATCCATTTTATTACTAGATCAACTTTTAATCAACAATAAATAAGAGAAAACAAGTGCTTTCGGAGTGTTGATTTTTTAAAATAAAAATAAAATATTTAATAAAATTATGTTATATTGAAAATATAGAAATTAGTTAGGATTTATTTATTTAATAAATAAAAAATTAATAAAATATAATTTAACACTCTCTAATTAGTCTCTGTCAATTAACAAAGCCTAAAAACAAATAATAATTTAACTTTTTTTCATCCGCTTTCGGGTATAATTAATCATATGTAGGAATTTGTAAACAGGGCTATATTAATGCTATGTTTGGTTGAGCGAAAAAAAGGAAAGGAAAAATGAATAATTTGAAATTTAAATTAAAAGGAAAGTAAAAGTCAAAAGAAATTTAAATTTTTATTTTTAAAAATCAATTTTTTTCTTTTTTTTTTCTCTTTAACTAAACAAATTTTTATTTATTTATATTTTCTATCTACTTAACCAAACATATGATTATTATATGTTTGCTTCGGTTGATTTATAGTAAGTGCGTATCTCGTTAATTTTGCGTCAAATATAAAAAATGACGCAGAAACTACTTTGTGGAACTTCCAAAATTTGCGTTAAAGTTTACCGACACACAACCAAACCCCCAATAATCCGTGAGCGATGATTAATCCCACATCCGGTGCGGAAACAGTGAAACACCTTGCGGGAGATAACTGTGATTTTCAGAAGTTGTTATTACAGACAATTCATTTTAACAATGAGAAGACAGTGTATAAAAAGCAAAGTTACATCTTAATAATTCTAGTCAAATATTTTATAAAAGAAAATAGTTAAATAAAAAACAAATACATTTAATATTTTGAAGGCATTTAAAACATTTAATGATTTTTCATTCAATAATTAAGAGAAGTATTAAAAAGATTTGAATGATTCATTATTCATATATAATTTGTTCACATTCTTTTTCTTGAAAAATAAATATATTACTCCTTCTGTCCTTATTTATAAGATATTTTTAACTAATTCACATCCTTTAAGAAAAATAGTTAATTTAATTAAACACATTAAATTTGTTAAAAATGTGTACTATTCTTCCAAAAATATCATTAATTTTTTTGAAATTAATCATCCCTCTCCCTTGTCATCTAATTAATTAATGTTTTGAGAGAGAATAATTAATTAAAAATACTTTAGAAAAAAAATAATTAATACAGCTAGAAATTAGAGAAAGATCTTATAAAAATGGACAAACAATTTTTTAAAAAAGGTCTTATAAATAAGGATGAAGGGAGTACAAATTATTCATTACCAACTCATCAAAAATAAAATAAAATTATTCATTACCAGGCAAGCCATTGGTTATTTAACGACACTTGTTTATGTAGTTAATACTCTTTCAGCTCTTGAATAGAGTAAAAAATAAAAATATGTATGTTGATTTAAAATATAAATAAATTTAAGTTAATTTCATTCTACTTAATTAAACCATCCTTTCATTGAAACATAATATAAAAAAAAATATTAGAAATAAATTTCAACTAATTTCATCCTATTTAATAGAGATTTTATTTCTAATAATTCTTTTTTATTTTTATAGTATATTTTAATGAAGGACAATTTAAAAAAAAGAAAAGGTTTATGAGATTAATAAAAATGAAATAATGTTAACCAATTTTTTAATTAACGTGAATTAGTTTTATTTTTTAGTTTAATTTTTACTTGTATTTGAGAGGGGAAGAAGTACACCTGATAAAATGGCAACGAGAATGTGTGTCTCTGCGTGTTTGGGAGAGAGATTACCTGCTTATTTGCTGGATTGCGGCCCCATGAAAGACGAACCATTTGCTTGCCAATCGTTGTCCCATTTAGCTTCTGCAGTGCCTCTTCAGCATTATTTCTGAAAAGGTTGATGTAGTGGATACATTGTTAATTAAAAAACCATGTTATCTGAGATTAATATGCAAAAAATTTGACAGGGCCAGAACTCTTACCTGTTTGCAAATTGTACAAAACCACATCCTTTTCCAACAGGTATCTTAACAGAGACTATCTCACCATACTGGGAGAATGGTTGCCTAAGATCTTCAGCTGTAACATTAGGGTCAAGTCCTCCGACAAATATCTATAATTGAATCAATCCACAGAAATATAGTGACGAATCAATTTTGTTTTTAGTTGAAAAAAGAACCTAATTAAAAAAAGCTGAAAAGCTTACAGTTGTGTTTGTAGAATCAGCTTCAGATTGGCTGGATGTGCCATTTGACTGACTTCCTATGCAAATAAAGAGACAAAATCAATACCCAACTAGTACACATATTTCAGACTTTTGCAGCAGCAAGCACAGGACAAACAAATGTAAAAGTTAAATTTGAGAGACATAGGTCTTGTTTGTTTGCTGTTTTCTAAAATTTGTTTGTTTCTTTGAGTACATTTACTGTTTATCTCTTGGGCACTTGAATATAGCACTGAAGAAGAAAGAAACAAGAGAATGAGAAACACCTTCCAACTATTTCTGTTTTTTTGTTTTTTAAAACACTTGTTCTGGAAACAATTTTTTAAAATTTAATAGATTTTGGATGAGAAATTAATTGCGAAACAGTTTTTAAACAAAAAATTGAGCAAGGAAAACAAATATATTAACAGATTCCAGGAGTTCTATGAAACAACTACTTGCCTACTCAGGAACAAATATCATCATGTTGAAATCACCACTCAAACAATAAATCCATGCCTACCGCTTACATGTGCAATAAAAAATGCAGTTCCAGAGTATATCAGTAGCAACATGATGCAAGACAAGTGAAATTTGAGGGTAAAACAGGAAACAGTTGTCTTAAAATATTTTCTTTGAATTGAATGTATATTATCCTTTTTGTTGTCTTCCTTTTAAAGAACATAATTTCAGATATCAGAAGCAAGCAAGTTCTGTGATTTGGAGTACCTTGTTGATAGCCAGACGTTTTCCTAGGAGTTGCAGCACCAATACGCATAGGCCTGCTAGAACAGTAAACACCATTCATTTCAGTCATAGCCTGAGACCTCTCATTATCATCTCCAAACCTGACGAAACCATAACCCTTCGAACGGCCAGTATTGGCATCAAAAACAACTTTTGCAGCTTTAACAGATGGGTATCTATTAGAAAAGGTTTCATGCAACATGCTATCTGTAACATCTGCAGCTAAATCTCCTACAAAAATAGAAAGATCAGGAACATTATCTGAACGCTTGTCTCCTGTGTTAAATGCTGCCCAGTTCAGGCGGAAAGGTTGCTCTGTGTTAGGCATCAATATCCCAGCATAATTCTGCAAAACTTTCTCAGCTGTGCCATGCGAATAGAATTCCACAAATCCATAACCCTCTGATAGACCAGTCTGCTTATTGCGAATAACCTTAATGGAGGAAATCTGCAAAAATTTACAGTAGTAAACAATATGAAAAGTTCAAGAATCATTTTCCATCATAACAAACAAATCTTTCAAAAATCAGATTATCTTTTCTTCAAACTACACTAGCAGAGGAATAACACTGAAATCACCTTTTTAAGTTAAAACTAGCTACCTGCAACAACTGTACCTATAAGAAACAAAGGCTAAGACCTTCAACTTCACTTAAATCCTAAACTATTCATAAATGATACAAAAGCAAAATTTCATCACACCAAAGAGATCAGATTTGTGCACACAGACACTTAATCCTCAGAGTTCCAATCTATTCTAATTTAATTAAATTGCATCAAATAGCACCACCAAAATTGATGCATAGCTTCAAATGTCAGAAAATAAAATTAGAGTAGAGCTAATTGAATAGGCAAGATGCAGAAAACAAGACTGTAAAAGGATTTATCTTTGCTTCATTCCAGCATAACGTCAGATTAATTAATGAAACTTAATTCTCTTACATTTTGGTTATAATTAAAGGCAACACTCATGTCTGAATTTATAATCTCATGCAAACTTCCTAAACTGTTCACTGGTAACCAATACTTCTTTTCTAACTCAGCATTTCTTCATTATACTTGTGTATAAGGTTTCAAACACAATTTTAAGTAACAGACATCGCTGTTCTTCTTATTACTGTAGCTTAGTGTTAGTGTGCATTTAACGCACTCAAAGAATATCACCTTTTAATTACACAATTACCAAAGGAAAAATAAACGCTATCCCTTCGTTCTTACATTAACGAACCATGCAAAAAACTTGATATATACCACATTATAACACAGAAACGCTAATCCAATTATCGAAAACTCATGTCATACTCCTCAGCCCACAATAATACTGATCAGAACTCAACCTTTCTAAATAAAACTACACATAAAGTAACCGAATGGAACAGTTTTTACGTTAAAAAAAATTCAACTACAGAGCAATCAGTAGTAGTGTGCAGTGTGCGTAACGTTAAGGTGTTGAGCGAGAGAATGAAAAAAGGACCTCGCCGGTGGAAGCGAAACAGCGGTGGAGATAATTTTCGTCCATCCAGTGATGCAAATCGCCGACCCAAATGGTCTTGTTCTCGGCGCTGGATCCCTGATGGTGCACGTGCGGCACGTGCGGCTGGTACTGGTGGTAGGCCATGTAGGGCTGGGGCGGCGGAGCGTAATGTTGAGGCGGCATCATGTGGTGCTGCATTACCATGGCGGCCGCCGGGTACTGCATCGGCATCCACTGCGGCGGCACGGCCACTGGCTGCTGCGGCGGCGGCGGCGTCCGCTGCTGCTGTTGCTGGTTCTGGTCCGTGGCTTGCGAATCAGAGCCGTTCGATGTTGGTTGCATCTTCTTTCACAATTACCGTTACGGCAAGCGCCACTCTCGTTATTAATTTTCTTTCCTAATACGAAATAAAAATAGAAAGAGGCAAAGGCAAGTTCGTTCGTTCGTTGGTTACGCGTGAGAGAGAGAAGGGTTGAATCTGGATTTTGAGAGAGGTCGCGGTAAGGTAAGGGTCTAAGATGATGATTTATGATGAGGATGACGGATTCTTGGGTTGGCTTCGTGAACGCGGTTGCCTTTTCCACCGTTGGATCAAGTGGTGGGATTAGATCACAACCGTTGGATCTATTAATGAGGGATATGCATAACACTAGTATGCTTCGCTAACTTCGCTTCCCTCTCTCTCTCTCTCCAGGATCCGCCGCCACCTCTTGCTCTTGCTTTCATTCCCTCACACTCTTCACTGGATTTTTTTATCTCTTTCTTTTTTACTTTATTCGTTCGTGTGTGTAAGCTGGCACTTGGCAGTTTAACTTAAACCTCGCATTACTTTATTTTATTTTTTACGGTGGTCAGTTATGTTGGGAAGTTAATGGCAGTGAAAACTAACGGCGTGGTAGATTGCCTTGGAATCAGAGGATTCAGATCCATTCTATGATGCTATCTGCCTCAGCGTACTAGGAAATTCTCTATCATTCTGCACAATTTTGTTGCTATATCATTTGTAGAAATATTATCCTCAATTCTCTTCACAATTTTATTTTATTGGAATAAAAAAGTATCAGATTTTTTTTGTATGTTTTTAAGACGATATTTTTTTTAAAATATTAAAAATTAATAAATATATATTATAAAATATAACACTACTGATCTATGTAGAAATTAAAATAAAAATAAAAATAAATGATTAAGGAGA
The DNA here is from genome assembly GCA_026413185.1 of Pueraria montana var. lobata. Taxonomy (NCBI): domain Eukaryota; kingdom Viridiplantae; phylum Streptophyta; class Magnoliopsida; order Fabales; family Fabaceae; genus Pueraria; species Pueraria montana. Next base: position 6,465,563 of record CM048652.1, read on the forward strand.
TAATGAGTCTATAAATTCTACCTGTGTGTTTTTTGATGTCATACTTTTTTCCTTTCGGCAATCGCACATTTATTTCACTTTTTTGCTGTGACTAACTTTAGTACCCGTGCACACGGGAATGTAAAGAATTTATTGATTTATTAATGAGATAAATTAGTTAAGAGATATTAAGTGAAAGAAAAATAAACTCATTAAAGTTATGTCTTATTATTAATCAGTGTCATAAGGACACTAGTTAATGAATTAAAGGAGAAATTTTTTTATTAAAAATTATCTGGAAACACATTTAAAAATTATAGGAGTAGAGTTGGCAAAACAGGCTGTTCGGCCCATCGGGCCAAGCATGAAAAATGGGTTAGACTAGCCTGGATTCTATATGGGTCATATTTTTTGTGGCCCAGTCTGGCCCTATAGTCCATCGGGCCGAGTCAAATTGGTCTGTTTTACTTGTTTATTTTTTAATATTTTAATTAATAATATAATTTAAATTTATGTGTCAAAAATAATTCTAGCTGCATATATATTTTTTAATATATTAATATATATAACATATAATATGTTATATAAATTAATATATTACTATATACTATATTTATTATATTATTATATTATATATAATTATAATATAAAAGTTATTATTGCTCAAAATTAGTCCCAAATATAAAATAAACAAGGGGCTAAAAATGGAAAAAAAATGTTTAGAGGAACTAAAAATGCTGATGAAAAATTAATAGAGGATTAAAAGTTGTAAAAAAAAATTTGAGGGACTAAAAGTTGAGAGATTAAAAATTTAATTAATCCTTTATTTGTTGCCATTTTTTAAATGAGTTATGCTTATTATGCTTACAGGTTTTTAGTTATTTATAATTATGTGTGACATATATTTATTCTTTGTAATGGGTTATTTATACGAGAAACGTAAGAAAATAAAAAACGTGGCTTGTTGATATAAAATATAATATTTTTAATACAATAAAGACATTTTAGTAAGTATCACATATATTCCTAGGAAAAAAATGTGAATGAAACACATGTTTTAAATATTCCTAGGAATATAAAAAATTATGAAAAATATTCCCAACCAATTTTAACAGTTAACCAATTTTTTTTTAATACCCAAGAATGTCATTCCCATATAATATTCCTGAAAATAACATTATCGAGAATCCGATAACATTCCGTAAAACAAACACTCCCAAGATCCATTGGAATATTTATTCTCAGTATACTTTATTATCAGGAAACATTTTCATATGTTTATATTAAGCATTTTTGTATTCTCACAAGGAGAAAAAAATATTAGGTGATCTTCAACCATTATAATCTTTATTAATCTTTACGTGATACATAATTAAATATCATTATTTTTCTTTATAAATTAAAATACTTGAATATATATCATATAAATATAAATATTAGTCACGATAATAAACAGGTGGTATTTTTAGACTACCTGATAATTTCTACGAGAGTAAATTTTATTGTGAAAATTCTTATATATACCCTCACTAGTTATACCCACCATCCCGTTACCTTGTACTTATATATATATTCTTGAAAATATCAAAAAGATTTTTTAATAAGTTTTAGTTGTTAACCAAACATGTTTTTATTAAAATACCCAAAAATATCATGCTCATCATTATCCCCTTGTTTGGGTGTGAGGAAAGAAAAGGAGAGAATGAAAGGGAATATGTTAAAAGAAAAAAAAAAGAAAATAGGTGAAAAATCGAGTAGAACATAGATTGTTTGGTTGAAGAGAAATTGAGTAGAATAAAAGTAAAATATTTTAATTAAAGTTGTTTGATAGATAAGAAAAAAAAAAGAAAAAATTAATATTGAGTAAAAATACATTATTATTAATATTGTTTATTATTATTTTTAATTATTATTATTATTATTATTATTTATTTTTATTATTAACATTATGTTTATTAGTATTATTTATTTTTATTTTTATTATATATATATATATATATATATATATATATATATATATATGCAATTAATTTTTTTTTGTCTTTTTCGTCTTGTGCCCCACACAAAAAAAGTAATGATATTTAAAGAGTAAGATTAATTGCAGTAAAAAAAAAAAAGAGTAAGATTAGTTAATATATACACCAAATGGCCATCATCATTGTTATTTATAATCAGATATATTTACACGTACGGCAACAAGTTTGAAGGAGGGGGAAAGTGATGAGATGCAGCTGGCAATAGAGATACGATTTTACAGTTACAGATGCACATATTTAAGGCTACAGGCGAAGAAGGTAACTATATGCATGGGATAGCTATACACACAATTAATCCCTCAACTAGAAACATAAACAAGCTTATTATTATTTGTACACCTAAATCTGTATACCTTTCATTTATACGCTTTTCACCCTAGCTCTTCCCACTTTTTCCCCTTAAGAAAGTGATAAGTATGTAGAAAGGTGTTAGGATTTAGTTATATGCATATTACTAATTATTGACTATGCACATACGAGAATAATGTACGTTTATTATGGGTTTGGAACAACGTTGGCGTGTGGGGAGGAATGGCCGGCACCGGGACTGTGCCCTGGATCCGTTGGTTGGAAAGCATCGGCGGTCCAGTTTCCAGCGCCGTCATATTGTGGAATATTCTTGGTGTCAGGTTCTGTTGAAGATTTGAATTCTAAGGTGTGACGGTGCCACGTGGCAGTATATTCTGCCGCTTTAGCTATTTCTTCGATAATGTTTTCGTGGGCTCTGACTTGCTGCTCCTTGATCTCCAATTTCAGTGGCCTTCCCTGAGCTGAAAAGGTTCCATGAAAAATCATTAAGGAAAGAAAAATACAACTGACCATGAACCCAAGCTTCGAATAGGCCATGATATATATTTTAGTTTAGAGACAACGAGCTAAGCCTTGAGCTGAAATTATAATTATTTGAATGTGTGGATTATTGGGAGAACTGAGATCTAGCTAGCTATGAGGTGGTGCTTGAGAAATGTGTATGTTAAGGTGAGTATTTATAGGCCACGAGGGAAGGCGGGGGCTCAACTCAAATATCTAATTTTAGTGAAAATGTGGGGAAATATATTAATGGTGAATGTAAACTTGTTCATGATTATGCTACACCAGTATTCTCTTTTGGGTACCAATGGGGAGTATCTTTTAATCTAGTGTTCCCTTGAATTTTTCTACTATACTGTGTTTTGCATGTTGCATGCAACTATTTTTTCGGCGTGCTCTTGAATGTTTTTTGGTACAGTTGGGAAACATTGATCCACTTAATGAGATACTTAGCTAGTATTTGTTTAAAGTATGTTCTGGTATTATTAAGTTAAGGTGATTTAAATTTGTGTAATTCATGTAGTTGCCTTTACGAGTAAGACTTTTGTTTTTCTATTATTAAATAGAATTTTATGTTGATTTAATTGAATAATTTAAATTATTTTTATTAATAAAATTAACATAAAATTTGTCCAAAATAAAAATATTTAAATAAGTGTGTGCCAATAAGATTAATATTTTTCAGAATCAACAATGGTGCAAAACAAGTACTATACCCACTATGCCTATACTGATTAGACATTTCTGGTTCGAACCCAACTGACTTTTAATTTCCACGTGGTTGGGGCCTGGGGGGCCTAGGCCTGGCTAGATTCGAAACTTTCATGAAGTTAATGGAAGTAACTGTGTCACTATTACAGGAATTAGGGATGGTAAAATAGGTTGGATCCGTCGGACCAATCCGTTTTGACACGTTTTTTTGGCGGGACGGATTGAAGTTTTCAACCCGTCAATCTGTTTTGGCCTGCAAAAAATGGGTTGAGGGCGGGACAGGCGGATCAACCCGTCAACCAGTTTTTTTTTTTATAAAAAATTAATAAATTTAATATTTATTTTATATTATATATATATTATTAATATTTATTTAATATATTTTTTGTCTAAATGAATTATTATTCAAAATTTAAGATAATACATTTAATTTTTTAATAAGTATTTATTATTTAATATTTATAAAAGATAAAATTAATTAAAATATATATATATTTTTTTCATTTTTTATTTTTCGCCAACCCGCGAACCCGCCATAAATGGGACGGACTTGAATTTTGGATCCACTTTCCTTATGCTGGGCAGGGCGGGCCGACCTATTTTTGGCAGGTCAAGGGCGGGGCGGACTGACCCGTTTTGCCACCCCTAACAGGAATGAGGAATGGAAGCTCTTACTGAAATTTTTATCTAACTTTTCATAAATATTTAAATTTTTTTTAGATTGAAGATAAGTTATTTCAAGAATAACTATTAGTAAAGTTGCTATGTTCAATAACTCTTTGCATATAAATTAAGAATTTTAATAATCAAATTGTTAAATATTTTGATAATATTTAAATGTTCATGCATACAAACTTTTAGATAAATTTTATAATTGATATTTATTTTGAAAAATATATTATGCATTAAATTAAATTTATTTGATGAATTATTAAATAGTTTTAATTTTTCATAAAAATTTGTAAACGTAACATGTTTAATAAGAACTTTTAATTTAATACTATCAAATGATTTAATACTATTAAAAATTATTTTTCTAATAACACGCACACATGCACATATTAGTATGATTTGATCTCTCATCGTTACTAAAACAAATGTATCATATACTATTACTAATACAAACACTAATGAAACTGATTGCTTAATTATTTGGAATGAGTGTGGCATATGAGTAAAATTAGAGGATTTGTCTTATTAGGTTATTAGACATATCCTCTTCTATTCAAAAAAAGACATATCCTCTTCTTCCACTTACCCCATGCACTAGAGAACATATGAAAAAAATAATTAATCACAAAACAACTGCGCATTAATCAAACAATTTTAAAGAAAACTTGCCCACAAAAGTAACTCTTGTGCCGATTGTTTGACTTAATTTGTTTTGAATAGAAAAGTATATTTTAATATTATTTTGTTTCACTTTCTAAAATTTAATTATTTGTTAAATATTAAATTAATAATAATCAAAATTTATTTAAAGAGTACTTTGATAAAGAAAAAAAATAACCAAGTCATAAACAAAAGTTACATGAGTCTAGTCTAATTACGGTTCATAATTATTTTTAATGAAGTTAAGTTCAAGATTTAAATTTAATTTATTTAAATGCATCTTTTTCTTACAAGCCACACTTAAATTTTAAATACTCAACTGATCACTTTAGCTAATTTTCACTCCTTCTAGTTTGTGAGACATTTTTGAGAAAAATAGAAAAGACAACCGCACTAAAATGTTGTAAGGACTAAGGAGAGTCTGACACACGTCCCACCCCCACCCCGTCCCCGGCATCATGTTTTGATATGTTATTAAAAGTGTAGGGGATCTTGACCAAATTAAACTCCGCACTAAAACTGGAAAACAATTGCTAGTAAAAGAGAGGTGTATAACCTTTTGAACCCCACCTAGATCCACATCGACCTTTTGGTTGTCACCGTTCAAAACAATTTCCCAAGAATGAAAATTGTTAGTCAAATGAATCTGATGATTTTTAGTCCTCAACTTGCATCTGCATTACGGAAATTTTTGAGAGGTTCTTGAAAATTTGGGTTGGCTCCTCAAGCCGGGGAAGTTGGTGTCCAGTGACCACTGAATAGTGAAAGGATATGTTCCCAGCAAAGAGCATTATTTATCTCGGTCATGTCATAGTTTATTCTATAATGCTTGGCACATAAGAGCATTTTTTTTTATATAAACATTGATTTATAAATTGTTCACTCAAGTGTTTCCTAAAAATTATCCCAAGTTGATGTTTTATGTAGTCCTCACGAAAATAATTTATGCTGTTATCTTTTAATTATAAAGCGAGTGCTAGATCTTCAATATTGGACCATACTAAATCAAACCATTTATCTGGTAACTAGGTTGAAAGAAAAAAAAAATCCATTTTTGTTCCATTACACTTGTTTTTTTTTTTTTCTTCCAAAAAGCGGCACTCAAATGCGAGTATGTATCATCTCCAGAAATTTCCAATAGGAGAAAGATACACATAAAGAGGTTAAATGGTTAAAAAAAATTAAACACTCTTATTCTCTTTGTGTGTATCTCTCTCCTACTGGAAATTTCCAGTACTGGAGAGGATACACACTCTTCAAATGCTTGCAATAATCTTATGCCTACTGCCTAGTCATAGAATCTTTCATATGTACAAGCTATATAGGAGCACTAAATGTTGGTCTAATCTTGTGACAAAAATCTGCTATGTTTGATTAGTCTTTGCGGATAAACATTTGGTATGGCGTCCCTGTGAGTGCTTTCTGGACCTCATCCCAGTTTTCAATCTGCTTCGATAATGGGGCAGTATGTATCTTTACTTGACGGCTCTCAAGATCTCTGTATGGCACCCTCAGAAATTCTTGAACATCCTTCAGTTTCTGCAAGATAATACATTGAAATATTTATGCATAGAAAAATCATCAAGGACCTATATACAAACACCCTTTTAAAAAACAAAAGGACAAACACACACACACGCACAATCTTAATAAATTAAGGTTGTAAGTAACATAATGTGTCTTCAACTAGCTAGGCTTACAGTGCGGTTGTTGACAAGATCCTCGTAATAGAGAACAATGTGGCGAGTGTTCTTAAAGTATGTAATGGCTTTTGCAGCTGTCTCCTTCGTTTGATTTAGCTCTGGTATCAATAATGTGATATTGAGCCGTGGTCTGTACTTGGCAAGAATGTTAGCCTGCACAAGCAGAACTAAGTCAGAACACCAATTATATGAAGGAGGGAAGAAAAGGGTAGAGATCAGACCTCCAATGCAGAGTGCACGTGAGACTTGTGGGTTCCATTCAGTGGCTTGGCATCTTTGTCATAGGAATTCGCTAGCACTGATATCATTCTACGGAGCAAGTTCCTTCTGAATAGAAATATTATAGAAACTCGTCTTCGTTCAAAGTATTCTACAATTTCCTCATGATGCTCCATCAAACCCTGTATTGAGACAAGTGGTGACAAATTGGGAAATTGAAAAAATTATGTTTACAAAATAGAGATGCTCTAATCAGAATTGAAATTTCACTTTGGTAATTTACATAACAAAAAGCTTTGCATTACATATATCAACATAGGTTACCATAATGAAATTCTAATTTTGATTAAAAATAACACTAAAGAAATGAATGCATTCAAGTTTTTTCCTTTAGTATAATGGTGTCTACCTGATTAAGCATCCACTTGAAGCCAACAGATGCAGTGCACTCATTCTTGGAAGCACTAGAAAACCAATCAAGATTATACACTTTATCCATTGTCTCCAAAATCGAAGAAACGTTAGCCCTTCTTTTGCCTACTGAAAATATTTCTCCATTGGAGCTTACATTAATATGACTGTTCAAAAATGTCTCAAACCAACCGCTCCCAGATCTTTGCATTGACACAATGCAGAAAAACAGAACAGGATTGCAAGCACACTCTTCTCTGCACAATGCACAATCGTCAATCATTCTATATACACAAACAAACCAACCCACATAACTAAAAAAATTAAAATTTAGTGACCTCGGAATTAGTGAAGGAAAAAATAATTTTTCGACACTAAATTTGATAACTAATTCATTGAGTTTTTAGTATTAATTAAATTTTTGGAGACAAATCTATTCTCCTCAACATATACGTATATGTTACCTACTATAGGTTTTGGGTTCTGGATAATGCAAGTAAGACAGTTCCCATTCTTCCACACCAGAATGGTTAAGACATGGCTGCTTGAAAACAGTGATGTCTAACAACTTGGCACTTGTGTGTACACCTTTTTGCTCTAAACAAATTGTGCAAATGTATATTCCACAAAGCACGACCACAACTAAAACTACCAATCTCAATGTTAATGGGAATTTCTTGAAAGATTTTATATCCGGAGAGTCCTGTAAAAGAAAAGTTACCAGGTGTCATTCTCCAAGGAAAAATAAAGTAGTTGTGAGGGGTGTAATGTAAACCATGCACAATGCCGAAAAGAGATAACCAGAGCTTACTTTGGATTCCATTTAAGATCTCTCCTCCGTAAAGAAAATAGAAAAGATCCAAAGGAAAGAAGAGGATATTGAAAGGCATTTGGTTTCATAAAATTTTGTTTCAAAGCTTGAGAGATACATGGCGAGAGAAGGGGTCAGAGGGTTTAGCTGGCTAATTACGCTTGAAAAAATCAGATTAGCCTCCTAAGCGACTGCACCACTAATGTATTGTGATGTTAGTAAAAAACCAATGGAACGTAAGGGTAAAAAAATATACACGGTAAATAAAATGCACACGTTTTTGGATTGTTGAAGAAATATTTATTCCTCAACAAGAGACGTGAGTTAAGCCAGAAAGAATTTTTCATTCTAGCAAAACTAGTAAATGAGTCTGTACAATATTGGCCTAGTTTAGATCAATTTTTAATTTACGGGGGTTTTTAATTTAAAATTTCAAATAAATATTTAAATTCTAACTTACAAACAAAACCTTATAAATTTTAAGGTTTAATTATTTTTGTCCCTATAGTTACAACAACTTTGCTTTTTAGTTCGTATAATTTAAAGCATTTCATTTTGGTTTGTATAGTTACAATTATTTTTAACCATTTTAGTCTCCATTGTCTAAAATCACCTAATGTTGTTACATCCAGATATTTTAAAATTGCTACAAATTTGAAGTTGATAGTGAAAAAATTGCCAAAAAATTTAGTCAATTTTAATTTTGAAGCAGTTTTAAAGAATTTGGATATAATGGTGTTAGGCAATTTTAGACCGCGAGGATCAAAAGGTTAAAAAATTGCAATTCTGGAGACTAAAATGAGATATTTTAAACTATAGGAATTAAAAGAAAAAAGTTGTTGCAACTATAAAGATTTATAATAAATAATAAATAAATCATAGTTCATGGAGGGATATGTGTTTTTCATTTTGACAAACATGACTGGTGTATGTACAAATTTATGTATAGCATTTTTTTTATGCTTCAGAAATAAACAAACAGAACAAGAAAAGAACGAAAAAAACAAAGCACTCATAAAAAATAATCCAACTCAGATCTTGAGAAGAACCAATCTTATGCAACACTATTTCCCTCATAAAAAAAGATCTGACAATAAGAGGTAGAGAGAGAGAGGGGGGGGGGGGGGAAGAGCGAGAGGCGAAGGAGTGTGTGAGAGTACAAAGAGAGGGGGGCGACAACAGTTTATGGAGGGAGGATACTCATGGAGAAATAGGCATAATGGACGGATAACCACTTTTTTTTTCTCTAAGTTCCCAGAAGCTTACGGAGAGATGGACTTATGGAAGATGTTCCTGCGATGGGGTAGGGTGTAGGGAGTGTTCATTGCAAACAGAAAAGACAAAAGTGGGCACAGATATGGCTTCGTGAGGTTCATCGATGTCAAGAACAAAAGAGTGTTAGAGAAGCAGCTGGACCAAATTTATATACGGAATGTTAAAATGAACGTTAATATTCCCAAGTATAAATAGGGACAAAGGTGTGGCCCAGAAGGCGGTGCCATTAGCAGGGAAGGAGTTAGGAAACAACAAAACACACAGCAAGAATCGCAAAGTAAGTTGAAGTCTCTTGATAAAGGAAAGTCAGTTGTGGCAGAAACTTCCTATGCATAGGTGGTTCAAAAATCAACACAGAAAAATGTGTTAAGATGGAAAGAAAGGAAGGGACATACTAGCTTTGATAGGGAAGGAAAATGGTGGGGAAAGGAGTTCTCGGTACAGGAGAAAAACAAAGAAATACTGGAGCAAAGCTAGGGTGGTAGATTAAGGGACTTAACATTATTTGATAGATTAAATGACATATTCATGTTTGAAGAGGAGGGTAATGTTCGGTTGAAATACATAGGGGATGATATGGTTTTCGTGTCAAGAATAACATAAGCAAGTTTAACAAGAAAACTTAAAGAAGAACAAGAAGGGATCTTCTTAATTTTTCACTCAATTCAGAAATGGAGCCCGGAGTTATCTTCTAGTAATAGACTCGCCTGGATTCGCTGTTCAGGAATCCCATTACGTGTGTGGGGTGATGATTGCTTCTCTAAGCTGGCAAGTAGCTTTGGAACCTTTGTGGCATCGAATAAAGAAACTATAGCCATGGAAAGAATTGATGAAGCAAGATTTCTTGTTAAAGTTTCGACTCCACAACATATACTGTATAACGAGAAGGTGATGATCAACGACAACGTTTACTGCATTAAAGCAGCAGAGGAAATTCCATATCAAGCACAGAAATGCGATTATTGGAGGTGGGAGGGGCAAGAAAACTCCTCCAAGGAGGACTCTTTGGGAAGTATCATTGGTCTGGACATAATTTCGTCTAGTTCAGAAAATGAAAGCGAAGAGTTGATGCTCGACGAGGAGGAGGGAGGGTTGGATGAAGAGGGTGGGGCGGAGATAGCACCTGAAGCTAGGAACGACGGGGTTAACACGGAGGATTCAATTCAAATTTCAAAATGTAATCCAAAAGATATTGCCCAGCAGTCAACAAAAGTGGACAATGGACACTTAGAAGAAGGAGGTGGTGGTTTAAATGCTTACAGGAATCACGTGATGTGTAGTGATGGGGAAGGTAACGGGCTAAAGGATAGGTACGAATCTCAAAAAGTCACAAAAGCAGAAGGAAAAGAGAGAACACATGGCCAGAGAGAGAGAGAAAGATGGGAAAGGTAGGAAGCATTGATAAACAACACGTGGAAAGCAAAAACATAAGTGAAGAGGAGGATATGTTGATTAATACAAAACAAGCGGACCGTCACAGATAGAAAGTTTTGGGCTTACCCTTTTCAAAAGCCCAATCTAACAATAAAGCACTTGATAAAGAGAATATGTGTGGTGAGGCTGCAGAAAAACAAAAGAAGGATGGAAATAGGGACAATTTGGCTCATTTGCAAGACAACAACAAATCCTTTGTCGCACAATCGGGGGAATACAATCATAACTCTGAATGTTATAATGTATCAGTGAATGACCGACAAGAGTGGAAAGGAGAAAAAGTGAGGTCGAGCAAACAAAAGTCCAATTCCGAGAATGATGCGAGAAGTTTAGGCGAAGGAAATAGATTTTGGTTGTTGAGAAGGGGAGTGGTGCGAGGGCCAATGCGTGGGGAGTCATGTTATAAGGAAGGATCAACATCCTTAGGGTCAAGCAAGACAACCCTTCAACAAAAAGATGATGAAAAAATTAATTGCGCAGAAGTGAAGAGTCCGCAGGGTAAGATGAGCAACGTGTTGTCGGATAGCTGCATCAACAACTGTAATAGAATAATATGGCTAAAAAATGATGAGTTAGAGGCATGAAAACTGTGGGAGTTGGGAAAGCAGATTGGGGTAACCTTTAAGGGGAATGAAGATGAAGTGGTGGAAAAATTACAACAATTGGAGAAGAGAGATCAGGCAGGTGTAACACCCTAAAAATTACAACTCAATAAATATATATATTTTGTGATTGAGTTATGATTTAATTATAAATTATATCTTTTAAATAAGAAAATATATGTTTGAGTAATTAAAATATAGTTAGTATTATTGTGAGATTTTTGAAACTTTTACGTGAGTTCCGTAAGTTGTAGAAAAAAAAAAGAGAAGGGGGGGTGTCTTTATAGGAAGTGTGGTGCAAATAGCAAAATTGGAAAATACTCCCAACGTTAAAACGTTCGTGATGTTTCTAATTTTTTCTTTTTCTTCCTCCACTCTCCGGAACCTGTCTTCTCCCTGCTCCTTCTCTCTAATATTTGAGCCTCCAAATCAAAGTTTCTACCGATTAATCTTGGATATATCATAGAGGGAGACTAGAGCTTCAAAATCAACCGATTGGATTTCGATTTCATCGAGGTATGGAGGGGTTTCTTTTTTTTCCCTAAGCTATTTCCTTGTTTTCTTGTTAAATATGGATTGCGGCTGTTGTTGATGGTCTGTAAATAATTTTGAAAAACCCGAAATAAGCTACTTGTGATTTGGGTCCTGTGACTGTGTGGATTTTTCGTCTCGGTTTTCGTGCATGTTTTTGAGGATGTAAATACATTTTCCTATGTTTTGATGCCTCTGGATGTCGTATTATTTTTCTCAGATTTTTTTGAGCACTATAACTATTTTTACCGGAATTATTTTCGAAAACTGTTGATTCTGAGAATGAGACTGTTTTGATTTTTACAAGAATTTTGGGACGTGATTTTGGAAAACTGGAACCATGAGTTCATTTTATGTATCATTAGGGTCATCTCAGAATTTTTTCAAGATTAGAAAAAGTCTGGAAGTAATTTTAGTAATTTAATGTTGGAAAAACCGAAAACTGGACAGTGGAGAATTTAAATGGGGAAAATATCCTTTTTGAGCGAATTTGGCTATGATAAAACTTTTTAACCTTATTTGAATTATGTAGAATATCTGTGAATTTTATCGGAATTTTATAGGAAATTTTGGTAATTATTTATGTTTTTATATGGGAGACTCTGTTCTGAGACAGAAATGTTTTAAAAATTAAAAAAGGGTATTTTTGGTAGGTTTTTGGTACTGAGGAAATTATATGTGATGGTCCACATGTTGAAAATATTCTCTGTAAAATTTCACATAAAATGAATTTGATATGCTATTTTCTAAAAATATGGAATTGTGTTTTACAGAGCATGTACAGTCACTGTTTTTAATTCAAAAATAATATTTGTGGGTTGAATTTTCGTGAGATAAATTTATATGATGAAATATGTATGATGTATAGTTTCTCTGTAAAATCTCATGAAATTTAAAGTTGATATGATGTGTCAAATAAATTTTTTGTGTGTGTACATCTCTATGTGTCCACATGAAATTTAATTGTATTAATTGTGTATTTGGTTTTAATACCTTTACTTGCATTTGTTAAGGAATAATTTCACCTAAAAAGGAAAGTTTCCATAGAAATATGAATGCAATGATTTGTGATGGATTGAGTTTGAGTTATTGAATTATTGATTATTAATGATTGTTCTATTATTAACTGTGAATTGGAGACCGGGAGGAATGTGATCCTCGGGAAAAGAGTGCTGGAATTGGCGTGTGCATGTGAATTGCTTGTGATGGTTTGTTGATTGTGGGAACGAGAATAATTCATTCTTGTGTGGGAGCAAATGAACTCCAAATGGAGTACATTTGTGAATACTAAAAGGTCATTCTAGTAATCAATAATATTCACTATGAGCAATAGTGAATCAACTATAATTAAGAGTGTGAACTTAATAACATTATGGATTAGTAATTAGGAATTACCTATGCACATGGAGGATGCCGGATGTTTGGACTTAGAAAGGAATTTAGGACCCTTGCATGGATTTGGACAAAATGAATGAAATAAGCATAAAATGTGAGAGTGGGTGAGGATTTCAATAAGACAAAGTAAGACAATTAAGAATCATGATGTGGGTCATGATTGGGTAAAGTGCGATACGCACATGTGTTTTGAAAGTTTGTGAACTGTGATTGTCCGAATCGTGGTGAGAACCGAAAGGAGGAAGGAACCTCCAACGCTAAGTCGTGTGAGACGGTTGAACGGAATTGTTCGTGGACAAAGCTTGAACGGATAATTGTGGGACAGGTCGTGTGGAGGCTTTATCTACGGTGAGCATTGTGCTTGTGAGATGACGGGGTCGTAATGTTTAACCACTGTGATAGTGGGGGAGTTTGATCTCCGTGTTGTATGTCTGGGACATATGTTGATTGAGGACCGCCGTCGAGTACCTTTGGTAGAAAAGCTCACACAAACCTGTAAAAGGTCGCGTGGGATATTTCAGCTACGAGTTATCTGTGAACCAAGGTCGGATTGTGAATGACGCGTCACTTGAGGTGATGAGATCGTTACGATGTAGCGATAGAGACAAAGTCCTTATTTATATATGCATATGTGAGCGTAGAGGTGGTACCTTTAGCTCGGCGTTAATTCGTCCGTACCTGTACCCTGTGCAGCGGGAAACCCACAGACGACGAAGAAAGAAAATAAACTCTGTGAGGAGAGTGTTGAGGAGTCAGTCCTCGGAGTAATGGATGACCACAGTTGGTACCTGGGAGATGATCGTAAGGCAGGTTGACCTTGGAGGGTAAGGCACTGAGTTGTGACGATAGATCACATAGCTGACTCGGCCACCCTGACAAAAATACGAGACATCATCGGTTGGTGAGAGCCCGCCATTGTACCATGGTGAAGGGTGTACTCCCAACAGTCATCCAACTCAAAAATGTGTAAGACCACTGAGTTCTGGAAGTTCCAGTGGCAGCTGGCCAGTGTGAAATAATTTACAAGAATAGTTGTGGAAACGAATAGATTTCGAGTGAGACTCGTGAGAGCACCACTGTGAAGTGGTTGCTGTTGTATGTTTGTTTGAGACCGGAAGGTCGTTTGGTTGTTGGTTTAGAGGAGGAGAGAGACTCACTCCATACGCCTTTATTTTTCAGATTTAGACAAATGATCTTATGCAGACAACAAAGATGGAACGAAAGGCTACAACAAGCACTGTGAACACGAGTGGATGTTTTAAGAGAAAGAAGAGGATCCTTCTAGGATGCCACTTGGATTTATTGGGTATTTTGAAATTTTCATTGAGTCACTGCTCTGAGTCTTAGTACTTTCTTGTATAAAAAGGGGTAGACTTGATTTTAATATTATGATGTATCAATTCTTTATATGTGGCTCAAATGAATAATGTGTTAAATTCCAAGGATGTAAATGCATGAATATATTTGGTGTAATAGAATAATATAATGCTGGATCTGAAGATGTTTTAATTAAAGAAGATTTTGTTATGTTTTATGGTTTGCATCGAAGTTAATGTCTTATAAAATGAGTTTGATTTATTAAGACTGATATTTCATTAAAAGGAATTTTTATATATTAATAAGTTATTGGGGATGATTTTGTTTGGAGTTTTAAGTAACAACCTTTTTAAAGGAAAAACAAATCTTCCCGAATTATAAAGGCTATTTTCAATAATTGGATATCGAATTACTTCACAAATTTCTTAATTAATAAGAAAATCTTTAATAGTAAAAGGGGTGTTACAGCAGGGATAGAGCAAGCCCAAAAGGAGTTCGTGGGGGGAAAAAGAGAAGTGAAATCATGAAGGTATTATCATATAATATTAGGGGCTTGGGGGGTCAGTGAAGAGGAAGTTTGTGAAAAGATTAGTGCAAAAGGAGGAAGTACAATTTCTTTGTATCCAGGAAACAAAAAAAGAAGAGGTAAGTGATGCTTTTTGTTACTCTTTATGGGGGGATAATGACATGAAATGGTTAATATCTCCTTCAGAAGGTGCAGCAGGGGGGTTATTATGCATTTGGGACTCAAATTATTTTCAATTAAGAGATCAATTTGTAACCAAAGAATACATTGGGGTTGAAGGTGTGTGGAAAGAGAATAGGAGAGAAGTGGTTTTGGTAAATATTTATGCACCAAATGATAGAGCAAGTAGAAGAAGAGTATGGGAGGAACTAAGAGAGAAAAAGGAAAATATTCATATTGCTACTTGGTGTATTCTTGGTGACTTTAATTGTGTGAGACAAGCTTGCAAAAGGGTGGGTGTTGGTTGGGAGGATGGAGCTTTGGGGGCAAGGGAAGACTTCAATACATTTATACAAGTTTCGGGCATGGAGCATATGCCTATGGTGGGAAGAAAGTTTACTTGGTATAGGCCAAATGGAAGAGCAAAGAGTAGAATTGATAGGGTCTTGGTGTCTATGGAGTGGTTTAATGCTTGGCCGGGGAGTACACAATATATTCTTGATAGGGATGTATCCGATCATTGCCCTATTTTGATCAAGAACAATGTTGTAGATTGGGGACCTAAGCCTTTCAAGGTCCTGGACTGTTGGTTCTTGGACAAGAAGTTCGCCAAATTTGTGGAAGAAGTTTGGGAAGGATTGTCATTTGAAGGGTGGGGAGCATATGTGCTTAAAGAGAAGTTGAACGCCTTAAAGAAAGCATTAAAATCATGGAATTTAGAGCATTTTGGGTGCTTGGAAAGAAGACAAAAAGAAATAGAAAAAGAAATGAGTGCCTTGGAAAAAAAAGAAGAGGAAGAAGAGCTTTTAGAGTTTGAAATTAATAAGAAGAAAGAGCTACAAGAGGAGTTTTGGAGGGTGATTTTGTGTAATGAATCATTGTTGAGACAAAAGTCAAGGGCAAGATGGGTGATTGAGGGAGATAGAAATTCAAAATATTTCCATGCTTGTGTTAATTGGAGGAGGAGGAAAAGTGCAATTAGGAGATTGAACGTTGGTAGGTGTTGGGTGGAGGATCCAGGTATAGTCAAGGTGGAAGTGGAGAGATTCTTTGAATCAAGGTTCAAAGAGTCTAATTCGGCAAGACCAAATTTGGAGGGGGTGAAATTCAAGAATATATCAAGTGATGATAATGTTATGCTCCTAGCTAGATTTGAAGAAGATGAGATGAGAGATGCCATTTGGGAATGTGGTAGTTTGAAGAGCTTGGGACCAGATGGATTTAATTTCAAATTCATTAAAGCGTTTTGGAAGATACTTAAAATCAATGTCATGAGATACCTTGATGAGTACCATGAGAATGGGGTGTTTCCAAGGGGTTGTAATTCCTCATTCATTTCTCTTATCCCAAAGGTAGTGGACCCACAAAATTTGGGAGAATTTAGGCCATTCTCTTTGGTGGGATGTATGTACAAAATTTTGGCTAAAATTCTCTCAAATAGACTTAAGCGGGTTTTGGGAGATGTTATTGATCAAAGACAAAGTGCATTCTTGGGTGGGAGATTTTTGTTGCATAGTATGTTGGTGGCTAATGAAGTCGTTAAGGAGGCAAAAAGGTTGAAAAAGAAATGTTTGATCTTCAAAGTTGATTATGAGAAGGCCTATGACTCGGTGAATTGGGATTTCATGTTTTATATGTTCCAAAGGTTGCGTTTCCATGAGAAGTGTATCAAGTGGATTAAAGGATGTTTGGCGAGTAGTTGGGTTTCGGTCTTGGTCAATGGGAGCCCAACTAAAGAATTTTTAGTATCCAAAGGATTGAGACAAGGAGATCCACTTGCTCCATTTTTGTTCAACATTGTGGTGGAGGGGTTATGTGGTATGATGAGAGAGGCTATTGATTTTTAAGAGTTTTCTTGTGGGGGAGAATAATGTCCAAGTGAACCTTTGACAATATGCGGATGACACCATCTTTTTGGGAGAGGCTACTTTGAGTAACGTGATAACTATTAAAAGCATATTAAGATGCTTTGAAATGGTCTCCGGTCTCAAAGTTAATTTCTTCAAGAGTAGATTTGGTATGGTAGGGGAGGAACATGGCACTATGGAGAGGTATGCAAATTTATTGAATTGTAAATTATTGCATATTCCTTTTATCTATTTAGCTATACCCATAGGTGCAAACCCTAGGAAAGTTGATACTTGGCAACCTATCATTGATAAGTTTGATAAGAAATTGTCGGGGTGGAAACATAAAATCTTGTCATTTGCGGGTAGAGTTTGTCTTATAAATTCAGTGTTATCTTCTTTACCACTCTTCTTTTTTTCTTTTTTTAAGATCCCTAAGAGTGTGGGCAAAAAAATTGTTGATATTCAAAGAAATTTCTTGTGGGGTTGTAAAGAGGGTGAGAGGAAGGTGTGTTGGGAGAGTTGGGATAAGATTTGTCAACCAAAAAATCACGGGGGCCTAGGGATAAAAAACATTTTCATTTTTAATGACACACTTCTTGCAAAGTGGAGATGGGAGCTTTCACTTGAGAAAGATGACTTATGGTGTGAGGTGTTGAAATCAAAATATGGTGGGTGGAGGGGACTTTTAAAAGAAGAGATTCCAAACACTTCTTCAATTTGGTGGAGGGATCTAAGTGTAGTTTGCGGGGGTTTAGATGGTAAAAAATGGTTTGACTCTATGGCGAAGTGGAATGTGGGTGAGGGAGAAAAAATAAAATTTTGGGGTGATTCTTGGTTGGGAGAAGTTTCCCTAGCATGCAAATATCCTAGATTGTTTTTAAATTCATTACAAAGAGACAAATTTATTAGCAATATGGGTCATTGGGAAGGAGATGAGTGGAAGTGGAACTTTTTATGGTGTAGAACATGGTTTGAACGGGAAACACAAGTGGTGGAAAATTTTGAAGGAGAAATCTCAGGGGTGAGGCTAAAAAAATAGGTTTCAGATTCATGGTTGTGGAGAGAAGACCAAAAAGGCACATACACTGTAAGGTCAGCATATGCAACACTGCACATACCTATACAGGACAACTCACAGCAACAACAATTTTTTTCTAAGTTATGCAGTTTCAAAGTTCCACCAAAGATTAGCATCTTTTTATGGAGGTTAGCCAGAAACAGACTACCTTCTGCAGATAATTTAAAAAGAAGAAACATACAGCTTTCTGAGAATGCTTCTTTTTGCCCTTTCTGTAAGAGAGAGGAAGACACAATACTACATACATTATTCTGGTGTCCCCTAGCATATGGAATCTGGAAACAATGTTATGCATGGGTGGGTATTTTTACAGCATTGCCAACATCAGTAGAAATGCATTTTTGGCAACATCACTTACTTCATAGCAGCAAGGTAGCAAATACTAGGTGGAAATTTATGTGGTCTGGAGCTTTATGGGTTCTCTGGAAAAAGAGAAATGATGTGATTTTTAGAGGGAAAGAATTTGGTCAAGCTGAAGTTATTCATCAGATCTTATTTCACACGTGGTCATGGCTAACCAACTCTGACCCATCTTTTAATTATTCCTTCAATCAATGGACCTTTGATCCAGGCGCTTGCGTTGTAGGGTAACTCTGTATGTCTTCGTTGTTGGTTGTGAGGTTGCAGTTGTTCAACTTGGAATGAATCACCATTATCAAGTTGTGCCCAATTACTGGGAGACCAACAAGGCCTTATTTTGGAATTTCTATGAGGTCTAGTGGCATGAATTGCGGAACCTACAATTTGATGATTTCTGGTTGGTGGAATTTCTTATGTTTACTGTCATTTTTACTCTCATCGGATTTGGAGGAACTTTATTGCTTGCCTGTTGGAATATTATTGTCCCTTGGATTTTTTCTTGTAATCGTAGGATGGTTTTTACTCACTTTGGAGTTGTAACACCCTGAAAATTTCAACTCAGTTATATAAGTATATACGTATATATATTTATAATTATGTATATATTTATATATTTCTCTGTAACCAACTCTCTGGAATTAATTTTCTACAATTAATTCTCAGTAGTTACTTTCCTGTGTTTTTTGTTGTAAGTTGCTATAGAATTCTGTGTGATTGAATTGTCTATGTTGTTTATTTATTTATTTATTTATTTATTTGTGTAATATAATATGTACTTAATGATCAAGTATGTATATTGTCTGTGTATGCTTATCTGTTATGCCTGCTAGTAATTAATTGAGCTGAGATTAATTACTAGTAGTAAAATATTTAAAATATCTATTGCTATGTACTAATTAATTTATTGTGTGCAAATTGATTTTAAGTATTTTAATTATATTAAATTTAAGTAACTTGCAACCAAGTTACCTCTTATAAAGTTTATCTGTACATAATTTCTTTACAGAGGAAATTTTATTTGAGCTACTAGATTTTATTACTAGAAGTTTTAAAAAATGAATTAGATGTTTAAAATTAAGTTTTAAAATTTTAGAACACACCTCTTTACGATTACACAGTATAAAATTACACTGTGTAAATTAAAATGAGTAACCAAATTCCCTAATCCTAAGCTAAACGACACAACATTACATGCAAAGTCTAAACTAATGACACCTAATCTACATGCAAAGCCTAAGACCAACACCTAAGCAACTAATTAACACCTAATCATCTCTTAAACCAACACCTAGCCTACCTAACTACCCCAAACCCATGGCCTACCCCAAATCCATCCAAACCCTTTTACATTTTCACAAAACCTTTCTCTCACTAAAACACACCCACACTTAGTGTATTCAAAAGCTCCATCTTCTCTCTTCTCCTAGGCTGGCCGAGAGTGAAGAAAAGGATAGGGAAGCTTGTTTTTCTCATCTTCTTTGCATGCAAGACTTAAGGCCCCATCATCACCACCTCTAGCTTGTATTCTCATCAACATCTCTTTCTCTTCTCCTTGCTTGCTTTTGGAACTAGGTAAGGGGAACTCTCTTGTGGATTCTTTGCTTTCTTTTTCTGTTGAGAATATGGTTAAGGGCTGGGGGCCTTAACCATAGTATCCATGCATGCCTCCATTGCTAAGAATTGTGATGTGTTTGAATTGTTTGTTGAATTGAAATTGGATGGGTAGTGTTGAATTCTCTTTGGCAGTAGTTGTGAACATTTGCATGTGTGAAGTAAATTCATTTTCACCTTCTAATTGGAATGAAAATGGCTCTGGAAACAAGTGAGGTCATGTACCATTTTCTCAAAATGGTTTTGATCAAGTTTTCTTTAAAAATGTTAACTAAAATTCTTTGGCAGTGGCTGTATTTTCGTTTAGCATGGAACATCCCTCACTGTTTTGCCATTTTTGAAAGATCTAACCGTTGGTTTTTTTGTGAAATTTGCTTTTAATGAAAATAGACACAAAATGAAACAACTTTTGTGTTGACACCTTTGAAAAATAATTTCATCTTGGGGTTCATCCATGGCTCAAAAGTGGACTGTCCTGTTTTGGGGTTTCACTGGAACAGGGCTTGGTTTTTATTAAAATTCTCCCTGTGTACTTATTGTTTTTGAAATGTAATTAAACCTTTAAAAAATAGAAACAATAATATTTTTAACCATGCATATTACAAAAATTACCAAGCACAATTTCCAAATTAATTTTTCAAAATGAAACAGAACAAGGGTTTAGGACCCTGTTTTGATTCCAAAATTGTAGGCTGTTAGGAATATTTTTACTGGGAACAATAGAAAATGAATTTGGAAGCAAGAAATACCTCTTTGGAAAGATCAAGATGTTAGCTTTAAACTGTAAAAATTTTCATTCAATTTAGCTTTGGGAAGTGGGAGAAAGTTACAATTCTTTGAGCTATGTTCAGTGAGCACTCAAAATCCAGGGCTGCTGACTTAGAAAATTTTTATAAAATTTTCTAAATGTTGATTTTATAAGTGAGATATCTTTCTGTAAACTAGATTTCAAGATCTTCGATTTCATATAAAAAAAAATTTCAATTCCGAGGTCATTTGCTACAATCAGTGAGAGCCTACATTCAGTATTGCCAAAGAGAAATTTGCCTTTCTAGTCAATTTTGTTACCATATGTGTGTTATTTTGAATTGTGGCAATTATAATTATTAATTGTGGTTTTGTAAGGCAGTGGATATGTAATATCTGTTGACCTATTCTGTTTTGGTTTAAGTCCCAGAGATGTGAATCTTGGGTACTTAACATTTGAAAGTGTGATTTTTGTATGCTTTGGTGATACAGTCTTTTGACTGTAGATTGAACATTGTGACAATGTTGTTTGTCTGTGTGATGTGTTCATAAGACTCGGGCGCGAGTACTTGTGAGGACTAGAACTATGTTCTAGTGTTTGTGACTAGACTGCCATGTAACAGATAAATGAAACTTGAACAGTGAGCACAATTAATTAGGTTAAAAGATTTATTTTTATTAAATAGAAATTAATTAACAAACCCTTTATTTTATGCATTGGGCATAGAAAGAATTTAGGACCTTTGCGTGGAGGAATCAACGGTAAGTTATTAATTATTAAAAATTATAGAAATTGATGAGAGGGTAAGGCACAAATAAAACTTAACAAGATTCTGTTACGTGTTGTGAATCATGTTGATTTCTGAGAGTCGTGCAATGGAACTGCATGTGCGCGGCGATCCGTGGGAACTGTATGATGAAAAAAGAGTCACGTGGAGTGTTCCAGCTGTGAGAATAACAAAGAGAGGGGGCGGACTTCGAAAGGCGTGTCACGACGTAATGTGACGGTCACCCATAGAAAGGTGATGGAGGCAAATGTCCTCATACATATGATTTTTGAGCAGAGACGGGGTCTCAGGCTCGGCGTCTATTCAACTGTCCAGTACCATGTGCAGCGGAGCCCCACTGTGACAAGAAACAATAATCCTTGTGAGGAGAGTTGCGGAGGAGTCAGTCCTCCGAGTATTGGATGATCACAGTTGGTACCTGGGAGATGATCGTAAGGCATTGTGACCTTGGAGGGTAAGGCACTGAGTTGTGACGATATATCACATAGCTGACTCGGTCACCCTGACAAAAATACGAGACATCATCGGTTGGTGAGAGCCCACCATAGTACCATGGTGAGAGGTGTACTTCTAACAATCATCCAACTCAATTGTGTAAGACCACTGAGTTTTGAGAGTTCCAGTGACAGCTGGCCAGTAAGAAAGGATTTACAGAATTAGTGAAAGGAAACGATTAGGACTGCGAGTGTGAACGTTAGACAACAATATGGCGATGGTTGACAGGATTTTGTTTGTGACTTGTAAAGTCGTTGTTTGTGTGCTGCTTGATGAAGCAGAAAGTTCACCCTTCTGTTTATTTTCTTTTAGGGGCAGATGGCAGCGGAGGAATCAACCCTCCATTGGAGAATTGAGAACATCTTCGGGAGATGGGTAGCAGTTGTGGGCATGGATCACATCTTGGGCTACATCTGGTTCGCACATACGTCCATGTATGACCCTTGGGGCTTAGGATCTCTGCACAGAGTGGGAGTTAGAAGATGACTACTCTGAGTTCTAGGGCTTTCTTTTCTTTGTCATGTATCTCGTTGGGGTAGACCTAGGCACTCAGATTTCTTTTGTTATGTGTATATGTCAGTCATCATGTCATATGACTATGTTCTAGTTTTCCTGTACTTTGCCTTTCTACGTGTTTACTGTTACGCTTCGGGAGTACATTATGTTAAACACTTTCAGATATGCATATGTTATATTTCAGCTATAATTATCAATTGTATTTACTTATTTCTACTCCTTCGAAAACTTAAAATCGCTCTTTTACAATCAAAATAACGCCACAACCTTTTCTGTCAAATTATATTAACACATTATAAGTATTAAAACGAAGCGCAACTTTCAAAATTAAAATTAAGGAAAAAGTTTGTTTAAAATATATATATATATATATATATATATATATATATATATATATATATATATATCCATAAAATCCCAATCAAGTTTTCTTAATTTCACTAGATTTTCGTAAGTAAATTAATAAAAGTGTGTTATGAAATAATTAATTAAATTAAACCTCGTATATTTCCATAATAGAAATTAGGGTGTACAGGAGTTGGTGGTTATAGGTTAATTATGACATATTTATTGTCATAAGTAGTTGGTAACCATCTTTACCTCCATATAGCAGGCATCGGGGTTGGTACAGTTTTTTTGGGTATCCTACAGTTGTAATGAAACATGGTACTTCTGGTACCGTTATTTATATATCTACAAATATTTTTGCTGACAAAAAAAAAAAAAACTATTTCCCTTTCCTCAGTATGTGATGAAAAGAAAGGGACCAGTCCAGGCGCATGAAGTCTCGAATCAGCATGATTATTGAAGCATTTAGATGAGAATTCTCCACTCCATGACCGATGTAGTTCAAGGACTCGCACATAAGATTTCTGATACCTCTGGACCAAGCAAACTGAAGGCCTTTGTAAATTGCATGAAGCTCCCCAACAGTGTTGGTTGTATCTGTTCAAAAATCACATCCATTTTATATTTAAGGGTAAAATATGTTTTTGTCCTTCATTTTATCTAAATTTCCATTTTTAGTCTCTCATAAATTTTTTTATGTGTTTTTAGTCTCTCAAAAATTGTTTTCTTTTGTTTTTAGTCACTGACATTAATTTTAACTGTTAAGTGATGTCACGATGAGCATAATTTGTGCTTGAAAATTTTTTGTTTAAGTTTCTAGCAGTTTTTTACTACTGCAAATTTTCTGTCAAACTAAAACTGTAAAAAATGTTAAAAAAATAATAAAAAAAATCAAAACATCGAACACCAGATTATCTGAAATCACAAGAAATGTTACAAAAATAAACATTTCTGACTGCTAAATAATTTGTAACAATTAAAAGTGACTAGAAACTTAATTAGAAAATTTTCACACATACAATTTATGTCTGTTATATCATCACTTAACAGTTGAAATTAATGAAGGACTAAAAACAGAACAAAACAATTTATGAGGGACTAAAAACAGTAAAAAAATTTATGAGAAACTAAAAACAGAAATCAAAATAAAATAAGGGACAAAAACATATTTTACCCTATATTTAATGTAAAAGAAGGACGGAGTCTAGCGTGCGTGACCTCCTTAGGTCACGTACGGTGCGTAAGTTTTTAACAACCCTTAGATATAAGGGTAAAGTAGTTAACTGTAGAGATCCACAGGGTGTAGCATACTCACAAAGTATTGAATCACAGATGAGAGAGAATAGAATAACAATGGACGAGAACATTGTGACAAGAGAGAGAGACGGAATAGGAAGAAGAAGGGAACACCGGCACCGGAACAGAGACGACGAGAATCGTGGAGTGGCGGATTTTCGTGTGCCACCAAACAAATACCTTCGAAGCTGGAATCTCAACAATCGGCGGCCACTACCTTCGTTATTTATAGGGATATTAAATCGTCCAATGTGTTAATCGATGAAAGGTGGAACGCGCGACTCGGTGGCTTCAAGGTTAGGGTACCTCGACCCAGACCTGTGCTATCTTGCGCTGGGGATTTGAGTTTCAAGAGCTGTGTTTTAGTTTCGATGTTTTGATACTTGAGATAGCGAGTGAGAGGAACACGATTGACGTGAGGCATAGCCCACCATCACTGTTGGATTGGGAGGTGCCGTTGGTGCGGCGCAATGAGTTTTTGGGAAATTTGTGACCTGCGGATTGGGGCGCTGCCCGACATGGTGTCGTTCAGGCAGACGGTGGTGCTGGCAGCAAGGTGCATAAAGTCTACGGTGGAGTGACGGCTGTCGATGGCGAAGGTGGTGGAGTGTCTCATCTAAATCTCGTAGTTTTATTCTCTTCAAAAGGTCGGGCTGCCACTATTGCCGATTACAACTTAGGTGGGGATGTTATGAGAGAGAAAATACAAAACTTATGACATGTGTAATTATTATTTCTTAAAATAAAAACATGTTATTCAATGTTTTGGAACCACACTGCACCTTCAAAGATCTCCACGGTTAATTATTTTTTTGTTATATCCAACGGTGTTAGTAGCTTTTGCATCTTGCGTGACCTAAGGAGGTCATGCACCTTAGACTCTGTCGTAAAAGAAGTACGTAGCAAAGTTAAACATGTCTTCACATTTAACAGAATTCAAAATGCACTGTCACCGTAACATTCAATAGTTCATTTATCGCTTTTGATTTCCAAAATAAGAAAATGATATAAAAAATAATGTGGTATGAAAATGTGTTGTGGATGTTTTTTGCAGGCATGGTTTCATCTATGGAATAAAATACCAAATCTTCTCTCCTAAAAAAAATCTTGTTTTCTCCCATTAAATCAAATCAAAATTGTTCTGTGTGGTTCATATTAGAATTGCGTTTACGATAATACTAATTTGCGAATTGACTTTTGAAATTATTACTTGCATCGATTAAGAGGAGAGATTCAGTATCATTCTCAGTGATCAAAAGTCAACTTGTTTTTAATTTATCAACGCAGCCACACAGGGATTCTTCAAATTCGTCGACCCAACTGTCTTATGTTACTCCAAATCCATGTTCAGTCTAATGGTTAGTCAGTCTGATGAAGGTTGTTCAGTCTGATGGGTTGTTCAGTCTGATGAATGTTCAGTCTGTTGGATTGTTCAGTTTGATGGACGCTGGTTCTGATAAGGATCGTATGGTACAGACTAAGGACCGTCTGATGGTCAGACAGTTGAGATAGTCTGTTTCATTAGTCTAATACGCATCGTCTGATGAGGCAGTTTTCTATTATGGTTTCTATTACAAGTCCTACAGATTTGGAGCCTATAAATAAAGGGCATGAGATCCCTGTGAGAAAACAACTTATTGTATCTAACTATATGTGAGTGGGCAATACAGGGGTGAGTAAAGAGATAACAGAAACACGCAAAGGAGAGAGATAAAAGAGTGTGAGACTTGGGTATTTGTTGAGAGTTCTTCTTTAATTTGTGAGGACAGAACCAAGGGATTCTCTGTTGTATCTTGTAACCATTCTGGTTTTACTCTTTCCGTGGACGTAGGCCGCATTGGCTGAATTATGTAATTGCGTTGTGTTCTTGATTTATCTTTTACGTTCTTTCTTTTTGGGGGTTTGCGTTATTATGCGTTCTTGGATTTCTTGGTTTGGTTCGTAATTCTTAGTGTTCTTGATAGTTTCTTTTTTCTTTCTTGCTTGTGAACCAACACTATTCATTGACATTTTTAGACGTACGTATGTTTAAAAGGGAATAATAGCAAATCATTTAATTTCTCCTCAAGAAACCTCTTCATAAATTTATTTATTAGGTCTGCGTGAATTGAATTGAATTACTTGAGTAGGAGGACAAGACTCTGTCGTCAGCTACACCAAGTTGCATGGCAACAGATCAATTTGCATCTGAACGAACTAAAAGCAACAGATTGTAGTTCTATAGCATATACTGTTACTCCAAGAAAAGTCATAATGTGACAATCCTAAGTTGCGTGTATATTAAATTATATTAGCGCATTAAGTTATTAAGTTATTACGTGCGTACGTGTAAATCAGAGCTAGCGTTCGTAATTTAATTTTGACTCTACTTGGCCATACCCAGAAATCTACTTTAATCTTCCAATTAATGCTTCCTATTTGAGTGTTTGGACGGTTCCTCCTTCTCCTTTAAACCTGGATTTCAGGACGCTAGCTGGGAAACATGTCAAAAGTTCCAATTCTAAATAGAGGGCAATGAGACGATAGTTAATTAATTCGATCGTATGATTTTGCAAGTTCGGAACATTTTTGCATAGCTCCCACGACAAGAATTAGGACGCTTTTAAAATATAGTACTCCCTCCTGTCCTTTTTATAAGAAACAAATAATTAAATCATCAATACTAATAAAAATAGTTAAGTTAGTTAGTTATAATTAATAATGTCATAAATTTTAATTGTATTCCAAAAGTACCCCTTAAATTGATTGATTTAAGTAGTGGTTACATTAATGACATTGCACCTCCACCAATAAGTGTAACTTGTATCGCTAATAGACCAATAAATGCATGAGAAATGAGTAGGTGTCTCATTAATGAATTTCACAAGATGAAGGATAAAAAAGAAAATTAGTAATTAATACATCTTAAAATCGATCTATGTTTCTTATAATTAGGACCAAAAAAGAACATCATTTTGTTTCTTATAAAAAGGACCGGAGGGAATATTGTCTAAAAATGGAAGTTGTACATCTTTAAACATCAAATTAAAATGATTCTTCCATCCATTAACTAAACTAATAGAGTTTCTATCAATTAGTAATTATTAGCTTTTGTCCGTGCTGTACACTTATACTATCAAGTATCAAACTTATGTCATTTTTTTTTATAATAAATAAATCAACTTTATGTCATTATGTTTAGACAAGATCTTCGGTGAATCAGGGTCGTGCTAAAAAATTAAGAACCTTTAGTAAAATATTTACATGTAAGGCTTAGCTAGTTTTTTTTATCCGTAGAAATTGAAGATAATACTAGGGAGTTTACAACACTTACACACCATATTTAATCAACTGAACTAGATCTCCTTTATAAGGCCTAATTAATTTAATATAACTTGTCCATTTTTATTTTATTTATCTAACCTTGAAGTTACGAAATTAATTGTGAATCAAAGTTTGACGATCAATTAACTATAAAATTTGACTTTTAAAAAAAAAAAATTCACTAATTCATTTAACTTATCTTGTAATATAGTTGATTTCAAATAATATTCAAGTCATTTTAATTTTGAGAATTTTCTTTTGATAATCGTATCAATTATAAGTTTATCAATAATATATTATAACTAATGTATACATTTGAAAACAGAAATCTAATTTTGTTTTTGTTAAAAAAAAAAAATCTAATTCTGTCCCATAAATTAATATTTCTAATAGAGTATCATTTTAACACGAAAGTTAATATATAAAACGACAAAACACAAAAAGGAACTCAATAAATAATTATCACTAGCTAAGACTTGTCTCTTAATAATTTAAATTAAAAATAAATAATATTTTTGAAAATATAATTTTTTTTGACAGCTGAAAATATAAATTTTTAAAAACCTGAAATGCTTAGAGACTTTAAGGAGTTGCCTTGTCTAACTAAAGGAGAATCAAAATATTATATATATATATATATATATATATATATATATATATATATATATATATATATATATATATATAGACACACACATATACTTGTCGCAACGTGGCTCACGGCGGGACGGCGAAAAGTAAGTGTAAAAACAGAAGAGTCGCCACCATAATTTATTAAGAAAAACTATGGAAAAATCTGTTTAAAAAGAAAATGATCTTAGAAATCAGATTTGGATTTAGGAGTCAATTACACGTAGGGAACGTGTTAGCACCCTACGACGTCCATCCTAGGACGATTTCCTCTAATTAAATGTACAAATTTTAATAACTTTAAAATTATTTATTTTACCCCTCAAAATAAAATGAGAATATTTTTGGATATTTTATTTATTGTTATTAGCATGAAATTTTTTATTATTTAAAAGCTAAGTTTATTATTATGAAAAGAGATGATTATTATTGTATTTTTTATGTTTTTAATTTATATATTTTTTATCTTTTTAGCTCAACAGGAGTTGTCTCTTGCTCCTACATATCTTCAGGTACAATGGAGAATTCAGAGTTACGTAGTTCTTCATAGAAAATATTTGTGTATTGACATATTTTTTATCGCTTTTATCTTTTTAATTTTTAATTTAAATTAATTTTTTTATAATAACCAAATTAAAAGTGCATCCAATGTGATTATCATTAACTTTTAATGGCTTTCGCAATAATCAAATTAGAAGTGCATTCAAAGTAGTTATCACTAAACCTTTATTATATATTGCATACAAAGTGCATCCAAAGTGACTATTAATAATCCTTTTTTATTATTATTATTATTATTATTATTATTATAGCATACGTGGAAACTTATTAGCAAAAGCATATTTTTGGCTTAACATTTGACTTAATAAAAAGACCAATGGAAACTAGCAAGAAGATCACGTCATATTTTTAACTTAACTTTATATATTGCATACATGAATGGGAGAAACTTATACACACATACCTAAATATTACAAGACAATAATAAAAGGGGGGAAAAACAAAGAGACAAATGCTTGAGACCACTAAAAATTCATATGAACAAAAGTCACGGAACATACAATAATAACAACGAGAAGTAATGAAAGGCGAGAGACAAATCTCACAAAATATATATAATAACAACGAACAAAGTAATGAAACACAAGAGACAAAAAGACAAAATGCTTTAGCTTTTGAAAGTTGAAAGATAGAACCAGGGGATGTGCAGTGCTACGTAAATCCTGATCCATGGCTCACTGGTGTCGTAAAAAAGGTTGGGCTCGGTGCCTCATTCTGGTTGGCTACATGGTGTGGATGGCTGGTTTGGTGGTGTATTGGTTTATTCTTGTGATGGTGCTGAATGGCTGGTTGGTAGGTTCGAAGCTTCGGTGGATGCGACTTTGGTGGGGTTCTAGTTTTGGTGGGAGAGCTTAGACGAAGGTTGGTTTCAAGGTGGTTCAAAGGTTGCTAGCAGAGGGTTCATGGTTCTGTGAAAAGAAAAGATGATTAGTGCCAATGTGAGTTTTTAAGAGAAAAATAAAAGGAAGGTCCTTAGCTGGCTTCAGCGAGACCACCCATGTGTATTGTGGAGTTTCACAGTGATTTGAAAGTGGCTGCCATGGCTTTTTCTGGTTTTTGCTCTCTATGCTTGGAGTGATATTCTGTATGTATTGTTGAGAGACGAGAGACGGGGGAGAGGAGGAAAGGTTTTTTAGTGTGAGTGAGAGTGACTGAATGTTATGCGCGTGTGCTGTGTGTTGCGTGAGTGTGTTTGCTGTGTTGAGAAGGATTGAGAGAGTCTTCCTGAGAGTAGGAAGGGCTGAGTTTGGTTTTTGAGAGGGTAGAGAAGATGTCCCCCCTTGGTGTGTGCTTTGTGAGTTATATTTGAAGGGAGGAAAAAAGTGTAAGGCTTTTGTGTGTGCCATGTTGTGATCTGTGTGTGAGAGAGACCTCGAGATCAGATGTTATGCGTGTAGGACAAAGCACAAGCAGCCAAATTTTCAGAACTGCACCATGCAGAGCTGAAGGCATCATGCATGCAGGAGCAGCTTTACGATTAGCAAAGAAAAGAGAAAAAAAAAACAAACAGAGGAAGGAAAAGTCAAATAAATGATTTTCACAAGAAGAAAAAGTTGTTTTGCTTCCTTTATTTGATTTTGTTCTTTAGAACCAAAACCATCCGGCTAGCACAAGGGTTGACCCGATTGGACTTTGTTCCCTGAACAAACACAAATCCAAGAATCGCACATAAGCATGAAATAAGACCAAAATCATCTCTTGACTTTTATTTTTGTCTTACTTGTCTCCCATTTTATCATTATTATTATTTTTTTGACATTTTTTAGTTTTTTTTCAACATTTGATTTATTTTTTATATATTTTTCTATTTTCTTTAATTTTGGTATTTTTGTTTCATTTTCTTCATTTTTCTTTTTGGATTTTGAATTCCACATTAAACAAAAATTAGATTTTGAATTTTAGGAAACAACTTTAAATTGACTAGTTTAATAATTTTTTGTTATTTTTATTTTTCAATTTTTTTATATTTATCCGGATAAAATTAAGTGTTTACAGTACTAACTTTTATATTTCACCCAAATCATAAGTCATCAAGACATGTGATTCATCCTTTGCTGTAGTCTAAGTTCATACAACTAAATGGTTTTATATATTATTAGAAATATACGTACGTGAACTCCCAACCTGTTATATCGATGCCGGTTTTAATCAAAAAGAAAAATTCTGACATAAGACAACCTAACATACGTGTGCTAGCTCTAATGCATTGATTGCAAATAAAGTCATGCATGTGACAAGCAAGTTCCTTCTTCTAAGTTTAAAAGACCCAAGCGATGGAGTGCTTGTTTTTTTTTTTTTTTTTAATAAAAGTGCTTTTTTTGTTACCTAAACACGATTTTACACATCCATTATAACGTATGTTTTAATGTAAAATTTATTATTAAAATTGATCTACATTTAATGATTTAAAATTAATTATATTAAAATTAACTTTACCAAAGTTTCATACAAAACAGCCGTGGAATATGAACCACAAGGTGGAAATGAAAAAGTTAACACACACATCACCACATCTATGATCTATACCTGGCTATACGCCTATACCGGATCAGTATTATCAATTAATTTATCTATAAATTTCTCTTTAATGCTTGAACTTTCTCATTGTTTTAGATTAGAAGAATTCTTCACATCATCAGGATTAATGGATTATGGTTCATTGACCTAAAAACAGCCACCATCTTTTACGAAGATCAGTTCCAACTTCCATGAATGCCCAAAAAATGGAAGATCAGCTATTATATTTATTGCCTTTTTAAGAACGTTGGACAAATTAAGTTTCTGACCAGTGCATTAAAATATGTTGCTCGTTCAGCCTTCATAATCTTCGGTTGCCTAATATCTAGCTCAAGAAGCCATCTAATGTTCCGGTTGCGTGTCCAGCACATTAGCATGGCATACGTCACATGCAGTGGGGTATATGTATTCCTCGCGCTTAGAAATTTGTAAGAAATATGATGGATGAAAAAACATATGTACAAATGTTTTGCTAACCAGTGAAAAAGTGGCCTAGCGACAGGGTGTCACGAAAGCTTTTTCTTAGAAATTAAATTAAAATTTATGTACAAATGATCATTTAATTGTTAAATTTTACGTGAGGAGAAGCCAAATGCTACGATCCACTCATTTGTGAACCACATTCGTGGAAGTTATTCGTGGGATAACAGGAAAATATATGCAAAAGTCTACGGAACTGTTCTTCTCCGTTCTTTTTCTTTTTGTTTTGCCCCGTAAGTCTAACTCTAATTAAGACGATGTTTGGACCATAGAATATTCAACTGGGGACCTTAGTTGACATGGTTTGGATATAGGAGACATTCAACACTTTTACCAAGCCAGAGCCAGTGTACTTAACATCACTCTGCCGCGTCTGAATTTGAACTTTACCCTCCTGACATCTAAATGATGGGTTATATTAATTTTATGAAAAATGTTTCATAAATACTCATTATGGTATAAGACACTTAGAGAGAGAATAAAAAAATATAGATATTATAAGATTTATGATGTGATAAAAAAAGAGATATAGAAAAATAAAAAGTGTTAATGAGATGTTTAAAATAAATGAGTGTATGTAAGATGTTGATGATCAATATTTTATTCATGTATTCTGTATATAGAGTAAAAGTGTAACATAAAATTCAAATATTATCTTAATCTTTAAATCAAACTTTTAATCTCCTAAATCTAAAAGATAAAATCAAATCTTTATCTAAACAAATTCATAATATTTTTAAATCTAAATAATATTCTAAAGATTTGAAATAAATAACAAATTTTTAAAAAATAAATTAAATTATTCTTTTCTAAATTAATGATATCAAGCATATCCATGACACTAAATTCCCCTATATATAGGGCCTTAAGGAAAGCCATCAAACAACAAACGAAAAACTTGAATCGAGCAATTTCTTTAATACTCTTCCTTTGTAATCGCAAGTGCAAACAATTCATAAGCTTTCAGCTTTTCTTTGGCTTCCATCCCTTGGAAAAAAATCAAAAAACGTGTACAGACTAACTTCAACTTTCCAAATATTCGGTGAGTAACTTCGTGATTTATATATATGGAGAGAACATTGTCATCCCTTCTACAGATTCAGCCACCAACCTATGGAAACTTGGTCACTATTCTCAGCATCGATGGAGGTGGTATTAGGGGCATTATCCCCGCAACTATTCTTGCTTTTCTTGAAGCGCAACTTCAGGTATATATATATATATATGTGTGTGTGTGTGTGTGCAGCTTTTAATTTTGGTGTATTTAAAACAAAGAAGCATTAAACAAAATTAAAAACGAAACACTGTTATAATTAGCATTTTCCTTTCTATATTCGTGGAAAGAAAACATCAAGAATCAAGGATAAACCACATTATCTTATAGGTTAATTAAAACTAATGTAGTGTGTTAACAATTAACGATGTATATATAAATGCAGGAGTTGGACGGTGAGGATGCAAGGCTTGCAGACTATTTTGATGTGATTGCAGGAACAAGCACAGGTGGTCTTGTTACCGCCATGTTAACTGCTCCAAATCATAATCAGCGTCCATTATTCGCTGCCAAGGATATCAGGCCCTTTTACTTTGATCATTGCCCAAAGATTTTCCCACAACACAGGTATGTATGTATATTTGTATATTCTTTTCTATCCAACATAAGAAATTTTATTAAAAATCAGACAAGCATAGACAAGAGTTACACCAAAATTCTTTATTTTTAACTTCTTATCACGTGTCATTCACACACAATAGAAAATCTCTTAATAATATATATACGTATATTTACATATGAGAAATTATATTTGTACGTTATGTTTGTACAGATTTTTATATATAATAAAGAGAGAGAGAAAGAGAAGAAAGAAAAGTATAAGATAAAATAATTGATATAGTGGAAAGAAAAAAGAAAATATGAAAGAATGTTGTAAAATTATATTAAATGAATTTAATAGAATTCTTTACAAATTATATTTACGAGTTTAACTTGTATGAATTGAACACAGTGGCCTGTGGGGATCAATAGGAAAGTTGTTCACATCATTGGGAGGACCAAAATACGATGGAAAATACCTTGAAGAAGTTGTGAGGGAGAAATTAGGGGAGACACGTTTGCATGAAACACTGACCAATATTGTGATTCCCACCTTTGACATCAAGACATTACAACCAATCATTTTCTCCTCTTATCAGATCAAGAGGTCTCCTTGCTTAGATGCTCGACTCTCTGACATATGCATAAGCACTTCTGCCGCACCTACTTATCTTCCAGCCTACCACTTCAAGAACAAAGATTTAGAAGGGAACGTACACGAATTCAACCTTATTGATGGCGGCGTTTGTGCTAATAATCCGGTAATTACAAATAACTCTCTAACTAGTTTTTTTTTTTTTTTTTAGGAAATTTTATTTAGAGAATAAATATCCCAATTTTAGTCTCTATTTTTTGTTTTTTTTTTTTAGCTTTTTCATAGTGTTTGGTTGCAACAAATAAAGGGGTTGAAATTTATATATATATATATATATATATATATATATATATATATATTTTGTTTAGTTCAATTTTTAAGAAGGAAAGGGAGGAGAATAGAGGGTGATAAAATCATTTCTCATCTAATTTTTCTTTTTCTCTAATATTGGGAGATTAGGAAGGGACTGAGAGGGATTTAAAAATATTTCAAGTATATTTGACTAAAATATCTTTATTTATATTTTGAAATCTAAAATTACAAGGATATAAAAGTAAATTAATTTTTAAAATTTCTCCTCTCTTCTTATGAATGAAACAAAAAAATGACTATTTTTTCTCCTCTATTAAAATCTCCCTCATCCTCATTGTTTCTTTGAACCAAACAGAGCCTTTATATTTAATAAAAACAATATATTTTTATTTTCTAATATATAGGGCTAAAACTGCATGTTTTTAATAATTTATAAGAATTAAAAAAAATAGAATTTAAGTAAAAATTAATTTTAAAAAACATTATATATATATATATATATATATATATATATATATATATTTTATCTCTATATAGATCTTTATTTAAATTATTTCATTTATATATAATAACAATGAGAATCGAATTTAAGATCTAATATAAATTATCCAAATCTTTCATTACTAGACCTTTATTTAAACTAGTAGATTAGGCCTTTATTTAAATTATTTTGTATGTACTGTAAACATCACTAATTACTATTTGTTTTTGGGGACTTCGTGATACAGTGTTTAGTGGCCATTAATCAAGTAACGAAGCAGATCATTAATGAAAATCCAGACTTCTTTTCCATCAAGCCAATGGAATATGGTCGTTTCCTGATAATCTCTCTGGGCACTGGAACCCCTAAGAATGAACAGAAATTCAATGCAAAAATGGCAGCAAAATGGGGTCTATTGGATTGGTTAACCCACAGTGGGTCTACTCCCTTGATCGATGTGTTTACTCAGTCCAGCGCGGATATGGTTGATTTTCATCTTGCTACCGTCACTCAAGCACTGCATTCAGAAAATAATTACCTCCGAATACAGGTAAGCTAAAGCTAATGTTTTTAAAGTTAGGAATAAAAACTAAAATTTAGAATTTTTTCAAGGATTAAAAACACAATTAGCCCAAATAAAAACCTTCCTAATTATAACTTTTAAAATAATATTATTAAAATTAAAAAACTATCATGTATGACAATTATTTCTTAAATGACTCTGTAAAAGCTTTTTATACTATTATTAGTGTATTTTTACTTAAATTCTAATTATAATAGAACTAATCATTTGTGAAGAGTATATGAACAAATTTTCAAGTAGTTGCAATATCGATATTTAATTTGTACAGTATTTAATTCAAAGCTTTTGGTTTAAATAAACATTTTCCTTTTGGGAAAATCAATCAACATGCAGGATGATACATTGACCGGTACAGACTCTTCCGTTGATATCGCGACAAAAAAGAATTTGGAAAAACTTGGCCAAATTGGTGAGAGGTTGTTGAAGAAACCAGTATCTCAGATTAATTTGGAGGATGGTCACTTTGAGCCGTTAGGAAATGGGGAAACCAATGAAGAAGCTCTCAAAAGGTAAAATTATAATTGATGGGTCATTCAGATTATGCCTAATGTACTTTAGTTATTATTTTTTTTTTTTAAAATCAAAAATCATTTTTTTTCTTCAAAATATGAAAACAAAACCATGAGAAAAAATGCACCTCAGGCTAGAGATACTCGTAGATTTTTCATACCTGATGAAGATCCTGTTCAAAATGAAAACTTAACATTATTCACAGAAACAATCCCAGCAAATAGATGCCAACAATCTTCGTAAAAAGCTACCACATTCATATTCTTTGCCAGACTTATATTATACATATTTTTAGTAAGTAAAATTAATATTGTTGTTAATCTTTGTAGGTTTGCGAAAATACTTTCAGAAGAGAGGAGGCTCCGAGAATTGAAATCCCCTCACACTAACAAGGTCCCAATATAGTGAGACATTCGTTGCTCAAGAATTCCGATTTTCCTTTCTTGAGCTCCGTTTGAGAGTTCTTCTATTTAATGCTATTCAATAAAATTTAATTGTCAATTTCGTGTATTTTTTGTAAGAAAAATTGTAAATTCTTTTATGTTTCTGATATCAAATGAAACTTGTATTGGTGGCAAAAATGGCAGAATAAATTGAATCGAAATTACATCTAACCATTGCAAAATTGAAAAGTTGTGAATCTCTCTGTTCTTAGTTCTTTCAAGTTCTCACTTTCAAATGGTGTATCAAAAATATTGTGTGTGGAGCTCATGGACCAACAACTGATATTGATAATACCAACAAGAATGTTTTTAGTAGTCATTGCTATTACAATGATGATCATTCAAAGTTTGACCTTACAAATCCAAAACATTTAAATAAAATTAAACATGATTTTAATAAAAGCATTACATTTTCTCACTTGGTTCAAAGGTTTAACACATTAACTTAAATGAGGTAACAAAACTTAATGAATAAACATCACGTTTATTCTTGATCCAATAAAATATATTTTCTCAAATAAATGAATGTGCACCTTAATATGAGAAAACATCATGATATATAAGACAATGAAGTAATATTTTGGATGGTGTAGTAATTGCCAATGAAGTGGTGGATGATTTGAAGAGAAGGAAGAAAGCGGGCTTTATATTTAAAGTAGATTTTGATAAGGCCTATGACTCGGTAAGATGGGAGTTTTTATATTATATGATGAGAAGAATGAATTTTAGTGAGAAATGGATTTCTTGGATGAGGAGTTGCATTGAATCCGCAACATCGTCGGTACTTATCAATGGGAGCCCCACGAAGGAATTTGTTGTAGAGAAAGGTTTGAGACAAGGTGACCCCCTAGCACCTTTTTTATTTCTCTTGGTAGCGGAGGGATTAGGGGGCCTTATGAAGGAAGCGGTTAAGAAGAATTTTTTTTTAGGGTGTGCTTGTTGGAGAAAATGAGGTAATGGTGTCTTTACTACAATTTGCGGATGATGCTATATTTTTTGGTTTGCCAACTGTGAGAAATGTGTACGCTCTCAAAAGCATACTTAGATGCTTTGAAATAGCGTCGGGACTAAAGGTTAATTTTCACAAGAGCAAGCTAGGAGGTATTGGTGTGGAAGAAACATTGTTGATAAACTTTGCCGACATGCTAAATTGTAGATCCATGAAACTACCTTTTGTGTACTTAGGCTTGCCGGTTGGGGCCAACCCGAGAAGAGTGGAGACATGGAGACCGGTGGTGACAAAAATAAAAGCAAGACTCAAGGCATGGAGCAATAGGTAATCTATCCTTCGGGGGGAGAATTTGCCTTATAAGATTGGTGCTATTATCTCTTCCCTTATATTACTTATCTTTTTTTAAGGCGCCCAAGAAAATTGTGGAGGTCATCAATGGTCTACAAAGAAACTTTTTATGGGGTGGAAGAGGGGAGGAGAAAAAATTAGCTTGGTTACGATGGTCAAAGGTGTGTAAACCAAAGGAGAAAGGGGGTTTGGGGATCAAGAATTTAGAAATCTTCAATAAATCTCTAGTTGGGAAATGGGGGTGGAGAATGGCAAAAGAGAAAAATAGTTTGTGGGTAAAAGTTCTACAAGCTAAATATGGTGATTTGGTGGGGTCCTTGAGTGACACAAATATGAGGAGGGGTTCCATTTGGTGGAGGGACTTCAAAAAAAAAAATGCAATTTGGATAATTCACAAGGGTGGTTCTGTAGGAATATAGTAAGAATGTTGGGTGACGGAAAGGAGGTTAAGTTTTGGGAGGATAAATGGGTGGGACAAGATCCTCTATGTTATTCCTTCCCTAGAGTGTTTTTAAATTCAGAACAGCAGGGATGTAGTATTTTTGAAGCTGGAAAAAAGATGTGGAGATACTTGGACACGGGACTTGAGATGGAGGAGATGTTGGTTTGAATGGGAGAAAGATATGTTAGAAACTTTCTTGGGATTAACTTCCTCCAAAAAGCTTGAGGAAGGGACTGCAGACGGGTGGATTTGGAAGGAGAACCCGAGAGAGGGTTACATTGTGAGGGAGGTATATAATCCCATTCTTATAGATTCCATAGTTGATGATTTTCCTGTGGATGAAGGTCTTCTAAAGCACTTATGGATGATCCCGGTTCCCTCTAAGGCACTGGCTCTTGCTTGGAAAATATTGATCAATTGTGTTCAGACGAGAATGAACCTAAAAAAAAGAAATATCCAACTTTCAAGGAACAATTTTTTATGCCCTCTATGTAATCAAAAAGAGGAGACCACTAGTAATCTATTTCTGTCTTGTAGGTTTGCACATGCCATTTGGGTAGGCGTATATAATTGGGAAGGCACTTTGAAGGTTCTACCAGCAGACTTCAACCAACACTTTTGGCAACACTGTGGACAATTATCAGGACTGAAAAAGAAAAGAGTTTGGTGGGGTGTGTGGATAGCTACTCTCTGGTCCATCTGGAGACATCGCAATGAAGTGGTCTTTAACAACAAACAACCCGATTCAGAGGTAGTCTTGGATAGCATCAAACTGCTCTCGTGGGAGTGGTGCAAAGCAAAAATGGATAGGTTTAAACCATCCTTCTATGAGTGGAATGTCCAACCAATTTTATCCTTACATGTTTTTTCTTGAAGAAACCGTATGATTCTTTGGTTGTTAAGGAGGGTATTTTTATAGTTGTCAACCCGTGTACCTAGCTGTAGTTGGCTTCCTTTTTTATATGTTTATGTTACTTTGCCTAATGTAGCACCTTGATAAAGGGATTTCTATGGCAGGTTCAGTTCAACCTTGTCGGGTTCTTACTTTTGTTGTAAAACTTTTTTATCCTTAGGAGGGTATTTCTTATACCTCCTTCTGCTTTAATATTTTTTTCTGTGTTGGCTGATAAAAAAAAAATGATATATAAGAGTCTCATTAACCATTTGGTAGAACTACCTTATAAGCTTGAAACATACAAGCTAGCTGAAAAGTTAGAAACTTATAAACTAGCTAATTAAATTGAAAGTGTTCGGTAAAATTAGCGGATAAGTTAGCTGATAAAC
Source organism: Pueraria montana var. lobata (assembly GCA_026413185.1). Lineage (NCBI taxonomy): Eukaryota > Viridiplantae > Streptophyta > Magnoliopsida > Fabales > Fabaceae > Pueraria > Pueraria montana. The sequence continues at coordinate 6,504,938 of CM048652.1, forward strand.
GTAAAATAACATAAAAATATAATTAATTATTTGATTAAAAAAGGTAATAAAAGATCTTAAGTAAATTAATGAGAGGATAAAAATGAAAAATAAAATTGTAACTCATAAGCTAGCTTATTTTTATAAGTTACTTGAAGTAGCTTATGAAAATAAGCTAGAAACCACTAAAATAAGATCGTATGTCAAACAAAATTTATTTAGTCAAACTAGCTTATAAGTTAGTCAAAGAAGTTTATAAACTCTCTCACTACCTTATCATTTTTAACAACAAACAAAGATATTATATCATAACGATATATTAATTCCTAACCTACTTTTGGTACGTATATATACAAAGTTTTAATAAATCAAAAAATTTAAACAGTTTAATTTTACCCTTCTCAAAATTTTCCTGTTCTAATCTTTTAATTTATATTAAACAAACCCAAAGTGGCCAAGGGTGTCACGAATTCTTTTTTCTTAGAAGTTAAATATATTAATTCCTGACCTACTTTCATTACATATATATATATATATTGATAGAAGTCGTTTTTAGTTTACTTTTTGGTTTGGTTTGGTTTCAGAGTCCCAAACTGCAAACCGAATCAAATCTCGCAGTTTAAGAAAATAAAAAATCAAACAAATTCAATAAATTTCGATTTTGATCGGTATTTAATTTTTTGAATCGATTTTCGATTTTTCTTTTGGATTGATTCAGTTCTGAACACCCATATCAATAGTTAGACCCAAAGTGTCTTTGAGATAAGGTGTCACGAAATCTTTTTCTTAGAAATTAAAACTTATATACAAATTGTTAATTAATTGTTAGATTTTATGAATAAAAAATTGTTAGATGTTACGTGAGCAGAACCATATTCTTGGTAACAGAAAGATTGAGACAAGATGTCAAAAAAACATTCCAATCAAACAGAAACTCTCGCTCATCACAACTGCAAGCAATGAATCTTATCTCCGCAAAGCTCTTTGCGACCTCCGAGGAGCGAGGTCGCGCCTACACCAGATCGATGCGATGGGCAAAGGAATCGAAGCAAATAGGCATTGGGGGTCTAGCGGATTTAAGATTCGAAACAAAGGAATCTACCTCGGATCAAGATTTGGTGTTTTGAATTTTTAAGACTATGTGTGTTGCGTTAAACTGTTTGCTGGATTTCTTCAAAGTGAGTTAGGCACCTCGTGAAGGTGGAGGTTAGGCCTAACCTTATCCTCGCTGCGGAGGAACAACTCGGAATCTATCTATCTATCTATTACTCTTAATAAAAAAAGGTTTTGGTTGGAACACATGTCATCGTATGATGAAATTTTTTTTCTCTAAAACTTATCTTTCTTTTTAGCTTTTCTCTCTCTTTTTTTTCAATTTTTTTTTTCTTTTTAACTTTTTTCCTCTTTCATACTTATACTTATAGAACAAAAAATATTTATTACTCCCTCCGATCCTTTTTATAAGAAACAAAAGGATGTTCTTTTTTTGCCATAATTATAAGAAACATAGACCCACTTTAAGATGTATTAATTACTAGTTTTCTTTTTTATCCTTCAGCTTGTGAAATCCATTAATGAGACACCTATTCATTTCTCATGCATTTATTGGTCTATTAACAATACAAGTTACACTTATTGGTGGAGGTGCAATGTCATTAATGTAACCACTACTTAAACCAATCAATTTAAGGGGTACTTTTGGAATAAAATTAAAATTTATGGCATTATTAATTATAATTAACTAACTTAACTATTTTTATTGATCTTGATGATTTAGTTATTTATTTCTTATAAAAAGGATCGGAGGGAGTATTCTATTAGCCAAAAATCTTTTATTATTATTATTATTATTATTATTATTATTATTATTATTATTATATTTATAATTTATCATATTATTATAATATTATAAATTGTTTATGTACTATATCTATCTATTACTCTTAATAAAAGAATATTTTAGTTAGGACACATGTCATTATGTGGTAAAAAAATTTTCCTCAAAAACTTCTCTTTCTTTCTAGTTTTTCTCTCTCTTCCTTTTCAATTTTTTTTTCTTTTTATCTTTTTTCCTCTTTTATACTTATACTTATAGGACAAAAAAATATTTACTATTCTATTAGCCAAAAATCTTTTATCATCATCATTATTATTATTTTATTATTATTATTATTATTTATCATATTATTATAATATTATATATTATTTATGTACTATATTAAATAATTTTTTATGTAATATTATATTATAAATTTTTATTAATGATTTATATCTATTATATATCTATTATATATATAAGAAAATTTGTTCTTTCTAGGACACATGTCCCTCTTTCCCAATTTTTTTTCCTCCAAAACTTTTTTTTTCTAGCTTTTCTCTCTCTTCCTTTTTCAATTTTTTCCTTTTACCTTTTCTCCTCTTTCATATTTACACTTATAAGACCAAAAATCTCTACCATTCTATTAGCCAAAAATCTCTATTAATATTATTATTATTGTTGTTGTTGTTGTTGTTGTTGTGTTTATTACGTATGTAATAATATATTTATAATTTATCATATTGTTATAATATTATATATTTTTATTGATTCATCAACATCTTTAATTATTTTATAATTTATCTTCATATATAAGTTAAAAAAATACAAGTTTAAACCATTTAAATTAATTAAATCATTTTATTGTTTATCATTGATAAGAATCATGTTCATATTTAGAGAAGATATATAGTTTATATTACATTAAAAAATACTATAAAGTTAACAAAATATAAAAATGAAAAAGTTATTTATATCTATTATAAATTATTATATTATACAAACAGGAAAACTTGGTTTTTTATACAACACTTCACAATTTAAGAAAAAAAAAATTACTGCTCAATTTTCTCTTATTTCCTCTCTAATTTTTCTTTTTCATTTACTTTTCTTTTTTTTTTTTTAGATTTTTTTCTCTTCTATTTTTTAAAAAAACACAACTCCTATCCAATTCCTTTTCACTCTTGCCTATCTCATTTTCTTTTTTTCACTTCTTTTCATTTTATTATTTTATACTTATGCAGTTTTCTATAATAACTACCCACTTATTTAGATTATATTACTATTTTATGTCCTTTATTTATAAAAAAATGTATTCAATAATTTATATTATCATGTTATTATTATATTAATTGAATGATAAATTTATATAATTACTTATTACTTATTAAAATTAATTATAATTTAATTAACTAAATTTATTTTTACTTAAAAATCGATAAAATAAATTTAAATAATTTCATAAATAAAAATTTTGTTGATTAATATTTATATTATAATGTTGATATTTTTATACTAAAAATTAATTTAAATCTAATTAATGTTTTATATAAATTAGACTCTAAGTTTAGAATTAATTTATTAAATATATTTTTATTATAAAATATATTTTAAATTACTTTATCAATAATATTATAAATTAAAATATTTTTTTTATTTTTTTTATGGTAGAGACCACAAATATCATTTACGGGAGGTAATCCTACTCAAGATCATTGTGGACGACAAAACTCTTTTCTTTTCTGAGTATTTAACACAATTACATACCAAAGATTCAACAATATTTTTATGTATTTTGAAATCCTATAAAATCATTTTTACTTATCAATTGTATAAGATAATTTTAAATAATTTCATAAATAAATATTTTTCTTGAATAATATTCATATTATGAGGTTCAAATTTTTATACTAAAAAATAATTTAAATCTAATTAGTTAACATAATTATTACAAAATAATATTTGACTCTATGTTTAATAACTTCATATACAAAAAAATTTATCAATTAATATTTATATAATAATGTTAAATTTTTTTCATAAATATATAAAAACATATTAGAATTAATTTATTAAATATATTTTTGATAATAAAATAGTTTTAAATAATTACTTACTAAATAATATCATAAATGAAATTAATTTTAATTTTAATTATAGTTTATAAACTATAAATATTATAAGATTAATATCTTTCTTTTAGAGTATAATTATAAAATAATTGAATGCTTTTATTATTTCAATTTGGAAATCACAAAATATTTAAATTTAACATAAGTTGAATCCTTTTTAAATTTTTAAACATTAATTTCTCATACCATTTTATAAATATTTTAAATAAAATAAGAAATAATTGTGTGACTATAATCAAATATATTTTCTCTGTTTGAATACTCTTACTTTTTCTGCATTTTTGAAATGTTTAAACAATTAATTATGTTTTCTCAAAATATATTTAATCTTTTTATGAGACTTGACATTGCTCAAAGTAGTAGCCATTTTTAGTGGACAAGGATGAGAATGGGACGAATATACCCAATCCCGAACGGAGACGGGTGATTACAAAATTTTATCCCCAACAGAGATCAAGGACGGGGACAGGGACGAGAATGGGGATGGGGACGGGGACGGGGACGGGGAACGACATACTCATCCCCGCCTTGTCCCGTTGTCATGCCTATTCACAATCATCACAAATACATTTTTTTGTTTTAATTAATTATAAATTTGGATAAGATTAAAATACCTTTTAGTCTTTTACTTATTTTATTTGTTGGTTTTAATTTTGTTTTCTAAATTAAAAAAAGTACTTTGATCCATTCACATGTCTTTATTTGATCAATTTATCATATAACATTATATTATTACATACAAAACAATTTATCCTCTTTTTGTTGTTGCTTGTAATATACTAAATTTGAACTCCATCTATGGTTACTCTTCTTTTGCATGGTATCATGTTTTTTAATATACAAATTCGCATCGTATTTGTTCTTACTCAAAGGTTTTCATCTTATTGTTATTTTCTTACTGACCACAAAAAATATAAATTTAGACTTTTGTAAATAATATACTCACAACATAAACATTGATTCCTTTAACAACAATGACCTTAATAAATTGAATATGCATTACATTATTTACTTGTCTATAAAACATGCAAAAGCAGCCGAGTCACCCGTGCGAAGGCACGGGTATCGTACTAGTTACTCTTATTAAAACAATGTACCACTAGGACAGGTGTCACCTTCTTATAAAAAAATTTCCCACTTAAAAACTTTCCTCTCTTATCTCTTAATAGTTTTTCATTCTTTTTTATTTTAAAAAACAAAAGAAAAAGTGAACCACTCTGTGCAGTGGCTTCACAAAGATTCAAAATTCAATTTTGAATCTCTTCCTTCTTTCTCTCAAGGGAAAATCTTTTTTCTCCTTTCTCTCATCCTTCTTCTTCATAATTCTTCTCTATAGCAAACAAATACTGCCTTTTGGTACAGCTCAGGAATTTAGAAGTAAACTCGAGAGATGTAGACTTGTAGTGTAGGGTTAGCTAAGAGAGAAAGCCAACCGAACAGGATGAAGATATGAATATCAAGAGAGAGAGAGAGAGTTTAGGATGAGTCTGAAATGGATTGTATATCTCTAATTGTGGTTACAGATGCTATTTATACTTCTGTTAGATCTTACATCTAACTAACTAACTAGTTAACCACAGTTAACTAACTATTAACCATAGCTAACTAATTACATGAAATGGAAATTCACAATGAATTACAATTACAAATGTGATACCCTATATCAAGTCTTCCCCACTGAAGGAACCTTTGTCCTCAAAGGTGAAAGTGAGGATATTGTTGTACAAAATCATGGTAGTATTCCCAAGTAGCCTCTTCTTCCGGAAAATTCAACCACTTAACAAGAATTTTGGTAGCAGCTCTATTTCCTCTCTTAACCATCTTTCTGTCAAGTATAGCTTCAGGTACTTTAGGCACTATGTCTTCACCCAATTCTAATGGAATATCATGAACAACAGCAGATGAAGGTTGATGACATGGTTTCAATTGTGAGACATGGAAAGTATCATGAATTTTTGCTGCAGCTGGTAAAGCAATCTTGTAAGCAACAGATCTTACCCTGTCTGTGATCTTATAAGGACCATAGAACCTTGGGCTAAGCTTCTGATTAACCCTTCTATCTACTGTATTATGCCTATATGGCTGTAATTTCAAGTAGACCCAGTCATTAACTTGGAATTGTCTATCAGTGCGATGCTTGTTAGCTTGTTGCACCATTCTATTCTGAGCTCTTTCCAAGTGAAACTTTAACTCTTTAAGCATTTTCTCCCTTTGTTGCAAGCTTCTGTCCACAGTTGCATTATGAGACTCACCGGGTAAGTAAGGGAGATGGATAGGTGGTGGCTGCCCATAAAGAATTTCATAGGGTGTGGTGTGAGCTGCTGAGTGGAAGGTAGTATTGTACCACCATTCTGCCAACGAAAGCCATTTACTCCAAGTAGTTGGATGTTCATGGCACATGCACCGGAGGTATGTCTCTAGACAACGATTAACCACCTCTGTTTGTCCATCCGTTTGAGGATGATAGGATGATGACTTAAGTAGTTCCACTCCTTGCAATTTGAATAGCTCATACCAAAAGTCACTCAAAAAAACTGGATCTCTATCACTAACAATATTGTCTGGCAGCCCGTGAAGCTTAAAAACTTGATCAAGATAGAGTTGTGCTACCTGTAGAGCAGTAAAAGGATGTGCTAAAGCCATGAAATGTGCTGCTTTACTAAGTTTGTCCACTACCACAAAGATGACTTCCTTGTTGCTAGATGGTGGCAGTCCCTCTATAAAATCCATAGAAATAGATGACCAAATCCTATTTGGTATTGGTAAAGGCTGGAGATACCCAGGATATGCAAAATTATCATACTTGCACTTGCTACAAGTATCACAAGATCTAACATAGGATTGAACATCCTTGGTCATACCCTTCCAATAAAACAGAGATTGCACTCGTTGTAACGTGGCATCTCTACCCGAATGGCCACCTACAGGTGAATCATGTAGCCATTGCAAGAGAGCTTTCCTTAATGACATGTCACGGCCTACAACCAGTTTCCCTCCTCTTCTAAGTTGATTATTAGTCCAAGTAAAGCTAGTATGACTAGTAGGGTCAATTTGCAACTCAGAAATCAACTTTACCAATTCAGGTTCTGTGAACCAACAAGCCACCAATTTGTCATAAATGTCTATCCCCACAGCAGTTAAAACCATAAGCAACATGTCATTACTGCATACTCTTGATAATGCATCAGCTGCCTTATTTTCTTGGCCCTTCTTATATTGAATTTCAAAATTATATCCCATGAGTTTGGCTAACCAATCTTGCTGGGAAGGATTGGTAATACGTTGTTCCAGCAAGTATTTAAGGCTTTTCTGATTAGTTTTGATAATGAAATGCCTATTGAAGAAGTATGAACTCCATTTCTATACAGCAAACAACACTGCTAAAAGCTCCCTTTCATATGCTAATTTAGCTTGATTTTTTGGACTCAAAGCTTTGCTAATATAAGCTATAGGATGATCATTTTGCATAAGGACTGCACCTATGCCATAACCCGAAGCATCAATTTCTATAACAAAGGGTTTGTTGAAATCTGGTAAGGCTAGAACTGGGGCAGAACAAAGGACATGTTTGAGTGCATCAAAGGCCTTTTGCGCTTCCATTGACCATATAAACTGATCTTTTTTAAGCAGGTCTGTTAAAGGTTGGGCAATTTGTCCATACCCTTGCACAAACCTTCTATAATAACCCGAGAAACCTAAAAATCCCCGCAACTGTTTCGAAGTGGTAGGAGGTGGCCACTTCATCACTGTTGAAACCTTAGAAGGATCTGTAGAAACCCCTTCAAAAGATATAATGTGCCCTAAGTATTCAACCCTAGGAGCAGCAAAAGAACATTTACTTCTTTTAACAAACAGTGTATGAGTTTTGAGAACCTCTAACACCATTTGCAAGTGTTGCACATGTTCGTCAAGACTAGCACTATAAACTAGTATGTCATCAAAAAGACAAGAACAAATTTCCTTAGGTATGGTCTAAATATATGATTCATAAGACCTTGAAATGAAGAAGGAGCATTAGTAAGGCCAAAAGGCATTACCAAGAATTCGTAGTGTCCTTCATGGGTCTTAAAAGTCGCCTTATACACATCTTCCTTATACATTCGTAACTGGTGATAACCTGCCCGAAGATCAAGTTTGGTGTACACACTAGAGCCGCCAAGTTCATCTAATAGATCTTCCAGCAACAGAATTGGGAACTTGTCCTTCACAGTTTGATTGTTTAGTTCCCTATAATCGATGCATAACCGCCATGATCCATCTTTTTTTCCTACTAAAACAACTGGTGACGCATAAGGGCTATAGCTGGTTTGTATGGTGCCTTTGTCAAGCATATCATGCACCAATTTTTCTATAATATCCTTCTGTAGTGATGGGTATCTATAGGGCCTTTTATTCACAGGCTTAGATCCTGGTTGCAATGGAATTCTATGATCAAAACCCTTCCTAAAAGGGGGTAATTCAGTGGGTTCTTCAAACACAGAAGCATATGAGCTCAACAAGTTATCAATCATAACTGGCAATTCATCATTTTGTACTGATATAGAGAATAATGCAGGACTGACCATATTAGATAGCTCCTCTTGTTGGCACACTTGCAATAGCGCTAGTTGTCCCCCTTGCAACATTATCTTAGGGAGTTGTTTATTTTCTATTGTTTTCAACTTACCAAAAGAAGATCCTCTCAAAACATGCTTCTTATGTCCCACTTGAAATTCCATTCTTAGCTTTTCAAAGTTCCACACTATATCTCCAAGAGTAGTCAGCCACTGGATCCCCAATACAACATCACAACACCCCAAGGGTAGAACCATGAAATCCGCAGTAAAAGGAGTATTTTGTATTTGCCAAGTAAAAGATTTACAAACTGCTGTAGCAACCAATTTGTTTCCATCTGCCACTGACACAGCTAGAGGCTTGGAAGTTTCCAACTTACAACCCAACTTCCTAGCAACTTGTTCATCTAAGAAATTGTGGGTGCTTCCACTGTCAATCAAAATTTGTAAAGCTTTTTTTGTTGTAATACCCAGTAACTCTCATAGTCTGGAAATGTTAAAAACCAATGATTGCACTTACAGAAATGCATGGTTCAGCTTCTGGAGTAGATAATTCTTCTTCACTACAACTGTCATCATCCTCCCCTTCAAACACATATAATTGGGCTCTTTTGTGTTTAAGGTGGTGACCTGGAGTAAATGGTTCATCGCAAAACATGCATAGCCCTTTCATCCTCCTTTCATTCTGTTCAGCAGCAGAGTATGATCTATGTGGCTTGTCTAGTGTTTGGGCTTTAACTGTTTTGGTCATATGTGGTAGTGGTAACAATGGTTGGCTGCTGTTTGTGTTGATTTTGGTAATTAGTGGGTTAGCTCCAAGTGAAAAGTGTGATTTAGAATGGCTAACAATTACAGAGGGTTTGGGTTTATGTGCTTTGGCTACCTCAAAGAGCTTGGCTAATTTTGCTGCTTGTTGAACTATTTTTGGGGTGAACATTCTGACATGCATTTGAGTTTCATACTCTATCCCAGTCAAGAAACAACTAATTTTATACTCTTCGCTCAACTCCACTCTAGTTAAGATAGTCTCAAATTGATCCAAATACTTCATGATAGTCCCAGTTTGCCTTAAAGACATCAATTCTGACATTGGGTCGTCATAAATAGCCCCAAATCTGTCTGTGATAGCATTCACATACTCTTCCCACCCAATAGGATCAGTAGTTAACCTAGATTTTATTAGTGCATGGTGCCATTGTAAAGCTTTACCATCAAGGTGAATAGCAGCCATTCTAACTTTAGAATTAGGAGCAGTATTATCAAGCAAGAAGAATTGGTCACATTTATAGAGCCATTCTTTAACATTTTCCCCAACAAATTTAGGAAACCCCACTTTCGTAAGTCTACCTGAAAAAGAAGAATTTGTAGAATTACCCGAAGTAGCTCATCCTCCATTACCGCTATGTGTCAAGGGTGCATCTCGCTCTGCTAAAGCTACGATCATCTCCCGTAACCCAGCTATGGCTTGATCAACCCGATCATTTGCGTCATTAATCTTCTTGGTGAGAGCTTCTTCCACGTCTCATATGGCAGTCTGATATCTCGTGTTTTCAGCCATTAGCGGCATCAACCAATGGTACAGCTCAGGAATTTAGAAGTAAACTCGAGAGATGAAGACTTGTAGTGTAGGGTTAGCTAAGAGAGAAAGCCAACTGAACAGGATGAAGATATGAATATCAAGAGAGAGAGAGTTTAGGATGAATATGAAATGGATTGTATATCTCTAATTGTGGTTACAGATGCTATTTATACTTCTGTTAGATCTTACATCTAACTAACTAACTAGTTAACCACAGTTAACTAACTATTAACCATAGCTAACTAATTACATGAAATGGAAATTCACAATGAATTACAATTACAAATGTGATACCCTGTACCACCTTTCCCTTTCCACTCCCGAACCCCCTTCCACTCTTTTCTTCCTTCGTTTTTTATCAATCTCAGAAGCGGCTTTTGTAGAAAGGATGGGATTAAAATGCTTCTCATCTTCCCCTTTACATCTCTCTTAAAAATTTCCAACAAAATCCCACTTTAAATGAACCATAGCTTGCGGGTTCATGCCATTTTTGGCCATTGGGGTTATTATTTCTCAAAACTATTCTGATTACTTATTTTCTCTTCTCTTGCGCATTGAAACCCACTACTTTGAGCTCTATTTGAGGTATGTCGTCACCGTCTCCGACCATCGTGACGAGGTAAGTTGTTCTTTTTGTTTCCTCCTTTCTTTCCTTTTTTCCCAGGTTTCTCATTTTTTTTTCTCTTTTCAACTTCACCGACAAAGACAAGAGCGCACGGGAAAGAGAGAAAGAGAATCAAGGAATCATGGTTGTTCCTATTCTTTTTGTCATTTTATTTTATTTATTATTATTATTTATCAAAACACCTGTTGATTTGTTTATTGTTGAACCTGTTTATTGTAAATGTTATGTTGAATATTTTGACACTAAAGTATTTAATATTATGTAGTCATGTTTCTAATTTGAAAGTTTTTTGTTTTGCAAGAAAGAGGTTTAGAATTTGACAATTCATTTTACAAAACCAATTACAAAGTAAGTTCATCTACTATGTTTCAGCCTTGCAATGTTTATTGTGATAAAAAACTTAATTTCCCATTTTGCCTCTCTCTTTTGCTTTCCTAATCTATTTTTCCAAAAAAAAACTCACTTTTTTTTTTTGCTTCTTTTTGTGGTTCTTGACACAGGTCAAACATTATATTTTTGTTAGGCATGGGGTTGATTATGAAATCTCATTGGATTTGGGAGGGTATTTGAAAAAATATTTGTTTCCCATAGATCCGCATGGGATGGTTTACCTTTCCTTACTTAACTTTTCTTCTCATAATTTTCTCTTCATTTCTACTTATTGTTATTTCGTTGAACTTATATAATTTAGTGTCTAGGAAACTGTGTGATAGAGTACTCGGTTTGATTATTTAAACATAATATAATTTAATCTTGTCCTGAGTCATTTAAACATAAGAATAAGATTTATGAAAAAATCTTTAAAAAAAATCATTCATAATAGTTGCTTAAAAATAAAAACGAGTTATCAGCACAATGTGTACAACAAGGAAATTAGTTGACTAGAGTTTTGAAAATTGTTATTAGCAATGTAATGTTGGCTGCTAAAAAGGAAGATAATAAAATTGAGAAAGGAATTGAGTTGCTATAAGAATACCTGCCCTGTAACATAGAAAATAAATTTTGATTTTGAAATATTAGGTAGTTGCAATTGGCTTTTGCATTCTAATATGTGGTGTATGAAACAAGTTCACTTGATACTTGATACTGACATGAGGTATGTATACAAACTCTTATTTTATATTGACTGGAAAAGTATGCTTGCAATGACATTCATACAAAAAACTCTTTTTTTTATATTTATTTAGTCTTTTCATCCCTTGCAGATATAATGATAATTTTGTGGCATGGACATGGATATAATTGTATATTGATTCTCTTATTTGCTATTTTTTGTTTTGTACTGCTAGTTTAGTCATTATGTAGAATTGTTAGACCAGTTAACTATAACCTTGTTGCAATTGAGCTCTAAAAACAAAGATATAAGGCTACGTATAGAGGCAACTTAGAGAAATTTTTTTATATAGGCAGCGGATGAAATTGAATAACCATTTTCTTTTTTGTATATAAGGTGTTCTAGCCTAAAGGAAATGAATTTTGGCAGACAAAAGTTTATAATTTGTTTGAAAATCATTTAAATCTCATGCATGAATTCTCTTCCTCTTTTTTTTTTTTTTCTGATTGGTGGAAGTGGATAATTAGATTCACATACACATGTGGCCTGATTGATTCAATGTCCTTTCTTATTTTTTATAATATATAATCACTTGCATAATATGTGTATGTTTTTGTTTGGTGAATTGAGTTTTATCAGTCCAAAAATTATTCTATTACTTTCTTTGGTTAATTCTTTACATCTAAAGGTTGTATTATTATAGGGTACATTATCATATGTATACAATTTGTTTCAACACTGAAGGAGAAATGCAATTTACAGGTCTTCTGGTAGGGGTGCTTTCTGCTTGAGGCAAAATATGAGAAAGATCTCAATCCTAAAAAGCAGTTAATGTCTATGCTTTTATATGATAAATTAAGTTATTAAATGACTTATTAGGCACCTTAATTTACATTGTAATGTCAAAACTATGGAGCTTTTCTTTATATTATGTTACCATTTTAGTAAGTAACCTTATCTTTGAGACTTCCCATTATAAGTGAGCAAAAGAAAAACAGTTAAAAAAAACTTTTTTGGCACTCTTACTAGCCTCGATTTGTGAAAAGATTCAGTCTTGATAGGAAATATAGCATATTTCTATTTGATCCTCCATTACTCACTCTGAATTATAGCAAGTTACCATATTCTTTTCTAAATTCTGAACTGATTCAGTCGTTTGCCTTTCAGAGCTAGAGGTTGTGTGTAACACCCTAAAAATTTACAACTCCGAATATAATAAATATTGTGTTTGTGTACTCTGTTAGAATTTAATTAGTATTGAATTAATTACAATAGAAATCTAAATTAAATTGAAAAAAAAGATTATAAATATGTTATTTCATGTGACAAAATTTAGTGAAATTAAAATTTAATGAAAATTTAATTTTTACACTGTGCGAAATTATAGTGTGTAAAATTAGACAGTATAAATTTATACTGTGTAAATTAATACTGAATAGGATTAATTTGAATTACACAATGTTTTAGATAATTAGCACAATACTCTATGTTAATTAGCTAATAATTAACTACTTATGGTAAAAGTAAAATTATCATTTTTGCTTAATCTCACTTTACCCATTTTAAGCCTATAAAAAAAAAAAACAAAGCAACCCATAAAAGGGCTTTGTGTTGGCCGAACCATGTTGCTTCCCCAATATTTTGCTCACTTAAACACTCCAATATCACCTCCAAAAAGCCTTAATTCAAGGAATGTAAAAATCCCAAATTAACCTTTGAACTTTAAACCCCTTTGACTTCTCTTTTAATTCAAAAATTCAACTCTCTTCCTCACTCACTCTCTGCTGGTCCGTGGCACTCTTAAAGGGAGAAAAAGTTTTTTTCTCATTTCCTCCATTTCTCTCCATAATTCCTCATCTCCAAAGCTTAGGTAATTTTTATCAAAATTAAATTTTGATTTCATAGGGTTGTTTAGAATTTCAAGCTCTACAAGTGTATGGTTTAAAATTTTAATTTTGATACTTAGGGACTTAAAGACTCTCTTAAGGCTCATTCCCTTCATCCTTTCCATTTTCTTGAGCTATATTGAGGTATAGAGGAGTTTCCCCCTTAAACTTTTGTTAAATACACCATTTTGTTCATGGTGGCTGCTGACTGTTTGGATTTTATTTTGATATTTTCGTGGACCTTTATTATTATTTGAGACCATGAATAACTATTTTTAGGCCTCTGGAATGCATACAAAAATTTTCAGAATTTATTGAGTTGATTTGGTATTTTAAATAGAATTATTTTTGTGAGTGCTCTGAATTTGCTAAACACACTGTTTCTAGTATTTGATCTATTTTAGAGTGATATTTTCTTAAAGTAAGACCACAAAACCTTGATACTAGGTGCGAGTGATGTTTATGAAATTTTTAAGATTTTACTGGGTAGATTTAGTATTTATAAATAATTTTTATTTTTTTTTCAAAAATCTGCTGGGTCACATTTAAATAGGAGAAAAAACAATTTTAGTGATAAATTTCGTGTGGGAAAAATATATGATGATAATTCACCTCTTTATAGTGTACTGTAATTTTTGTAGAATTCATTAAGTTGTTTTACTATTTGTAGATGATATATTATTGTAAAAACTGATTTCTGACAACAGGGGAAGATAAATGGAAAAATGATATTTGGGGTAGGAATTAAATTCTGGAAAAAATATATGTTGTAATTAACTTGTGGAAGATGATCTCTGTAAAATTTCACTAATTAATGATGAGTTTTTCTATTTTAGAAATTTCCTATACTCTGTTTTCAGTGTGCAGTCAGATTTGGAAAATAATTTAAAAATCACATTTTTGGAGTGAATTTTGAGGAACTAAATTTATGTGTGACTATTTTCATGATGAATAATGTCTCTACAAATTTATATACTATTCTGAATTGAAATGATATGTTAAATAATTCTTGGAGTGTAGAATTTGATCTATGTAGAATATTAGAGTTTGATTAAATTAATTGCTTTAAGTATGTTATTTAATTGTTTTGGACTATGAATGAGTGGTTTTATCCCAAAGTAAAGACCTCTGCACTACTTTATCATTATATATTTGATTACTTGTGAATGTAATTTTTATTCTTGCCTTATTCATTGTATTTACTTGACTTGAATTGGAGACTAGGAGGAATGTGATCCTCGAACAATCTTTGTGCTGGAAATTGAATGTGCATGTTGTGTTATGTGTATTGAATGATATGTGATTGTGGGAAGGGGAGAAATGGACTCCTTTTAAGAGTGCATTTGTAGGCTAGAAAATGGAGTTCTAGCACTTAGCTTTGATTTATTGTGAAAACAATAAATAATTTAAAAAAAAAAAGAGTGTGAATAATTATAATTATTTGGACTTAGTAAATTTTAGGAACCTTGACATGTGGGCATCAAATCTTAAACTTGGACTTAGAAAATAAACTAGGACCTTTGCTTGGAGTTGCGTACTAAAGAATAAAATTTAGCATAATACTTGAGAGAGGGTAAGGATTTACATAAAATTTAATAAAAAAAATTGTTTAGAATCATGAATGGGTTCATGATGAGATTAGTAGTGCATAGTGCATCTACTCTTGTATGTTTGTTTGTTTGTTTGCGATGTGAATGGGAGGGGAAGGAGGAACCTTTTTCACTCCCAACGTGGTGAGGTCGTTTAGGACGACGTAACTGTGATATAAGCGATGCGATGTTCGTGGAACGTGATTCTCCGTGATGGTTAGCTGTGGAAGCAAACTTGGAGAGGTTGTGTGGGGAGCTCCGACTGTGACTTGTGTCGTTGTGAAGGATGGGATCGCTATGTGATACGTGATGAGCTCATGGTACTAAATTGATTGTCGTCTGGTACCTTTAACAGAGGAGTCCACACAAACCTGTAAGGACAATCCCAATGGGAAGAGTCGTTGAGGAGTCAGTCCTCAGAGATTGGATGACCACAGAGTGGTACCTGGGAAATGATCGCAGGCGTGACCGACCTTGGGGGTAAGGGCCAAGTCATGACTTTAGGTCACGTAATCGACTTGACAACCTCGACTAAATGCGAGCCATTATCATGTTGGTGATAGCCCCGTTATCGTACCGTGATGAGGGTGTACTCCCAATAGCCATCCAACTTAAATGTGTAAGACCACTGAGTTCTGGGAGTTTCGATGGCAGCGGGTCTGAAATTGATGAATTAAGAACTAGTCAACAAGTGCGATTAGGGTCACGAGTGAGATCGTGAGAGAACCATATTGTGTGGTTTGTTATGTGTATGTGACCATGAGGTTGTTTGTTTGTGGCTTGGAGGTGGGAGACTCACTCCATACACCTTTATTTTCCAGAATCAGATGGACGAGTATCGGGAGCCCGTAGTGCGGATGTGGAGTGAACCTGTCAACGGAATCTGGTCCCATGATGCCTATAATCAGACAGACACCTTTAATGGATGGGTCAGATTCTCTTTTGCTGTGGCGGGACATGGACCTCCGACACGCCCTGTACATTTTTCCCTACCGATGTTGTGTACGCAAGAGAGAGCCCCTGGGTATCACCGCGACACCGACACACCACCTTCTTCTCCGTCTTCTAGGAGGAGCTCTTCTGTAGATTTATCTATGTCCGAGGCTGAGTTTGAAGAGCTCATGACTTTCATCTCTTCTCCCACCAGTGTTCTGAGGTTGGGTGACGCTTTGGAGGATGATAACGCTGAGGAGGATCCTGAGGAGGACCCTTCTGAGAACTCTTCTACGGAGTCTTAGGTTTGGGGTGTACAGTCGCAGGTATATACTGTACATGGGTGGCTGCTCTAAACCCTTAGTTTTCCCTTTTTGTGTATCTTGTTATAGGTAGACTAGGGTTTCAATTTTGTCATTTTGCTTCCTATGTATTATTTTGTTACTATTTAACTTTGGGGTTGTATATGATACGTATCCGTCTTCCGTCGACGCCATTTTACTTTATCTGTTTTTGACACTCTATGAGATTGGTATTATGGGATTATGTTATATTTTATGCATGGTGGATTTACCTTTTTTATTATTTGTTATATGTTAGATCATTTATCCATTTCTAAATGTAATCGAGATTTCAAATCAATACATTGATTAAAGATGGATTTAAGAAGCGACATTTTAAATTATTTCGTTATCCGTTTAAAAAAATGGTTACTAAAATAGTTATATTTAATGAATAAATATATTTTCTTACAATAAGCGTTTTATAGAAATATAAGTGCACTCTAAATTAGGGTGTTACATTGTGAGATAAGTATTTCAACTGGTATTACTCCCTCCGGTCCTTTATATAAGAAACAAATAACTAAATCGTCAAGACCAATAAAAATAGTTAAATTAGTTAGTTATAATTAATAATGTCATAAACTTTAATTTTATTCCAAAAGTACCCCTTAAATTGATTGGTTTAAGTAGTGGTTACATTAATGATACCGTACCTCCACCAATAAGTTTAACTTGTATGGTTAATAGACCAATAAATGCATGAGAAATGAATAGGTGTCTCATTAATGGATTTCACAAGATGAAGGGTAAAAAAGAAAACTAGCAATTAATACAGCTTAAAGTGGATTTATGTTTCTTATAATTAGGACAAAAAAAGAACACTCTTTTATTTCTTATAAAAAGGACCGGAGGGAGTATTTGTTATTAGGTATATGATCAATCTCCTCTCACTATTCAGAAATTAGAACCTCACTTCACTTGTGATGTACATGTCAGTTACTTCCCTTTTCCCCCTCTTTGTTTAGCTCTTGCTTGGAGATATGTATTTATTGTGATTGAGATGAAATGAAACTACTTATTTTTTTTATTGCTTGCAGCACTCCAATTGTCAATTACAGATGGTACAAAGGATCAAGCAAGCCAGTCAAACATGAGCAAACTGTTGGGTGATCCTTCCTTTGTATCTTCTATCATTGCATCAATATGTCTAATATAAATTCCATGATTATTTGTTTTGTTCTTTTAACATAGTAGATTGATATGTTGTATTTTATGCAATAAGTGATAATTCATTGCTTTTGCAGCTTGACCAAAATGACCCTTGTGTCAAGGATTTGCCGGCAACCGTGCAATATCAATATGAGGTTAGTTTTTCTATGGAAAACCATATATTGGATTTGAAAGGAATTTTTTAGAAAATTTCAGCGCAAACATGGTTGGGTTTATTGTGATAAAAATCTTAATTTCCCATTTTGCCTCTCTCTTTTGCTTTCCTAATCTTTTTTTCCGGAAAAAAAAACTCACTTTTTTTGCTTCTTTTTGTGGTTCTTGACAGAGGTCAAACATTATATTTTTGTTAGGAATTTTTAGAAAATTTCCGCACAAACATGGTTGGAGTACTTGGCCTTTGTTAACCTTGAACAACTTTCCCCTCTCTCTCCCCTCCTTTAATTGGATTTTTTTTCTCTATTTAGTAATAGTTGAGTTTGCTTGGTGTTATCTTGCTAATATTGGAAATCCTTTGTGAATTGTTTATGATGTTTGCCCATTGAATGGGTTTTGAGGACAGTAGTTGGCTTTGTTTTTTAATATGAAAATAAATGTTTTTCTTAATAACATAATTTTAGAAATTGTCACTCGATCAGTAGTGATTGTTTGCTTTCTTTTTCTTTTTTAAATGTATTTTCAGGGTTAGTATTGTGCCTTGAATTCCTGTAGCAAACAATTGCCGTAATAGTATATTATGATGTGCTTGCGTAGGCCTAAAGTATCATTTTTTAATGGATAACGAGATTTCATTACTAAGATTAATTTGCTACCAAGCTTATGTTCTTTTTTTTTACTGCTATACATTTATCACATTCCCAGGCTTTTGGAAATTCTAAAGGACTCAATTAAAGGAATGTACGATATTCCTTCATAGTCATGGGCCACCACTTCGCAATTCGCATTCAAAGATGAATCTTAAGTTTCTTAGAACAAGTTGTTGCTGCTATACATGAGAATGACAAGAGGGTGTGAATATAAACTCAGGTTTTGGTGCTGAAGGCCCCAAACACTATTATATTGCTGACTTTTTCCTCATTGTATCTTCTTATTCCATACAATTAGTTGTTGAGCATGCAGTTGCAAATAACAAGGTTAGATATGATTAGAATTTGGCTTTATCAGACTATATATATGATGTACAAGATGGGCCAAGACATTCTTTCAAGTAGATCATCACGGTTGATTTCTGTTTTCAGAACCATGGCTCTAGCATAATGATTAATAATTGTATTATGATAGATATCAATCACTTTATTGGAGATCCTTTGCAGCAAACTATATTCAAGTTGCATGGAGATAAAGCTTACAAAGGAAGCAGCTTTTCAATTTTGATTTCAGTTCTTATACTTGAAGTTTTGGTTTTTGATCCCTGTACTTTTATAATTTTTGGTTTTGGTTGTATTTTCAGACATCTTGGGAGACAAGTTTCCAAATTTTGACTCTGACTGGGACCTGATCATTGCAAGTGATATCTTATTATGTAAGATTATTATTGTTTACTATCTTGGTTAGCCATTTTCCCTATTTTTTAACTAAATATTAGTTCAATGTAACTAATGCAATGTATCCATTAAGGAATAGACTGCCATTGTTACTGGTTTGTAAACAAGTAAAACTACCAGTATTTCTTGCAAATTGAAATGTATAAAGTTACTAGAAGAATTAAAAAGCCAGATCTCATGTTCCATAGAAGAATTAAAAAAACCAGTAAAACTCGCATTCATCATAGTTGAGTATTTAGTCAAATTCCACAAATTAATTTTGTGTTTTAATATTATTTAGCAGTTGCTGAGATTAAGTATTCTATTCCTGTATGCAGATCTTCATGCAGAACTGCAATTGTAATAATAATTGAAGCACCATAGGTGAAATTCTTTCTCTTTTATGATGTGTGAATCATGATTTGCAATATATGTTTTTGTAGAGTATTTTAATCTTTATGTGTTCTCTCTAACTAGGGGAAGTTATTATCTCTCTCAATGAATACATTACCCCTAACTTTACCTGTGAATAGTTAGTATTTAAAAAAAGGTAAGTGTACAAGAGGAATTTGAAATTGATCTACCTATGTAATGATGAAATTTGAAACTACCAATTTCATCTGCTAATTCCCTTACCAATCATATTTACATATCATGTACATAGATAAATGGTTTTACTGTTATAGGAAGGACCAAGTGAATCTAAGAGGGAATGGGAAAAAGGAGGTGCAGTCTGCAGTGGATGCCATTCTAAAAGTTTCTGAAAAATGGTCGCAGAAGTTGTAAGCATGAAGAAGCTTACGGGAGAGAAAGAATAACTTTTGGGATAAATGATACAATTGTAAATATGTAGAAGTATCTCAACTTTGCAGGCATTTAAACCAGATTTCAGAGCACATGGCCAAGAATGTTTTATATTAATTACAGTATGTTTTAGTGGCTAAAGCAGTATTAATAAAGCCAAAATGTTGAAACTCTGGGATATGGAAGTGCGTGGTGCGTCGAAATTATAAGAGGGGTGTGTTTTTTAGATTTATTGTGTTGGACTCGAGAGGAAAGCATGATGTAGCGGGTTTGGTGTGCATTATGGAGTGTACTGTCTTTAATTGTATGCTTGCTATGTAGTGTGCTATTTCATGGAACATCAAGTTCGTGCTGCACAAAAATTATGGGGAATTAAAAACTATGACAAATTATCATATAAATTCTAACCAATGATATATCAAAAGCATCATGATGCTCCCCACAAAGAGAGCAAGGCACTTTCAAAGGTACAAGAAGAACAAAATAGACTGCATATTAGAGCTTTTAAATATAAACATGATTACATGATTTAGATATATGTCATGTATTATAAACATGATAAGCAAATATGCAAGTATTCAAATCTCTCTCTTTCTCTCAATAAAAAGGAAAGAAATGACATGGAAGGTAAATATTGTATAATTAATTTAAATATATCATCATTAATTATTTAAATAATTAATAACAAAAATGTGTTATATATATATATATATATATATATATATATATATATATATATAATTGTGTATATTAAATTTTAGAAAATTAAAAAAAACTTAGACATGTATACTTGAATAGTATAAATTTACTTATATTTTTAAATTATATATATTTTGTATACTTGATACATTTTAAAACGATGAAATATCAATTAATTTTGTAATTATATAAAATTTTGTAGATTTAAAATGAGGAAGATATGACTTGGAAAGTAAATATTGTATAATTAATTTAAATATATTAATAACAAAAATGTGTTTAATTTGATTTAATTTTAGAAAAATAATATCACATTTTTTAAAAGTAAAATCCTAATATATAGAAATAAGTGATTTTCCTAAAAAAATGATTATTTTTTAAGAGTAAGTTAAATTAAGTATGGACAACTCACTTAAATATGACACATGAACAAGTTAGTTTTTTTTTTTTTCCTTTTTCCTACATGAGCAAGTATAGAATAACTAGATTTAAATTTTGTTTATGACGTTAAGAAAAAAGAAAAAAGCAAAATTAATGTTTATTCAAGTCATTCCAAACTTATTTACTTAATGAAGTTTGAATGACTTTTTTTTTTTTTAGAGATGAAATTTGATTGACTTAACTCTAAAATGTTAGTATTATCTAAATTTGAAACTGAGATAATTAATATTATATTATTTTTCTTTAACGTATGTACTTTTTATGTGATTTAAGATATTTTATTTTAAAATTTAATTTCATTTTAATCTGTACTACTTTTTAAGTCATTTAATAAATTAATATGATCCAAATTATTAAATTTATCATATTAGTCACATTACATAGCATTTATTTTCTATAATAAATTTATAAAATAACATTGAGACAAGAAGTAAATAATTAATAATATAAGTAATATTTTTAAAATTTTATTTTATCATTTTAATTTTTCCTATATTTTAAAAATAAAGACAAAAAGGTGAGTTAATTATATGTTGTAATTTCATGAGTGAAAAGCAAATCAAATTTAAAGATTTTAATTTGTAATTAAGAAAATTAAAAAAATCAGCTACTAAAAATATTACATACAAAAAAGGTATTCTAAAAATATAAATCTATTTTATCTTTCAAATTAAATTTTATTTTCTTTCATACTATTTTTTTATATTTTAAAAATAAAAGATAAAAATGACCTACGCATCACGGGGTAAGAGCACTAGAGACCATATAAGACGTGGTTTTGGATCGAAAAAGTAAAACTCTATCAAATTATTAGAAAATTATTATTATTATTATTATTATTATTATTATTATTATTATTATTACATTGTACATTATGACATAGATAGTAAAATATGAAAACTAACTTTTGTTTAATATAAAATAATAAATATTTGTTCTAAACAAATGTATGATTTACTAACATCATATTTATTATAAAAAGTAAATTATTTAAATTAAAGTTGATATATAAACTCATAAAAAATAATTTTTTGTAAAAGTAAAATATTTTTTAAACAACTTCACAACTAGAAATGGCAAGAATTCTCGTACTTGCGAATACTCACCCGATCTTGTCCCAACTTTGACAGGAAATACCTGCTTTAATCGG
This sequence comes from Pueraria montana var. lobata, assembly GCA_026413185.1. Taxonomy (NCBI): domain Eukaryota; kingdom Viridiplantae; phylum Streptophyta; class Magnoliopsida; order Fabales; family Fabaceae; genus Pueraria; species Pueraria montana. Next base: position 6,527,212 of record CM048652.1, read on the forward strand.
ATACAGGCTGAGACTTGACATATTATTGTAATGGGTTGAGTTTATGTTATGAATCATTACATTTTATGACTTAAACAATTTAATTACATCTAAAGTTAGTTTTAAATTTAAAATTAGACAAAAAAAATATACAAATATATTGTTATAAAGTAGTAACCATTTTCGGTGCACAGGGATGGGGACAAGGCAGGTATACCCAACCCCAAGCAAAGACGGGGATGGGTACAAAATTTTGTTGCCATCGAGAATCGAGGACTGGGACGGGGACAATGTTAGGGAGTAGTGTAACATCCTCATTTTTACTATTTGTATGCATTTATATATGTACATTATGAACACTTATGCAATGTATTTTATAGAACCTTATGAACATATTTTCTTAATGAAATTAATACAGTTCTACTCAGAAGAATTTTCTGAATTTGCAAATGTCTTTGTTTTTACTGAAATTGATAATTGACTGGACTGCTATGTCAGACAGCTGTCCAGGATAAATTTTCAAGTATAGAATTTTGAACTCATTTATAACTTAAAAGAAAGGTAATAGAATATAGATTAAAAATATATACAGATAAAGAATTAAAATGCTTATTCAGAATTGTTAGGATTTTCTGAAAGTTAGAACTTTGAGAAATTATTACGGTAAAATTTTAAGACAGAAAATTTAGAGAAAATTCATAGGATATCTATAGAATTATCTAATAATTTTAATATACTTAGAATAATTATTAAAAATGTTTAACCAAGAAAAATTTAAATTAGAACCTTAACCAATCAAAAAGTGACAACTTAGGCTTTTCTAATGTCACTAAATTAAGCTAATTAGGCTTGGATTAAGAGATAAGTAAGACACTACCCCAAGGTTTTTGATAGTGAGGAATCCATTGGTGATGTTATTTTCTTCACATTCTAATCACATTGTAAAATAATTAACAGCCCTAAAAATATTCTAGAATTTTCTACAAACTTCTTGAAAATGTTGACTTTTGGGGTAGGCAAGTGACCAAGTCACACAAGGAACTACTTGGCTGTCCAAGTGACTTTGGTGACTTATTTCCTTGGCCAATGAAGGCTGCTGGACATGCAAGGGTCAGCTGGACTTGAAGGCAAAGTCCAATTTGGTTAATAAAATTTTTAGAAGCATTTAACTTAAGCAAAATAGAAAAAAAAGTCACAAAAAGCTATTCTTCCCAAAACAGAACCGTGAGCTCTCCAAACCCAGCAGCTGCAGTTTTCATTTCAATTTCATCTTAACTTCATCATCTCATCCCAAATTAAGAAACCAAACCATCCAAACTTCCAAAACACAAAGCTAATTCGGCTAATAGAGAAAGAATTGGAAGAAATCTCAAAAATTCCTACAAGACCAAGGAGTGAGGGAGAAAGGAATTCAAGGCTTTTTCTTCAATTAAAGAGTCTAAGGTAAGGATCTAGGCATTTAATTTCAATTAGAACCCTTGGAATTAGAAGAAAACATGTTGTAGGGTTAGATTAAAATTTTGGCCTAGAATCATGAAAACTTGAAATTGATTTAGGGGTTTTGTGTTTTTGATGCTTGTGATTGAAATTCATGGATTGGAATGATGTTTGATTGAATTTTTAAGGTGTTGTAATGGTTGAAATTTGATTTGTTGAATTTTGATTGAAATTGTGATTTGATTGAATTTTGGTTGGAATTGGAGTTTGTTGCTTTGGAAAATATGTTGAGAATGGTAGTGAGACCATTCGGCCAGCCCTAAATGCAAGGGATATTATGTGGAATTTTTTATAAAACCAAGGGCAAAATGGTCATTTTACATGTAGGGACACATTGGGTATTTTGGAAAAAGATTGAGGGCATTTTCGGAAATTATTAAAAATACTAATGTTATAATTTAAATTGCTTAAATTTTTGTATCCTTGTATGTGAATGTGTACAAATTATTTATTTGATTGTGATCATGAAAAAAATTCATTAGCATGAGTCTTTTTGGGGGATTTATAAAAGTATCAAATGAGAAAGAATTATGTTGACTAACCAGGACTATGGTAGTCATGAGAATTGAGTTGATTTATGAGAAATGACTTTTGTTGACTAACCGGGACTGCGGTAGTCATGTGAAATGAGATTGATTGAGAAATGAATTGTTGACTAACCGAGATTACGGTAGTCATGTGAAATGAGAATGATTGAGAAAGGATTTTTGGGTTGAGTAGAATTTGTTAGACAGGACCGTATAATCTGTGATTATATAGTCTGTGGGGTGAAGGATATTGGCAATTCCACATGTGGCTGGAAACTGGACTGAGTTGCGGTCGTGGTAGCCTTCCGGGTATCCTGATCTCCTAATTCTGTTTAGCTTATTCGCGTTTAGTAGGGGCTGATAGCTGAATTGCAGTACGTAATGGTAGGCCAGTTACTTACTAAACACTCAAAGGGGAAGTCTCCATGGAGCAGGGTCAAAATGAATTTGAGTCAAAAACTGCATTGCATAAATCATACTGCATTTAATTATGTGTGTAACTAATTAATTTGTTATGATATGTAATTGTTTGAAATTGTTTTAATTCTATGAGAAATTAAATGCCTGATCCGGTAATGCTGTCCCCAGATTCTAGGGGAGTGTGATTGCAGGTATTTGGAAGATTAATTAGAAGTCACAGATGCAGACATACTCCAGAGCTATAGGAATAGGGGTTTTTGGTTTTAGATACTTTTGTATTGATTAGAAATAATTTTGTAATAGTATTTTCTGTAAATTTTAATAATGTAAATTATAAAGACAAACTTTAAACTTAATGGAATGTATTTATTTTAATTGTAAATTTTAGTGTTTATGAATTTTATATAGAAATTAAGTAATTAAAAAGGGGGGTTACAAGTAGGGACGAGGACAGGGAATGACATACCTGTCCCGCTCTGCTCCATTGTCATGCCTATTCACAACTATCACTTATACACTTTTTTTTGTTTTAAATAATTATATTTAATGATAATTGATAAGATTAAAATATATTTTTAGTCTTTTATGTTATTTCTTAGTTTTAATTTTGTTTTCTAAATTTTAAAAACATCACTTTGATCCGTTCACATGTTTTTATTAGATCAATTTATCATATGACCTTGCCAAGTTGATGTTCCAAATCACAATTCTACAATTGCTCTTCAATATATCTATCATGAATGTATTTTAATATGTTAACCGTTTCAATATTTTACTTCATAGTTTAGCCTTTCGTAAACACTATACTAGCAACATAAACAACATCTCTAACAACAATGACCTCATTGTTTACTTGCTTTAAATTGTGCGTAAACATGGATGTCATCCGTGCGGAAGCACGGGTATTGTACTAGTTGTGGCTGAAGCGGTGTCAGAGAGGGGGAAAAAATAGAAAAAGATAAACAAGAAAAAGTGGGAGAAAGATAAAATTAAAAAATATAAAAAATCAAAAAACCTCAATCATCGATTTAAAATGACCCAAATCTAACGATGGAATATGACTTTTTTACGGTGGGAGACATGGAACACTTTCCTATCGTAGCGTCCGTCTACCTTTTATCAATGCCCATTATTTCTCTTTATAAGCTTTTCCCTTCTTAGTATATGGTATCACTTTTCATACCTATCATTTTCTAGTATTGAGTGTTCATGGATTAATTTTCGAACTACGTACGACTACTAATTTATGAACCACATTGGTAGAAATTATTCGTTGGATAATAATAGTCCTTTATATGACATAATGTCTCTAAAGTCTACTGAGCTGTTCTTCTTTCCTTTTTGGTTTGCCCTATAAGTCTAACTCTAATTAGCAATTAAGACGATGTTAGGATCCATAGAATATTCAACGCGCGCGGAACCTTAATGGAAATGGTTTGGATATATATTGGAGACATTCAACACTTTCACTAAGCCAGGTACTAAACATTACTCTGGCGCGTCTGACTTTTAACTTTATAGGTAAAGAAATTGGAATTGCCATATAAATATATATATATAGGACGTTCAGGAAAGCAATCAAACAACCAACCAAAAACTTGAATCTACCTTTCTTTAACACTCCTTCTTCTTTTATAATCGCTGCAGGTTTCCATTGTGCCAACAATTCATAAATAACTCGGTCATCAGTAACTTTGTGATCAATATATGGAGAGAACAAAGTCATCATCTCAACAGATTCAGCCTCCAACCTATGGAAAATTAGTCACTATTCTCAGCATCGACGGAGGTGGTATCCGGGGCATTATCCCCGCAACTATTCTTGCTTTCCTTGAAGCGCAATTTCAGGTACATATATGATATATCTAATTACATTAATGTCTCTCTGTCTAATTATATTGATGGCCTTTGATTTACCATATATATACGCAGTTTATTTGGTTTATTAAAAATAAGAGGCATCAAACCAAATTAATTTAAATATGTTTGAAGTAAAAGTGGATATTTAAAACCAAACATACAAACCACCAATTTTTTTTCTTTCTACCATCAGTTTCTTAAAAACAATTAAAAATAAAAACAGTGTGTGGAAAGAAAACATAAAGAATCAAGGATAATGTAGTGTGTTAACAATTAACGATGTATATATAAATGCAGGAGTTGGACGGTGAGGATGCAAGGCTTGCAGACTATTTTGATGTGATTGCAGGAACAAGCACAGGTGGTCTTGTTACCGCCATGTTAACTGCTCCAAATCATAATCAGCGTCCATTATTCGCTGCCAAGGATATCAGGCCCTTTTACTTTGATCATTGCCCAAAGATTTTCCCACAACACAGGTATGTATGTATATTTGTATATTCTTTTCTATCCAACATAAGAAATTTTATTAAAAATCAGACAAGCATAGACAAGAGTTACACCAAAATTCTTTATTTTTAACTTCTTATCACGTGTCATTCACACACAATAGAAAATCTCTTAATAATATATATACGTATATTTACGTATGAGAAATTATATTTGTACGTTATGTTTGTACAGATTTTTTTATATAATAAAGAGAGAGAAAAAGAGAAGAAAGAAAAGTATAAGATAAAATAATTGATATAGTGGAAAGAAAAAAGAAAATATGAAAGAATGTTGTAAAATTATATTAAATGAATATAATAGAATTCTTTACAAATTATATTTACGAGTTTAACTTGTATGAATTGAACACAGTGGCCTGTGGGGATCAATAGGAAAGTTGTTCACATCATTGGGAGGACCAAAATACGATGGAAAATACCTTGAAGAAGTTGTGAGGGAGAAATTAGGGGAGACACGTTTACATGAAACACTGACCAATATTGTGATTCCCACCTTTGACATCAAGACATTACAACCAATCATTTTCTCCTCTTGGATCAAGAGGTCTCCTTGCTTAGATGCTCGACTCTCTGACATATGCATAAGCACTTCTGCCGCACCTACTTATCTTCCAGCCTACCACTTCAAGAACAAAGATTTTGAAGGGAACGTACACGAATTCAACCTTATTGATGGCGGCGTTTGTGCTAATAATCCGGTAATTACAAATAACTCTCTAACTAGTTTTTTTTTTTTTTTTTTTAGGAAATTTTATTTAGAGAATAAATATCCCAATTTTAGTCTCTATTTTTTGTTTTTTTTTTTTAGCTTTTTCATAGTGTTTGGTTGCAACAAATAAAGGGGTTGAAATATATATATATATATATATATATTTTTTTTTTTGTTTAGTTCAATTTTTAAGAAGGAAAGGGAGGAGAATAGAGGGTGATAAAATCATTTCTCATCTAATTTTTCTTTTTCTCTAATATTGGGAGATTAGGAAGGGACTGAGAGGGATTTAAAAATATTTCAAGTATATTTGACTAAAATATCTTTATTTATATTTTGAAATCTAAAATTACAAGGATATAAAAGTAAATTAATTTTTAAAATTTCTCCTCTCTTCTTATGAATGAAACAAAAAAATGACTATTTTTTCTCCTCTATTAAAATCTCCCTCATCCTCATTGTTTCTTTGAACCAAACAGAGCCTTTATATTTAATAAAAACAATATATTTTTATTTTCTAATATATAGGGCTAAAACTGCATGTTTTTAATAATTTATAAGAATTAAAAAAATAGAATTTAAGTAAAAATTAATTTTAAAAAACATTATATATATATTTTAATCTCTATATAGATCTTTATTTAAATTATTTCATTTATATATAATAACAATGAGAATCGAATTTAAGATCTAATATAAATTATCCAAATCTTTCATTACTAGACCTTTATTTAAACTAGTAGATTAGGCCTTTATTTAAATTATTTTGTATGTACTGTAAACATCACTAATTACTATTTGTTTTTGGGGACTTCGTGATACAGTGTTTAGTGGCCATTAATCAAGTAACGAAGCAGATCATTAATGAAAATCCAGACTTCTTTTCCATCAAGCCAATGGAATATGGTCGTTTCCTGATAATCTCTCTGGGCACTGGGACCCCTAAGAATGAACAGAAATTCAATGCAAAAATGGCAGCAAAATGGGGTCTATTGGATTGGTTAACCCACAGTGGGTCTACTCCCTTGATCGATGTGTTTACTCAGTCCAGCGCGGATATGGTTGATTTTCATCTTGCTACCGTCACTCAAGCACTGCATTCAGAAAATAATTACCTCCGAATACAGGTAAGCTAAAGCTAATGTTTTTAAAGTTAGGAATAAAAACTAAAATTTAGAATTTTTTCAAGGATTAAAAACACAATTAGCCCAAATAAAAACCTTCCTAATTATAACTTTTAAAATAATATTATTAAAATTTAAAAACTATCATGTATGACAATTATTTCTTAAATGACTCTGTAAAAGCTTTTTATACTATTATTAGTGTATTTTTACTTAAATTCTAATTATAATAGAACTAATCATTTGTGAAGAGTATATGAACAAATTTTCAAGTAGTTGCAATATCGATATTTAATTTGTACGGTATTTAATTCAAAGCTTTTTGGTTTAAATAAACATTTTCCTTTTGGGAAAATCAATCAACATGCAGGATGATACATTGACCGGTACAGACTCTTCCGTTGATATCGCGACAAAAAAGAATTTGGAAAAACTTGGCCAAATCGGTGAGAGGTTGTTGAAGAAACCAGTATCTCAGATTAATTTGGAGGATGGTCACTTTGAGCCGTTAGGAAATGGGGAAACCAATGAAGAAGCTCTCAAAAGGTAAAATTATAATTGATGGGTCATTCAATGATTATGCCTAATGTACTTTAGTTATTATTATTATTTTTTTTAAATCAAAAATCATTTTTTTTCTTCAAAATATGAAAACAAAATCATGAGAAAAAATGCACCTCAGGCTAGAGATACTCGTAGATTTTTCATACCTGATGAAGATCCTGTTCAAAATGAAAACTTAACATTATTCACAGAAACAATCCCAGCAAATAGATGCCAACAATCTTCGTAAAAAGCTACCACATTCATATTCTTTGCCAGACTTATATTATACATATTTTTAGTAAGTAAAATTAATATTGTTGTTAATCTTTGTAGGTTTGCGAAAATACTTTCAGAAGAGAGGAGGCTCCGAGAATTGAAATCCCCTCACACTAACAAGGTCCCAATATAGTGAGACATTCGTTGCTCAAGAATTCCGATTTTCCTTTCTTGAGCTCCGTTTGAGAGTTCTTCTATTTAATGCTATTCAATAAAATTTAATTGTCAATTTCGTGTATTTTTTGTAAGAAAAATTGTAAATTCTTTTATGTTTCTGATATCAAATGAAACTTGTATTGGTGGCAAAAATGGCAGAATAAATTGAATCGAAATTACATCTAACCATTGCAAAATTGAAAAGTTGTGAATCTCTCTGTTCTTAGTTCTTTCAAGTTCTCACTTTCAAATGGTGTATCAAAAATATTGTGTGTGGAGCTCATGGACCAACAACTGATATTGATAATACCAACAAGAATGTTTTTAGTAGTCATTGCTATTACAATGATGATCATTCAAAGTTTGACCTTACAAATCCAAAACATTTAAATAAAATTAAACATGATTTTAATAAAAGCATTACATTTTCTCACTTGGTTCAAAGGTTTAACACATTAACTTAAATGAGGTAACAAAACTTAATGAATAAACATCACGTTTATTCTTGATCCAATAAAATATATTTTCTCAAATAAATGAATGTGCACCTTAATATGAGAAAACATCATGATATATAAGACAATGAAGTAATATTTTGGATGGTGTAGTAATTGCCAATGAAGTGGTGGATGATTTGAAGAGAAGGAAGAAAGCGGGCTTTATATTTAAAGTAGATTTTGATAAGGCCTATGACTCGGTAAGATGGGAGTTTTTATATTATATGATGAGAAGAATGAATTTTAGTGAGAAATGGATTTCTTGGATGAGGAGTTGCATTGAATCCGCAACATCGTTGGTACTTATCAACGGGAGCCCCACGGAGGAATTTGTTGTAAAGAAAGGTTTGAGACAAGGTGACCCCCTAGCACCTTTTTTATTTCTCTTGGTAGCGGAGGGTTAGGGGGCCTTATGAAGGAAGCGGTTAAGAAGAATTTTTTTTAGGGTGTGCTTGTTGGAGAAAATGAGGTAATGGTGTCTTTACTACAATTTGCGGATGATGCTATATTTTTTGGTTTGCCAACTGTGAGAAATGTGTACGCTCTCAAAAGCATACTTAGATGCTTTGAAATAGCGTCGGGACTAAAGGTTAATTTTCACAAGAGCAAGCTAGGAGGTATTGGTGTGGAAGAAACATTGTTGATAAACTTTGCCGACATGCTAAATTGTAGATCCATGAAACTACCTTTTGTGTACTTAGGCTTGCCAGTTGGGGCCAACCCGAGAAGAGTGGAGACATGGAGACCGGTGATGACAAAAATAAAAGCAAGACTCAAGGCATGGAGCAATAGGTAATCTATCCTTCTGGGGGAGAATTTGCCTTATAAGATTGGTGCTATCATCTCTTCCCTTATATTACTTATCTTTTTTTAAGGCGCCCAAGAAAATTGTGGAGGTCATCAATGGTCTACAAAGAAACTTTTTATGGGGTGGAAGAGGGGAGGAGAAAAAATTAGCTTGGTTACGATGGTCAAAGGTGTGTAAACCAAAGGAGAAAGGGGGTTTGGGGATCAAGAATTTAGAAATCTTCAATAAATCTCTAGTTGGGAAATGGGGGTGGAGAATGGCAAAAGAGAAAAATAGTTTGTGGGTAAAAGTTCTACAAGCTAAATATGGTGATTTGGTGGGGTCCTTGAGTGACACAAATATGAGGAGGGGTTCCATTTGGTGGAGGGACTTCAAAAAAATATGCAATTTGGATAATTCACAAGGGTGGTTCTGTAGGAATATAGTAAGAATGTTGGGTGACGGAAAGGAGGTTAAGTTTTGGGAGGATAAATGGGTGGGACAAGATTCTCTATGTTATTCCTTCCCTAGAGTGTTTTTAAATTCAGAACAGCAGGGATGTAGTATTTTTGAAGCTGGAAAAAGATGTGGAGATACTTGGACATGGGACTTGAGATGGAGGAGATGTTGGTTTGAGTGGGAGAAAGATATGTTAGAAACTTTCTTGGGATTAACTTCCTCCAAAAAGCCTGAGGAAGGGACTGCAGACGGGTGGATTTGGAAGGAGAACCCGAGAGAGGGTTACATTGTGAGGGAGGTATATAATTCCATTCTTATAGATTCCATAGTTGATGATTTTCCTGTGGATGAAGGTCTTCTAAAGCACTTATGGATGATCCCGGTTCCCTCTAAGGCATTGGCTCTTGCTTGGAAAATATTGATCAATTGTGTTCAGACGAGAATGAACCTAAAAAAAAAGAAATATCCAACTTTCAGGGAACAATTTTTTATGCCCTCTATGTAATCAAAAAGAGGAGACCACTAGTCATCTATTTCTGTCTTGTAGGTTTGCACATGCCATTTGGGTAGGCGTATATAATTGGGAAGGCACTTTGAAGGTTTTACCAGCAGACTTCAACCAACACTTTTGGCAACACTGTGGACAATTATCAGGACTGAAAAAGAAAAGAGTTTGGTGGGGTGTGTGGATAGCTACTCACTGGTCCATCTGGAGACATCACAATGAAGCGGTCTTTAACAACAAACAACCCGATTCAGAGGTAGTCTTGGATAGCATCAAACTGCTCTCGTGGGAGTGGTGCAGAGCAAAAATGGATAGGTTTAAACCATCCTTCTATGAGTGGAATGTCCAACCAATTTTATCCTTACATGTTTTTTCTTGAAGAAACCGTATGATTCTTTGGTTGTTAAGGAGGGTATTTTTATAGTTGTCAACCCGTGTACCTAGCTGTAGTTGGCTTCCTTTTTTATATGTTTATGTTACTTTGCCTAACGTAGCACCTTGATAAAGGGATTTCTATGGCAGGTTCAGTTCAACCTTGTTGGGTTCTTACTTTTGTTGTAAAACTTTTTTATCCTTAGGAGGGTATTTCTTATACCTCCTTCTGCTTTAATATTTTTTTCTGTGTTGGTTGATAAAAAAAAAAATGATATATAAGAGTCTCATTAACCATTTGGTAGAACTACCTTATAAGCTTGAAACATACAAGCTAGCTGAAAAGTTAGAAACTTATAAACTAGCTAATTAAATTGAAAGTGTTTGGTAAAATTAGCGGATAAGTTAGCTGATAAACGTAAAATAACATAAAAATATAATTAATTATTTGATTAAAAAAGGTAATAAAAGATCTTAAGTAAATTAATGAGAGGATAAAAATGAAAAATAAAATTGTAACTTATAAGCTAGCTTATTTTTATAAGTTACTTGAAGTAGCTTATGAAAATAAGCTAGAAACTACTAAAATAAGATGGTATGTCAAACAAAATTTATTTAGTCAAACTAGCTTATAAGTTAGTCAAAGAAGTTTATAAACTCTCTCACTGCCTTATCATTTTTAACAACAAACAAAGATATTATAAAATAACTAAAGATATTATATCATAACGATATATTAATTCCTAACCTACTTTTGGTACGTATATATACAAAGTTTTAATAAATCAAAAAATTTAAACAGTTTAATTTTACCCTTCTCAAAATTTTCTTGTTCTAATCTTTTAATTTATATTAAACAAACCCAAAGTGGCCAAGGGTGTCACGAATTCTTTTTTCTTAGAAGTTAAATATATTAATTCCTGACCTACTTTCATTACATATATATATTGATAGAAGTCGTTTTTAGTTTAATCAATGTTATTAAATTTCAATTTTAACATATAGTTATGTTAAATACTCATAAAAGTTTTGTCTCATGTATATAATAATTTTATTTGACTTATGATTTGTAAAATAAAAGAAAGAAACTTTTCATATGCATATATACAAAGTTTTACAATATAATAAAACAATTTTTTAAATTGTTTAATTTTCCCCTTTAAAGATTTCTTTGTTCTCTAATATTTAATTTTTATTACTCAAACAAACCTAAATGTCCTTTTTTTTTTATCTCTATAGGAATCAAAGATAGATAGATACCAGAAAATTTAAAACAACTCAATAGTTAGGGGTGTTCGCGGTGTTGTTTGGTTCGATTTTTTGCCTAAAAATCATCCGAACCAAATACAAAAAATAAGTGTGGTGTGGTTTGGTTCGGTTTGAATGTAACATCAAATCCGAACCAAACAAAACCAATCTTTTGCGGTTTAGTTTGGATCGGTTTTAGCGATTTTAAAAATCTACTAATAAGTATTAAAAAAATGTTGTAACAAATTAGTTAATAACAATTTCATGGAACCAAATTATTGTAGACCTTACTATTTTTTTATCAGCAAATCAAAAAAATTATATATAAGTTGGGTATCAGGTATACCAAAAAAGAAAGTTATAAGCGTACATGAACATAAAAGTAAATTAAACTAACTTTTATACATTATGCTTCCCTTCAAAAAGTTGTATCCGGCCCTATCATCCTAAATCTACTAAACCATTCTTAGAACAAATATGATAAATAAATAAATAAAAAAAAAAGAATCATAAAGCCCGTAACATGAAATTGGAATTTATATAATCTGCCAGAATACTAAGCTACCAGAATTGACTAAATGCAGCACCTTGCATAATCCACCTTTCCATCCCCTTCACTGTCTCATAATTAGGGTGCAGAGAGTAAAAATACAGCAATATTAATCGGTGTATGGTGTACCTGTGTTCATTTATAAGCTGCTCACACAAATAAGTGGTTGTGTAGACCAAAACATCAAATAATGTGCATACTTAAATATTATATGCTTTTTGGTTTGGTTTGGTTTCAAAGTCCCAAACTGCAAACCGAACCAAACCTCGCAGTTTAAGAAAATAAAAAATCAAACAGATTCAATAAATTTCGATTTTGATCGGTTTTCGGTTTTTTGGATTGATTTTCGATTTTTCTTTTGGGTTGGTTCGGTTCTGAACACCCCTATCAATAGTTAGACCCAAAGTGTCTTTGAGATAAGGTGTCACGAAATCTTTTTCTTAGAAATTAAAACTTATATACAAATTGTTATTTAATTGTTAGATTTTATGAATAAAAAATTGTTAGATGTTACGTGAGCAGAACCATATTCTTGGTAACAGAAAGATTGAAACAAGATGTCAAAAAAACATTCCAATCAAACAGAAACTCTCGCTCATCACAACTGCAAGCAATGAATCTTATCTCCGCAAAGCTCTTTGCGACCTCCGAGGAGCGAGGTCGCGCCTACACCAGATCGATGCGATGGGCAAAGGAATCGAAGCAAATAGGCATTGGGGGTCTAGCGGATTTAAGATTCGAAACAAAGGAATCTACCTCGGATCAAGATTTGGTGTTTTGAATTTTTAAGACTATGTGTGTTGCGTTAAACTGTTTGCTGGATTTCTTCAAAGTGAGTTAGGCACCTCGTGAAGGTGGAGGTTAGGCCTAACCTTATCCTCGCTGCGGAGGAACAACTCGGAATCTATCTATCTATCTATTACTCTTAATAAAAGACGGTTTTGGTTGGAACACATGTCATCGTATGATGAAAATTTTTCTCTCTAAAACTTATCTTTCTTTTTATCTTTTCTCTCTCTTCTTTTTCAATTTTTTTTTTCTTTTTAACTTTTTTTCTCTTTCATACTTATACTTATAGAACAAAAAATATTTATTACTCCCTCTGATCCTTTTTATAAGAAACAAAAGGATGTTCTTTTTTTGTCCTAATTATAAGAAACATAGACCCACTTTAAGATGTATTAATTACTAGTTTTCTTTTTTACCCTTCAACTTGTGAAATCCATTAATAAGACACCTACTCATTTCTCATGCATTTATTAGTCTATTAACAATACAAGTTACACTTATTGGTGGAGGTACAATGCCATTAATGTAACCGCTACTTAAACCAATCAATTTAAGGGGTACTTTTGGAATAAAATTAAAATTTATGGTATTATTAATTATAACTAACTAACTTAACTATTTTTATTGGTCTTGATGATTTAGTTATTTGTTTTTTATAAAAAGGACCGGAGGGAGTATTCTATTAGCCAAAAATCTTTTATTATTATTATTATTATTATTATTATTATTATTATTATTATTATCATATTATTATAATATTATAAATTGTTTATGTACTATATCTATCTATTACTCTTAATAAAAGAAGATTTTAGTTAGGACACATGTCATTATGTGGTAAAAAAATTTCCCTCAAAAACTTCTCTTTCTTTCTAGCTTTTCTCTCTCTTCCTTTTCAATTTTTTTTTTCTTTTTATCTTTTTTCCTCTTTCATACTTATACTTAGGACAAAAAAATATTTACTATTCTATTAGCCAAAAATCTTTTATTATTATTATTATTATTATTATTATTATTATTTATGTACTATATTAAATAATTTTTTCTGTAATATTACATTATAAATTTTTATTAATGATTTATATCTATTATATATATATAAGAAAATTTGTTCCTTTCTAGGACACATGTCCCTCTTTCCCAATTTTTTTTCTCCAAAACTTTTTTTTCTAGCTTTTCTCTCTCTTCCTTTTTCAATTTTTTCCTTTTACCTTTTTTCCTCTTTCATATTTACACTTATAAAACCAAAAATCTCCACCATTCTATTAGCCAAAAATCTCTATTAATATTATCATTATTATTGTTGTTGTTGTGTTTATTACATATGTAATAATATATTTATAATTTATCATATTGTTATAATATTATATATTTTTTTATTGATTCATCAACATCTTTAATTATTTTATAATTTATCTTCATATATAAGTTAAAAAATACAAGTTTAAACTATTTAAATTAATTAAATCATTTTATTGTTTATCATTGATAAGAATCATGTTCATATTTAGAGAAGATATATAGTTTATATTACATTAAAAAAATACTATAAAGTTAACAAAATAAAAAAATGAAAAAGTTATTTATATCTATTATAAATTATTGTATTATACAAACAGGAAAACTTGGTCTTTTATACAACACTTCACAATTTAAGGAAAAAAAAATTACTGCTCAATTTTCTCTTATTTCCTCTCTAATTTTTGTTTTTCATTTACTTTTCTTTTGTTTTTTTTAGATTTTTTTTCTCTTCTATTTTTTAAAAAAACACAACTCCTATCCAATTCCTTTTCACTCTTGCCTATCTCATTTTCTTTTTTTCACTTCTTTTCCTTTTATTATTTTATACTTACGCAGTTTTCTATAATAACTACTCACTTATTTAGATTATATTACTATTTTATGTCCTTTATTTATAAAAAAATGTATTCAATAATTTATATTAGCATGTTATTATTATATTAATTGAATGATAACTTTATATAATTACTTATTACTTATTAAAATTAATTATAATTTAATTAACTAAATTTATTTTTACTTAAAAATAGATAAAATAAATTTAAATAATTTCATAAATAAAAATTTTGTTGATTAATATTTATATTATAATGTTGATATTTTTATACTAAAAATTAATTTAAATCTAATTAATGTTTTATATAAATTAGACTCTAAGTTTAGAATTAATTTATTAAATATATTTTTATTATAAAATATATTTTAAATTACTTTATCAATAATATTATAAATTAAAATATTTTTTTTATTTTTTTATGATAGAGACCACAAATATCATTCATGGGAGGTAATCCTACTCAAGATCATTGTGGACGACAAAACTCTTTTCTTTTCTGAGTATTTAACACAATTACATACCAAAGATTCAACAATATTTTTATGTATTTTGAAATCCTATAAAATCATTTTTACTTATAAATTGTATAAGATAATTTTAAATAATTTCATAAATAAATATTTTTCTTGAATAATATTCATATTATGAGGTTCAAATTTTTATACTAAAAAATAATTTAAATCTAATTAGTTAACATAATTATTACAAAATAATATTTGACTCTATGTTTAATAACTTCATATACAAAAAAATTATCAATTAATATTTATATAATAATGTTAATTTTTTTTCATAAATATATAAAAACATATTAGAATTAATTTATTAAATATATTTTTGATAATAAAATAGTTTTAAATAATTACTTACTAAATAATATCATAAATGAAATTAATTTTAATTTTAATTATAGTTTATAAACTATAAATGTTATAAGATTAATATCTTTCTTTTAGAGTATAATTATAAAATAATTGAATGCTTTTATTATTTCACATTTGAAAATCACAAAATATTTAAATTTAACATAAGTTGAATCCTTTTAAAATTTTTAAACATTAATTTCTCATACCATTTTATAAATATTTTAAATAAAATAAGAAATAATTGTGTGACTATAATCAAATATATTTTCGCTGTTTGACTACTCTTACTCTTTCTGCATTTTTGAAAAGTTTAAACAATTAATTATGTTTTCTCAAAATATATTTAATCTTTTTATGAGACTTGACATTTCACAAAGTAGTAGCCTTTTTTAGTGGACAAGGATGAGAATGGGGCGAATATACCCAACCCCGAACGGAGACGGGTGATTACAAAATTTTATCCCCAACAGAGATCAAGGACGGGGACGGGGACGAGGACGAGGACGAGAATGGGGACGGGGACGGGGACGGGGAACGACATACTCATCCCCGCCTTGTCCCGTTGTCATGCCTATTCACAATCATCACAAATACATTTTTTTGTTTTAATTAATTATAAATTTGGATAAGATTAAAATACCTTTTAGTCTTTTACTTATTTTATTTGTTGGTTTTAATTTTGTTTTCTAAATTAAAAAAAGTACTTTGATACATTCACATGTCTTTATTAGATCAATTTATCATATAACATTATATTATTACATACAAAACAATTTATCCTCTTTTTGTTGTTGCTTGTGATATACTAAATTTGAACTCCATCTATGGTTACTCTTATTTTGCATGGTATCATGTTTTTTAATATACAAATTCGCATCGTATTTGTTCTTACTCAAAGGTTTTCATCTTATTGTTATTTTCTTACTGACCACAAAAAATATAAATTTAGACTTTTGTAAATAATATACTCACAACATAAACATTGATTCCTTTAACAACAATGACCTTAATAAATTGAATATGCATTACATTATTTACTTGTCTATAAAATGTGCAAAAGCAGCCGAGTCACCCGTTCGAAGGCACGGGTATCGTACTAGTTACTCTTATTAAAACAATGTACCACTAGGACAGGTGTCACCTTCTTATAAAAAATTTCCCGTTCAAAAACTTTCCTCTCTTATCTCTTAATAGTTTTTCATTCTTTTTTATTTTAAAAAACAAAAGAAAAAGTGAACCACTCTGTGCAGTGGCTTCACAAAGATTCAAAATTCAATTTTGAATCTCTTCCTTCTTTCTCTCAAGGGAAAATCTTTTTTCTCCTTTCTCTCATCCTTCTTCTTCATAATTCTTCTCTATAGCAAACAAATACTGCCTTTTGGTACAGCTCAGGAATTTAGAAGTAAACTCGAGAGATGTAGACTTGTAGTGTAGGGTTAGCTAAGAGAGAAAGCCAACCGAACAGGATGAAGATATGAATATCAAGAGAGAGAGAGAGAGAGAGAGAGTTTAGGATGAATCTGAAATGGATTGTATATCTCTAATTATGGTTACAGATGCTATTTATACTTCTGTTAGATCCTACATCTAACTAACTAACTAGTTAACCACAGTTAACTAACTATTAACCATAGCTAACTAATTACATGAAATGGAAATTCACAATGAATTACAATTACAAATGTGATACCCTGTATCAAGTCTTCCCCACTGACGGAACCTTTGTCCTCAAAGGTGAAAGTGAGGATATTGTTGTACAAAATCATGGTAGTATTCCCAAGTAGCCTCTTCTTCTGGAAAATTCAACCACTTAACAAGAATTTTGGTAGCAGCTCTATTTCCTCTCTTAACCATCTTTCTGTCAAGTATAGCTTCAGGTACTTTAGGCACTATGTCTTCACCCAATTCTAATGGAATATCATGAACAACAGCAGATGAAGGTTGATGACATGGTTTCAATTGTGAGACATGGAAAGTATCATGAATTTTTGCTGCAGCTGGTAAAGCAATCTTGTAAGCAACAGACTCTACCCTGTCTGTGATCTTATAAGGACCATAGAACCTTGGGCTAAGCTTCTGATTAACCCTTCTATCTACTGTATTATGCCTATATGGCTGTAATTTCAAGTAGACCCAGTCATTAACTTGGAATTGTCTATCAGTGCGATGCTTGTTAGCTTGCTGCACCATTCTATTCTGAGCTCTTTCCAAGTGAAACTTTAACTCTTTAAGCATTTTCTCCCTTTGTTGCAAGCTTCTGTCCACAGTTGCATTATGAGACTCACCGGGTAAGTAAGGGAGATGGATAGGTGGTGGCTGCCCATAAAGAATTTCATAGGGTGTGGTGTGAGCTGTTGAGTGGAAGGTAGTATTGTGCCACCATTCTGCCAACGAAAGCCATTTACTCCAAGTAGTTGGATGTTCATGGCACATGCACCGGAGGTATGTCTCTAGACAACAATTAACCACCCCTGTTTGTCCATCCGTTTGAGGATGATAGGCTGATGACTTAAGTAGTTCCACTCCTTGCAATTTGAATAGCTCAGACCAAAAGTCACTCAAAAAAACTGAATCTCTATCACTAACAATATTGTCTGGCAGCCCGTGAAGCTTAAAAACTTGATCAAGATAGAGTTGTGCTACCTGTAAAGCAGTAAAAGGATGTGCTAAAGCCATGAAATGTGCTACTTTACTAAGTTTGTCCACTACCACAAAGATGACTTCCTTGTTGCTAGATGGTGGCAGTCCCTCTATAAAATCCATAGAAATAGATGACCAAATCCTATTTGGTATTGGTAAAGGCTGGAGATACCCAGGATATGCAGAATTATCATACTTGCACTTGCTACAAGTATCACAAGATCTAACATAGGATTGAACATCCTTGGTCATACCCTTCCAATAAAATAGAGATTGCACTCGTTGTAACGTGGCGTCTCTACCCGAATGGCCACCTACAGGTGAATCATGTAGCCATTTCAAGAGAGCTTTCCTTAATGACATGTCACAGCCTACAACCAGTTTCCCTCTTCTTCTAAGTTGATTATTAGTCCAAGTAAAGCTAGTATGACTAGTAGGGTCAATTTGTAACTCAGAAATCAGCTTTACCAATTCAGGTTCTGTGACCCAACAAGCCACCAATTTGTCATAAATGCCAGTCCCCACAGCAGTTAAAACCATAAGCAACATGTCATTACTGCGTGCTCTTGATAATGCATCAGCTGCCTTATTTTCTTGGCCCTTCTTATATTGAATTTCAAAATTATATCCCATGAGTTTGGCTAACCAATCTTGCTGGGAAGGAGTGGTAATACGTTATTCCAGCAAGTATTTAAGGCTTTTCTGATTAGTTTTGATAATGAAATGCCTATTGAAGAAGTATGAACTCCATTTCTGTACAGTAAACAACACTGCTAAAAGCTCCCTTTCATATGCTAATTTAGCTTGATTTTTTGGACTCAAAGCTTTGCTAATATAAGCTATAGGATGATCATTTTGTATAAGGACTGCACCTATGCCATAACCCGAAGCATCAATTTCTATAACAAAGGGTTTGTTGAAATCTGGTAAGGCTAGAACTGGGGCAGAACAAAGGACATGTTTGAGTGCATCAAAGGCCTTTTGCACTTCCATTGACCATATAAACTGATCTTTTTTAAGCAGGTCTGTTAAAGGTTTGGCAATTTGTCCATACCCTTGCACAAACCTTCTATAATAACCTGAGAGACCTAAAAATCCCCGCAACTGTTTCGAAGTGGTAGGAGGTGGCCACTTCATCACTGCTGAAACCTTAGAAGGATCTGTAGAAACCCCTTCAAAAGATATAATGTGCCCTAAGTATTCAACCCTAGGAGCAGCAAAAGAACATTTACTTCTTTTAACAAACAGTGTATGAGTTTTGAGAACCTCTAACACCATTTGCAAGTGCTGCACATGTTCATCAAGACTAGCACTATAAACTAGTATGTCATCAAAAAAGACAAGAACAAATTTCCTTAGGTATGGTCTAAATATATGATTCATAAGACCTTGAAATGAAGAAGGAGCATTAGTAAGGCCAAAAGGCATTACCAAGAATTCGTAGTGTCCTTCATGGGTCTTAAAAGTCGTCTTATACACATCTTCCTTGTACATTCGTAACTGGTGATAACCTGCCCGGAGATCAAGTTTGGTGTACACACTAGAGCCGCCAAGTTCATCTAATAGATCTTCCAGCAACGGAATTGGGAACTTGTCCTTCACAGTTTGATTGTTTAGTTCCCTATAATCGATGCATAACCTCCATGATCCATCTTTCTTTCCTACTAAAACAACTGGTGACGCATAAGGGCTATAGCTGGTTTGTATGGTGCCTTTGTTAAGCATATCATGCACCAATTTTCTATAATATCCTTCTGTAGTGATGGGTATCTATAGGGCCTTATATTCACAGGCTTAGATCCTGGTTGCAATGGAATTCTATGATCAAAACCCTTCCTAAAAGGGGGTAATTTAGTGGGTTCTTCAAACACAGAAGCATATGAGCTCAACAAGTTATCAATCATAACTGGTAATTCATCATTTTGTACTGATATAGAGAATAATGCAGGACTGACCATATTAGATAGCTCCTCTTGTTGGCACACTTGCAATAGCGCTAGTTGTCCCCCTTGCAACATTATCTTAGGGAGTTGTTTATTTTCTATTGTTTTCAACTTACCAAAAGAAGATCCTCTCAACACATGCTTCTTATGTCCCACTTGAAATTCCATTCTTAGCTTTTCAAAGTTCCACACTATATCTCCAAGAGTAGTCAGCCACTGGATCCCCAATACAACATCACAACACCCCAAGGGTAGAACCATAAAATCCGCAGTAAAAGGAGTATTTTGTATTTGCCAAGTAAAAGATTTACAAACTGTTGTAGCAACCAATTTGTTTCCATCTACCACTGACACAGCTAGAGGCTTGGAAGTTTCCAACTTACAACCCAACTTCCTAGCAACTTGTTCATCTAAGAAATTGTGGGTGCTTCCACTGTCAATCAAAATTTGTAAAGCTTTTTTTGTTGTAATACCCAGTAACTCTCATAGTCTGGAAATGTTGAAAACCAATTATTGCACTTACAGAAATTCATGGTTCAGCTTCTGGAGTAGATAATTCTTCTTCACTACAACTGTCATCATCCTCCCCTTCAAACACATATAATTGGGCTCTTTTGTATTTAAGGTGGTGACCTTGAGTAAATGGTTCATCGCAAAACATGCATAGCCCTTTCATCCTTCTTTCATTCTGTTCAACAACAGAGTATGATCTATGTGGCTTGTCTAGTGTTTGGGCTTTAACTGTTTTGGTCATGTGTGGTAGTGGTAACAATGGTTGGCTGCTGTTTGTGTTGATTTTGGTAATTGGTGGGTTAGCTCCAGGCGAAAAGCGTGATTTAGAATGGTTAACAATTACAGAGGGTTTGGGTTTATGTGCTTTGGCTACCTCATAGAGCTTGGCTAATTTTGCTGCTTGTTGAACTGTTTTTGGGGTGAACATTCTGACATGCATTTGAGTTTCATACTCTATACCAGTCAAGAAACAACTAATTTTATACTCTTCGCTCAACTCCACTCTAGTTAAGATAGTCTCAAATTGATCCAAATACTCCATGATAGTCCTAGTTTGCCTTAAAGACATCAATTCTGACATTGGGTCGTCATAAATAGCCCCAAATCTGTCTGTGATAGCATTCGCATACTCTTCCCACCCAATAGGATCAGTAGTTAACCTAGATTTTATTAGTGCATGGTGCCATTGTAAAGCTTTACCATCAAGGTGAATAGCAGCCATTCTAACTTTAGAATCACGAGCAGTATTATCAAGCAAGAAGAATTGGTCACATTTATAGAGCCATTCTTTAACATTTTCCCCAACAAATTTAGGAAACCCCACTTTCGTAAGTCTACCTGAAAAAGAAGAATTTGTAGAATTACCCGAAGTAGCTCGTCCTCCATTACCGCTATGTGTCAAGGGTGCATCTCGCTCCGCTAAAGCTACGATCATCTCCTGTAACCCAGCTATGGCTTGATCAACCCGATCATTTGCGTCATTAATCTTCTTGGTGAGAGCTTCTTCCACGTCTCGTATGGTAGTCTGATATCTCGTGTTTTCAGCCATTAGCGGCATCAACCAATGGTACAGCTCAGGAATTTAGAAGTAAACTCGAGAGATGAAGACTTGTAGTGTAGGGTTAGCTAAGAGAGAAAGCCAACCGAACAAGATGAAGATATGAATATCAAGAGAGAGAGAGAGAGTTTAGGATGAATATGAAATGGATTGTATATCTCTAATTGTGGTTACAGATGCTATTTATACTTCTGTTAGATCTTACATCTAACTAACTAACTAGTTAACCACAGTTAACTAACTATTAACCATAGCTAACTAATTACATGAATTGGAAATTCATAATGAATTACAATTACAAATGTGAATCACCTTTCCCTTTCCACTCCCGAACCCCCTTCCACTCTTTTCTTCCTACGTTTTTTATCAATCTCAGAAGCGGCTTTTGTAGAAAGGATGGGATTAAAATGCTTCTCATCTTCCCCTTTACATCTCTCTTAAAAATTTCCAACAAAATCCCACTTTAAATGAACCATAGCTTGCGGGTTCATGCCATTTTTGGCCATTGGGGTTATTATTTCTCAAAACTATTCTGATTACTGATTTTCTCTTCTCTTGTGCATTGAAACCCACTACTTTGAGCTCTATTTGAGGTCTGTCGTCACCGTCTCCGACCATCGTGACAAGGTAAGTTGTTCTTTTTGTTTCCTCTTTTCTTTCCTTTTTTCCCAGGTTTCTCTTTTTTTTTTTCTCTTTTCAACTTCACCGACAAAGACAAGAGCGCACGGGAAAGAGAGAAAGAGAATCAAGGAATCATGGTTGTTCCTATTATTTTTGTCATTTTATTTTATTTATTATTATTATTTATCAAAACACCTGTTGATTTGTTTATTGTTGAACCTGTTTATTGTAAATGTTATGTTGAATATTTTGACACTAAAGTATTTAATATTATGTAGTCATGTTTCTAATTTGAAAGTTTTTTGTTTTGCAAGAAAGAGGTTTAGAATTTGACAATTCATTTTACAAAACCAATTAGAAAGTAAGTTCATCTACTATGTTTCAGCCTTGCAATGTTTATTGTGATAAAAATCTTAATTTCCCATTTTGCCTCTCTCTTTTGCTTTCCTAATCTATTTTTCCGAAAAAAAACTCACTTTTTTTTTTGCTTCTTTTTGTGGTTCTTGACACAGGTCAAACATTATATTTTTGTTAGGCATGGGGTTGATTATGAAATCTCATTGGATTTGGGAAGGTATTTGAAAAAATATTTGTTTCCCATAGATCCGCACGGGATGGTTTACCTTTCCTTACTTAACTTTTCTTCTCATAATTTTCTCTTCATTTCTACTTATTGTTATTTCGTTGAACTTATATAATTTAGTGTCTAGGAAACTGTGTGATAGAGTACTCGGTTTGATTATTTATGTAAGTTTTAATGTCTCATGTGAGAGGCTTGTGACTTATTAAGGACTAATAAATAAATAATGATTACGGACTAAATTGTAAATGAGCCATGGGCTTAAGTGGAGCAGTTTCTAAACATAACTGCTATTTGATGGGAGTAGTGGTTTTAAAAGGGGTTAATACCCACTAACGTGAAACAAGGTCCCCTTCCTGACATTAGAGTATTCTCTCAACCCTAGCCATCACGAAAGAGAGAGAATAGAAAGAAGAGTCAAAGGAAGCGAAATCTTGTTTCCCTCCTCTTTCAAGGAAATCAACGCACACCGGAGATTCGATAGAAGTCTCACCATGGAGAAAGGTACGCACTATTTCTCTATGGATTATTTTGTGAGAATCATTGATTTCAAGATCCTGTTTGGTTTTCTATTATTGAGATCTTTAGAAAACTAGAAACTTACATGTGGTATCAGAGCATGTGTTGTGAAATTGTATGATTCTCCATGAATGTTTTTCTCCCCAATTCGTATGAACCCTAATTATGAAGTTTAGGGATTTTAATTTCCGCTGCATGTACTGCATTTTTTTTATATGTCTCGACGATGATACGCTTTCGCTGTTGATTATGTTTTTTCGCTGCAGGTATGGACTGCGTATCAAAATCATGTTCCGATCGGAATTGATTGGATTGCATTTCTATGATTGGCACGTTGATATTATTTTATTATTATATATATACATTAAAGGCTGCAAGCTAGAAAGTAATGTCTTTGACATATATGGATGAAATTGTGTACGTGAATTTCATATTCGTGATCAATATTGAATTTCCAGTATGTGCATTCTTTTAGAATTCTAATCATAGAACTTTAATTCAAGAATTCTAATTTCGGTCAAAGCCTCCTGTAGATAAACTTGAATGGAAAAGATTTTATATATTTTAATTCTTATTGCTTGAACGTGATCGAATGGATAAAGCAAATAATGTGAATTGCTTATGGCCTGGAATGAAATTAACGAGAATGCTATGAATGTTGGTAGCAGTAAGTATGTGCAGGCCTTGTATTATTTGGAATTAAATGTATGATATTTGTTAGTCACCAAAGTGGCCAAATTTTTAAGTTTATTTAATTCTAAATTAATGATATTTTTCTTCAATTTACCCATAGAATAATGGATGCTGAAATAAAGAATTATTGGTTTATGGGTACATTGAAATTCATTATTGTAAGGCATTTATGGATCGCCCAAAGGTTGATTAGTTGTCCTTATAATTAATTAATATAATTGTAGGCGATTTGTGTGTATCATTAGTTTTATTTATATACCCAAAGGAAGTAGGTAATTCTAATTGGTGCATATTTAATTGCCAATAATGTTATAATTTATCAGCATCATTATGTTGTATGTTGTGTGTTGTTGTATCACCCAAAGGAGAGCATCAATATACTTTGATTGTTGTTTGAATATATTATATGTGTAGCATGTGCTTTATGTCTCAAAACATTTATGTGAAATTTTATTATGCAGTATCAGTTCCCAACTCACTGAATTCTCATGTATCGTCTGTGCCAATTTTTAATGAGCTTAACTTCTCTGACTGGAATGAGCAAGTCCAATTTCACCTCGGTGTTTTGGATCTTGATCTTGCTATATTGGAAGAGAAACATGCTGCTATTACTGATTCTAGTAGCAATGAAGAGAAATCCCATTATAAAGCTTGGGAAAGATCTAACAGACTCAGCCTAATGTTCATGAGAATGACTATCGCGGACAACATTAAGACAGCTCTCCCCAAGACTGAAAGTGCTAAAGAATTTAAGGGGTTAGTGGAAGAGCGCTCCCAAATGGCTGATAAGTCTCTTGCTGGGACATTAATGAGTACGCTGACCACCATGAAGTTTGATGGTTCACCTACTATGCATGAGCACGTCATTGAGATGACAAACATTGCAGCAAGGCTTAAGACATTGGGAATGGTTGTGAATGAGAACTTCCTTGTACAGTTTATTCTTAACTCATTACCGACTGAGTATGGCCCGTTTCAAATGAGCTATAATACCATGAAAGACAAATGGAATGTGCATGAGTTGCACAGTATGTTGGTTCAGGAGGAAACGAGGCTTAAGAATCAAGGAAGTCACTCAGTCCATTATGTAAGCCACCAAGGGAATCAAGGAGCTGGAAAGAAATTTATGAAGAAACATGGTAAGGGCAAGGGGCCATTAAAGATCAATGAGGCATCTGTGCAAATCCAGAAGAAAGCATCAAATAGCAATAGTTGCCATTTCTGTGGGAAATCTGGACATTTCCAGAAGGATTGCCCAAAACGTAAGGCTTGGTTCGAAAAGAAAGATAAGCTTAATGCTTATATTTCGAATTTAACTGAAGTTCCCCATAATACATGGTGGATTGATTCTAGATGTACGACTCATGTTTCTAATACGATGCAGGGATTTCTTACAATCCAAACCATAAGCCCAAATGAGAAGTTTGTCTTCATCGGGAATAGAGTGAAAGCTCCAGTGGAAGCAGTCGGGACTTATCGTTTAATCCTTGACACCGGACATCATTTAGATTTATTAGAAACTCTTTATGTACCTAGTTTATCTAGGAATTTAGTTTCATTATCTAAACTTGATGTTACTGGATACTCTTTTAATTTTGGTAATGAATGTTTCAGTTTATTTAAGCATAATCATCTCATTGGTACTGGTATTCTTTGTGATGGTCTATATAAATTGAATTTGGATGGTTTGTATGTTGAAACGCTTTTGACTCTGCATCATAATGTTGGCACTAAACGCAGTTTAGTAAATGAACGGTCTGCTTTCTTGTGGCATAAACGTTTGGGTCACATTTCTAGAGAAAGGATGGAAAGACTAATAAAGAATGAAATTCTTCTAGATCTAGATTTTACTGATCTAAATATTTGTGTGGATTGTATTAAAGGAAAACAAACAAAACACACAAAGAAAGGGGCTACAAGAAGCACTCAGCTTCTTGAGATTGTGCACACTGATATTTGTGGGCCTTTTGATGTTAATTCTTTCGGAAAGGAAAGGTACTTTATCACCTTCATTGGTGACTATTCACATTATGGTTATGTCTACTTACTGCATGAGAAATCTCAAGCAGTGGATGCCTTAGAAATTTATTTGAATGAAGTAGAAAGGCAATTAGACAGAAAGGTGAAAGTTGTTAGGTCTGATAGAGGTGGTGAGTATTACGAAAGATATGATGAGACTGGACAACACCCAGGTCCATTTGCTAAACTCCTTCAGAAACGTGGTATTTGTGCGCAATACACAATGCCAGGTACACCGCAACAAAATGGTGTATCAGAAAGGCGTAACAGAATGTTAATGGATATGGTTAGGAGTATGATGAGTAACTCTAATTTACCCATATCTTTGTTGATGTATGCATTGAAAACTGCCATGTATTTGTTGAATAGGGT
The DNA here is from genome assembly GCA_026413185.1 of Pueraria montana var. lobata. NCBI lineage: Eukaryota > Viridiplantae > Streptophyta > Magnoliopsida > Fabales > Fabaceae > Pueraria > Pueraria montana. The sequence goes on from CM048652.1 coordinate 6,553,706, forward strand.
TCCTAGTAAGGCAGTTTCAAAGACACCTTTTGAACTGTGGACTAATAGGACACCTAGTATAAGGCACCTGCATGTTTGGGGTTGCCAGGCAGAAATTAGGATTTATAATCCACAAGAAAAGAAACTGGATGCAAGAACAATCAGTGGATATTTCATTGGTTATCCAGAAAAATCAAAGGGGTATATGTTTTACTGTCCTAATCATAGTATGAGAATTGTTGAAACTGGAAATGCAAGGTTCATTGAAAATGGTGAAATCAGTGGGAGTACAGTTTCACGGAATGTGGAAATTAAAGAAGTTAGAGTGTAAGTCCCTTTGACTTGTGCCTCTAGCAGTAAAATGAATGTTCCTCTACATGTTGTTCCAGACAACAATGAAGAAGAGCAACACAATAATGAGCCCATGATTCAAAATGAACCTATTGTAGAAGAACCACAAGAAGTAGCATTAAGAGGTCTCAAAGAGAAAAAAGGCCAGCTATTTCGAATGACTATGTGGTATATCTACATGAATTAGAAGCTGACTTAAGCATTAATTGTAACACCCTAATTTTTATTTTACTGTTTAAAAAAAAAAATTCTATAAATTTATAAGAAATTACGTACTGTATTTAGAGAATATTTTCTGTACATATTTTCATAATAAAATTAATACAGTTCTACTCAGTAAAATTTTCTAAGTCTTTTGATATCCTTGTTTTTATTTGAATTACTTGTTGACTGGACAGTTGTGTCAGATAGCTGTCCAAGATAAATTTTTCACTGTAACGTTTTGAAGTAAACTGTAACCTAATAAAAATCTAATTGAATGTAGATTTAGAAAATATACAGTTGAGAGATTAAAATGCTTATTTCGAATTGTTAGAATTTTCTGAGAGTTAGAACTCTGAGAAAATTATTACGATAAAATTCTAAGGTAGAAAATTAGGATAAAATTTGTATGACATCTATAGAATTTTCTATTAATTATAGTATGTTTAGAATAATTACTAAAATTGTTTAACTAAGAGAAAGAAAAATAAAAGTATTAGCCAATCAAAATTTGACAACACACTATTTCTAATCTAATTAAATTAAGCTAATTAGACCTTGATTAAGAGATAATTAAGACACTACCCCAAGGTTTTTGATAGTGAGGATTCTAATGGTGGTGTTAATTTCTTCAAATTCAAATTAGTTTGTAAGATAATTAAAAATCCCTAAATTATTCTAGAAACCTCCACATTTTTCTACAATTTTGACTTTTCCCAAATCAATTGGCAAGTCACGTAGGGAGCTTGCCTTGGCTGTCCAAGTGGACTGAATTCCTTGGCCAAATTGGCTGCCCTTGGGGCCAAGGCAGCAGCAGCTGGACGTGTGGGAAAAATTAAACTTGGTGGAGAATTTTTTTTATAAAAACATAAGAAATCAAAAGCAAAACAAAAGCTACAAAAAGCTAGCTCTCCAAAACTCCAACAGCCGTGAGTTGGGTAGCTGCAGCCCCTCCATAAAACCTTCATCCTTTCTTCTAAAATCAAGAAATAAACCAACCAAATCCTCCCAAATTTCAATATAGTTTAGGCCAAAGAGAAGAGAATTGGGAGAAAAGCTCAAAAATTTCAAGAAGACAAGGAGAAAGGGAGAAAAGGGATTCAAGGATTTCTTCATCAAACTAAGGATTCAAGGTAAGGATCATGGCATTTAATTTCAATTTAGACCACTTGGAATGTAGAAAAACATGTCTTGATGTTTAAATTCAAGAATTGATCAAGAGCCATGAAATTGAATTTGGGGCTTATATAAATTTGATGTTAGAAGTGTGAAATTGGTGTTTGATGTAATGTTTGATTGATATTGATGATGTGTTATGATTGAATTGAACTTTGATTGGTTTGTTTGTGATTGAAATTGCTTGGTTGATTTTGAGATGTTGGAAATTTTGAGAAAAAATCATACACGGCCATGAAGGAATTGAAAGGGTGCTAGGTGGAAATTTTTCAAATGACCAAGGGCAAAATAGTAATTTCACATGTAGGGACACATTGGGAATTTTACAAAAAGAATAAGGGCATTTTCGGCAATAATGAAAAAGTATAAGGGCACAATGGTAATTTTACATATTCTAGAAAGTTGGAGGACATAATTGGAATTTTGAGAAAGATTAAGGGTAATTTAGTAATTTTACATTTTTAGGACATAATTGGAATTTTAGGAAAAGATCAAGGGTAATTAGGTAATTTCACATTTAGAGGATACAATTGGAATTTTATAAAAAGATTGAGGGTAATTAGGTAATTTCACATTTAGAGGATACAATTGGAATTTTATAAAAAGATTGAGGGTAATTAGGTAATTTCATAGATTCTAGAACAATTAGGGACATATTCAGAATTTCATAAAAAGATCAAGGGCAAAATGGGAAATTTTAGAAAATAGTAAAAGTTTAGTAATTTTTCCTAGTAAAGGACTAATTAGTATTTTATTAAGGTATTGATGTTATAATGCAAAATAGTGAATTTTTATAATTTTTATGTGATTGCTTAATATTAATTATTTGTTTATTAGCATCATTGTCATATTGCATAAAGTGCTTGGAAAATACAAAGATTTCAAATGAGAAATGAGTATTTTTGGGGGAATTGATTTCCAGGACTGTGTTGACTGACCGGACTGCGGTAGTCATGTATTTGAAAATATGATTGAGATTATGAACAGAGAACTGTGTTGACTGACCGGACTGCGGTAGTCATGTATTTGAAAAGATGATTGAGATTATGAACAGAGAATATGATAGTCCTGAGAAATGGGTGAGTAGAGTAAGTTAGACAGGACCGTATAGTCTGTGATTATATAGTCTGTGGGGTGAAGGATATTGGCAATTCCACAGAGGACCGTAATCTGGAGCGCAGATACTGTCGTGGTGGCCTTCCTGGGTATCCTGACCTCCTAATTCTGTCTAGTTTATTCGCGTTTAGTAGGGGCTGATAGCTGAATTACGTGAGGTAATGGTAGGCCAGTTACTTACTAAACACTCAAAGGGGAAGTCTCCATGGAGCAGGGTCAAAAATGAATTTGAGTCAAAAAACTGCATTTGCATAAATCATACTGCATTTAATTATGTGTGTGATTAATTAATTTGTATCGGATATGTATATGTTTGAAATTGTTTTAATTGTATGAGAAATTAAATGCCTGATCCGGTAATGCTGTCCCCAGATTCTAGGGGAGTGTGAAATGCAGGTGCCTGAAGATATAGTTAAATGATGAAGATGCAGAAATTCCAGAGCATATAGGATGGGACTATTTTGGGTAGACAATAATTTGTAGTAGTTAGAATTATTTTGTAGCAGTGTTTATATAAATTTTAATGATGTAAATTACAGAACATATTTTGGATTGTAAGAGAACGTATCAGAACTTTGAAATAAATATATAAAATAAATTAAATAGTTAAATTATGTTTTATAAGAAAATGGGGGTTACATTAGTGGTATCAGAGCTCTGGTTATGCGTCTCTAGGACTTGTGAGTAGTGGGTCTATTAGGTGTTCTGTTGTGTTATCCTGATTAGAATTGATTGGTTGTTAAGAATATTATGAAAAAAAAAAGGGTAGTAACTAGACTTGAGATTCTAAGATATGTAGAGATGGCAGAAAGGAAGAAAGGAAATCTTGATAGAGTTGTGAGGGTGCACACTCAGGACTCAGTCGAGATGACTTTTCCTCCAAATACTAGATATTTTTATTGACCAAGTTAGGTTAAATTTCCATGTTCCTTATAGGTGAAATTGTTTGTTTTGTATGAATTGTTTGTTTGTTAAGAATATTCTGGGAAAAAAGGTAGTAATTAGATTTTAGATTTTGTTTAGACAGGTAGAAATGGCAGGAAGAGGAAGAGAAAGACTAGTTACAAATCCCAGGGATGAAAATGACAGTATAGCTGAGATGGCAAGAGCCATGAGGGATATGGCTAATGCTGTGACCCATCAGACTGAGATATTAGCTAATCAGGCAATAACTCAGCATCAACCACCACCTGCTGATAGGACCACTTTGACAAATTTTAAAAAGCATGATCCACCTTATTTTAAAGGAGAATATGATCCAGAAAAAGCTGAAGAGTGGATCCAGAACTTAGAGGATATTTTTGTAGCCATGGAGTGTCCTGATGAGAGGAAAGTATCACATGCAGCCTTCCAGTTGCTTGGTGATGCCAGACTATGGTGGAAATCTACTCAGAGGATGCTGGAGAATAGAGAAGAAGTGATCACCTGGAATATTTTCAAGACCCTGTTTCTTGAGAAATATTTTCCAGAGACTGTTGACAGGCTAAAGAGGAAGAATTTATTAGTTTAACTCAAGGGAGTATGACTGTTCTTGAGTATACCACTAAGTTTGAATCTCTGGCAAAACATTCCAAATATTTACAAATTTCTGGGGATGAGCAATGGAAATGCAGAAGGTATGAAAAGGGATTGAGATATGAACTTAAGGAAGCAATAGTTCCATTGAGGATTTCTGTGTTTCCTGAATTAATGGATCAATGCAAAGTAATAGAAGATATGAAAATGGAGCAAAGATCCAAGATGGCTGGATATGCAGGTAGAGGTAAATTAGGAAGAATAGGTTCTATACAGAAAAGGAAAAATATTCAACCACAGAAACCATATAGTAGGCCCCCACAGTGGCATTCTAGAGGAGGAGGAAGTACAGTTAGATTTAGACCTATAGGAGGAGTAAGTGGAGCTGGGAATTCTCAAAAATCCCAGTTAGCAATTAGATGTTGGAGATGTGGAAAGGGACATTCGGCAAAGGATTGTATTCTATCTGGTCCAGTTTGCTTTGAATGTGGAAAACCAGGTCATATATCTAAAGAATGTCGTTCACCTAGAAAGAATCGGACTGGAATAGTTTTACCTTGAGTGGTGCTGATGCTCTCAGTCTGAAGATCTGATATAGGAAAAGGACAAATGTAAGATAAATCCTTGACTGTGTTGTTTGATTTAGGTGCTAACACAGTCATTAGACATTGTGTATTAAGAATCTGAGTTTAGTTGTGTTACCTTTGCCCTAACCTTTGCTTATTTTGTACCTATATCTAAACCAATACTAACCTGTAAAATAGGTTTGAATTGTGTGATAAATATTAGAGATATACTCTTGTTGTGAACTTGGTTGTTTACCTTAAAATGACTTTGATGTAATATTAGGATATGATTAGATATTCTGATAGATGGTGCTTCTAAAACTTTAATTTGTCCTGAACCTGATGTTTCTAGACTTAAGTCTATCAAACCTAAAGAAATATCATTTAAAAGTGAAATTTAGAAAATTATATAATCATCCCTTGAAACTAAGAAAGATAAAATGGAAATAGACTCTGTGCTAGTTGTAAATGAATATCCTAAGGTGTTTACTGATGATGTTCTTAACTTATTTTCTGAAAGAGAAATAGAATTTAGTATAGACTTGATGTTTGGAACTAGACAAAGTTCTATACAACCATATAGATGTTACCATTGGGATTCACTGAGTTAAAGAAACAATTGGAAGAATTAGTAGAAAAACATTTTATGAGGCCTAGTGTGTTTTCATGGTGAGCCCCAGTATTATTAGTTAAAAAAAAAATGGAGGATCTAGGTTATGTATAGATTATGGACGATTAAATAAAGTAACTATAAAGAATAAATATCCTTTACCTAGGTTAGATGATTTAATGGATCAATTTAGAGGAGCAATACATTTCTTTAAAATAGATTTAATGTCTGGGTAGCATCAAATTGGAGTTAAAAAGGAGGATATACCAAAGACTGCCTGTAGGACTAGGTATGGACATTATGAATATTAAGTGATGCCATTTGGAGTGACTAATGATCTAGCAGTATTTTTGGATTTTATAATTCGGGTGTTTAGACTATACTTAGATCAATCGTAGTAGTATTTATTAATGATATATTAATATACTCTAAGAATAAAGAAGAACATGAAAATCATTTGAAAATAACATTACAAACTTTGAAAAATAGGACATTATATGCTAAATTGTCTAAGTGTGAATTTTGGTTGGAGGAAGTGAAAATTTTAGGACATGTAATTTCTAAAGATGGAATAAGTATAGATTTTTCTAAGGTAGAAGCCGTTTTTGGAATGGGACAGACCTAAAACAGTAACTAAAATTAGGAGTTTCTTGGGATTAGCCGGATATTTTAGAAGATTGATTGAAGGATTTTCTAAGATAGCTGGACCCTTAATAGAATTTTATTTGGAATGAGACTTATGAGAAAATTTTCCAAGAATTGAAACATAAATTGACTACCTCACTAGTTTTAGTTTTACCTGACCCAAATGAATTCTATGAGGTATGCTGGGATGTTTCATCTCTAGGGTTAGGATGTGTGTTGATGTAAAATAGGAAAGTGGTAGCTTATGCATCTAGGCGGTTGAAATCACATGAGAAAAATTATCCTACTCATGATTTAGAATTAGTTGCCATAGTTTTTGCTTTGAAAATTTGGAGACATTATTTGTATGGGTCTAAATTCAATGTGTATAGTGACCATAAGAGTTTAAAATATTTGTTTGATCAAAAGGAACTTAACATGAGACAAAGAAGATGGATGGATTTATTAAAGACTATGATTTTCAATTAATGTATCATCCAGGAAAAGCTAATGTAGTAGCAGATGCCTTAAGTAGGAAAATTGTGCATATGTCAACTATGATGATTAAAGAATTAGAATTAATACAATAATTTAGAGATTTGAATTTGTGTACAGTTAGGAAAAAAAGATAAAAATTCAATTAGGAAGGATTACTAATGATTTTTGGAAGAGATTAAGAAGAAACAAGATGTAGATATATTTATTCAAGAAAAGAAAGCATTAATAGGAACAAATAAAGTAAAAGAATTTAATTAGGAATAGATGGAATTATTAGAGTTAAAATAGAATTTGCGTACCTAATGGTCAAGAATTAAAGGAATTAATTTTGGAGGAAGGGCACAAAAGTAAACTTAGTATTCATCCTGGAACAACAAAAATATATAAAGATTTAAAGGGAATGTTTTGGTGGCCTAGGATGAAGAGAGATGTAGCAGAATATGTGGCTAGATGTTTAACATGTTAGAAAGCAAAGATTGAATATCAGAAACCCTTTGATCTGTTACATCCTTTAGAGATACCTATATGGAAATGGAATAGTATATCGATGGATCTTGTGATAGGATTACCTAGAACAAATAAGAAATTTGATACTATTTGGGTAATTATAGATAGATTAACTAAATCAACACATCTTCTTCCAATAAATATTAGGTATTCTTAGAAGACCTTCCAAGAGACTATATATTAAAGGAAAAAGGAAAGTGAGAAGATATACCACACTTAGTAAACTTTACACATATAATAGTTACCATTCTAGTATAGGTATTAATCCCTATGAAACTTTGTATAGTAGAAAATGTGGGACACCATTGATATGGTATTAGGAGGGTGAGAAATTATTGATAGAGCCAAACATCATTTAGTAAACAATTGAATAATTAAAATTTACTTAGGAGAAAATGGAAACTGCACAGAGCCAACAGAAAAGTTATGCATATAAAAGAAGAATATTCTAAAAATCTTTATATAATTATATTAGAAATTTCGAGGACGAAATTTTTATTAGTAGGGGAGAATTGTAACACCCTAATTTTTATTTTACTGTTTAAAAAAAAAATTCTATAAATTTATAAGAAATTACGTACTGTATTTAGAGAATATTTTCTGTACATATTTTCATAATAAAATTAATACAGTTCTACTCAGTAAAATTTTCTAAGTCTTTTGATATCCTTGTTTTTATTTGAATTACTTGTTGACTGGACAGTTGTGTCAGATAGCTGTCCAAGATAAATTTTTCACTGTAACGTTTTGAAGTAAACTGTAACCTAATAAAAATCTAATTGAATGTAGATTTAGAAAATATACAGTTGAGAGATTAAAATGCTTATTTCGAATTGTTAGAATTTTCTGAGAGTTAGAACTCTGAGAAAATTATTACGATAAAATTCTAAGGTAGAAAATTAGGATAAAATTTGTATGACATCTATAGAATTTTCTATTAATTATAGTATGTTTAGAATAATTACTAAAATTGTTTAACTAAGAGAAAGAAAAATAAAAGTATTAGCCAATCAAAATTTGACAACACACTATTTCTAATCTAATTAAATTAAGCTAATTAGACCTTGATTAAGAGATAATTAAGACACTACCCCAAGGTTTTTGATAGTGAGGATTCTAATGGTGGTGTTAATTTCTTCAAATTCAAATTAGTTTGTAAGATAATTAAAAATCCCTAAATTATTCTAGAAACCTCCACATTTTTCTACAATTTTGACTTTTCCCAAATCAATTGGCAAGTCACGTAGGGAGCTTGCCTTGGCTGTCCAAGTGGACTGAATTCCTTGGCCAAATTGGCTGCCCTTGGGGCCAAGGCAGCAGCAGCTGGACGTGTGGGAAAAATTAAACTTGGTGGAGAATTTTTTTTATAAAAACATAAGAAATCAAAAGCAAAACAAAAGCTACAAAAAGCTAGCTCTCCAAAACTCCAACAGCCGTGAGTTGGGTAGCTGCAGCCCCTCCATAAAACCTTCATCCTTTCTTCTAAAATCAAGAAATAAACCAACCAAATCCTCCCAAATTTCAATATAGTTTAGGCCAAAGAGAAGAGAATTGGGAGAAAAGCTCAAAAATTTCAAGAAGACAAGGAGAAAGGGAGAAAAGGGATTCAAGGATTTCTTCATCAAACTAAGGATTCAAGGTAAGGATCATGGCATTTAATTTCAATTTAGACCACTTGGAATGTAGAAAAACATGTCTTGATGTTTAAATTCAAGAATTGATCAAGAGCCATGAAATTGAATTTGGGGCTTATATAAATTTGATGTTAGAAGTGTGAAATTGGTGTTTGATGTAATGTTTGATTGATATTGATGATGTGTTATGATTGAATTGAACTTTGATTGGTTTGTTTGTGATTGAAATTGCTTGGTTGATTTTGAGATGTTGGAAATTTTGAGAAAAAATCATACACGGCCATGAAGGAATTGAAAGGGTGCTAGGTGGAAATTTTTCAAATGACCAAGGGCAAAATAGTAATTTCACATGTAGGGACACATTGGGAATTTTACAAAAAGAATAAGGGCATTTTCGGCAATAATGAAAAAGTATAAGGGCACAATGGTAATTTTACATATTCTAGAAAGTTGGAGGACATAATTGGAATTTTGAGAAAGATTAAGGGTAATTTAGTAATTTTACATTTTTAGGACATAATTGGAATTTTAGGAAAAGATCAAGGGTAATTAGGTAATTTCACATTTAGAGGATACAATTGGAATTTTATAAAAAGATTGAGGGTAATTAGGTAATTTCACATTTAGAGGATACAATTGGAATTTTATAAAAAGATTGAGGGTAATTAGGTAATTTCATAGATTCTAGAACAATTAGGGACATATTCAGAATTTCATAAAAAGATCAAGGGCAAAATGGGAAATTTTAGAAAATAGTAAAAGTTTAGTAATTTTTCCTAGTAAAGGACTAATTAGTATTTTATTAAGGTATTGATGTTATAATGCAAAATAGTGAATTTTTATAATTTTTATGTGATTGCTTAATATTAATTATTTGTTTATTAGCATCATTGTCATATTGCATAAAGTGCTTGGAAAATACAAAGATTTCAAATGAGAAATGAGTATTTTTGGGGGAATTGATTTCCAGGACTGTGTTGACTGACCGGACTGCGGTAGTCATGTATTTGAAAATATGATTGAGATTATGAACAGAGAACTGTGTTGACTAACCGGACTGCGGTAGTCATGTATTTGAAAAGATGATTGAGATTATGAACAGAGAATATGATAGTCCTGAGAAATGGGTGAGTAGAGTAAGTTAGACAGGACCGTATAGTCTGTGATTATATAGTCTGTGGGGTGAAGGATATTGGCAATTCCACAGAGGACCGTAATCTGGAGCGCAGATACTGTCGTGGTGGCCTTCCTGGGTATCCTGACCTCCTAATTCTGTCTAGTTTATTCGCGTTTAGTAGGGGCTGATAGCTGAATTACGTGAGGTAATGGTAGGCCAGTTACTTACTAAACACTCAAAGGGGAAGTCTCCATGGAGCAGGGTCAAAAATGAATTTGAGTCAAAAAACTGCATTTGCATAAATCATACTGCATTTAATTATGTGTGTGATTAATTAATTTGTATCGGATATGTATATGTTTGAAATTGTTTTAATTGTATGAGAAATTAAATGCCTGATCCGGTAATGCTGTCCCCAGATTCTAGGGGAGTGTGAAATGCAGGTGCCTGAAGATATAGTTAAATGATGAAGATGCAGAAATTCCAGAGCATATAGGATGGGACTATTTTGGGTAGACAATAATTTGTAGTAGTTAGAATTATTTTGTAGCAGTGTTTATATAAATTTTAATGATGTAAATTACAGAACATATTTTGGATTGTAAGAGAACGTATCAGAACTTTGAAATAAATATATAAAATAAATTAAATAGTTAAATTATGTTTTATAAGAAAATGGGGGTTACATTAATGATGATGATCCAGTTTCGTTTTCACAAGCCGTAAGTAGTGATAATTCTGAGAAGTGGTTAGATGCCATGAAAGAAGAGTTGAAGTCCATGGAACAGAATGGTGTTTGGGACCTTGTAGAATTGCCAGAAGGTTGCAATAGAGTTGGTTGTAAGTGGGTCTTTAAGACTAAACGTGACTCTCATGGCAACCTTGAACGTTACAAGGCCAGACTTGTTGCTAAGGGTTTTACTCAGAAAGATGGTATTGATTATAAAGAGACATTTTCACCAGTCTCACGAAAGGATTCCTTCAGGATTATCATGGCACTAGTAGCCCACTATGACTTGGAGCTACATCAAATGGATGTGAAAACCGCCTTTCTTAATGGAGATTTAGAGGATAATGTTTACATGGACCAACCAATGGGTTTCTCAGTTGAAGGAAAGGAACACATGGTGTGCAAATTAAAGAAATCAATATAATATATAACTTAAGCAAGCTTCTCGCCAATGGTATTTGAAGTTTAATGATACCATTGTTTCCTTTGGATTTAAGGAAAACATTGTTGATTGATGTATATATCTGAAGGTCAGTGGGAGTAAGGTTATATTTATGATTCTATATGTTGATGATATCTTGCTTGCAACTAATGATCTTGGTCTTCTTCATGAGACTAAGAAGTTTCTCTCTAGTAACTTTGAAATGAAGGATATGGGTGAGGCAAGCTATGTGATAGGAATAGAAATATTCTGAAACAGATCACAGGGACTATTAGGCTTGTCTCAGAAAGCATATATATAAAGTACTAGAGAGGTTCAGGATGGAAAAGTGCTCAGCATCTCCTGTTCCAATTCAGAAAGGAGACAAGTTTAGTCTCGCACAATGTCCTAAGAATGATTTGGAACAGAAACAAATGGAAGCAATTCCGTATGCATCTATTGTTGGGAGTATTATGTATGCTCAGATCTGTACTCGACCAGACATAAGCTTTGCAGCTGGAATGTTAGGAAGATATCAAAGTAACCCGGGAATGGAACATTGGAAAGCTGCAAAAAAGGTTCTGAGATACTTACAGGGAACAAAGGATCACATGCTTACATATAGGAGGACTGATCACCTTGAGGTGATTGGGTATTCAGACTCAGACTTTGCTGGATGCGTAGATTCAAGGAAATCCACCCTTGGCTATGTATTTCTTTACTCGGAGGAGCAGTATCGTGGAAGAGTGCTAAGCAATCTGTTGTTGCTGCATCTACTATGGAAGCTGAATTTGTAGCATGTTTTGAGGCTACAATTCAGGCTAATTGGCTGCGGAACTTTATTTCAGGGCTTGAAATTGTCGACAGTATTGCCAGGCCACTGAAAATGTATTGTGATAACTCCGTAGCAGTGTTTTTCTCTAAGAACGACAAGTACTCTAAAGGTGCTAAACATATGGAATTGAAGTACTTTGCCGTGAAAGATGAAGTTCAGAAACAAAGAGTGTCAATAGAACATATTAGCACAAATCTCATGATAGCTGACCCTTTGACAAAGGGATTACCGCCCAAGACATTTATTGAGCATGTTGAAAATATGGGCATAATTGTTAATAAGGATTGTTGAGTGTAATGTTTACTTTTGTTACTTTTGTTCTGGATTGTTGACACTTTGAGCTCATTTATGATATGTTTCTGATTACCTGTTCTCTACATTTGCATGCATATTGTATTAGAGTAATGTATACAGGTATCGTCTTAAATAAAGACATTATGTTGGACTATTATGTGCTCCTAATTATGTTCATATTAAGGAGAAGTCTAATTTGTGGTACATGGAAGGGACTATGTCGATTAAGTGATGTACAACCGCCATGACTCGGATTAGTTCCTATTCTTAATTATGAAATTATGATGTGCCCAATGTATGAAATGATTTAGTCATTTCAATGCGCATTATGTTAGTTTAATTAATTTATTTATTCGTCCATGATGTTAGGTAATGTCACATGAGCCAAGTGGGAGAATGTAAGTTTTAATGTCTCATGTGAGAGGCTTGTGACTTATTAAGGACTAATAAATAAATAAATAAATAAATAAATAAATAAATAATGATTACGGACTAAATTGTAAATGGGCCATGGGCTTAAGTGGAGCAGTTTCTAAACATAACTGCTATTTGATGGGAGTAGTGGTTTTAAAAGGGGTTAATACCCACTAACGTGAAACAAGGTTCCCTTCCTGACATTAAAGTATTCTCTCAACCCTAGCCATCACGAAAGAGAGAGAATAGAAAGAAGAGTCAAAGGAAGCGAAATCTTGTTTCCCTCCTCTTTCAAGGAAACCAACGCACACCGGAGATTCGATAGAAGTCTCACCATGGAGAAAGGTACGCAGTGTTTCTCTATGGATTGTTTTATGAGAATCATTGATTTCAAGATCCTATTTGGTTTTCTATTATTGAGATCTTTAGAAAACTAGAAACTTACAATTTAAACATAATATAATTTAATCTTGTCCTGAGTCATTTAAACATAAGAATAAGATTTATGAAAAAATCTTAAAAAATAAAAATCATTCATAATAGTTGCTTAAAAATAAAAACGAGTTATCAGCACAATGTGTACAACAAGGAAATTAGTTGACTAGAGTTTTGAAAATTGTTATTAGCAATGTAATGTTGGCTGCTAAAAAGGAAGATAATAAAATTGAGAAAGGAATTGAGTTGCTATAAGACTACCCGCCCTGTAACATAGAAAATAAATTTTGATTTTGAAATATTAGGTAGTTGCAATTGGCTTTTGCATTCTAATATGTGGTGTATGAAACAAGTTCACTTGATACTTGATACAGACATGAGGTATGTATACAAACTCTTATTTTATATTGACTGGAAAAGTATGCTTGCAATGACATTCATACAAAAAACTCTTTTTTATATTTATTTAGTCTTTTCATCCCTTGCAGATATAATGATAATTTTGTGGCATGGACATGGATATAATTGTATATTGATTCTCTTATTTGCTATTTTTTGTTTTGTACTGCTAGTTTAGTCATTTTGTAGAATTGTTAGACCAGTTAATTGTAACCTTGTTGCAATTGAGCTCTAAAAACAAAAATATAAGGCTACGTATAGAGGCAACTTAGAGAAATTTTTTTATATAGGCAACGGATGAAATTGAATAACCATTTTCTGTTTTGTATATAAGGTGTTCTAGCCTAAAGGAAATGAATTTGGCAGACAAAAGTTTATAATTTGTTTGAAAATCATTTAAATCTCATGCATGAATTCTCTTCCTCTCTTTTTTTTCTAATTGGTGGAAGTGGATAATTAGATTCACATACACATGTGGCCTGATTGATTCAATGTCCTTTCTTATTTTTTATAATATATAATCACTTGCATAATATGTGTATGTTTTTGTTTGGTGAATTGAGTTTTATCAGTCAAAAAATTATTCTATTACTTTCTTTGGTTAATTCTTTACATCTGAAGGTTGTATTATTATAGGGTACATTATCATATGTATACAGTTTGTTTCAACACTGAAGGAGAAATGCAATTTACAGGTCTTCTGGTAGGGGTGCTTTCTGCTTGAGGCAAAATATGAGAAAGATCTCAATCCTAAAAAGCAGTTAATGTCTATGCTTTTATATGATAAATTAAGTTATTAAATGACTTATTAGGCACCTTAATTTACATTGTAATGTCAAAACTATGGAGCTTTTCTTTATATTATGTTACCATTTTAGTAAGTAACCTTATCTTTGAGACTTCCCATTATAAGTGAGCAAAAGAAAAACAGTTAAAAAAACTTTTTTGGAACTCTTACTAGCCTCGATTTGTGAAAAGATTCAGTCTTGATAGGAAATATAGCATATTTCTATTTGATCCTCCATTACTCACTCTGAATTTTAGCAAGTTACCATATTCTTTTCTAAATTCTGAACTGATTCAGTCGTTTGCCTTTCAGAGCTAGAGGTTGTATGTAACACCCTAAAAATTTACAACTCAGAATATAATAAATATTGTGTTTGTGTGCTCTGTTAGAATTTAATTAGTATTGAATTAATTACAATAGAAATCTAAATTAAATTGGAAAAAAAAAGATTATAGATATGTTATTTCATGTGACAAAATTTAGTGAAATTAAAATTTAATGAAAATTTAATTTTTACACTGTGCGAAATTATAGTGTGTAAAATTAGAAAGTATAAATTTATACTGTGTAAATTAATACTGTATAGGATTAATTTGAATTACACAATATTTTAGATAATTAGCACAATACTCTATGTTAATTAGCTAATAATTAACTACTTATGGTAAAAGTAAAATTATCATTTTTGCTTAATCTCACTTTACCCATTTTAAGCCTATAAAAAAAAAAAAACAAACAAAGCAACCCATAAAAGGGCTTTGTGTTGGCCGAACCATGTTGCTTCCCCAATATTTTGCTCACTTAAACACTCCAATATCACCTCCAAAAAGTCTTAATTCAAGGAATGTAAAAATCCCAAATTAACCTTTGAACTTTAAACCCCTTTGACTTCTCTTTTAATTCAAAAATTCAACTCTCTTCCTCTCTCACTCTGCTGGTCCGTGGCACTCTTAAAGGGAGAAAATTTTTTTTTCTCATTTCCTCCATTACTCTCCATAATTCCTCATCTCCAAAGCTTAGGTAATTTTTATCAAAATTAAATTTTGATTCCTTAGGGTTGTTTAGAATTTCAAGCTCTACAAGTGTATGGTTTAAAATTTTAATTTTGATACTTAGGGACTTAAAGACTCTCTTAAGGCTCATTCCCTTCATCCTTTCCATTTTTTTGAGCTATATTGAGGTATAGAGGAGTTTCCCCCTTAAACTTTGGTTAAATACACCATTTTGTTCATGGTGGCTGCTGACTGTTTGGATTTTCTTTTGATATTTTCGGGAACCTTTATGATGATTTTAGACCATGATTAACTATTTTTAGGCCTTTTTAATGCATACAAAAATTTTCAGAATTTATTGAGTTGATTTGGTATTTTAAATAGAATTATTTTTGTGAGTGCTCTGAATTTGCTAAACACACTGTTTCTAGTATTTGATCTATTTTGGAGTGATATTTTCATAAAGTAAGACCAAAAAACCTTTCTACTAGGTGTGAGTGATGTTCCTGAATTTTTAAGATTTTACTGGGTAGATTTAGTATTTATAAATAATTTTTATTTTTGTTTTCAGAAATCTACTGGGTCACATTTAAATAGGAGAAAAAAAACATTTAGTGATAAATTTAGTGTGGGAAAAATATATGATGATAATTCACCTCTTTATAGTGTACTTTAATTTTCGTAGAATTCATTAAGTTGTTTTACTATTTGTAGATGATATATTATTGTAAAAAAAGATTTCTGACAACAGGGGAAGATAAATGGAAAAATGATATTTGGGGTAGGAATTAAATTCTGGAAAAAATATATGTTGTAATTTACTTGTGGAATATGATCTTTGTAAAATTTCACTAATTAATGATGAGTTTTGCTATTTTATAAATTTCCTATACTCTGTTTTCAGTGTGCAGTCAGATTTGGAAAATAATTTAAAAATCATATTTTTGGAGTGAATTTTGAGGAACTAAATTTATGTGTGACTATTTTAGTGATGAATAATTTCTCTGCAAATTTATATAATATTCTGAATTGAAATGATATGTTAAATAATTCTTGGAGTGTAGAATTTGATCTATGTAGAATATTAGAGTTTGGTTAAATTAATTGCTTTAAGTATGTTATTTAATTGTTTTGGACTATGAATGAGTGGTTTTATCCCAAAGGAAAGACCTCTGCACTACTTTATCATTATATATTTGATTATTTGTGAATGTAATTTTTATTCTTGCCTTATTCATTGTATTTACTTGACTTGAATTGGAGACCGGGAGGAATGTGATCCTCGGACAATCTATGTGCTGGAAATTGAATGTGCATGTTGTGTTATGTGTATTGAATGATATGTGATTGTGGGAAGGGGACAAATGGACTCCTTTTAAGAGTGCATCTGTAGGCTAGAAAATGGAGTTCTAGCACTTAGCTTTGATTTATTGTGAAAACAATAAATAATTTTTAAAAAAAAAAGAGTGTGAATAATTATAATTATTTGGACTTAGTAAATTTTAGGAACCTTGACATGTGGGCATCAAATCTTAAACTTGGACTTAGAAAATAAACTAGGACCTTTGCTTGGAGTTGCGTACTAAAGAATAAAATTTAGCATAATACTTGAGAGAGGGTAAGGATTTACATAAAATTTAATAAAAAAAATTGTTTAGAATCATGAATGGGTTCATGATGAGATTAGTAGTGCATAGTGCATCTACTTTTGTATGTTTGTTTGTTTGTTTGCGATGTGAATGGGAGGGGAAGGAGGAACCTTTTTCACTCCCAACGTGGTGAGTTCGTTTAGGACGACGTAACTGTGATATAAGCGATGCGATGTTCGTGGAACATGATTCTCCATGATGGTTAGCTGTGGAAGCAAACTTGGAGAGGTTGTGTGGGGAGCTCCGACTGTGACTTGTGTCGTTATGAAGGATGGGATCGCTATGTGATACGTGATGAGCTCATGGTACTAAATTGATTGCCGTCTGGTACCTTTAACAGAGGAGTCCACACAAACCTGTAAGGACAATCCCAATGGGAAGAGTCGTTGAGGAGTCAGTCATCAGAGATTGGATGACAACAGAGTGGTACCTGAGAAATTATCGCAGGCGTGACCGACCTTGGGGGTAAGGGCCAAGTCATGACTTTAGGTCACGTAATCGACTTGACAACCTCGACTAAATGCGAGCCATTATCATGTTGGTGAGAGCCCCATTATCGTACCGTGATGAGGGTGTACTCCCAATAGCCATCCAACTTAAATGTGTAAGACCACTGAGTTCTGGGAGTTTCGATGGCAGCGGGCCCGAAATTGATGAATTAAGAATTAGTCAACAAGTGCGATTAGGGTCACGAGTGAGATCGTGAGATAATCATATTGTGTGGTTTGTTATGTGTATGTGAACGTGAGGTCGTTTGTCTATGGCTTGGAGGTGGGAGACTTACTCCATACACCTTTATTTTCCAGAATCAGATGGACGAGTATCGGGAGCCCGTAGTGCGGATGTGGAGTGAACCTGTCAACGGAATTTGGTCCTATGATGCCTACAATTAGACAGACACCTTTAATGGATGGGTCAGATTCTCTTTTGCTGTGGCGGGACATGGACCTCCGACACGCCCTGTACATTTTGCCCTACTGATGTTGTGTACGCAAGAGAGAGCCCCTGGGTATCATCGCGACACCGACACACCACCTTCTTCTCCGTCTTCTAGGAGGAGCTCTTCTGTAGATTTATCTATGTCCGAGGCTAAGTTTGAAGAGCTCATGACTCTCATCTCTTCTCCCACCAGTGTTCTGAGGTTGGGTGACGCTTTGGAGGATGATAACGCTGAGGAGGATCCTGAGGAGAACCCTTCTGAGAACTCTTCTACGGAGTCTTAGGTTTGGGGTGTACAGTCGCAGGTATATACTGTACATGGGTGGCTGCTCTGAACCCTTAGTTTCCCCTTTTTGTATATCTTGTTATAGGTAGACTAGGATTTCAATTTTTTCATTCTGCTTCCTATGTATTATTTTGTTACTATTTAACTTTGGGGTTGTATATGATACGTATCCGTCTTCCGTCGACGCCATTTTACTTTATCTGTTTTCGACACTCTATGAGATTGGTATTATGGGATTATGTTCTATTTTATGCATGGTGGATTTACCTTTTTTATTATTTGTTATATGTTAGATCATTTATCCGTTTCTAAATGTAATCGAGATTTCAAATCAATACATTGATTAAAGATGGATTTAAGAAGCGATATTTTAAATTATTTCGTTATCCGTTTAAAAAAAATGGTTACTAAAATAGTTATATTTAATGAATAAATATATTTTCTTACAATAAGCGTTTTATAGAAATAAGTGCACTCTAAATTAGGGTGTTACATTGTGAGATAAGTATTTCAGCTGGTATTACTCCCTCCGGTCCTTTATATAAGAAACAAATAACTAAATCGTCAAGACCAATAAAAATAGTTAAATTAGTTAGTTATAATTAATAATGTCATAAACTTTAATTTTATTCCAAAAGTACCCCTTAAATTGATTGGTTTAAGTAGTGGTTACATTAATGACACTCTACCTCCACCAATAAGTTTAACTTGTATGGTTAATAGACCAATAAATGCATGAGAAATGAATAGGTGTCTCATTAATGGATTTCACAAGATGAAGGGTAAAAAAGAAAACTAGCAATTAATACAGCTTAAGGTGGATTTATGTTTCTTATAATTAAGACCAAAAAAGAACACTCTTTTGTTTCTTATAAAAAGGACCGGAGGGAGTATTTGTTATTAGGTATATGATCAATCTCCTCTCACTATTCAGAAATTAGAACCTCACTTCACTTGTGATGTACATGTAAGTTACTTCCCTTTTCCCCCTCTTTGTTTAGCTCTTGCTTGGAGATATGTATTTATTGTGATTGTGATGAAATGAAACTGCTTATTTTTTTTATTGCTTGCAGCACTCCAATTGTCAATTACAGATGGTACAAAGGATCAAGCAAGCCGGTCAAACATGAGCAAATTGTTGGGTGATCCTTCCTTTGTATCTTCTATCCTTGCATCAATATGTCTAATATAAATTCCATGATTATTTGTTTTGTTCTTTTAACATAGTAGATTGATATGTTGTATTTTATGCAATAAGTGATAATTCATTGCTTTTGCAGCTTGACCAAAATGACCCTTGTGTCAAGGATTTGCCGGCAACCGTGCAATATCAATATGAGGTTAGTTTTTCTATGGAAAACCATATATTGGATTTGAAAGGAATTTTTTAGAAAATTTCAGCGCAAACATGGTTGGGTTTATTGTGATAAAAATATTAATTTCCCATTTTGCCTCTCTCTTTTGCTTTCCTAATCTATTTTTCCTGGAAAAAAAAAACTCACTTTTTTTTGCTTCTTTTTGTGGTTCTTGACACAGGTCAAACATTATATTTTTGTTAGGAATTTTTTAGAAAATTTCCGCACAAACATGGTTGGAGTACTTGGCCTTTGTTAACCTTGAACACCTTTCCCCTCTCTCTCCCCTCCTTTAATTGGATTTTTTTTCTCTATTTAGTAATAGTTGAGTTTGCTTGGTGTTATATTGCTAATATTTCAAATCCTTTGTGAAGTGTTTATGATGTTTGCCCATTGAATGGGTTTTGAGGACAGTAGTTGGCTTTGTTTTTTAATATGAAAATAAATGTTTTTCTTAGTAACATAATTTTAGAAATTGTCACTCGATTAGTAGTGATTGTTTGCTTTCTTTTTCTTTTTTAAATGTATTTTCAGGGTTAATATTGTGCCTTGAATTCCTGTAGCAAACAATTGCTGTAATAGTATATTATGATGTGCTTGTGTAGGCCTAAAGTATACATTTTTTTAATGGATCACGAGATTTCATTACTAAGATTAATTTGCTACCAAGCTTATGTTCTTTTTTTTTTTACTGCTATGCATTTATCACAGTCCCAGGCTTTTGGAAGTTCTAAAGGACTCAATTAAAGAAATGTACAATATTCCTTCATAGTCATGGACCACCACTTCGTAATTCGCATTCTAAGATGAATCTTAAGTTTCTTAGAACAAGTTGTTGCTGCTATACATGAGAATGACAAGAGGGTGTGAATATAAACTCAGGTTTTGGTGCTGAAGGCCCCAAACACTATTATATTGCTGACTTTTTCCTCATTGTATCTTCTTATTCCATACAATTAGTTGTTGAGCATGCAGTTGCAAATAACAAGGTTAGATATGATTAGAATTTGGCTTTATTAGACTATATATATGTTGTACAAGATAGGCCAAGACATTCTTTCAAGTAGATCATCACGGTTGATTTCTGTTTTCAGAACCATGGCTCTAGCACAATGATTAATAATTGTATTATGATAGATATCAATCACTTTATTGGAGATCCTTTGCAGCAAACTATATTCAAGTTGCATGGAGATAAAGCTTACAAAGGAAGCAGCTTTTCAATTTTGATTTCAGTTCTTATACTTGAAGTTTTGGTTTTTGATCCCTGTACTTTTATAATTTTTGGTTTTGGTTGTATTTTCATACACCTTGGGAGACAAGTTTCCAAATTCTGACTCTAACTGGGACCTGATCATTGCAAGTGATATCTTATTATGTAAGATTATTATTGTATACTATCTTGGTTAGCCATTTTTCCTATTTTTTAACTAAATATTAGTTCAATGTAACTAATGCAATGTATCCATTAAGGAATAGACTGCCATTGTTACTGGTTTGTGAACAAGTAAAACTACCAGTATTTCTTGCAAATTGAAATGTATAAAGTTACTAGAAGAATTAAAAAGCCAGATCTCATGTTCCATAGAAGAATTAAAAAAACCAGTAAAACTCGCATTCATCATAGTTGAGTTTTATATTTAGTCAAATTCCACAAATTAATTTTGTGTTTTAATATTATTTAGCAGTTGCTGAGATTAAGTATTCTATTCCTGTATGCAGAACTGCAATTGTAATAATAATTGAAGCACCATAGGTGAAATTCTTTCTCTTTTATGATGTGTGAATCATGATTAGCAATATATGTTTTTGTAGAGTATTTTAGTCTTTATGTGTTCTTTCTAACTAGGGGAAGTTATTATCTCTCTCAATGAATGCATTACCCCTAACTTTACCTGTGAATAGTTAGTATTTAAAAAAAGGTAAGTGTACAAGAGGAATTTGAAATTGATCTACCTATGTAATGATGAAATTTGAAATTACCAATTTCATCTGCTAATTCCCTTACCAATCATATTTACATATCATGTACATAGATAAATGGTTTTACTGTTATAGGAAGGACCAAGTGAATCTAAGAGGGAATGGGAAAAAGGAGGTGCAGTCTGCAGTGGATGCCATTCTAAAAGTTTCTGAAAAATGGTCGCAGAAGTTGTAAGCATGAAGAAGCTTACGAGAGAGAAAGAATAACTTTTGGGATAAATGATACAATTGTAAAGATGTAGAAGTATCTCAACTTTGCAGGCATTTAAACCAGATTTCAGAGCACATGGCCAAGAATGTTTTATATTAATTATAGTATGTTTTAGTGGCGAAAGCAGTATTAATAAAGCCAAAATGTTGAAACTCTGGGATATGGAAGTGCGTGGTGCGTCGAAATTATAAGAGGGGTGCGTTTTTTAGATTTATTGTGTTGGACTCGAGAGGAAAGCATGATGTAGTGGGTTTGGTGTGCATTATGGAGTGTATTGTCTTTAATTGTATGCTTGCTATGTAGTGTGCTGTTTCATGGAACATCAAGTTCGTGCTGCACAAAAATTATGGGGAATTAAAAACTATGGCAAATTATCATATAAATTCTAACCAATGATATATCAAAAGCATCATGATGCTCCCCACAAAGAGAGCAAGGCACTTTCAAAGGTACAAGAAGAACAAAATAGACTGCATATTAGAGCTTTTAAATATAAACATGATTACATGATTTAGATATATGTCATGTATTATAAATATGATAAGCAAATATGCAAGTATTCAAATCTCTCTCTTTCTCTCAATAAAAAGGAAAGAAATGACATGGAAGGTAAATATTGTATAATTAATTTAAATATATCATCATTAATTATTTAAATAATTAATAACAAAAATGTGTTATATATATATATATATATATATATATATATATATATATATATATATATATATATATATATAATTGTGTATATTAAATTTTAGAAAATTAAAAAAAACTTAGACATGTATACTTGAATAGTATAAATTTACTTATATTTTTAAATTATATATATTTTGTATACTTGATACATTTTAAAACGATGAAATATCAATTAATTTTGTAATTATATAAAATTTTGTAGATTTAAAATGAGGAAGATATGACTTGGAAAGTAAATATTGTATAATTAATTTAAATATATTAATAACAAAAATGTGTTTAATTTGATTTAATTTTAGAAAAATAATATCACATTTTTTAAAAGTAAAATCCTAATATATAGAAATAAGTGATTTTCCTAAAAAAAATGATTATTTTTTAAGAGTAAGTTAAATTAAGTATGGACAACTCACTTAAATATGACACATGAACAAGTTAGTTTTTTTTTTTTTTTTTCCTTTTTCCTACATGAGCAAGTATAGAATAACTAGATTTAAATTTTGTTTATGATGTTAAGAAAAAAGAAAAAAGCAAAATTAATGTTTATTCAAGTCATTCCAAACTTATTTACTTAATGAAGTTTGAATGACTTTTTTTGTTTTTTTAGAGATGAAATTTGATTGACTTAACTCTAAAATGTTAGTATTATCTAAATTTGAAACTGAGATAATTTAATATTATATTATTTTTCTTTAACGTATGTACTTTTTATGTGATTTAAGATATTTTATTTTAAAATTTCATTTCATTTTAATCTGTACTACTTTTTAAGTCATTTAATAAATTAATATGATCCAAATTATTAAATTTATCATATTAGTCACATTACGTAGCATTTATTTTCTATAATAAATTTATAAAATAACATTGAGACAAGAAGTAAATAATTAATAATATAAGTAATATTTTTAAAATTTTATTTTATCATTTTAATTTTTCCTATATTTTAAAAATAAAGACAAAAAGGTGAGTTAATTATATGTTGTAATTTCATGAGTGAAAAGCAAATCAAATTTAAAGATTTTAATTGTAATTAAGAAAATTAAAAAAATCAGCTACTAAAAGTATTACATACAAAAAAGGTATTCTAAAAATATAAATCTATTTTATCTTTCAAATTAAATTTTATTTTCTTTCATACTATTTTTTTTATATTTTAAAAATAAAAGATAAAAATGACCTACGCATCACGGGGTAAGAACACTAGAGACCATATAAGACGTGGTTTTGGATCGAAAAAGTAAAACTCTATCAAATTATTAGAAAATTATTATTATTATTATTATTATTATTATTATTATTATTATTATTATTATTATTATTATTACATTGTACATTATGACATAGATTGTAAAATATGAAAACTAACTTTTGTTTAATATAAAATAATAAATATTTGTTCTAAACAAGTATGACTTACTAACATCATATTTATTATAAAAAGTAAATTATTTAAATTAAAGTTGATATATAAACTCATAAAAAATATTTTTTTTGTAAAAGTAAAATATTTTTTAAACAACTTCACAACTAGAAATGGCAAGAATTCTCGTATTTGCGAGTACTCACCCGATCTTGTCCCAACTTTGACAAGAAATACATGCTTTAATCGGATACAGGCTGAGACTTGACATATTATTGTAATGGGTTGAGTTTATGTTATGAATCATTACATTTTATGACTTAATCAATTTAATTACATCTAAAGTTAGTTTTAAATTTAAAATTAGACAAAAAAAATGTACAAATATATTGTTATAAAGTAGTAACCATTTTCAGTGCATAGGGATGGGGACAAGGCAGGTATACCCAACCCCAAGCAAAGACGGGGATGGGTACAAAATTTTGTTGCCATCGAGAATCGAGGACTGGGACGGGGACAATGTTAGGGAGTAGGGACGAGGACAGGGAATGACATACCTGTCCCGCTCTGCTCCATTGTCATGCCTATTCACAACTATCACTTATACACTTTTTTTTGTTTTAAATAATTATATTTAATGATAATTGATAAGATTAAAATATACTTTTAGTCTTTTTATGTTATTTCTTAGTTTTAATTTTGTTTTCTAAATTTAAAAAAAAATAACTTTGATCCGTTCACATGTTTTTATTAGATCAATTTATCATATGACCTTGCCAAGTTGATGTTCCAAATCACAATTCTACAATTGCTCTTCAATATATCTATCATGAATGTATTTTAATATGTTAACCGTTTCAATTTTTTACTTCATAGTTTAGCCTTTCGTAAACACTATACTAGCAACATAAACAACATCTCTAACAACAATGACCTCATTGTTTACTTGTTTTAAATTGTGCGTAAACATGGATGTCATCCGTGCGGAAGCACGGGTAGCGTACTAATTGTGGCTGAAGCGGTGTCAGAGAGGGGGGAAAATAGAAAAAGATAAACAAGAAAAAGTGGGAGAAAGATAAAATTAAAAAAATATAAAAAATCAAAAAACCTCAGTCATCGATTTAAAATGACCCAAATCTAACGATGGAATATGACTTTTTTACGGTGGGAGACATGAAACACTCTCCTATCGTAGCGTCCGTCTACCTTTTATCAATGCCCATTATTTCTCTTTATAAGCTTTTCCCTTCTTAGTATATGGTATCACTTTTCATACCTATCATTTTCTAGTATTGGGTGTTCATGGATTAATTTTCGAACTACGTACGACTAGTAATTTGTGAACCACATTGGTAGAAATTATTCGTTGGATAATAATAGTCCTTTATATGATATAATGTCTCTAAAGTCTACTGAGCTGTTCTTCTTTCCTTTTTGGTTTGCCCTATAAGTCTAACTCTAATTAGCAATTAAGAAGATGTTAGGATCCATAGAATATTCAACGCGCGCGGAACCTTAATGGAAATGGTTTGGATATATATTGGAGACATTCAACACTTTCACTAAGCCAGGTACTAAACATTACTCTGGCGCGTCTGACTTTTAACTTTATAGGTAGAGAAATTGGAATTGCCATATAAATATATATATATATATATAGGACGTTCAGGAAAGCAATCAAACAACCAACCAAAAACTTGAATCTACCTTTCTTTAACACTCCTTCTTCTTTTATAATCGCTGCAGGTTTCCATTGTGCCAACAATTCATAAATAACTCGGTCATCAGTAACTTTGTGATCAATATATGGAGAGAACAAAGTCATCATCTCAACAGATTCAGCCTCCAACCTATGGAAAATTAGTCACTATTCTCAGCATCGACGGAGGTGGTATCCGGGGCATTATCCCCGCAACTATTCTTGCTTTCCTTGAAGCGCAACTTCAGGTACATATATGATATATCTAATTACATTAATGTCTCTCTGTCTAATTATATTGATGGCCTTTGATTTACCATATATATACGCAGTTTATTTGGTTTATTAAAAATAAGAGGCATCAAACCAAATTAATTTAAATATGTTTGAAGTAAAAGTGGATATTTAAAACCAAACATACAAACCACCAATTTTTTTTCTTTCTACCATCAGTTTCTTAAAAACAATTAAAAATAAAAACTGTGTGGAAAGAAAACATAAAGAATCAAGGATAATGTAGTGTGTTAACAAAAAACGATGTATATATAAATGCAGGAGTTGGACGGTGAGGATGCAAGGCTTGCAGACTATTTTGATGTGATTGCAGGAACAAGCACGGGTGGTCTTGTTACCGCCATGTTAACTGCTCCAAATCGTAATCGGCGTCCATTATTCGCCGCCAAGGATATCAAGCCCTTTTACTTTGATCATTGCCCAAAGATTTTCCCACAATACAGGTATATATAGTACTAGTAGTATATTCTTTTTTATCCAACAAAAAGAAATTTAACTAAAAAAACAGACAAGCATAGAGAAGTTACACCAAAGTCCACATATCCTCATCCCTTTCACAGCCTGATGCTAAATTACCAGTAAATTAATGACAAATTTTTGTGATATAAAATATTAAATATTTTAAATTGCTGAAATAGTATAAACATATACAATGATTTTTATGTTTTTAATATAATAAATATTTTTCTTTTTGATAAAATTCTCTATTTTTAACTTCTTATCATGTGTCATTCATTCACAACAAAAATCTTTTTATAATATATGTGCGATTACAAATTATATTTGTACATTGTGTTTGTACAAGCTTTTAAATAAGGAAGAGAGAGGAAAAGAGAAGAGAAGTATAGGATAAAATAACATCTTAATTAATAATTTTTTCTTCAAAGTTTTTAGTTTAAATGAAATTTTAACTAATAAGAGAAAGTATGTTAAAGAGTATGTTCACAACACTTATCTTCTTTATGAATTATATTTATGAGCTTAACCTGTACGAATTGAACACAGTGGCTTGTGGGGATCGGTAGGAAAATTGTTTCGACCATTAGGAGGACCAAAATACAATGGAAAATACCTTCAAGAAGTGGTGGGGGAGAAACTAGGGGAGACACGTTTGCATGAAACGCTAACCAATATTGTGATTCCCAACTTTGACATCAAGACATTGCAACCAATCATTTTCTCCTCTTATCAGATCAAGAGGTCTCCTTGCTTGGATGCTCGACTCTCAGACATATGTATCAGCACCTCTGCTGCACCTACTTATCTTCCAGCTTACCACTTCAAGAACAAAGATTCAGAAGGGAACATACACGAATTCAACCTTATTGATGGTGGTGTTTGTGCTAATAATCCGGTATTTACAAATAACTAATTAATTTTTAATATGTTATTTAGGCAATAAATATTCTAATTTTAGCTAGTCTTTGTTTAAATTACTTTCTTCATTCTAAAATGACTGATATTTTCAATTTTCAATAAAACATTAACTTTTATTCCCAAATTATTCCAAATAAATTATATCAATCTAATAATTTTAAGTATTGTACCGATTAATTTTTCAACCATCATTATTAATCACTCAATAGTTACAAGTAATACATTTATTAAAAGTAAGGATACAAAGTTGTTTCAATAAGTAAAATATTTATTATCGTTCTTAATATATGTAAAATAACCTCTCTTTTTTTTTACATCATATGTAAATTAACCTTAAACGTTAGTAATTTTGGAATAGAGAAAGTATATTTTTTAAAATTTTATATTCAATAAAAACAAAATATTTTTAGTTTCTAATATGAAAGACTAAAACTGCATGACTTTAATAATTTATAAGGATTAAAAAAATAGATAAAATTTAAGTAAAAAAGCATCATATATATTTTTATCTCTATTAAGACCTTTATTTAAACTAGTATTTAGTACGTATTGGAAACATCACTAATTATTGTTTTTGGGCCTCAATGATCCAGAGTTTAGTGGCCATGAATCAAGTAACCAAGCAGATCATTGATGAAAATCCTGACTTCTTTTCCATCAAGCCATTGGAATATGGTCTTTTCCTGATAATCTCTTTAGGCAATGGAACCCTTAAAAATGAACAGAAATTCAATGCGCAAATGGCAGCAAAATGGGGTCTATTGGATTGGTTAACCCACAGAGGTTCTAATCCCTTGATCGATGTGTTTACTCAATCCAGTGCGGATATGGTTGACTTACATATTGCTACCGTCACTCGAGCACGTCGTTCAGAAAATAATTACCTCCGAATACAGGTATAGCTCTAATCTTTCTCCTTTGCGCTTCTTTAGAAATTTATTTCTATATTATCAATTAAAATATTCAATTTGAAGATGAAAGCATTATTCTTCTCACTCTTTTAGTTAAGTATTTTTAATATTTTTTTTCTTTCTCTACTCCTCGCAAGCTGATCAGCGCACATGTTGTCTTCGCGATAAACATGTTGGAATGACAACTCCCAATCATAACTCTGAAATGGTTGGATGCTTCTAAGTTCTAACTAGATAACTATAAGAATGAAAATGACTATCATCACTGAGAATTTAAAATATAATTTATATATGAAAAAATATTTACTTATTATAAATTTTAATTATAATATAATTTATATATTTAAAATTTTTATTTGTTATAAACTTTAATCCTCTTTTTATAAATCAGAATGTCTATTTGAATAAGAGCTTTTTTAATGAGTTTTTTTTTAATTTTTTTATTGAGAAGATTTTTAGAATTTTTTCTCAATATCTTGTGTCTTTCAATTTATCCTTTTATTTTAATTTCTAAATTAAATTTTTTTTTTAAAAAAAATTATCAATGATTAAAAGTAGTCTTGCATCACAATATAAATTATTTATCATAAATCTAAAATATAATTTAGATGTTCAAAAATATTTATTTATTATGAATTTTTATTATAATATAATTTATATATTTAAAAATATTTTTTTCCTGATTGGGCACACCTTGTGCTCATTCAGGGATATTAATAAAAAAAAATCTAAGAAAAAAATATTTATTTTTTTACAAATTTTAGTTATATAAAATAAACATTTATACATTTCAGAAGCTAAAATATTAGTATTATATAACTATAAATTTTCATCCTATGGAATGTAAGTTAAAATACTAGTTATTTATGCTAAATACGAATGATGTCAAGAGAAATAAATATATAAACGAGCAAATTTAAATTAATTACAAGAGTTTAATTTTCATAAACTAGTAATATAAATATTTTATACTGTCAATTAATTTAAAATTATCCTAAATATGTCTTTTAAAATAGTTAATATTAAAGTCAACAAATTTATAATTATCAATATGTGCATATTCTAATTAAATTCTAATTATAATTAAACTAATCATTTTTTGAAGAGAGTGTTATTTAATAGTGTGAACACATTTTAAAGAAGTTGACCTAAAAAAAATATAAATACACGAGAATACTGAATACATGAATGGTAAAAATGTAAAATAATAATAAAAGAAAAGGTTAACTACGTTGATCGTACAATATTTAATTAAGCTTTTCGCGTAAATGAAGATTTTATTTTGGGGGAAATTCAATCAACATTTTTCTTTTTGGGAAATTCAATCAACATGCAGGATGATACACTCACGGGTACAGACTCTTCGGTTGATATTGCCACCAAAACGAATTTGGAAAAACTTAGCCAAATTGGTGAGAGGTTGTTGAAGAAACCAGTATCTAAGATCAATTTGGAGAATGGTATGTTTGAGCCGTTGGGAAATGGGGAGACTAATGAAGATGCTCTCAGAAGGTAAGATTAAAGGCTGCATAATGTTCATTATAATTAATGGGTTATTCAATTATTATTATTATGCCTAATGTAATTCAGTTATTTATTATTATTATTTTTTTAATAAAATCGCTAAATTATCAAAAACTAAAAATGTATTTAAACCTAAATTAGACAATCCCGTAAAATTATACAAATTCTTCCGACTTTTTTTTTTTTATCAAAGATCTTTTTTTTTTTTTATCAAAGATCTGTGGTTGTGGAACCTATTCACAGTGTTAAAAGCAAGGTAACGTTGATGCTTTTCTGTTTATTAATCATCCACAAACTATGGTGCTGGGTCAGGAAACACGACAGACAATTTCGAACCTTAGCCATCTGAATAAACTGTATCTATCGAAATCGAAGTAAGTTTTGTGCAAATTCCATTCTTGTTACTTTCTGGCTTTTCTGTCTCTGTTTCTAACAGGGACATTGCGGTCTCTGTTTCTTTTGACCGGAAATGTTTCATAATTTCCGTGGCACTTTTGACATGTTAACAGAAATTGCGTACGTTTACTATGATTTTTTGCTTCATAATGTGTCAACTAAAAATAGAGGACCGAGCAGCATGGTACAGTTGGACAAGCCACTATGATTCTTTCTATATTAAACTGGGGAGAAAGTTGAAGCACGGATAGCATTAATAAACTAATAAAGCACAAAGCCTACATATTAATTCATTTTTCATTTATAGAAAATACAACACTACCAGGTAACAGTAACTATAAACAGGGAAGCAAAACAAGTTTTATGGATTTCCAACAGTGAAATAAATCCTAACCTCTGTTCAATTTGATTATTATGCATCCACACACAAGACAAGACAATGATAGTAAACATTTAGTGTTGATTGATGAAATCAGCGATGCGTTTAATCAAACTCTTGGCTTTGTGGCAAGCGGGGTTGAAGATGTGAAATACGTGATCCTCCCCTGGAGTCTCGTAGAACTCAGCAGTTCCTTTCCAGCCACTGTTGGTCAACATTTTGTGATAGAGCTTCCCCCTTTCCCTCAGTATGTCTTTCTCCGCAACAGTAACAAGCACCTTCTCGCAAGCCACGCCTTGAAGACCCGGAGCCTCCTCTACAAAGGGGTTAATCAGAGGGTCATCATTCCCTTTATCCGAAGGACACACAAAATCCCACCACTTGTCCACCATCTTCTTCCTCTCCGGATCACTAATCTCTACTCCAATTGCTTCCTTTCCCCAGAAATAAGGGTTCACCATGATAAGACCCGCCACCTTGAAATCCAAATCATTTGCTGTTGGAACATTATTCAACTTTAAGGCCATGTAGTGTCCCATGTTGGCACCTGCGCTGTCCCCTGCTAGGAACACTCTCCCAAAGTCAACGTTGTCCCTGATCCAATCTTCATGGTCTTTGGCATGAGAAGCGGCCCACTGGATCGCAGCCCAAGAGTCTTGGTACGCGGATGGAAGAGGGTGCTCTGGTGCGAGCCTGTAATTGACGGAGAGAGCGACAACGTTGGACTCGGCCACCAGATTGTTGAGGGAGTTGTGGTAAAGAGGGTCGGAGGCCGAAGAGATGCAGAAGGCGCCACCGTGCAAGTAGATAACTAAAGGAAGCTTCGCGTTTTGGGGGGTGGAGTTGGGACGGTAGAGCCTGGCTGTGACGCCGGTTTCGGGGATGATGAGGATGTCTTTGGAGACAACGTTGGTGTCGGAATCGAAGCCCGCAGGAACAACTTGGGTGCCGGCTATTCTCTCGACGGTTCCGTCTTTGTGCACTCGAAGGTAAGGAGGAACATCCACGGAGATGTCCATGTGGGGCTTGCTAAACAGAGAGTGCGTGTATTGGTAAATAAGGAAAGGGACTTTGGCTCTCTCTGCACTCTGCAGTGTACACTCGGCACAAGACAACAACACTTTCATGTTTAATATATACAGTGCACGTTACATTGTCTTCCCTTGTTGATGACACATGAGTGGTACAAGTCAGTATTCGCGCCGCCCCCAATAGATAATTCAGGAGTTGAGCTCAATTTTTAACTTCTTCTAGAAAAAGAAAAAACGTAAAATATATTTTTTCTGAATTATATTTTATTTCTCTAAATATCATAATTATGTAACTTTTGCTTTTTAGACCAATTAAAATGAATGATTTTAATTAATCATATAAAGAGTGTTAGATAGAATATTATTAGCATTGTACGCGGATGTATGCATAAATTGTGACAAGAACTTTTATAATAAACTGTGTCCAGCTTAATATTTTTCTTAGGGTGAATAGTGCAGATGGTTTTACGATTTCAACTTAAGATTTGGTTTTCTTTGTCTTCAAATCTCAAATAGTAGGTGTCTATTAAATGTGATGTGGATTGCTGGTTGCTTTCAATGCATCACACAATAAATCTTTTTATATTTGTATTAAGATTTAAATATATTTTTAGTCTTTATAATTTAGTATTTTTTTTATTTTTTGTTTTTGTAATTTTTTTTGTTTTAGTTCTTGCAAATTATGTTTGTTTTATTTTTCGTCTTTAAAACGGTTTAGATATCATTTTTTTTACTGTTCAAAGTATTTTTTCACTGTTCAAAGTGTTATCTAAACCGTTTTAAGAACGAAAAATAAAATAAACATAATTTATAAGAACTAAAACAAAAAAAAATTCTAATGATGAAAAATAAAAAAAAAATACCAAATTATAAAAACTAAAAAGGTATTTAAGTCTTGTATTAATAACGTTATAGCATCAAATACTATTTTCTTATTTATCTTTTTAATATTTTATAAAAATGCAAAATAAAAATATATATTTAATATCCTAAAATAAATCAACATCTATTCTCATGAAGTAACAAAGAGGGTTTTTTAACTTGTTCCGTGTGGAGTATAACTAAAGTGGGCATTTGCAAAATAGGATGTGATTGTCAACTCTAATTATTATTAAATTCAAAACAACATTTATTCAAATCATTTAAATAATTAATTAGAAACAAAGAACAGAGTGTATTGCATGATTGATT
The DNA here is from genome assembly GCA_026413185.1 of Pueraria montana var. lobata. Lineage (NCBI taxonomy): Eukaryota > Viridiplantae > Streptophyta > Magnoliopsida > Fabales > Fabaceae > Pueraria > Pueraria montana. The sequence goes on from CM048652.1 coordinate 6,586,194, forward strand.
ATACATAGGCATTATTGAAGCTATAAAAGTTAGGACATAGACATACCTCTTGAAGTTTAATGAAAAATTAATTTGATATCTCTTTATTTTATTCACATTACTTTAACTTTCTTTAATATATATAACTACGAAATATATTAGGAAAAAATTAAATTAATGAGAAGAATATACAATATTATACTATTATATAAATTAAAAGAAATTTGTGTATGAAAAAAAAATATCAAACAAATTTTATTTAACTTCAGGAGACAAGAATATAATTTATCCTAAAAACTATTAGAATGATTGATTAGGCATGCTTGATTTGTTTATTTGTTTAATGAATGGAATCGTAGCCCCTCTTCTGTACTCTTCTTATTCGCCAGAAGGTAGGCCCATCTTGATCCATGGGCCCATACAAAAATGTGAACCTTTTCCTTTCTGACTTTTGAGTTTTGACCTTTCGAGCTGTCTGAGTAGGGATGGTAATGGGTAGGGTCTGCGTAGGGTCCTATAGTATCCGTTCTTATACCCGTGTTTAAAAAAAATACCCGTACCCGGCCCCATATCCGCGCGGGTAGCAACTTTAATCTTCATCCCCGTACCCGCTGGGTACCTATATACTCATACCTGCACCCGCTACCCGCACTTTACTTATGTATGAAGTTCATAAATCAATAAAAAATAGACTTAAATATAATTTTGGTCCCCCTATTTTGCACAATCCATAATTTTAGTCATCCTATTTTAAAATAGAGACATTTAGTCCTCCTATTTTGCACATTCAGCAATCTTGGTCCCTATATAGAGACATTTAGTCCCTCAATTTTGTAAAATCCGTAATTTTGGTCCTTTCATCAAATCGAAAGCACTAACAGTTAAGAGATTAACATTGACCTTGACGTGACCCAAATATAGTGATGTGACACGAGATTATTTATTTATTTTTTAATTATTTTAAATACTGAGAAATAATTATTTGTTTATCTACGCCACTAAAGCACATATTACGTTAATTTTAATGGTTGGGATAATCGTGAGTCCTAAAATAGAAATCACAAGTCTTAATCATTTATTTTAAACTAGTTCTACATTGTTGAAGTACATGGCACATCGTAGTCAAATAAATGATATTACTTTTTTTTAAAATATATTTTTCATCAATTATTCTACTCAATATTTAAAATAATTAAAAACTAAATAAATAATCTCATGTCACGTCACTATATTTGGATCACGTTAAGGTTAATGTTAATCTCTTAACGGTCAACGCTTTCAATTTGATGGAAGGACCAAAATTACATATTTTACAAAATTGGGAGACTAAACGTCTCTATTTTAAAATATGGAGACCAAAATTGCAGATTGTGCAAAATAGATGATCCAAAATTGCATTTAAGCTATAAAAATATCAATTAAAAAATTATTACAAATAAATTGAAAATTCATGCTTAAATAATTCAAACTTAACATTAAAAGCATCCACAAATAATATTAAAAATATAAAATTATTGTAAGTTATAACATAAATCTTTTACTATTAGTGTTAGTTTATGAAAAATATAAAATTATTTTTTTTTACAGAAAAGTATATATATAACATAATTATTTATTTAAGTTATTTTAATTATATATATATATGGTAGGTGCGGTGCAGGGCGGGGCGGGGCGGGTACTATAGTACCCGTACCCGTACCCGCACTCACAAAAATTACGGATAAATATTCGGCCCTGACCCCATCCCCAATAAGTGGGTATTTACCCGATCCGCTTACGGATATTTTTGCGGGTGGTCCGGGTACACTTTGTCATCCTGACGAAATAAGCGACAAAGATATTTGATGCATTTTCTATAGCCTCGTGATTCATGAATCTGGTTATAGTTACATTAATTAATTCATTATTGCATACCCACACCTAACAATGACAGCATATTAAAGAGTGGAAACAAAAAAAATTGAAAAGAAAAAAAACGAAACAAGGATATATTAGCATTATTTAAAGACTAAAATACTTTGGTATTTTTATTTTGTCTAATTCACAATTTTAGTCCTATATTTTAAAATAAAAATATTTAGTCTTCCAATTTTAAAAAATTCACAATTTTGGTCTAATATTTAATTTTGCTTATATTTATTTTTTATTTCTTACCTTTTAATTAATTAAATCATTTTTTCATAATACCTTAAATGAATATGTTAAAACTAGAATTCAATTATACAAAAATAAAAGAAATAAAACATATGAAAATTTGACCAAAATTACGAATATGTAAAAACTGAGGGACGTGTCTTTATTTTAAAATGGGAATCAAAATTGCGAATTGAATCAAATAGGGAGATCAAAGTTGTATTTTAACCATTTACGTACCAAGAAATTAATTGAAGGTACTATTTGCTTGATTCAGTTGATAGAATGATTAAAGAAATAGTTCGTGTCTAAATTTGTGAGGTCGGTCTCACCTTTTAATGCAGAACCGCAACACAATGTTCTTCGTATTTTTGTCGACAATTTCAGTTATAGCGAAGCTCAGAAAACTAATAACTACTAGTATCATGTGTTATGGAATAATAATATATTAGCGTTCTTTATTTTAAATGTTTATAACTATAAAAACCATATAAAAGAAGCTTATGCTTCCGCCTTCCGATATTCATTACTCTTTGACTGTTACAGTTCCTGAAAAGAAAGATAAAATAAAGTAATACAGTAGTATATATCTAACTTATCCAAGTAAAAATAAAATAGGTTAAAAACCTCATAAAAGATAATCAGTGTAATTAATCATATACTTGAATATGGTTGATACAATTTTTTAATTACACCAATCATGTTCTATGAAGTTGTTTAACCTATATATTTTTACCTAAGATAAGTTAAACAATCGGATAAAGTAACATATAACAGGTGGACAATTAAATTGATGGTTTCTTAGTAATTGGTTGCAATTTACGTGACAACCATGACTCAGAAGGTGACTTGGGCAATGGTGGAAGCAACACAGCTCTGCGGCACAGACCAAAAGGCCATCCCTCGCAGTGACAAAACTCCTGAATCACTGAGCGCCTCCAATATTTGGACAAGTCAAGCTCGTTCAAGCTCGAACATCGTGAAAGGTTTGTCTTCACAGAATAGAACGCTTCCCCACTTGGCGAACTTGAACAGCGTGAGAAACAACTTTTAACAGACAAAAACTCTTCATCACCCAGCTCCACCCTTTCTTGTTGTGGTGCCACTGCCTCAGTGAAATAAAGTTCTTTCGTTGCAGGAGAGTATACCCAAGAAAAGCTGTGTCTCAAGACACTTGCCTTGTGCTTCTGTTTCTCCATGGTTCGGCTTATCACTGCTGAGATAAACAACTGGGGAAGCAGATCATAAAACAATTTGATTGAGTAGTGAGGTGAATTTAGTTTCACGTTGAAATACCAGTTAACCTGATTTCAGATAAATATTCATATGTTTCATCGAAAGAATTGATTTTCAATTGAAATAATTTTATACAGCTTTGGCTTTGAATTGAAAATTTAATACTAATTTCCTTTTAGAAAAAAAAAACTTTTAAATATAAATAACTTTAATTACGCTAAAAAACAACTATAATTACAATAAATTTAAAAAAATCAATTTCATTTAAAATCGATTTTATAAACACTTGCTAATAGAGATACTTACTTCTTGTTCCTCATCAAAATCGCTCACTGGGTACTCATCCTCAAAACTTGAAGTTGAAAGCCGTGCCGCAAAAGTTTGGCAACGGGAAATTACTTCCTTAAGAGTTGCCACAAGGTATTTGCATCTCTTGGGATGGTTTGGTGGCTCTTCATGGTAGAACACACCCATGTGCAAATTAATTCATCAATTTGTCAGATGGGAGCACATTTATATATACATGGAACCATCAATTTTCTAGATTTGATGTTCGAATTGACCTGCTTCGTTGATAATGGCCCAGCAGCGTACTGGGAGCACTAAAAAGTTTTCTGTTCTTTAAGGTAAAGACAAAGTTAAAATGGCCTAAAGACATTTTAACTAATGGCTACAATATTCAATTTAGGATTCAAATGTTTATTTGACAAGGGTTAAATAATTTGGTTGGGAAATTTTGATGTGCACCAGGAATAATGGCATCAGGTCAATAAGAACGTGGCATGTGACGTCTTTGTTTTTGGGCGTGTTATGCCTGTGGTACACATAAGAAATGTCTCCACCAGGTAACCTTCAACGATTTGTTTATTTCTGAGCCTAGAGATAGTGCTTAATGAGTGTTACACTTTAAGTTAAAGTCATCGTTAACGGGACGTGCTACCGAATAAATACTGTTATTTGATAAATCCGATTGGATTGGTTACCCTTCAATTGAAGTTATATCGGGAAAAAAAAAACGCAGAAAGGGACAAGAGCTTAGGAACATGTTAGGCTAAATAATCCTTATGGTATGCCTTGAAATTGACTCACATTCACATGGTATAAAGATGTTAATAAAAATAAAAATGCCTTAAAAAATGTTAATTAAAAAAAAAAAAAAGGATTTCGAGTAAAAGAAAAGAGAAAGTAAAATTATGTCAAGAATTTGGTTCATTGCCTTGCACAAAAAACTAATAAGGGATCGGATTCACATGCACGGATTTATTTTTTTATTTTTTTTAACGATCATGCACATGTAAATTTTCGAAGACCAAGTTAAATTATTCAAAGTGTGTTGAGCTGAACTCTATTCAGTATTCAACCTAGCCTGCCTAGATGGTTTGGCGCAGTTTGAAACTCAATTTATAGAGTAAAACTTTCTGGACCTCCAAATTTTGCTTCTGGCACCTCCAAACTTTATCAAGTAAATTTTACGTTATGGATTAGACATTCCCTAATATAATGGGGTGCCATGGAGGTGTAGGAAGCAACACTCCAAAAAAAAGGAAGCAACTCTGCCTATCAAAAAAAAAAAAAAGGAAGCAACACTCCAATTTATATCAAAGCGTGAATATGGGCCACAGAGGATACAGTTTCCCTCGTTTGGTTGCTGGTTTCTTCCATGAGTTTTTGCCACAAGAAGTTAACTTAAAACCAATCAAGTTTTAAGAAGAAATAAAAATAATTTGATTTTAAAATCAGAAAAATTATGGGATAAGTTGTGACTTGGTATACCAGTTTCACTTGGTCAAACCTTATCTTTTATAAATAAATCACTTCTCTCTTTTTTCTTAATGCACTCTTATTGAAGCATGCAGTCCTTCCCGATAATTATGCGTAGGGTGCGTAATTGGGGGTCTCGCCATTTAAAATACCTCTTCTTTTATGCGTTATGCTTGGCAAATATTAAAAGTAGAGTAAAAAGGTGAGATAAGCCAAAACTCATGTTTGACAGTAGATGTTAGTCAAGACTCTAGAATAGCAATAATGGCTCTTGAACAATTAAGCCTAAGCAGCGTAAGTTGCAAACTAAACCTAAGTAGAAAAAAGTAATACTCCGGCTGTTTAAGGACCACATTTAACTCCGGCTGTTTAAACACGACAATTTTGTAGCCCAATCCTAACGCATTTTGACGGTTCTAGCCACAGTGGTGGTATAAATATAGATATATAAATGACTTTAATGAAAAGTGTAACCAGTTATTAATTACCTATTCTGCTTGGTAGTATTTTAATCTCAAGTGGAAAATCTCGAGGATCGAGTTGACAAAATAAACTGGGTAATATATAACTAGGCTTAATTGTAAATTTTACTCCTAATTTTTTATTTTTTAGCGAATTTTACCCCAATAAATTAATTTGACGCATTTTACCCCTAACTTTTAAAAAACTTGCAAATTTTATCTTTCACTGTTTTGCTGACGTAGAAAGCTAAAATAATTGCACTTTTTACATTTTGGCAAATTTTATCCTAACTTTTTCACTTTTTTGCAAATTTTACCCCAATTTTTTACTTTTTGATAAATTTTACCCTACATTTTACACTTATGTCAACATGCCACATCAACACAACAATAGAAGGTAAAATTTGCAAGTTTTTTAAAAAATTGAGAATAAAATGTGCCAAATTAATTTGTTGGAGATAAAATTTGTCAAAAAATAAAAAATTGGGAGGAAAAAATATAATCAAGCCTATATAACTACTCCGTGTGATATACATATAGTACATTTTTATTATACACGTATAAATGTAAGTATGATTATGATGGATAAAGAGAAGCGGACAGAGAAGATTGATGATCATCATCAACATCACGAACAAGAATGATACTATGAGTAGGATTCTAAGTCCCACCGATACAATGAATTATGTTATCAGATAGCTTACAACAAAACAACTTCCTCATCAGTTAAAAAGTCACCTTTCCTCAAGTGTTAGACCCGACCTTGGTGGAAAATCCTTGGCACTGAGGTGAGTCTGTCAAAAACCGCATTTTGACCAAAACCAAGTCCTAAATGACCATTGGGAAAATTCTTTGCTCCCCAGTTCATTTCTTTTACACAAAAAACATGTTGAAGAACAATGGTATATAATCCACGAGCATGCAAATTAAGACTTTGCTGAGCTAGCTTTGCGCTCTTGTGTAGTCTACAAGGTAGCTCTGGTTGATCTCGTTACATTTGGTATTTGGTTATTTGACTCATGAACTAGTAACTCCAGAGACCCATGGAACGATCACTGGTGCAGAAGGATGTGAATTTCGATATGATTCAGGATACTTATCCTTAAAATTTATTCGAGGTTTCTCAGCCTGGATTCAAAATATCAATTAGAGTATATTAGCCAGGGGGAGGAAAAATAAATGATCACAAGATGAAAATTTTCAAACCAGACAAAATATAAAACTCAATAGTATTTTCTCAGACCAGAGAGAATAAAAGTATCAAAAGCTATTATACAAGTACATAGAGAAGAGGCAAACTAGTGAATCGTGAGTTAGAGCTTACATATTTCAGCCAACATTCCTGATGTTTGTGCTGGTAGATATCTGGAGAATGACACCCAAACTCAGATGGGCAATAAACCCAAATATTGCATTTCTTTTCCCCTTCTTTGGCATGTTTTGCATGGTCCAAACAAGCCTGACAGCAATCAGCTGCACTATCTTTGTGGAAGGTAAGACCCCATCTTACTGCAGCACCATCATAATCTGTGTGCAGTTCAGCATGGCACTCAGGTGAAAGGGGCCTGCCAGGAAGAACCTCCTCCTCTGGAGAGAATGTAGACTTGGTAAGTCCAAAGAATAAATTTCTGCAAGAAATAAATATATATGCACACTACTTCCAGATTCTATCATGCCATTGTTAACTGGTTCCTGGAAACCACTCAAGTGATGAATTTTCTACAAACCAATATTGCAGGTAGTGCATAAGGGGAAGACTATAATATAAAAAATAAAAAAAAGAAAGAAAAAAAAGGATATTATGACTGAAGAAACTGAAATTACCAAACTCCTCAGCATCCTCAGGTTTGTCATCATGTTCTACATTAGAAACCTGAGCAGGTATCCAGAGGCCAATCTCTTCACAGAGCGCAGCCCAATCAGACTCCAAAGCTCTTACTAGCATACCTAGGAAGTTGAAATAACATCATGTACAAGATGTCAAAAATTTGTAAAGCATCAATGACCAGTTTGCAAAGAGCATTATCTGAAAGCGTCACATAATATGTCACAGACACAACAGAAAATCAATGTTCATACCAGCTTCTTCATGGGGGATGGTTGAGTTGGAAGTCCCCTTCACAAGAGCTGACTTGACCTCTTCCAGTTTTTCCTTGCGCCAACTCTCAACTACTTCTGTATTTTTGAAAATTTAATATCACCAAAATGAGCAGAATGACTTGTATTACAGACAAGTTAGGAATACTTCCAAATTCTTTAAATTTTTCATTTAAATAACACCACCAAATTTTTTGTCTAAAATAGTGTAGCTTATAGTAATTCATTAAACAAGGGGACTAGACTCCTCATTCTTGCCCCCCCCCCCCCCCCCCTGCGGCTACATTAATGACTGACTGATTATGCAGTGCAATATGAATCTTCACTACAATGGTCATGCTATGTTACTGTACGAGTCACCATTATCTAAGCTATGCCTTAAGATGGAAAGTTTGTCCCTCCCCCTCCTCGGGTGAGAAAAGGAATATACCAAACATCATACACCCCGATGCAATCAAGACATTTTCAGCCGTTGATTTGTATCCCAAACAATGTAAGCCCCCTTTACATTTAACATCAAATCAGACAAACTGGTGGTCTCTATCTCTCCATGATTCAGGATGACAAATGACATATTTGAAATACAATTAAGTTGTGTGATATTGTGATGTAATATGTTCAAAGATTTTACCAATTAAATACAAACAAATGTTAAGTAATTTACTTGGTCTCTCTCTTTAGATATAGATATGATGAGCATTTCATACTTTCAATTTAATTGACTGAAAACTCGGTCAATGTCTGCACTTCTCACTCAATACACACACACATACACACAGAGATCAATTAAGTCAAAGTCATTCTTATCCCCTTCAATAACTTTCTACTGGATAAATTTATCCCAAAACCTGCCCTTGGATTGAAAGTTTCTATCATATAGAACATATCAACAAATCTTAAATTAATTCAAAATTATTTGATACCTCATTAGCATGCACCAAAATTAATGTAACATTTACTTTCAAAATATATAAAATAAGAACTGTATAATTATATTCTTAGTGTTGCCTAATTTTTAAAAGATTGGCACAAACAAGTAAGGCGACTAAATACAGTTATGATTTATCAGTTGGATTGGCAAAAATCATATTCTACATATGTTAGTAAGTTATAGAAGGATGTAAGAGTGTTAAGTCTAAGCTAAAATTAACTGCAACATTTTTCATGTTCCTTCCTTATTGTCTCTAAAGTTATAATAGAATCTGCCATTCTCATTGATTAACATAAGAAACAATTACTATATGACGTTTAAGGTTTTGGTACAGGTATTAAGGAATGCAATTAATTTGTTGAATTTCCTAGAAAACATTAAGTAACTTTCTAATATACCCTTTATCTCTCTAATTAATTACTTATAGTTCACTACTCCCACTAAGTATTGATTAAGGATAGTCTTGGAAAAAGATATTTAATGCAGCATTGGTTTTGTAAAACAACATATATTTTGGAACAAATTTTTTTCTCTAAAACATCATATAATCTGGAACGGAGGGAGTATAATTTAGCAAAGGACTTATACCTGTTGCAAAAGAGAGATGCGTCGTGATAAGAACCTCACACTAGAATCCCATACTTCCAATGTGGGACTCAACCCTCATACCTTACAATTGGATCCTAACACATTATATGGACTGATCCAGATTAATATGAGAAAACAGCAAGAACTTAAATGCAATTCCTTATCATCAAACTCTTAATCAGGAATAAAAGGTGAGACACAGGTACACAGCTATAAAACCAGCAGTTGGTGCACTTTGTGATAGTAATGAGGTGAGCACCCCCGACACTCGCAATTGGTTGCAAAACTAAAAATTATGGTAAGGTGGGGAAAGTGCATTTTTATTACTGAAAAGCCAAATGCCAGAGTAACAATGCAAACCATATCTTATGTCAGCTTAGCTTGAATGTAAACACAATATTCAATAACTAGTGTTATCAATACACAAGATGCTTAACAACGTTCACAGAAATTCTTATCAGCAAAAATCACAGTGATACACTCACCTCGTTCCTTAGCAATATCTGTGCTACTGGAATTCAAGCTCCTTAGTCTCTGCAAGATCTCATCAATTATGTTCTGTTTCAAATGCTGGGGCAACTGAATCGCCACAGTTTCACTCGAAAAATCCTCTTCTAAAGCCTTCACCTATTTGCCCAACGGTTACAGAACATTAAATTCAGCAAGTGACTAATGGAAGCAGATACAACACAAATGGTTCACACTTATTAGTTCTTACCCACTTAATTAACTCCACAGGTTTAAATTCCCTGCGGATTTGGATTGATTCTTCCATTTTCCGAATCTGATCTGGGTTATACAGCGCAACTGGAAAACACAAATAAAAGGGAAATCTCATGCTTTTGATTACATAAAGAGGAAATTGATTGAAGTTAGTCACTTACCGTTGCGGGAAACGTTACCGGAGTAGATATAGAGAGAAGCATAAAGAGAGCGAAGAACGTAGAGAGCAACGGCAATGTTGAAGAAGCAAACTAAGAGAGTGGTTTTCTTGTAGGAACAAACCCACTTCCCTCTCGCCATGTTCCTCTCTCCCTCTCTTCTTCATCCCACCATTGCACGCTTCCTCTTTTGTTTAGAAAAGCCTGCTACTACTACTTTAATCTAATCTGAGATCGAAGAATCGAAGCAAACCTCGAGTGACAAGCTTGCGCAACCAATTTTATTTATTTATTATTTTAGCTTTTGGATTGTGTAGTTTTCGGCGGTGATCACCCTAAAGCTAAGCCTAAGGTGGAGTGTCTGGAGAAATAGAACCTGGGTTCGTTCTATCGTACGCTTTTTGTCTGAGGTGGTTGGGTGAGGTGGGAATTAGACGGAACACCTAATCATTTCGGTGATTCCACGATTATTGATGGTGGTGACGCTAAACTGCGCACCATATTTGAGACTAACGTGCGCCCCTATTTTCAATTTTTTTTTTATCACTTGGTAGGGAAATCAAATTTAAATGAAAATAAAAAATCATATAGTTTTTGAATGACTGATAATATATACACACCTCAATATATATATCATACAGTTCATCAATATTTATTATTTTTCCCTATCTCTTTCTTTGTAATATATCATATAACTTATCACACTTACATTTTTCTTTTTTATCTCTATTTTATTCCATGAGTGTGCGGAGAATAACAAAAGGGTTTTAATTGCTCTTAAATACTAAAATTGAAAAGGTTTTAATTGCCTCAAATTGGAAGAGTTTAATTTAAAATATTTTTGGCATTTATTAGATAAGATTTTTTTGGTGTTGAAAATATTTTCTTAATGTTGAGAAATTTATGTTAGTAACATTATCGCCTTTTTTTTCTTATTTCTATTGTTTTGAGCGCACTAATAAAAATGAAAGGGTGTTAATTTTAAATATTTTTAGAATTTTTTATATAAGATTTTTTTATTATCTGTGTGTATGTGGTAATAGACAATATTTTTTCATATTGAAAAGATTTTCTTATATTGGTGAGATTTCTTAACAATGAGAAATTATGTTTATAACGTATCCAGCTTTTTCCCACTTCCAATAGCATTAGAATTCTAAGCGCGCTCCTACACGTATTCATGGTCACCAAATTATAAAACTCAAGGTAACCTGTGAGTTTTACACATATATCACAAAATCCTTCTCCTGTACTCTTCTAAACCTGTTCTTTGTTAAATTCTTGCTTCTAACATTTCTTACTCCACAAAATTTATTTCCTTGTTTTCCAACACCAATTTTGTAGCCTAGTAGCATAGTTATAAAAATCGGACCGGACTCGCCGGTCGGACCGGTTCGACCGAGAACCGGCGGCCTGACCGGTTCGGTTCGGCTATCGGACCGGATATGTCATCGACCCGGATCGACCCGGTTTGACCCGGCCGGGTTTGGTAGAAAACCGATGACCCAGACCCGGTTGACCCGGGGTTGAACCGGTTCTGCTAAGTTTTTTTTTTTGTTTTTTTTTTTTTTTACAATTCTTGTAAACAATATAGTTATTTGAAATTCTTTCCATAGTACCATTTGAAATCCATGACAAAAGTTAATTGCTAAATAGTATAATATAATATAATAATATGCTCCTATAACATTTTAATTAAATTGTTAATAGCTAATTGCTTAATAATATATAATAATATGTTCCTATAATATTATTTTGATGTTGACAATAATATATAATAGTTAATTATTATTATCTTGATCTTGATATGATTTAATATTTATGTGTTTTATACATCTTCACCATACTTGCTCATGGTCTTCCGACAACTTTTATACTTAGCCGTGAAAAATAACAAGAATTTCTTTAGTAATTTAATGATAATATCCAATATAATAATTTATAGTAATAAATGATTATGTAATATTTATAGTTTGATCATGATTGATTTTAATTTTAGAGTATGAATTATGGATTGATCACATTTTGTTAGCTATATTATATATATTTTTAATTTTTTATTATATACCGGGTCAAACCGGATCAATTAGTGACCCACCGGTTCGACCACTGACCCATCAACCCAGTACCTCGACAGGGTCGATGACCGGTCCGGTTTTCACAACACTGCCTAGTAGTCATGGCAATGTGTCCAAGCGAATTATTTGTTATATTTTCTTATTTCCCAGCAAAAGTAATTTACAAGTGCAAATCTATAAATAAGTCATTCTTCAATCTTTCACAAGAAACCTATTTTGTAAAGAACCATGCCCATATCTCATTGAAAAAGGATGACACATGTCCCTTCATTCAATGGGAGACATCCCGATGGTACAAAAAAAAAATTATCTTATACTCGTGACTTGGTGAGCAACCACCATTAGGTGTGTTTAAATATGTTCTCAATTTTTTGTCAAAGTTCACAAAAGTCTTTGTTTCGACCAAGGGATTAATTATTTGTCGCGCAACAAGTAAGATACCGGTTGAGCTTTTCATTTGCAACCTAACACAAATTCTTGGTTGCTTATTCCTTTCCTTTTGCGAGTTGAAGAAAATTAAGATATAGATCTAATAATCGTGTTGTTAGAATGTTACAATGACTTTGACGACTACATGGTGCTTCATTTTGAAAAGTTAAGTGTCATTTTAGCTTTTAATTACCCTTTTTCATTAATATTATTAGGGGCATAATTTGAAAATCTTGCAAGTGCAATTTAAGAACCAATCAGTTAGGCTTCCAAAATGAAGCACCATGTACTCGTCAGAGTCATTGTAACATTCAACAACACGATTATTAGATTTATATAATAGTTTTCTTCAGCTTGCAAAGGGAAAGGAATAAGCAATCATGACTTGTTGGGTTGCAAATGAAAAGCTCAACAGGTATCTTACTTGTTGTGCGACAAATAATCTATCCCTTGGTCGAAGCTAAGACTTTTGTGAACTTTGACAAGAATTTGAGAGCATCTTATAAAATGAAGGAATATGTAGTCTCAGTTATGCAGGTGTGATTAGTGTCAGTGATTTTTTCAACAGTTGGATAGGTTGGTGTCGTTTTCTTATTGTAAGTCAATGTTGTTGTTTTGTTTGTATTATGCAGGCATTATCCTGTTAGTAGCTTTGGTGCTCTCTTGTACTATGTTAACAGAATCAGTTTACACACAACTTGTGCAATAAGCTGGTGGTAATAATATTTAACAATTTGCCTTTAAAAAAAACTCTAAAATAGGAAAAAGCTTAATATATTAGTGTAAAGAAATCTCACTAATATAAGAAAATATTTTCAACATGATAAAATTTTATCTATTACCACATACACACATAAATAAATAGAAGATCTTATACAAAAAATTCTAAAAATATTTCAAATTAACGCCCTTTCATTTTTATTAGCGAGCTCAAAATAATGGAAATAGAAAGAAAAGGCAATAATGTTACTAATATAAATTCTCAACGTTAAGAAAATATTTTCGACACAAGAAAATCTTATTCAATAATTATCTCGAATCAAAATAAATGATTTAGAATACTCACTTGAAAATTCATTAAATCCTCACGGAACTAACAAATATTTAAAAGATTCACCAAATAAAAATCATTATTTAAAATATCTCAATTATCACATCACCTTTTTTAATATCGTCATTAACTAATCACCATCCCCACCATGACCGTCATAACCACTACAACCACCATCATGGCTGTCATTATCATTATCATTGTTTTCGTTACCGTTACCGTGACTGTCAGTGTCACCACCGCAACCACTACCACCATGACTGTCACCATTGTTGATAGCTACAACGATGATGATGGTTGCAGTTGTTATGACAGTGATGGTGGTAGGGATTGTTGCCGCTACCACCATGGTGGCGGCACAATGACAATGACAATGATTATGGTGGTGGTAATTGCACTGGTTATAGTAATGGTGACGATGATAGTTATGATAGTGATTAGATAATGATAAAATAATTGCATAAATACATGTAGCGCATATATTTCCTAAAGCTCATTTATATTGGGGAAAAAACTATAAAAAAGACACTAGCATTAAAGAGTAAAATGGATAATTAGTACGAATTAATTTATTGGAATTACGCAATTGAATTGATGTTTGAAAAATAAATAGTGTAAGTTAATCCACCAAAGAAAACCTAGTATAAACTTATAAATAAAAAAATATCACACACTTATTGTGCTTAAATGGTCGTGACTTGGCAGAGTTTAATAATCCTGGCTTAAAGTCAATTATTAAAGCTTAAAATCTTCCTTGGAAAAGCTACCAATCGAATGGACCAGGAATGGTGGAGGATAAGGACAACCATCATCAAACTCGACTCGTATTTATCTTCAAGCGTCCTCATCTCGTATGCGTAATGCTTAGAACAAATCGAAAGGAAATAATTAAATAAAATAATAATAGTGAAAAACAATTTTTGTGTTGAGAGCAAGACAGGACAATCAAGGTTGAGAGTATTAGGAATGCATATTTTGATATATTTTTATATTATCGATTAAATTTTTTTAACATCTATAAAACTATGTGAGTCTGAAACTTTATTTAATGAATTTTATTTATAATTTTAAGACATTTAATAAATTTTGATCAATAATTAATAATATATTTAAAATAATACATGCGAGAATGAATAAATTTTCAAGTTAATTTTTGAAATTATATGAATAGAATATTTTATTCTTTTAAATTTTAAAATTTCTATTAGTTTTTAATTTTATGAAAAAATATTTATTTTAATTTATAATTTATTTTCCATTATCATTTTACAATAAAAGAAACTAATCAATAGTATATTACTTTGAATGGAACTAAGTCCATATCTCCTGGGAAAAGTCTCATAGTAGTATTCAAGTTTTGTAAATGAATGTGGTCACTTAGTTTGTTGCACCTAACAGATGGCAGAAAAAAACTAAAATGAATATTGAATAAATGATTAATTTCGCTCTTGAAAGTATAAATTGCTGCCAATTTAGTTTTAAAAGTAATAAAATGATAAAAAGTCTTTGAAAGTCACTTTATTCCATAAACTTAATTATATATTATTATTTTAATCCCTAAAAATATGTTAATTTACTTAAATTATGACTTTTTAAATTTTAGACTAAAATGACGACAAATTGCACTTCCATAATTTTTTTTTGTTATTTTATTACTTTTAGAAACTAAATTGATAACATCTCACATTCTATCTATATTATATATTATTATTTTATTATCTATCTTTAGTTTTTTTTAATATAGATAAATGTGCTTTTGAGATAAGAATAATCACTCTTCTGACCAATCTATATGAGAAAGGGGGTCATAGGAATAAATGATTGACAAGTTTTACTTTTTTTTTTAAAAAAAACTTGTAACGAAGATAAATAAAATATCAATGAAGTTTTTCTTTATAATAGATCTCCTTATTTTACAAATATATTTATACACAAAAACCCATCATGAAATAAAATATGAGTTGTTGAATCTTCATTTACCGATTCTACTTTCTTGATTGCAGCATCGAATGCTTGATTATCAGTCTCACTGTGATAACCAATCCAAATCCCTTTAAGGCTCTCTTCGGTTGAATAGACGGAAATAATACACCGCTGACGAAAATGCAATTTGAGCGTTTGGTATCAAAGAATTTGAAGAGAGTTAAGTTACAAATTTCTATCTTCTCAAAAATAATTTCAAACAGTAAAAATCGATTATTTCACTTAAATAATTGATTTTTTGACCAATTTAATCAATTATTTGTACATAATAATCGATTTTAAGGGTTACAACATCAAAAAAATCGATTAGTGTATCATAATCGATTATTTGCGCATTTTAATCGATTATTTATGCATCATAATCGATTTTTTTTATCTATTTCTCACCCATTTCTCTTAAAACAAACAACACAACATACAACTTTATTTCTACTCTATTTCTTTTTTTTCAAATTCTTTTTCAAATTATCTCTTTTTTATTTTCATCTATCATATTTCTCCCTTTTAAACTAAACACAGCATAAAACGTGTTCGGAACTAATTAATAATTATTAATAATAATATTACCAATATCTCTCGTGAAGGATTTTGACTTTTTTCGGGGTGAATCCCAAATTCCCGTTTCCCATCGCCACGAGTTGTGGACAACACAACAAACATAATATAAAAAGTGGGTAAACCAATAGAAATGCCCTTTTGTGTTGCGATCTTCGAAGAAGGTGAAGAGTTAGAGCTCAAACACACAACAGCAACAACAACACCTGCCTCTGATTGGAGACAACCTTAACACCGGTCGCTCTTCGGTTCTTTCCAAGTTCCATCCCTGGTTTTGTGACGGAAACAAAGAGAAAAGCTCAAATTGCACGTGCCTATCTCCTTCTCAAGTAAACTTTCTCCATTCCTTCTTCGATCTTCTGCAGATTTTGGGATTTTGTTTCCCCTTGTTAGCTCTCTGGAAATGATTTAAGTGTTCGGAGCTCTGCGGTTTTTGTTGTGGTAGGATTAAGAAGAAGAAGAATGTGGGGATTTGGTGGTAGATATTATTGGGGAAGAAAAGTGGCTTGTGAGAAAGCCGATGGGATAGTTGTGGTGTTCGCGTGGATGTCGAGCGAGGAGAAGCACTTGATGAAATACGTGGACCTCTACTCCTCTATCGGCTGGAATTCACTCGTTTGCCATTCTCAATTTCTCAATATGTGAGTTCCAAACTTAATTCGCTATTCGGTGCCCCTCAATTATTTTTTATATTAATTAATCATCTTTGTAGTCACAAACATTAATAGGTGGTTACAAAGTTGTGTGAGCAGACAGGATTTGATTCCTAAAGTGTACGGTAATAGCTTTTCAATCGACATTTGTTACACATGTGCATATGTTTTATCACAATTTCAACGGTTGATTTTCCAACTAAGGATTATCACTTCACACTTTATCTTCTAAAGTGTACTTTAGAGATGTCCAATCGAAGAAGATAAGGTTTTACCTTATTGTGATTCCATAGTAATCAACTCACCTGTTTCAATTGTAAGTAGTAGTAGTGAATATGAATTCTGCCCCTTAAATTTCGCTACTATCCTGTAAAATTTTGGGAGACTTGCGCACTACACAGATAAGTCCTGATTATAGTGTGAAGTCTCACACATCTCAGGCTAGTTTTTTTCGTGATCAATTGAACTTGTGAATTTGAGATTGGGTCGTGGTTTGTGATTATGGACTACTACAACAAAAGATTCCGCCCCTTAAATGTTTTAGCTACTTAGTAAGAAAACTGCTGATGATTGACTAATAAACCTCTGCCACCAAACATACTGTAGTATACATTGGGATTTTATTTATTATCCATGAGAAATGAGGCCATCGATACTTTGGTTCTTTGCACATCTCAATGTATACTAAATGATGATTATAACATTGCTATTATTTGCAGGTTCTTCCCTGAGAAAGCCACAATTCTTGCTGTTGATATTCTTAACGAACTTGTTGAGGTAAGTTTTACTGTAATCCTCTATTTTGTAGGTCAGTCAGCATGACTTTAAGTTAGTTGAAAACCTCCTTTAACTTTTTAATTAATTCTGAGGTGGTCTACATTTCTATGATCCTGATTAAGATTTTCAACAAAGTGAGTCTGGATGAGATATAACATCTGTTCTTTTATATCCCATTCTGTAGAACCTGTGTAAAGCAGTCTGAAGTGAAGTAAACTTATTATGTTTCAAACTACTGTTGAATTTGTAATATTTTTTGAATTTTGTCAAAGGTTGATCCATAGATTCAAGCTTACAAATACTGCCTTTTATTCAATATACAGGTGCTGAAAATCAGGCCTTGCCCCATTGTTTTTGCATCCTTTTCAGGCGGTGCAAAAGCTTGTATGTACAAGGTTCTTCAGGTATTCTATTCTAGACTGATTTTTATGTTTTGACCATCATGCTATACAATCTTTTAGTTCTAATATCTGATGACTCTGTTTTCCTTTCATTCAGATAATTAGTGGCAGCTCTGAAGCTCATAATATGGTATGCTTTCTGCCATTAGCAGTTCAGAAGATGGCTGAGTTACATAGATTGTATATTGATAAACTCATCATTGTCTTAAATTTTTTTAAATCATTTTAATGTGTGAAATGAGGCATACAGTGTTGAATCCATACCCTGCATTCTGTGTTCCATGATGTAATTGATCATATATTCCCTTTTACCAAGTATTTTGGTCAAGTTCTTGTTACATGGACTTATGTATGTTGGACAGTATTTTTTGTCCTTGTAACTCCTGTTCACACACACAAATCTGTTCACTAATAGTTTTATCTTTCATTTTCTTTACCGCTTCTAAACTATTTTCATGGCACAGGATGACTACCAGCTAGTTAGAGACTGTATTTCTGGCTATATTTATGATTCCAGTCCAGTTGATTTTACCAGTGATTTGGGTGTTCAATTTCTTCTACAACCAAGTGTTTTAAAAGCATCTCATCCACCAAGATTTGCTTCATGGATTGCAAATAGCATAGCATCTGGTCTTGATTCTCTTTTCCTCAGTAGATTTGAATCACACCGTGCAGAATATTGGCGGACACTTTACTCCACCATTGTAAGTAGCTAAGAATCAATCAACAAATTAACTTTTTTCTTTTCTTTTCTCAGGTCTCTTGAATTACCTGCTAATCAAATAATTATTTTGCAGAATATGCAGGTCCCATATCTCATTTTATGTTCAGAAAATGATGATCTTGCTCCTTTTCAAGTTATTTCAAATTTTTTCCAAAGACTAAAAGACCTTGGTGGAGATGTCAAACTATTAAAATGGAGTGCCTCTCCTCACGTAGGTCAGTATCTTGTCTATTTTTTAAATAATGGCGCATGAATAAGTTGGTAAGATTATACTTGACAAACATGTACTGTTGGACTCAAGAAATAAACACACTGAATTATGAAATAGAAAT
The DNA here is from genome assembly GCA_026413185.1 of Pueraria montana var. lobata. Lineage (NCBI taxonomy): Eukaryota > Viridiplantae > Streptophyta > Magnoliopsida > Fabales > Fabaceae > Pueraria > Pueraria montana. The sequence goes on from CM048652.1 coordinate 6,605,244, forward strand.
AATTTTGTTTTTAGGCCAAATTTGAGTACAAACATCAACAAACATAGGGTTTCTCCTTAACAAGGAGTTTCCTTCTTCAAACCACTAGAAATAACAGTCTCATGCCTTAATTGTCTTCTAGTATGTCACACAACCTATATATCACTATACCTGTCTGATGGGAATCCATAATAACTATCATGGGCAGTCATGTATTAGTAGATAGAAGTGTAATAATAACTATCATATGGGCGGTTATGGGTAGAAGTTAGGAGCAGTAATGTTTTATTATAATATGTGATAGAAAATAAGTTATCCTACAATAGATGTTCTGTATTAGAATTCGATTATCTATTGGATTTGGAAATAAAATAGGATGGATTGTTATCCATCCAATGTGATCCAAGTCTTTTATAATTTAACAATTGGATGGATTGGATTGGATTTTATATGGATGGACCGGATAGATCACGGATAAATGGATAATTTTGCCACCCCTACTAGTAGCTCATATTTTGATTTTGTAATTCAAGATGTAACTGCTTATATTATGTTAAAGCTTTCTTTATGCTAGTTTGGTGGTCAACATGACTATTCATTGTGAGAATATCCATGTGATTTTTTTGGTGTAAATTATGGGTACATGCCTTCTGCATCAGGCATTTTGTTTTGTTTAATCTGTTACAGTAAAGCTTATTTTTATAAACATTATACAGGAAGTAAACATTTCTGGCAGAGACATGCAACTTGCTGATCCTTTTTTTTTTTAAAAAAAAAAAATTGCCTGTATTTTATTCATTTAATGAAACAACATTCATTTATGTGCAGTCTTGGTAAGATCTGCATTTTACATTCCAACACTAGTTTGCATGCTAGGTTGCACCCGAAGTTCCAATTACTTAAGTCTGCAAGCTAAAAATATGAATGATTTCGTTTCCTATTTGCAAGATGACAGATATGCGGTTATTTCTGTTGCATGTGTACAAAGGGAAAGAATCGGTAATTCCCGATATTTATGTAATATTGAAATGAGTATTGTAACCAAATAATTTTTAGTGCAATGCCAGTTTCCATGTAATATTTTAAGTATGTTTGTAGATCAGGGATGAATGTATTGAATTTGTCACAGGTCATTTTCGGCATCATCCAATTGATTACAAGGCTGCTATCACTGAGATCCTTGGCAAGGCAGTTGCAATTTATCGTTCCAAAAATAGACAAATTGAAGATGAGAAATTGGGTATAGAAGGAACAAAAGATGAGATCACAGATCCGTTCTCTGAATTGAGGAAAGCAGCAATGTCCTCAACTAGTTTTCAAGGTTTTGCTCTTGCTCCAAGTGATAATTTGTCTTCTAGTTCAACGGAGTATTACGTGGGTAAAGGTGTTGGCACCATAGCAGATGAACGCAAAGGAGGGTTTATTCATCTCCCGAGCCGTCCGAGCATCAATGCACATGGGGTTCTTGGCCAAATATTGTTTGATGTTTGTGTGCCAAAGAATGTTGAGGATTGGGATGTCAGGTCAAATTCCAAGAATGCACTATTAGCAGGTACAAGGAAGCATGTTCCATTTAATCCTATAAAATGCATTCGGCGTTCAAGGTTGTAAGATTGTTTGACAAAAGCCTCAGGTGAATTCTGCTTGAAGGTTGGTGTTTTCAAGGTTCGAAATTTTTAGGGAGATCAAATGGGCACAAGAGATGTGTAGTAGTATTATTACCTGAAATAAGAGGCAAATGGACTAATAAGTTACCTCCTAAGCTGTTCTTTAAGCACTGTGGACTTGGTAATGTGATTGAGGAGCTTGCCTTTTTCTTAATGTAAATTGTACAGATACTTCAACGGAGAAAAAAAAATGTTTTGACTGAGATCACCATGACAAGAATATAGGGGGAATTGTAATTGTAGCCCTAAATTCTGTTCGTAAAGAAAGTAGTCCTAATCACTGCTTCTGAGCTCAATATCAACCCCTTGCTCGTTCAGAATCAAGGGTTGTTTGACGTGTTGAATAACTGCAATGCTCCACCTTCTTGTACAGTAGTTACTACAAATTATCAATAGCACATGTGAATAGTACTTTTCGTTATATATTTTTGTATCTCTACTATAACAATGCAACCAACTCAGCTACTAGTACTTAAGAATATATAATGAGAGTTTATTCCAATTTAGTTTGCTTTTCAAACCTAACTTTTCAAGATAAATTCCTTCATTTTGTGATTAGGACTAATTGGACAGCCTTATTAAGTTACATAATAAGTTGCTTTCTCAGGAGTCAGGACATTAGTTGAAATCACTAATCATTTCTGGAGCAAATATTTAAACTGAATTCTTTTGCTTAATAATTACGATCAACAATAATCTTGATTGTCTTAAGATAAACTTATCCAAAAAGATTTTTAGGAGAAAAAAATAAGAAGAAAAAATGAAATGAGTTTCTCTATAAGTTAAAAATAGTTTATGCATAAGTTAATTTGTAGAAGTTTTTTTATATAGTTTCTCTAAAAGATGAGAGAGTTTCTACAAATAAGCCTGAGCAAAAGTTAATTTTAATTTATGGAGAAACTTATTTCATTTTTTCTTCTTGTTTTCTTCTCCTAAAAGTCCTTATGGATAAACTTATCCAAACACTCCCTTAGTTGTTAATACATAACTTATTTAATAGTAATGATAGTACATATGTTAGAGATCTAATACTTGCATAAAATATGGACTTAGGTATTTATAGGTGAGGATTGTTGATCGATTGTGAGGTAATTTTTTCTTTGTAAGGGTTGGTACCCATTTTTAGCTCTATCATATCATCTTTAGGGTGAATAATTTTTCTTTACTCTTTAGTATCAACGACTAAGATAGTTCGTGAATCATTTTCTTAAGAATTATACAACAGGTTACAGAGGGATCTATTCTAATGTAACAATGGCACTTATTGGGCCTTTGCTGATACAACAAGGGCATTGATTGGGCCTTTGCTGATACATACTCGTTGTTTCTTCTTTTTTGTCATAGTCACTCACATAACTTGCCCACATTAATTAAATAATTATATATTTATATGTGTGGGTATGAGGTAGGGTAGGTACTATACTACTCATATCCCACACCTATTCTTATTAAATTTTGCAGGTAAGTCTCCATCCATAGATCTATTCTCATTGAGCAAATATTTATCTATTGTGGATATTTTTTGTGAGTATCCATAAACTCCGAAAAGAATTGGAGAAATGGCAAATTCTAGGGTGAACCAGTGCATAAATGGTTCACCCATGAACTAGCATATAAATGGTATTTTGAAGTGTGAAGAATGTGGTCTATGGATGGGCATTTTGTTTAATAGCCGTTGGATATATATTTTTTAAAAGTTAACGGTAATAAATCTAGTACTGTTTAGATGCTTACTGTAATGTGTTATATGATATTATAAAATAATAAAATGAAGGAATTGACGTTATTGACCCTAAGAATTGACGCTAATTTCTCCCTCTATCCTTCATGACCCGCTCGCCACTACTCTTTCCTCCTCCCTCTCCTCTCCCACCTCAGGTGACCCACCACTACCATGACCTCCCCTCTGCGGCCACTAACCACACCATTCACTGCCATCACCACCTCGTCTTTCACCACCCCGAGTCGGAACCCTTGACGACGATTTCTTCTCCGACGACAACGACCACGACCGCTCCTCCTCAACTCCATCCCGATACATCCCCGACAACGCCACCCTCCTCGCCCTCTCACCCTTCCCAACCCCTCCGCCTTCCCAAAAGAAGAAAAAGAAAACAGAAGGGGGGAGAGGGGTTTTTGGCAGCGATGCACATATAAGGGAGGGAAAGAGAAAATAAGAAGAAAAGAAAGGAAGAAGAAAAGGAAAAAAAAAAAGAGTGGTGGAGGGCTATGTTGACGGAGCGTGGCGGTGAAATTATTTTTCTTTTACTAAAAATTTTCCTTTTTTATTGGAATGCATGTTTGTTGGCTTTGGGGTTTCATTGTGGAATGTTGTCATGGTGGCATCTAGAGTCCCAAAATGGCAAAGAAATTTAATTGGAGTCGCCGTTATGATGATCGGAGTGGTGTTACCCATCAGATACATGATTTTATTTTACTGTTTAATATGACTATGATTCTTCTTCACTTGGCTTTTGGAGTTCCAATTGGATTTTATTTTACTTGGAATGATTCTTCTTCACTTGGATTTTATTTGACTGTTCAATATGACCGGAGTGTTACCCATCAAACACTATGAACGATAACTTCAACCACCTTCACACAACAACACTTTCTTCAGAAATAATTAAAGACCAACTACAAAAATTACTTAACATTACAATGTATAACTAAAAACACAAAGCAAGTCTTAACAACAATCTAGACATTTCAAACTTACACTACAACATGTGTAGTCCACCTAGCGTCTATGCATGTCTAGTACGCCGCACACCACCAAAGTGTCCGCCCAAAAGCGACCAATAACCCCCTTCAACAACGGCAAGGTCGGAAAGGGCAAATTCACTTCAACAATAACCTAATCGACAACTACTGTGCATATATTTTTATTAAGGAGCATAATAGTAAATTGATCTTTTTAAATTATTAATAATTAAAATAGCAAATTAATTTTTTAATCTACAATAACTACTTTTAACACTTCTCCATATGGACCATTTCGCGCACGTCTCCATGCTAGAATCTGCCGTGGAGAAATTTCTTTCTATCCAGAAGTGAAAATAAATACATAAATTATATAAAAGATATTTTTATATTAATTAAAAAAATAAATTTGTTATTACATTATTTTTCTAAACAAATTATTTATTTATTTTTGAAAAATTTATGTTATGAAAAATTATTTAAATTTTAAGAAATAAAAAAAAGAAGTCTTATTTTTTACTAAATTATTTTTTTTCTTAACATAAAATTAATATTTATTTATTTATATTAAAAATGTATTTAATTTAAAAAAAACTGAAAAAAAATCATATATAGAAACAAAAAATAATATTGTCACTTATTGTTTGCTCACTTCACTCCCATTCCATTTTCATGCACCAATGGAAAACCGCATAAATTATTCTTTCACGCTTCCATTTTTTTTTTTACAAATTTCTATTTCGTTTCTCTCCTTTCGAATTCATTCCTTCGGAGGTCAACCAAAACAAAGAGAGTGTCAAAGACTACAAGGAATTCTTCAAGATTTCAATCTGGAATTAAAGCATTGACCAGCAGTGGATGGAAGAAGCAGCGGGTGAGGAAACAGTGAAGATATTGGTGACCGGCGCATCCGGTTTCCTCGGGGGAAGACTCTGCGACGCCCTGCTCCGGCAAGGCTATTCCGTGAGGGTCCTCGTGAGGCCCACCAGCGATCTTTCAGCACTTTCTCCGCACATCGAAATCTTCTACGGCGACATTACCGACTATGCCTCTCTCCTCGCCGCGTTCTCCTCCTGCACTCTCGTTTTCCACCTCGCCGCCCTCGTCGAACCCTGGCTTCCCGATCCCTCCAAATTCTTCTCCGTAAGTTCCCCCAACACTCACTCCTTCATCGCCCAATCTCATCTCTCTTTTTAATTAGGTCAACGTTGGAGGATTGAAAAACGTGTTGGCGGCGGTGAAGGAGACTCGCACAGTGGAGAAACTCGTCTATACGTCGTCGTTTTTCGCTCTCGGACCAACTGAGGGAGGTGTTGCGGACGAGAATCAAGTACAATTCAGATTCCTCTAGATGCTGTGTTTGGTGAATTTTTTATTTTAAATTTTTTGCTTCTCTCAAGTTCGATTCCGATTCCAATCGCAATTGCAGGTTCATCACGAGAAATATTTCTGTACGGAATATGAGAAATCAAAAGTGGCTGCGGATAAGATAGCGGTGCAAGCAGCGTCGGAGGGGGTGCCAATAGTGCTGCTGTATCCTGGAGTTATCTATGGGCCTGGCAAGGTCACTGCAGGAAACGTTCTTGCACGAATGGTAATGTCTTGTTAATTACTACTGTTTAGGGTATATGGCAATTCAATTTATAAATTAAATTCATACTAGTAATGTTTTATGATTTGATAGATAGTAGAACGGTTTAGTGGTCGATTGCCTGGTTACATAGGGTATGGAAATGATAGATTTTCGTTCAGCCATGTTGAGGATGTTGTGGAAGGGCACATTGCAGCAATGGAAAAAGGACAAGCTGGGAATAGGTATCTGCTAACGGGGGAAAATGCGTCGTTCAAGCATGTTTTTGATATGGCTGCTGTGATTACCGATACTAAAAAACCAGTGTTTAGCATCCCTTTGTGGGTAATTGAAGTATATGGGTGGCTCTCTGTTTTATTCTCTAGAATCACTGGAAAGCTGCCTCTCATCAGTCCACCAGTGAGCTCTCTTCTCTTTTACCACCTTTTAATTGTACTTAATAATGCCTATGACATATCCAAACATTCCTAAGGGTTTATTTTCTTAACATCCTCTCAAAGAATCTGTCAAAAAAACAAAACAAAAAAAATCCTCTCAGAAATTAAAACGATCAATTTCTTTTTTTTATTAAAACAGAAGGTGTTTATTATATTAAAAATATTGACATTATTATTTATTTTCTTTCTAAATATATATATATATATATATATATATATATATATATATATATATATATATATATATATATTTACTTTAAAAACTAAAATTTCAATGCATTCAAACCACGTATAACTCGCATGTACTGGAATTTGTCAGCAAATTAATGTCTTATCGCATGTTTGTTACAAGTTATAAAAAAATATTCATTTTTAGAAATTCAAATTACACAAGTTATAAAAAAAAAAAATAACTTTTCACTTTTATCATATTTTACCTCATTTATTTATTTATTTATTTTTTTGTTTTTAAATTAAAATAAATTTAAAAACATTTCAAGAAATGATAAATATTTACTAAACATCTTTAATAGAAATAATATTTTCAATAATAACATTTTCAGGAATATTATTATTGAGAATATAATCAAATAAAAAGCATTTTTTATTTTATTTTCTATTTTATAAATTTACTTGAAAACAGTACAAGTTATTTTTTTTACTGTTTCTTATACAAGATTTAAAAAATAGAAAACAAAGAAAAAGTAAAAAGAAAAAAGATTTTCTTACACTAGATAATCCCAAATTCCTTGTTCTTATTACTGTGAAAATCTTGGAGCAGACAGTACAAGTTTTAAGACATCGGTGGGAGTATTCCTGCGACAAAGCTAAAAGGGAGCTAGATTATAGGCCCAGAAGCCTGAAAGATGGACTTGCAGAGGTACTACTCTGGTTGAAGAACACGGGCTTGATAAGATATTAGCGACAACATTCTAATACTTTCTTGCATTTCTTTTTGAGACATTGTAGTACTTTCTGGGGCTTCACCTTGTGCAATATCAACCAAAAAGACAAAAACTGTAATAAAACCACGATAACATGTAACTTTTACAGCGAGTAATAATACATTCTTAGTTCTTTAGTCCTACTAGTTATTGAATCACTTGATGTTGAAGGCTACCTAGAGTTTGCTTCACGTATAGTGCATAAATGAGTTAGGACTTATTTGAATAAGTTTATCTAAAAACTTTTATTGTGAAAGGCTCTTATTAGATAAATTAATTTGGTATTTGGATGATACATGTTTAAGAACTTATTCAAAATGATAAGTGGTGTTTATCAATAAATTGTTGGTCCGAATTGTCCTGAGTTTGGTTTTTTTAAACAAGGTCTCAGATTGGAATCTTGTGGATGGAAAAACATAATTGGGAGCAAAGAATGGATTGAACCATAATATTGTTGAAAATACATACAATCTCTACACACCTGATCAAAAATACAACTTCTACACAACAATAGTAGTGTGTATTTAATTTCACATGAGATTCTTCGTAATCGTGTTGAAATATCAGTTAACACGATTTTAAGTAATTTTTTGTATGTTTGGTTCCACATTGATGAATTAATTTCAGGTCTAGAATTGATTGAGCTAAAATGATTTTAGGTAGCTTTTATGTTGGATAAAAAATTTTATATTAAATTTTAATACCAATTTAGTTTTATAATAAAAACATCCAAACATAAATTATATCACTTTAAAATAAATTTTAAACAAAATCAATTCAAACACACAACAGTTGAAATTGAAAATTTGAATTCAAAACAACACGAGCCTGCTTATGGAATGATTTGACAAATCATAAAAGGTAAAAAAATTAGTAGTCGTCGGTAACAAAAATAGATGGAAAATTTATTAAAGAAATAAAATCTTACATAATGATAAAGTCAATTATTCATACATTTTTGTAAAGTATTAATTCTCAAAAATGAATATACATTTTTGTAATAGCGTTTTATGACTTTCCCTTTACAATATAATTTATTTGTTAATTACTATTAAATAAAATCAATTTATTTTTAATTTTTAGCGGCAGGAATGAGGAAATGACGCGGCACATTGGGAAGTGGGAAACTGGGATGCAACGGTCGATTGAGGAGACACCAGTGCAACTGCAACACAAATATAACATCACATAGTAACATAATTCTTCTGTTGTCTCTTCTCCAAATCCAAAAATGGTGGCAGCAGTTGCATACGAGGAGAGTCGTCGGAAGAGATTGGAGGAGAACAGAAAGAGGATGGAAGCCCTCAATCTCCCCCTCCTCTCTCAAGCTCTTCACAAATCCTCTTCTCCCAAACCCTCGCCGGTAAATAACCTATCATATCTTACATTAATAATTCATGGTCCATTCCATCACCTTTGGTTGCATTGCAGCTCAAGCAGGTCAAGAATCGCACCATTCAGAAAGAGGTGGTTGTGGTCAGAAGGTCAAGCCGTGTTGCAAACTTGCCCTCTCCTGTTTACAAAGAAGTCAGTTTTCTTTTCTTCACTCGTGGAGTGCTTCTCTTCGTTTCCCTTCTCACTCACTGTCATTTCCATTTTTTTCCAACAGGTGGTTGTTGATCGCGTGACAATACCTAGAAGGTTGGACTCTCTCTCTCGCTCGCTCTAACTAACTTTCATTTTATTTTATTCAGAGGGGATGACATATTTTTGCATTCGTCTTTGTAGAACTCATGGTAGAGCCTACAATAGGCACAGGGATTATGCGAATAGGGTATATGCTTCAGATGAAGCCAGAGAGGAAGCATTGGAGAAAGCAGAAACCTTAATGTCGGGTCTACAATCTGACTATCCAGCCTTCATAAAGTCAATGCTCCAGTCCCACGTCAGCGGGGGATTCTGGCTGGTAATATAAAAACTAATTGCTTTATGTACAACAGATTTTATTCCTTCTGCATTCTGATTCATGACTATCTTTGTGATGAGAGTTGCTATGATAACCTTAGTCCTTAGAAACAAGGGTTTTGGTACCAAAATCCTTAATTTCCGAAAATAACAAAAAAAAATTGTTATTAAGTAGTAGTATTGTTCAAAACACACAAGGATTGGGATATAGGATTCGTTATTCGTAAGAAAAGTTGATGCCCTTATAAACATATCACAAGATTGGCGTAGCTGCAAATGTTACTATCTTAATACTGCAGAAGTGACTCAGTTAAAAGCGTTTTATTTATAGCCGCAATTTTAATGGGTTAATCACTGTGCAATTGTTGACAACAGGGCCTTCCAGTCCATTTCTGCAAGAGCAATCTTCCAAAAGAGGATGAAGTGATGACTTTGATTGATGAAGATGGGAATGAGTATCCAACAATATATTTGGCACGAAAAACAGGACTTAGTGGTGGATGGAAAGGTTTTGCGGTTGCTCATGACCTAGCTGATGGGGACGCTGTAATTTTTCAATTAATTAAGCGCACTGCATTCAAGGTGATTAAATATTGATCATATTGGCTCATTCATGCCCTTGTGTTTATAACATTCATCATATTTTTGAATTATGTGACTGGTATTTATGATTGTTAAAAAGAAAAACAAAATGTGATATGACTAATAATTGAGTCCTTGATTCTTCTTTAGAACTTTAAAAAAGGTGCTGGCATATTTCAGTTCATGTGCTGTGGTTTCTACTTATACACCATTATATGTAGGCTAAAATATCATTTTGATCCATTTATGTTTTCATATTTTTCTATTTTGATCCTTTATATTTCAAAAGACTCATTTTGGTCCTTTATGTTTTCAAAAAGTTCCATTTTGGTCATTTTCATTAGTTTATGTTAAAATGCTAACAGAAGTGCTTGACGTGGCGCTGATGTGTCCGTTAATGCTGAGTGGACTTTATTTAAGTGGTTCTAATTTAATCCATTATGTTTTTGAATGGTTCCATTTTGGGCCTGTGCATTTCATATATACAAACCCACTGTCTACTGCTGGTACTAAATGACCTTCCACCAAAACTGTCAAACTTCAATTGCTTCAACTTTCTTCAAATTTAGGTATAACTTAGCACAATGCATAATACTAAACCAATGGATTCATTAAAATTTCTTCAAATTTAGTTATAACTTAGCACAATGCATAATACTAAACCAATGGATTCATTAAAAAGCTAACACCAACCTGATTTTAATTAGTTAATCATCAAATTTCATTGACCTCCTCCCCAAGTTGGTGTCTATTCCAGCAGTATGCAACACAACATTTACTCCACAATGGCATAGACAAGCCCTGAAGCTTGCCACATTTGTTGACAATCCTTCAGACTCTGAAGCCCTCCACGAGTTCCCTCTGCACCTGCAACCAGACGCTTGTGATTCCATTATTGAACCTTCAAAGTTGACCTTCCCTCCACGAGTTCCCTCTGCACCTTCAACCAGATGCTTGTGATTCCATTATTGAACCTTCAAAGTTGACCTTCAATCACCAACTTATTGCATGAGCTTCAAGTTACCCAGTTACCCTTAAAGACACGAACCTAAATCTTTAATTTGGGGCTAAATGTTGCATTTTATTTGGAGAAGAAGAACCCTAACCTCTGCCTCCTCCAACGGTCCAAAACGCAAAGTTCGGATTCCCTACAAAAGAATAAATTTTAATTTAATTCCACCTCAGTAGCAAACGGGGAGCTCATTAACAGGCCACCTCATCCACTTAATAGACACATCACCAGACACTAATGTATGTTAACATCAACTGATAGAAAGGATCAAAATGGAACTTTTCGAATGCATAAAAGACCAAGATGAGTCTTTTGAAACATAAAGGACTAAAATAGAAAAACATGAAAACGTAATGGACCAAAATGATATTTTAGCCTTATATTTATTCAGTTTTCTTTTCTGCTGTTTACCTGATCTCTTTTGAGCTATCTCAATATTGCTATGTACTGCAATTTGAATTGATGAATTTAGCATCTCCCGGTGCCACAGGTGTACTGTTTGAATTCCTAATCATGACACATACTGCGGTTGCTAATTTTTTTTTTTCTTTTTCCAGGTGTACATTATTAGAGCGAATAGTCCTCCAGAGGATAAGCAGCTTAAGTGAATTGCAGTTGGAAATTGGAGCCAGTAAAGTTAATCTAGGTATTATTTTCTTCATAAGCATAACCAATTATAAATTACATCTAGAGTAAATACGCCTTTGTCTGTGTTGAGCGATTTGGACGAAGAGAAATGAGAGGGAGTGAAATGGAAAGGTTTGTGTGATTTTTATCTGCTTGATTAGAGTGGAAATGAGATGTCGAAATTGTAAAAATTTGTGGGCCGCACCACACCCTAAAGTAAATTTCTATTCAAATGCCATGAAAGTGAGAGGATTTGTGATTTTTTGTTTTAATTTTTTGAAATATTTTTTTATAACAAGAAAAAATTAAACTAATTTTATTTTAAGAAAAAATAATAGAGTAATTTTTTTAAAATTAGTATAACAGTATTTTTATATAATTTATTTATTTCTTTCTAATCTTTTTTTTAATCATAACAAGCAGGGATTTTTTTTTACATCTTTCTTTTTTATTTTTATCCATCCAAACAACACATTTTTATCACTCTATCTCTTCTATGTTTATCCTTATTTCTTTTCCTTTTCCTTTTCATTTCTTTCTTCTCTATATCAGTCCTAATTCAAACAAAGTAAAATAATGTATTGTTTGGAGATTTTACTTCCTCATTATATGCTCAAAATATCTTTATAAGTGGATCAGGTTGCAGTTACAACTTGGGTCACTTCTGTTAGTCCCTGGGGCTTTTGGACATCAATGCCATGGAAATTTGATTCAAAACTTAAGAGATGAAAAATTAAGCAACAAGTCTGTAATGTTAGAAAGGACATGTGCTCGGAGAACTAGACAAATAACACAGACTGACTAAGAAAAGGCCTACAGGGGAAGAATAGAAATAAATGATCCTTTTGAGGTTCAGGATGAGAGAATTGGCAAAGCCAATCTGCTGCTCATTTAACAAGTGATCTAGAATGGTTAAGTATTGTATAGCAATTGTATGTGTATAGGAGAAACTAATGACATTAGGTTCTGAAAGAGATCATTGCCATTTGATAATTTTAAAAGGTAAAGTGATGCCACTGAATGCACTGGGTGAGATGAGAACATGTCAAGGGTTACTGTGATACTTGAAAACATTAAGATTGTAATCAGTATGGGGTTTTAAGCACATATAAGCTCATATAGTATTGAGTTTCTTAGTTGCTTTCCGGGGGTTAGAGCTAGGTTAGGCACGCTAAATTCTAACTTTCCTATCACATTCTGTCCGGTGGTTGCGCATAGTCATATATTAAATTTTTTTGTTTGTCGTCTTAAAGAGACATGTGGGCCTTGTAGAGGGATTGTTATAGATGGTTCCATTTTTGTTTTCAATCAACGTTGTTCGTATTTGAGTCTTGAAACAGTGAAAGTTTGCTTCTGTTTCAGTTTTATATTAATTCAATTATTCAATTATTTTTGCTGGGATACTGCCAGAGTAGCATTTGAGTGCAGCTTTGTTTAGGCTTTCTCTAATGAATGCGTTATTTATTTATTCTTTTGCAGGTTCTCTTATGTGGTGGAAGTGGAAGTGGAAGGAACGTCTTGGGGAAGTTTTTGGTCAAGTTTTAAAGACTTGTAGTTTGGCTGACGTATGAAGTCTTGTGTGAAGGGAACTCTTCAGCATATATATTTTAATGAATAGAATGATGTTTACATAAAAAAAAAAAAAAAAGAGAATAGAATGATGTTTATATATATATATTTTGATTGACTAAAAATTTAACAATATTATTAGACATATTATTTTATAACAAAAGTTTAAAGCTTATTGGTCATGTGTATTATATTTTATACAAATTTTAAATTTAACATTGTTTTCCATGAACATATTACATATATTTATAAATATTTGCTAACATATATTTTGTAAATTAAAAATAATGGAGAAATATATTTAAAAATATTTAAAAATATATAAAAATATTTAAGAACATATATAAAATTTGTAGATTATAAACTTATCCGTACAGGAGTTATGAAACTAGTTTTATTAAATAATACATTATAAGTGATATGATAGAAAAATAATAGAAATATGAGAAGAAAATTGGGTGAAAAGGAAAATGGAAGTGTACTGTCCCCATCATAAGGACCCTAGTCGACTTTTTCATCAAGCCATTTCTATTTTTTGGAGTTGATATTTTTTTATTATCTAACCATAACAGAAAAATTATTGTTGAACTATCTATTTTTTGTGACACTAAATAAAAATTAGTATATGAGATATATTTGCACTTATATCTCAATTTAATGAGTAAAATCAATATGAATTGTAAATCAATAATTAAATGAATACCTGCTTATTAATGGATATGTATAATATAAATTGCTATGACTTAATTTTTATTATACCCATATAAGTACTAACAAGTATGGGATAGTATTGCTCATACCTGTCCTGACATGTTTTCATTCACATGTCAGATATTGAAAATTATTTTATATTTCAAATTTAATATAAATATTTATTTAAATAGAAAATAATAATTTAAACACTTCAAGAAATAAAATTTGACAGCACAATTGTACAATTTAGAATATAATTACAATAATTATTATAGAATAAATAAAAATTTGTCTCATATCACATTCTTAAAAAGAGATGAGAAGTTTTAATTGTGACGAAATTTCACATTAAAGATTTGTTATATCATTTTATGAGTGTGCAGTGATAAATTTAGTACTATCATCTTATCAATATATACATAAGTCATTTTGAAATGTGTGAAAAGCAACCCTTATAATCTTATGTGTACCTTGTAATTATTATTATTATTATTATTATTATCCATAGGGAGTACCTTGCTAGTTTAACGAATAGAGTAAATTACAACACTTCCTGATTTTTATCAAATTACACATAATTATACTTTTTTATATTTTCCTACATTAACTCCCCTTCAAGTTTGAAACATTACACTAACACCTCTTGATATGTTTATAAACATTATACTGACACTTCCTCAAACTTTATACTAACAACCTCTACAAACCTTATACTAACACCCTCTACAGGAGAGGCGAAAGTAATGGTTAAAAAAATATGAAATGCTTGTATAATTACACGAAATCTCATAAAGTATTGCTTTAATTTGCTCAAACAAATAATAAAAAAAGAGTGGAGCATTTTAATTTTTAGCGGCAAAAATGACGCAACAAGTTGGGAAGTGGGATTGCAACGGTCGATTGAGGAGACACTACTACAATTGCAATACCATTTCATTTCATCTCAGCACACAAACACCAAACCGCACCATATACAAATAATTCTGGGTGTTGTTCTTCTCTTGTATTCTATTGTCCAAAAACAAAACAAAAATGGTGTCAGCAATTGCATACGAGGAGAGTCGTCGCAAGAGATTGGAGGAGAACAGAAAGAGGATGGAAGCCCTCAATCTTCCCCTCCTTTCTCAGGCTCTTCAAAAATCCCCTTCTCCCAAACCCTCACCGGTAAATATCGTATCTTACATTAATAATATTGATAATAATCCCTCATTTTTAATTCATGATTCACTCCACCACCTTTGAATTTGATTGCAGCTGAAGCAGGTCAAAAATCGCAGCATTCAGAAAGAGGTGGTTGTGGTCAGAAGGTCAAGCCGTGTGGCCAAATTGCCCTCTCCTGTTTACAAAGAAGTCAGCTTTCTTTTCTTTACTCCTGGGCTGCTTTTCTTCATCTTCTTTTCCCTTTCCACTTACTGTCTTTTTTTTTTTTGAATAGATAGTTATTGATCGCGTGACAATACCTAAAAGGTTGGACTCTCTCGCTCGCCCTAACTTTCGTGATTTATTTTATTATTAAGAGGGAATGACATAATTTTTTGGATTGGTGTTTGTAGAAGTTATGATAAGTACAGGGATTATGCGAATCGGGTATATACTTCAGATGAGGCCAGAGAGGAAGCATGGGAGAAAGCAGAAAAGTTAATGTCGGCTTTAGAATCTGAATATCCATCCTTCATAAAGTCAATGCTCCAGTCCCACGTCAGCGGGGGATTCTGGCTGGTACTAACTAATTTCTTTGTCTACTTCACTCTTTGTTTGTTCCATGATCTGCATCCTTCATAATGGGTTGCAATCGTTCACAACAGGGCCTTCCAGTCCACTTCTGCAAGACCAATCTTCCGAAAAAGGACGAAGCGATCACTTTGATTGATGAGGATGGGACTGAGTATCCGACAATTTATTTGTCAGGAAAAACAGGACTTAGTGGTGGATGGAGAGGTTTTGCGATTGCTCATGACCTAGCTGACGGGGACGCTTTAGTTTTTCAATTAATTAAGCGCACCGCATTCAAGGTGATTCAATATTAGCTCATTCATGCCCTTGTGTTTACAACATTCATCATATTTTCCAATTATGTGACTGGTATTTATGATTACTAAAAAGATAAAAAAAAATTGTGATGCCACTAGTAATCGAGTCCTTGTCTCTTTTCTGTTGTTACCTGATCCCTTTTGAGCTATTTTCTGCAACTTTAATTCATGAATTTGGCATCTTCCAGTGCCACAGTTGTACTATTTTAATTTGAATTCACTAATCATGACACACACTGCGGTTACTAATATTTTCTTTCAGGTGTACATTGTTAGAGCAAATCGTCCTCCAGATGATAAACAGCTTGAGTGAATTGCAGTTGGAGGTTGGAGCCACTAAAACTAATCTAGGTATTATTTTCTTCACGAACATAATCAATATCAATCATAAGTTACATTCAGAGTAAACGTAACCTTTAAATGAAGTGTGAATTCAGATGCAGTAACAACTTGAGGCACTTCTGATGTATATGATCGTCAAATGTAGGTTTGATAAAACTTTAGAGATGATAAATTAAGCAACAAGTCTGTAATGTTAGAAAGGATGTGTACTTGGAGACCTATACATTTAACAATGATCCTTTTTTTAGGTTCAGGATGAGAGAATTGGCAAAGCCAATTTGGTGCCTGTCGGCTTTTACGATAATAGGCATGCTAGACACTAGGTGTGCACCATCCATTGCTTAAGTCAAGATCTCATACATTTAACAAGATGTCTAGAATGGACTAGTATTGTATAGCAATTGTATGTGTATTGGAGAAACTAATTAATGACATTAGGTTCTGAAAGAGATCATTGCCATTTGATAATTTTAAAAGGTAAAGCGATGCCTATAAATACACTGGGTGGGAACATGTCAAGGGGATGCTTAAGATATACCTCAGCAAGGCTTACTATGATACTTGAAAACATTAAGATTGTAATCCGTATAGTTTTTAACCACATATAATACTTGAAAACATAAAGATTGTAATCGGTATAATTTTTAACCACATTTATTTTCTTAAATAGGAGTTTATTGCAAAAGTGAACATATTGTAATCATACGTTGAGTTTCTTAGTTGCTTCTGAGGGCTAGGGGCTAGGTTAGGCACGCTAAATTCCAACTTTCCTATCACATTCTGTCCGGTGGTTGCAATCATAGTCATATATATTAAAATTTTTTGTATGTCGTCTTAAAGAGACATGTGGGTCTTGTGCTTGTGTCAAAGGGATTGTTATAGATGGTTCCATTTTTGTCTTCAATCAACGTTGTTCGTATTTGAGTCTTGTAGCAGTGAAAGTTTGCTTCTGTTTCAGTTTTAAATTAATTCAATTATTCAATTATTTCTGCTTGGATACTGCCAGAGTAGCATTTGAGTGCAGCTTTATTTAGGCTATCTCTAATGAATGCGTTGTTTATTTATTTATTTATTCTTTAGCAGGTTCTCTTATGTGGTGGAAGTGGAAGGAACGTCTTGGGTTCAGTTTTTGGTCAAGTTTTAAAAGATTTGTAGTTTGGCTGACGTATGAAATCTAACTTTTGTTAATATCTCTATGTGAAAGAACGTGTTTATATCTGTATGTGAAGGAAACTCTTCAGCATCTATATCTATATATAAATGAATAGAATGATCCCATGACGGACTTTCTTGAATATGTTGCTCCATTGTTCAATACGTAATTCTTAAACTTTTATTTAAAGCAGCGTTTGATGTTTTTTGGGGAAACGGTTGGGATCAAATGTGTGCAGGAGCGTGGTGAATGTGTGAACTTGTTGACTCTAACAAGTCTAAACGAGGAGCATAAAGGCAGAAATTAGTCTTGTCGCACATGTGGCGATGCTAAAACATGTCACAATAATGTGTTTACTCTAACTTAATCTTGGGGTTGTTATTTTTTAATATGTTTATTTACACTGTTTATTTTTTGTTTTTATTCTGCTTTTCAAACTTATCTTTATTTAAGCTTTTCTTTTTTGTCTAAAAAAAAAAAGTCTTGTTGCACATGTGGTGCTGCGTAAACATGTGTTTGCTCTAAGGATCATGTGTTTACACTACATTGTGTTTGATTGTGAGGAAAGAAAAAAAAGAGAATGAAATGAAAAATGTGAGAAAAGAAAATAACAGAAAGAGTGAAAATTAAAGTTGTTTAGTTGAGTAAAGTGTTGGATTCAAATCTTATGAATGAAAAAAATTTGGTAAAGAAAAAGACTTCATTAAAAATGGTTAGTTAACGTGACAGTGATTCAAAATTCTACTCACATAATATATATATGTGAAATTATGAATAATGAATTAATGTGTGTTTGACAAGTTCACTACCATCCAACTCTACTTGCTGTACGAGGAAGTTAATACTGTTTTGATGGAAGAGAAGTAGTATAAGAAGTTAATTGTTGTAATAAGAAGACAATGAATGCATTATTGATTTTTGGCAAGTTGCTTGGAAATAGCGCATGTGACGGAGGTGCAGTGAATAGCTGTGGTGGACTACGCGTATTTGATGGCAACACTTGTTTGGTGGGGTGTTTACAGCTTGCAAAAGCATGTACAACAAGAAGTCCTTCTGGTCTGCCTTTGTAATTTACAAGTTAATTAGCATCAAAAGTTGGCCATCATTTTTATATTGATTTTTGTTTTTGTAGTGGCTGATTAGATTATGCATCATAATTGACTACTTTCATGCGAACCACCATGTCTACCTGTTCTTTTCTCACTCACGCTCACACGCCTGCACTGCACTGCACTGAATCTATCAAATTAACTAACCTAAACAAACAAAGAAATTACATTTGTCTGTTCCTTTCGGCGATGGTGTGGTGTGGACGGGCCCATAGTAGTGCGGTGCGGCACGGCACTCGTTTGTTTTTCGGCTATACTATATAACAAGCGCCGATAATTGCGGGGTTCTCCGCATCAAAGGTTTCAGGTTCAACTTTTAAATCACTTGGACTTTTTCTCCTCTCTTTTCTTAGTTGAAGCCTTGAAGGATAAGGCCATATGTTTGTTTCTTTAACTATGCACGAGCGTACCACACAAATTAGCCTATAAATGTCAAATAATATAAAAGGGAATATTTAATATTTAAAATTATTTTAAATAACTTATCATCTTACAAAATTGAACAATAATTTTTTAAATTTTACATTATAAAAGAATGATAAAGATTTACTGATTTTACTCATATTATTTAAAATCAAATTGTTAATAAATTAATATTGTTTTAAATCACAATTTTTCCTTCTTTGAAAAAAGTAAAATTAAATTAAATAATCTTATATTATTTAAAATTAATTTTTAATATTTAAATATTTTATTAATAATATTATTTTAAAACCAAAAAAAAATTGATGAGTTGATTGTCATATGCGTGTAAGAATGTTAAAATAAGTAAAAAAATAAATAAATAAAATAATAAAAAAGAATTTCAAATAAATTAACAAGAACAAAATTGAAAAGAAAAAAAAAACTAATTATTTTATTTTCATAAGTTATTTCAAATAGTTTATAAAAATAAGCTATAAGTTCCTATTCAAAATAAGCTTCAAAGCTAATCACACAATCTCTCAAAAACCTTACCAAACATAGCAATGGAGCGATTAAGGCTAGGAAATAGAAACAGAAGAACGTGCAAGGTAGAAAAACCAGGAAGAGAAAGAGCAATTAAAAGCATGTGTTAAGAAATTTTGTGTGAGATGATGAGCCTACCACCTTGTGTGGATAAGGAAATTCCCCAAAATACAATGTAGGGCGTTCTGATTACCAATGTATTTTTGTGTAGAAGTAGACTGGACCAGACTACACTATTGTTGCTTATTGACGAAAGTGAAATTACTGTTCTAACTATCCCAAATTAAACTGCGTCCCATGGCTGTATGGTGCAAGAACACAAAATTTGAGGGATTTTTTTTGTAAGGCTGTGTGGTGCACAGGTGCAGAAGCATAAATTTTGAGGGTACTTATTATTTCAAAGAAAAATAAAATCTCAGTTATTAAAGAATAAACTAACTTCACCAATTTTAACTACTACTGACACGAGATTATTACAATTGTGTAGAAAACTTGTTGTATGTACCAAAATTTTCTAATAAATCCATAATATATTATATATGTTAATAATATTAATCATCAATTTTTTGCAAATAATTAAAATTTTCTTAGTTTTGTTTGAAGCAAACCAGTAGAGCAATGTGCAATGAGTTGTATAGTTGAGGAAAATACATGTAGTTTGTAAAAATAAAAAACAAAAAGTCAGTATAAGAGAGTAATTGACAGAATGGCGCAAGAGTCAATAAAACGTTGACATTGACCGTGCCTGGCTGGCTCCAAAGGAAAATGGCTGGCGCCGAGCAAGCGAATGAAACGATGCGTTTTGGCCATGTCATGTCATGTCATTCACCGTCTTTGGGGGAAAGAAAGAAAGAAAAAGAGAAACGGTTCATTCATTCATTGGATTTGTTTTATGCTCTATTGTCCTGTGTTGTTGTAAGTTGTATGCATCAACCAACAAAACAAACAATGCAAGTTTTGCTTTTGCAGAACGCCGGGATCCGCGTTTTTCGACCACTCCATTCCACCCTATCTTAACCTCCCTCCTTCTCATTCTTCTAATCAACCACATTACGACCTTATTAGTTATTATAACAAATGCCGAATTGGCGTTAAGATAATTAGCTAGTTAATGTGTGTGATTGTGTCGTATTTTAGGATTTTGTTGTAGCTAACGACACAGTCACATGGAGGATTAAAGCAGAGCGCGTTGCTTGGTGTGTCGTATTGGAATTTGGAGAAATTGAGGTTGATCGGCGCCAACAATACAATGTCTGCTCGAAGTGAACACCAATCGGTTCCTCTTTCGGTGCTGCTGAAGCGCGAGTTGGCGTATGAGAAAATTGAGAAGCCGGAGGTTGTTATTTTGCACGGCCAAGCTAGTGAGAATAAGAAAGGAGAGGATTTCACGCTATTGAAGACCGAATGCCAAAGGGTGCTGGGAGACGGGGTTTCTACCTATTCTGTTTTTGGGGTATGTTATGTTATGTTTCTTTCTTATACTCATACCATCACAATTTTTTTTCTCTCTTAATTTGGATTTAATGGATTGTAACTCATCAGCGGATTTTAATGTGATTGCGATGCTTCAGAAGTTAATGTGTGGGTAATGTGTTATTTTACGTATGATACTGACATGGCATTATGGTAGGGAAAAGTGAACAAGCTATGTCACTGAGTACAATGCGTTCAGCTTGTTGACTAGCTACTTCTTGTTCAGTTACTTAGAATTTAAAGCCAATTATGTCTTAATTTTACTTATATTTGATGTTTGGATCCATATCTCAGATGTGGTTTTTCACATTTAATGAGAAACGAGTAGTTGCAGCTTGCACATCTCAAAGGTGATTTCTTATTTCTCTCACCGGGTTTTCAAACACGTTTTTAGATGGTCAAAACTCGAAAGAGTTTTGGCAAATTGCATATGATGTTTCTATCAAAAAGGAACACCATATTACTGACTTTATTGTTCATTGCCAAGGTGTTTTTTTTCCCCAGAAATGATTTTCCCAAGAGTTTCCCCCCAGAAATGATTTTCTAGCAAATTGAAATGATTGTTCACTGGCTACTTCTTGATAGCTAGCTTTTGTTTGTGTATGTGTGAAAGCAACTAAACTGTGTTTTCTTTCTAATTCACTTGTATTAGTTGAATGACAAGAATATTTTAGCGGTTTATGCAATGAATGCTTATGTTATAAGAAAATAAACTATTTTGTTTTTCTTTTCTTGGTTTTGGCTCTTTTTGTATTTTTTTCCTTGTTGCATTTGCATTCTCTGATGTAGAAGTTTTACAGCTATTCGATGGACACAATGGATCTGCTGCCGCTATTTATGCCAAGGAGAATCTTCTAAACAATGTTTTAAGTGCAATTCCTTCTGATCTTAACAGAGATGAGTGGGTAGCAGCGTTGCCTAGGGCTTTGGTTGCAGGCTTTGTAAAAACTGATAAAGATTTTCAAGAGAAAGGTATAACTAATTACTTCCTTGTAGTGTTTGTTCTTGCCTCTATTAATTATTACGCTATGAGGCAAATTCATGTATTCCATCTGGAATCTTCATAGTAATAATGTAATATTACCAAAGAGTAATGCTATATCTCTTATGTAACCTCCTTCTACTTTATAAAGAAAGTATTAAGTGAAAAACTAAATGTATTTAATGTCTTATAAATATAAAAAGTATTCATACTTTTTTTCATCTAGTATGTAGGGGGATTAATAGGAAAATATTGTAGGAGAATTTGGAATTATTCATTACAAAAATAACTTGTCAATATTCCCAATTCCCAAAAGTAAAAAAATTAAAGAGTAGAAGGTAAAAATCATAGAAAACAGGTAGAATGCATGCTGAGCATGTTGACTATATTGTGAAACCTTGGTAATTTTTTTCCAACCTCTGTTGGTACATTGCTACTAGCCTAGTTCTTTTTGAGCTGTTTAATTGGCTGTGTCAAGAAAATTTGAAAAAATGTACTTATGTTTTCATCAGCTTAAGCTTAAAATTGTGTAACACATACTGGGAACAGTTTAATATTGTTTAGCCATATGGACAGTTGAGTTAATGCAGCCATTTATATATATAGTTGCTGGGGAACAAACATTTTCTAATGAAAATTATTAAAGCTTTTGTAACTTAGCTGTGACTGGTAGGTCTTATATTTCTGATTTACTGAGTTTTTGTTATACTTTTCTTAACTTGTATGCTGATTTATATACATTATTATCTTTGCTTGTACAGCACAAACATCGGGAACCACTGTAACCTTTATGATTATAGAAGGATGGGTTGTAACAGTTGCATCAGTTGGTGATTCCCGTTGCATACTTGAGCCTTCTGAAGGTGGAATTTATTACTTGTCAGCAGACCATAGACTAGAGAGCAATGAAGAGGAGTAAGTTGTTACTGGAATGTTTTGTTTGAACAACTGCTTGGAATTGCTCCATTCTATTGCAGCCCAGTCTCACCCTTTATTTTTCTTTTCCTTTCATCAGGAGGGTCCGCATCACTTCTAGTGGAGGTGAGGTTGGTCGTCTAAATACAGGTGGAGGCACAGAGGTATTTTTCCTTTTAATTGTGATCCCTTTTTAAATTCAGAATTTCAGGTGGTACACTGGTACTGGCACGGAGATTAAGAAATAAACTAGGTCAATTATACCATGGAGAGTTGAGAGGCAAGATAATTGATGCTAGTTATATGGTCATGTCTTTCACTTAACAATACTCATCACATATGTCATTAAATTTTTATAATATTTTGGGAAAACTGTTTACATTTTTGGTGTTATACTGGTCATATGTGATGATATTTAGATTATCTTCCTTTGCAATTTACTAATATTCTCTTTAGAAGAAACTTGCATTTGAGTTGTATTATGCCTGACTAGATTAATGATATTTGTAGGTTGGTCCTTTGAGATGTTGGCCTGGTGGCCTGTGTCTCTCACGATCCATTGGTGATATGGATGTTGGTGAATTTATTGTCCCTGTACCACACGTAAAGCAAATGAAGGTCGGTCACTGCTTTCCTGTGTTTTATGTTTATTAGTTGCTTTTCTCTTGCTTCCCTTCTTAATTTTACTTTGGTGTATATAATTTGCTTATCTACTTAAGTTTAGTTCTTCATTGTTTTCTATCTCTGCTTCATAGGCAGAAATAGTGTCTTCATAGCATGATTTTCTACCCATTTATAAAGAGCATTTGAATTTTCATTTTTTCTCTTAAGATTATCTATTGCCTTTTAAAAGTTGAAATGAATTTTTCTTGCTTCGTTGCTGTAAATCCTTTCATATTTTTTCTTCCCTAAGTGCTTAAATCCTGCGTTTTCCACTGTGTCTGTTTTTGCAGCTTTCCACTGCTGGAGGAAGGATTATTATCAGCAGTGATGGTGTCTGGGATGCTCTAAGTGCAGAAATGGCCCTTGATTGCTGTCGTGGCATGTCACCTGAGGCTGCAGCACATCATATTGTGAAAGTATGCAAATCTCTTGCATAATTTTTTAATGCTATAGTTTCACCTTGTAACTTGTGTCATTTTGTGGTTTGTATTACGTGTTTCTATTTCTACCATTTATTCCTGTCTCTTTTCTTCCTTCAGGACTCTGTGCAAGCAAAGGGACTTAGAGATGACACAACCTGCATAGTTATTGACATATTACCCCAGGAGAAGCCACCTACTTCTGTGCCAACACAAAAGAAACCGGTAAAAGGAATGCTTAAGTCCATTTTTCGCAAAAAGTCCTCTGAATCATCATCTTTTATCGACAAAGAATACCTGGAGCCAGATGTGGTACAGGAACTATACGAGGAAGGGTCTGCTATGCTTTCAGAGAGGTTTGGTTTCGTAACAAGTGTTGTGAATGTTAGCATATTACTCTCCAGTTATGTCTTCTGACATGGAAACATCTTTGTCTGAGATGCAGGTTAGAAACAAAATATCCACTTTGCAACATGTTCAAGTTGTTTATCTGTGCAGTGTGTCAAGTAGAGATTAAACCTGGGGAGGGTATTTCCATACACGAGGGAATGCCTAACCCAGGAAGATTGCGTCCCTGGGATGGACCTTTCCTTTGCTCAAGTTGCCAAGAGAAGAAAGAAGCCATGGAAGGGAAGCGAACATCAGGTGCTTTGAGAATGCTTCTTTGTTTTTATGTCCATTGATGCCTTAAGTTGTGCATGTCTATAATTTAATTCTATCCTTCAACCTTTTGCTTTCAGATAGACTTAGCAGCGGAAGTGGCTAATGAATTATCATTTACATTTGCATTTTGAGAATGACAAAGATTGTTCATATAATGGGAAGGTCAAACTTCCACGCAACAGTGACTCCCCTAGATTACCACGGAGGCTTCTCAGAATACGGGTCTATTATAGAAATCCACATGATAATAAATATGGAGTTTTCTATGTTGTTCAGTCAGGAGATTAAAAAACAATTGAAGCTTGTTAGAAGAATTCTGACTTAGAAGAGAGGAATATGAACCACCCAAGTGTTGTGGAAGGTTGTATGAAAAGTGGGAATGCACAGGACGTCGAGGTGATTCATTCTTTTATTCCTTTTTCCTCCCTGGATCCGTTCATAATCATTTGTATATAGGTCTTCAGAATCACGAAATCGACCTTTAATGGAAGTGGTCTTTGTTGTTGTATTGTTCTACAGGGAGGGTTTTCAATTTTTTTGGGGGGTCCATACAAGGGAGTTTATTTAGTCGTCATGTAGATCAATTCTACTAAGAATAGACGTGCGTTTAAGGCTTCTGAAAGATTTCTTTTATTCTTGTAGCATTAAATTTTGATAATTTCTTTTACCATTCCAATATTAACTTTATGTAATTGAAATGTTCGGAAACCCCCCACCTTCACAATCCCTTTATTTTCCCGAGTAACTGTTCCTTTCAGGAACTAAGGTGATTTACTTGTACGGGTAGGGTTTCCATTATACTTACAGTATGCGCAAGAACTGAAAGCAATGAATCGGGCTAAGATGAAGTACCAAAACAAGTGCCTCACCCGTGTACCACTGTTTGTAACCGTATGATATATTATTAAAGAATTGAATGGTTTAGATTTTTTACTGATTACCTGCAAGTGAAATTAGATCGAGTTTACGTGGTTGCGGTTGTATAGTGTCCAATTCTTCGCGAACCATGTCTTTGCTGTCCACAAGTTACGACGATGCTGTTTGCGTCGCCGCTGCTCGGCTCTTGCACCAACACCGCACTCCGGTGGCTTCCGACAACTCTTCGTCAAAGCGTGCCTTAGACCTCCTAATCGAAGGAGAGAAGAGAGTTCGCAGTCAGTGAAAGAGAGGGATAGCACAAAGATAGAAAGGACATGCAAGAAAGGGAAAAGAGAGATGCACGGAAAAGGGATGGTTGCGGTGAACAAAGAGCAAACGGGGAAGAGGGGGAGAGAGATGAAGGATAGGAAAAAAGGATTACGCTGCATACAATGGCCGAAAATCACATAGGCGGCGCTTCACGGAGGTTTCCGGCGACAAATGTTTTCTTTTTCTTTTTGTGAATCATTGTTATTGTTTTCTGAATCTTTGTTGCTCTGAAATTTGGAGGGTTTGTAATTTAAAATTTATTAGTTACTTTTTGTGAGATTCGTTGATTTTATGTTGATAAAATCATAATTCCTAAATTTGGGGTTTGAAACTCTCTCCAAAGCATCCATTTCTACTATGATTTTTTTAGATTTTGCCCACCATTTGAATAAAATCTCTTGATACAGTAAAATGGAAGAAGGAAAAAAAGAGGAAGGGACTACTAGAGGAAATGAAGAGGAAGGTTTTGCAACTTTAGGAAGGGAATGGGATTGGGAACAGTGGAAGGGTGAGAGGACAGAGAGAGAAAATGATTCTAAAAAAAATTATTTTTTTAATAATTTTAATATATTTTTATTTTTTTATTCAACCGATTAAAACTTGTTATTCCCAGTTATTTTATTGCCTCACTGGTGAGGTACTTGTCTTACTACTTCATGTTAGCTTAATTCGAAAGCAATCAGTTTTGCAAAAACTCTGAAGCATGTTACTTCTAAAATCATGTTGAGCATGTAAACGTACCCGTACTTGATACTCATTGGATATTTATGGGCATCTGCTAGGATAAATTATTCATATGGTCCTTTATCTTTATTTTAGGAAATTATTCATATGGTCCTTTATCTTTATTTTAGGTTACAATTTGGTCCTTTATTTTTTTAAAAGTTGCAAAATGGTCCCTTATCTTTATTTTAAGTTGCAATTTGGTCCTTTATTTTTAAAAGTTGCAAAATGGTCTCTTAAGTAATTTTTTTTATAGCATGTTTATCCCAAAAAAAAAATTAAAAAATACATTACTTCAAGGGTAAACATGCTATAAAAAAATTACTTAAGAGACCATTTTGCAACTTTTAAAAAATAAAGGACCAAATTACAACTTAAAATAAAGATAAGGGATCATTTTGCAACTTTTAAAAAATAAATGACCAAATTGTAACCTAAAATAAAGATAAGAGACTAATAAAGTAATTTAGCCCATCTACTAAAGATATTTTTCAGAAAAAAAGGTATTTAATTTGGATACATGAGTACTTTTTGGGGATGCATCACGACGGTACTTAAGTTTGTTCGTTGTGAAAGAAATTATAACACTTTATTTTCTATAAAAAGAAATAAGTTTAACCTTAAAAGAGATGAAAAATTAGTTGTTACACATACAAATTTTCGTCACCTCTTCAAAAAGAGTAAGAGTTATAAAGAGGGTAAGAGCAAAATGTGAAATATTGGTGGAGATGAATGAGATTCACTTGAAAGGGTTGACATTTTTGTAGTTACTATCTTTCTTAATGAACTAGCTATAGTGACGATTTTTTTCCAGTGATGATGGACAAGAAAATTATGAGAATAAAACTATTAAAATATGATATCATAGTCATGCTTAGGTGTTATAATAATTATTGGTGAACATTTATATATTATAATTTCATATTATGGGATTTTTTTTTGTCACGTTGAAGAATTTAATCTCCCTTTACATTATAAATTATGTTTATTCGTGTTTCTTTTTATTATTTATAAAATTTAGTCATGTTTATATTAAATTCTATTTTCATATATATACATTTTTTAAAAAATTTATATTAATGTACTTGTACCCTAAATATTTAGAAAATCTTGTATCTCGTACTTATACCTTGTATTGGTACCGTACTTATATCCATGCAACATTGCAAAAATAAGACATTTGTGAAAAATGAAAGTTTTCTATTTTTGGTAAAAGAGAAAAATCTTTTTCTAAACATAAACGATTCTTGAAAATATTAATTTGTGAATAAGTATATATATATATATATATATATATATATATATATATATATATATAGAGAGAGAGAGAGAGAGAGAGAGAGAGAGAGAGAGAGAGAGAGAGAGAGGTTGAAATATATTTTTTTGTAATAATTAATTGTATAATTATTAAAGATTTTAATTTTTTATGATAATTAACTGTAAATAAATTATTCCTATAAAAATTGAATAATGATTAAATTGATTTTATAATTTTTTTTCAATAATTTTATTCCTAGGAATCTTATTCTTAAGAAAGTGACATTTACGCTACCCCTCCCCCACCTGCAACCCTCTCCCTCTCCCTCTCCCCCTCCCCTTCTCCCACCTCCATTAGCCTCTCTTCCCCGGCCCATCCTCTACCCACAACTCCTCCCCATTCCCATTTGCCTCCCATCTCTCCATATGTACCCGTACACAAAAATTCAATTCGTGTATCGGATACATCACCTTTTAAGAAAGTGATTTAATTAGAAATGAAATATTCTATATATACCAAACATTAGTTATAATTTTGTGTATTTTTATATAATGGATGACTAAGATTTTGAGTAAGTTGACAAGCTATTTTCTTGGGGTAAAGGACACACACACGTACATATACAGGGAGAAGGGATTAAGTTACTCAAAGAGTAACTCTTATAAAGTCACTTTCTATCTTCACCATTCATTTTCTTAAAATTTAATTGTTGTAATGAATAGTTAATCATAATCATTAGATTTTAAAAAAAATGAATGGTGAAGATGAAGAATAACTCTTTTAAAGTTATATATATATATATATATATATATATATATATATATATATATATATATATATATTTCATGGGTATATATAAACCAAGTAAGAGATAAGAAAAAAGAGAAAAAATGAAATATGTGATTAATGATATAACAAAAAGAAAGAAAAATAAGGTTAAAGAGAAGTGGAAGTACCGTCTAAATATAGATATCATTGTGCTTTGAATATTAATATATTATTGTTGTTTCTTTGTAAAGAAGTTAGAATTCAACAAGCAAAAACAATTGTCATCAGGGGGAACCAAATAATTAGTGTGATCTTTGTTTATGATTCTTTTGTTGGGATGAAATGCATGATAATTGATAAAGATAATTCAGTAGTCACTTCAACTGCTAAATCTAATTGAAAGCCAGCGAGCAAAGGGAGGACATTATGTGGACATGCAAATTTGAACCAAAGATGCTGTAAAATAACGAATTGTTGGTTTTTAACATGATTATGTAATTCTGTTTTGGAACTACCAAATCTATTACACCATATAATCAAGACAATAGAGATACATGTGCCTAATAAATTGATGCTTCCGCGTGCAATTAGCCACATAGTTATTTAAATCTTAGATATGGTATGCACTTCTATTTTTATTGGAGGCTCGAACTTTTTGTTGCAAAATATATGATTATTTATAAAATTCATGACTTAATAATAAATTATTTGTTGAATAATTTGTTGTTAGATTTTTTTATAATTTATTAAATTTGTACTAGAAATGTCTACTTAGATTAGTTCAGACAGAGAAGATCATCAAATAAAAATCAGAAATCTTCTGAGAAAATGAGAAAAAACAATCAGATTCCAGCCCTATCTTACTAACTCGGGGAAGTATGGCATTTTTCAATGAAAAAAACATAAAAATTAATCAACGAGAATTGATTCAATAAAATGTGGGTTGGATATTTGTCAGTGGTCCGTTTGCATGACTCAACACTGGCATAGGACAAATTAAAGGCTCCCGCTCCTACATGAGTTAAAGCATGTTCACAACAAAAGTCAGCATAAACAAGTAAATATGTTATTGAAATTAAAACTTCACACTAGCTATTTCCTGTTTGAATTTGAACCATCCACTTCACTGTCGGATAGCTTGGGGGATACAAATGATCCGGTAGGTATAGCGAATCATATTGTATAAGGAAGATTTACATTTACTATTTGACTAATTAAATTTCTGAATTTGAATTAAAATTTCACGGATATTCAGGACATGTACATTAATTTTTTTATGAATATGCATGGAAACATTAATTGAATAAAATGATTGTTGTAATAAACAAAACTTAAATACAATATTATAGTTTTATATCGATAATTTGCATAATAAATCATTTAATTAAATGTTAACACAGATTATTAAAGTAAAATTTTAATTCTAATTGAATTAACACTAAAAACACTTATGATACCGGATCCTAGTAAGTCTCAAGACTCAATTTACCTAAACTTTCTTATACCAAAAAAAATTAAAAGCACTTATGATACAGGATCTAATTCCGTTCAATATTGCAAAATGCAAATCATTGTAATCTCTAGGTGGGTGCACATGCATGCTAAGATGAAAACGTGATCCGTTTTCTCGGGGATTTCTTAAAAAGATTAAAGTACTTTTCTGACAAGTTGAAACGAAAACAAAAGCGATCGGGGAAGTAATGGAAGCTGTGAGGTGATCGTCAATCTGATCCAAGGTTTTGTTGTTGGTGTGCTGTTTCATGTATTGGAAAAAGGGGGGGTGATGATTAATTGAGTTGAGGATATTGAATGGCCAATATGAGAGGCGGAAACGCAAAAGGATCTCTATGTTGTTGGATGCTGAAGGATTTGTTTTATTTTATGTTCTCTCTTATCTCAAAAAGAAAAGACGAGAAATGTAATTAAGAATATAATATTTAGTGGTGAAAGTGGTGAGGATGGTTCAGTCCAACCAAATAATGCCTCCATGATTAAGATGTTGACCTTAACCATGCATACAAAATTCCTTTATGCTTGCTCGAAGGACCACCACCGCATGCACGTGTGTGTGGGTCTCTGACCACCCCCACCATCTAACTATCTCTCTCTCTCTTTTTTATTTCTTCTTCTTCTAATTAATGTGTCTTTCAAGTTTATATAGGATATAGCAGTAGTCAAATGTATGGTTGTGGACTTACACATTGATAGATAGAGAATAGGGTTAGTGTTGGGCACCGTAGGATAAAGGGGCTCACACTCACATGACCACCCTTCCCTAAACGACATTGGTCCTTCTGTTTCTTTGAGCTTTCGCGTTCATCAATGAATGAATGGGTGAACTGAATCATTCCCAACAGCTGGCGGTGATCATGGCCCCTCCCAATCTCTTTTTCAATCAAACAATTTCCATTTATTTATGTCATTATGCTTTAGGCTCTTCATAATATATAGATATATTTTTTCTTTCGCATGTATCATTCTTTCAACAGGAATTTGAATCCAATAACCTAGTTAGTGTCTTGTTAATAAGATATTTTTTTACAATCATATGCGTGAAAAAAAAAAAAAAACTGACTTTATTGTAAAAAAAAAAAAAGTATCTTCTAAAACTTTTTTTAGTTGCTCTTTCAAGATTCAACCGTGCATTGCCTAGTAGCCTCCTAACCTACTAGAGTTGGGTACATATTTCTATTTCTTCTTGTAAATGTACATGGAATTGATTTATTTTTCTAGGGACCTTCTCACTGATTGGAAAACAAAGTCCAAATTTCTCGAGTGAAATCCGCCATGCCAATCCCATCTTCTTTTAGTGGCCAAATTTGGATGTTTGTGACCTCATTCCCAAAACCAGCACAACAATTGGTGTTGGACTTGATAGGGACCCAACAAAGCACAGCACTAACCCTTTTGAACACATGAGAAAAACATATCATCTCATTCTCATTCTCATCTCATCTCATTCCTCAGCACCCTTCCATAAAACGAAAGTAAGTGGGAAGAAAAAAAAAATCCATTATTGATAATGCTTAATAATCATCACACGTAAATAATACGCATACACACACACACAGTTTGGTGTCTTATGAAAAAGTTTTAAAAGAAGACAGACCAAGTCTAACAGTGGTTTGACAAAGACCCTCTCTTTCTTTCCATGTTTTTCGGTTCCCTTATCCCTCATAAAGCTTTGTTAACATCCATACAACAAAGAAAAGATCACAACACAACACCTTTCTATCTCTCTCTTTCTCTCCACCAAAAAGAAAAGATCATAGAGCGAGAATAATTTCACACACATTAGTAGCTAGTCTTCAAGACAACCTCAACTGTAATAATGGAAACACATCATCAACCCCAAAAGAACACAGAAAACGATGTGCAAAAGAAAACTGAAGAAGGAGTAGCAGCAAAGCCACCTTCACCATCCTCTTCCCCTTCTCATGAGTTCTCCTTCACAATCTCTCTCCACTCTTCTAACACCACAATCCATGACAAATCCAAAACCCCACCTTCCCTTGCAGTTGATTTATCTCCAGCAGATGACATTTTCTTCCATGGTCACTTGCTTCCTCTACACCTCTTATCTCACTTCTCTTCATCACCACGCTTTTCCACCAACTCCGTGGACAGTTTCACACTCCCCATCAGAGAGTTCTTAGAAGACGAAAAACGTAACAGCTGCAACAGCAGCAACAGGAGCAACATCACCATAGATAGCATTACCAACAGCAACAACAAAGAAGAGTACTACAACAATAGAGTCACAAAGGAAGAGAGTAAGTCCAAGCCTAGCTTCTCATTGTTTGGTTTATCAAAAGGGCGTAAAGGGTGTCAAGTTAGAGACAAAGAAGATAAAGAGAATAATATTAAGCACAAGAAGAAACTCGGGTATGATGTGATGCATGCACTGAAGAAGTACTTGAGAATGGTGCAGCCACTAGTGCTTTTCAGAGGGAGAAGAGAAAAGGGTCGGTTCCATGGACAAGCTTATTCTCATTCGGGGAATTTGATTAGGAAAAATAAGCCAGAATTGAGAGGAAGAAGAGGTGAGTATTCAGCACCAGCTTCTATGAGAACTTCTCCAACAAACAGTGGTCTTCTGCTTGCAACCGCTGCTCTTCCTCCTGCTAATGACAGCACCATGGAAGAGTTGCAAGCAGCTATTCAAGCTGCAATTGCTCACTGCAAAAATTCTATTGCCAAAGAAGAGAAGCTCAATTGCTGATACACACGCGGTAGATAATTTTTTTTTTTGTTCTAGCTGTGCTTAATATATTGTCATATAGTTTTCGTATTTTATATTTTAGTATTGTTAAATCTACGCCTGAAGATTATTACACTTGGTTACCGATATGTTAATTATTGGTTACTAACATTTGTCGACTTGATTTTCTTTCTTTTTTTAAAAACAATATATATATGTTGATTAACTGATAAACATTGATGATCAATAATTAGCACATTGGTAACTGAATGTAACTCTAGTGTGGATTTTTAGATGTGGATATAGTAATATTTTAGTATTTATTTGCATCAAAAAAAAAAAAAAAGATTTTAGAATTTACTATATTTTGAAGATAGTATTTACTATGTTTTAAGTAATTTTAGGCACAGAAAAATTAATGTGCTATTATGAGAGTTTGAAAAGAAGGGCAAGTGTAAAAAGTATAAGTCAGAGAAGATTGATGATTTGTGTCTTGTAGCGTATAGTATCTCATAAAATTCTGAAAACTCTGGCAACCGAGTCTTTTTCCATGATGAGGTGATAGGAACAATTGTCGCTCACTAGGGCCTCTTGATGAAAATGGCAAAGAGTTGAGTTTTTCTAAGTAAAATTTTAAGTTCGAGTGTCGTGATCATGGAAAAAAATTGACAGTTAGATAATTTTACTCTTGTATTACTTTGTCCAAATCAATTAAATTAGTCAAAATTCAGAGTAACTTCCGGTTAGGGAAAAAAATGCATTGAGTTGAGACTACACTAATCCAGAGAATGGGATAAAAAGGGATATGCGTGCATATTAACATAAAACTGTTTACAGTATAATTTTTTTAATAAAAAGGCACTGACATTCCAATGATAAGCATATACTATATAGCAGCTAGCTAGAGACGAGTCAGAAATTTTCAAGTCTAAACTGCCTATGTTTTCTCTGACATTCTCCTAGTAGATCCATAATGACCAGAGCGTTTGTGCAGTGCATCTGTTATTTTTCATTTTCATTTTCATTTTCCTCTGTCACTCACTCGTGGTTATTTTGTTTTGTTTAACTTTTATTTGGAAACAAGTCCAATCGAAACATATTTGGACCCGATCGATGTACTAGATTCCCTGCCAAATAATCTGCTCTACCTTGTCACAATCATGTCCCCATTGTAAGAAAGACTGTATTCATGGAACCACGAAGGTGAGGTTACAACTGTCACTGACTTATATGTACGTAAAGGGTGGGAACATGTTCTTTACAGGCTTAACAGTTAGGAAAGCGCAATGTAAACCAACCAAATTAAAGCCTATATAGTCAGAACAAGGAAAATTACATATCATTATGCGATTATACTATAGTTTCCAATTTAACTACCTAAATACCTACATTATAATAAAGTCAAAAAGGTCAAATCATCTTTTTGTAGCCCCCTACACATGAAGACAATGAATGAAAAAGGTACTGGAAGGTAGGAGGATTTTTTTTTTATCATAATAATGAATGAATGAATGAAATTAAAGAACGGTCGTGAATGGATAGGGATGGCATGGCCGCAGAACTATCAAGGGAAGGTCATAAATAAAGTTCCAAGTACAATTATATGACGATCATATACTATAATGCACAGAAAATATATATTCCCTACATGTAATTATAAGGAGAGACAGTAGTGATGATAGTCATAAAGGTCATGCTAACAATTAATGATAAACATAATGATGAGCTTAGCTATACATATAAATGTGGGCAAGTATGGTTACAAAATTTTAGCTTTATGAAAGAGGACCACCATCTGCGATCGCTGTTGTACTATGAGTCAAATTGGAACAAAATCCAATTCTATATGCAAAGTGCATGTGTTGTGTTTGACCATTCCACTTTAGTAAGCTGGAAGCCACGCACAACATACGTCACGGAGTAACATTTCATGTATCTGGTAATTAAGTTAAGAATAACTGGATAAGTTCCACGGCTTCCATTAATTCTTGGGCATCAGAACGCATTAATTATCAACAAAATAAACTTTCTGCACCAAATGTAAAAATAAGTCAAGTTTGAATGATGTAAATACGTAGTCTATATTTGCTCTTAAATAAAATTATAATTTTTGGTAGGAATTTATTTTTATAATATACAATGATCGCACTGAGGTTCGAATCTATGATATCATGCATTTTATCTCAATCCCCACCACACTAGGCCGATCCTAGTGGGTTAATTTTTGGTAGGGATGGAGATAAGGAAATGAGAAAAAAAAAAACATTTTTTTCTTTTTCTACAAAATAATACAACACTATCGAAATTAAAGATGGATGTTTACTTGTGTATTAAATTGAAAACCTGGTAGGTGGCCCAGATTCCGTTGGAAGAAAACTTCGTGAGTCGTCGCAAGCAAAGGTTAGCCTCATGACCCAATCCCACTAAGCCCACAAACACAAGATGAAAATATGACGATTTCATCCCTCCTAAATGACACATCATGCCATGCTGTTCAATTTGTATTTAAGTGTGTTGGACTTAAATTGCAGTTTGTTCATGCAATTGGCTAAGGGACAAATGGACCAAAAACCCAAGAAGAAAACTATAAACTGAACCTAGTAGTATATTATTTTATTGGTAAAATATGTTTTTAATTTGATTTTAGTCTCTGTATTTTCGAATCAACCATTTTAGTTCTTATACTTTCAGAAAAACTTGATTTTAGTCCTTCTCCTCTAATGGTGTTAATACTGTTAACAAAAATACAGTTTTCGGTGGCTATAAACTGTCATAAAATACACATTTCTCATGTATTTAAACTCAACATTATTGGCGGTTAAAAACAGCCACAGATTATTAAAAAAAACATATATTCAAACTCAACGAGAAACCCGCATCTTCCATTACCGACGACATATTATGTGTCTATTTTTTTAATAATCTATGGCAGTTTTTAGTTGTTAATGATATTGAGTTTAAATACATGAAGAATGTGTATTTTGTGGCAATTTACAGTCATCAGAAACTGTATTTTCGTTAACAATATTAACACCATTAGAGGAGAGAGACTAAAACCAAATTTTTCTGAAAGTATAGATGACTAAAATGGCTGATTCGAAAATACAGAGACTAAAACTAAATTTTTTTAAAATTACAGGGAGCAAAAACATATTTTACCCTTATTTTATTTATCAGCTAAAACAAGCAACAGACTCCGAGGGTGTAACATAATTAAGCTAACGGTCTCCCATGCTAATAAGCTTGTGACCTAATTTGTGACAGAGCAATGATATTTTGGACACTTCATTGTTTTAAATGATAGAGCAATGATACCACCAACAAGAGAGTTTGCCTCTGCAAACATGTCCAAATTGGATCTCCCACTCTTGAGCAATAAAATAAGTCTTTGAATTTCACTCACCACAGCCACAGGATAATCGGAATGAGTTTTGGACATGCAGAATCCAGGAAATTAATTGCACATCTAGAATTAGACTCTACAATGATGTTAAATAAACCTCGGCTTCAAGGCATGCAGAATGGGGATGGCTCAACGTGAATAACCAATATTACGTGAAAACATTAGAATAACAATGCCCCACCCCTATATTACTGTATGTAGCACAAATCCATCCGTATTAATTAATTCAGGTATTCGGAGTAGCTGGCCATGAATTTGTGTGTTTTTGTTTTAACGTTATCCTGCTTTCCAATGCACCTCAACTTAATCCATAAATGTAATTAATGTAACGTTGATTTGATTCAAACTGGTCCCACAGATAGAACATATACCAGCAATCCCAATTCCCAAGTCATATGTTTTGTATCATTGTGTCCATTTGCGAGAAGAATAATCGGCGCAGCCATGCATCCACAGAAAAGTTTGAGTTCGCTGTGGTCCCCTTCCTTTCCAAACAAAACAACAACCTATCCCAATTACCGGGTTGGGTTGTTGACACATGAGACTGAGAGAAATAGAATCATAATCAGAGTTCACTCTAGTGGTCCTCAAGGCAAGGCAACTATATTAGGTCCATCATTGGAAAGTGACGCTGTTTACATCAATTTATTTACAATAAAAAATAATTCAATTCAATTCAATTAAATATAGTAATATTAAAAAATCAATTTTTTTTAATCTTTTTAAAAACATTTTTTGGTGTCCATAAACTTATCTCAACAAGGATTTAATTATTATTCAATTCAATTGTGTCAAATTTGTTGATGAAAATACCAAGAGAAATAAACATTTCAAATAATAAAATAAATAATTTTACATCCTTTAATATTTTATCTTTCTAGTTATAAGCTACGTTATGTAATACTAATACTTTCCTTTCCGTGTAGGCTTGTAGAATGGGAAGGGAAGGATGGGTTTAGTTTTGTGATTTGATTTGTGTGTGAAAATGGTGAGAATGAAGAAGCCGTGAAGCAAGCAACAGGGATTGAAGGATCGAACGGTGGGAAAAGAAAAGAACCCGATAAATCTGAAAAGCGGGCCCCACATCCAGCCACGTATGACATGACATAACTCTTGTTCTTCTTCATCGTCGTTGGTCTTCACCACCGTACCATACCATACCAATACCAACAACCTCTCCTCTTCGTCCCATCGTTTCTTCAGCCTCCATTCACAATTTTAATTATTCTAATCCAAACAGAATTTCCTTATAAATGATAATAATTCCGCGATCCACATCTTCCCCAAAGTCCACACCCCACGATTCTTTCTGAATTCATAAGGACTTCAATTATTTATCTTTATGAGAGGGAGTAGAATTATTAGGGAGGATGCAAGCGGTGGGTAGAATAATTAGTCAGGGCGTGTACACGGTTTCAGGGCCCTTTCATCCGTTTGGTGGCGCCGTTGATATTGTGGTGGTGGAACAGCAAGATGGGAGTTTCAAGTCCTCTCCTTGGTACGTTCGATTTGGCAAATTCCAGGGAGTTTTGAAGTCAAGGGAAAAGGTGGTTGACATCTGTGTCAATGGGGTGCAAGCTGATTTCCAAATGCATCTTGATCACAAAGGGGAAGCCTTTTTTCTCAGGGAAATCGATGCACAGGAAGAAGAAGAAGAAGAAGAAGAAGCCAATTTCATGTTTCCATCTCCTTCTGGCGATGATGTAGACGATCACTCTCGCACTCGCTCTCTCAGGTCCAAGAGTTGCAATTATGATGCTGCCACTGCTGACGTTGTGGGAAGGACTAGTTCTCGCCGCTCCCGGATACTTGGCCTTGTGTTTGGGAGAAGGTCTTTGAAGAGGGAAGATGGTGAGGGTGATGGTGCTGGAATTGGGAACAGGGTTGGTTCCTTGGAGCGTGCTGAGATTGCGGCTAACTTGTTAGACCTCAAGTGGTCCACCAATCTCTCCGCGGAACAAGGCCAAGGTGTTCTTCCTAACACGTCTGGGGATGTGGAGAATGGTGAATTGAATGGGAAGGAAGTTGTGTATGATATTTCAGAGTCTGATGTGCAAGTTGCATGTGTGGAGGTGGAGGTTGAAGCATGTGTAGAAAAGGAATTGAATGGACAAGAGGCGCCCGGTGATAATAGTAATGAAACATCAGGGACTTCCAAGTTGAGCGTGGCTTGTTCTAGTGAACTAGCTCCTGAGGTGATGTACCTTGCTGGCCCTGGATGTGAAGAAGTCCATGTCCATGTCAATGATGAAGTCTTCCAAAGTGCAACTGTACTGCTACCAGAGGTAAATTCATGGCGGAGTATACTTCACCTATAGCTTTGGCTTCAGGATTTGGACAAAACTAAATACCTAAGCAATTATGTTCTCCTATCAAAACTGGCAATAAAATATAACACTGGTTACCAACATGCCAATTTTAGTTACTGAGATGAAATTGATGGCTGCATTGAAGGTAAGCAGCAGTGACCGGGATAAAATATAACACTTGGCCGATTTTGATTGAGAACAGTAGCACTAGTATTTATGGTACTATATTTAAGTTTTGTCCAATGATATACTAAATTCTTTGCATGGAATTTTTTACATGTCAACTGGAATAATTAAAGAATCATTCTCAATCCTCAAAATACTTCTACCCCTTACTTACCATATAAAGAAAGTATTGAAAACTTTTTATGTTTTTAAGGTATTAAATGCATTTACTTTTTCATTTAATACTTTCTTACAAAGTATTAGGAGGTTCTTGTAGGAGAATATACCACTATAGCATTGGTCATAATTAAATCAAGCAAACATTTACTCTGTTTTGGTTGACAGTTGACACTGACACACTAAAGTTATTCTTTAGGGTACAGAAGCTGAGGAACTTGTTAAGAATGCTGATCTTGGGATGCCAGTATTGAAGGTCTCTGAGTTTCATTCTCGGGTTCAGGAAATAGATTGTTCGGATTTTGATGATAGTATGTACAATGAGGTGGATATTGAAGAGCGACCAACATCTCCAAAACCTCAAACTGTCAAAATATGCCTAGGACATTGTTCGAGTGAGCAAGTTGAGCCCAATTCTGTTATCAAACCTTCCGGTTACAGCAGCCTGGATGACCAAGCCTTAGATGAGAATAATATGAAGGACAAAGATGTCTCTAGCACGTTATTGTCTCCTCTGGACTCTGTTGGTGATTGTTTACCTAGAAAAGCATCAAGCAGATCACCATCACCAAGTTCAGAGGACGAAAATTTCCTTTTTAGTGACCTTGACGAAAGTGTAATCAATGATCTATTCAAGAGATCATTCTCCCCTGAACATGTAGATAAAGAAGATCATGTTTCTTATAAGGACAATGAAAAGTTAACAGCAATATCCAGTCCCATAGTCATTCCTAGAAACGAAGCTGTTGGGGAGGAAGTTGGGCAGCACTCGGGATCCTTGCCAAATATTTCTTCTAATAGTGACATCATGGTCCAACATGATGTTCGTTATCCTTTAAGTCATTCACTGGACTCAAAATCCACATCCTTGCCATGGGCATTTCCTGGAAAAGATGATGACTTGGAATGTCTAAAATCAGATGAAGACAAAGGAAACCAGTTATCACATGAGGAGCCAGGTGTCAAGGATTACAATGGTTCTGGGGAATTCAAAGGTATTGTTCTGAAGCTTCCCCTTGGTAAGAGAACTTGTATAAGTTGTCTTTCTACTGAATTGAAAACAATCTATGTCTTTAAATAATATTTCATCTTCTTCTAGTAGTGTACTGAATATATTGTTTTTATGGAATGATAATTGTTATACATTTTATAGCAACAAGTTGTAAATTTCACTAAAGATTCAGAAGCGACTTTCTATTTAGAACAATAATTTAGTTTGAGCAGACTTGTGTATTTTGTTGGAACAAAATGAAGGATTTTGTCATTGTTGAGCTTTGAAAAAGGCTTTTCAAACATTAAGCTGTAGCCTGTAGGTAGTTACTATACTGATTTATCATTTATGCGAACAACAGTCTCTGTAAACACTTGTTGTATGAAGGGATGGAAGCTGACTGTACTTCTAAAGCATTCAATGCTGAATATCTGGTTGGTAAATAAATTTAATTATCTGCACCCTGAGGGATAATAGGCTTGTTATTAAGATTGGTTATCATTATTTTCCATGGGATTTAGGCATGGTGTCTTTTGAAAGTCCATATATATTTAAACTGAAAGGCATGATACCAGCTGACCAAGTTGAGAAAAATCATACAGGAGATCCATCTACACACAACCCTTCCACTGGTGGAAATTGGAAAATTTGGCCTTTCTCCTTGGGGAGAACAGGGTCTAGAAAGTCTATGTTGTCGCCTTCTGCAAGTGATGCGAAAAACACTACTCTTGGTAATTCTCCAGAGAATACGATTAGTACAGATTTGAACAAAAATGAGCTCAAACCCAATATAATGAAAAAGAAGGTTAAGGAAATGACTCCAACTTCTGAACAGCTAGCCTCGTTGAATTTGAAGGATGGGATGAATACTGTAACCTTCACTTTCTCTACAGCTGTGCTGGGGAAGCAGCAGGTCGATAATCATGAGTTTCTATAATTTTATTTTAAGAACATGAAGTTTACTTCTCGTTTCCTTTTATGTACATTTCTTTAATTGAAATCTCTCATCTACTATTATTTCTTATATTTTATGTTTGACTAACAGGTTGATTGTCGAATATATTTGTGGAAATGGAACACTCATATAGTGATCTCAGATGTGGACGGTACAATTACAAGGTGAGGATATATCTTTTGGAAAATGAAGCTGTTTTTAAAATAGATAATTCACCCAGACAACACTCTGGTTAATATTCATTCTTTTAAAAGTTGTTTTTCTTTGTTATTGTTATTTGTTAATTTGATGTTACCTACCAAATAATGATACTTTGTATCTACCTAAAACTATGTTCTTCTGCAATCTCATTTAAATCTTAGAGCTGGCAGATTTTTTTATTTTTTATTTTTCAATCAAATATGTCTTGCCTAACTCTGCCTATGGCCTCAAAGCTGGTTCCAAGCCTGGGTATAGGGAGAGGGTTGTGTTAGACCCTCAGTGGCCAACATAAAACTTGTTAAAATTCCAAATCAAATATGTCTTGCCTCTATCAAGTGAAAAGATATCCACGACATGCTGAATTCCTCCATGAGCTTCCTAATCCATGCTTTTCAGACCTAGGAGAAACATGTCGCACCAAATTTCTTTAAATATATGTTAGGATAAAACCTATTCTGCTATATATCAGTAAACTTCTACTATGTGATGTTCTTCTGGTGGTAATTGGTGAACAATTAGCTTCTCTAGGGATCTTGTTTCTTTTTGAGTCCAGAATGTTGCTTTTTTTTTTTGGGTCCCGGGTCATAGATCACGGGTGTCCCTCAACCCACTGGGTCAGAGGTCCAGAATATTGCTTTTCCCTCTCCTGTTATCGCTTGAAAAAACTAGGTATGGACTTTCCAACCTTGTTTTCAGTTTATAGTGCTAACGGGATTCCAACATCAGAATTCATCTGCTTGTTCAGTTGTTTGCTCCTAAAAAATCATATGAATTTTATTTCATGCTATTCTTCCTCTATCATTTAGTTGCCTTTTTGTTTTACTTCCTGTCGTATGCTAATTAGTATGCTCTTACCTTGCTAAAATATCTAATGAAAACACAATACAAACATAAATCTATCAACTTATCAAGCTTGGAGTATAAATCCAATAATTTAGTATCATTATGGGGTGCTTGTGGTAGATTGCACTTGGAACAATTATGAAGGAATGTGGGGCATCTTTTCTGGAGTTTCTCTTCATGTTTGCTTCATATTGGTTGAACTTGTATACATAGATTTGCTTACCTTGTGCTTAGACTCATTCTCTTATATGCTGAGATGTTAATTTAAAAATGTGTTTAAGGGAAATTAGACATGTAAAAGTTTCTAATGGTTTTAAAATACAAGAGTTTGATTTCTAATGAAGAAAAACTATGAGGCAGTGCTTTGATGCGTGTTGTAATTTTATGGAACAAAATTGACCTTAATTTATGCTGTTTGGTTGCCTAATAGAGTCCATGTCTTCTGCTTCTCTTCTGTTGTTATTTTCAAAAGATCTAACTCTATAGTATGAAATTGTGATTTCTTTCTCTTGTTTCATGTCTTGCAGGTCAGATGTTCTTGGTCAGTTCATGCCTTTGGTTGGTATTGACTGGTCACAGACAGGTGTTGCACATTTATTCTCCGCTATCAAGGTGTGTTTATCTTGTCCTTGTGTTTAGATGTTTTCAGACTGCTACAATATGATAATGTGATTAAATCCTCTGAATACACTGATCATACATCATTGCATATTGCATATAGGCAGTTTTTGGGTAGGTATGCTCGAAACGAATAATAGGTTGCTTTATCTGTACCTATGTCCTGCCCCATAACAACTATCCTTTGGTCTCTTTTCACCTGGTTTGGTGTCTCTCATGGTCTTTTCCCTTGTCAATTTCACATTTACAGGAAAATGGTTACCAACTGCTTTTTCTCAGTGCTCGTTCAATTTCTCAGGCTTATCTTACACGACAATTCTTACTTAACCTTAAACAGGTCATGTATAAATTTAGCAATCAGTTTCCGATCCATATGGACAAAAAAGTAAAAAGAAAAGAAAGCCATTTACATTTCATATTTATTTTGTACATTGCAGGATGGAAAAGTTTTACCAGATGGTCCTGTTGTTATTTCCCCTGATGGACTTTTTCCCTCTCTATATCGAGAAGGTAACAACTCTGCTTGTCTTTCTTTTCTGCTGCTTCTTATTATTAAAAAGTTGTTTTTGAACAATCTAACACTTCACTGCGTCTTCAGTTACTTTTCCCCCTTAAAAGTACTGAACAACTGATTACAACCAAATGAAAGAAATCTTACGTGAATAAATAAAAATTTCTTTGTTTAATGTCTTCTTGAAGAATGGGTAAGTTCTCTGATGAAATTCAAGTAATTTAGCTAAAGCAGTCTGCAAAGCCTGTAACAAAAATCTGGAGTCTGTACTCTTGTGCCTTGCTTTTACCTTAATTGACAGATAGCTTTTGTATAATAGGGTTTGGAAGGCTATACTATTGTACTAGGAACCTAAGAGTAGTATAAATGGGCAAAATTGAATAAAATGAAAACATTCCACTTGTACTCCCTTATATCACATGAAGACTGAAGCAGTACGGGCCATGTTTGTTAAAAGGATTAATGACTAAGTTTTGAATTTCTTTTATGCCATGAGTTCTGATTTTATTTAGTTTTTAATTCTAGATCGCATAAGACACCACCACGTGGAGGTGTGGCCAATATATGTAGGACTCTTGTATGATTTGTTGAAGTTTTCTTATGACTCATTGACCACTTACTTTTGATGTATGAATGAGAGTGTGAGGTTTCATCAAAATTTAAGGCTGTGTGTGAAATGCCCTGGTCTTCCCTTTATAATATTTTGGACTAAGACAATTTTTTTCTTCTATTTCCAGTTATTAGGAGGGTTCCTCATGAATTCAAAATTGCATGCTTAGAGGTTAGTTTCCCGCTGCTACATATTACAATGAACACATTTTAATATATTTTAGTCTAGTTATTCATAATGTTATTAAAGTCAATTTGAATTTTTATGTCATCAGGACATCAAGGCACTTTTTCCTTCTGATTGCAATCCATTCTATGCTGGTTTTGGTAATAGGGATACTGATGAAATCAGCTACCTTAAGGTTGGAATTCCCCTAGGAAAAATCTTCATTATTAATCCCAGGGTAAATAAATCCTT
The DNA here is from genome assembly GCA_026413185.1 of Pueraria montana var. lobata. Taxonomy (NCBI): domain Eukaryota; kingdom Viridiplantae; phylum Streptophyta; class Magnoliopsida; order Fabales; family Fabaceae; genus Pueraria; species Pueraria montana. Next base: position 6,648,988 of record CM048652.1, read on the forward strand.
CGTATATTTTAAAAGTAAAAATTTGCTACATGCTAGAAGTTCCTAAAATGTTTGAAGTTTGTCAAACCTTTCTTATTTTTAAGTTTGCAGGGAGAGGTTGTTGTAAACCGTCGTGTTGACACAAAATCATATACTTCTCTGCATGCTCTCGTGAATGGAATGTTCCCCCCTACGAGCTCTTTTGAGCAGGTTTAATCTTGAAGAAGCTTTATTTTTTATTCTCTCGTTCATAATGTCAGTCTTGGGGTTTGTGTTCCACAAATTTTATTGCAGTCTTCCCAGAATTTAAAATTCAAAGTAAAACATGTTGAGAGTGAGAGCTGGGGTGGATCTTTTTATAGTTGTCTGCTGTGTGATTTAAATCCTAGTTACATTATTATGCTTTTAATGCAAGTGTCATGCTATTAAGGATTTTTTTTGTAATCTTGGTTACTTTTGCCCGTTTTCTTGCTGAACCTTATTTGCAGGAGGACTTTAATTCATGGAATTTCTGGAAACTACCCCCTCCTGCCATAGATATTTGAAAGGGTCCCATGGATTTTTGGGCTCAATTATGCAGTCTAGATATGGATGGGCGCAGGCTGTGCTGCTCCAAAAATTATATGGGTAAATTATCGGCTCTACATAATCTATCCAGACTCTAGGATTTAGTTTTAGTAATTAGATACTTGATCTATTTTGCATAGGTTTTTAACTCAAAAATGTTTCCTCTAATTTAATCAGAAACTTTATAGGGAAATATCTTTATAATTTTCTAGTATAATATGTTCAATATTTCTCCTGGAACTGAAGTATTGAAGATATTATTAATATGATTAATTTTATTGTATGCTTGTATGTTATGGTGGTGTATGTTTTTCACCACTCCGTTTGTGCAATTGTGCATGCTACTTCATTTTGTTAGTTTTTTTGGCTAATACAGGTTATATGTATCTGAGCCCAATGAGAACCACCTGATTCTGTTGATGACATGTACTGTGGATTGATTAATCGGAACACAACACATAATTTGGTGAATGGAATTCGTATGAAAGAGCAGCATGGAACTTCTTCCCTGTTTGATGCTGCGAGATCAGATCCATTTTTGTCCTTGGTTACTTATAATGTTAACCCATGACCATTAAAGTCATGGAATCACACACATTTGATATCATTTCTTGATTATAGATAGATTAGTGCACAGTTAAGTCCTTTTCATTTGATTGCAAACTTGTATATGTATGTAATTGTGTACTCGAGTGATGCCTCTTCAGTTTTATTATTCTACCATATAGAAAAGTTTATGCTTGTTTTCATTCGTCATTTGTTCTTATTTTACAACAATTATAAATGGACACTCCAACCATATAAACACTTATTTGACACCTCTTATTTCTCTCTCTTTCTCTTGTTACATTATATCACTAATCACATTATCACTTATATCTCTTGTATTTCTTTCTCTCTCAAGGTGTAGACTAGTATTGGATGTTCACCAAACATTATTCCTTATTTTTATGTGTTTCAGTCTTGTGCCTGTGTAAGTTTTACGACTTCAGTGCAACTTCTATTATCAAAATGTTTTCATATAGTGGGACATCCATTTATTATAAACACTCATTTGACACTTTTTTTTAGGATATTTGACACTCTTTATTACTCTTTATCTTTCTCTTATTATTTCATATCAACTATTATATCTACACTTTTTTTCCTTCTCTATCTCAAGGTGTCAACTATGCAGTGTATTCATGCATCTTTATCCAAAAATTAAAGACAGAAGAAGGGCAAGAAATAAAATAGCAGACCAGTCCATTTTATTTTTTGGTGAAAAAAAGTGGTAAAAAGAGAGGCATCCCTTGTTTGTACTAGTCCCAAGGCCTATACAATTTATTATTTTTTATAGAGACTCGTCTAAAAGATTACTACACAGCCTAAACCTTAAACAAGTTTATTCAATCACAACAACTCAACTATTCTTTGAACGTCAGAAAATCTCCTTAAAGAGGGTTTATGTCAAGGGGAATCAAATTTACATCGAGTCATTATTCTTAAAAATAAAATATTTTTTTATGAGCTTAAAAATAAAATATTATATTTATTTTGTGACATGTGTGTTTATAAATCTATATATTAAATTAAATTAAAAATTTTAATTAATTATTCAATTAAAAGAGATTTTTACTTTCTTTAATAATTTTTAGTCAATACTTAAAATTTTCAATTAACCTTACATATAATGAGATATTTATAAAATACTATTAAAATAATATTTAATTAATTAAAATAGTTTTTAATATTTTCTAAAGCTAAATATTTTTTATCGGTTCATTTGGATTCAGATAAGAGAGAATACAAAACTGAAAGAAAAATTAGGGAAAAATAATTTCTACAATAAAAAAGAATACAATGGCACGATGAATTCGAGTGCACCTTTTCTCTCCTCCAAGTCTTAGCTAGTTTCTAACTGCTTCAACTAACTATGTTTTCTTACTTATAGGTAGGGATGACAAAATGTACCCGGATCCTACTGGTATCCGCAAAAATATCTGCAAGCGGGTCGGGTAAATACCCGTTTATTGGGGCTGGGGTCGGGTATTTACCCGCAATTTTTTGCGGGTGCGGGTACGGTTACGGGTACTATAGTACCCGTCCTGCCCCGTCCCGCACCTATCATATATATATATATATATATATATATATATATATATATATATATATATAATTAAAATAACTTAAATAAATAATTATGTTATATATATACTTTTTTGTAAAAAAATAATTTTATATTTTCCATAAACTAACAATAATAGTAAAAGATTTATGTTATAACTTACAATAATTTTATGTTTTATATTTTTAATATTATGTGTGAATGCTTTTAATGTTAAGTTTGAATTATTTAAGCGTGAATTTTTAATTTATTTGTAATAATTTTTAATTAATATTTTTATAGCTTAAATGCAATTTTGGTTCATCTATTTTGCATAATCCGTAATTTTGGTCCCCCTATTTTAAAATAGAGACGTTTAATCTCCCAATTATCTAAAATATGTAATTTTGGTTCTTCCATCAAATTGAAAGCGTTGACTGTTAAGAGATTAACGTTAACCTTAACGTGGTCCAAATATAATGATGTGACACGAGATTATTTATTTAATTATTTTAAATACTGAGTAGAATAATTGATGAAAAATATATTTTATAAAAAGGTAATATCATTTATTTGATTACGATGTGCCATGTATTTCAACAATGTAGAACTAATTTAAAATAAATGATTAAGACTTGTGATTTCTATTTTAAGACTCACGATTACTCCAACCATTAAAATCGACGTGACATGTGTTTTAGTGACGTAGATAAACAAATAATTATTACTCATTATTTAAAATAATTAAAAATAAATAAATAATCTCGTGTCACATCACTATATTTGGGTCACGTCAAGGTCAACATTAATCTCTTAACTGTCGATGCTTTCAATTTGATGAAAGGATCAAAATTACGGATTTTACAAAATTGGAAGACTAAATGTCTCTATAGAGGGACCAAGATTGCTGATTGTGCAAAATAAGAGGACTAAATGTCTCTATTTTAAAATAGGATGACTAAAATTGAGGATTGTGCAAAATAGGGGGATCAAAATTACATTTAAGCCTATTTTTTATTGATTTATTAACTTCATACATAAGTAAAGTGTGGGTAGCGGGTGTGGGTATGGGTATATAGGTACCCAGCGGGTACGGGGATGGGGATTAAAGTTGCTACCCGCGCGGGTATGGGGCCGGGTACGGGTATTTTTTTTAAACGCGGGTATGAGGACGGGTACTATAGGACCCTACCCAGACCCTACTCATTGCCATCCCTATTTATAGGTAAATCTAGGACTATTTCTAGGGTGGGAAAGGCTCATAGGTTTCTCACCGTGGGAAAGTGATTTAAAACCATTAGATTTATTAATTTTTAATTCAATGGATGGATTTTTTTCTTTATTTTCCTTTATTTTTTTTCCTTTTCTTCCTAACTTTCCCCATTTACCCCTCTGTCTTCCTCACGACCACCGCCACAAAACATCGTTCGTTCATTTTGCGTTGCCGCGAAAAGCGATTCCCAATTGCCATCCCCTCTCTCTTCTCATTTTTTCTTTTTCGTTTTCCTTCTTCTCCTACTTCCCTACCCCACGACTAGAGATGGTCACCATGGCAGCGATGCCACCATGCACCGCCACCCACCATATAGATCTGAACATAAAACGAGGCCACATTCTCAGTCAAAACAACATGCATAAACCGACCAGATTACAAATATTATTACAAATCAATAAACAACTTTGAGATTGCAAAACAAAAATAATGTTCTCAATCAACATATGATTAAACTCATATCTATAATAACAAGCGTTTCCTTCGTAAAAAATAATAACACATAATGTTCAAACTCAGATCTAAGATACACAAAAAAAACTCAGATCTAAGAAATCGATACAGAAATCAACAACGAAAATGCACGTGGGAAATCTATATCTGTTTTTAATTTTTTGCAAGATTTGTGTTTTCGTCGGAGATGACGCAGCACCGACCACCATTCCTTCGCCATCGATGCCTGACAACAGATCCGAGGTTTAGGTTCCTGCGCTGAAGATCGAAGAAGCATGCTCTTCACTCCTTCGCCGAAGTCGACTCGTGACCGTCATCGGAGTCTGCGTTGTGCCCCCAGTGGTTACAACATTGATGAACTGTGAGCGTGGGCGGGGTTGTAGCAGACAAAATCACTGTGGGTTGCAACGTGGGTGGGTGGAGGATCTCGCTGCTGATGAGATGCGGGTCATGTTCTTCTCGAACGCGAAGATGAGTGGTGAGGAGGTGGGTGGGTGGAGCCATGGAAGATCTTGCCGGCGTGGGTGGACGAAGGTCACTGTGTCGTGGAGGTTGGTGGTGGTGACAAACTCGACAGCGCCGGCGGTGTCGTCGACGGCCTCACGTGCCATATATGGGTATGAAGCAAAATCCTCATATGCAGGTTGGTAGGTCGTTGGGGAGATGGGGGAGAGGGCAAATGGGAAAAAAAGAAAAAAGAAAAATAAGAATAAAATTTGACCTTTGATTTAAAAAGTAGCATATCAAACGGTGGCAATTTCTTTCCCACCGTGGGAGACCTACGAGTCTTTCCCACGCTAGAAACAGTCGTAAATCTAGTTGCATTCTTTGTGAACGTTTGTTTCACTGATAATTTTTTTAGTCCCAGGAATATTATTCCTAGAAATATAACATGGAAATGTAATTCCCAGATATTTTATAAAAAAAAATACGTTTGTTAATTATTAAAAATGGCTGAGAATATTTTTTATATGTCCAAGAATAATTAAAACATGTGTCTGGTTGACATTATTTTTTCCTAGGAATATATATTATAATTACTGAAATATCTTTATTGTTAAAGTTTGTTAAAAAAATTTACAAATGTGTCCGAGGACATATCTAGATTTTTACTGACGAAGAAGGATTCCTATCTTATGGAAATAATTTTTCTCTGTCCCCTCCACCATGATTAAATATTGGTTGAATATGGAATTATGATGACTTTCCCAGAAATAAAATATATCTAGAATTAATTATTTTATTACTTTGTTATAAATGTGGGATAAATTTCTCCATCCCTTTATTCCCAAAACTAAAAAAAAATTATCCGTAAAATAAACACCCTTTTGATATATATTCTTCTCTTAGTGCCCCTTACATAGACTTTTTTTTTTTTTACCAACATGTCATTTTATCTTATCAATCTCAATTATCCAATTAAAAATTATTATATATAACGGTTTCTATTACGTTGGGTACCTATAAACATTTTTAAGTCTTGTATATTAAACAACACCCAAATTGCCATTTTATTTGTATTTGGGTATTAAAAAACCATAGTTGTATGTATTATATTTTTGTCCTTTCAATGTAATTAACTGTCATTAGCACAAAAATTAAAATGTTAGTAATTTTTATTTTCAACAAAACATAAAATCATTTAATTTTATTACCTTCTCATTTCATTAATATTATTTTGTTTCACTTAATAAAAATATGGAAACATAAGAATAAAGTTAAAAAGGAAAAAAAAATTAATCTACATAGTATGTGAGAAGAAGTCACCCATTGAAAAAAAAAAAAAAAAAAGAATTGAATTCAGTGGAGGTGAGAACTAGCGGGTGATTCTGACATTGAAATACTTGTCTGCAAAGTGGACAAGGTTTCTGAATTCGTTTTCATCAATGAAACCGTCACAGTTGGCGTCTGCGGACTTGAAGGCTCGGCCACTACTCCACGAGGCAAACAACCCTCCGGTGAGGCGAACGGCACTGCGCAGTTCGGCTTTGCTGATTCTTCCATCTCCGTTTGTGTCAAATGCTGTCTTCAACCACCGCTTAAACTGCTCCACTGTCATCACACGCTTCCCATCACTCCACACATTACGCTCCATGAACGCCATAATCTCAATGTGCTATTTCACTATTCTATCCCTCTCTACGTATTCCGTATTTGTGTTATGTGATCACCTTCCAAGCTTGGCTTCTGTATTTATATTGCCACTTTTGTTTTCCTATGTTGTTAGTGCATGCACCTATGTTCATTAATAATTACGAAGATATAAGAAAGGAGTACTATTCAATATATATTAATTTGCATCCTTTGTGGAAGAATAAAATTGTGGAATCATATCCCTTGCTATTTTTCTGGTTGGTACTACATGTGTGCTGCTTAACAGGATGGATCTATATATGATCTAAATTGAATTCTAAAATGGGGGCGGCACAATGTATAAAATTGTCCCTTTCTATGTGTACGTTGTATATATCCAGACAAGCTTGATACTAGTGAGTGGTGACAATATTATATAGATTTGGATTGATATTCTCACTTCAAGTAAAGAATATGGTTGCTGTTGTCCTTTTAGCCGTTCTCTTTTTATTTATTAATTGGTATATAAGCATAAATGTCAATGTGTTTATTCTCTTTGCAAGTTGGTATATATAGAAAGTATAAACATAAAATTATCGGTGGTTCTCACCCTTAGGCCGTATATGATCCTCTCCATTAGGCATGTGGAGAGAAAAGAAGAGCATTTGAAATATTAAATCGGAAGCTTTAAATTAAACCAGCATTAATAATTTGCGGGCTTTAAGGGTCTGCCAACTGCCATGTTAAAGGCAAACAAGTTATTATTTATACAAATACTAAATTAAAATAATACTAGCAAGAATGTATTCAAGTTAAAGATTGCACTTTGTTCATATTAGATTATAGACACCAGGGAAGAACGATAAGGAATTGTGAACCTGTCCATATATAAACCATGCACGGCAAAACTAATTTGTCATCAATGAAGTATGAACATTTTGTATTAAACATGCATTAAACGTTCTTATTATTTTTAAACACCGCAGTTAAACTATCAATCTACTCTTATAAATTAGAATGGAAAATACCACTTGCACACCTAACATCTAAATGAAACCAAGAGAGAGAGGGAAAGAGAGAAGAAAGATAAGTGTAGGTATGATATAAGTGATATAGAAAGATAGGAAGAGAAATAGACAGAAATAATACATGTCCATAGAATGTTTGATACATAAAAGTGTTCATATATCATCACTCAATTAGAATACACAATTTAGAGTGAGACTCTCACTCTCCTCACTTTCTAAAATTGAGATATTTTCAATATTCTCTCTTATTTAGATGTGTATTTCACACATTATTTACCTAACAATTAGCCAAAAAATTTGTCTCTCAATCATTTCAAATTACACTCTTTTTATATTTATCAGTGTATTTGATTTTCTCAACCATTCCTCTCTTTCAATTTATCATCTTTTATCTTTATATCTAAGGGGCCCAATTAATGCCTCGACTGAGGGTATGGTGGTTTGGGAGGGATGGAGATTCTCTACAGTTAGAGAAAGAAGGAAACTAAACTCTTTTTTTTTTTTTTATATAGACTGCAGGCACATGTATCCTTTATTTGAGACAATCTTGTTCAAGTTGATATAATTATTATGAACGACAAAGCTCTCATTCCAAGTATTACGAAATTGTATATCTAAAACTCGAACTTGAGATCACTTATTAAGTTGAAACAACTTCACATTAGTTGATCCACGAGTTCGATAGTGAAGGAAACTAAACTCTTAACCTTCAATTTTATTTTTCAACTTTTATAAAATTAATAAAATAAAAAAAGAAAATTTAGCCATTGGATCTTGACTGTGTGAAGTATGACTGCAAACAATTCATTTTCATTGTCAATGATTATTAAATTCTTTTTTTTTTAATCTAATTTTACTCTTTCAATCTCAACCGTTGACTTAAAAATTATATATCTAACGATTTCCAATACATAGGATACTGGTACAATGTTTCTAAGTCTTGTTTAAGTACATGTTTGGATTAAAGTTTGCAAACTTAAATTTTGGTCAAACTTAAGTTTGCAAATTAAGTTTGTAAAAATATCCTAAGTCTTACTTCTCCCAAACTTAGTTTCAAGACAAAAATTTTCTCTCAAACATACTTTTGAGAGATAACCAAATATAACCCCAAAATGATTTTACTCTCAAACGTACTTTTGAATCCTTTCATCAGAAATCTAAACATGCTTTAAGACAGTTTGATTATCATTGTAATAGTATTTGGGTGTTAAAAAATCATAATTGCATTTATTATATTTTTGTCCTTTCAATGTAATTATTGTCATTTGCACAAAACTTAAAATGTTAGTACTCATATAAATTTATCACCTTGTCATTTCATTAATCACAAGGTGGACACATAGTGAGTCAAAAACCTTCTCATTTCATTAATATTATTTTGTTTCGCTTAATACAAATATCAAAATAAAAGAACAAAGTTAAAAAGATAATAATTAATCACATAACAGAGAAGAAGTGAATTCATGTGCGCGAGAGAACAAGTGAAAAAATTAGCGTGTGATCCTGATATTGAAATGCTTGTCTGCAAACTGAGCAAGGTTTCTGAATTCGTTTTCATCAATGAAACCGTTGCGGTTGGCGTCTGCAGACTTGAAGGCCTGGCCACTATTCCATGAAGCAAAGAGCCCTCCGGTGAGGCGCACGGCACGGCGAAGTTCGGCTTTGCTGATTCTGCCATCTCCGTTTGTGTCAAATGCTGTCATCAGCCACCGCCTAAACTGCTCCACCGTCATCACACGCTTCCCATCACTCCACGCATTACGCTCTATGAACGCCATATATAATATATATCTGAATTAATGTGCTCTCTCTACGTATTCCTTATTTGTGTTATGTCTAGCTTGTGATCCCCTTCCAAACTTGGGTTCTGTATTTATATTGCCACATTTGTCTTTGTATTTTGTTAATGCACCCATGTTTATCATTAGTTACGAAGAAAGTATATTCAATATATTAACTTGCATCCTTTGTGCAAGAATAAGAATCGTATCCCTTGCTATTTTGCTGGTTGGTACTGCTAGCTGCTAATTAACAGCAGGATGGATCTCTATTCTAGAATGGGGGCTGGACAATGTATCAAAATTGTCCCTTCTTTTGCTATGTACGTTTTGTATATATAAAAGAAATTATCCAATGGTTCAGTATCGTCATGATACTCACTGGCATAACATATAGTTAACTTTTATTAAATTTTTTCATAAATTGTAAAATTTGAATATGTACTCTTTAAACATTAGTTGCGACTATAAACATATGGTGATCCCAAACTATCTAATAATTTTTCAAATGTATAGATAGAAAATGTTCAATGGATAATAAACTCTATTTAACACTTAATAGAAAAAGAAAAAAAAAGAAAAAAATATAAATATAATATATGACATGATGTGATAAGAAGATAGATAAAAAATAATAATAAATATAAATAGAGCGTTTGATATATAGACGTATTTATATATCATTATTTTATATGAGTTACCCTTGTACTAATGGATGGTGACATTATTGTATAGATTTGGATTGGTTCTTATTTCAATTAAACAATATGGTGGTTGTTGTGCTTTTAGCCTTTCTTTTTCTTTTTATATATAAGCATAAATATTGATGTGTTTATTCTTTTGCAAGCTGGTATTCATAATAGAAAGTACAATGTACAAGCATAAAGTTATACGTGCTCATCCTTCTTGTAGATAAAGGCTGTATATGATCCTCTACATTAGGCATTATGTGGTTGGAAAAGAAGTATAGCATTTGGAATATAAAATCGGAAGCTTTAAACCGGCATGCATTTGTGGGCTTTAAGGGTCTGCATGCCGTGTTAAAGGCAAAAGAACTATATAAAGCTAGCAAGTTATTTATACAAATACTAAAATAATACTGGCAAGAAAAGACGTATACAAGTTAAAGATTGCATTTTGTTAACAATAGATTATAGACACCTAGGAATAATGGTTTGGAGTTTAGAACTTTCCATATACCATGCATGCACGGCAAAACTAATTTATCTTCAATGAAGCATGAACAAACATGCACCTTAAACATGCATTAAACGTTTTTATTATTTCTTAAAACTTCAGTTAAATAATTTAAATTTTATTATGACGTAACATATCTTGTTATATCATATGTTCACTTCAATCGTATCAATAATGCTTTTATAGTCCTATTCAAATAATTAAGAGTAAACTTTCAACTTAAAATTGAATGTTAATTGATATATTGTTGTATCCTCAGCTCCCCATATTCCAAGTTTAGAAATTCATAAATTGTGTTTCGAGTAAGGGTTGTGTATTATTTAGGTCGAATAGAGCATAGCTCGAAAACATCTTAAATTAAACTAGATCAGAAAGGAGGGATGAATCAGAACATAGTATTTGAGCCCTAACTATCTCTAATTCAAGGGTTATTTCATCAACTTAGTCCCAATTTGTTTTAAAGTTAGAAAAACAATTTTCATACTTTTTAATAAAAAAAAATCACATTTCAATATATAAATATATGGTTCAAATTACTTTTAATTTAGACAAATGTCTTAATTTATATTTAACAGTTCAAAATCAATTTAGACAAATTACTTCTAGGAGAGTCTTATCATTGATGATATATTAATTTAAGACTTATTTATTTTTATATTAAATAAAGTTAATTTTGATAAAAAAAAAATTAATTATTAAATTAAGATAAAAGTTTAAATTAATTGATCTCATAGCCAATCACCGTCCCTAGAGATTGGACTTGGGTATTATGTTGGCACAGTCCGAAAATTGGTCCGCACAATCCCTGGCGGCCTGGCCACATGGACAATTAACGTTTTTTTTTTGTTTTTTTTTGTTTTTTTTTGTGAACACACGGACGATTAACGGTTAAATAGATTTGGGGCGAAACTGAAGCGTTATTAAATGATGGGCCGAGGATTAAGCCATAATTAAGATAGTTTAGATAACACGGAAATGGGATATTTATCTATGTAGTTAACGTGGAGGGATTGGGTGAAGACGAAGGCTTAGAGTTAGATGGAGTCGAGCGGACACTCAAACCCGCTTCTGTCATTTTCCAGCTTCATCCATCAACACTGCGTCCGCTTAGGGTCTGACCTCGCGACTCGTTTGGATGACACGAAGCGAGCCCTAGCTCAAGCTCATCATAATCTAGTATCCCCCAAACACGCCCTCGCTGCCACTGCTACTTTGGGTTCCCAGCACGTGGCTAAGTCCCTCGTCGGCACTTCCGTTTACACCGTCAGCAATTCCAGCAATGAGTTCGTTCTTATTTCCGACGCCGACGGAGCCAAGTCCATTGGATTGCTTTGCTTTCGCCAAGAGGACGCCGAAGCATTCCTCGCTCAGGTTTCTTCATTCGAATTTGGTTGATTTTCGTCCTATTAATTGCATTGGCCTAATTTGTTGTTCGCTATTTTAGGTTCGATCACGGAGTAGAGAGCTTCGAGGCAAGGCTAGGGTTGTTCCAATTACTCTCGACCAGGTCCTTTTTCATATCTTAACTCTCTCCTCGTAATGCTGCTTTTCTAAAATAAAAAAAAATTAATGCTAATGTGGATTTCTTAACGATGCCCTGGGCCCTGGCTTTAGTTAGTGCTGTTTGAATTGATGCATGGCTGTTTTTATCTATTACTTCAGTTCTGTTACTGTATAATAATGTATTATGTTGTCAAATTATATATATTGACAACATTATGTAGATTGTTACTTTATTCTTAGAGACGGCAATACTGAATACTCTCACTGCATATTTTGCCATTGTGGAACCTGTATTCCATACTCGTATTTATCAAATTCCTTTAGTTGACTAATCCTTGGTTGACACTCAATAGAGTTGTGGCTTGGCTTCTATCATATTGAACGGCACTTAGGAATTAAGTAATCAATTATGATAGGAAGCTAGGAACATTCTTTGTCAAAAAAATTGAATTGCCATTTACCTTTGAGGCTCAATATAAGTGAAGCAATCCAAAATGGATTTTTCCCCTTTGAATTTGTTTTGACATGGGTATGTGACTGTTAGCATTTATATCATGATTCATATCACTTAGCAGGGACTTTACAACTATGGATCTTCTTGTACACATTTCCTATTAATGAGGGGATGATATGATATGCTACTGACTGCAACTGGAGAATTTTTTAAGCTCATTAATTATGATGTTTATCCTGTACCTTTTACAAATGACTATTCTTGTGCTACAGGTATACATGTTGAAGGTTGAAGGCATTGCATTCCGTTTCTTACCTGATCCAGTTCAAATAAAGAATGCTTTGGAGGTTAGCATTCCCAATAATTCTTGCATGCATAAGCCACATCATTATTGTTCACCATTTCAGTTCAATGGCAATGATAATAATGGGAGAAAGAAGCTTTTGACAATATGCTGGTAGATGCAGTGTGGGTATTAGTTCCGTCACATCAATTTAAACTAAATTATACATAATTGTGTAGCATATATGTTAGTTGAACCAGTGAGCCGTTAGAATGTGTTTAATGTAGCTTCCATTTCACGTTTATCAGCTCAAACCAGCCAACAAGGGAGGTTTTGATGGAGTTCCTGTTTTTCAGGTGTGTTCTCTTATTGGTTTGTAAACTTTATATGGTTTGTTGATGGCAGTTACAAAAATGGTATGAACTTGTCTTCTGTTTTATACATTTTTATCAGTATAGCAAGGGGACTATTACCATCAGTATGCTTCAGTCCACTTTTTTTTTCTCACTGAAATAACTGTCAAGTGTCAACTAATTAACTGCAACTGATTTGTGGTATACGTATAAATATTAGAGACTGGCTGATAACTTAAAGCCATTTCACTATTTTAGTATTGCCTTTTTTCTGTGTTTGATTGGTACTATTGACTAATAATCATATCTGCCTACAGTCTGACCTTTTGGTTGTGAAGAAGAAGAATAAGCGTTACTGCCCTGTGTATTTCTCTAAGGTTTGTCTGGCACATGATCTAATCATTATTTCACATTCATTATCAAAACATCATTAGTCATGTGCTTGTTGCTTCATAATATATAATATTTTATCATTTTCTGGTTAAATGGACAGGAGGATATTGAGCAGGAACTGTCCAAAGTTTCCAGGGCATCTAGAGGACCTGGTGTTTCTCAGCATATAGTGGTATAGAATCTGCCATCTCTTGCTCTTGTTACTTGGAAGCATTTTCAAAGTATTTGTTATTTTAATTCTTATACATTCGACATTGCAATGTATTTATCAAAGCTGCTTACTAGTTTCATAATCTTTTTAATTACCACAAGCAGTAGCATATTTTAATGAACCCTCAAACGGCTAATTTTGTGTTGCATGTGCTTTGTGCAAGACTTATCTTGAATAAATATTAACGTCTAACTACCTGTATGATCAACTTGAAAACTTGCTGAAAATTCCGTTGAATCATAGTGGTTTGTGTAATATGTTTTCCGGACAACCATGGCATCAGTTTCTTTTAAGGCAATGATTAAGGTAAGAGATGCTTGTGTTATTTAAATTTTGCTTTGAACCGAACTATATGGCCTTGGAAACAATTATGGTGATGGAATAATTAGTTTTAGTTCTATTTAGTTCTATCAGTGATATGCTTTTTGTTCATGTCTTTTTTCAATCTTCATGATAAACAAGGCATCTTTCAATGGATGGTTTCAATGTGAAAATAGCAATCCAAGGGCTTCTTTGATTGAAGAAAACAATTTTTCCTTTGCATTAATAATTAAAATGTCATGTTGTTTTTACTGTGTTCCCTATTTGCAAAATTTTTGTTTAGGAAATGGTGAAAGGTTAGGGGGAAAGACCAAAGATTTGTTTTCACCATTTTTTGTATAAAACTCTGAAAGCAGGAAACAAAGTAAAAAAAAAAAAAAAAAAAGGTAACATTGTTGTAATTCTCAGTGAAAATAAGAAATGAAAACAAAAAATGTTTTTCCAACAAAACTAAGAAAGTTCATGCATAAACTGTTGTAATCTGTCTTCCAGGAAAACAGAAAAGGGAGAAACTTGTGTTTTTGTAAATAAACTGGATTTAGATTTGTGTGTGGATTTGAGTAACCACATGGTCCCCGTGTGCTAATCTCAATCCTGATATTCAGCTAAATATCTTGTATTGCTTAAATAATAAAATAATTTACATGCTAGAGTGGATTTGTTTTCATAATCTATCATTTACCATTTATTTGAAGTTTGTGTTTCTCTTTTTTTGATAAATTAATAACAGGTTGGTAGCTTGGAAGATGTACTGAAAAAAATGGAGGTAGTTAACTCTGCTTACAGGTTCTGTAGGTTATAAGCTTGGCAGTAGTTTGAATTCTGATGAGTTTTCTCTCTTATGATACAGACGAGTGAAAGGAGTTCAGGATGGGAAGATTTGATTTTTATTCCACCAGGAAAAAGTCGCTCTCAACACTTGCAAGAAATTAATGAATGATTCCCACGGTGCGAACTTAAGCTAACCATAATTTCATGTGGTTTTATTGAGCAAATTGGATGTTATTGTTGTCACAATTTAGTCAGCTGGTGAGATGCCAGGACCTCTGCCTTCAAATAGTTGTGTTATTCCTTCTTGTCTTCTCAATAGAAGTTCCTTCTGATGCAATGCAAATACTGCATTAAGATTCTCAGGGATATAAGGTAAATCTGTATGAGAAGACATAAACGCTAACGAACATTTCAGTTAAGAGGGCATTCCACCATTGTTGAGCATGCTAAATACCAAATGTATGAGGGGTGTTCTTACTCATACATGTACAGATAATTTATTTGTTTTGGCAATAGCTGTAATCCTTTTCCTTGAATTCTACTTTTATTAGTTCAGGGAAGAGAATGATCTTCATTTACATTTGATATCCATTCTGTTTTTGAAGATGAGAGATCTTGAAATTTTTGTTCGTTCTTTCGATGGAGATTAAGGAGGGGGTTATCACGATTCACAACCCTTTTTGGTGTTTGGAAGACATAATGGGATTGATCCACACACCTGAAGTGAGTGATTTACCATAGTCCTAAAAGACATAGTTGACCTACTGCTGCGCTTCATTTCACTGCATGATTGAAATGGGGAGCATCACAGTGGTCTCACGTATTGTCCCCACTTTTACGTGGTCTGATCGCCCATTGATGTGGGGACATAAATGTGATAGTTTACTAGCTCTTGGGATGTAGCCGTGCAAAACTTCCCCTGAAATCTTTTTTGGTGATTTATGATGTGCGGACGCGCAACCTGCAAACATATTATATATATATCAATTTTGAACAAGCTAAAGAGATTTTCATTAGATATATTATAAACTATCAAGAATTGGTGGAGCCTCGCAATTGAGAAACAAATAATAGCAATCTCTTTTTGCATGCAAGAGGGTGACGTATCAACCGAATAGTTGGCCAACCTTCTATCCTGCTCTTGTACGTTTCCAATTGTGTATTTTCCAGTGCTAATGGACTTGAGGATTTTACTTCTCTAACCCTCCCTCTGGATATGAACTGATTTTAGCGACTGGAGACATGCAATGATATATAGGTAATTTCATATTTTGTCTAGTAATTTAGTTGACCATCGGCCTGAAATACAAGTAACACAGTTTTTGTTCCGATCTCATTTGTCTCACTCGGAAGGAAATATTAAAGCAAGGAAAGGACAATTGGAGCTACGTAAATGGTCTGCCTTGATTTGAGATTTACTCTAATTTTCTAACTGCTACTGCAACTACTACCAATTCTTACTCCTTATTCTCTTTACTATATTTAACTACTACATTATTCACATCTAAATTGATAGTGGGGAGTTCATTTAGATATTTAGTCTAGTCCTCTCTACTCGAGCATTGCTGATAATACTGCTCAAGGGATGCAAGGTCCGAGTCATAAAAAGAAGCTGAAGACGATGCCGTCTAAAGCTTTGATTACCAGAATCAATTTGGTCTTCCTTGCTGTCTTTCTGGTTGTTTATGCCACCGTTCTTCCCCATCCATCTTCTGACTATTTGGAGAATGCAGGCTCCCTTGTGAGGTGCTCCTTGGGCGAATGTCATCACAGGGTAAGGTAAGCCTACTTTAGTGGCATCATACCTTTCTTTTGTGTGTATGTGCTGAATTCAAACTACAGTTGAAGCATGTATTCTTATTAGTCTGGTCTTCAAATTTGTAGACACAAAAACTTCAAAATGAAAGCAGCATTGGAGGAACCTCAAACAAACCCGCAGAAGCAAAAGAATAAGAGTGCAAATAAGATAGAAGTACCCAGCTTTTTTCACAAGTTAGGGACAGGAATGAAGATCGGAATGGTGAACATGGAAGAAGGCAATGCGAGTCATTGGAGCATGGATGGGGAAACAACAACAGTTTATTTTGAGAGGATATCACGCCTTTTCAACTGGACGGACTTGTTTCCTGAATGGATAGACGAGGAGGAAGAGATTGAGGTGCCATCATGTCCGGAGATACCTATGCCAGAGTATGCAGAATACGGAAGCATGGACGTGATCGTGGCTAAGCTGCCATGCAGGTATCCCCAAGAAGGGTGGAGGAGGAACGTTTTTCGGTTGCAAGTTCATCTTATAGTTGCGAATCTAGTCGTGAAGAAGGGGAATAAAGATTGGAGAGGGAAGACAAGAGTGGTTTTTTGGAGCAAGTGTAGACCAATGCTGGAGCTGTTTCCATGCGACCACTTAATAAAGCGGGAAGGTGAATGGTGGTATTATGAACCTGAGGTAATGAGGTTAGAACACAAGGTTTCATTGCCCGTTGGGTCCTGCAAGTTGGCCTTGCCTCTCTGGGAACAAGGTATATATTATCTTGTTTCCTTTTCCTTCTTACGTTGCTTTCCCTTCATCCTAGCAAAATAAGCACATCGCAAGGATACAGTAAGATACAGCAGAATTCAAAAAAGAATAATAAGATATGCAATTTTGATCTAATGGTTGATATTAATTTAACTACATTTATAGTTCTTGTTTTGTCATAAAAACTTTTTTTTAAGGCTTAATCCAATTCTCTTCATATTTACTAATCATTACTATAAAATGTACATTTGCGTTTGCCAACTATTTATGTCCATGGAATAGTGGCTGTATTTCATTTTTCTAAAATGATTATCACACATTTAAAATGTTTGATTTTTTTTTTTGAGAGAGAGAGATGTTTGAATTTATACTTAACACACTGATTAATTAATGGAATAGGGATTAAGATCTTATTAACCATAGAATATGTGTTAATCATAAATGTATACATTGTTAACCAATATAAAAATTATGTACAAAATTGTAGTGCTAATAAATATCAGTTTCGTTATTTTTCTTTAAAGAACTTTTCCGTTTCTTCTGCAGAGGGAGTGTAGCCGATGAGAAGGCAAACGGATATAAACTTTTCAAATTTTTTTATGCTAGCGTTAGAAATGTTTTAATTTTTAAAATCGTGTGAGAAGTATTTTTATAAATTCAGTGCTTTAATAAATAAATAAATAAAAGAGTAAATGATTAAGAAATTAAAAGTGAAAAAAAAATTATTGAAAAATGTTATCAATATATCTCTACTGCGATTTCTAATGTCATTTTCAATAAAAACTTTTTTATATATGGATTTCTTAACTACTAATATCCTAAAGTAATATACAATAAATGTTTTTATCAAACATTTATTTCCATCAACCTATGTTTCGTATAAATGAACAAGCAAATAATAAACGCATATGATAAATTATTAAAGTTTTAAAATTCCCTAGCAATAGCAGTAATCAATGGTCTAAACTGTCAATTCAATCTCCTCAAAAAAAAAAAAAAAAAACTGTCAATTCAATTCTATTTGTGTTGTTTATCATTGTATTATTATCTTTCCCTTGATAGTAGTGGGGTCGGAGGACACTCAAAATTATTAGTACAAGCATATTTGATTTCAATTGTGGTTTAACAACCTACAACCACTTCATTTTTCCATGCGATGTGAACTAACCACTGTATCAGATTTAAATGGCTCCACGCTTAATTTCCTATTGATTTTTAAGAAACCTCAATCGTAGCATACAAACAAAATTAGTTAGCAGCTTCCAATCAAGTGTCACATCCGGCAAAAGCGATGAGTCGTGCATTATTTTGAGTCGTGCATTATATGGTAGTATTATTTTTTTTTTCTTTTTATCGTACCATGTCATTATCATCTTATTTCAAATTTTCTCTTTTATTTATCTCTTTGTATTGCATAAAAATTTGTACAAATATAATTTTTTATTAGATATTTTTTAATAGAAAAATTGTAATACAGTCTTTTTGTTTTTATTGTACTGCAAGTAACAAAGTTGAGATCTGCAGGAGTGGACGAGGTGTACGACTTATCCAAGATTGAAAAAGAAAAAAGCGTCGTTGGAAGCAGAGGGAGAATGAGAATAAAACGCGAAGCGTACGCGACGGTGTTGCACTCTTCGGAAGCGTACGTTTGCGGCGCAATAACACTAGCACAAAGCCTCCTCCAAACAGGGACCAAACGCGACCTTATCCTGCTCATAGACAAGTCCATCTCCGTTCCCAAACGCGAGGCCCTATCCGAAGCGGGTTGGAAGATCCGAATCATCACCCGGATCCGAAACCCGAAAGCCGAGAAAGGGAGCTACAACGAATACAACTACAGCAAGTTCCGGCTGTGGCAGCTCACGGACTACGACAAAATAATCTTCGTCGACTCGGACATCATCGTACTCCGCAACCTGGACATCCTCTTCCAGTTGCCGCAGTTATCGGCGACGGGGAACGACCAATCAATATTCAACTCGGGGATAATGGTGATGGAGCCTTCGAACTGCACGTTCCGTGTATTGATGCGGCACCGCGACGACATCGTTTCGTACAACGGAGGGGACCAGGGGTTTCTGAACGAGGTGTTCGTGTGGTGGCATAGATTGCCGCGGAGGGTGAATTTTCTGAAGAATTTCTGGGCGAACACGACGGTGGAGAGAAGGGTGAAGAACGAGTTGTTTGCGGCGGAGCCGGCGGAGGTGTACGCGATTCACTACCTGGGGTGGAAGCCGTGGCACTGCTACAGGGACTATGACTGCAACTGGGACACCCTGGAGCAGAGGGTGTACGCGAGTGACGTGGCGCACCGTAGGTGGTGGAAGGTTCACGACGGCATGGAGGAGGGGCTGCAGATATTTTGTAGGTTGACGAAACGGCGTCGTACTGAGTTGAACTGGGAGAGGAGGAAGGCCAGGAAGAAGGGCTTACCCGATGGACATTGGAAAATCAATATCACCGATCCTAGACGATTTGCCTCTCTCTTGATGGATTAGATCAACCATCCTATGTTTTACATTACATTTTCGGATGACTAGTTAGTTAAATAAAATAACACCTTCTTCCTCTCACAATAATAAAATGATCGACTTAAATTTACAAACTGAAAACTAAACAATAAATTTGAAGTTTCATTGTCGAGAAGGTTTGACGGGCCTGTTGCAAGCTAGGAATTTGAGGTTGGAGAAATCCCATGCGTACTTGCCGTTGGAGTGTAAGTGCAGCGGTGGTTCTGGTTCCTGTAAAAGTGCAGTGTTGAATGTTGATTCCGGTTAGAGGTGTCTGACCGGGTGTTCCGTGTTCGGTCCAGCCCACCTGACAGGTCAAAGTGTAAAAAGCGGTTTGAGCCGAATTCCTTATGATATTTCTTGCGTGATTGGTTTTACGTTACACAATTTATTTTGAGTCTAGAATTAATTTTAGATAAATTTTGACATATTTGATTTTATGTTTGATAAGAATTCAGAATTAATTATGAGTCTAGAATTGATTTTGAGTTGAAACAATTTTTAGTGTGTGTTTGGATGAGTGTTGGCAAAATTAATTTTGAATATAATTGATTTTGTAAAATTGATTTTAGTTAAAATTAATTTTGAAGTAACGTGATTTATGTTCGTATGTTTTTATTATAAAATCAAGTTAGAAATAAAACTCAGTAGAAAATTTTGGTTCCAACGCAAAAGTTACTCAAAGTTACTTCAACTCAATCAATTCTAAACCCATAATCAATTATGAACTCTTCTCCAACATGAAACCAAACATGTCAAAATTTATTCAAAATCAATTCTAGACTCATAATTAATTTTTCAACGTGAAACCAAACACGCACTTAGTAGTTTTTGCGTTGAATCCAAAATTTTGTACTAAGTTTTACTCCTAACTTGCTTTCATAATAAAAACATTCAAACATAAATCACATCACTTCAAAATCAATTTTAACTAAAATCAATTTTACAAAATCAATTCCGTTTAAAAATAATTTTATCAACGTTCATCCAAACACGCACTTCATAGTCTGTCCTAAACTATTGGGTCAACATAAATTGACTCACTTTATTTTTAAAAAAAAATTATATAAATTTTAAAACAAAAATAATAATAAAAAAAATCTATTAACTGCTTTAATTATTTTTTATTAACTTAATTCTGACAATTTTAAATCATTAGAAATCATACTTTAAATTTAAAATAGAAAATTAATTTCTGACAGTAAAAAATCATCACAAATTATGAATCTCTTATTTTTCGTTTGGCTCATACTATGAAGAAGACTAAAAAAAGTATTATGCGAATTCCAAAGACTAAAAAAAATAACTTTAAACTTGGAGAAAAAAAATTCAAATTTAATAGACTAAAAATATATTTAAGCTAAATTAGAATGATGATTGAATGAAAATTCATGCAACCAATCTTTTTTCTGTCCCTTTTTTTCGTATTTTAGTTGAAAAACCACCACAACTTTAACCCACCTAACAATGATTCTTGAGCAAAAACTAAAAATTATGATAATGGTTAATTGTATTTAAGATGTAAAGTCTACCAAAAAAAATTTAAGCATTCTACATGGACACATTTTTTGTGTTTTGTCATATTAAGAATCTTGAGAGGATAGTAAAATCACCTAATCTAGGTCATTGATCCTGAATAAAGTAACAAACATCTTACACCTTCTTCATCTAATACCGAAATGTAATTATTGATTGATATTGATCCTCTTAAATTTACAATTGTTGTTAACCTTAACGCAAATTACTTTTACTTGTAAATAATAAAAAGTATTTTCTCATGCATACCTTTTTGTCACCCATTTTTTTTCTTACTCTACTAAAATATTATCTAATTTGAGCATTTGAATCCTTATAAGTTCTACAACTTCAACTTGCATGTTTATACCATGTTTAGGGACTATTGAAGTATCAAACTATTAGAAGAACTACTTAATCTGAAAATGGATCTACTTTCCTTGGATCACCTAATAACAAGAACAACACCTGACTCAAAATACAAATGTGTACTAGGTTAAGTTTTTAATGTTGGTAAATAAAAACAAAATTTATATAAAATATACACATTTTTTTGACAGATAAAATATACACATTTAGATGTAATGTTTCCTCAGAGTATATTCATATTAGAATAAATCATATATGTACAATAGTGTAAGTTTTTTTTTATATATAATCTTCCAATTACAAATTGTCACATATGATAAGTTTATTAGTTTTTATAATAATTATATTAATAATCATACTAATAATAATTTTATATTAGTTCAAATATATAAAAACTTTTATACTGACTGTATATACTTATTTAAACTCTTCATATTTACTTATTACTATTTAGTTTATTAAAAAAAATCGCAAACAACACAAATAATGTTCAAAAGAAAAAACTAAAAGATGATCAAATTTTAAATTATAAAAGAAATTATTGAAAGAAATTCATAATTGTGACAATATATAAAGAATTACTCTCATAAAAAATTATTATAGAAAACTCTAAATACGCCCAAAATAAGATTACAAAGGCTCAAATTTAAGACAACAGTGAAACTTAACAATAAAAATAAATATTTTTATGCATTGGAAATGACAATAAAAAATACTAGTTCCGTCCCTAAATATAAGACTCTTTTAACTAATTCACACCATTTAAGAAAGTTGGTTAATTTAGTTAATAGCATTAAATTTGTTAACAATTTGTATTATTTTTTCAAAATTACCCTTACAATTATTGGAACTATCATCTCTCACTTTCCACTTAATTACTTTCTACCTAATTACTTAATGAGTGTTAGTTATCTTCTCCAATCCTCATAAGAGAGAATGCACTTATTTTATTAATTTATAGCATTCATTGTAAAGTGGTTAAGGATATTTTAGTTAAAAAATAATTAATGTAAGAGATAACTTGAAAAGAGTCTTATAAAAAAAGATAATTTTTTTTAGAAAAAAATCTTATATTTAGGAACGGAGATAGTAAATAACAAATGCAATAGCAATGGCCTTGCACCACCAAAAAGAAAATAAAAGAAAAAAAAGGGCAAAAGCAATGCTCCTAGTTTTTTTATTTTATTCGTTTGAAAGAAGAAGAAAAAGTTGACTATCTATGTACCAAAATTGTATGACGACTCCTGAATTGGCCGAACGGACCACTTTGAAAATGTTATGGATTTATGCAAGCATATATATTACATAGTACTTGTGATCCTAATATTGGATTGATCATTAAACAACAAAATAGTCCTTATTTTAGTTTTGTTTTTGTTTGAAGATATAAAAATTGACTATATATTTAGATCAGTTAATTTTAAATCCAAAATAGTTTATAATTAAAATTATAAAAAATTCTTTTGAATTTTTGCTGAAATTAATAAAACTAAACACAAACTCTCATTTTTAATATGATTAAAAGATTATTTTACATAACTTTATCGTTAGAAAATAACTCGTGATATATAAATTTGTTCTCTTTGTAAAATAAAACCCCTAATATAAATTATAAAAGATGATAATTATTTTAAAAATAAATTAAAGTATGAAGTTAAATGAATAGAAATGAAAAATTATAAACAATTCCAGAAAAGAGATAAAAGACAATAAATTGTGAAATATTCCCCGCAACCAATCTTTTTCTGCCCTTCTTTATTTTTTATTTTTTGTATTTAGTTGAAAAAGCCATCACGTTCTTCTTTAACCCCACCTAACAATGATTCTCCAGCAAAAGCCAAAGTTTACGCAGCTATTAAACCCAACTTTAGTGCCAAAGGAACCTTGGACGTGGCACGATTGGGTTGGTAGGCCATAAAACCAAAAGAATAAAATAAACCGTGGCCCTGGCCCCCAAACTTTAATTTACACCATACTTTTAAGAAAATCAATTAGTAGAGCAATTCACAACATTTTTTTCCTCTAATATTTTCAATAATTGAATTTCTATACAGTATTTTATTTCTGAATATCAATATTTTAATTGAGTTAAATTTCTAAATGATAAAACAAGCTTTGAAAAAATAAATTCTTTTAAACTTAGTTATTACAGTAAATAAAATAATAGTTTTATTGAACCTAAATTTACAACCAAAAAGAAAATTGATCGAGAATCATTTCTTTTCCTCGTTTCACACCATATTTCGCTTATTTCCCGTTGAAGACCCCATTTGTCACCACTACAGACAGCATTATTGAGTTGATAATTTGTTTCAAATTTCAATAGAATTAATTTTAAACGATAAGCATAGTAATTTTTTGAAGAGAACGATAACCATATAATGAAAATATATATTATAAACTCAACATGTGCATGTGGTAATGAAATTAGCCGTCACGTTATCTGGCAATTACTCGATATGGGCCCCATACTAGAACATCCAACGGATGAGAAGGTGTTGGACTCTTTTTGGGCCCAACGCCCAATTAACGAGGTCCACTGGTTCGTCAATTGCGTTACATGCAATGCAATGTAAATCATGCCAATTACTAAAGAAAGAGTAAAGAAAACTCATTAATTAATGATCAACGGTGCATTAGTGTCGGTATCATGGATGTCATGTGGGCGTAACGGACCTCTCCATTTACACGCTTCGTCTACATCATTTACTATCGCCAGTGAATTTATTGATTAACTTGTCATCTTTGAAAATTCTCAAAGTCACATTTTTTTTTTCTTTTTTCTTTTTTAAGAGCATAAGTATAAGTATTTCTATAGACACAATTTTGCTTGGGTTGAATACTATCATTGAGCGAACAATTACATATTCAAAATTCAAATTCAAGATTCCTAATTAAATTGAATCAACTTTCATACTAGGTAATTTAAAGTCTTTTTTTTTTTTTTTGCTATTATTGTTGGTGACTATTTAAAAAAATTATTTTGATCTAGGATCCGAGCTCAATTTTAGTTGAATCGATGTATTGGTTCAAAGTCACGTTTTGCTTCATGCTTTAACACAATCACTTTTTTTAGTAAATATCAAGTATTTCTTTTCTTTTTCACACGTTATCCTGGACAATACTTTTATGAATAATAATAAATAAATAAATAAAAAAGTTGCTATTCAACATAAAGGTAAAATAGAATAGAAAACCAAAGCCAGAAAAAAATTAATAAAAAAAGAGAAATAGAATCTGGACCACCGACCAAGAAAAGGTATGCAAGGAGGGTAAGCTAGTAGTGGAAAACTTTTGTCTCGTAATTGACCTCATTTCTAAATAATATTAATAATTGTGTACCAGTTTTGAGTTAACACAATACCAACTACAGTAATATACAATCTACCTGCATCAATTACAAGTTGCGTGAATATAAAATGAATGTTCCGTTATGAAAAGGATTTCGGTGGCGTAGCGGCGAGTGCTTCATAAAAGACGAAGAAGCCTAACAGCGTAGATAGCGGCGTGGCAGTAAATACTAAATAGTGATACTAATACTTAGTAATTTGTAATTGTAGCGAACAGAATAATAATGCATAAAATGTAATTAATGGCATAGATTTATTTATTGAAGGAAGGAAATAGATATTTGATATGATATGAGAGAGAGAAACAAAAGGAGGGTACAGATGGATCTAATCTGTGTGATGAGGTAGGCTCCACTAACTGTGTATCTTTCTCCGTATTTTTCTGTGTTCTAATTTTAGCTGCAAGTTTTTTCCACCTCCATTTATTTTTCCAGAACCTAATTTTAATTTCCTCCTCAAATTCTCTTTCCAGACACAATTAGTGTCTATCTATCTATCTATCGCTCGCCACTTTGAATTTTCCACTTATTGTTTTTATTCCGAATCTTAATCGGGTATGTTCCTTCTTCATCTTCTTCCTCTTTCAACGCACCCTTTACTGCATAATCATGAATCTCGTTTCTTCGTATAATTTACTCCTCTGTTCTATTTGTTTGTGATCACATCATAGCATGCAAGTATTTGTGAGTACCTAGAGCGGGATATAACATGTTTTCCAAACGATTACACACTTGCCTGAACCTTATAGGGAAGGAAACAGAGCGTGTGAATATCAATTGCCTTTGCCAATTGCTATGAGTTGACTTTTCCATACACTTTTGGTTTTTGTTCTTCTTTCGTGAGCATTTTCTTATTTGATGTATTTTCCCTGCAACCTACCGCATAGTATCCTTAACGATTGAAGTCTTTCCTTTCAAAAGGTTAGCCACAAGAGATAGTGCAATGTGCAGGGTTTTTTTTATTTCTATTTTTTGGTGAAAAATAAGGGGAAAAGTTAATCTGGCTTCCAAATTAGAGATATGAAGTATTTGTTTTCTGTTGTAATTATTATTTAAATTTCTTTTTTTTGCCGATTTGTTCTGTCTTCTTGTTTTTGTTATTGTAAATTACATTTTGATGGGAACATGTATGAAGAGGGAAGACATGTGAGCTTTCATGTGTTATATATGATTAATTTTTTTGTTGATCAACCATCAAGAACTATAGGCTATAGGTGTGGTTGGAACTTGGAACTAGAAATAAAAGGAGATCTTTATATCTGTCAAAAGTACGGATTAATTTTAGAATGCTCTGTTTCATTCCATTTAGGTTAATTTATTTGTGGTTTGTGAAATGAGAACTATCCGTAAAGAAGTCTCAATTTGTTTTCTGAACAACTGAAAACTTGGGAAACAGCTTTTTTTTCTTTTCTTTTCTTTTTTTTGATTCAGCCAATTGGCTAACACCTTGAAATAAATAATTTCATTTTAACTTCCCAATAGAAATGAGGATTGGGAAAAGGAAAGTAATTAAATGGTATATATAGAATTCAATTCTCAATTTGTGGCTTGTTCTTGTGAGTAGCAATCCTGCTCAAAATTGAAACTTATGCATGGTGATTTTTAATTTCCAATTCAATTATATATTTTGAAAAGCTTATAGGCTGTAATTCTCTTGTTTTGCTTTTATTTTCCACTGATTCATTTTCCTTATTATTATTTAGAGGTTAGACACTTTTAGCGCTCCTGACTGCTCCTTACAATGGAGGATGTTGAAGACAAGATATCCCCTGTCTTCTCTTCAAAAATTGCTGAAGAGACACCACTGGCAGAACATGTTGGAGACAAGCTACCGGCTGAATCTTCTCCAAAAATTGCTGAAGAGAAACCCCTGGCAGAACATGTTGGAGACAAGCTACCATCTGAAACTTCTCCAAAAATTGATAAAGAGACACCACTAGCAGAACATGTTGGAGACAAGCTACCATCAGAATCCTCTTCAGAAATTGTTGACGAGACAGCACTGGCAGAACATGTTGGAGACAACCAAACATCTGCATCCTCTTCAAAAATAGATGAAGAGACGCCACTGGCAGAACATGTGAGAGACAACTCTGAATCATCTTCTAAAATTGCTGAAGAGTCACCACTGGCAGAACATGTTGTCGACAAGCTACCCTCTGAATCCACTACAAAAATTGCTGAAGAGATGCCACTGGCAGAACCCCCCGAAGAAAATACTGAAGTGATAAACCCACCTGACAATCAATCTTCCACTGAAGCTCCAACAATCCCACTTAGTAATGGAAAAATGGAGTCCGTCACTCATTTGCCAGTGGACGAGTTCTCTGAATCAGCAGTTCTGCCAAATGCTTCTGACGATCAAACTATAATACAAGACGAGTGTGTTTCTACAGTTAATTCAGTTTCAAATCCAGATGCTGCAGTTGATGTGACAGAAAAAAGCCAGCAGGTACCGGGTGCTGTAGAAAATGTCTCCGACAGGCATGAATTTCAGGATGATGTTTCTAATGTCACTGCTGACAGTGATGTTGATAATGAGATTAGACTCTCAGCTTCTTCTTCTGAAACAAAAGATTCGCAAAATGATCAGAATGAACTTACAATGGCCATGGGAACAGTTGGCTCACTCCCCCGTGGCAAGCTGTTTGATGCAAAAAGAGGCCTTATTGATACCACAGCTCCTTTTGAATCTGTCAAGGAAGCTGTTTCCAAGTTTGGAGGAATTGTCGATTGGAAGGCTCATAGGATCCACACTGTGGAGGTATATATGTCTTCCATTTTTCAGCATCTTTTTGTATGACCATTATTTTCAATTTATCTTCTTCACACTTCTTACTTAAAATTTCAAATTCTATTACTGTTATTGCTTTTCAAGGAAATAATTCTTTTGACTGTTCTGGTTGCTTCTCTAATGGGGCATGCACACATGTAGTAGAAACATGGAACTTTTATTTGCCACACATTCCCTCAACGCTATTTATGTGGCATATCGACAATTTTGCCTTTACATGTGTTGTATATGTAAAAATGACTATCTTGGCAGTTTGTTGCTGACCCTTATGGTGCAATTGTCTTTTTTCTTTTTACAAGTCTATTCCTATCAACCTTTTTGAGAAGAGAGCAGAGCATATACTATATCTTAAATTTATGACACTAGAATATGAACTGTGTTATTTTGGGATATTAGTGTCTGTGTATGTTTCACCTAATATTTAGGCAGAGTTATGTATGCTCTGATCAGTTTTGAGTGTTAAAGAGGATAAAGTTCTTGAAGGTGATAGTGTGATACTCTCTGCAGATACTATTTGTGATAGGAGAATCTATTGAGTGCCCTTAGAGAGCTAGTGAAATAAACTTAAATAGAAAGTATTTATTGAAAAGGAAAACGTTCATTATATTGAAAACACAACAATAACTTCGTACTTGTTTTTTAAGTAATTAGAAACATTTTTAGAGTGTATTAAATGCTACTTAACAGGTGTCATAGGACACTTGTTAGCAATCTAATTGTAATAGTACAAGGGAAATATGAATTGTGTTATTCTGTAAGCGAAATGCTTCTGCTTCCATTATAAAAGAAAAATTGCAGTGCTCGCACATTTCATACACATATTTATGATTTCCTTGCTTATCAATTCATTTTGAACTGAGACGAAGTAGAAAATGAGTTATAGGTACTTTTCTGCCTATATATGTATTTGGCTTTTTAATATCCAAAATTGTTTTCTTTGTAAGGCAAAATAGAGATATTGATGATAATTCCTGCCTTGCTTCCTGCCATGCAGCCGATCAATTATTTATACTAATGACCATGCATGTTTGTCTGCTGGAACTGCAGTTAACTTTAGTTTTTCCCTGCATATACAGAGACGCACTCTTGTAGAACAAGAACTTGAAAAGGCACAGGTGGAGATTCCAGAGTACAAAAAACAAGCAGAGGCTGCTGAGCAGGAAAAAGGTCAAGTACTGAAGGAGTTGGACAGCACAAAGAGACTAATAGAAGAATTAAAACTTAACCTAGAGAGAGCACAAACAGAAGAGCGTCAAGCAAGACAGGACTCAGAACTTGCAAAGCTCAGAGTGGAAGAGATGGAGCAGGGTATTGCAGACGAATCAAGTGTTGCAGCCAAGGCACAACTTGAGGTTGCCAAAGCCAGATATACAGCAGCTGTTTCAGATTTAATAGCTGTGAAAGAGGAGCTGGAAGCATTGCACAAAGAATACGCTGCCTTAGTGACTGATAGAGATGTAGCTATTAAGAAAGCTGAAGAGGCTGTTACTGCATCAAAGGAAGTAGAGAAGTCTGTAGAAGATTTAACTGTTGAACTAATTGCTGCAAAAGAGTCATTGGAGACTACACACGCTGCACATTTGGAAGCAGAGGAACAAAGAATAGGAACAGTCATGGCAAGAGATCAAGATTCTCTCAATTGGGAGAAAGAACTTAAACAAGCAGAAGAAGAGCTCCAGAGACTCAACCAGCAAATTTCGTCTGCGAAGGAACTCAAATCTAAACTGGAAACAGCCTCTGCTTTGCTGATTGATTTGAAAGCTGAATTAACTGCTTATATGGAATCAAAGTTAAAGCAAGAAGGAGGCCCAGAAGAACCAGAGAAAAAGACACACACTGACATACAAGCAGCAGTGGCATCAGCCAGAAAGGAACTTGAGGAAGTAAATCTTAACATAGAGAAAGCAACTGCTGAGGTTAGTTGCTTGAAGGTAGCTGCTATATCATTAAAATCGGAACTTGAACAAGAAAAATCAACTCTTGCCTCCATCAGGCAAAGAGAGGGAATGGCCTCCATTGCAGTTGCATCTCTGGAAGCTGAATTGGAAAAGACCAGATCAGAAATAGCTTTGGTTCAGATGAAGGAGAAAGAAGCTAAAGAGAAAATGACCGAGCTTCCCAAAAAGCTACAACTAACAGCTGAAGAGACTAATCAAGCCAACTTGCTTGCTCAGGCAGCTCGTGAAGAGCTACAGAAAGTAAAGGCAGAAGCAGAGCAAGCCAAGGCTGGAGTAAGTACCTTGGAAAGTAGATTACTTGCAGCTCAAAAGGAGATAGAGGCTGCAAAGGCTTCTGAAAATTTGGCAATAGCAGCAATTAAAGCATTGCAAGAGAGTGAATCAACTAGAAGCAAGAAAGAAGTGGACCCATCCAATGGGGTAACACTTTCTTTGGAAGAGTACTATGAGCTTAGCAAACGAGCACATGAGGCAGAAGAGCGAGCCAATATGAGGGTTGCAGCTGCTAATTCTGAAATTGATAAAGCTAAGGAGTCTGAATTAAAAGCCTTTGAAAAGTTGGACGAAGTTAATAGAGAGATAGCTGCTAGAAGGGAATCCTTGAAATTGGCAATGGAGAGAGCTGAGAAGGCAAAGGAAGGTAAATTAGGTGTAGAACAAGAATTAAGAAAGTGGAGAGCTGAAAGTGAACAACGAAGAAAGGCCGGCGAGTCTGGCCAAGGAGTAGGAAACCAGAGTAAAAGCCCTAGGGGTAGTTTTGAGGGGAATGTAAATAATTTTGACCGCTCTAGTGATGCAGCTAATCCCGCACATTACTTGACAAGTCCAAAGGATAATGAGCATGCAGACCACGATGAAGGTGGATCATCCCCAGAAACAAAACATGGAAAAAAGAAGAAGAAGTCAATTTTCCCAAGGGTTTTGATGTTCTTTGCTAGAAGAAAAACACATTCAACCAAGTCAGGGTAATCCCAAATTATACTGCAGTTATCTTGGCTCTCATCCTTTTTGGAGATCTCACAGTGACTTGAAATGCTGGACTATTCAATTGCACCGACCTGTAAATGTTGGCAATTGCTGTGTGTATGCTTTGATTGTATTCTCTCTCACTGAAGGGTTGGTTTGGTATATGGTCGCCTGCCCAGTGTTTTACGTGGACATAAAAATAAGTTCATCTTTTGTGGGAAAAGAGAAAATTAGATGATTCTATATTGTGTATAGCTTCTGATATATTGAACCTCGGCTTTTGTAAAGATTTGTTTGAGATTTGACCAAATGAAAGAAAATGTTTTCCGAGTCTGAGATTTGATGCGCTTTTAATGACACCATGTGCTTATCGGAAACACCTCATCAAATTGAAGCAGTTCCGGAAGAAGCTTCTAAATGACTCGAAATCAAAAGGTGAGATTAGTGTGAATCTTCTGATGCTTTGGTTCTGATTACTCGCCAAATTTCGAGTCATTAAGGATTCAGCTCCACTTTTCTGTGCTAGTTACACTTACATCCCTAGGCTCCTATACCCAGATTTAATTTTTAGTAAGCTGTCGATAGTTTTTTTTTTTTTTTTTTGTGAATACAGTGATATATTTATTTTTTCTGTTGCAATTTCGCATTTTCTTTTTCTTATTCAACATTAAATTTTTGGAATTAATGATCCAATTATCTCCTCTCATGAACTTACTTAACATACACTGCGTTATAAAATGTTATCCTGGTGATTTGGGAAAAACTGTTCAGTAGAATGATTTCATATGGAAGTTGAGATAATTGCTGTCGCTGGACCCTGAAGCATTCCAAAAATCCATAGATTCATCCATATGTTTAATCCGAAGTATAGAAAGAATGGGAGATTCGTGCAACTGAAAACATTTTAGTAATCAGATTTTGAGTCATTTTCCCAAAGCTTAAACAAATAATTAAATCAATTGAAAATGTATTATAATACAATTGCTTCAAGACCCTTACATGTAAACTTGATCCTTGACCACTGTATGATCGAGGTGGAAAAATAAAAAGTAATTTCGTTTATCATTTATGGATAAAGCCCAAGCCACATAATTCATACAGTGCTTTCTAGAACTAAGAGCTAGAACTGGCAAGGGTCTGAATAATAGTTTTATGCCATGGATTGGAAAGATGCTCCACAAGATTATCAATTGGTCCAACATGAGTCACTGAAGCTTGTACAAAGATGCCAAGCATTGCCACCATTGCGAGTCGCCCTGAAAATAGAAGGGTTTACAACTATGGAAACGAGCTTTTGGATTCGTATACATTTATTGATAAACATCAAAGAACTGAGAAACAAAGATACCATTCTTAATCTCTTTAAGCTTCCAGTCATGAGCGTTATTAATGTCTTTAGCGAGGCCAAGAGGATTTAGCAGAGGACCCCCAGGGTACCTGTTTGAAAAGAAGAAAATATACCTCAAATGTCTACTAATGCTAGTACAGTAAAATCATAATGCCCTATGACAGTTAACCGGTTGTTGAGTAGAAAGCATTGCATGCCCCGTGTTTAGTATAATAGTTAAAGAACATGAAGAATCAGATTCAAAACTGAGGGAGAAAGATAAGAGAAAATATATATATATATATATATATATATATATATATATTGTCATTGGAAAATGCAAATACCCTGGCTCTAAGCCTTTCAGTGAAGCTTCCAATCCAAAGAAGGACCCCTCTTTAGCTTGAGATCCAGGGTTAACAAAATCCATGTACCTTTTTGTTTCGGCAAACCTGTGCAAGTAAAAGTGATCAAGTTATACATTCAGGCCACTGAATTCCCTATGAAGGGTAATGAAATTATGAAAGCCCCAATTCAAGACTAAAACTCTACCCCATCAGAATTAGTTGAACAAGGAAGAGTGTCTCTGTATTGGCAAGGTCGTATTTTACTGCGCCAGCTTCAAACCAAACTGGTATCTTACCAAGTCCAGTGACGCGAAGTAGCTGCACAGATTACCAAGAAGTTCAGGCTAGGACTTTAATAGTAAAAAAACAAACTCAACTTATGAATCTTGATTAATGTTATATCAATGGTGGATAGCCAAAATTCCGCCATATAAACATGCTATTGCAGCATATGGCACTGCCATAGCAGGCCTCTCTTCACAAATTGCCTATGACGGTTGGCAAAAAATCTGCCACGCCATTCCACCATGGCAACAATGGTACCGCCATTTAACAACAATGATCTTGATAGATTTCTGTCAATTTATTATAAAGACGTTTCTACAATCAATGTTTATTATATGCACATGTGCAAGTTGTGTTACTCACATCTGTCACTAGAATTCCCAAGACCCCAAGCATTGCAAAGCGAGAATGAACCAGCTCTGCTTGCACATACCACCTTAAGCTTGCCGGATCCTCCGCAAGCCCAAGTGGGTCGAACCCAAAATCTCCAGCCAGACTGAAAAGCATACCGTTATGTCAAAACTTGAAAAGAGAAAGTAGCAGTAGCAGAACAAGATGTCCAAGACAAGTGTATGGCCTCACGTTCCATCAAGATGAGGTGGGGGATCAAGTCCTGGAAGCCATGTAGGTCGCTGTTGTGCTGCTACACAAGTTTGCCTATAACGTGGAGTGACAGAAGCTGAAGCATGCCCAAGCCACGATAATCTTCCTGCTGGTGAAGGTCTATCTATGCTCTTACTGTTGAATAAAGAGCGTGGCTGAATGGGGAAGCTTCTTCCTATTGCTACGGCCATTGTTTTCTGATTATCTGCTCCTATTCCCGTGCTCAAATTTGCCTCTTTCACCACAACCACATGCATACATTTTATTGGCTTTAAGGTAAAAAATAAATAAATAAATAAATAACAAAAAAAAATGCATGGGCCCACTTATCCATTGAGATCGGAGTGTTGGATAACAAACGTCTGCTTCTAAGGCTCCATGATAACATAACAATTTCCTCCAACCTAAAGACATCCGTTTCACGGCCATTCTAGAAATCAGAAATTATTGCCTCCAAATTTCTAAAATACAGGAAGTCAGATGTTACTTTGGCATCTTCCATGAGAGCAAAGAGAGGTAGGTAAACTTAACCGATTTGTCTGGGCTCCCTTTAGGTTCTTCAAACCTTTTCAATTCTTATAGTATTTTAAAAGCCAAAACGCACAAATCAAAAGTGGAGGCTGAGCTCCCACCACAGGGCTGAAGTTGAAGCGCTCAACTAAATTAGGGATTTGTAAGTGAGAAAAGAAAAAGAAATTCAGATAAAAATGATACAATTCTTGGACCAACTAATATTATCTTGAGATAACTGAACATGCTGGTACAATTAGACAACCATCACTGGTTTGCCTGTGTTTTAAAATGCTTAATTAATATCTGAAATGATATTAATATCAGCTACACCTTAAAATATCCTATATACAAACTGAAAAGTCTTTAAATGAAACAAATGATATTAATGAAGCTAAAAGAGCAACAAATAGTGCACTGGCGCTGTGGCTATGCTGAATATCATCGCTTGCTGGATATGCTGAATGAGCTAACTTTCATTGGAGTGGCTATGACCAATGGGGCCTCAGGAGAATCAGTGACCGCAAACTTGTCATGCATAAATCGGCTGTCAACAATGGAATCATCCCTAAGGACTATCTTGTAGCAGTAGCAGCTCTTTAGACCTTGCTGGTTACGGTAGCACTCATGAGAACCATCCTTGACTTGTTGGAAGTTCCATATCACACTGAACTTCCCCACAGTAGCTACTATATGCCGCTCCTGTTTCCCATTCTCTGTCACCTAAGCAACCAAGAAGTTGAAACAATAAAAATATATTTCCAAAAGATTAAAATATGTTTCATTTAAAGCCTTTTCAATTGTATGTAGGGATATTTTAAGGTGTAGCTGATATTAATATCATTTCAGATATTAATTAAGCATTTTAAAACACAGGGAAATCAGTGATGGTTGTCTAATTGTACCAGCATGTCCATATCACACGATAAAAACCAAGATATGTCATTTCTCAGAAGATGCGGGAACAGAACAGTCACAATCTAGCTTCAGGGAAGAGAATAATCCTGGACTGAGAAGAGTGCCCATATAGCCAATCAAAACTCAAAAGCTCAAACATTATTAAGATAATAGTGAAGTCTAGGTTCAAGTTCGTGATATTATCTTGAACCTTCAATTGGTTGTGCATACTGGCACCATGCTGATGCATGAATTGCCCCAGGGAAAAACACCAGGCAAAGTTACTATAATCGCCGTGTTTTCAGTAACAGCAAACATGATATTCACTTGAAAACAAACAAACAATTAACGTGCTCAGTGTTATGAATTTGCTAATCTCAACACTGGATGCACTCTAGCTAGAAGTAAAAACCTCACAGATTGAATTTGTAGAATAATTTGTTTTAAAAATATTAAATATATAAGAGAGTCAAGAAACCATTCAAATGAGATGCAAATGCACCGTGCATGAGTTAGGTATTGTAAAATGACTAAGGTGTTTTTCATGAAAAGAAGGGGATGAAGATGTATAGCAGGCAGTAATAAATTAAGACTCAAAAGACACTTTGCAATAAAGGGCAATTGCAATTGAGAAGAACAACAAAACAATAATGACAATAACAACAATTGATTAGATACCATGACAAATCACAGGCAACATAGGATATCAATATCATGATTCTTAATTTGCAAGATAACAGCAGAAACAAAAAATAAGCAAAACAAGCCAAGCAAGCAGAGAATTCAATTTGCACTTACCCACGAAAACTGTGCGTTCCGGAACTTGTTATTTCCTCCAGCCAAATGCGAATCAAGTGGGGTGAGCTTCAGCAACCTGGGAGCAGCAATCCTATTCCCCATCCGTCCTGCAAAACCAGTCTTTGTATCCCCATTTTTGTCAGTGAAGAGGGTACAAATAAGTATCAAGTAGGTATCAGTAGTACCCACAATCCATTTTCCATCAAAAGTAACATCAACGTGAGTAACAGGAGATCCAAGGCCAGGAAACGCCGTCTTCGCCTGCCTCATCGTGTTCACCGAATACAACCTTATCTTCCCATCCAAAGACCCCACAACGATGGACCCGTCACCAGTGGTAGCAAAGCACTGGAAGTTAGTCCCCCTTGAAAATTGATGCCCCTGTGCCCAATTCAACACGGGGGTACTCACATCGGTACCAGAATTGGCCAAATTCTGAACCATCCCATGACGATCCCGCATATCCCACCTACAAAGCCTGTTATCATCCAACCCTAGAAAAGTTGAACCAGAAGGATCCAACTGAGCCCCTTTAGTATCATTTGTAATATCCCTCATTGTAATCTCAGTCCCATCCTTCCCAAACATCCACTCACTCACAACCTTCCCTGTCTCAATATCAAGCTGATGAAGCCCCGTTGAGTGAAGCTTCCCTCCACCCATTGGACTCATCAGAAGCATGTTGGTCTCAGCCCTCATAAGAAGCGTCTTCTTAGGGGTACAATAGGAAGAACCCCCACCACCCCCATTCTGATACCCATCACTGAAATTCACGAAAGCACCCTTCCCGTGAATCCCATGTGCGAAATTCTTCACAACCTGGATCCCGTTGTCACTCACCAAGAAACTGTTGTCCAAAGCACCCAACGCAAGGCTCTGGATGCCACCGTTGGAAGCTTCTTCGAACTCTTCTTTTAGGTCTTGGCTTGACCTAACTGGTGTAGGGCTTTTGGTGAAGGTTTCCTCTGCGTCCTCCCACATGGAATCATCCGCGGCTTCGGGTTTCGCCCACGCCACGAAATCCTTGCCGTAGATTTTGAGTTTGTTCTGCTCCGTGGCTTCAACACCGTGCGTGTTCTCGAAGAGGCACTTCTGAAAGGAATCAATGAAGTCGATTTGGTCTTGCTCGGTGAAGAACTTCATCGCCCAGACGCCACGCGCCACGAAGTCCACGCGCCGCTGGTCGGGGAAGCTCTTCAGGCCCATCTCCGGGCCCACCATGGATCGGATTTTCGAACCGACTTTTAAAACCCAGAAAAGTTTTTCGTCTGTTTCGTCGTTGTCGGAGTCATTGTTTTCGTCGTCGGTGTCGGCGCCGGAGTGGGTTTTGACGAAGGAGTAAGAGGTAAGTTTGTCGGAGGTTACCCACTTGGCTTTGGGGGTGTTGCCGCCGACGTGGACGTAGAGTTTGACGCCGTTTTTGACGGCGGGGGTGGAGGAGGAGGAGTATTTGAGTTTTAGGGCCTTCAGTTTGGCCTCCACGTCATCGAGAGATGACGGCGTTTTAGGCCTCCGTTCGCCGCTTCCTTCGCTGGCATCAACGAAGGTGTCTTGCTCCTCCCGATCTGAATCGGAAGATTCTAAGATATCTTGGTGACTGTGATTGGCTCCCATTGATGATTTGATTGGTGAAATGAGATGGGAATTGGAGAAGAAGAGGATGCGAAGCAGAGCGCCAAATTCGAAATTTGAAAAGGGTGGTGTGTTTCTTTTGGGCGTTAGGGGTAGGGTTTTTAAAAGTGCAACGGATAGAAACACGTGTGGTGTGATTGACTCAGAAGCGGGTTGCAACGGTTCATAGGATAGATACAAGTCGTGTCGTTTCATTTTAGGTATTAACGAAACCGCGTGAGGCTGAATGTGAATGTGACGCCATTTTTTGTATATGTACAATGGCTCGCCACTAATTAAAATTTTAGTAGTTTCATTAATTAAAGATACATTAACATTTCTGTAATTATTTCCTTAAGATCATTGTTTTTTATTTTTTATTTTTACTTCTATAGCATTATATCACACTTATATTTCTCTTTTGTTTTTTAAGTTTCAACTAAAATAAGTGTTAGGGTTGAATTTGTTTACCTTGTCCCTAAGGGTGGAAATTGGCTAGGCTGGGTTAGGTCGAGTCCTACCTAAGTCTAATCTGGCCTATTTCATATTTCTATAGTTCAAGTCTGGGACTGTTACCCGCCACGAGCTTATTTTTTAAGCCTAAGTCTGGCCTTTATATATATAAGTCAGACTTGGTCCGTTAGCTTATTTAAAGGCTTGTTTCATATTAAGAAGTATAAAAAATTATTTATGATATTATTATGCATTGAAATATTAGAGTGTGAAGCAACGACTTATATGTTATTCCTATGTTATCCAAAATTAGATGTGTTGCATTCCTATTTACTTTTTTTCTCTTTAACAAAGCCAAAGATTTTCTTTAAAAACAATAAGGCAATTTTAAACCACAAGATGTGGTCAAAACTTGCCTACAAACATTGCACGTGACAAGCTATCAAAGCCTTTTAAGTCCACCAAAAGAAAATAGCCCATATACCTACTACCCATCTATGCTTGTAGGAATTAACCTATTCCAAACATTAAAATGATTTGCATCCTCTTCTTCTCCAATTCCCATTTCCCATCTCATTTCACCAATCACATCATCAATGGGAGCCAATCACAGTCACCAAGATCTCTTAGAATCCTCCGACTCAGAACTGGAGGACTAGGAAACATTCATTAATGCCAACAAAGGAAGCATCGAGCGGCGACCAAAATCTCTGTCAACACCATCATCCCTCGATGGTGTAGAGGCCAAGCTGAAGGCCCTCCAACTAAAATACCTCATTTTATTTGTACACATAATAACTAATACCTCATTCAAAAAATCAATATAGGTATAATATAATTTATAAAAAAAGACATTCACTCAACTTATTACACCAATTCTCACCTGAATTGTTCTTGTCTCTTCCGTCCCTGATCCCCATCAAGAATAGAAAATAAGTGTTCATCCTTGTCTGTGTTGGGGTTGAATTTTCTTGCCTTGTCCTTCACAATTTAAAGCCAACATTTTTAGGCTTGCTTTTGCCACATCTACAACTATGGTTGATTTTGCTGCACACACAGCTTCTTCCAATAGAGTTGGTTTGTTGTCAGTTCTCTTTAATTGTTCATTATTATTATCTAAGACAACCATACTTATCCAAAATTTTAACTAAGGGGAAATAGGATTCTAAGACATGGAGCAAGCTTCCAAAGTTCAATGTAGATCAAATATCAATGTGATAAAAAGTTGTGCATGTAGCAATATATTAAGTACAAGAAATGATATAAAAATTCCAATAACAAACCAAACATAGTACAAAGATATGCACTTGTCTGTTAAGATATTAGTTTAGAAGACATTAATTTGACTTACGCGAATCAAACAAGAGGCAAGAATAGTTCAATTTGACAAGAGAGGAAGGCAAATCACCATGACTCCCCTAGGTTCACTTCACTTTGTTCAATGTAAATGCTTGATTTGTGAAGGAGAAAGCAAAAGTGAACAAAGTCGTTGTAGGAGGAGCATGAAACCTTTGTTGACCCACCGAAGGAAGCGTCGAACGGAGGCCTAATTGCCTAAATCTTCGTCAACGCCGTCATACCTCAATGATGTGGAGGCCAAGCTCAAAGCCCTTAAACTCAAACCAGATCAATTGGGAACCAGACCTATGACCGGTGTAGTTAAGCCACTGAATCAGATATGCTCATAAACCAATGTTGACAGGAAGGAAGAAGAATAAACAAGAAAGAAGAAAAAAAAATTATTGCAAAAGCAACAAGAGCAGACAATCTACATCTAAAAGGAACATGAGAAAAAATAATAATGGAGTATAGAATGTGAAAATGAAGAAATAAAAATGAAATCAAGAGAAAAGGAGAATCACAATAGCGTGCACTGCGGCAACTATATGTTTTTCGTTAAATAGAGAAAGGAAATGTAGGGTTACACTAAGCGTGGGCCTATTGGGCTTGTAAAATTAGTTTTTTTAATTTAAAAGATTTACACAATAAGTGTGGGCCTGTATAATAAATAGTAGTTATGTAATTGTAAATTCTTAATATTGGAATTGAACTTCTAACTAGGTACTAAAGATAGTATTTAATCAAAACCAATATGTCACATGTATTTTTTATAATATATATTTATACAAAACCACATAAATTAATATTATATAATATACCAATTTATGAATTCAGTAAGTGACCTACTAGTTCGACAATTGACCTAATAACCCAATCCTTTGACCATGTCAATGACCGACCCGAGTTTTATAATACTGGTCTCATATAAATATGCACACATATTTGGTATATATACATGGTAATTTTATAATTTCATCCGGGAATCAACATCCCCGTTCCTCACCCCCACCCGACTTAAGCATTCGGGAAAAATTCAACTCCGATCCCAGTCAAACTGAGTTTTCTCCATCAAAGTTACGACGAATTTGGGTGGGTACCCACAAGTGCAGGTTTTTTGCCATGCCTAATTTCAAATGTGATTTTAAGAAATTAAGAGTTATAGATTCTTTGTCCCAGACATGATTTCTCATTTCTAAACACTCTATTAATGCATGTTTACTTATGTGTCAAATTTAATGAGATTCGTGTCCATTAAAAGCAACAAATAGTGATTTTCACATATTTTGGTGTTTCAATATGGATTGTGTTACTTGCATTGGAGATTTCGTTCTAAACTCGCACTTAAAAAAA
Organism: Pueraria montana var. lobata; assembly: GCA_026413185.1. NCBI lineage: Eukaryota > Viridiplantae > Streptophyta > Magnoliopsida > Fabales > Fabaceae > Pueraria > Pueraria montana. The sequence goes on from CM048652.1 coordinate 6,689,212, forward strand.
ATATGGATATAGCTTCTTTATAGTAAACAACTCATTTTTATATAGTAAAATAATAATCAGTCGTTGACAAGAAAATCAATTGTCAACAATCATATGCACATATATAATAAATTATGAATGTATTATAATAACAATTATTGATTTTCTTGTCTGGAATTACTCATTTTCATCTTATTCACTTTAAAGAAGGAAATCTAAAAAAAATAATGAAAATTCCATTTTATTGAATCCACCACAAAGATTGGAAGAGAAATGCTAGCAACAAACCCTCCAACGCACTATTTTGAATACATATTCTATTATTGATTGAAATTTATTGAAAACTATATACGATTCTCTCATAATTTTGTAGTTTTCAATCAATTTTAACCAATCGTAATATTTGAGAAAAATGTTACAAGGGAACACTCCAACATCCAATTCAATAATGATTTCGATAAAATAACAGTAAGATAAAAATATATCATACCTAGATGATGTTTGTATCTATTATTTATAAGCATTGGATGGTATGAGTTTAGTAAATTGATGTCACCAACTTAACTACCCCCCATGGAATTTCTATATCATCCTTGTAATCATGTATAGCCACTAGATAATGAAGGTATTGTGGGATTGTAGGGTAGTCTCTGAAATAGTGGCAAGAAAATCAAGACCTTTTTAAATTGTGGCTTGGTTAGTCATGATGGTCCAAACCTTTGAATGAAGTGTTTCCTTCATATATATATATATATATATAGAGAGAGAGAGAGAGAGAGCAACATTAAAGTGTAAAGACACTATCAAACTGACAAGGGACTACCATTTGTATTTGCTTGACTAACATTAGTTGAGTTGTTAATCAATTAATTATTAGATGTTGGCTTTCAAATGGTTGCAATTGGGCCAAAATTCTCAAGTCTATTGGACCTTTATCAAATCACAATGCATAAGTGACAAGTCCAGTAAAGCTCTAGTAGATGAGAGGTTAATCTAAAACAATTATTTTTAAGAATTTTAGATATTATACTTAGTTGTTGTTTTTAAGATTTTTTTTTCTTGCAAGTTTTAAAATAATTTTACTTAATTATAAATTTATTCTACATGTCTAGTTTACGAAAAGGATTTACTAGTTTCAATCGAAGACCCTGCTTAAAAACTTATTATATAGCCAACATTTTTCTCCTCCGCATTTCTTACCATTTGATTTTTTTTCGTACAGTTACCTAAAAATAGTATTCTTAATAATAATATTAAATTTTATTTTGCATTAAAATATATATAAAATAAATAAATAAATAATATGAAAAAAGGAAAATCTTTAGATTATTTGAAAAAAAATCTTAGATCAGACAATAAAATTGAAAAGGTGAAAAATGAAATATATATATATATATATATATATATATATATATATATATATATATATATTAGGGAGGGGATCCACTTACTCCAAGAGTAAGTTTAAAGAGTTACTCTTGATCTGAACCCTTTATTTTTCTTAAATCCAATGGTTCGTATTAATTCACTAAACATACATCACGTGACAATTCTCCTTCTTCCCCTAGTGAAAAACACATTATCCTGTTCCTTCGAGTCTCCCTCTTCCCATTTTCTCTGAAACGCTTGTTCCTTCCTTCCTCTTCTTAAATGGCTCCGGCGTCATGTGCTGCATGCTCATCCAAATTGCTATTTGCAAATCGTCGTCTTTTCTCGACCTCCCATTCCCAAACAGAGATAAAAAAACCCTAGAAATAATTATTTTTGGCCTTCGTTTCTCAGCAATCGAGAATCGAAGCTTCTGGATTCGATTCCTTTGCAAAATCGAACTTCGATTGCAGAACAGATAGCGGCAAGGTAGAGCACGATAGCATTGGAGGGGCGGAGGGGGTCAAGGGAGAGAAGGGCGTGGAGGGTTTTGAACCCACGATGTTGATTTTCGCACATACTATTTCTGCAAGAACACTACACCCACGATGCCCATGTCGTAAAGTAAAGGGTTAATCCAATCCCAATCCAAGAGGGCAGTGGGTTATCAACAATCCCAATTCATTCACGCATGGTTGTCACACAGAGTTACCAGATGCCAAGTTTTTGTATATGAAATTGAATTTTGGTCTGTTTTATGTTTTATGATCTTCAAATTTTCGTTTGATGCTGGTGCAACAAAGTGTATTAGAATTGTAGAATTAATGGGACTGGTTGTGTATCGCAGGTGCGATGAGGTGTGCTATCTTGGTGATGTCAAACAAGAGTAGTGGAGACCAGATGCTGGGTGATGATTACTGTGTTGCTTAGCAGCTATGGGCTTGTTTTGTTAATTTTCAATTGGGAGCAAGACACAAATAAGGGGTCTATGTCTGCATAGATAATTGTGGGAATCCAATGTATAGGGGGTTTGGGTTGGTTTGCTTGTTGGGTGTTCTGAATTGAGAATTGTAAAGCTAGCTTTTGCACACATTGTGCTTAAGTTAGTTATCTTTTATATGAAATGATTTGCTTTAAGAAAACAATTGTAGAATTAATGAAAAAGCTTGATTGCTTCCATTCTCTTCTTGCAGTCATCATATTTCCAACATTTAATCAGAGATGTCACTTTGAATTGAATTACAAAATACTTTGTTTCTTTCAAATTGGAAGCATAATTCTTGTCACCTGTATGGGAAAAGTATTTTATGTGACATTAAGGCCCCATTAGTTATCCTGGACTGGAGTCATAAGACTGGTTTGTATTTTGAGCGATTGAATGGTAGCATTATGCTTGTTCTGACATATTGCTTCACACTATTCAACTGGAAGTTTCTGCACACCACTACTACATCTACAGATTACACATTGCAGTATCTAAAATTATTGAAACTTACACGAGAGCTACACATGCTTTTGCACTGTTAGTTGCCATCCATTAGTGGTGATAGTGCATTCTATGTAAGCTGAACTATCAATGATCAAATTACAGCAATAAAAACTATCAGTTTCTCCCTTTTGAATTGAAATTCTCTAAGTAATTATTGTAGAAATGCGTGGTAATTATAAAGTTGGCTCTAGATTTGAGAATAGTTTATAATAAAATAAGAACTACTCTCAAATTTGATTACTGTGACAGCATTACTCAATTAAAATAAGGTAAGGAATTATCTGAAATTTCAATTTGTAATAAAGAATAAAATCTTATCCATATATCTTTTATAAAAGCAAAGAGTATTTCTTTTTGCGATGCTCTATGGTACTCTATATTATTATGTGGGGGAGATGCAAGCTAGATTGCTCTGTAAGGAACGAAATTAAACACTGCTGTCTTAAATGGCCAAAGGGTTTAATACACTCTAACTAGCCATAACTTAGGGGCTTTTCAATTTGTTAAACTCTTAAGCTGAATATGGAAATAAATGTAATGCTTGCACTTTTATCATTGTTGACAGAAAAGAGGTGGCAAGGATATAACTCTAAACTACTTAGTCAAGGAGAATTAGATAGCATATTCTGAATCAATTATCCCAAAAGTTCAAATTTGATAGCAGTATAGGGGAAGTGCAACACGCACTATATTAAATTTAAGCCATTTAAGCCAATACATGAACTAAAATAGCCTCCAAACAAAAACTAAAATAGCCTCCGAACAAAAACCACATATCTTCCATGAACTAAGAAAATAGTCCTGCATCATATAGACCTGCATAAGCATAAATGCAATACTAATTAGTTGTTATAATGAAAAAAATACATGATCTTTTATAGTTAACAGTTCTAAATACACATGGGCAAAAAATAACAGAATCTAATCTAACAAGGGCAGAAAATAACATAATCTAATCTAATAGTAGTTAACAGGAAAACAAGAATATTACTTGAAATATTAATCATTCTTTTTTTTCTTGCAAGTCCTGCTGTTGTGACCATGTTCTCCACATTCATGGCATGTTTTCCTTTTGACTAACGACTTATTAAGTGATATTTCAAGCCCACTCTTAAATCTACCATTTTGAGTCACTTTTTCCCCATCTTTTTTTCTCCCCTTTGTTTGTGATATGTGTGGGTCTCCAAGAATCAAATGTGGTGCTTCACTCACTTGCTCCAATGTGCAATGTTGGTTCCCATTTGTGAGATTTGACTCTAAAACAGGCATGTTGTCAGCAACATTAAAATTTGTTTGCATCACAATTGCTGACTTATGAGTCTGTGCAAATTGTAAAATAATGAACTTAAATATCTCCTCTGATTCTTCTGCAAGATCAACCAATATGTTTGCTTGTTGTTGTTCATGCATCCTTCTTAAAATCTTGGGTGTAGTGGACAAACCAGCAAAGTTATCTTCAGTAAAACCGACTTCAAGACCTTTGTTAGCATCCTTAGTCCAACGTTGCAAAACAAAATGATTAGGAATTTCAACAATCCCTTTTGCTTGAAAAATCATCAGTATATGTCTGCACAATATCCCCATAAACTCATAAAGTTGGCAGCCACATTTAGCAATCTTTGAGTCCAAATCTACATCAACAGTAAACGTATCTAGAGCATCATAACAACTAGACACTCGGTAGACATAACTAGGCCCGTCTCTCTTTATCTTTTGCTTAGTAAACTGGTTGATCTTCCCAAGCTCATCTTGAAATTTTCCAAAAACATTCCTCGTATAAACAGATGCAGCATGGTGCTCAAGTTTGGACCCAGTACTCAAAATACGAGATTTGTGCCTAGATTCATAATCTTCCCTTCTTTCTGCCTCCAACCGGCTATTAACCGCCTTTTCAAACTTCACCACAAATTCTTGGAGGGTTGTTGTTGCATGTACAAAAGAATCAAAAAAAGCATTAATACTCTCACTTCTCTGAGTAGTATTCATCCCAGCAAAAAATGTATTCCTATTGTAAATAGGTACCCAAGATTCTCTAATCCTGTATAGCCCTTGAAGCCATTCATTTCCTTCCAAATTATACTCAATCATTAAGTGATCTCATTCTTCTTCAAATATTTGAATACTAGGTGAGTCTCGAATGCATCTTTTAAGGTCACGCTTGAAAACAGATCTTTTATGATATATGTGAGCTAACTTCTCAGGGAACTTCTTCCTAATATGCCACAAGCAAAGGCGATGACGTGTTTTTGGAAATACTTTTGCAATAGCAGCTCCAATTGCTAAATCTTGATCAGTTAAGATAGATACAGGTTTTTTTCCGTCCATTGCCTCCAGCCAAGTCTCAAACAACCATGTAAAAGAATTCTCTGACTCATCTTGTAATAAGGCACAACCAAACAAAATTGACTCATAGTGATTATTCAATCCAGTAAATGGGGCAAACGGCATACTATATTTATTGGTTTTATATGTAGTATCAAAAGTTATAACATCTCCAAATTGTTGGTAAGCTACTCTTGATCTAGCATCCACCCAAAAGAAATTTACCATCCGAGACTCATCATCGCATTGGATTGCATAGAAAAAATTAGGATTTTCAACTTGTTTTCTCTTACAATAATTGAAAACAGCTTCAGCATCTCCAACATCTAAATTCTTCCTTCGAAGATTTCTGATATGATTCCAGCAATCTCTATCAGAGAAAGATGACTCACCATTGTTCAAAACAGCAGCGACCTTTCCTGTAGGTAATCCTTCTTCCTCAAATTTTTCCACCAGAATTTTTGCAGCAGCACTCATCTTCTTATGACACCTCATATAGCACACACTTTTGGGGCTAAGCATTACATGATTATGATCATTTTTGAATGATTTAATAACCCAATTATAAAATACTAAATTATGTACAAGTGCTAACTATAAAATATGGCTACAGAACGTTTATTAGAACAGAGCATGAACAAGGTTGATTATGGATGACAACAATTTGGGTTGTGGCTCTCTATTCTTAGCAGACTAGGTGGTGGTGTCTTCGATTGGGGTGGTAACAACAGTGTAGCGAACTAGGTGACATTAGCGGCAGACAACAAGTGGTTCATTCATGTCAAAGAAATAACGCAACAAAAGGAATGAGTGGGATTGTTCGCACGAGACAGAGAATCGAAAAGAAAAAATGCAAACAAGTTGCTTTTTCTGGTACAGTATGAAGGGAGTGTACCTGTCACTGTTGCAAAGCTTGAAGAGCTTCCCAGTTACGAAGAATTGTTACAGAATGAGAAGATGGAAAGTCCACTATGAACGGGAAGACAAAGGTCACGAAGTGTAAAACAAAGTCACGTGCTTCATTAAGTAACATTTTAAGAACTTAATCTGAGCCGTTAATATAAAATAAAATAAAGGGTTTAGATCAAGAGTAACTCTTTAAACTTACTCTTGGAGTAAGTGGATCCCCTCCCATATATATATATATATATATATATATATATATGTATATATATATATATATATATATATATGTAGAGAGAGAGAGAGAGTTTAATGGTTATGCACTGATAGTGTAAAATAGTTTTACACTGTCAATGCATAGCCCTTTTTCATATATATATATATAAGTTTTCAATTTTTTTTTAATTTTTATATAAGGTAAATAATTTCAATTTAAATATGATTTTAAGATTAATCCATCTTCAATAATTTCGTTTGAGATTATTAATACAAATAAAAAATTATTTACCTTTACTTCCTAAAAGTACTTCGATTATATGCTAAAAATACATTATTTTTTCATTTAAATGTAGATTAGAAAATAAAACAAAATAAAAAATACCAATTTTAAAAAATATCATATTCTAAAAAATAAAAATATATTTAAATTTTAAAATATTTGTAATATTAATATTTTATATTTAATAATAACTTACAAATATTAAATAATAAATTATGTTAAAAGTTTATTTTAAAAAATAATCAAAATTATGAAGCAATATATATCCTACTTAATTATAATTCTAATCTATTATCTACTATCTATATAAGAATACATTCCTATAAAAAAAAAATATAAGAATACATTAGGCTAGGAAAATTACAAAAACAACCTTTCTTAATTTTTTGTCACATGTCCAAATAGGAGTTTTTTTTTATCATTTTACTCTCTTTTGTCCTTTTCTTTCTTTCTTTCTTTTTCTCTCTCTCTCTTTCTTTTTCAGTTTTGTCTTTTTCTTTTTTTCAACATTCACTTTTTTTTTTAGTTTCTTTCATTTATTTTTAGTGTTTCTTGCTTTTTTAAAATAAAATATTTATTTAATTTATTATTTAAAAATATTTAGTCTTTGTAATCTATATAAGAATATATTAAGCTAGAAAAATTATATAAATAACCTTTCTTAATTTATTGACACATGTCTAAATAGAGGTGTTTTTGGTCACTTCACTCTCTTTTGTCCTTTTCTTTCTTTCTTTCTTTTTTCTCTCTCTTTCTTTTTTCAGTTTTATCTTTTTCTTCTTTTCAACATTTACTTTTTTTTTAGTTTCTTTCATTTTTTTAGTGTTTCTTGCTTTATTAAAATAAAATATTTATTTTGTTTATTATTTAAAAATATTTAGTCTTTGTAGATACATTTTTCATATAACTATATAGGAAAACAAATTCTTTTATTATTTATCATACTCAATTTTTTTTCTTTCTTCTTTTTCAGTTTTTTTTCTTTGAACGTATATTTCTTCTTTTTTTCATTTTATGTTTTTTCTTTCTTTTTTATTTTACATTTTTTTCCTTTTTTTTTCTTTTACTTTTCATTTCTTTTTTCTTTTTACGTTATTTTTTCTTCTTTTTAGTTTTTTCTTTCTATGCTTCTTTCTTTTCTTTCTTTTTTATACTAAATGATACATAAATTTATTTGTTTATAATATTATAAATATAAATATTTGTATTTTAAATCTATGTTTAACAACTTCATATACAAAAAATTTGTTGATCTTTAATGTTAAATTTTTATACATAAATATATAATAAAAATATTAAAACTATATTCGTTCACTCCACTTACTATCAAGTTCATATACGAAATTTTTTGTTGATTCATATCTATATAATAATGTTAAATATATATATATATATATATATTTATTTATTATCAAAAATTGTTTAAAATTACTTCATCAATAATATCATAAATTAAATATTATTTCTTTTTTTATGTTAGAATTCACATTTATCATTAACAGGAGAAAATCTTGCTTGAATCAGGTAAGACCATTATGGATGAAAAAAAAAATTTCTTTGGATATTTAACACAATTGCATACTCTAGACTCAATCATTTTTATTTTTTTTACTCTTCAATCTTATAAAATCATTTTTACTTAGAAATCAAATAAAATAATTTTAAATAATTTCATAAATAAATATTTTATTGAGTAATATCTTTTTATGAGGTTAAATTGTTTATGCTAAAAAATAATCTAAATCTAATTAGCAAATATATTTATTATAAAAGAATTTTTTTACCCTAAGTTTAACAACTTCAGATACAAAAATTTTCTTGATTAATATTTTTAGGCTTAAATATGTTCCGGTTCCCTGATATATTAGCGAATTTTGCTTTGAGTCCCTATTAAATTTTTTCTTTCTATTGGATCCCCAGTAAATTTTTATTTTGTTTTTGATCTCTAAAACGCTATCTAAACCACTTTTTAAAGCAATTTAAAGTGTTATCTAAAGCGCTTTAGGGACCAGAAATAAAATAAAAATTTTATTGGGGATCCAACAGAAATAAAAAATTTAATAGGACCCAACGCAAAATTAGCTAATATATCAGGGACCCAAAACATATTTAATCCATATTTTTATAATAATGTTAACTTTTTTTAAAAAAATATATATATTAAATATATTATAATAAATTAATTAAATATATTTTGATTGCAAATTGTTTAAAATACTTCATTAATAATATCATAAATTGAATTAGTTTGAATTTTTTAATAATAGAGACTGCAAGTATCATTCACGGAAGTCAATCTTACTCGAGCCAGGTAGAACCATTATGGATGACAAATATATTTCTTCGAATATTTAGCACAACATCATACCTAAGACTCAACAATTTTTTTTTACTTTTAAATCCTATAAAATTATTTTTATTTAGTAATTATATAATATATTTTAAATAATTTAATAAATAATTTTTTTGTTGAATAATATTTATTTTATTAGGTTGAAAATTTTGAACTAGAAACAATTAAATCTAATAAGTTAATATATTTATTACAACATAATATTTTGACTCTATATTTAAAACTTTATATACAAAAATTTTGTTGATTCATATCTATATAATAATGTTAAATATATATATATATATATATATATTTACTAAATATATTTTTATTACCTAAAAAATGTTTTAAATTACTTCATCAATAATATCATAAATTAAATATTTTTTTTTATTTTTTATGATAGAGTCTACATTTATCATTCACGGGAGACAATCCTACTCGAATAAGGTAAAACCATTATGGGTGAAAAATTTATTTCTTTGGGTATTTAACACAATTGCATACTCTAGACTCAATAATTTTTTTTTACTCTTTAATCCTATAAAATCATTTTTATATAGAAATTCAAATAAAATAATTTTAATTAATTTCATAAACAAATATTTTTGTTGAATAACATTTATTTTGTTAGGTTAAACTATTTATGCTAAAAAATAATCAAAATCTAATTAGCAAATATATTTATTACAAAATAATATTTTGACTCTATGTTTAATAACTTCAGATACTATAATTAATTAAATATATTTTAATTACAAATTAATTTTAAATTACTTCATTAATAATATCATAAATCAAATTACTTTTAATTTTCTAATGATAGAGACCACAAGTATCATTCATGAGAAAGAATCTTAGGTATAATTCACAAGAGACAATCTTGCTCGAGTTAAGTGGAACAATTATAGGTGGAAAATCAATTTTTCTAGTATTTAACACAACTTCATACCTAAGACTCAACAATACATATTTTTTTACTTTTAAATCCTATAAAATCATTTTTACTTAGAAATCATATAAAATAAATTTATAAATAAATACCTTTTTCAAAAATATTTGTTTAATGAGGTTGAAATTTTTATACTAAAAAATAATTTAAATCTAATTAGTTAATGTATTTATTACAAAATAATATTTTGAGTCTATGATTACGAATTTCGTATATGAAAATTTTGTTGATTCATATGTATATAATAATGTTAAATTTATTTATTTATTTATATAATAAATATATTAAAATTAATTTATTAAATATATTTTCATTACAAAATAATTTTAAATTAATTCATGAATAATATCATAAATTGGATTAGTTTTAATTTTTAATGGTAGAGATTAAAGTATCATTCATGAGAGACGACAATCTTGCCCGATTAGGTAGAACCATTATGGCCAACAAATCTATTTCTTCGAGTATTTAACACAATTTCATACCTAAGACTCAACAATTTTTTTTTACTTTTAAATCCCATAAAATCATTTTTATTTAGTAGTTATATAATATAATTTAAATAATTTCATGAATAAATATTTTGTTGAATAATATTTATTGTATTAAGTTGAAATTTTTGTATTAAAAACAATTAAATCTAATAAGTTAATATATTTATTACAAAATAATATTTTGACTCTATGTTTAAAACTTCATATACGAAAATTTTGTTGATTCATATCTATATAATAATGTTAAATTTATATATATATATATATATATATATATATATATATATTTAATATATTTTTATTACAATGAATTATTTTAAATTACTTCATCAATAATATTAGAAATTATTTTTTTTTTTTTTGTTAGAGTCCACATTTACCATTCACGAGATACAATCTTGCTCGAGTCAAGTAAGACCATTTTGGACGACAAATGCATTTCTCTGGGTATTTAACATAATTTCATACTCAAGATCTAACACCCCGTTACATTAGACACAACCCACACTAATGTTTTATCTATTTTAGTTATTATAAAATGAGGATAAATTTTTCGCGATTAAATGAAACATTTATTAAGCGTATTTAGAATACGGAAAATATTTTATAAAAAACAATGATCTTCTTTTAAATAAATATCAGCTCATATCACAAAATAAATACAGAGAAAATTATGTATTAGTTATTCCTAACCCATACATCAAATAATCCTAGACAGAGCGGTACATAATTTCTACCCAAAAACAGGAATGAATAAAACTAGCCTTTTAAGTCTCGTATCTTCTCGTCAGTCTCCGCAATCCCCGAAATAATCGTGTTCATACACAACAAGTACATACACAACAAGAAAGAGAAAGGAGTGAGACTTGATTCTAATATATATATGTATTACTAACAGTATAAACTACCGTCATTTAATATAATAGCGAGGGAACCTAGTGTCTATCTCATCATAACATCTCAACCTTCAAGACGCAGTATGGATCCATACTCTATGATTGACCAATCATCAATCACAATACCACCTTTGGGAAGTGATGGGGGAGTAAGTATACCTCAACCGCTGCCACAGTCCCATACCCGTGCAGCTCCACAATCCACATGGTACTCGACACCATTCCCGGTGTCGCTCAATATCATAATCATATCAATATGCATACTCAAATCACAGGGCAATCTCCCCACGGGGTCACATCCCCGTTACATCATGAGGTATACCCTCCGCGTCATCATGAAGTTGTCTCTACGCTTATCGAGGTGTTACGAGTTGGCACTATCAGTACCGGAACGTAGGGGGCTGACCTACCCATTGGGACGTCACACACTCGATGCCTTCCATCCCTTAGACCTTAGCCAAGGTCACGCATATCAACGCGCGGCGTACCAAACCGTAACTTCCCGCTCCATCTCACATCAGGCCTTCCGCCTAACTTGGCTACACCAAGTTACGTAACTAAAACTCATTCTCGGAATACATCCGCAGATTGTTATTCATTTTTCACGGTTCGTTCTCATCTATATATAAAACATATCTCTACCTCAACAGGTAGAGGTTCATCATCATAACATATAGATACAGTAAAACATAACAATTGTACATTCAGAGATATCTCTGGTCTCAGCTACTCTGAGCACCAACATAGGATATCAACACATCTGCCTTACAGACAGATAAACAATGTTATCAGAGTACAATTATCATATCATATCATATATTAAGAATCTAATATAAGGATTTATATCATATCATAAAATACTTAAGCAAGACATTAGATACTTAATTTTTAATTTCTTTAATGATTAATTTAACAATTAGTTAATGTTTAACTGATCTCCGCTTCTATTAAAATTTTATTAAAAACTTTTAAATTTGTCATATCCTTTCTTCTTATCTAATTCCTTAACTTAAATTGTTAAAAAGAAATAATTTTCTATCTTGTTATAAATAAAATATTTCCTTACAAACATAAATAAATTCTAATATTGGAAAATTCCTTTCTGATGTGGAAAATCATATTAGATTGTAACCACAGAGTATACTCAAAGTTTTCCATAGACGAAGTTTAAAAACTAGTAGTGAGAAAATCTTTTTTCTGATGTGTAAGGTCAGATAAAACTGCAACCACATAGTATACTCTGGATTTCTCTATTAATTTCAAGAACTTGATTTATTTAAAGAAAAAATATTTTCTTTCAAGAAATAACTTGATAATTCCTTCTAGTCAAGCTAAATAGTAGAATTAAGTATTTAAGGTGTTAATATAAAATTTTGAATAATTGTTTCTTTATTCTCTGTCAAACCCGAGACCAAAATATAAAGAAAATAAGATTAATCTTTTTTGCTTAAAAAACATATTACTAAGTGATATAATTAAATAATAATATAACTAACAATTTCTCCTTTATTTGTCAAACCAACCCGAGACCAATTGGTGCAAAATAACCAAATCTTTTCCCAGGATTTTATTTCATAATATAAAAAACAATTGAAAATAAATAGATTGGAAAATAAATTTTGAATGAAGACCTCTGGAAAATCTGGCCATATGACCGTGAATTATAGAATCAATTAGTTTGCTTTAATTCAATCACGTAAATGTCTTTATAAAGAAAATTCTTCCAGCTTTCCTTTTTCTAAGTCGTGAGGAATTTTTAAGAAAGATTAGGCAATAATAATAATAATAATAATAATAATAATAATTTAATCTTGTAGTATAATAAAGTGTTAGGATTACTGGTAGCAAAACTAACAATTTTCCTCTCCTCCTCTATCCCACCCGAGACCATAAAAATAAAAGCAAGACACTATCTCCTTTAAAGCTTCTTTCTTATTTCAATACCTCCTAACATCCCCGAATTACATTCCCAACCAGACTTCAAAATATATCATTTCTTCAGTTAGGAAATAAAATGACAGAGAATAAACCAGTTGTCCCAACCTCTTATAATTAAAACTGACATACACAGTTTGGGTTTCTTAAAAAAAAAGCCAACTTTTATTTTTTTTTATTTTTTTTGGAAAGAAAAAACCAACTTTTATTAAAAGGTTCTTGTTATCTAAATTGATGTTAAAGTAAAAACTTTGTTCCCCTGTTTGTACGTACCACTGAGAAATGAAAGAGGAAGGAAAAGGTGGTTCCTTGTATTTTATCTTATTTACTTACTTTTGGTAAAAATGATTTATGTTCCAAAATAGGAAAGAAAGAAACAATCAAGTTTTCTCTTTTATATATATATATATATATATATATATAAAGAAATGGTTAACTAAGTTTTCAGTTCCTAAACTTTTCCAAATTCGATTTTTAGTCTCTAAACTTTAGTTTGACTTGTCAAGATTCCTAAACTTTTTAAAAATTTGGTTTTTAGTCCCTAAACTTTAGTTTGACCAGTCAAGGTTCCTAAACTTTTTAAAAATTCGGTTTTATTCCCTAAACTTTTTAAAAATTCAGTTTTTAGTCCCTGAAATATCATTAATTCAGGGACTAAAAATTGAATTTTGAAAAAGTTTAAGGACTAAAAACCGAAATTTTAAAAAGTTTAGGAACTTTGACCGGTCAAAATTTTGTTCAGGAACTAAAAAACAATTTTTTTAAAAGTTTAGGAACCTTGACTAGTCAAACTAAAGTTTATGAACTAAAAACTTAATTAACCCTTAAAGAAAACGTGAGGCTATTGGGTGAAATTAAACAAGTTCTTATTTTTATTATTTCTAATTCCTAGTACTTACTAGATGCTGGGAAATAAAAATAAAAGAACCATCTTATTTTCCTTTCCTATATGAATCGAGCCTGTACGAGAAACAAGTTACAACTTTTTTTTTATTCCATTTTATTTCAAAACAGTTTGATGGGTTAGCTTTGCTATAGGGTAGTAACAAAATAAATATGGTTAAATTAAAAAAAGAACGTTCCCTTGTTCTAGTATTAAAACCGTGACAGATTTAGGGGTTAAAGAAGAAGAAAAATCAAAATTTTAAAGTGTTAAATTAAACAAAATCAACATATTAATAGGTTTCGTTTAAGTGATTAGAACTTGATATCACAACAGAAATTAAGCATGGTCTCCGCTTGAAGAGGAACACTTGCAGCAGCCACAATAATCAAGAAAATACAAAGGAATGGAAATACAACAAGAAAATACACAAGAAATTAAGGAAATACAAGAAAAGAATCAAAACAGTAAAGCTTATACATCATAAAAACACAAAATAAGGATAAATAACAAGTGAATCAAAGTCTCACTTCCCCCTTACCAAGAGAGTGAGGTTTCGTTCAGTGGAGGAGGAAGGTAGCTTTGGTGGTGGGTGATGGAGGTTGAAGGGCGGTGGTGTGTTTTTAGTGAGAAGAAAAACTGAAGAAGAGAGAAAGGGGGAGACTGAAGAGAGAAGGCAGAGAGAAGTGAATGGGTCGTGAGGGATGAGAGAGAATTGTTAAGAAAGAGTGTGTGTAGGAATGGCAAAGTGTACCTGGACCCTATGAGTATCCGCAAAAATATCCGCAAGCGGGTCGGGTAAATACCCGTTTATTGGGGCTGGGGCCGGGGCCGGGTATTTACCCGCAATTTTTTGCGGGTATGGGTACTATAGTACCCGCCCCGCCCCGCACCTACCATATATATATATATAATTAAAATAACTTAAATAAATAATTATGTTATATATACACTTTTCTGTAAAAAAAAATTATATTTTCCATAAACTAACACTAATAGTAAAAGATTTATGTTATAACTTACAATAATTTTATATTTTATATTTTTAATATTATGTGTGGATGTTTTTAATGTTAAGTGTGAATTATTTAAGCGTGAATTTTCAATTTATTTGTAATAATTTTTTTAATTAATATTTTTATAGCTTAAATACAATTTTGGTTCATCTATTTTGCACAATCCGTAATTTTGGTCCCCCTATTTTAAAATAGAGATATTTAGTCTCTCAATTTTGTAAAATATGTAATTTTGTCCTTCCATCAATTTGAAAGCGTTGACGGTTAAGAGATTAACGTTAACCTTAACGTGGTCCAAATATAGTGACGTGACACAAGATTATTTATTTAATTTTTAATTATTTTAAATACTGAGTAGAATAATTGATGAAAAATATATTTTAAAAAAAAGATAATATCATTTATTTGACTACGACGTGCCATATACTTCAACAATGTAGAACTAGTTTAAAATAAATGATTAAGACTTGTGATTTCTATTTTAGGACTCACGACTACCCCAACCATTAAAATCGACCTGACATATGCTTTAGTGACGTAGATAAACAAATAATTATTACTCAGTATTTAAAATAATTAAAAATAAATAAATAATATCTTGTCACATCACTATATTTGGGTCACGTCAAGGTCAACGTTAATCTCTTAACTGTCAATGCTTTCAATTTGATGAAATGATCAAAATTACGGATTTTACAAAATTGGGGGACTAAATGTCTTTATAGAGGACCAAGATTGTTGATTGTGCAAAATAGGATGACTAAATGTCTCTATTTTAAAATAGGATGACTAAAATTGCGGATTGTACAAAATAAGGGGACCAAAATTACATTTAAGCCTTTTTTTTATTGATTTATTAACTTCATACATAAGTAAAGTGCGGGTAGCGGGTGCGGGTATGGGTATATAGGTATCCAGCGGGTACGGAGATGGGGATTAAAGTTGCTACCCGCACGGGTATGGGGCTGGGTACGGGTATTTTTTTTAAACGCGGGTATGGGGACGGGTACTATAAGACCCTACCCAGACCCTACCCATTGTCATCCCTAAGTGTGAGGCCCCTCCTTTTATTGGCTGTTACTATTATTATTACTAGATTTTGAACCGTGTGTTGCCCGGGATAAACATGATGTTTAAAAACTTTTATTTGAATTTTGTATTATATGTAGGTTGTGGCTACGGTGGACCACCTTTTTAGGTGATCTATTATGAACTACTTTTCATAGCCCTTAGATTCATCTTTAGTTCACAATAGTACCTTGCATCCAACACACTAGATTCCTTCCTCAAATCCATCTGCAGCCCCTCTCTGTCGTGCGCCGTTGCCGGAGGTGAGTTCAAGCGATGACGCCACTTTTTTTCCCTGCTTCTTCTCCCTCCCCTTCCTCTCCGTACGACCCAAATAACCTCTTCCTTTCCCTTATCATCTCCTCCATCCCGCAAAGTCTGCCACTAGAATCCAACACCACGACCACATCCTCTGCATACACACCCGCGATGTCGTCTTTTGCAACAAAGTCATCATGCTACAAACAGAACCATCGGGTTTAGAAGACCCGTTCGCGGCGGATCTGGTTGTGTGCGACGTGCGTGGCGGATCTAGATGCTAGTGGCATGCTCGGCGATTTGGACGTTAGCGGCGTGCGATTTCTTGAATCTACGATTTTTCGTTCTTCAGATCTGGATCGAATTATTTCTTCCATTTGAGTGAACTTTCTACTCTCATTTCAAAAAAAAAAAAAAACATTGCTTGGGAGTTGTCCTTGTTGATTTTCATTTTTCACTGCATTCCCATATGCATGCATCGATTTGGCTCGGTGACTACAATTTGTGATCATTTTTTAGATTATACTATTACATTCTATAAAGTAAAGCAAAATTGAAAGCATTTGTTTTAAAATCCTACACATTGCAGGTTATTCATTCAACACGAGCAAATGCCTCATGGTTTAGATCCAGAATGTGTCATTGTTGGTAATATTTTTGAAGTTCATAATAATTATTAGAAGTGAAATTATTTATTACGACATTGATTAATCCATGTATAAAAGTGGCACGGTCACTGCGGCTGAGAGATTAGAGGTTGTAGGTCGGTGGGTGGGAGTGTTGAATTGAGACCATGGCAGTGGAGGAGAAAGAATATGGTGTGGAAGGTCCATCATAACGATGTGGAATTGAGATTAATCTAAAGATTATAAATTGTGGTACATTATGGACCACCTATGAAGGTGGTCCATGTTAGCCTCCGTCTTATATGTAATGTAATTTGTTATATTTTTCACTTCATACTTTCATAAAAACATGAAAAAAAAGACTATGCACTGACAGTGTAAAATAGATTTATACAGTTATTCAATCATAACCCACCATGTATGATAAGTTTGTTAAGTCATACAAACGGAGATTTGTAATTAGATGATAGTTTAAATTATTTTACACTGTTAGTACATAGCCATTAAACTCTAAAAATATTTATCCTCATTAGTTATATTTTTTTCATACTTTCCATGTTCGTAAAATAAAATAACCAATAAATTATTTAAATCAGGAAAGAGACCGTCATAAAAAAATATATTAAAATTTAAATTATCATAATAAAAAAATATAATTTCACTATAATAATTTAGATATTAATGTGACTTCAAGTAAATTATTCATCTCGTGAATTAAGTGAAAATTTATACTTGCTTTTATAAAATATATATATATATATATATATATATATATATATATATATATATATATATATATTCATCACTTTGTGTTACATTCTGTATATAATTTTTTTTAATATATTGGCATATAATAAAAGAAAATTAAAATTTTTCGAGGTAGAAGAAAATTATGAATTATTTAGTTAAGTGAGAAGATAATAAATAAATGAAAAGTTATTTGCTTAAAAATCAATTTTAGAAACTAATTTTGCGTGGAGAAAATAATAGTGATTATGCTGATTTAATTTGATTTTTGTTATGTAATTAAATATATATTAATTATGTAAAAGAAATTTTAATTTTGATTCAAAAAAATCTTTAGGAGGTGTTTGTTTCATGGATTTGATTACATTCCCGGGAATGGTATTCTTGGGAATGTTATTCCCATCAAAGATGTTTGGTAAATACTTCTAATTGTTAGAAATGTTTTAAAATTTATTTTAATTTTAAACCAAAAATATTAAATAAATAAATAAATGAGGTAGAATAAAAGGGAAGCGAGATATTATTTTAAACATTCCCACGGAAATATAAGATTCCCACCCCTTTACATGAGAATAGAAAGATGAAGAAACATGTGTAATATGGATTTCTGGGAATAAATTATGGTTAGGAATATTTTTTGATTACCTTCTAACAAACATGGGAATATATATTCTCATCTTCACATTCCAGAAAATCCAACAAGATTCCATTAAACAAACTTCCCCTTAGTAAAAAAGTTTATCCATGAATTCAGTGTTAATTTTCCTACTTGTTTTTATAAAATATATTCATTTCCGTGTGTTATATTGTATATGGTAAGTTAAGTCAAAATTTCTCTTCATGCTTTCATAAAAGATATTCATCATCTTTTGTTATATTTTTTTTTTCATATATGTTAGTAAAATAAAACATTCCATAAATTATTTAAATCAGGAAATAGACAACCATAAAAAGATGCATTTGAATTAAAAACATTATAATAAAATAATACAATTTCACCATAATAATTTATATATTAATATAATTTTAGGTAAATTGTTCATTCCTATGAATTTAGTGTGAATTTTCTACTTGCTTTTATAAAAAACAAATTCATCCCTATGTGTTAAATTTTATATATAATTTTTATTTTAATATTTTGGCATATACATATCAATGTATAAAAGAAAATTAAAATGTGTCTGCAAAGAAAAATGTCTTGAATAATTTATATAATTGAGAAGATAATAAATAAAAAATGAATAAATATCTGTGTAAAAGTTAATTTTAGACACTAATTTTGTGTGTAAAAAACAATACTAATTGTGTTGATTTAATTTTATTTTTGTTTCATAATTAAATATATAGTAATTATGTAAAAGAAATTTTAAGTTTGATTGGACAAAAATGTTTAGTAAAAAAGTCTATACTCGTGAATTCAGTGTAAATTTTTCTATATGTTTTTATATAAAAAAATGTTCATCCCCGTATATTATATTTTATATATCTAGATTTCTCTTCATATTTAAAAAAAAAATATCCATCCCTATTTTTTTTATTTTTCTCATACTTTCTATATTTGTAAAATAAAATATTCAATAAATTATTTTAGTCAGGAAAGAGACAGCCATAAAAAATAAATTATAATTATTATAATAAAATAATATAATCTCATCATAATAATTTAGATATTAATGTAATTTCAGGTAAATTGTTCATCCCTTTGAATTAAGTCACAATTTTTACTTGTTTTTATATAAAAAAAATATTTACTCCTATGTTTTATATTTTATATATAAATTTTATTTTAATATATTAGCATATACATATCAATATATAAAAGAAAATTAATATTTTTTCAGGTAGAAAAAAATCATGAATAATTTATAAAAGGGAGGAGATAATAAACAAAAAATGAATAATTATTTGCTTAAAAATTAATTTTATATACTAATTTTCTGTGGAGAAAATAATAGTGATTACATTGATTTAATTTTATTTTTGTTATGTAAGTAAATATATATTAATTATGTAAAAAAATTAATTTTGATTGGACAAAAATCTTTAGTAAAAAAGTTTATACCCATGAATTCAAAGTAAACTTTCCTATTTATTTTTTATAAAAAAATGTTCATCTCCTTGTGGTATATATCTAACCCGGTAAGTTAAGTCTAAATTTCTCTTCATATTTTCATTAAAAATATTCTTACCTATTTTTAATATTTTTTTGTACTTTTTATTTTTCTTAAAATAAAACATTCAATAAATTATTTAGGTTAAGAAAGAGACAATCATAAAAAATATATTTAAATTAGAATTATTATAATAAAATGATATAATTTCATCCTAATAATTTAGATATTAATCTGATTTTAGGTAAATTGATAAGTGCAAATTTTCTACTTGCTTTTATAAAAAAACAAATTGATCCTTATGTGTTAAATTTTATATATAACTTTTATTTTAATATTTTTGCATATACATATCAATGTGAAAAGGAAAACTAAAATTTGTCCGAGGAGAAGAAAATCTTGAATAATTTATTTAATTGAGAAGATAATAAATAAAAATGAATAATTATTTGCTTAAAAACTAATTTTAGACACTAATTTTGCTTGAAGAACATAATAGTGATTATATTGATTTAATTTAATTTTTGTTATGTAATTAAATATATATTAATTATGTAAAAAAATATTAATTTTGTTTGGATAAAAATCTTTAGTAAAAAAGTTTATCCACGTGAATTCAGTCTAAATTTTCCTACTTATTTTTATAAAAAATGTTCATCCTATGTATTATATTTTATATATCTAATATGGTAAACTAAGTCTAACTTCGTACTTATGCCCTGACCCTAGGAGCCCCCGGAACCCAACTTATCCAAACTTTCTTGTTATGTAAAAAAAAAAAACTCTTCATACTTTCAAAAACAATATTCCTATTTTTTTTTCTATTTTTTCATACTTTCTATGGTCATAAAATAAAATATTCAATAAATTATTTTAGTGAGAAAAGAGACAGCCATAAAAAAATACATTTAAATTTAATTTATTATAATAAAATATTATAATTTGACCATAGTAATTTAGATATTAATGTGAATTAATATATCTACTTTTTATTTGTATATATTTGTGTCCAATAATTTTTTGAATTTTAAATTTGTCAAATTATTTATATTAATAAGTAATTTCCCTTTTTCTATATGAAGACGATGATTGTTGTTATTAATTCATTGTAACAGACAAATTTCTATGCAATTACTATTTGTCAAATTTCGAATTTGATCATGCATTTTCAAATTATTAATATTTAATAAGTAATTTGACCATGCATTGTCAAATTATTATTGACGGTGATTGCTGTTATATTTATTGCAGGAGACAAATTTCTATCCATTTATAATTTTTAAAATTTTAAATTTGACAATACATTAATTTTATTTGAAATATATTAATACTAATTTATCCATTTTAAAAAAATAGATTCAAATTCAAATTATGAGCAATAATAGGTATTTTCTTATTAATAGTAATAGGTAATTAATAAACAATATCTTTGATTTATCTATTCGGCATTAATTTTTTTTTAAAATTTATTTTCAATTCTTTTATTAAAATTTAAATACGTAAATTTTGAATTTCATGTTTATCAAATTATTATTAGAAATAAGTAATTTGTCTTTTTTATATGATGTTGATTGCTGATATTAATTATTACTAATAGCCAAAAACTTAATGCAAGACACAAATATCTATCCATTTACTTTTTTTAAATTTTAATTTTTTAATGCATTAATTCTATTTTAATAGTTAAACATAAATTTTAAACCTTCTTATAAATTCACACAAAATACCTTCTCTAAGTTTAGCTTTGAAGCAAATTATTTGAATCACTGAAAACTCCTTTCTTATAAACAACCATCCTAAAAAAAACAAAGAGAAAAATGTTAAACCAAATATAATCATTACAATGATAATAACCAAACTTTAAATGTAAGAAAAGAAATACAAATAAAGTAGGCTAAATGACCTATTTGGTCCCTTATCTTATTTTTTTTGTTCAGTTTGTTCCTTCATCTTTTAAAAAGTTCATTTTGGTCCTTTATCTTCTTAAATCGATTCAAAATGGTCCTTCTGTTAAGTTCAAAATTAATGTCGTTAATGTTTTCTCTCTCCACTCTGTTATTTCCCTCTCTCTTACACCTCTCACCATTTTTTCTCAGATCAAACACTCCGAGGCTTCATCTTTCCCAATCCCTAACCCTAGCCCAAGCTCCAAACCCAAAATCCTCCACCCCATGCTTCCCCAACCTCACCCTCCCCACAGTTCTTGCACTTCACCCTCGCCTCTGGGTCTCTGCTAGTTTCAGATCTCTTTACCTCTCATCTAATATCTTGTTTGCATTTCTTTCAGTGATTCAAGTCAACAAGAGCATATATGTGATGCCGTCGGTGACAACACAGGACACACGATCGGTGACGACATAGGACGCGACGATGGAGAATGGAGGAGAACGCGGTGGCGTGGGGCGATTCTGGGTTTTGTTAGGGGAGAAAAAAAAAGAAAGTAGAGAAAACAAAAAGGGGAAGAAGAGATTTCCCTTTCATGGGGGAGAACAAAGTCTTCGAAGGAAGATGAGGGGGAGTGGTGGATGGTGGCAGTGTGATGACGAACAAGGGGAACCACCGCCTCCGACGTGGTGTTGCGGTGGTGTTTCATTTCTTCTATTGTTTTTTACACTTTCCTTGTTCTGGCAGTGCTATGGTTCTTTCTTTTTCTTTCTTTTTTTTAATTTCCTTTCCTTGTTCATGAATCCTTATTTGTTTTGTTGCGTATTTGGGATTGCAATGAATGTTAACGTGGATAAATTTGTGTTCTTTCTTGATTTGTGGTTTTGATGGATAGCGCGGTGGCTCCGATCAAGTTCTTAATTTGTGTTTTGGTCTATTTGTGATTTGGGTCTAGAGTGAAAATTTATGTGGAATTTGATAAATTATTATTGCAATTTGTGATTTGGTCTTAGATTTGTCTGCTATCCTTTTCTGTTTCAATCTTAGTTTTAGAATACCTCTGTTGGGTGGATTGAAAAGAGAGGGGAGGAAGGAGCAGAGGAATAAGAGACATTTTGTGGCGGTTTTTAGCTGCCAATATATGTATCTCATTAACGGCGTCAGCTACAGATGGACGGAAGGACCATTTTGAATCGATTTAAAAAGATAAAGGACAAAACTGAACAAAAAAAAATAAGATAAGGGACCAAATAGGTCATTTAGCCAATAAAGTATTGGTATATAGACAGGAAGATAGCTTATTGTCTTCTTTGTAAAAGAGCAAAACCTTGGTTTACATCAGTGTCATCCACGTTTAAATAGAAGTGAAGACCCCTTTTCAAATTGCTTTATAAAAAAAGTGAAACATGAATGTTTTTTAATGTAATCCACTAATTTAGATTCAAATATGATATTATACAAAATTAAATTGTTTTAATGTAATTAAAATTGACATTAAAATAAAATTACATAAACACCTCTATTTTGGACAGGAAAATCTTTCCTTTTTCATTCCCCAACTCTACTACTTTTATATTTTTATTTATAAAGATTTAAACTCTAATTTAATTTACCCAATCATTTAAAGCACAATATACGTGATGTTTTTAATTAAATAATAAAAACGATCAAATAGTTTATAATTATTGATATACTAATTAGTATGTTGATTATTAAGATTTTTGTTCAATTATTAATTATGGAAATGATTTTTATTACCTTATTAATTAAAATAATTTTTATGTTTATATATATTAATTAAAAATAAATCTCTACATATATTAATTGATTTCAAATTGATTTCTATTTAAACACAAAAATAATGTTGATATTACCATCTTTATATTATACTAAATATATTAAAATATTTTAATTACAGTTATTTTTAATCATAAGAAATAATATATTAATCATATGTTAATTAGTTATTTTAAAAAAAAATTGTTCATTTAACTCTATTTTTAATTAAATTATATTATAGTCATAATTTAATATTTTAATCTTTATTTTTTTTGTTAATTTAATTATATATTTAAATTATATTAATGTTTATATTAAAATCTTAATATATATATATATATAATGTAATCTTTATTTTTTTAATCATTATATATCTTTATATAATATATAATAAATATTTTTTAATGTATTTTACAAATTGATATAAAATTAAAAATTAAAAGACGTCTCTCTTTTAGACGGAAAAATATTTTCTTTGAAAGTGACATAAAATAAAAAAAATTATAAAAATATCTTTATTGTGAGCGGGAAAATATTTCCCTTTAAAGAGTGACATAATGTAAAAATACAAAAATGTTCCACTTTTAGGTGGGAAAATATTTCCTTTTTAGGATAAAAAACTATTACTTTTTTATATATAAAGATTTTTAATCATAAGAAATAATATATTAATCATATGTTAATTAGTTATTTAAAAAAATTCCTTCACTTAATTATATTTTTAATTAAATTATATTATAGTCATAATTTAATATTTTAATCTTTATGTTTTTGTTAATTTAATTATATATTTGAATTATATTAATGTTTATATTAAAATCTTAACATATATATTATAGACACGTATATATATATAATGTAATCTTTATTTTTTTTAATCATTATATATATTTATATAATATATATTAAATGTTTTTTAATGTATTTTACAAATTGATATAAAATTAAAAATTAAAAGACGTCTCTCTTTTAGGCGGAAAAATATTTTCTTTGAAAGTGACATAAAATAAAAAAAATATAAAAAAATCCTTATTTTGAGTGGGAAAATATTTCCCTTTTAAGAGTGACATAATATAAAAATACAAAAATGTCTCTCTTTTAGGCGGAAAAATATTTCATTTTTAAGATGAAAAACTATTACTTTTATATATATAAAGATAAAGATTATTATTATTTTTATTTCTTTTTATTTTCTTTTCTTGTACAAGAAGTTGGTTGACGTGTGAATGAGAGATGTGAGCTACGTGAGAGAATGCGAGGGTTGACGGAGAAGAAGAAAAAATGAGTGGGCAAGGGATTTACACAGGTAAAATTTTATCAGTGTTTCTTCTAGCTTTTTAACCAAATAATTTTATTTTAAGTTGAAACTTTTTAGGGGACTTAAAATATGTGCATTATTAATTATTATGACTTAAAATTACATTTTTATAATTATTTTTGAAATATTCGAATTAGTTAGGTATTTTCAGTCAATAATTCACAGTAAATTCGTTTTAGCTATATAAATACCCAAATTTTACCACAAATTATATTTTTATATGTGTGACTTAAAAATGAACTGAATTTGTCAATTTCATCAAGTTTTGATATTAATCCTATACAATCTAATCTATTAACGGTCTGTCTAAACCGTTCTGTAAAACTTTCTCAAAAGTCTTCTACAATTTCTGAGAAAATTATCTTAATCATATTTAAGCCTATAAAACATGATTTTAAGTTCAAATAATTATTTCATAATTATTTGACACTTATTTTCATGTTTGTCACTAATATTGATAATCTAGTATAATTGTCGTTCTAATAGTTATTTCAGATTTTCATCTGGGATAATTTTTAAAATATTCAATTATATAGAATATTAAATATTAGTCACAATAATGTGATTTAACATTTTATTATCTTATTTGAGCTTATCAATTCTTAAAAACAAGATTAAGAATAAACAAACAATTAATTACGGAAAGCGAAAATGAGGGTGTTACAATTCACCCCACCTTTTAGGAATTTCGTCCCCGAAATCCGCTTAGGGATCTCAACCTTCAAGAAGATATCTTCTCTAGACGAAGTTGCAGAGTCACAGTCCTTCCTTGATCTTGTGTCGTTGTTCTTGATTGTCATTGTCCTCTTTGTTGCAGACATAGAAGCTCAATCAGAACTAACCTATGGTAGATAATCTTAAGTTATCTCAATCCATAAGTTATCATACAATGTTGCCTACTAATGTTCAGTATTTAATGTAGCTTTAAGTTGATCAGTCTCAAAGTCACACTAAGATACTTGGGGTAGATAAGGCATAAAAATTTTATTCTTTGACAGAAATCTTGGATAGACTAAAATCTTAGATAGACTACTATTTTACTAGTGGAGAGAGTCATTAGTTTGTCCAAATGACATTTTAACATAAAGTTTCACAATTTGGGAATATTGAAGGAAATGACTAGGTTATTCACAAGGCAAATGATTTCAACTGGTCTTTTTGAATTACTCAAGGATGTTTTAAGGAAATAGTCATCACAGAAACTATAGTGATGATAAACATAAGCAAAATATTTATAAATAAATTTTCGAATTTGATGATGGAAGAATTTCTCAATACAAAGGGGTATTCAATCAATAGAGTTTGATATTCATTCAAAGAAACTTTTCTTTGATGAAGGAAGTATTTCTAATATAAAAGAGAACACATATGTCAAACCGAGATATTTAGATGGAAATAGAAGGGTTTACAACTATGGAAACGAGCTTTTGGATTCGTATACATTTATTGATAAACATCAAAGAACTGAGAAACAAAGATACCATTCTTAGTCTCTTTAAGCTTCCAGTCATGAGCGTTATTAATGTCCTTAGCGAGGCCAAGAGGATTTAGCAGAGGACCCCCAGGGTACCTGTTTGAAAAGAAGAATATATACCTCAAATGTCTACTAATGCTAGTACAGTAAAATCATAATGCCCTATGACAGTTAACGGGTTGTTGAGTAGAAAGCATTGCATACCCCATGTTTAGTATAATAGTTAAAGAACATGAAGAATCAGATTCAAAACTGAGGGAGAAAGATAAGAGAGAAATATATATATATATATATATATATATTGTCATTGGAAAATGCAAATACCCTGGCTCTAACCCTTTCAGTGAAGCTTCCAATCCAAAGAAGGACCCCACTTTAGCTTGAGATCCGGGGTTAACAAAATCCATGTACCTTTTTGTTTCGGCAAACCTGTGCAAGCAAAAGTGATTAAGTTATAAATTCAGGCCACTGAATTCCCTATAAAGGGTAATGAAATTATGAAAGCCCCAATTCAAGAACAAAATTCTACCACCCCATCAGAATTAGTTGAACAAGGAAGAGTGTCTCTGTATTGGCAAGGTCGTATTTTTACTGCACCAGCTTCAAACCAAACAGGTATCTTACTAAGTCCAGTGACGCGAATTAGCTACACAGATTACCAAGAAGTTCAGAATAGGACTTCAATAGTAAAAAAAAAAAAAACTCAACTTATGAATCTTGATTAATATTATATCAACAGCGGTTAGCCAAAATTCCGCCATATAAACACGCTATTGCAGCATATGGCACTGCCATAGCAGGCCTCTCTTCACAAATTGCCTATGGCGGTTGGCAAAAAATCTGCCACGCCATTCCACCATGGCGACAGTGGTACCCGCCATTTAACAACAATGATCTTAATAGATTTCTATCAATTTATTATAAAGACATTTCTACAATCAATCTTTATTACATGCACATGTGCAAGTTGTGTAACTCACATCTGTCACTAGAATTCCTGAGACCCCAAGCATTGCAAAGCGAGAATGAACCAGCTCATACCACCTTAATCTTGCCGGATCCTCTGCAAGCCCAAGTGGGTCGAACCCAAAATCTTCAGCTCTGGACTTAGAATCAATTTTGAATTCTTTCTCAACATGAAATCAAACATGAAAAAATTTGTCCAAAATCAATTCTGGAATCAGAATCAATTTTTCAACATGAAACCAAACACGCATTAAGGCTCCATGATAACATAACAATTTTTCCTCCAACCTAAAGACATCCGTTTCATGGCCATTCTAGAAATCAGAAATTATTGTCTCCAAATTTCTAAAATACAGGAAGTCAGATGTTACTTTGACATCTTCCATGAGAGCAAAAGAGAGGTAAACTTAACCGATTTGTCTGGGCTCCCTTTAGTTTCTTCAAACCTTTTCAATTCTTATAGTATTTTAAAAGCCAAAACGCACAAATCAAAAGTGGAGGCTGAGCTCCCACCACAGGGCTGAAGTTGAAGTGCTCAACTAAATTAGGGATTTGTAAGTGAGAAAAGAAAAAAGAAATTCAGATAAAAATGATACAATTCTTGGACCAACTAATATTATCTTGAGATAACTGAACATGCTGGTACAATTAGACAACCATCACTGGTTTGCCTGTGTTTTAAAATGCTTAATTAATATCTGAAATGATATTAATATCAGCTACACCTTAAAATATCCTATATACAATTGAAAAGTCTTTAAATGAAACAAATGATATTAATGAAGCTAAAAGGGCAACAAATAGTGCACTGGCGCTGTGGCTATGCTGAATATCATCGCTTGCTGGATATGCTGAATGAGCTAACTTTCATTGGAGTGGCTATTACCAATGGGGCCTCAGGAGAATCAGTGACCGCAAACTTGTCATGCATAAATCGGCTGTCAACAATGGAATCATCCCTAAGGACTATCTTGTAGCAGTAGCAGCTCTTTAGACCTTGCTGGTTACGGTAGCACTCATGAGAACCATCCTTGACTTGTTGGAAGTTCCATATCACACTGAACTTCCCCACAGTAGCTACTATATGCCGCTCCTGTTTCCCATTCTCTGTCACCTAAGCAACCAAGAAGTTGAAACAATAAAAATATATTTCCAAAAGATTAAAATATGTTTCATTTAAAGCCTTTTCAATTGTATGTAGGGATATTTTAAGGTGTAGCTGATATTAATATCATTTCAGATATTAATTAAGCATTTTAAAACACAGGGAAATCAGTGATGGTTGTCTAATTGTACCAGCATGTCCATATCACACGATAAAAACCAAGATATGTCATTTCTCAGAAGATGCGGGAACAGAACAGTCACAATCTAGCTTCAGGGAAGAGAATAATCCTTGCCTGAGAAGAGTGCCTATATAGCCAATCAAAACTCAAAAGCTCAAACATTATTAAGATAATAATGAAGTCTAGGTTCAACTTCGTGCTATTATCTTGAACCTTCAATTGGTTGTGCATATTGGCACCATGCTGATGCATGAATTGCCCCCAGGGAAAAACACCAGGCATAATAATCGCCGTGTTTTCAGTAACAGCAAACATGATATTCACTTGAAAACCAACAAACAATTAACGTGCTCAGTGTTATGAATTTGCTAATCTCAACACTGGATGCACTCTAACTAGAAGTAAAAACACCTCACATAGATTGAATTTGCAGAATAATTTGTTTTAAAAAAAATTACATATATAAGAGAGTCAAGAAACCATTCAAATGAGATGCAAATGCACCGTGCATGTGTTAGGTATTGTAAAATGACTAAGGAGTTTTTCAAGAAAAGAAGGGGATGAAGATGTAAAGCAGGCAGTAATAAATTACGACTAAAAAGACACTTCGCAATAAATGGCAATTGCAATTGAGAAGAACAACAAAACAATAATGACAATAACAACAATTGATTAGATACCATGACAAATCACAGGCAACATAGGATATCAATATCATGATTCTTAATTTGCAAGATAACAGCAGAAACAAAAAATAAGCAAAACAAGCCAAGCAAGCAGAGAATTCAATTTGCACTTACCCACGAAAACTGTGCGTTCCGGAACTTGTTATTTCCTCCAGCCAAATGCGAATCAAGTGGGGTGAGCTTCAGCAACCTGGGAGCAGCAATCCTATTCCCCATCCGTCCTGCAAAACCAGTCTTTGTATCCCCATTTTTGTCAGTGAAGAGGGTACAAATAAGTATCAAGTAGGTATCAGTAGTACCCACAATCCATTTTCCATCAAAAGTAACATCAACGTGAGTAACAGGAGATCCAAGGCCAGGAAACGCCGTCTTCGCCTGCCTCATCGTGTTCACCGAATACAACCTTATCTTCCCATCCAAAGACCCCACAACGATGGACCCGTCACCAGTGGTAGCAAAGCACTGGAAGTTAGTCCCCCTTGAAAATTGATGCCCCTGTGCCCAATTCAACACGGGGGTACTCACATCGGTACCAGAATTGGCCAAATTCTGAACCATCCCATGACGATCCCGCATATCCCACCTACAAAGCCTGTTATCATCCAACCCTAGAAAAGTTGAACCAGAAGGATCCAACTGAGCCCCTTTAGTATCATTTGTAATATCCCTCATTGTAATCTCAGTCCCATCCTTCCCAAACATCCACTCACTCACAACCTTCCCTGTCTCAATATCAAGCTGATGAAGCCCCGTTGAGTGAAGCTTCCCTCCACCCATTGGACTCATCAGAAGCATGTTGGTCTCAGCCCTCATAAGAAGCGTCTTCTTAGGGGTACAATAGGAAGAACCCCCACCACCCCCATTCTGATACCCATCACTGAAATTCACGAAAGCACCCTTCCCGTGAATCCCATGTGCGAAATTCTTCACAACCTGGATCCCGTTGTCACTCACCAAGAAACTGTTGTCCAAAGCACCCAACGCAAGGCTCTGGATGCCACCATTGGAAGCTTCTTCGAACTCTTCTTTTAGGTCTTGGCTTGACCTAACCGGTGTGGGGCTTTTGGTGAAGGTTTCCTCTGCGTCCTCCCACATGGAATCATCCGCGGCTTCGGGTTTCGCCCACGCCACAAAATCCTTGCCGTAGATTTTTAGTTTGTTCTGTTCCGTGGCCTCAACGCCGTGCGTGTTCTCGAAGAGACACTTCTGGAAGGAATCGATGAAATTGATTTGGTCTTCGACGGTGAAGAACTTCATGGCCCAGACGCCACGCGCCACGAAGTCCACGCGCCGCTGGTCCGGGAAGCTCTTCAGCCCCATCTCCGGGCCCACCCTGGATCGGATTTTCGACCCGACCTTTAAAACCCAGAAAGGTTTTTCGTCTGTTTCGTCATCGTCGGAGTCGGCGTCGGAGTCGGCGTCGGAGTGCGTTTTGACGAAGGAGTAAGAGGTGAGTTTGTCGGAGGTTACCCACTTGGCTTTGGGGGTGTTGCCGCCGACGTGGACGTAGAGTTTGACGCCGTTTTTGACGGCGGGGGTGGAGGAGGATGAGTATCTGAGTTTGAGGGCCTTCAACTGGGCCTCAACGTCATCGAGAGATGACGGCGTTGACGGAGTTTTAGGCCTCCGTTCTGCGCTTCCTTCGGAGGCGTCCACGAATGTTTCCTGGTCCTCCGTTTCTGATTCGGAGGATTCAAAGAGATCTTCCTGGCTGTGATTGGCTCCCATTGATGTCAGAAGAGGATGCGAAGCAGAGCGCCAAATTCGAAATTTGAAAAGGGTGGTGTGTTTCTTTTGAGCGTTAGGGGTAGGGTTTTTAAAAGCGCAACGGATAGAAACACGTGTGGTGTGATTGACTCAGAAGCGGGTTGCAACGGTTCATAGGATAGATACAAGTCGTGTCGTTTAATTTTAGGTATTAACGAAACCGCGTGAGGCTGAATGTGAATGTGACGCCATTTTTGTATATGTACAATGGCTCGCCGCTAATAAAATTTTTAGTAGTTTCATTAATTAAAGATACATTAACATTTCTGTAATTATTTCCTTAAGATCATTGTTTTTTGTTTTTTATTTTTATTACTTCTATCTTATTATATTTCTATAGCCTAGCATGTTACCCATCACAAACCTATTTTTTAAACCTTGGCCTTTATATAAGTCCGGCTTGGCCTGTTATCCTATTTAAATATTTGTTTCATATTAAGAAGTATAAAAAATTATTTTATAATAATAATATTATTATATGTTGAAATATTAGAGTGTGAAGCAACAATTTATATGTTATTCCTATGTTACCCAAAATTTGAGTGTTGTATTCCTATTTATTTTCTTTCTCTTTAACAAAGCCAAAGATTTTCATAAAAAATAATAAGGCAATTTTAAACCCCAAGATATGGCCAAAACTTGCCTACAAACATTGCACTTGACGAGCTAGCAAAGCCTTTTAAGCCCGCCAAAAGAAAAGAGCCCTATTCCTGCTACCCATCTATGCTTATAGGAATTAACCTATTCCAAACATTTCTCATCCTCTGTTTCGCATCCTCTTCTGACATCAATGGGAGCCAATCACAGCCAAGAAGATCTCTTTGAATCCTCCGACTCAGAACCGGAGGAGCACGAAACCTTCATTGACGCCTCCAAAGGAGGCGCCGAAGGGAGACCTAAATCGCTGACAACACCATCATCCCTCAATGACGTGGAGGCCAAGCTCAAGGCCCTAAAATTCAAATACCTCAGTTTATTTGTACACATAATAACTAATACCTCATTCAAAAAATCAATATAGGTATATTATAATTTACGAAAAAAGACATGCACTCAACTTATTACACCAATTCTCACCTGAATCATTCTTTTCTCATTCGTCCCTGATCCCCATCAAGAATAGAAAATAAGTGTCCATCCTTGTCTGTGTTGGAGTTGAATTTTCTTGCCTTGTCCTTCACAATTTAAAGCCAGCATTTTTAGGCCTGCTCTTGCCACATCTACAACTATAGTTGATTTTGCTGCACACACAGCTTCTTCCAACAGAGTTGGTTTGTTGTCAGTTCTCTTTAATTGTTCATCATTATTATCTAAGACAACCAAACGTATCCAAAATTTTAACTAAGGGGAAATAGAATTCTAAGACATGGAGCAAGCTTCGAAAGTTCAATGTAGATCAAATATCAATGTGATAAAATTTGTGCATGTAGCAATATATTAAGTACAAGAAACGATATAAAATGTCAATAACAAACCAAACCTAGTACAAAGATATGCACTTGTCTGTTAATATATTAGTTTAGAAGACATTAATTTGACTTACACGAATCAAACAAGAGGCAAGAATAGTGCAATTTGACGAGGAAAGCAAATCATCAAGACTCTCCTAGGTTCACTTCACTTTGTTCAATGTAAATGCTTGATTTGTGAAAGAGAAAGCAAAAGTGAACAAAGTTGTTGTAGGAGGAGCATGAAACCTTCGTTGACGCCACTGAAGGAAGCGTCGAACAGAGGCCTAATTGCCTAAATCATCGTCAACTCCGTCATCCCTCAATAACATGGAGGCCAAGCTCAAAGCCCTTAAACTCAAACCAGATCGATTAGGAACCAGACCTATGATCGGTGTAGTCAAGCCACCAGATCGGATATGCTCATAAACCAATGTGGACATCGTAATCTGACAAAAATCGAATTGAATCGGCCTAACTTGGTGACCCGATTTACAAGTGGCCAGATTACATAGTAAAGCAGCACACAAAGAATGAAAAGATAAGAAGGAAGAAGAATAAACAAGAAAGAAGAAAAAAAAATTATTGCAAAAGCAACAAGAGCAGACAATCTACATCTAAAAGGAACGTGAGAAAAAATAATAATGGAGTATAGAATGTGAAAATGAAGAAATAAAAATGAAATCAAGAGGAAAGGAGAATCACAATAGTGCGCACTGCGACGACTATATGTTTTCCGTTAAATAGAGAAAGGAAATGTAGGGTTACACTAAGCGTGGGCCTATTGGGCAATTAGTTTTTTAATTTAAAAGATTTACACAATAAGTGTGGGCCTGTATAATAAATAGTAGTTATGTAATTGTAAATTCTTAATATTGGAATTGAACTTCTAACTAGATACTAAAGATAGTATTTAATCAAAACCAATATGTCACATGTATTTTTTATAATATATATTTATACAAAACCACATAAATTAATATTATATAATATACCAATTTATGCGATTCAATAAGTGACCTACTAGTTCGACAATTGACCTAATAACCCAATCCTTTGACCATGTCAATGACCGACCCGAGTTTTATAATACTGGTCTCATATAAATATGCACGCATATTTGGTATATATACATAGTAATTTTATAATTTCATCCTTAGCATGGTGGGTATGGGGCGGGTATCAACATCCCCGTCCCTCACCCCGACACGACTTATGCATTCGGGAAAAATTCAACTCCGATCCCAATCAAAGTGAGTTTTCTCCATCAAAATTACTATGAATTTGGGTGGGTACCCACAAGTGTAGTTTTTTTGCCATGCCTAATTTCAAATGTGATTTTAAGAAATTAAGAGATATAGATTCTTTGTCGCAGACATGATTTCTCATTTCTAAACACTCTATTAATGCATGTTTACTTATGTGTCAGATTTAATGAGATTCGTGTCCATTAAAAGCAACAAATAGTAATTTTCACATATTTTGGTGTTTCAATATGGATTGTGTGACTTGCATTGGAGATTTCGTTCTAAACTCGCACTTAAAAAAATATGGATTTAGCTTCTTCATAGTAAACAACTCATTTTATAGAGTAAAATAAGTAATCAGTCATTGACAAGAAAATCAATTGTCAACAATCATATGCACATATATAATAAATCATGAATGTATTATAATAATAATATTGATTTTCTTGTTGATGACTGGAATTACTCATTTTCATCTTATTCACTTTAAAGAAGGAAATCTAAAAAAATAATTAAAATTCCATTTTTATTGAATCCACCATAAAGATGGGAAGAGAAATGCTAGCAACACATCCTCCAACACAGCATTTTGAATACATATTCTATTATTGACTGAAATTTATTGAAAACTATATTTTTTATGGGCCTCACTTATTTAACGATTCTCTCATAATTTTGTAGTTTTCAATCAATTTTAACCAATCGTAATATTTGAGAAAAATGTTACAAGGGAACACTCCAACATCCAATTCAATAATGATTTCGATAAAATAACACTAAGATAAAAATATATCATACCTAGATGATGTTTGTCCCTATTATTTATAAGCATTGGATGGTATGAGTTTAGTTAGTTGATGTCACCAACTTAACTACCTCCCATGGAATTTCTATATCATCCTTGTAATCATGTATAGCCACCAGATAATGAAGGTATTGTGGGATCGTAGGGTAGTCTTTGAAACAGTGGCAAGAAAGAGACATTTGTATCAAGACCTTTTTAAATTGTGGCTTGGTTAATCATGGTGGTCCAAACCTTTGAATGAAGTGTTTCCTCCCTATATATATATATATCAACATTAAAGTGCAAAGACACTATCAAACTGACAAGGGACTACCTTTGTATTTGCTTGACTAACATTAGTTGAGTTATTAATCAATTAATTATTAGATGTTGGCTTTCAAATGGTTGCAATTGGGCCGAAATTCTCAAGTCTATTGGACCTTTATCGAATCACAATGCATAAGTGACAAGTCCAGTAAAGCTTTAATAGATGAGAGGTTAATCTAGAACAATTATTTTTAAGAATTTTAGATATTATACTTAGTTGTTGTTTTTAGGATTTTTTTTCTTATTTTCTTGCAAGTTTTAAAACAACTTTACTCAATTATAAATTTATTCTACATGTCTAGTTTACGAAAAGGATTTACTAATTACTAGTTTCAATCGAAGACCTTGCTTAAAAACTTGTTATATAGCCAACATTTTTCTCCTTCTTATTTCTTACCATTTGATTTTTATTTGTACAGTTACCTAAAAATAGTATTCTTAATAATAATATTAAATTTTATTTTGCATTAAAAAATATATAAAATAAATAAAATAAATAAATATATAATATGAAAAAAGGAAAATCTTTAGATTAAAAAAATCTTAGATCAGACAATAAAATTGAAAAGGTGAAAAATGGTGTATATATATATATAAGTTTTCAAATTATTTTTTAATTTTTAATTTTTATATAAGGTAAATAATTTCAATTTAAATATGTTTTTAATTTCATAAAAATATGGTTTTTAAGATTAATCCATCTTCAATATTTTCGTTTGAGATTATTAATAAAAATAAAAATTAGTTACCTTTACTTCCTAAAAGTACTTCGATTATATGCTAAAAATACATTATTTTTTCATTTAAATGTAGATTAAAAAATAAAACAAAATAAAAAGACCAATTTTAAAAAATATCATATTCTAAAAAATAAAAATTAAAAATATATTTAAATTTTAAAATATATGTAATATTAATATTTTATATTTAATAATAACTTACAAATATTAAATAATAAATTATGTTAAAAATTTATTTTAAAAAATAATCAAAATTATGAATATCCTACTTAATTATAATTCTAATAAATAAACAATATAAAAAAAATTATTCTAATAAATAAATAAAATATTAGGAAAAGAGCATAAATCAGAAACCACAGTGCGTGGATATGGGGAGTGCGTGTCTTCTCCTCATTCGAAGTTTTCTGTGCAAAGATATGGCAAAACCAAAACCGCGCTTTTTCGTTTCGACGATTCCCCTGTGACTGTGTGTCTGTCTGTCTGTCAGGTAACTCTCTCTTCTCTTTTCCTCAAATCAAAACCAAACCTTACCCCTTCCTTTTTCATTTTCCCATCCTTATTGTTTCTGATTCATTTTCAGTACTTCACACCATTTATTTGTTTCCTTTGCCTCATTTTTCATTTCGTTTTTTTTTTATAATTCAACTTCAAATTTATCTAGTACAACACCCGTGAAGTTAGAATGCTAAGTTGATCACACTAGCAGGATCAAACATGTTGATATAAAGGTTTAGGTTGTTTTCATTAGTTATAAGTCACGATATATGTTCTTGCTTGCTCTGACTTTGGAATTAAACATTTTTTTCCTCTCTCAAAAGCAGGGCTGAGTGGTTGTGCAATGTCATAGGGATTTGATTTCTGATTGCTGCTGCTCCTTCAAAATTAAAGATTATGATCTCTCAAGACTCTGTTTGGCTTTCAGTTTGAAATGCTTACACTATCTAATCTTTGTGTTTTTATATAAACATGAATGTCCATTGAATCACAACCATTTATAATCATTTCTCCATTTACCAAATAGTCCACCTTTTAGAGATTTTGTTTGTAACCACTCTAGCCTGGAAAAGTCATTTTCGTTATTGGTCATTGTTTTACTCTTTTTTTACTCCATGATGCTTGTATATGGTATTGGTACCTTATCCCTTAGCTCAGACAAGTGCCTAAGAAATGCGTGAATCAATTGAAATCCAGTATTCTTTTCTATGAGGTACCACCATCTATCAAAATTTTCTCTTCCAAACTCTTGATTACGAGCAGTGTAAGATTTTGCATGCAAAAGATGCCGCAGGTTGTCATTCCCGGGCAGAATAGCAAGTCCTTTGTCAGTGTTAGACTAGACATTCAGAAACAAGTTGAGTCTAGAATTTCCCGTCTAGTTTTCAGCCTGGTTCCTAGGCACAGTCATGGCAAACTATGTTTTGGTGGGACAAAAGTTGAACCTCTTGTAAAAATCAGGCACACATTCTGCCCTACTAGGATAAGAGTTGCTGAAGAATATCAAGAAGGTTTATCTGATGCAGATGATGATCTCTGTCCCGTTGAATGTGTAAGAGAATTCACCACTGATGAAGAGCTCAGCAAAATTCTGGACAAGGCTAAAGAAACTGGATCTTTGGTGGTGGTAGATTTCTTCCGCACCTCTTGTGGAAGCTGCAAGTATATAGAGCAGGGTTTTGCAAAACTGTGCAAGAAATCTGGTGATCATGAAGCTCCAGTAATCTTTTTAAAGCATAATGTAAGTATGCTATCTGTTTAGCTCCTCTATATTTCAGCCAAATATTTATGTTTCTATCTTCTGTACAAAAGTATTTTTATGATATTATTTGTCATACACTATGTAAAGATTTTTAAATCAGAATTCATTTTATGGCTTTTAAAATAATTATTATAAAAGTCAACAAATTTATTATATATGACAATCTGTGATTAAATGACAATATAAACAACTTTTACATTGTTATCAAACTGTAGTCCGTATTCAGATTTATTTATGAGTAAATAGTATATATGCAATAACAGTGTAAATGATCCATAGTTCCATACATTATTATCCAATCACAAACTGTCATGCACAGTAAGATTATTAACTTTTACAATAATTATCTTAAAAATCATACAAATAAAGATTTTTTATTAGTTGACAGTGCAAATTTCTTTACACTAGAAGTCATAAAAATTAAACTCTTTATTTATTATTAGTTTCTATATAAATATAAGGACTTGTCAGGAACAACATATATATGCTCATCCTTTTTCCTCTATTTTACAAAGTTCTCTTTAAGCTGTGGAGAAGAAAGTCATGATCAACTAATATTTACATTATCATTGTCTCTCAAACTAGAGGTTTTATTTGATTACTTTATCATTGAGCATGTTAATAATTATCTATAGAGACTCTTATTACGCTATTGCTTGCAGGTAATGGACGAGTATGATGAGCAATCCGAGGTTGCTGAGCGACTTAGGATCAGGGTATTTCTCTTCTATCGATTAGTATTTACTGAGTATCAAATGAAACTTAATCTGTAAAAAACTGACCTGCCTCCCTTGGAGACAGCTAAGCATCAACCATCAGGCTAATCTAAATGTTTGTTGTCCAACTTGTCTTCAATGTTCTGTGGTTAGTGTCTTCATTTGCGTGGTTTCTCTAGTTTACGCTATTTAACTGGTGCAGTGGTGCACAATGCCATTTTCGTTTTGGTTTTGGCTTATCTTGTCATTTCTTTTAATGTCTATCTCTCAAACTATCTTCTCTTTTTTCACCTCTCTTTTATGGTCAATTCTATCTCCCTTCCTATCCGCATTAGATTCAGTTGTGCATCATTTTTGCTACTAGCTACTGCATGTAATCACTACACTTCCAGTATTCATGCTTTATGATACGTTGAATTTGAAAAGGAACCAAACTGATGCAGGCCGTGCCTCTTTTCCACTTCTACAAAGATGGGGTCCTGTTGGAAGCATTCCCAACCAGAGACAAAGATAGGATTCTTGCAGCCATCCTCAAGTACTCATCTCTTGAAGCTGAAGATATCTTAGGTTAACTTCAAGGGATGGGATTGGGTCACGGCACCCTCAGGGACGGTTGTGCACTGCAGGGAAATTAGTCAATTTTTGTACGTGACAAAGTTCATTCATTAAGCAGCATGTTGTATACTCAAAATAAAATACTTTAATCCTGTCAGCCTAATTCACTGTTAGGATAGGATATTTGCTAGCAAAGTATCTAGTGAAGAGTTTAATGTCCACTATGATACGCCCTTCTCTTTCTTCAGAGGTCATAAATAAAATTTTCATTCTGCTTATTTGTTACATCTTATATTTAACCAAGACCTTTAAATGCTTGCAGATACTAGTAAAGGAGCCGGGCGATGCCCGTGCCTGTGAATGGGATTCAAAACTAAGTCGAGTGTATGTAAGTTTAATTTTATTGATAATTATTGTGTCTTTCAAAATGTACTTCGATTTGATAGGATATTTGAATCTAAGAATATCTCCAATGAAAGTTGTTTATGAGATTCTTAAACTTCAGAACAAGTTCTCATGCAGTTTTTGAAGGGACCTAATTACATCAGTTTGGACGATAACCTAGCAACATTGGTCAGATTAACTAGAAGGACTAGAATGCAACTTTTTTTTATATAACAGAGTCTGACTGTATGTGCAATTAAGTCCAAGTTAAAAAAAAAAAAAAAAAAATAGACATGTGACTGAACACCAAAAGTACAATTTTTTTTTCTTATTTCCTTGCAGTTTTTTTTTTAAAAAAAAAACATCACTTATTTATGAATTTATTCTACATGTTTACTTTACGCGAAGGATTTACTAGTTTCAATCAAAGACCTTGCTTAAAAACTTAATATATGGCCGACATTTTTCTCCTCTTTGTTTCTTACCATTTAATTTTTTTTTTTTGTACAGTTTTACTTCTACGTGCCATCTCCCCTTAAAATTCCTTTTACTTTATGCTTATTTTCAAGATTGAAATCTCCAATTTGTATAGCTGACAAACTGCAAATTTTTGCAGCGAAAAAAATGTGGTAATTATTGTACTATGAAAGTCAATATAGACACAAATGCTGCCAAGTGCTTGTATGCAAATAGACCTCACTCGGGCACGAGTTGTTATTCGTGTCTCTGAGGGGTGTCACTTCAATAACACTAACACCTGAACATCCATCTCCTCCACTGTCTCTCATCATATCCCTCACCCTTGCTACATCATCCCACCTCCCAACAATTGCATAAAGATTTGACAATAATACATAAAATCCACCGTTTTTGTAATTCAATAAAAACAATTTTTTGGCCAAGCATTCCCCAAGCTTTACTTCTTGTTGAATGCAACAAGCACTTAACAATGCTCCCCAGACAGCAGAATCAGGCCGAATTTCCATGTTGTTAATAATTTCAATTGCTTCCTTGAACAACCCTGCCCGACCCAAGAGGCCAACTATGCAAGCATAATGCTGCAAAGTTGGCATCAAACCATACTCTTTTCTCATGATACGAAAGTATTCCATTCCTGTGTAGACAAGTCCTCCATGAGTGCATGCTGCTAAAACTCCCAAGAAAGTGATTTTATCAGGTTCTAGCCCTTGTTCTTGCAGTTTAGAAAAACAACTGAAAGCTTTGTGTTCAAGTCCATACAAACTATAACCCGATATGATGGAGTTCCATGTTGCCAAACATGGATCATTGATGCTATAAAATACCTTTTCAGCATAATCTAATCTTCCACACTTAGTATACATATCTATTAGAGCAGTTCCTGTAAAATCTTCCACTTTCACATTGTTTCTTAGAATATAGCCATGCAGTGTCCCTCCAATCCGCAGGTACCCAAGCTGGCAACACCCTGATAGTAGACTAGCGATAGTAATGGCATCTGGTTTTTGTCCACACAGGTTCATTTGGCAGAACAACTCCATGGCATCTCTTGATTTTCCAGCCTGAACACAACCAGATATCACAGAATTCCAAGTGACCAATGGTTTTTCACTCTTGTCAAAAAACAAAGACAAAGCAGCTTCTATCTCATCAAATCTTGAATACATGCTTATTAGCCCATTTGCAATTAAGCAATCATTAGTCAGCCCATTCTTCAACCCATAACCATGGAAAGCACATCCAATAGCAAAATGAGAAGGATCACTGATTCCATGAAGGACACTAATCAAGGCAACTGCATCTGGTTTTATGTCTAACTGCAGAGTTTGGATAAAACACTCAACCGCAGATTCTACCTCGCCTTTTTCAGAATAGCTAGAGATTATCCCAGTTAACGAAATCAGGTCTTTGGAGGGATAACATTGGTAAAGCAATTTCGCCATATCAGTGAATCCTTGCTTTGCATATAGACAAACTAGTGAGGTAACGACAGATGCATCACTGGTGAAGCCACATTTGATAATATAGCAATGGACAGTTTCCGGAACTGCATTAGCTGACATAAGGTTCATCATTGTCACTGGACTAGGTTGCAAACCTTCCTTCAGCATCTCTTTAAAGCACAACACTGCCTTGTCCGAAAAACCATTTTGGCCATAGGCACCAATCATGGTATTCCAAGAGATAACATTTTTCTCACCCGTTTCTTCAAATAAGAGTTGGGATGCTTCCAAGTCATCACATTTAGCATACATTGAGGTAAGGGCATTACTCAACTGAGGATCCAAACCAAGGCCAGCTTTGATTCCAAATGCGTGAACAGATCGACCTTGAAGGAAAAGTTCACGGCGACCACAAGATGGTAACAAACTAGCAATTGTTGTTTGGTTAGGTCTGAAACTCTCTCTTAGCATGTGGACAAAGAGTTGAAGGGCATCATGAGGATGCCCATTTTGTGAATATCCACAAATCAACACGTTCCATGAAACAACATCTGTAGAAGGCAAATCTTCGAACAGTTGGCGTGCATGGGTAGTGAACCCAAGTTTCATGTAGAAGTCAATGAGAGCGGTGTTTACATATAGAAATTGGTGAATGCCCCGTTTCAACAACTGGGTTTGAATCTGGTTGACTTGTAGCCTCGCAGCGCGAGAAAAAGAAGAGGAGGAAAGGCACGCTTTGATGAGTAAAGAAAAGGTAACATCGTTAGGAGTGGCATTGGCCTGTAAAAGTTGCCGAAAGATAAGGAATGCACAGCTTGCATCCTGGAAGAGAGAGTGAAACAGAGACAGATTAAGTTTAGAAGCCAACTTCATTTCATGACAAGGGACCAATTATCATCCTTTCACACTCCCAAAGGTGCATCAAAGTGTGCGGTAGCAACAAAACGTAAGAGCCAAGAGTGTGTGTAAAAGCTTCAACGTCAAAAAATTCGGTGCCTTTCAAAACTGGAATACAGCCTTAGCAATGATAATCCTTTTGGGTGTACCTTCGAACAGATCAGAAGAGATGATATATAAGTGATTTATAAGATTGGTGATTTACAGAAAGAGAGAGATAAAGAGACATAAAACAGTGTTAGTGGGATGTTTATATGTAATAGATGTCTAAATATCACCATTCCAAGATTCCTAAACCTAATAATCTGTTAATAAAATAAGGCTAAATGATCATTTTGACCTTTATTTTATTTATTTTAGGTTAAATTAATATGTAGGTCTTTATACTATTTGACAATTTTTAATTAGGTTTTTGAACTATTTTTTTCTTTTTCAATTGGATCCCTGAACTTTTATTTTTTTTTTAATTAGGTCTCTGTCGTTAACTACTGTTAACTCCATTAACGGCAGGGACCTAATTAAAAAATAAATAAAAGTTCAAGGACCCAATTAAAAAAATTGTTTAGGAACCTAATTAAAATTTTTTAAATAGTTCAGGGACCTACTAAATAAATTAAAAGTAAATTAAAAATCATACAAAAAATATCACTTAATTGAAAAATATATCCAGAAGGAGTGCATTAGGTCTGTCTAAACATAATCTCTAAGGAGAAACTGAAAGTGTAATAAGTGGATTGATGCTTCCAGAATTTGAGAATACGAATCTGCAGAGGTTGATGATAGTGAGTTTAGAATCCGCAAAGGTGAGAATACTGGATTGAAGAGCTGAGAATACTGACCTGGAGAGCTAAGAATATTCAGTGCAGATCTGTAGAATGGACAATACTGAATTTAGAAGTAGTCTACATATGTTTGAGAAGTATAGTGTGATAGCCTGAGTATAATTTAAGAATTACTCAGTAGGTCCCGAAACTATTTAACTTTTTTTAATTAGGTCCCTAAACAATTTTTTCAATTAGGTCCCTGAACTTCTATTTATTTTTTAATCAGGTCCCACCGTTAATGGAGTTAACAGTAGTTAACGACAGGAACCTAATTAAAAAATAAATAAAAGTTTAGGGATCCAATTGGAAAAAAATAGTTCAATGACCTAATTAAAAATTGTCAAATAGTATAGGGACCTATAGATTAATTTAACCTTTATTTTATTCAAAATGGTCTTTTATCTTTTAAAAAATTCATTTTGGTTATTTATCTTATTTAAAAGGTTCAAAATTGTCCTTTATCTTTTAAAAAGTTCATTTTGATCCCGTATCTTATTTAAAAAGTTCAGAATGGTCCTTCAACTATTAAAATATATTGAACTTTGTCCTTCGAATAACACTCCGACAAAGGTCCATTTTGAATATATTTAAATAGTTGAATGATCATTTTGAACATTTTAAATAAAATGAGGTACCAAAATGAACTTTTTAAAAGATAAATGACTATTTTGAATCTTTTAAATAAAATAAAGGACCAAAATAAATTTTTTAAAACATAAAGGACCGAAGTGAACAAAATAAATAAGATAAAGAACCAAAATGGTCATTTAGCCATAAAATAACTGATCTCATGAATAAATAAACAAGATTATTTATTTTACTAATAAAGTAATCTTAAAAGAATATAAACTTTTGAGAATATATATTTTTTTAGAATATAAATAACTTATGTCAATTGTTGAATCCATTTATGAGAATGCAAATTTGAAAATGTAATATTATTTGATGAATCTTTAAAAAATATTTTTAGGTATTGTCGATTTGTAAGAACTAAGAATGTGATATTGTCCCGTTTTGTTTGATTTTTAATTTCATAATAAAGGATTAAAATCTTACATACTTAAAATATTAAAAATTAACGAAACACATTACTAAAAATAATCGTCTAGGATGTATTTAATCTTTTTTTTATATTTAAAAGTAAGAGAAATAAATACTATTAATTATTAGATATTATTATAAATAGTTAAAATTCAAATACATAAGCAATATGAGTTACTGGCTGAAATACACAAATTACAAATAAACTATTGATGACTATGTTTGACAAATACTTTCAGCTAACTTCTAATTTTTTTTACTAGCTAAAAATCTTGTTTAACCTCATCAATAATATTTGATAAAAAAAAGTTTTTTTTGATAAATTGTAGACCCTATTTCAAGTAACATTTTTTAAAACGATAACTTCTAATTTCTAATTTTTTATATTTTATTTCCTTTTTATTCTTTAAATATTTATTAATTTTTCTTATTACTTTTTTCTACATAAGTTAGGATTTTTTCGGTGTCTCTTCTTAAGCATTGTACTATTTACGTTAATCAACATAATTAAAAAATATATATCTATATTAATTTTTAAGACCACAAGCATTTTACAGATGTGCTAGTAGAATACAAAACTACAGAAGGGTTTGCCACATTCACATCATGAACAGTAGTTTTTGCGGCAAGTACCTTATTTTTTTTGACATTTTCTTAGAATGTGACTCAAATTCTTTTACCATTTTATTCGGTATTCTCTGAAAATAGGTCCAATGTAACGCCAGAAGTCATTTTTAAAAAAATCATCGTAACTTCATGTCAATTTTGAGATTGTTCGCAGTTATTGTAAAATTCATCTACATAAATTACAAAAATCACTAGGAATTAGAAAGAGAAATGATCAATCATTTGGCATTGAGCGGCAAACAATAAAAACACGCCCAATTGATGCAGAGACTAGACTATAAATTGACTCAACTATGTTCAAGACAAGAAACTGGTGCAGAAAACTACTTTATGCCCTTTTTCCATACGAGTTTTCAAGGACCTGCACTTCCGGTCCATATATC
The DNA here is from genome assembly GCA_026413185.1 of Pueraria montana var. lobata. Lineage (NCBI taxonomy): Eukaryota > Viridiplantae > Streptophyta > Magnoliopsida > Fabales > Fabaceae > Pueraria > Pueraria montana. The sequence goes on from CM048652.1 coordinate 6,733,907, forward strand.
AAACGGCAACGCTCAGTAAACGAACCAACCATCCTAGAGGCTACCTCCTTAAAGAACATCGATGCAATCTGATCACCGTAAAAGAACATTTCATTAGTCATTACAAAAAAAATATATATATACAAAATACAAAATGTAACTTATATTACTACAACCTCCGTAGTCTTAACAGTATTGTTATGAAGTGAGTTGTGTTGGAAATTGTATGAATACAAATGCGGGTGCATAGGAGGGAAAGTCATGCCAAAGTACTGTAATGCTACTGAGCAGTATTTGATAAGCAAAATCACATATTCTTTATTCCTTAACATACACACGTTTAAGCGAATGAAAAGTGAGGACAACGAATGGCATGCAGGGTTCAGCGCTAGAAAATGAAAAGTGAGGACAACATAGGATTGTTTTTCCAATCAAAGCATAAAGACACCAAAAAGCATGTTGTGGAGAATAGATACATTATAGCAGAACTATACCTGTCTGTAAAGTGGAGACTTAAACTTAAAATCCACCAAGAAATAAAGATTGCAGCTTCCTGGAACAGGGCCAGGGTTAAATTCCCATATGTTTATCAAATGGTCAAACAGGGTACTCTGCGACACAGTTGTCTGGAAACACAAGAAAATATAAGTACAACAAAATAGCAGTCAGTAGATATGAAGAGCAAAACTCTGCTAGCAAAATTTAAAAAAGAGAGAAAGAAATGAAGAGAAATGCAAATATCCATGTTCATGATCATCCAGTTTGAATCACGTACTGGTTTGTGAGCAAAGAATCTAAAACCCATATATAACATTCAATATTCTATTAGAAAGGATCAAAGCCAATCGGTACTATAGCAATTATAAATATTTGATATGAGAACAATCATAAGTATTTAGCAATAGCAGAGCTAAACTCAGCTGTTCAAATCTGCATCTCATATGCCAATGCTCATTTCAGCACATATATCATGGTGGCTAGGTTATACAAGTTTTCTCCAAAGGATTTAATACCCAACAAGTATTTACTGCATACCACACATGGATTGACCACATGATGCTCAAGCATCATAATTGCATAATGATACAGCAAAAATATAGCATAAATCCTATCCAAAGTTGCAGAGAAAATATACTATCAGAAGCTGCTAAGGAAAAAATGTCCAGGCTTGGCTTGCCTCATCTCATAACAAAAAAAAAACTGAGCTTGAGACAAGTGAGAAGTTCATTTAATGAACAAGCCAAGCTTGAGAGTTTTACTACCTGGCTCATTAATAATTGATCGTGTGAAAATAAGGGTCCGTTTGATTCGCTAAAAAGCATGGTACTGGACAGGACAATTATAGTTGTTTTATGTTTGTTTTGAAAAAAGATAATGGGACAGCACAACTCAACTGGAGAAGGACAGGACAAAAACCTCTTTTCTTGTTACTCAATAATTCACGGAACAACTTTTTGTTCCCAGTACAACATATTCAAAAGACTTAAATACACACTTTATTTTTTTTCTCTCTCCTTATCTCTCTCTCCACTCTCACGTTCTCTGTGTAACCGCCATGAAGAAACTGCTCCTTTGGCTCTACGCACTTGATCTTTTATTTATTTATTTATTTTCACGTTAACTTCAAAACTGCTCCTCCACTGTAGCATTGGCTGCTAACGTAAAAGAGTGAAAGCTTTAAAGCTTTCACAAACAAACTGTTATATATATATATTTTAATAATAATAATAATTTCTTCAAAAATAATAATAATAATAATAGAAGTTGTATTAAGATAATTAATATAAATTTTATTAATATTTAAAAGGGGTATTGTGGTAAATTTTACATTCTTTTGCTTGTATTGTACCTTATTTACCAAACAATAAACAGGACAAAAAGTTGTCTTATATCTCATAGGTTTGTCCTGTGCTGTTCTACTTGTTCTGTCCTTTGGTGTGTATCAAACGCACCCTAAAGCAAGAACAGTATATATGTTATATTTAAAAACCGGAGCATAAATTCTATTCCTCGAGTGAGATATCTAATTTTGTTACTGTGTATTCAATATATCAAGAATATATTTCCTAAAATAACTCCCTCATACTAAGAACCTAATAATCAATTAAATTATCATAGATATAAAAGCTAATAATCAGGAAAACAGGATACAAATTAGAGCAAAAAGGGAAACAGACACTATATGACATTTGTTAGAATACTAAATATAATAACTATTGCCATTAGGAAAGAAATCTGTCCATGAGATGTCAATAGCTCTGAATTGATGTCAACAACACTATATGACGTTTGTTAGAATACTAAATATTATCATTTATCTCAGAATATATTATCAACCATAATTATGTTGATTAGCTACTGGTTAGGCTACAAGTTAGCTACTGATTACTAAAGTATACCGTAGAAGGGAGAGGAGGAATAAAGGCAGTTTGGGAGAAGGAGTGGAGGAATCTGTCCTGCATTCCCTAACAGAAGCAACACATGGCAGCAGGAAATTATGCAGCAATCATGAAAGGGAACATGAATATGAAGGGAATGGAGGGTGCTGCAGGGTGGTGTCAGTACTCATCTTTTGGGTAGTTTTGGTGTGGCTGATGCCACAGGGCAGAGAAGGCACTGCTTCTGTGAGTGACTTTTTTACCTCTCTGCATTTATGTTTTCTGCTATTTCCATTGTAATTAGAACTTGGTTTTCTTTCTTTTTCCTACCATTTCTACAGTAAATATCAGTATCTATCACACTCATTTGAAGCTTGTTTTATTACCTAGGGGCTCATTTGAAGCTTGTTTTAATTAGTTACAGTTTTGCTTCATCTAGTTTTAAAATGTTTCATTTTTCCCTCTAAATTTCAAATTGATGCTACTCTGTCCGTCAGAGTGATGCTCATAGGGCAAGTTTATTGTTTGAGGAATTGTGTAATATAACATCTCTGCATCAATGAGACAATGACATTGATGAAAGGACTTAATTACATCAGTTTGAACGATAACCAAGCAACATTGGTCAGATTGAACTGGAAGGACCAGAATGTAACTTTCTTTATACCACATGTGGAGTTAGCACCCAATGCCAATATAAACCATCAAATTTTCCATCAGCATTAAATGTTTTTACTGAACACAAAAGCTACAAATTTCTGGATAAGATGGACACTGTCTCTAACCCATTAACAAACATTGGCTTGAATATGCCTGTAGATCTCATTATTTATGGAAACTTTAAGTTGTGCAATAACAAGTCACAACAACAACCAGAAAAAAAATCTCAACCATGATCCTCCTGAATGCAAGCAAAAGGTAACTACTAAATACAATACCATATACTAGAGGAGGTTGAATACCTTTATACGCTTTGCTCTGTCCAATTCAACATGAGAAACATAACTTTCAACAAGGAATTTAAATCCAATCTCCAACTCAGCATCAAATGATCCGTCTGGATGGTGTCTAAGTATGTCCGACCTTTGACACCATGGGACAAAACCATGATAGAAGTCAACAGCAGCCACAACATCAAATAATTGCTCTGGAGAGTACCTAATAATTAATAAGAATATCAGTTAACAAATAAAAGAATGAAAACAACAACAAAGTATAAATATTCTGAATTCAACAGTAATGTATACAAAGCCAAGGATAAGGGGAAATTATTAGGTAGTCCTAGACCCCACGAGCCCATGATCCTCGTCAATCTCTATGTGACACATATTTAAGTTTTTTAATTTACAAAAAGGAATTAATAAAACTTGATAGTATGTCATGTGGTGATTAGTTGGGACCATGATGGTCCATGACCACCTAATAATTTCTCCAGGATAAGATGATGACTTGTACACTCAAATTCATAAAGCTTTTTTTAGAATCCAAACATGGAATATTTATCACATAATCTCGGCACACAAAGCACAAAGTTAAAAGCAAGCTTTAAACCACTACTAGAATATATCCTAACATAATAAAACTAGTTAGACATCACAAAAGCTAACTTTCTCCTAGGATTGAAATAAAACGTACAAGAAGGGAGGGCTAACAATGATGGAAAGAATTCAACAGTGAAACTATAACTTTCATTAAGAAAAGCTTTGATTAACATAACAGTAGACACACTTGAAAATATTTACGAAATATAACATATTCTAAATCATTGTGCATAGAAAAGTAAAATAGGAAAAATCTAGAGCCAAAAACAAAAATAATAATAATATGCAAATAGAGGAATAGAATCCTGTTACCCCAAAACGCGTCTCTCCTCGTAAGTTTTGGATAGAACACCTTCTTCTTCACCATCTCCACAGCCAATAAACTGTCTCGATTGAACAGCATTATAATTATAATTATAATTATTATTACTATTGCAGAAACCTCCGATGAGAGAGGAAAAGCCAATGCGAGAGACGGAAGGCTGAATGTGATGGCCGGTAATGGCAGTAGGGATGCATCTGCACCCATCGAGTTTCCCACAGCTCTTGCTAGACCTAATCAATTGACTCACGCCACTTTTGCGCGATGCCAAGGAGCAAAGGGCTTTCGAGGTCGACAAAAATGGCGGCATCGTAACTAATCTAATTAATTAAATTATAGAACGGTGAGAAAATCGGAATTATCTGAAATACAAGTGCAGCTAGAACCGCGGGTTATCTGAAAAAAAAAAAAAAAAAAAAAGTGATGGAATGAGAATCGCGGATTGGGATCCGGAATGGCGAGAATGTGAAACCCTAGGATTTCCAAAAATAGTTGAACGGAGGAATATTCTAATGGAAGGATACGCGAAATCGGGAGAGGAAAAATGGGAAGGGATTGCGTTGCGGATTTATTTATTTTATTTGGTTGAAGGAGAACGGCCACGTGGTTGTTTAGGCCATTTTAGTTCTTTCTTCACACCACAAGATAGACTCGTACACTGCGTGAACCGCCACGCGACGTCGTTTATAGTTTACCGCACACGTGGCCGTTATCGCCGATAATACGGGAACCCCGTCGTCCGCGCCTCAACTTCGCCCCTGCCTTAGTTAGGCTTATGGTAGGATTGGTTTAGGGCTTTGTTAATTGGCATTTGGCACTCCTTATTTGCTAAGTAAACTCTCTTGTTTTAGTTTTTTCTTTTACAAAAATACCCTCCACAAAAACATGTTTCTATTGATGACGACACCACAAATAGAATCGTGTTTCGTTTCAAAATGGGGGGGTGTGCATTTGTTTTCTCTATGTATTTTGATTTTGATACACAAATTTTCGTAGCATTTACAAATGGGGAAAAAAGGAATTTTGGAGCTTACTTGTGACAATGCTAGTGACGAGCTAAGACGAAATGCATGGTAACAGGATGCACGATGGTGAGGAGAGAAATGGAGAAGGGGAAATAGAAGAAGGGTGCGAGAAAGAGAGGAAGAGAGAAAAAAGATAAATGGCGAGTGAGTGCGAAAGGGTGGGGTGAAAGGAGGGGAAGGAGTTAGGGATGAAATAGTAATTTTAGTTTTTTTGTTAAGCTGAGGATGGAGTTAGCAAACAAGGGGTGCTAATAACAACCCCCATTGGTTTAGTGGTGAATGAAGTCTAAACAAATTCAGGCCAAATATCATAAATGCAAGAAAGTCCATACAAAAATAAAACAAAACATTGATCCATAAAGTTCAAACCCATAGGAACCAATGAAAGGAAGGCACAAAGCCTTAGGATTGGAATTAAAAAATTTACCAAGTTAAAGCACACAACCTCAAAGGTGGAAAATACACGTTCAATGACCTATACATATGTCAGGAAGAATTCAACAAGTTTGCACTTCATGATTCCATGAGCTACCAACTCGAAAAGATCATGTCATGTAGGTTGTAGGTCAAATACATCTTAGCAAGTCAACACCTCATAGCAACATGTATTGCTGACTTTAAGGTTGTTACAAAGCTAGTTAACCCAAGCCCCAAGTCAGATACATCTTAGAAAGTAAGTCCTTCATGACACCATGAGCTAACTTGGGGACTATTATTTAAGACCTGGTTCATCTCAGGCCCAATAAGATATAATACCCCAATTGGAGCCTAATCGTGTGGAAGGCTTGAATTGGCCTCCATCAACATTAATACCAGCTTTCCTATAAACTAGGGAATAACCCAATGACTCATTATCCTACTAAAAGATAATGACTTTATTATGAAGGTGATCATGTTGCCTTAACCCATTTTATCTATAAAACCCAACATAGTTTTATACTCCATGTATGTTTAATCCCTAATCACCTTTTATAAATGCATATTAACTTGATTGTCAAGAGACTTTGCATGTGGTTTTGACATTCTCTATAAAATATATATTTATTAAAATATTTGACATTCTCTATACTATACAATAAACTTTTAAATTAAATAAGCTTGATCGTATAAAATAAACACATTAAAGATAATGGTTTGATCTCACAAAGTTAGCTTATACATTATTAAAAGAATTACTGTACAAAGTTACAAACCTTAAATTTTAAAATGAGTTTTTTTTATTTATTATATTTTATAAGATTATAAACACATTTAAAATAAGTTTTCCATAGTAAAATAAAGTTGCCCAAATATTCGTTGAAAAACATTTTGATCATATATTCATTTTAAGAAATACTGATTAAAGTATATTTAAAATACCTATTTATTTTTGCTAAATTTCAAATACTTATTTATTAAATACAAATTTAATTGCCTACAGTATTAAGATTTGTATTATTAATACAACAATTTATTCTACAACATTTTTCATCTTATTTATAGTATCTGTTCTTCATATAACATTTCTCAAATATCTAAATATAATAAACAATAGCCGAGTTTGTGATAATCCCCTCCCCCAATCAAAATGGCTAGAGGAGAGGCTGCCGAGGGGGGTTCGTTATCCTTGCAAAGTTAGGTAAGTTTACTGCAGAGTGAGTGAGTGAGGGAAAACGACAGATACCATTACCATGTTGGTTGGATAACTGAGAGATGATGATATCAACTTCAAGCATGGCTTTGGCTTCTTTACTACCCAAAACGGCACCGCATGTCCTTTCCCTCACAAACCCTTCCTCTTCCACTCCCTTCATCTTACCTTTCACTTTCCACTCTTTGCCTCCTACTCTCTCTCCCCTCAAAGCTACTTTTTCCGACGGCGACAATTTGCGCGGCAAGCCCCTCGTTTCTCAGGGAAAGGGAATTTTGGAGGAACACGCCTTTGAAGAAGACGACGACGACGACGACAAATGGGTTGACTGGGAGGACCAGATTTTGGAGGACACCGTTCCTCTCGTTGGCTTCGTCAGAATGGTTCTTCATTCTGGACAGTATGTCTCTCTCACCAAACCAATTCCCTTACTTTACTCCTATAGCATACATAGTCTATTCTATTTCATCCCTCACTAAATTTCAACAATTGCCCTTCATTATGACTTTACAAGTCCCTTAATTTTCAACCATCAAGGTTTAGTTTAGTTCATGTGTCTTCCCTATTGTGCTTATGACTCATGGCACCTTTTTGCATTGCCTATATTTAATATTATGTTATACAATGAGAGTATTATGCGAATGAAAAACCTAATATATATGATAACCTAACTCAAATCAATGTAGATCACGTACAAACTCCCAACATTTGAATGATTTTAACCCCAAGACATAGCACTGAACACTTAAATCATCAATAAATTACCTCAACACCTGCACTGAACTTTCATATTACTTCCTGAAATATCATTTCAGAACTATGCATTGAGAAAGAGTAACAAAAATACATAAATACTTTAACTTTAAGCTAAACATACAAGATATAGACAGAGTATTTAAGCAAGTTGGGAGTATCATGAAGCATGGGAGTCTTCAATTTCATTCTGAAACTTAATTCCTTGTCACCTCTTGCATTTAAATCTGGGTGTTCAGTGTTCTTAAATAGCTGCTACAGCTGCCCTATTGCTTTGCCCGTGATCGCGACTCAGTCCGCTATTGCGGCTTCTATGGGTGTCATGGTTGTGGCGTGTGTCCTGTGTCCTCTTATCATCTCTGGCCAATTGAACTTTTGAGTTAATATTACACCAATTTTTATTCATTTTATTTGTATTTGCATACAACTTAATTTTTATACATATATAATTGATGTATATTATATATTTCAACTGTTATGTGACTTCCACTATTTGCCCACAATGCTATCCACTATATGGGATAGCAGATTATTGGCTTTCCGCCATTTTCTGTGATCTGCAAATGATAACACTGGGTGTTTGAACTGATGACACTATCCTGCTATAGCATTTTTGGGGCCAGTTGCTATGTGCCATTATCTGGGTTTTAAAACACTAATGTATGTGCATGCTTTGTTTTCATTTCTCTTGGAAATTCTGATAATACCTTGTTGCAAATTCTTGCCATAGATATGAAAATGGAGATAGACTAAGTCCAGAGCATGAGAAAACGATTATTGAGAAGTTGCTTCCCTTTCATCCAGAATTTGAGAAAAAGATCGGAAGTGGAGTTGATTATATCACGGTATCTCTCTCTCTCTCTCTCACTCTCACACACACAATATGTGCACTACTTTTGTTGACAAATGGCTTTCCCAGTATTACTTTTCTTTGGTTGGGTCCAATAATTATAAATTTTTAGGTTTAGCAGTCTATTAGATATATGACCATGACATCAGTTGTTGCCTACAGCAAAGATTTCACCCTTCATCCATTATAAAATTAAAATGGGTCTGGTGGATGATAAGTGTTGGAAAGCCAACTTAATTGAGGTCACCCCTAGCCTGCCTTAATTGCGGCCTCTTTGGGATACTTTCTTTGCAGCCTCCAGAGTCCAGCACCTTCATTGTGTTGGGTATGAGGGGGTGTGTTTAGTTGCACATCGCCTCGTGAGATGGCCTAAATAGTGTTTATAAGGTTTGGTAATCCTCACCTTACAAGTTAGTTTTGTGGAATTGAGTTAGGTCCTAAGGCCAAATTCTAAGAGTGGAGGGCACTAATAATAGGATTTGTCTCTTTTGAAGTGCAGGGTGCAATAGTGCAAGTTGGTAGTTATTGATGAGGAAATGAAGGAAGTTGCTTTTGTTAATTCATAGTGTGCTTTTTTATTGCTTTCATTTTATGAAAGTCAGTTTTGTGAAATTGGTCAGGTCTTAAGCCCAAATTCTAAGAGTGCCCCCCTCCCCCACCCACACACACACACACTAATAATAAGATTTGTCTCTTTTGAAGCACAAGATGCAATATTGCAACTTGGTAGTTATTGATGAGGAAATGAAGGAATTAGTTTTTGTTAATTCATATTTCATGCTGTGCCATCTGATTGCTTTCATTTTATGAAAAATTATGCCATTGATTTGTTCATCAAAGGTAATCCACTCCACATCTCAATTGGAAAAATGCTCCTTGCGTTGCACATAAAGGGCTCTAATCCTTAATATCGGTAACCTATTATTACCTAATTGGGTAGTTTTTACTTTTTACACCACCTGATTTGTTAATAACTGAACTTAAGTAAGTAATCTCTTCTGTCTCTCAGCCTCTGGTACAGATAAGTTCTTTCAGGATCTTCATCCTGAAGTTGTAATCATTTTGCCTTTTCTAGTAGGTGAATTAATTTGGTGTTCCAAATTCGACTACTTTGCTCACTCTTTTTTCTCATCCCATGATAGTTATGAATTCACATAATAAATGCATTTAGTAATGTTTAGCCCTGTAAAGTCTTTTGCACCTAGCCATAGAGGTTTGTTAAAAAACCAATTAAACCAAACCAAACTTGAATTCAAACTTGATTCAGTTAACTGGTTTTAAAGGCCGGTTTTGACTAAAAGTTGGTTTTTAAAACTGGTTATGGTTAATATTTAGCCAAAACTGGTCCAAATCCAATTTTAAAACTACTTTAAAACAAGTTCAAAATTAGTTTTGGTTTTTTTTTTTTGATAGAAGGTTATGACATGCAAAAGCATCACTTTAGGAAATTGGAATCCCAACTATGTTGACACCCCAATACCTACCAATCACCTGCAGCACGCCAAAATAAATTAATAAGAGAAAAGAGCAAGGAACATGGGGAGACTAGACCAAAACCCATGAGAACAAGATCAACAAAATCTAAATTGAGGAAGACCAAACCTATTTCAGAAGAAGTCCTCCCTAATAAACGAAGGGACCAGATCCCACCAAATAAAAGCATGACGACAATCGACCCCATGACAGGCTAACCTGTCTGCACATAGTTTTGGTTCAAAAATCAATTTTAAAACTACTTGTGGTTGAAAACCGAATTGGGACCAGAACCAGTTCAAAACTAGTTTAAAACCAGTTCTACCAAAACCAAACCAGTTTTGAAATCCGATTCATATAATTGGTTTAAAATTGGATTTGAACTGGTTTTACATGACATCAAACCTTGCACATCCCTAGCTAGCCAAATATGCCTTTTGGCCTTGGTGTTACCATCATGTGTAGTAATGTTATTCCTGTCTTAGCTGCTGAAAATATGTAAAATGAATGGATTCTGCTTCTCCCTTGCTAGGCTAAAGAAATCATAGTGCGTCTGTTTCCTTCTGCTCTCTAACTGTCTTCCATTACTTTCCACATTAGGTTTTGAAAAAATCAACTAAATATGCATTTACTCCACTAGTTGTCTCTTGAAATGAATTCTATCCAATCTGTTTTTTTTTTTGGGGTGACTATAACACTTGGTTTGTGATATTTACATGCTGCTGAAAAGTTTATTGTTCTCTTTTCCTATGGCAGATTGGATATCATCCTGATTTTGAACGCTCTAGGTGTTTGTTCATAGTACGACAAGATGGAGAGCTGGTTGATTTTTCATATTGGAAATGCATAAAGGGCTTGATCAGAAAGAACTATCCATTATATGCAGACAGTTTCATTCTCAGACATTTCAGGAAGAAGAGTCGTAATTTGTGAAGTTAGCACTGTCTTTTGCTGGTTGGACCATTTCATTCTAGAATTCGCTTCTTTTTTAACCCCTTTGATTTTTCATGTCCTCTTGTTGCTGGTAGCATGATAAGGTCTGAGAAAAACGAATACAAAAATTTTTGAGTTCAGAAGAGTGGTTAGCATTTAACGCCGCACTACAAAATATTGCCATCAATGTTGGAAATTGTACCCATTTTATTATTGACAATATTCGTAGTGATATAAAAATATGGGAATGTAGATTATGTATATAGACCCTGATGATAATGTACCTTTCGGTTCAAAAGTTTTTTCAATTTGAAGTTTATTTTATACCGTTATCGTTTAGCCGTTTAGGGAGAAATGTTATACTATTTTAATTTCGAAACACTTCATAATCTTCAATGATGACTTATTATTTACAAGTTGCTTATATGAGAATTGCTTCCTGAGAATTAACCGTATGTTTGGAATGGTGAATGGAAGGTGAAGAGAGAACAAGTTTGAAATTTGAATTGAAGAGAAAGTAAAAGGAAAAATAAATAAATAAAATTCTTGTTTCTATAAGTTTTTTTTTTCTCACTTTTCTTTTCACTTTCTTTGCAATCAAATAATAAAATGTATTGTTATTCTTTTTTTAAAAAAAAAAATTGGTATCTTCTTTTAGAAATTAGAAGTAATCTTGTTTGAGATATTGTTGGACACTAAATATGTATATCTCTTTTTCCAATGATTCAAATCTTAGTTCACCACATTGTGAGAAATTAGTCCCTTTTGACAGAGGTAACTCTCCTCTCTTGGTTATTTGTGTATATTTTTTTTTTCAATTTTTTCCCTCCATCTATCTAAAGTGAACTTGGTGGAACAATGTTTAGCTATGATACTTTGCAGTGAGGGGATTTCGCCATGGTTGTGTTGCTTCCTGGTAAGCTAATAGATGATCATTTGATGTGTTGGTGCTAAAGGTAATGCTCAATTTAGAATCCAACATAGTAAAAACTAAGGCATGTGAAATATGTGTATATGGCTGAAGCTACCATGGAGATATACTTATAAGAACTGCTTGATTGGCAACAAAGGCTACAAGTGATGGTTATCCTTAAGGATGAGCCAAGCACTTGGTTGGCATGTGGAAAGATGAACTGGTTAATTTAGTCAAAATACAAGTAGAGTGTTCGGTCTCATTTTACCTCCGTAACATAAACATACCATAAATGTCTTCTCAAGTGAAATATGTCAGTTCTTACTGGTTGAATTAAAATTAATGGTAAAATTTGTTGAAAAGGCTTTCTTTCTTGCAAAAGAACCCAGACCTGAGAAAGGATGAATTTCTAACGTTTTGTAAAGTTGTTCTCATGATCTCAACATTGATGTGCTTCGCGCTTTCGGTATCCTCGGCTTCCTGTTCACTTTTTTTTTTTTTTTTCCTTTTGTTGTTTGAGATAACTATGCAATAAACTTATAATAATTTGTAAAATGGAAGTGTCAGCATCTCATTGGTCCTTAACCTTCAACACTCATTCAGTGTTTATGCAACTAACATATCGAATGTGACCGTACTCAAGTGATGATGTGCAAATGTTCACAATAAAGAGAAATGGCGAAGACCAAATTTATTACTAACTCTGCTAACTACTTTATAAAAGTTTATAAATTTAATTAATGATATTAAATTTATTAATAATTTCTATCTTTTTCAAGAATTAATTTTGAAATTATTAGAATTTTAGTGGCTCAATCTTTTTTAATTAATTAATAAATATATGATCACCTAAAGATATTTTTGTAAAAAAAAAAAAAAAAATATAATAAACGGATTAGAGGAGATCTTATAAAAGAAAACATATGATTACAATGTTCTGAAAAAATCTTGTAAAAAGTATTAGATGCAGAGCATTGAGGTTGTTTGTTGGTTGTGCATGTGGCGTGCACTTATGGGCTCAGGTAGCGAGGTGTGTTGGTTGGACACGTGTTTGTGCTCCCATTTTGTTGGCCCCAATATAATATTACAAGGTTTTGGTGCCTTTTTGAAATGGGAATGGAGAATGGGACTATATTTGACAGTGCCTGTCTCTCCCTTCTCTTTGTAACACCTGTTCGGTTCCTGTAATCGAGTTCATTATCCTTTCTCTCCATTGGTCGAAAACTGATGAGGTGTCCTTACAATTTTGGACCTTTCCAGAGTTGGTGGTGACATCTGACATCGTGACGAGGAAACTTGATGCATAATATACTCTCCTTCGTTTCCTTAAGCAACAAAATAATATGATTTTATATATGTAAGATCAGATCAGATGTCCACTTTTGGTATATATAAGAAATAGATTCAACCAAAATATTCAACTTTATGAAAATTAAAATAAAATTCATATCAATTTTCTTAAAATACAAGAGGATAAAAAATTAACTATCCAAACTCCAAACTATTTAAAAATAGGGTTAACTAAGTTTTTAGTTCATAAATTTTTTTAAAATTCGATTTCTAGTTCCTAAATTTTAGTTTGACTGATCAAGGTTCCTAAATTTTTTAAAAATTCAATTTTTAGTTCTTAAACTTTAGTTTGACTGATCAAGATTCCTAAACTTTTTAAATATTCAATTTTTAGTCCCTAAATTTTTTAAAAAAATTGATTTTTAATCCCTAAAATCTCATTAATTCATGAACTAAAAACTAAATTTTTAAAAAATTTAAGGACTAAAAATCAAATTTTAAAAAAATTTAAAGATTTTGACCAGTCAAAATTTTATTCAGGATCTAAAAATCGAATTTTTAAAAAATTTAGAAATCTTAACTAATTAAATTAAAGTTTAAGAACTAAAAATTAAATTTTAAAAAAATTTAAAGATTAAAAATTTAGTTAACCTTTAAAAATAAGACCACAACTCAATTATAAGAAACCCCACTGCATGCCATGCCTAGTGCCCTTTTTCACGCGGATTTAGCAATGGTGCTTGTCCTTTTGCAAAGGCAGCTTCTTCCCATTCATGAAGCAAAATGCAAACCCCACTATGTATAGGTATAGGTATCCATTTCCTAAATTTACAAATTGTAACACATTTTATTTTAGAGAAGATAAAGACTACTATGAACCACTTTAGTCAGCTTCCTTTGAAAACGACGCTATCTCGTGCTATATGTATGTAAACATTTTTGGCGTGGTTATGCAATTACCAAATAGTACAAATTAACATTAATATTATTAATTAACACCGAGCTACTTAGAGACTTTAGACCACGAATCTCTTTGACTTGGGCCCGCTAATTTAGCATGGAAATTAGTCTAATGCGTCCTTTATTGTAAATCATTTATGCTTGTGGTTGCATTATTATATGATGGCGGTGTTTGGCTTTTCAGTAAAATTCATATCAGTTTATATCCGATCAATGTCAAATTTTCAAGATAGTGTTAAAAACATGATAAGAAGAACCGATAGAGTTAAGAACAAAAGAGTCCAAGAAAACTTGGATTGATCGAATTCGTAAAGGTGCATGCTAAAAAGTCTTAGACTCTCAGCTTATATAGAATAGGAAACAATTAATCACTAATTAATTGAGTTTAATTTTAATATACTGTCACACTATTAATTAATTAAAAATTATTTTAAAAAATATTTCTGAAAATAATTATTACAAAAATCAACCATTTACAATTACATATAAGTTATAACAATCCTTAATTGGATATCAGTGTAACATTTACTTGTTAGTGTAGTCCAATTAAATTCTATTTAATTACATGCATGCACATTTAATTAATTAATTATTCTCTAACCACATGTATGGTGATACTGTTTTAGCAAATGTCTCTGAAAACTAATTCACTTGAAATGAATATAGCAGTATTTCTTAACAAAATCTTTTTTTCAAATACACAATCAAGAATTAAACTCTAGTTAGCATATTTAAGAGAAACTATTTACTAACTGTGTTTTTCCTTAGATGCATGGTGGTGTGGACTGAGTTTAAAACAAAGGCTTTGAAGAGAAATAATTTTGATCGATGATTTTATTTTATACATTTAGAAAATAGTTGTGAATTGGGAATTTTGAGACGTGAGGAGCAAAAACATCTCAAAACCTACTTCTTTAATTTGAGAGTGGACTAACGATAGAAATGGATATAAATTTTGCGTGTATGAGGTTATTGAAAATTAGTTTAGCTTAATTGTTTGACTACAAGAATCAGGAAATCCTTATCTCCTTCTTGCTAATTCTAGGTAAGAAGTAGGTTTGAAGGTATAGTGTATTGATAATTATGTATCATAGACTCTTGCGTTAATTATAGAGAAGATATAAGTGGCATTATTTTAATTATTTTAATTTTATATTAATTTAATTTGTTTCAAAATGATTTTTTTGCTCGTTTATTCATCATATAAACAAGACATTAATATTTTATTTTAATTAATAATATTAATTTAATCACTCAATCTCGTATGATTTTAACGTGATGGGTTATTATGTTCTATCACTAGGAACTATAAATTTTAACGACAATTTATAATATTACATGTTTGTGTGTCACACATACAAAAGTTAAAATCGGGACCTAAAATTTCAAAAGTCAAATGCCTACCTAGATACCTATATTAAAACTAATCTAATCTAATTGTTTAATAAATGAAAGCAAAAATGGAAACACCATTTTTTTTATAACAGGAAACATCATGTGTGGCCATGCTTTATTTTTCTTTTCAATTGAAATGTTAAAAATAATTCACCACTATGGATAGGGAGGAATAGACACGCGTGAGAAATGGCATTGTTCAGGATCAGCATGTACTAGGAGTGGGTACAGAAATGAAAACACCCTCCAATAGTCCAATTAATTTAATTTGCAACATAATGTTTAGTGGACCAGATATTATGCAGAGAGCCAAAAACCGTTGCACTTAATTTGACACTTAGCCATTCGTAATCATTTTGTATTTTATTCTCATTTTTGGATTGGATCTGAGCCCAACTACAAAGATAATAGACAACTCTTATTCGACACGTATTACCCAAAGAATTCATATATCATTTTCAGATTTGAAACATTCCAATAAAAGAAAAATCATTTGAACAGAAGAAAATGATTATTGAATTTCAAAATTTATAGATCGTCCTTATCTATATAAAAAATAAAGTTTTGTATATGAATAATCTCATGACATGATGGGCAAAATTATTAAGTATTTTATGGTTTTCGTAGTCTTCCATAACATAACGGTATATATGACAATATAATAATATAAATAAAGTAATCTAATTCTAAGATTAATTTAATAAATAGACGGACGGATGATATATAAACAAATATATATACAGTTATATCGTTGTTTATTGTTATTAATTATTTAAATGATATAAAATATCTTTGTTAAAATATATTAGTGGAAATGAGCGTAATAATATGAATCACTGTATAATAATAATAGAAGTATTAAAATAGTAAAGTTTCAGAAAAACTTGATTTTAATTTTGTACTTTCGAATCAACCATTTTAGTTCTTCTACTTTTAGAAAAACTTGATTTTAGTCTTTCTTCTCTAATAGTATTATTACTGTTAACGGAAATATAATTTTCGGTGGCTATAAACTGCCACAAAATACACATTCCTCATGGATTTAAACTCAATATCATTAACGGCTAAAAATAGATACAGATTATTAAAAAAAATAGACACAAACTTAACGAGAAACTCGTCTCTTCCATTACCGACGACACATTATGTGTCTATTTTTTTAATAATCTATGACAGTTTTTAGTCACCAATGATGTTGAGTTTAAATACATGAGAAATGTGTATTTTGTGACAGTTTATAGCCACCGAAAACTGTATTTTTGTTAACAGTATTAACATCATTAGAGAAAATGGACTAAAATCAAGTTTTTCTGAAAGTACATGAACTAAAATGATTGATTTGAAAGTACAATGACTAAAGCCAAATTTTTCTAAAAATACATGGATCAAAAATATATTTTACCCATGGTAATAGAAGTATTAAAATAGTAAAGTTTCAAACTTTCATGCTGGATTAAAATAGTAATGTAAAATATCAAACTTTCATGGTGCCCATCCACAGTCAGTCTTTTTAATTCTTTTGCTCTTTTGTATGTGTGTATGTTTTTTCTTTGAAAGAAAAAAATATTTGTTTTCAAAAAGCTTTCACATGGAGATGTGGACATTTGGACCAATATTTCATTGCCTGATAAAGATCTCATGTGGCTTGCAGGATCTCATCCTGTCTGTATGAATTAGAAAGAAAATAAGAATGACTTCAAAATTTAAAATTTTTGGTTGTTTGGTTAACAAGATACGAGAGAGGAAAAAATTTGACAGGTAATTTTGTTTTGGGAGGGATTATTTAATCCCTGCTACTCCTGATATATTTTTTTTAAATATGTTTTTAATTTTTATACTTTTGTTGAATTTTGTTTTCAGTCCACAAACTTTCATATGTGCAATTTAATCCTTGAATTTTATAAAAGAACTATTTTTAGTCCCTGGACTTATTCCTCTTTTATGCATGTTTTTTAACTTTAGTTTATAAGGAGGGACTAAAAATATGATTTTTATAAAGTTCAGAGACTAAATTGCACGATATGAAAGTTCAGGAACTAAAAACAAGATTCAACGAAAGTATAGGACTAAAAACATTTGTTTTTTTCTAACTTTATTTTTTTCTCTTTATTTTTTATTTAAACAAACAATTGGTTGAAGCTATGTAAGTATTGATAATATATATATATATATATATATATATATATATATATATATATATATATATATATTATAAAACACAGTTGTTGACTAGGACTGATAGTCCACGTGTCACATTCTGGTGACATTTTATATTTTTAAATAACATCATGAAAATCAAAATTCAAAATTATATTTTGAATATTTGATAACCTACATAATATATTAATATTTTAATTAAAGTAATTGTAAAAATTTACTGATATTGATTCATTCGATCTTTGTATTATTATTATTATTATTATTATTATTATTATTATTATTGGATGATATTACGAATTACGAAAAATATATACTATTGGATGATATCAAAACTTATTTTAGTTAATAAATTATTATTATTTTAAAAATAATAAATATAATTAAAATAATAAAATATTAAACTTTAAAAATATGTTATTTATCAAAATGATATTGATTATTAAATTTTAACAAATATAAATTTATGAGATATAAATGTCACACTATGCAGGGACGGATCTAGAGGGAGGCGGGCCCCCCCCCTCCGTCGGTATTTTTCATGTATATACATATATTTTTAAATTAGTTAGTGTAAAATTTTATAAAATTAATTATGTTTGTTGTTATTATAATACTAGTTAAGGTTAATTAGTGTAAAATTATGTAAAACTAGTTATATTTGTTGTTATTATTCTAATAGTTAAGATGATAACTAGTGTAAAATTATGTAAAACTAGTTGTGTGTTGGTTGTTATTATGGTAACGGTTAATATTATTATCATTTAAAATAAAAAATAATTTTAAATTTACTTGTAAAAATAGTAAATATTTTTTTAAAAATTATTATTTATTAAAATTTAAACAATTATAAAGGAAGAAAAAAAAATTCAGCCCCCCCTTTATTTGGTTTCTGGATCCGTCCCTGACGCTATGAAAAAAGACATGAATTCATAAAAAGAAAAAATTTGATGTAATTTTTTAAGAATTAAAATTGAAGTGTAAAATTTATTATATAAGCATAAATTTTTTTTTATATTAATATAATAAATTATAAAAAAATAAAGATTATTATTTTTTAGATTTAATTGTACCCACTACGAGTTAAAAATTGAATACAATGGATCAAATTTTTATAATGAGTTTAACATTTAAAATTAAGTCTAAAGTTAGAGTATAAAATTTAAAACACAGTTGTTGACTATGACTGGTAGTCCACGTATCATATTCTGGTGACATTTTATATTCTTAAATAATATCATGAGAATCAAAATTCAAAATTATATTTTGAATGTTTGATAACCTACATAATATATTAATATTTTAATTAAAGTAATTGTAAAAATTTATTGATATTGATTCATTCGATCTTTGTATTAATATTTTAACTTATTATTATCATTATTATTATTATTATTATTATTATTATTATTGGATGATATTACGAATTACGAAAATATATACTATTGGATGATATCAAAACTTATTTTATTATTATTTTAAAAATAATAAATATAAATATAATTAAAATAATAAAAATTGAAACTTTAAAAATATGTTATTTATCAAAATAATATTGATTATTAAAATTTAACAAATATAAATTTATGAGATACATACGTCATGCTATGAAAAAAGACATGAATTCATAAAAAGAAAAAATATGATGTAATTTTTTAAGAATTAAAATTGAAGTGTAAAATTTATTATATAAGCATAAACTTTTTTTATATTAATAGAATAAATTATAAAAAAATAAAGATTATTATTGTTTAGATTTAATTGTACCCACTACGAGTTAAAAATTGAATACAAGGGATCAAATTTTTATAATGAGATTAACATTTAAAAATAAGCCTAAAGTTAGAGTATAAAATTTAAATTAATTGTAATTAACTTAAGTCTTTTTTAATCTGAAATGCATGACATTAAAATATTTTAATAATAGTAATAAATATAAGTATAATAAAAAAATTATGTTTTAAAAATATTTTAATAAAGTAAATTAATTTAATGTTAATTTATGATAATGATATAATAATATAATATGATTGCAATTAATTTTATTTTATATAATTGATAGAATTGATATAATTAATCTTGATTGTAATTAATAATAATATAATTGATTGCAATTAAATAGTAATCAAAATTTTGTAAAAAAAATATTTTCTTAATATTACAATTATGTTTATATTTCATAACTGATAAATAAATATTGCTATTAATTGATTTATACAATTGAGTTAATATTATAACTATATCAAATATCAATATGATTATTATGATTAGTTTCCGTAATTAATTAATATGGTTATAAAAGCAGTGAGACTAGGAGTTGATGATGGTGGAATTTCTACGATGGGTCATGAGTTGATGATGGTGAATTTTCTGCGATGGATTATGGGATACTTGCAAAGACAATTATTGTAAATTTTAAGTAGCGTTCATGATAGGGCATGGTGGTGGTTTGATGGAGTTGCAGGTTTTTTTTTTTTTTATTATTATTATGTTTTCTCCGTTATTTTTCTTCTTTTTTTTATTCCTATTTCTCTCTTTTTTTTCCTTAAGCTTACCGTTTAGTCATTGGTTGTAAGTATTGACATTAACTCTATTGCAGACCTTTTGTGGCGTTCATGATAGAGCGATGATGATGGTTATTTGAAGTTGTAGTGTTTTTTTATTATATTTTCTCCTTTGTTTTTCTTCTCTCTCTTTTTATTCCTATTTCTACGATGGGTCATGAGTTGATGATGGTGAATTTTCTGCGATGGATTCTGGGATACTTACAAAGACAATTATTGTAAATTTTAAGTAGCGTTCATGATAGGGCATGGTGGTGGTTTGATGGAGTTGCAGGTTTTTTTTTTTATTATTATTATGTTTTCTCCGTTATTTTTCTTCTTCTTTTTATTCCTATTTCTCTCTTTTTTTTCCTTAAGCTTACCGTTTAGTCATTGGTTGTAAGATTGACATTAACTCTATTGCAGACCTTTTTGTGGCGTTCATGATAGAGCGATGATGATGGTTATTTGAAGTTGTAGTGTTTTTTTATTATATTTTCTCCTTTGTTTTTCTTCTCTCTCTTTTTATTCCTATTTCTACGATGGGTCATGAGTTGATGATGGTGAATTTTTTGCGATGGATTCTGGGATACTTGCAAAGACAATTATTGTAAATTTTAAGTAGCGTTCATGATAGGGCATGGTGGTGGTTTGATGGAGTTGCAGGTTTATTTTTATTTTTTTTTTATTATTATTATTATGTTTTCTCCGTTATTTTTCTTCTTCTTTTTTATTCCTATTTCTCTCTTTTTTTTCCTTAAGCTTACCGTTTAGTCATTGGTTGTAAGTATTGACATTAACTCTATTGCAGACCTTTTGTGGCGTTCATGATAGAGCGATGATGGTGGTTATTTGAAGTTGTAGTGTTTTTTTATTATATTTTCTCCTTTGTTTTTCTTCTCTCTCTTTTTATTCCTATTTTTTTTATTAGGCTTACCGTTTGGTCTTTGGTGGTAAGTGTTGACATTAACCCAATTGCAGACCCAATTCCATTTAGAATCTTATCCCACATGGCAACACCAATGTGTCCTACTTTTTTTTTTCCCTTATGTATAATTCTCCAATTCATTTTTATACAAATCGATTAATGAACAATTATTTGTATACAAATCAATTATGGACAATTATGACACACAAATACATAAATTTATTTTTACTTTATCTTTTGATTGATGAATCAAAATTTAAAATAGGCGATTAATTTAAAATGGACCTTTCATTTTGGCCTAAATATGAAGTGCTCGATTAATTTATTAACATATTAAATTAATTTTTTATTATCTTATTGTTTATTTAATTATTACACATGTTGTCAATTTCAAATAATTTAATGGCATTTTATTTGACAAAATTTAAAATAGATGATTAATTTAAAATTAACAATTAATTTGACCTAAATATGGAATCGTTATTTATTTTAATTGAATTTGAAAAAAAAAATCATTGAATTTTCTTATAAATATCATTTTAAATAAAAAAAATGATTTTTTTCTTCAAATTCAATCAAAATTAATGTCTATGTCCAATTATAATAACTATGGTAATTATAACCGTATCTATTCTTATTTGAATAAATTAAGTAATAGAACTATGCCTTAAAGATTAATTTAAAATGCACAATTATGAATATGATACACAAAATCAGAGAATTTATTATTATATTATTATATTAATTTCAATATAAATATATTTTTTCCTTTATAATTCTCACTCAAATTCATTAAAGACTTTTTTTATTTAAGTAAATTTGAATCTTTTACCTAATTAATTTAGATTCAATTAAATTATAACATTAAAATTAATTAATGTGTTTGTTTATTTTTTTCTCTATGCACATTAAATTTTAATTTTAAATTATTTTTATGTTTTCATAGTTTTATATTTTTCATTATTATAATAATTTTATCTATATTTCAAATTTAAATTTATTTTAAAATTGATTTAACTATTAGTTATATTTTAAATACTTTTTCAAATAAAATAGATAATTTCATCACCTAAGTATCTGAAAAAATTAAAATCAATTAAATGTGAATGGTAATAAATATAAAAGGGACAATAATACATACTTATTATTAAATTAATGTTATGTATCTTAAAGAAATAATGAAATGAAATATAAGTTGTCAAATAAATATTAACATACTATATATATTTATGTGGTTAATTGATTTGAATTTGTGACAATAGATGGATGTGATTCTCAATTGTCCTTTTTCACATGTATCTTTTAAAAAAATAAATAAGTATTTGGTAATTTATTAATATTATTTAATACATGAAAAGACAATAGTTTTTTAAATAAATTTTAATAAAATTATAATAAAAATGTTAAATTGTTGTTTATCAAAAAATATATTAACTTTTAATTTTTAATTTTTAAGTTTAATTATAATTTGTCTTTAAAATATTAGAAAATGTCTCTCCCAAACATAAAATATTACAATATCATATCAAAGTTAATACAAATGAATGTGATATATAACATTGCATTTATATGTAATCATTTAAATATGTGTTCTTAAATTTATATTTTTACGAGATGTTAAATTAATGAACTCCATAAAAAATATTTTAATAGAACAATATGTGAGTTCTTTTAGTTAAGATTAATTTTCCTATTATTTTCATCTTATTTTTGTTATATAGTTTTATTTGTCTATATATAGAAAAAAAATTACTTCAAGAAAGTGGCATTGTGAAATTTAAATTTCTAGTTGTATAATATTTTTTTAAATGAGTTTTATTATAAAATAAACACATATAATTATCTTCTATTATTTTTATTACTAAATAAGTTCCTTATTGCGGAAATTTGAATTAGTTTTAGATAATTTTTTAAACAATATAACAAATTAACAACATTATCAACATACTTTATACATACAAAAAAATAATTTCCTCCTCATATATAGAGAGAGAGAAAGTATGACTCCTATGAGAATACTTTATTATGTGAGAACATGATAACAACGGTTAAAAACCATCATATCAAGATTAAAAATAATAAACGGTTGAGAGTAAAATATTTAAAATTCAAATTAAAATCCAATGTAACAATCAAATCTCTAAAAGATTTATCAAACAAAAATCAAATCTATAAAAGATCTCAATGATCATTTTCTAAAATATCTCAATTAACCCATCACCATCACCACCATAACCACCGCTGCCACTGCCATGACCACTGCTGCAGCCACCACCATGATTGCCATTGCCGCCGCCACCACCACTGTCGGCGGTGGTGGTGGCGACAGCGACAACGACGACGAAGGTCATAATAGCAGAGGTGGTGGCAATCATGGTGGTGGTGATGATGGTGACTGCCACCACTGTCGCCGCCATGAGCGACGGTGGTGGCGGCAACAACAACGACGATGAAGGTCATAGTAGCAGAGGTGGTGACAGTCATGGTGGCGATGATTGTGATAATTGAGATATTTTTGGATGTGATAAGATTTGATTTTTTATTTAGTGAATCTTTTAAAGATTTGATGGTTATATTATATTTTAATTTGAATTTTAAATATTTTAATCTCAACCATTTATTATTTTTAATCTCAACCGTTTTAGAGATCTCATGTTCTCACACAAGAAAGAAAGTGTTTTTACAGGAGTCCGTACACTATATATGGGAGCTGCTAATATCCACCCTAGTTGGTGTGCAATATTCAACACAAAAAATTTTGGACTTAAAAATCCATTAGTTCTTCTATTTTTCAAAATTTAATTAAAGGATATTATTGTACTTTATCATTTAATTTTAAAAAATAAAAAATATTTTCTCTCTCTCCCCCCCCCCCCTTTTTCCACGATTTTCTCCACTATTTTAGCTTAACTACCTTTTTCTTTTTATTTTTCGTATTAATACATTTTTTCATGTATGTTTCCATTTTGTAATATCTTCAAACCTTCTCTAATACCTGATTCTCAAATGCCTAATATTCCATAGCTATAGTGAATAATATTCCATAGCTATGGTAAATATTAGGAATATAAATGCGACAAAGGCATTAATACATGAATGAGATGTAGAAGACAATTACAAAAGAATTTTTCGACGAAATAAGTTGTAACTGATAGATGAGAGAAGAGAGAGAAAATCGTGGAAAAAAAAGAGAGGAGAGAGAAAAAATATTTTTTATTTTTTAAATTAAATGATAAAATACAATAATATCTTTTAATTAAATTTTGAGAAACAAAAGAACTAATGAATTTTTAAGTCTAAATTTTTTGATGTTAAATGCTAATGCACACCAACTAGGGTGGATATTAGCAGCCCCTCTCTCTCTATATATATATAGGATCAAATTATACCAAATCTCAATAATTAATTTTATTATAACCCAACACTTAAGATAAAACCACTAAACTCACTCACGTGACCTACCTTCACTCCAATCTGATCTGTCTAATATCAATTCTCTATACGCTGCCAGTCCACCTCCTCAACAACTGCAACCTCATTATCTGATTCTCTATCTTCTAATCTGATTCTAATCTCAATTATATAGGTTCGATTGTTCATGAATTTGTCCACTGTTAATTGGAAGTTAGTCCGCCTATATTATAGCAGAATTTTAAATAATTGATCGTAGAAAGCTTTTTTGGAAAGGAAAATTATTCTTTGACATATTTGTAGCATCAAATTTAATAATCAAGACCGTGCAATGCATTTTGCAGCCTGTGTACTTCATTATTTCAGCTTTATGATTTCACATACAGTACCATATTAATATAGACCTTGACATGATTTTAGACGCAGGCTATAATGGGACCTTATAATGTCTTCTACCGTGGGAAATTAATATGTACCGTTGGATTTTGAGATCAACGTGGGACTATCGTACAACCATCCACACTAGATTTTTTTTTTTTTAAAAAGGGATTTTTTTTTTCTGTTTAAGTTTTTTTTTTTTTTTAAATGACCATTCTTCTCCATTGTTGCTTATTGATGTGAGACTACCATACAACTGTTTACACTAGATTTTTTTTTAAAAAAAAAAGGATCATTCTTCTTCTGTTTAAAGTTTTTAGTGATTTTTAACTACCACAAATTTTTTGGCAAACTAAAATTGTCAGAAATGTTAAAAAATAAAATAAAAAATCAAAATCTCGAACACTAGATTTTCTGAAATCACAAAAAATGTTACAAAAATAAACATTTATGACCACCAAAAAATTTGCAGCGGTTAAAAGTCATTAGAAACTTAATTAGGAAATTTTCACACACACAGTTTATGTCATCACTTAACAGTTGAAATTAATGTTAGAGACTAAAAATAGAACAAAACAATTTATGATGGACTAAAAATAGAATAGAACAGAACAATTTATGAGGGACTAAAAATAATAAAAAAAATTATGAGGGACTAAAAATAAAAATCAAGATAAAATGACGGACAAAAAAATGGGAAGAGAGGCAGAAACAAAGCAACAACGGAGAAGAATGGTCGTTTTTTAAAAATAAAAAAAAAACTTAAACAGAAAAAAAAAATCCATTTTTAAAAAAAAAAATCTAGTGTGGACGGTTGTACGGTAGTCCCACATTAATCTCAAAATCCAACTGTGCATATTAGTTTCCCAGGGGGAGAACATTATAAGATCCCCATTATAGTCTGCGCCCATGATTTTATTATAACTGAATTTTAATTTCACCATACAGAGTTAATGTTTATGACTAAAAGCTATTTCCTTAGGTTGAGGATCTCAAGGCGAGGGGGTATACTAATGGTAGTGGTACACATCATCAACAAGATTCCTCACTCCCCCTAATTCCTAAATTTTTATAGAATTAAGATTATAATCAAATTGAAATTAGAAAGCCGAAAAACAGCAAATGGGGATCAAATAGGAAGTAGGTGGAAAACAAGATAGGAACCTATACAATTGAGATCATAATCAAATTGAAAAATAGAGAACTGGGGAACAAGGCTATAGCATATAAGGACAGAGTTGGAAAAGAGAAAGGTAGAACGAGGTCACAATGTATAGAATTGATATTGAGATTAGAATGGAATCGGAAAAGAGAATTGGGGAACGAAGTTGAAGTTGGAAAAAAAAAGGGGGGGTGGACTAGCAGCATATAGAAAATTAACAGTAGATAGATCAAATTGGAGTGAAAGTAGGTGACGTGAGTGAGTTTAGTGATTTTATCATGTGCATTCTAGGGTGGGAAAGTTTAACAAGTCTCCCACCATGGGAAACAAACCTGATCCGTAGGATTAGAATCTTTTTCAAGATGAGAATAACATTATCATAGACATACATGCACTGGATTAAAACCCACCAAAATATATATTTAATTTAGTATTGCTATTCGCACCACCAAAATTGCTATTCACATTCCCACGTATTTAATTTTATTACTGTAGCAATATATATATATATATATATATATATATATATATATATTTTAATTTAATGGGTTATTTTTTTTATTTTAAAGCAGTGAAATTACGTCCAAGCCCTTGGTAATTTACTGTAGCAAAAAATATATATTTAATTTAATGGGTTACTATTTTTATTTTAAAGCAGCAAAATTACGTCCAAGCCCTAGTAGTGTTCTGAATTATTTTTATTTCCAAAAATATCCTTTCCACGGAATCATGATTCCATGGCAAAATACACTACGGAATCATGATTCCGTTGTGTATTTTATCAACGAAAAGACTATTCCGTTTCATATTTTGTCCACGGAATCATGATTCCATTTCATTTTTTTTTTGCATCCCTAGATACACAATGGAATCTTGATTCCGTTGTACATTTTATACAATAGAATCATGATTACGTGGAAATGGTATGTTTGGTAAAAAAAAAATTAAGCACATGTGCTTAATTAGCATTGCTATTCGCACCTCCAAAATTTCTATTCACATTCCCATGTGCTTAATTTTTTTTTACCAAACATACCATTTCCACGTAATCATGATTCTATTCTATAAAATGTACAATGGAATCAAGATTCCATTGTGTATCTAGGGATGCAAAAAAAAAATGAAATGGAATCATGATTCCGTGGACAAAATACGAAACAGAATAGTCTTTTCGTTGATAAAATACACAACGGAATCATGATTCCGTAGTGTATTTTGCCATGGAATCACGATTCCATGGAAAGGATATTTTTGGAAATAAAAATAATTCAGAGCACTACTAGGGCTTGGACGTAATTTTGCTGCTTTAAAATAAAAATAGTAACCCATTAAATTAAATATATATTTTTTGCTACAGTAAATTACCAAGGGCTTGGACGTAATTTCACTGCTTTAAAATAAAAAAAATAACCCATTAAATTAAAATATATATATATATATATATATATATTGCTACAGTAATAAAATTAAATACGTGGGGATGTGAATAGCAATTTTGGTGGTGCGAATAGCAATACTAAATTAAATATATATTTTAGTGGGTTTTAATCCAGTGCATGTATGTCTATGATAATGTTATTCTCATCTTGAAAAAGATTCTAATCCTACGGATCAGGTTTGTTTCCCATGGTGGGAGACTTGTTAAACTTTTCCACCCTAGAATGCACCGATTTTATCATGACCATTGGATTATAATAAAATGAATGGATGAGATTTGGTGTAACTTTTTTAAAGTTAAATTGGTATATATATATATATATATATATATATATATATATATATATATATATATATATATATATATATATATATAACTTTAAATGATAAGATGTAAAATTGTACTCGCTGTAATTATCTTTATAACGATATGGGATTCACATTCATGCATTGACTTTTTTGATGCCTTTTTTTTATATATATTCTTTGAACTTTGAAGGGTAAAAGGAAAATGAAAGTTAAAAAACAAATTCATTAATAAAGTTTGGTACAGACAACAAATAGTTGAATTTTTTTTTAAATGTATTAATTATGGTTTGACTCTTAACTCCATATATTAAAAAGACTTTATTATTAAAAGAGGTAAAACATGATTTGGTAATCTCTATATTTTAAAGGAAAATCTTCAATTATTTTTTTTTAGATTCAAAATAATTTGTCATCAAGAATTTTATGAGAGAATTTAAAAATAAATATTTTTAAATGATTTATTTTCTCAAACATACACTTATTCAACAATATTTTTTTAAGAGAGAGAAAAGATAATTTTGAAGAATACAATTTTTGTAAACCTTTTTATTGTCTCTCATTTCTTCCTTCTAATTAAATTTGGAAGAAAATAAAGACGGATTAACATTCATTGTAGTGTTGTGGTGAGTATTTCTATCTATCATGTGAGCGACTCAATTTGATCCCCGACAATAACAACAAAAACTTGATATGAACATGTCTAGTATATCGAATGTACAAATAATAAAAGTCAAAAACATATTATGATCGTCGCAAGTATACTGATCATATAAGTAAAAAAAACATAAGAAAGAGTTATCATATTCATGATTGTCTTTCCTTATAATTTTTTTTTTTTTGCTTTATCCCATCCTTTTGGGTCCTTGTAGCTAAGAAATCACTCTTCTTATACTCAAATGTTGTCTTATTCTCTTATTTATGTTTTTTTACATTGAAAAATCCAAATAATTAAGTAAAATCATCCAATTTTTAATAAAAATCTCAACAACACGAATCCGATAAATTACCATGTAAAATATCTCTATATTATGAACGGTAAATTTATCAATAATGTAAAATAGAAAGAAAGAAAGAAAAAAAGGATAAGAATTCATTTCACAAAGGATGAGGTTTGGGTATACACTATTTTAGACTTATTATCTACATTTTTTTTACGTTTTTTTCCCATAAATTTGATCAAATATTTATTCTTTTCAAGTATAAGTATTTTTTAATGAAATTAAGTAAATACAAAACATTTTTTATTTTATCATACGATAATTAATCTCGCTATACTTTATTACCTCCAGTTTCTTTAACTACTTTTATGATACATATCTTTTTTTTTTTTTTTGGTCCGAGATACCAAACAAAGTCTTACGGTCACGCACTTTATTTCATATTTTGAAATTGGGTGGAAGGACAGCGTTTAGTGTAAGAAAGCAGGGATTGCTGACCATACCTTTAACAGAAACGTGTACGGCTGAGATTCTCCCAGAAAGCGCAATTCTATTGGTTGGTGTCACATCACACACAATACTTTTTCATTGGTACACGTCTCCAAGTCGGCAGTCTGCAACCTCTATTATTATGTCTTTCTCATAATATTATACTTTATTATTACACCCTAATAATATTAATATTTAGACAACCATGACGACTGCTTTAGAAATATCAATTAAAATTAAAAAGCCTCTAGATCCATTTTAACGAATATTTTTAATTTTAAGTATATATATAATACTTTTATTAAAAAGTATTATTAAAATTGTATTAAAATTATGAGAAAATGTGTTTCAAACACTTTAATATTGTTAAATACTTAGTTTAATATTTTAAGTAGATATATTATCTTTTTTTTTATAGAAAAATAACATTTAATAATATTAATGTATATTTAATGTTTTTAAGAAAAAATATTAATTAATATCATAAAGATATTCGTTAATAAGATCTCGTACTATTTTAATCACTGCGTGTGCATAGTGCATAGTGCATACATGATATAATAAAATTAAAAATTTGAATCACAATAGCATGTCGTACGTGTGTTTCCATATTTTATTTTTTAAAGCAAAAAAATATAATTTAAAGATTGAAAATAAATTTATATTATTATTTATAAATAACTAAATAAAATTATATAAAATAAATAAATATGTCATAAATTATAAACTTATTAAAATTTTAATAAATAATATTTACATGATAAAAAGTTAATCTCTATTTCATAAAGACAAAACCTTACTTTGGATAAAATATGAAATAGACAGTTAGACACTAAACAAGTTAGATTATTTTTTGGGAAAAAAAAAAAGAAGAAGCATTTCTTGAAAGAAAAAAAAAACAAAAATTATCACAGAGAACATAGATTAATTGGTATAAAGTTGAAGTTATTCCAACTTAATCAAAAGTATAAAATTATAGTCCTCAACCCTAGTATGCTAATGTATTAAATACTCAGAAAAATAGTTTTATTGTCTATAATAGTCCTTAACAACAAGAGATTAGTTGTTTTAAGTGTTCATTAACTATTTTTGGAGAAAAAAAGGTACATAAACATGTTAGTTCAAATTTTGATATTGTTCGAGTTGAGTTTAATTTTGATGTTGTTTAAGTTAAACTTGACTCGAATTGTTTAAATTTGGTTTTTTAATTTGAGTATTGAATTTTTAATTTTTAAATTTGAGTTTTTAGTTTGATCCAAGTTGTTAATCCCATATTTTCTTTTAAATTATCATTTATATATATATATATATATATATATATATATATATATATATTTTTTAATTTTTTATTTGTTATTATTTACAATTTTTTAGAAAGTTTAAAACCCAACCAATTTGTCAATTGATTGAGTTAGTTTCGAATTTGATTAAAAAATATTCAAACCCAACTAAACTCGAACCAAAATATTATGATTGGGTTGAGTATCTTGTTTAGCCAAATCCAACTCGATTTATGAGTAGAATAACAAGTATCTTATAAAAGAAATAAAAGAAAATGTAGCTGTGTTGTGTTGTGTTGTGTTGAATTAGCGAAAACGAAAAGGGATTGTTAGTGTGAACAGAGAATTGGACACTTGGCGCATCCACCACGCCCTTAGAAACCGAGGAAGGAGGAACGCAGCCAGCCAACTATCAACTCTCATCAGACTCCAAAATCATACCAAATCAGGAATACCTAAGTAACATAAAATAAATACCAAACCTAAGGTAAATGCTTCCACATCCTCTCTCTTCAGATTTCTCCTCCAACCCCTTCTTTCTTTTCTTCTTCAATTCTTATCCTGCTTTATTCTCCCAGTTAGTTATTTCCGTCTTTTATTTTATTTTTTATATATATTTTCCCCTTAAAAACAAACACGTACGCAGAATATCATCTTACCATCGTTACTTGGTAGTTTACTAGGGTTGAAGTTCAAACTATTTCAATTAGGATCTCAACTCATGTTATTATTAGGACTGTTACATATTAATACTATCAAAGTTGAAATTAATTTTTACATGTTCAACCACTGTAGATAAAATAGGTTATCAAAACAAAATGTAAGTTTAAGACACAATCCAACTGTACCACGCTCACATCAGATTGAACACTTTTTTTTTTTTTTTTTTTTTTTTAAACTTTGATTATTCTTACAAGCTCAGCATAGCTTAGTTAATAGTTATACTCTTTGTTCTTTTTCTTTAGGTTTTAATTTGGATGTTAATAGTTTGTACTTTGTAGCTCAATCTATGATTTTCTGAATTTCTTGGTAGAAAATTAAAAATCAGATTAGTGTTAGTTTTGGTGCGGAGGAGTGGAGGAATTGAGATTTGGATTTGGATCAGGTTAAGATTGCGTTTGCTTGCTCAGATTTCCGGCATGAATTTCAAGAGCTTCGGAAATGATGTTGCCGGCGGCGGTGACGGCGGCGGAGGGAGGCCGGCGGGGAACTTCTCCCTGGCGCGGCAGCCGTCGGTGTACTCGCTGACGTTTGACGAGTTCATGAACAGCATGGGAGGTTCCGGGAAGGACTTTGGCTCCATGAACATGGACGAGTTGCTGAAGAATATTTGGACCGCGGAGGAGGTTCAGACAATGGCGTCGGCGGGCGTCGCCGCCGATGACGGCGGCGCCGGCGTCAGCCATTTGCAGCGGCAGGGGTCGCTGACGCTGCCGCGGACCCTTAGCCAGAAGACCGTGGATGAGGTTTGGAAGGACATTGCGAAGGACTACGGTGGGCCCAACTTGGCCCAGACTCCAAGACAGCCCACGCTGGGAGAGATGACGTTGGAGGAGTTCTTGGTCAGAGCTGGTGTGGTTAGAGAAGATGCGAAGCCAAACGACGGCGTTTTTGTAGATCTGTCTCGGGCTGGGAATAATACTGGTTTGGGACTGGGGTTTCAGCAGATGAACAAGGTTGGTGCTGCTACCGGTTTGATGGGTAACCGGTTGAACAATGATCCACTGGTGGGTCTTCAGTCTTCTGCTAACCTGCCTTTGAATGTTAATGGAGTGAGATCATCGAATCAGCAGCCACAGATGCAGAGTCCGCAACAGCAGCAGCAGCAGCAGATATTTCCTAAGCAGAGTGCTATGTCTTATGCAGCTGCTCAGATGCCTCAGGGAATGGTGAGGGGTGGGATTGTGGGGCTTGGTGGTGATCAAGGTGGAGGGATTGGTATGGTTGGTTTGGCTCCTGGGTCTGTTCATGTTGCAACTGGCTCTCCTGCTGCTAACCAGCTGTCTGGTGATAAGATGGGGAAGAGCAATGGGGATACCTCGTCCGTGTCGCCAGTTCCTTATGTCTTTAACAGCGGTCTGCGAGGGAGGAAGAGCGGGGGACAAGTGGAGAAGGTGATTGAGAGGAGGCAGAGAAGAATGATAAAGAATAGAGAGTCAGCTGCCAGGTCGCGGGCTCGCAAACAGGTGAATTTTTCTTCTATTATCCTAAATTAATTTAGCAATCATTTTTTTCTTGCATTTGCTTATTCAAATTATCACTTACTTGGATGGAAGAATACATATTTAATTTCTTTAGTTAGAACATATGAACATCAAGTGATGCAATTGCTTTTATCTTGTATATAGGCATGTCTGAGTAAACAATTTAATTAAAAGCTTGTCATAAGGGCTTAATTCAATTAGCTTATTTTTATGAAGCATATTAAAAGAGCTTTAGGATAGCCATATGCTACTTTCACAGGCAATCAAACACCTTTAATTTTCGGTTTAAATGCTTAATGAATGATAAGATGAGCCTAAATAGGCTCGATAGAAGCTCTTCCAAATACTTCCTTAGGGCCTGTTAGTCTCCTTTTACCAAAGTGAATGGAAACTTGTGTTTGTTTGTAACTCATCTTTGGTCTTGCAACCTCCATCTACTAGCCACAGATAATCGAATGCCTGCCATTGCAGACCATAGGTTTTACTTCCAGTAACACTGTAACAGAAAGGAGAGAGGAGTTGCTCTAACCTTTTCTTATGAAAATATACCACGTAATTTTATATTAATAGGATTTAGTGATATACAATCATTTCAAAAATAAAAAAAAAGATATGATGGCGATTTGCGTCATGTTATTGCTTTACTAATAGTAATACTGCTCGGCCATTGACGATCTGCTTTTATCCTCTGTGAACATGCTGTATACCATGAAAGATTATGCAGCAGAATGGTAATATGATAGCGATCTGACCTGATGAAAGGTGAAAGATTTTGAGAAGTTACAGTCATGAGAAGTTGTAAAGATCCAGGTTATTACAAGGTAATTGAACAGCTGATTGGGGAACATCACTATCAGTTGGAT
The DNA here is from genome assembly GCA_026413185.1 of Pueraria montana var. lobata. Classification (NCBI taxonomy): domain Eukaryota; kingdom Viridiplantae; phylum Streptophyta; class Magnoliopsida; order Fabales; family Fabaceae; genus Pueraria; species Pueraria montana. Next base: position 6,767,448 of record CM048652.1, read on the forward strand.
CATCATAAAATCCACAGAAGCATATAATAAGTAAATATGTATTACCTACCTTGTAAATGGATTTTAGTGGGGACATAACGTGGGAAGGATGTGCAGGTGGAATTTCTGTAAAATGTATTTAGTTATCCGCTGTAAGTTCAGTCTCACATTTTTATTTTCATTTATTTCAGGCTTATACCATGGAATTGGAAGCAGAAGTTGCAAAGTTAAAAGAGGAGAACCAAGAACTTCAGAAAAAACAGGTAATGTTGGCTATTGCCACATGTCACATACAGATGCAGGCATGCACATGTACATGAATTTATGGCTTAAGTTCACTCGCATTAAAATTTTCCCTAATCGATATTTATTCGGGTACTGCAGGCAGAAATCATGGAAATTCAGAAAAATCAAGTAAGTTGGGCTTTTGGTTTTGTTCTTCTTATTCAGCATTCTTTTTGCTCCTTTTTATTTTTCATCGGTCATTGCAAAGTATTTGCATTCAGCTTAATTATATACAAGTCACTACTTTTCCTAGGTTCAATACGCCCCATTTCATGACTAAATTGGTTAAGTTTATCATGAATCATGGTTTAGTTTTCTACACATAATTTCATGCTATTTTGTCAATCCTTGACTAAGACATTTTTGCCCACAAAAATTATACTCCAATCAATGGAGGATTTGACAAAGGTCATTCTGAAGACATTATTTGGTCACAAGCTATATGTCAATCAGCCCAAGTTGGTGTGCTTGTCATGTTCAACATGTGACGAATGAGGTGGTTGGTTTGGTGCAAAACAGTGATATGATATATATGATATATACCTGCTTTGAACTACCACCTAGTTTAGGTTCTTCCGTTAATTATGTCATGCCATCAATTATTAAAATAAGTGTTTCAATTCACTTTTGTTTGATTAAATATCTATCAATGTATTCTCTGTATGCATGACATTTGTAGTGCTTTTCTCAATTTATGAGCCTTTGTCTCTCCAGACATGTTTTTTCTTCTGTCTTGTACTTCCTTGATGGTTGTTGAATTGATTTGATGATTATTTTATGTAAAGCTAGAAAGAAATATGTTTTCATGTAAATGAACTGAAAACCCTGTTCAACAAGTAATTGTCTATCTTACATTAGTATCACATGAAATGCTACAGAGAGAAAGAGACAACAGTAATCCGGAAAATTGAAGTCTAAGATTTCCCTTATAAATAAATGCCAATTTTGAGTGGTTCATGTACTTGTGTTTTATATTCCTTGTTGGATATCTATATCCAACTATCACATAATTCTGATTTTTCATCATATTAGCCTGTTAGGCCTCAAATTTGGATTTCTTTTGATGAGTACATTAAGAGTGATTATGAACAAGCATGTCATATTGGGAAATTCTTTTTTGATGAATCTTTTCTTATCTGCTTCGTTGTGTTAATATATGTATGGACTATTTGTGCTCGGTCCAAATCATATGAAGCTGAAACATTGGATTTTCAAACTCAAATCCACTAATTCCATTTCAATGCACTAGATATATGTAAGGAGGATTTTGCATGAAATTTTCTGTTAATAAATATTGTTCTGTACTTGTGTTGCTTCCTTACATACAAACCTGTAATGCATTAGATTGTATCTCTGTCTTCCTGTAAAAAAATGTTATACTTGAAAACAGTTGTTACTGTAATATGCTATAGGACTTATTCAAAGTATATCATGTAAGGGGTTACAAATTGATGCAACCTTAGTACTGAAGTTCCTGGCATTTGGTAATATTGCAGGTTAAGGAAATGATGAATTTGCAACAAGAAGTCAAGAGAAGACGCCTAAGACGAACACAAACTGGTCCGTGGTAGAGTGAACATTGGACTATGATTGCAGCGTTAAAATATATGTACATAATTATAAAAACGTATTCTGTTGTAGATTGAGGCTGTAGTAGTTTTTAGATTAGCACTTGAAAACTTTCACGTCTTACTTCTCTTTTGAACACATGTTAGGGAGGGTATCATAGTACCATGAGAATATGTTTCAGCACACGTCCAATTTCTTGCCACCATTGGTTAGACAATCTTCTTTTGCAGTATAGCACTTTCACTGAATTTGATTCGGTGAGATCGTGTGTCCAATATATGCACTTCATTAACAATTTAGACCAGTGACTTACGAGTTACGAGACCTCCCATTTTATCATTTCCATCTATACGTGAATGAAGAGTCAGATACCTTTTCAATTCTCTAGGAGAGCGTATCTTACATGTTCTCTAGGTGGATGAAATATGATTAAGTAAACCAAACTAGTGCGTGTTTGCTTCAGCTTTAGGGATCCAGAGCAAAATCACGTTAAAATAATTATTAGCTACTTCTTGGATCTATGCTCAGTGATCACCGTGTTACCTAACACACGGTTAGTGTCCTCGAGATAGATTTACGAACATGTAATGTGTGGCAGTAACCCAACAAGTCAATAAATAAAAAAAATAACCTTTGAAATTATTATCTCGAATTTATAAAAAAATGAAATAGATATAATTTTAATCTCTAAAGTCAAGGATTTATCAGTTTTAACCTCTAGCATCAAAGACTTGTCATTTTATTCCTAACTATAATAACTATTAGTCAGCTTGGTCCTTTACTTTATATGCACCAATTAATTTAACCCCTAACTTTATTAAGTATTCCTCAATTTAATCCCTATTATCAGGAATCAAATCAGACTAATGATTATCAAATTTAAAAACTAAATTGCCAAATTTTGTGAAGTAAAGAATCATTTTTTTTGAAAGGCAAGTAAAGAATCAAATTAACTCGCTAATTTTAAGAAATTAATTAACTACAGATATTAGAGACTAAATAAATATACATTTTTTTTTATAATATTAGAGACTTGTAATTTCAAGTACTATTGAGTTTTGACATTGCTCGTGACAAAACCAAGATAAATGTACGGTTAGGTTAGTCTGATTTTGCAGTCAAAAAAGGTTAGTCTGATTTTTCATTGAGTTCCACTAAGATGCACATTACATCCCAGCATAGTTGTACGAGTAGACTCGATGATTAGGTTGATTTGTTGAACCTTCAAAAAGTACAACAAAGCTTAACGACTGAATTGAATTATATAGCAGGCTAGCACTCCACCGGAAATCACCCTGCGCTATAAACTACAATCAAAATCAAGTTATGAGCTCCTAAGACAATAAATCAAAAGTAAAATCCTATGTATTACAGTAACATTCAACACAACCTACCTACTAGTTGTAATAATGCCCTTTATTCTTAAAAATTCCGCTGACAGGAAAACACCTCGTATTTGCTGAGGTAATCTCGGATTCAGAATGGAAAGAATCAAGTATAACCAATAAAAGAAAATAATACAAGTCTACAACCACTATGCAGGATAACTCAGTAAAGTACAACTCTTAAAAATTCCACCCACGATGTCTGCTCCTATACTGGCACCCAACTAGCTGCATTTGCCAGAAATTAAATCATAATAACAAAGACTCCAACAGCTGAAATGACCCCTTCAAAATCTATCATAGTATCCCAGCCAGTTTTTTGGTTGTAGAGTCAAGAACAATGATGTCGCATGGTTGGCTCAACGCATATTACAGAGGTACAATGTCATTATCCTTGCAATACCATATTCCATAGCATCCATTTGTCACCTCCAGAGCTGAACATTACTACTTGGGACAATTTGGAGGGGTGTCTTCACATGAGATCAATATTGTGATCCTTCCCTCCGAAAGATCCAGACAGGAACCTACCACTATTAGGGACAGCTGGAATTAAGTTTCATGTCTTTCCAGGAGATCATCTTCCTGCGATCCCTTCCTCTAAAAGATCTACCCAGGAATCTACCAGTAACAGGCTTGCATAAGCCAACATCAACCACGGAAGTACAATTTGTCTTTTCAGATGATGGGGATGCCTCATCCAAATAATAGTCGAACAACATAGCAAGACAACTCACTTGATGAGCCAATACATAATTTTGTTGATTGAGAGGTAGCATCTTTAGTATGTATAGATTGACCTACAATTTAGAAAGGGAAGCACAAATAGGGACCATGAGTAGGAGAGAAAAATCAAGTAAATAGGTAACACTTGCATGATGCAGAGATGGGTCACAATTTTCTATCAAGAACATATAGTGACCTGTGGTTCTAAGAAGCTAAATTATTGCTATGTATTACCATCCCATTTCCCATTCCTTGAAGAATCATATCCACAAGATACAGTCTGATAATTTTACTGCAGTAACATCTTGAGTGATCAGTTACTCACCTCTGCTTCCATTGCACGAAGTTCATTGTACCACTCCAATCCTGTCTCATCATGGTTTTCCCCAGAAGATAAACAGCTAATACTCAATGCAAAAAGAGGAGGCCTTAGAGGATATTCCATACTGATCTTGATCTGTCAAAAAGTAAAAGTCTAAATAAAAATGGCAATAGATTGCTGAATTCAACTGAGTAGATAAAGGAGAGGCTTTTATTTACCTTGGCTTCTAAATTCAAATTTCTCTCATCTGCACTGGTTTTTCTGCAAAGAACTAAGCGAAATTCCTTGAGCCCATAATTCATCCATGAAACAGACTTTCTGGCATGGTAATTGGATAATATATTTTCATGTTCTTGTTCAATCTGTGCCGGCTCATCAAGATCACTTCCAGTATCCAGCAAGAAATCAGAACTATCATCAATCTTTTTGAAACTGTGTGACCTGATTTTATTGAGTGGAGGAACGATACTTTTTGAAATTAAGTTCAGTTGTGTGGAAAGGTCAAGCTTAGACAAGTTGGGAAGCAACGTTGGAAGCTCCCCATCTTCTGTTATACTCTCTGGTTCTGCTTTTGTGGTACCAGATCGTTCGATTACATCAGCATCCATTGGTTCCTGAATATGCTCCTCTTTATCTATGACAGCAGGAGATGAGGACTCTCTAGGTACAGGTGGAAGTTTTACAGGTGACCAACTGTCCAAATTGCACAAAGGAGTGTGTAAAGCCCAAGGAACACTTTTGCAGGGCAAACGAGGCCACTCAAGCTTTGTGAGAGATTCTAGCTCTTCCCTGTAAGCCAGTGAAAGAATTCAACAAATTTGAACTGAAGTGCGCCCAACCACATTGGTAAGCAAGATTGCCAGAGATTCTCGAAAATAGAATGGAATTTTACTAAATTCAGGATATGTACAACCAGAATTCACAATGGGGAGGCAAACAAAGAAACAATACTAAGATGCAATAACACAACCAAAGCAAGGCCCAATAGCAAATTTTCAGTTGATCAAATTATGGTATTTATCTTTGAATATTTGAATATCAAGTTCACATTCTAAAACTGCAAACATACTAAAACAGTGACTCACAGAAGGGCCAATTGAGCTTTTCTTCTTGCACGAATTCTCTGCAGAACTATCGGTACTCGGTTCTGCTGGCGATATAGTGAAAGACCAGATATAACATTTTCATTCTTGGCTGCTCCACTGTTGTCAGTAAGAAGCAAGGGAGACACCTCAGGCAAGAAATCAATCCCTGCCAGGTGCTGAGCCCATTTGTATGGACGTGAAGTTCTTTGAGTATTGAATGTTATAGCATCTTGAACAAAGAGTTTGGCTGACTGCAACACCATTCAAATAGAAAAAAATGGCATATAAATAATAAATTAGAGAATAGACAAAAGATGTGGAGAGAAAAAAGAACATGCCAATAACTGTGTAAAGAAGACACCAAAACCTGGTGAGGAAGCTCAAGTCCCGTATCATTAGGGAATAAATTGCATAAGATGTCATTCTCTGGACCATCATTAGATCCTTCTATTCCAACACATACAACATTCAACTTCACCAAGTACTCAAACCGTAGAGAAATGAGTTTTGCAGATTTAGGACCAGAAGCCTCGTCTTCATACACATGGATAATGATTTTTAGTGGGTGAACTTGAAATATTCCCCCCTGGTCAAGGCTCTCCTTGGCTTGAACTCTCCTTGGCCTTTTTCTCCGTCTCTGACCGTCTTCTTCATCATCAGGAGCATCATCTTCCAATTTGGAACTCTCCACGGTAGTGGAAATGTCTGAGTAATAACACATCATAGTGAATCCTTAAGTTTTCCATTTTGGTATGGTGAAAATAACAGAAATTAATTTGAACTTGGTATAGAAATTCCAAAGCCATGTCAGGCACATGCCAAAGAAACATGAACTGAAGACCATTAATAAACATGACATATGGAAGTACTTCAAAACTGGAAATAAACTTCCTTTACTTTTATCCCGTTGTTACTTGTTAGTATTAAAACAAACAATAATTTTCAAAATCTATCGATGTCATGAACAATACAATTGATGTGAAGTGCTGGTTTAAATTACCAGTGCCCTTGTGAGCTTGTTGACGAGCAAAAGCTTGGGCATCCTTCAGGCTTCCTATAATCTCCAGATCAATGGGTTCTCCAAAGGCCTCCTTTTGAGCCAACAGCTGTGAGTAAATCACATAAAGAGCTGGAGGAAGCAGCTCTGCTGAATGATGCTGCTTTAATCTCTTTGTATGATGAAGCCCTAGCTGGTTTTGTACAGGCAAGGAGGCTTTCTTAAGAGACTTGAGATGTGAAGGGAGACTTGTCAGGAACTTCTTTCGCTTTGCAATAGTCTCCAAAAGGATTTTCTTTTGTTGTTCCAATTTCTCATGAAGTTTGCAGAGTTCTTTGCGCTGATACAAAATTGCAAATAATAATTGTAAGCATATCTTGTGCTATTTGCAAGAAAATTCAAAGAAGGCATGTTATTAAAGCAATAATAATAGATAAATGAGCTGTGAAAGAATTTTTCAATTCTAACCCTATGTTTAGATAAGTGAAAATAGAGAAGAAAATGGAGATGAAGGCGATAGGATACAAATACCAAATTTTCATTGTTTACTTGAGAGGAAAAAAAAGGAAGGACATAAGTTTAAATGTGGTGCTATATATAAAAACAATTCGCACCTAAGTTGCGGTGAAATTGGGAGGAAGCCTGATTTTTATTTGCTTTTTTTGTTTAGTTTTTTAAAAATTAAATATTTTTTTATAACATAAAAATATAAATAATTTTATGCTAAGAAAAAATAATATAGTAAAAAGATAAAAAAAAAATTAATTATTAAAAAAGATTTATATTTAATTAATTTATTTATTTCCACTTACTCTTCCACTCATCCAAACAAGCAGAGAGAAATTTCTCTAGCACTTTCCTCTTATTTCTATTCATCCAACCAGTGTACCTTTTTCACTCTATTTCTTTTATCCTTCTATCATTCCTATTTCTTTCTGATTTATTTGTTTCATCTCTATTTCATTTTTAGGATGTGTTTGGAAGAACTTGTTTACAGCTTATTTAGCTTATCTTATGACATGAGATGCTTATTTAAAAGATTCACAAAATTGATATGATGACACTCATTTAACAGGTAAGCACAGCATACATGGTTCCAAATAGAATGAGAATCAAATCCATACATGTCTCAAAAAACATAGAGATGCAGCAACAAAAGCCTCCCTTGTGTTTATCCTACAATCCTTTTTCACTATAAGAGCATTAACTTCCAGCCTAGGTTTTAAAAACCGGTCTGCAACGACGATTTCAGACACAACTTCAAGGTTTTGGGGGTCTCTGAGGCATCATTTGTCCGCAACTTCCCACAATATCAAGGATTGCAATGAAACCTCAACCACAATTTAAAACCTTGCTTCTAGCTTATCAATGCAAAACATATATTGAGGGCAGAGGCACACTAGTGACACTACATAAACTTTTGCTAGAAGCCAATGTAATAAAAATATATAATAATTATAATGCACATCATTTCAAATTTTCAATCAACCTAATTGCAAATTGTGAAGCACACTCCCTAGGTTAAGAATTTTGCAAGAGAATATGGCATTGGCATAGTCACCTGGAATAGCTCGAAATTGAGCCTCCTGAGCATGAGATTGTGCGCGGCGGCGTTGGACAAAACAGAATCCTTGATATCTTGGGGAGCGTCGCGGAAAAACTCCTCCTCAGGAACAAGGTCAATGTCAGGATATTTCGACTTGAAGTCTTTGCAAGCTTTGATCGCTTTAACGTAGTGGCTTTTCTCGTACATGAGGTTGTGAAGCTGCAGCGTCGTGAAATCCACCGGTGCCTTGGCACGCTCCGTTTCGGTTTTCACGCGGTCTTCCTCCAGCAATATACTGCGATTTGCCTGAAAACAAAATGAAGTGAGTTAAAAACCCTAAATTAGAGAATATAAGAGTGGAATAGTAGAGTACCTGGCGGAGAGTGATGAAGTGAAGGAACATTCGAGTAACGAGATCTCGAAGGAGTTGCTTCGGTTTTCCCTCTTTTTTAATGGAGAGCATATCGGTGACGATGCTCTCAACGGAAGCCTTGCTGTTGCGCAACATTTCGTAGGGCGATTCCTCGGACTTGTGCGGTTCTGAGGATTGTTCCTCTTCCTCTACACCGCCTATTGATCCCTCTTCTATTTCACCGTCTTCCATTGATTCTCCTCTCTTCTCTGTCACTACCTTGACCTAAACCCTCTTCTCTTCCGCTTCCCACCTTTTAATTTAAAGCGAATACTGTTTTTCTCTTGAATTATTTGGTTTCTAGACTAAATTGCAACGGCTGGCAGGACACTCGGCTGCATCTGGGACTGGGAGTAATGCTTGATCAGTGTTCCTTGCAGGCCAGTCCCAGGGTTTAGTTTTGTTATATTTTTCGAAATGTTGTTTGAAATTATTATTAAAAAAAAGGTTTTTACATGCGATAATAACAGTTTTATTGTGTTCAAAAATTACAAATTATGGCAATAAACTATGATATTATGCATACGGAGGAAATCAAACACAGTTTCAGTTTCTACCGTTAAATAGATCATTCCTCCTTCATGTGTGAATGTAACGGGACTTTACACCACTACACTACTGTACTAATCCTTTGGATTCATAGAGGTTTATTACATGCAATGAGAGTTTGATTCCAATTAATTTAGAGAAATAATAATTTATTTTTATTAACGTTTCAAATAATTTAAAATAAATAATTGCTTTCTCTTAAAACAATTGTTTTTAAACATGTTGCTTATTATTTTAATTTAAAAAAAATCTTACTTACAAATTATTTAAGGCGTGTTCTTTTAGGATTACTATCATTATAGTTTATTTCATAAAAGTAACTTGTGTCTTTCAAAATAAATAATTAACGGGGTGAATAGTGGGTAATTAAAAGAAAAAAATAGGATTTTTTTCTCTCAGAGATGCTTTTATCTTGTAATAAATATTTTCAAAATAAGTTTTAAATTATATATTTCTAAAATTATATAACAATAATATATGAAGTTTTAGGAACACTGATTCCATTTTAGGGATTTTTATTTTCAAGGATGAAAAATAATTCCCAAAATCACCCGTCTAATGAATATTTTAATTAAGTATTTACATGAAATTAAAGACTATTTAATTTGGTCTTATAAGGGAAAACAAATTTCAAATGACTCTTTATATCATTACCTGTAATTTTTTTTTTTTTTACCAGCATTACCTTGTAAGTTACTTTGACCAATAAATGCAAATTAAAAATATGTCTCATTTATATTTTAATTTAGTATTTTCATGAAAATTATAAATAAAAAAATTGTTCTTGCAAGCAAAAAAAAATTCTCAAACAAGTCTTTGTTATTTACAGTACTTACTTTGAAAGTTACTTTGACTAATAAATTATATGCTTAAATTTACTTTTATTTTCTTAAACATGATGGGGAGAGAAGACTCGTGGTTAGTCAAGTTCTTCAATAAATATTAGCCATCAGCAAATTCAATTAATACTTTGTATCAATAACATGTTCATTGAGAAATTATGTACATTTTTTTTTGTTAATAATTGGGTTCCTTTAGTAGTGTATTGTCAAATTTTTAACATTTTTCTTTTAGCATAACCTATTAGATATAATATGGCACTAACATGCTAACACAATACTAAGTGATTACAATTGCACAATCATAATACTTTAGAGATCAAACATAGAATTAAGCCTTGTTATTATTATTTAAGTAAAATACCATTATTAATTGTTGTGTTTTTCCTAGAGATAGAAATAAAAACTTTTAAAAAATTAAATCTTGGAAACATCTATAGAAATCCCACATTAATCAATAATATGACTAAAATAGTATATATATAAATGAAGGACGTCACATATAAGCTAGCTTATAAGACTTAATTAAATCAAAACTTGAATTCTAAAAAAATATCAAAGCATGCACAAATGGTTGTTGTTGAGCTTTACCGAGTCACCCATTATTAGTCCATTATCATACCATCCGAGTCTTGCGAACTTCATGTGCAAGATGTTTAGTCTTCGGTGTAAGAGAATTTGTTGGAGATCTCACATTGATTAGTGACATAACTAAAATGGTGTATATCAGAGCATATCCTAGTGGTTATTGTTAGGTTTATTGACTCACTAATTATCAAGTTACTATGGTTACTCGTAGATGTCTAATATTGTAAATTTCATGTTCAAGATGTTTAGTTTCTGGCATAAGGGAGTATGTTAGAGATATCATGTTCAATGGCGGAGCTTGACGAAATTAATTGGAGGGGCCAAGATAATATAGGAGTAATTTATAATATCCAAATTAAACGTAATAATTTTGATGATATGATTTCATATAGGAAATTTTAAGTATTCTTAATTATACTATTCAATTAACTATTTTCTTAATTAATTACCTTTTACACTACTAAAATATTTTTTTTATCCATATACTACTAAACTATTTGTATCTATTTTATTAATAACACTTAAATTTTTTTAATGATTTTATACCTTCATATGCTACTGAACCAAAAAAATTATAGAATTTATTTGTATTTTGTTGTGAAAATTTTGCAAGACAAATTAAGATTTTTCATAGAAAACAAAATTTGTATGAAAATGTGCAAGCAAAAATTAATTTTTATATGAATTTTCAACAAATTTAAGAAAATAACCATATTTTTGTGAAATACATTACAAATTACAGAAAATTCTTGTAGAAAAAAATCACAATAAAATCACAAAATTAATAAAAATTACATGAAAATCCATAAAAAAAATCCGCAAACAAGAAATATCAACGGATTCAAGTTATATTATATAAGATTTTTTGTACAAAACGATGATACAAATGTCATAGAAAAATTGGGTTTGAAAATGGAAAAAGGTCGTTTATTATTATGAAAAAACAGCTAATTAATAAAAATAGTTAATGTATGAAAAATATTATTAATGCTTAAAATTAATCATTAGGACTAATGTTATCAAGAGCAAAATTTCAAAGTGTAATATTAACATAAAATTGTTTATAAAAACAATAATAATAAAGAAAATAATTAATATTACCTTCAATTAAAGTGTTACTCTATGTTCATTTAATAATTTAAAATATTAATAATTAAGAAATAAATAATATTAAAAATATTTGAAAATATTTAATTAAAAATTTAAATTATTTATTTTATATATCATAATAATTTATTATTGGTAGTCCCTTGTCAGTTGTCCCTTGTCAGTTTGATACTGTCTTTACACTTTAATGTTGCTCTACATACATACATACATATATATATATATATATATATATATATATATATATATATATATATGTGTGTGTGTGTGTGTGTGTGTGTGTGTTTTCCAAAAATTTTGGGGAGGTCATTGTAACACCCTATATCCGGGTTTACATATATTCTCATTTACAAACTTATTTTAAATCAAAAGCTTCTTAAATAACTTTAAATTTTCCAAAAACTGTGAAGTTAATAAAATATATATCGAAATTTTACTAAATTTTTAAAACTTTTTGTTAATTAATATCGGAAGTTGCGTATCGCCGCCTCAATTATAAGTATACATGAAATAGAGATTTTTATAACCAAATACTTTTCGGAATAATAGTAATATATACATTTCCAAAGCGTATTCCAAATACATATACGAAAACTGAATATACATGCCATCAATCTGAAGCCTAAGTCTACTCATGCCAAGATACATGAAAAGGAAAAAGGGTCCTAGGACTCAGAGCAGACATCACTAATACCCAATCCTGCATGTTAAACCAACCTTCAAACAAAAAGTGACGAAGCTGATGAAGATAACGTCTTTATGACCTCCACAGGTATTGCCACCGGTTCCTAAAAAAAAATAAAACAGAGGGTGAACTCTCTGCTTCATCAAGCAATACACAAAGAACGACTTCACAGTCACATACACAATCCTACTAGCCACCACGATGTGGTTCTCTAGCGTTCACACCCGAAACCTATTCGTTTCCACAACTATTCTTGTAAATTATTTCATACTGGCCAGCTGCCACTGGAACTTCCAGAACTCAGTGGTCTTACACATTTTTGAGTTGGATGACTGTTGGGAGTACACCCTTCACCATGGTACAATGGCGGGCTCTCACCAACCGATGATGGCTCGTATTTTTGTCAGGGTGGCAGAGTCAGCTACGTGATCTATCGTCACAACTCAGTGCCTTACCCTCCAAGAACAACCTGCCTTACGATCATCTCCCAGGTACCAACTGTGGTCATCCATTACTCCGAGGACTGACTCCTCAACACTCTCTCACAGAGTTTATTTTCTTTCTTCGTCGCATGTGGGTTTCCCGCTGCACATGGTACAGGTGCGGACGAATTGACGCCGAGCTAAAGGTACCACCTCTACGCTCACATATGCATATATAAATAAGGACTTTGCCTTTATTGCTACATCGTAACGATCTCATCACCTCAAGTGACGCGTCATTCGCAATCCGACCTTGGTTCACAGATAACTCGCAGCTGAAATATCCCACGTGACCTTTTACAGGTCTGTGTGAGCTTTTCTACTACAGGTACTCGACGGCGGTCCTCAATCAACATATGTCCCAGACATACAACACGGAGATCAAACTCCCCCACTATCACAGTGGTTAAACATTACGGCCCCGTCATCTCACAAGCACAATGCTCACCGTAGATAAAGCCTCCACACGACCTCTCAACACTTGCCCATTTGGCTTTCGGTCACGTAGATTATCCTTCTAAATCGACGCGTAGCAGTTATCCACTACACCAGTCACACGTGACCCCCAATGAAAAGGTTTCCCTTCTCATTCGATCCTCACCAACACAAAACAAGGATCACATAATTACTTATGCCAATCATCAATTACTAAATTCACACTCTTTTTACGGATTAATTCATTACTTTTCGTCATTTTAATCACAAAATCACTGTTTTCCACAAATATGCTCCGCATGGAGTTCATTTGTTTCCACGAATATTATAAATCTTCGTCCTCACATTCAACATCCAAAATACATCAAAATCATGCGCACACAACTTTTCCACAATGCCCAGGGTTCACACCCCCCAGGTCTCAGTCCACAATATACATAATACAGTTAATTTGTATAATGAATCAAGTCACAGATAATTAGTGAACACATAGCATATTGATGAATATTCACCTTTAGAGGTAGAATATCATCTCTCAAGCTTAAATACATCATATCACATCAATAATTTTATCACATTAACAAAATTGACCAAATGAGGTCGATTTTTCTTTGACAGTACTGAATGTGAGCTCTCACTGATACAAGCAAATGAGCTCAGAATTTAAAATTTTTTATATCAAATCGAAGCTCTTGAAATCTATTTTATATAAAGGTATCCCACTCATAAAATCAACATCTAGAAAATTTTATAAAATTTTTCTAAGTCAGCAGCTCCGAATTATGAATGCTCACTGAACATAGCTCAAAGAAATGTAAATTTCTCCCACTTCCCGAATTCGTTTTGAGCTGAATTTTTTTACAGTATAAAGCTAACATCTTTATCTTTCTAAAAAGGTAACCCTTGACTCCAAATTATTTCCCTATTGTTCCCAGTAAATTTGTTTCTCACAGCCTAAGTTTCAGACTCAAAACAGAGCTCAAAACCCTTGCCCTGTTTCTTTTCAAAAATTTAATTTAGAAATTGGGCATGATAATTTTTGTAATTTATATGGTTAAAAATCTTGTTTTGTCTAGTTTTTAATGGTTCAAAAACGAAAAAGAAACATTAAGCACACAACTGGAAATTTGGAAAAAACCGAGACATGTTCCAGGGAAACTTGAAAACAGAACATCCATTTTTAAAGCCACGGATGAACTTCAAAACGAGGTTTTCTCTCCATGATGTCAAAATAAAAGTTGTTTATTTTTGTGTCTATTTTCATTAAAAACAAATTTCGTGAAAAACCAACGGTTAGATCTCCCAAAAATCACAAAACCGTAGGATCTGTCCAGGGACACACGAACCTGACAGTCACTGTTCCATTGTTTTGAAGTTTGTTTTCAACATGTAACCTTCATCCATTAATTCTACGAAAATTGGGCATCGATTCCCTTGTTCCAGGGACCTTCCCACTCAGTTTCAACCGAACAAAAACAACACTAAAGTCGGGACATGCACCCACACAGCCACTGCCAAGGGTTTCAAACCCATTTTATCAACTTTTTACATTCAACCATTCAAACAAACACACACAACAGCCAAGAGAGGCATACATGTTGTAGGTAGTTGAGTCCCCTAGCTCTCAACCACCCTTAAACTAAAAATAGAATTCACAAAGAGTCCCCCTCACCTTGGATTTTTTTGTTCAGCTGAGAGAGATGAAGAGAAGATGAACGGTTGGTAATTAAGAGTGGACTATCAAGTTTTGTATGCAACCAACAAAAATAGCTTCTTTGCCCCTTTGAGTGCCATGGCCGTAAGGAGAAGAGAAGAGACAGAGAGTTTCCGATGAAAGAAAGAATTGAAGAGAATGAAGCAAGAAGGAAGCTCGTTCACGGCAATATATGGGTAAAATTTGCAATTTTGCTATTTGTACCCTCACTTCCTCTAAGGATACCCCCTTCTCTTTTTTTTTTCCTACAACTTACGGAACTTACGTAAAAGTTCCAAAAATCTCACAATAACACTATGGCATATAACAAAACATAGAACTTAAGTTAATTATTATATCAATCAACATAATGTAAATTTCGTTTGCTCTTTCATTGTTAATAAATCACTTAATCATATAATTAGGAAAATCACAACGTTACCATTCTCCCCAACAAGAGAATTTTCTAATTAAATCTCTCACGTTCATACTTATTGGGTTGTAATTTTCGGGGTGTTACAGTCATGGCCCCCCTTAGTCACCAAGAAGCTCTGCCACTGCTTATGTTCACTAGTAATATAACTAAAATAATGTATATAAGTGAAGGACAACCATCCCCTTATGAATTAGCTTTTAAGGTTAAGCTAAAATTCAAATTTTTAAACATTCAATTTAAGCTTCAACAAATGATTTTTTTTTAGGATGTAGTTTTTCTGGTTTTGTTTTTTTATCTTTCATTAAAAGAAAAAATGTCTTAGTTCTCGATTTCAAATTCATTTTTTTAAGACAAGTTTTATAAAATATTTTTTTTTCAAACTTTTCCAGATTTTAAAGAACATAAAAAACTCTTGCTTTCTTTTCATAAATTTCATCATTTTTTATTGCGACAAACTGTGAATACGTTTTGTACTATTCGGACTCGGCACTCCACCGAGTAGCTGAGCTGGTCGAGTAGAGACTTCTCACTCGGATCAGGGGAGTAATAACGGAAAGCATATCTTACTATAAGATAAGATAGAGAAAGATCAGATCATAAGATAATGATAGAAGATATAAATTATCTCTATCTTAATCACGAGATTTGAGGAGATTTGATAGGAAAATAATCCTATCTAATCTCCCATTTTAGTCCTATAAATACAGCAATGATCCAACCCGCCAAGGTACAGAAACTCTTAATCCCAATTACGATACCTGTCTCCTACCTTTGCGCCTCTAACTTGAGCGTCGGAGTGTATTTGCAGGTACACCCCCCACCAGTCACGGAGGAGATTCCAGCGGAGCCACCGCACCGGAAGGCTTGCCAAAATCTGGTAAGAACATTTGGCGCCCACTGTGGGGCTCGGTGAAACTATTCCCAGCCACACCAATCAAGACGACATAATTGCAATGGCAACAACCCAGAACAAAACAGCGAACCACGAAAAGCCACCACAGGGGGCGGAAACCCAAATCCAAGGCACACCACCTCCAGGGGATACCTAGGGAGGTAACCCCAACAACGTGGCACCCTTCCCGCGTCAAGCGCTTGAGAATCACCCGCTGATCCAAGCCCTGCAAAGGGAAGTCAACACGCTGAAGTAGAACAGCGCTAAGGAGATAGAGGACCTCTGCAAGGAGAACGCCATCCTCCGAGAGCAATACCAGAAACTGCAGGAGGACCGGAATGGACTCTCGATTGCCCACGCCACTTCCAACGAACTCTCGGTTGCCCAGGCAACCGCCAACAGACATCCTGACCGAACAGAGTAGGAAGACACCACCTGGAGCGAGGCAGACCGAACAGCAACCCACTTAGAGTCCAGACCCGCCTCAGGCTCACGGGCAGCCCCAAGACGAAACGCAATACCCGAGACAACGAGGCGACACCCGTTCATAGATGGTATCGTGGAAACTCCACTACTGGCTGGATGGAAGCCCTTGTCCATGGACCGTTATGACGGCCTAACCGACCCGGACGAGCACATCGACGATTTCGTCACGCAGGTGAACCTGTACACAAATGACGACGCCATCATGTGTCATGTGTTTCCAACAACTTTGAAGGGGGCAGCATTGAACTGGTACACGTGCCTCCCCCCTCACTCGATCAATTCATTCGCCACACTAGTCGCTCATTTCGGTGCTCAATACCCCACGAGTCGACCCCGCCACTTGACAACAATGGCGTTAGCCAACATTCGACAAGAGGACAACGAGTCCCTCAGGGACTTCATGGAGAGAATCGCTGAAATCTCCATCAAGATCCAAGACTTAAATCCCCAGGTAGCACTGACCGCGCATGCTGATTGTGTTGAAATCCGGACCCTTCTCGGATAGTCTTTGCAAGAAGCCACCGCATGACATGGACGAGCTTAGAGCAAGAGCAGCAGAATACATCCAGATGGAAGAAATGACTAAGTTTAGAGAATGAGTCAAAGATGAGTCCTCTAAAAGGCAGGAGGAACGCGAGAAATCGGGAACAAGCCGAGAGCGGAGTAACAGATCTAGAGTTGACAGACCGCCTCACGCAAGGTTTACTCATTACACCCCTTTAACAGATAGCAGAGCACGGGTTCTAGAAGAAGCCTGTAGTGCCGAGCTGATAAGTCTGCCTACTCGGAACCGCTCCCCAGAGAAAGCAAATAGGTCCAAGTTTTGCAGATACCATCGAGTTCACGGACACACCACTGAAGATTACACCACCTTGAAAGATAAGATTGAAAAACTTATCCAACAAGGCAAATTA
The DNA here is from genome assembly GCA_026413185.1 of Pueraria montana var. lobata. Taxonomy (NCBI): domain Eukaryota; kingdom Viridiplantae; phylum Streptophyta; class Magnoliopsida; order Fabales; family Fabaceae; genus Pueraria; species Pueraria montana. The sequence continues at coordinate 6,784,860 of CM048652.1, forward strand.
CGACGCTTCGTCCGAGACGACAGCCAAAAGTCTAAGCGAGAACGAACCCAAGACCGGGAAGACGATCGCGACAGAAAAACCAGACGCACGGAAGAGCCTCGCCAGGAGCAACCGACTAAACCTCCCGAGACTCAACTCCGAGGCGTTATCAACACAATAGCAGGAGGATTCGCTAGAAGGGGAAGCTCCAGCTCGGCAAGGAAAAGACACCTGCGCAGCCTTCGATCAATCAACACAACTTCAATAAGCCCTAAAATACACAGGAAAATACCTCCTATAACTTTCATAAACGCAGATTTTGAAGGTGTAGAACCCAACCACGATGACCCGATATTGGTCAAGGTTGAGGTTGCAAATTGTTTGGTGTGTAAAGTCTTAGTCGACCAAGGCAGCTCAGTAGATATCTTATACTGGTCAACTTTCCAACAGCTAGACATTCTGGAAAGTAAGATATAGCCGTACACCGAACAACTAGTCGGTTTCGCAGGCAAAAAGGTCGATACCAGAGGCTACATTGACCTCCTCACTACCTTCGGAGATGAGGATAAGGGGTCCAAGACTATCACAATCAGGTACCTCTTAGTCAACGCCCTTACTTCATACAACATTCTCATAGGCAGGCCGACACTCAACAAACTACCCAGTGATCTCAACTCCACACTTGGCAATGAAATTCCCTGTTCGGAAGGGAAGATAGTGACAGTCAAAGCTGATCAGGAGACAACCCACGAATGCTACTTAGAGAGTCTAACGATAGCTAGCGGCAAAAAGGTTCCAGAACCAATAGCAAAGCACATAGCATGCATCTTGCTCGCAACACAACCAGTAGAGGAAGCCGATCTCGACCCTAGAGAGGCCGAGTCGAGAGTAGAGCCTATAGAGGAGGTAAAATCTTTCCAAATAGGAAGAGAACCAAGGGAATGCACAAAACTCGGGACTCAGTTAGCAAACGAGACCGAGAATGCAATCGCCAGAGTCCTATTAGACAACGCTGACTTGTTCGCATGGTCAGCTGCCAACATGCCCGGAATCGACCTGAGCTTCCATTGCCACAAGCTTGCCGTCTGTCCAGAAGCCAAGCCAATCTCCCAAAAGAAAAGAAAGCTCGAGGCCGAAAGAGAAAAAGCGATCAAAGAAGAAACTGAAAAGTTACTCAACACTGGCTTCATAAGAGAAGTGCAATACACCACATGGCTTGCAAATGTGGTAATGGTAAAGAAAGAAAACGACAAATGAAGGATGTTTACTGACTATACAGACCTTAACAAAGCATGTCCAAAAGATTCATACGCATTGCCAATCATCGACAAGCTGGTAGACGGAGCAGCCGGCTACCCGATCCTGAGCTTTTTGGACGCATACTCCGGGTACAACCAGATACCCATGTTCCCACCAGACGAAGAGAAGACGACGTTCACAACCGACACGACCAACAACTGTTACACGGTAATGCCATTCGAACTAAAAAATGCAGGAGCAACATACCAGCTTCTGATAGATAAGATTTTCGTAGACCAACTCCGACGGAATCTTGAAGTCTACGTCGATGACATGGTGGTCAAAAGCCAAGACCTGAACTCACACCCAGGAGACTTAGCCGAAATTTTCGGCGAGATCAGAAAACATAACTTGAGGCTAAATCCTGAGAAATGTGTATTCGGAGCACATGGCGGAAAATTCTTAGGATTCATGCTCACCCACAAAGGCATAGAAGCCAATCCGGAGAAGTGTGCAGCTATCATAAGCATGAGAAGCCTGAGTAACATGAAGGAAGTACAACGGCTAACTGGAAGACTGACATCCCTGTCCCGTTTCTTGCCGAAAGCGACAGAGGTAGCCAGACCCTTTTTCCAACTGCTCAAGAATCAATAAGTGTTTGGATGGAATGAAGAGTGTGAAGCAAACTTTCTAAAGATAAAAATACTACTCTCATCATCACCAATCCTAATATGACCTGAACCCGGCAAAGACTTAGTGCTATACCTAGTCGTCTCGGAAGACGCAATCAGTTCGGTCATTATTCAAGAAGAAAATCAGACGCAAAAGCTAGTCTACTACATAAGCCGAGTGTTGAAAGATGCCAAAACCAGGTACCAGATGATAGAAAAGCTAGCACTAGCCCTGGACACTTCAACACGACGGCTACGACCATACTTTCAAAGCCATCAAGTAGTGGTGCGAACAGACCACCAAATACGACAAGTACTGAGGAAGCCAGAACTAGCCAGAAGAATGATAGCATGGTCAGTCAAATTATTCGAGTTCGACATCAAGTATGAACCGAGAGGACCTATCAAAGCACAGTGCCTAGCCGACTTTATTGCAGAGCTAGCACCAGTAGAAGAGGCACCCTTCCCATGGTGGACCCTCTACGTGGACGGTTCCTCGAACGTTAAAGGTAGCAAAGCAGGAGTCATAATCGAAAGCCCTGAAGGGATTATCTTGGAACAGTCACTCAGATTTGACTTCGACGCATCTAACAACCAAGCCGAGTACGAAGCCCTGCTAGCAGGACTATAACTCGCTAAGGAGGTGGGGGCGAAACACCTTAGATGCTGGAGCGATTCAAAGTTAGTCACTGGGCAAATGAGTGGATCCTATCAAACAAAGGACCCCCAGATGACAAGATACTACCACCTGGCCTCCCAGTTGAATAACGAGTTCATTGAGTTCGAACTCAACCATATTCTAAGAGAACATAATGAAAGGGTCGACCTGCTATCAAAATTGGCAAGTACAAAGAAGAAAGACCAACACTGAACTGTCATACAGGAAACAATATCTGCTCCGAGTATTGACAAAGTTGTCTCTAGTATCAACCCGGCAGACCGAGAGTGGATGACCGAGGTATGACACTTTCTGAAAGTAGAAACCCTCCCAGAAAATCGAGAAGAGGCCAGAAAAATCAGAAGAAGGGACAGTTACTACGTCAAAGAGGGAGAAGACCTTTATAGGAGAGGCTTCACTGCACCACTACTAAAATGTGTCACGAAGATTCAAGCCGAGTACGTGGTAAACGAGATGCATAAAGGAATATGCGGAATGCACTCGGGAGAAAAGGCCATGGCCGCTCGAATCCTACGAGCCGGATACTACTGGCCAACAATGCGCCGTGACTGCGCCGAATACGTGAAAAAATGTGAAGAATGCCAGAAATTTGGCAACATATCCCACATACCAGCGGAAGAGTTGCATAATGTCACAACACCATGGCCCTTCGCCATGTGGGGAGTAGACATATTAGGCCCTTTTTCACTTGCTAAGGGACAAGTCAAATTCCTCCTGGTCAGAATTGACTACTTTACAAAGTGGATCGAAGCCGAACCCTTGGCCACCATTACTGCCTATAACGTGCAAAAATTCATATGGAAAAATATCATATGCCGATTCGGCATCCCTCACTCAGTAATATCCGACAACGAAAGACAGTTCACCGAAAAGAACCTTGAGGAGTTCTTCAAAAACCTCGGGATTCGACACCGAGTGACTTCAGTGGAACATCCATAGACCAACGGACAAACTGAAGTAGCGAATAAGGTGATACTCGGAGAACTGAAGAAATGAGTAGGCGAAAGTTGGGTCGAAGAGCTTCCCGCAATCCTTTGGGCATATCGTTGCACACCGCAATCAACAACGGGGGAAACACCTTTTAGACTCTTATATGGATCGGATGCCATGATACCAGTAGAAGTCGAAGAACCTTCCCTACGAAGAGCAAATTTCATCCAGGAAAACAATGATTAATCATTAAGGCATGCACTCGACATGACCGAAGAGACCCTTAACGAGGTCCAAATCAGAACAAAGGCCTGTAAAGGAAGAGTCGAGAAGAGGTATAACAACAAGGTTAAACCAAGAAACTTCGAAGTCGGAGATCTGGTTTGGAGAAAGTACGGAGAAGCAAGAAAAACTACATGAGAGGGCAAGCTGGCAGCCAACTGGGAAGGCCCCTTCAAAGTAACCGAGTCACTGGGAAATGGAGCCTACCGATTAAAGCATCCATCCGGCAAAGCCATCCCCCGAACTTGGAATGCGACACATTTAAAATTTTATTACAGCTAGAAAATTGTAAGTGGTGATGTACTCTTTTTCCTACTTTGACATTTTTTTCCCAAAGAGGTTTTTTTGTCAAAGAGGTTTTAATGAGGCACACCCGATTTCTTTTGTTAATAAAACTCCTTTCTTCAAATTATCTATTTATATTTGACCGAGTAGACCAATCGGATACCTGCATTAAACGTCACTTAGTGAGCGATACTCGGCATCACGAAAGGAGAATGACCGAATTTCAATACAATTAACTAACCGCGTAGACCTTTATGAGGATACGAAAAGCGAGTTAGGAAAAACCGCGTAGACCTTCATAAGGATACAAAAAGCGAGTTAACGTAAAAAATCGCGTAGACCTTATAAGGATAAAAAAGCGAGTTAACAAAGCCGAGTAGACCTTTTAAAAGGATACAAAAATGGACCACAAATAAATAATAAGAGGAAAAGAAAAAGGGGGATACTTAAGAGAAAAATAAATTTCATTAAGGTAACACCCTATTCGGTAGGCCGGGTATGAGCCTTTACAATAAAAAAGACAAAAATTCCTAAGACTAAGCAGCGGGTTGAGTGGAGTAGCTGGGAGCACCCTTACCCTCAAGAGCAGACTCCTCCACCAACTGCCCATCTTTATTGATATCTTTATCAACATCAAAAAGAGAGGTGTCAGCATCCTTGAAGAAGTAACGAACTTGGCGAAGTGCCTTCTTAAACCCGGCCTTATGGGTTGAAACGATCTCGTCCAGGGCCTCGCCCAAATCGGCTTTAAGTTTAGCCTCATAATTGGCGGCCTCCGTCTTCGCCTGCTTAAGTTCGAGAGTGAGCCGCTCCACCTCGGCTTGCAGCTCCCGGGTCAAGTTCTCGGACGCCGCTAAGGAGAGCTTTAAATTTTCTTCTCGGCCCTCAACCTCCTTTAACTTAGCCCCCACCTCTTCCTGGGACCTTCGAGACTCCTTAGCAGATTGAACAAGAGTCTCATTAGCCTAGGTAGTCTCAACCAGGGCTTGCTCAGCTTTAGCAGCAGCCTCCTTCACCATGACCAGCTCCCGGTGGCTGTGGTTGAACTCCTCGGCCCAATATTAGGCAATAGCCCATGAACGGGTCTGGAAGCGACAAACAACCTTCATAGAAAGTAGTGGCCCGACATCCCTCAACATATCCCGATCGGCTTGACCGAGATTGTCGGCACAGATGAAAGCCTGGGGGTTGAAGTCCTTCCCCCAAAGTGAAGTCTGCCCATCTTTCATAGAAAGAAAGGCCGGATGCTTCTCAACGGAAGAACCTACAGCTTGAGCACCAGGTAGACTAGGTTTCAACTTCTTGGAAGGGCCATCCCCCCCCCCCCCAAAACAGCTTCTTGTTGTTTCCTCTTTGGAGAAGAAGGAGGAGAAGGAATGAGAGAAGCAACTCGGACAACCTCGGCGGCAGGATCCTTGCTCCTCAGTTTCTCAAGCCTCTGCTTCTTGGCTGTTTTGTAGTCGAATTTCCCCATCACAGCTACAGAAGAAACAAACATCAGTAAAAAACAAAGTAAAGAAAGAAGACCGAATAAAAAAAAGATACTCACAGTCCCAATCCTCTCTCGGAGTCCGAGAAGTAGGAATCCCTACAATCATCTTGCAAGATAGGGAACGCGGCAACTTGCACAGGGTAATCATGTCATCCTGATCCTCAGGAGACATGTTCACGACCTGCCAAGACAACTGCTTGTTCGGGGAACAGGTCCAATAAAGAGGGAACCTTGGCCTCCCACGACTATCAAAAAACTAGATCTCCCCTTTCGGACCTGGCCGAACACGAAAAAAATCACTCTTGAAATTCTTCCAAGAGGAGGTATAAAGACTAAGGATAGAGCAACCAGAGATCCCGGTCAGGGAGACCCAACCGCCCTTTCTAACTCTCCTTAACTTTGTAATGATATAAGAATTTGGGAGCAGTAGGAGTAATAAAAAATTTACTGCAGAGCACCCAGAAAGCCTATAGCGAAGCCCAGGAATTCGGATGCAACTGCTTAGGAGCGACGTTCAACTCCCGAAGAACGTCAGCTTCGAATTGGTCAAACGGCACCGTGATGCCGAGAACCAAAAATAAAGCCTCATATACATATGTAAAATGAGACTGGCACGGAACAGCAGAAAGGAAGACTCGATCATCAGGCCCACAGGGCTCGGCATGGACCATACCCGGCCTTTCTGAATGACATAAATCAATTGTTTCAAGAAGGGAAGACAAAGCCTTTGCGGTCTAATACCGAGAGGCATAAGCACCCACCTCACCGGCTACCCAGGAATAACCATGAGCAGTAACAGGAGGATAAACCTTCCTGTTACCCCTAGACTCTATGGGTTGGGGGGAGAATGGGAGGAGGGAGAGGAGGCCGAGCACGCCGAGTCTCAAGAGGATGATCCTCAGTAGCCTCGGAATCATCTAGGACTACTACCCCCTGACAGGAACAGCTAAAGGCACTTGTGCAGGGTCGACGGATGGACGAACCACCTCGACATCTGTGACAGTGACATTTGCCGCCGACGCACCATCACTAACTCTATCGGAGTTAGAGCGGCGCAAGGGAGAACCATCATCGGAGCCCTCTCCGATGAGGTGAACCTCCGGCGCGAGCATGCTACCTCCGCCGGAACGCCTTGATTCCCCGGAAAAAGAAGACATTTCAAATAACAAAGAACAATAATGGAGAGGAGAAGGGCGTACTTGAACAAGGAAAAAAAGAAGAAAAAGCTAGAAGAAGGAGGACAAAATGGCAGAAAGAAGGAAAATGTCGCTAGGAAAATGAAATTTGAAGAGGAAAGTGAACACCAACATCAACAGTGCCCCTTATATAGGGCCCCAAGCATTTCGAATATGAAAAGGCGAAGCGGTCTGAACCGTTGGATCAAGACCCTTCACCAGACCAATCAACGGCTAGGAGGGCTTGAGACATTTGGAAACCCCTAGAACGTTTAAAAATTAAAAAACAATCATTGTCGTCGCCCTTGGAAAACGTTACGACTTTAATAGGTCTGAAATGACACCATCACCTAACGACATGACGCTTCGAGAACCGAACTCGGACCCATCCAAATGGAACAAGTAAACTCGACTCGGCCAAGTAAAATTCGAATTCGGCGCAACCACTACTTAAGCTCCTACATTACGTCAGAGCTTGTGGGACATGTGTACTACTCGGACTTGACACTCCACTGAGTAGTTGAGCTGACCGAGTAGAGACTTCTCACTCAGACCAGGGGAGTAATAACGAAAATCATATCTTACTATAAGATAAGATAGAGAAAGATCAGATCATAACATAATGATAGAAGATAGAAATTATCTCTATCTTAATCACGAGATTTGAGGAGTTTTGATAGAAAAATAACCCTATCTAATCTCCCATTTTAGTCCTATAAATACAGCAATGATCCAACCCGCCAAGGTACAAAAACTCTTAATCCTAATTACAATACCTGTCTCCTACCTTTGCGCCTCTAACTTGAGCGTCGAAGTGTCTTTGCAGGTACACCCCCACCAGTCACGAAAGAGATTCCAGCGGAGTCACCGCACCGGAAGACTTGCCAAAATTCAAAAAGAACACGTTTGACAAGCTTTCAACATCTAAAGTGACGTGAGTTACTATATTTTTTGGTTTTTTTCTCAGATTTTTTATGTTTATTTTTTATTTAATTAAATTCATTTATCCTTACTTATGAGTTATGATATGAGATGTGGAATGTAAATTTGTTATTTTTTTTACTATTGATATTTTTACAATAATTTACAAATGTTTTATACTTTAGATTTTCTTATATTATATTATTTAAAAATAAACAAATTATTATTATATGTTTAATGAAATTATATTACTTCGTACTCGTATCTGTGTTAGATATTACTACCGTACTTTGTATTCATGCACGTGGATTGAGAGAGAACCTTCACCTCTCACGTGCGCGCACGCAGAGCTTATCTAACATCATTCACTTTTTTTTTTTTTTTTATCTCTCGGATAATTTGTTCTCTCTGATCTAAAAGGTCCCAACTCAACTCCTCCCGTGAGCCATGCACCGACAGTTGGATTGGATCTCTTAATTTTGTCCGTGGAAAAAGCTTTTCCGGTAAATATTTTGTAAAATGCATGATTTAATGCATATTATTATTTAGCGGGACCAGCTTTTTCCTGCCAGTGCCAGTTGGAGAAATGCTAAACACCGAGGTCTAGCTATGCATTTTCCTGCAAAAAATTACAAATATAACAAAGTTGCATTCAATTTTCCCTAAATAATAAAAAAGGTCAGAGTGGGACTCGCTCATCACATGTGCCCCACATCCAGTTCCTGTATACAAGCATGTCACATTTTGGAAAATTAATATATAGTTTCAGACCATTACGTTTGTTTTTAATCTCGACTAGTTTTTAAATGACATATAACAGAGATTTTCATTTTCCCAAATAATGTACTTTGATTATGAATTACAGAGATTGGTCAAAATCATGATGAATAATTTGTGTACATTGAGAGCAGTTTTTCTTTTTAAATGAGAAAAAAAAAATCTGAGAGCGGGAAATCAATTTAGGCGGGACGGTACTTGTTCTGTGCTAGCAATTCCAGCCAACGACTCCTGTCAGGTGCACCTATGACTACGATTATTTCGCAACCAACCAAATCCACGGTCAAGGTAACAAGTATTTTTATTTCCATTTTAAATCATCCATAAAACAGGGATTTTTAGCATAAACAAAGAGGTCCAAACTCCAAACTATCACAAGCAATAATAGTAGTAGGCACAAGACTTTTTTTCTAAGCTAGAAAGCCGTACTTGTCCTTTTCCATGGTCCATACTCTATTCTAATGTGTAGCAGCATAGCCTTCAAACAGAAATGGTTGCTCTGCTTAAAATTAGGCATAAAGTGATAACAGATAAAACCTCCATGTTGTTAATGTAATTGTCACGCTCTTTTTGCTAATGACGAAACCGAATCTCGTGAGTGTGATTAATGTGAATGTGAATGTGAGGGAGCCAAAGCCAATTCTAAGGTAGTCAGTTCGACAATGGCGGAGTTAGGGTTTCAGGAACGAAGCTCGTGGAGAGTGGGGCCGAGAGAGCGCGAGAGCAGCCCCGACTCTATGGTTTTCACTCTCGAATCGAACTTGAGCCTCTTCTCCTCTGCGTCTGCGAGCGTTGGTCGATGCTCGTTCGCATCTGATTCTCACGACCACGACTCTTTCGTCTCCGAAATCTCGCTGGTTAGTACTCTACTCTCTGGTCTCTACCGTATATATATACACTTTTACAAACACTGAATGATTAGTGGGAATTATTGAGTTTTTTTTGTGTAGTGCGGTGGTGTTGTGCATAATAATAATGGTGAGAGAATGGAGTACTTGTTGTTGGTGTACTGTATAGGAATAATGAGGTTAGGTTTTTGTGTGTAATGATGTGAGACTGAAAGGTCGAATCTAAGGTTGAAAAGGATTTGAGGTTGGTCCATTGTTGTGGAATTTTTCGCAGCAGCATTTGGCAGGGCGTGAGGGCGATTTTGCTCACACCGATATCTGGAGTGGTCCAGGTCTAAATCCGAACGAGTCTGCAGTACGCAACAAGAAGAAGCAGAGTCGTTTAGGGAGAAAGAGAGCAGAAAAGGCTAAAGGTACACCTACATACACTATACCTCATTTTTCTTTTTTCTTTTGTTAGGAAGGAAAAGGTTACAAACACGCCACGAGGGCTTGTAATTTCATAAAATTGACGCTGTAGTGTATCCAAATTGCAATTCAAGATGAAGACAGCAATGCTGATATTCGAGAACCCGTGGAGTTGGATTCTGCCAGAAACTCTTTCTCTTTAGCCCTCAAAGGTACCCTGAAAGGTCTTGCCTCCCTTTTTTCTTAACGGCTTGTTTTTTATTTTTTTAATCCCATTGTAATTATCGCTTTTTGGTTGTCCACTAAGAATGTCAAGACAGGAGATCAAGATCTGAAGCCTTGTTGAAGAAGGCTGCTTCGTTGGATCTGAAGAGTGCCTCTGGATCTTCGCCGCGCCTTCAAACTGTGAAAAAGAGTTCCATTTCTTCTCGAAGGTCTGGTACTGCCACTTTCCCTAGTCCTGGTACACCCAATTATCGCGTTGCAATGCAAAAGGGATGGAGCTCCGAGCGAGTTCCCTTGAATGCAGGTGCTACCCGGAAGCACGTTTTGCCATTCAACAATGGAAAAGCATTGCCGTCCAAATGGGAAGATGCTGAGAGGTGGATTCTCAGCCCTGTTTCAGGAGATGGCACGGGGAGGGCCTCGCTTCACGCACCCCAGAGGAGGCCAAAGTCCAAGAGCGGTCCTCTTGGACCCCCAGGTGTTGCGTATCATTCTATGTATTCGTCGGCTGTGACGGTGTTTGAAGTGGGGAATGGGGGGAGTTTTATGGCAGCTTCTCCGTTTTCAGGTGATGGGTTAACAATCCTTTCTGGTGGCCATGGTGGAGTTCTGTCCACGAGAACAGAACATTGCATGGCACGCTCAGCGAGTGTCCACGGATGCTCTAAGATACAGAGTCAGTCATCATCAATGCCCGTCCAAGGTTATTCATCTATGAACTTAAGAAGGTTTTGGTAAACTGTTTAGTTAAGCACTTGTTTATTAAATTTTTATTATTTGGGGACTTATGCTATAAATTTGACCATGAAACTGATTGGAATAAATTAAAAAGTTAATTGAAATAAGATAAAAAGAGCATATGAGAGTCATTCAAAATAGTTTTTGGTAAGCTCTTCCAAACAACCCCACCTCATTTGTGCAACATTTGATTGGTAGTGAAAGATTACGTTGAAAAGGTGACCTGAAGAGATTGACTTGGATAAAATTGGAATGAATTTAAATTGCCTGACTTTCAATTAACTCATTGTATTCTGCGAAGTAGCCATACTGTGGTTATGTATTTGGCCTTGTCATAAGGACACGTGGATGGAACAAATGGTTTTCGTTAGACATTAATGATTGGTTTATAGTTGAAATGATGTGAGGTTATAAACAATTTTTATGCATAATGGTGTCACCATAAGTATGCTTTTGTGCATCTGAATCTGATCTTGCATTCTTGTTGGTTTTAACTCAGTGGATAAGTTTGGTGGGTTCAAAGATGTGGGCACCAACGTGTCTCGTGCTGTTTCAAGGAGGGACATGGCGACCCAGATGAGCCCACAGGGTAGCTCATGCTCCTCTCCTAATTTGAGGCCTTCTTTCTCTGCCTCCACCCCATCTACCTTGCCCGTCTCAGAATTGCGGACTGTTGGTTCCTCTAAAGTGGATATTAGGGATGTACAGGTTGATGAACACGTTACCGTGACAAGATGGTCCAAGAAACACAGGGCCCTATTCACTGGCAGAGGCTCAGAACAAGTCGAAAGCTGGAAAAAGAAGGAACTAAGCACTCAATCGTCGACTTGGGACGTTTCTGAAACGTCAAAACCTGTCTCAAAGTATGTCTACTTTGACTTGTGTCAATTCTGTTCAATTTATCTGATAAACTAAGGAGATACTGATTCAGGACAACTTTGCACTGAAAATATGAAACTAATGGGATGGTATAAAGGATTTGCCATCAAGCAGTGAAATTTCTCTTTATAAAGTCAAAATTTTACTTTTACTCCATTCTTATCCAATCTCTATGACCTACACAATGAAGCGGTCCTTTGTAGTTCATGCCAGGGCAAAATAATTGGCGTTTGTGAAATTTATTGCGATGAATTTACTAAATTAGCTACATATTGTTGGTCTTGAAATGATTCAATTAAAATGCCAATTGTGCTGGAGTTGTCGAATAATCTCTCTAGTACCGTTGAACTATGATTCAAGTTGCCCACCCTAGACAATTAAAACAAGGAAGTTGAAAAGTTTAAATCATTTAAATCTGTTCGTTTCTTGTCTTAGAGGAAACTATTATAATTTGCTGGCATAGAAATCTTTGTACAAACTTCGTATTGTTTCTAAAATGCTAGCTATTTTTGTTTGTCCAGGGCAAAAAGTGAGGAAGCCAAAATCTCTGCATGGGAGAACTTGCAAAAGGCCAAAGCGGAGGCAGCGATACGGAAACTAGAGGTTACTTCCTAGTGAATAGTGATTACTTTATTTGGAGAATTCCAAATAAGGAACTTGCTAATAATATTTACTCTAGAGAAAAATAACCATTTTAATAGTTAGAGTGATTATTCTTCCTTTTTGATAAATACTTTCACTAAGGAGTTCTATTTTTGGAATTCACCCTTTCTTTTCGTGTTGCTGAAATATTTTCCGTGTCCGTTAGAATGTGTTAAAGAATACCTCTAATTTTTTATATGTGCAAAAAAGAGCCTTTTTTTTTTATTGGAAAAAACTTAGATACAGTATTAATGCTGTTCACTAATCAAAACATTTCATCTTGGAAATTGCGGTTGATTTAAATTAAATTACTGAGACAAAAGCTATGGTGACTGACATGAAATGTTGATTTTGATTGGAGTATGGTACCAACAATATCTATAGTGCTCAATTTAAGTTTTATTCTTTTTTATTATGATGCACAAATCATCATTATTTGGATCATATTATTATCAATTTAATTAAAATAAAGAAGAATTAGAATGAAGAGGGAACAGAAACAAACGGATCATGATTGTGATTTCTACCTTTTTCTATTTCAGATGAAATTGGAAAAGAGGCGAACATCCTCTATGGATAAGATTATGAACAAGCTTAGATTGGCCCAGAAAAAAGCTCAGGAAATGAGAAGTTCAGTTCCACACAACCAAACCGATCGGGTTGTAAGAACTTCACACAAGGCTTCATCATTTCTTAGAACCAGCCAGATGCGTTCTTTGAGTGGTTGTTTCACTTGCCATGCCTTCTAAGCATTCCTTCATGTTTGAGTGACGATAGGTAAGTTTCTCTGCAAACCTTGTTCTAGTTTAGGAATCACCACTTTTGTAAGTCTTGCTTTAAAAAAAAAAAAAAAACCCTCTTTTGTAAGTCTTGAATTTGGGTTTTAAAGTTTATAAAGCAACATGCTCTCCCATACAAATGTCTACTATTTTGAAATATGAAAACTTCTGATTTTCGTCAATGTACATAAGATTTCTGATAAATGAAAAGGTTTGGTTGCTAGTTATACATGAATCTTTTTCAGTTAGTAATTTAAAAGTTTTGATAGGCTCAAGTCTATTATTTCCTTTGCTACTTGCCTAGAAAATTTGCACGAATGACTTGCTTGTTCATTCTTATGCATTTTGATACAAGACTTTTACATCCCTGATCAGGTTTCCGAAGGATTCAAATTGGCCACATGTTAATGATTGAAAGGGGCACAACAGTTGACACAATTGGTGTTGTCGCGTTTTGCAATCCATGATATACCAGCACCTTCTTTGAAAGTCCCAGATAAAATCTATACCCCATTTTCGGTCATCCTCGGGAGTTGGGATTCAATGGCTAACAATATACGTAAGTATGCCAAATTTTAGAAATAAGATCTTTTTGTATCCCCCCCCAACATGATAGTGTGCTGTTCAAAACTTCAAATGTAATCTATCTATATAGTAGAATGACAAAAGCAACCGCAATATCTTTTTGTTCTTAAAATTCGGTGCGTGCCATTGGTATTTAATTTAGAACTGTTAAATGAAATTAAGATGTTGAAACTGTTTTCACACATGTTTAAAAACGAATGACACCCGTGCCTTCGCAAGTGTCATGGTTGGAGGATGAATTGATCAGAACGTGTCGTAATCCAGCAATAGTTGCTAGCAGTGGTCTTGAGCCAACAATCTCTAGTCCTAAGACGTCCAGATTTTAGTAAACCGATCATGATATAATCTACTCCTTTCGATCATTTTTATAAGAAACAAAATGACGTTATTTTTTTGTCTTAATTATAAGAAATATAGACTCACTTTAAGATGTAGTAATTGTTAATTTTTTTTTTACCCTTTATCTTGTGAAATTTATAAATGAGACATCTATTCATTTTTCATGCATTTATTGATCTATTAACAATAGAAGTTACACTTATTGGTGTAGGTGCAGTGTTATTAATGTAACCACTATTTAAACTAATCAATTTAAGGGATATTTTTGGAATAAAATTAAAATTTATGACATTATTAATTATAACTAACTAAATTATTTTTATTGATATTGATGATTTAGTTATTTGTTTTTTATATAAAGAAATAGAGGTAATATTAAACAGTGTCTTAATTAATGGATTATTAAATGATTTTCCTTATTAAAAATACACTAAAAGTGTATTAGTAATATTAAATATTATTTTTTTTATAAAATTTTTACTTTTAATTTTATAAGCATGGTTAGCATTCTGCTTAAGATATTTGGTATGACTCGCGAGAACTGGAGAAGTAATTTTTGTTGGCTACTACGTAACCTGGATAATTTGAATTGGAGTACAGAACTCATTCACATTTCATGTATCTGCCCTTGGTACTTGTTGAAGTAAGTGTTAATTCGGCCGTTCTCTTGCCCACTTTTCACCAATCAATTATTTTCTAGTTATTTAAAGTTTTAATTTGAAATAATGTTTAGTAAAACTAGCTTACAAGCACCTGAAAATTTATAAGATAATTGAAGCTTATAAATTATAAGTTAGAAATTAAAAAGTTAAAAATTTACAAACATTAATTGAATTTTGGTCATAACTTATAAAGTGACTTAAATATCAGAAAAGTACCATTAGGTTACTGATTAGTTCGGAAATCATTTGCGCCAGTTGCATGCGTCAACCGAACACAATTTCTCTCACCATTATTGGCTTTGTGCGCACGACTGCAGAAACTCAATAATTTCTAATAATCATTCAGTCTCTTTAACATACGGTAGAGTATACGTACTTATTTTCGGAGATTAAAGAAAAAGGATCAATATGGGCTATGAAGTCTGTTTTCGTTTTTCTGGTCCACCATTTGGAATCCAGAAGCGTTTAGATGTTGCCCTCTGATGGGCCAAAACCACGCTAACTGCTCTCATTTCAGGAATTTCTGTTTCTATGGATAGATTGAGCACTTGCTTATTTAGTCGGTCTTAAATCCTAATATTCTAAAACAAAAATCCAAAGAACTCATTGTAGATTTATAATGACTGTATTACTAGTATAATTTTTTTATTAAACACTATACTAACGGAGGTAAACATCTAACTGTTAGTATATGACATTTTTTTTTGTAATATATTAAATTAATATTTAATTAAATTGTATATCTAAATTTGTCCTAAATATGTATTTTTTTTTGTTACCATGTTATTCGTATGAAGTATTACCGACTTTGTTGATGACTAATCTCCGTCGGAAAACCTGACTGGCCACCATTAGTGGGTTCTCTCCTCTCAACCATGTTTTTTTCATCCACATAGCTTGAACCCGACACCTTGCTTAAGGGGATCGAGCCTAGCACAACTTGGATCAACGACTTATAATTTAGTTAAACTTAGGAAAATGACTTATAATTTTTTTAATTAAACTCTATTTAATTCATTTCAATAAATTTCATACTAAAACTTATCAAAATAAATTAAAACAATCTTACTAAAATCTGATTAAGGAAATTTATTTAAGTTATTTATCCACACACTTCGTTATACTCAATTATCAATGACAATTTGTAGTTCTTCAAGTGGATGCAATTAATGGAGGACCACTTATCTTATCATCTGATAGTGATCGGGACAGAAGTCAACGAAGAGAAGATGAAAATCCAGTAATTGACTAATTGGTCGTTTTCTTCCCATGTGATTACAAAAACTTATACATTTACCTATACATTCAATCTCAAATTAATGAACTTATTAATAAATCATATGATATTCAGTATTTAAACAAATTTCATTCATGTAATTAAAAATTATAATTACTTTAATGACATAGTGGTACTTCTAGTTATTACTCCCTCCATCCCAAAATGATGAGTGCCGTCTTAAGTTATTTTACACATACTAAAAAAAGCTAATAAATAGATGAGAAATAATAGTAATTTTATAAAATTAACCTTAATATTAATAGTATTATATTGAAAAGCTAAAGTGATACTTATTAGGAATATTAGTGGAAAAAAAATGCTTAATATTGCATTGAAAAGCTAACATGACATTCATTTTAGGACAAAAAAAAAATTTCAAATGCGACATTTATTTTGGGACGGAGGAAGTAATAATTAGAATGATTTAGTAAAAAATAAAATAAAATACAAAGATGTCGAGTCATATTTAACGGTTACTATTATATGGAGTAAAACCACATCATTTTCAATACTTTTAAAATGATATTGTGTATACAAAACTTGCTGTCCAATTATTGAATTTGATGCACTTTTCAAACGATTTTTTTTTTTTAAACTCACAGGAAACTTATTTGCATCTTCTCAATGTATCCCCCCAGGGGCCAAACTAGAAAATGCCAAGGGTATTCATTGAGTCATTAATATCGATGTGCCATTTTGTTTAAAAATTATTTCTTCCATTTTTTTATCTGGTAAATTTAAAATGATTTTTCATTTTGTTTTTTTTAGATGAAAAAGTTTAGGTAAGTTGAGTTCTGAAAGTTAGGACATGTCTCAAGACTCATAGAGCAATTACAAATCGTCCATAAACAATATTCTGATATCGAGATTTGAACCCACTAATTTGTTGGATATAAGTTCGATCTTTACTAATGGAATCAACCTTTGTTAGCATTATTTTTATTTATTTATTTATTTATCTGTTTAAAATTTAAAATAATATGGATTATTATTTTCTTAATTATTTCCTTATTTTTATTTATTTTAAAGTATTTTTTACACTTATAATAAGTAAAATAAATAATAATAAATTCATAATAAGGTATTGAAAATGATTATAATATAAATAAATATAAATTATATCTCTTAATTTATATATAAAAAATAAAAAATGAAATGAACCTCAAATTAAGTACATTTACCCTACATTTGCATGATGGAAATAGAGATTAAAGAAATGGAGAAGAGAGAGATAAGGTGCAAATATCAAATTTATTATTTGAGGGGAGAAATAAATCTAATTTTTGTGTGTGTCTTATATATAAAAACATTTTCTCTAAGTAGCCATGAAATAGGACAAAAATATTTATTGGATTTAATTTTTTTCTTATTTACTTTTTCTAAAAGTTAAATAAGTTTTATAACATAAAAATAATAAATAATTTATGTTAATAAAAAATAATACAGTAAATTTTTTTATTTTTTGTGTTAAATTTACTTTTTTAATTAGTATATAATTTTTTATATAATTTATTTATTTATTTATTTTCACCTATTCTTTTACTTTTTCAAAAGCGGAAGATATTTTTTTACTTTTTTTTTATCTATCCAAATAATACGTTTTTTATATTCTATTTCTCATCTACTTCTATATTTTTATTTCTTTTTTCTTAATTTTTTATTCGTTTTATTTCACTTGTAATCTAAGTATTAGTTGGAAAGCTAGAGAAATAGAATAAGACTACAAAAGTACTACTAAGATTTATTATTAAAATAATGATACACATACATTTCACTGTTTTGAACACCTCCAACAACATCTTTCACTTCTCTCTATCTCTTTCTTTCTATCACATTATAAATCCTGTCATTCCTATATTTTTTTTTCCTCTCTTACTAGGTGTTGCATAGCATTATGGGTGAACACCAAACATTTTCTTATTATTATATTTTTTGGTTACAAACTGCTCTGGTTTTATTTGACTCTCGTCAACACCTTATCTAAGGACGTGAACATGTTATGTGCTGTTTCTTTTCACTACACAAGGTATTTTCTTTCAGAGCTTAAAGTAATAAAGTTGTTGGTGAACATTGAATTCTTCATCTTCCCGTCAATCTAGAGAAAGAAATTGGATAAATGTTTTTGGGTCTAGAACACACATCTCACATATCGGACGAAGCAAGAATGAACATTGAACCAGAAGATTAGATTGTGTCAATGTGTCAAGTTCTTCTCCCCAAGATATGCTACAGAATCCAATCCGACCCACCAACAACTATATTTTATACACTGTTTTTGTTCGTATATCGATCATTTACTTTCGGTCTGGCCATATCCTCTCTACTCGTTAATACTATCAGTAGTAGAGAGGAAAACTATTAAAAAATTACAACGATTTAATTAACTGGCTGCTGAAGTGAAGAAACAAACCGTATAATATAAGGACAATTAATATAACGATCATCGGCGAAATAAATGTATATGTTTGGAAAGTGAATTTAGTTATGGATCAAATAATTCAAATACAAGTTTAATTGGCATGGAGAATTTTCTTTATAAGCAAATAAATAAATGCATTAACGAAGATGCTAATAGATGATGCACAAAAAATGTTCATCCATATACCACAAAGAAAATGAATACATTGATAGGTTAAGTTTTACATAATTGATATTTTGGAGAAGTTTATATAACTTGTTTCACGGAAGGAAAAGATAGAAGCAATTAAACGCGACTTGTATGCGGGCGGGTCAAATGATTGTCTCTAAAATATCCAATGTATCAGAGTAGAGTATGCATAAGAATACATCAGACATCACGGAACACCAAAACCTAAAAGATATTTTAGTTTATTTCACGTGTACATTTTGGATATTTAATTAATTGAGGAGATATCCGAGTGAGGGGCAAAGGTTTACACTCTACCCTGGAATTACAGACAACTTGGCCTCCTCTCAAGTGAGCCAATTAAACTTTACAAGATGAGGGATGTTGGCGTCGCGACAAGACAAGCACATGCACATGGCTATTCTCATATCTTTCTTCAACCTCTGGTGAGATCGATAGTCCATACCACCGTATTTCTAGCTTATTGCCTGAAATTCACGCACTATTTTTTATAACATATACATAAAACCTACTTAATAGCTTAATTTGAATTTGAATTTATTACTAACTTGGTTATTGTTGTATGAATATCATTACTTTTATTTTTAATTAGCAAAATATATAATATTATTATTATTATTATTAATATATGGGTACCAGCGATACCCAAAAACCATAACACAAGAATTCCAAATGCAAATTGGTTACAAGTGATACATTTCCTACTCAAACAGTCCCAAAATTCCACCCATTGTTCCGTAACCAAGTTGCTTTCCTTTACAGAAACAATGCCAACATAATCGAAAAAAATCATGAACATGACATAAGGACATATTCCCAGCACCACTGTAAATGTTCCTGAACTGTATCCAAACGTTGTGCTTACTACACCGAAACCACATAAAAGTCCAGTGCCCCCTCATTAGCCTTCCCGCAATCATGCACATTAGCATAACTTATGAGACTAGCTAATTACTTAATACGTTGAATACACAGTTATGGGAAGCATGACCATTCGTAGAATGATGCATCAAAGCAAGAACCTTAGCTTTCATCCATGCCCATGACAGATATCTCCCAGATTCCAAAACCAACTGCTTGTTAACCTCTTCTTGTTTAAAGATGATAAATTTTCTATGTAACCAGAGACACCATACAACACCAACTGCCCTTAGTTATCATGCTTATTTTACACTCCAAATTTTAGTGTGTAAATTAAAATAATTATATTAAACACACTAGTAATCTAATTGTAAACTCGCCCTTAGTTATCATGCTTATCTTACACAGTACGAAGTATATTAAACGTACTCATAATCTAAATTAAAAAAATTACAATAGCAATGAAGTCAAATTATTTTATATCATTTTATTAACCTATTTTCACACTCTTTTTAGTTTTTGCAATAAGTAAAAAATTACATATCACTCACTTTAAGTTCTTTTCTGAACCTAAAAGAAATGAATACAATACTAGTGTATAAATAACATTGTTTGGACAAACAAGAGTATTGAATTTCCGAGGTGGAGAACCACGTTAGATGAAAAGGTTGACCAAGCAGATGGAGATCACGTGTCAGGTGCTGACGTGGAAGGACGTCATCACCGTGCCCGATCGTAAACGCAACAACCGCAATCCTGTCAGATAATCACGTGGATTTCTCATGCATCCTCTATTCTCGTGCTCTACTGATACTCTACTCTTTTCTTTCTTTCTACTTGCATTGCTAAATGCTAATGCTACCCTCACACACAACTCTATGCACTTTACCTCAACAGCTAGCCCAGAGACACCTCACATTCACACTTTCGCTGCCAATTCGATCGATCGGTTTGGCCTATCCTGTTGTTTTTGGAGGAAATCAAAATATATATATTTTTTAAACTTGATGCAAAATTTCATAACAACTTCTTGATAATGTGAATGAAGAATTATATAAAATATAAATAAGATTTGTTTGTGTATATTGGATAAAAATATATTATTGATAATATCACCTAACTTATTTTGCACTAACACCTTACAGCTCGCATGATCCTCTTTTACACCGTGTCCACCATTTGTCGTCTTCAACTTTTTTGAGCCTCGGAAACCCAGACCAGCGACCCTCCCATTATGGCCGTAAAGGTGTTCCAAACACCACCAGCATAATTTCTTCGTGCATCCATCTTTCCCATTGCTCCCTCTCCCCCAAACTAATCAAGATATAACACGTGGAATTCAAATTATGCGTGTCATTAAATCAAATTAATTAATATATCAACATGTTCGAGTGCTATATATCCCCTTTTATCTGTCTTTAGTTTTTTTCTTTTTGTCTACCATGTCTAGCATTTTCTCCCATATTCCTATTAGGGAAACTCTGCAAATTACCTCAAATTTAAATAATATAAATTCTTTCGAGTCAGGAAACATAAATTAATTTTTCGCAATATTTTTTATCTTTTTTTTTTTATTTTCTTTCTTTTCCTGGAAAAACTCACTATACGCTTCTATTTAGATAAAAAAAAATATATATACAATTTGGCCAAGTTTCATTAATTGCCCTTAAAATGAGTATGAAATTGTACAACAAAAACTTCACGCTTTACAAAGAAGAAGGAGAGATATTAGAATTGCAATTTTCTTTTGTTTACAACTACAACAACAAGCTTAGGATTTAGAATTTTATGCAAATTATTCAAATCTCCCACTATTAAACCAATCATAGTGAATTATTAGAATTGAGTTTTGGGAACAAATAGGAATTTCTTGCAATAATTAATTTTATTATTGATAACAAGTTAACAGAATTGGATTTCATTTCAAAGTAGAAGCCTGAATTGAGATGCGCCGGCCAGCCATGCATGATGGACAGCATACATATAATTGGAACCAATAATATATATAATCCCAGAGGCTAAACCTTAAAACATAAGAGTATTAACTATGAATTGGTTAAATAGCTAGTTGTACACACTAAATTAACCTTAATCATATGATCTATCATGAATCTCCATGTTCGGAGCTTGTTGGTAAGGTTTTGGCAGAGGAAAATAAGGGGTGGAATTGGAAGTACTAGACATAGGAACAGGGAACCCTATCCCTATCCCTGGTGCGGAAGCGCGTTCGAGTGACTGAACCTGCGTTTTGAGGAACTTGACGTAGTGAATGGCCTCATCCAACATGGAGGCAGTGTCCATCTTAGTTCCTCCGGGGACCAGTCTCTGCAGTATCCTTATCCTCTCGCTGATCCTCTCTCTGCGGTGGCGCGCCGCCACGCTCTGAGGATCCTTGGAAATCTTCACGTTCCTTCGCTTCGGCGGCTTCACCGACTCCGGGTCTATGTGTATCGGCTGCATCGCCGCGATTCTGAATATCATCTCCCTCATTGCAGCCATCGAATGCCGCTTGTTGTCACCGTAAGGGTTTGCATTTGCACCCTCGTAGGTTGGGGCTTGAAGCATCATTGGGTTATTATTGGAGAAAGATATTGTAGTGGTGGATGGTAAGTGTGTGAATGATGATGAGTATGAGGACCAAGGCATATTGGAACTAGGAGGGTTATTATTATTATCAATTAAATCTGCTAGTGGCATAGTACTGTTGCGGTAACCATAGAAGTCCTCTGGGGGATGAAATCCTGGTTCCATGGTGTGAGGGTTAATGTCACCGTAAGGTTCAGAGAATTCAGGGAGCTGCTGCATCATCATCGTCATCATGTCCTCCATCTGCTCCTCCTCCGGCTTTAACTGCTCCATTTATGGGGGAGGAAGGGGAAGTAATAAAGTTAAAATTATCGGAGTGAGCTGAGGGGGGGAAAGGGAAATTAAAGGATAGAGATAGACAAGTATTTAAAGGGTAACTGAAAAAACTGAGAAAATTAGCAGATATATGGGTGCAGAGGGATGGGGAAGGAAAAGAAGAATATATATGTAGGAGTGGAATTGGGAGTTGAGTTTCTATCAGAATGTGCAGTGTGAGAAGGCCTTATGAGAGTGGTGAGAAAGGAGGGACAATAGTGAAAAAACCAATAAAATAGTGATATTGGGAACAGACTACAGCAAAGGATCAACACCTGGGAGGCGGTGACTCTCAACATGTTTATGCCTCTCGTATATATAACTGTTGAGCAATAGCATGTTATAAATTAAATTTATCTAAGATAGTCCTAGCTATGTGAATTATATATATATTTAGGGTCAAGTTACCAGAATGTCTTTGTGAATTTTATTAATACAACGCAGATGATGATTTACTTTGACCGATTTTTAGCTAAGACAGTCCTAGCACCACCAATGAGCACACTCTTTGTTTTTAAGTAAAAATTATAAAAAAAATTTGTAAGTTTTACTTATTTTTATTTTTAAACGAGTTTCACTAATAACTTTGTAATTTTAATAAGTTTTAACAAATAATAAAAAGAATGTTAAAAGTTAAAACAAGTATGTTAGAGAATATATTATTAATACTCCTAATTAGAACAAATTAAATAACAACCTATGAAGGTCAACCTAGTACGTAGTAAGAGAAACTTGAATAATATATATGAATTCTTAAGTTCTATCTTTATTGTTGTCCTTATATGGGGAAAAAAAAACTGAAAAACAGCATAAAAATATGTTTGTAAAAATTATTAATATGCGCAAACGATTTACCATTGGCCGAATTAGAGGAATAAGTAAATTAAATAATCAAGAAACATGCGAACTGACTAATTCAAATATCATCCAAGCAATATAAAAAACAATAATTTTTATTTAGTGTCAATATAATTTTTTTTACATTATTAATCAATAAAAAATATATTAAATATGACATTTAATGTATTTATAATAAAAATTAATAAACTTATTATATATTATAATTTGTGACTGTCAGTATAAATCATTTTTACATTATTAGTGTATTTAAATTAAATTGAAGTTATATGTGCAAAATCACTTATTCTTTCCTCAATGTTATATCCTCTTGCTAGAGTAAATGTTTTATTTTTCTTGTACAATGACAATAAGGTTTGAATCTATGATTTCTAATTATAAACTATTCAAATCTTCTATCACTAAGTCGATCCTAATATTATTATAGTAAATGATGTAAAAAAAGGTGGGATGATATATAATTATTTTCTTCCTTCTTTCATTATCACCTTGTGCTTTAAATTCTTATTTTTAATAGTTTACATTTATTATTTTCTAATTTACAATTCGAGTATTAGATGTACAACTACGTTAAATATTAAACGTGGAAATTCTACTATCTATAATAATTCTATTAAACTCAAACATGATTTTCTCCCATAAAAAAAAAAAATTTGTGTGGTCAATAAAACAAAAACTAAACAAACATAAGATCATCAATCCATGAGAATTCAAAGGTCTGTTTAAGGACGAGAGTGTAATAATGACAAATACTACTAGGCATAATCATAGCCTAGTTATCAAATATTTATTAGGGGTTTTAATTTATTCAATTATAATGAATAATTTAATTTTTAATAATATTTTTTTATTTAACCTGTTTATTGATTAATTAAAGAAAATATTAAGTACTTCATATGGTTTTAAAATATTAAATACATGCACTTTTTATTTAATACCTATCTTATAAATATTAAGAAAAATAGTAAAAAAAAAAATTATAAGATGATTAAAATACTCATAGTTTTTTTTATCGACAAAGATTAGTTGTTAATTGTTAATTTTTGTTAGCATATTACTTATAGTAATACCTTATTCTTAATAGTAAGAGATTTGAGAAGTTTCCATAAGATTTTAAATTCAAACTTTGTTGCTGTCATTATAAAAACATAAAAACACTCTTTTAGTATATTTATCTAGTGCATGTTTTAAATAAGGTGAAGGAGGGATTTTCTTGTATAATGTTTCTTAACGCCTAAATTTATGCTTTCCAAAGATATTAAACCGCGCTAAAGTACGTCATTGACCAAATTATGAACGGAGGTTCATTGTACTGATGATAAATGAAAGAGCATTATGCAGGATGCTACGTGCCATTGAATTTGAAGGCCATGTATCTTTCATAGATATAGATAAGAGTATAATAAGATCTATTTGTCTAAAATAATTATTGTCATCCTTTATTGGCATGTATTCGTTAAGTGTTATCAGACTTAGCTAGTCTTCTTTGGACTAATTTAAGTAAGCTTGTTCATTGCACCTTACATGTTTATGAAAATTTAATTC
This sequence comes from Pueraria montana var. lobata, assembly GCA_026413185.1. Taxonomy (NCBI): domain Eukaryota; kingdom Viridiplantae; phylum Streptophyta; class Magnoliopsida; order Fabales; family Fabaceae; genus Pueraria; species Pueraria montana. The sequence continues at coordinate 6,809,447 of CM048652.1, forward strand.
TTAATAATAGTACTATTAGCAGTATAAAATTCTAAAAGAAATAATTGTTCCCAAGCAATAATATCATTGATTCTAAAGAATATATATGTGTGCGCCTTCAAGAAGATTTAAGAATAAGAATTTCGGACAAGATAGGTAAGAGGCTCCAATCGTTATAGTGATATAAGAACCTACTAATAAATTGAAAGAATATTAGAAATAAAAGTATTTTTAAGAGAATTTTTAATGCGAGAATCTAATTTGATTTCTTAACTCTCTTTTAACGAGACTCTTATTAATTTAAGAACACGTACTAATAATCTTTAGTTCAACGCAAGAACTCAATTTGCAGTTAATTTGTTTTTAATAAGTCCTACTGCAAACTCTATATCCTTATACTTTTATTTTATTATAAATTAAAAAAATAATTCCTCATTCTCACATTAATTTTTACCCATCGCCAATTGCACAACAAACTCATTTTCCTTAAACTCACTTGCACACCCTCCCCTGTTGCTCCCTCCTTGTTGCATGGTTTTAAGGAATGTTTTATTCTTAGCCACATTTTTTTAATTATAATTCAAAGACTATCATATTAAAAGTTCATATTTTCTCATTTGTAAGAGATTTCTCGTTTAAAACACTCTCACTCAAGAGTCATATTAAAATGAGAAAATTACATTTACAAGCCGCTATTATGTAAAAAAGAAAAAGAAAAAAGACTTGCAGACATACACATCTATACATAGCCCACTGTATAAGTATAACTTGCATATTAACTCTTCAATTATAGTAGGAATAAAGATGCTTTAACGTTATGCTCGGTTCCACCGACGGAGATAATATGCCACGGACGGAAATGAGGTGTAAGTGTTTGGTATCGATGAGTTTGAAGGGAGTTAAGTTACACATTTCTATCTTCTCAAAAATCATTTTAAACAGTAAAAATCGATTATTTCACTTAAATAATCGATTTTTTTGACCAATTTAATCGATTATTTGTATATCATAATCGATTTTAAGGGTTACAACATCAATTTAATCGATTATTTGTGTATCATAATCGATTTTTATATGTCTATTTAATTTTTTTCTCTCTATTTCATCTATACCAAACAACTTTACAATATTATTTCTACTCTATTTCTCACCTATTTCTCTTAAAACAAACAATACAACATACAACTTTATTTCTATTCTATTTTTTCTTTTTCAAATTATCTCTCTTATATTTTTATCTATCTTATTTCTCTCTTCTAAATCAAATACAGCGTAAATGCCTTTATCTAATGCATGAATCATTTTCCGTGCAACATTTTTTAGGTTAGAATACATTGAGTGGAAGTATGAAAGTGCTAGCTTTGCCCTAAAATTACTTTGTTTAAAGAACCCTGAAGCCCCACGCACGTGCCAGGTGTCAGAAATCTTACCAGACCCTTTTAAATGGGCTAGGTCGGATAGCTTCCTATAGTCTGCCAGCCGTTAGATGAAAAAGAGTTGAACACGTGGCTGCCATCAAATGGGAAAGGCTAATGCACTGTTCATTTGATGTTTAATGATTCAGTGCACTCTATTCTCGTTCATGTGCCACAGCTACAGCCTACAAGATCCTTACCCCTCTCTCTCATATTGAAAACTGTACGCTTTTCGAGATGGATCAGGCTCTGATGGAACCTGCTTTCATGTGCCGGATTTGTTAACGAACTTACCATGCAGCTACAGTGAACTACTTTGCCTTTTGTTGAGACCGATCGGCCCTATGCGCAAAACGCACTGAGCATGAATTATTTTCGTTTCATTTCAAAAATATTTTTTTTAATTATAAATTATTATTTTATTTCTTGTTTTTCAATTTTATGTTAAAGTGATAAAAAATTATTTTCATTTTTTGTGCAAATTTTAAAAAACAGAAATAAAAATAAGACCAATGTAGTATTTTATAATTAAAAATATATATTTTTTTCAAATCAATCCACCTTCACTTTTCACTTTTCACCATTCACCAACTTTGCGTTGACTGCATCATTTGTAAGTTTTATAAAGAGTTTAATTTAATTTACCACGGTTTCACATGTATATTGGCATATTGCTAAAAATGCGTTTCTTTTGGGCTTAATAACTCATTTTGTAAATTGTGATGTTTCCATAGCGCATACTTGGGGAACATTTGAGTTCTCAAAGTCTCCTTTCCGTATAGAATGAAGGTTCTATAATAAAGCAGTGCAAAGCAATATTCAATATAATATAGTAATATAATATTGATAAATATTCACTCAAAACAAAGTACGCAATGCATATGTTATACAGGATAATAACTTTGCCTTTAACTGATGATAATTGAAATAAACTGATTTTTTTTTTTTTGACATCGAAATAAACTGATTTATATGTCTAAATATATTACGTATTAATTATGGGTTACCCAAACGATAAGCTTTTAAAAATGTGATTATGGCATGGTGTCGTAATGGTGATTGAGTTGTTATTTTGATCGTAACTTGGAAGCGTATCATCTGACTCAGATATGGCAATTTGAAATCATGTAGTTAATTTAATCATCTTATCACTTGATGAAGAGAACAATCAGTTGTGAGTCCAAAAGTAGTTCCAAGTTTTTTAAAGTGTAACTCGAATTTATATTCATATTGCCCTTTCTTATATTACAATAGATAATTTTGTTGTATATTTGATATCCCTGTGTTGGGAGAAATTCTTAAAGGATTTTATCTTTCATTGTAGTAACATTTACAGTAGCTATAATTTAAATATCGTTATTTTTTTTTTTATTTTGGATATATCATTATTGTTGCATTTTAAGATTTACAATCAATACATTAGCCTTAAGCCTTAACTAACCAAGAATGATGCATGAATTGAACGTGTGTTTGCGTGTTTAAAATATGGATATTTATTGGCCATTATTTGCGTTCCGACCCTCACGTGTGGACCCGCGCGGCAAATAATAGTGTGATGTAGACGTTGATAAGGGGAGAAGTTAGTGTAATCAATTTAGAAGGGACACGATTCAATATGGTACGAGACAATTTATTTCCAATGGTCTGGCAACCCCTAAGATAAGTACTTTTGTTGCTCATTTTATTAATTTTATAACAAGGAGTTCTGTTTAACTATTCTAATGCTTTGTGATGACTATACCTGTTTATGATTTGCTCTTCAAACAATCAGAAAAATTATTGGAGTAGCTAGACCAATTCCTTTGTAAAAGAAACTTAAGGACTGTTTCTTTCTTTTTTTCAAAAAAAAAAAAAAATGCTTTCTGATTTAAAAAATAGAAAAATAAAAAAATTGTTTGATAAGTGATCGACATGGAAACATGAAAACCACATTGAGGCATCCCAAACCCTTGAATTGAATGTGCTTGGAGATTGCCTACGGGCGAGCTCAAGCCATGGCCAAGATATATACTCCATAATTAACGACCTTGACTTACCTAATAAAGCTTTCATTCACACATATTACAAGGACAATTTAATTGCAAATAAGGGAGGGGAGACAATTCTCTGCAAGAATACGTTCGACAGGATAAAATGAATCCAAAGGGGACAGATTTTGAATTTGGTGTGTGCTATATTTATTTCGCTATTGCATTATCACCCCGTCATCACCTTATCCTCTTTCCCACGCATCCATTTTATTATTATTATTACTATTCAAATAAACAAAACATTATTAACTACTCCAATATACTAGTACAAGTATTTATTAATTTTTTTCTGGCTCTTTGGTATCTCCCTCCATCGGAAAACGCATGCAGGTGCTTTGCAGATTCAATAAATCATGAAAATTAATTTCTCCGTGACACATGTAGTTTAATAGGATCAAATTTGAAATGAAATTTATTCAAACATATTTTTCAATTACTTTTAATAATTTAAAATCAATACATATCAAGAATAGTTTTATTTAAAATGAAAATAACCTTTTTAACCAATGGGAAAAAGAAAGACTAATGATATGGTTACAATGTAAATCTTGAATGGTCCCAGGTCTGTGTCTGTGTGAAACAGTGTGCCTGGCCTGCTGCAACAGTATGAGCATGCGCGTTTGTGGGTGCATGATTTTCATCGCTCGCAAATTGGACATTTTCTGGTTGCCCAATTACGCAAATCATGAAGTCCAAGAATCCAACCACTTGTTTGGACGCAACATTCTGTTAGCTCATTTTCATGTCCAGAACGGCAAGAGTGAAATTTTTTATTTTTATTTTTATTTTTTAAAGAAAATTAAATTAAAGGGTGCATTTCAATTCAATTCCATGGAATGGATTATGTAGTTTGGTATAGCATGCAGAGTAGACTAGAGTGTATTAATTGCTGGCAATGTTGCTTTCTTTGCTGCATGTGTATAGTGGTTTGCGTCATAATGTCATGCTGATCTCACGAGTTGGTTGTTGCCAGGAATACTCCATTCCTTAATTTAGCATCTTTCTTCTTTAAGCTGCAACTAGCTCAATAAATTCCTTTGCCGATTACAGCCACAATTTTAAATAAGCTGAATTGACAACTTGTTTCATCCATGCAACCAATGGTAGGTTTAGTGTTCCCATTCCCTCTACAATTATGTGAATTTAATTATCATTTTGCAAGAAACCAAAGAGGCAAGTAGTGGTCCACCTGATAGCTGATGCTGATCATCCTGCTTCCCCTTTCATTTCTTTATCTTTTCTTATGTCACGACTCACGAATTTTAAATTAGGGAAGATCATCAGTTCAGGAAAATGTGTGAATTCTTTGGATCGATTGGATCAGGTTAAAAAATGCGACCTTATAATCGCCTTGGAGTATGAAGTCATGTTTAAATTTAAAAAAAAGAAAGAAAAAGAAACATGTTTTTTTTATCAGTAAAAAAAAAAATACATGTTTAAATTTATTGAATATGACTTGTTCCGGTCCATCTTCGCACAAGCCTGTAACCAACTAATCATCTTTGATGAACTCTTGGAGTTAAAAATACTAAATCAAACCACCATTTCTGAGGGACACCTAGTTCCAAAGATTAATCCTCAATGGGCAAGTTCATCAAAATCAACTGAACATCAAGAATGAAAGACACATGACCACATATCATCATGTATGAGGCGCATCTATTTAGCGGAGTTGATGAAGTTATACTAGCTAGTTGATAAGAAATTAAAAATACAGTTTATTAAAAAAGAATTACACATAACTATTATGTCATACTCTTTGATAACGTGACAAGTAATTGAGTTGTCAATGTCGTTGTTACTTTTACAGTAGGGATTAAAAGTGGTAATGAAAAAATAGTTCAAACACTTTGACTAGTAAAAATATAGATTAAGGACTAAAAACAAAAATCTATAAAAGTTTAGGGACTACAAAGATATATAATAAATCCTAGTTTTATTAATATTATTGGCTATAATTTCATGATTTAATGTTATTATTTGATGTTTGTATCTTTTAATTGGTTGTGTTATCTTATGATCTGAAAACAAAAAAAAAAAAACTTAAAACTGTAAGGGGGTGTTTACTTATAAAACTGTTTCCTGTTTCCTGTTTTTATTTTCTGTTTTTATTTTTTAATTACAAAAATGTTACTTTGTTTGTAATCTATTTTAAAAAATTTGTACATGAAATAAAGAAAGCAAAAAAAGAAGAAGTTATTTTTAGTATTTTTTGTACAAATCTTTAAAAATAAAAAACAGATTGAAAACAGGATGACAATTTTATAATTAAAAATTGAAAACACAATGAAAATAAGAAACAAAAGTACAAGTGTACGCATGCTAACATTTCCATAAGCTTGAGAAGTTAAAATTGAACCATGGACCCTAGGGCCTAGAATACATTTGTGTGTCGTTGGATAGAGGAGATGATGGACCTAAGCTACTGGAACAAAGTGTTGATATTGGACAAAAACCTTCGGAGATAAAACTCCAATTTTTTCCTTTTTTTTTTATTTCATTTCATTTTTTTGATAAAGTCATGTTTCCAATCAAGACTTCAATTTTAAAAAATTATAAAAGAAATCATATTTTAAAAATAAACTTTAATTAAAAAATAACAAAATCGTGTATCTATCCACGACTTCAACATATATATATATATATATATATATATATATATAAAGTAAAGTCGTATTTAAATAAACAACTTCCTCTAAAGAACATCCATTTTTATAAAAAATAAAAAACATAAAAAAAGTCATATTTAAAAACATGACTTCACTAATTTTAAACTAAAAAAATACAAAATCGTGTTTTGAAACACGACTTACTCGTTTATGTAAAATTTTTAAAATTTATCCATTTTTGTAATTTTAAAAAAATTACCCCAGTTGTGTAAATAATCCATTGTGAAACCATTTACAAGTATAGATAGTGCCCATAAAAAATAGAAACTCAATTCAAATCCAATTTATCTACCTTTTCACATAAATCCTTTCTACGAAGCATATAATTTAAAAATGCCCCATTAACATAGTGATAAGATTTTTCTAAATCAATTTTGAAATAAATTACTACCTCCTACTTCTTTAAACTAAGTCCACCAATTCATACAATTTGTTGAATAGGGTCCCTTATATCGGCTTGGTTGATCTCATCCATCCTTATTCTTCTACATATGTGAACATATGGATTCTTTTAGCATCTTTTTCATGTAAATCGTTCTTCCAATACTTTTTTCAAAATCTCCAAATAGGGACATGCTATCTGGAACTCGAGGATCGCTACATTATCAAGATGAATAGATATTTCTTGCGGACTGCACAAATTTTGTGTTTGTTAATGAAAAATAGATGCTATTTATAGATGAAACAAAGTGAGTTCGAGTTAGTTTAACTATTTTGTTACTTTTGAGTTTTGAAACATTTTGTAATGATGCTTCTTAATAATTCATAATTTCATTTGGTTATATAAGCGATATGTCCATAAAGTAAACTACGGGTAGCATTAGAAGGGTGAGTATTATGATATAAAGTAAAAAAATCAGAGCACTGATGGAACCTTTAGTCAATCAGTGGTATTTTTTAATTTTTCTCCATAACCGAAATTCATCATTTTTAATTATACATTGTCAGAGAGAACTAGTTTAAGCAGGCTTTGTGCAATTGTGGGTATCAGAATTTTGATCCATATTGCCAAAGAAACTGTTGAGTGGAACTCAGAGAGATCGAGCTGGTTAAAGCAGGCCCAATATTCAAGAAAAAAACCAGCAATAAATCAATGGAATACACTATGCAACTGGGCTGCAGCCTGCATGCATGATGATGAAGATGATGCTGATTCTTGATGGCCCATGTAAAAATAGTATTATCTAACCAAGGTTTTGGTACTTTTCCCAGTGATAAAGTCACAAAGCATGAGGTCCCACGGGCACGAGCAGGCAATAAAGCAATGCGGAGCTCAACGCGTGTATATTTCATAAAGTTAATTACACTTTGTTTCTTTTATTATAACTTACGTACGTAGTATTTTTAGTAGCTCAATAATTGTTTGTTTTAATTGAGTTTTTAATTCTAATTAAACAAATCAAATGCAGTAAAAAAATTAAACAAATCAAATTATTATGTAGTCTAACATTAAATTGTTAATGAAAGTTACTGAAGTAATATAGTTTTTTTATTGTGACATAATGTTAGTCGCCTAAAAATACCCACTGTGATGTGAAAAATTCAAATAAATGGGTTAAATTTATGTTTTAGTTTAAAATTACAAGTTTCTGTTACTTTCATCTCTACTTTATAAATATTTTTTGTTATCCGTTAACTTTTAAAATAATAGTCACTTTAGTCTTTATTAACGTTTACAATTTTAAAGATTTAAATGAAGGTTTACTCAAATAAATAGCTTTTTATTCCTTTTTATTTATTTTTATAACACAACGAATGCAAATATTTTATAGAGATAAAGTTAAAGTAGTTTATGTTCACAATTTTGAAGACTTGGAATAAAAAATTACTCAAATAAGGATTTGGGTTCTCTAAAATGAGTAGCTCACTTTAAAGGATAAAGTAAGCAATCTTAGTTGTTAATGAGAAAATTAATACTTGAAATTATACATTTTTTTTACAGAACTTGAAATTATACATATGCACAAGAAATTATGGATGTGTTAGAATATTAACTTTATTATTTTTCTCATCAATGATTTAAACTGCTTACTTTATTCTTGAAAGTGAGTTAGTCATTTTAGAGGAATCAAATTCCTCAAATAAATACACACAACTAAAATAATGATATTATAAAGTTAAATTCACAAACTAACCGACATTTTTTGTGTGTGTAAACTGACATTTAAAAATTCGAAGACTTGAATGAAATTTAGTAGAATAAATACACACAAGTAATTTACGTCTACAATTTTGAAGACTTGAATAAAAAATTACTCAAATAATTACACACTCAACTAAAATAATGATATTATAAAGTTAAAATTAAACTAACTGACATTTATAAATTTGAAGACTTGAATGAAAGTTTACCCAGATAAATACACACACATGACTAGCTTAGCAATATATTTTTTGTCACCTTTAATGGTCGGGCTTTGCACAGTTATTTTCGTTAATTAAATATGAAGAAGAATGATGCATAGATATCCCAACATTAATAAACATTTCACACTTCTCTTTTCTTTTTTATCATTCTCCTTTTATCACACATATCATATATTACCTATTAAATCTATCATTTTTCATTTTTTTTTCTCTCTTCTAATTCTTTCTCTCTCTACGTAGATGTAAAGAATTTTATTCTAAAACATTACTCATTAAATGACATAACAAATTCAAGGAATTAATTTGTTCAATTAAACAATTAAGAGACTTAATTGGAGAAAATATTTTAAGAGCACAAACTGTACAAGAAGTTTTTTTTTTTTTTTTTTTAACCAGAAATGTTTGGTTTCTTTTGGGGTGTAATGTAATTGAAAGAATGGTGGGTGCTTTAGCGAGTAGTTCGATGCGGGTGTGTAAGATTTAGCAACAGCTCCAATCACAAATGCGTTTAAAAGTCTTAAACCGAAAGCTTCTTTTACCAGCATGATCGGTATCCACTTTTGAAACCCATCACTCACTTTATCTTCTTCGAACTCCAACTCCGTCTCACTACTCTGCACTCTCTAGTCGCCCCGGACATTCGGACCTGCAACCTTATCTGACATTCCACTCTTGCCTCCTTCTACACGTGCCACACTATCACCTTAAACTAACCAAAAAATAAATATATATTAATCATTACTACTTAATACAACACACAAATATACTACTACTTGTCTAAACTATATATCTAGGGTTTCGGATTTTTTGGTCTTTTATTATTTTCACTTTTTAACCCTCACGAGGGGAAATTATCCCTGCTTTGTACACTTCCTAACTTTAACCACCTTTGTTTGTCTAAAGACCCAAATATAGACATTTCTTATCTTGCTTTCTCTGATGCCTTTCAGAGTTTCTCTGTTTGAGATTTTAATACTCATCCGCAGGAATATATATGGTATATGAAATTTGAATACTGCATATATAATATAATACAATAAATTATAAAACACTAGCAAGGAAAGTAATGAAGAAAATGCAAAGACAAACTTTACGGGCCGGGACACTTTACTCGTATAGGGATGTAGGAGTAGGGCAATGAGACAAGAAAAGAAGACGCAACTCAAAAGAGAAAGAATCATGAACTTCCGGGCATGATACATTGTTCCAATGTTCGTCAACTAGTCAAGGCACTCACTCACTCTCTTTCACACTGCTCGTGTTCTTCTCTCTGTAAGAAACAAAACAAAATGTGTGAAGCAAAAGCGTGGGAAAATAAAAGAGAGTGAAGAAGATAATGGAATCCTAGCTAAGAGTGATGAGAAAACGTAGTAAATTAGATGACTACTCAAAGTGGGGAAAGACAAAGGTTTCTGGTACTCAGAAGCATAGAAGAAGCCTTGATAGAAACATTTCAAACAACATTTTCAGTCAAGCTTCCCTTACATTTCGCTTTCATCGAATAATTCACTTCTTTGTTCTTTTCTTGTAAACCTTCCAACACCATTTTGAATATTTTATTCCCGTGATCATATCTCTCTCTCTCGTTCTCCTTACGTTCTTATGGAGGGAGTTTCCTTTTCTTCCACTGACAATTTATTACCTATTTTTTCTCTATCTTTTTTTATTACATTATTACCCATTTTATCTCAATTTTTTTTTCTTATATCTCTCATTGTTATAAAATTTATATAATATGAGAAATATTACGTAGAAATAGTTTACTTAATTCACAAATACATGAAGTAGGACTATAACCCTCGCTCTAAGAAACACTATGATAACCTTCTTTTTCCATAAATCATGGTACTATACTCAATCTCGACCCAAACAAAAATGATTAATCAAATTTGATTACTAAATATATTATTTAATTAAAATGACTAACCACAAATCGTACTTCTAATAATGGGAATATATTTTGAAAGAATCAGTGATTTACTGTCAGCTCCTTTATAGTATGGATCTTTTGTAATATCACTCGTCTTTTCATCGGTTTTTGAATTGAGATGCAATGAATTTTGTGTTCTTCCCTTCGTACATGGACACCATTAATGGGGCTAGCTTCCTCAAGAAAGCCTTGTAAATTTGTCTTTAAGCCAGCCTGTTACATTCTCAGTTCTCAGCTTCTTACCCAATAAAAAACTGTAACCAACTCTTTATCATTAACACTCTTTTCTCTCTCTCTCTTGCGCTGGCATTAGCATTAATGTAACTAGAGGCATGCAGATACCAAAATAAGAGAAAGAGACGATGAACAGGACGAAAAAAGAATGATCCCACACAATCCTGGACAATAAAGTGTACCAATGAAAATGAGAAAAACTCGACCAGAAAGAGGAGTTGAAGAACATTTAAAGTTTGCTTTAATTTCTGATCTTTTAGTCTAACCAAAACCCACCTACATCAATAGATGATGGGTCGGGAACAAAGATAATAATATCGGCACTAAGTTATATGTACACAGAATCACAAAACAGTCACACAAACGAACCCACGCACGCGCACACACACACACACGTTTCCGTCAATATCATCCGCCTCCTCCAAGACTCAAAACTTGAGAGTAGTGATTTAAAAATTTTAAAAAGAAAAAGAAAACAAATCAAAGCAAGTAAAAGAAAATTAATAAGTAGCTAGCTAGCTTGGGATATCATACTTCTTAGAATTAATCAGTGGAACTAACAAGTGGATGGAGGCATGAGATTCAAGCCCAAGTCATCCTTTTCCAAAACCAAACGAGCCTTGTTGGTCTCCGAATTAGATCCACAATCCGGGTGCACCCTTTTCTTGGACTGCAGCGACACCCCAAAAAGCTTGGTCTTGCAGCTGTTAATGTTACTGCTAGGCCCTTCAACAATGGTTATTGAACTCCTTGAAGTGTTGGTGGGAGAGTTCACAACATAGGTCTGAGGTTGATGTTGAGGTTGAGTTATTTGTGTAGCTCCTTGCTTAGGGTTAGTAGAATAATACCCCTGAAGCTGGTTCATTGGCCTTTGCATCATTGAAGCATTGCCACTACTTATTGGAGTAGCAGAAGATGTATTGCATAGTAGCAAAGAAGAAGAGTAAGAGTTGCTTGGAGCCACTGGCTTGACATGGTTCTGAACGAAGTAGATAATGTCATTGTAGAGCTTCTTCATGTGTGCGAGTTCCGACATGAGCATGTTGTTGCTTCGCCTGAGTCTCTCGTTGTCCTCGGAAAGCGCGGTGACGGAAGTGCTGTAGTTGGCTGCACCACCGTTCACCAATGAGGTGGCTCCACGTGGCGGGGAGTCGCACCAATTGGCTTGCTCGTCGGAGTCGTTGGAGGGAGAGATGCTGACTCTGCTGGAGAAGGGAAAGAAAGTGGGAACGTTAACGTTGACTCCCAACGGAGAATGAGAATGATGGTGATGATGATTCATGCTTCCTTGTTGAGGCTGAGCGGTTTTTCTTCTATGGATCTCGCACAGCAAGTGTTTCTCTCCCTTCTTGAAGAATTCGTTCGCGAACTCCCATCGGTCTGGCACAATCTTTCTAAAACCCTAGTTCATGCATTTAAAATTAACCATGTTAATTGTAAGAATAGAAAAAGAAGAGAAAACAATAATTGAAGAACTAAGTAAATATAATACATAGGTGTTGAGCTGGCGAACGAAGCTCGAGAAGTTGTTGTGTTTGAAGTAGTTAGGGAGAAGGTCCCTTGCGAACTCAGGAGGACGCCAAACGACGAAGGTGGTGTCGTCTTCGCCCCAAGAAACTATGTGATCTGTGGCGGGATCGTCCACAAGTTGGTATGTCTTGGTGAGAAACGGAGCTGGCACCGATTTGTGTGAGTCCAAAGAGAGTAAAATGCCTTCGCAGTTGTCTAGAAGAAGAGCCATTGGAAGAGGCTAGGAGAGAAAGTGAGAGTGAGAGTGAGAATGGTGCTGGAAGGACAGATAAAAATGTTTAGAGAAGAGGAGAGAGAAAGAGGGTGGGGGTAGAAGGAGGAGTATTAGTAGTACTTGCCTTGTTACTGTGTAATGTAATGTTATGCGTTTTGTTTATACATATTATTTTTTGTAATGTTAATGTATTAATTTGTGTTGAAAGGATATTGTCTGGTAGGGGGCATTACATTATATTTTTTGTTTCCCTCATCGGTTGTGAAGTGAGAGAGAATATGTGTCTGTCTGTCTAGGACTGTGAAATAAGGGCCTTTCAAGGCAAACCCGTGACTCGCTTTCTCTCTCTCTCTCCTTCTACGTGTGTGTGCGTATGTGTTTGTGATACAGAGAGGCTTCTGAGTTCTGACATTGATCCCGCGCACACCCACTTAAAATCACGCACAAGAGGAAGAAGGTGCAGACCAATGCTATCTATAATCTTTTATAAATTGACCGTTGAACCCTTCCTCAACTCAATCCTTCCTTACTTTTTACTTTTCTTCCATTTCATTCCATCACCATTAATAATAATCAGTCAAACACTTCCTATGTTACAGCCTTTTCCCTAATCATTTTTTTCTTCTTCTGTGAGCATGCAGATAGATTAAAAAGTTTTTATGTTAACGATTGTAAATAATAAATATTGTTCTAATAATTCCAATGTCTAAGAAGATATATAATTAATATATTTGCTATATAAATTGGAATGATTATGTATTCACCCAAAAAAAAATTGGAATGATTATGTCATCAAGGGTATTTAATTTCCAATTCCAAAGGTAAAGGAATCTCATAAAGAAGTACAATCTGATTTTTTGACAAACAATGTGGTTTTTGTCTTTGGGTATTGACATTACATTTTTCGTATCCAAATAAAATAATGGAATCAAAGTAAGATGTATCAGAAATGTGAAGAAGGTGGGTTTCACTTCACGTCAAACGAGTGTCCTCTTTTCATAATTTGTAGCTTTCCTTTTGTTGTTTAATGTCACCAGCCAAACACAGTCCATAATTTCGAATCCCTATCAAAAAAATTTTGTATTGCACATCTCTTCTCTAGCAGATATAAGGCAAAGGATACATCGAACTACGTGATGGGAATTAAAGACTGTTCTGGGTGACGACATTTCTTCCTTCCTTCCTTCCGTTGCTTCTATGATTCATTCATATATTTCTTTCTCCTTCCTAATTTTCCTTATTGAAAAAAACACATTACATTTCAAACTTCAATATCGTGTGCTAGAGACGTATGCTCTCTCTGGCCACTAGTACCTTTTACTCGCTAGCTTACAATAGCTAGCTCTAGCTATCCGTGTTTAGCTTTCCTTTACTTTTACATTGAGCCTCCAACTTTGGCTCTTACGCGGCTCGGCTTCTTTTGCTGATGTGTCCAGGTGATTGAATTATTGACCCCAAAAGTTCCCATGAAACAACTAGGGAAATTTTTACAGCTTTTCCACCTCCCTTGTATTTCTTTATAATAATAAACCAAAACACATTGCTTATTCTCTCTCTCTTTCCTTCCACATAAATATACCATGTAGTATTTATAAGTTGCCCGTGCATTAAACTTCCAAAATGAGTGCAACCATATATAATAAGTAAAACATATGAAAGAGCTAATTAACAAATCATTCAATCGATTCATAATTTCACATCAACAATCATGCAATGAGTTTCTAAATATTTCTTTGATTGTCTAGTTAATTATTTTTAGTTTTTTACTTTTGTGGGTGGGTAGGGTTGTGTTTGCATACTAAGCTACAGGTTTCATAATTTGAAAGAAAAGAGGAGGTAAAAAAAGTTGCTTGAAAACCATAGAGTAATAAGTGGCCAGTGAGGATCCAAATAATTAAAATGAGAAGCGCATTCATTTTGTGATAATAAGTGAAAGTAGAATAGTAGGGACGCAGAAGCAGATAGAGGGCCAAAGCAAAACAATGGGAAAATGATGACTAATTATTTCGGATAGATACCACAACTGATTATTTTGATAGTGTCTATGATTCTCATTATTGGAAAAACAAAGCTAAACTGTCCCGGTTCCCCACCCATATAGTAATTATTTCTCACTTTACAATTTTCTTTGCTTTCCTCATATAACAATGTGAATATAATTAAATAATAATATCTCAAAAGTTGCTCAACACCCAATTGAAGCTTACGAGAGAAGCTCGGAACTTTATTATCGGTTTACCCCCCAAACAGAAGAAGCATTAAGAATTCAAAGGAAGCAAAAATTATAGAAAAATGGGTTTTAAAGGAAATATATGTTAAATTAGAAATTAAGCTGGGTCATAGTTTTTCTTCAGAGAATCGCTACCCTCTTAATTTGTTGCGGATATGCGGTTGAGAATATAAAACTGGCCTCCCACATGACACTACAGAAAAAACTATCATTTACTACCTACCTGTTTAGCATTATATTAGTCTCTATCAACATAATTTTTGTCTAATAAAAATTAAACTATTGGTATACATATTATGAGTTTATACTAATAGTATATGATATAATAATTATACTAATAAATAATTCTATTAGAAGAGAATGTAAATATATATATATATATATATATATATATATATATATATATTATAAATACATATCAAAGGTTGGTGTAATACATTATACTGTCAGTATATATCTTTAAAGTCTATGCTATTGTTATTCATTGAAAAACATGAACAACATGTTGGTGACTTTGAAATGGGATAACATTTCTTATTCAAATTTTATGTAAAAATATTAATGTTAACTAATTGAAGATATTTCGGTGGAAAAATTAAAGATTTTATAAATTATCTTGTTTATACAATAAGGTTACATTTCAAGCACATTCAAGAATAATATTACTAGTAATTAAAATGATAAACTACAGCTAACTGAGTCAGTATAATTTTTTGTTCTATTCATTATTTAGTTGTTGATGTACAATAGAAACAATTTTGTGTTACATAATATTTAATATGCGTCAGTATTTGTTAAAATAATATAAATTTCTTTGAATACCTCTGTGCTACACAATAGTAGTGGTCAGAAGTGAGTATATGACATATTTTTCAAGCTGGGACTATAAATGTAGATTTATTTGGCTCAGTGTATTTAATCACGAGTTAAACGGGTTTTTTTTTTGGGTACATATATAGTTAAACGGGTTTAGTGTACGAGTCAATGGAACAACTCACATACTAATTACTTTTTAAAATATTATTTATTATTTTATAGTTTTATAACCGTTCTCATCACTTAAACGCGTTAACTTTCTCTTCACCCAATCATGTTAACACGCTTTTAGTATCCTTATAAGTTATAATTCATGGTCCTTATAGTATTATGTATTAACATGCCTTTCAATCCTTTTCAAAAAAAAAAAATGCCTTTAAAAAAAAAAATATGCCTCACTATCTTTGAGTTTTTACATTTAATTTTAGTAGTTTTTTTTTTTTTATAATTAGTAGAAATTTCTTAGAAACTTTAATTATTTAATAATGTGATATTTTTACCGTAACAAGATTTTTTTTCTCAATTTAGAAAAGTTAGATTCGTATCTCATGGGAATAATTTTGTCAAACACATGGATAAAAAACATTCCCTATAAACAATGTTTCTTGTTAAATGTTATTATTATTATTTTTTAATAAACTAAACATGAGAAACAAACATTTCCAGGTTCATATTCTGGAAAATTAAAATTTTCTCTTGTGTCAAACGCCCCCTAAGGGTAAAATGAATTGGACACAAACCAAATAAAAAGTGATGTGACATGGTTAACAAATAACCTTGTCTTTTAAGACGCATGATTAGAGCTTTGATTCACAGGTTTGTGTATATAAAAAAACATCTGTTGGGGGAGATTGATCCTCTAAATGAAACTTAGTACGTAGGATTAGTTATTAATTTTTGGCTTAGGGTACCTTTGATTTAAAAAAAAAAATCTATTTAGTAATTTTGATCAATCCAACTACTCTTTCTGTGTCATAATAAGTGTCATGTAAGAAAAAAAAAGTAAGTTTTAAAATAAGTGTTATTTTAACTTTTCAATGTAATATTAGTTTTTTTTTTCATTTATACCCATAATAATATCAATTATTGACAATAAAAATTATAAATGAATTAATAATGATAAGATTAATTTTGTAAAATTGTTATTCTCTTTCATGTATTTATTAATTTTTCTTGATTTGTGTAAGAAAACTTAGGACGATACTTATTATGGGACAAGAGAGTATTAGATAATTTAAAGATTTATAAAATAGATAAGGTCACATTGTCACATAAATTAAAAATCAATTGATATTCCACTGCACTATTTTATTTTCATGTATAATATATTATTACAAAAAAATGTAAATATTTACTATTAAATTATACATCTACAAATGCTTATCATACAAAATTTATATTACTCATAATTATGATAATATCTTACACTTCAATTATTTAATCAATGAAATTTAGTAATTTGCATTTTGTATAAAAAAAAGTTAAAAACACAAACACAAGTACATGTTGTATAAACATTCATTTAGCTATCAACTCTCATTTATATGCACATTAATTTTTTTTTAATAATATATAACTTTGTATGATTTTAAAAGTAATTTTAAGTTTTTTAATCGAAAATATTGTTGGGTTTGGGGGCTAAATAATTAAAACTTTCTCAAACTTTATAACTGAGTACAAAATCACTAAACTAAAAAAATAATATAGCAAATAAATTAATAACATGGGTGAGATTGTAATAAAAAAAAATGCATATTTTGCATTATTCTTCTTTCTCAAATTCTACTTATTTTTTTTTAATAAAGTGATGGTTTTATCATTTTTAAACAAAACATATACATACACATTTAACTACTTTTGAATTTCGTAATATGTTTAGAAATGTCCTAAAATTATTAGTTAAGAATTACAATATACAATATACAAATATTAAATAAGAAACAAAGTATTTAATATTAAATTTTTTAGTCAAATTAATTGCACAACTTATGTTTATTGAGGTGTTGTACGTAAAATAAAAGTGAGATGAGGTAGAAACACGAGAACGGAAAATGCAGCAGCAGCTAACATCGCCGGCAGCTTCAAGTCCCAATAATCAAACGAGAATGGGGGAATGAATGGATGATGCGTTCTAGTTCTTCCCCTACCCTATTGTATTGTAGTCTAGCACAGAGAGAGAGAGAAATGTAAATTAAGAAGAGGAAAGGACCAAAGTGATAAGTATCTGGCAAGTTTCTAAACAATCATGCTCTTGTTTCTATTTCTTTTTGCTTCTTCTTCTGCACCCTTCTGCTTCTTCCCAACCTTTTCTTAATTCCCAATTCCCAGTTCACACCCCCCTGACTCTTTCGCTGTACTCTACTGCACCATTGCAGCAGCGGCTGACATGGAGACAGTAGTCCTTTTTATTTTGATGCATCTGTGAGTATTACTAGTCTCGTGATTCTTCTTTTGTTTTTTTCCCTTCATAACATATAGTAGTATTTATTACCACCACCTTATTCCCTTGTTCATGTTACGTGCTTATTTATGGGAATTCTGGACATTTTTATTTTTTATTTTTATCTTCCCTTTCTCTTCCAGCTAGCTAGCTAGCTGTACAATTATATAGTAGTGTATCAAATTTAACGTGATCACATACCCCTTTCTCTGTCCTTTTCCCTATTTTGATTGATAGTGTTTCCAATTAATTCAGCTGATTTTATTTTATTTTTCAAAACAGGAGCGGGTGAATATTAAAGAATTTCATCAACATGGAAAGTTTTCTATGTCCTCATGTTTTCACAGTCAATATTATCTATCCAGATTCAATTCAAACTTCTTGTTCCAGAATTATGCCCCGTTGATTGGCTTGACCAGAACAGAATTTAATTTGACCTAATTATGTGTTTATAAATGGAAGATGGAAGGTGATAAAATTAGGTGGGTCCACCAATGTGGGGCCCTTCAATTTTCTTCCAAGGGTATTTTGGTAAGAGAACTGAAGCGTGATATGAACCAACGTCTCATTTTATTTTATATGATAATGATAAAGAGTTCTTGGACTCTTGTTGTTGATTAAAATGGAAGAGTCCTTGCAATATTTCTTTTCTTTTTTGTATTGTGATTAGGATAGGATTGTAACAAAAGATAAGGAAGGAATATATATTCACCCAAAAAAAAAAATTACATAGGTGTTTGTTTGAAATTAAGAAATTGGAGAGAGAGAGATACCTGGGGCCCACAAAGGAAAGAAATATAGTAAACAAAGGCTGATTTTCCCTCACAAGTTGTCAGCAACTGAGACAGATCCTAGCGAGCCCACCACCAATATCACTACCAAAATTCACCCAACAAACAAATAAAACTCACATCCCTCGCTCGCTTCACGCACTTCACACTCACGTTGAAGAGCCAAGAAGATTCTATTCTAATTTCTAAAACGCAGTGAAAGTGAACCAACCCCACCTCCTATCACATGACCACCGCCGGTACCTCTCAATAAAAATTAAATCATATTTCTTATTATTGGACAAAACCCCCAACCCAAGGAGAGACAACTTAAAAACACACAACCAATACGGATAAACCATTTTATTTTTAATTCTCCACACTAACCTTGATATATCAAATGTAGCTGGCTTAAGCTACCCAACATCCTATGTTAATGACGAATATATGGACACCTTTTTTTTTTTTTTTTTTTTTTTTACTTTTAAAGTTTAATCATTTTGAAAGCGAAAGAATAAAAAAATCCGTGTTCTTTATACGACAGGGCCACTGAGGTTCTTTGATCTTCTTCTGTCTGTTTTCGCACTCTCTTTTGTCTGTTTCACTGGCGCCCTCTTCAATTTCCATAAACACACATTTTATATTAATTAAATTATAATATACAGCAGATACGTACATGCTTGTTAAATTTAGAAAAAAGAAATGAAGGATAAGAGGGACAGATATGCTATTAAGATTGAATTAATAACAAAAAAAATGTGGGTAGTTTATACGAGGTTTTAATTAAGTTAAAACTTCTATTATTGCTTGAAATAATTAAAAAGGAAAGAGGGACTAATAGCTAGTACATATATTTAGGCTATAATATTGTACGTGTTTTGAATAGAATACAATTATACACAGACATGAAAGGGAAGTCGGGTCAAATAAGTTGAATTCAAACTTTTTTCCATATTACTTAATTGGAGGGTCACGAGGGGCTATGAGCCTGTGACATATGAATCCCACGAGGAAATGACACTGATAATAATGTACCGGACAAGATGCCCGTTTGTTTTTATAGTGTCATTTAAATTTATATAGAAACATTCGTGTACCTCAGCCCCAGGTTCTTTTTGCCCTGTTTATGTATGGATCATTGACATCTCCCCTCCCTTCTAGATCACACCCGTGTCTATAAATTTCTTGGATAATGAGAGGTTGCGTTTTCTGTGTTAGCTTAGCCGCCTCATTCAATTTTGCTCTCTTCATCATTATCAGTTTAATGCCAAACCTAACTCGTAGTATTTCTTAAAGAAATTAAAAGAATTTTGTTTGCTTATCATTAAAAAATAAATTTATTAAATAAAAATTTAAAACAATAAATATTATCTCATTCTTTAATCTGTGTTGTGACGGACATCGTTTATTAGTTAGTGTGACAAAAAGCTTAATTTTCTTTTAATAAAGTCGTGAGTTTAAATCTAGTAAATGAATATATATATATATATATATATATATATATATATATATATATATATATGCAATGAGTGTTTTACTTTTATCTCCTTAAATGAGTTTACATAGCTTATTTCAAATTAATTAAGATTTAATGTGGCCTTTAACAGGATATTATGTAAATAAAACTTAAAAACATTTCAAAAGTAATTGTTGTCATTTAAAATTAGTTAGATTTTCGTGCTAAATCACATAATCAGGGTTAACTTTTTCCGTATAGCTTATAGGACCTTTATTATACGTTTGAATGCGGAATTTAAGAAGGAAAAGGAGGAAAGAGAAGAAATTATGACTAATTTTTCTCCTTATGTATATGTAGGAGTCTATTGCAGTAAAAAAAATGTAGGAGTCTATTACCCCCAAATTATTTTTGTTTTAACTTGAGTAAATAATCACTTTAGTCTCTAAAAGTGAAAGGAGTTGTTACATTAGTTCTTGAATTGAAAGAAATTAAAAAAAAAATCCCTGAAAGTATTTATCAACAATCATATTAATCTAAAATTAAAAAAGAAGTCTGACTAATGTAATAATATTAACATATGTTTAGGAAAAAAAAAATAATTATTTGATATTTCAATGACTTATTTAAATAGGAGTATTTTCTTAGTTTTAGAAACTAATGTCACACTGTCCACCACTTTCAATATCTAAAGTAGTTCTTACTCGTTTCAATCTTTTCTTTTTATTCCAAAATTATATACGTTTTACAAATTTTAAGTCTATATATATCCCCATTTAAAATAACTAGATATATATTTTTTTACGAGAAATATTACACATGCACTTATTTAAAAAACACTTCAATTAACAATAAATTATATTTACATCTTATATTAAATAAGACTATTTTAGACTAAATATATAATTACACTTATTAATTTTTTTTAATCTGTGTATACTAACCTTAAAAATCAATAATTAAGTGTAAAAAAGACACGAAGTAAATGAGGATTTTTTCATAACCCTTCAAACCTCCTCTAATATATGTTATTGATCTAGTTAAGTTCTCTCAAATTGGGATTAGGGATAAAAAAATGTATTAGGTTATTTTATATACACATTACTTGTAAATACATCTAGCACTTAAAAAAATGCAACTCCGATGGCATGAAATGCTGTCAGTAGCACAACCAATATTTCCGTTTTTTTTTTTTTTAAACACAGTCAAAAACATAAATTGTATTAACAGTGACGGGTACCAGCGGTGCTCCTAAAAATACAAGTTCAGAACAGGTCATAGTTACTTAAACCGAATGAAAGAGCAAACCTCATATGGATTGATACAAGGAATAGCTACCCTCCCTCATATAACAGATAATCCATATGGGTGCAGATATTTTTGTAAATAATTATTATTTGAATATGAGTTTTATGGGTCTTGTTTATTATAAATATTGATACTGAATCAGACAACGAGCTAGAAAACATTATTATATAATTAAATTATTTATGGTTTCTAATGTATATATGCAAACGAATAATTTTGTTCAAAAAACACGAGCTACTGATTACAAGATGTACTGAACAAGTCCAGAGAAATTCAATCTTACATCCAGTTAAATATAATATCACCGACATGTTTAGATATGAAAATAGTATATAACATACATATATGCAAAACTAATATGCATAATTGATCAAACGAAAAAGTTATATAAAGGCGGTATATATAGAATAAAGAGTATGTACATGGGGGATATGGGTTTGCATGCAAAAGTTAAATTGTCCTGGAAAAGACGTTGTAAAGCAGCTTCATGGAAGAATATTAATATCTCTATGATCAAAATATTATACATGCATGGCATATTGATACTTCTTATCAACAAAAGAAAGTTCATTTTAACATACTTTAGAGTTACATTAAAAGGAGAGAACAACAAGATAGGTCTTTCTTCCTCTGCCTTTCAACCTTTTCTTTTTTTTTTTCCCCCTCCTTTCCCCTCCTTTTTCTTTCCCTTTATTTTTTTCTTTTCTTAAAGCCATCCATACGACTTCTACGTGAAGAAAAAAAAAAAAAAGATCCTTCTATTTATGTGAGATGATGAGATACTTTGCCTCGTACCACAGAATAAGAATAGAACGGGTAGTATATTCATATTCTACCACCTAACTGATCACACACCAAACATCATCTATCTTTTCGTAATTTAATTAATCAATTAAAAGAAAAGCAAAGAGAAGTATTAGATAATCATCCACTTGATGGGATGTTGGGCCTAAGAATGTCACTATTTGAAAAAAACTTTTAATTGATGGATGATGTAGCACATATTCGCATGCATGCATGGCCGACCTCGCATGTCTAGTAGTGGGACCCAAATTGTGTTTTCAGTACAATTAGCATTTAAATGTTCATGCTTGACCTAAACATGATTAAGCAAAAAGCCTTAGTCACCGAATGTCAAAAAAGACAGAGATGGAAGCAATGGTTGGTCATTGGTGGTTTCATTTGGTTTAGAATTATAGAGAGAAGTATAGAAGAAGGAAGATATATTAGATAGATATCTAGCTAGAGGTGGAAGGTAACGGGGAACATAAAGTCTGTTGGATCACATGCATATCACATTCTTTTCTCCTTCTTCTTCTCCTTCTCTTCTTTTCATACTGTGGCTGATTAATGTTTAAAGAGAAAAAAACAAAAATAAAGGTGATTACTAAGCAACAAAAAACTTAAAAAAAAAAAAAAAGAAACAAGTAAAAAAGGGGAATGGTTAATTCCACATCCACATTCCATATTCCACAGTTTGAAGGCTGCTTCTGCTACACCCTCCTCAATCCAAGGGATTCCATGACATGATGAAGCTCCTTCCTTCTGGTTTATGGGTCCCCACGTCATCATTTCATGCATATAGTTGAAAGACCCACCTCTCTCACGTCCATAACTTTGCAAAGCATTTGCTTAAAGTGGCATTTTTTTCTGATGCCAGTCAATAATGCATGACTGCATGTTTATCAAAATGGCAACCCCCCACCCTGTGCAACACTTCCTCACTCACCACTCTCATTACATCTTGACATCGACTTTCAGTAAAGAACCTAAATTAACTGAATCACAAACCCATCTCGTTTTATAATTATTGTTGTGACCGCAAAATCATTTGATTTGTTTGATAGATTCGGACTGTCCAGTTTCTAGCTTGAATCTTTTGTTTTTCCTTATAAAAATATGATACGTACTATATACGCATATGTAAATAAATCTATAATGCTAAAAATTGTAGTTGCCACCTAATTTTCCACTAAACCAAAACCCTTTTGGCTGAGTCAATCATGTCTGATATAAAGTTCTTTTCGCTAAGTGATCTGATAGTGATACGGGTCTCGTTCGATTAACCATGGAACGAAATTGACGTTTTGCCTCAACTGATACTACTTCTCTTTGGAAATTCCATCTCGCCGCGCTGAAACGAAACGTGGTTTCTTCGTACATTACTTTAAATTTGATTTTTTTTTTTTTGGGTGTGCGTGGGTGTACCCTCTAATCAATAATTAAAGACTAATCTTTTTGCGGTGTAAAAATTACTGGAGTGAACTTAATCTTATACATAATAAAGTCTTTATATATATAAGAACAAGAATGAAACCCTAATTAATACATTTAATAGACCTAACTATATATCTGTCAATTAGTCACACTTTGTTGTTATACTTAAAGATTCTATCAACATCACACTTTTAATTGGTTCTATTAATTAATTTAGTGACACTAGGACTGTTTTTTAACACTTCATGGACACTTTTTTTAATTTTAAGTAAAGCTTCCATTTCAAACTTTAATATTTAGCGAGAAAATTAATTAATGGTTGGAAATCTTGTTGTAGGAAAGTTAACAAATGTTACGTGTTATTATTTTATCGGAGAATATTTTTATTTTCTGCTTTGAATGGCAATGTGTATTTTTATTGGTTGATTTTCAATTCCTATATTTTCATGAAAATTCTTTTTGTGAGATATAGCATTGCAACAAATTTAGTAACTTGGTAAAGTAGAAAAAAAGATATTATACTTCATTAAAAATTAAAAACCCTAATTTTGCTCCCACAATAATATGTCTCTAGCTTGTTATTCGAGCTATAACACTGTTCTAGACCAGCATTTGCCTAGGCTGGCTTTTGCCACTCCACCGCTTTGCAAGCTGACCGGAGAACAAACCTCGCCACTCTTTCTCCTTGCACTCTTGGAAAATGCAGCAACATTGTATACGAGCCAACATGTGTTTGATTAGGATAGTCAATTGCAATTGACTCGAGTTCAACGTACATTGTAATTAACGGTATTTCTCACACATTCACCCATATATGTGGTGTCCTACGCCTCAGGTATGCAATTTAACCTCTCATTCTCGTTCACCTTTACCCTAACTGACTTATTGAAGTCCTTACAAATGGTGACTATGGAGTTCCTTTTTCTGTCTATTGTGCTGACGCTGTGATTCTCCCCTGCAACCTCTTGAAAATTGCGTGTATCGTAGGAGTGTCCATCCTAGTTCGTGCTTAATTATAAACAATTATCATGATGTGTTTTATTTTTATTTTCATTTCCTAAAGCTAAAGACCATCTTCCTAATTTTTATTGACCAGTGCAAATTTTGTTAGATCCTTTTCAAATTATTAAACATCAAAGTAATTTTTTTTTCTAAAAATATAAAACAATATTGAGGTGACAAATATGGTACACGTTTCAATGAATTAATGAGGTCTCAAGGCTTATATTGAAAGTGTGTTTAGTTTTGCTATAGGACATGAATAATAAAATACATGAATTATAGAAATTACAAAGAGTAGTTTCTCCATTGGACGTGGATTTGATGCACTATAGTGTGTTTTTAAATCGTAAAAGACACACACTAAATCTATTTTGTCTTCTTTCTTGAATTAAAAAAATTTATTTGACTAAAAATTTCATATTTTTAAATATAACAACATTGTTTCTCTTGTTCGTTTTTCATACTGATGTGCTATTTTTCCTTTATTGAAGGAACATAGAAGGGTACAGAAATAATTAAAGAAAAGGTAATTATATGATTCCCAATATCGTACTAATACTATCTCAATTTTGATGATATGGGAGAAAGCATAGCTTTTTAATTTTTTTTAGACGAAGCTTTTTAATTTGATTGTACTAGTTTTGCAACCTTTTATTAACCAGATGTTCAGTTTCTCCTTGTTGACCAATGTAGCTAGCATATTCCTACTGGAGCTATTCGTCTTAGGTATACAAATCATATATTCCTTTGTAGGCACTTTAGATCGATTTTTAGGCAAAAAAATAATCTATTCTAATCACAATAATAAATTGCAGTTAAATTTGAATTAATTTAAATAGGTCTAATCTTTTGTGATTTGAATTGGATCGATTATTTTATTATTTTTACCTTGTTTTTGGTTTTTTAACAACAACACATGTGAAATAAAATATCAAATACATAATAAATATAAGAAAGAAGCTTGTCCAAATTATTAAATGTATATCATCACATATAATTCCTAGCAGGGTCCAAATTATAAATAATTAGTTAAATAATCTTAAGGTTTCTAAAAAATAAATACATATAGATACATAAATTCAACAACACTTACAGCAAATTCCTGCTACCTCTGTCGTAATTTAGATTTGTAACTTTTTATATATTTTTTCTTCTATCTATTCTCTATCAAAACTTATTCTTCAATATTAACATAAATGTTAATTATATAATTACAAAAAAAGAGTTAAAAAAGAATTCAAACTAACTAAATTGATAAACTTATGAAAATATTAGAATAATAAGCTGTAATTTAGATGGAAAAAAATTTGGTGTAGTAATTCCATAACTACAAATATCAGTGAAGTGATAATTTTATAAATAAAAATATATATGCACGTAAAATTGTTCAGATTGGATAGGATTGAATTATTTTCTAAAATCACATATAAAATTCGATCTAATCCAATAATAAAATTTAGTTATTTCAATTTTTAGTTTGTTTATTTTTTGGCTTTTGAGTTTGATTTTTACAATTCACATTAAATTGGAGTGATTTATATATGAATATCTCTAGTCTTTTGTGTGTCCCCTTATTTTTAATAATTTCTCAACAAGAAAATGACTCTTAGACAAAAGAAAAAATTAACAACCTCATGTGTTTTTTTAATTAGAAAAACAAGGAAAAAGACAAGAAATAGAAACCGTTGAATCCTATATATCTATCCCTCGTTTTAGATACTAAACCTATTTAATTACACCCATTTAATCAGTTATCAATAAGTCGGCAGGGTTTGTAATTATTAGTAAGGTACTACTTAATAAATGGCCAATAATTGGATAATGCAATTAATCGACATAGAAAAACATGGTTTTAGGGTAAGTTTTGGGGTTAATGTTAGCTAGTGGCTTCAAGGACCGCATCACTGTTGCCAAAAGTGGAACCAACATCCTATTATGGTCCGGGGCTTCTTTGGTGTTGGCTTTATTTACAGAACAAGAGTGAAGCTGTTTTCACGTCCCACCCAAAAAAGCAAAGCGTACGCACCAAACTTTTGTAGATATAAGTGAAAGAACAGAAGCGTACAAGCATGTAAGACAAAGCGTACATCCTAGTTTTCGATGGTGGAGACTAGCTTGAAATGCATGGTGATCATTGATTTTAGTGATTCAAGTTTGAATATTCAAATAAGAGAATAATCCCCCCCTCCCCCACCAATAATAATAAAAATAAACGTGAATTACCAAAGCTGTACGTGCATATATAAGAATACAGGTTCATAAGATTTAAAATAATTTTGTTTGAACAAAATTTCACAATAAACAAAGGTAAAATGAATAAACTTTTTTTTATAAATTAAAATTAATTTATATATAAGTTAATTTATAAAAAAAAAATTTAAAAAGCTGATATAACTTATATCCTAACCTAATTTTTACTTATAATAAAATTTTAATTCATTTTACTTTTTTTTTTCTTTTATGAGTTAGTATTGAGTAGTTCATTCTAACAGAGTCAAAATATAAAATGATGACTGCTTTGTCGGGTGATGTTTAAGGAGAAAATTTGCATATCTTTGTGAACTTTTTATGCAGATCATAACATATCTTATGTTACATCTGCTTTCATTTTATTAATATAATTCAATTTTGCCTTTCAGGGAGAAAATTTGCATCTTACAAGGAAATTGATGTTTTACGTTTTCCTTCTTGTTATATATCCTAATTATTCTCACACGTAACTTTCTGATACAAAGAAAAACAAATTGTTACTGGAAGAGGCGACATTTGGATTAGTGCTGGATCTCAAATTAAGGATACGATGAAAAAAAAAAAAAACAAAGGACAAGGACAGGCATGTATGTATACTCCAGGTACCACTTATATATGCATAATTCCACAAGGTACCATAAAGTTACTCATCTCCCAAAGTCCAACACAAGGGTAAAGAATATTGAGTTTTACATATCCTGGCAAAAGAACAAATGTTCCATTTACGTGGGGGAAGCTTTGCATCAGAGCGCAATATCCATCAAAAGCAGAAGCTGTGGGCATAACTAGCTACATGGTTCAGCTTAAAGAAGGAATAACTTTGACTGCATGCACAAAAGAACAGAGATATTGGTGGAGTCCTAAAATAAATTCATTATGGTAGTATATGATTTCAGTGGAGAAAAAAAAAAAAAAAAAAAAAAAAAAAAAAAGTATATTGTGATACAAAGTGGAAGGAAGCAGGCCTAGAGAAGGCTGGCCAACATACCCCACAGAGAGAAAGAAGAAAAAAGAAAGTATAAAAACAGCTTTATGGGGAATAAGGATGAGGTTGCATGATTGAACTGAAGTGAACACTCTCACTCTTCTCTTCTTAAATTTACGACAATCTTTTGGTATATATATATGTACATAATATACATACACTTAATTTTAGTTCTAGTACTCTACGATTTAGAAGAGGATGGCTACTTTACTTTTAAGAGTATAAGTTAAAAAAAAAAAAAGGGAAAGGAGAGAGAGAGAAAAAGGCAAAGGGCATGAGTACGACAGGACTAAGATCAGCTGGAATTTGCGGTGGAAGGTGGTGGAAGTGGAGGAGGTGGTGGGAATAATTATAATAACAATAATAGATTGCAAGATAGATAGTTATAATCATGGGCGAAGCATATTCACTTTCCTCTTTGTCATCACTTTCTAAGGCATGATTAGAAAAAAGTTCACCAATCTTCTCCACCTCCTTCAAAGAAAAGCAGCCTCCCCCTTCGTCCTTTCTTCCTCTTCCTCCCTCCCCTTTATGTTGCCAACTCTTCTCGAGTGCGTAGAGGAAAATAAATAAAATAAAAAACTTGCTTTCCAAGTATTTGAATAGCCAATAAAGTTTGAGATAATCCTCACTATTAAAGTATTAACCAACAACCATAAAAGGTGATTTGTCTCTTGCTTTCATGTTTTAAAAGATGGATATCCGCGAACACGTTGGCAAATGAGTTTTTGAAAGTAATTGTTTTTTAAATCATGGATCTC
The DNA here is from genome assembly GCA_026413185.1 of Pueraria montana var. lobata. Classification (NCBI taxonomy): domain Eukaryota; kingdom Viridiplantae; phylum Streptophyta; class Magnoliopsida; order Fabales; family Fabaceae; genus Pueraria; species Pueraria montana. Next base: position 6,838,050 of record CM048652.1, read on the forward strand.
TCTCAAGACTCAAGTGGCCATTGTTATTGCTAATACCTAGTAATTCATGAGGGAAAAATAACTAGTGTTAGGATCATAGTACTTAGTCTATGTAAATTAGAAGCTTGTTTTTATGCTTCAATGATTAAAAAAGTTATGATTTTTATTTAAAATTACACACATATATAATCGCTAAAAGGTGCGTACTTATTAGTATATTGTTCGCAAAGGAAAAATATTTTCAAAGCCGATACTCGTGAAAGTGGTGTGGTGGTGCAAATGTTATGTACTTCAGGAAGCATGACTTAACAATTTTGTTGCGTTTGTTGATAAGTGGTTTTTTATCTGATTTCGCGGGATTGAGGTTTTTTATTTCCCCCACTCCTTTCTCTCTCTCTCTCTCTTCTCACTCTTTTCATGTTGGAATGAATAGGGTGTTTCACTTAGTCTAACAAGTAGCATTAACAAACAAAAAAGCAGTATTAATAGTTGCAATTGGGTTGGTTAAATAAAAAATAAAGAGTTGCAATTGGGTCGGATAACAATGGTCGAGGGTTGGTAGTACGTAGTTAGACCCAAAATGAAGCCCGAGCCCATCTCAAAATTGGGGCCTATCTTTCAGTGTATGCACTTCATCATAGGAACTGTTGAAGCTCGCATTTCATATTAGCCTCCTCAAAGCTTCTTTATGCACAATATAATACCTTTCATGACCAAAGAAAAAATCAACACCTTTGATTTCTTTATAATGTAGCTTTGATCAAATCAGGAAGGGGAATTTTATGTCTCTAGAGCGAGCTGTATGAAATTAAGCAGCAAATTCATTGGTTAAAAATTTAGAAAGGAGAAAGCAAAATAGGTGGTTCTATTGTTTGAGCATATTAGGTTGTCTCATCTTTTTTTTTTCCACAATGATGATAAGTGGGCACTTGTCATCAATTACCGTCCCTTTTTTCCAACCTTCGTTAGTTAGCTCAGTTTCCTTCATTTCTTTAGGTGTGTGTAATTTATGTGTGTGTTTGTGCCAACTTGTCAAATCCCAACCTTCATTAAGCCTGAGTACTATTGTGTAAATTTTAAATTAGTATATGGTTTTAAAATCCTCTTAAATAGTCACATTTTTACTATTTCACAGAGTATCCATACACCAAAGTTTACTTGGTGCAAGAAAGTCTGACCCGCATGATACACCCTTAGCCCACGTATATAGAAGGAAGAAATATGGGCTGAGAAAGGATGAGTCTAGCAAAAGGAGGGGTTACTAGGAGGAATTGGAGAGCTTGAAAGAGAGAGAGAGAGAGAGAATGAAACGAGAGAATTCTACTAGTATTATTCAAGGACAGCTGTTAACGACTTAATAGAGAAAGAACCAGAGGATATTATTGGGAATCAACAAGGGGAGGACGTTAAAGCGATAAGCAAGCATGTGTTACTGGAAAGGCTGGCTAGGTGTGTTTCCTAGTGTTTAGTGTTTGGGCCCATTGTTGTTTTGGTTTTTTTTTTTTCTTTTCTCTTCTGTTTTTAGGTTTATTAATTAATAACCGCTTAATTTTTTTAAAGAAGTATTTTAGAAAGTTACTCTTTAAATATATTCTAATAGTGGGAGCATAGAGTTAGATTACAAAATTAAGTATATAGAGGCACGTGTTACTTCAAGAACTTGCTACATATATACCTCACTTTCATAATTCCAGATTTTTCTTTTCTCTTTCCAAGTTTCTAACATGTTAGTCGCTACAAATATGTTTAACATTCTCAATGCCAATAAAGAGAAATAAGAAAAGATAAGAATGAAAAAAAAAAATAAGAGTTATGGGATTGATAAAAGAAAGAGCCAAGTATGTCAAATGATGTGTGAATATTTAATATAAATTCTTGATGAAAAAATAAAAAGATATCAAAAAATCTCAAAAATGATGAAGATTATTTAAAACAAAACACACATGAAGAAAGAAACTTACAAGGCTGGTGAAATCCAAGCAAGTTGAAATCTTCAAGATAGTTATAACACTTACGCATATTGTAATCTCAACTTAGAGAAACAACTCTTCTGAAGATATCAGTACTTGATTACTAATCAAGTTTTGACATGGTAAAATGAACGAAAATCTTATTCTGCTTTTAAGAATAAGTGATATGTATTATGTATGCAAGAAACCATCTTAAAAATGAGTTTTGTGATGGCACGAAGGTAAGAGCTTTGTTTGTCTGTCTGTCTTTTTTTTTTTTTATAAAATGTTATGAAGATATAAGGACATATAGCCATTAGTAGTTAGTTAGGTGTATGTTAAGTGAGGGAGGAGTTAATTAAGTTAGTTGAGCACGATGAGATAATAGAAGAATAAGGTATATACCGTATATTTAATGAATATAGAGGGGAGATTGAGAGAGAAATCATCCTATCATTTGACAAATGATTAGACTCTTAAAGAGAGGGAGAGTAATAATCTCTCGTATATCTAGGAAAATCATTCATTTTGTACCTTCTACCCTAGCTAAAATTTGCTACCACATTGGCACAACAATTTGTATTTAGTGTTTATCAATTAAAAAAACATTTTTTTCCTTCAGATTATGAATAAGTTCTATAAAAATCTTACTAGAAACTTGGTTATCTTAATAAAAAGAATAAGGGATTTATCCCCTAAATTCAATATCAAACTTGCAACATGTTGAGGGTTTGCACCTCCTAATTCTCAAAAGCCTCATTTTTCTCACGAATGACAAGATGATCTTTCTCTTCATTTCCCCCTTATTTATAGGCAATATGCCTTATTTCTTTAACCAACTAACCTAAAATTTTGAGAAAAAATACATATGAACCCAACTTAGTAAAGCCGAACACCATAAAATTCAAAATAGAGAAGTGAGCTTCCATAAAACAATACCATTGTTATTGATTGAATAAAAAAAATCCAATCTAATATATTGTTATTGCTACTATACCTTTCTCAATGGGGAGTTGCTCTTCTCACCCCCACGTGCTTTAAATTTTTTTTTTTTTCCTGAAAATATCCTTTTCACAGAAACATAATTCCATTGGCATTTACATAACGGAATCATGATTCCGTTGTGCAAATGGAGATACAAAAAAATACATAATGGTATCAACGAAATCATGTTTCCGTGAAAAGAAAAATACAACAAAAACACATTTTCATTTCGTAATTTTTCACCACACCTCTTAAACAACGGAAACATGTTTCCATGAAAAAGATATTTTTGGAAAAAAAAAATCATTTTAGAGCATGTGGGGGTGTGAATAGCAAAATTGGGGATGAGCATAGCAATGCACTTCTCTATGTTGCGCTGTAACGAATTTTCATCGAGGACTTCAATAATCTCCCTTCATTTCTTTCACGGGATAATTGTGAAGAGAAGAAACCTAAGCAATGCTAAGATAGCCCCAGCCTCGAATGTTCATCTACACACGTTAACGAAAACAAGGAATAATAAAAAAGCACCCCAAACTCGTAAATCCAGTACCTATGATTCTTATATTTGAATAATATTTTTTGTACCTAGTTTTAAGTTCGGCATAAATCCATTACGAGCAATATAAAAAAAATTAATAAATGTAAACCAAGCCTTGTCAAGTTGAGTTAAGAATTGCTCCTTCATCCAAACCAATGATCCATCACCTAAACCGGGCGATCTTTGGATTTAGATAAATAAACAAAATGATATAACAAATTCGGGGGAGGAAGGGTAGGGGAAACCTTTGTCAGTCAGGTACGACAATTTACTAGACTACAGATAGAAAACAAACAAGGTATAACAAGGCAGCAAAGCACCAGAATTTCCTGGGTAAATTGTGCCATTTTTTTTTTTTTTGTTCCTTCATGGTCATGGTCACAGACATCATGTTGCCAAGCCCGCTGTCTTACAAATGGGACAGAGATTCTTATGCATTAGCCACTGTTTGATACAGCTGCTATGGAAATCATGGCCACAATCAAGCGTTCCAATATCATCCCCATCACCATAATCCTCCTGCAGACAACGTAATCAAGTGATGAGTCCAGTGTGCACAAGCATGTTGGGGATAATATAAATAAGTCAACTTAGTCAGGTTTACCTGACAAACACAACAGGGTTCTGCATCAATCTGAGACCCTTTTTCAACCGAGTGCTTTCTCTGTTTCAAGAGTTTCAATACGGTTTCCTCACTCAATCCAGTACTCACATTTCCAATGCGCTCTTCCAGAGCCAACAACTCCTGTTATAGTCACAAATGTCACATGACAAACTGACACTATTTCCATCCAGATGCAGAAATGAGATTTTACCTCATAAGACATGTTATCAACATCAAGTCGCATATCCCTGTGTCGATCATGAACATCAGCTATTCCAGAAAGAAACGATTGATGATCAAGGATCACAACATCCTGTCACAAAATGAAAACACGCTTCTTACACCAGCATTTACAAGCTTACTATAAATATCCATTAAGCCAAATAGTAACAGCCGACCATAGTGAGATTATAAACAGATAAAAATTCATATATTTGGCTAACATAAAATTATGAGCTAGCTTATATACTAAAAAAAACACTTGAGGAAGGGGGTCCGAGGTTGGTTGGCACAGGCAATTTAATAGACTTTCGTATAGATGCTGAAGAAAATGGAGTTATGCCCACTCATACTTGTGTCGTTGTCTGAATACAGAACACGTTAACAAAAAAGAAATTAATTGCAATGAGCCATTTATTATTTTTCTAGAGACTGAACTCCTCACTGTGGCTCCAAACAAACGGTTTAGAAGAGACCTTAACATCAGCCATGAGCTAACACTCTAAAAGACTAAAATCTCTTGGATTACACGCAAGATTCTACCATAGGCAACTATAGTGAACATAAATATGACAGGACCTACATACAATGTACCAACAGCTCCAAGAATGATTTAAGTGAGATGAATTAGATCTTTCAAGCAGAGATGTGTTAGACACAAGAATTTTAACACAGAAATAAGATTATATTACTGATAAACAATCGGGTTAAGACCAGGTTTAGAGTACAAGCACATCAACACAAGGTTTCCCCCAACAAAAAATTACCTCTTTCAAACACACCACAAACAACAAACTACACAATGTAAATAACTTCCCCATGCCTTTCCTAACAAAACACACCATAACTGTAGAATAAACCTTCATAACTGTCCTACACACTCCTAAACAAGACATTCAGGACTTGCCAGTCTTGGCCTCTTTCTTTTTCTTCCTAACATAAACCTTCCAAGCCCTTAAGCCTTCAACCTCCACAGGCTCATCAAAACTGACCTATCCAGATGTAAACAATAGGATTCAAGCGAGGTGGATGAAAGGAATGCCTTGAATGTTATTGATGATAAAAAGGTATTGCTCAAAAGGTAAGTGCGTGAAAAAGAACAGGTAAGGGATGCAGTTTTTCACATCCTCGTACTGTGTTGGTGAACAAAATTAGATGTTTCTTGGCTAAATGTTGGAGTGTGCATGTTACCATGGTTATAGGAAATGGAACCAGATAGTTGATTGGCTTGCAGATCTTTCTCAGGTTTTAACATTAGACTTCGTGTATTGGAGTCCTCCAAGATATGGTAGAATCCAAGGAGATTTATCTGGTGTGTCTTTCTTTAGGAGTATTTTAGCTGGTTAAAGCCTTAGCCCTTTACACACATGGTCAAGCACATCTTACAACCCAACTTACCAGTCTATTTAAGGAGATCAAGCACATATTTCCTTTGAGAATTAAAGATGCCTTACTTAAGTAAGCAACTTCTATCCCAAGAAAGTACTTCAGCTTCCAAAGATCCTTCTTCTCAAACTAAGTAGCTAACTTCTCCCTTAGAATTTGTTTTCCAAGGTCATTCTCACCAACAATAATTATATCATGTACATTGACCAGAAGTGCTATAAGTCTGCCTTCTTGAGAATGTTATATAAAAAGGGTATGAACACCTTGACTGTGCATGTACCCGTAGGATACCATAACCTGAGTGAACCTTCCAGCAAACCAAGCACGGGAAGACTGCTTGAGGCTTTACAAGGCCTTCATTCCCAATTCTATTTCCCCCAATGGCTAACTCTTCTTTTCAATTCCTTTTCCTATTTATAGGCAGCTATTGGTCTGCTAACAGAAACCCACCCTTAATGGGTCTAATCAGTTGCAAGCCCATTCCACTTCTTTCTAACATAACTCCTTGTATGTAACCCAAAAAAAAACCTTGTATTTCTTTGACTAACTAACTAATTACTAACATAACTAACATAACACACTCCCATTATCGAAACATAATCATTTAATTTGACTGCCAAATAATCATGCGGAAAAAAATTTAAAAACATTTGGAAAACATCAGACTTATCTTTCATCAGAAAAATCCATGTTACTTGAATGCAGTCATCAATAAAAGAAACGTACCATTTTGCACCAGAGATATTACAACAAATAGACACAAGACCCCACACATCAGTATGAACAAGATCAAAAGGTTTAGCACTTTTACTATTATCGGGAGAAAAAGTTTAATGATGGTGTTTAGCAAATTGACAGACTTTACAATGGAAGGAGTCAACAGCTACCTTGTGAAATAAGGAAGGAAATAAAGACTTAATAACACTAAATGCAAAATGACCAAGACGCCTATTTTGGAGCCATATTAGGGTGTTTGCAAATTCTAAGCTTGTTTGATGACAAGAAGAAACTTGATGCATGACACCATGCAAGATTACTTCACTCCCACCATTGGGATAGCAAGCAGTATTCTCCTCCCAAACTTGGCAAATGCAAATTTTGAGCTGAAACCATCCCTTCTGCATATGATTGAGAGCAAGCAGTATCATGGCTTGCCAAGTGAGGATCCGATGGAACACTTGAAGAGGTTTCTGATGATAACAGACATAGTCCGGATTCGAGGGGTTGCTCAAGACGCGGTGCGATTAGCTGCCTTTTCATTCTCATTGAGTGGGAAGGCATTGAGATAGCTCAATTCCTTACCGCAACACAACATCACCAGTTGGGAAGACTGCACCCAGAAGTTCTTGCGAAAGTTTTTCTCTTTAGCAAAATCTAATCAGTTGCAGAGGGATATAGCCAACTTTGCCCAATATGAGCAAGAATCTCTAGCAGAAGCGTGGGAGAGATTCCAAGAATTATTGGAAGCATGTCCTCACCATGGGTTGCCAGCAGGAAGGGTGGTACAGATCTTTTACAGCGGAATGTCTGCCCAGAATAGGACGAGTATTGATGCTGCCTGTGGAAGTACCATAATGAAGAAGTCTCCAACTACTGCTCGTGAAATCATAGAGGACATGGCTTCAAACTCCTATATCCTCCAGTGATAGGGGTATCCTGAAGAAAACTGCTGGAGTACACCAAGTGGAGGCCGGACCCTCTATCTCAGTCATAAACAACAAACTGGATATCATGGCCAAACAGTTGGAAACTTTGATGAAGGTACAGGCAAAACTCTTGCAGCTTGCACCACCTCCCCCTATTTGTGATCAGTGTGGGGAGACGGGTCATACCGGAGAAGATTGTCGGATGGACTATTTATTTGCCAAGGCCATGGAAGAGGTGAACTATGCTGGTGGCAAAAGCTTGGAGTATGACCCCTACTCCAACACATTCAACCAAGGTTGGAAAGACCATCCTCACTTCTCCTGGAAGGACCAAAAGAATCAAGGGCTCAGTCAGGGGCAGAACCATAATGTCTATAGGCCTCCTCATATGCAAAATCAGGGGCCTAGGCATGACGAGAGGGGGCCCACACTGCAAGATGCTATGAGTCAATATTTCGCCAAGAATGATGATTGGAAGAAATCTATAGAGACCCAATTGTCCAACCTGATCACCCTGTTGTCTCAAAGGGCCCCTAGTACCCTGCCTACTCAAACAGAGCCCAACCCCAAAGGGGATGTAAAGGAGGAGAATGCTGTAAGTACTAGAAGTGGAAAGCCAATGGCGGAACTGAAGAAGAAGGAGAAGGCTACTCCACCACCAGAAAAAAAGGCACCTACTAAAGGAGCCAAAGGGTAGAAAAAGAAGGTGAGAATGAGGTACTGACACCCTCTCAGGTAAGTGTTCCTTTCCCTCAGAGTGGATGACAAGAGTGAGGATGGGCAGTTTGCTAGATTTGTAAAGATGATAAAAAATCTGCATATCAATATCCCCTTCGCTGAGGCAATTGCTCAAATGCCATAGTACGTCAAGTATTTAAAAGAAATTCTTTCAAATAAGGGAAAGTTGGCGGACTTTGCTACAATTGGCCTCAACAAAGAGTGTTCTGCTGTGGTTTTAAAAAAATTGCCTCCTAAGCTCAAGGATCCAGGGAGTTTTTCAATTCCTTGTACTATTGGCAACTTGCAATTTGATAGGGCATTATGTGATTTGGGTGCTAGCATTAATATAATGCCCTATTTTGCTTATAAGAAGTTAGGGTTACAAGAACCTCAACCCACTGACATCTCTATTTTGCTTGCAGACAAGACCCTTACCTATCCGCGGAGAATAGTGGAGAACTTGTTAGTTAAGGTTGGGAAATTCATTTTTCCTGCTAACTTTGTGATTCTGGACATTGAGGATGATGAGGAAACCCCAATTATTTTGGGATGACCCTTCCTCAACACAGGAGATGCCTTGATTGATGTCCGAAGAGGGAAATTAACTTGTAGCTGATGAGGAGTATGTGGTTAAAGTGTTTGGCACTGCAAAAAGCTCACCCTCTTCCCCTTCCTGCAATTTTGTGCAAGCCATTGACAAGATGAAAATAACGATGGTTGGGCCTCCCCCAAGTGTGGGGAGGGAAGACCCTCTAAAAGGGAATGTCATTGCAATAGACTCTGGAGGGGGTATGAGAGATAAGAAAGAGGGAGATGACACCATTGTCCAAGCTCCTGGCTACAGGGTGAATGACCATGCTGAGGGTTTACTACAAGAAGGGAACATCACCCAGTTCAAGGGTGGTTGATTTAGCCTTTGCAGTTGCGTCAAGCTCGCGACGTTCAACAAGCGCTTCCATAAGGCAACCTGTGAAAAATAGAGCAACACCAACAACAGATTTTTCAGGGAAGTTTCGTTTTTTTATTTTCTTTGTTTCTTTTTCTTTATGTCTTTCATTTCAGTACTGTTTTTCTATTTTTGCTTTTCTAGTTGTTATTTCTGTCTTTTAGGAGTCATCTAGATGTTTCTGTTTTTCTATTTTCATTTTCGCATGGGGACCATGCTACATTTCAGTGTGGGGAGGGGGGTTTATTCAAACCATTGTACTTCCTACTTGCTTTGAGTTGATATATGTGGATGGACCTCTTGTGTTATTCTGGCTTTTGTACATCCTGACTATTTCTGTTTCAGTTTGTTTTGCTCTTTATTTGTTCTAAAAAAATATAAATATATATATATATAAAAAATAATAAATAAAAAAATAGGGGAGATGAGTTTTGATAACTGAAAACTGGGGTACTTGGCTAGACTAAGGTTGATAGTTAGCATTATTGTTCAGAATGAAACCTGTCACTAAATCTAGCTCCTAAATTGTGAGGCAAAGCCAAATGGGGCAGATTGATAGAGCCCTTTTTGTGTATAGTGTGTGACTACCTCTTAGCCTGTGTGTTCTAGAATTTGTGCTGAAATGCATGTGCATGTTACTTATCTGCTTGCATGTGAAAAATTTTGGGGATTTTAGGCTTCTTGTTTCATGACCTTCAGAGTAGTATTGCGTATCATCCCACTAGTTGCCACTTTTGAGCCTGTATCTATTTTTCTTACTTTGATTATCCTAAATCTCTTGAAATATTTGTTGTGGTAACCCTTTTAGTGGCAAGTAAAAAAAAAAAAAGTTTGTGATGAGAAGACATGTCCTCAAGAAACAAAAGTCTTCCTTGCTGAATAAAGGGATCCTCCATTCCCTCCTTTTCTCTTCAAAAAAAAGAGGAAAAAGAAATAAAAATAAATAAATATTTGCACAATAAAGTGAATTTAGTGCTAAAAAAGAGAGAGAGAGAGAGAGAAAGAAAGGGAGGAAAAAAAATTGGTTAATCAAGTGAAAGCAAGGAAGGGTGAAAAGTGGAAATGAGGATAGAGGAATCACTCAATGCCTTAGGGGTTATCTCATTTTATCTCTCATGAGCCTTTTGTGTATATCTTTCCCTTTTGTTTCCCACCTGACATTTGAGCCTTGGCCCCAATACATCCCATGGATACCTCCTGTTTTTGCTTGCTTGCTGATTTTGTGATATCACTTGATTGATGTACAAACTTATGGTAACACACTTGCTGATGTATTTGAGTGTCTATTCTTTTACCTGCAAACACTGAGAGAGGTGAGCTAAGTGCAATTCTGTTTTCAGTGATAGGTTGATTTTTGGACATCTAAGTGGACATCTAAGTCTAACTGGGCACCTATGTGAAAGTCACCCGGGCGAAATTCGGTTGTACATCTCCCCGAATTTGTTCTTTAATGTTGTGGGCAATCAAACTGTTGTCTCTTTGAAAAATGCTTTTCATCTGTAAGCCAGAATAATTACTTGAGGGCAAGCAATGCTCAAGTGTAGGGAAGTTTGATAAACCCCATTCTGGTCATTATTTTATGGGGTTTCTCGTACCATTTGATCCTTAAATTGCATTATCTTTGGGTAATTTTGATTGATATATGTTATTTTGGTGCAAAGTGAGCTTGAACTCGGGAAAAGAAGAAGGGCTTGAAAACGTGGAAACAACACCCCTGGAAAGTAAGCACGACCCTGAGTACGGGGCATGCTAAACAGCTCGCACTCCGTAACTTATGCACGGCCCCAGCACGGGGCGTGCTGATCCAGCAGCGCTTCGTAACTTATGCACGACCATATGCACGGCCCCATGCACAGCCCCATGCACAGCTGAAGTCTTTAAATATATTAGGTTTTTATGTTTTAGGAACATCTTTTCTTTTACATTCAGTTTTTACACTTTCTTGAGAGTACTTTGGGAGTTTCTGAGGGAATTACAGGATAGGAAGAATAGAAGTTCATCACGGGGATTGATTCTTGTAACGATTCTCTTCCTCTAATGTCTCTTTTGTTCTCTGTTTTGGTTTTATGCTTACCTATGCCCATGGCTAGCTAAATCTTTAAGCTAGGGTTGTGATGTAGGACCTATCAGTGAACCCTAATTCTTCTATTTCCAATAAAAGTTCTCATTTGTTTATCAATTAAATTACTACGTTGTTCTTCTTTCTAATCAGGACTGATCACCTTGAAACCTAAATTGATTAATTGTTATGATCAAACTATTAATTAATTAGCTTGCGTAGCGATTGAATTCTAGGGATTTGCATGAATCAACTCTTCCCGGAATTTCCAATCTGATTAACATTTGTTAATTAACCTCTCTATGCTAAACCTCCTTTCTAAATTAGTCTCTAATAAACAAAACGGGATTGACTAGGTAGGAGAGGGTTTTCAGATAATAATCCAATTCTGTTTATTATTTTAAGAGGTATGATTGGTAATTGCATAAGCAAATGGTACTTTAACTGGAATAAGGAATTAGGGGGAACGCGAAACAGTCTGAAATCACGATCCTAGATCCTTTAATCTGTCAGAACTCCTTTCTAATTTACATTTATTTGCTCTTTCTGATATTTTCTCATACACAATTGCAACTCAAACACTTTTCTTTCCTTGTCTTTTACAAATTTGTTATTTGGGAACCATAATCAGTCTCTAGGGTACGATATCCGGACTTAGATCCACTGTTACTACTGTGTAGGGTACGCTTACTCTTAAGCGGTACGCATTTTATGCATCACACCGCTTTTTTCTTTTTCATACTACAAAAAGTATAACACGCCTTATTCCTTAACAACTTCAATCGTCCTCCCTGAGGCAAGATCTTGGAGAACACAATGGGAAGGAAAAAATGTTGTAACGCATTTTAAATCTCAAATAAGTTTATGAATAGACACGAGATTATTGGAAAGGTTAGGAACATGGAGCACATTTTTTCAAGTGAAGAGATGACCAAAGTTGAACATCACCACAAACAATAATGGAGGTTTGTGACCAATGATGTGGTGTGGTGTTTACAAGGTAAGGAAGTGTAAGATGAAAAATAAGGAAAATGAGTAGTCATATGATCAGTAGCACTAGAGTTTACAATCCAAATATTTTCAGTATCAAAAGCATTAAAGGGTAAGAAGCTAGAACTCTTACCACTCATAGTTAAACAGCAAGTGCCAGAAAGCTTACTAAGTCCATAAGAGCTCACAAACATTTCAGCTCGTTAGATGAAGGGATGATGAACAGTGGTAGTGAACAATAGCAATGAACAATGATGGTGAAGAGTCGCAATGAACAGTGACTTGGACAGTAGCAACAAACACTGTTTGAAAAGTGACGTGAACAGCAGCAACAAATAGTAGCAAACAGGTCTAAATCAGCGGATGCAATGAAGGCAACCCAAACCTCTCCTTAACAAAGGTGAAAGGATTTTATATGCGGAAGCAAAGACCCAAAGATTGAGAGCTCTGTTATGAACTTGAAAACTAAAGATTTGAAAGAAAGAAACGGAAAAGTAAAACCTTGAAGAGATTGAAAACTTTTCAATTCTCAAGAGCCTAACAATTTATACGAGCTAATTAAAGATAGAAATTTAAATTCTATTACAATAATTATACTCTACAACAAAACCTCTAAGTTAGTCAAGGGGTTGTTGTAGTTAGAAGAGAGTTTAACAAACTATGGTCAGAGTCAGTTAGGCTGAAAGAATAAATACGGAAATTTAGCGAGGGAAGTGACAGAAGTTGCAATTCTGGAAACGGAGGGGGAGATCCCTGGATCTGTTGAACATCCAGGAATTCACTATTTTTGTATAGTTTCAAGTTCTTGGTATTGTACCCGCATTGGAGCAGGATTGGGAACTAGGGTTCATCAATAAAGATGCTCACAAATCTGATCCTGTTCTATCAGAAACATACAAGACATTATACTAATAATGTGCAAAATTTTGTATCCATCCATTTTTTCAAATACTGCATCAGATTTTTATCATTATTGCTTGCAAACTTTGGACAGATATGGACAGAATATACCTTTGGGAATCCAAGTGTAAGTCCAATCAGAATTACAAATAAATCAACATCATTGGTAGGCCTGTTAGGGCCAACATAACAACTCAATCTTCACTGATAAACAACAGGACAAGTAATTATATTTGTTGAATTAGATCTGTATAGGGATTGAACCAGCTTTGAAGCCATTATGGCACTATTAGAAAATCAGATAAAGGTAAAGGAAACTTAACATCTATCTGTCAATATACACCATTAATTTAGAATAACTAACCTCAAATCGCATGTTCCCACCTCTACGCATAAGGCCCAAAACATTGCGGAGCTGCACAATGGAAAAAAATGTCATTACAAGAGAAAAGTTATTCATGAAAGAAAATACAATACTGAAACTTTCAAGAGTATTTAAATAACACAGAGCCCGAATATTGTCAGGAGAAGGCAGCATAGGACATTGGCATAAAGATTAAAAACATAACTAAATTTATCTTTTCTTTTCAAGACTAGTTCAACTATGATAAAATAGGTTTATAGTGGTTTTATTAGCTACTGAAATATTTATTCCTCTTTAACCATGCTATTAGGAGTAGTTTTTAGTATTCTGTCATCTCTGGGGAAATTTGACTGGCTTTATACTATTTTGGATCTTTATGGACCTTATAGGCTAGTTAATAAGGTTAATACCCTTGAACAATTGGATCTAGATCATACTATTGTAGAGCCAAAATGATGCAATCAAACCTAGTGTGATGATTGAGCAAGAGCAACCAAACACAGGAGTAAATGTTTATCAAATTTGCTCCCAGACTTATATTGTTTGCCAGAAATCATTATTAACAGTTATATTCATGATCATACCTCCTTCAGCCAGGAGTTTGCTTTAAATAAATTTGAAGCCAAATATTGTTCGTAGCATTGGGACAAAAAGGAAATAAAGCTTGGGTAAGGTTCATAAGAAATAACAACTAGGCTGAACTAAAGTAGCCTTAACTCACTGGAATCACGTATGATGCAAACCAAAGTGATGGAACTGAAGCTACAATTAATAGGCAAGTTTCCACTTAAACAATTTCTGGAACAAAAATTTAAATTTCAAAGAAAATGGTGCCGATCACTTATAGATGCCTCCAAACACTTAATACAATCATTAAAGCAACAATCTTTCCCAGCAGTAGAAACTATGATTATTGAAATGAAAGAGAAAAGACAACTGAATACAAACCTCAGATACAAGTCTACTACTTCCTTCACTTGCAACAGCCAAAGTACGTAGTGAATATGGAATTCCAAATTCATTATCTCCTTGCCTCTCCAACCATGAAGATGATCTCGGGTTTGCCCCACTCCGAGATGATAACGCCCTTGGTTCAGATGTAGAGAGACCAGAGCGCAAGGAAGAATAATTATTGCTTGGACTTCCTATAGCATCAGAACCAGGAGAAAACAAGGACCGACAGACATATTCAGATAACCTCCGTGGATGCTGTGGAGGATTAGGACGAGAAACCCAAGTTGGGGCAGATGAGGGATTGGTAGCTGGATTTGATCCAGTGCGTGACGAAGAAGCAACATTTCCTGGAATACTTAAATTTTCACTACTTGAACTTGAAGCTCTAACTGTTGGATGTTGAACTAAATTTCTTAAATCACTTGCAGGTACAAAGACTGGATGTTCTAAAATATTTCTAGACATTCTTCTTGAGTTTGCATCCTCCTGATCCCTGTCTGCACATATAATTGAGTTTGATGAATGGATGTTTCTGGAGCTAGAACCACCACTCCATCTAAATGATTGTCTATTCCTAGGCAAAGCAGGAACATGGATTACAAGTGGCTGGCTTTGAGGAACCACATTATCTATCGGTGGTGCTGACCTCAAGTTCAGAGAGTTATCAACAGAATGAAACCTTTGTGATACTTGAGAGGACGAAGAAACACCAGAATGCCTAATCATGCTCCCAGTTGAGAATGCAGTGGGAGGAGCAGAATTCTGTGGGTTTGAAGGATTTAACCTCAAACGGAAATTCCTGTGAAAGCTTTCTGAGCTTCCTGCAATGTTTGAATAAGGAATATTTTCAGATGCTTCATCCCCCATACCCAGGCCAAGTCTTGCATTTACCTGTTCTGAGGAAATAGGTCTGCTTGAACTGCTTCCAGCATTATCCTGAGTAGGAATGGTGTGCCAAGCACTACCATCTGTGTGCTGACTGTAGCTAGAACTCCCAGCAACTGAAGATTGTCCATTATTTCCTTCAACAGCCTTTCTTTTACAAGAGACACGCCGAGTATCAAGAGAACAACCTGGCCTACCATCAGTATCTTTTACCAGGAAGTCATTATTTCCAGAAGGAAGCAGAAAAGAACCAGATCCAACATTAGGAGGTATACACTCATTTGCTGACCCACTAGACTTGTTTAAGTTAGGGAGATCCAGATTTTGACTATTATCACTGCCACTGTCCGCTAAACCTGCATTTAAGTTGAGATTCTGGGACATCAAACTAGAATTGGGGCAACGTGTGTACATAGGACCTGTATTGACATTGTCTAGTGAAGGAGCATTGGTTGGTTCAAGGCGCCTTTCTTCTAGTATCGGACCAGCCAATGCACCAGCAGTAATGGTTGATGGCCATCCAAGTTCTCTTTTTTGCTCATTATTATTAATCTCATTTGGTGTATTACTGGAACTTGGCTCCCCTAAGCTCCATCCACTCAAATTTTGCCATTCATGATTAATAATAGAATTCCCATAAGATGAGTTCATATCACCAGGAGAAAGTATATAATCAGGTATTTGATTTTCTGCAGGATTCACATTATTCCAGCAAATCTGCTGATCCACAGTAGAATTACCTGATGTAGATCCACAATCAAATTCTAAGGTTTCAGGCATTGAACCAACTGTACCTCTCTGCCCTTGCATTGAAGGAATCTATTGATTTTCCCAATCCAATATAATTAAATATATGAAATGAATCCCCCAATAAAGCAGTAAGTCAGGCACTAAATTTGGCAGAGCTGTTCAACAAAACAAGAAAATGTTCAGTAAGCAAACTCAACAATTTATGCAACAAAAATATGCAAGAAATGTTCACGTAAGATGTAATCCATATATGCTTCAGTAAAACCTCATATATAAACAAAAGTACCAGAGCATACGACAAACCTAACAATTAAGCAACAAAATTACAAAATAAATATACCTTAACACAGGAAGGTCATCACAATTAATAAAGTCAATGTGTAACTAAAAAGTCAATGTGTAGCTAAATATCAGGTTAAGTGTGCTTCTTAATCTTATGCTCTAACCTTCTGAATTAGAGTATCGAACAGGTATGCACCACCACTCAATCCTCTTTCATCAGCTAAGGAACCTTGCAGTACCAATCCCACTAATGCAGCATTGTCAATTGATTAGTCCCAGTAATTTGCGCACTCCCTGGATAAATAGACAAAACCTCAACAACAAAGTCAGCACGTTTTCACAGAAGTTAAGGAATAAAATCCGGAAAAACAAAGAAATGAAAATTTTGACAAGATCAGCTCCAATATTGAAAACACCAAACTGGGTTCAATTGACACAAGACCAAGCTTAATTAAAGAGATTTAAGATGACAAGAACCAATAAAACCAGCATAATCCAAAACCAACCCTCCTAAGAAATTCCATCCAAAATAAATAAATAAATAAATAACAAAACCATGGAAAATTCAAACTTAAAAAATTTCTGAACCGCAGCAAATCACCCACTGATCAGACCATAAAAAAAACCTAGGTTAAATGGAAGAAACTCACCAGATGAAACGGAAAAAGCCCGATCTAATTGGAGAATCACGGTATGCGTGACTCAGAATAAATAGATAAAGAAAGCACCCATGTTGGATATGAGGTGCTTTTTATTCGAATTATTGTTCCCTTTCCTCCTGTGAGAAAACAAAGAAAGGCAAGAACACAGTAAGAAAAGGGGGAGAGAAGAGAGGGTGTTGGATGGTGGTGAATATCAAGATCAGATAGAAAATTGAAAAGAAAAAAACAACAATAAAATAAAATGCAATGTAATGAGGATAGTAATCTTTAATTTACAAAACAATCCAAGAGATATTAAATTAAAGGAAAGGTCGCATAAAAAAAATTAAAGGAAAGGTACTAGCCTCAAAGAAGGAGAGGAAATGAAAATGAAATGAAATTACTAAATTGGTAACTAGATTTAGATGTAAGAATAGAAAATGTAAGAATAGAAAATATTGTTAGTAGTAATGATTAATAATTAAGTTACTAATCGGTAATTCCGTGATGAGAAAGTGGGTGGAAGGGATGCCCTGTTTGGCCGCTTACCAATTGGGGGAGGTGGTGAGGTCTATGTCTTTAGTTCTGACCTTACTCAATCCATATGGGTCTGACTCTGTCCCCAAACAAAGCAAATAATGATGATGTTAATAAATTATCGGTGTTGGAGTTGCTGCTGAATGCAGCCCCTATCTCCCTTTTTGTGTTCACATCTACACCATGCAAAGGGTTCATTTCTTTCTCTCTCTCTTTTTTTTTTTTTTCTGAATTTCTTTCTCTTTCTTGTTTCTTGTGTTGTATTTTTTTATCCGTAAAAATAAAAGACTATCAAAAAATTTATAATAACTCAAACGTCTGTTCAACAAAATGAGCTAGACCTCTTTAATTGTGTTACGTTAGTATGGTGGACGTGGATTGAAAAAATAAAAAATAATAATAAAGTTACTTATTTTAATTTTTTTAATTTATAAAATCATTATATTAACCTCTAATTTTATAATATTTTTTAATTTTTAATTTTACTGTTATTTTAAAATAAAAAAATGAAATAAAGGGAATATGTAAATTTCATTATGTAAAAAAAATTTACTGTTATTTCATGTAGACAATCTTATTTTGATTTTCCAATTTCTTCTATCAGTAGACAATATGTAAATTTCATTATAAATATTTATTGAGACTAACGGTCTTCTCTGACCTTACAGAGGACGTGTCTTCCTCTCATTTAAACTCTTATGAGTAAAAAATTAATATTATAGTAATATATCCAAATATTGTTATGTTTTATAATATCATATAAATTATTTCATTTATATGTTTTATATTGTGATAGTATGATTATATAATATAAAAGCAAATAATATTATAGTATTTTCAGTTTATGAAATAAAAACATTTCATTATTGATAATATAAAATATTGTGTTGTAGTTATTACATATATATAGGATTCATTCCATTACTTAATATTTTACCTATTGGTGAGGCACACCTTGTGCTTTTGCCACCTTATTTATTAATAAAATATCTTTTGTTTATAAAAAAAAAGTTCATTTGAATAATTTTTCTATCAAATGTTTCTGCTTTCTACCCATTTTTTATTTTTTTAATCTATTTAAACAATTTTCCACTTATTTGAATTATTTTTCTGATTATTTTTTATTCATTCACGTCATCTTTTTACTCATTTTCTTATATATGTCAATGTTTTTTTTCCACCCATTTATATTTTTTCATGCTCATTTGAAGAAAAAAAATCTAATATTTATTTAGCTTATTTTCATGGTTGTCCTTAAATTCTCACTTATTTTGCATTTATTTACATGATTTTTCACTCATTTTCTAACTCATTTGATTGATTTTTTTTCTTAATGCTTACATTATTTTTCCTGGTCATTTTAGAATTTATTTTTTCTCATTTTAGTTGTTTTTCGTAGAGTTTAATAGTTATACATTATAAGCGTAAAACCATCTTACACTAATAGACAAATAAATCTCTTTATTTTGTCGCATCAAATCACAATTTTTTAATTAAATTAAAAATAAAAAAACCTAAAAAAATTATTTGCTTGTTCTATGCTATTTTACATGTTCCATATTTTGCACTCTCCCTACCTTTGTTTTTTGCACCATTTGAATTCATCATAGGTTTCTTTTTTTTTTTTTTTTTTTTTTGAGATGAAGAAGTAAGGTGAGAAAGGTGACTAGAAAGGTTGAGATTATGATATAAGGATGTGGGATGGAGGAGAATAGCCAAAAAAAACAGGGAGTTAGGTTTTGAGATGGGGAAGTGAAGCAAAAGACGATGACCAAAAAAACGAAAGATTTGAGTTTTGAGATGATGGAGGAGGGTGGCCTAAATAATTGGAGTTGGAGTTTTGAAATAGAGAGTAAAGTGAAGGAAAGTGACAAAAAAATGAGGATTTGGGCTTTGAGACCGAGGAGGAGAGGAAAAGGAGGTGGTAGGAAAAATGGAGGTTTATAATTATGAGTAGGGTGTAAGTGGCCTGATTCGGGTTAATTTAGTCGAATTTTCAACTCAACCCCATAAAACTTTGGGTTAGGTTAGGTTTACCTTTTTTTTAGCAACCTAACCCGACCTTAATTGGGTTGGGTCATCATGTTGAGTAATTAAAAAAAATATTGTCATATTTTTAACTCTTAAGAAAAAAAATCCTCAAAACTAGTAATTCAATATTGCTTCATTGTTTCTTAACTCTTATAGGCCAACAGTTAGTGTTCATTATTTCATTGTTTTACAACTCACAGTTAGTATTCAATAAAATCATTTAAATTATTTTATAACTTACAATTGTTTACCTTTTTTATTACTCACAATTTTTCAAATACAAAAAAAAAAATTAGACAAATACTATTTTTTATTATATATTTATTATGTAGTTGTGTTTGGGTTGAGTTTGATCGAGTTTGAAACTCACGAACCAGTTACCTAACCCAACTCTAATTGGGTACACTAAAAAAACCTTAACCCAACACAACGACCCAACCCAACTCGCAAAAATATAATTGGGTTGGACAAGCTTGTGGTTTGGGTACAACCCGCTTACACCCTTAGTTCTGAAATGGGAGGGGCTTTCCTTTAATTCTTGATATGTGATTTTGATCTTTCTATTTTTTCACGATTTTAGTCTTCATATTTTATAAAATTTGCAATTTTGATCCAATCCTCAAATTTGCATATGTTTATTTCTTTTAATTTTTACATTTTTAATTAATTAAACTATTTCCTCTCTCCCCCTTTTCTTAATATGTCAGATCAATGAATATGTCAGATAAAAAAAACATATTTTACCTATATCTAAAGCTAGGGGAAGATTGAGAATAAAATATTATCGCTAGAAAAGTCATCGATTTTGAAAGAAGAGTCTATGCTAACACCAAAGAAAAATATGTTGTCCAACCAAAACAAGAAGACCACCTTAAACAATGATGTCATGAGACAAGAGCCTTTTTGTCATATTTTATTAGCTTAAATATGTAATTTAGTGTATTTTTTTTTAGTTCTTATAATTTTTTTTTCAGTTTTAGTTCCTAATATTTTAGAACATTTCATTTTTGTTTCTGGCATTAAGGTTAAAGATGATGTCAGCATGACATCATGACGATGTCATCATGCACCACATCGACAAAAGATAATGTTATACTAATGCCATCACATACCATGTTAGCAAAGTGTCACATCAGTAATAGTATCATGTCATCATGACATCAAAGATACAAAAATGAAAAAATAAAATTTACAGGAATTAAAAATGAAAAAAAAACTTACAGGGGCCGAAAAAAAACCTAAAGGGACAAAAAAAAGTGACATATTTATAAGTATAAACAAATATTTTAGCCTTAAATATAATGTATAAATTTAATTTAAAATTAATAAATTTTATAAAATAAAAATTTAAAATAATAAGTAAAAATAATCAACAATATAATGTATCACTTAACTATAGTTTTTGTTCCCGCAAATGCTCTACATACTAACTCTTACTTTAAGACTTTTATTAGAACTCATTACTTAGATAATCAATCAACAATGCGTGAAAAAGAAATTAAAAATGTCTTTCTACCATTAATCCCACTGGAAACCTTTGAAAGGATAAAAAACTCCAAATTTAAATACTCAGCAAAAACAAATAAAGTTCATAACCTTTAACCTATTCATCATACTTAGAAATAAGCCAAATGAAATATTCATAATGTAATGACAACAACCATGGTTATAGGATGTTGCATTGGTGTACGTTGGTTTTGCACAATGAACTCGTCAGTGGTAACAAGCCAGTGTTTTTATGTTATAACGATGACGTGGAAACATGTCAGGTAGAGGTTTTGAACTTTATTTGCTTTCGTTGAGTATCTAATTTTAAATTAAATTTATACATTATATTTAAGGCTAAAATATTCATTTATGTTTATAAATATGTCATTTTTTTCATTTTTCATCCTTGTAAATTTTTTTTTCATTTTTGGTTTATGTAAGTTCTTTTTTTTTTAGTATATGTAAATTTATTTTTTATTATGTGACATGATACTATGTTGATGTGGCGTGTGATGACGTCAATATGATGTCATATTTTACTGATGTAACACATGAAAATGTCATCATTAACATTTTCTATTTACTATTTATGAAAAGAAGGTTTCTTACCTTCCATGTGTCACAAATCTTCCATTTTTTTGGTCACCCTCCTTTGCTTCACTCCCCCCATCTCAAAATCAAACTCCCTATTTGTTGAGTCATAAGACGAATCAGGACTCTCAATTATTTTGATTGTATGCAAAACAAATATTAAGTAAAAAGATTGCGTCTTATAAATGCCAACAGACGAAAATGTTGTATCTGCGTCTGTAGGATACAGATGATAGATGATACGCAGACAGACGCTTTAGTCTAAAGAAGTATTTATATGCATAGTAAATGCACTATCATTTTGTTATCTGTTTTGCAGGAAATGTTCATAGAACATCCTCCTAGGATCTGTCGAAGTGCATAAAAGGGAATAGAAAGAAGAGTGAAAGTTTCTGAAGCTTCCCACGCCTCAAAAGACGCACTACAGCTAACAATTAGTAATTGTCTGAGCAAGCAATGTAACCATTGCAGCAGAAGGATTTGGAGTAATCTCAAGAAAGATAAGCATAATGTTTTATCAGCTCCAAATGACTAGTTGGTGACAAGCATTTAATGCTCGCATTAAATGCCCTCAACCACCCTCCTTCAGACGATGGTCAGACGCAAGAAAGAAGACTGTTTAGAGACAACGGTTACTTCCTCAGCAAGTCTATATATAGAAGAAGTTTTTGAAGTGCTGCGGTAGAGAACAACACACGAACTGAATTCTTTCAAGCCTTCATTCTTTTGTAAACATTTCTTTTTGTAAAAAGCTCTCAACTCACTTTGCGTATCTTGAGAGAAAAAGACTTAGTTCTTAATCTTGTATATCCGTCTGTAAGACGATAACTCTAAAGTTTGTGTGCCCTTTATAAAAATAAATCTAGTGATTTGTTTTAGAGCCAGAAGTGGCTTAGTAGTAAAGAATACTTGGGTTTTAGCTTGGAGATGCTAAGTGTGAAATACTACTTGGGTGAGCCAGAAGTGGCAGTGAAAAATACTTGTAACTTGTGATAAGTTATTGGAACTTGGTGGTTTGCCAAGAACTGGACGTAGTCTCGGGGTGAGACGAACCAGTATAAACTCCTGTGTTATCTTTCTTTGTCTTACATCTCTTATAACTGCTTTGAATTGACTTTGGGTTGTGATTAAAACCTGTTTCGTTTAAAAGGCTTTCATTTGTTGAGTTATCGTCTGTTGAAACGTTTTCTTAAAACTTCTATATTTGATCAGACGCTACACTCTGTTTATAAAAGTTTGAGAAAATTTTTATAAATCACAATTCAACCTCCCTTCTTGTGACTTTTGCCCTTACAGTTTGGTATCAGAGCTCAGCCTCTAAGGGTTGAGCAGCTGACCGTGTCTAGAGGAAAAGATCCAGATGGCTAGTCACGACAATCAGTTCATTCCTGAGGGAGCCTCTCTAACAAGGCATCCAGCCTTTCTTGGAGATGACTATTCCTACTGGAAAGACCGCATGGAGATGTACATCAAGTCCAATCAATATCAACTATGGAACATGATCATAAATGGAGATATTCCCATCACAAGGCCCGAAGATCAATGGACCCAAGATGACTACAACATTCTTCAACTCAACAACAAGGTCAGATATACTCTGACCTGCGCTTTAACCCTAAATGAGTACAAGAAGATACGTAGGCTGAAATCGACCAAGGAGATATGGGATTCCTTCTGCACCAACTATGAGGGAACAAAAGATGTTCAACTTAGGAAAGCTGCCACTCTGACCAGACACTATGAGAGTTTCTCCATGAAAGAGGGAGAAAGTGTCGACGACATGTTTGGAAGACTTCAGGTCCTTCTCTCAGACCTGGAATCTCTTGGGCACACATATACTAAAGCTCAAATTAATCTGAAAGTGCTTGATAGTATGCCCAACGTGTGGGAACCAAAGACCACAGCTATCCAAGAAGCAAGGAACATGAGAACCTTGTCTTGGGATGAGCTATTAGGAGTCCTTAGGGTACATGAAGTACATCTGCAGAACCGTGATCAACTACCTGCAAACAAAACCAACAATTCCGCTGCTCTCAAAGTTAGTGAAACTAGCAATATCAAAGAAGAAAAGAAAAGAACTTCCAAGGCTCTGAAAGTTCAAACAGAAGAATCAGACGAAAGCTCTGCTGAATCGACAGACGATGAAGTCGTTCTCATGGCGAGAAAATTTAAGCAGATGCTGAAAAAGAAAAACGAGTTCAGACAGTCCTCCAGGAAGAAAGATTCCAGATTCAAGAGGAAAGATAAGGAGGACAGTTAGGAGATCATCTACTTCGAGTGTAGAAAGCTAGGACACATAAAATCTGAATGTCCAAGGCTAAAGAAAAAGAAGTCCTTCGGTAGCAAGAAAAAGAAGAAAAGTCTGATGGCCACATGGGATGACTCAGACAGTGAGCAAAGCAGTAGCTCAGATGATGAACAAGCAAATATCTGTCTGATGGCAGAGATAGAAGAAAAAGTTGAGGTAAAAATTTGTTCTGAATCTGAAAGCTCATCTAGTTCTTCATCAGACGATGAAGAAGATATGCCTTATGATGTTTTACTTCAGAACTGTCATATGATCTCTCAGCAGTGCAAAAAATTTAAACAATCTGTTTGTGAAATAGAATTGCTGAAGAAATCAAATACAGAACTGGAAGAAAAAATCAAAACTCTAGAAGAGAGTCTAAGTCAAACCAGTACTCCTAGTCAAATAGACGATTCATCCATAGTTGAAAAACTAAGGGAAAAAGTAGTCTGCTTAACCAAGGATTTTGGGAAGTTTTTGGAAAGTTCTAACACACTCACTGTGCTTTTAAAATATCACCAACATCCCCATGATAAATCTGGTTTAGGCTTAGAAAAAGATGCATATGCTTCTACTCAGTTTGACTAGAGCTGTCAAAATGGGTTGTGACCCGCGAGCCAACCCGGCCCACCACGGGTTTGGGCTGGGCTGGGTCAAAAAAAATTTGTGCCTTCCAATTATTTGAAAATTTTGACACGGCCCACCTACAACCCGGCCCACCACGGGTCAACCCGTGGTGGGCCGGGTTGGCCCGCGAGTTGCCCACTTATTTATAAAAAAAAAAAAAAAAAAAAAACTACCCTCCCTCACATACATCACAAGCCTCACTAGATCACTTAGGAAATTTTACATTGTCTTAGTTTCCTTGAGGTTGATGATATATTAATTTGAATTTGAAAATGTTAGTGAATATATAATGTTTGATAGATCCAAATTTGTTAGGAGATGTATGATGTTAATGAATATATGAATCTGAATTTAAAAATGTTAATAAATTTGAAAATTTGTTATTTTCGGTGTATTTTGGCAACTTCTGGTTGCTATTTTTACATGACAAAAGAAAATAAAAGCTAATTTTTTTTAAAAAAAAATTGATTTTTTTTTTAAAAAAATTGATTTTTTTTTTAAAAAATTGATTTTTTTTTTATATTTTTTTTTATTTTAGGTGGGCCAACCCGTTTACCCACCAACCCGTGGTGGGCCGGGCCGGGCCAGCATTTTTATGGCTCACTAAGAAGTGAGCCGGGTTGGGTTGACCCACCTATTAGGTGGGTCGAGGTGGGTCGGGCCCAGTGGGCCGGGCTGGCCCGTTTTGACAGCTCTAAGTTTGACCCAGACAAATGTGACTTCTGTGGAAAATCTGGACATTCCAAATTCATATGTATACATAAGAAGAAGCACATGTCTAAGGGTATTAATGTTGTTGGACCCAAAAAGATTTGGGTACCAAAGTCTCAGATTATTCCTATTTTAGATATCCTTGGTAGGAAAAGACAAGGGTTTGAGCTGGTACCTGGACAGTGGTTGCTCACGACACATGACGGGAGAAAGGTCTATGTTCCTAGACCTAAAGCCAGTTGATGGCAGAGCATTTTCCTTTGGAGGCATGGGAAAAGGACGCATCTCAGGAGTAGGCAAAATTGGTATGTCCTCCCTAACCTCCATAGACAACGTCCTATATGTTGAAGGTCTGAAGTATAACCTACTGAGCATAAGCCAATTGCGTGATAATGGTTATATAGTTTCCTTCAACAAGGACAGATATATAGTTAAAACAGATGATGGCAAGTCTGTCTTTTCTGCCAGACGACACAACAATCTGTATGAATTGATCTTATAGATCTAAGCAAGTAGAAGGTAACGTGTCTGCTATCCAGAGAAGATGAAAGATGGATTTGGCATAAAAAGCTTGGGCATGTGAATCTGAAACACATTTCAAAAATTTCAAAAAAAGGGTTTAGTAAGAGGATTGCCTGAGATTTCTTGGAAAACTCATCTTCTCTTGAAGCATGTCAAAAGGGGAAACAAATTAAAACTTCTTTTAAATCTAAAAATGTTGTTTCCACCTCCAGACCGTTGCAACTCTTGCATATGGATTTATTTGGTCCTACTAGAACGTTGAGTCTGGGCGGAAAGAAATATGGCTTAGTTATTGTTGATGACTATTCAAGATATACATGGGTATACTTCCTAGGCCATAAACAACAGTCTTTCAAAATCTTTGAAATATTTTGTAAACGAGTTCAAAATGAAAAGGGCTTTTGCATCTCTAGCATCAGAAGTGATCATGGAACTGAGTTTGAAAATGTTGAGTTCAAATCTTTCTGCGAAAAGAATGGAATTTTCCACAACTTCTCTTCACCGATAACACCTCAGCAAAATGGGGTAGTTGAAAGGAAAAACCGAACTCTGCAAGAGATGGCTAGAACCATGCTCTGTGAGAACTCTCTTCCTTAACATTTCTAGGCAGAGGCTGTAAACACTGCTTGTTATGTTCAAAACAGAGTATTGATCAGACCTGTGATTGAAAAGACTCCCTATGAACTATGGAGAAGAAGAAGACCCAACATTGCTTACTTTCATCATTTCGGATGTGAGTGTTACATCTTAAACACCAAAGATCAATTGGAAAAATTTGATTCTAAAGTGGATAAAGGTGTTTTTTTAGGATATTCTGATACATCTAAAGCTTACAGAGTTTTCAATACAAGAACCTTAGTTGTAGAAGAATCTATCCATGTTAAGTTCAATGGTGGACTAACGACTGATAGGAGACTATCAGATCTTGAGAATGATTTTAGATATGCAGATAGGCCCGTCTGTAGCACCAAAGTCAGACGAAGCTCAACCTACTCAGGAAATTCTTCCTCAGACTGTAGGAACGTCTGACTCTCAACCACAGACTAAAGACTGGAAATTCGTAACCTATCATCCTCAAGAACAGATCATAGGAGATCAGAAAGAAGGTGTAAAGACCAGATCATCCTTCAGAGACCAAGCATCTTATGCCTTCGTCTCAGAAATAGAGCCAAAAATAACAGACGAAGCTCTGACAGACGATGACTGGATCGTAGCCATGGAAGAAGAATTGAACCAGTTTACCAGAAACGATGTTTGGACCCTAGTTCCCAGACCAAAAAACAAAAGCATCATTGGAATAAGATAGGTCTTCAGAAACAAACTAGATGAACAAGGAAAGGTGGTAAGTAACAAAGCTAGATTAGTAGCTCAAGGCTATAATCAACAGGAAGGTATAGACTTCACAGAAACCTTTGCTCATGTAGCTAGACTAGAAGCTATTAGAATCATGCTTGCTTTTGCTGCTCATAAAAACGTTAAGCTTTTTCAAATAGATGTCAAGAGTGCCTTCTTAAATGGTTTTATTGAAGAAGAGGTTTATGCTAAACAACCTCCTGGTTTTGAAGATTCCACTCTGACAGAACATGTTTTGAAACTAAAAAAGGCTCTGTATGGTTTGAAACAAGCACCTCGTGCTTGGTATGACAGACTGAGCTATTTTCTTTTAGAAAATGGTTTTATGAGAGGAAAAGTAGACACTACTCTTTTCAGAAAAGAAGTGGAGAAATATTTCATTATAGTTCAAATTTATGTAGATGATATTATCTTTGAAGCTACTAATGAATCTTTATACAAGGATTTCTCTAACTTGATGAAAAACGAGTTTGAAATGAGTATGATAGGAGAACTTAAGTTCTTCTTAGGACTTCAGATCAAACAAGATGCCAAAGGGATTTATATTCATCAACAGAAATATACAAGGGAGCTTCTTAAGAAGTTCAAAATGGAAGACGCTAAACCAATGAAGACACCTATGCATGCTTCCAGTCCCTTGAGTATAGATGAATCAGGTAAACCAGTAGATCAGACGATCTATAGAGGTATGATTGGCTCACTGCTTTATCTTACAGCCAGTAGACTTGATATTATGCATAGCGTCTATCGGTGTGCTAGATTTCAGTCAGATCCTAGAGAGTCTCATCTTAAAGTTGTTAAAAGAATCTTACGTTATCTAGTTGGTACCACTAACCTTAGTCTGTTCTATAAGAAAAATCAAGATTTCAGATTAATTGGATACTGCGACGCAGATTATGCAGGAGACAGAGTTGAACGAAAAAGTACAAGTGGAGGATGCCACTTTATAGGATCCTGTCTCATTTCATGAGCTAGCAAGAAGCAGAACTCAATCGCTTTATCTACTACAGAAGCTGAATATGTGTCTGCTGCAAGTTGCTGCTCACAACTTCTATGGGTAAAATATCAATTAGAAGATTACTCTAGTTATGAAAATAATATACCTGTATATTGTGACAATACTAGTGCAATCAATTTATCTAAAAATCCCATACAACATTCTAAGGCAAAGCATATTGAAATTAGATATCATTTCATTCGTGATTATGTTCAAAAAGGTGTTTTCGATATTAAGTTTGTAGATACAGATCACCAATGGGCTGATATCTTTACAAAACCTTTGTCTGAAGATCGTTTCGCCTATATAAGGAATCATCTGCATATGCACATGCTTTCAGATTAAACATTTGCATTTCATCAAACGATACCCTTCGTCTTATTTTCTCTTCATTAATCTGTTGAAACTAATGTGTGTTCAAGTATACAGACGTTAAGGTGCCCACGTTCTCAACGGTTATAAGTCTTTTCGTTTTTCTCTCAAAACGTGTGCTGCCCTTTTCGCCATGATGAGACAATTTTCGAAAAGTTTTTAATGATATTAAAATCGCTCTTTTTATGACGTTCTCTCTCCTTTCTCATCTCTGGTATAAAAGGACGAAGTGCCTAAAGAAGAAGGTTCTTTTGATCTTTCTTATCTCTCTGAAAAACTCTGAGTTTCTCAAAGATTTCAAAGATCAAAACTTTCTCATCTCTTCTTTCTAAAAACCTAAAATCTTTCTGAGAACATTGGCACCAAGGAAGAAAATCGCATCTTCTGCTACTCCACTCATCCGCAATATGGACGAAGTAGTTGCAACTTTTCCAGAGGAGCTTTTCATTCCTGGAAAGTGGGCGAGTCTGAGCGAACTTGCAAATGAGGGTTTTGACGTTCAGGACATGTTCACCAGGGCTGGGTGGACCAACTTTGTTGGAAAACATAGTGTCTGGTACCATGGTCCCTATGCCCTCTTCTGGGGGACAACGAAGATGAAAGATGACCAATGCATCAAGGGGACGATTGGTCAGACGAAGATGGAGATCAGCCCTGCAACCATAGCCAAGGCTATTGGTTATGCTGAAGAGGGTTTGGTCTTTGACAAAGATTGGGAGAAGACCATCACCCAAGAAACGGTGGACAAGCTTATCTATGACGGGGTAAGGCCTACAGACGAAGACCCCAAGAAGAAAGCTACAGCGTTGAAGAGCTTTCTTAGGTCTGCCAACATGACTCATGTATGCAGACTCCTTCACAACATGTTGTTCAACATCGTGCTCCCAAGGACAGGGTCAAGGGACCACGTGAGTGAAAGGGACAGATTCTGCATCTACAACATTGTTATAGGAGAGAAGATCAACCTTCCAGATCTGATCTTCTATCATATTGAGCAGGCCTTCAAGGACAAATTCTCCACAAAGAAGCAGAAGAATCCCATCCCTTACTGCATGTTGTTCACTCAACTCATGAGGGATGCTGGTGTTAATCTGTTTGAGTTCGAAGCGTCTGGAGGAGTTACCCAGGTGACATGAACAACTTTTGTGAGAATGGGAATAGCTCACAAGTTTCCTGAATAGGTAAAGAAGCAAGGCACCAAAGTGAAGAAGGAGCCTATGGAGGAATCAACAGATGAACCTGCGTCTGTTACAAAGGAATAAACACTACCTAAGCCCAAACCCCCACAGACGAAACCAACCACCAGACGCACCCAACCTCCCTCTAACCAACCCAAAAAGCCACACAACAACCATTCTCTGACCCTCCCTTATCCTTAAAGAGAAAGGCTTCAGACACTCCATCAAAACCAATCCCAAAACCACCTCTCAAAAAGCCCTTCACCAGAGCTACAAAAATCCGCATCATCACCAAAGCCAAACTCACCACCTCACCTGAACCAACACAAACAACACTTCAAATCGAAACTCAACCTGCACCCTCCCAGACTCAAGAATCTGATGTTAAGATTCTTGATGCACCTACCTCTGAGCCCCAAATCTCTCCTTCACCCAAACCTCACAACTCTCCCAAACCCAAGCCTTCACCCAAACCTAAAACCTCATATTTTCCTCCTCTAGCCAACAAGAAGGAAGTAGCAGCCATCGGGAAAGCTCAGGAGCTTTCGAGGAAAGAAGCTGCCAAAAAGGCTAAGTTGGACAAAAGCCTTGACGCAGAAGAACAGATTGAGTTGGAGCAATCTGTAGTAGAGTCCGTGAAGACTCTATCAGTTGAAGAGCTGAAAAGGAAGGTTGATGAAGAAGCTTCAGTCCCTACAGACGAAGCTAAGGAAGACGCTGACATGGCAGAGGTTGTTCTTAAGTCTAGTAAGACTCTTTCCGAGGAAGAACAGAAGATAGCAGCCATAGAGGATCTAGGGCGAATTGAATCTGCCCTAGTTCAAACAGCAGAAATTGCATCTGTAGAAGAGGCTAACAAATAACTGACGCTCACCGTTAATGACAATGTAGATGAAGTTGAAATCGAAGAGCTAAACGAAGCCCTTCTACAATCTGCTCTAGAAGCAAGCGCTCAAGGTCTGGATATTGGAGAAGACCTCGTTGAAGCTGATGATTCTGGTCCACGTGCCATCTACAGACCAGTAACTGAAGAGGATGATAGAAGAGTAGATGAGCACTCAGTACAACATGACGCTGACCGTGCCTCAAGGCAGATGGTCATCTATGGTGGCTCATCATCTGAACCTTCCTCTGCACCTCAGACTCAAACAGATGAAGAGTTGCAGACTATGGCTGAAGATGAACTGTTCAAACGCAGGAGATATGCTGCCAAGGCCATTCTCTCTCTCTCAGATACATATATGGAAGTCTAGCCCTAGACTTAGCTCTTGAGTATAGAGACTATGACTAGATCATCAGACCTTGATGTCAATGTTCGCTACTATCGTGGGTGGAAGCGTCCCAGAGTCAATGAATGGGAATGCTGCAATAGAGAATGGAGGAGAAAGGGAATCTGCACGGATGAGGATCAAGCTTTCCTACTTGATTCCATCAACTTTGTGGAGTTATGGAAGAAAGGTGTTCCAGGGATTGATCCTTTCAACCTTCTCAACTATGAAGTCCTCCCAGAAGAAGAAATGCCTGCTCTCTCATGTTATAAGGAGGAACCTCATTTCAGAATCTTTCCTCTGCGACAGACAAAAGCACCATACCTAAACTCCATTACCTTCGAGCATAATCTGCGTGGCAGACGCAGCTATCCACCTGGAGCCTCCATCTAGAGAAGGCTCTCAGTGCTCATTGATGAGGTACCCTTTTATGAGCCTGTCAACCTTCAACAGATGATAGGTCTGCTAGCCTACCTCAATGTGATTCTCCCTTAGAATCATGCTGAGCCAGACCATTCTATCTATTCTGAAGACATTAACTTGGACGATCTGGAAGCAAGTCCAACTTTTCATTTGTGGGAATCTTCAGACTACTCTGCAGAGTTACGTATGAAGCTGCAGAAGTACAAGGAAGAAATAAAGAAGAGGTAAAACTCTTTCAGGCATATCCAAAGACGAGCACAGACAATGCCTCACTTCTTAGGCGCACAATTTCATTGTGTGACCTCAAAACAAACCCAATTCAAGCTTGCTCTGGACAAGGTTATTCCTATACTTCCAATCTTGAATTATAAAGGTAAAGAGAGAAGCTGAAGACGAAGATGAAGCTCCTCAAAGAAACATTCGAGTGCAAAGAGGCAGATCCTTCAGATGGGAGATTGACGTCATCTTTCAGAAGTCTGCTGCTGAATGAACATCTGAAGATTTAAAGACTATCAGACGCATCAGAAAATTTGATGCCTTCTGCTCTGTTCTGGAACCTGAAGACAAGCCTCCGACAGATGGGTATCACCTGAAGATCGGAAGATGTTATCAATGCCACGGACATCAAGCTTTCCCATCTTCATCTGACCCTTCTGACATCATGCCATGGAAGTCCACTTTCTACTATCCATCTGATAGGGACTTCTCCTTTGTGGTGTAGCTTCCATATTCCACCTTCTTCTTCTCCATGCTTATTCTAGGGTTTGTACAAGAACCAGAAGATGATCTGATGGCCATTGAACCATTCAGACCTCCCATCTTTGAAGAAGAAGTCCACGATTTGTATGCCGAACTCTGGGCAACCAGAAAAACTCTACTTCAAGCTTTGGAAGATAGAAAAGCTCTCGAGGCTGAAAGTGGATCAACATAGATGCCTTCTTCAAAGGACACCGCTACAGACGCACTCCCACTCCACCAGGATCCCCTATGGTGCTATCATCAGACTCTGACTCCGATACCTCTGACTCTGACGGTCCCATTCCTGGGGAACCAGGTTTTGCTGATTGCCATGCAAAAGGGGGAGAAGGGAAGAGTAAAAAGAAATGAAGATAAAGCTACATCTGAGGGGGAGCTACATCAAAGGGGGAGGCCAAGAAAAATGAACTTTTTTTTATTTGTATAAACACATCATCTTCATGTGAAAACTCTTTCAATAAGACAAGTTGTTTGATTACTCATCAAACCTGAGTCTTCTTTTCTCTCTGTTTAAATTCTATGCTTATAGTTAATATTTTCTGTAGCTCTAATACACCTTTTTACAATATTTGCTTGGCATCATAAAAAAATGGGAGATTGTTGAGTCATAAGATGAATCAGGACTCTCAATTATTTTGATTGTATGCAAAACAAATATTAAGTAAAAAGATTGCGTCTTATAAATGCCAACAGACGAAAACGTTGTATCTGCGTTTGTAAGATACAGATGATACGCAGACAGACGCTTTAGTCTGAAGAAACATTTAAAGGCATAGTAAATACACTATCATTTTGTTATCTATTTTGCAGGGAATGTTCATAGAACATCCTCCTAGGATCTGTTGAAGTGCATAAAAGGGAATAGAAAGAAGAGTCAAAGTTTCTGAAGCTTCCCACGTCTCAAAAGACGCGCTACAGCTAGCAATTAGTACTTGTCTGAGCAAGCGATGTGACCATTACAGTAGAAGGATTTGGAGTATATCTCAAGAAGATAAGCAGAATGCTTTATCAGCTCATAATGACTAGTTGGTGACAAGCATTTAATGCTCGCATTAAATGCCCTCAACCACCCTCCTTCAGACGATGGTCAGATGCAAGAAAAAAGACCGTTTAGAGACAACGGTTACTTCCTCAGCAAGTCTATATATAAAAGAAGTTTTTGAAGTGCTGCGATAGAGAACAACACACGAACTGAATTCTTTCAAGCCTTCATTCTTTTGTAAAAATTTCTTTTTGTAAAAAGCTCTCAACTCACTTTGCGTATCTTAAGAGGAAAAGACTTAGTTTTTAATCTTGTATATCCGTCTATAAGACGATAACTCTAAAGTCCATGCGCCCATTATAAAAACAAATCTAGTGATTTGTTTTAGAGCCAGAAGTGGCTTGGTAGTAAAGAATACTTGGGTTTTAGCTTGGAGAATACTACTTGGGTGAGCCAGAAGTGGCAGTGAAAAATACTTGTAACTGTTGATAAGTTATTGGAACTTGGTGGTTTGCTAAGAACTGGACATAGTCTTGAGGTGAGACGAACTAGTATAAACTCCTGTGTTGTCTTTCTTTGTCTTACATCTCTTATAACTGCTTTGAACTGGCTTTGGGTTGTGATTAAAACCTGTTTCTTTTAAAAGGCTTTCATTTGTTGAGTTATTGTCTATTGAAACGTTTTCTTAAAACTTCTATATCTGATCAGACGCTACACTCTGTTTATAAAAGTTTGCGAAATTTTTTATAAATCACAATTCAACCTCCCTTCTTGTGACTTTTGCCTTTACACTATTTTTTTTGGCTATTCTCCTCCATCCTACTTTCTTATCTTGAATCTCAACCTTTCTAGTCACCTTTCTCACCCACTTCTTCATCTAAAAAAATGGAAAATGTAAAATAATATAGAACAAATAAATATAATCTTTTTTAAGTTTTTATTTTTAATTTAATTAAAATAATATGGTTTTTTTATTCATAAAATAGTATGATTTGATGTGACAAAATAAAGAGATTTATTTGTCTGTCAGTGTAAAATGATTTTACACTTTCAATGTATAACTATTAAACTCTATGAAAAACAACTCAAATGAGAAAAAAAAAGTTCTAAAATGACAAGCAAAAATAATGTAAGCAATAAGAAAAAAAAATAGTCAAATGAGCGAGAAGATGAGTGAAAAAAATTATGTAAATAAATGCAAAAATAAGTGAGAATTTAAGGGCAATCTTGAAAATAAGCTAAATGAATATTAGATTTTTTTTCAAACGAGCATGAAAAAAAATATAAATGGGTGGAAAAAAGAAAAAAAAAAATTGACTTACACTAGAAAATGAGTAAATGAATAAAAAATAATCAGAAAAATAATTTAAATAAGTGAAAAATTGTTTAAATAGATTAAAAAAATGGGTAGAAAGCAGAAACATTTAAGAGAAAAATTATTCAAATGGACAGAAAAAAAAATGAATCCTTAATATGTGTGTGCGAAAGCATTAAGTTATTTTAATAGTAATTTTTTTAGAGACACTCTCCATCTCTACTTTTCATTTTCTTGAGACCTAATGATTAAGATTAGTTATATATTACAACTATTAAAAAGAATGATAAAGATGAAGAGTAACAACGAATATTTATAGTGAAATTTACATATCGTTTACCAACAAAAAAAATTGAAAAACCGAGTCCAAATCACAGTTAGTGTAGCGTAAGATTCGACTAGATGTGTCAATCATTGTTTATAATAATAATAATAATAATAATAATAATAATAATAATAATAATAATAATGCTAAATTGCACATTTGGTCCCCCTATTTTTCCAAAATCACGATTTTGATCCCCCTGAAATTTTATTGCAACATTTGGTCCCCCGATTTCCAAACTTTGCGATTTTGGTCCCTCCGTTAATTTTTATGTGTTGACCGTTATGTTATTATCGTTGACCATTTATTAGATGATGTGACACGTTTAAGATGAGTTTATTAAAACATAAATATGATTATTGTTTAATTAAATTAAGTCAAAATTAATTAAAAAACAAAAAAAATAAAGGAATTGTCGAGATCCCTTCTTCCCATATGTTCCCTTATTTGTTTTGGTCCACTAATATCGAATAACCCCATCGATTTGGAAATTTGAGATTGTCCTCAAAATCAATCTTCAATCTCTACACCAAAACAAAAGCATCCTCAAAATAATGAATAAAACAAATATTCTCCCCAATCTCTCTTCGAATAACCCCACCAAGCTGATTCACCAGCCAAACCATTCAATCAGGCACCGGTGACGTTGACGGCGACAACACGGAAGTTCGCGTCGCAAAGGACGTCGGAGAAGGATCAGTGGTTGGGTTCTGGTTCGATGGAGAGATGGGTTCGACAAGAGGGGACAAGCGTTGGGGGAGAGGGGAAAGGTCAGAGGACGGCGAATTGGGGTTCCAAGGAAAGACGAGTTTAGGGATGACCGAGAGGATTCCGGGTTGTTTCGCGAGTGTGTTTGCTTCTTACGGAATATGTAGAGAATCTCCGCAGAGGGTGATGCTGATTTGAGCGATGAGTCAAACCAGCTGAGGTGGTCTGTGAAAGTTAAGGGCATGGTGGACTTGTCCATGTGGATTATTTAGGTCTTTTTGGCATGGTGGGGTTGTTTGGTTTTTAGCTTTGATGTTGCTGCTGCCATAGAAGAGGGAAGAGGGAAACATGGGAAGAAGGAGGTCTAAAAAATTCCTTTATTTATTTTTAATTAATTTTAACTTAATTTAATTAAACAATAATCACATTTATGCTTTAATAAACTCATCTTAAACATGCCATGTCATTTAATAAACGGTCAACGGTCAACGCATAAAAATTAATGGAGGGACCAAAATCGCAAAGTTTGGAAACCATGGGGACCAAGTATTGTAATAAAATTTCAGGGGGATCAAAATTGTGATTTTGGAAAAATAGGGAGACCAAATGTGCAATTTAGCCTAATAATAATAATAATACTAATAATAATAATACACATACATACAATACATTAATATAAAATGTGATACTTTTGAGAGAAAAAATATTTTTTGGTCAACACACTCAATTATAGTAGATATAAAATAGAGGTTAAGTTATTAATTTTCTTAATCAAGTACAATTTAACAAAAAAAAGTCCATTTAATATTATAAAAACATATGTAAATCAATAAAGTTAATGTCCCAAATCTCCCTCTCTCTCTTTTTACTTGGTCAATGTCATTTTTTTTATTATTTCTATCTATAAATGTATATCAAAGGATTAAATACAATCTTATTTTCCCCTTTTAAATAAATTCATGTAGTCTTCAAAATTATAAAAGTCAATTAGTTAACTTATTGAATTTATAAAATATTCTTTATTTTAATTTTTTTATTTTAAAATAACAGTAAAATTAAAAAAATAAAAAATATTATAAAATTAGAAGTTAATATAATGATTTTATAAATTAAAAAATTAAAATAAATAACTTTATGGTGATTTTTTTTTAAATTTTTTTCAATCCACACCCGCCATACTAACACAACACAAGAAACAAGAAACAAGAAAGAGAAAGAAGTGAGTCTTTGGCATGGTGTAGATGGGGACAGACCCAGACCCATATGGATTGAGTAAAGTCAGAACTAAAGACACAGACCTCGCCTCCCCCCATTTGGTAAGCGGCCAAACAGGGCACCCCTTTCACCCACCTTCTCATTACGGAATTACCTATCAGTAAATTAATTATTAATTATTACTGCTAATAATATTTCCTATTTTTACATTTTCTATTCTTACATCTAATTACCAATGTAGTAATTTCATTTCATTTTCATTTCCTCTCCTTCCTTTGAGGCTAGTCCCTTTCCTTTAATTTAATATCTCTTGGATTGTTTTGTAAATTAAAGATTACTATCCTCATTACATTACATTGCATTTTATTTTATTGTTGTTTTTTTCTTTTCAGTTTTCTATCTGATTTTGATATCTTCCACCATCCAACACCCTCTCTTGTCTCCCCTTTTCTCACTGTGTTCTCGCCTTTCTTCGTTTTCTCACCAGGAGGAAAGGGAACAATAAATCGAATAAAAAGCACCCCATATCCAACATGGGTGCTTTCTTTCTCTATTTATTCTGAGTCGCGCATACCGTGATTCTCCAATTAGATCGGGCTTTTTCAGTTTCATCTGGTGAGTTTCTTCCATTTAACCTACGTTTTTTTATGGTCTGATCAGTGGGTGATTTGCTGCGGTTAAGAAATTTATTAAGTTTGAATTTTCCATGGTTTTGTTTTTTATTTATTTATTTTGGATGGGATTTCTTAGGAGGGTTGGTTTTGGATTATGCTGGTTTTATTGGTTCATGTCTTCTTGAATCTCTTTAATTCAGCTTGGTTTTGTGTCAATTGAACCCAGTTTGGTGTTTTCAATATTGGAGCTGATCTTGTCAAAATTTTCATTTCTTTGTTTTTCCCGATTTTATTCATTAACTTCTGTGAAAACGTGCTGACTTTGTTGTCGAGGTTTTGTCTATTTATCTAGGGAGTGCGCAAATTCCTGGGACTAATCAATTGACAATGCTGCATTAGTGGGATTGGTACTGCATGGTTCTTTAGCTGATGAAAGAGGATTGAGTGGTGGTGCTTGTGACTTGGGTGGTGCATACCTGTTCTATACGCTAATTCAGAAGGTTAGAGCATAAGATTAAGAAGGACACTTAACCTGATCTTTAGTTACACATTGACTTCTTAGTTACACATTGACTTTATTAATTGTGATGACCTTCCTGTGTTAAGGTATGTTTATTTTGTAATTTTCTTGCTTAATTGTTGAGTTTGTCGTATGCTCTGATACTTTTGTTGATATATGAGGTTTTACTGAAGCATATATGGATTACATCTTACGTGAACATTTTCTTGCATATTTTTGTTGCATAATTGTTGAGTTTGCCTAATGAACATTTTCTTGTTTTGTTGAACAGCTCTGCCAAATTTAGTGCCTGACTTACTGCTTTATTGGGGGATTCATTTCATATATTTAATTATATTGAGTTGGGAAAATCAATAGATTCCTTCAATGCAAGGGCAGAGAGGTACAGTTGGTTCAATGCCTGAAACCTTAGAATTTGATTGTGGATCTACATCAGCTAATTCTACTGTGGATCAGCAGATTTGCTGGAATAGTGTGAATCCTGCAGAAAATCAAATACCTGATTATATACTTTCTCCTGGTGATATGAACTCATCTTATGGGAATTTTATTATTAATCATGAATGGCAAAATTTGAGTGGATGGAGCTTAGGGGAGCCAAGTTCCAGTAATACACCAAATGAGATTAACAATAATGAGCAAAAACGAGAACTTGGCTGGCCATCAACCATTACTGCTGGTGCATTGGCTGGTCCAAGACTAGAAGAAAGGCGCCTTGAACCAACCAATGCTCTTTCACTAGACAATGTCAATACAGGTCCTATGTACACGCGTAGCCCCAATTCTTGTTTGATGTCCCAGAATTTCAACTTAAATGCAGGTTTAGCGGACAGTGGCAGTGATAATAGTCAACATCTGGAGCTCCCTAACTTAAACAAGTCTAGTGGGTCAGCAAATGAGTGTATACCACCTAATGTTGGATCTGGTTCTTTTCTGCTTCCTTCTGGAAATAATGGCTTCCTGGTAGAAGATACTGATGGTAGGCCAGGTTGTTCTCTTGATACTCGACGTGTCTCTTGTAAAAGAAAGGCTGTTGAAGGAAATAATGGACAATCTTCAGATGTTGGGAGTTCTAGCTACAGTCAGCACACAGATGGTAGTTCTTGGCACACCATTCCTACTCAGGATAATGCTGGAAGCAGTTCAAGCAGACCTATTTCCTCAGAACAGGTAAACGCAAGACTTGGCCTGGGTATGGGGGATGAAGCATCTGAAAATGTTCCTGATTCAAACATTGCAGGAAGCTCAGAAAGCTTTCACAGGAATTTCCGTTTGAGGTTAAATCCTTCAAACCCACAGAATTCTGCTCCTCCCACTACATTCTCAACTGGGAGCATGATTAGGCATTCTGGTGTTTCTTCGTCCTCTCAAGTATCACAAAGGTTTCATTCTGTTGATAATTCTCTGAACTTGAGGTCCGCACCACCGATAGATAATGTGGTTCCTCAAAGCCAGCCACTTGTAATCCATGTTCCTGCTTTGCCTAGGAATAGACAATCATTTAGATGGAGTGGTGGTTCTAGCTCCAGAAACATCCATTCATCAAATTCAATTATATGTGCAGACAGGGATCAGGAGGATGCAAGCTCAGGAAGAATGTCCAGAAATATTTTAGAACATCCAGTCTTTGTACCTGCAAATGGTTTAAGAAATTTAGTTCAAAATCCAACAGTTAGAGCTTCAAGTTCAAGTAGTGAAAATTTAAGTATACCAGGAAATGTCGCTTCTTCATCACGGACTGGATCAAATCCAGCTGCCAATCCCTCATCTGCCCCAACTTGGGTTTCTCGTCCTAATCATCCACAGCATCCACGGAGGTTATCTGAATATGTCCGTCGGTCCTTGTTTTCTCCTGGTT
The DNA here is from genome assembly GCA_026413185.1 of Pueraria montana var. lobata. Classification (NCBI taxonomy): domain Eukaryota; kingdom Viridiplantae; phylum Streptophyta; class Magnoliopsida; order Fabales; family Fabaceae; genus Pueraria; species Pueraria montana. The sequence continues at coordinate 6,877,527 of CM048652.1, forward strand.
CTGATGCTATTGGAAGTCCAAGCAATAATTATTCTTCCTTGCGCTCTGGTCTTTCTGCATCTGAACCAAGGGCGTTATCATCAGGGAGTGGGGCAAACCCGAGATCATCTTCATGGTTGGAGAGGCAAGGAGATAGTGAATTTGGAATTCCTTATTCACTACGTACTTTGGCTGTTGCAAGTGAAGGAAGTAGTAGACTTGTATCTGAGGTTTGTATTCAGTTGTCTTTTCTCTTGCATTTCAATAATCATAGTTTTTACTGCAGGGAAAGATTGTTGCTTTAATGATTTTATTAAGTGTTTGGAGGCATCTATAAGTGATCGACACCATTTTCTTTGAAATTTAAATTTTTGTTCCAGAAATTGTTTAAGTGGAAACGTGCCTATTTAAAAATTGTAGCTTCAATTCCAACACATTAGGTTTGCATCATATGTGATTCCAGTGAATTAAGACTACTTTAGTTTAGCCTAGTTGTTATGTCTTATGAACCTTACCCAAGCTTTATTTTCTTTTTGTCCCAATAACAATATTTGGCTTCAAATTTATTTAAAGCAAACTCCTGGCTGAAGGAGGTATGATCGTGAATATAACTGTTAATAATGATTTCTGGCAAGCAAAATAAGAAGTCTGGGAGCAAATTTGATAAACATATACTCCTGTGTTTGGTTGCTCTTGCTCAATCATCACACTAGGTTTGATTGCATCATTTTGGCTCTACAATAGTATGGTCTAGTTCCAATTGTTCAAGGGTATTGAACCTCAATAACTAGCCTATATGGTCCATAAAGATCCAAAATAATATACAATATTTGGGCTGTTATTTTTTTTTATCATTAAAACTTTGGTCTGTGTTATTTAAATATTCTTTAAAGTTGCAGTATTTTATTTTCTTTCATGAATAACTTTTCTCTTGTAATGACATTTTTTTCCATGGTGCAGCTCCGCAATGTTTTGGGCCTTATGCGTAGAGGTGGGAACGTGCGATTTGAGGTTAGTTATTCTAAATTAATGGTGTATATTGACAGATAGATGTTAAGTTTCCTTCACCTTTATCTGATTTTCTATTAGTGCCATAATGGCTTCAAAGCTGGTTCAATCCCTATACAGATCTAATCCAAAATATATAATTACTTGTCCTGTTGTTTAGCAGTGAGGATTGAGTTGTTTTGTTGGCCCTAACAGGCCTACCCATGATGTTGATTTATTTTGTAATTCTGATTGGACTTACACTTGGATTCCCAAAGGTATATTCTGTCCATATGTCCAAAGGTTGCAAGCAATAATGATAAAAATCTGATGCAGTATTTGAGAAAAAATGGATGGATGCAAAATTTTGCACATTATTAGTATAATGTCTTGTATGTTTCTGAATTGAACAGGATCAGATTTGTGAGCAAAATGATGAATCTTTATTGATGAACCCTAGTTCCCAATCCTGCTCCAATGCGGGTACAATACCAAGAACTTGAAACTATACAAAAATAGTGAATTTCTGGATGTTCAACAGATCCAAGGATCTCCCCCTCTGTTTCCTGAATTACAACTTCTGTCACTTCCCTCTATAAGTTTCCCTATTTATTCTTTCAGCCTAACTAACTCTGACCATAGTTTGTTAAACTCTCTTCTAACTACAACCACCCCTTAACTAACTTAGAGGTTTTGTTGTAGAGTATAATTATTGTAATAGAATTTAAATTTCTATCTTTAATTAGCTCGTATAAATTGTTAGGCTCTTGAGAATTGAAAAGTTTTCAATCTCTTTGAGGTTTTACTTTTCAGTTTCTTTCTTTCAAATCTTTAGTTTTCAAGTGTTTAACAGAGCTCTCAATCTTTTGGTCTTTGCTTCCTCATATAAAATCCTTTCACCCTTGTTACGGAGAGGTTTGGGTTGCCTTCATGGCATCTGCTGATTTAAACCTGGTTGCTACTATTTTTAGCTGCTGTTCACGTCACTTTTCACAGTGGTTGTTGCTACTGTCCAAGTCACTGTTCATTGCGACTCTTCACCATCACTGTTCATTGCTATTGTTCACTACCGCTGTTCATCATTCCTTCATCTAACGAGCTGGAAAGTCTGTGAGCTCCGTTGAAAATCAAGATAAAATAATATACATTTATTATTAGTAGGAAAGTAGGATTTGTAGGAAAGTAGAATATGATTTTGAGGAAACAAAATGTCCTCTCATTATTAGTATTTATTGTAATGACATCTATATAAACACGCATCCGTTGTGTACTTTGACACATGGTTTTCAATCAATTATTTATTTGTTTTCTCCTATTCTAACTAGGGGTGTTCATAGTTCAGTTCGGCAGGAAAAACTGAACCGAACTGAATTGAAACATAAAACAGGTTTTTAAAATTGAATTGAACTACTTACATTTTGTATTGAACTGAATTGAACTATTTTAACAGTTTAGTTAACTAGTTTTATACTGAAAAACTGATCTGAACTGTTAAAAGACCACTGAGCTGTTTTTTTCTTCTGAACCAAACTGTTTTGATTATACGGCTATTTTAGAAATAGGATGAACAAATAGATTTTACTCTTTCAATTATACAGCTATTTCAGGATTTGGAAGCTTATAGCTTATCAATCTAAATTTCTAGAGTTTACAAAACATCATCCCAATTAGTTATTAACATAACCCGCAAACAGCAATTATAGTTACTCCCCATACTACAGTCCTGTTCCTCTCTTTGGTTCCAAGTTCTGAAAATTTAACTTAGTAGGATTGTTTATATTTCTATTTTACCCTCATATCTATCAAATAGCAAAAAGAATAAATAATAATAAAAAAAATAGATTGAAGAAGAAAAGTAACTAGAGCAGTGCAGCCAAAACAGATCATAAATCAATTCTTTTTTCAAGCAAAAGGACCAAAAGTGGAAATTAATAGTTTCTACAAGTAAACCAAAAAAATATTAACCATATTAGTGCATGGTTTATCAACATTGACAAGAAAGTGAGCAAAGTTATGTAGAAGCCTACTCCTGAGTGTTCAAATCAAACATATAAACCTCTCTATTAGAAATTTCAAATTTTAGCTAATCCATAACATAAATAATCAAATGATTTCTCTCAATTAAAAAAATTCAAAGTAAATTAACTGATAAAACTGGACCAGAAATAGGATAAACAGATAGATTTTATTGCAGAAACAGCCTTGATCAGTATCAATGTGAAACAGAACCATGGAACCATGAATATTAAAAGTTCAAAACAGTTTGCAAATGAACTGTTCTCTAACAGTTCAAGTTATAAAACTGAACCTACAATATAGTTCAGTTTTAGTTTTCACAAAATAGTTTTATACAGTTTAGTTTTAGTTCAATTCCAATTTAATTCAGTTCAAAATAGTTATTTGAACACCCCTAATTCTAACGTGGTATCCAGAGTCTGACAGAGGTATTACGAAAATTGTGCCTCACTGGGGACCCGCTGTCCCTGGTGGACCCTTTCTACTCACTGCTCATTTTCCGGCGAAGAATTTTCTGGTCGCCTATCCTGCCGCTGTCCTTTTCCGGCATGTTTTCTGGCCACCTCCTTCTACTCGTCGCTCATTTTCTGGTGAAGAATTTTTCGGTCGCCTATCCTACCGCTGTCCTTTTCTGGCGTGTTTTTCAGCCACCTCTTTCTGCTCACCGCTCCTTTTCCAGTGAAGAACTTTTCGGCCGCCTATCCTGCTGCCGTTCTTTTTCAGCGTGTTTTCCGGCCATCGCCCCCTGCTTGCCGCTCATTTTCCGACGAAGAACTTTTTGGTCACCTATCCTGCCGCTGTCATTTTTTGGCGTGTTTTTCAGTGACTTTTCTGTGCTTCGCTGGTTGTGCTTTTCTGCCATTGTTTTCCTTGCTCATGGCTATTTATGATGATTTCCTCTCTTTCAAGTTTAAATAATTTTGGGTCTCCACTAATATTGGTTTGAAGCTTCCAAATATGGTTCTTAAGGTCGGAACTTGCTTTGCTTGCCATAAATTTTCTTAGGCTGATGGTTATTTCAGCTCTCTGGCAATGTTATCTTTCTAGCAATACTCCCCGACTTCGCTAACATCCTTGAGTTGTCTTTCAAACCATTGTTTTTTTTTTTTTTTGTGGAACTCCATTTTTTATGTTTTTTATTTATTAGTTGGGACTAAATTTTCTTGTAACAAGCTGAGAGCTTAGTAAGCTTCAGCTTGAGGAGGAGTGTCGAAAATCAAGATAAAATAATATACATTTATTATTAGTAGGAAAGTAGAATCTAACTTTGCGGAAACAAAATATCCTCTCATTATTAGTATTTATTGTAATGACATCTATATAAATACGCATTTGCTGTGTACTCTGGCACATGGTTTTCAGTCAATTATTTATCTGTTTTCTCCTATTCTAACAAGCTCTTATGGACTTAGTAAGCTTTTTAGCACTTGTTCTCTAACTATGAGTGGTAAGAGTTCTAGCTTCTTACCCTTTAATGCTTTTGATTATGAAAATATTTGGATTGTAGACTCTAGTGCTATTGATCATATGACTACTCATTTCCCTTATTTTTCATCTTACACTTCTTTACCTTGTAAACACCACACCACATCATTGGTCACAAACCTCCATTATTGTTTGTGGTGATGTTCAACTTTGGTCATCTCTGCACTTGAAAAAATGTGCTCCATGTTCCTAACCTTTCCAATAATCTCGTGTCTATTCATAAACTTATCTGAGATTTAAAATGCGTTACAACATTTTTTCCTTCCCATTGTGTTCTCCAAGATCTTGCCATAGGGAGGACGATTAAAGTTGTTAAGGAATAGGGTGCGTTATACTATCTGTAGTATGAAAAAGAAAAAAGCAGTGTCATGCATCAAGTTTCTTCTTGTCATCAAACAAGCTTAGAATTTGCAAACACCCAAATATGGCTCCAAAATAGGCGTCTTGGTCATTTTGCATTTAGTGTTATTAAGTCTTTATTTCCTTCCTTATTTCACAAGGTAGCTGTTGACTCCTTCCATTGTAAAGTCTGTCAATTTGCTAAACACCATCGTTAAACTTTTTCTCCCGATAATAGTAAAAGTGCTAAACCTTTTGATCTTGTTCATACTGATGTGTGGGGTCTTGTGTCTATTTGTTGCAATATCTCTGGTGCAAAATGGTACGTTTCCTTTATTGATGACTGCATTCAAGTAACATGGATTTTTCTGATGAAAGATAAGTCTGATGTTTTCCAATTGTTTTTAAATTTTTTTCCGCATGATTATTTGGCAGTCAAATTAAATGATTATGTTTCGATAATGGGAGTGTGTTATGTTAGTTATGTTAGTAATTAGTTAGTTAGTCAAAGAAATACAAGGTTTTGTTTTGGGTTACATACAAGGAGTTATGTTAGAAAGAAGTGGAATGGGCTTGCAACTGATTAGACCCATTAAGGGTGGGTTTCTGTTAGCAGACCAATAGCTGCCTATAAATAGGAAAAGGAATTGAAAAGAAGAGTTAGCCATTGGGGGAAATAGAATTGGGAATGAAGGCCTTGTAAAGCCTCAAGCAGTCTTCCCGTGCTTGGTTTGCTGGAAGGTTCACTCAGGTTATGGTATCCTAGGGGTACATGCACAGTCAAGGTGTTCATACCCTTTTTATATAACATTCTCAAGAAGGCAGACTTATAGCACTTCTGGTCTATGTACATGATATAATTATTGTTGGTGAGAATGACCTTGGAAAACAAATTCTAAGGGAGAAGTTAGCTACTTAGTTTGAGAAGAAGGATCTTTGGAAGCTGAAGTACTTTCTTGGGATAGAAGTTGCTTACTTAAGTAAGGCATCTTTAATTCTCAAAGGAAATATGTGCTTGATCTCCTTAAATAGACTGGTAAGTTGGGTTGTAAGATGTGCTTGACCATGTGTGTAAAGGGCTAAGGCTTTAACCAGCTAAAATACTCCTAAAGAAAGACACACCAGATAAATCTCCTTGGATTCTACCATATCTTGGAGGACTCCAATACACAAGTCTAATGTTAAAACCTGAGTAAGATCTGCAAGCCAATCAACTATCTGGTTCCATTTCCTATAACCATGGTAACATGCACACTCCAACATTTAGCCAAGAAACATCTAATTTTGTTCACCAACACATTACGAGGATGTGAAAAACTGCGTCCCTTACCCGTTCTTTTTCACGCACTTACCTTTTGAGCAATACCTTTTTATCATCAATAACATTCAAGGCATTCCTTTCATCCACCTCGCTTGAAGCCTATTGTTTACATCTGGATAGGTCAGTTTTGATGAGCCTGAGGAGGTTGAAGGCTTAAGGGCTTGGAAGGTTTATGTTAGGAAGAAAAAGAAAGAGGCCAAGACTGGCAAGTCCTGAATGTCTTGTTTAGGAGTGTGTAGGACAGTTATGAAGGTTTATTCTACAGTTATGGTGTGTTTTGTTAGGAAAGGCATGGGGAAGTTATTTACATTGTGTAGTTTGTTGTTTGTGGTGTGTTTGAAAGAGGTAATTTTTTGTTGGGGGAAACCTTGTGTTGATGTGCTTGTACTCTAAACCTGGTCTTAACCCGATTGTTTATCAGTAATATAATCTTATTTCTGTGTTAAAATTCTTGTGTCTAACACATCTCTGCTTGAAAGATCTAATTCATCTCACTTAAATCATTCTTGGAGCTGTTGGTACATTGTATGTAGGTCCTGTCATATTTATGTTCACTATAGTTGCCTATGGTAGAATCTTGCGTGTAATCCAAGAGATTTTAGTCTTTTAGAGTGTTAGCTCATGGCTGATGTTAAGGTCTCTTCTAAACCGTTTGTTTGGATGCCACAGTGAGGAGTTCAGTCTCTAGAAAAATAATAAATGGCTCATTGCAATTAATTTCTTTTTTGTTAACGTGTTCTGTGTTCAGACAAAGACACAAGTATGAGTGGGCATAACTCCATTTTCTTCAGCATCTATACGAAAGTCTATTAAATTGCCTGTGCCAACCAACCTCGGACCCCCTTCCTCAAGTGTTTTTTTTAGTATATAAGCTAGCTCATAATTTTATGTTAGCCAAATATATGAATTTTTATCTGTTTATAATCTCACTATGGTCGGCTGTTACTATTTGGCTTAATGGATATTTATAGTAAGCTTGTAAATGCTGGTGTAAGAAGCGTGTTTTCATTTTGTGACAGGATGTTGTGATCCTTGATCATCAATCGTTTCTTTCTGGAATAGCTGATGTTCATGATCGACACAGGGATATGCGACTTGATGTTGATAACATGTCTTATGAGGTAAAATCTCATTTCTGCATCTGGATGGAAATAGTGTCAGTTTGTCATGTGACATTTGTGACTATAACAGGAGTTGTTGGCTCTGGAAGAGCGCATTGGAAATGTGAGTACTGGATTGAGTGAGGAAACCGTATTGAAACTCTTGAAACAGAGAAAGCACTCGGTTGAAAAAGGGTCTCAGATTGATGCAGAACCCTGTTGTGTTTGTCAGGTAAACCTGACTAAGTTGACTTATTTATATTATCCCCAACATGCTTGTGCACACTGGACTCATCACTTGATTACGTTGTCTGCAGGAGGATTATGGTGATGGGGATGATATTGGAACGCTTGATTGTGGCCATGATTTCCATAGCAGCTGTATCAAACAGTGGCTAATGCATAAGAATCTCTGTCCCATTTGTAAGACAGCGGGCTTGGCAACATGATGTCTGTGACCATGACCATGAAGGAACAAAAAAAAAAAAAATGGCACAATTTACCCAGGAAATTCTGGTGCTTTGCTGCCTTGTTATACCTTGTTTGTTTTCTATCTGTAGTCTAGTAAATTGTCGTACCTGACTGACAAAGGTTTCCCCTACCCTTCCTCCCCCGAATTTGTTATATCATTTTGTTTATTTATCTAAATCCAAAGATCGCCCGGTTTAGGTGATGGATCATTGGTTTGGATGAAGGAGCAATTCTTAACTCAACTTGACAAGGCTTGGTTTACATTTATTAATTTTTTTTATATTGCTCGTAATGGATTTATGCCGAACTTAAAACTAGGTACAAAAAATATTATTCAAATATAAGAATCATAGGTACTGGATTTACGAGTTTGGGGTGCTTTTTTATTATTCCTTGTTTTCGTTAACGTGTGTAGATGAACATTCGAGGCTGGGGCTATCTTAGCATTGCTTAGGTTTCTTCTCTTCACAATTCTCCCGTGAAAGAAATGAAAGGGGAGATTATTGAAGTCCTCGATGAAAATTTGCTACAGCTCCAACAAAATGAGGGCAACATCGAGAAAGTGTGGAGAAATTAACATACATAAATTTAAATCAGCTTTTAAAAAAGTTAAATGAAATATAAATTAATTTATATATAAACTAATTTTAATTTTATATAAAAAAATAATTTATTTTACTTTCCTATTAATATAATAATTAATTATTAAAATAATTTAATTTTCGCAATTAAATTTAAAATAGACAGAGACATTGTACAAACGTGATTACGTGAGCATATATTCTCCTTATGTCCTACGCATCAAAACTATTCTCCTTACGTCCTTACTCCTTAGCAATTTTCCGTACGTAGATATTGTTCCACGAACGCAAATCTCACAGATTGACAGACGAGTTAAACAACGACGTAAACCACTACTTCTCATTTCTCAAAGAATCGGCTATGTCGTGGGGAAATAATATATTGATATCCAATCTTTGTTTTTTTTTTTTTTTTTTAATTCTGAAATATCCGAGAGTTATTTCAGATTCTGATAGTTTAAGTTAATTAAACCTATTTACTGATATGCGTGAAGTTTTTATATGTTTATGTTTTTCATATATAAGATTAAAATTAAAATTTTTATTTAAAGAACCAAACTCGTTATCATTTGAACCAATTATTGATCTATTCACTCATCTATTGTGTGTTTAACTTAACTTATTTTTTTTAAATATTTTTGTTATAACTTTATAAAAATCTAACAAATAATAATTTTTAGCAATCAATTGATTACTAAACACACTAAATTACTATACACCAAAAAAAAATTAGTAAAATTTAAGTATGATAATGATGTGAATTATTAATTAGTACAATTGATAATATCCTCAATTACTTTTTTTTTCTCAACGATTGTAATTAATATCAACAATCCAAAGTATTCTAATTAAAAATATGATAATTTCTTAAAAAAAAAAAATTAAAAATATGATAATGTATTGCCTAAAAAAAAATGATAATGTGTTGAAGATAGAATATAGTGAATCTATATACATCATTAGTATAAAACATTTTTATTCATATCCAATAAGATTTGGCTATGTTATCACACTATCCTATTCATTAATATGATATGACAATAAAGTAAATTTGTATTGAATGTCTATAAAAATATTTTACAAATTGAATTCTTATATATAAAATCTCTCTTAACATTTTTAAGTTTTTGAATATGCTTTTAATAATTCCAAATTTTCAATAAATATATTAAATTTTATTTTAATAGTAAATATTTTTTATTTAATTCTTTTCTAATTTTTCTTAAAATGAGCATTAGAAAGTTGTTAATTCAATGATAATTTGTTGAATGATGATATGTATTACATAGAATATCACTTAATCATTACTACATGTATTATAAATTTAGTTTAAATATATTTTTATTTCCCTCAATATATCATTTGTTATTTTAATTGTTGCAAATATTTTTATCTAAACTCTTTTTTCTAATTTTTAAAAAATATATGTTTTCAGTTCTTATCATTAATGGTATTCTACTATACAATGACTTAGCAAAATATATGGCACTCACCACTGCCGTGTCCTTAACACATTGACAACCTCATTCCTAATTACACGTTACACACTACACTCGATTCCTTTCTTCACCACTCCTTCACCTCTTCTCTGCTTCATGTCTTTCTCTTTCTCTTTCTCATACCTTTCAAATAGCCGTAGGAAACCCAAATTAGTTTCTAGCCATATATGGCCGGTACTTGAACACGGAAAGCACCATAACTATGACGACTTCTGGTGGTGTTAGGCGCTGTCCACCGATTTAATTAATTAATTGTTCCATTTATCATATGATTGATAATTTTTTTTTCCTACAATATCATGTTTAAATCGGAAAAACTTTTTGCAAATATATATATGGCGATTCAGCAGTCACCAAGGAAAACTCTGAAAACAGTACAAAGACAAGTAAAAAGGAAAACTCTGAAAATAGTACAAAGACAAGTAAAACATGTGTACAAAGACCTGTTTGAGATAAGATTATTGATGAGAGTATTCAGTTGCCGCAACCAAATCACGAATAGGTACGATAATATTGTTGCATGTGACGAGGATGCACAAAGAATAATTGGTTAGTATCAAAGTCTTACTTTTATAGAAATCAAAAGTAAATAGACGTCATATGAGATAGGACATTGAGAATCAACAATTGAGATGCGTCTGTATATTGTTTTGGGTTTTTCTCCATTTATGAAGTCTACATCTCTACAAGGCTGCCAAACATTAGTTCTTTTTCTGGCATATATAGGACTTTGATCAATATTATTTTGGGTTCTCCGTGCATGTTTAGGAGTGAAGTTTTAGGAGAAAGAGAAGGGGAGACAATTTTGTTTTATTTTTAATAAATTTCTAATAAATACTATTATTTAAATTAATAATTTTTTATAAAATAAAATCGGCATAAATTTTATATCTTAAATTTTTATTTATTTTAATAAACAATTTATAATTCTCTTAATCCAAAATTAAGAAGTTTGTTCTCCCTTCTCTATCCCTCCAAGACCTTATTCCTAATCATATTCTTAGTGAATTAAGTTTAATTCTTAAACTGCAATGTTATACCTATTATAAGTTTTGAGTAAAACATCATTTTCTTCCTTGAAAAATCTGAAGTGGGTTATAATAGGTTTCTAAAAGATAAAAAATACCATTTTCATTCCTAATATTTAGTTTTTTTTAGGGGTTAAATTAACGTAACAAAATAAATTGATTGAGATTTTCATTTTTAAGGATCAACATTGAAATTTTTTAAAATAAATATTTAGTAAAAGCTTGCGAGCCAACCAGCAAACCCATGACCGTGAATAAAATCAGTTTAAACCAAAAATAGCTTTTTAAGATGCCTTTTTATATCTGTTATTAAATAATGAATGTTACAAAAAAGCGGTGATAATTTTATAAATTTTTTGAAGTTTTTTACATTAGTTATATAGTAACCAATGTAAAATATCATCTATTACATCAATTATACATATAATCGATATAAAATGTACTGACGATGGACTAATCGGTTGGATTAAAAAGACCTGCATCTAAATATTTTTAAGATCAATACGTGTGGGGATGGCAGATTAAATGGGAAGCCCTCAGTTATACTTATATATATATATCTACTGGGCATATAAATAAATAACAATCATTTTCTAATAAAAACGAGATATAAAATGTAGAAAGCCACAAAAGATGGATAAAAAAACAACAAAAGAGAAGGGATCGGTGGACAGGTGACACAGATGCGAAAGGCACAGAGGATGCCAAACAAAGGGATAGAAGGATAAGCGGAGGGAGAGGATTGAATATGCTAACATCGTTAGAATAATGTCGTAGAGTGTCTATCGCCGTCGTTCTTATACATTTGTGGTCTTTAATATTGAAGAAAATTTTATTTAAATTATCATTACTATTAATTTGATTAATAAAAAATATTTGACGGAAAAGTTACTTAAATAAAAGCTTGAATAAATATTAAATGCAGTGTCAAAAAACACACACCCTTTTAACTAACGAGTCAAGTTTTTATTAGAGACACCAACATACATGGGACAAAGTAAAGATTTCAACGATGAAGATGACTTATCAGTTATGAATTAATACTGAATAATGACTAGAGAGGATTGGAAACTGCATTCATGAACTCCTGGTCCGATTCCAGCGCAGTCATTACACCTGGCGAAAGGCACACTTCTAAATCTACGCTTCCTCCTCCTTCATGGCCTGGATATGACGTTACTTTTCCATCAAATTTGTTGGCATAACCACTTCTAACTGCCACGGCCTTTCCCATTCCAAATTCATTCCCATACATGTTGAACCTTGGAGAGCTACCCATCATCACACAGTACGGGTCAAAATACCGACCAATTTGATATATCAGAGGAGACTCTAACCACTCTTTGAGCGATTCCAACACCGCTCTGTCGTTATGGTTTACAACAGATTCGTGCAACTTCCATGCTGCCCATCCTAGACCCTTCTCAAGCAATTCCCCTGAGGTCGCTGTTCCTCCACTCAGTGTATGAATTGAGTTTCCAAAGTACTCCTGAGGCAGTGGTGGTTCCATTCTTGTTCGGTTGTTTGTGGACAACTTGCAACTTGTTCTCTGATCATAGGGCAAGCGCCGCGCGCGAGTTATGCATCTCCAAACAAGTGCTGATAATGATTGGAACGAAGAGATTTTGGTGGTATTGGACTCCGAGTTGGCCTTTGCTTTCAGTTTTGCAATAGATTCTGTTGAAAAGTGGAAGATTCTCTCTCTCAGCAAGGGTGCTTCATATCTGCTAACAAACTCGTCGTGATGTTTGAAGGGAAGGTTGATTAATGGACCGCAACCCTCTGGAAACCAGCGATTGTGAATGGGTGGGTGCGAAATGGGAACATCGTGTTCATGTTCATGTTCATGGCCTTGAGTTTGAGCTTGAAAGATTTGAGACCATGTATTGAAGAAATTCCAATAAGAAGTGCCATCACCAAGAGTGTGGTTCATGGAACAACCTATGAAAACACCATCCACTAGTTCAGTGGCTTGGATGGACAACAAGGGCATGGTATGACCATCATGGTTGAGCGCTTTGTGGTGATCAAACAATGATTGAACAATGGGTGGGACATCAAGGGGAGAGAGGATATCAGAGATGGTCATATCTAAAGTTGCATGGATGAATCTAGCTCCGGAAGTGTTTGTGCAATTAACGAAAACAGCATACAAGGGAGGGTTTTGGGTTTTGTGGGTGACAAGGCGACCAGCCAATGGATAGAAATGGGAGAGGGTGAGAGAAAGAGAGTGCTTGAGCTTTTTCAACAGATTCTCTATGAAATCTTGCTGATTAACAATTGGTGAGGGCTTCTTGAAGAGAAGACCCTTTTGGATATAGTGAGCAGACAACATAGCAATATCCCAAGGTGTTAAGTAGCAGATTTGGTTTGATTCGCGGGTGGAGTAGTGCTGCGGCTTGATGAAGCATTCTGAAACGCGTTCAACAACTGGAGTACTCATCATCCCTAAGAACACTTGCAGAATTCAGTTTTGCGCCTGCAAATAAGAGTTGAAATCTTCTGAGGAATTAATATGCTATTACCATGGTTATATACTTGTATAAATAACAATTTCTTTTTCAGATGTGCTATTTGGTTACGAGACCAAGTCATGACGTGGATGAATATCCAATTTTTACCTTAATTAAAAAGATGAGAATTGCTGGATAGTACCAATTAATTATTAATAGTACTAAATAGTACGAAGATACTTTTCGTCAAATAATACGAAAACCAATTCATTCTTTTATGTTTAGTTACTTAATAAATTACACTTTTTATTCCATCCATATGATTTCCGTTTTTTTTTTCATATGCCACATAAATTCGTATACTTTCGTACCAATAACAATGGTTCGTGCAGTTTTACGAAATTTATTTTCATATTTATTAGCATTTTTCTTTCTTTTTTACATTTTGAAATACAGACAACTATATATTCGTAGTGGGGGTATGAAAAAATAGGAATAAAGAATTATGTATATTATATAAGAACAATGAAAATCATTAAGTTATTGGTCTGAGTGAAACTAGACTCGATTTCCTTAAATAAGATCTCGGATTTGAGTTTTATGGATGAAAAAAAAACGTAATTGAGAAAGGAGAATTCATTAAAAAAACGTAATAGGATTTAGTCATTAACAAAGTTTGTGTACTCCCACTAATGTCATAATGACCCAAAAATATAAGAGCAATGATAATTATACATTCCACTTTCTTATAACTCATTTTCACTTTATTTTTTCTTCTTAATATCTCTCTTTAGGGCCCGTTTGGTGGTCATGATAGGATATAATATGATAGGATATATACGAACATGATAGCTGAATCAAGAGTTTAGAGTTTAGAGATTGTTATATATTTTAATTATTTGAATAAATAGTACTCTTATGATTTAAGGATAAAACAACTAAAACTTAATCTTTAGACACATTAACAAAAATTTATTTGTTATTAGTTTTTTAAAACAAAAGACAGCACACTCGTAAGCTGAATCAAGAATCAGCTGGTACAACAATGACATATTATTTTGAGCAAATTACACCTGCCTCCCCTGTATTTCGCTCTTATTACACTTAGCACCCCTCCTTATTTTACCCCTACAAAAACCTCCCCTAATTGTTGCAATTTCATTACACAAACACCCCCTACACCTTAACAGACTTATTTCCGTTAACTAAATATGGTCATGTGCCTTGCACATGCATATTTAATAAAATACACGGACCAAATTATCCTCATCTTCTTCTTCTCCGTGAGCCATTCATCTTGCAATGGACATTTCCAGAACCAACAAAATTTCGAGGTTCATGAGCCTTGCACAATAACATTATCCTTTTCAGAACTAACAAAAAATCCAAGTTCGTTTTGAGCAATGGGCAACCATTAATCATGCAGCAACAAGTGCCCCCACATGGTTTAATCCCTTTCCACTTGCAACCGTGAAAAAATCATATGATTGTTCACCAAAACTTCAAAATTTTCAAACTCACAAAGATAGTCATCTACGATTAGTTTACTTCATTTTTTTATCAAAAAATTTACTTACAGACAACCAGATTAGTTTCCAACTCCTCCTCGTTGGGTTCATCATAATCAAAAAAGTGAAAAATCAAATTAATACAAAGCTTGAACCAAAACCCCCAATCAAACCAAACAACACAGATTATTTCATCGTAAAGTCAGAAACCAACAACTGTCGCGCCGCGCGATGCGTCGTCATCATGCCACTATGAACAAGGCTCGTGCAACCTCTCGGCGGCATCGCCGCTCTCCTCTCTCTTCATCACTTAACCATTTCATATATCTCTCACAGAAAACAAATCCTTTCCCGTTCTCTCGGGTCTCAACATCCTCAATTTCTTCCCCAAATCCTCGACACCATAAGTCTTCAAGAACATCCAATGATGTCGCTGCCGAGCTGTCTCTCCTCATTTCCTTTTCAAAAATGGACTCCGGCAAGGTGCTAGTGCTACTAACTTAGGCAAATTCTGATGCATGTTTTGGGATAGAGTTTCTAGAATGAGATTTGCTACTCTTGGGCGTGGTTAAGTGGTGTTTGAATTTGGTGGGGGTGGTGTGTCTCTGGTGGTGGAAGGAGTGGGGTTAGGGATTGGGATGCGAGAAGTGTGAATGGTGGGAAGGGACTTTTCTGACATTTCACTCAAAATTAACACCGTTACTTAACGGTGTTGAGTTAGGGGAGGCGAAAGTAATGCATTTTAACGGAGGGGGGGTGCAAGTATAATAAGTCCTAAACACAGGAGAGACGAATGTAATTTGATCTATTATTTTTGGTCTAACCATTGATTCCCTTTGGACATAATCGGTTATGCTGTTAAGCATAATCCATTATACTTACACTATAATCTATCATGCTCCAGCATAACCGGTTCCAGGATTAAAAAAAAAAAAAAAAAAAATCCAACAATGGAACACAAGAGCTATATGAGGTGTAGAGTAACTTAAGGAAAAACGTCTCAACAATGTACGCTTCTTTTTGTTTCCATTCAGTTTAAAGTGAAAATAAAAACATGTGGGTCTCACTTAAAAATTTAAAAATATTTCTCTTTTTTCACTTAATCAAACCACCTGTTTTCATTCACTTTCATCTTTTTTCTCTTTTTTTCTTTTCTTTTCTACTATATCAAACAAAGTGTTAATCTAAACAATTTGAAAATTTACTTATTTTTTACTCACTCTCTCTTCTTTTTTACTTTTTTTTACCCTATTTTTTTTTTTCAAAATCTTTCATTATTTAAACAAAGCATAGTATTACTATGTCATGCCATACGCGAAGAAAGACCTAAACTCAAAAAGAATCTTTGGATGAAAGTTGGCATGTTCCCGTAACTATACAAGAGAAGAAACACTGCGTACGTGAAAGCTGGCCCATTCCCGTACCTATTATTACTGGTCTTTCAAACACGTATGTGAGTTAATTAATTGGCGTCAAAAGTTTACGTGTAGAACTCAGATTTGTCTTCCCCACTGTGTACAAAAACGTGAGTCTACACGTAACAACCATCACGGCTAGACGTAACAACCGAAACGTGGAGTCTAGAAATAATTGTCCCTCCATACTGTGCAGCAACCATCATTATGCAGAACAATGAGAACATTTAATACGTCCTCATACAAGATTAATTTACTCCTTCTGGATATCCCTTGAGTTCGTTGTCAGTGGCAGATTTAGGAACTTGGATTAATGGGAGCAAAGAAGATAGCTAGTAGCTATTATTATTGTAGAAAAGATAAAATTTTATTTTCAAATCAAATATAATAAGCTAGAGGGGCAAAATACAAACACTCAATAAAATTATTTGTAATTTTATCAAACTCAGGGTGCATCTGCACCCCTTCATCTATACATAGGTCCGCCTATGCTCGTTGTCCTTTCCACAGTCGCAAAATACTGCAAACAACTCTTTCAGCTTTGAATGCAAATCCATGCATTTGATTTGGTATAGCATGATTACGGGAGTTTTAATTTTTGCAGCACATGAGCATGTGCTTCTGTGCATGTTACAGAGGGGAGCAGGCAGGCCCTCGTCTTCATCCATGTAATTTTTCATATATATATATATATATATAAATATATATATATATAAATATATATATATATATATATCAAGAATCTAACTCAATTGATCAAACAAAATGTGTCAATTATTATATATTTGTCTATGGAAGAATAGACAGGTTGTATCTCAGAAGGAAGTTTTAGGACATCAAATTATTACATGTTGTACCTCAAAATCGTAGGATTAAGAAGATGAAATGCTTAATTAACCTTTTTTTTTGTTAAAGTGAATTCATTGAAATTTTGTTAGTATTAGTTAGATTATAAATACTTGATTTTAATAATTATGGAATACTTTCATTTAAAATTGTGTAATGATTTTTTTTATTATTATGAATAAATCTCTAAAAGAATTTTAGACAAAATAATTTATCATAATTAATTATTTTTAATAAAGATTAAAACAATTAAGAAAAAGTTTTCGAATATGCCAAGTTATTATAACATGTGCGTAAAAATTCTAAGTCAATATTCAAGAAAATGTCACATATAATCAATTTCTTTCTGATTGACAATTTCATTTTTTTTTCTTCTATTTTTTAAACTTTTTAATACTTGATCTTAAATATTTTTATTTCACTATTAATATTTTTATGGTTTTTACCATCTTTGACTTAATATAAAAATGAAACATATAATAAAAACTTTTTATACTATTAGTATCTATTAAACTCTATAAAATAATAAAATTAAATAAAAACATGAAAATTGATTCAAAATATGACTTTGCAGGGGGAGAGTATACGTTGGAGTTGCTGCCAAAATTTTTTTTTGAAGGGAGCTGCTGCCAAAATTAAAATACATATAATAACAAAAGTTAATACTATTATTAATAATTAATAATATTAGATGAAAAGAAGCTACTAATTATAATAATTACTAAAGGCAATTTCCTGCATTGATGGGCAAAGTAAAAGAGAGAGAGAGAGAGGAGAAGCCTAGTTGGAGCGTGAGGGTAGTAGGCTTAACCTTTTGTTTTTGTTTATGGATGTTGCTTTTCAATGCAAAAAAGAAAAAAAAAAAATACAAGATTGATATACCTGCGTGTGATGGCTGCCGAAGTTTTCCTTTTTCTGATTTGAAGCAGTTTTTTATCTTCAAGCTAAGCAGATTTGAAGCACTACCTGATTTTCTCACAATTTTCTGTTTTTCACTCTCAAAAATCTTTCAACGAACCCCCTCCTTACTAGATTAAACTTTCTGAATTTATAGGCACTTTGATTCATTTGTTTGGTTGATTTGTTATTTCTGTCAATTTGAAAATGGTGGTCACGGAGCAGGTACAAGTTGAAAATGGTGGTGATGGGAACAGAACAAATTAAATTTGAAAAAATGGGGAATAGAATTTGATGCAGTCCACCAAAGACGCAGTCACTACAGTCATTATAGGTTGCACCCTTCGATTTTTTTCGATTAATCTACGTTATATGCATGTTGTGCTACATCATCATCTCTTCTCTATAAATGCCTGAAACGTACAGTTCCATTTTCCTCTACTTCAAGCGCTTTCTCTTACCTTCCATTCTTCTCAGTGTTTGTAATTCTTTTCTCTTCTTCCACTCCTTTTCTGTTTTTCCATTGGAAGAGCGCATGCAAATTCTTATAAGATGCGTCTTTATCTCTCACAGCCTTCACAATCAAACTCTAGGTATCTTTGTGAAAAGAATAAAAAGAGGGATAAAAGA
Source organism: Pueraria montana var. lobata (assembly GCA_026413185.1). Lineage (NCBI taxonomy): Eukaryota > Viridiplantae > Streptophyta > Magnoliopsida > Fabales > Fabaceae > Pueraria > Pueraria montana. The sequence goes on from CM048652.1 coordinate 6,896,082, forward strand.
AATAATTACTCACACGCACATTCACAGCAACATCAAAGGTCCAGAAAATGGTCTTTTACATACTACTATTAAATAATCCTGGATCACATGGTGTTCATTAATTTCTACATGAAGTGTTATTAATTTTTTTTCATAAATTGAAAAAACTTGGATATATGTATCATGTAGAGATTTGATTGAGACTATGAAGAAGTAACGATGTTGAACCATCCTATACCGGTGGGGTATTCAGCTATCTATAGCCAAACACCCTCCATCACAAACAACCAAGTACACCCCGTAAAGAGGTGAGTGTTTGACTTAAATATGGCAGAACACTCTCCTTATGCTTAATACCATCATAGGAGCTTTCGGTGCCACCACGGCCAAATGCTGGGGATAGTATTCGGCTAATAAGATCCGATTAAAAGGCCCTTACCAAGGTAAACTGAAGATTAAGAGATAATTAAGCAACCTTAATTAAAGTGGACTAAATATTAAGAAGTGGTTAGGGCCCATAAGGGTCCAGGCCCAGTAAAATAAGTATAAAAAGGGGTGCACCCCTCAAGGTAAACCATTCTTGACCCTCTTTTATTACTCACATTAAATGCTCTGAGCCGAAACCTGACTTGAGCGTTGGAGTGTCTTTTGCAGGTACCCCCCACACATCATTCGTATAGAAGGATTCAGACATCTACGAAAGATCTTAAAGTGAAGACGTCAGTAGAAGATCACCCTAGCATCCTCAGAGAGGAACATTTTGGCGCCTACCGTGGGGCCCTGTAAAACTTACCCGATAGCCCCCCAAGGAATGGTTACTACCCGAAGTCACGCACACATGGACATACCTGAACCATCGACAACAGCCAGGCAACAACACGTACAAGGACAACACCTCATCGGCGAAAACATGGAGCATGTGGAAGATCAAACAAATTTATTGTCGGAGTTAAGACAACTAAGAGTCGATATGTCGACGATGAGAAGGCAGCACGCATAAGAGATATCGGCCCTTCGACAGGAGAATGCCGAGCTGAGAAATCTGAACCGATCTTGGAAACCCGAGGATCAGACACCAGACAAGCAACATGAGGGTGAGTCTGCGACCAATCTTAGTATCCATGGGGCAACCAATTGGCCTTCGACCTTTACCGCAAACACTCAGTCACACCCTTAGAGGCATCCTTTCGTTTCCAGAATCATGGAAACCCCTCTTCCCCCAAATTGGAAGAGCCTCAGCCTAGACTGATATGATGGTAGCACTGACCCAGATGAGCACATAGACGTCTACGTCACCCAAGTTAGCCTTTACACCGCTGAAGACGTCATCCTATGCAGAGTGTTCCCCACGTCCCTAAAGGGACAGGCCCTAAACTGGTTCACCCGGCTCCCACCCAATTCCATCAACAGTTTTGAAACACTTGCGGCTAGATTCGGCAATCAATTCGCAACAAGCAAACCTTATTACTTGACTTCAGTCGCACTGGTAAACATTCGACAAGAAAAGAGGGAATCCCTTAGAACATTCATGGAAAGGTTCGGCCAAGTTGCCCTAAACATCCGAAACCTTGATCCAGCAGTAGCCATGCATAATCTCGTGACGGCCCTTAAGCCGAGGGCTTTCGTTAATAGTCTCTGCAAAAAATCGGCACTTGACATGGATGACCTCCGCCGAAGAGCAGCAAAATACATGCAGATGGAAGAATTGTCTGAGTACCGAAACCAAGTCTGATAGGAAGCTAACACAGGAAGGAAGGAACACAAAAAAGACAATCAGGGAAAAAGCAAGGACAATTTCACAAGGAACGAGAGTACCGTGGCACCCGGTACACGGCCTACACTCCCCTCAACACTAGCCGTTCCCGGATACTCGAACAGGCCTTGGCAACCGAGATATTGGGCGGTGCCAAAGAGAGCCAACACCCCCCCAAAAGTCGACTACAGCAAGCAATGTCGATACTGATAACTCCTTGGCAAGTGAACCAAATCGTACAAGTAATATCTTGGTAAGTCCAAGTATCGTATCCACAGAGACTTGTTCAATATTTGGCAAAATAGCAACATTCATTAACTATGGCTATCAAAAACAATTATTTTAATTAGAATGCAATAATGTAAATAGCAAGAACTTAAATAAACATAAAACTAAAGAGTAAAGTAACAGGAAATCTTTTTGGGAAATTTTTACGAACACTTGGAATGCGATAAAAAAGGATAAAACAACAATGCATAAAAGTGTTGGGATTGACTTCACCAAACCATCTCCTCATGCCTACAAAGTTCACTCATCTAGTTTAAGGTTCATTTATTATCATCAACTCACAAAATACTCAAACCCTAATTCCTTGGATGGAAAGAGCCCAAGTCCCTTAACCAAACTATCAATCCCTTGCATAGCTTAGCCAAGTAACTTGCTTTAAGAACAAGAGTTAAAAGATGACTAACAAGCTTTGATCTATTCCTAGCAACAAAACCCATTAGGTGTTCTTCTCCATTTCTAGGTTTAAAAATATTTTCCAATCGGATTCAAACCACAAAATCAAGCAAAGGGTGATCAAGCCTAGGCAAGCATTAAGCACAGAAGAAAACACTTAATAATGAACAATAAACATAGATTAATAACTAGAATGCATACATGAAGATGGTTCAGTTACATCAAACCCAACAAGGGTGAACCTAACTACCTAGCTACAAGAAGAAGAAGAGAATAGGATGCAGAAAATGATGAGACTTGGTAGGGAAACCATGGAGAACAAGTGGGAGCTTCCCAGCCCCTCACTATGCCCTAGATAGCTCCCCCACACAAATCTCCCCGAAACCCCCTTCACTTAGGTCTTTTATACTTTTGTTTCAGGCTCATTAATGCCACCTCAGGAGTCCTCACGCCCAGCCTTAAGTTTTCCCACGCTCAACTTCAGAAAAGGCATCAGGGGTGCAACTCGAAGGTCCTCACGCCCAGCCTCAGCATTCTCACGCCCAGCCTCAGGTTGACAGCAAGCAAAGGGAAATTTCTTCATTCTCAGGCCCAGCCTCAAATCTCTCAAGCCCGGCCTCAGCAAGAAAAAACGAAGATGTTGGCTTTTGGCTTTCAAAATATGCTTTCAAAGATGTTTTGACTTGTTCCTCCAAATGGTATTCTTCCAAAATCTTCAATTCTTCTTCTTTTCCTACAATTAAACATAAAAAGCTAATAAAAGTTCTAAAAGGTTAAAAACATTAAACCTACTCCTAATTAATAGCTAGATTAACATAAAAGTGATGAAAACAAAGTTCCATGTCATGAAGATGTAAGATAAATGCCAAGATATATAAGCATATAAGGCATTTATCAGATACCACCGCAATAGAGGTCATTCCACCGAAGAGTGCGCAGCATTCAAAGACAAGATCGAGGACCTTATCAAGATGGGGCATCTCAAAGCTTTCGTACGCGAGCCTAGAACTGAAAGGCCCCAGTTCTCAAAGTACAAAGGCGAGGACAGAACCTACAGGAGGGACTTCAATTACGACCGAGAGCATGACCGAAGGGTCGAAATACCAAGAAGCAGGTCCCGGGAGAGATGCGAGACAAAACCATCTAACCCTCGAAAGATCATAAATACAATCGCGGGAGGATTCGAGGGAGGAGGAAGTACATCTTCGGCCAGGAAAAGGCATCTTCGTTTAGTCTGATCAGTCAACATGACATCGGTCGAGAGCGAACTAAAAATGCCGCCCATTACTTTCACCGACGCGGACTTTCAAGGGTCCGATCCCGCACAAGATGATCCAATGGTCATCAGTGTAGACATAGCCGACTGCACAGTCTGAAAAACTCTGGCAGATCAAGGAAGCTCGACTGATATCCTGTATTGGAATACCTTCAAGCAGTTGGATATTTCGGAGAGGAAGCTCATGCCCTACGATGAACCCCTGGTCGGGTTTTCAGGAGAAAGGGTTAACACCAGAGGGTGTATCGAGCTGAACACAACCTTCGGGTACGGGAGAAAGGAGTGCAAAACTATAAAAATCATATATATAGTAGTGCATGCTAACACTTCGTACAATATGCTGCTCGGACGACCATCCTTGAATGCTCTTGGAGCTATAGTGTCCACCCCGCACCTTGCCATGAAATTCCCGACAAGCCGGGCATGATGCTTACAATTCACGCTGACCAGAAAGCGGCTAGGGAGTGTTACATAACCAGCCTTAAAGTCACTCAGCTAAAAGAAGAGGAGTACGAGGTGATACACATGATCTCGGCAGCCGAACCTCTGGCGCAATCCTTGGATCTTGATCCCAGAACTAATGAAGATAAGCAGGTTGAATCGAATGAAGAAATCCACGCATTTCAAATTGGTACATTAGATACTCAGATCACATACCTCGGAAGCAACCTATCGGAAAAGAACAAGCTTCAAATCCAAAGTGTCGTAAGGCAGCACACCGACCTGTTTGCCTGGAAAGCCTCGGATATGCCAGGCATTAACCCAAGATTCCATTCTCACAGATTGGCGATATGCCAAGAAGCTAGACCGATCTCTCAAAAGAAGCGAAAGATGGGGAAAGAAAGGCGGAAAGCCGTAGAGGGAGAAGTGTCCAAGCTGATAGCGGCCAACTTCATCCGAGAAGTTAAGTACACTACTTGGCTTGCCAATGTGGTCATGGTAAAAAAGGCTAATGGCAATTGGAGAATGTGTACCGACTTCACGGACCTGAATAAAGCTTGTCCAAAGGATGCGTGTCTGCTACCAAATATTGATCGGCTGGTCGATGGGGCAGCCGGACATTCTTGCCTGAGTTTTTTGGACGCATATTCGGGATACAACCAAATCCGAATGTACTCTCAAGACGAAGACAAGACTGCTTTCATAACCGAATATGCCAGTTACTGCTACAAAGTCATGCCTTTCGGCCTCAAAAACGTCGGAGCCACCTACCAAAAATTAATGGACAAAGTCTTTCAAAGACAACTTGGAAGAAACTTGGAGGTATACGTTGATGATATGGTTGTCAAATCTTCCAAGGCTGGCAAACACACGAAGAACGTGGAAGAGATCTTTGCCGAACTCAGGAAACACAATATGCGCCTAAACCCCGAAAAATGTGTTTTCGGTGTTCAAGGAGGAAAATTTTTGGGTTTCATGTTAACATGCCGAGGCATAGAGGCAAATCCTGACAAATGTGAAGCAGTAATTCGTATGAAAAGTCCGAAAACCCCAAAGGAGGTCCAAAGGCTGACAGGGAGAATCGCCTCCCTATCATGATTCCTTCCAAGGATAGCCGAAAAGGCGAAACCCATCATGCAGTTGTTGAAGACAACTAAGAATTTTTCATGGAACCAACAGTGTGAAGAAGCCTTTCAAGAGCTAAAGAAGACCATTTCGGCCTCGCCTATACTCAAGAAATCGAACCCTAAAAAAGATCTAATGCTATACATCTCGGTCTTTCAAGAAGCCATAAGTGCGGTGTTAGCTCAAGAGCATGAAGAGGGTCAAGCACCTATATATTTTGTCAGCCGAGTACTCCATGGGTCCGAGACCAGGTACCAAAAAATAGAGAAGGCGGCCCTAGCACTAGTCAACGCCGCAAGGCGCCTAAGACAATACTTCCAAGGGTACCAAGTGGTTGTCAGAACCGACTGTCCCATTGCAAAGGTATTGAAGAAGCCGGAACTAGCTGGACGGATGATGGCTTGGTCAATAGAACTGTCAGAATTTGATATAAGATACGAGCCGAGAGGTCCCATCAAGGTGCAATGTTTAGCGGACTTCATCAATGAGCTACAACCGGCCGAGAAACTCAATGTCGAATGGTGGATTGTACACGTCGATGGTTCGTCCAACCAAAGGGGAAGCGGAGCAGGTGTTATATTGCAAGGACCGAACCAGATACGGCTAGAATAGTCTTTGCGATTAGGTTTCAAATCATCTAACAATCAGGCCGAATATGAAGCCTTGTTGGCCAGACTCAGGTTAGCAAAAGAGATTGGAGCTCGGAAAGTAGAGTGTTGGAGCAATTCCTAAATCGCAGCCGAACAGATCAACGGTGTTTTTCAAGTTAAAGACCCGCAGTTATTGAAGTATTATCATACTTTCATGCAACTGAAGGAAGAGTTCGACAAGGTCCGAGTAAAGCATTTAGCCCGAGAACAGAATGATAGAGTCGACCAGCTTGCTAAGCTGGCTAGTACTCAGAAGCCCCGGCAACTGAGAACATTCATTCAGGAAACGCTACTAGTACCAAGTGTAACTACTGAGGAATGCGTGTAGGTTTCGACACCTAAGGACCTTTGGATAACCGAAATCCAACAATACTTGTCACAAGGCACCCTTTCGGAGGATAGGAACAAGGCCAAAAGATTGCGAAAGAGTGCCGCAAGGTACATTCTGATCGCCGGGGAGTTGTACAGAAGAGGGTATTCCACCCCCTACTTAAATGCCTTGACAAAGATCATAGGCCGAGTATGTTATAAGAGAGCTGCATGAGGGAATCTGTGGTATGCACTCCGGTGGCCGAACAATGGCCACTCGCGTACTAAGAGCAGGGTATTACTGGCCAACCCTTAAGACCGACTGCGTCGAGTATGTTAAAAAGTGTGACAAATGCCAAAGACATGGTACCCTTATTCACCAGCCTGCCGACGAGCTACATGCTATTTCGTCACCATGGCCCTTCGCTATCTGGGGGACCGATATCCTGGGACCCTTTTCCGGTAGCAAGGGGCAGGTCAAATTTCTGACAGTGGCCGTCGATTACTTCACAAAATGGATAGAGGTCGAACCTCTGGCAACCATCTCAGCTCAAAACGTACAAAAATTTCTATGGAGGAAAGTAATCACACGCTTCGGTATTCCATACGTGATCATCACCGACAACGGACTGCAGTTTACGGACAAAAAGCTAAATGCTTTTTTGGAAGGCTTGGGAATAAAACATAGGGTAACCTCGGTCGAACGCCCACAGACAAATGGTCAAGCAGAGTCCGCCAACAAGGTCATCTTGGGGGAATTAAAGAAGAGATTAGGTGCAGCTAAAGGTGCATGGGTCGACGAGATACCTGAAATTTTGTGGGCATATAAATGCACCCCACAATCAACTATCAAAGAAACACCCTTCCGAATGGTATATGGAACTGAAGCCATGATTCCGGTAGAGGTAGGGGAACCTACCTTTCGGAGACAAAACTTCGAAGTATCTGAAAACGAAAGTTCCATTAGATGTGAACTTGATTTGATCGAAGAGGTTCGCGACCGAGCACGCATCGGTGCTGAAGCATGCAAGTAAAGAATGACCAGGAGGTTCAACTCAAAGCTGAAGCCAAGAGACTTCAAAAAAGAAGACCTAGTCCTAAGGATGCAAGGTGATGCACGAAGAGATACCCGGGAAGGGAAGCTAGCAGCTAATTGGTATGACCCATTTAGAATCCAGCAAACCCCCAACAATGGAGCATACAAGTTAGAAGAGCTTTCAGGAAGGGTGGTGCCGAGAACATGGAACTCGACCCATCTTAAGTATTATTTTAGCTGATTATGTAAACGGGTGTTGTACTCTTTTTCCTTACTTGGTTTTTTATCTCTAAAAGAATGTGAAAGGGTTTTTTACCGAGAAGGTTTTAACGAGGCACACCTTTCCAATCGAAATCAATGAAGGTTATCTTTCCTACCTATAATATGATTGTTTTTTCAGCACATTCGGAATTTCTTCATAAATGGTTTCCCTCCCGAGTACTCCTACTCGGCTAAGGACGCACCATTCGGAATTTCTTCGCAAATGGTTCCCTCCCGAGTACTCCTACTCGGCTAAGGACGCACCATTCAGAATTTCTTCGCAAATGGTTCCCTCCCGGGTACTCCTACTTGGCTAAGGTTGCACCATTCGGAATTTCTTCTCAAATGGTTTCCTCCCGAGTACTCCTACTCGGCTAATGATGCACCATTCAGAATTTCTTCACAAATGGTTCCCTCCCGAGTACTCCTACTCGGCTAAGGACACACCATTCGGAATTTCTTTGGAATTTCTTTCCAAATGGTTCCCTCCTGAGTACTCCTAAGGACGCACCATTCGGAATTTCTTCGCAAATGGTTCCCTCCCGAGTACTCATACTCGGCTAAGGATGCACCATTCAGAATTTCTTTGCAAATGGTTCCCTCCCGAGTACTCCTACTCGGCTAAGGACGCACCATTCGGAATTTCTCCGCAAATGGTTCCCTCCTGAGTACTCCTACTCGGCTAAGGATGCACCATTCAGAATTTCTTTGCAAATGGTTCCCTCCCGAGTACTCCTACTCGGCTAAGGACGCACCATTCGGAATTTCTCCGCAAATGGTTCCCTCCTGAGTACTCCTACTCAACTAAGGATGCACCATTCGGAATTTCTTCACAAATGGATCCCTTCCGAGTACTTTTACTCAGGTAAAGATGCACTATTCGGAATCTCTTTGCAAAAGCTCAAGTGTTAATTTCTTCAAAAAAGAATCAGTGGCTAATAAAAGGAGGAAAACATGTCTTACAAAGTTATCGGCTGTAAGTAAGTTTGCGAAATTATTCCAAGTATAGAATGAGAAACAGATGCCGAAAGAAAAAAAACTATATTTCATTAATCATAAAAAGAGATTTACAAAATTCCTCTTAAAAACAAAAAGGGACTCTAACGATCCAAGTTACAAATATTTCATTCAGCCGGATCCTCTTGGACCACGGCATCGATTTTTTTTTCATAAATTGAAAAAACTTGGATATATGTAACATGTAGAGATTTGATTGAGACTATGAAGAAGTAACGATGCTGAACCATCCAATAATTTCTCGAATTAAATGCCCCAAATTAGAAGCTGTAGCCGTCCATGATGCACAGAAAGCACATGCTAATTACTGTACTGCAAAAATTAAACGCGCATCGATTTGCATTCAAAGCTGCAAGATTTGTTTGCACTATGTCGCGATTCTGCAGGAAAGGAAAACAGGCTCAAGGACTCTGGAAGAAGTAAATCTTGTCTCATGAATGTTCTGCATAATTAAGGCTTGTTACGTTTAAGACGTGATGGTTGTTGCACAGTTTGGAAGGCCATTAACTCTCGTTTTGTACACAATATGGAAGGTTTTTTTTTTCTTTCGAAATTTAAGTTGAAACATACATAGGTCGAACATACTCAATTAATAAAAATATTGAACTTAAAGTCATTGATTGGTCATTCGAAACATTATTAGTCATAAATACTTATATGAAACGACAAGTAATTAAAAAGTTATCAACATTATTGTAGATAAAGTAAATTATTTGAAATGAGTTTAACAAATGATTTATACAAGTACTGATAAAAAAAATGATTTATACAAGTTGGTGACTATGAATACTAAATTTTGTTCTCCTTTTATTTTTTACATTTTTATTTTTATTTTGTTACGCTTCTCTTTTAAATTTAGATTAGGCCAATTTAAAACCCAAAACAAAAACTAAAATTGTCCAAAGAAAAGAAAAAATAGTTGCTAAACGTACCTCAAAATTACTAAACTTTATTGCCCAAAATACTCTGTCTCGCTCTCGATGACAACTTAACGAAAACATGCATACCAGGATCGTGCAAAATTGTTTCCTCCCTTACCTAACAATTAATGATGACCATTGACTATTGATTGCCTCTACAGTTCTACCTACATTCGTATCCACACAAACGTCCCCTAGTCCAGACATCTCTAAGCTAGCTGCAACACAACTCTGAAATTTTTTTGAGTATTTGCATGATGAATTTCCCTGTCGTTAGAAGCGTTTCAGAATGTTTTATCAAGCCGTTGGGCCCAGCTAAAGAGTCAAGCCAAATATGCAATTTAACACCTTGGGATATTGCTATGCTGTCTATGCACTACATCCAGAAAGGTCTACTCTTCAAGAAGCCAGCAACACTTGTTGATCAACAAGATTTCATAGAGAACCTGTTGGAGAAGCTCAAGCACTCTCTTTCTCTCACCCTTTTCCATTTCTATCCTTTGGCAGGCCAACTTGTCACCCAAAAAACCAAAGACCCTTCCTCTTATACTATTTTCGTTGATTGCAACAACACTAGTGGAGCTAGATTCATCTATGCAACTTTGGATATGACTATATCTGACATACTCTCCCCAATTGACGTCCCACCCATTGTTCACTCATTCTTTGACCACCACAAAGCAGTCAACCATGATGGTCACACCATGCCATTGTTGTCCATTAAAGTCACTGAACTATTGGATGGTGTTTTCATAGGCTGTTCTATGAACCATACCATAGGTGATGGGACTTCTTATTGGAATTTCTTTAACACATGGTCTGAGATTTTTCAAGCTCAAGCTCAAGGCCATGAATATGATGTTCCCATTTCACGCCACCCCATTCATAATAGGTGGTTTCCAGATGGTTGTGGTCCATTAATCAATCTTCCCTTCAAACATCATGACGAGTTGTTAGCAGATTTGAAGCACCCAAGGTGAGAGACAGAATCTTCCACTTTTCAGCAGAGTCTATTGCAAAGCTGAAAGCAAGGGCTAACTCTGAGTCCAAAACCACCAAAATCTCTTCGTTCCAATCCTTATAAGCACATGTTTGGAGATCTGTGACACGCGCACGCCAGCTGGCACATGATCAGATCACAAGTTGCAAATTGACCATAAATAATCGATCAAGAATGGAACCGCCTCTGCCACATGAGTACTTTGGAAACGCAGTTGATGTGGTGAGTACTACTGCAGGGACCACGGCAGGGGAATTGCTTGAGAATGATCTAGGATGGGCTGCACGGAAGGTGCACCTGGCTGTTGCAAACCATAACGACAGAGCAGTGCGAGACATGCTCAAAGGATGGTTACAACGTCCTGTGGCGTACCAACTTGGTGTGCACTTTGATCCTTGTAGTGTGACGATGTCGAGTTCGCCGAGGTTCAACATTTTTTTTTTAAATCAGCAAATATATTGAATAAAATAAGCGGTACCAGAAATACCACATGATTACACCATCTGGTCCATCCGTATGGACTTTGAGTTCCTATTAATTGGTTAGACTCTATTTATGATTTTATAAAGCCATAAATAAAGGCTAACCAACCTCTGCTACCATCACAAAGTATATCCCACTGCATATAATGTTCCGAATAAAAATAAAGCCATAACTTGACATTAAACAAACAATTATCCCACCCCCCCTGCTCCATTAATGTCTCGCAGCCTCACTTCCATAAAAACCGAGATTAATTGCCTCAAAACCACCAGGCCACTTTGTCCCCTACATGCCAACACAACCGAGCACATAGACAAACCAGAGCATAGATAAGCCAGACCCAATAGCATCTCAAAGTCAGGAAAAACTATTAAATAAGCATGTAGCTGGGTCCATCATCCATTGGACATATGAGTAAGAAAAATTCTTGTTGTTGGCCCTTATCCATGACCATGCAACAAAGAGAATATCTTGCACCAAATTATGGTTGTCCAGATCTTTGTTTCTAAAAATAACTTCATTCCTCCATTTCCATATAACCAAACTGTTGAAGCCCAAACCACCCTCCAAAGATCATTCTCAGCATAGCTCCCCAACGGATAATGATGTTGCCAGAAGTGACTTGCAGCAGATATAGGGAGTACAGTAATCAAATTCGTCCAACTATACACCACCATCCACACCCCATAGATACACCTGCATGTGAACAGAACATGATAAGCAGTCTCCTCAGTTTCCTTACAGAATGGGCACATGTAGTCCATCCCATCCAGCTGCACGTTCCTTTTCCTCAAATTTTCTTTTGTAGGCAACCTATCAATAAACACTTTCCATAGAAAACACGAAACCTTGGGGGGAATTGGCAGTTTCCACATGCACTTGAAGATATCCTGCTGATGTTGACCCTTTCTCATATTAAATATTGCTGAATATGCTGATTGGACTGTATACACACTAGTGTTATTTGCTTCCCAAAACCAAGAGTCTCTCCTTTCTTTTTGTAGCTCGGTATTAGCCAAAACACATTCCAAGCTTCCCACTAGGTCTTCAACATGTATGGGAATGAATTTGGGATGGGGAAAGCGGTGGCAGTTCTGAGTGGATATGCCAACAAATTTGATGGGGACGTGACAGCATACCCAGGATATGAAGGAGAGGGAAGCATAGATTTGGAAATGTGCCTTTCGCCTGATGCAATGAGCGCGCTGGAATCAGATCAGGAGTTTATGGAAGCTGTTTCTGTAGCCAACTTGACTGTGTTAACAGGTAATGATTAAAATAAGATAACATGTACTAGATTAGATGGTGAAAGCTTTTTGAGAGACTATGCGATTCATTAATCCGCAAAGCGCTCTGCCACCGTTTCTGTCTCAAAACTCCTCCACTCTGCACTGGAATTGGAAATATCTAAATGCATTTTCATCTTAGTCAAAATTTAAAGGCAGCAAAATTTGTTGACTTTAATTTTTTTTTTTTTTTTGTATGTAAAATAGAGTGATTAAATGGTGGAGACTGTCGTTGGTTTGGTTTTTGATCTTCGACTCTTCTAAATTGGATTATGGGAAAATCACATTTACTAGTTAGTTGAGAGCGCTGACAATAGAATTAGTTAACATGCCATTCTGGTGAACTGATTCTTTTTAGGTAGATTAAATTTAAGCTTGTAAAAGAGTTTGTAAGAGAGACTGGCCAGCGTGAGCAGGATAAGCTTTGGGACATCAAATGGGAAATAAAAGGATAATGCTTTTAACACAACATTGTTTCTACTTAATATAAAATAATGAAGAAATGTTATCAAATGGAAAAGTCCACTGGCACAACAACATGCTATGAACTTTTTTTTTACCATAATATTAGTACGGATTATTCATTGTCAAAAGTAATGAGTAAAGTCCGTCGAAGACCGTGAGCGCACATCAAGGTGGATATTCCCCTCCTAACATGATTTATTAAAGTGACATTGAACTCTGGACTACTTGATTAAGGGACACAAGCCACCACCACTTGTGTCAACCAACATTGGTTACATGCTATGAACTCTTAGGCAACGGAAGAAGTTCTCTTTAGGTAGCTCTTATTTTTTAAATTATTCCAACAATAACTCTGTTTAGTAAGTTATGCATCAAACGAGGAGAAAGATTTTTAATGTTGAGTAAAGTTTTAACCATAAAACAAAGAAACATACCGCCAGATAGAGTAGAGAAAAATGTTGAGGAAGGATCACTTAGCATATTATGGCAGTACTCCATTGACAGGTAAATTAAACTAACTTCGCGCCATTTTGGAAGAAATTTCAAATCATTTTGCATTTTTTTCCTAATTGAAGACGTAAACCAGATAAATACCAAATCATAGTTCTCTTGAAGTTGAAACAACAAAAAAAGTTCTCTTGAGTTTTTATTTTGGTAAAATGGTAACCTATCATCTGCCTGAAATTGAGTTTTACTTCTTCAGTTAAGCCGAATTAATTCATAATATTCGTACTGTTAGATAATTAAAGAGTAATATTATACGTACAACAAATTCATGCAATACATTTTAAAATTCTTATATTGTCTATTTTATCTCACAATTTTCTCTCTTTTCTTTTTATGTCTTTTCTAAATGGTAAGAATTGTTGTAAAAAAAACTATTCAAGAGTATAATTATATTATTCATAAATAAATATTATAATTCTAGATAAATATTATTTATGGAACTTTTAACTGAGGGAATTTTTCTGAAGTTTTGTAAACGTTGTTTGCACTCTAATACAAACATACATGCTCTTTTTTTTTTTTTTTCTTCTAGTTCACAAGCACCTAAATGTGCATTTTCCACATACAACATTGTTATTCAAATGAATTTTTAGGTGGAAAAATTAACCAAAAAATTTATCATGAAAAAATCAAGCTTTTTAAGGGCGAGATTGCCTCATAGATCACGTAAAAAATTTAAGTGAATTTGGTTGGACGGTTGGTCTCCATAACCTTACAATGAACGATGATAATTTATTGATTGCCTCTACCTACATTCATATGCACACTAACAAACCCTAGCAAGCTATCTGCAACACAAATCTGAAATTGTTGAGTATTTGGATGATGAATTCCCCTGTCGATCGAAGCGTTTCAGAATGTTTTATCAAGCCGTTGGGCCCAGCTGAAGTGTCAAGCCAAATATGCAATCTAACACGTTGGGATATTGCTATGCTGTCTATGCACTACATCCAGATTGATTGATATTGGTATTGCTAATTTCAACATAATCAGATTTTTAGGTGACGTTTACTTGCAATTCTATTTTCTATTTTCAGTTTTTAATTACAAAATTACCACCTTATTTTTATTTTATTTTCTGTTTTCTATGATTTGTATAGGAAACAAAGAAAACAAAAAAAAATTATTTTCAGTATTTCCTGTACAAATCTTAGAAAACAGAAAACAAAATGAAAATAAAGTGTTAATTTTGTAATTAAAAATTAAAAACAGAAAATAAAAATAGAAAATAAAATCACAAGTAAACGCTCCCTTAGTCTTCTAACATTTTTTTTTCTAGTTCACAAGTACCCAAATGTGCATTTTCTACATAACAAAGAGGTTTTGTTTTTCAATGTAATACCTTAAAAAAATTGTAATTTTAAATAAATTTTAACTAATAATAAAGAGTATATTTAAAAAAGTGTGTTATTAATATTTCTCTATATCAATTGTTTTTTTTTTTTTTATGTTATATCCCATTCTGGTGTCAAAATGGGCAGAAGTCTCATGCACAAGGTTAAATAACTGATTAGAACATGTTGGGCTGGGCAAGTATAATCTTGACTTGATGATTTAGTCTAAACTTAGGTTGATTGTTGCGTGGGTACACACAATAAAAAAAAAAAAAACCTGTTTTGGGTATAAATAAATAAAATAGATTTTTATTTTATTTTTAATTGTTTGGTTCAATAAGATTATTTTTTATTTTTAAATAAGATCCTTTTTTTTATTGATTCTTATTTGAATTTGGGTCGTCAGCTTTAAAATAAAAGGAAGGGATTAAAGGACACATGAGGAGTCCTAGAAACAGATTCTTTTAAATAAGCTTCCTCTAATTAATTAAAATGTATTGAAAATTATAAAATTAGAAAAAAGAATCATTAAATACATATACAACCTACAAAATTTTGACAGTTTCAATAAATTTCAATCAATAAAAAAAAGTATGTTAAAAAAAAAATGTTAGAAAATGTTTCTAACATTTCTCAAGAACATATAAGAGTTAGAAAAAACAAAGTATATTTGACGTTGGCTTTTTATAAAATAATGTAAAAATAAGTATTTATCAAATAAATATAAAAAGTAATTTATATATAGAGAGGGGGGGAGGCTTCTTTTGTTACGTAGGATGTGAGCTAAAAGAAAAAAAGGAAGAAAAAAAAAAGCCTATTGAAAAAGTGTTAGTAATTTTCTATTATTTTAAAATTAAAATACATTATGTACCCCCAAAAAAAAAACAATACGATAGAAATTTCGGCAATTGCACACAAGAAGACATATCAATAAAAAGTCATGTCAACGCTTAGGTATGATTTTATTTTATTTATTTAAGAAAAGACACCTACTCATCATTAGGTGTCATTAGTGGAAAAAAAAACATTATATTTGAGTCACGCGTTGCACGGGTTTATTAATTAGTTTCAATTAGTGTAAAAATAACATTATATTTCTAATCAAAAAAATAATTGATTCTAATAAAAAAATAACATTATATTTGAGCCACTGGATTATTAATTAGTTTCAATAATTAAACAAAAAGGCAAATCAGTAGCTTTTAGAGGCTGTATATTAGAAGTGTGACTTTATTTTTAAATTCACTTCAAATTGTACTATGCAGATGAAAAACCCAAATTTTACATAAAATTTTATAATATTTTTGTATTTTATTTTTTTATTTTAATTTTATTACTTACTATATATATATTTACCTTTTTTCTTAATTGTAAAAAGTATTGTTAAATAAGATTCTTTTTTCTAATAATTTACCAAATTTCATTATTCAAATATCTCAAATAATTAAAATCATATATATGATAATATATACTATTATTCTCTTTTTTTCTTTTTTTTTTTTGTAACCAGGAGATATATGAAGCTTCTTATTTGGTACCCAACTAATCTTCCTCCCACGGGATCGGTCCATTTTAGGGTAAAGTGATACCTCCAATTGCGACTCCAAAATACGGACTATTCTAAAATTTAATTAAATGATAGTTGAAAATCATATTTTCTTAAATATATAATTTATACTTAAAAATATTTTTTATAATTAATTCGTACAAAACAAATTCATTTTGAGTCCTTGCATTTAACAATTATACACCTCAGACATATTTCAATTTATTGGTACTTTGCAGCTATCATAGTAATACTAAAAAAAGAAAAAAAAGCGTAACGTATAATCTTTTTTTTATCAGTAGCGTAACGTATTATCTAGGCTTAATTATAATTTTTATCCCTAATTTTTTATTTTTTGATAAATTTTATTCCAACAAATTAATTTGGCGCATTTTAGACCCAACTTTTTAAAAAAGTCTCAAAATTTATCTTTCACTGTTTTGCTGATATGACATGCTGACATAAGCATAAAAAGTGGGGATAAAATTCACCAAAAAGGAAAGTTAGAGGTAAAATTCATCAAAAAGTGAAAAAGTTAAGGATAAAATTTGTCAAAAATAAAAAGTTGGGATAAAAAGTACAATTATTTTAGCATGCTACTTCAACAAAACGGTGGAAGGTAAAATTTGCAATGCGCCAAATTAATTTGTTAGGATAAAATTTGCCAAAAAATAAAAAATTGGGGATAAAAATTATAATTAAGCCTATAATCTATTAACTATCATTTTTTTTATGATTTAAATGATTTTTTATCCGTAGGAAGCTAGACCACTTGGCTATGATTTGGATGATTTAATTTAAAGGGCTACAAAGGAGCCAACAAAAAACAAGCAAAACTCGGCGTCTATGGAAATTGGAAAACAACGGAATCGGATTCTCAGCAGTTTCAAAATAAACTGCAGGAGATGAGCAGTTACAATTAGCCTGCACTCAAAGAAGATTCAGTTTTAACGGAAGAACGTTTTTTAGGCATTTTTTTCTTTTACACTTTTAGGAATTACTATCTCAAATTTTTTGTTTTTTTTTTAAAAGACTAAATTATCATCGCATTATACTTTCATAACGAAAATGACAATATAAATCCCTGCTGCGAATTATAAACATACATATGTGATGCTTAAATTTTTATCTATTATTATTACTACTAGATTTTGACCCGTACATTACACAGGGTTAACAGTTTAAGATATTTTGTTTAGATTTTGCATTATATGTAATGTAATATGTTATATTTTTATCTTCATAGTTTAGTAAAAAAAAAATATAATTTCATCATAATAATTTAGATATTAATGTGACATTAGATAAAATATTTATTTTTGTGAATTAAGTAAAAAAATTCTACTTATTTTTATAAATAAAAAAATTTCATCCCTATAACTAGTGCGTCTACCTGCACGATGCACGGGGATAGAGATAACGTGTGGGGAGTAATATGTTTTTATTATTTAAAAAATAAAAATTGAATAGAATAATAAGAGAAAATATATTTTTATAAAAATAATAGGCTTAATTATTAAAATGATCCCTTAATTATTTTAAAATGTTCAAGTAGGTCCCTTAATTTTTAAAAAGTTCAATTGAATTTGAAGTCGTTACTGATGCAAATCTGAAAGTTCAATTTGACCCTCTATTTATTTATTTGGTTAAATTTGGTCCCTTAATTATTAAAAAGTTCAATTTGATTCTTCTATTATTAAAAAATTTCAATTTTGGTCCCTCATTTTTCAAAATTATTCCAATCTTGCCCTTTCTATCCATTGTTGCAAATATCGATGATTCAAATTTGTGAATACTGATAATTTTGAACTTCCACTATTTAAATTTTAAATTATTAAATTTTAACCATTTATAATATTAAATTGTTATAAAATTATTATTATCATTGAAATATTAAATTTTTATGTAAGTAAATATTATTATAAATTATTTTAAAATTTAAATTATTATTTTTTATCATTTTGGCAGTCGAAAATGGTCATTATATTTAAATTACATTTTTATTTTATATTTTTTTTTACCATTATGGTGGTCTATTACCACCACTATATTTGTTTAAGTTTTTTATTATTTTATATTTTTATAAATTGTTCAAATTTAATAATTTAAAATTTGCATAGTGGCAGTTCAAAACTGTTGATATTCACAAATATGAATTACCAGTATTTGTAATAATAACGACCTTAAATTCAAGTGGATAAAAAGAGCAAAATTGGGACCAAATTGAATTTTTTTAATAATTGAGGGACCGAATTGAATCAAATAAATAATATTTATTGATAAAACAAACTATAATTGATTATATTTAGCTCAGATTCCCAGTTAGCGTAGAAATATCATAATATTGCGGTGTTTTTCAAGGTCACAATATATTCAATTGAAGCATAATGCAAAAGGTTGTAGCCCGCCCACCCCAAAAAAGAACCTTATATGATTTGTATCTCAAAAAATGCAAAAGAAATAGGTAAAACTCCCAAATCTTATACTTTATTTAGTTATATTGATATTTAGAAGCAGGCTTCACAATCATAAATGAGAGCAAAAAGGGAAGAAAAAAGCTAGAGATAAATGAAATATGTATTAACTTTGCTTTAGTTTTATTAGAATAAAGTAGTTTTTTTTTTACTGAAATTAGAATAAAGTAGTTGAAACAATAATCAAAACAACGATACATCACTAACACCTATTTATATTACAAAACTATACCAACCTTATACAGCAAAAGTAAAAAAAAAAAAAAAATAGTTGGACCATGATGCATAATTATCTTAAATTGCATTTTAGAATTTATCAGTTCAAGTAGTTACATAATAAAATTAGCAAGAACAAAAAGGATAATAAGTTACTCAAAATTATAGAGTTTTATAATTAAAATTTCTATGAAAAATATAAAAACGAACATAAATATTTAATTAGATTTTTAAGCAATTAAATATAAATTAATTAAGCTTAAGTTATAAAATTAAACATTTTAGTTTCAATTTCATGTATAAAAATTAAACTAAGTGAGATGCTAATATATCACGATACGAATAATTATAGAATATTTTTCAATAAATATTTTCTTATCATGTTACCAGAAAATTTGAAGTTAAAAAAAAAACCCCTTTTAAACAGAAAAATATAAAAGGCTCAAACATAAAGTTACTTATGTATTTACATTGTTTCTTATAGATAAGTTTTCTTTTTGTGTTGACCACATATATCTTCTACAGGTGGTAATCTTGCTTGAGTTGGATAGTAGAATAATTATGGGAGGCAAAACTCGAGACAGCTGATTAAAATGAAACAATTTTATGACAATTGATTCATAGACTCGATGGTTCTTGTAAATGATTTAGAATAACTATATAAAATTGTAAAATTTTTAAGTTAATCTTTTGTCCATAAAGAATGGGTAAAGAATCATAAGCATGACTCAAAACATATTTATATATTAAGCAAACTAATTATGTGCACTTTGATACATTTTGAAAACCAAAATTATGAGAAATTTTCTTAACCTAAACCTACACGTTATTTTTTCCGTAAAAAAAAAACTAAATTTTCTTGCTTGCTTTTACCTTCCAATTATTTTTTTTTCAAATAATTAAAATAAAGCCTTTTCTTACGTATCATTGGTGGAAAAAGACTGCATTATGCAACTATAAATTAAGTCAATTTAAATTTATTTTGAGTATGTGTCTAAATTAATTTTGATCCAATAAGTTGAAAGAATTGAACAAATGTATAATCATTTACTTATTTGCTTTCATCTTCATATATTCAATTCTTGTCCTCTTTTTATCCACAAAGTTCTCAAAATCATACTTTCTTTCGTTATTATTGTCAAAACTTATCACAATCAAAGTAAAACATAATTGAAAGTAAAACAATCAAAGTAAAACTTATCATCCGGTATTCTTTCTTGTACTCTGAAGAATTGTCCAAGAGGGAGCTAAGATGCAAACCCCATTAAAGGGTCAGTAGTGTCACTTGTAACCTGTTAAATGAAGTCATAGGTCAGAATTTTCTAAAATACCAATAGAAATCTATTATTCATATTACTACTCCAGTAAAAATAGCTGAGGTTGATGAGATATAAAATCATCATTGTTCAGTAACATGCATACAATGTTAAATCAAATAGACAAATGCATTATTTAATTTGTTAAGACAATTATCATCAGAAACAAAATAGAGTAGTAATTAAAAACATGTAGCAACCGTGAAAATAGTTTATATATTTAAAAAAAAATCAATGAAACAACTAAACAACTCTGAATGTTTTCATTCATTGTAAATGCATGTATCAACAGGCCAATAATTTAAACATATTAATGTAGAAGCAAACCGTAATACTAAGAATATGTCTCACCAAAACGCACAGATTTGCGTCACACTCAAATTTGTAGAATAAGAGTAAAAATTAGACTTTTTTTAACATTATAATATATAATCACTGTCCATTTATTAAATAAAAAAAAAAAGCAATGTAGAAGCAATGAAAATTATATATTTTTCATAGAAGCATGAAAAAACATACATTTTTTTTTCTATATTAGAAACCTTATATACATGGATAAAAGATATATGCTAAATTAAAATGCATAGATTAGCATCGCACTTAATATTTCATGATTTTCAAAAGTGATAATAGATTAGCATATCTTCCATTTGTATGTTACAAACCAATGACCCTAGTTTTCTAAAAATCAATGCAGTGCTAATAATATTTATTTTTTCCAGAAGAGGAGGATAAAAGTATAATCTTTTACTTGAAAAAAAAATAAAAATTATACTTTTCAGAAATAATAAAAAAAATGTTTTTTTTTTTTTCAGAAGAGGAGGATAAAAGTATTATCTTAAAGCATACCTTTTTTGCATTACAAACCCTTCACCATGTATTTGAAAAGCGATGCAACACCATGAAATTTTTGTTTTTTTTAAGAGGAGCATAAAAGTAAAATCTTTTACCGGAAGTAAAAAAATATATATTAAATACTCACTGAAACACAAAGATTAGCTAAAAACCTTAAATCATACCTTTTTTTTTTTACAAATCCACTACTATCGCTTATGTAGAGGAGGACATCTCAATTGATTTCATGAAGTGATTCAATAAACGAAAAAAGATAAACAACAAAGAAAATAAAAAAAGGTTTACATGAAGCATAGATACCTAATTTGTGTTACTTTATCACGTACTTGATATACATAAAAAATGAATTCCCAATCATTTTCGTGATTGTTTCAAGTTTCAATAGTCATGTAGAAGCAAAAACAGAAATCAATACAACAAAAAATTATAGAAAATGATTCGGTTAAAAGAAACATATCATACCTATTTTTTTTTTTATCATTTGTGTATAGAATCACTGCACAATTTTTATATAGGAGTAATGTACCATCAATAAAAAAGTATATAATTTTTATTTTTATTTGTGTCTATAAAGATAAAGACTTTTTTTTAATAAATTTAATTAGCCATGTTTGAAATTTAAATTTAATTAGCTAATTAATGCTCAAATTATTTGAAATTTAAATTAATTAATTAATGTCCAAAATTTTTGAAATTTGTTGATATTATTCTAAAAAATGGTTTAAGTTAAATACAATTTAATTTTTGAAATATTTAAAATCGGTTGATATTCTTCTAAAATACCCTACTTTAATTTTCGGTATTAACAACATGTTATAATAATAGACTAATAGTGCAACTTTTGTAATCATATTTTTTTTTTCAGACTTTTGTAATCATATATAAGTGAGGATCCGTGATTCTAATATATTAAAATATCCATGGTATTTTATTTCCGTGAATTCTAATATTTATAATTATATTTATAATTCGAATCTATATTATATATTAATATTATAATCGGACCCTCAAAATTATTTATCTTTATATTTACGTTTTCTTATATATTTTATTAGAATATTAGAATACAGGGTTACCACTGTTTTATATTAAAATACAATATATAAGAATTAATTGTTATTTTTTATATTAAAATAAAAATATATTAGAATTCATTGTTCTGTTAATTGATAACGTCCTATTATATTTTATTAATTGTACATAAATGATAGTTCAAATACATTGAAAACATCCTATTATATACTCCATAACGTAAGATTTATAGCCAGTTCTATGAGTAATTATATCAACAAATGTGACTGGAATCGATCAGTGAAATTTTTTTGGTAATAAATTACTTTAAATTAAATGGTATTTATGGTGATAAATGGTAATAGAATTCGAATTCCTCAATTACACCTCAGCAAATTTTCGTTAAATTTAATTCATCTCAATTATGTTGACCTTTTTTTACAAAATATGAAATTACTTTTTTATCCTTGAATTTTTTGGAGGAAAAATGTGACTGCTAGGTGTATATTCCTTTAAGTAATAAAGGATTAAAATCTATATTATATATTAATATTATAATTGGACCCTCAAAATTATTTATCTTTATATTCACGTTTTCTTATATATTTTATTAGAATATTAGAATACAGGGTTACCATTGTTTTATATTAAAATACAATATATAAGAATTAATTGTTATTTTTTATATTAAAATAAAAATATATTAGAATTCATTGTTCTATTAATTCATCTTAATTATGTTGACCTTTTTTTTACAAAATATGAAATTACTTTTTATCCATGAATTTTTTTGGGGGGAAAATGTGACTGCTAGGAGTATATTCCTTTAAGTAATAAATGATTTTTTATTTTAATATATTGGCATATACATATTAATGTATAAAAGAAAATTAAAATTTTTTCAAAAATTAAAAAAATCATAAATAATCTATTTAAGTGAGAACATAATAAATAAATAAAATTATCTGCTTAAAAATAAATTTTAGACACTAATTTTATGTGGATAAAATATTAGTTATTATTTTGATATTTGATTTTTTATGTAATTAAATATATATTATTTATGTAAAAGAAATATTAACTTTGATTGGACAAAAATATTTAGTAAAAAGGTTTATCATGTAAATTGAATGTAATTTTTCTACTTGTTTTCATAAAAAATGTTAATCTCCGTGTGTTATATTTTATATGGTAAGTTAAGTCTAAATTTCTCTTCATATTTTCATGAAAAATATTCAACCCCATTTATTATATTTTCTTATACTTTCTATTATCATAAAATAAAATATTCAGTAAATTATTTAAATCAGGAAAGTGATAGTCATAAAAAATACATTCAAATTTTAATTATTATGACAAATTATCTTAATTTAACTATTTGACTCACAAATTATCTTCATATTTTAATTACTATGATCAAAAGTTGTCATAAATTACGAATATCTTATTTCCTGATTAACTCACACTGTGGAGAGAGAGACTAAAAAGAGCATTTTTGCGAATTCTAGGGACTAAAAAAGGCAACTTCAAATTTGGAGGTAAAAAAAATGACTCACATTTGAGGGACTAAAAACATGTTTAAACCGAAAAAAATTTATGTTGTGTGTTATATTTTATACACTTTATGTGGTAAATTAAGTCTAAATTTCTCTTGATACTTTCATTTAAAGTATTCATCCTCATTTTTTTGTTATATTTTTTTTCATACTTTCTATGTTTGTAAAATAAAACAATCAATAAAATATATAAATCAGGAAGAGACAACCATAAAAAAATATATTCAAATTAAAATTACAATGATAAAAAAAATATAATTTCACCGCAATAATTTAGATATTAATGTAACTTCAGCTAAATTGTCTAACGTCGTGAATTAAGTGAAAATTTCTACTTGTGTTTAAAAGAAAAAAAGATTCATCTCTATATGTTCTATTTTATATATAATATTTATTTTAATTTATTGGCATATACATTTCAATGTATAAAAGAAAATTAAAATTTTCCCAGGTAGAAGAAATATAATCATGAATAATTTATTTAAGTTAGAAGATAAATGTAACATCCTAAATTCGGTTTTACATATATTCTCATTTACAAACTTATTTTAATTCAATAGGCATGTTAACTAACTTTAATTTTTTCAAAAAACTGTGAAGTTAATAAAACATAGATCGTAATTTTACTAAATTTTTAAAACTTTTGATTAATTAATTTCGGAAGTTGCTTATCGTCACGTTAAATATAAATATACATTTTAAAACGAGTAAAATATAATAAATAAAGTAAATAACTCTGTCTATACATATATACATGAAATAGAGAATTTCATAACCCAAATATTTTTCGGAGTAATAGTGATATATACATTTCCAAAGCGTATACCAAATACATAGGATAATAGAGTACAAGAACTGAATATACATGCCAAAAATCTGAAACCTAGGTCTACCCATATTCAAAAACATAAAAAGGGAAAATCTAGTCTCAGAGCAGTCATCTCTAAATCCAACCATGCATGTTAGACCAACCTCCAAACGAAAAGTGACGAAGCTGATGAAGATAACATCTTTATGACATCCACAGGTACTGCCAGAAGTTCCTAAAAGAAAAATAAACAGAGGGTGAACTCTCTGCTTCATCAAGCAGTACACACAAAATGACTTGACAGTCACATACACAATCATACTAGCCACCACGATGTGGTTCTCTAACGGTCACACCCGAAACCTATTCGTTTCCACAGCTATTCTTGTAAATTATTTCACACTGGCCAGCCACCACTGGAACTCCCAGAACTCAGTGGTCTTACACATTTTTAAGTTGGATGACTTGCTGGGAGTACACCCTTCACCACGGTACAATGGCAGGGCTCTCACCAACAAGGTTGTGCCTCACATTTGTTGGGATTGCCAAGTCGGCACTGTGGAAGCACAACCATAAACTCGGCGTCAGATCCCCAAGAAACAGCAAGTTAGCGAGCACACCTCAGGTACCACTCTGTGAGATCATCCAATCTCTGAGGACTGACTCCTCAACCACTCCCTCTCATCGGGTTCATCTCTTATAGGTTGGCGTGACTTCACTGCCAAAGGTACTGAACGACGGTCTTCCACGACGTATGTCCCCGACATACCATACGGAGATCCACTCTCCACCACCATAGTGGTCACACATTCCGACCCCATTCCTCACGAGCATATTGCTCACCACAAGTGAAGTCCCCACACAACCTCTTTCACAATTGTTCATTCAAGCTTTGTCCACGAACACATTCGTTCCATCGTCTCACATGACTTGGCACTAGAGGTTCCTTCCTCCTTTCAGTTCTCACCACGATTCGG
Source organism: Pueraria montana var. lobata (assembly GCA_026413185.1). Taxonomy (NCBI): domain Eukaryota; kingdom Viridiplantae; phylum Streptophyta; class Magnoliopsida; order Fabales; family Fabaceae; genus Pueraria; species Pueraria montana. Next base: position 6,921,364 of record CM048652.1, read on the forward strand.
ACAATTTTATTATGTTTTATGTATTTTCTTGCTCTCTCAAAACTTTACAATTTTATAAATGTTAACTTACCATTTATTCCTCCACGCAAAGGTGCTAAATTCTTTTTATGTCCAATGCATAAAATAAAGAGTTCGTTAATTAATTTCTATTTAATAAAAATAAAATAAATCTTTTAGCCTAATTAATTGTGCTAACTGTTTAAGTTTCATCTATCTGTTACATGGCAATCTAGCCACAAACACTAGAACATAGTTCTAGTCCTCACAAGTACTCGCAACCGAGTCTTTTGAACAACACATCATAATACAGACAAACAACTTTATCACAGAGTTCAACCTACAGTCCAAAGGACTGTATCACAAAACCACACTTTCAAAGATTAAGTACCCAAGATTCACATCTCTAGGACTTAAACCCAAAACAGAATAGGTCCATGGATATTACATATCCACTACCTTACAAAATCACAATTAATAATTATAATTGCCACAATTCAAAATAACACACATATAGTAACGAAATTGACTAAAAAGGCAGATTTCTCTTTAACAGTACTGAATGTGAGCTCTTACTGATACAAGCAAATGACCTCGGAATTTAAAATTTTTTATATCAAATTGAAGCTCTTAAAATCTATTTTATAGAAAGGTATCCCACTTATAAAATCAACATCTAGAAAATTTTATAAAAATTTTCTAAGTCAGCAGTCCTGAATTTTGAGTGCTCACTGAACATAGCTCAAAGAAATGTAAATTTCTCCCACTTCCCAAACTTTTTTTGAGCTGAACTTTTTATAGTAGAAAGGTAACATCTTTATTTTTCTAAAAAGGTAACCTTTGACCCCAAATTATTTCCCTATTGTTCCCAGTAAATTTGTTTCTAACAGCCTAAGTTTCAGACTCAAAACAGAGCTCAAAAACCCCTTGCCCTGTTTCTTTTTAAAAAGTTAATTTAGAAATTGGACATGATAATTTTTTTAATTTATATGGTTAAAAATATTGTTTTGTGTAGTTTTTAATGGTTCAAAAACTAAAAATAAAAATTAAGCACACAAGTGGGAATTTGAGAAAAACCGAGACATGTTCCAGGGAAACATGAAAACAGAACAACCATTTTGAAAGCCACGGATGAACTTTAAGACGACGTTTTATCTCCTTTGTGTAAAAATAAAAGTTGTTCATTTTTGTGTCTATTTTTATTCAAAACAAATTTCGTGAAAAATCAATGGTTAGATCTCCCAAAAATCATAAAACCGTGAGAGCTGTCCAGGGACACTCGAACCTAACGGCCACTGTTACATTGTTTTGGGGTTTGTTTTCAACATGCAACCTTCATCAATTAATTTTACGAAAATTGGGCATGGATTCCCTTGTTCCAAGGGCCTTCTCACTCAGTTTCAAAAGAACAAAAAACAACACTAAGGCCAGGACATGCACTCACACAGTCACTGCCAAAGGGTTTCCAACCCATTTCATCAACTTTTCATGTTCAAGCATTCAAACAAAGCATAGACAACAACCAAAAAGGGGCATGCATACTGTAGGTGGTTAAGCCCCCTAACTCTCAACCACCCTTAGACTAAAAATAAAATCCACAAAGAGTTCCCCTCACCTTGGTTGATGCTTGACCACAGAAGGAAGAGGAGAGGAAGGGGATGAAGGGAGTTTGATGCTGGAAGGATGGGGAGATGATAGCCTAGCTTGCATACAAGGTTCAGCACACAGCCATGGTTCCTTTTCTTCAATGGGGGTTTCAGCTAGAGGAGAGTAGAAGACAAGGTAGAGAGGATGTTGGGGCAACACTAGGCTTGCATGCAAAGCTTCTAAGCTTTCAACAATGGCCTCCTCCTCCCTTGTAGGGTGCCTCGGCCAGGAGAAGAAAAAAGAGAAAAGAAAGCTTCGGGAGGAAGGAAGAAGAATGAAGGAAATTGGAAGAAATGTGAAGCTTTGAACGTTTAAGAATGGGATAAATTTGAAAATTTACTTTTAACACCTATTTTCCTCTAAAGGCACCCCCTTCTCTTATTTTTTTTCTACAACTTACGGAACTCACGTAAAAGTCCAAAAAAAATTCACAATAACACTATGGCACATAACAAAACATAGAACTTAAGTTAATTATTATATCAATCAACATAATTTAGTTTACTCTTTCATTATTAATCAAACACTTAATCATACAATTGGAAAAACTACAATTCTCCCCAACAAGAAAATTTTCTAATTAAATCTTTCACGTTCATACTTATTAGGTTGTAATTTTCGGGATGTTACAATACTCCCCTCCTTTTAGGAATTTCATCCCCGAAATTCACCAAGCATAAGGTTAAATTAAGCTAGGGCCATAATCCTCTTTATCTACTCAACGTTGAAGATTAGAGTTAATGTGTCCTATATAAGTTGTAGGTAAACTACTAGGTAGGCCTCTAGGTCAAGAACAAGTCTTTCACCTAAGGATTTCCTTTGAATTGAGTTTTCTAAGAGGGGATTTTGGGAAGCAACCCTATGATACAATGATCTTTTCATTTTAGAACCCAAAAACAGATTTATTTCACTTAAAAACAAGATCGTGAGTTTTGGTTTCATCCAAATCGGAGTTACGATTTGAAAACTACACGCGCGTTTTAAGTTTGTGGTTTTAAGGAATTATAGAGAATGATTTTCTATGCCAATTGAGCTACAAAACTTGAAATCCTTTGGGACTTGAAAATAGATTTAATAAGTTAGAAGATAATAAATAAAAAATAAATAATTATTTGTTTAAAAACTAATTTTAGATACAAATTTTGTATGGAGAAAATAATAGTTATGATGTTGATTTAATTCAATTTTTATGCAATTAAATATATATTAATTGTGAAAAAGAAATTTTAACTTTGATTGGATAAAAATATTTAGTAAAAATGTTTATTCTTGTGAGTTTAGTGTAAATTTTCCTACTTTTTTTTCATATAACAAATTGTTCATCCATATGTGTTATATTTTATATATTTTATATTGTAAGTTAAGTCAAAATTTCTCTTCATACTTTCATGAAAAATATTCATCCTCATTTGTTATATTCTCTTCATACTTTTTATGTTCGTAAAATAAAACATTCAATAAATTATTTAAAACAGAAAAAAGACAGCCATAAAAAAATTCAAATTCAAATTATAATAATAAAAAATATAATGTCACCGTAATAATTTAGATATTAATGTGACTTCAGCTAAGTTGTTCATTCTCGTTAATTAAGAAATTTTTTTACTTGATTTGATAAATAAATAAAAAATTCACCCCTATATGTTATATTTATATATTTTTTATATTTTAATATATTGGCATATAAAAATCATTGCCTAAAGAAAAATTAAAATTTATCCATGTAGAAGAAAATAATGAATAATTTATTTAAGTGAGAAGATAATATATAAATGAATAATTATTTGGTTAAAATTAATTTCAGACACTAATTTAGCATGAAGAAAAAATATTTATTATGTTAATTTAATTTGATTTTTGTTATGTAATTAAATATATATTAATTATGCAAAAGAAATTTTAAATTTGAATGAACAAAAATCTTTAGTAAAAATATTTATCCCTGTGAATTTATTGTAAAATTTTCTACTATTTTTCAAAAAAAATATTCATCCTCATGTGTTATATTTTATATGGTAAGTGAAGTCTAAATTTTCATTTATACTTTTACGAAAAATATTAATCTACATTTGTTATATTTTTTTTTATACTTTTTGTGATTATAAAATAAAACATTCAGTAAATTATTTAAATCAAGAAAGAGACAACCATCAAAAAATTAAAATTAATATAATTGAAAATTTAATTTCATCGTAATAATTTAGATATTAATGTGATTTCATATAACTTGTTCTTCCTTGTCAATTAAGTGAAAATTTCTACTTATTTTTATAAGATAAAAATATTCATCCTTATTTGTTATATTTTATATATAATTTTTATTTAAATATATTGGCATATACATATCAATGCATAAAAGAAATTTAAAAATTTCCAAGTATAAAAAAAATCATGAATAATTTATTTAAGTGAGAAGATAAGAAATAAAAACAAAAAATTATTTGCTTAAAAATAAATTTTAGACACTAATTTTTGCATAGATAAAATAACAGTGATTATGTTGATTTAATTTGATTTTTATGTAATTAAATATATATTAATTATGTAAAAATAAATTTAACATTGATTGGACAAAATTCTTTAACAAAAATGTTAATACCTGTGAATTCACTGTAAATTTTCCTTCTTGTTTTTTATTAAAAAAAATTCATCCACATGTGTTATATTTTATATATTTTATATAAATTAAGTCTAATTTTTTCTTCATACTTTTATGGAAAATATTTATCTCTATTTGTTATATTTTTTCATACTTTTATGATCGTAAAATTAAACATTCAATAAATTATTTAAATCAGGAAATATATATATATATATATATATATATATATATATATATATATATATATAAAATAATACATTCAAATTAAAATTATAATAATAAAAAAATATAATTTCACCATAATAATTTAGATATTAATGTGACTTCAGCTAAATTGTTCATCTCCGTGAATTAAGTGAAAAATTTTACTTACGTTTATCAGAGAAAAAATTCCATCTCGGTATGTTATATTTCATATATAATTTATATTTTAATATATTGGCATCCAATATCAATGTCTAAAAGAAAATTAAAATTTGTCTATGTAGAAGAAAATCATAAATAATTTATTTAAGTAAGAAGATAATAAATAAATAATTATTAACTTAAAATTTAATTTTAGACTCAAATTTTGCCTGGAGAAAATAATAGTGATTATGTTAATTTAATTTAATTTTTGTTATGTAATTAAAATATATATTAATCATGTGAAAGAAAATTTAACTTTTATAGAACAAAAATATTTAGTAAAAAAGTTTATCTCTGTGACTTCACTGTAAATTTTTCTACTTATTTTCATAAGAAACTATTCATCCATGTGTATTATGTAACACCCCGAAAATTACAACCCAATAAGTATGAACGTGAGAGATTTAATTAGAAAATTTTCTTGTTTGAGAGAATTGTAACGTTGTGATTTTCCTAATTGTACGATTAAGTGCTTGATTAATAATGAAAGAGCAAACTAAATTTAAATTATGTTGATTGATATAATAAATAACTCAAGTTCTATGTTTTGTTATGTGCCATAGTGTTATTGTGAAATTTTTTTAGACTTTTACGTGAGTTCCGTAAGTTGTAGAAAAAAGAAAAAAATAAGAGAATGGAGGTGTCCTTAGAGGAAGTGAGGGTACAAAAAGCAAAGTTTCAAATTTTATCCACTAACCTGATCGACTTTCCTTCTTTCCCTCGTTCTGATCTTGCACCCGAAGCTCTCTTCTTTCTTTTTTTTTTTTTGTTTTCTGCTCCTGGCCGAGGCATACAAGGGAGGAGGAGGCCATTTTTTTGAAAGCTTAGAAGCTTTGCATGCAAGTCTAGTGTTGCCCCAACATCCTCTCTACCTTGTCTTCTTCTCTTCCTCTTGGCTGAAAATCAACAAAGGTGAGGGGGACTCTTTGTGGATTCTATTTTTAGTTTAAGGGCAGTTGAGAGCTAGGGGACTCAACTACCTACAGCATGTATGCCTCTCTTGACTGTTGTGTGTGTTTGTTTGAATGCTTGAATGTGAAAAGTTGATGAAATGGGTTTGAAACCCTTGGCAGTGGTTGTGTGAGTGCATGTCCTGGCTTTAGTGTTGTTTTTGTTCTTTTGAAACTGAGTGGGAAGGCCCCTGGAACAACCGAACAAGGGAATCCATGCCCAATTTTCGTAAAATTAATGGATGAAGGTTACATGTTGAAAACAAACTCCAAAATAATGGAACAGTGACTGTCAGGTTCGTGTGTCCCTGGACAGATCCCACGGTTTTGTGATTTTTATAAGATCTAACCGTTGGTTTTTCATGAAATTTGTTTTGAATGAAAATAGAAACAAAAAGGAACAACTTTTATTTTGACACCATGGAGAGAAAACCGCATTTTGAAGTTAATCCGTAGCTTTCAAAATGACTGTTCTGTTTTCAAGTTTCCCTGGAACATGTCTCGGTTTTTCTCAAATTCCCACTTGTGTGCTTAATGTTTATTTTTCGTTTTTAAACCATTCAAAACTAGACAAAACAATATTTTTAACCATATAAATTACAAAAATGATCATTTCCAATTTCTAAATTAACTTTTTAAAAAGAAACAGGGCAAGGGTTTTTGAGCTCTGTTTTGAGTCTGAAGTTTAGGCTGTTAGAAACAAATTTACTGGGAACAATAGGGAAATAATTTGGGGGAAAGGGTTACCTTTTTAGAAAGATAAAGATGTTACCTTTCTACTGTAAAAATTTCAGCTCAAAACAAGTTTGAGAAGTGGGAGAAATTTACATTCTTTGAGCTGTGTTCAGTGAGCACTCAAAGTTCAGGGCTGCTGACTTAGAAAATTTTTATAAAATTTTCTAGATGTTTATTTTATAAGTGGGATACCTTTCTATAAAATATATTTCAAGAGCTTCGATTTGATATAAAAAGTTTTAAATTCCGAGGTCATTTGCTTGTATAAGTGAGAGCTCACATTCAGTACTGCCAATGAAAATTTGACTAAATAGTCAAATGTAATTGTTAACACTTGTATTTTTGCCGTTTTACCTTCAATTAATATTTTGATTCTTTGAGATAATCGATAGAATACAACCACTATTATGATTGATTCATTCAAGTCTCAGGGAGGAAAACCTTGAGTATTTGATATTTGAAAGTGTGATTTTCTCTATTTTGGTGATACGGTCTGTTGACTGTAGTTTGAATCTTGTGGTGAATTATTTGTTGGTGTGATGTGTTTACAAGACTTGATTCATTATACAAATTAACTGTATTATGTGTATTGTTGACTGAGACCTGGGGGGTGTGAACCCTGGGCATTGTGGAAAAGTTGTGTGCGCATGATTTTGATGTGTTTTGGATGTTGAATGTGGGGACGAGGATTTATAATCTTCGTGGGAACAAATGAACTCCATGCGGAGCACATTTGTGGAAAATAGTGATTTTGTGATCCTTGTTTTGTGTTGGTGAGGATCGAATGAGAAGGGAAACCTTTCCGTTGGGGGTCAAGTGTGACTGGTGTAGTGGATAAATGCTACGCGTCGATCTAAAAGGATAATCTTACGTGACCGGAAGCCAAATGGGCAAGTGTTGAGAGGTCGTGTGGAGGCTTTATCTATTGTGAGCATTGTGCTTGTGAGATGACGGGGTCATAATGTTTAACCACTGTGATAGTGGGGGAGTTGGATCTTCGTGTGGTATGTCTGGGACATATGTTGACTGAGGACCACCGTCGAGTACCTTTGGTAGAAAAGCTCACATAGACCTATAAAAGATGAACCCGATGAGAGGGAGTGGTTGAGGAGTCAGTCCTCAGAGATTGGATGACCTCACAGAGTGGTATCTTAGGTGTGCTCGCTGACTTGCTGTTTCTTGGGGATCTGGCGTCGAGTTTGTGGTCGAGCTTCCACAGTGCCGACTTGGCAATCCCGACAAATGCGAGGCATAACCGTGTTGGTGAGAGCCCTGCCATTGTACCGTGGTGAAGGGTGTACTCCCAGCAAGTCATCCAACTTAAAAATGTGTAAGACCACTGAGTTCTGGGAGTTCCAGTGGCAGCTGGCCAGTGTGAAATAATTTACAAGAATAGTTGTGGAAACGAATAGGTTTCGGGTGTGACCGCTAGAGAACCACATCGTGGTGACTAGTAGGATTGTGTATGTGACTGTGAAGTCGTTCTGTGTGTATTGTTTGATGAAGCAGAGAGTTCACCCTCTGTTTATTTTTTCTTTTAGGAACCGGTGGCAGTACCTGTGGACGTCATAAAGATGTTATCTTCATCAGCTTAGTCACTTTTCGTTTGGAGGTTGGTCTAACATGCAGGATTGGGTTTAGAGATGACTGCTCTGAGACTAGGTTTTCCCTTTTTATGTATTTGAATATGGGTAGACTTAGGTTTCAGATTTGTGGTATGTATATTCAGTTTTCGTTCTCTATTATCCTATGTATTTGATATATGCTTTGGAAATGTATATATTACTATTACTCCGAAAAATATTTGGGTTATGAAAATCTCTATTTCATGTATACTTATAATTGAGGCGGCGATACGCAACTTCCGAAATTAATTAATGAAAAGTTTTAAAAATTTAGTAAAATTCCGATCTATGTTTTATTAACTTCACAGTTTTTGGAAAAATTAAAGTTAGTTAAGATGCCTATTGAATTAAAATACGTTTAAAAATGAGAATATATGTAAACCTGGATTTAGGGTGTTACATATTATATTTTATATGGAAGTTAAATCAAAAGTTCTCTTCATACTTTTATGAAAATATTAATCTTCATTTGTTATATTATATTTAGGGAACTATTTATGTTGGGCCCAAATTTATTATGACCTAAAACTTTAAAGTTAAAACTAATTTAAAAACTTTGAAAATAAGATAAAAGTTGTTTTAAATTTTTATTTAAAAGTTTCTTTAAGTTACAATTAAGTAAAACTAGATTGTTTGAAACTTTAAAAAATGTTCCATGGCCGGAATTCAACATGAGATATATAAAGAGCTTAAGATGTAGAAGCAAAATTAGAATTAATAAATATGAAAATTTCACAAAATAAGGAAGTTATGTGGTTAATATACAAAAAAATACTAATTAAAGCAATAAAAAAATATAAATGCATTTTGGGATCATATATATATTTGTTACCGAAGCCTATACAATAACAAAAGAATATATACTTTTATAATTCTTTTCATTTGCTGAATATTTTACAATTTTTCAAACAATTTTTTTATATTTTTTTTTACTTCTTAAAATGAGTTTAATATAAACAATTTTTTTTTCATATCTCTAAACTCCATTATGTTTGGTTAAAAAAAAAAACTATCTAATCGTTTTACTTTTAGGTTCCTATTTAACTAAATAAAGGAAAGTAATAAAGATAACTATTTTCAATTTTCAATTTTTAAAATCAAATAATTAACAATAAACATATTTTAAAATGATTATTATAATTTTTATTTTTAATTTTTTTAAAATGATTGTTGTAATATTGATTTTTTTTATTAAGATAGATATTTTAAAATTGTGCAACTGATCTTTTTATTATTTTAGTTATGAAAATTTCTAAATGTATTGATTTGTCCCGGTTTGAAATAAAAAAGAATTTGATTCACTAAAAGTACAACCAAGTTTTATTTACTATAGTTGGAGTTCTCAGTTTTATTATATCTAATTAATTAAAAAATAATTTTATTTACTAAGAATATTAAAGCTTTATAATTACAAATACTATTTCAAGAAAACACTAACAACCATTATTAGTTTGAAGGTATAAGGAAGGATATATGTTTAATTATTTTATATTATTATTTAGGTGATTAGTTAAGAGATTAGTATTTGAATGAGAATTTCCATTATTAGATTTAAAATCAAGCTCACGGTGATTGGTTATCATATACTTAATAGGTAGCAAAAAAAAAAAACTTGATAAATTACAAACAAAAATTCACAAATTACATTAAAACTTGATAACATAATTTAATCCAAAAGAATATATCAATATATCACTATATTTAATAAAACTCTTTGTATTATAAATTAATTATTGTTAAGTTTAGGATTTAAATAATTTTGTATTTTTATGAACAATAACTATTCAATAATTGTTGTATTGTAAGTTAATTATTTGTTAAGTTTAATATTTAGATAATTTTGTATTTTTATATAATTTGATATATGAATTGATTATATAATCTATTAAAAATATTAAAATTAATTATATAATTGTAGCATTAATGTAATTTAATGTAACCCACTAATTTAGCTTATTTATGAAAGTTACACAATGCTAATTAAGATTGAGAAAACAAATAAAATTACATAAATGCCCCTATTTTAGGCGGGAAAAGAAAATTACATAGATACCCATGACTTCTACTTTTATATATATAAAAAGATATTTAATAAAACTCTTTGTATTATAAATTAATTATTGTTAAGTTTAGGATTTAAATAATTTTGTATTTTTATGAACAATAACTATTCGATAATTGTTGTATTATAAATTAATTATTTGTTAAGTTTAAGATTTAGATAATTTTATATTTTTATATAATTTGATATATGAATTGATTATATAATCTATTAAAGTATTAAAATTAATTATATAATTGTAGCATTAATGTAATTTAATGTAATTCACTAATTTAACTTATTTACGAAAGTTACACAATACTAATTAAAATTAAAAAAATAAATAAAATTATATAAAGACCTCTATTTTAAGCGAAAAAAAGAATTATATAAATACCCATTACTTCTACTTTTTATATAAAGATATAAAGATACAATAAGAAAAGGTCTCTGCTAGTCACGTGAGAAACAATTTCCTCGCTTGAATGATGAACATTTTCGTTTTTTCATCACCTGCTCTTTTGTCTTTTACAATACTACTGATTTCATAGGATTTTCCTTGTACATATGTGTCATTGTGGAAGCAAATCCGACAACATCCTAAGCTTTTATTACTACCTTTGATTTTAATTATAAGTAACAAATGAATTTTTTTTTGTCCTAATTATAAATAACAATCACTAGTTTTTAAAGTTATTTAAGGTTAAATTTCTTTTATACCCTTATTTTATTGTTAATACTATTTCCTATGCATTCACAACCACTTAAAATAAATGGTGTTTTTGGAATAAAAATTGAATTTATGGTATAATTAATTAAAAAAAACTGTATTAACTACTTTTCTTAGTATTGATGATTTGTCTCATATTATTTATAATTAAAACATTATATTTATTATATAAAATCAAGTTTTTTAAGGGAAACGTGTACCTCAAGCGTCAACAACCCCATATCAAGAGATAAGTCATACACATAATTGCTCAGACGTATTTTATTGGTCCTTTGCAGCTATATCCATAGTATAATACAAATAAAAAAAATAAAAAATTTGATAAAAGATGTAAAATATAATTTTTAGGCTTAAATATTTAAGCTTAAATAAATAAATATATAATTTTGACAAGATGGGAGTAGTTACTCCTAGGCTTATCTACCTATAGTTTCTTTTGTGGACTTTTGAATTCAATATTATATTTTTTCCACCAGAATACTTTAACTCTAAGGCAAAGTACTTTTGGATAAGGTTCTGGTAAATGCTGATGAAATTCATATATATTGTGAAGCATCCAGCTTATTCCCATGGTAGCACAAAAATTCAGTAGTTTCATGTGGCTGGGTATTGCCGGAGTTAATTCTTTGAAATTATTGTAATATTTAACAACTTCTTTAGGAAATATTGCTTTTACTGGTCCAACGAACTGGAACCAGTCTTGAAACCAAGTGGGTAATTCTAAAGACAGAGAATTCTTAAAACTAAGAAACCAAGAATGCCTAGGGTTTGGTTCTAATAGAACTTTATACCAGACTTCCTGATAATCAAAGTAATTATAGGAGGAAGGATCAAAAGGTCTTGAGAATTTTTTTTTCAGTTAATGGATGTTGAGACCATTCTGAAAATGAAATTATTTTCAAGATCTTTATTCTGGAATAGCTAATTAAGGAAGGATTATTTGGGTCTTTTTCAGGGATTATTTCAGCAGACTGAGTATCTATCAAGATGAACTGATAGAATTTCATATTTTTCTGTAAATTTTGGTCTTTGGGGATCCAACCCCAGCCTTTGGGTGAAAACTTTTCAATTATTTCATAGGGATTCAAATTTTCAAATTTTGGTTCTAATGAGATAATTCTTTTGCAGGGTTATTTGATATAATGATCCAAGGGTTCATTGGGTATTTCTTGAGGAGGTTTTGGAGATTTCTGAGGAATTAAAGGGGTAAATCTATTTGAAGTAACTGGAGTATTTAAGGAGGAGGGTAAAATTCTAGAATTCTGGGGAGACTTTGCGGTCTGCTGTGAGTAAGATGGGGCAAAGTCATCAAGGGATAACCCTCTGGAGTTAGATGGAGCAATGGGCCTCATCTTTTAGAAGGATTTTCCTGTAAGAATTCACAGGTTAAAAATTCAGGAATGGAATTATTTTTTCCTTTAATAAATTCAATTTCAAATTCAAAACAGGATAAAAGACTCTGCCATCGGGCAAAGATTTGTTTAGAAACAATATTTTTCACATCCTTTTCTAAAACATCTTTTGCAGATTTACAATCAATTCTTAATAAAAACTTTTTATTTACTAAATCACTTTGAAATTTAGTGATACATAATAGATAATATTTCCTTTTTAATGGTACTATATTTTAATTGGCCTTCCATCCAAGCACCGGAATGATAACGGACAATTTGTTCTTTACTATTTTCTGAGAATTTCTGTTTGAGAATACCTCCAAATCCAACTTCAGAGGCATCAGTTTCCACTATCATGAAGGCATTTGGATGAGGAATACCTAGACATGGAAGACTTTTAACTAAGGACTTTACTTTAATTACTGTTTGGGTTAATTCTGATGACCAAGGCTTTGGATTTTTTTGAAGCCTATTGAATAAGGGTTTACAAATAATTCTAATATTGGAAATGAAATCGGATACATAATTTAGACATCCTAAAAATCTTTGTAATTGATTTTTCTCTTTTATTTCACCAGGGAATTTAGAGGCAAATTCTATACTTCTAGTTATGGGGGTGAGTTTTCCTTGATATATTTCATGTCCTAAGAATCTTATTTTAGTTTGGGCTAATTTCATTTTCTTTTCAGATAACACAATTCCATTTTGTTTAATGATATTTTTAAAGATTTTTAAATGTTTTAAGTGTTGATCTAGGGAGCTTGAAAAAATTAACACATCATCTAAATAGACTAATGCAAATTGACTATAAGGAGTTAAGATGGAATTCATGATATTTTGAAATTTGGATAGAGCGTTTTTTAGTCCCATTGACATTACATTCCATTCATAATGCCCAAATGGTACGGTGAATGCTGTTTTATAGTTATCTTTTTCTTCTAATTTGATTTGGTAATACCCAGATTTCATGTCAAATTTTGAAAAGATTATGGTGTCACATAATCTTCCAATTAAATCTTTCTTATTAGGTAGGGGGTATCTAATCCATTTTAATGCATTATTCAAAGGTTTATAATTAATTACCATCCTAGGTTCTCCTCTTTCAAGTTCTGAAGCATTTTGCACATAGAATGCAGCACAGCTCCAAGGAGATTTACTTGGCCTAATTAGACCTTTATTCAGAAATCCTTGTATTTCTTTTTTACAATATTCTAGAGTTTCTTTATTCATTTGTACTGGTCTTGCTTTGGTTGGAATTTTATTTTCATGAAAATCTTCTTCATATGGTAAGCTTATCGTAAAAGTTTTTCTATTCCAAAAAGCATTTGGTATTTCCGCACAAACTTCTTTTACAAAGCTATTTTCTATTTCTTTAACCTTTTCTTTTATAATTTTAGTATTTAATTGTTCTTCTATTCTTTTATATGCTATTTCTTTTTGTAATAAAATTATTTGATTATTCTTATTACTTATTTTATTTATAAATGTATTTTCTTCTAGGTCTTTTATATTATGTATTTCTTTGGTTCTTATTGGTTTTATAAATTAAAAAATAATTTCTTGTTCTTTTATTTTGGTTTTAATTCCTTGCCCAAATACTTCAAAAGGATAAATTTGAGTTAGGAATGGGGTTCCTAAAATCATATCTTCAGTAATATCTTTAGTTAAAATAAAATGTTTTTAAAACATTTTCCTTTATTACTAATACTTGCATTAGATAATTTGTATTGTACTTTTAAATTCGCATTGTTTGTTGTGGTTAATTTTTGGATAGTTTTTTCATAATTTTGAGTGGGAATTAATCCTTCTTGAATACAATTTAGATAAGCTCCTAAGTCAATTAATGCTAGGAATGTTTTATGAAAAGATTTTCCTATTCTTAAAGTTACTCTAGCTTGCCATTTTTGCTGTAATGTCTTAATTCGATTTATGGATTCTAATTCTTCTACTTTTGGTTCTACTTCTTCTTTTAAGGATCTATTAATTGTAATAAAGTAATATCTTGTACTAAGTCATTTTCTTTTAACTTGTTTAATTCTACCTTTATTGTTTGTATTTCTGATTTTAAATCATTTATTTCTTTCTGTAAATCATTTACAGTAACTTTTCTTTTTTGTATTTTCGCTTTCTTTAAAATACTAGCAAAATAATATCCTTCAAAATTTTCTGTTTTATGAACAATTTCTTCCTCTTTTTGTTCTAATAACATATTTTTTATTTTAGTTAAATATTCATACCTTTCTTCTTCATTGGTTATCTTGTCTACCATTTCTAATGCTAGCTTAGCTTCTACTCTTATCATATTAATTTGATATGAACATTCACAATTTTCTGATTCACATTTTTCTAATTCATTTTCACTTTCTGAGGTTGAGTTTTCTTGAGCCATAAATATGTTATTTTCTTCTTCATCAGATTCATCTGATTCATTTAACATAATTCTAGTTATTTGTTCTTTTAATTCTTCACTCATATTTAATTCATTAATTTTTTCTCTTACTCTACAATCTTTTTTCATATGGCCAAATCTGCCACAATTATAACAAACAATATTAGTTTTTCCTTTGTTGGTAGAGGTATTATTGTTTTCTTTATTTACAACTGATTTTTTCTGAGGATAACTTTTTCTTTTTCTATATGGAGGTTTATTATTTGTTTGTGCTGGTTTATTTCTTTTTATAATTTTTATTTTCATAGTTGAAGGGGGAGAAGGCCTTTCGTACCCATATTGAGCACATGAGTTTCCTAATTCTTTTATTCCTTTGGCTTGGTTTTTCTTAATCCTTTTTTCTAGTTTCATGTTTTTACATAATTCTAATCCAGTATTTTTTACAATAGAAATTATTCTTCCATATGTTAATTCGGTTATAGGAATATTGGGGTATTCTTATTGTAAGTGTTCTCTAACTTTATTTCCAAAAACCATTGGTAATCCTGCTATGATTTTTTCTTTCCAAAAGGCTTCTCTACAGTCTTCTTTAGTTAAGACCATTGCCATAAAATTATCAGTATACCACCTAAAATCTCCTAAGGTAGGGCATTTTAGGTTATGTTGTAATACTGAAATTCTTTCATTGAATAAGTTAGTATCTCCTATAAAATTATGAATTATTGCTATAATTAAAGTTTCTACCATTACTGGAATTATGGTTTCATTTTCTTGTTTAACATTTGAGGCAATATATGTTTTTTGTTCGGTTAAGTAGTTGTCCCACCACCCTTTGAGTATACCAGTAAAACCGACAATAATTAATTTTAAAGTTTGTTCTTCAGTATTTTTGACTTTATAGGCAGAGGCTGCCATAGTCATTTCATTTGTTTTTCTCAAGATTTGATGGTCAGTCATGCCATCTATATTCCATTATGTAATTCCTGATCCATCAAATGCTGATGGATGTTCTAGCTCCCATTCTTCAAACTGAATGTCAGGAAGTGTATGCCTATTATAGTTGGCCTAGGAGTAAATTTACTTATGTAATTATTTCCATAACTATTTCCTTTTAATTTAAATAGTGAATCATCAAATTGTTCTTCGCCAAATTCTTCACCTAATTCTTCAGTAGGAATGTTGGTGATAGTATTTATTTTGCTAATGGTTAATTTATCTAATTTTTTTAATTTATTTCTTCTAATACTTCATCTGTTCCTTTTCCAATTTTTAAATTTTTTAATTCTAATTCTGAAAACTTAAAGGGTTTTGTTAGAGGCTTTTCTAATTTAGAACTACCTCCTTTATTATTTGCAATTAATTTTTTATCTGAATTATTTACCTCTATGGCTACTTGGTGTAATAACTGATTAGTATAAATTAATTGGTAATGTATTTTTTGTACATCATTTCTGTTTGCGTTCTGTTTTTCTAGCAATTCTTTGTCTTCAATTATCATTTTGAATGGAGAGACTATTACTTCTTTATTTTGAATATTTGGAAATTTAATTTTGAATGGTGGCTCAGTATGCACCCCCGTAGACCCTGCTAAGGAGGAGAGACTTAGGAACCGATGTTGGTATGCAGCTACTGGTGGACAGAATAAGGGACGCATCTATGGTACTGGAGGCCTTGGTAGTGGGTTTGTAACTGGGAACAACACTTTCATGGAGGCATCTTCTAGCCGCTCTCATGATTTGGAGGAGATTCAGCAGTTGAGACAAGAGCTTCGTCAGATGAGTAATCAGTTTCAGACATTTATGGGTGCTGTCCTTCAGTTTTTACCTCCACCAGCAGTAGCAGCGGCGCAAAACATTTTTCAGCAGCAGCAAGGCAACCAGCAACAATAACAACAAGGTAACCAGCAGTAGGAGGATGGCAACTAGCAACAGCAGCAGGAGGGTGGCAACCAGAAACAGCAGCAGGATGGTGACGAGCAGCATGAAGATTCTTTAGGATATAATGATTATTAAAATGTATAAGGGCTGGATATCAATTAGGAGATCATTTTATTGTTTAGTTTTTCGAATGTTTGTCCAAACTTATTATTAAGACTGTTGAATTTCTAGTTAGGTTTCTTTTATTGTTATATGCATTATATGACTAGTTGACTATTGAATTTTTAAAATGGTGTTTATTAATGTATATGCACTACTAGTTTAATCTTTAATATGGCTTCTTAAATAGAAAAAACGTATGATTTATATTATTTGATTTTAAACAGGGAGTATGTACCAAAAAATAGTGAATTTATAAAAAAAATAATTTAAAAAAAATAAAATATTTACTGACGGATTTTTCCATCAGTAATATCTGTGGAAAATTTTCTTCCGAATTTCCGACGGAAATTTCTGTAGATAACTTCCCACGGAAGAATCTGTCGGTAAATTCTCACGTATGACCCATGGATTGTTTCCTACGGATTTTTTCGTAGATAATTTTCCACAGATATATCCGTCGGAAAGTTCCGTAGGTATTTTTCCACGGAATAATCAGTCAAAAAATTCCGTAGGTAACTTTCTACAGATTTATCCGTAGGTAAATTCTGTAGAAAATACCGACAGATATATCAGTGGGTAATTACCGACGGATATTTCAGTAGGTAATTTCCTATGGAAAAATCCGTCGGTATTTTATACAGAATTTACCTACGGAATAATCCGTAGGAAATTATCTATGAAATTAAAAATCCGTCGGTAATGGTTAGCTACGACGGTTTTTCCGACGGACTTTTGTTCATCGGAAATCCATTGGAAAAACTGCATTACCGACGGAATTTCTTAGTTACCGATTGATATCGTCCGTCGGTAAAATTGAAATTTCTTGTAGTGCTTCTAAAGGGGGAATACTTCCTATAGTTTCTCCTTTAACTGTTTTCCATATTTTTTCTGCAGATTTTATCATATTTATTTGTAAATTAGGTAAACAGTTTATTTCAAACCATTCAAAATAAGGACTATTTTCTTGTATTTCTTCTAAATGATTATAGTAATTTTCTCTGTATTTTCTTAATTCTTCTTGACTAAAAGTTTCAAAAAACCATTTTCTTTTTTCTTTGTTTTCTTCTCTTAAAAATTCTTTTCTAAGTTATCTATTTCAAAACTTATAATGACATTTAATTGATTCATTTCAGATTGAGTAGGCGAATTTTGGTTTTGAGCCGATTCATACTGTAGCGAAGGGGCTACAGATGCTTCAGCTTCGTGTTCAGGTGTAGGTATTACTGGGTCACTTCTAATTCCTTTTAAATATAACCCTTTTGGAATGGTGTAATTAGAACGATCTATTGATCTTCTGGTAGGAATGGGTTATGATGTTTGGGGAATTCTTAAAGAATTACTTCTTCTAAGGGAAGTAAAAGCTACTTCTACAGTTCCTGATTTGTATTCTATTATGTCATTCAACACAACAAGTAAAGGTTTTTCTGGAGGAAGGATATCTTCTAATTTCCATTTTAGACAACTAGTTATTCTTCATGTTTCAGAGTTTTAGGTACAGTGGCATTTACCTTTTCTGGATTTACTAAAAGTAAGGTTGTTTCATCTGTAGGAGACATCAGACGAGCTCCTGGGGCTAATTGAGTTTTCATTACTTTATAATATAACCTATAAATTATTGTAATTGGTATTGAATTCGGATTCCAGTCATCGTCTAACATTTTAACATCCAACATAATGTCATGAGGAGTGTTATGAAAACTGAATAAGGCTATGGAATAATTCGGATATTATTTATGTAAATGGGTCCATTATGTAAATTTGTTTCAAATAATGCAAGAATTTGGTTTTGTAATTTTATTGGCCTATTATCTCTCAGTGATGCAAATAGGGGCATATCCATTGCCTAAACAGAGGTTTAATAGCAATTTGGATTGATCCTATATGCAAGTATTTATATTTCTTAATATGTTCAGCAATTAATTGTCTAGAAATTAAGGGAATAGTTTCATGACAATTTTTTAGATTTATTTCTTTTTCTACAGTTTTAATTACATATTCTCCTGTGAACATGTCTTTAAAACTAGTTTTATACATGGTTAATATTTCTAATTTGGTTAATGACCATTTGTTTAATTGAGATTCTATTTCAGGAATTCTAAGTTCATGATGGATAATTGTGTTGTTTATCTCTTCTTGTTCTAATTCTGAATCTTCTATCTTTTATTTTCCTTTCATAGACATTAATTTTATTAATTTTGACATTTTCTAGTAGTTTCTACCCCCAGAACCGGAACCACCAGGCTAAACCAACGGATTCACTACCTCTCTCTAGGACTTACTACCGGGACCACCCTTACCGGCTAACCAACGCTTCAGATGGTAGATAAACTAGGGAAAATGCCTAATTAATAAACTTAATGACTTTGAATGGATTCGAAATGACAGAGAGATACACAATTAAACAAGACGGATAATAACTCTAAACCTACTACCAGCGCCCGAAGGCTCTGATACCAGAGAGGAGAACCTAGGATGGTAATTAATTATAAACCTTTGAATAATGCATTAAAAATGGATTAGATACCCCCTACCTAATAAGAAAGATTTAATTGGAAGATTATGTGACGCCATAATCTTTTCAAAATTTGACATGAAATCTGGGTATTACTAAATCAAATTAGAAGAAAAAGATAAGTGTAAAACAACATTTGTTGTACCATTTGGGCATTATGAATGGAATGTAATGCCAATGGGACTAAAAAACGCTCCATCCGAATTTCAAAATATCATGAATTTCATCTTAACTCCTTATAGTCAATTTGAATTAGTCTATTTAGATGATGTGTTAATTTTTCAAGCTCCCTAGATCAACACTTAAAACATTTAAAAATCTTTAAAAATATCATTAAACAAAATGGAATTGTATTATCTCAAAAGAAAATGAAATTAGCCCAAACTAAAATAAGATTCTTAGGACATGAAATATATCAAGGAAAACTCACCCCCATAACTAGAAGTATAGAATTTGCCTCTAAATTCCCTGATGAAATAAAAGAGAAAAATCAATTACAAAGATTTTTAGGATGTCTGAATCGTGTATCCGATTTCATTTCCAATATTAGAATTATTTGTAAACCCTTATTCAATAGGCTTCAAAAAATTCCAAAGCCTTGGTCATCAGAATTAACCCAAACAGTAATTAAAGTAAAGTCCTTAGTTAAAAGTCTTCCATGTCTAGGTATTCCTCATCTAGATGCCTTCATGATAGTGGAAACTGATGCCTCTGAAGTTGGATTTGGAGGTATTCTCAAACAGAAATTCTCATAAAATAGTAAAGAACAAATTGTCCGTTATCATTCCGGTGCTTGGATGGAAGCCCAATTAAAATATAGTACCATTAAAAAGGAAATATTATCTATTGTTTTATGTATCACTAAATTTCAAAGTGATTTAGTAAATAAAAAGTTTTTTTATTAAGAATTGATTGTAAATCTGCAAAAAGATGTTTTAGAAAATGATGTGAAAAATATTGTTTCTAAACAAATCTTTGCCAGATGGCAGAGTCTTTTATCCTGTTTTGAATTTGAAATTGAATTTATTAAAGGAAAAAAACAATTCCATTTCTGACTTTTTAACATGTGAATTCTTACAGGGAAATCCTTCTAAAAGACGAGGCCCACTGCTCCATCTAATTCCAGAGGGTTATCCCTTGATGACTTTGCCCCATCTTACTCACAGCAGACCGCAAAGTCTCCCTAGAATTCTATAATTTTACCCTCCTCCTTAAATACTCCAGTTACTTCAAATAGATTTACCCCTTTGATTCCTCAGAAATCTCCAAAACCTCCTCAAGAAATACCCAATGAACCCTTGGATCATTATATCAAAGAACCCTGCAAAAGAATTATCTCATTAGAACCAGAATTTGAAAATTTGAATCCCTATGAAATAATTGAAAAGTTTTCACCCAAAGGCTGGGGTTGGATCCCCAAAGACCAGAATTTAAAGAAAAATATGAAATTCTATCAGTTCATCTTGATAGATACCCAGTCTGCTAAAATAATCCCTGAAAAAGACCCAAATAATCCTTCCTTAATTAGCTATTCCAGAATAAAGATCTTGAAAATAATTTCATTTTCAGAATGGTCTTAACATCCATTAATTGAAAAGAAATTCTCAAGACCTTTTGATCCTTCCTCCTTTAATTACTTTGATTATCAGGAAGTCTGGTATAAAGTTCTATTAGAACCAAACCCTAGGCATTCTTGGTATCTCAGTTTTAAGAATTCTCTGCCTTTAGAATTACCCACTTGGTTTCAAGACTGGTTCCAGTTCGTTGGACCAGTAAAAGCAATATTTCCTAAAGAAGTTGTTAAATATTACAATAATTTCAAAGAATTAACTCCGGCAATACCCAGCCATATGAAATTACTGAATTTTTGTGCTACCATGGGAATAAGCTGGTTGCTTCACAATATATATGAATTTCATTAGCATTTACCAGAACCTTATCCAAAGGTACTTTGCCTTAGAGTTAAAGTATTCTGGTGGAAAAAATATAATATTGAATTTTTGCTTGAAAAGTTTCGCTCTTGGAAATCTGGAAAACGTTTAATACCATCCACTCCTGAAAAGAAGGATTTGACCAGCAAAAAAGCCCCTTTTGAATTTCAAATATCAGCCAATTCTAAAGAAGAAATAAAGAAGAGCCTGAGGGTAGCATTATCTTCTTTTGATTCAGACGAAGAAAGAGAAGATCCCGAAGATACAGGAAGTAGCAATCCCTATCCTCAGAATGAAGATGATTGCTTTGGAATACAGCTGGCTCCAAGTCTAGATGAATTATGACGGTCGACAGACAGAATCATCAGAAAAGGTTCGTCCTCGACCACTGAAAGAATAATAATTAAAGTTTTGGACTATTAGCAGACAAGATTTGTCAAAAGTAGTGGCTGAACTACTTTTTAAAAATTCAGTTTTTAGTCTCTAAACTTTAGTTTGACCGGTCAAGGTCTCTAAACTTTTTAAAAATACGATTTTTAGTCCCTAAACTTTTTAAAAATTCGGTTTTTAGTCCCTGAAATCTCATTAATTCAGGGACTAAAAATTGAATTTTTAAAAAGTTTAGGGAATAAAAACCGAATTTTTAAAAAGTTTAGGGACTTTGACCGGTCAAAATTTTGTTCAGGGACTAAAAATCAAATTTTTAAAAAGTTTAGGGACCTTGACCAGTCAAACTAAAGTTTAGGGACTAAAAACCGAATTTTGAAAAAATTTAGGGACTAAAAACTTAATTAACCCTTAACTTAATTCATCCATTCTAGGGACATTATAGTAATTAAACATCTATCTTTTTTAAAAAAAAGTAAAAAAATGTAAGTTTCTCTCTCCTCTCTCACTTGTCAGCACATCACGAACTGTACTGGGGTTTTTTGAATTCTGATTCTTGTTTCTGGAAAAAGTTCCTGCCATCTCTCTCAAGGCAGCTTCTACCGTGAACAATTAAGTAAGTGGTTCACGGGTGAACCATTCATTTTTTTTATTTTTTTATTAGTTAAAAGTCAATTTTACCCTTAACTTTACCTTCACAGTAACCTATCCCTCATCTGTTCCTTTGCCGTCGCTGCTTACCAATGGCCAACCTTCCTCATCCTTTCAAACTCCTGCATTGTCCTGAGCAAGCTCAACTTGAATGTTACTATAGCTTCCGCGATTGATGGTGTGAAAAGAACCATGGGGTCTACTCCAGAGGCCAACAGAAATGTAGCGGACGAAGAAAACAGGAGCAGCGTGGGTGGCTCAATCGATTTCGGCACGGCGGAGGCCGTTGAATATGTCCGTTCCCTCACCGATGTTGGCGCCATGACGCCTCTCCTTCATGAATGCATTGCTCACCAGAGAGCGGTGGACGTGGAACTTGACGAGCTTTTGTCGCAGCGCACCAACCTCGACCGCCACCTCCTCCAGCTCCAGCGCTCTCCGACGTCCTCGACATCGTCAACTCCGATGCCGACTACATGCTCTCCAACGTCTCCTCCACCTTCGACCTCACCGACCAGGTTAGTCGCAAGGTTTGCGAGCTCGACCTCGCCCAGTCATGAGTTGCGTTGGTGCTTGCGCGTACATGCGCTTACGGTGGTGCCTTTGTTCCCTTATGGTGCTTACGCGTATATACTTCATGGATCTGAGTTTTTTTTTTCTTCCAAATTTGAGTTTTTTTTTCTTTAGATATGAAATTGGTGAGAAATTGTGCGTCGATTCTGGATTTGTAACTTGAATGGCAGTGGTTGGTGGAGTTGAAGCCGGTTTCACCTTATCCTTCTTCTTCTATGGTGGATCATTCTTGTTTGAGTTCGTCGGCATCGCAGTGCTTTGCCGGTGTGGTGAGAACGTGTGCGTCGCCGGTGCTGCGAGAATGTGTGTGCCGCCAGTGCTGATGGTGGCATGAACCACTGTGAGAGGTTGCATGACGAGAAAAGGCTTGCTGTTGCGGGAGAAAAACTTGTGTAATGTCCCCAATTTTCTGGTGGAAGATTTCCTGATGGTGGGGTGGGAGGAAGAAGATGGGGATAAATTTGTCATTTTGCTTTGGTTTTTTAATTGTTAAAAAATTATTTAATTTTAATCTCAGCCATTGAAATATTTTAATAATAAATCTAATGATTAATATTGATGATGCACCCATGAATCATTTGCTCAATTTGTTCACCGTAGAAGCCGCCCTCTCTCAATTATCTTCATTGGCATTTAAGTGAATAAAGGTCCCAAATTGAATTCCATTTTTTAAACAAAAAAGTCACAGAGAAGATAACCATTTCAACTATGAACTTTAATTAATTATCCCCCAAGATCTGAAGTTTTTCTACCAATTCATGAACTTCCAAATTCTCACAATTTTGAAATAACAGATCTTCTAAATCGAGTCTGTTAACGTTATAAACTGATGACGATCATCAAAATTAAAACTCTCGGCTTCATGAACTTCTGGCGAAAAAAGAATAATTAAAACTATCAAACATGTTCTAATACGGTGGCATCAATCACGGTGGTAGTGGGTGGGAGAAGATGAAGGGCCGTTGACATGGTTGATGGTGGTGGGTGGGAGAAGATTACATGGTAGAAGAAAATGCAATATCGATATTTGAGAAGAAAAAGATGCATCGACAAGTGAGAGAAGAAAGAGAAACTATGTTTTTTCTTTTTAAAAAAAATCGAAGTTTAATTACTATAATGTTCCTAAAATGATAGTATTAAATTAAAGGAAGCAGTGGGTATTTTGTCATAAATTTTGTGTGTAGGTTGCTAATGCACCAATACTAAAAAAAGGACGTGAGTGCATTGGCATTCCCCATATATATATATATATATATATATAATTTTGATTTTCTTATTTTATTCAATCCATAATTTTGGTCTTTTCATTTTAAAATAGAGATATTTAGTTCTCCTAATTTAGAAAATCTATAATTTTAGTTTAATTCTCAATTTTGTTTATGTTTTATTTCTTTTATTTTGGTCCAATTAAACTCTAGACTTAATATATTCTTTTAAGTATCATCATGAAATGATTTAATAATTAAAATATAAGAAATAAAAGAAATAAATATAAGCAAAATTGAGAATCAGACCAAAATTATGAATTTTCTAAAATAAAGAGACTAAATATATTTATTTTAAAATAGAAGACCAAAATTACAAATTTGACAAAAAAAAACTAAAAATATATTTAAATCTAATTTTTATTATAAAATCAAGTTTTTTAAGCATTCCTTATCTAATTATTGTCCTTTCCACAGTAAATAATAATATAATATAATATAATATAATATAATATAATAATTTTACCTCAGGTTTTACCATTGTGTGGCACTGACAAACATTTGTACCTCACGCTTCACGTAAATACAACCCCATGCGAATGAATAAACAGTTGAATTCGGTGCAGAGGCGGGGGATCCCCTAAGTCCTTATGGCTCCTTCAAATTTATAAAAAAATTATTGAAAAATGATACATAAAACTATTATGTAAATTGACACTTAGGAAAAAAGAAAGAAGAAAAAAATATAGGTATGATAAATAACACGATGTATTAAAATGATAGAAATAAAGGGAAATTATAGGTTTTAATTAATTGAGTATTTGTGATATTAAGATGTCTACATATAATTATTCAAAATTATTTTATCCATTTAATTTATTTCTTTTCTTATATATTATCTCTATTCGTATTTATAATAAAAAATAATTAGTTTATCATAACCAATAAAAATAATTAAGTTAGTTAATTTTAATTAATAATATCATAAAATTAAATAGTTTAAATAGTGGTTATATTTAATAACATTATTTGTAATTCAATAAATAATTTATTCACTAATGAGTGCGTAGCCTATCTGGATACAAAGCTAAAAAAGTTTTTGAGAGCTTCTCCACTAGAAAAGCGCTATTTTAAATAAAAATAAACACTTTTCTGTTTTTTTGTGTTTGTTTAAATTATTTTTTCTTAAAAAAGTAGCTTTTTGTTTTTTTTTATTAAGAAGCAAATCCTATTTGCTTCTTAAAAAAAGTACTATTTTTAAAATTATTTTTAAAGTTAAAACAAATTGATTCAATATTATTTTTATACTCGATATAGTTATATTTATTTTTATTTATAAAAAATATTATATATATAATATTAAAGTTTTTTTTTATATTTTATGCATGCAAAAATTTAAACGTTATTTATTAAATTATATTTTTTTCTTGGTCTCCCTCAAGCCGAATTTCTGGCTCTGTCTCTTATTCAGTTCACATTATTAGTGGTCCATTTTGCCAGAATATTCTGAGGCTTGAGCGTGCAGGAGGGGACCAAAATAGTTAAATAAAATAGCAATGATACTTACATCTATTTTTTTAAAACACTTAACTAGCCTTTATTATTTTTCTTTATTTCTCTTTTCTTATCATATTATATTGCTTATAATACTTATAATTTTTTTTTTCTAATTTTAAGTGTGTGCAATTATTATTTTCCTAAATAAATTTACTTCAAATTATTTACAGTGCCATTACATAAAAACTTTTTATATTTATTGAAAAGAAAAAGAAAATTGAGAATGAGCATTGACTATATATATTGAGTGCCACTACGGGACTACCTACTAGCACATAAACACCCCCAGTTTAGACATCTCCAAGTTATCTGCAACACAATTGTGAAATTTTGTAGAGTATTTGAATGATGAATTCCCTTGTCGTTCAAAACGTTTCAGAATGTTTTAGAGTGTGTTTGGATTGTCATTTGAGAAGCACCAAACATCCCTTCCTACTTTGCAAAGCACAAAACAAAGAAACAACAACGTTGTTAGATGGGAAAAAGCGAGAGGTAGTTTCACCTGAAATATTGATTCCCCAGCACGTGCTTATCAAGCCGTTGGGCACAGCTAAAGAGTCGAACCAAATATGCAATTTAACACCTCTGAAGCATGGGTACTCCTAAAATTATGCCGTACACGTACCGCATTCTTGAATTCATGTTACTACTCTTTCTCTTGACAAACCAGTTATAGAGGCAATTATTTTTAGTGATAATGAACAATAAAATAATGATATAGAAACTGTTAAAATGTGGTTTCATAATATCATTAAAGTGTGATATTGTATGAATTATAGTTTTAATTATGAGATATTTTTTTGTTATATTGAAGAATTTAATCTCCTTTTATGAATTATGCTTATTTGTGTTTTTTTACCACTTATAAAATTTAATTATGTTAATATTAAATTATATTTTTATATAAATACATATTTTTTTAAAATATACATTAACGTACCCGTATCCTAGATTTTTGAAAAATCTCGTATCCCGTATCCGTACTCGTACCCGGTACCGGTACTGTACCCGTATTCATGCAACATAGTTTAACACCTTGGGACATTGCTATGCTGTCTATGCACTACATCCAAACAGGCCTACTTTTCAAGAAGCCGGATGCCCTAGTTAATCATAAAAAATTCATGGAAAATCTGTTGGACAACCTCAAACACTCCCTTTCCCTTACTCTTTTCCATTTTTACCATTTGGCTGGTCACCTTGTCACCCAAAAAACCAAAGACCCTTCCACTTATACTATTTTCGTTGATTGCAACAACACTAGTGGAGCTAGATTCGCCCATGCAACCTTGGATATGACCATATCCGACATCCTTTCTCCCCTTGACGTTCCATCCTCCATTGTTCAGTCATTCTTTGATCTCAACAAAGCAGTCAACCATGATGGTCACACCATGCCACTTTTGTCCATCAAAGTCACTGAACTAGTGGATGGTGTTTTCATAGGTTGTTCCATGAACCACGCCTTAGGCGATGGCACTTCCTTTTGGCATTTCTTCAACACATGGTCTGAGATCTTTCAAGCTCAAGCTCAAGCTCGAGGGCAAGAATATGAAGTCCCCATTTCATGCCATCCCATTCATAATCGC
This sequence comes from Pueraria montana var. lobata, assembly GCA_026413185.1. Taxonomy (NCBI): domain Eukaryota; kingdom Viridiplantae; phylum Streptophyta; class Magnoliopsida; order Fabales; family Fabaceae; genus Pueraria; species Pueraria montana. The sequence continues at coordinate 6,948,326 of CM048652.1, forward strand.
TGGTTTCCGGAAGGTTGCGGTCCATTCATCAATCTTCCCTTCAAACACGAGGACGAGTTTATTAGCAGATTTGAAGCACCCAAGCTGAGAGAGAGAATCTTCCACTTTTCATCAGAGTCTATTGCAAAGCTGAAAGCAAGGGCCAACTCGGAGTCCAACACCACCAAAATCTCTTCGTTCCAATCCCCTATCAGCGCATGTTTGGAGATGCATAACACGCACACGGCACATGCCACAAGATGAGAGAACAAGTTGCAAATTGGCCATAAATAATCGACCGAGAATGGAACCACCTCTGCCAAATGAGTACTTTGGAAACGCAATTAATGTGACGAGTACTGCTGGAACCATTGAGAATAATCTAGGATGGGCTGCATGGAGGTGCATCAGGTTGTTGCAAACCAAAACGACAGAGCGGTGCTACAGAAGCTCAAAGAGTGGTTACAATGTCCTGTGGTGTACCAACTTGGTGTGCACCTTGATCCGTGTAGTGTGACCATGTCATGTTCCCCGAGGTTCAACGTGTATGGGAATGAATTTGGGATGGGGATCGAAAGCGGTGGCAGTTACAAAGTTGATGGGAACGTGAGATCATACCCAGGAGGGGGAAGCGTAGATTTGGAAGTGTCCCTTTCGCCTGATGCAATGAGTGCGCTGGAATCAGATGAGGAGTTCATGCAAGCTGTTTCTGTTGCTAATTAGAAGAAATTATTAGGTACCAATTACAACTGAATCACTAGGGTTAGTCTAGTAGGAGGGCCCAGGGTAGTTGGAATAGTATATGTAAAACCAAAAAAAAAAAAAATCTCCATATTACAACTTGATAATTTCTCCTTCACTGGCAACTTTGTTAATAAATATGCCTATACTTCACTATGTTGAATAGGCGGTCAATAAAATAAGATAACATGTATTCCATTAGATACTGAAAGCTTTTGTTTTTCTTTAGAAGTCCTGCATGCGATTCAGTTATCCGCAAAGCTTCTGCCACCGTTTCTCTCTCAAAATTCCACTCTGCACCGGAATCGGAACTATATGAATGCATTTTCTTCCTAGTCAAAATATAAAGGCAGCAATTAGTTAACATGCCATTCATTGTGCGAGTTTGGATTTCAGTGGGAAATTCCAAAACTGTTGTTTTCTTAATTTTACATATAGGTCCGGTAGGTTTTCATACAAAACCCTGCAAAGCCTATGCACAATGTGTCTTAAAAAAAGTTAGAATGATAAATGTGATTCTATACCAATATTTTAATTTTCTACTCTAACAAATTGATAATATGTTATAGGGTTAGAATAAATGTCTGCTTATATATATTTTGTTTGATTTTCTACTTGAACAATCGATAAGTGCAGTGTGATCATTATGTAATCTTACTTTTTGTCACTTAGTGAAAATTATGTAATTGACACATCATATTGTTGATTTATTAGTAAGGTAGGAATTATATTTTAGTACTGTCACATCATATTAAACAATCGCTAACAACAATTTGTTGATTCATTAATACTGTCACATCATATTGTAGCATATTTTTTTTTGGGTATAATTAATATTGTAGCATATTGATAATGTTTTAGATGCTTCATAATAATCTAATAATTTCTTGTAGCATATTGAATATATTTTAATTACTAATTTTATGAAATATCTTTAAATACGTATAAATAGGACCAAAAAAATATAAACATAATAAAAATTGCATAAGAAGTGTGTCCCGTGAGTAACCAAAAAACTTAAAAATCTTTTAAAATCAATCAGAAAATTACTGGTGAGACTTAGTTTTCATGCAAATTTCATCATGTTTATGTCTCTTTTTTTGTCCGAATATTAGTTGGGTTCCATAATTTTCATGTAGGTGAATATAATGAGATAAGTTTCACGTCTTAAATCAATAGAAAAAAAAGGATTTAATATCATGCCCCAACATCGAAAACAATCAATTTTTCGAAAATGATGAACGTGTTGTAAAAGACAAGGAACCATTTTACAATTTTTAATAAATAAATGACCAAATTATAATCTAAAATAAACTTAAGGAACCACATGAATAATTTAGTCAATGATTAAATACAAGAGACTTTACAATCCATACTCTGCGCATGCTTTGGTAAATTTTTATAATGTGTTAAAAAATTTACACTTTTAAAAATTAGTTTCTAGAATATATTTAATACATTTTAGAAATTAAATTTTGAAATATTTACCGATTATCAAATAAATTTTGGAACTTAGTTTCAAAAAGGATATTTTAAAAAAAAATACAAAGAAAGAATACTAAGAATAAAAAGGGAGTGTCTAGGTAAAAAAGAGGGAAAAAAAAAAGCAATTGTCTTTACTTTTTTTAGTTTAATGGTTATGTACTAACAGTGTAAAATAGTTTTACACTGTCATTCAATCATAAATTAGGATTGATATGATTTTTTTTTATTATTGAAGGATTGGTATGATTTTTAAGATAATTATTATAAAACTTAATAAACTTAATAACATATATAATGGTATGTGATTGGATAATAGTGTAAAATCATTTTATATTGTCAACACACAGTCTTTTTTCTCTTGTTTTTTTTTTTTATGTAAATTGATTTGGACATGGACATTGTTTGAAGTGGACTCAAGCAGCCCAATTTATTCCAACTGGATTTTCTTTTATGGGAACATAGGCCAAATTCAATTCTCCATGACAATTGCTAAATATACCATTTTATTCCTAAATGTGTCCCTTTTCATTTCTCTTTTAATAACTTCACTTAAATATCTTTCCTTTTCTTCCTCTTTTCACATGTTAAAATACCCCTCGTTTTCCTCTTATTTTCACTTTTCTTCACTGTCACCTCTTGTTTCCTTTCTTATTCTTCGACGACACTCTTAGATTATTTTTTCTCTTTCTTTGATCATTTAACTCTTCCTTTTTTTACAGACTTTCTTCATGACGCTCTTTGTTTCGGGCAAATTCTAGGGTGAATTAGCAAACAAATGATTCACCAGTGGAGGGCGAATTCTAGCATGGGGAAGTGTTGCAAATGGTCCATGGGTGGGAAACTGCTAAAAAGTAACTGTAGCTTAAGTATGTCATGTGATTCATCGGTGGACAAGTTATTTAAACCGTTGGATATTATTTTAAAATAAACGAACAGCCAGGATATAAACAACTGTCTTTTGTTTTTTTTAAGAAACCGCCTACCTTATATCCATTTAGTTATATATTTAACGAAAATTATATATTATATTGAATGGACGATTTTAACCCTATGGGTATAAGAGGAAATGGCTGTACGTAGGCCATGTATTTGTCCCCTTAGCCGGAGACAAGTTGCCGCCGGCGAGAGTGCAAAAAACGTTGAAGCCCTTTTGGTCCGACAAGCCGCCGTGGTTGGTGGTGAAAGTATGCTATGAGCTGCCACAGTGTCATATGAGGATCCAAAGCAGTTTGTGTCCCCCGCCCCTTTGTGTTGGTTTCGTTGAGATTGATGGCACCGACTGAACCCATGGACAACCCTAGTGGGCAAAGTTTGTCTCTTCAATTTGTTCACTCTAAACAAAACTAAGCATTTATTGAGGCTAATGCAATGCAACTCATCTGCAAATGCTTTTCAAGTAAGCTAGCCATTGCTATCAGCTTCCTTTGTTCATTGATAATGAGAATTCCAACAAAATCCAATTAGAATATCAATGGAAGTTAATAGGAACTTAAATATAAAAGTAGTGTATGTAGTGAGTGTGCTTATCAATATGAAAATGGATTTCCACTTGGTAAACTTAATCAAAGTTTTTCTTCAGAAAATCTTTTAATTCAATAATAAGTTTGATCGATGTCATTGTGCAAAAATTGCAATGCTTGTTGGGGTTTACTTTTTTGCTATATGCTTGTATTATTAGACTAGAGTCTATGGTCGTTGCTTCCTTGCATTTTTTTTTATTTATGAAAAAAAATCTTTTAAGAACTTGATTGGCATCTAACTTCATCAGTTGCTTCACATTCTTTTCTTGTGTTCATTTTTATTTGTTCATTCTGAAAAAGTTCTATAAGGGACTTAGTTATCTTTACAATAAAAAGAGTAAAAAGAAAGAAAAGAATAAGCATAAAAACCAATGTGGATCTCATATTTGTTAAGGTCTATGAGCTCATATTCATGAAATGATGTCCCATTACCTTCCCCATCCCAGATGGATATATCTTGAATCTCTTCTCCGTCCCCAGATGGATGTATCTCAAATCTCTTTCCTATCCCAAATGGGGGTATCTATCATATATCTCATCCCTATCCCAGATGGAGGTATTTGTATCTCATCCTCATCTCAGATGGAGGTATTTATCATTCTACTCACATAATAAAATATATATCGTCATCCCTTTCAAGAAGGTGATAACCAACTCATATATAATACAAAACACATCATTCCAACACAATAATGATTTTTGAGGTTTAACTCAATAATATTTAATATATAGTAACTAAATAGTAATATTTTAATTTAATTATTTCAATTAAAGTTAATATATCATAATACAAACATTCCAAACAATATAATATACTAAGATAAAATTCCAACCAAATAAAATAATTTCATAATCAATTCAAATAATATATCACGATACAACATTTCAAATATTATATTGGTTTAAATGTAATTTTGGTCCTCCTGTTTTGCACAATCCGTAGTTTTGGTCCTCCTATTTAAAAATAGAGACTTTTTTTTTATCAAAAAAATAGAGACATTTAGTCCTCCAATTTTGTAAAATTCGTAATTTTAGTCCTTCCATCAAATTGAAAGCGTTGACCGTAACGTTGACCTTGACGTAGCCTAAATATAGTGATGTAACATGAGATTATTTATTTATTTTTTAATTATTTTAAATATTGAGTAGATTAATTGATGAAAAATATATTTTTTAAAAAGGTTAAATCATTTATTTTAATGGTTATGGGTAGTCATGAGCCTTAATATGAAAATCACAAGTATTAATCACTTATTTAAAATTAGTTTCATGTCATTAAAACACATGTCACGTTATAATCAACGTTAATCTATCAACGATCAATGCTTCTAATTTGATATAAGGACAAAAATCATGGATTTTACAAAACTAGGAGACTAAATATCTCTATTTTAAAATATGGGGATTAAAATTGCGAATTATGCAAAATATGAGGACTAAATGTCTCTATTTTAAAATATGAGGACTAAAATTGTGGAATGTACAAAATAAGAGAAACAAAATTGTATTTAAACATATTATATTATATCATCATAATTTAATCATTTTAATTCAAATAAATTATTATACTAATAATTTTTATACAAAATCTCGTAACAATTTAATCTTTCAAATAATAATATTTATATTAAAATTTTAGAATGTTACGTAACTCTAAACATGCAAATTTATTTATATGCATATATACATGTTTATATATATAACATTGATATATTTTTTTAAAAGTTTTAAACAAATGATTAATAATATTGATAATTATGTTAACATAATTATTAATTAAATAGTTGCGTGTAAGCATGCCTGAGAGCTATGTTTTGTTTTTTAATGCTGTAATTTCTCTTTGATATGACTAGCGGGCAGAGTCATGTGGGGGCAACAACGTCATTTTCATTATTTTATTAAGGGCAAAGTTGACATTTCATGTTTGTAAAATAAATAAATAATAAACAAAAAATATTATTTTAATATACAATAGTTACTTTTTAGAATTTATCTTACTTCCTCACGTGGATCATTTGCGAACTTCTTCACCGTAGAAGACGCCCAGTAACATACTCATTCAACAATCGTGCATTTTGCAATACACATCTCGCATACCATGCAAATCACAAATCTGAATCCATTCTATGCCTCAAATTTAGGAATTTAAAATCAACAAAATTCTCACAGAAAGTAACTCATTCATTTCAAATATCAAATCCTCCAAACTAAATTATACAATGCAGAACAACTAAAATTGACAAAAAAAATAATAATAATGAGGTTCTGTAACTTCTGTTGACTAGATGCGGAAGCTTCCGCTGCGACGGAGGGGAGAACTTCGCATATCTAGTTTTGTTAAAATGGGATTTCTTTGACTGTGACGTTGAATCTGACTTTTCCGCTGCGGAGGTCGGTGATGTTAACGAAGCCAGCAGATTTGGGGGCGGTGCTGGTAGCCTGGTTGTGGCGACGAGCACAGAGGAGGACATGGAGGGAGAGGATGTTTTTGACGGTGTAGATCTGAAAAAAATGAAAGAGCAAAAACATTCCCTAAACCACACAGTACACACTACCGCACTCCCATCTTTTTCTTCCGCATCCAATCCGAGTCAGGAGTGGGCCATCTTCGGATAAGAAAAAGAAGCCGTTGCGGTCGGAGAGAAGAAGAAGCCTGGTGTTGGAACCTGGTTGTGGAGTGGAGTAAATCTGGAAGGAAAAAAAAACTAGAGAGAGATGATTGCACTGTTGCAGATTAAAAAAAATAAAACTTTATTAATTACTATTTTTAAAATAAAAAATATTTATTTTTATTTTTACTCCCTCACCATTGAGGGAGGAAGCTTCGGACTTCACCCTAGCAGCCACCGTGTTGAGGAAACAATTTTGCACGATCCTGGTATGCAGGTTTTCATGAAGTTGTCATTGAGAGCGAGACAGTATTTTGGGCAATAAATTAAGTTTAGTAATTTTGAGGTACGTTTAGCAACTATTTTTTCTTTTCTTTGGACAATTTTAGTTTTTGTTTTGGGTTTTAAATTGGCCTAATCTAAATTTAAAAGAGAAGAGTAACAAAATAAAAATAAAAATGTAAAAAATAAAAGGAGAACAAAATTTAGTATTCATAGTCACCAACTTGTATAAATCATTTTTTTTATCAGTACTTGTATAAATCATTTGTTAAACTCATTTCAAATAATTTACTTTATCTACAATAATGTTGATGACTTTTTAATTACTTATCGTTTCATATAAGTATTTATGACTAATAATGTTTCGAATGACCAATCAATGACTTTAAGTTCAATATTTTTATTAATTGAGTATGTTCGACGTATGTATGTTTCAACTTAAATTTCGAAAAAAAGAAAAAATCCATATTGTGTACAAAACGAGAGTTAATGGCCTTCCAACTGTGCAACAACCATCACGTCTTAAACGTAACAAGCCTTAATTATGCAGAACATTCATGAGACAAGATTTGCTTATCATTAAAAAAAAAAAATACTTGAGGCAAGATTTACTTCTTCCAGAGTCCTTGAGCCTGTTTTCCTTTCCTGCAGAATCGCGACATACTACAAACAAATCTTGCAGCTTTGAATGCAAATCGTTGCGCATTTAATTTTTGCAGTACAGTAATTAGCATGTGCTTTATGTGCATCATGGACTGCTACAGCTTTTAATTTGCGGCATTTAATTCGAGAAATTATTGGATGGTTCAACATCGTTACTTTTTCATAGTTTCGATTAATCTCTACATGGTACATATATCTAAGTTTTTGTTGTCCATGGCGCGTGTAAAATCACAATCAAAAAGTCTGAGACGTGTGTTAGACACACTGTCCTCAAGGATTTATCCGCGTAAAGCGCAAATCCCCCAAGATTTAACAGACTCTTCCCAATAATAGATTGGGGTAGCAGAACTAACAAGTTTTTAGTGAGATTAACCCAGGAAATCACAAGATGAAAAAGAAAAGAGAGCTCTATTAAATCATCTGAAGCATAGGCATTTATAAAGAAAAGATAGGGTTTCTAAAATCACCCAAGACCAAGTCAAAAATAAGGTGAAACCTAGTCTAATTGACTAAGTCAAGAAGACCAAGTCAAACAAAAGAAACTGTTTTTAATAAACAATAAATTAATTTAAAAAAGATTTTTTATATTTAATTAAATAGACATGTTAACCTTTTGAAATATCAACAAAATATACAACAATCCCCCACATATTTCAAAAGGTTAAATAAAAAGTTTTTAGAAAATATAAGAAATTCCTGGGTTCTCTTTCTCTTGGATGTAATGCATCGGACCTGGTGTAGCAAGCTATATGAACCAGACCTAGATTGATAAAACTTAACACACAGTGTAATTGGTGTAGCAAGCTATATGAACCAAAGACACTTGGTGTATGTTAGAGGTCTACCAATCACACTACACCCCCACAATCCTTGCTGTTATCGCTGTTTTGCGCTACTAGGCCATGCGCGCGCCCGGTATTCATGAGTGCTCTAGAGATATCGCCAAGATCTCATACAAGCGGCCCCACTTGACACTCATATAGGTGATTTCATCAAGTGTATGCTGCAAATCATACACCACCCATAAGGGATATGAAAATCATTAAAAACTTTATAAGTTGTTAAGCTTTCTCATAACTACGTAAAGCTTAACTATAAAGTTTAACCTCTCAATAATGCAGTGTCTAGCACTTTCTCACACCATGGGAAGGGACTAAAAAATTAAATTTGATTAAAATCAAATTTAGTGCTAGCAGAACTGACAAGTGACTTGTTCTTACCCATATGAACCTTCTTCATGGGATCTCCAATCACAAAGGTTGGGTTACCATCACTTGTTTGTTTTCAAATGGCTTAATAAAGTCCCATTCCCCTCAATGTTTCATATAACATTTTCCTCCCCAGGGGTTTTTGTCAAAGGATCGGCCAAATCCATTTTTCACTTCACATAATCAAAGATTTTATCTCTCAAGCAATTGCTTTATCACATTATTTCTCAATTTATATTCCAAAGGCATATTTGCTTATGTGATTTTTCAACCACTAAGCCACATAATCAACCATTTCCAGAGTAATGAACTCTAACTCAATTCTTATTTATTTGGTTGATCTCTAAGTAAGGCACCACAACCAAGTGTAGTGACACAACCTCTAGTGGATTTTGTCTCATTTGGATCAAAGATCCATTTCACATCATTGTATTTTCTAATACAATGGAAAATCCACTATGTTCAATACCATAACTTGTGGTACCTCTCAAGTGTCTCATATTATGCAAATAGTATAGAGAACTCACACTTGACACTACATCCAAGCAAAATTAATTACTCAGAATATTGCTAATAGTTCACACAGTTCCTGCTAACTTATGTCACAAATGACAATTGCTATTAAAAAGCTAAACTCAGAGAACTCATATCACAAATATTCCACAGAGGTATTGTCTCATAATAAACATAAGAATTTACTCTCCTGAGAGGCCGACAAAAGCATACTAATTATAAACACTTCTATCATTTTTTTTTTTATAAAAAGAAACAGAAGAGTCAAAGAAATATCACTTTTAAAACTCCATAAAACCCAAAATAATTGTTGGCATACCCCCACATTAATCAATCCTAAATCATTTCAATAGATTCTCAAAATAAATAAATAAATAAATCACAAAATCAAATTCACAAATAATCCAATAAATATGTACCTATCAGTGCTATACATTCCCTAAAAAAAAAAAAACAAAAGCACCTAAAAAAAAAAATTCAAACTACTAACTCAAGTAATAGTGACAAAACAATGTAGGGAGTTTGGAACCAATATCTCCAACACATAAAGCAAACATGCACAATACCTCATAAAATGATACATACTAAGATCATATTATAAAACCATATATTGGTCCAAAGGTGAGCCTCATCTTATTCACGGGAACTTGTGATCTCAACATTATAATAATTATTAATTCTCTATAAAGGCTTTTAACTCATCACATATAAAAAGCCTCTCAAGACAAATGAAGCCTCTGTTGCAAATTTTCAATAATATACACATTAAGTCAAAATAAATAAATAAATCGAAATTCAAAAGTGCAACTGTGCATGATAAATAGATGTAGGAATACTGTATAGCCTTGTTTGGTCTCTTCGTCAACAAAGGAATTTATATATACTGCCTTCTCCATTGATAGGCACTCAATGATTAACCATAATCTTGTAAACTAAATTACGATTCACCAAACAATAATTAATCACAACAAACCCAATCATCCATAAACATAGTTACTTATTGTCTTCGACCTTCTCTTTCATTCTCATATATTTAAAGAATTTCTTTTACTTCAATTTAAGAGAAAGTGAGACAACTCAAATGATCACAATTAACGTGGACAAATCTAATTAGCAAAGATAAGGTCAAATCCTAATCATCACCATTATATATATGTATATATATATATATTTATTTAATTATCTCTAATTGGGACATGTTTGTTCTCGGTAAACATTTTATGGTAGGGCTCAAAGGATTATTCATATGGATTAAAACACATATGTACCGCTATCATAATATTTTTTTATATTAAATTAATTAACTTTTAGAATGACAGTTGAACACGTACCAGGGGGATCATGTTCCCTTTGATTAGTGAGACCAATGGCCTTAAAGCCATTATTTACGTTGAAGCCATCACGGTAGCTAGCATTGTACACAGCCTTTCCTGCCTCACGATCACATTGATTGGCTCAAGGAGCTCAACAGAAGAAGAGAACCAAAACAGCATAATAAAAGAAATCTAACTGTCCATTCTTGTCCACTTGAGCATGTACAAAAAAGAAGGTGAATGATGAGCAAATACCAAGTAGGTATTGAATTTAAATAACAATCCATAAATAACCAGCATTATCAACCATGGGGTTCAACTTCGACCTACATGTTTTGGTCATTAAAATACCATAGCTCTGTAATCCTGGAAGTGTCATGTTCATTTCTTCAAACAAATAAATAGTCAGTTCTTGAAAAATACTCTAACAAAGAAAATCATTTTTTTTTTTTAAAAAAAAATTTGCCACCTAAATACAGCATTAACATAATGGAAAGGGACAAAAAGGTCACTAAAACATTATTTTATACATTTTGCCCAAGCCAATAACATAACCCTCATAATCTCAAGTTCAAGTCTAATCCAGACTTGCAATTTTGTAGATATCAAATATTATAATTGTATAATGTCCTTGGTATGTCCATAGAGAACGAACCAAACCTGAAAGTAAATCTAACATACACCGTACAGCTTACATTATAAAAGAGAACAGCGACAAAATGTAGAGAAATAAAAGGTTTAAGTTACATAGCAAATAATTTGTTAAAACATGAATCCCCAATTCATCGTAACTCAATACAAATTATATAATAAACAAAAAATGAACATACAAACGGGGTCACCTGCTGTAAGAGTAGGATGAATAAGGAGATCTGCTTCTGTCTCTTCTGCTCCTCCTGCTATACCTGTGTCCCACAGGAGATGGTGAATGCCTCCGCCTATAGGGAGGCGATCGGGATCGCGACAAGTCTCGAGGCATCTCCCAACACCTGATCCCCAATAGGATTAAGATATTTTCTTTCTCCCACTCAAAAGACGATTGGAAAAGAAAGGAAGGGGCAAAAATTTTGTTTCCCGTTCCATGGATCACTTGTATACCAATTCAATTCTTAAAGCGGCGTGAATTTAAGATAAAATAAAACAACTAAGAACAAGGATTCACCCGAAAAAATCAGGGGAGTATTCAAAATCAGTATTCAGGGAACGAGATATCGTGCTATGGAGTAGGATTTTGTGAGTTATCAAGACAGAAAATACGGAGGAATCGCGATATGATAATGAGAGTAAATTGAAACTCAGCAAAGTGCAAACCCTAACCCCTCACTTTGGAGGCAAATGCAGAGAAGACGACTAGCACGGACAACATGTTAAATCCTTGAGATTGTTGTCCATGGCGCGTGTAAAATCACAATCAAAAAGTCTGAGACGTGTGTTAGACACACTGTCCTCAAGGATTTATCCGCGTAAAGCGCAAATCCCCCAAGATTTAACAGACTCTTCCCAATAATAGATTGGGGTAGCAGAACTAACAAGTTTTTAGTGAGATTAACCCAGGAAATCACAAGATGAAAAAGAAAAGAGAGCTCTATTAAATCATCTGAAGCATAGGCATTTATAAAGAAAAGATAGGGTTTCTAAAATCACCCAAGACCAAGTCAAAAATAAGGTGAAACCTAGTCTAATTGACTAAGTCAAGAAGACCAAGTCAAACAAAAGAAACTGTTTTTAATAAACAATAAATTAATTTAAAAAAGATTTTTTATATTTAATTAAATAGACATGTTAACCTTTTGAAATATCAACAAAATATACAACAGTTTTTTCAATTTATGAGAAAAAATTAATAACACTTCGTGTAGAAATTAATGAACACCATGTGATCCAGGATTATTTAATAGTAGTATGTAAAAGACCATTTTCTCGACCTTTTAATCCATGTTGCTGTGAATGTGCGTGTGAGTAATTATTTCTTTTATCCCTCTTTTTATTCTTTTCACAAAGATACCTAGAGTTTGATTGTGAAGGCCGTGAGAGATAAAGACGCAGCTTTTAAGAATTTGCATGCGCTCTTCCAATGGAAACAGAAAAGGAGTGGAAGAAGAGAAAAGAATTACAAACACTGAGAAGAATGGAAGGTAAGAGAAAGCTCTTGAAGTAGAGGAAAATGGAACTGTTTCAGGCATTTATAGAGAAGAGATGATGATGTAGCACAACATGCATATAACGTAGATTAATCGAAAAAAATCGAAGGGTGCAACCTATAATGACTGTAGTGACTGCGTTTTGGTGGACTGCATCAAATTTTATTCCCCATTTTTTCAAATTTAATTTGTTGGGTTCCCATCACCACCATTTTCAACTTGTACCTGCTCCGTGACCACCATTTTCAAATTGACAGAAATAACAAATCAACCAAACAAATGAATCAAAGTGCCTATAAATTCAGAAAGTTTAATCTAGTAAGGAGGGGGTTCGTTGAAAGATTTTTGAGAATGAAAAACAGAAAATTGTGAGAAAATCAGGTAGTGAAACCCGAGAGCTTAGCTTGAAGATAAAAAACTGCTTCAAATCAGAAAAAGGAAAACTTCGGCAGCCATCACACGCAGGTATATCAATCTTGCATATTCCTTTTTTTTTTCATTTTTGCATTGAAAAGCAACATCCATAAACAAAAACAAAAGATTAAGCCTACTACCCTCACGCTCCAACTAGGCTTCTCCTCTCTCTCTCTCTTTTACTTTGCCCATCAATGCAGGAAATTGCCTTTAGTAATTATTATAATTTGTAGCTTCTTTTCATCTAATATTATTAATAGTAGTATTAACTTTTGTTATTATATGTATTTTAATTTTGGCAGCAGCTCCCTTCATAAAAATTTTTTGGCAGCAACTCCAACGTATATATACTCTCCTCCTGCAAAGTCATATTTTGAATCAATTTTCATGTTTTTATTATTTTATAGAGTTTAATAGATACTAATAGTATAAAAGTTTTTATTATATGTTTCATTTTTATATTAAGTCAAAGATGGTAAAAACCATAAAAATATTAATAAAATTATAGTGAAATAAAAATATTTAAAATCAAGTATTAAAAAGTTTAAAAAATAGAAAAATAAAAAAATGAAATTGTAAAACAGAAAGAAATTGATTATATGTGACATTTTCTTGAATATTGACTTAGAATTTTTACGCACAAGTTATAATAACTTGGCATATTCAAAAACTTTTTCTTAATTGTTTTAATCTTTATTAAAAATAATTAATTATGATAAATTATTTTGTCTAAAATTCTTTTAGAGATTTATTCATAATAATAACAAAAATCATTACACAATTTTAAATGAAAGTATTCCATAATTATTAAAATCAAGTATATATAATCTAACTAATACTAACAAAATTTCAATGAATTCACTTTAACAAAAAAAAGGGTTAATTAAGCATTTCATCTTCTTAATCCTACGATTTTGAAGTACAACATATGACAATTTGATGTCCTAAAACTTCCTTCCGAGATACAACCTGTCTACTCTTCCATAGACAAATATAAGAGGATTTATATAATAATTGACACATTTTGTTTGATCAATTGAGTTAGATTTCTTGATAAAAATATATATGTATATACATGAAAAATTAAATGGATGAGGACGAGGGCCTGCCTGCTCCCCTCTGTAACATGCACAGAAGCACATGCTCATGTGCTGCAAAAATTAAAACTCCCGTAATCATGCTATACCAAATCAAATGCATGGATTTGCATTCAAAGCTGAAAGAGTTGTTTGCAGTATTTTGCGATTGTGGAAAGGACAACGAGCATAGGCGGACCTATGTATAGATGAAGGGTTGCAGATGCACCCTGAGTTTGATAAAATTACAAATAATTTTATTGAGTGTTTGTATTTTGCCCCTCTAGCTTATTATATTTGAACCCACTATTTCTCAGTTTCTCATTTTCTTTTAAGTATTTGATTTGAAAATAAAATTTTATCTTTTCTACAATAATAATAGCTACTAGCTATCTTCTTTGCTCCCATTAACCCAATGTCCTAAATCTGTCACTGACAACGAACTCAAGGGATATCCAGAAGGAGTAAATTAATCTTGTATGAGGACGTATTAAATGTTCTCATTGTTCTGCATAATGATGGTTGCTGCACAGTATGGAGGGACAATTATTTCTAGACTCCACGTTTCGGTTGTTACGTCTAGCCGTGATGGTTGTTACGTGTAGACTCACGTTTTTGTACACAGTGGGGAAGACAAATCTGAGTTCTACACGTAAACTTTTGACGCCAATTAATTAACTCACGTACGTTTTTGAAAGACCAGTAATAATAGGTACGGGAATGGGCCAGCTTTCACGTACGCAGTGTTTCTTCTCTTGTATGGTTACGGGAACATGCCAACTTTCATCCAAAGATTCTTTTTGAGTTTAGGTCTTTCTTCGCGTATGGCATGACATATAGTAATACTATGCTTTGTTTAAATAATGAAAGATTTTGAAAAAAAAAAAAATAGAGTAAAAAAAAGTAAAAAAGAAGAGAGAGTGAGTAAAAAATAAGTAAATTTTCAAATTGTTTAGATTAACACTTTGTTTGATATAACAGAAAAGAAAAGAAAAAAAAGAGAAAAAAGATGAAAGTGAATGGTAACAGGTGGTTTGATTAAGTGAAAAAGGAGAAATATTTTTAAATTTTTAAGTGAGACCCACATATTTTTATTTTCACTTTAAACTGAATGGAAACAAGAAGAAACAGTTATGCTGGAGCATGATAGATTATAGTGTAAGTATAATGGATTATGCTTAACAGCATAACCGATTATGTCCAAAGGGAATCAATGGTCAGACAAAAAATAATATGTCATTGTTGTACCAACTGACTCTTGATTCAGCTCACGAGTATACTCTCTTTTGCTTTAAAAAACTAATAACAAATAAATTTTTGTTAATGTGTCTAAAGATTAAGTTTTAGTTGTTTTATTCTTAAATCATAAGAGTACTATTTATTCATATATATATATATATATATATATATATATATATATATATATATATATATATATATATATATATATATATATATATAACAATCTCTAAACTCTAAAGAGAGATATAGAAAATGAGTTATAAAAAATATATATATAACAATCTCTAAACTCTAAACTCTAGACTCTTGATTCAGCTATCATGTTCGTATATTCTATCATGACTACCAAACGGGCCCTAAAGAGAGATTTTGAGAAAAAAAAATAAAGTGAAAATGAGTTATAAGAAAGTGAAATGTATAATTATCATTGCTCTTATATTTTTGGGTCATTATGACATTAGTGGGAGCATACAAACTTTGTTGATGACTAATTTTCGTCAGAAAACCTACTTGACCACTTTTAGTGAGTTCTCCTCTTTCAATCACGTTTTTTTCATCCATAGAGCTCAAACCCGATATCTTACTTAAGGAGACCGAGTCTAGTTCCACTCAGACCAATAACTTAATGATTTTCATTGTTCTTATATAATATACATAATTCTTTATTCCTATTTTTTCATACCCCCACTATGAATATATAGTTGTCTGTATTTCAAAATGTAAAAAAGAAAGGAAAATGCTAATAAATATGAAAAACTGAATTCTGCAAGTGTTCTTAGGGATGATGAGTACTCCAGTTGTTGAATGAGTTTCAGAATGCTTCATCAAGCCGCAGCACTACTCCACCCGCGAATCAAACCAAATCTGCTACTTAACACCTTGGGATATTGCTATGTGTTGTGCATCGGAGGGGGGGAGGAAATACCAGGGAGATTTCACCAATGGGCCATGAGCACACCACATAAGCGGACTTGACACCACCTTCAACCCAAAACCTTAAGGCTACAGGTTTGTGGGTCTTCCTCACTTATATGTTACTCAACTTTCCCATTCCTACCTAATGTGGGACTTCACCTTCACATTTGTACTCCAACAATCTCTCCCTCAAGTGTGAGTCTCTTCCACATGGTAGCTCCCTCTCAAGCGGAAGCCATTTTCACCACGAGTATCCAATGATGGCGCCTCTAGAGCTTAACCATGGCTGCCACCACGCTCTAGTACCTTGCACCGCCGCGCTCCACCGTTTCACGGCCACGGGACACGTTGCCTGGCCTCCATGTATGGACTCATCGCCAGGAAGACTTTCGATACAAGGGATCCCCATGTCCATGCCTGGATCCATCGCCAATTCATCTTACTCGTCTGAGCCGGTCACCTGGTCGAACCAGGCTCTGATACCAATTGTTGTGCATCGGAGGGGGGGGGGGAGAAAACACCTGGGAGATTTCACCAATGGGCCATGAGCACACCACATAAGCGGACTTGATACCACCTTCAACCCAAAACCTTAAGGCTACAGGTTTGTGGGTTTTCCTCACTTATATGTTACTCAACTTTCCCATTTCTACCCAATGTGGGACTTCACCTTCACACTTGTACTCCAACACTATGTTGTCTGCTCACTATATCCAAAAGGGTCTACTCTTCAAGAAGCCCTCACCAATTGTTAATCAGCAAGATTTCATAGAGAATCTGTTGAAAAAGCTCAAGCACTCTCTTTCTCTCACCCTCTCCCATTTCTATCCATTGGCTGGTCGCCTTGTCACCCACAAAACCCAAAACCCTCCCTTGTATGCTGTTTTCGTTAATTGCACAAACACTTCCGGAGCTAGATTCATCCATGCAACTTTGGATATGACCATCTCTGATATCCTCTCTCCCCTTGATGTCCCACCCATTGTTCAATCATTGTTTGATCACCACAAAGTGCTCAACCATGATGGTCATACCATGCCCTTGTTGTCCATCCAAGCCACTGAACTAGTGGATGGTGTTTTCATAGGTTGTTCCATGAACCACACTCTTGGTGATGGCACTTCTTATTGGAATTTCTTCAATACATGGTCTCAAATCTTTCAAGCTCAAACTCAAGGCCATGAACATGAACATGAACACGATGTTCCCATTTCGCACCCACCCATTCACAATCGCTGGTTTCCAGAGGGTTGCGGTCCATTAATCGACCTTCCCTTCAAACATCACGACGAGTTTGTTAGCAGATATGAAGCACCCTTGCTGAGAGAGAGAATCTTCCACTTTTCAACAGAATCTATTGCAAAACTGAAAGCAAAGGCCAACTCGGAGTCCAATACCACCAAAATCTCTTCGTTCCAATCATTATCAGCACTTGTTTGGAGATGCATAACTCGCGCGCGGCGCTTGCCCTATGATCAGAGAACAAGTTGCAAGTTGTCCACAAACAACCGAACAAGAATGGAACCACCACTGCCTCAGGAGTACTTTGGAAACTCAATTCATACACTGAGTGGAGGAACAACGACCTCAGGGGAATTGCTTGAGAAGGGTCTAGGATGGGCAGCATGGAAGTTGCACGAATCTGTTGTAAACCATAACGACAGAGCGGTGTTGGAATCGCTCAAAGAGTGGTTAGAGTCTCCTCTGATATATCAAATTGGTCGGTATTTTGACCCGTACTGTGTGATGATGGGTAGCTCTCCAAGGTTCAACATGTATGGGAATGAATTTGGAATGGGAAAGGCCGTGGCAGTTAGAAGTGGTTATGCCAACAAATTTGATGGAAAAGTAACGTCATATCCAGGCCATGAAGGAGGAGGAAGCGTAGATTTAGAAGTGTGCCTTTCGCCAGGTGATAGGAAGATGACGATAAAGGAAGAACAAGGACATTAAACTAGGATTACCAAAAGAAATCTAAATGAAATAAAGAGCTAAAATTCATTCATTCATTCTTCTCCCCCATAACATCATATTCGAAGACTAAATACTAAAGGAAACATAACGGTCCTAACATCTGGATCATCCACGTGGATGGCATCAACAAATGAAGGTTTTTTTTAATTAAAAACTTTAAAATGGATCTGATAATAGTCACTCAACCAGATTGGTTTCTTGGTCTCTCTCTTGGGCCTTTGTGGTTGTGAATTAATAGCTCCCTGTTGGGCTGATACGATTGGGCTTCTATCATTGCCGCGCGGTTGAAGAGTATCCTTGTCCTCAAGGATTAGCGAATCAGGAGAAGGGAGGTGGATTGTGTTTTGAATGGATGGTGTAGATGGTGTGGTTGGTACGTTGGAGGAAATCAATGGTTGAGGGGAATTGATAATTGAACTGTTGATAGTGGATGACAGGTTGGATTTGGGCGGTGGGTAATTAATGCAGATTGGTGGCAAAGTAGAGAAGGGGATGTATTTGGACGGTTTTGTGGAAGTGGGGTGTGTGCGGGTAATGCCCGTTGGAAGAGTGGGATTTGACGTGGCTAAAGGAGATTGGCTTAATGGGGCGGTTGGTAAGTGGTAAGATGGGGAGTCTTTTAATGTCTGAGGAGAAAGGGTTATTGTACTTTCCACTTGGTCAGTAAACTGAGGAAGTGAGACCGAAGGGGAAGAAGTGTGAGGATCTACGCTTTGGTCAAAGGGATGAGGTGAGTGGGACTTTGGAGGAGGAGTGTAGTGTTCGAGAGGATTGGAGCCTTTGTAAGGTCGCAACAGAGACACATGAAAAGTCGGATGAATACGCGACCCCGGTGGTAGCAGCAACTCGTAAGCTACCAGACCTATACGGCGGCGGATTTGGAAAGGGGCCATAGTAACGCTTGCTAAGCTTTTGTGAAACTCGACCTGTCACTGACGTTTGTCGGTATGGTTGAAGTTTCAGGAGAACCCAGTCACCTTCCGAAAAGGTAATATCTCGACGACTCTTATTGGCTTGTTGTATCATGCGTTGTCGGTTTCGATGAAGATTTTCCTTTAACTGTTGCAGGATGGAGTGGCGGTGTTGTAAATCAACATCCAACGCTTGATTATCAGAGGTGCCGAGAACATAGTTGGGAATGGAGGGTGGAGGGCGCCCATACAAGGCCTGGAAAGGCGACATACCAATAGCCGAGTGATGACTGGTATTGTACCAGTACTCTGCAAGGTGCAGAAACGAATACCATCGTCTGGGGTTGTCACTGGAGAAACAACGGAGATAAGCCTCCAAGCTTCGATTCAAAACCTCAGTTTGCCCATCCGTTTGAGGGTGGTAAGCTGTGCTAAACTTCAAAGTCGTACCCTGTAAATGAAATAACTCTTTCCAGAATGAGCTAACGAAGAGTGGATCTCTGTCTGAAAGGATGGACTTCGGAATACCATGGAGTCGAGTAATTTCAATGGCAAAACGGGCAGCCAACTGTTTAGCAGTAAAATGGGATGGAAGAGCGATGAAATGAGCTGACTTTGTGAGTCTGTCGCATACAACCCAGATAACTGTGTGACCAAAAGAAGAAGGTAAGTGAGTTATAAAGTCCATGGACAGTTCTTCCCAAACTTTTTCTGGAGTTGGTAGAGGTTGTAATAATCCTCCCTTTTTTGCAAGAATATATTTGTTCTGTTGGCACACTGAACATTTGCTGACAAAATCCTTAACATTGGAGTAAAGTCCTGGCCACTGGAAGGATGAAGCTAAACGAGCAACTGTTGGCTTAAGACCTGAGTGTCCTGCTGTAGGTGTGCTGTGGAATTCAGTGATCAACAGATGCCGCAAATTGGGGATGTCTGGAACAAAAATCCTATCTTTGAAGAATAAAAGCCCATTAGCAAAGCGAAAAGCTGAAACAGAGTTTTCATCCTTCTCAATTTTTTTGAGCAATTTTTTTCCCTCTTCTTCTCTATAGTAATTTTGGAGTTGTTGGAGGATTGTAGGGACGGGGGATGAAATGCTGAACAACATAAAAGGATCCGGCTCAGGACGCGAGAGAGCATCTGCGACTTTGTTTGTTTTGCCAGGTCGGTAAAAAATTTCAAAACTAAACCCCAATAGTTTAATGGCCCACTTCTGTTGTTCTGGGTGGTGAAAGGATTGAGAAAACAATGATTTGAGACTTTGTTGGTCAGTGTAAATGTGGAAATGTTGCCCAATTAAATATTGACGCCACTTTTTTACTGATTCAGTGATGGCGTAGAGCTCCCGGATGTATACAGAAGCTGCTTGCATCCTGGGGCAGAGTTTCTTACTGAAGAAGGCAATGGGATGGCCCTTCTGAGACAACACAACACCAATGGCAGAACCAGATGCATCAATTTCTACAGCAAAAATTTGAGAGAAATCTGGTAGAGCCAAAACGGGCATGGAAGACATAGTAGCTTTAAGTGTTGTAAAAGCTTGATCTGCTGTTGTAGACCATGTAAAACTCTCTTTTTTCAAAAGATCAGTGAGGGGAGAGGCGAGAGCGGCGTAGTTGCGCACAAAGCGCCTGTAGAAACCGGTGAGGCCCAAGAATCCCCTGAGAGCCGTGAGTGTGCGTGGCCGTGGCCAGTCTTTGATTGCACGAACCTTGTCAGGATCAGGTTCAACTCCTTTTTCTGAAATAGTGTGACCTAAGTAGGCAACTGTAGGGACACCAAAAACACACTTGGATAGTTTTGCAAAAAATTGGTTAGAAACCAGCAAGTGTAAAATAATGCGAAGATGCACCAAGTGATCATTAAAACAAGAGCTATAAACAAGAATGTCGTCAAAGAAAACTAAAACGAACTTGCGTAAATAAGGACGCAAAAGATCGTTCATAGCTGCTTGAAATGTAGATGGAGCATTAGAAAGGCCAAAAGGCATGACCAAAAATTCATAATGTCCATCAAAGGTGCGAAAGGCTGTTTTTGCAGTGTCAGGTGGATGCACTCGAATTTGGTGATACCCGGACCTAAGGTCAATTTTTGAGAAAATAGAAGCATTTCCCAACTCATCTAACAATTCATCTACTGTAGGAAGGGGAAAACAATCTCTAATGGTAATCTTATTTAATGCCCTGTAATCTACACAAAATCGCCATGTTCCATCTTTTTTTCGTACTAAAAGGACAGGTGAAGAGTATGGGCTAGTACTTGGGGTAATGATGCCTTCAGTGAGCATGTCTTTTATAATGGATGAAATGGCATCTTTTTGAGAGTGGGGGTATCTATATGGTTTAGTGTTGACAGGGATGGAGTTGGGGATAAGGTTGATATGATGGTCATGAGGGCGAGGTGGTGGCAAGCCTTGGGGTGTGGTGAATAGAGTGGCATATTCAGATAAAAGGTCTTGAATTTTGGGTGGAATGGGTTTGTCAATTGTGGTAGTGATATCAGAAGTGGATGTAGGAGGATGGACGTCGTGTGGTTGGAAGGAAAGGAGGTGGAATGAAGCAACAGAGTCATTATGTAAAAAATGACAAATTTGTTGGTAGGATGATTGGGTTGGTTTAATGGTAGGATCACCAGTAATGGTGATGGGGATGGAGTTATAGTGAAAGGATAATTGAGGAATAGCAAAGTCAGCTTGTATGGGCCCTAATGATCTCAACCATTCAATACCCAAAACTATATCAGCTCCTTCTATAGGTAAGAGGTAACAGGGAATTTGGAATAATTGATTGTGAAAAGTGATAGGTACGT
The DNA here is from genome assembly GCA_026413185.1 of Pueraria montana var. lobata. Classification (NCBI taxonomy): domain Eukaryota; kingdom Viridiplantae; phylum Streptophyta; class Magnoliopsida; order Fabales; family Fabaceae; genus Pueraria; species Pueraria montana. The sequence continues at coordinate 6,970,120 of CM048652.1, forward strand.
TGGGGCAAAGTCCGAAGCATGAGATATTTTGGCCATTGCCAACCATTATTGAAAAAGAAGGTGTGGATGTGGTGGTCAATTACAAGTGGTTTGCAAGGCCGGTTTGAATAATATTATGAGAGCTTCCGGTGTCTACCAAAATCATCACAGGAGTGCCATTGATCGAGCCTTTAAATTTGAGGGTTTGGGGTGATGGAAGTCCCATAAGAGCATGGGTAGATAAATGGAAGTGGATAGGTTCATTGGTTTCTGAATCAGGAGGCTCTTCAGGGTCATCAGGTGGGTCATCAGATAAAAGTAATAAAAACTTGGTAGTACATCTATGACCAGCATGAAATTTCTCATCACAGTGATAGCAAAGTCCAGCAGCTCGTCGCTCATGTAATTGGGCCTGTGAAATGCGTTTGATAGGGATGTTTGGTGGTGGTTGTGGTGTGAGGCGAGGGGTAAATGTGGATGATGAAGTGATGGGGTAGGTATGTTGGTGTTTGTGGCTATGGTGGAAGTGGAGCGAAATTTTTTTGATCTGGAATCTTTAATCTTGGCTTCAATCAACTTAGCCATGCCAATTGCTTGTGATATTGACGTGGGCTGTAAAATGGCTAATTCTCGTCGAATCTCAGGATACAACCCCGAAATAAAGCAGTTAAGGATAATTTCAGCATTCAAACCAGTAATACAGTTAGATAATCGCTCAAATGAAGCCTGATAATCTGTAACTGACCCTGATTGTCGCAATTTGAAAAGCTCAGCTTGATGATTTGTGTAGGAAGAAGGTCCAAAACGCAGTTCAAGGGCTCTTGTAAACGTGCCCCAATCAGTGAGCTGGTTATTGTGGTACATCCATTTGAACCAACTAAGAGCGTCACCCTTCATATAGAAGGCTGCCATGGAGAGCCGTTGGTCCAATGGTACTTGATAAAAACTGAAAAACTGGTCTGCTTGAAATAGCCAATCCAGGGGGTCATTTCCATCAAAAGGGTTGAGTTGCAGCTTAGGTAAACGAGGTGAAAGAGGTGTAGTGAGAGGGTTTCCATGAGGTGGGTAAAGAGGGAATGTTTGGGGAGACTGAGAAAAGGGCATAGAATTAGGGATTTGGTTGGTGAAAAGTTGGGGAAATGGGATATTTGTAAACATGGGCCTATTAAAAGGGTTTACCATGGAAGTGAGCTGTGTCACATGGGGTAAAGAGGTAATCGGTGAAGAAATGGGGGTGGTGGTAGATTGTGAGGTAGGAAAGGTCATGATAGGGGGTAAAGAGGTAACAGGTGAGGTAGTGGAAGTGGTCGTAGGGTTTGAAGTAGGAAAGGGCATGACGGAATGTTCAAGAGGTGAGGAGAGAGGGGTTACCGTGGTGGATGTAGTCAAAGGGATGGCTGTAACAGGGCTGCGTTGAGAAGCAAGTTGAAGGGAAATTTCAGCCATGGCTTTGGTGAGGGATTCATGTCTAGCATCTTGAAGATGCTGGTGGTTGTCGAACTGTGTTTGAAGGGTTGCAATTTGGGATATTTGCTGTTGGATGGCACCCAACTTTTCAGAGAAGGCCAAGAGAGTATCCTCCAGGTCCTTAGATTGAGGCTTAGGAGGCATGGTAAGTCTATGAAAGCACCAAAAATGATAGGAAGATGACGATAAAGGAAGAACAAGGACATTAAACTAGGATTACCAAAAGAAATCTAAATGAAATAAAGAGCTAAAATTCATTCATTCATTCTTCTCCCCCATAACATCATATTCGAAGACTAAATACTAAAGGAAACATAACGGTCCTAACATCTGGATCATCCACGTGGATGGCATCAACAAATGAAGGTTTTTTTTAATTAAAAACTTTAAAATGGATCTGATAATTGTCACTCAACCAGATTGGTTTCTTGGTCTCTCTCTTGGGCCTTTGTGGTTGTGAATTAATAGCTCCCTGTTGGGCTGATACGATTGGGCTTCTATCACCAGGTGTAATGACTGCGCTGGAATCGGACCAGGAGTTCATGAATGCAGTTTCCAATCCTCTCTAGTCATTATTCAGTATTAATTCATAACTGATAAGTCATCTTCATCGTTGAAATCTTTACTTTGTCCCATGTATGTTGGTGTCTCTAATAAAAACTTGACTCGTTAGTTAAAAGGGTGTGTGTTTTTTGACACTGCATTTAATATTTATTCAAGCTTTTATTTAAGTAACTTTTCCGTCAAATATTTTTTATTAATCAAATTAATAGTAATGATAATTTAAATAAAATTTTCTTCAATATTAAAGACCACAAATGTATAAGAACGACGGCGATAGACACTCTACGACATTATTCTAACGATGTTAGCATATTCAATCCTCTCCCTCCGCTTATCCTTCTATCCCTTTGTTTGGCATCCTCTGTGCCTTTCGCATCTGTGTCACCTGTCCACCGATCCCTTCTCTTTTGTTGTTTTTTTATCCATCTTTTGTGGCTTTCTACATTTTATATCTCGTTTTTATTAGAAAATGATTGTTATTTATTTATATGCCCAGTAGATATATATAAGTATAACGAAGGGCTTCCCATTTAATCTGCCATCCCCACACGTATTGATCTTAAAAATATTTAGATGCAGGTCTTTTTAATCCAACCGATTAGTCCATCGTCAGTACACTTTATATCGATTATATGTATAATTGATGTAATAGATGATATTTTACATTGGTTACTATATAACTAATGTAAAAAACTTCAAAAAATTTATAAAATTATCACCGCTTTTTTGTAACATTCATTATTTAATAACAGATATAAAAAGGCATCTTAAAAAGCTATTTTTGGTTTAAACAGATTTTATTCACGGTCATGGGTTTGCTGGTTGGCTCGCAAGCTTTTACTAAATATTTATTTTAAAAAATTTCAATGTTGATCCTTAAAAATGAAAATCTCAATCAATTTATTTTGTTACGTTAATTTAACCCCTAAAAAAAACTAAATATTAGGAATGAAAATGGTATTTTTTATCTTTTAGAAACTATTATAACCCACTTCAGATTTTTCAAGGAAGAAAATGATGTTTTGCTCAAAACTTATAATAGGTATAACATTGCAGTTTAAGAATTAAACTTAATTCACTAAGAATATGATTAGGAATAAAGTCTTGGAGGGACAGAGAAGGGAGAACAAACTTCTTAATTTTGGATTAAGAGAATTATAATTTTTTTATTAAAATACATAAAAATTTAAGATATAAAATTTATGCCGATTTTATTTTATAAAAAATTATTAATTTAAATAATAGTATTTATTAGAAATTTATTAAAAATAAAACAAAATTGTCTCCCCTTCTCTTTCTCCTAAAACTTCACTCCTAAACATGCACGGAGAACCCAAAATAATATTGATCAAAGTCCTATATATGCCAGAAAAAGAACTAATGTTTAGCAGCCTTGTAGAGATGTAGACTTCATAAATGGAGAAAAACCCAAAACAATATGCAGACGCATCTCAATTGTTGATTCTCAATGTCCTATCTCATATGACGTCTATTTACTTTTGATTTCTATAAAAGTAAGACTTTGATACTAACCAATTATTCTTTGTGCATCCTCGTCACATGCAACAATATTATCGTACCTATTCGTGATTTGGTTGCGGCAACTGAATACTCTCATCAATAATCTTATCTCAAACAGGTCTTTGTACACATGTTTTACTTGTCTTTGTACTATTTTCAGAGTTTTCCTTTTTACTTGTCTTTGTACTATTTTCAGAGTTTTCCTGGGTGACTGCTGAATCGCCATATATATATTTGCAAAAAGTTTTTCCGATTTAAACATGATATTGTAGGAAAAAAAATTATCAATCATATGATAAATGGAACAATTAATTAATTAAATCGGTGGACAGCGCCTAACACCACCAGAAGTCGTCATAGTTATGGTGCTTTCCGTGTTCAAGTACCGGCCATATATGGCTAGAAACTAATTTGGGTTTCCTACGGCTATTTGAAAGGTATGAGAAAGAGAAAGATATGAAGCAGAGAAGAGGTGAAGGAGTGGTGAAGAAAGGAATTGAGTGTAGTGTGTAACGTGTAATTAGGAATGAGGTTGTCAATGTGTTAAGGACACGGCAGTGGTGAGTGCCATATATTTTGCTAAGTCATTGTATAGTAGAATACCATTAATGATAAGAACTGAAAACATATATTTTTAAAAATTAGAAAAAAGAGTTTAGATAAAAATATTTGCAACAATTAAAATAAAAAAATGATATATTGAGGGAAATAAAAATATATTTAAACTAAATTTATAATACATGTAGTAATGATTAAGTGATATTCTATGTAATACATATCATCATTCAACAAATTATCATTGAATTAACAACTTTCTAATGCTCATTTTAAGAAAAATTAGAAAAGAATTAAATAAAAAATATTTACTATTAAAATAAAATTTAATATATTTATTGAAAATTTGGAATTATTAAAAGCATATTCAAAAACTTAAAAATGTTAAGAGAGATTTTATATATAAGAATTCAATTTGTAAAATATTTTTATAGACATTCAATACAAATTTACTTTATTGTCATATCATATTAATGAATAGGATAGTGTGATATCATAAAAATGTTTTATACTAATGATGTATATAGATTCACTATATTCTATCTTCAACACATTATCATTTTTTTTAGGCAATACATTATCATATTTTTAATTTTTTTTTAAAGAAATTATCATATTTTTAATTAGAATACTTTGGATTGTTGATATTAATTACAATCGTTGAGAAAAAAAAAGTAATTGAGGATATTATCAATTGTACTAATTAATAATTCACATCATTATCATAATTAAATTTTACTAAATTTTTTTTGGTGTATAGTAATTTAGTGTGTTTAGTAATCAATTGATTGCTAAAAATTATTATATGTTAGATTTTTATAAAGTTATAACAAAAATATTTTAAAAAAATAAGTTAAGTTAAACACACAATAGATGAGTGAATAGATCAATAATTGGTTCAAATGATAACGAGTTTGGTTCTTTAAATAAAATTTTTAATTTTAATCTTATATATGAAAAACATAAACATATAAAAACTTCACGCATATCAGTAAATAGGTTTAATTAACTTAAACTATCAGAATCTGAAATAACTCTCGGATATTTCAGAATTAAAAAAAAAAAAAACAAAGATTGGATATCAATATATTATTTCCCCATGACGTAGCCGATTCTTTGAGAAATGAGAAGTAGTTGTTTACGTCGTTGTTTAACTCGTCTGTCAATCTGTGTGAGGTTTGCGTTCGTGGAACAATATCTACGTACGGAAAATGGCTAAGGAGTAAGGACGTAAGGAGAATAGTTTTGATGCGTAGGACATAAGGAGAATATATGCTCACGTAATCACGTTTGTACAATGTCTCTGTCTATTTTAAATTTAATTGCGAAAATTAAATTATTTTAATAATTAATTATTATATTAATAGGAAAGTAAAATAAATTATTTTTTATCTAAAATTAAAATTAGTTTATATGTAAATTAATTTATATTTCATTTAACTTTTTTAAAAGCTAATTTAAATTTATGTATAAGTTAATTTCTCCACACTTTCTCGATGTTGCCCTCATTTTGTTGGAGCTGTAGCAAATTTTCATCGAGGACTTCAATAATCTCCCCTTTCATTTCTTTCACGGGATAATTGTGAAGAGAAGAAACCTAAGCAATGCTAAGATAGCCCCAGCCTCGAATGTTCATCTACACACGTTAACGAAAACAAGGAATAATAAAAAAGCACCCCAAACTCGTAAATCCAGTACCTATGATTCTTATATTTGAATAATATTTTTTGTACCTAGTTTTCCGTTCGGCATAAATCCATTACGAGCAATATAAAAAAATAAAAATAAATGTAAACCAAGCCTTGTCAAGTTGAGTTAAGAATTGCTCCTTCATCCAAACCAATGATCCATCACCTAAACCGGGCGATCTTTGGATTTAGATAAATAAACAAAATGATATAACAAATTCGGGGGAGGAAGGGTAGGGGAAACCTTTGTCAGTCAGGTACGACAATTTACTAGACTACAGATAGAAAACAAACAAGGTATAACAAGGCAGCAAAGCACCAGAATTTCCTGGGTAAATTGTGCCATTTTTTTTTTGTTCCTTCATGGTCATGGTCATGGTCACAGACATCATGTTGCCAAGCCCGCTGTCTTACAAATGGGACAGAGATTCTTATGCATTAGCCACTGTTTGATACAGCTGCTATGGAAATCATGGCCACAATCAAGCGTTCCAATATCATCCCCATCACCATAATCCTCCTGCAGACAACGTAATCAAGTGATGAGTCCAGTGTGCACAAGCATGTTGGGGATAATATAAATAAGTCAACTTAGTCAGGTTTACCTGACAAACACAACAGGGTTCTGCATCAATCTGAGACCCTTTTTCAACCGAGTGCTTTCTCTGTTTCAAGAGTTTCAATACGGTTTCCTCACTCAATCCAGTACTTACATTTCCAATGCGCTCTTCCAGAGCCAACAACTCCTGTTATAGTCACAAATGTCACATGAAAAACTGACACTATTTCCATCCAGATGCAGAAATGACATTTTACCTCATAAGACATGTTATCAACATCAAGTCGCATATCCCTGTGTCGATCATGAACATCAGCTATTCCAGAAAGAAACGATTGATGATCAAGGATCACAACATCCTGTCACAAAATGAAAACACGGTTCTTACACCAGCATTTACAAGCTTACTATAAATATCCATTAAGCCAAATAGTAAACAGCCGACCATAGTGAGATTATAAACAGATAAAAATTAATATATTTGGCTAACATAAAATTATGAGCTAGCTTATATACTAAAAAAACACTTGAGGAAGGGGGTCCGAGGTTGGTTGGCACAGGCAATTTAATAGACTTTCGTATAGATGCTGAAGAAAATGGAGTTATGCCCACTCATACCTGTGTCTTTGTCTGAACACAGAACACGTTAACAAAAAAGAAATTAATTGCAATGAGCCATTTATTATTTTTCTAGAGACTGAACTCCTCACTGTGGCATCCAAACAAACGGTTTAGAAGAGACCTTAACATCAGCCATGAGCTAACACTCTAAAAGACTAAAATCTCTTGGATTACACGCAAGATTCTACCATAAGCAACTATAGTGAACATAAATATGACAGGACCTACATACAATGTACCAACAGCTCCAAGAATGATTTAAGTGAGATGAATTAGATCTTTCAAGCAGAGATGTGTTAGACACAAGAATTTTAACACAGAAATAAGATTATATTACTGATAAACAATCGGTTTAAGACCAGGTTTAGAGTACAAGCACATCAACACAAGGTTTCCCCCAACAAAAAATTACCTCTTTCAAACACACCACAAACAACAAACTACACAATGTAAATAACTTCCCCATGCCTTTCCTAACAAAACACACCATAACTGTAGAATAAACCTTCTTAACTGTCCTACACACTCCTAAACAAGACATTCAGGACTTGCCAGTCTTGGCCTCTTTCTTTTTCTTCCTAGCATAAACCTTCCAAGCCCTTAAGCCTTCAACCTCCACAGGCTCATCAAAACTGACCTATCCAGATGTAAACAATAGGATTCAAGCGAGGTGGATGAAAGGAATGCCTTGAATGTTATTGATGATAAAAAGGTATTGCTCAAAAGGTAAGTACGTGAAAAAGAACAGGTAAGGGATGCAGTTTTTCACATCCTCGTACTGTGTTGGTGAACAAAATTAGATGTTTCTTGGCTAAATGTTGGAGTGTGCATGTTACCATGGTTATAGGAAATGGAACCAGATAGTTGATTGGCTTGCAGATCTTTCTCAGGTTTTAACATTAGACTTCGTGTATTGGAGTCCTCCAAGATATGGTAGAATCCAAGGAGATTTATCTGGTGTGTCTTTCTTTAGGAGTATTTTAGCTGGTTAAAGCCTTAGCCCTTTACACACATGGTCAAGCACATCTTACAACCCAACTTACCAGTCTATTTAAGGAGATCAAGCACATATTTCCTTTGAGAATTAAAGATGCCTTACTTAAGTAAGCAACTTCTATCCCAAGAAAGTACTTCAGCTTCCAAAGATCCTTCTTCTCAAACTAAGTAGCTAACGTCTCCCTTAGAATTTGTTTTCCAAGGTCATTCTCACCTACAATAATTATATCATGTACATAGACCAGAAGTGCTATAAGTTTGCCTTCTTGAGAATGTTATATAAAAAGGGTATGAACACCTTGACTGTGCATGTACCCCTAGGATACCATAACCTGAGTGAACCTTCCAGCAAACCAAGCACGGGAAGACTGCTTGAGGCTTTACAAAGCCTTCATTCCCAATTCTATTTCCCCCAATGGCTAACTCTTCTTTTCAATTCCTTTTCCTATTTATAGGCAGCTATTGGTCTGCTAACAAAAACCCACCCTTAATGGGTCTAATCAGTTGCAAGCCCATTCCACTTCTTTCTAACATAACTCCTTGTATGTAACCCAAAAAAAAACCTTGTATTTCTTTGACTAACTAACTAATTACTAACATAACTAACATAACACACTCCCATTATCGAAACATAATCATTTAATTTGACTGTCAAATAATCATACGGAAAAAAATTTAAAAACAATTGGAAAACATCAGACTTATCTTTCATCAGAAAAATCCATGTTACTTGAATGCAGTCATCAATAAAGGAAACGTACCATTTTGCACCAGAGATATTGCAACAAATAGACACAAGACACCACACATCAGTATGAACAAGATCAAAAGGTTTAGCACTTTTACTATTATCGGGAGAAAAAGTTTAACGATGGTGTTTAGCAAATTGACAGACTTTACAATGGAAGGAGTCAACAGCTACCTTGTGAAATAAGGAAGGAAATAAAGACTTAATAACACTAAATGCAAAATGACCAAGACGCCTATTTTGGAGCCATATTTGGGTGTTTGCAAATTCTAAGCTTGTTTGATGACAAGAAGAAACTTGATGCATGACACTGCTTTTTTCTTTTTCATACTACAGATAGTATAACGCACCCTATTCCTTAACAACTTTAATCGTCCTCCCTATGGCAAGATCTTGGAGAACACAATGGGAAGGAAAAAATGTTGTAACGCATTTTAAATCTCAGATAAGTTTATGAATAGACACGAGATTATTGGAAAGGTTAGGAACATGGAGCACATTTTTTCAAGTGCAGAGATGACCAAAGTTGAACATCACCACAAACAATAATGGAGGTTTGTGACCAATGATGTGGTGTGGTGTTTACAAGGTAAAGAAGTGTAAGATGAAAAATAAGGGAAATAAGTAGTCATATGATCAGTAGCACTAGAGTCTACAATCCAAATATTTTCAGAATCAAAAGCATTAAAGGGTAAGAAGCTAGAACTCTTACCACTCATAGTTAGAGAACAAGTGCTAAAAAGCTTACTAAGTCCATAATTAAGAGCTTGTTAGAATAGGAGAAAATAGATAAATAATTGACTGAAAACCGTGTGTCAGAGTACACAACAAATGCGTGTTTATATAGATGTCATTACAATAAATACTAATAATGAGAGGATATTTTGTTTTCGCAAAATTAGATTCTACTTTCCTACTAATAATAAATGTATATTATTTTATCTTGATTTTCGACACTTTTCCTCAAACGGAAACTTATTAAGCTCTCAGCTTGTTACAAGAAAATTTAGTCTCAACTAATAAATAAAAAACATAAAAAATGGAGTTCCACAAAAAAAAAAAAAAAAAAAAAAAGGTTGAAATCTTCATCAGACCAGGAGGAAGCGTAGATTTAGAAGTGTGCCTTTCGCCAGGTGTAATGACTGCGCTGGAATCGGACCAGGAGTTCATGAATGCAGTTTCCAATCCTCTCTAGTCATTACTCAGTATTTATTCATAACTGATAACTGATAACTGATAACTGATAAGTCATCTTCATCGTTGAAATCTTTATTTTGTCCCATGTATGTTGGTGTCTCTAATAAAAACTTGACTCGTTAGTTAAAAGGGTATGTGTTTTTTGACACTGCATGTAATATTAATTTATTCAAGCTTTTATTTAAGTAACTTTTCCGTAAAATATTTTTATTAATCAAATTAATAGTAATGATAATTTAAATAAAATTTTCTTCAATATTAAAGACCACAAATGTATAAGAACGACGGCGATAGACACTCTACGACATTATGCTAACGATGTTAGCATATTCAATCCTCTCCCTCCGCTTATCCTTCTATCCCTTTGTTTGGTATCCTCTGTGCCTCTCGCATCTGTGTCACCTGTCCACCGATCCCTTCTCTTTTGTTGTTTTTTTATCCATCTTTTGTGGCTTTCTACATTTTAGATCTCGTTTTTATTAGAAAATGATTGTTATTAATTTATATGCCCAGTAGATATATATAAGTATAACTGAGGGCTTCCCATTTAATCTGCCATCCCCACACGTATTGATCTTAAAAATATGAAGCGTGTATTTAGATGCAGATCTTTTTAATCCAACCGATTAGTCCATTGTCAGTACATTTTATATCGATTATATGTATAATTGATGTAATAAACGATATTTTACATTGATTACTATATAACTAATGTAAAAAACTTCAAAAAATTTATAAAATTATCACCGCTTTTTTCTAACATTCATTTTTGATAACAGATATAAAAAGGCATCTTAAAAAGCTATTTTTGTAATAATATTTAAACAGATTTTATTCACGGTCATGGGTTTGCTGGTTGGCTCGCAAGCTTTTACTAAATATTTATTTTAAAAAATTTCAATGTTGATCCTTAAAAATGAAAATCTCAATCAATTTATTTTGTTACGTTAATTTAACCCCTAAAAAAACTAAATATTAGGAATGAAAATGGTATTTTTTATCTGTTCTTACCAGATTTTGGTAAGCCTTCTGGTGCGGTGGCTCCGTCGGGATCACCTCCGTGACTGGTGGGGGGTGTACCTGCAAGGACACTCCGACGCTCAAGTTAGAGGCGCAAAGGGAGAGACAGGTATCACAAGGTGGGATTAGATTTTCGTACCCCGATTGAGATGTATCGCTCTGTATTTATAGGGTGTAAAGAGATAGATTTGATAGGGTTATTTTCCTATCAAATCTCCTCAAATCTCGTGATAAAGATAGAGATAATTCTATCTTCTATCTTTATCTTATGGCCTGATCTTTCTATATCTTATGATATGCTAAGATATATTCTTTCCATTATTATCATCCGAGTCCGAGTGATAAGTTTTACTCGGTCTACTCGACTAGTCGGTGGAGTGCCGAGTCCGAGTAGTACACATGCCCCCCAAGCTCTGAAGTAATGTAGGAGCTTAAGTATACTAATTTAGGATTTATTTGGCCGAGACGCGTTCAGTTCTCTAAGCGTCGCGTCGTTTTGGTGAAGACGTCGTTTCAGACATATTGATGTCGTAACGGTTCCCAAGGGCGGCGCCAGTGATTGCTTTTTTGAAATTTGAAACGGCTTGGGGATTCCCAAAGGTCTCAAGCCTTCCTAGCCGTTGATTGGCCTAGTGAGGGGTCTTGATCAAACGGTTCTGACCGTTTCGCTCTTTCGTATTCGCGACGTTTGAGGTTCTATATAAAGGGGCACTGTTGACGTTGGTGCTCACTTTCATTTCTGTTTTGTCTTCCCGCAAGCTTTTTTCTCCCTTGCGCCATCTTGTTCTACCTTCTAGGTTTTTTCTTTGTCCTTTGTTCAGGTACGCCCTATCTCCTTCCCATTTCTTTTTCTGTCTCTATAATGTCTTCTTTTTCTGGGGATTCTGGGCGCTCCGGCGGGGGTCGTATGCTTACGCCGGAGGTTCGCCCCATCGGAGAGGGTTCCGATGGTGGTTCTTCTTCTCATCGTCGTGGTTCTGATAGGGTTAGCGATGGTGCGTCGGCGGCAAACGTTGCTGCCACGGGTGTCGGGGTGGTTCGTCCCTCCGTCGACCCTGCGCAAATACCCTTGGTTGTTCCGGTTAGGGGGGTAGTGGTGCTAGACGATTCCGAGGCGACTGAGGATCATCCTCTTGAGACTCGGCGTGCTCGCCTTCTACCTCCTCTTCCCCAGCCTGTTGATCCCAGGGGTAGAAAGGTCTATCCTCCTGTTGCTACTTCCGGCTATTCCTGGGTGGCTGGGGAGGTAGGTGCCTACGCTTCTCGGTATCAGACCGAGGAAGCTTTGGCTTCTTTTCTTGCAACCATCGACTTGTGTCATTCGGAACGCTTGGGTATGGTCTATGCCGAACCATGTGGGCCCGATGACCGAGTTTTTGTGTCGGCTGGTTCGCGCCTTCCACACTTCACTTTTGTTTATGACGCCTTGTTCTCGGTTCTCGGCATTACTGTGCCGTTTGACCAGTTTGAGGCCGATGTTCTTCGGGCGCTGAATGTTGCCCCCACGCAGTTGCATCCGAACTCCTGGGCTTCTCTCCAAGCTTTCCGGGTGCTCTGCAGTAAATTCTTTATTACCCCTACTGCTCCTAAATTCTTGTATCACTATAAGGTAAAGGAGAGTCAGAAGGGGGGTTGGGTCTCCTTGACCGGGATTCCTGGTCGGTCCATTCTTAGTCCTTTCACCTCCTCTTGGAAAAATTTCAAGAGTGGTTTTTTTCGTGTCCGACCAGGTCCGGAAGGAGAGGTCGAATTTTTTGATGGCCGTGGGGAGCCGAGGTTCCCTCTCTATTGGACCCGCTCCCCGAACAAACGGCTGTCTTGGCAAGTCGTGGACATGTCTCCTGAGGATCAGGATGACATGATCACGTTATGTAAGTTGTCGCGTTCCTTATCCTGTAAAACACTTGTCGGAATTCCTTCTTCTCGGACACCGAGAGAGGATTGGGCTGGTGAGTACCTTTTATTTACTCGGTTTTTCTTCTTCTACTTTGCCTTTTACTGATGTTGACTTTTTTGCAGCCGTGATGGGAAAATTCGACTATAGGACGGCCAAAAAGCAGAGGTTGGAGAAATTGAAAGGCAAGGAAGCCTCTGCTGAGGCGGCTCGAGTTCCTTCTCCTCCTCCTCCTCCTCCTCCTCCTTCTCCGAAGAGGGGTCAGGGAGAGATCGTTCAAGGAGTGGATGGTCCCTCGAAAAGGTCGAAGCCGAGTCCGCCTGGCGCTGTGGCTTCGGGATCTGCTGTTGAGAGGCATCCGGCTTTTCTTTCTATGAAAGAAGGTCGGACCTCGCTTTGGGGTAAAGATTTCAATCCCGGGGCCCTTATTTCTGCCGACAGTCTCGGTCAAGCTGATCGGGATATGTTAAGGGATGCTGGGCCACTGCTTTCCATGGAGGCTATTTGCCGCTTCCAGGCTCGGTCGTGGGCTATTGCTCAGTATTGGGCTGAAGAGTTCGACCACGGCCACCGGGAGTTAGCTATGGTGAAGGAGAATGCAGCAAAGGCCAAGCAGGCTCTCTTGGAGGCTACCTGGGCCAACGAGACTCTTCTCCAATCCGCTGAAGAATCTCGGCGGTCTCAAGAGGGAGTGGAGGTTAAGTTGAGGGAAGTTGAAAGTCGTGAAGAGGACTTGAAACTTTCCTTAGCTGCTTCTGAAGACTCGGCTCGGGGATTACGAGCTGAGGTGGATAGGCTCGTTTCCGAGCTTGCTCAGGTGAGGGCTGAGGCTGCCGAGTCTGAGGCTAAGTTGCAGACCGATCTGGGTGAGGCTTTGGATGAGATCGTGAAGACCCATGAGGCCGGGTTCAGCAAGGCGCTTCGCCAAGTTCGGTATTTCTTCAAGGATGCCGACACCTCTCTTTTTGACGTGGACAAGGATGTCAATAAGGAGGGGGAGTTGGTTGAGGAGGCGGCGCTCGGTGAGGATGGCGTCGGGGACAACATCCAGGGGGAGGAAGATGTTCCTTTTTAGTTTTCTTTTTGTAAGGCTCGTACCCGGCCTATCGAATAGGGTACTTAATGAAATTTATATTCATGGTTAGCACCCGGCCTTTTGAGTAGGGTGTCAAATGGCTTCTTTATTGGTATGGTTTTTTGGTAACTCATATTAAAGGTCTACGCGGTTTAATTTTAACTCGCTTTTTGTATCCTTTAGTCGGTTAGGTCTAACTCGTTTTTACGTATCCTTGTAAAGGTCTACGCGGTTAAATGTAACTCGCCTTTTGTATCCTTTACTTGTCTTTTTTAACTCGCTTTTTGTATCCTTATAAAGGTCTACGCGGTTAATTGTGACGCCTTCGTGTTTTTGTAAAGGTCTACGCGGTTTAATTGTAACTCGCTTTTTGTATCCTTTACTCGGTTATGATTAACTCGCTTTTTGTATCCTTGTGAAGGTCTATGCGGTTAAATCTAACTCTGAATGGATAATTTGAAAAGAGGAGTTTCATTAATGATAGAAATTGGGTGTGCCTCGTTAAAACCTCTTTGACAAAAAACCTCTTGGGAAAAAATGTCAAAGTAGGAAAAAGAGTACATCACCACTTACAACTTTTCTAACTGTAGTAAAACTTCAGGTGTGTCGCGTTCCAAGTTCGGGGGATGGTTTTGCCGGATGGGTACTCCAGTCGGTAAGCTCCATTTCCCAGCGACTCAGTTATTCTGAAGGGGCCTTCCCAATTGGCTGCCAATTTACCCTCTCCTGTAGCTTTTCTGGCTTCCCCGCATTTTCTCCAAACCAGGTCTCCAGCTTCAAAGTTCCTTGGTTTGACCTTGGTGTTATATCTCCTCTCGGCTCTTCTTTTACAGGCCTCGATTCTGACTTGGACCTCGTTGAGTGTCTCTTCGGTCATGTCGAGTGCATGCCTGAGTGATTGATTGTTGTTTTCCTGGATGAAATTTGTTCTTCGCAGGGAGGGCTCTCCGACTTCTACTGGTATCATAGCGTCTGAACCGTATGAGAGTCTGAAGGGGGTTTCCCCTGTCGTTGACTGTGGTGTGCAACGATATGCCCATAAGATCGCGGGAAGTTCTTCTGCCCAACTTCCTTTAGCGTCTCCTACTCGCTTCTTCAGTTCTCCGAGTATCACTTTATTTGCGGCTTCCGTTTGCCCGTTAGTTTGCGGATGTTCCACTGAGGTCACTCGGTGCCGAATCCCTAGGTTTTTGAAAAACTCTTCAAGGTTCTTTTCGGTGAACTGTCTACCGTTGTCAGAAATCACCGAGTGGGGGATGCCGAAACGGCATATGATATTTTTCCATATGAATTTTTGCACGTTGTGGGCGGTGATAGTTGCCAAGGGTTTGGCCTCGATCCACTTTGTGAAGTAGTCAATTCCGACGAGGAGGAACTTCACTTGTCCTTTAGCGAGTGGGAAAGGGCCTAATATATCAACTCCCCATAGGGCGAAGGGCCAGGGGGCTGTGATATTGTGCAATTCTTCTGCTGGTATATGGGATAAGTTGCCATACTTTTGGCATTCTTCGCATTTTTTGACGTACTCGGCGCAGTCGCGGCGCATCGTTGGCCAGTAATATCCGGCTCTTAGAGTTCGGGAGGCCATAGCTTTTCCGCCTGAGTGCATTCCACATATCCCTTTGTGCATCTCATTTACCACATATTCGGCCTGAGCCTTCGTGATACATTTCAGTAGTGGTGCTGTGAAGCCTCTTCTGTAAAGGTCTTCTCCTTCTATGACATAGTAGCTGGCCCTTCTTCTGATCTTTTTGGCTTCTTCCCGGCTCTCTGGGAGGGTTCCTTCCTTCAAGAAGTTCCATATCTCGGTCATCCATTCTCTGTCAGCCGAGTTGATGTTGGAAACAATTTTCTCGACGCTCGGCGTGGATATTATTTCCTGTATGACAGTTCTGTGCTGGCCTTTATTCTTCGTACTTGCCAATTTTGACAGCAGATCGGCTCTTTCATTTTGTTCTCTCGCAATGTGTTCGAGCTCGAAACTGGTGAATTCGTTCTTCAACTGGGAGGCCAAGTGGTAATATCTTGTCATCTGGGGGTCCTTCGTTTGATAGGATCCATTTATTTGCCCAGTAACTAGTTTTGAGTCGCTCCAGCATCTAAGGTGTTTCGCTCCTACTTCCTTGGCGAGTTTTAGCCCTGCTAGGAGGGCTTCATACTCGGCTTAGTTGTTGGATGCGCTAAAGTCGAATCTGAGTGACTGTTCCAGGATAATCCCTTCAGGGCTTTCAATTATGACTCCTGCTCCACTGCCTTTTTCATTCGAGGAGCCATCTACATAAAGGGTCCAGAATGGGAGGGGCGCTTCTGCCACCGGAGCTAGTTCAGCGATAAAGTCGGCTAGGCACTGTGCTTTAATAGGCCCTCTCGGTTCGTACTTGATGTCAAACTCGGATAGTTCTACCGACCATGCTATCATCCGTCCGGCTAACTCTGGTTTCCTCAGTATCTGTCGTATCGGGTGGTCTGTCCGTACCACTATTGGGTGGCTTTGAAAATATGGACGTAGCCGTCGTGCTGAGGTGACTAAGGCTAGAGCTAGCTTTTCTATCTTTTGATATCTGGTTTTGGCATCTTTCAATACTCGGCTTATGTAGTAGACTGGTTTTTGCGTCTGATTTTTCTCCTGGATGATGACCGAACTGATCGCGTCTCCCGAGACGGCTAAGTATAATATTAAGTCCTTGCTGGGTTCAGGTCTTGTTAGAATTGGTGGTGATGAAAGTAGTGTTTTTATCTTTAGGAAGTTTTCTTCACACTTTTCATCCCATCCGAAGCCTTGCTGTTTCTTGAGTAGTTGAAAAAAGGGTCTGGCTATTTCTGCTGCTTTTGGCAGAAAACGGGATAGGGACGCCAGTCTTCCAGTTAGCCGTTGTACTTCTTTTATGTTACCCGGACTTCTCATGCCTATGATAGCTGCACATTTTTCCGGGTTGGCTTCTATGCCCCTGTGGGTGAGCATGAATCCTAAAAACTTTCCGCCATGCACCCCGAAAACGCATTTCTCAGGGTTTAGCCTCATATTATGTTTTCTGATCTCATCAAAAATTTCGGTCAGGTCCCCTGGATGTGACTCTGGTTCTCTGCTTTTAACCACCATGTCGTCGACATAGACTTCTAGGTTTCTGCCGAGTTGTTTTGTAAAGATTTTGTCCATTAGACGCTGGTATGTTGCTCCTGCGTTCTTCAGTCCAAATGGCATTACCGTGTAGCAATAATTTGCCGTGTCGGTTATGAATGCTATTTTTTCCTCATCCGGTGGGTACATGGGTATCTGGTTGTATCCGGAGTATGCATCCAGAAAGCTCAGGATCGGGTAGCCGGCTGCTCCGTCTACTAGCTTGTCTATGCTTGGCAGCGGGTATGAGTCTTTTGGGCATGCTTTGTTAAGGTCCGTGTAGTCGGTACACATTCTCCATCTCCCATTCGCCTTTTTAACCATCACCACATTTGCGAGCCATGTTGTGTATTGAATTTCCCTGATGAAGCCGGCGCCGAGTAACTTTTCAGTTTCTTCTTTTACCGCTTTTCCTCTTTCGGCCCCGAGTTTCCTCTTCTTTTGGGAGATCGGTTTGGCTTCCGGGCAAATGGCAAGCTTGTGGCTATGGAAGCTTGGGTCTATACCGGGCATGTCGGCGGCTGACCATGCGAACAAGTCGGCGTTGTCTAACAGGACTTTGGCAATGGCTCCTTCGGTCTCGCTTTCTAGCTGAGTCCCGAGTTTCGTGCATTGTCCTGACTCTCTTCCTATTTGGAAAGATTTTACCTGTTCCGTGGGTTCTGCTCTCGGCTCGGTCTCCCTGGGATCTAGGTCGGTCTCCTCTGTTGGCGTTGTAAGAGAAGTGCATGCTACGTGTTTTATCGTCAGTTCTGGGGTCTTTTTGCCGCTGGCTATCTTTAGGCTTTCTAGGTAGCACTCGCGGGCTGCCTCCTGATCAGCCTTGACTGTTACTATTTTCCCTTCCGAATTTGGGAACTTCATTGCCAGATGTGGAGTCGAAATTATTGCCCCTAATTTGTTGAGTGCAGGCCTGCCTATAAGAATATTGTATGAAGTGAGGGCGTTGACTAGGAGGTACCTGACCGTGATGGTCTTGGACCCCTTCTCATCTCCAAAAGTCGTGAGGAGGTCAATATAGCCTCTGGTATCAACCTTCTCGCCTGCGAATCCGACTAGCTGTTCGGTGTATGGTTGTACCTTATTTTCAGGGATGTCTAGCTGTTTGAAAGTGGACCAATACAGGATATCTACCGAGCTGCCTTGGTCGACTAGGACTTTGCACACCAACCAGTTTGCGACTTCAATCTTGACCACCATCGGGTCATCATGATTGGGTTCTATGCCTTCGAAGTCTGCATCTGTGAAGGTTATAGGTGGCATTTTCTTGTGTACTCTGGGGTTTGCCGAGGCCGAGTTGATGGACCGGAGACTACGCAGATGTCTCTTCCTTGCCGAACTCGAACAACCACCTCCAGCGAATCCTCCTGCTATTGTGTTGATAACACCTCGGAGTCGAGTTTCGAGAGGTTTGGTTTGGTGTTCCTGGCGGGGCTCTTCTGTGCATCGGGTTTTTCTATCGCGATAGTCTTCCCTTTCCCGGGCTCGTTCTTGCACGGGTTTTCGGCCGTCGTCTCGGACGAATCGGCGTAACTTGCCTTGTTGGATAAGTTTTTCAATCTTATCCTTCAAGGTGGTGCACTCCTCTGTAGTGTGTCCATGTACCCTGTGGTATCTGCAAAATTTGGACCTATCTGCTTTCTCTGGAGAGCTGTTTCGGGTAGGCAAGCTTATCAGCTCGGCGCTGCAGGCTTCTTCCAGGACTCGTGCTCTGCTATCCGTCAGGGGGGTATAGTGGGCAAATCTTGCCCGAGGCGGTCTGTCGCTTCTAGGTTTGCTACTCCGCTCTCGGCTTGTTCCTGGTTTCTCTCGTTCCTCTTGTTTTTTGTAGGATTCGCCTCTGACTCGTTCCCTGAACTTGGTCATTTCTTCCATCTGAATATATCCTGCTGCTCTAGCTCGGAGCTCGTCCATGTCGTGTGGCGGTTTCCTGCAGAGGCTGTCTGAAAAAGGTCCGGATTTTAGTGCCATAAGCATGGAGTTTAATGCCACTTGTGGATTCAAGTCCTGAATCTTCACAGAGATCTCGGCGAATCTTTCCATGAAGTCCCTGAGAGACTCGTTGTCTTCTTGCCGTATATTGGCCAGTGCTACTGACGTCAGGTGGTGGGGTCGACTCGTAGCGTATTGAGCGCCGAAACGATCGACTAACGTGGCGAAAGAGTCGATTGAGTGGGGGGGGAGTCGTGTGTACCAGTTCAATGCTGCTCCCTTCAGGGTTGTTGGGAACACTCGGCATATGATGGCATCGTCGTTTGTGTACAGGTTCACCTGTGTGACGAATGCGTCAATGTGCTCGTCGGGGTCGCTCAGTCCATCGTATCTGTCCATGGACAACGGCTTCCACCCGGCCGGTAGCGGAGTCTCCATGATTCCATCTACAAACGGGTGTCGCCTCGTTGTCTCGGGTATCGTACTCCGCCTTGGTGGTGCTCGTGATCCTGAGGCGGGTCTGGACTCCAATTGGGTCGTTGATCGGTTCGCCTCGCTCCAAGTGGTATCTTCCTGCTCTGTTCGGTCAGGGTGTCTATTGGCGGTGGTATGTGCCGCCGATAGTCCGTTGGTAGCGGCGTGGGCTGCCGAGAACCCATTGATAGCGGCGTGAGCTGCCGAAACTCCGTTTCGGTCCTCTCGTAGTTTCTGATATTGCTCTCGGAGGATAGCGTTCTCTCTGCGGAGATCTTCTATCTCCTTAGCGTTGCTCTGTTTCAGCGTGTCAACTTCCCTTTGCAGGACTTGGATCAGTGGGTGATTCTCAAGCACCTGACGCAGGAAGGGCGCCACGTTGTTGGGGTTACCTCCCTGGGTATCCCTTGGGGGTGGTACGCCCAGGATTTGGGTTTCCCCCCCTGTGGTCGCTTTTCATGGTTCGCTGCTTCTTTCTGGGTCGTCGTCATTAGGTTAATCTTGTTGTGGTTAGTGTGGCTGGGAATAATTTCACCGAAGCCCCACGGTGGGCGCCAAATGTTCTTACCAGATTTTGGTAAGCCTTCTGGTGCGGTGGCTCCGTCGGGATCACCTCCGTGACTGGTGGGGGGTGTACCTGCAAGGACACTCCGACGCTCAAGTTAGAGGCGCAAAGGGAGAGACAGGTATCACAAGGTGGGATTAGATTTTCGTACCCCGATTGAGATGTATCGCTCTGTATTTATAGGGTGTAAAGAGATAGATTTGATAGGGTTATTTTCCTATCAAATCTCCTCAAATCTCGTGATAAAGATAGAGATAATTCTATCTTCTATCTTTATCTTATGGCCTGATCTTTCTATATCTTATGATATGCTAAGATATATTCTTTCTGTTATTATCATCCGAGTCCGAGTGATAAGTTTTACTCGGTCTACTCGACTAGTCGGTGGAGTGCCGAGTCCGAGTAGTACATTATCTGTTAGAAACTATTATAACCCACTTCAGATTTTTCAAGGAAGAAAATGATGTTTTACTCAAAACTTATAATAGGTATAACATTGCAGTTTAAGAATTAAACTTAATTCACTAAGAATATGATTAGGAATAAGGTCTTGGAGGGACAAAGGGAGAACAAACTTCTTAATTTTGGATTAAGAGAATTATAAACTGCTTATTAAAATAAATAAAAATTTAAGATATAAAATTTATGCCGATTTTATTTTATATCTATTATTTTAAAAAATTATTAATTTAAATAATAGTATTTATTAGAAATTTATTAGAAATAAAACAAAATTGTCTCCCCTTCTGTTTCTCCTAAAACTTCACTCCTAAACATGCACGGAGAACCCAAAATAATATTGATCAAAGTCCTATATATGCCAGAAAAAGAACTAATGTTTGGCAGCCTTGTAGAGATGTAGACTTCATAAATGGAGAAAAACCCAAAACAATATGCAGACGCATCTCAATTGTTGATTCTCAATGTCCTATCTCATATGACGTCTATTTACTTTTGATTTCTATAAAAGTAAGACTTTGATACTAACAACGGCTTCTAGCATGAACCACTTTGTTAAGTGGTTCATGATACACCACCTCTATTTATCGTTAGATTGATCTAAATTCCATGGTAATACCATACACCCTCTGCATAGGATTATTTTTCACAACCCTTCTCCTCCATAGACGGGAGCCATCGAGGCACCACCTCTGGCCGATTTTTGTGCTTCCCTTCAGCAAATTCAAACCGAAGAAGACAATATTGCAATCATCATTCAATTAATCAGTCTCTTGCAATCTGTCGAGCACAACGGACCCAACAAACAGCCTGACAAACACGACACTGAGTGCGACGGCAACAACAGCCTGAACGGACCCATCCAACATTAAGACGCAACAAGTGATCAACAACATCAGAAACTAACAAAATTCAAGTTTAAACATGGTTGAACAGACTTATCATCTGCTGTGAGCAACACCACATATCCAAATCCATGTCAGAAGGTGCAAGACCAGAAATTTCTTCATGCTTGACCTCGAATTTCAAGTAACCCACCAATTTCTTCACCGTAAAGAAGAGATTACAATTTTATGGGTACCTAGATGAGTTTAGTTGGAAAAGCAAAAGTACAACGCTACAGCAAAGAGTTGTTCAAGTGAAGTCTAATTGATGTCTTCTCCGGTTCGGGATCATCGAAGGGAGGCACAAAAATTGGCCGGAGATGGTGTCGCGATGGTCGCTGTCTACGAAGGAGAAGGGTTGTGAAAAATAATCCTATATAGAGGGTGTATGGTATTGCTATGGGGATCAGATCAATCTAACGGTAAATAGAGATGGTGCATCATGAACCACTTAACAAAGTGGTCCATGTTAGAAGCCATCCTAAAAATAAGCCTATAAATGAGAAACCTTCAATCACTTTCCTCTTCACCTTCTCTCTCTTCATTCTTGACAGTTTCTCTCTCTCCTAACACACTCTCATTTTTTCTCTTAGCCCTCTCTTTCTCTCAGCCCTCTCTTTCGGTCTCTCTCTTCTCTCACTCATCTTCTTCCTCCCAAACACCCAAAACCTCCATTAAAGCTAATTTCAAAGTTTCCTCCTTTCAACTCCAAACATCATCAGGCTACAAAAACGTGAAGCCCTCTTGTTCCTCCTCTACTCGGTGAAACCGAACCCACTTCCATGGTAAGGGGGGAATGAGGCCTTGATTCCTTTATTGTTTCATGTTATATTTGTTATTTTGGGTTGTATTTCTCCCATTTCCTTGTATTTTTCTTTGTTTCATGTTGTATTCCATTTTCTTTTCAGCTTTTTGATGTATATTTCTTGTTCCTTTATATCTTTTCTTGTATTCTTAACCCTTGCTCATTCCCTTGTAAAAATTTCATTTTTATTGTGTTTATGGGACTGTTGTAAAAGTCCCTCTTTTAGAAGAGACCATACCCAAATTTTGTTATGATTTGAAGTTCTAATCCCTTAAAATAAGTCTACTAATATGATCCAACAATTTAAAACTTTGTTTTTTTTTCTTCCTTCCTTCTCTTTTAATTCCAAATCTGTCACGTTTTCAACATATACAATTGAACACTGAAGTTTTGATCTTTCTAAATTGTTGTGTTGATTTAAAACTAAAAATAAGTTTGGAAAAATCTAGTTTTAAGCTTGGTGCTTATACTAGACAACTAGGCCTAAAAACTTCTCTTTTTCTCTACTATACCTCTCGATCATCAAGAATAGAAAGGAAAAAGAAAACTTTTATTATTTTTTTTACTAAGAAACCACAATAAAATAAACTCCCTGACCCTTAGTTGTGAACTTGAACGGATCATTAAGTGGAAAACCTGCTCTTTTTCTTCTTTCTGTTTTATTTTAAAATAAAGAATCACTATCAAAAGTTTTGATAAATAAAAAAGTTTACTTTGGATTTACAATTATGTGCACGGTGAGGTGCCTTTAGAGTTGAAAATAAAGGTTTTTATTTTGCTAAGTCTGATTTCATTTAATTAAAAAGAATTTTTTTTATATATCTAAAAGAGGATGAAATTATGCAGGTGGTGGTTTCGGTTAAAAGCCTTGAAACAAGCAAACTATTTTACTGGATAAAAGCAAAAACTTAAATGATCCTTTAAAACTCTTACTAACGCTGTGTTTGGTTTAGAGGAAAGAAATAGAGTGGAAAGAAATAGAAGAGAGATAATTTGAAAAAAGAGAAACAGAAGAGAAATAAAGTGATATGTTTTGTTGTTTGGTTTAAGAGAAATAGAAGAGAAATAGAGTAGAAATAATATTGTAAAGGTGTTTGGTATGAATGAAATAGGAAGGATAGAATTAAATAGGTATATAAAAATACCATTTTACCCTTTTAATTAAGAATTGGCTACTGACCTTGGTAGCATAAAAAAGATTAAAAACAGGGTTATAAAAGTCTTTTTATAAAAAAATTTATTGCTTCCGCCCAATCCCGCCACTGCTCGACGATAGAAATAAAACATTGTGGGCCCACATGGTTGTCACTTATTTCTTACCCAAATCGCTGGATCCAAACCGCTTCGTTACAATTCTGTCGACGGCTTATTATTTCTCTCGCGCAAACCGAACAGAGCGTAAGAGATTTTGATTAGAGGAAATAGGAAATTTTATTCTTTTGTACTATTTGCATTCGGTTACTAGGGCCAAGAGCACAATTGTTACTTTTCTTATAAATTAAAAATACATAATAATACTTATTTCTTAATTTTCTATCATTTAAAAAAAACTATTTTGAAAAAGAATTTATAAAGAATTTAGTCAATTAAAACTAAGAAATATAACCTATTTATATATTAAAGGCCTCGGCCTTAAAGTCATTTCTTTTCTCTTCAAATGCAATTATTATCTAGATGTTTTTTTTATCTTAAAAGTTTTTATAAAAAGGTTTTCCTTATCTCTCGGTCTCAATTGGAGAAAAATGAAGGTAAAATCATTTTAACTCTATACAAATAACCTGGACACTTAAATCCATTACTTGGAATTAAGTTTTAAAATAAAATGGATCTTGTTTTCTCTTATTTTGGTTTCGGGTTGGATAAAATACTAATACTAGAACCAGAACAACTTGTTATATTGATACCATTATTCTAAGCACTTAACTACAATATTTATAATTAAGAAGAATAAAACTTTTTTTTTTATAAACTTCTCAAGTTCCATTTTTTTAAGATGAATAAGTTTTTACATTATTTTAGTTAAATACTCTAATTACATAATATATTGATATCTCTTAATTTTCATAGGTGAAAAATTATAAGTCTTAATAATTAGTTAAGGAGGATAAAAATTAAGTATCTAATAATTTTATAATATTGTAATAATTATTTTATAATAGATACTTAAATTATATATTACTAAAAATATTATTAGTGGATGAAACGATTGAATTGAGATATACTGTGATTTTGTATATCTATATTTTGGCTATATTATTTGTCTGTCAGAAAGACATAAATGTTATTCTTTGTAATTTTGGTACTCGGTGATTATACGTTAGTTATACTATTTATTTGTCTGAGGGACAGAAATGTCATTGGTGCTCAGTAATTGAGACCAAATGATGATGAGTAAAGTAAACTGTGAGTACTCTAGTGTGAGTACTGTTGAGAGAGGAACATGCAGCGGCATGTTGCCTACAGTGGAAGACACAGCCTGGCAAGCTAAGGAATGAACGGCAGGGACTCACTTACGGAAGTCTTGGGAATACGGTGTTGAGTGATGAAGTACCTAAAGGGCCAGGGCAGCACCCTGTGTCAGGAACTTCATCTGACCAAGCTTGGCAATCCTGACTACTGCTTAGCATTCCATTGATTGGTGCGAGAATACGCCTGAGTTATATATAGGACTGTGGATGTCCTGAATTGAGATAATTTGAGCTCATCTATGGAAGATGAAGGTTTTGCCATGGGTTGAGGCGTATGTACTCCCAATCACTTCCAATCGGGGAGTATGGATCCATACTGCGTCTAGAGGATTGAGTTGTTAAGAGCTTGAGAGGTTATGACTAGAAAAAACATTAGGTCTCCCGCTATTATATAATTATTAACTGACGGTAGTTACTACCGTTAGTGATATATATATATATATATATATATATATATATATATATATATATATATATATATATATATATATATATATATATATATATATATATTAGAATCAAGACTCACTCCTTTGCTTTTCTTTTCTTTGTATGTACTCGTTGGATGGATACACGAAGATGACAGTCATACCAGTGATCAAGTCTCTCCGTCGGTGAAGATGGTTCAGAGGTTGCAGAGGACGATGCAAGGATGCCAACTTTGAAGGCCAGTTTTATTATTATGTTTGGGTTAGGGTAGAATTCATGTACTACTCTGACTAAGATAATTAATGTATGGGTTAGGACTAGCTAGTACATGATTCTTCTTTACTTGTTAAACTATGTATTTATCCTTGTATTATGTTATACATCACTTTTATTATTTCATTGTTTTTAATCAGCTTTATAAACGCTTCTTTTAATCGCGAAAAATTTACCCTCAATTTATAATAACTAAAATAAATAAAAATATTAGTGTGGTTTATGTCTAATGTAACGGGGTGTTACATGTTTGACATGTTGCATATGCACCCTTGTTTCTTGATGAGACCAACCACGGTGAGAAGTAATTGAATGAAATTGAGTGACACCGTTGATACCAACATTCATATGGTTTTGCTTGAATCTCTTGAATCTTGTTGCTTGCATGTTGCTTGGAAGTGATCAAGGCCATCTTTGCTATTTTAACCATTGACCTTTCTAGCTTACCTTTCATAATAAAACCCCTTGCACCCATCTTTGAGCCAAACAGGAAAATTCTTGATGCATGTATAAACCTTTAGCCAAAATGAAAAATAATTGCTTTCCCAATCTTAGGAATAGGAGAACAATTGAGAGATGAAGTATTGCATTAAGTTTGGGGTGTCTTGTTAGACACCCAAAAACAAATGAAAAGGTGTCCCAAGGGACTTTAGTGTCACAGTCAGTGAACTGTAAAAAAAAATCAGAATAAAAAAGTGTTGCTCACCCGTGTCCCATAGCATTAAGTGTTGTCAAAAAAAAAAGAGAAAAGAAAAGAAAAATGTGCAGAGGAATAAAGTGGGACTTGGGTGGAGCTTAATAATTGGTCTGGGTTATTGAAAGAACTTGGGGGCACGAATTGTGTGTTTGTTGAGCTAAGATTGAGTTCTCTCTCTTGTTCTCATATTCTTTAAGATATTTGAACTCTAAGAAAAACCATTGTTGTTTGTTAGCCCAGCCACGTTACAAGTTCAAAAAGTCCTTAGTGATCCTTGTTGGCATGTTTGTGACATTGTACTTTGAGAGATGAAAAGCAAAACTATTATGTGCGGTGTTGACATGTGATAGAGTGATATACTCACCTTGTTTTGTGTGCTTGAGAGATACAGTTGTGAGGACCAAGGAACATGGGTTGTTGATTGCAATTGTGTTATTCATGTTGATCCCTTTATGAACTGTTTCATAGATGCTTTGAGTAGGCACCACAACTTGTCTTGGATTGAAATTAGCAAACTGAACTTGTGAGAAATAAGCATGCTAAGTGGTGATGAGTCTGTGAATACTTGAGTCATGTCTTGTTAATTTTTATTAGGAATTGAGTCTAGGTTGTTTTCATGTTTTCATGTCTTTTTGTTCTATGTTCTTGTTTTGTTGCTCGAAGACGAGCAAAGTTCTAAGTTTGGGGCATTGATAATTGTCTTATATTCCTACTTTTTGTAGTAGTTAGGGGCAATTATCTGACATCTTTCATGCTTTTGAGCTTTGTTTATCCTCATTTTAGTTAAGTTTTGAATAAAAGTTTGGTTTAGTTAGAAATTTTAAATTTTCCCCTTTTTACACTTGATCTTTTGGTTGTTTAGTGTGTTTTTAGGAACTTTGTTGAAGCTTGGAGAAAGATTTGGTGATATCCCAAGATGAATGATGCGTAAAGGATCAATTGGGGTGAAGTGGAAAGCCTTGAAGGTCTTGCAGGAGCAAAAGAAGCTTGTTGGAAGCCTTGGAACATGCTTGTGCAACTAAACTAAACTGTGCACCTGTGCAAAGTCTGAAATTCTGAAGTTTGAGCTTTGCACAATCGTGCAAATCTGTGTGTAAAATTTGCACAGCCTATGCACGAGCAGCTATGAGAAAAACCCTTATTTTTCTATTTTGTTTTCTTTTGGGCTTCAACTCTTTTTGGCCCATAGTCTTAAATAGGGATTTTCTGTCCTAGTCCGGGGTTACGATACGTTATGCGTAAAGAGAAATAAGAGGTCCGACGACGGCTTTGAACGCGTTTGGCTCGGTTCTCCATGCTTTCATCATCTCTTGCGTCTTCCCCCATGGCTATGCGTAGCTAAGTTCTCTATTCGTTGGGATTTAATGTAGTTGGACCTAATTTCATGTAATTACACTTTCTCTTATTTCAATTAAGTATTGTTATTGCTCTTCTTCTACCCTTAATGCTTGTGTTTGGCCTAATCAACCAATTACATGATTCTTTAATTCCATTGGTAATTGGGAAATTCTTTTGGATTGCGAACTGAAGAAGACAACTAATTTTCTTTATGCCTAGGGATAGGGTAAAGAGGATTAGTCATCGTTAAACCCTATTCCTAATGCAAGTACTTTGGTTTCACTAATTCAAGGGATTGATAGTGGAATCAAAGGACTTAGGTTCTCTCACTTAAGGGATTAAGGTTTGAATAAATTTATGGGTTTATGATAACAAAAGTTTATTTTAATGAGAAAATTAGTGATTGCATGTTAGGATGACTTGATGAAGTTAAATCCCGACGTAATTCATTCATTGATTTAAACCCAATTTTCTACGCACGCTACGTGTTTGACGAATTTACCCAAATCCAATTTCTCTTCTTCTACTCATTTAATTTATGCACTTGTTTTAATTTTGGTTACCTAAATTCTCAATTTTCGTAGTCCATTTAATTTTGCTATTAATTACCCAATTATCGTACAAGTCCCTGTGGATACGATACTTTACTTACCCTTTGTTACTTGAACAATTTGGTAACTTGCCAAAATCGCAACAATGACGCTGACCATTATTTGTGACACGATCTACCAAAGTTCTCCTGGCAGGTTGCTCTTCTTCTGCCATGTCTTCCTCCTCTGAACTAGAAGAATGTTCGGAAAGTGAGTGAGGATTGGAAGAACTCTCTTCCAATGTCAACTGCTTTGCTAGTTGCTTTGCTATTTTAGTTTGACCGCTAATAAGCCTAGCAATCTTCTCAATCTCAGAAATGAAACGGAGCTCTTCAGGATTAGTTTTGCTCCTTGTACCAATAGTACCTGGCATGCACAAAATCACAAACAACTAGAGCAACTAGAAAGACCGTTAGCACCGAATGAGGAAAAAGAAAATAAAAGAAAACAAAATTAAAATGCAAAAGAATGAAAGAATGTTTAAAGTCCACAAAAATATACTAAAAATTTGCCCAATTACCAAAACACAAGTCCCCGACAATGGTGCTAGAAACTTGTTGGGATTTTGGCAAGTGTATCAAATCGTGCAAGTAATAAAGGGTGAGTAGAGTATCGTATCCACAGGAACTTGTACGATAATTGGATAAATAATAGTAAATTAAATAGACTACAAAATTTAGAGAAATTTAGTAACCAAAATTAAAAGCAAATGTATAAAAATAAAAAGTAAAATAGAAGGAATTTTTTATTTTGAAAAATTAGCGAACACTTGGTGTGCGCAGAAAATGTGGTTTAAATCAATTAAAATAAATCGTCGGGGTTTAACTTCGTTGGACTTCCTAACATGCAAAAACAACTCACTCCCATTCAATTAAATTTGTTATCATCAACCCACAAATTTATTCAAACCTTAATTCCTTAAGTGAAAGAGTCTAAATCCCTTGATTCCACTATCAATCCCTTGAATTAGTGTAACCAAGGTATTTGCATTAAGAAAAAGGATTTTTGTGATGACCAATCCTCTTTACCCTATCCATAGGTATAAAAACGATTGGTTGTCTTCTTCAGTTCACAATCCAAAAGAATTTCCAAATTACCAATGGAATTAAAGAATCATGCAATTGGTTGATCAGGCCAAACACAAGCATTAAGAGTAGAAGAAGAACAATAACAATACTAAAATTGAATAAAGAGAAGAGTGTAATTACATGAAATTAGGTCCAACTACATTAAATCCCAACGAAAAGAGAACTTAGCTACGCATAGTCATGGAGGAAGGAGCAAAAGATGGAGAAAGAATGGAAGATGAACCTAAGCGCATCAAAGCTGTCATGCACGTCTCGGGATTCTCTTCCTTTCGTTACACAACGTTCGGAATCCTAGGACAGACTAGAAAATCCCTATTTAAAGCTATGGAAAAAAAAAGGTTCAAGCTCACACAAAAGATAAAACAGAAAATTAAGAATTGTTCTCGCAACGTGCAAAGCACGGGTGCACGGATTGTTGCACAGCCTGTGTAAGGCTTCCTATAAGCTTCTTTTTGTTCCGCAAGACCTTCAAGACATTAAACTTCAACCCAATTAATCATTAACGCATCATTTATTCATGGGACCTCTCCAAACTTGCTCCACGGTTTCAAAAGCTCCTAAAAACATAAGAAAACAAACCAAAGATCAAGTGTAAAAGGGTAAAAACTAAAATTCCTAACTAAACAAAGCTTTTATTAAAAACACAACTAAAATGAACATAATAAAGCTTAAAAGCATGAAAGATATCAAATAATTGCCTCTAAACTACTACAAAAAGTAGGAATATAAGGCAATTATCAATCTACACTTACATATCTTCCTTTTATGAAAAAAAGAAAATAAATAGATATGGTATTTTTTGTTTTCTTTTTTATCTCACGAAAACAAGTATAGGGATAGTTTAAAAAAAAATTAAAGGTATAAAAATATTACTTTTGGAAAAAAAAAAATCCTGTACTTTAATAAAACGTGTCATGATGTCACTTGATGAACATTTTAAAATTATTAAAATGCTATAATAAAATTAAATACAATAATTTTTGGATTGAATTTCCATCGAAAAATTCTAGTATTACTGTGTTTCGATTGAATTTCCATCGAAAATGCCCAAAATCATTATTCTAGCAGAAGCTATTAGTCTTGTAACTTTCTCTTAAACTATGGTTTTGGATTTCCCCACTAAAATTCAAACTCGCAAAACGAATGCTAGAAAATTAAGAGACACTGTCAAGGGAACATACAGGCATCATGAAGAACGAAGGAGCATCACGTAGGCTTGCGGAGTGTAGAACTGTATGTTGATCTTAGCAATGACAATATCAATTTCTTTAATGTATTCCTCGGGGGCCAAGTTCCCTTCATTAGTCAAAGAAGAAAAATCTGCTTGTCCAAACCAATACTGAATATTTTCTTCAAAAAAGGTCCAAGTTAATTTATAATCACCTATCAACATTATACTATCATAATATGCTAATTGCTAAGTGATCCTTCCTCAACATTTTTCCCGACCCGATCTGACAGTATATTTCTTTGTTTCATTGTTAAAACTTTACTCAACACTAAATATTTCTCCTTGCAATTGTTTGACGGGCAACCTACTGAACACGATTATTGTTAGAATAATTTCAAAAATAAGAGTTACCTAGAGAGAAAGTCTTATGTTGCTTAAGAGGAGCTCATAGAGAGTATTAACATTAAATGGTAAGCTCATAAAAGAGCTTGAATGAGAGACAGGACCGTGTGAGCACGATAGCCTTTGGAACATCAAATGGGAAATAGAAGGATATTGCTTTAGTACAACATTCTTTCTGCTTAATAGATGAAAAGAAGAGTAGAGAAATGTACTAAAAAGAGAAACAGCATCTAATGGAATACATGTTATTTTAGTGATGACCACAACCAAGTATAGGCAAATTAATAAAGTTGCTAGTGCAGGGGATTGTGCACAGAAACGGCTTTCATGAACTCCTCATTTGATTCCAGCGCGCTCATCACATGAGGTGAAAGAGACACTTCAAAATCTATGCTTCCCCCTCCTTCACGTCCTGGGTATGCTGTCACGTTCCCATCAAACTTGTTGGCATAACCACTGAGAACTGCCACCGCTTTTCCCATCCCAAATTCATTCCCATACTTGTTGAACCTCGGTGAACTTGACATCATCACACTACACGAGTCAACGTGCACACCGAGTTGGTAGATGACAGGATTTTGCAACCACTTTTTGAGCGTGTCTCGCACCACTCTATCTTTATGGTTCGCAACAGCCATGTGCACCTTCCATGCTGCCCATCCTAGATCATTCTCAAGCAATTCCCCTGCCATGGTCTCTGCACTCACCACATCAACCGAACATCCAAAGTACTCGCGTGGCAGAGGCGGTTCCATTCTGGATCGGTTATTTATGGCCAATTTGCAACTTGTTCTCTGATCATATGACTGGTGGCGTGCGCGTGTTATGGATCTCCAAACATGCGCTGATAAGGATTGGAACGAAGAGATTTTGGTGGTTTTGGACTCAGAGTTGGCCCTTGCTTTCAGTTTTGCAATAGACTCTGCTGAAAAGTGGAAGATTCTTTCTCTGAGAAAGGGTGCTTCAAATCTACTAATAAACTCAGTCATGATGTTTGAAAGGAAGATTGATTGGTGGAGCGCAATCATTCGGAAACCAGCGATTGTGAATGGGTTGGTGTGAAATGGGAACATGAACATCATATTCCTGGCCTTGAGCTTGAGCTTGTAAGATCTCAGACCATGTATTGAAGAAATTCCAGTAAGAAGTGCCATCACCGACAGTGTGATTCATGGAACAACCTATGAAAACACCATCCAGTAGTTCAGTGACTTTAATGGACAACAGTGGCATGGTGTGACCATCATGGTTGACTGCTTTATGGTGGTCAAAGAATGAGTGAACAATGGGTGGAACGTCAACTGGGGAGAGTATGTCAGATATGGTGATATCCAAAGTTGCATAAATGAATCTAGCTCCACAAGTGTTGCTGCAATCAACGAAAATAGTATAAGAGGAAGGGTCTTTGGTTTTTTGGGTGACAAGGCGGCCAGCCAATGGATAGAAATGGGAGAGGGCAAGGGAAAAGGAGTGCTTGGTAGAACCATTCAATAGTCAATGCTATGCTCGTCAATCATTGTCAATTGTTAGGTAATGCGGAGTTTGTGGACCAACCAAATTCACTTAAATTTCCCTACTTGGAGTTCGACGTGAGGTATGAGGCCATCTCCCCCTTAAAAAACTTTATTTTATAATAAAATATTATACGTTACATCTAATATCTTTTTTTTTTTCATTATTAGTTATTTAGTATATCCCTTGTTCTTTCACTCGACTCTCGAGTAGTGATCGGGGTAATTATATAAAATATTTAATTATGTGAATTGATTAATAAATTAATGATATATTTTTTAAAACAACTAAATTTTACATATTTAATTTTATATACACATATCTTACATTTTTATTTTCTTTTCTTTTCTTATAACATTACAAATCTCATTTATTATATTTTTTTTTTCATTTTTATCTCTATCCCTTGGAGAGGATGAATACATCTCAAGCATGTGAAATAGTGATTTTTCAATTTTAAAAGGTTAGCCACTTGTTAAAGATTCTTTATCAATGAGTTACGATTTTGTTACGCTTCTCATGCGGGGCATGTGAAATGACCCGAATATATAGGGAAAATAAAAAGAAAATGAGAATGTGATTAATATTGTGATAAAAAAAAAAGAAAAAAGAACATAATTAAAAGAAAACGAGAAACTGAATACAAAACTTAAGATAAAGGAAACTAGAAAAAAGTTATATTTTATTAATTAATACACGTTACTAAATGATATTTCTCCTTAGAAGAGAAAGAAAACACATTAGTGAAATATAAATTACTTAAGTTTGACCAGTTCATCACGGTCAAGGACAAGGCACATTAGTGAACTAGTACAATAGATTGGACTTAAAATTTAGAAACAGCATTCATGAACTCTTCATCTGATTCCAGCGCGCTCATATTTTCTGGCGAAAGGCACACTTCCAAATCAATGCTTCCCCCTCCTTCAGGACCTGGGTATGATGTCACTTTCCCATCAAATTTGTTGGCATACCCACTTCTAGCTGCCACTGCTTTTCCCATTCCAAATTCATTCCCATACACATTGAACCTCGGCGAGCTACCCATCATCACACTGTACGGGTCAAAGAAACGACCCATTTGAATTATGAAAGGAGACTCTAACCACACTTTGAGAAATTGCAGCACCACTCTATCATTATGGTTAGCAACAGCCAGGTGCAACTTCCATGCTGCCCATCCTAATCCATTCTCAAGCAATTCCCCTGTCGTCGTTTCTGCACTCACTACATGAATTGAGTTCCCAAAGTATTCCTGAGGCAGAGGCGGTTCCATTCTTGATCGATTGTTTGCGGCCAACCTGCAACTTGTTCTCTGCTCCTTCGGTGGGGAGCGCGCACGAGTAATGGATCTCCAAACAAGTGCTGATAATGATTGGAACGAAGAGATCTTTGTGGCATTTGACTCTGAGTTGGCCTTTGCTTTCAGTTTGGCGATGGACTCTGCTGAAAAATGGAAGATTCTCTCTCTCAGCAAAGGTGCCTCAAATCTGCTAATAATTTCGTCATGGTGTTTGAAAGGAAGATTGACTGGTGGACCGCAGTCTTTTGGGAACCAGCGATTGTGAATGGGTTGGCATGAAATGGGAACATCATATTCATGGCCTTGAGCTTGAGATTGTGCTTGAAAGATCTCAGACCATGTATTGAAGAAATTCCAATAAGAAGTCCCATCACCAATAGCGTGGTTCATGGAACAACCTATGAAAACAGCATCCACTAGTTCAGTGACTTGGATGGACAACAGGGGCATGGTGTGACCATCATGGTTGACTGCTTTGTGATGGTCAAAGAAGGAGTGAACAATGGGTGGGACATCAATTGGGGAGAGTATGTCAGATATGGTCATATTCAAAGTTGCATAGATGAATTTAGCTCCACTACTGTTGTTGCAATCAACGAAAACAGAATAAGAGGGAGGGTCTTGGGTTTGGTGGGTGACAAAGCGGCCAGCTAATGGATAGAAATGGGAGAGGGTGAGAGAAAGAGAGTGCTTGAGCTTCTCCAACAGATTCTCTATGAAATCATGTTGATCAACAAGTGTTGTAGGCTTCTTGAATAGTAGACCCTTCTGGATATAGTGGGTAGACAACATAGAAATATCCCAAGGTGTTAAATTGCAGATCTGGTTTGAAACTTCGTTGGGGCGGTGCGGCTTGACGAAACATTCTGAAATGCGTCGAACGGCAGGGGCAGGGGTACTCATTATGCAGATAGTCACTCACAAACACAACTTAGATTTGTGTTGCAGACAGCTTAGGGCTGATTGATCCATATGGGTTTTTTTTAAAAACTAATTTTCAAAATGGATCTCTTTCAAAATATATTATTGGCATGGGTCTCTTTTGACCAAAGATCAGGTAAAAAAAAAAATTTGACCAACAAATTAAATTCCACGTAATTTTTATTTAAAAAAAAATCCACATAAACCAGCCATTACGAATGGCTGGTTCAAGACTGACAATTTCGTTAAAAGTGCACGACACAATAATTGAGAGGAAGCAGCCACGAAAAATGGCTGGTTTGATAACTTTTTAGAAGCAGCCATTACAAATGGCTGCACCTCCAAAGTGCAGTTTTTCGCGCAGAGGCCCCCCCTTCGTTCAGTTCCTTTGTGTAGACGCGTGTCAAATCGGGGTAGTGGATGCAGCCAATTCAAATGGCTGGTTCTGTTTGTGATAAAAAAATAATTTTTCAAAGGCTTTAAAATAAACCGAGAGGTCCCCGCTGGTCCGCTGCATTCATTTTCTGAAGTTGTAACTTTCTTAATGAGTGCTTGTGGGCTCCTTATAATAGTCAGTGAAGTTGTGTGCAAAATTTAGAAATAAGGTATATTTAAAGATATTTTATAGTTATTATTGTGTTATACTTAAATGTTGCTTTCTGACTATATATTTTGTCTGATATTTTATTTTCAGCAATTCTTATTTCAACTTTCAGTGACGTTGGTTCATTTGAATTGGTATGTATTTTTTTACATTCTATTGGCATGGGTCTGTTTTGACCAAAAATCAACTCAAATTTTCAAATTGACCACGTGGCATGCCACGTCGATCACGTGATGAAACAGCTATTTTATTTGTGTCAGTACGAACCAAAAAAAAATTGTATAAAATTCGCGAACGAAACAGCCAATTGTAATAGCTGGACCGAAAGTGAAGCAGCCATTATGAGTGGCTACTTCAAGTACATGAAGTAGCCATTCCGAATGGCTACTTCAAGTATACGTGACAGTGGGGAAAAAGTGAAGCAGCCATTCGACATGGCTACTTCAAGTACCTGAAGTAGCCATTCGAAATGGCTACTTTGGAGGTGCAGCCATTTGTAATGGCTGCTTCTAAAAAAAGTTATCAAACCAGCCATTTTTCGTGGCTGCTTCCTCTCAATTATTGTGTCGTGCGCTTTTAACGAAATTGTCAGTCTTGAACCAGCCATTCGTAATGGCTGGTTTATGTGGATTTTTTTTAAATAAAAATTACGTGGAATTTAATTTGTTGGTCAAATTTTTTTTTTTACCTGATCTTTGGTCAAAAGAGACCCATACCGGTAATATATTTTGAAAGAGACCCATTTTAAAAATTAATTTTTAAAAAAAACCCATATGGGTCAATCAGCCGACAGCTTAGGCCTTAGAGATCTATTTGTATTTCCTTTGTGAATTCCGAACCAAGACATGGTTAATTACTCTTTATATAAATAAATAATATGAATAATGCAGTCAATAGTCAGCCGTGGGTTGGTTGTCATTTTCGTGAAAGCTTTCTATTAAATTTCCTATTTGAATAATGCAATGGTCTCGGAGAATGACGACGTAAAAAAATGGCAAATGCGTTAAATCTCGAGTGCTACGCTCGTCTTGTACCAACCTAACATAATTCTTTTTTGTTTTGGTTATGGCTTTTGCTAATTAAATAATTAAAAGAAAAATTTATTTTATTTTATTTTCTTATTTGAATATTAATTAATTAACACTTTATATAATTATTTTTCCGTACATTTTACATTTCAAAAACATTTTATTGAAATTAAAAAATATAATAAAAGTTATCCCATTTTTATTATACAAAAAAATTATCTTCTCATTCTAATGAAAAGCAATGAAAGAGCATATAATATACATATTATGCACTTATTTTTTTATATCTCCTCACTGACACATTTTCCTTTTACGAGAAAAAGAAAATAAATGAATATGGTATTTTTTTTTCTTTTTTATCTCACGAAAGGAAAGTATAGGTATAGTTTAAAAAATTAGTGGTATGGTATCCACACCAAAAAAATACAATTAATGGTATAAAAGTATTATTATTAGAAAAGAAAATCCTCTACTCTAATGACATGTGTCATGATGTCACTTGATAAACTTTTTGAAATGATTAAAATGTTATAATAAAATTTAATATAAATATTTTTATAAGAGTCTTGAGCTACCTTGAAGCACTGTACCAAAGAAAAATGATGCTCGTACAAATCGTAAGGTCATGACCAACATTGAAAAAATCACAAATAGAAGATCAAGTCTTGAAGAAAATAGAAAATTCTCATTGTCAAAATCTGAGAATCTGAGCAAAAGAACCAAGGGTTTAAGAAGCAAAATGCAGGGAATGAAAAAGAAAATGAACGTAGATGAGCTCATGAACCAATGAAAAGGAGAAAGGAATTTGACAGAATATAAAATTTTATTAATTAAAATATATAAAAATGCATACAAATGAAAATTTATATTCTAACAAGCTAATGAATATGTAACTAATTAACTAAAACACTAATTAACCTCTAACTAACTAATTAACTCAAGTAATATATCTCTAGTACTTTTCACTTTTTTTTTCACTTATCTAACTAAGTAAAGAAAAATTTCTTATTTTGTTTTTTCTATTCATCTAAATAATATATATATATATATATATATATATATATATATATATATATATATATATTCCATTTCTGCTTCATTCCTATTTTTTCCCCGCTTATTTCTCTCCTTTATTTCATTACTAATCCAACCAAACCACTCGTGATATACAAATAATCGTATTTGACATGTTCAACGGTCAAATATCAGCAAACTAGAACAGGGGATTGGACACCGAAACGGCATTCATAAACTCCTCATCTGATTCCAGCGAGCTCATATTATGTGGCAAAAGGCACACTTCCAAATCGATGCTTCCCCCTCCTTCACGACCTGGGTATGACGTCACTTTCCCATCAAACTTGTTAGCATAGCCACTTCTAATCGCCAGCGCTTTCCCCATTCCAAATTCACTCCCATACTTGTTGAACCTGGGCGAGCTACCCATCAACACACTGTACGGATCAAACAACCGACCAAGTTGAGGGATAAAAGGAGACTGTAACCATCCTTGGAACGATTGCTGCACCACTTTGTCGTTATAGTTTGTAACAGCCAGGTGCAACAACCATGCTGCCCATCCTAGATTATTCTCAAGCAATTCCCCTGTTGTCGTTTCTGCACTCACTACTTGAACTAAGTTTCCAAAGTATTCCTCAGGCATAGGCGGTTCCATCCTTGGTCGATTGTTTATGGCCATCTTGCAACTTGTTTTTTGGTCGTACGGCACGGAGCGCGCACGAGTTATGGATCTCCAAACAAGTGCAGACAATGACTGGAGTGAAGAGATTTTGGTGGTATTGCACTCTGAGTTGGCTTTTGCTTTCAGTTTTGCTATAGACTCTGCTGAAAAGTGGAAGATTCTCTCTCTCAGCTTGGGTGCTTCAAAGTTGCAAATAAACTCGTCATGATGTTTGAAAGGAAGATTGATTGAAGGACTGCAATCATTCGGAAACCAGCGGTTGAGAATGGGTTGGTGTGAAATGGGAACATCGTATTCATGGCCTTGAGCTTGAGCTTGAAAGATTTGAGACCATGTATTGAAGAAATTCCAATAAGAAGTGCCATCACCAAGAGTGTGGTTCATGGAACAACCTATGAAAACACCATCCACTAGTTCAGTGACTTGGATGGACAACAATGGCATGGTGTGACCATCATGATTGACTGCTTTGTGGTGGTCAAAGAATGAATGAACAATGGGTGGCACGTCAATGGGGGTGAGTATGTCAGATATGGTCATGTCTAAAGTTGCATAGATGAATCTAGCTCCATCACTGTTGTTGCAATCAACGAAAAAGGCATATGAGGGAGGGTGTTGGGTTTTGTGGGTGACAAGGCGACCAGCCAATGGATAGAAATGGGAAAGGGTGAGAGAAAGAGAGTGTTTGAGCTTCTCCAACAGATTCTCTATGAAATCATGGTGATCAACAAGTGTTGGAGGCTTCTTGAAGAGTAAACCCTTCTGGATATAGTGATAAGACAATAGGAGAATATCCCAAGGTGTTAAATAACATATTTGATTAGACTCTTCAATTGGACGATGTGGCTTGACGAAGCATTCTGAAATGCGTCGAACAGCAGGGATACTCATTATGCAGATGGTGGTCGCACACACAATTTAGATTTGTGTTGCAAAGATGTTAGAGATGTAGTATTTTTTTGTGAACACTGAACCAAGACATCGTTCCTGTTTGTATAAATATACGTGGTTGGCATTGCCGTCGTTCAAGTTTTCCATTTGTGATTTGCTAGGAAACTTCCGCCCAAATGGTTTTTTGATGTTTGATAAGAAACTTTGGCCCATTAGAAAGAGAAGTCTTAGAGAGGATCGACGGGAAAAAAAATTAAAGCAAACGCGTTTCTGAGATTTGCCAGGAAACTTTGGCCCATTGGAATGTAAAGGTCTTAGAGAATAATCCCAGGGTTAGGAAAACTCTACCTTGACGGAAATTTCTTCGAGAATGACACCAGGAAAGGGAAAACTCTGGCCCGTTATAATTCATTTAATTGATGTATAATTATTTTAATATTAAATATTCAATTATAATATTAAATATGTGAAGGAATTAGTGATTTTACTCTACTCAAATAGAATTATCTCCTACATTAAATATTTTAGGGATTAATAATCTTATTAGACTCAAATAAGATTATTTTCAATAAGAAATACCGTGATGTCTGAAAAAAAAAAATAAACATGGTGTCCCCTCTGTCATGCGAAAGATCATAACAGGGACGGTTTAAAAATTAAAGATGTGAAAATATTATTATTATTATTATTGAAAAGAACTCCATTACTCTAATGACATGTACCATGATGTCGTTGGATAATTTTTAATTTTTAAAATATTATAATAAAAAATAATATAATAACAATAAAATTTTATAAACCATATTATTATTATTATTATTATTATTATTATTATTATTATTATTATTATTAATGGAATAGGTTAAAAAATCTTTTTCATTAATTTAAAACTTGGTAATTTCAATTAAATAGATTTTAAAATTATTAACTCAAAAACAAATAATGTTGCTTACTCATTTGTAAGGGCGTCAAGGTTTTATGTTAATCATTATGTTTTTTATTTCAACCTTTGTAAATACCCTCATTTTAAATGAAATGAAATAAGTTTATTTCCCTAAAAAAATATTAACTCAATTTATTTAACAAATAAATTCTATCTTACTTAAATTTAATGTGAACTAGGTTACGACCTTCCACAAGAGGCATAATTTATTTCTATCCTAGACAATGGTGTTTTAATAGGGTTAATGAGAATTAGTTGATGTTGAGGATTTAAAAGAAACAAAACCTATAAAATAAAAGGAAAAGGAATGAAAAGGAAGGTGTTGATGAGGAAAAAGAAAAGAAGAAACATAGTGGCGAAGAGAAGAAGGGAGGAAGAAGAAAGGAGAGTTGTTAATAAGGTCTAATACATAAAAAAATAATGTTTGTATAGGAACTAAAATAGATCATTTTTAAATATAACCAAATATAAAAATTGTACAAGTATAAGAACTAAAACATAAAAATAATGTAAGTATAGGAACTAAAATGTAAAACACAACACACGTTAGCGTCACATTAACGCCATGTAAATATGTAGTAAATGCGTTATTTAGAGACAGCAGTGGTCTTTTTATTGCTGCTTTTGCCTTCAACTTTGGCCTATGCTCTATTGTCAAAGCGGAATTATGGGCAATTTATTTAATAATTAAATTCTATCTTACTTAAATTTAATGTCAACTAGGTTACGACCTTCCACAAGTGGCATAATTTATTTCTATCCTAGACAATGGTGTTTTAATATTAATATATTTTCAAAGGTGCTTGAATATTAATAATTTAAGGTCAAAATGTGTCTTTTTGGTTGTATTAAGAAAAATCACAAGTTGATTTTTAATATCTTTTTAGTCAAAGTGCCGGCCATATAGCTTCTCATATCTTTATAAGACGAGTAAAAGATGGCTGAAAATGTCAAAGACTTTTTGCACAATCAAATAATATACATGACTTGATTTTTAAAGGTAAATTTTAAAGCAAAATATATTTGAGTAAAAGAGAATTAAATAATTTTTTAATTTAATTCTGAAATATTTTAACTTTTCTGAAAAAGGACATTTTATTTTTACATGTTAGATAAAAAATAAATTCAATTTATTTAATTTTTTCTTGAAATACCCACGTTAAACATTATCATTATTGTTAATCAGTCATCATTGTTATTGTTGTTGCCGTCATCGCAAGCTACTTCGACTTGTCAAAGAAGCACGTTAAAACTCTGTAATTTCAAGACTTTTCGATTTAAGGTTAATGAGAATTAGTTGATGTAGAGGATTTAAAAGAAACAAAATCTGTAAAATAAAAGGAAAAAGAATGAAAAGGAAGGTGTTGACGAGGAAAAAGAAAAGAGGAAACATAGTGGAGAAGAGAAGAAGGGAGGAAGAAGAAATGAGAGTTGTTAATAAAGTCTAATACATAAAAAACAATGTTTGTATAAGGATTAAAATAGATAATTTTTAAATATAACCAAATATAAAGATTGTACAAGTATAAGAACTAAAACATAAAAATAATATAAGTATAATAACTAAAATGTAAATTCTAACACACGTTAGCCTCACATTAACGCCATGTAAGCTATGTACTAAATGCATTATTTAGAGGCAGCAGTGGTCTTTTTATTGCTGCTTTTGCCTGCAACTTTGGCCTATGCTCTATTGTCAAAGCGGAATTATGGGGAATTTTTCATGCTCTCAACCTAGCTAGGAGTAGGGGCTTTTCCAAAGTGGAAGTTGAATCTGATTCCCAACTTGCGGTGAATTTCATTAACTTAGGAGTTAATCTTCACCATCCCTGTGCTGCTATAGTCTCGAATATTTTGCAGCTATCGGGGCTCTTTGTGTCCTTCAAGTGTAAGCATGTCTTCCGGGAGGCGAATGCAGTTGCTGATGCTTTGGCCAAATGGGGGATGTCCTTAGATGTTGACTTAGGAATTAGGGTGCTTCATTTTGCCCCAAGCTTTCTGTCCTTACATTTGTTGGCCGACTCTTCGGCAGTTTTGTTTAGTAGTAGTTCTTTTCTGTTTTCTGGCCTTTAGGCCCGTCTCGTTATCAAAAAAAAAAATGCGTTATTTTATTTTAATGGAAGAGCCCAAAACAGATCTGAATTTGCTTGTAGAAAGACTAAAATAGATAATTTTCAAGTACGAGGACTAAAATGTAAAGTTTGTATATCTTGTGCGACATAATTTAAGATTGAACTGCACCAGTTTTTCATCAAATGGTGAGTCATTTTTGAAAGCAAATTTTAAGCTTTATTTTAATACGTATAAAATTAACTGTAGGAGATCAAAATCCACAGTCCATCCACCATTGTGTAAGCAGCCAAGTTTATATATGCATCATTGCATCCACTCTAGACGTGCCAGTAGCATCAACAAGCTTGGTTGATTCTGAACATCTTTGGTTCTCATCTTATCAGTCAACTAGAGTTCCATATTTCCTTCAATTATGTTTTCCCTATCATACACGACGATTATTGGAATTTTCTTCTATTATATTATCCATATCATATCTTATGATTATAGGAGTTCCCTTACTTCCCTGTATATAATTCTTAAATCTGTATTTGTGTTGTTTCTAATCAAATAACGCAATTCTTCAATCCCAAAATCTTCCCTGTTTTGTCCCCCTCTACGCACAACACTAAGAAAATTATTCTCTAAGACTTTTATTTCTATCATGTGAACAATTACTCAACAATCATTGCACAAGGGGATTTAGATATTTCTCCGTGGACGAGAGAAATATCCATTACTTGGAAGATTAATGCATCACTTCTCTCATAAAGATTTCAGCGTTTAAAATGACATACAAATAATCATATTTGACCTGTTCAACAGCCAA
Source organism: Pueraria montana var. lobata (assembly GCA_026413185.1). Classification (NCBI taxonomy): domain Eukaryota; kingdom Viridiplantae; phylum Streptophyta; class Magnoliopsida; order Fabales; family Fabaceae; genus Pueraria; species Pueraria montana. The sequence continues at coordinate 7,012,482 of CM048652.1, forward strand.
ATATACTGGGAACATTAGCAAACTAGCATAAGGGATTGGAAACCGAAACTGCATTCATAAACTCCCTGTCTGATTCCAGAGCAGTCATTATATGTGGTAAAAGGCACACTTCCAAATCGATGCTTCCCCCTCCTTCACGACCTTGGTATGATGTCACTTTTCCATCAAATTTGTTGGCATAACCACTTCTAGCTGCCACTGCTTTCTCCATTCCAAACTCATTCCCATACATGTTGAACCTGGGTGAGCTACTTATCAACACAACGTACGGGTCCATGGACTGACCAAGTTGATAGATGAAAGGAGACTGTAACCACTCTTTGAGTGATTGCAACACCACTCTGTCGTTGTGGTTTGTAACAGCCAGGTGCAACTTCCATGATGCCCATCCTAGATCATTCTCTAGTAATTCCCCTACTGTCGTTTCTGCACTCAACCTATGAACTGAGTTTCCAAAGTATTCTTGAGGCAGAGGCGGTTCCATTCTTGATCGATTGTTTGCGGTTAACCTGCAACTTGTTCTTTGCTCATATGGTAGGGAGCATGCACGAGTTATGGATCTCCAAACAAGTGCTGATAATGACTGGAATGAAGAGATTTTTGTGGTATTGGACTGTGAGTTGGCCTTTGCTTTCAGTTTTGCAATAGACTCTGCTGAAAAGTGGAAGACTCTCTCTCTCAGCAAGGGTGCTTCAAATCTGCTAACAAACTCGTCATGATGTTTGAAAGGAAGATTGATCGGTGGACTGCAATCATTTGGAAACCAGCGATTGTGAATAGGTTGGTGCAAAATGGGAACATCAGTTTCATGGCCTTGAGCTTGAGCTTGAAAGATCTCAGACCATGTATTAAAGAAATTCCAATAAGAAGTGCCATCACCGACAGCGTGATTCATGGAACAACCTAAGAAAACACCATCCAGTAGTTCAGTGACTTGGATGGACAACAGGGGCATGGTGTGACCATCATGGTTGACTGCTTTGTGGTGGTCAAAGAATGACTGAACAATGGGTGGGACGTCAACTGGGGAGAGAATATCAGATATGGTCATATCCAGAGTTGCATAGATGAATCTAGCTCCATCACTGTTGTTGCAATCAACGGAAACAGAATAAGAGGGAGGGTTTTGGGTTTTGTGGGTGACAAGGCGACCAGCTAATGGATAGAAATGGAAAAGGGTGAGAGAAAGAGAGTGTTTGAGCTTGTCCAACAGATTTTCTATGAAATCATGTTGATCAACAAGTAGTGCAGGCTTCTTGAAGAGTAGACCCTTCTGGATATAGTGCATAGACAACATAACAATATCCCAATGTGTTAAATCACATGTTTGGTTTGACACTTCTGTTAAACCATGTGGTTTGACAAAGCATTCTGAAATGCGTCGAACGACAGGGGTAACCATGATGCAGATAGGCACACACACAGCTTAGATTTGTGTTGCAGACAGCTTAAGATGTAGTATTATTTCCTTTGCGAACTCTGAACCAAGAAGTCGTTACTCTTTGTATATAAATAGTATGGATATGCATGCAAATGCTTGTTAAGAAAGTGTGAACCTCTGGCGCATTGGAATCTAAAGGTCTTAGAGAAGGATAAGGAAAATAAAATAAAATAAAATAAAAAGAAGCAAACTCGCTTTTGAGATTTGTTAGGAAAATTCTACCCATTAGAATATGACCTGGGGGGACGAGAAAGCAAATGCGTTTTTGAGATTTGCTACGAACTCTGCCCATTAGAATATAATTTAGAATAATTTACTTCTATATTTAAAGTCGTGCTTTTTTAGGAGTTATTTTTAATGGGAGTGTTTTTTATGTAAATAATATTAAAAATTATAATTATAGGTCTCATAAAATTATCCAGATTATATATATATATATATATATATATATATATATATACACACAATCTTATATGTATTATAAATTTTTGACATATAGATAATAAACCTTTTCTATTAAAATAAAAGTTTAAGTTTTATACACATTAAAAACTATTCTAAATATGATTATTAAAATAATTATTAAAAAATTAATAATTTTTCATATATATTAATCTATGATCGAATAAATTGACTAGGAATTTTTTTTATCCATTCAAACTCAAAACTGATTGGTATACTCTTCTTGGTAAGATGTCAATAAAATTAATAAATATTAAATGATACATTACGTACGTATGTTAACATTGTGCGTGCTTCTTTAAACAAAAAAACAAAACAAAAAAAAAAAATTGTGCGTGCTAATGTGCTGTCACCACAAAGTATAGCGCCCCCCACAGTACTTTTGGCTGTTGTGTGGAAAATTAGGTCACATATAAACTAAGCTTAATTGTAAATTTTATCACCTAATTTTCATAATTTTATAAATTTTACCATTCAAGTATTAATTTTACAAATTTTACCACCAAAGTTTTCAATTTTTGTACATTTTACCACTCTGATATTTTACCAAAAAAAAAGTTAAAAAATTCAAAAAAAAAAAAATTTGTGGAACATCATGGTGATAAAATGCACAAAAATTGAAAATTTAGGTGGTAAAATTCGCAAAATGATGAAAGTTGGGTGGTAAAATTCGTAAAAAAAAAACTTGGGTGGTAAAATTCACAAAATTATGAAAGTTGAGTGGTAAAGTTCGCAAAAAAAAACTTGGATGGTAAAATTTATAAAATTATAAAAATTGGATGGTAAAATCTTCAATTAAGCCTATAAAGTATTGAAGGAAGAAGGATTGCTCATTTCAAACTTATGATAAAAAATTAATTAAAATATATTAAAAATATTATCTTGTAATAATTATTTTAAAAGTCATGATATCATAGTTTTTTTTCTTTGTACTTTTTTTTATTGGTGTGTACTTGACAATGTTGCTTGAGAGTTGATTTAACCATGATAATTTCTTTTTTTTTTTATGACTGAAAGGGGCTAAAATATATCTAGTTTTTGTTTTAGTCTGTAAAAATACACCTATTTTATATTTTTGTTCCTCTAAATATACTCAATTTATGTTTTAATTCCTCTAAATTTAACACTCCGTTAGATTATATTATTAATTTTATAAATGATTATTATGATAATTAAGTTTTTTTTTATAATTTGATTATATATAACGAAATGATAATATAAAAAATGTACTCAAAATGTAATTAAAATTAATTTCTTTTTAAACATGCATAGACGTCAAAATTTATAATACAGAGAGATTTCTATAGTACGTTGAATCAAAATTTGCATAAGGTGATTCGCTATTAGTAAATGAGAAAGGACAATGATATTTGAACACTTTATAATTTTAAACATTCTATCAACTCTTCTCTCTACTTATCACATTATATCACTTATTATACCTATATTTTTTCTCTTTTTTTTCCTCTCTTAATAGATGTAGAATAAGATATTGGGATATTTATCCAATGAGAATGAGAAAATGGTTAGTATTTACAATGTAAAGTAATTTTATATTATTTTTTAGTCATAAATAATCATATATACTAAGTTTATTGATTTTTACAATAATTATCTTAAAAATCATATTAATAATGATTTGTGATTAGTTGACCGTGTAAATTTTTTTACACTAACCTATATAGCCATTAAACTCTTAGTAAATAATGAGGTATAGTTGGTTTTATAAAAAAATCAAGTTGAAGATACAATATATGTTTTATGTTGACTGCCTATACATGGTTCAAAAGTTCAGAATATCTTACTAGGCAGGTAAAAAATGGCTAACAGCATCAATGGCTTTTGGTCAAACATACAAAGCGCGATACAATGCATCCAACGCTATAATTATTATAAGGGTAAAATATGTTTTTAGTTCATGTACTTTTAGAAAAAAAATTGGTTTTAGTTACTGTACTTTCGAATTAATCATTTTAGTCCTCAAATTTTGAAAATTACTTGCTTTTAGTCTCTCCCCTCTAATGATGTTAATACTGTTAATAAAAATACAGTTTTTGGCAGTTATAAATTGCCACAAAATACACATTCTTCATGTATTTAAACTCAACATCATTGGCGGCTAAAAACCGTCATAAAGATTATTAAAAAAAATAGACTAAAACTCAATAAGAAGCTCGTCTCTTCCATTACCGACGACCATTGTCTATTTTTTTTAATAATCTTTGAGGCGGTTTTTAGTCGCCAATGATGTTGAGTTTAAATACATGAGGAATGTGTATTTTGTGACAGTTTATAACTGCCAAAAACTGTATTTTCGTTAACAGTATATTAACACCATTAGAGGAGAGGTACTAAAAGTAAATATTTTTCAAAGTTTGAGGACTAAAATACGAAAGTATAGGACAAAAAATATATTTTATCCTTATTATAATGGCATTTATGCATCATATCCGGAAAGATCGGTGGAGTATCCATTTCTTCTATTTAATTTTACCCTATTTTAACAAAACATTGCTTATGATATCGTAAGAAAATGCTTTTAATAATCCACAAGGTCCATAACGCACCAATATGGAAAAATCAGTCTTGTGGCAGCCTCAATAGACTGCCAAAATTTTCACCTACACGAATTTCTGAACATTTCTGTTTTCTTTATTCTCTTCAATTAAAAAACTACACAGATCATGGTACGATAATTTGATCTGTGCAAAATCCTTAAAAACATAAACAGATTTTTCATACATTTAAATTTTTCATTGAATCACATAAAAATAATAATTTTAATGTTAAGAACAACTTGTGAAAGAACTGTGTAACATAACATGTTGTGAGCTTGCATAGGCATATTAGCAAACTAGCACAGGGGATTGGACACGGAAGCTACATTCATAAACTCCTCGTCTGATTCCAGCGCGCTCATTGTTTGTGGCAAAAGGCACACTTCCAAATCAATGCTTCCACCTCCTTCATGGCCTGGGTATGATGTCACTTTCCCATCAAATTTGTTAGCATACCCACTTCTAACTGCGACTGCTTTCCCCATTCCAAATTCATTACCATACATGTTGAACCTGGGCGAGCTACTAATCAACACAGAGTTCGGGTGACCAATTTGATATATCGAAGGAGATTGTAACCACTCTTGGAGAGATTTCAGCACCACGCTGTTGTTATAGTTTGTAACAGCCAAGTGCAACTTCCATGCTGCCCATCCTAGATCATTCTCAAGCAATTCTCCTGCTGTTGTTTCTGCACTCACCCTACCAACTGAGTTTCCAAAGTATTCCTGCGACAGAGGTGGTTCCATTCTTGATCGATTGTTTGTGACCAACTTGCAACTTGTTTTCTGATCATATGGCAAGCGGAGCGCGCGAGTTATGCATCTCCAAACATGTGCTGATAACGATTGGAATGAAGAGATTTTGGTGGTATTGGACTCCATGTTGGCCTTTGCTTTCAGTTTCGCAATAGACTCTGCTGAAAAGTGGAAGATTCTCTCTCTCAGCAAGGGTGCCTCGAATCTGCTAATGAACTCGTCGTGATGTTTGAAGGGGAGATTGATTAATGGACCGCAACCCTCTGGAAACCACCGATTGTGAATGGGATGGCGCGAAATGATAGCATCATGTTCATGGACTTGAGCTTGAGCATGAAAGATCTCAGACCATGTGTTAAAGAAATTCCAATAAGAAGTGCCATCAGCAATAGCGTGGTTCACGGAACAACCTATGAAAACAGCATCCACTAGTTCAGTGACTTGGATGGACAGCAGGGGCATGGTGTGACCATCATGGTTGACTGCTCTGTGGTGGTCAAAGAATGAGTGAACAATGGGTGGGACGTCAATGGGAGAGAGTATGTCAGATATTGTCATGTCCAAAGTTGCAAAGATGAATCTAGCTCCATCACTGTTCTTGCAATCAACGAAAACAGAATAAGAAGGAGGGTGTTGGGTTTGGTGGGTGACAAGGCGGCCAGCCAAAGGATAGAAATGGAAGAGGGTGAGAGAAAGAGAGTGTTTGAGCTTCTCCAACAGATTCTCTATGAAATCATGTTGATCTACCAGTGCTGCAGGTTTCTTGAAGAGTAGACCCTTCTGGATATAGTGCGTGGACAACTTAGCAATATCCCAAGGCGTTAAATAGCAGATTTGGTTTGACACTTCGGTTGGACGATGTGGCTTGACGAAGCATTCTGAAATGCGTTGAACAGCAGGGGTATTCATTATGCAGATAGTCACACACATACGATTTAGATTTGTGTTGCAGAGAGCTTAGAGATGTAGCATTCCCTTTGTGAACTCTGAACCAAGAAAACGTCACTCTTCGTATAAATAATTTATATGAAATTAACCATGCTGCAGTTGCTGCTAGTTGCCATTGCCGTGCAGTTAACCATGATAAATAAATAATACAATATTATATGTATTATCAATATTTTAATATTGAGAGAATAGAACTGCAAAGTTTTACCCATTAAAATAATACGAAAGTGATGAGAAGAAAACTTAAAGCAGAGGAAATGGGTCGAGTGCTCACTCGCACGTTCGTCTGTTAGCATCACCCCCTTTTTTTTTTGTTATGAGCATCATGCTTTATTTTAGTTCAGCTTTTGCTAATTAAATATATATCCATTTTGTTGACTGTGTTGTACTCTATAGTTTGACTCAATAGTTGTTCAGTATATCTTATTAGGCAATAGGCAAGTAAAAAATGGCTAACAACATGTGGCATTTCTGTCAATAATCAATATAAAAAGCGATTCAATGCATCTAATACTACATTAGTCGTCAAAGTTATAAATTTATAATGGCATTTCTGCATCGTATCTGGAAAATATCGGTGGAGTATCACTGTTCTATTTAATTTAACCATTCTGTATGTCATTGCTATATTGTAACAAAACATTACAAAGCACCAATGTGGAAAATCAGTCTTGCAGCCGCCTCAATAGACTGCCAAAAATTTCACATACACGAACTTCTCTGAAAAATTCTGTTTTCTTTATTCTCTTCAATTAAAAAATTACACATCGGCAAAAGAATAATCTCACTTTAGTGTGTAGTGATCCTCTCTTTCTTATTACTTTTAACAAGTTTAGATTTCAGTAGGAAATCTCTAAATCATAATTTGAATAAAAGTTATATAAAAAAAAAAAAAATTTGCCTGAACTTTAATTTAGGACTTTAATTATTAATTTACAATTTATACACACATGCACTTAAACTTTTTTCGATCTTATAGACATATCTTCTTTTTAATTACAGAAATAAAGAAAATGAAACATAATTTGATTCACAACTTTTGACTGATGCTATAGTTTCGTATTGTCCCACATCACGTTGCAAATACTTTATCAATATAAATTTTACGTAAATTTAAATATGCTTTTTATCCTTTAAAAGTGACATTTTTAATTATTTTTTATTTGAATTTTATTTATTTTAAGTTTATACAATTAATAAAATTAGCAAATTTTTACTCTCGTTAGAGATTAAAAATACATAATTTTCTAATTTCTAAAAATTAAAGAATAGAATTTGATTTTAAAAATGTCACATTTTATAAAACATACCTAAGTTTTTTTTTTTTGTCCCTAAACCCTAAACCCTAAACCACAGACATCCTCATTTAGAGGCAACTTATGTCTTTTTATGTAATGTATTAGAATTTTTTTAATAATTCTCGTGTGTAATATTCAATTGCACTCTTTTGATTATATGAAAAATAAGATTTTTTTTGCACTAAAAAGAAAAAATAATGATTGTTTTCTATTTCAGACTAGACTTGAGGCCCAGTCCATTCATAGGGTCACCTTAGCCCATGCAGAATCAACCCAAAATCACTAAGAATGTGTTTGAAATCACAGTGGGTTGTTATGTAATCAGCTTATAATCCATTAGCCATGTAAATGAAGTCTCTAAGACATTTATAAACAGGGGCTAAAACATGTTTCTTCAAATTATAGGGACTAAAAAGGTTAATTCTAAATTTGGAAAAGAAAAAAAAACTTATCTCAAATTTAAGAGATTAAGAATATATTTAAACCAAAATTTAATCATTACATAACAAAATTAATATAAATAGTTTGAATGTATAAAATCATCATATATATTCATTTATTCAATAATTTATTTTGGTTATTAAACCAACTTATCAATGACTACTTAGATATCGAAACTTTTTTCCAAAGCATTTTATTTCTAACAAACAAAATTAGTCAACAGTTAACTGTCGAAAATTAATTATTATTGTACCTAGGATAATCTCACATCTTTATTGAGTGATACCCGTTCGTTTGTTCTTTCCTTTTTTTTTTTTTAGAAAGTTCTTTCTTTGTCTAAATACACATAACCATGAAAACCAACAAGTCGTTGGTCCGAGTGGTGCTGGACTCGGTCCCCTTAAGCAAGGTCTCGAATTCGAGCATTGTGGATGGAAAAAAAACGTGATTGGGAGAGGAAACTCCACTAAAAGTGGTCAGCCAAGTTCTCCGACAGAGATTAATCATCAACCAAGCCTTTTAGTCATCAGCGAACACCTTGATCATCTCATAGCAATCCTTGGTCTAAACTTAACAAGGACAATGAATTAAATCGATCCTGTTTTACATACATAAGCCGATTTTCCAACAAAACCTACGACCTTCAAATCAAAATTCTAAATTTTGTTTTAAAATACCAACATAATTCCTGGGAAGAAATCAAATTCTTCCACTGCAGAATCTGTATTAGTTACACATAAATAACATGTTTGATTGTGCGTTGGGGAGATTGTATCGGGTTTAGTTGAATAAATGCAACAGAGCCAGGAGCTTTTTGCCTTTAGACTCTAGAAATCGGTTAATCTAATGCATTTATTTGAACCATAATATTTGGAGAAGCTTGCTTTCCAACATTCCTTGTTTGTTGTTCTCTTTAGTCTCGCAAGCTTCAATTAGATGTCAAAGGCTGTGTGCCTAAAATAGGGAGGAAGTCTATCATGGCGTTATTTTATCAAAACCAAACAAGGATTTAAACACTTTAAGTTATTTATCATTTGTAAAAATTAATTGATCTTTCAATGACAAAAATGTTCATATAAGTTGAAACTCATGCTAATTCCCTCTTAGTGATCATTTATTACTAGACATAGATGTTTGTAAATTGTAATTATCTCTTGAACATTCATCAAAAGATTAACAGTGATCACGATGAATGCATTTTACGTTATAGTAACAGTAATGATTTCTCGCGGTTGAGTTCAGTCATCTTACCATCGTCTTACCCTTTTAATTTATTTACAAGATCATTAATAATATGTAATGACAATACTTAAAATTTAAGTTGGAAGCAACACAATTCAGTTAAAGTTTCAATATCTATTGCCTAGTTGGTGCTCAAGTTTAACACTGTCGTGTACATGGCAAATTAGCAAACTGCACTCATGAACTCCTCGTCTGATTCCAACGCGCTCATTGTATCCGGCGAAAGACACACTTCCAAATCAATGCTTCCCCCTCCTTCATGGCCTGGATATGATGTCACTTTCCCATCAAATTTATTGGCATAACCACTTCTAACCGCCACTGCTTTTCCCATTCCAAATTCATTTCCATACATGTTGAACCTTGGTGAGCTACCCATCATCACACAGTAGGGGTCAAAGAAACGACCAAGTTGATATATGAAAGGAGACTCTAACCACTCTTTGAGAAAATCCAAAACAGCTCTGGCATTATGGTTTGCAACAGCAAGGTGCAACTTCCATGCTGCCCATCCTAGACCATTCTCAAGTAACTCCTTTGTGGTGGCTTCACTACTCACTGCATGAAGTGAGTTTCCAAAGTATTCCTTAGGCAGAGGTGGTTCCATTCTTGATCGATTGTCTGTGGCCAGCTTGCAAGTTGTTCTCTGGTCGTGCGGTACAGAGCGTGCACGGGTTATGGATCGCCAAACAAGTGCTGACAATGTCTGGAATGAAGAGATTTTGGTGTTATTGCACTCTGAGTTGGCCTTTGCTTTCAGTTTTGCAATAGACTCTGCTGAAAAGTGGAAGATTCTCTCTCTCAGCAAGGGTGATTCAAATCTGCTAATTAACTCATCCTCATGTTTGAAGGGAAGATTGATTAATGGACCCTGACCCTCTGGAAACCAGCGATTATGAATAGGATGGCGTGAAATGGGAACATCATATTCATGTCCTATAGCTTGAGCTTGAAAGATCTCAGACCATGTATTAAAGAAATTCCAATAAGAAGTGCCATCACCAATAACGTGGTTCATGGAACAACCTACGAAAACAGCATCCAGTAGTTCAGTGACTTGGATGGACAACAATGGCATGGTGTGACCATCATGGTTGACTGCTTTGTGGTGGTCAAAGAATGAGTGAACAATGGGAGGGACATCAACGGGAGAGAGTATGTCAGATATAGTCATGTCCAAAGTTGCATAGATGAATCTAGCTCCAGCACTGTTGTTGCAATCAACAAAAACAGAATAAGAAGGAGGGTCTTGGGTTTTTTGGGTTACAAGGCAACCAGCCAATGGATAGAAATGGAAGAGGGTGAGAGAAAGAGAGCGCTTGAGCTTCTCCAACAGGTTTTCTATGAAATCATGTTGATCAACAAGTGTAGCTGCAGGCTTCTTGAAGAGTAGACCCTTCTGGATGTAGTGCACAGACAGCATAGCAATATCCCAAGGTGTTAAATTGCATATTTGGTTTGACTCTTTGGTGGGACAATGTGGCTTGAGGAAGCATTCAGAAACAGGACAAACGGCAGGGGTACTCATCATTCAAATAGTCACGCACAGAATTCAGATGTGTATTGCAGAGAGCTTAGAGATGTAAGTATTTCCGTGTAATGTGTATGAAGTCCACGGGTGATCTTAATCTAGTTTCAACTTGTTCATGCGTCTTCTATAAAATCCAGATGCAGCTGCACGAAAGCAATAGTAGAAAAAATGAGATATCAGTTGAATTTGATTTTCTATACACTATCAAAAGTTTTTCTTTCTACAATATTCGAACAATATACAGTTACATGTTTACCCTCAATTAATTACCCTGTTACATTATCTAAAGATTTTGATTTGAACGAGATAACAACTGCTAATGAAATTGAACTGTTCTAATAATGAAACAAAATGATCCGATGAAAATTATAAACAGTTAGTCAAATTCAATGGCAGGTAAAAGGCGAAAACTGTCTGCACTCCGCAACTAGTTAATTAACTATTAAACAACACTTTCAAAAATCAAACTAAGTCAAATCTTGGGAAAGCTTGACAACCCAATAGCATGTTTAACCACAAAATAAACTCATCTAAATTTAAATTACCAGATCAACAATTTAAACTAACCACAAAAATTTAACAGAAAGAATTAAAAAAAATCCACATAACTACTAATACCCACAAATATTAGTATTATTATAATTTAAATCAATATTTATTTTCTGTAATTAATTGTTTAGTCTAAATATATTTTTATTTTTTAAATTATTTAGACAATACTTAAAATATTTGTATATATTTATTAGTTAGCAATAAAATAATTTATTATAAATTAAAAACTGTTATCTGCAAAAACAATAATACATGACCTATTGGTATGTTGCACTCTGATTTTTTTTAAGAACTCTATGCATAATACTTTTGTCATACTTATATTGAGGGGGTTTAGTTTAATTAGTTGAGTAAGGTATGTAAGTTATTATAAACTCTTCGATACATGTCTTCGATTCATACAAATCAAAAAGAAATATTGAATGCGCTAGGTATTGTATCATTCCATTGCTTGTCCTCATGATTAGGGATTCAGGCTTAGTGATTAAATTTTTATTTCATGTCATCCCCACAACTAATAAAAAAGTTTATTTTTCAACTATGTGAAATTACTCTCCTTTTATTTATATCTTTAAAATGAATTTCAAATTTTTTTTTAAAAAAAAGTATTAATAATTAAAAATAATTTTATATCACAACTTAAATTGTGTATTAAAATTTTAAAATATAATTCATAATTTATAAATTTAAAAACATTTATTTATTACAAATTCTAATTATAATATAATTTATATATTAAAAAATATTTACTTATTATAAACTTTAGTTATACCGTGAGTCTACACACTAAAATTCTACCTGTGATATCAACACCCTTTTGAAATAGAATAGTTGCTAACAAGTGAAAGACTGTAAGGCATATGGACCGGGTGAGGAAGAAACTTGTGTAGGTGCATTGCTAAGGCATATGGTGTGAATTTGGAATTTTAGTTGCTGTTTGGAGAAATCTGTTAATGGCTGGTATTTTCATTTTGTCTTTTTTGGTTGGATTGCATTTCGGCTATGATTCATAGTTATGGGTTTAAATTGGGCACGATTTTGTTTCAGGAGTGGGTAGTAGGCATTGTATTGACGATCTTATATCTTGCATGGATGGTTTCTGAGGTTGATTCAGTGGGAAAAAAAGGAATCTTGCAAGACTTGTTCTTGGTCTGTGGGTAGGGTAGGTGTACCATGCCTTTGTTTGAATGGTAGAAAATGTTGATTTTCTATTACTTCAACCCAGAAATTAAGCAGATACAAACATTCATAATTGCAAATCTACAATTGTGTTCCACAAACTAGTTCATCTGATGGAATTCACCCCCACGAACCCACAGTTCAAATCAAATTGGTTCGAGATGGTTTAATTAATTGATTCTTTCCACAACCAACAAATTAAACTCAAATCAATCCGATTCTTGAACTACTTGCTACTCCAAGTAATATTAATAAACAAGAGCACTGGATATGCAGAGAGAGGGAGCGTACCTGAGGGAGAGAAGGTTTATAGCTATCGTTTCTTTCTATCAGGTCCCCCATGCAATTCGTGTTTACCACCTCTCTGCCGTTTCTTCTCCTAATGCTAAGCCTCTTCACAAGTAAAATTATTCAATGTTCTTGCTCAGTGAAACAATACTCAAATATATAAATTAGTAGGACCAATATTCATATTATAAATTATTATTTAATTATAAAATAATTTATAACCATACCTATATATTATATTAAGAAAATTAAAAATCTCGTGGAAGCAGCTGCCCGTGAGACCCTAAAGTGGGTCTGTCCTTGTTTGTCTGTTGTGTTGTCCCCGCTGATAAACCTCGTATAATTTAATAAAATAATAAAAGGAATGAAATGTCACTTTGATCTCCGAAAGTGTAATCTAAAGTGATAGACAAATTGCACTTTCAGGAATTAAAGTGACAGTTTCATACTTTCAGGACTTAAGTGACAGTGAATTATACTTTCAGATACTAAAAAGGTAGTTTACCCATAATAAAAGTGTCTACTATCTAGGTATAAGATATTTCCTCCAACTTTAAATATAAACAAAAATTAATTTAAGATTTAAATTTAAATATAAATAAATTTTAACTAATTTTAATTTATTTAATGAGATTATTTTCAAAATATTTTTAATTTAATAAGAATTTTAATTTTAATGATTTTTTCTTAATCTTAATATTAAATTCTAATAAAGAACAGTTTAAAAAAATAATTTATTTTTTAATTAAGATTGATACAATTAAATATTGTTAATCAAGTTTATTAATTAGTGTAAAACAGTTTTTTTCTTATATTTGTAGTACGAGGGAATATTCATATTCCTCCGAATTATGACAAACATACCGCTTAAGATGGAATGTGTTGACCATTGAGAGGAGGGGTGAGAGTATAAAACAAAAAGAAAAAATAATAAAAATAATAAATGATGTAAAGGATAAAAATAATGCAAATTTATTTTCTCTTTTGAAAATTATCCAAATACTCTTTCCACTTGTCGTGTCACCAGAAGGCCTTTCTATCATAAGAGAGAAAATAACTTTTAGAATTATCAAATTAGTATTTTTTTTTAAATCTTTATCATTATGATATTAGGTAAAAAAAATTTAAGTTGATTTTGATTTTGTGAATGAAATTGATGATAGTTTTGTACTGTTAAAATATTTTGTAGCAATTTAAAATTATCAGAAAATAGAAAAATAAAGGCAAGTCAACTTTCAATACTAAAAAATATAAATAATTTTTTTTTAAAATTATATTATTTTAATCATTTTAAAATTAAGCAACTTAACTCGAGACTTTTAGATGAAAAAAGCGTTATTAAAACGAGAGATTTCACTAATATATGACCTATTAGAAAAAGAGTATTTATAACGGAGAAATTCAGATAAGTTTTGCCATTACATTTTTTTATAATGTCACATCAAAATTATTATTTTAAGCAATTCAATGTTTTTTTATTCAACCAAAAGTCTCATTAAAGTTTCTTAAAGAGACCCTATAATATATTAATTTTTATATTTATTATTTATTTTAATTTCAATTTAATATATTTAAATGTCAATTGTTAAAACAAAGGAGTCAGATGGATGAATTGGTATGAAAAGAAATAGACAAAAAAGATTGGATTTGGAGCAAATAGGACGGACATATCAAACAATCAAGGAGTCTTGCTAATCCTACAAAGAGTCCGAGATGCGTATGTGCTTACGTTGTTCATTTTTTAAGTTTTAGAAAAGTTACACTGTATGTGTATGTTTGTGTGTAATTTAATTTTTTTAATATTTAAAAAACTAACTTAAAATATAATATTAATATTAAAAATAATGTCTTTCGTATTTTTTAAGAGATTCTTTGTTGTAAAAGAAACTTAAAAAATTAATTTAAGTGAATAAGTCTTTTCTAAAATATAAGTTTATTTTCTTATTTTAAAAGTTTTGTAAAAGAAATTATAAATAATATCTTTTAATATTCTTTTATAAGACTCGTAATTAGAAGAAAAATATATATATAAATATACAAATATTCTTTTATGCGTGTACGACAGATCATTCAATATGATCTTATCTTTTTTTTCTTAACTCGATATCTTATATTTTATTATATATCCCACCAACAAATATCTTACATTATTAGCTAAATTTGACCACTCATCTTTGTAAAATATAAATCCAAATTTTTATCGGGCGTATAATGTGAGTTTACGCTTTTTTACTATACAGTACTTTCTAGCATTTTCAAGTTGACTTATTTCTAGACTAATCTTCCGTCTGCATGTATTCTCAATTAATATAGTTTCAAATATTCTTTTGCGTGAAAAAAAAAAAATCTTTTTCGTGTGTGAGGTATCCCACTTTTTTTTTTTTTCAGAAACTAATCTCACTTGCAGTACGTGACTGGCTGCCACTGGTCCAAGAAAATTTTGTATACGGAAGAAATCGAACACGAATTCTTCCACTAAATAGATCGTTCTCCTCATGTGAACTCAACGGGACCTTACACCAATGCGCCAATCCTTTGGGTTATATATATATATATATATATATATATATATATATGTTAATTATATCAGCTATAAAAAAAAAAGATATTAATTATATCAAAGTATCCGAATCTCGTCTACAGTACAGGTATTCTCTAGTATAGCTTTTCCTTTTCTAGGATATTTTTATCAAGTAACTCCTAGAAATTTGCATCATATCTTAATAGTTTGTAGTTGTCTTGTACATTCATAACAAGATTTAGAGCACGAAGTGATTACCAAACATTTTATGTTGTAGTAACAGTATATCTTGGGAAGAGTAGTTTTTACTCTAGCAAACAAAATAACAAGCTATCAGATTAATAATTTGCAAGGGTGAGACTTCCCTGCGGTTGAGTTCAGTCTTACCATCAGTAGGCGCCGATTCTTCCCTTAATATATTGTTAAATGTGTACCCAAAAAAAAAATTCCTATTACATTATAAATTCAAAAATGATAAATGGATACCCAAATATCTATTTGACACTTATGAAGTAAGAAAAAAAAGAGAAAAATATATATTTAATAGGTAATATGACGTAATAGGAGAATATATAGAGAGAAATTGTGGGTGTTAGTGAGCTGTATAAAATGATGAAATGTCCAAATATCTTTACTCTTATAAAAATGAGTTGTGATATTTAGACACCCCTAAATATCAAACACCTCTAATTTCTTTTTATCTCTTTCCTCCCATCACATCATATCATCTATTATATCTACATTTCTCTCTCTAGTCTCTCTATCTCTCTCAAGGTGTCATATGACATTGGGTGTCCAAATATTTTTTCCTTTAAAGTATTGATATCTAACACTTTTTTTTCTTTATCTTCGTGTTATACTATATTACACATCACATTTATATTTTTCTTTCTTCGGTTTCTTTCTTTCTTTAGGTATTCATGAATCATTTCTTATTTAAATTCTAAACATTGCTATTTGCTACTTACAAAAATCAAAATAAATCAAATATTGAGAAAGTTTGATAATTTTTTATAAACTGTTTTTGTTGGAAATCAGATGATGAGAGGGATGTAAATTATAGGCATGAGCCAAATACAAAGAACAATTCTCAAGAGATTTCATATTGATTAAAAGATGTAAAATGAATTACAAGTAGTCCTATTTATAGAGTTTTTAGACTAAACATATGTAACTAATTTCTTACTAATTGTATACTCTAATATCCCCCAGCAAGCTGGCAATGCTAACCATGGCCAGCTTGAAATACAAACTATCAAGAAAAAAAATAGAAAGATAGTAACAAACAATCAAGTATTTTGAGGCCCAAACTAGCAAAAGCAAGTAATGTGATTGCTCCAAATACACTTCACTATGAGCATGGTCTGAAGACAATGTTGGGCCCAAAACCTGTTTTGAAACAATCCAATATGAGGAGAGAGAAAAAACTGAACCCAAATCTGATGACCTGTATTCTTTGTTTGAAATCCAATAGGCATTGGTTCTCTCCTGTGCAAGTGTCCAAACCCTAACTTTGAAGTGCTGAGCAAATCGACGGCGTTTCACATGAACATCAATGCCGCCATTAGAGTATTCACCATGAAGCTCGCCGTACAGATCCAGCAAGCGGCGGTCACAGTGGTTCCTGTCACGGTAGTGTTCATCAAGGAAGCTAAACGCGACCGTAAAATGACGACTAATAGAGAGTCCACCAGGAACAAATACACAGATGCACGCGTCATGATTGAAGGACCTGCTTCCAGTTGCGAAGCGAACACAGTAGTCGCGTGTTCTCATTTTAGTGCCACAATTAGAGCATCAACACCTATGCTTGGCTCACTGATGAACAAAAGAGGAATGGAAAATTTGACGGAAGTGGTTGTGCTAACAGAATCGTGATTCGACGGAGCAAACCATAACAAAACTAAATCCAGATTGCAGAAGAAATTGACGGAGGAAAAGGTACGATCTACAACAACAGTGCCAAAATCGATATGCTCGACGTCTTCAGGAACCAGATCGATGATGATCTCCTTCTTCGAAACTTCATCAGTCAATGTCCTCGTTGCGTGCGAGAGCTCCACGGTGCTAGATTTTGAACCTTTGATGATACAGGTAATTTCCCCAATCTTGATGGTTGTTGCATCAATTGTTGGCTTGACTGAAATTACTGGAATTGAAGATATGGTATCAAGATCTGAGTGTCTGAAACTACCGAAAACAAATTCATAGTGTTTGTTCTTCTTCGTGGTTACTGATTGGTTCTCCTCTTCAATGATTGCAGATTCAAGAATGTTTTCCTCCTCCGATTCAGAATCAAGTTCTTGCTTGCAGTCAGAATCTAATTCACAGAGATCTTCATGGATGTCATTTGCGGAAGCACGGTATTGCTCTGATAAGGATTTCTTCGTCTCCGTCTTTGCTCTCTTCCATAAATGAGAGATGATGGAGTGAACCATGATAAAACATGGTGGATCAAAGATAACTTTGAAAAGATCTATGTGAAGAACAATGGAAGGTGACTCAACGGAAGGTGAAAGGTATCGCTCTGATACCATGTTGGAAATCAGAGGATGAGAGGAATGTAGATTATAGGCATGAGCCAAATACAGAGAACAATTCTCAAGAGATTTCATATTGATTAAAAGATGTAAAATGAATTACAAGTAGTCCTATTTATAGAGTTTTTAGACTAAACATATGTAACTAATTTCTTACTAATTGTATACTCTAATAGTTTTTTTCGGAAAACAATTCTTTTAGTAAAATTATAAACTGCTTAAAATACAAAATAAACTAATATAAATTCTAATATAAATTTACATTTCGAGGTCAACAATTTAAATTAACCACAAAAATTTAATAGAAGGAATATAAAAACCCACGGGGTAAGCCACGGTTCATCGCCCGCTTCTAGGTTTTTAATTGGGTTCCGTTTTGTTTCAGGCGTGGGTAGTGGGCTTTGTATGGAGATTTCTGAGTTGGGTTCAGTGGGAAAAAAAACAAAGAAATATAGAGGGACTAAGACTCGTCCATGGTCGCTGGGTTGGTAGGTGTACCATGCCTGTGAAGTATACCAATAGCAGAAAACGGTGATTTTTAATTAGAATAAACTACATTAACTATCTTTAAGTTTTATAAAATTACACAAACATCCCTTTTATAAGAAAGTATGATGTAATATTTTCAAACAATTAAAGGATTAAATATAATGTATAAGAGAATATCAGTATATATTTCAAAAATTAAAGAGTTAATGTACGAATAGATAAATACAGGAGAAATTTGTGTAATTTTAGAAAATATCAGGATAGTCAGTATAATTTCTTTTTTTTCGAAACAGAAAATTTCCTCTTTTTAATTATTTCAACCCCAAAAGCAGATAACAATCACTGAGACAAACAGTAGTAATTGCAAATCTGCAATTGTGCTCCAACTCCAAGTAATACTAATAAGAAAAAAGATAAATAGACACCTTGAATGCTATTAGACACCTTGTAAGAGAGTAAAAAAGAGAAAAAAATTATAAAATCTATGATGTGATAGGATGAGATAGATGAAGAAAAATAAGAAGTATTGATAAGCTATTTAAAATAAATGAGTGTTCAAATATCATTACTCTACTAATAAACGACCACTGGATATGCAGAAGTAGGAGCGTACCTCTGTTAGCACAAACGAAAGATAGCAAGATAATAGCCTATCATTTCTTTCAATCTATCAACTCCCCACGCAGTTCGTGTTTACCAGCTCTCTCTGGCTTTTCTCCCAGTGCTAAACCCTTCACTCTCTCACAAGATTACTCCCTACTGTTCCTGCTGGCTATTATCCCCGCTGCTAAATCCTTATAATAAAAATATCTACATATTTCCCCTTTTGGAAAACATCCAGACAATTCGGGAAATACGTGGGAGCGAGAGCAGCTGCCTCTTGTCCCAGCTGTCCTATTGTGACGAAAGAAATAAATGAATCATCGCTTGTATTCGCTGCTATCTACAGTAGCATGCATGTGTCTGAACTCTGGAACAGGTGGAATTGCGTGCGTGAAAAGAGAGAAATCTACCAAAACAAGGGAAGAAGTCTCTGATATATTGCTTTTGGCTTTAATCTTGCCTTGTTCCCCCCTCTCTCTTTTGTTTGTTAAAATAGCATATAAAGAAACGAAGCATGGGAAATTAAAGTTAGCATGAAAAACAGTTAAAAGCTGAAATCTACTGTTCTTTTTATAAAGAAAAAACTTGGGCCAAAATAGGACGGTCATATCAAACTAAGTAGAGTATTGAAGAGAGACCAAAGCAAACTGCAAATCAATATAAGCTACTCCAAGGAGTGTTTGCTAATCCTACAAAAAGCCAGAAACACAAAACTGTAACTGTTTAAAGAACATGTGTATTCCTGTAAACTGACATACAGAATCTAAGACTCGAGATTATCATTCAGAGAGAGTGAAGCCAGTTGATCGGCTGGGCTGTTTGATTGCTGCTGTGTAACTTTTCTCAACACATCCATGGCCTCAACAACTTTTGCCTTGAGAGCATCTGGTGACTCAATCAGATGTAATACCTCAGGCTGGTCCATCTCTAAAAGCATACCAGTAACCTTTGCTGCTGCTTCATGCTCCAGCTTATCTACTAACGGGTATAAAGCTTCACCAAGCATCTACAAAACCATTCACAATAGAATCGGTATGACAATTTTCTAGTGCGCGTGAAACAATGAGTACTCAACCCAAATATTATGAAATTAAAGCCAGAAACAGGTCTTACAGTCCTCTGCTGTTCAGGAGTAGCATTGGCAAGGGCCGTGGCCAGGGCCTGAATGGGCATTGGCTGACCAATGCCATAAGTGACCATTCCTCCAGCTACTCCTGCCATTTGAATATTTTGCAGATTGGAGCCAGGAGGATATCGATAGACATGTCCCCTTGGAAGCATCTGAAAACCACAGCAACAAGTATCCCAACATCAGGCATAGAGAATGACAAATACAAGGGGTTAAAAAAGGGAAACAGAACAGAAATCACCGAAGATGTGCAGAATAAGACCTGTTGGTGCATCAATGGCAGTGGCTGCTGGAGCTGTTGCATAGGACCTGCTCCTCGGTGTCCTCCTGGGCGCTGCCCCTGTTGACCCTGCTGAACCAGTGGAACATAGAAGTTTGGAGCACCACCTGGCCTCATTCCAGGAACAAAATGCTGCTGGTAACCAAATGCAGCCTGTGATGAAGATCAAATGTTCATCTAATATTGCAAAACAGAAGTAATGCAGGAGGAACAGAACTACAGAATACAACACAACCAACTGAAACATTAAAACTTAAAAAAGTAGGTAGGCTGTAGGCCCCATTATGCACGAGTAAAAACTTAAAACCAACTGAATCATGAAGAATTCACAAGCTAATATAGAAGGTGAAATTCACATTTTATCCCAAGACAGAGGTCTTCTAAATTCTAATAACAAGATATCATCAAACTGAAAATTGAAAAACAACAATAACAAGTTCTTTTTAGTTACTTGAGGTATGATGGTTGGAGGTGCTTGCCCATACAAAAATTGTTGTCCCATCCCAGGAGCCCCTAGAGGGTATAATGGCATTCGAGGTGAAACAGTAGGGGTTATTGCAACAGGCCTCGCTTGTGAAAATTGTGCCTGCATGAAGTAAATAATATGCCCCAAAAAATAAAAGCAATTATGCTTGGTCAGAAAATTAACAGATGCATGTATAAATACAACCCTTCTCATTTATGTTAATCATTCATATCAGTACATATAGAAAATATCTCATAATATCAAGATTGTATCTTAGAATGTTTCCAATGTATCTGAGGTAATGTCTTATGAGTGGTTTCTATATCTTATAATAATTCGTTTGTTTCCTTATTTAATTACGATTAACAGTCTATTAGTACAAATAAATGGTAGTGCTTTGTCTTCACTTCAACACCAATATAAGAGAATATCACTCAGTCTCTTTTATATTTCTTTTCCTCCCCTACCTAAACCCCAATAATTTCAACAATTCACAACCTACAAAATCATTAGACCAGATAACTATATCCTTCTCCTTGCTTCCAAAAAAAAAAAAGCTATATCCTTCTCCTGATTGGCTGATTCTAAGAGAAACTTGTATTAACCTGTTTTCCTTCCATCAGATCATCTAATAGGCCAAGACAGCTTGATCTCCTCTGTGTTTTCACTTCACCCCTAATCTTTCCATTTGTCAAATTGATGGATGTGTGATTATTCTCAATCAAACAATAACATAGCTTCCAATTCCATGTATGCAGCACAAGTATTATAACATAAAACAATATATATATCTATTAATGGGATTTGTGAACTCAACCCACTTGCCCAAATTCTTCTTGTAGTTGGAAATATATGTATAAATGGAAAACGTTCTACATTTCTATATCATGTTTGTACTATTGACATTGTGCACTTCATATTTGTGATCCATAGGAATCAAATTTTAACCGACATAAGCATCTTTTGCTAGTCTACAACAAAGGAGGATTTCTGCTACCAAAAGAAGTTTATGTAAAATTTTAACCAAAAGCAGAGACAGGCATGAAAATACACACAATATTAATAACTACAATTCTACAACTAATGATGGACCTAATGCAGGAATTTTTATTCTAAAGATGACCATAACGTAATTATAAAGCATATAGTTAACTGGCGATCTGTTGTTGCATTGTATATTACCTGTAACCTCGCTCTTCTCTCTTCTTTTCTCTGTGCAAGGGCAACATAGAGAGGTTTGCCAGCAACCATTTTACCATTCATCTCACCAAGCTACAAGTATCAACAGATTTTGTATATGAGCAATAAAGTTCCTTGTCAATTATTTAAGGATAGTCCCTAACAATTTTTTATACTTACAGCCCGAGTTGCTCCCTCAGCAGTTGAAAATGCAACAAATCCAGATCCTCTACTAATTCCATTTGGATCTCGCATAACCTGCATATTAGGCAAAAAGAAACACATTTTACAAAGATAAAAAGAAACACATTTTACAAAGATAAAAAGAAACACATTTAACAAAGATGTAGATTTGACAATTGCAGATATGAACAAATCAAAGAACCATACTCACACACCTTGCATGAGGTTATCGTACCAAACTCAGAGAACAGTTCCCCGAGTTCTTCATCACTAACACTATCGTCCAAGTTCTTGATATACAAGTTTGTACCATGATATTTATCAACAGCCTCCTTCGTACTCTGCTCATGTCGCCCTTTCAGTTCAAGCTCCCTTTCAGACTTTTTCTGGGCTTTTCCAACATACCACTCCTTACCATCAAAATTCTTTCCATTAAGAGCCTCCACAGCTTTAGCAGCATCGTCTGCATTTGCAAAATTGACAAAACCAAAACATTTTGATTTACCATCTACATCTCTCATCACTACAGCACTAGTAATAGCTCCATATTCTCCAAAAATTCTCTTCATGTCAGCATCAGTTGTTGACTCCGACAGGTTTTTCACATAAACGTTATTAAACTTTGCGCCACTAAGAGCACTCTCTCTATCCTGCTTTCGCAGGAAAGGACCCACATAGACCTGCTTATCATTGATCAGCATGCCGTTTAACTTGTCAATTGCGTTTTGTGCAGATTCTTCACTCTCAAACTGCACAAAACCATGGCCTTTAGACTGGCCAGAAGCATCTGTCGCAATCTTGCAAGATAGAATGTTCCCAAAAGCTGAAAAAGTATCGTGTAAAGCCTTGTGATCGATTGCCTTATCCAAATTCTGCACCATCAATCAAGAAATTTCAAGATTCAATAACCAAGCAGAAAAAGATTCAATACTCGTCATAAAAAATAAAAAAAAATAAAAAGGTTCAAGAATCAGCAAAGGCACCTTTATAAAAACATTAGCTGCGCCACTCTTCCGAGCACTAGGGTCCCGAAGAGAGTACATTATCCTAATGGGTTTGCCATTCAACGGAGTGAAATTTAGCACTTCAATTGCTTTTGCGGCTGCATGATAGTTAAAGCTTGTAGTAAAGGTTAAAATAGTAATAATCACGGTTTGTAATCAAGGTTAAAATAGTCATAAGCAAGAACAAAAGTGATTAATCCTATCAATGCAAGAACAAACGCGATTATCAATGCAAGAACGAACGCGCTTAACCCTATCAATGCAAGAACAAACGCGATTAACCATATCAATGCAAGAACAAACGCGATTAACCATATCAATGCAAGAACAAACGCGACTAACCCTATCAATCCAAGAACAAACGCGATTAACCCTATCATTGCAAGAACAAACGCGATTAACCCTATCAATGCAAGAACAAAAGCGACTAATCGAATGAATGCAAGCAGAAACGCGATTAATCCTATGAATGCGATTCAGAAGAAGAAACTAACCATCGTGAGCGTTACTGAAATTGACGTAGCCGTAACCAAGGGATTGTTGGGTGGCGAGGTCCCTGCAAATTCGAACGGAGACGACTTGGCCAACCTGGTTGAAGAGATCATAGAGCTGTGGATCGTTGACGTCGTGGTCAAGATCCCCGACGTACAACGAGATGGTGGTCAGCGACGGGTTCGCACCGGAAGCCGCCGCCGCCGCGTCATTGCTGGGGTTCTCAGGAATTTGCGCCATTTCTGTATTTCCTTTTTTTTTTCTTTTTCTGGAAAATGGAAAATTGAATGCGGTAATAGGTTGAAGCACAACTTGATGTGTGGATTAAAGTATCAGAAATGTTAAACCCTAAGTATTTATAAGGAATATCTGTTCGAAGAAAGATAATAATGTAGAAACTGAAAACTTTTTGGGTTTATATTTTTTTTTCTTTTTGGATAAGTCCGCCGGAGAAAGGCGAACGGTGCAGTAAGGTAAGGGGATATAAGGAGGACAGTAGCACCGCACAGGGCTCTACTGATGGATGTGACCTATATAGTGAACTAGTAAATAGCGATAGTGATTGTGACCTATATAAGGAGGCAGATTTTTTTTTTTATTTTAGAAAATAATATTTATTATTTATCCACTCTTTGTATATTTATATAATATATATAAAAATATAATAAAGAAAAGAAATTTAGTTTTGCTTTGGTGCATTTTTTTTCATCAACCAAGATATATAATAAAAAATATTATCCTAATAATAAAATAGTTATGAAATTTCTATTTTATTTTTTTCATTTCTTCTTCATGATAAATGCAATGCATATGTATAAATTAATTAAAAATTAAATGAAAAATAAGGTATAATTAATAAAAGAGTAATTAATTTTATGTTGAACTTTGAAAAAGACAAATAAACAGAAACAAAATTCCTTCAAAAAATTAACAATTAAAAAGGAACAAAGAGAGTATAAGTGCCTAGTAAAATTATTTTTAAAGTAGCTTATAAATGTAAAATAATAAAAATAGACTGTTAATATGATATTTTTATATAAATTTTAATTTATTGATAAGAATATATTTTGAGGTATTTATAATTTATTTATAACTAATTTAATACTCTTGTAATTTTTTTATAAATTAAATGTTTTTTAAATACAACTAACGTGTTCAATGGAAAAAACCTTTTAATATCAAATAAATTTTGTAACGAGTAACTTTGATTTTAGAAAAACTACTTTCAACAATAATAATATATAGTTATAAGTATTGTACCAAAAGTTGTTGACACAAGTGATTCGGCATTTGGGTTTATTAACCAAGGTTCGAGGTTCGATTCTCAACTTAGACATAGAGTCACAATTGGTGGTACTACTTGACTCCAAAGTGGGTCGACCCGGTGGAAGAGAATTAGTTGGGAACAAAATAAATTGTTTTCCTCAACATTAGTTTTTAATTTGATATTATTCTATTCTATTAAATAAATTGTTTTTATTTTTATAAAAATACTATCAACAATAAGTAGAAGTTTTTTATTTATTTTTACTGGGA
Source organism: Pueraria montana var. lobata (assembly GCA_026413185.1). Lineage (NCBI taxonomy): Eukaryota > Viridiplantae > Streptophyta > Magnoliopsida > Fabales > Fabaceae > Pueraria > Pueraria montana. The sequence continues at coordinate 7,037,602 of CM048652.1, forward strand.
CAATAAGTAGAAGTCTTAAACATTTTATATTATGTAATTAATATTTAAATCTATTCTGTTAATAGTATATATAATAAACTATTTGCAAATCATCATCAAAATAATTTTTTATTAATTAAACTAGTTTTTACATTTTTAAAAATTAAAAGTTTTAATTATATGTATTTTGTAAATTTTTGTTATCCTTAAAATAATTTTATATAAATAAAATTATTTTTCTACAATATTTTTTTATTTTATAAATATACTTTTTCATTATACAATATAATTAATTTTAAAGAAAATATTTTAACTTTAAAGGAGTTTTCAAGCTAAAAATAAATAAAAATTAACAAACAACTTTTTACTTATTTTTTTAAGCTCTTATTTTTTATTTTAACTTAAAAGTAATATTTTTTATATAATTTTTTAGGGTCTTTCTATATAATCTAATACTTTAGCAGAGTTTGCACTTATTGCAAAATCTTCATTTCTAAAAATAAATCAAGATTTTCAACATTATAATATTCATTGGAACTTAATTTTTTTTTTCAATCACTACAACAAAATCGGCTTTTACCGGCGGTTATTTTTAAGGATACTGGCGGTTTTAACCGCCATAAAAACCGCCATAAAATGGACTACCGGCGGTTCGAAAACCAACATTAAACTTGTTGCCACAGGTCCATACAACGTCGTTTTTGACCAACCGCTGGAATAACCGCCAGTAAAGCAGAAAAATAATCCTGGCAGTTCATAACTGCCACTTGTTTATGGTATCCTAGCGGTTCTAACACCGCCACTGGGTAAAATCTTGTTGGCGGTTCTGAGACTGCCGCCATTCAGTTCTCTTTCTGGCGATTAGTGAACTCCAGTAGAGTAAATCATGCTGGCGGTTATTCAACTGCCTCTAGTATGTACTTATATTAGTAATATTTTTCTGGCGGTTTTGCAACCGCCACTAAGTCTTTTTTTTTTAATTCAGCAAAAAAAATAGAAGGAAATTGATTCAAAACGTATATTTTTTAGTTGTAATTCATTTTAACAATTAAATTTTGATATAACTATTAAATAGTCAATTTCCATTCATTTGTGCTTCTTGCCAACCATTTGTTTTTGTGAGACAATTAATACCCTCTGTTTCATGATCATAAAAAATTAGTAAATAGGAAGTGGAAGATAACATGCATAACATAATAGCCAGACATGTATAATATATTTGAGCATAATAGTCACATAGCTAGAATCCATTTTAACAAGTAGCAAGAGTAACTAACATTTTCAACACTACCAAAACATGTAAATGTAGAGAATAAGAAAATAAACAACTCCTCCAACTAGCTAAAGTAACCCACAACAGTACTCAAAATACATTCATTTGTTTGAATACAACCTATACAAAATGAGGCATCCAGCTTGAATCTAAACTGAAATGCTAAGCCTTGTGGATTCAATAGTTAGAGGCCAAAATGATCAGAGTAACCAAACCAATTAATCACCCTACCAATGAAAAAAAATAAAGCAAATTAGAGATGAACTAATAATCAAATAAAAAAGAAAGTCAATTTAGATAATAAAGAGTTGGGTAAAATGCAATATAAATCTGTATATAGTTATGGCTATATTATAAAATATTTGATTTCTAACTCATTGAAAAAGAAGCAACTTTCAAATAAAAGCATCTTGATTAACAATTTAACAACCAACAATGAAACCATCTTTAGAAAAAAAAAACATTAAGATATTATCAACCAAATGCAAGAATGATTTTAGGCAAAGATTAGTACTAAAAGAATAGAAGATTGAATAATAACGTAGAGAAGAAAAGTCCCTCTCCAATGAGTGCTTCCTATATCCACCTGTGACATTACCCTACAAGCCCCACTTGACACTAGCACTGGCCCATCTGATTGATTCAACCTCTAGGATCAGGTTGCTTTCTCAATCATAAGATGCCTAATCCTACACTCATTCAATGAAACTATCTACTTACATTTTTCTAAAGTGAGGTTTAACAAAAACAAACCACATACAAATCAACAATGAAGATTGTAAATTGTCTCCTCAATATCACAATTTAAAACCTTGGTCAAATACTTGCCCTGTCAAGTGAGCATTATGAAATTCATTCACACAATTAGTGCAAAAAAAGGAGCTGCATATAGTATTGGACTGTTACAGTTCATATTGTTCTCAAAGAAGAAGGAAAATTTGAAAATTTGGTATTTGACACACTCAAATTAATAGTCATCAGCCGCTAGTCAAATTGGTCACACAGTTTCAGAACTTCTTTAATGGCTTGTCCCCATAGTTCCAAAACTAAGAAGAGGTGGCCCAATAATACTTAAAAGGCTATTGTTCCATATTGAGTTTTGAAACCATATTTAAACACTGCTCCAGTTTTAAAACCATTGTTCCAGGTTTTTGCAGGTTATTCCAGGCCAGAAATTAAAGCAATATATCTATATCAACAACTGAAAATTTATTGGAATGAAAAAAAAAAACAGGTAATTTTGTAGATATATAATTTTTATCATGTAAGAGAATGTAACTGCATCATGTTGCTCACAGGATGTGATATGATACCACTTCATCATGTTGCTCACCACTCAAAAAAGGACATGCAATTAGTTTCATGGCTCACTGCTGATTAGTATCTGACTGAGAAGGTTGACCACCGGGAGTTTGCTTCAATAATACAGACAAAACAATTATTAGTTTATTATGATATTAAATTTAAAAAACTATAACATATCATATAATGATAAGAGTAACATACAATATCAAGCCCACTTGCTAGATCAGGAGGCATTTGAATTGATGAACTCGTAACAACATGAGCAAGCAATACCTTTAGTTTCTTCATCTCTTGTTTTTAATTCAGTTTTCATTTCCTCAAGTTCATTTTCTAAATGAGCAACACGGTTTTGCCCACTTGCATTACTAGAACTAAAAGTGGCACAAAACTGCTTGTATCTACATCCAAATACTTGTGATGGGCAAACTCCAAAACTAACACCGCATACTTTGCCTGGATGTTCCTTTCCAAACACTTGTGCAAGAGAGTCATCAGGTGAGATTGCTACAGGAGCTGTTCCTCGACTCTCAATTTCAGCAATCTTCTCCTACACAATTTAAGTAGTAAGAGGTTATTAGAAAATGTAAAACAAAATGAGTCCAAATTACATACAAAGAACTGGTTACTTACATAAACAGTTCGAGCCTCTTCATTAATATATGTTCCATCACTTCTCTTGTGAGTTTGGATATATAATGTACCCCTACTCACTAGCTGCCCTGTTTTAGTCATCTATTGATAATAACAACATCTTTTAAAGTTAGTTTACATTAATTTGATGAAAAACTATTACTAGATTAAACAATAATTTGTAACTACTTGCTATCTCTTTCATCCTTCTCCTGAGTTTTTTAGAACCACCTGTATGATTTACTGTAAGCTTGGACCTATTTTCTGCATTTCTTTTACACATTTTCTATGAACATACACAAAAAAAGTAAGTTGTTATATTATGGTGATCAAACCAGTTATATATTGAGTAAGCATAGTACCTTTGTGTCTTCTTCCATTCTATAATCTATGTAAGCAACCTACTCAGTTGCTGGAATTATATATGGAGGGTTTCTGATATTTTCTTCTCGAGTTCTTTCATCACTGTAGAACTTATTAAACAAATTTATCCTAAACTCCTTCCATTTGTTCCCAATGTCTTTCATTATGTATGATTTTGCTGCATCTTCATGGATCGGATCCCACCATAATACGGTCTTTAATCACTTACAAGTGTTAGTTATGATAACAACAACAACAACAACAACAACAACAACAACAACAACAATAATAATAATAATAATAATAATAATAATAATAATAATAATAATAATAATAATAATAATAATAATAATAATAATAATAATAATTAAACACAAGTGTAATGGTAACTAGTAAGAAAGACACCATTTTTTTACCTTAATGACATTAGCCCAAACCCAATCCTTAGTGGACTGAAGCACCTTGGGCCATTTTTTATAGCTGATGGGAAAGTGTCTATAATTTTATGCTATCCGACCCAAAAAGCCTCCTAATAGCCCATCAGCTTCTGTGCCACTTGGTGTGGTTCCTTCAAAGAGAATTATAACCTTATCTCCATGTGGAAGGAAGAACATGTCTTTAACCTTCAGAGGGCGTACAGTAACTTCTCCTTGACTATCTATAAAAAAAACATTATTATCATTTCAAATGGATTGGATCCCACAATTATGCAAAGAAATATTTTAATAAAATGTATGAAAATTAAGACATACTTCTCACTTCAACTGTCCAACATTGCCGTTTTGATTTACCATTAGAAGGACCTTCACCAGTAACCAAATTCTCAGGATATAGATTCTCAAGGTCATGATAAGGAAAATGTCCATCATCGTGTAAACCTTGAGATGGATGATCTGGCTCCATATGGAATGAAGTAAAACTTGACCTGTTGGTGGCATACTTTGTGAAAAAACACCAAATAATAATAATAATAATAATAATAATAATAATAAAAGCATGCAGAAACTTGTGAAAATCTATTACAACAACTAATAAAAAGTCTTTCAAAGATATAAAGCATCCAATAAGAAAATGACAAAAAAAAAGGTTACAAAATGAAAATGTTACAAAAAGGAAATAATAATACAAAAGACAATATTATGCTTAGTCAAATTCTACATGTACATCAGGCCTAGACAACTGAGCTTCAATATAATCATCTGACCAATGCAAGGCCAATTGTTGTGGAAATGTCTCACTCTCATAAGTTGTATCTATAGCCTATTCACCCGTATCAAACAAATCTCTAGGTTTTAGATGTACCGGGGTCACCCACCCTTCTTGTATCTTATCCTCCACATAATATACCAATTGAGCTTCGGAAGCCCGTACGTATGGTTCATCGTCTTCCTTTACACCCGTATGAATCAAATTAGAAAAGTTGATTGAGGTGAAACCCAACTCATCCTTTTTAATATATCTAAAATTTGTAGTGTTAGCCCATTGGCATTTAAACAAAGTCACCACAAATCGACCGTGGTAGTTTAATTCAACAATGTCAACCAATTTCCCATAATAGGACACTAAACCTTCTATTGGCCTATTATCTCTTGCACTTGCATAGCTTTTTGTTCCAAAGCTACAAAATACACCACTATTTTGAGTTTTCATCCCTTGCTCCCGTTGTAAGGTTCGAAATTTATATCCATTCACATTATATGCAGTAAACCTTCTTGCTTGTGGAAGCGGGCCTCGTGCAAGGGCACGAATTTCATCAGAGTGTGCATTGCTATTATCATACATAATCCATTTCAAATAAAAAGAAAATTTTAGTATTAATGCATACTAACACATTGAGAGTAAAATGTATCTTTTATACTTACATAACGCATGAACCAATCCACAACTCCTCGGTGAACTTCCTTTTCTATCTCACTTGACAACCTTGTTTGACTCCTTAACCTTCTCTTTGTGACAGGTCTAAATTCCCTATACCAATCATCATTCTAATAAATATGATGGAGGACAAGAGTATAGTAAAACTACGATTTTTAAGCAAGACTTACTCAATGAACTTGTTGACTTCTTCACAATTAACCAACACATGTCGATGTGCTTGTAGCCATTCTGTTGGTGTCAAAGTAAAATACGATGAACCTCCAATAGGTTTGCTTACATTGGGAAATAAACATGATGAAGACTCAACGAGATCATGTTGAACACAACCACCTCGGTTGAATCTTGTCTTAATTTCATTATCCAAGTACCTTGAGCAGAAAGTAAGAATCTATTCAGAGATCCAACCTTCAGCTATTGAGCCTTCAGGTTGTGCTTTATTACATACAAAAGACTTCAATTTTCCTAGGAACCTATAATTTCAAAAGTTTAATACACAAATAACTTCAATATTTCAAGTAAATGATGGTACATTGTATGTCTCAATTGATTGTACCTTTCTATGGGATGCATCCATCGATAATGTATCGATCCTCCGAGCTTGGTTTCAATGGGTAAATGCACCATAAGGTGAACCATGACAGTGAAGAATGATGGAGGAAACAACATTTCCAAGTGACACAATGTTAGAACTATTTGTTCCTTAAGCTTGTCTAATTCATCATGGTTCAATACTTTGGCACACAATAGCTTAAAAAATGTGCATAAATCAATCAAAACTGTAGCAATTTGGGAAGGCAGCACATTCCTAATTGATAAGGGTAGCAACTGCTCCATAAGAATGTGAGAAACATGGCTTTTCAAACCAAATATCTTACGTTGATCCAAATCAACACATCTAGAAATGTTGCTTAAATAACCATCTGGTACAGTGATATCCTTCAAGGTCCTCAGCATAACATGTATTTCTTCCTTTGCAAGTGAATACAAAGCTGCAGGAAACTTTTTACCATCATTTGGTGGCCAAAGTTCACTTCTTATACCCATCAGTTGCAAGTCTTTTAGAGCCCCCACATGATCCTTGCTTTTAAGTTTGTCATTTATCAATGCGAAAAATACATTATCGCACACATTCTTTTCAATATGCATCACATCTAAATTGTGTCGCAACAAGTTAAACTCCCAATATGGAAGTTGAAAGAGAATACTTTTCTTCTTCAATTGTTCAGATACTTTCTTTTCAATCTTCTTCCCACAAGCAGCTCTTTTTCCTTTAGCTTTCTTTTCTTTTTTCTTTTTCTTTTTTATCTGATGGAGGCTCCTTGCCAAATGTGACTTTTATATTCTCAACTTGTTTTAAAATTTCAGAACTAGATAAGTGTCTTGGAGGATCCATATCCTCAATGTTTCCACCAAAGCAAACCTTATTCAATCGGAACTTGTGTCCTTTAGACAAGAAGCGACGATGACTCATAAAGCACCATTTTTTACTAAATTTAAGATGAAGAGGACTTGTATCATGGTTACAAGATGGACACGCTTTCCCAATATAAGTGTTCCAACCAGAAAGCATCCCAAGACCTGGAAAGTCACTAATGGTCCATAAAAGACATGCTCGCATCATGAACATTTCATTTCTTGATTCATCATATGTTTCTACACCTTTTTCCCACAGCTCCTTCAATTCTACTATAAGAGGTTGCATATAGATGTCAATGTCATTTCCTACACTTCGTTTCCCAGGAATTAAGCTTGAAAGAATAAAGTTTGTTGGCTTCATACATGTCCATGGGGAGTGTTGTATGGAACCAGAATTAAAGGCCAAATGCTATGATTGTTACCCAAAGTTCCAAATGGATTAAATCCATCAGTTGCTAAGGCTAGTCGCACATTTCGAGGGTCTAAAGCAAAATCAGGGTGAGTCAAATCAAAATTCTTCCAAGCATCAGAATCTCTTGGATGCTTCATCATCCCATCATTGTTATTATCCTCAGCATGCCAAACCATACTTTTAGCAATCTTCGAACACATAATTAAACAACCTTTGTAACCTTGGAATCAATGGATAGTATCGCAAAATCTTGGCGGGCAATTTCTTCCGTGACTTGGTAGTATCTAAACCATGACTACTTGCATTTTTTTTCCCATCTTGCTTCCATCTAGATGTCCTACATGTTTTGTATTCCTCTCTATCTTCATCTTCTCCCCAATATAACATGCAATCATTTGGACATGCATGTATCTTGGTGTAATCAAGACTAAGCTTAGCAATGATTTTCTTTGCCTCATAACTAGATGAGGGGATTTTTGCATGTTCAAAGGCATCATGAAAAAATTCAATTATCATTTTCATTGCTTTATCAGTGATGCCACGCAAAGACTTAACATGATATAATTTCACCAAGAAAGATAGCTTTGAGTACTTTGCACATCCCTCATACAATGGTTGCTCTCCCTCTTTGAGTAAATCAAAAAATTCTTTAGCTCTACCAGTTGTTCCTTGATGCAATTATGGAGAACCTTCATCACCCATGTCTCTATGCTCGGATCTAAATGCATCATTTACCATTGTTTGCATCAGATCTTCATTTACTATATTTGGCATAGAAACGTCGTTTGCAAAGCTCCCTTGATGACACCAATATGTGTATGTTTTTGGAAATGGTTTACACAATAAGTGGTCATACACTTCTTGTCGAGACTTCCACTTTATAAAACCACATATATTGCACGGACATAGTATTGTACTAGAAATAGAGCTGTGTTCAAAGGCAAAGTCTAGAAAGCCATTCAATCCTGCTCGATACTCAGGTGTATTACGTGGCATTGTGATCCAAGATCTATCCATCACTAGATACAAACAATTGCAATAAAATTAGCTTAAACATTTAAATTACTAGATATAATGACTCCATCCATGTTTCATCTACTTCGACCTATATAAGGTGGGCATTGCAATCAGCAAGCAAGAGATTTAAAAAAACACAAGATAACAAGATCAGACTTAATTAGCTAATCTAGATAAGTAGGAAGGATTTTAACAAGACAACGATTTGTACAAAATAATTAGTCGCATAATTTGACATGTGCGTTGGAGATTGAAACCAAATGATTTGAATATTTAATAATCTTTCTAACAACAAAGCACTCTAAGAAGGGAAATTCACGCAGCAACGAAGTGATTAAAACAGATTAAAAGAGAGAATATCAAACCTGAAGGCTGGCACAAGAAGATCTGACAAGCCAAAAGCTCACATTCACACTAAACCCAAACCCACTGGCAAGAAACCTAGCAATTCTTTTATACAAATAAGTGAAATGTTGTTAGAAGATTATAAATAGAATAGCCAAATCAGAGTAGTTAAAAACAAGAAAGTTTACGGTACACATTTAACAAGTTTAGATATCAGAATAGGTATTAAAAAATTAAAATGCTAGAATAAGATCTTATAATATGATTTAAAAAATAGTGCTAAAATATTTTTCTGATAAAAAAATAATTAAATTAAACTCATGAAAATAACCATATAGATCTCTGCTCAAATGTCATGTGACAATGATTTGGAGGCTGCGTCACCCATCAGGTTAACTATCACTCTCCTTCACCATATCTTAAAATTTTATGACATTCCCCTAGATTTGGGCATTCCCAAACCAAAAATTTAGATATCATAGTATATTTAGAAGAAAAAAAAAAAAAAAAAAAAGGGGGAGAACGATGATTTGGTACCTGAAAGTGTTGAAACTGTTTTCAGGGCCTTCTGCTTTGCTTTGTAATATAGAAAATCTAAGTACAAACTTTTTGCAAGCAAAAAAATTGAATCATGAGTGATTCATTATTCCTAGATTCAAATCATAATAACCTTATCATACCAAATAATATTTATAGAATAAGAATAACCCATCAAATCTAAACCATCCAATTAAAAGTGACACACTTGAAACCTTTTATGGCACTTACAAAAAACTCTTCCTTAAAAGTGTATGCTACTATTTATTAAAATTCTATCCATAAACATATTAAATCAACAAATTAAAATCCAGTAAACTCTTTCACATTATAAAACAAAGAAATCACACTGCATCATCTACACAACCACTAAATCAAGAAAGAACAAGAAACATTACCAGTAACTGAAGCACAATGAGCCCAACCAACAGCAGCCTTCACCACTAAAGCCTTAATGGGAAGCTAAAAAGGCCCTAGAATCTCCTTCAGAAAGCATGTAGTTCAAGGAGAACCAAAAGTGAATCAAGGTTTTGAGTCGAAGTTCAGAAGTGAATTATGATTTATAAATTAAAATTATGAATTATCCTTTACTGAAAAGGATTTTCTCTTATTAGTGGTACCTATTTACTAAACAAAATAATTATCTATAGTAAAGTGCATAATGTTAACTGCTAATGCAAAAATGAAAGCTGTCCTATCATACCAATGATTAGTTATACATATGTATGTATTCTCAGTCACAGAAGTATAACAGTAGACAAAAACTCTTTTTTTTTTCCAATATAGTTATATTTATTAAATTTATAACCAAGCAAATTAAATCAACAAATTAAAATCCAGTAAACTCCTTCATATTATAAAACAAGGAAATCACACTGCATCATCTACACAACCACTAAATCATGAAAGAACAAGAAGCATTACCAGTAACTGAACCACGGTGAGCCTAACCAGTAGTAGCCTTCACCACTGAAGCCTCACTGGGAAGCTGAAAAGGCCCTGGAATCTCCTTCAGAAGTGAATCACCATTATGAGTCAAAGTTTAGAAGTGAATTATGAGTTATAAATTATGAATTATCCTTTACTAAAAAAGATTTTCTCTTATTAGTGGTACCTATTTACTAAACAAAATAATTATCTATAGTAAAGTGCATAATATTAACCGCTAATGCAAAATTGAAAGTTGTCCTATCATATGAATGATTAGTTATACATATGTTAGTATTCTATAAAAATATAAGCAGATGATTTTTAATTCTACACTTTAATTTGTAATAGTGCACACTTCAGAAGTCCCAATTCTATCATATATATTAACTTCTTAAATGGACAAATAATGAAGAGAGCATGATCTTGTATAATAACTCTAGCTATGCATTTCAGCTTTCAATTTTCATGCATGATCAAAGCCACTGTACTCTTTATAATGGGGAGATGACTACAACAAGGAGCTAAAAAAAGGGAAGCTAAAATAAAATAGATGAACTCATATCACATTTACAATGGTTAAAGCATGGAACCATCCATTCATTAAATTTCAAACCAACCTTTTTGACTTAGTTTCTGTTTTCTTTCAAGTCACAAGCAAGATCAAAGAAAAGAGACTTGTAATGTTGGGAAAAGAAGCTTTGAGAATGGACAGGGTCATGCCTAAGCTTTGCAATCAGAGAACACCGTCATCCCCTCTCAATTTCACAGGATTACTATTATTGATCAAAATTTTATTTTATTTATCCTTGATGCTACTAATAATTTATTTTATTACCTAATCATAGAATACCAACAATCCTCACAACGACCCAATCACACAACTGGTGAATAAATACACATCATTATTGTTCTGCCCTTCTCTAGAGCATCTGTAAACTGTGAACAACGACCCAATCACACAAATGTACATGCTCAATGATAGAATAAAATTGACAGTTATTATTCTTAATTTTGAAGAAAATTGATCATACTGTACATTAATACAATGAACAACTATAAGCCAACAAAAAAATCCACTGAAACAAGAACATATTTGGCCTTGAAAAATAGATACACATCACAAAAATTAAAAGCAGGAAAGTCAATAGGATAACATGGGGGAAGAAAGAACAGCAAGGGAAAGAGATGAGGAAAATCAGGGGAAAGAGATGTAGGCGAAGCAGTAGAAGATACAATATGTCTCACATCCTATACCACCCCAAGCCCTCCTCATCTCAAACCCCTAAACCACTGAACCCCAAGTCATCCTCATCTAAAACCCCCAAACCACCGAACCCCAAGTCTTCCTCGTCTCAAACCCCCAAACTCGAACCACGCCACAGCCTCTCTCGGCGCCACCCTTGGTTTGAACCACCTCCGCCACAACCTCTCCAAACCCCCCTCATGACGTCGTTAAAGAAAACGAACCCTATAATCGCCATTGGTACCTCCCAATCCAAAGCTACGAACGATGACTGCGCTGGTGAGAAGTGCAGCAATAAAGCTCACTCTCCAATTCCAAACCCCTTTTCCTCTCTCTCTCTCTCTCTCTCTCATTCGCACTCCCCTTCTCCACAAAACAAACCTTAAACAAAACAAAAGGAAAATGAATATTAGACCTTACCAAATTTCTCTAGCGATTCCTCTTCGCGATGTACTGGCTCAGTTGGTTCTTGTGACAACTATGACGCTAGGACAGTAGAGGAACCATAACGATGAAGTCAATGGTAGTGCGTGAGAGAAATCGATTTTAGGGTGCAGAGGAAGCCAATGGTAGCGTTGTGTTCTTTTTTTGGTTCAAGGAAAAATTTCAACACTAGCTATCATGGGAAATGCGAAAAGTCGAGGGCGCGAAAGGTCTTAGACAAATAGCGCGTAGTGAGTAATTAATTGTAAATTTATAATTATTTTATTAAATTATGCCGGCGGTTTCGATATCCAACCGCCTTAAAGATTTAAACATAACGTCGGTTGTAAAACTGACGGGAATCACACACCTTAGGGGTGGTTATTTATAACTGCCGATATGTTACCGCCGTTAAATCCCGGTTTTGGCGTAGTGAATATTAATTAATATGATTTTTTTCAATTCATTTTCATTCAAAGTTTTTAATTTTTAGGATTTTAATAAAACAAACAAACAAACGTAATTTGATCATATTCTGAATTCACTTTCAATATAAGAAGTAAATTAATTCTTGAAATTTAATATATAAAAAATAATCAATATAAAAATTTAGTTAAATATGAAATCTCATCACTAATATTTTTACCAAAATATCCATTTCATATATAGATGATAATTTAGAGTGCATATTAATTTTAGAGTGCATATAGATGCAAAATATTTCATTTTGTAATTTAATCTATATTACATAAAAATATTTCATTTTGTAATTTAATCTAAATTACATTTATTCTTGAAATTTAGAGTGCATATTAATTTTACTAACTTTTTTTAGGAAAGAGGTAGAGTGTATATAGATGCAAAATTATTTTTTTAAACTTTTTAAAAATAAATAACAAGATTACACACTTAAATTATTTACAACAACACTTCTACACTTATCTTAAAACTACTTACTGAAAAAAAAAATATCATGTGATAATAAAATTTATCATATGATAATTTAAATTAATGATAAATAATTTTTTATCAACTATTTTTTGTAAGTCTTAAATAATTTAAGACAACTATCTCATTAGTCATTCATTTACCACAGTCCTGTTTCCGTGTATCTCCCATTTTATTATACATTTTTTTAATCTCTCTCTCCTTAAATTGTAAAAATGGTTGTGAGAATAAGGTTACTCTTTTCTCGATATGCATACACAGTAAACAAGATGAGACCGGTCAGGACTTCTATTTTCAAATCGTTAGTATTCCTTTTCCCTCCTAAATCAGGTTCTCATGACCCTACGAGGCACTATGTGGTAAAAAGAAATTTGCATGTCAATGGTGAAAAAATAAAAATATGAATGTACCCTTTGATAGTTGATGTGCCCTACTTTATGAAAGTCTGATTTATGATGGGTGAGTGGAGTATCTAAGATGATTATTTTATAAGATTTCAGCTAGAGGACACTTATGCTTTTTCAAATTGAAACTAAAAGGCGTAAAAGGATAGGGTTAAGAAGAAGAAGAAGAAGAATTAAGAAGGAGTAGGTGCGTGGACTTGTGCGTCCGTAGCTTCTCCTTTTAACCTAAAAGCTTCGTTTGATTTATGTGTGTTCCTGTAGTCAAAAGGATCCATCTTTTTCAAAGTCACACTCCCATGTAGCTGAAATCAACAAATAAAGGGAGACAAATCGCTTTGGTTTGGTTCCAAAGTCAGGAATAGCATTAAGTGGAAGAGTACAGATCGGAGACAACTTTGTCTTTCTTCTTTCCCAATACAAAGAAAAAAGAAAAGTAAAGCAAATTAAACCACATTCATTCAATCAGCTGATCGAGATTCGGAACTAAATCAAAGCAAAATGGTCAATCAAACTCAAACCCCTTCATCTGCCTTCCGGGTGCAATGGGAAAAGCTCCAGAGTTCTATGTTCCTCCTCTTCACACGGTGATGATCTGCTTTGGTCTTCCAAGCACTCAAATACCCATCTCCTACACTTTTTGTACGGACTATCTTCCTCATCATCTCTCTCTACTACTTCCCCCTGCAATAATCCGTTAAAATATTACTTTTACTTTTTTTTTCAAACAAAATCTCATATATTAGTACTAGCTAGCGAGGTTAGTGTAGATGGAAGATACATACCCTTGTTGTTGTTGTCTCCAAAGTAACAACACTATGAATTGTGGTGGGAGTTCGAGGAGTATGAGAAAAGGCAAGGCTGTTGCGCTTCTGCTTTTGTCTCTCGCGTGCTTTGTGATTCTGAAACCAATAGAACACGTTCTTTCCTTCGATCTTGCCGTACTTTCCAAGCTGGACCGTGATCTGCTCTATCTGTTGAGCATTTGGAGTTCGCATCCCTCCTTTGTAAAGCATCTCCAATATGCCTATTTGTTCTTGTGTAGGATTCCACCGTGTCCCTCCTGGATGTGTTTCAACCTGCAGTGTAAATTATGCATCTTCAGTTCCTCTCTCAAATAAATTATAATTAAATGCATGTATATATACGTGCACGTGAATTATATTAATATATAATGCATGGATGATGGGCTGTGAGAAAATTAAATTAATTAAAGAAAAGAAGTGAATAATAATAATAGGGACCTGGGCTTGGGGTGAAGGTGGATCTTTCTTAATGTTGTCGTCAGAGGAAACGGGTTTTCTGGGGCCACTTTCTGGCCTGATGAAGCTCTTGAGATCGAAAGGAAGAGAAGGAGTAGTGGTAATGTCGGTGTTGGGTAACTTGGGAGCAAGAGGGCGTAATCGCTTGGACCCAAGCGAGAGGAAAGGTTCGTGCTCCCAGAATCCACGTGTGAACTGATGCACCTTCATGCTGCCCATGGTGAAGAGGATGATAGGGAGATCAGTGATTATATATAGAGGAGGATGAGAGGGATATTATACTAAAGTGGACAAAGTGGGAAATGAGGTGTTGCCTGCAACAACCAAGACCAAATGATGAGATGTAGTTGACTTACGAATTTCCACCTATAAATTAAAGTAAAAGCCAATGCAACTCATCCAATCAAAAGTATAACCAAAATACATTTTAAAAGAAAAGCAAAATCCCACCGTACAGAGTAAATTATTACTATAAGTAGTGCTTTTTTTTTTTTAGATGCCCACCATATCCCAGTCATAAATTAGAAATTAATCTATTTAAGGTTAAATTATGATTAAATATTTAAAAATATGATTAAATCTTAACTTACAGTAAAAAAAAAAAAGTGTTAAAAAAATAATGATAATTAGATGTTCCATCACTCTAAACAACTTACTAACAAATATTATTTTTTATCATTTTATATTACCTAATATACTTATATTTATCTCTTTCATATCTCATAAGTTGTTTGGGCGTTTAAAAAATAAATATATTAGTTAGAAAATAAATAAATTTGTTTGGGTTTGGGCATGGATGGAATGAGCGCGTGTGGACAAGGGTGGGTATGTTTGGAAGGATGATGGACGTATGCGTTTGTGCGTGTGTGTTGGCCCGTCAAATCGGGTCTTTTTTTTCTTGCTTTCATGATAAGGTATCCATGCTTTTCGGTGGCCTCTTTGGCTCTCTCTCTCTTTCAAAGCTTTTGCTCATCAATAAAGTGATGTGAGGAATGCAAAAAGATTCCTCCAATCCCAAAACTTGAAAATGGAAGCCCTTTGATCTGCTTTTCAGGATACGGATTTTTATATAAAAACGGATGAATGGGACGTCCAGAGCGTTATCATGAATGCCGTCTTTGTCCTTTTTAAGTGGTGTAGAGAATGTCCAACAAAACACTCACTCGCTCAACCATATCTCTGAAACCCATTTCCCACTCTTTTTGGAACTGTAGCTCAATTTCCCAAGTACTACTTTACTTTACACTCCACATATATGTAGATGTAGTAGTACTAATCTATAACATACATTCTATCTAATGTTTTTTTCTCTCTAAATTATTAAAACATATTATAAAAATACTACATATAACATATTCTACATTTATATATCGATTGAATCTGAGTCGCCTATCAACTGCACCCATACATATTTATACAGCTAGCTAGCTAACGTAGGTGATATATATTAATATACATTTAAAATTATGTATAGGTATAATGGCATTATATATGTTGAATGAACACAACCTGTGAGAAGTGGGCAATAATTCTCATTTCCCGCGTAGCATATGATTGAGTGTTGAGTGCAGCTGGCAACTGGTCGGATAACTAATCACAGTTCTGGCTCGGCTCGTGAGTAAACATATTTATTCATGTAATTCCAACCTTTAGTTATGCACGTGCCATTCAAATTGGGTGCACGAGAGAGAGACAAACTGCACACGTGTCTCAGTCAAAATACATGATGGCAAATCATCACAATCATGCACCTGCAAGATGCGCGTGAGGTTTTCCTGTTTCACTCCTATGGATATGATTATGAATGAAAAGCCTGTAAGCCGATGAAGAGGTTTTCCAAACGCAAACTTTGTAGCAATATACTACTTTTTAATATATTTTTTTAACATATTGTTTATTATTAACTACGGAATTTATTAAAAATATATGGGTTTCTCTTTTTATTTAACGATTTTTTCTTATAATTTTATAATTTTCAATAAATTTTAACTAATAATAAAAAAATTATATTAAATAGTATATTGCCAATACTCTTCTAGCCTCTAATTTATATGGTGTGTAGTTATTAATGTCATCTATCTCGTTACCTTCAAATCAGTAACCAAGACTTACACCCGCTAATTTTTGTCTTAAAAACAATTTATAATCATTTTACAAATTAAAGCCATTCTCAAGCAAATATAGCATTTGCATTACGAAAATAATCAAACCCATAGCACTCCTTTAAATTTAGTCCTGACAAATTTGGAAAGATAATCCGTAATTATTAATTGCAGCAAGTTGCAATGACATCCTTACATGAAGTGGCTCACAATATAATCTAATTTTTAATCCAACCTAATTAAACTTAATTGAGTTGGGTTAGATTTACCTTTTATTTTTATTTAGCAATCTAACTCAACCCAACCCGACCTTAATTGGGTTGGATCATTGAATTGAGTAATTAAAAAAATATTGCCACATATTTAACTTTTAACAAACAAATATCCCAAAATTAGTAATTTAATATTGTTTCATTACTTCTTAATTCTTATAAGTCAACAATTAGTATTCATTGCTTCATTGTTTTACAACTCACAGTTACGTATTCAATGAAATTATTAGAATTGTTTTACAACTTTCAATTATTAGATTAAGTCAATCTCCCAAACCAAAATAAATTGATGTGGCTTGCAAGTGGACAAGAGTGAGAATTTAGTGTTTTTTTTTTGTACTTTTTTTATTACTCACAATTTTTTACACATGACACATAAAAAAATTAAACAATTGTTTTTTTTATTATATATTCATTATGTAATTGCATTAGGTTGGGTTTGATCGGGTTTAAAACTCATGAATCTATTATCCAATCCAATTTTAATTAGGTGCACTAAATAAAATCCAACCCAATATAATGGCCCAACCAAACTTGCAAAAAATGTGATTGGGTTGGGTTGGATTGAGCAAATTCGCATATTAGACTCAACCTGCTTACACCCCTACCTTACACACTGCCTGTGTTTTGGTGATTAATCGAATAAACTTCTCTCTTCAAATTTTTTTCCTTTGTTTTCAAAATAACTAAAAAATAATATGCTATTTGAGCAATAAATATTTACGGATTGTTTAATAATTAAAGTATACAAAATGAATGATAGTAACTCTAACACAATATTTATTATTTACTAAAAATTCTTGTAAAATTCACTAAATTAGGTGATGAGATCCACCTCATTTAATAAATCCTACATGAATTCAACCAACAATAAAGATTAAGAGTGTATTAATTAGAAACTACTAGTTCAAGGTATGTTGGTAACATTTCTCATGAATTTAATTTCAATTTTTTAATCAAAGTCTAAAAAGTACTTATTAATAAATTAAAATAAAAATATTGAAAAGTATAAACACTTAATGTTATCAATGTTGTGAATTTCATAATTTTAATAAGAACTTTTATTTTATAATTCCTCGACCACTATTCCTAGAACAATAGTTGACAATACCAATTTAATTTTAGTAATGATTTGAAGAAAAATAAAGGTTAAATTAAAAGGAAATCCAAGTTGTCTCGGTATAAATAAACATTGGGAGCACATTCGGTGGCAATATAAATAGTAATATATCAATGTTATTAACGGAGGAAAAGATGCATATACAAATTATTTCATCATGTGAGGTTTGATACAATTTGAAATGTTCAAAAAAATATTATAACGCGTTAAAGTGTTGTACAATAATTTACATCAGACTATATATAAATAGTATATGAATATAAGGTATTAAGGTTTAGGCAAGTATCATTATTTGAGGTAGGAAAAAGGGACAAGAAAAAGTATAACAAAAAAAAACTTAACCACGTACCACTAACTTGAAGATTTACCTATCATCTGTTTTGAAGGACATGTGATTGGACCAGTAAATATCATTGCAGAAGCTGGCTTTGTTAAAAAGTATGATCAATGGCTCCCTTTCAACATAGGAGAAAAACTACTTTTAAGTTTTAAAGCTAAAATGTGAAGAAGAAAAAAAAGGGAACTCCCCAAAAGCATGATGTAAATATAATGTTTGAAGAAGATACTCCCTCCGTTCCAAATTATATGACGTTTAAGGTTTTGGCACAGGTATTAAGGAATGCAATTAATTTGTTGAATTTCCTAGAAAATATTAGGTAACTTCCTAATATACCCTTTATCTCTCTAATTAATTACTCATAGTACACTACTCCCACTAAGTATTAATTAAGGGTAGTCCTGGAAAAAGACATTTAATGCAGCATTAATTTTGTAAAACGACATCTATTTTGAAACAATTTTTTCTCTCTAAAACGTCATATAATTTGGAACGGAGGGAGTAATGAATTAATTATTTTAATTAGTATAATAATAGAGCTTAACATGTACCGAGTTAATTAAACATGGTAGGAAAACCGTTATTATAAAAATTAATTATCTTACCATACATGGTGTAAGTATATTATAATTAATTTTTTAATACTTAAAAAAAAAAAACTAATCGATAGACATTTAGTACACACCATACAAATACAAACATTCAACACTTCAGTTGCAGCCCCCTGGCCCCTTTCCCTGATGTGACCCCCCGAATTCCCTCCTACAACGTAATCCTTGGACCTTGATGAGTTGTGTTGTGTTGTGTTGTGATGTGTTATGTAGTGTGCCTTTTGCTTACCAGCTCATTTGTACCTGAATGCTTCTCTCAAGTATACGAGCAATTTTTCAGTATTTTTGTACAATCGATTTGTTTATAGTTATTTTTATTTCTCAATTTTTATTTTTATTTTTATTTTAGAAAAAATAAAGTTTCAAACAAAATCATATATATTAATTATCTTGCATTAAAGAAAGAGTACATATTCTAAGAGTACTTAAAAAAAATTTCGTAAGTACACGTGAAGTTGCTCCTTTTGTTGAAAGAATAATTATTACGAATAATTATTGAAATTTATTTATTTTTAATATTTTTTCTTAAATTGTTACTAATAACTTTCAATATGAAAAAAATTACTTAACTTCAGTTCACGTTGAAACTTACCCAGTGCATTGATTCTTACCTTGGCCATTATTCAAATTAAGTTGAAAAGTTTGGTTTAAAAGGTGACCTTTTCTAAAAAAAAAATCTTTTATCCCATTGGCCAGATGTCACTATATGAACGTCGAAATCGTGGGATAATTATATCAAGGTTGACAATTTATAGATTATGAGCTTGAGGCCATGTTTTTTGGCCTCACATTATACAGATCTCGTATCTGATTGCACCACATTTATCTCAACTCCCTTCAATCACGACAACACAAGATTTTCCCTCTAATCAATCCATGGTAAATTGCCAACGAGGCAATGTCGTGCCTACTTACACAAGTATATAGGTTTTCATGATTCTGTTGCTAATTTTATAATTTTTATTATAGGATTTAGGTTTTCCAGCTAATATGTTTCAAAAGTCTTAATTTTCATTGCAAAATAGCCAGACATGCTTAATTCTACTACACCCCACGTCATCACCTCATATAATTCATAAATCTGTCGGTCCAGAATTGCATATAACCGAGTTGGAAATTTTCTAGTTTGTCCAAATGTAAACATATATCTAAAACAGCTTTGTTTCTGGAACAACCCCCCTCCCCGAAAAAAAAAACATTGTTTCTGAACAACCCCCTAAAAAGAACTTGGATAAATTAAACTTTGATTCCGTTTAATTCTTAATTTATAATTTTGGTTTTTTTTTCGTTCTTTTGGTCTCTCTATTTTAAAAAATTTGCAATTTTGATCCAATTTTTAATCTTGCTTATGTTTATTTTTTTATTTTTTACTTTTTAATTAATTAAATTATTTTTTTGATGGTATTTCAAGTGAATATGTTAGGTCTAACTAGGGTTCAATTAGATCAAAATAAAAGAAAAAAAAACATATACAAAATAGGGGATCAAAATTGTGGAATATAAAATTAGGAGATCAAAATCGCGAATCTACAATTAAAAGAGGACTAAAATTATAATTTAGTCTTTTCATTTTGTACATGTCAAACCTTTCTTTCCTTTCATCTCAAGTTGATGAATATTCTTAATTGAAATCCCCTATATTGATAATATATATTCTAGTTGACTAAGCCAAATTCTAACGATTTTGTTCTGGTGCAAATTAAGAGATCCAAGGGATAGTATATCCTATTTAGATATTCACAGGAATTGAATTATCTTTATTTTTTTATAGGCCTAGAAAGATTAAAAAAAAAAAAAAAACTTGAACTGCCAACAAGTGTCTATCATTGAATTCATCTGTCTTGAAAGTACAATATCCATTTTGAGAACATCCGGTGCCAAAGTCATTAAATGGGTAAATCATCATTCCTGAAAATAGATTATGTAATATATTTTATCGACTAGTTTATAGATGAAAGAGTATTTTACTAAAGTTGTTTATTATATCAATCTGTAGTGATTTTTGTTGAAGCATATATTCAGAAAAAAAAAAAGTATAAAGTAAATGATTTCAAAATAAATTACTTATTCATTAAATAGAAAAAATCACCAAAATTTCATGATTCGTTGTCAAAGTTATTTCAATTCAATAAAAGATCTTAACATTATGCCTTGAAAAGGATTCTAGCCTCTACATTCTTTAGTTTGAGATTTTGAGTCTTGTATATCTACCATTTCACCACCAAGACATTTGGAAAGTAAATTATATGAAATAAATTATTTAAATAGAAATAATTCACATGGCTTAACTAAGTCTCTTGCCACACCTTGGGATGGGTCATATCTTGTGCTGTATTCTAAACTTGATATTTTAATAAAATTTATTTTGCTTAAAAAAAAAACTAAGTCTCTGGCCACTGTGTCAAAATCTTGTTGAGCTAGGTTTTGATTGAATGAATTTGAATGCAATGGTCTATTGTGATTAAGGTGGGATAAATGGTTTAATGAGTGTAAATAAATGAAAATAATTTTTATTGAATAAATGGTCGATTGTGATTAAAAATACTTAATATAAAAAGTCAGCCAGCTTAATAAAAATGAAAATAATTTTTTGTAGAACAATCTGGTAAAAACGAGGACGCAGGAGTTGATAACGGATAATGGCCATAGCATAATGGTTTTACCGTCGCTGCGCCAGGGATGATTTGTCGCTTAGTAAAATTGATAAGCTCGAGAACGTAAACGGAGAGGGTTGATTTTGAAACTGTGAATGTTGTCGGTCAAAGATAAAGGGCGTAGAGGACATTGGCTGAAGTTGGGTCGCACGATAGGACGTGGATCCCACACAGTGGACACAGCGGTGGAAATCCATCATTAGGGGAAGACATTGCCATCATTTGCACGTGTCCATGGACCATATACTATTTCATTATTCCACAAACTAACGTAAACTCAACATCAACAAATTTGTACCACACCCCCCATGATCCATGATACCTAGTCAGGAGTATAATAAATAAATAAATTATTATATATTCCCTCCTACAATACAATTGCTTTATTATATCATCGTACATTCACACACATACTGTCTATTTGGTTGGTAATGTTTTCTACCATTTAATTTTACCGCTCATCATGCCACGAACATCGATGACATGCATGTTTAGATTTGGTGGGAATTGCAGATGTTAAAATGGCGTGTTCATTTAGTTTTTTGTTTTGTTAACGTACATGAACGTTAAAAAAGAACAAAGCTAGAATTCCTTTTGTTTTTTGGTAGATAAACTAGCTAGGGTTCCTTTAGGAAGAGAGAGCTAGAGAGATATTTTATTTCCACTTATGTTTTTTATAATTAAGAGAAAGATATGAAGAAAAAGATAAATATATAAAAATAAATAATGCCATAAAAAGATTAAAAAAATTATAAAAAATGTTATATATAAATATATTATAAAATATAATAATTCTTAAAAAACTGTTAGTCTTGAGTACATGTTTGTCTTGAAAATTGTACAAACCTCCGTGCATGTATAAATTAGTTTTTTTAAAAAAAAATCGAAAATAAATAAATTAATAAATATAATTATATATTGTTCTAGTTAAGGAAAATCTCCAGATCGAGATTAATCAGAAGATCATCTATGACTAGTTCATTTGAAAAGTGTTGTCCCTCATTTCAACAAAATCAGAAGATCGATGGATTAGAATCTATCCTTACACTTCTCTCTGTCCGTCACTAATTATGTGCGTGCTGAATAAAATCTTGAATGAACACACTCTAACATGCAAAAAAATATATGCAATTTTAAGAAATTTTCAAATGATTTGATGATCTTTTCAACAGTACTAAAGTTAGAAGTTTGTTACCATTTTAATTACTAGAACAAGGATTAACATCTGTCTCGATATAAGAGAAAAAGGTATCTTTACATGAATCGGTATTGTATTGAAACGTAATATTCTCAGCAATTAACACGCAAATAATGTGTAGAAAAATATTGACATGACCCCATCATGAGTGCACAAAACAGTTTTAGAATGTATTGATTCAATGATTCGAACCACATTAATTAATGAAAGTGGTGACTTTTATGATTCAAATTTGTCACAAACTTTTATAACTAAAATTACAAAAAAAAAAGGGTGAATGCAATATATTGTCGTTTATGATTAATTTTAATCAAGTTACGTTTTAAACATTTTCATTGTCGATAAACTATGTAGCATTATCCATTTGAATTTAGAAAAGATGTGAAGCTACATTATAAGTAAAAAAAAAGTTTTAATAATATAGCTCTCTTTTATTCATTGATAATGTGAAAGCTTTAAATTAACAATGATTATGTAACAAAAAAAATGAACAATGATTAAAAAATAAAACCACACAGGTGCACAAATAATTATATTTTTCAAGATTCGACTAGCTGGACCAAATAAATTATCTAAACTAAATTTCTGTGAGAGTACGTTTATAAGATAACACATATACTGTTTGTTAACTCCGGTAAGCTTGGTTGGTGAAAAATGTTGAGAGTTGAAACTAACTAAGCATATGGCCTCGGGCAAATCATAAAATCTATTCGTAGGTGAAAAGGAAAAGAAAAATAGAGAAAGATGTCACGTCCACCCACTTTAATTTGTTGTGCAAGTAACTTTTTAATTCTATACTCCTAGTCCTCATTTTGTTTGGAAGCCTTTTAGCTTGGAAATTGGCGGAAAGGGATTGCTGGTGCTAACAATATTTATCACTGGTTGCTCTAGCGTATAATGCCAAATAAAGTGAAATGCGAGTAGCATCATTGTTCGGATAAATTTATACTCCTAACTAAATCTAGATGCGGCACTTAACTCATGACTTTATGTTGTACAGTTTAATTCCCTTTTCCTTTTTCTTCGTCCTCTTTTTCCTTTTTTCTCGAGAAAGAGAGAAAGTTAAGGAGAGGGGGTGAAGGGCATGATCGCGTGGTGAAATATTTGTCATTTCATGTAAGGGAAAGTGGGTACAAAAGAGCAGGGAAAACAAAAAGATTTTGTTTTGGGGGGAGGGAGGAGGGGAAGTGAATGGAAGACAGTCCAAACATAATTAAAAATGAATTGATGACACTGAATGATCCCTCTCTGTACAATCTTTCCCTCTTATATTCCTTCTTTAGCTTTTCTTACTTTTCTTCTTCCTTTGTTAAGCTTCTTTTCTTTTACCTCTTTGCCCTAGCTGTTTGCACTAACTCAGTTAAAATTTTGACTATTGTTTCCAAGTCCAAATGTCTTTCTTTCTCTTATACATCATCTTTTACTTCTTGGGAAAATAAATAAATATGCTAAGAAAAAGTAAATTTAATAAAAAAAAATATTCACATTTTCTGCAAATCCTCCGGTATTCATAATTTTACTGAAAGTGTTAACATGTAAAATGAATTATGAATTATTTTCCCTGCAGGCTTCCTCGTTTTATATAACAAATTAATAAATATTTCTAATAATCAATTACCTTTTCTACTTCTTTTTATTTATATACTTTTAGAAGAGAAAATGTTGTCTCTATTTATTTGTTTATATAGAAATTCAAGAAACATTATTTACTTTTTTTTTTTTCAATTATGTTCTTATTTTTACCTAATTTTTAAATATTTTACACATTTATCATAAATGGTAGAAAAAAAACAATATTAGGAAATTTAAAATAATTTCAATATAAAAAATATGGGTTAATAATCTATTTGATCCTTCTAAACATGGAAAAGTTCACTTTTAGACTCTCATTTTGAAAACATCAACTTTTAGTCCTTTGTTTCTAAAAATGAGTCATAATAAATCCCCATAATTAACTCCGTCAATAAGAATTAACCGTGATGCCAAATTGTGATGATTTTTAACACCACAAAATATCCTCAGTGTTAATGGCTAACAAATTATGAATTTCAATTTGAAATTGTGATAGTTTTTTACCACCACAAAATAAACTTAGTATTAATAGCTAGTAGATTGTGGATTTTAATTTGTTGTGTTTTTTACCGCCACAAAATACCCCACTTTACCTAACCATCAGAGTCTTGTGCTCCCTCTTCCACCCCCTTCTCCCTTTTCTTATTACTCCTTCCTTTCTCCACCCTTTCCCACCTCTTCTCTCCCCCTGAAAACTCCCTCTTCAGTTGTGGCTCCATTGCCACAACTTCTTATTGTACAAAACACATTAAGAAAATAAAAGTAATATAAAATAGAGTGTTTTATCAACGTAACAATTGCTCACTATCACAGTAATAAATATACTAGTCACTCATGTCTCTTTCCCACGTCTTTAAAACATAGTGCTATGGAGTTTAGAATGAAACAATAAATTAAAATTTAAAAAAAAAAAAAAGGAAAAAGATAGAAGCTCAAGCCCAATAACTAAACAAATCCTACACGTTTATCTATCCTTACATTGTTGGAGATGAGGGAGAGAACACACACACTCTAGAGAGAAAATGAGAGGAATGATAGAAATATTTTATTGATCACACACTCACTTGTGTTCACTGTGTTACATATAGGTATTTATACACAAGTCACTTATATCAGATCGCATATAATAAACAACCTGTTAACCAATTATACAACTGAGTTAATCACTCTAACAAAACAGTGTTAACCACTTATCTTATCAGTAAAACTATACTAGCCATACACCTAACACAGTTAACCACTAACATACACATGATGTAACCACTTTGAATTACTCTGCAACACTCCTCCTTAATTCAAAGTTTTTGTAGACACCACATTTAACATTCTTCTTAACACTTTAAATCTTTCAATCTTCATAGACTTTGTTAGGATATCTGCAACTTGCATTTCAGACTTGCAGTAACACAACTCTAATCTCCCTTTATTAACTTGATCACGAAGAAAATGATATTTGGTCTCAATATGTTTGCTCCTTCCATGAGCAACTGGATTCTTAGCCAAGCTAATTGCTGATTTACTATCCACCAACAATTGCATAGCACTCTTCAGTCCCAAATGCATTTCTTCAAGTAAAGATCTAAGCCACAAAGCTTGACATGTTGCATGACAGGCAGCTATGTACTCAACTTCACAAGAAGATAAAGCTACTACAGCTTGCTTCTTTGAACACCATGATATTAGTGCACCACAAAATCTGAACATATATCCCATAGTGCTCCTTCTATCCACCTTATCTCCACACCAATCAGAATCTGAGTATCCAGGTAGCTCAATTCTGCACTGATTCTCCCTTTTGGGAAACAAAACTCCATAACCTGAAGTTCCCTTCAAGTATCTTAAAATTCTCTTAGCAGCTACTAGATGTGACTGCTTAGGATCCTTCATGAATATGCTGACCAGACCTACACCAAAGGAAATATTTGGTCTGTTGTTGCACACATACCTTAGAGAGCCAACTAATTGCTTGAACAAAGTGTTGTCAACTGACTTTTCTGCGTCATCTTTCACTAGTTTGATGTTGGCTTCTACTGGTGTTGGTGCTATGTTGCAGTAAACCATATTAAACCTCTTCAAGATTTCATGAATGTATCTTTTTTTATGCAAAATCATCCCTTTGTCAGTTTGCACAAAGTCCATGCCAAGAAAATATGTCAACTCACCCAAATCAGTCATATCAAATTCAGACTTCATTTTCACTTTAAAGTCTTCAATTTCTCCTTGATCACTTCCAGTAATGAGTAAATCATCAACAAACAAACAGACCAAGATCAAATCAATATCAGTTTTGGCCTTCACATAGATTCCATGCTCCATAGAACATTTAGAAAAACACAAATGCAGTAAGAATGAATCTATTCTCTTGTTCCAAGCCCGAGGGGCTTGCTTCAAGCCATACAATGCTTTCCTTAGCCTCAACACCTTATCTTCTTTGCCCTTCACCTCAAATCCAGGAGGTTGTGACTCATAGACCTCCTCCTTAAGAGGTCCATTAAGGAAAGCTGACTTTACATCAAGCTGAAACAATTTCCACTCCTTGAAATTAGCCAATGCAACCACCAGCCTCATTGTTCCAAGCCTTGCTATTGGTGCAAACACCTCTGAAAAATCTAGGCCTTCTCTTTGCAAAAACCCTTTTGCAACTAATCTTGCTTTATGCTTAGTCACTGAACCATCAGGCCCATGCTTCACTTTAAACACCCATTTGACAACAATTGGTTGCTTGTTGAGAGGAAGCTCAACCAATTCCCAAGTCTAATTCCTTTCAATTGCATCAAGTTCTTCAATCATAGCTCCTTTCCACACATTGGTCTTGATTGCATCATCAAAATTGATTGGTTCTCCCTTAGCCAACAAAGCCAAGTGAACCAATTCCCCATCAGTTGTGATCATATTATCAGGAATCATCTGACAATCATTGAGTCTTGATGGCATCCTTCTATTTCTTTGAGGTCTCAAATTCTCTGGTTGTGGATCACATTCTTCACTCCTTTGATCTTCATCTATGTGACCCTCTCCAAGTGCCATAGGAACATAGGATTGAGCCTTCCAATCCCAACTACTCTTCTCACCAACAAAAACATCTCTACTGATTATTATTTTCTGATTTACAGGATTGTACAGTCTGTATGACCCTGCTGAATGATACCCAACAAGTATCATTGGCTCACTCTTATCATCCAGCTTCTTTCTCTTCTCATCTAGAACATGCTTGAAGCACAAAGATTCAAAAACCTTTAAGTGCTTCACAGAGGGTTTTCTCTTTGTCCAAACTTCTTCAGGAACCATGGACTGAATTCTCTTTGTGGGACACCTATTCAGAATATAAGTAGCAGTGGCAACTGCTTCTCCCCAAAAACAATAAGGAAGGTGTTTCTCCTTCAACATACCCCTAGCCATATTGAGTATTGTCCTATTTCTCCTTTCAGCTAAACCATTATGCTGATGTGTATAGGGTGCAGTCACTTCATGTTGAATACCCACTCCCTAACAATAAACTTCAAACTCTTTAGAGGTATACTCACCTCCACCATCAGTCCTAAGTATCTTAATTTGTTTTTCAGATTGTTTCTCAACAAGCACACTGAAATTCTTGAAAACTGAAAAAACTTCTGACTTGGACTGGATAAGAAAGACCCACAACATTATGCTAAATTCATCTACAAATGAAACCAAATATTTGTTCCCACCAAGTGAAGGAACCTCAAATGGTCCACACACATCCGAGTGCACTACTCCAAGCAAACTAGTAGCTCTCAATGGAATATAGGAATTAAAGGAATTCCTAGGTTGTTTGTTAATTAAACAATTGCTACGTACCTTTTCTGGAGTCTGAATCGCAGAGAGTCCAATCACCATCCCTTTAGACTTCAACAAGCTTGGGCTCTTAAAATTCAAGTGACCGAATCTCATGTGCCAAAGCCATGAATCATTAACCACTTCTGCAGACAAACACTGATTTTCAGTAGCATTATTTTGAACCTGAAAGGTCTTGTTTTGTGCCAAGGGAACCCTTAAGATCCTCCTCTGATTGGAATCAAGCACCTCCAAGTATCATCCTGCATATGCATAGTAAAGCCTTTTTTCCAGCAGCTATCCTATGCTCAGCAAATTGCTCTTCATGTTTGGCACATATAGAACATCAGAAATCACTGCATATTTTCCATCTTTCCTTTTAATCATCACATTTCCCACTCCTTCAGCTGACACTGTTATATTATCTGTGAATCTGACCTTGCTCTTCTAGGTCTCATCAAAGTCAGCCAACCATTCTCTATGACTGGTCATATGGTTAGAGCAACCCGAGTCAAGATACCAAGTTTCAGAATTCCCCAAATCAGAATTTGTTGTCACCATAAGCACAACTAGATCTAAACCCGAATCATCATCCTATGCCATGTGAGCCTCATTATCAAATTTTCTCTACTGGTTATTGTTGCTGTAACACTCATCTGTAAAGTGCCCAAACTTGTGACAATTAAAATGTTGCACTTTCTTCTTATTAAACTTCTTTCTTCCACCTTTATTATGATTTAACCCACTCCTATTTGATAAGCTTTCTTGATGATCTTGATCAGTATTGCACTGATCTTGACCATGAAAATTGCTACCACCAGAATTGTTGCTTGTATTTTTCCACTTTCCTTTGCCTTTTCTTTTATCACCACCACCTTTTCTTGAGACTTGAGCCACAAGTGCTTGATCAGTTGATCTCTCTAAACTTTTCTCAATCATCCTCTGCTAATGTGCCTCCAAAGAGCCTTGGAGCTCTTCTACCTTCAAGGATTCAAGATCCTTGGACTCCACAATAGCCACTACAATGTGATCGAACTTAGGGGGAAGAGTTCGAAGCACTTTCTCTACAATCTTCACCTATGGAATCTTTTCACCACAACTTTTCATAGAATTAGTGAGACTGATCACTCTTATGAAATAATCCGCTATTTTCTCATTATCTGCCATGTGCAACAACTCGTATTGTCTTCTCATGGTTTGAAGTTTCACCTTCTTCACTTTTTCAGCACCCGCATGACACTTCTCCAAGATTTCCCATGCCTCCTTCGCAGTGGTTGTAACTGCGATCTTGTCAAAGTTGGCAGTGCCCACGCTCTGGTGCAACAAGAACAAAGCCTTGCAGTCCTTCTTCTTATTCTCCGTGTGGGTTGCTCTCTTTGCATCTGAAGATCTTTCACTCAGTTCTTGATAGCTAGACATCACAATGTCCAACACACCTTGGAACTTCAACAACACCCTCATTTACACACACCACCTATCCCAATTCTTGCCATCAAGAACTGGCAATTGCGCAGGAAGATTGTTATTTGACCTAGCCATCAGAAATAGAAGATGCTCTCTAGATCACTCTCACACACACAGGTCTTAGATCGCAAGAAGCTCTGAATACCAATTTGTTGGAGATGAGGGAGAGAACACACACACTCTAGAGAGAAAATGAGAGGAATGATAGAAATGTTTTATTGATCACACACTCACTTATGTTCACTGTGTTACATATAGGTATTTATACACAAGTCACTTATATCAGGTCACATATAATAAACAACTTGTTAACCAATTATACAAATGAGTTAATCACTCTAACAAAACAGTGTTAACCACTTATCTTATCAGTAAAACTATACTAACCATACACCTAACACAGTTAACTACTAACACACACATGATGTAACCACTTTGAATTACTCTGCAACAAATATTATGCAGTAATGTGTGTATCAATGAGCGACAATACAAATCAGTCTTCCTAAATAAATCATTCAACATTTTCTTACTTTCAAGTTCTTCATTATCCCCTTCTCCACGATTCTTTGTCTTCACTGTCACATTTTTTGTCTTTTTCTTTTTCTATTTTTGAAATTTCAGTGGGTAGCGCATTTTTCTCACTCCTTACAAACCATTCACTTAATTGTCACTGTGAAAGACCATTTGACAGTTTTTGAAATTTCAGCTCAGTTTCTTTAACTTTGAAGGATCACCTCCACCACAGGGCAATGTTGGTCGTGAAGAATTACTACCATTTTGTTTAATAGCTTTAAATTGACGTAACTAACCTGCATTAC
Source organism: Pueraria montana var. lobata (assembly GCA_026413185.1). Lineage (NCBI taxonomy): Eukaryota > Viridiplantae > Streptophyta > Magnoliopsida > Fabales > Fabaceae > Pueraria > Pueraria montana. The sequence continues at coordinate 7,067,910 of CM048652.1, forward strand.
TTGTCACCCGCTTGATTCGAGACCAACGAAATCGAGAGGTTAAATGGTTGAATCCAGTTTAATATATACTATGGACAACTTCATTGGTTTGTGCTTTTTGGACCCAAAATTAACTGTAATCGACGGGTGTTGCTATTCTCACATCTCATTTTGCTATTCTCACCACCCACATGGGTGGCTTTTAATAAATTTCCAAAAATACCCTTCCAAAAAATAAACAACGAAATCACGATTCCGTTGTAATAAAGGGAGTGAAATAAAAAAAGTTACAATGGAATCACGATTCCGTTGTAATAAAGGGTGTGAGATAAAAAAAGTTACAACGGAATAGTGATTCCGTTGTAACTTTTTTTATTTCACCCCCTTTATTACAATGGAATCTTGATTTTGTTGTACAATGTACAAGGGAATCGTGATTCCATTGTTTATTTTTTTAACCCCTTTTTAGTAAACAACGGAAATATGATTCCGTTGAACTATTATACAACGGAATCATATTTCCGTTGTTCAAAATTTTTTCTTCCCCTATTTACTAAATCGGAAGTATGATTCCATGGTGGAGAAGGATACAAAACAGACATACATTTTCGTTGAAGATTTATGAAATTCAATATTGAATCAGATACACAGTTAAGCCATATACAAAGTTTTCATCAAAATCATTGATAAAAAAACACAACAAGTTAAGCCATATACAAAATAAACTTCAACATCTTCTCACCCTCCCCAGCAAACTTCGACTCGCATCACTTCCCATGGTGTCGGTGCTGTTTGGAACTCGACGGGTCGGGATGCGCACGCGGTGTTGCTGGATCTTGATGGGGGAAGGGTGGCGTGGTGTTGCTCGGATCTTGACCGGGGGGTAGGTACGGCGTGGTGCTGCTTAGATTTGGGTGGTGCATTGTTGGGACAGCACGAGGACGGTGGGGTCACGTGCGGAAGGTGTGAGGTGACTGCGCGGGGTCGCGAGGCGACGGTGCGGGTTCTCGCAGGGACGGGGAAGGGTCGCGCTGTGAGGGCTCAGTGTGTCACGGTGACGAAGCGGGGTCGCGCAGGGACTACCCGAGGCGACGACACAGGTTCGCGCTGTGAAGGCTCGATGTGTCACGGCGACGGCGCGACGCCCTTCAACCTTGCTCAGATTTCATTGGCGGAGATGCAAAGAGATTTATGGGAGTGGGAAATTTGAGGGGAAGGGGAGGGGTGCAGGGATTTTGGTGAGTGGGCAAAGGAGACATTTCACAAAGTGTGGGGTGAGAATAGCAAAAAGTAGAGTGAGAATAGCAACTCCTGTAATCAACCCTTGCTTAGCCTTATGCCCTAATGTAATGATCCATAATGCACCAAGTCCTTGCACAGGGGTTAAAGAAGAAATTGAATAACACTTTGTGTGGGAAGTGTTTATATGATTACTTTTTTTTTTTAAAATATACACAATCATATAACGCTTATTTAAATAAGTGCTATCTAAGGATAGGTATAAGTAAACACTTATTTAAATAAGCATTATTTGATAGCTCTATATCTTATTAGATAACGCTTTTGTCTGAAAATGTAACGTAAATGTTGTTATTTAAGGACAATTTTGGCATAGTGTCAACACTTATTATTTTGATAATATCACAAGGATTATGATATTTAAAATTAGGCTAAAGAAAAATTAGAATATGAGCATGTGATGATTAAAATGTTGAGTATAGAATCACAAATATTATCTCAATGATCATACACACTAAATTTTAAATAAATCAGATATTTGTAGTTATGTAATTTTATACTCAATATTTACTTATATATTTAAAAGTATAGTATACATTAAATCAAATGGTTTTAAAAATTTATAAAAATTTGTTGACTTAATCTACTCAGTAAGCATTTTTAATTTAACAATTAAACTAATAAAATTTAATATATAAAAAGAATTAATAAATAGAATAACTTTGTCAATAGTTACTTGATTAATACATCCTTTCTTATATATATATATATATATATATATATATATATATAAAGACAAAATCTTAAAAAAGTGTTTTTAAGTGTTTGTGATATTCTTCATAAAAAATAATATAGCATGTATCTTATTTTTTACATATTAATTGTTACACTTTTGAAAAAAAAATAAAAAAAGGTAGAAATCTTATAAAATTAAATTTATTTACATTTATAAAAATTAAAAATATTTAAGTCTCCTATTGGGCCTGCTAAAATGTTTGTTGGACCGACAAAGGACGGGTCCGGAGAAAATGGGAATTGCTATTATCATTCTAAATTTTGCTATTCTCACCACCCATGTGGGTGACTTTTTTGTTATTATGAAATTACCCTTTCCACGGAATCACAATTCATTTTTACAACATACACAATGGAATCGTGATTCCATTGCATAAATTGTTTTTCACCACCACACTACACAACGGAATCATGATTCCGTTGTGAACTTGTATAACAGAATCATGTTTCCGTTGCAATATATGGGGTGGAAAAAAATAATTCAACAGAAGCACGATTTCGTTGTACATTTGTATAACAGAATCGTGTTTCCGTTGTAGTTAATGGGGCAGAAAAAAATTAAACAACGGAAGCATGATTTCGTTGTACAAATGTACAACGGAATCGTGTTTCCGTTATATAATAAAGGGGATGAAAAAAAATTAAAACGGAAACACAATTCAGCTCTACATCCTTTGCCGAAACGGAATTGTATTTCCGTTATTTTGTTATCATGAATGAAACAGAATTACATTTTCGTTGTTGTAATGAATCATATTTTATAATTTTTTTCTATGTGAAGATCCAATTTCTTTATTTGTCATCTTTTTTTCTTTTTTCTGTTATCTCTATTTTTAGGTTTCTAATATTTAATTTTAATAAATATGAATATTAAAAAATTTAAATTTCAATAACCATGTTAAAACTTAAAAATCCTTATATATAAAATATTAAAAATTTCTCTATTTTTTTAAATCTGCAATTTTGTTCCTTCTATTTTAAAATAAATACATTTAGTTATCATATTTTTCAAAATCCACAATTTTAGTCCTCCTATTTTAAAATAGAGACATTTAATTCTTCAATTTTGTAAAAATCATGATTTCGGGTACAAAATTAAGGATTTTAAAAAATAAGGGTACCAAAATTGCATTTATTAATTTTATAACATAAAAATCAACTTACATAATGAATACATATAATATATACATATATCACACAATTTTAAAACAATTTAAATTAAAATATATCTACAAATTTTTTTTATAAAATTTAAAGTTAAAAAAAAAAGAAAAACATGAAGTATTATGTGGGGGTGTGAAGAAAAAATGAGAAGGAGAGGGAGAAGAGAGTGCCACGAAAAAATAAGGAGGGGATGAGGGGTATGAAGAAAAAGAAGATAAAATGGAGAGAGAGAAAAGAGTGCATTAGAAAGAGAAGGAGGAGGGGTGTGAAGAAATGCTGGCAGGGGTAGGTATATCCTTTATAGGATTTTAAAAAAGTAGGGTGTGAGAATAGCAATTAAGGGGGTGAGAATAGCAACCCCCAGAGAAAATTTTGTCCAGCCGGATCAGCTCAGCCCTCGGCTTCAAACAGTGAACAGGCTGCTACAGCGCTCCGAATGAAATTGGACCATGAGTCCATTACGTGTACTATATTAAGTGTGTTTTAAGTGTATCATAAGATTCATAACATAAAATAGTACGGACTAGGGAGAGCTCTCGTTCAGCTTGCGGGGCATGATTGGCAATCAAGTGTACAGTGTGTGTCTCTTTCTTGGGGGCCCAAATCCAATGAAAGGTGAGGAGGATGTTTAAAACTTTTTTTTTTTTTTAAAAGAAACTACAAAGGAAACAAACGAAGAAAAGTTCGTAATTCTATCCAAGCTTCTTTTTGTAATAGGAAGACGTGTTTTTTTTTTTTTTTTTTTAATGTTTTTTAAGTTTGTAATTGCATGTTTGCTACTTTGTTTATTTTGAGTGTGTATCTGTTCTACCGTTGTTGATGATTCGTGCACTGATGAGACTCTCCTGTTAGTATTTTGTGTGCTTGTGTAAGTGTTCTTGGGCACTTTCAATAAACGATATGTTGACTCCATAAATTTTTTTTGGTGAAATGAGGATGTTTAAAACTGAGTTAGAATTAGATCTTTTTAAACCGATAAATTTATAAAAAGAAAATGAAAATCGATTGAATCCATAAAAGAGAAAAACTAAAAATTGGAAAATTATATATTTTTTTATTGCCATTTAATTTGATTTTTGGTTTTTGTTATAAAAAACGGAATTAAATGAGCACAATTGTAGTTTTAATATATTTATATTGATTTGCAATATTAATCAATCTAAAATTTTCCCAACTTTTACATGGGGAGGGATTAACATATATATTTCTAATCTTAAGTTAATTAAATTAAAATCAACATAGATCCAAATATAGGTTTGCGGTGGTGAATATGCATTGTTTCTTGTTGGATGAATTTTAAGTGACTACCTAGGTAAAATTCGAATTTAACAAAAGACTACATTCAAAATAATCCTTTGAAATCTATGTGCTTGGATTTGATAATTGCATTTTTTTCTACACTGTTATTGATAAAGTTTTCAAGCTTCTAAATGTGTTTTACATATCTTAAGAGATCGTGAAAGTGCCGTGAATATGTGGTCAAGGATGTTTGATCCAAGGATGTGGAGTGAATTTTTTTAGCTTAGATTTAACAGGTTAGATGAATAATAACTTGTCACAACAGTGGGCAAAACACGACCAATAAGAATGGAGTATTTGTTTGGCTGTTGTGTAAGGACAAACAATTTTACTTTCTCACAGCATGCATTCTAATCTGCATGGAAAGTTTCTCCACGATACCTTTAGCTTATTCCTAACTTATATCACATAGCCTTTCTAGTCCTCCTTATCATAGTGATTTTGTGCATTGCTATGAAGTACTAATAGCATGGTGCTTTCCGCCTTTCCCCACCTAGCTATAGCTATGTCAAATCATCTAATGTTGATGGGTCTAAGAGGAACTAAAACAGATCACGATGGCGTGATGTATGAAGGGTCTCCTTCAATGAGAATGATGGTTCTTTCACAAAAGGATTCCACGATCAAAGCTAAGATTTAAGGAATGATCGATGATGGTTCTTTCATAAAATGATTCCACGATAAAGCTAAGCTTTAGGGATTGCTTTATGACCTCAAAATTGCTCGTTCACTTTGCATCCGGAAATTGATGGTTCTAATGGATTTTGAAATATCATTGTATACGGTTAAAACCCATTGTTCATTAACTCACAACTGTTTTCAACTTGGTAAGAGAAATCAATGTTCTCTTGTAGCAGCATGAATGGGTGGTGGTCTTGACACATGTTTTTTGTCATGAGGCAATTTGATGTGCTAATCATATTTACTAACTTTGGACACATGCTTGGAGGTCTTTGCTTTTTTCAAATGCTTGATCGTCCTCACTAGTCTCTTGCCCCCTGCTGAAGGAAAATGTCATAAGGGTGTCTTTTCTTGTTTTTTCTTAGTGTTTTGTTTTCTTTTGAGGCTTAGGCCCCATTATCTGAAAAAAAAAAAAAAAGAGGGTTAAACATCAATCTAGCTATAAGTTTTATAGTTTTTTCATTTGATAATTTTAAGAAATAGTGTTATTAAATTTAATCCATTTACTGTACCAAAAAAAAATTTAATCCATTTAGTAATAATTTTTTATGGACATTGAATTTCATCAATCATATATATCATTGGATTAATTATTCGCATTAAGTTAATTAAGTGTATAAATGGTCAGGTAATTTAAAATCTATTTAATATTTCACTAATTAACTTTATTTTAACATACAGTATACTTTATAAATAGAAGTAAATGTCATTTATATGTTGATATACACAGATTAAGATAATATTATATAATTCAATAATTAAATTTGTTAAATTCATTTTATAAATAAATTAAGGGTTCATTACTTACTTTTAAGCGGGTTCATTTCGTTTATAAAATAGTTTTTAAAAATTATTTTAAGCAACAAATAATATATTTATAAAAAAAATAGAACATATCATATTCAGGTGTGGTTGTTTTTTTTTTTTTTGGTACTCTTAGTCTTATACATCAATGGGTTTACGTTAGGGATGTTCGCGGATTGGATTTGATCGATTTTGAAGGAAAAAATCATCCGATCCAATCACTTCGATTTTTCTAATTCATCATCTAATTGGTTTTCTTCAAGATTTTAATCCGATCCAATTTAAAGCGATTTGGATTGGATCGATTTTCAGTTTTAATCTTAATTTTTTTTTTTTTAAGAAAATATTAAATAAATGGTAAGATATATAATACGTATAATAAAAAAATAATTCAAAATATCAAATATTTCATTTATACTCATTATATAATTATATCAAAAATAAATTTTATATAACTTGATAATTATATTTATGCATCTTAACTCAAATAGTTCCTCTCAAATAGTTAGTAAAAATTATCTTTAATTAAATATTTTTATAAATAGGTATAAATTATGTGATAATTTTACAAATATATAAGAAATAAAAATATAAACATGAGTGATATTATCAATTTATGAATAAAAATATATACATATATAAAAGTTCGATTTGGATTGGATTGGATCGGTTTTGAAAATCAAATCCGAAATCCGATCCAATCCAATAAAAATTTTCGGTTTTTCAATTTTTTGATTCGTTTGATTTTCGGTTTATTCGATTTTTAATTTTTTGGATCGATTTTTTCGATTTTTATCGGATTGGATCGGTTTATGAACATCCCTAATTTATGCGATGGAGTAGAAATATTTGTTTTTTTTCTGGGAAAATACAAGTATTTGTTATTGATAGTGGAGTTTGAAGTTTGACCAGGGGGAATCAATGATTGGAAAGGGACAGTGTGCATAGTCGCATAGACCGAGGCATCGCCCACCCCAAGCTGAAGTGAAGATAATTTCTCCAACATTATATTATATTTGACATATAACACGTAAGATTATGGTGCATCGGAGAGCCAGCATGAATCATTCACATGTTAACTGAGAAACGTTAACACTGACAAAAAAAAAAAAAATAGCAACACGAATTTGTAGTTCTGTTTGGTTTCATCTAAAAGTGGAAAATGTTTTCACGTGAGAAACGAAAAATATTTGGCAAACATTTTCACTTGATGCTGTATGAATTTTTTTGTAATCTATTTTTTAAAATATAAAAATAAGAAAAGAATTTATAAATTTAAGACGAAATAAGAAACTTCTTACGCGACAAAGCGAAAGAACGTATATGTATTAGTGGTTAAAATATTAAGTTATAAAATGAAAAAAAAAATGGGAAAAAAAAAAGACGAAAATCATTGCAGCCTGTTTTTTTAAGGAAATGTGTTGTACAAGAATACTAAGGGGGAAAAAAAGACGAAAGTATTATTTAAAACTAAAGAAAAAAAAATGAAGAGCAGGCCCTACTCTTACAATGTGTATCAAACGCAACTATCCTAAACTCCAACTTTCTCATGACTGTGACAAGTGACAACCTCACTTTGAGATAGAGCCACACTGTTCTCCGCCTATCTCGCATATTCTTTTAAGAAAAGAAAATTAAAAAATAAAAAAGTTTTGTGGGGTGTTATGGGCAACTGCTGCTTTTGGTGCTCAATTCTTCCTTATCTCTATATCCACTTGTTAGTACTACTCGACAAGTGAATAAACATTAGTGTTTGTTTCAAATTAATGCGGCTTTGTTGGGCCACTGCTGTTCCTATCTTTATCTCTTCACCCCTTGGCCTTTTTTCACACTGACGAATTGCATCATTTGCTCATATTTTGACTAATCATCAAGATAACATACACAGGGGAGAATATAGTTCACACACACACAGAAAGCCAAAGCGGCGAAGAGAAATTAATAACTAGAGAACTTTCAAATAGTAAGGGAAAGAATGAAAGTATGCGAAATCATTTTCACAACATGGAAATATATCAAATTCATCAGAAAGAAAATATGAAACCAACAAAACACGGTTAATTTGATTCGGATGTGTCTAGTCCAGCCAACGGATTTCTCGTTACAAATTACAACACACCACCGACCTGAGAAAAGACCACATGATATGCCCCATCATAGAGATCGAATTAACCTACGTAGCTACCAGTCTTCGACTCCAGCATATACACATATTGAAAGAAAAAAAAAAATCTAAAATGAGTTTCTTCGTGAGATGAGCAACATCATCAAAATCAGGTCAAAAACATGGATTACATGATCTCATTCGGTTAAAGGCCAAGCGTTGTTCTTCATCATGAGGTGAGCAAGAGCAACTAATAATATATATACATACCCCTTAATTTATTGTAAAAGGAGTAAATATATAATTTTACTTGGTCACTTCAGATGTGTCTATTTGTTCCTACACGTTGTAATATAAATAAACAGGAAGAAAATATTTACTCATCAGATCATATGACAAATATAAAAGGTTTTTTCAAATTAACATAGGTGAAGGGGCCGGGCAGGTTGAAGCCCTATATGTCACATCAGAACCCACCATGATTGGTGGATCAATATTAATGTTGAAGGTGGAAGAAAATTACTAATCTTCAGGTTTTGGAAACTCGTTCAAGTCTGGTTTGTCATCAAAGGTGACGTGGCTGGAATTAGCGGAGTGTGAGGACGAGGGTTGCTGAAGCGCGGTTTGGAGCGCGTCGACTCTGGCGCCGACTTGGGTGGCTTTTTTGCGAATTGAATCGGCGGACATGTTGCCGTGTTGTTGGCCGGTGGAAACGTCGAGCAATTCGGGGAAGTTGAGGCGAGCGGAAGGACCTCGGAGGTAGAAGACGGCGGTGTCATAGGCGCGTGCGGCGGCGACAGGGGTGGCGTAAGAACCCAACCAGATCCTCGACCTCTTGTTGGGTTCTCTAATCTCCGCCACCCACTTACCCCACTTCCTCATCCTTATTCCTCTGTATGGCTTCTCTTGCTGTTGGTGGTGCTGCTGCTGCTTTCGCTTCTCGCTATTCCTCGTCATCGTCGAATTCGAGGAACAACAATCTCCTAATCCTTCTTCTTCCATATCTGGGACAATCATACACCTACCTACTACCTATTCAAAACCAGTTACCTATGTCTATGTGTGACCATGTTTTTTGAAGTAATATATATATATTTATTTATATTTGTGTGCAGTTGCGAACTGCAAGGCAAAGGTGTTGTGAGGAGATTCTGTTCATACCCTCAAGACACTGAAACCATTTTGCTGTTGTATTGGTTTCTATTTATATGGAGGGTGGAAAAATGAATACTATATTATAGTAGTATTAAATTGGAGAAGAAAAGAAAGGAGAGGGTGAAGTGAAGGGAATGAGTTTCCCACTTGGCTTCTAGTCTGTCGTCTGGTACGGCCGCCACGTTGAGCTTTCTTTAAGATAAATCCAAAGATGGCCGACACAATCCATCACACCTATCTTTCTCTTCCATTTCTTTTTTTTTTTTTTTTTTTTTTTTGAGAGGCTCTCTCTTCCATTTCAAACCCAATTTTGTTCGTATTTTATACATTCCACGTAGCCTTTTCTGCCCACTCTCACCGCCGACGTGGACGGGTTACGCCTCCGCCTCTATACTCTCTCCCTATCTCATTACTTATCTCTTTAAATATTTTTTCTTTGTTTTTAAATATTTATCATCTTAAAAAAAATATATCAATTGTGTATAGATAAACATGTTTTTGATCTTTATATTTTCGTTCAAACTAATCAAAGTTTATTTATTTTCATATTGATAAATTAAAAAATATGTGGATTTATTTTTCACCTAACTTTAAAAAATAATAAATTTCTAGAAAAAGAAAGATTAAATTCATGTGTTATTTAAAGTTTGAGTACCAAATTCATTGATACGAAAGTATAAAGATTTTGATCACGTTTGACCGAAAGTATAAGGATTAAAAATACTTTTTTTTTATCTTTATTTATTGATATTTAATTTAAATACTTAAATAAGTTTATAGTTGTATTTTAATTTTATAAATACTTAAATATTTATAATTAGTATTATTTTTTTAAAAAAGTTCATTCTAAAAATGAATAATATAAAATGAAAAAAAAATTATAATATGAAAATGTTTCGATCATAAGATATCCCAGGTAAATGGCTCTAAAATAGCCTATGACTGGTGCTTTCAAAGTGTGTTCTACTTAGGGTTTTTTTGTCCAACTTTATGCACCTCATATTAGTGCCTATCGCCTGTGTTGGATCTTTCAGGGGCAATTTTTACCCATGCATGACAGTTTAGAACCACTCCTTTGATTCTCAGGTAGCATCGTGACATAGGCCAATAATCTTCGGTACATGCCCAAACTTTAAAGTGCTAATGAAGTCAGCTACAAATCGATCTAGAGGGCCTGTCATCAAAGAGTGCTAACTAAATTGGACTTGAACCGAACATACTTACACATAAATACTTGGTACAAGACGAATGACAACACTCAATCCTTTACCATACACATACAACCATAAACCGTTAGTAGTCATATAACCGAGTATGTATTTAGAGATAGCTCGTTATAATACTGAGCTGATGATTATTACCAGAGGTGTCAAAATTGGCTTGGCCCGATGGCCCGTCAGGCCAGGTCGAATCAGGCTAAAAAAAATTGGCCTAAAAAGAATCAGGCTAATTTGGCCCGGCCTAACAGGCCAAGCGGGGCCTATAAATTCTTGGGTCGAACACCTTCGAGCCTATTTGGCCAGATTTTTTTCCTTTTAAAATTAGTATAAATTTAAACAAAAAAATAAATGGGCCAATTTGGCTCGACCTAACGGGCCAAATGGGCCATGCCGGGTCACAAAAAATTTGGCCTATGACAAATTCGGGCTAGGCCAAGCCAGCCCGTTTTCATCATTTAGTCCGACGGGCTAGGCCAGGCTGGGCCGGCCCGGTCCATTTGACACATCTAATTATCACAAACCCTTGAAAGGTACACAGTTCTCCAACCTCTAATTTAAAGGGCACAAAGGTTTTATGTCGACTTACACATGTCTTAAAACCTCAAAAAGTATAAAAAATAAATGCATTTTTAAATTAAATAATTATATGTTTTCTCTCTATGCCTTGTCAATAGATTTTCTCTTTCTTACAATATTACAAGTATTTTTTTATGAGACAATCTTTTCTGAATTGGATAAAACTATTACATATAATAAAACTTTTTCTTCTAATATTTCCTTCTCTTGTTTATATTGTCAAAGAATTGTTATGAATTTTTCAACCAAAAAAATATTATGAATAATGTTTATTTATTGCTTGGAAAGGGGTGGCCTCGTTGCTAGACAGTTGACTATGCAAAGAATTAAGAATTAATGAATTTTTTATCTACTATACGAAATTTTTAAATTTTGAAAATGTACATATTAAAAAATATATTGTAATTAAATTAAAAAGGTAAGTTAATTATGAAATATTAAAAATAAATTAAGAAAGGGTAAAACGAGAAAATACTTTTAGTTAAAAGTATTATAATTTATGAATATGGGTAAATCTTATATGTTTTTAATTACTTTTTAAATTCCTGAATAAAATATTAGATGCATTTTTTGTTTTTAAAATATCAAATATATGAATTTAATTTAAAATAAACTTACAATATAAAAAAAAGGGAAAAGAGTATTAAACCCCCTTAAACTTTACTTCTTTTGCAAATAGACACCCTAAACTTTAATTCTATCCCAATTAATCCTTAAACTTTACCTCTTTTGTAAATAGACACCATGAACTTTAAATTTATTGTGATTGATATTTAAACTTTAATTTTTTTGTAAATAGACACCTTAAACTTTAATTGCATTTCAACTGATCTTTAAAAATTATTCTTTTTACAAATAGTTTTTTTTTCCTTCAAATTATTTATCTTAAAGGTTAATCATTCATTCATTTTTTTTTTGTTACCACTTATTTTTCCATATTTAAAATAAAATAAAGGATATGAATTTAGAAAATATATATAAAAAAGGGAATAATAACATTAATCAAAAAAGTTTTTATTTTATTTTTAATTCTAAGTTTATTATGTTTTAATATTTGGAAAAGTGATTTACAAAAATAAAATTAATAAATATTTGAGATTATATAAATAAACAGTTGAGATTTTTTTTTGTTAGTAATTTATCTTCAATTTAATATAAGACATTATTTATGAAAGGGATAAATTTTAAAAATTAATTGACTTGAAAATGAAATTTAGGTGTCTATGTGCAAAAGAGGTAAAATTTAAGGATTAATTTAAATGAAATTAAAGTTCATGGTTGCTATTTGCAAAAGAGATAAAGTTTAAGGATTAATTGGGACACAATTAAAGTTTAAGGTGTCTATTTGTAAAAGGAGTAAAGTTTAAGGGGGCTGAATACTTTTTTCCTTAAAAAAAATAGATTTTCGTCCAATTATAAAGCTATATATATATTATAATTTTTTTATTCAATATTAGGACTTAGGAGAGTTTTTTTTTTTTTTTTTTGACAGAAGGAGAGTTATTTATTAGAAAGCTAGTAGTATTTTAGAAGAATAAAATATTAGTCAATAATTAAACAGGGGATTAGTTTAGAGTTTGTCGGGATGATAATTATTAGATGATGTTGGTGGATGGCTTGACGCTTAACTTAATGGAGGAACGAGTGGATGAAATCAAAAGAACGACACTAGTCGGTGGTAATGGACGGATGGATGGGGTGCGAATAGAGGAAGACTTTCCGTCCACGCAATAAAAATGTATTGTTGAATTTCCTGTTTGTTTGCTTGTGTTGTGTGACAGCTATATAGTCCGAGTTTTCTTAGTTGAACAATTTAATTAAATTATTAAGAAATTGCATGCAAAGATCACTTCACGATCAATCAAAACAGAAAAATATTTAATGAAAAATCTAGTATTTAATACTTAGATACAATATTAGTATTTAATTCTGGTCTTGAGTATGAAAAAAATCATGTTAAAAAAGAAATACTCACCTTATGTGGGTTCACGGTTCCAACAAAGGTTAATTATTGTTTTCAGCGGTGAATACTTCCTACCAATACCATGATTAACAAAAAAAAAAAAAAGCAAAAAAATATTTAATGAAAAATCTCATATTTAATACTTAGATATAATATTAGTATTTATCAACATAGTGTGACATGATTGATAGATAATTATTCCTTAAACATATGGTAAATATTCTATCCCTACCTGATACGTATGGAAAAATATTTTTGTGGGGGAGTTCATCCCCTTAAATGGAATCTGTTAATGTATATAATTCACTTAATAAATCCAAACCTATCGAAATTTAGACTTGATAAAACAAGACTATTGACGAACCTTGTTTTGTCAAGAGGAACCTTACTTTTTGTTGTTGTATTCGTCGTCCCTAAAGATAGCTTCTTAACTGATTAACGGCTTTTTGACATCAGCGCCATTAAATTTGCTAACCATTCCAGTCGAACTACAATTTTCTCACCGACATGCTGGTAAATATGTTGACTTCTACTTCTATAACAACCGCCTCCCTAAACGACTAAAAACGTGACTGGAACTGCTTTCAGGCAAGGAAAACGAAAAGGAGAGAAAGGAGCTTGTAACTAAATTATTAAAGTTAGACAAGGAAGAGAATGTTTCCATTTTAATTTTTCAAATATTAAATAATTTAATTTTAATAAATTTTTATTTACAATTTCTCACCATTTGTTATAAGTACTCATGTTAATAAAAATTTTAAAATAGTTAAGATGATTGATAAAGAGTAACATTTTTTGTTAAAGACATGACTTAAAACACAAGGTTTAATAAAAAAAAAGCATTAAAAAAGTACATATATTTATTTAATTATTAATTATTATGTTATTTATTTTAAATTTTAATAAAATATTTTGATCTTCAAATTAACAAAAACTATAAAATTTTTATAGCAGAAATATTATAGAAGTTCAAAATTAACCAAAAAGCTTAAAAGTATAATAAATATATCATAGACTTCAAAAAACAATAATAATAATAATAATAATAATAATAATAATAATAACAATAAATATATCATATATTATCTAGCTACTTTAATAATTAATTTTATCAAATATTTTTAATACAATAAATTTGCTTTTAATTAACCTTTAAGTTTTCAACTACCTTACACTTATTATTACCAATCATATATAGACTATGACAACTTTTGAGGGCTTTTTTACACCCACACAAAGGATTTATAATCAAAGTGACTTTCAGGAGAAGCTCTCTGAGAATCTCATGGAAACGGGAAAAAAATGAGGATTAAAATCACCGGTCACTTGTCTCCGTTTTTTTTTTTTTTTTTTTTATCTCTTTTTTGTTTTCTTAATTTAAAAGTGACAAGTGGTTAAAATTTAATATTCTTTTTTTTTAACAAAAAAAATTAATATTCTTTATTCTAGCTGTTAATTTTTTTCCTTAGATGTTAACAATTGATGGGATGACATGAATTAATTTTAGAAAATTAATATTATAGTGCATTAATGAGTTTGAACCTGTGCATTTGCATTACTTGTTTTAAAATTCCCGTAACTGATAACTGATTTGTCTTAAAAAATATATATTAGAGAAAATTGTTTGTATTTTGAGAATATTTTGCTATCCTATTAAGAGTATACGAAAACCTTATTTAAAATAAGCTTGCCTCTAAAAAAATGTATTGAATCTGCCTTTACTTTAATTGTAAACTACAGCATCGTAATCATTGAAATTAATTCTAAAATAATCCGCCAAAAACTATAACATTTAATTTACCTATTAATGTATGGCATTGGATTAAATATAGATTAATTTGGAGATGCTTACAAATTTATAAGGATTTTTTTTTCTTTCTTTCAAAGACGGTAGTTAGTTTTCCTCCGACGGCATGTAATGATTAATGAGTTCTAATTGTTCCAACAGGATAAGGACGACGAGATGATCGATTTAGAATTGAACGTTCCACTAACGACAATGAAAATTATCAAAAAATAAGTGTCACATTTAATTTTTTAATATAATATTAATTAATTTTTTTCATTAATATCCCTAATAAATGTCACTTTAACTTTTCAATACAATATTAATAATAAGGTTAGTTTTGTAAAATTATCTCTTTTTTTCTTCTATTTAATCATTTTTTTTATTTATGTAAAAAAATTTAGAACGACACTCATTTTAGGACGAAAGGAATACAATCCAACAAGGATTAGGGTCACCGATAAAATTTCGGCAAGAGGTTCCCAACATGCTCAGAGAAAGAGTGGCTGAAATGAACGGTGATATTGATCAAATGGGTAAGTGTTGCAAATCAGTTTAGTACCACTGGTAGGTGCAATTTTGCTTAACTGAAATATTATTTGATAAACAAAATGTGTTAATTGGATATTTGATGGTTGCAGAATTCGTTCTTTTGGGTTGCGATCATCGAGTGCATTGTTCACACTGTGGGGAAGGGTATATATTATGTTGGCTAGTTTGTAACAAGATACTAATAATTAATAAACAAGTTTAATGTGATCAATATCAAGCTCAAGAATAAATAATCAACAATCGGCCGAATTGGAAATGTGTTGGATGTTGGGTCCTTATCAGCATGATAGATCAAGATTCAGCATAGGATCACTCCGAACAGCTAACATCCTTTTCTTGAACTGATCCATTTAGAACAAGTGAATATATCATCTAGTTTGATTTTGAATCTTTCTTTTTCTTTAGATTTTTAATTTATTTTCCCGTTTAGAACTTGACAAAATATTTTCCAAGAAACACAAACAACTTTTAGACTATATTTGTCGACTCTCAGAAAAGAAATCAGACCTTGTACAAGAAATGATAAAACCCTAGCTAGTTTGCAATTGTAAGTATTTTTCACATATTTCTATAAGGGTGTTGAGAAATTCAATTCAATGCATCATATAATATGAAGAAAGAACGATGGAAAATTAGCTGACGCATGAAACGTGGGCTCCACCTAACTGCCCAAGATGGAGGAAGTTTAGTCGGCAGTCCAAGTTGTCCACTAATTAATGGCATTATTATAATTATAATTCCTAAATTTATTTTACCTTGATAAACCATGAAGCATTTGACATTATTATCTAGCGTCTTTATCAATGACTAAACACATCCAATAAAGGAAAACCTAACTTGGGGTTCATCACCTTAATTTGTCATCTAGGTTTTGCAGCAGTAATATTGAAGAAAGATGCATGAATTGGACACTAATGGTCAAGAAGAATGCAACTTGCAGCAGTTCCTTCCGCAAATGGATTATTTAGGCACCACCATGTACCTATCCAAATCCAACCGTCATAAATATATGAAAACACATGTTTTGCGGCGACGAGACAATCAGCTAGCAAATCCTATATTGCTATCAGGACAGGAATTTAACATCGCTTGTCCCCACCGTGGTCCCTGTTAAATGTATCCCCCGGCTAGCTAGGACAGGATGCATGAATATCTATTTCGTTTAATTTTTCGGTAATTTTCAAATTAATATATACAATTAAAGACCTTCACATACTAATTCGCTAATTAATATATCGACATACATAGCTACTCTTTTTGCCCACACATCAATTCAGCCAAGTTATGTCCATGTCAGTAAGATCAATTAAAAAATCATATAAATTTTTATGCTGCATTTTAAGTAATTGAAAGAAAAAGATTGCCAGATTAGATAACACTAATGTCAACATTAGATTAATTGAGTAATATAATAACTACAAGAACAATATTGTTGTTGTAATTGAAGCGAAAGAGACAAAAACTATAGTACTCGAGTACAACTGGGAGCTGATTAAATGTAACTAATTAATCAGATTTAATAGTAAGCCGATGAAAAGCTTTCGTTACACTTTACCCAAATGGACTCCCCTTCATTTTTTTTGGTACCAAATTATTGATGGAAAATATTTATCAATTTTATCAATAATTAATCTCTACCGAAAAATCTGTTTAATCACCTTTAACAAGATTTTCTCTTCTAACTACATTTTTCTTCATGTATAAGGTTCAAATTCGAGATCTTATTTAAAGGATTTAAATCTTGTTTTACTTGAAATCATTTAAAATAATGTATTATATATTATAGTTGAATTAATTGACACTTTTTTTAACATTAGCTAAATTATTTATATTTTTATACGTTTGTATATAAAAAGATAAAAGAAATAAGTAAAAAATACTTTATTTGAAAAAGAAAACATTTTATTGTTCAAATTTGATTTAAAAACACATTTTTCTTTTTAACCATGGTACTTGTTATATCAAAGGCATTTAAGGCAACCCTATATCCAGTTAGTCTAAAAGCAAATAAAAGTACTGTACTAAAAATTCATATCTAATATTTAAAGTCTATTCTTTAAAGATTATAAGAACAGTTATTAATAACATATATACACTTATTTTTTCTTCTATCTTCTTTACACTTCATTTTCTTTCTATCTCTCCCATCCTCTTTTCCTTATCATAATTATCATCATATCTTTCACTTTCTCCTTTTCTTTCAACATACCAAAATAAGGCGTGTGTGTTCCCCATTATCCTCTTACTAATGCATATCTTGCAATTATAGTAATAAAAGGTCCAAACATGGCAGCACTTTGCACTTCTATATTTTCAGTGGCTATTGTATTCTATAATAACCTCTCTTTTATTTTCATATTGTCCATCATGCTATTGAACAAAATTCTTATGAAAATCTAATAGGGGTCAAAGATTGTAGGCCGGCTCAACCCTAAAGTAGTTGCTTTAAGCTTACCAAAGAAACCTCTTAATTAGTCCTTTAAAAAATGTTAATAAAGGAGTTTGATGTAAAAATCAAAAGTCTGAAACATTATCTTTCTTAAATAACATTTCTTCCTTCAACTCCAATGTTCTTTAAGCATTGCGGGAGCCTCAAAATTCTTATAACAGTTTGCATTTCAACATTTTGTGGTGTCAATCCTTTTGTTGATAAAGGAAAAAACCTGGAAATTTCGTCTCGGATCTTCTCCTTGACAATCATTTATAATTGATTGCTTGACGTAATAGATCAAACGTCTTCTTCGTTCCAAAGCTGTTTTGAAGAATTGAAAACAAGAGTTTGAAAGAAAGTTGCCTAACCTTGAAAATCCATTAAACTACAAGTTAACTTTGTTTCAAGGTATAATACTACATTTTCAGGAATGACATTCTCAAAAATACTATAACTAGAAACATTATTCTTGAATAAATGAAAAAATGTGTTTAGTTAGAATATAATATTCTTAGTAATATTTTTTTAAAATTAAAAAAAAGGTTTAATTGCACTTTTTATCTCCAATTTTTTACTTTTTAGCAAATTTTATCTCGAAATGATTTTAACGTATTTTATCTTCAACTTTTTAAAAAATTTGTAAATTTTACCTCCTGTCGTTGAAGTTGACGTGATATGCTAAAATAATTGCACTTTTTATCCTCAATTTTTTTTTACTTTTTAACGAATTTATCCTAAAATTTTTATTTTTGCTGAATTTTATTATAAACTTTTACACTTCTGTCAGCATGCAATGTCAGCTCGGAAGAAAAATTTTCAAGTTTTTTAAAAAATTAGGAATAAAATGCGTCAAATTAATTTGTTGGATGTAAAATTCGTTAAAAAGTAACAAATACAATTAAGCCTTAAAAAGATGGAATAAAAGTAAGAATAAAAATTAAAGTTATAATTAGGTTAATTAGAAAATAAAGGGTAAAATATGTTTTTGGTCCCTCATTTTATCTAAATTTTTGTTTTTAGTCCCTCATAAATTTTTTCTGTGTTTTTAGTCCCTAAAAAATTATTTTCTTTTATTTTTAGTCCCTGACATTAATTTTAACTGTTAAGTGATGTCATGACGAGCATAATTTGTGCTTGAAAGTTTTTTGTTTAAGTTTCCAGCGGTTTTTAACTACTGCAAATTGTCTGATAAACTAAAACTGTCAGAAATGTTAAAAAAATAATAAAAAAAATCAAAATCTCGAACACCAGATTATCTGAAATCATAAGAAATGTTACAAAAGTAAACATTTCTGATCGCTAAAAAATTGTAGCGGTTAAAAGTCACTAGAAACTTAATTAGAAAATTTTCACACACACAGTTTATGTTTGTCATGTCATCACTTTATAGTTGAAATTAACGTCAGGGACTAAAAACAGAACAAAACAATTTATGAAGGACTAAAAACATAATAGAACAATTTATGAGGGACTAAAAACAGTAAAAAAAATTATGAGGGACTAAAAACAAAAATCATGATAAAATGAGGGACCAAAAACATATTTTACCCGAAAATAAAAGTATATTTCTAAGTTCACATTCTCAAAAATGAATTTTTAATCTGTAAAACAAATACACTATTAAGGATTACTTATAACATCAATGGATTTGGTATATTCTTGGTCACTAGTGGACCGACCTGAATACGGTTAGCTAGCCAAAAATAATAGTTCATGATTGGCAATTACCTTTTGTATTTTTTTCGCTGCACTCCCCACATTTATTTTCTTTTATATTCTGAAAACTAGTTTGTGAAATGTACAAAACAATTTCAAAAGTTAATTTTTGAAATATATGTTTAAGAAAAAAAAAAAAAAAAAAACGAGAGTGCCAAAAGAAGCACCTTCCTGATTCCTGGAAAGGAACCTCATCCGATTGAGCTTTTTCTAGACGCTCTCATTCATGGACCTGATTCAAATGCTTCATTTTTTTGTTGTTGGTGATTCTATTTATTTTTATTTGGGCCTGTCTCCCCAGTCCATGCGTGTCTAGTGAGATCAAGATGGGCCGTCCTTCTCTGGACCAAATAGAAAAGGTCAGCCTTCTTTATTATACCTTTTATTTTACTTCATGAGTTCATGTGCTTCGATAAGGATTAAAAAGAAGAAAACGCTGTTCAATTCATAAAACTTTTATTAACAGAAGAGATTCGCATTTTAAATTTAATATGTATATTTTAACATTTTTTTTCTTTATGTCATTACATTATAAATGTATCATAAATTATTTCTTCATTAACTCAGCATCTAGATTTTTTTTCACATTTCAAATATTTAGATATATAAATGTTTTTAAATTATATAATATGATAAATCTTTATACATACAGAGATATATATAATACTAACAACATCTCTAGTGCAGGTGCTTTCGTGAGTTGCTTAAAGTTAAACAACGTTGTTTAAATTTTGGTTTGCCAATAAATGATATTTTTATTTTTAAATTGTGAATGAAAAGTAACTACTTAGGGATATAAGTTGCAGTTTATTAAATTAGTCAAGTTCACAGGATAAATGGAACAAAAAAGGTTAAGAGGATAATTCTGCAAAATGCAGTGAATTAGTTTTATTGATCATTTTGTGTTGTATATACTATATATACAGATTAAAAGTAAACTGAAAAACAGAATTATCAGATCAAACCTATTAGCTATATTTAAATATACAACAAAAGATAAAAACTAGATAAAATAATTATCCTATAATAGTAGACTAGATAAGATAATTATCCTTTAACACTAGACTAGATAAGATAAATACTCCTCCCGTAACACTTTTGGTCTGTTCTCCAATATTATAGATTGTTTGATCAAGTAGCTCAGTTATGACTACTAGCCTGTACTGTATAATAAATATGTTACTGTTTGGTGTTCAAAACTTGCACTTACTTTGGATACAAAAGCTGTCTCTATACAGACAGGGAGTGCATTCGGTACTCATGCTCTTTGTGCTGACGCATACGTGACATTCAGTAACATGTCATATTCTTTTGTTCTGTCGTTAATTAATGTTTGAAACCTCATCCTTTCTTTCTGCAAGCAACTTTGGCAGATGTTAATTTACTGCTTATGAACCAGTGCATTCTTACTACTCATCTCATAATTTTACCAATTAATTTATAATTTATACCAATAAAAGATGCTCTCTAACATATTAATTCTACTAGGAATAGCCCGTTTTCCAGATGCTCTGATCATTATCATCAATGTTGGCTTTCCTCTTTCCCTTTTGCTTTATTAGAAAAGAACCTTTTTGTCTCATACTTTCATTGTCTTCCCCTGCATGTGACTGCATTTCATCTTTCTTTACACTTTTATTAGTCAGAATCCGGTTTTCAAAGATTTGGGAGACTGCACCTTGCTATATATGAATATTGCTTTCTTTTGGCAGTAATCTATAAGTTTATAAAAAGACAATAAATTAGTATGTTGATCCGTGCAATCACGCAGGTCACATTGGTATTTATATTTATATTAAATGATTATTAAATAAGGATATTTCTTTTTTACCAAATTCTGTTTTAAAATAAAATAAATGATTATTTTAATATGTGAAAATAGAAGTAGTTATGTGCATAACTGGTTACATGCGTTTAAAATATAAATGCTTTTAAAGAAAGTAATATGAATAAATTCAATATGAAAAAAATAAGATAAAGTCAATTAGATTCAATATATTATGCAAAAAAAAAAGGTAAAAGTAAACATAAAGAAAAAAAAGTTAAATTCAGAGGGACACAAATCTAATTTATCAATTAAATAACGTGTTAAAATAATATCCTTGAAAGTATGCTATCTTTCGTGAACAACACCTAGTTATCTATTTATTAATTAAGAGTAGTTTTCTCAAAACTAAACAAATCATTGACTTGGTAAGATTGTTTGATTAATGGGTCATTGAACTGCTGTTGTTACTGTCACTATCATTATTGTCGATAATAGTAATGATGACAGTAATGACAATGGTAATGATAAAGATGATAATAATGGTGAGCATGTATCACTACAGCCTCCCTCAACCATCGTTACTGTTACTATATATCACCGTCGCCAATAGTAATGGTAGTATATAAGTTTGTACTTATATATAAATTACGTATTATAGAAGATCAATTTATAGCTGATGCTCTATCTTATACTTACAGAGAGTAGTATTGGATTGAAGATTACCCGTACTGATTGGTTCCTCTTATTGACTTTGATGTACAATATTTAAAGCAATAGTTGTGGAACAATAGTTTGGCAGAATGGTAACGTGTCTCTTCCAGGAATCGTGATAGTCTGAAGAAATTCTCATACAAAAATTCTCAGTTATATGCATTCTTTGGACTTTGGAGAACCAAATTCTTGACTTGTGGCGCCAAATTTGTATGCCTATACTTGCGCTTTATGACTACTAATCGGCACCTCATATGTTTGCAAAGGCACTACCAGTACCTGCTGCATCATAAAAGTTCTTGGTATCTCGAACCTCTTTATTTCATTCTTACTTTTTTTAAATGATTGTAACCCTCCGTCTATCTGTGTATATATATATTTTTTCTTATTTATTTATCTATGTAGCACAGAATTCTTAAATTTTGTAATATTTTGTAACAAGATGTAATTTTTCTTTAAAACATTGGAAGTTACAATTATCAATCACATATGACGTGATTCAATTTAAAAGAGAAAGTACCTTTCTTTAAGTTATCTATGCATTAAAGTAAACATATAACATGCAAGTAACTCTTATTGGCCAAGCCATTAAGATAGATCACCTTCTTACGAAATATAATAACACCATAAAGTCATTAGTTATAATTTAAATAATGATACCCACTTTTCACAGCTGCATCAATCTGAAAAAAGCAATTTAATTATGTATCATCATCAGATTAATTGGTCAGAGAATGATTATCAATTATTTGGTTCATTGCTCCTTCATGCTTTCATTTTTTTGAATTAAACCAATATGAAACTATATATATGTGACCTAGTTTGAATTAGTTTATATAGTCTATGAAAGTTTTTTAATTAAGATAAATATTTAATTCTTAATTTTTATAAAAAAAAACTTATTATAAGTTACAAGCTAGTGTTTATATGAGAAGTTAAATATTGAGAAATTTTTTTAAAAAGTCGAAGTATACAATTTCATTTTAATTTAGAGAAAAAATTAATTTTATTTCTTTGATTTATTTTTTCTCTTATAAATATTTGTTAAAAAAATTATCCAAATTAATTTAAAAAAGATATTGAGCAAATGAGGAGAACACTTCAACATCTGAAGATTAATAAACTTTGTTTAAGTTTGATTTCAACATAAGAAGATCAAAATGTATTTTTCTTTTTATTAATATGAAAGTAAAATAGTACGTTCGATGTTGAACATTTCCTCCAATTAAAATGTTTGAAAATACCAATTCGTATTTTTCATATTTAATAAAGTCATACGACTATATTTATTTGCCTGCTTCAAATCCGGCTCCACCATCATCCATGGTCCATGCATGGCCGTATTTTAGGACACTCCCTCACAATGAGAGTTTGCCATCTGGAATAACCATTATTCATCGAATGAGACAAATTCTACATGTGAAAGTGTTTTCTCTTAAACCTTAATTAGTTAGTACTCCCTCAATTCCATTCTCCATGACCATGAGAGAAAAGGACGAGCTGATAATCCAAATCTCAGAGGCATTTCTGGATTTAATCAAATGATAGTAGATTGTGAACTTATTGATGCTGGGTTTCAGGGTTATCCTTTCACGTGGAGGAGAGGAAACCTTGAGCAGAGACTAGACAGACTACTGATGAATATTCAATGGAGGATGCAGTTTCAGGAGGCAGTGATTATCCACCTTCCCCATTTCAAATCTGATCATAGGCCTCTTTTGCTGAGATGTAAAGGGGATGGGCTTCAGAATAATTATAAGAGACCATTCAGATTTATGGCATCATGGATAACTCATTCTGATTTTAATAGGTTTGTTAGCTCTAATTGGAACTATTCTTGTTCTTGGAATGATCTTCTGAAAAAGTTTAGATTAGATCTTCAGAAATGGAATAAGGAGGTTTTTGGTAATATTTTTGTTAAAAAAAGGAGATTGATGACGAAGTTAAATAAATTGAATAGGAGACTTGGTTGGGGGATTGATTCCCATATACATATTCAGATGCAGGAAGTTTGGAGGGAATATGAGGAATGCTTGTTTCAAGAAGAGATTCTTTGGTTTCAAAAGTCCAGGTCGAAGTGGTTAGCCTTGGGGGATCGTAATACAAATTTTTTCCATGGTACCACTGTTATTAGAAGGAGAAGAAATAAGGTGGAGATGGTTCAAAATGATGATGGAGATTGGATTATAGATCATGACAAGTTGAAGGAGCATGTCACAGAATATTATAAGAATTTGTTTTCTGATGATGCTGTGTTTGTACCTTTTGTTGTGACAGGGTTGTTTCCAGTACTTGATAATTGGTTACTGAATTCTCTGGAGGATAATGTCTCGTCTCAGGAAGTATTCAGAATAGTACGGAGTATGGGAGCGTTCAAAGCTCCAGGACCTGATGGTTTCCAGGCTGTGTTTTATCAGAGCCAATGGGAGGTAGTGGGGGAAGCTGTGTTGGATTTGATTCAGAAGGTGTTTTCCAATCCTGAACTCATTGGTGAGATTAATGATACTCTCATTACTCTTATTCCAAAAGTGGATCATGTGGTGAGGATGAAGGACTTTAGGCCTATTAGTCTTTGTAATGTATCTTATAAAATCATTACAAAGATTTTATCTCAACGGTTGAGGCCTTTAATGGAGAAGCTAGTTTGTCCTTATCAAAGTAGTTTCATTCCTCATAGACAGAGTACTGATAACATTGTGATTGCCCAAGAAGTTTTTCATTCTATGAGGGGTAAGAAAGGAACTAAAGGTTGGATGGCCATTAAAATTGATTTGGAGAAAGCTTATGATCGTCTCAAGTGGCAGTTTGTCAAAGATACTCTTCAGGATATTGGCTGTCCAGCAAAATTTATTGATATGGTGTGGCATTGTATTTCTTCTCCAAGAATGCGTATGCTTTGGAATGGTGAAGCTCTTGAGGAGTTTTGTCCGATGCGTGGTATTAGACAGGGGGACCCAATATCTCCTTATTTATTTGTTCTCTGTATTGAAAAACTTTTTCAGCTCATACAAATTGCAGTAGATAATAAGCACTGGAAACCTATTCAAATTGCTCGAGGTGCTCCTAAACTATCTCATTTGGCCTTTGCTGATGATCTTCTGCTTTTTGCTGAGGCTTCAGATGATCAGGCTGAAGTTATTTCTTGTATTCTAAGATTATTCTGTCAGAGTTCTGGACAAAAAGTTAGCCAGGAAAAGACTCGTATTTTCTTTTCTAATAATGTGGGGTGGCAAAGGAGGCAACATTTGAGTCAACTTCTGGGGTTTAATCATACGGAAGATTTGGGGAAGTATCTTGGTGTTCATATTCTCCATAAGAGGGCATCAAAGGACTCTTTTCAGTTTATTCTATCCAAGGTGAATCAAAGGCTATCAGCTTGGAAATCTCGTAATTTATCCTTTGCTGGGAGAGTTACTCTTGTGAAATCAGTTTTGCAAGCTCTTCCTTCATATGCTATGCAGACAGCTTACCTTCCTAGATCTGTTTGTGATGAGGTTGATAAGAGGTGTAGGAGTTTTGTTTGGGGAGATGATGATAATCAACGTAAAGTGCATACTGTGGCTTGGAAGGAGTTGTGTAAGCCAAAACAAGCAGGTGGTTTAGGCTTACGGACATCAAGGAATGTTAATACAGCATTTATGATGAAAATGGGATGGTCTCTGTGTTCCAAAAAGGATGTTTTGTGGGTTCGGTTGATGAGAGCTAAGTATAAGTGTGGTCAAGATATTCTTCCCTCTATTGATGTCAACAGGAAAGGTTCTAATCTATGGAAAGGAATCTGTAGTAGTTGGAATTTGGTGCAGGAAAATTTCGCATAGAATATTGGTAATGGGAATTATGTTAATTTTTGGAAACATAATTGGGTGGCTAATGAAGGTAAATTATTGGAGAAAGCTACTGCTTATATCCCTCCTCAATTTCTGTCAAGTAAGGTGAATCAGTTAGTGGATACTCATGGTAACTGGGACTTGCATCAGATGGAACAGTTTCTAGGACCAAATACCATTCATGCTATACGAACTATTCCTCCACCTAAGTCAGCAAGAGGTGATGATATTGTCACATGGAAGGATTCAGCTGATGGACAATTCACTGTGGCTTCGGCTTATAAGAATCTAATTGAATCTAGTGAGATGCATAATGATCATAAATTCTCGGTTATTTGGGATTGGAAAGGGCCAGAGAGGATTAGATTGATGTTATGGAAAATTATGTCTAATGCTCTATTGACAAATGAGGCGAGAAGGTATAGACATTTAACTCATGACTCATCATGTTAGTTTTGTGGGGCAGAGGTGGAGGATTTGGATCATGTTTTCCGGAGGTGTGCATTAAATAGAGCTGTATGGTATTGCCTTTTGCCTTACTCTTTACATGCAAATTTTTTCCAGTTGGCCTTTAATGAGTGGATGATATCTAATTTAAAGGAGGGAGTCAAAGTGAAAGGGAAAAAATGGCAGATTATTTTTGCAGTGGCCTTGGATTGTATTTGGTTTCATAGAAACAAATTCATATTTGAGGACTATAAGGTTCAGCCGATTGTTATTGTTGATCAGGTTTGGAGGAAGGTTGATGCTATATTGATCAGTTTCCAGCATATTCAACAAATGAATTTGAGAGTGAATGAAGTGGAGGTCACATCCTGTATTCGATGGATCCATCCTCCAAATAATGAGTTCAAATTGAATTGTGATGTTGCGGTGCATCAGGTTTCAAAGAGAGCAGCTGTAGGGGGAGTCTTTAGAAATCATCTTGGGAATGTTATTTTTTCTTATGCAGCAGATGTTGGAGTGTGCACAGTTGTTGCAGCAGAGTTATGGGCCATTTTGGTAGGAGGCCAACTAGCTTGGAGTCGTGGTCTCAAAACTTTTTGTATTGAATCAGATTCTCTGATTGCTATTAATATGTTAAGCAAAGGTTGTCCTCAGACTCACTCTTGTTTTCCAATTGTTCAGAGTATCAACGAATTGATCAGGGATGGTGGTAATTGTACATGGTCTCATGTGTTGAGAGAAGGCAATCAAGTGGCAGATAGACTTGCTAGCTATGGTTCATCCTTGTTGGATAATGAAATTAAAGTGTTTGATATTGTACCTTCCTTTATTTCAATTGTTGTTTTAGCAGATGTAACTTCTACCGCGTTTCCACGCGGGTTTTAATTCTTGTTTTTGGGGCTTTTAGCCCTTTGTATTCACCAAAAAAAAAAAAAATTAGTTAGTACTCCCTCGTTACTTTTCAAGTGTTGAATTTTTGAAATTTGTTTATTTTTATTTATCTATCATTTGTAAAGTTTAATTAAAATCACATTAATTATATTTTTTATCAATTATATCCTTATTTATTTTCTAATTTTTAATTAATTTACATATGTATTTATTATGAAATGGAAAAGAAGAGAAGTAAAATAGGAAACTTTACAACTATTTTATTAGAACCAAAAAAATTTATTTTATTTCTTGATTTTTATGTAACAACTTTAAACGACACTTAAAAAGAAATGGATGAAGTATTAAACATATAACAATGAATTATGATGTCAGGTGCATTAGTGGCAGACTGCATTCACTCACCTAAAATTCCCACACTAGATTCAAATGGAATGTTGGAAGTCCATTCGAACATTGTGTTGCTGGAATCATTAAGAAAATCTATTTGAATCAGAAATAAATTTTTATACGTGATATTTGTTGTCAAATTTTTTTTTGGGTTAACTAAGTTTTTAATTCTTAAACTTTTTTAAAATTCAATTTTTAGTCCCTAAACAAAAGTTTGACTGGTCAAGGTTCCTAAATTTTTTAAAAATTCACTTTTTACCCCTGAACAAAAGTTTGACCGATCAAGATCTCCAAACTTTTTAAAAATTCGGTTTTTAGTTCCGAAATCTCATTATTTCAATGACTAAAAATCGAATTTTTAAAAAGTTTAGGAACTTTAACTGGTCAAACTTTTGTTCAAGGACTAAAAACTGAATTTTTAAAAAGTTTAGGGACCTTGACCAGTCAAACTTTTATTTAGGGACTAAAAATCAAATTTTAAAAAAGTTTAAGAACTAAAAACTTAATTAACCCATTTTTTTAATAAATCTTTAAATCAACTATCATATTCGATTAGAGATTAATTAAATTAAATATTATCCTTGTCAACGACAATATAAAAAAGTATAAAACAAACTATTTTAGTTGACTTCAAAAAAAAAAAACAAACTATTTTAATAATTTAAAATAAAATAAAACGAAATATACTCGCATATATTATATTTACACAATTATAAAAAAAAAAGGCTTAATCTTAACTAAGTTTTTTTAAATCCAGGTATTTGCATCTCTCGAGACTCGATACACTAAAAAATTCAAAAGAAAATTAATATATTTTATAACTTTTCAAACTAAGTTCCTTATAATCATGGAATTTAACTCAGTTGATTGAGTTGTTATAAGTATCAATATACATGTCGTTAATATGAGTAAAATTGAATTCAAATCCTTTAAATAAAATTTTGAGTTCAAGAATGGAAAAAACGTGATTGGAAATTTTTTTACTAAAGGCGGCCAATCAAATTCTCTGACCAAAAAATTAAGTCATCAATAAAGTTAATAGATATTTCACATTAATATTATGCTGACTAAAAAAATATCAATTGTAAGTTCTTTATTTAACATGATTTTTTTTGGAAACTTTATATAAAAAATCATCATTGTTTCTCAAAAGATCTAGTAAGTAATCCTATACTGAAGACATCCCTTAAAAAACTAAAATATTTTTTTAAGGCAAAATACTATTTTATTATATAATTTATTTTTCAAGTTACGTAAATTTTCAGTAATTTTTTTAAAAATCTAAAATTAATTATTTTTATTTTTATGCCATTTTTATTTCAACTGTTTATCTTTTAAAATTTGTACAAATATTTTTAATCTCAATTATTTATACTCTTAATTAATTTAAATTCACCTTTATATTTTTGAATTACCATGTCATTGATGTAAGATATTGATCAGTTTTAAAATTTCTCTTGTGGTGTATATTTTTTTTATTTTAGATATTTTTATTTTAATATGTACTTTAAATATTTTACATAAATTATTCATACATAATTTTATAATTTTTTTTTTAATAGAACTCAGAAAACAAAGGTAGATTAACATAATGTTAACTGTCAGTCAGCAAAAAACTGTCCAAATACTTTCCAACAACGTAGCTTATTTTTATGTTTTCTTCCCTTATAGGCTCATACTTCCTTTTTATTTTCACTTTTGCCTCGTTTTTCTGGCATTCTAATGGGCCACGACTTTTACTTTGAAAATCTTTTTTCTTTCTATCCAATTTTTGGTACAAGTCTATTCGACCAGTAGACCAAAGGAAAAGAACTATTTGACCAAAAAAGAGCCTTTTACTTCCTGCACCACTTTCCAGAAGCAATTTTATTTTTCGAAAAGGGTATTCCGAAAGAAATGTTTTTTCCAGAAAGGGAATTTCGGAAGCAAAAGGGCTGCAGGAAGTAAGAGCCCAAAAAAGGTAGTACAAGAACAAGATAACCCAACCAAAATGTCCTTCAGACGAATCAGAACTCAGTAAAATTAAGCAACAAATTCGCATTTGAAACTTTTTGCTCTGAAGGCGTGATTGTCATGCCTACGACAAGATAACCAGGAAAACAACATTTTCTTTTATCAATTTTGTTTTTCGAATAGGGGAAAACTACTATTTCTGCTAATAATTATAATTATTTTCTTACATTCTTATTTTTATGAGAAAATAAGTTATGCACTGTTAGTGTAAAATAATTTTACACCATCATCCAATCACAACCTACCATGTATGGTAAGTTTGTTGACTTTATAATAATTATTCTAAAAATCATATCAACAGTTATTTATGATTGAATGAGAGTATAAAATTACTTTACACTTTCAGTGCATGACTATTAAACTCTATTTTTATACTACATGTTTACGTTCTTCATTTTATCTTTCTTCTTTTAATCATCACATTTATTATTGTTATTACTTCCTCCGTTCCAGATTATATGACGTTTTAGAGAAAAAAATTTGTTCCAAACTAGATGTCATTTTACAAAACCAATATTGCATTAAATATCTTTTTTCAGGAATACTCTTAATTAATACTTAGTGAGAGTAGTGTATAATGAGTAATTAATTAGAGAGATAAATGGCATATTAAGAAGTTACCTAATATTTTCTAGGAAATTCAATAAATTAATTACATTCCTTAATACCTATGCCAAAATCTTAAACGTCATATAAACTGGAACGGAGACAATAATATTTTCTAGAAAATTCAATAAATTAATTATATTATTTAATACTTGTGACAAAATCTTAAAAGTCATATAAAGTCGAACGCAGGGAGTATTATTTTTCCACATCTCTCTTTCCTTCACGTAAGTGTAAGTAGTAATTTTATCCCACTGCTACTTAGGATTGTCCCGCTAACTTCTAGAATAACTTTTTTTTTTCTTAAATTTCTTCTATACAATAATAACAATAAATATTAAATCTAAATTTCCGTGCATATTACTCAAATTTTTTTTATCACTAGGTCGTTACTAGTAGTTCAATTTTTAAAATAACTTAATTCTTCACATTTTAGTATTTATATTTATTTTATTCTATATCTTTTTTTTTTGTTTCTATTTTTTTATTACATATTTTGAAATTAATTGACGTTTTAGAATTAAAAAGATCATATTAATTGAGGTTTTCAATTTTTAATATAATATTAATTTTTTTCAATTTTGTCGCAAATAAATACTTTTTGTTTTAGAATATTAAATAATGTATTTATAAAAATTGAGAAAGAGAATAAAAACATTTGAATAAAATTATTTGACTAATTAAATATTTATTATATACTGTAGCAATTTTTTTAACCTGCTAAAAAAAGTCTCAGGGGCGTTTGTTTCACGGATAATTTTTTTAGTCCCGAGAATATGTTTTCCTGGAAATATAATATGGAAATGTTATTCCCGGGTATTATTAAAAAATGTGTTTGGTTAACTATTAAAATTGGTTGGGAATATTTTTTATATTCCCTGGAATAATTAAAACATGTGTTTGGTTGAGTTATTTTTTTATAGAAATATATATTATAATTACTAAAATATCCTTATTGTGTTAAAGTTTTTTTTTACCGAATGTGGAAAAGGGTATATTTGAATTTTTACTCATGAAGACGGGTTTTATCTCATGGGAATAAATTTTTCCTACTCCCTCCGCCGTGATTAAATATTGACTGAAAGGTGGGATTATTATTTTTTAGGAAAAAAATATTTCTGAAATTAATTATTTTATTACTTCATAATAAATGTATGATAATTTTTTCCATCCTTATATTCTCAGAATTAAAAAAATTATATTCTCGAAATTAAAAAAAATTATACGTGAAACAAACGCGTGCTCATGCATCAATTTACAATGGAAGAAAAAAAATAATTGTCTTTTTTTTTTTTTTTACTGGCGTGTAAAATCATGATTTTTGTTTCTGGAAGTGCTTGCAAATGGAAAGCAAACACAAACAACTCAACCACAGTTCTTATTATTCTTCTCTCTCTCTCTTTTGAAAACAGAAGACACAATAAATCGTCAAACGCGTTCTTTGCTTAAGGAGGAGAGTTTGTCGGTTCCCACAGTAATATTAAATTATAGGGAACTGCCAAAGAATTCTTATTCTTAATCAAAGAAAAACGCAATCTTACCTTGTTGTGAGTATTACCCTCTTCTCTTCCCTTCCCTCCCCTGCATGCTTTCTTTGTTTGAACCAGTCTTAGTCTACGCCCGCCACCCACCTCATTATTTCAATTTCCCATTCTTTTCTCTCTTCCCTTACCCATCACTCCATCAAACCCCACCTTTTTCTTTTCTCATCACAACAACAAACAACAATCTATCTATGCAACCCAAACAAACCCAATTCAATAGAAAAAAAAACAGATGAGCCAGTGGATACACGTGGCGGTGGCAGCATCCGCCGTGGGATGTGTTTCGACCCTTTTGTTGGTCTTTCTCTGGCGTTGGTGTCGTAAAAGAAATCGTAGAAATTTCGTTGAACCGGCTAGTTTGACCAGAGTGGAAAGTGTTCAGGGAGGGATATCTGTTTCCAGGCTTCATCAGCAACAACAACCTTTTCAGTTGGATCAGGGGAGCAAGAACAACAACAACAAGGGTAATTACAATTACTATGTTTTTCGCGGTGGCGGTGGGGTGTCGGGGAAAAAAAGCAGCTTATTCAATTGGGGTGATCATCCATCTATGGCCTCTGATGCTGTTGAAAATGGATGGTCACGATTTGCTTTCACAGGGTACAAGAGTTACACACCATCTCCTTCCAAAAGATCGGCACTTTTGGGAGTGTGTGCTGCACCGGGAGGAAGTGATTTTGGAAGAGAATCAGAGGCTGAGATAAGCTGGGAAGTGTCACGTGGATCTGCTGAGTTTATGCAGAAGGTGAGGTTGAATCCTGGGATAAAAAAATCTCATCAAAACAACAACAACAACAATAATAACGGTTCTTCTATGAGTGTTGCTTCTATCATTAGAGGGGCTTTGCCTTTGCCTGGTCCTCCTTTGGGGAACTGTGCGTTCCCACAAGAGGCATATTTTGAGATTACTATTTTGTATTCTCGTGGGGATAAGTATGAATTTGTTGGGAAGAGTGGGGAAGGTGAAAAGACCAAGCTTTTGGTTCAAGGGAACTCCAATGGTAAAGGGAATTCAGAGGCTTTGGTTCATGTTAGCAGTGGCAATGGTAGTAATAAAATCAACAATGCTGAAGGAGAGGGTGGGAGGGGTGAATCTGTGATGTTCTCGTTGGGGTTAACAGCAGGGGGTTCTGTTCCTTTGAGAGTTCCCGGTAGCTACCCTGGGAGCATTGGCTTCAACTCCAACGGTTCTCTCTATCTTGATGGTAAGTTGCTAACTAGTAAATCATTTACCTGCTATTAGCTTGATGCTTCACGTTCATTTGTTTGCTTCCATTTGACCGAATTAGGTAGAGTTTTGTGGACCAAAGTAGGTATATTTGTAGTAAACAACAATTAACAACTACTATGTTTTTTTTTTTTGGTTTGTTATTTTGTTTTGTCTATTGGGGATTAAAAAAAAGAGAAGAATAGAATACATGTACTTAGGGTGTCTTTTAAAAACTGTTTTTAGTTTTCAAAATACAATTAAACAAGGTTGCTCAGACAACTGATGGAGGATGGTGCAATGCACAAAGTTGTTTCCGTTTCCGTTTCTAAACAAACAGAAACGAGAATAAAATGAGAAAACATCTTTCAGCTGTTTTTGTTTTTTAGTTTTAGAAACACTTATTTTAAGAACAATTTTCAAAACTTGAGAAATTGATTGTTGAGTGGTGTGAAATTATTTTAGAAAATAGGTTTTAAAACAAAAAATAAATGAGAATGGAATCAAACATGCCCTTAGTTACAAACATGGTTTATATTTCTGCTATATTGTTTTGGTTTCTTATGAGGCATCTAAGTAAGAAACTTGGTTACAGGAATGAAACTTGTACGTGAATCGGATAAGGCAGAATGGGTAGGAACCGATAGAGTGATTGGTTGTGGATTTGATCCTAGGCAGAAGAAGGTTTTCTTCACATTAGACTCAGAGCTAATGCATGTCATCCACTGCCAGACAGAGGACTTTGGCACACCACTCTTTCCAATTTTGGCTGCAAACATAGACATTATGGTGTTAGTTAATTTTGGACAAAGTGCATTTAAATATGCACCTGCAAATGCCCAGAGAACACCAAATCCATGCTTCATAGCCCCACTTGTAAATTCCCCTGCTGCTACCTTGGGCTATGATGATAGCAGGGAGCTATTCTCAATGGGAAGGATTGATTCTCAGTGGCTAAATCGGTCCACAACCAGAGGAAGCCACAACAATGGGAACAACAATAATAATAATAACAACAATAATCGAACATTGGATTTTGATGAGGAGTCTGAGGCTGATCTATTTGAAATCGTTTTAGATGGTTCTGGAAAATCTCCAAACACAGCATCATAGCTTAATGCAAAGAGTGCACATTGGTAACATCATCTATCTTTGCTTGTCCTAATGGGACATGGCTTTGCTGCACATACATGGGTTTCATTTGGAAGAATGTTTGATGTATGTATCTCATCATCTGAGTGGGATCTTCGGCATCGGTTACTGCTATACGAATGAATATACAGAACACACACACAAAGAGATTCATATACGTGACACACTACTACTACTTTATCTATCATCACCAATTGTGAAGGCTTAACATTGACTAACCAGTCAAATACAGTTTGTCTTTCGCTATCTACTCTATTTTTTTTTTCAAGTGGCCAGGCATTTAATTTTTTTCTTTTGGAAGAGAACATAGTCACCCCCTCTGTAAATATTGTATTCTCATATATAATAATAAAAATATGTTCAGGCAAAAATAACATTCTCTTTCAAGCTTCTTGTGAAAGGTTATCAAAATCGGCATCAACAAATAAAAAGGGAAGATTCATTTGTAAATTAATATTTATTTATTGTGGGCTAAAATATATTCTTTTGTCTTCTATGTGTTTTTATTCTCAATAATTTTGGGGGTTTTGATATTGTTGTTTTTTAATCAATCAAACTACATGTCATCTTTTTTCTCATTAATTGAAAAAAAATTGAAAAAAAACTTTTGTTTTTTTCAAATTAGTCATTGATTAATTAAAATATTTTTTTAAAAATTTAAAATTACTACTATTTTAAATTAAAAAATCTGATTAAACATAAGTTTAAAAGTCTGAACCCTAATCTCTTTCACTCCCTTCATTAGTAAATCACGCTGAATTTGAACCATAATCTCTTTTATCGGTAAATCACACTGAATCTTAATTCTAATCTTATTCACCTCCTTCACCAGTACCCGAATCTTAAATTATTTTAAGGATTAGAGGATACGGTATATGGTTTGCATGAACAAATAACTAGCGCATGTAGATAATGTGAACACTTACTGTATCACTTGTATAAGGATAGGGAAAGCAACACCAATTATATATGAGATGCATTCCATTCAAGGCTATCATATCTTGGAAACTTATTCGATTAGGACAGGGACGGATGGAGAGGGGGGCGGGCAGGGGCGCCAGCCCCTCCCTCACTCGGAATTTTTTGTGTATATACATATATATTTTTAAATTAGTTAGTATAAAATTATGTAAAATTAATTGTATATGTTATTATTATAATACTAATTAAGGTTAACTAGTATAAAAGTGTGTAAAACTAGTTGTGTTATTATTATTGTAATAGTTAAGATGATAACTAATATAAAATTATGTAAAATTAGTTATGTGTTTGTTGTTATTGTAATAACGGTTAAGGTTATTATCATTTAAAATAAAAATTAATTTCAGTTTTACATGTAAAAAATAATAAATATTTTTTTTAAAATTATTATTTATTAAAAGTTAGAAATTTAAACAATTATAAAGGAAGAAGAAAAAAATCCAACCCCCCTTTAATAGGTTTCTCGATCCGTCCCGGATTAGGAAGAGTACACTTTCCTTCTGTTTTGACTTGAAAATCTGAGTAGGTAGTTGAAGTTGTCCAAGAATGTTTAATTGGAGATATCCACAACTTGGTTTTTCTCAGATTTTGTTTAGAATTATTTCTCAGATCAGCGTGATTTACTGCCTATCCATTACAGATAAGAATAAATTATATGATGGAGCTTCCATATTTAAAATAGTTATAATTTTAAATTTAAAAAAAAAAAAATTAATCAAGGACTAATTTGAAGAAAAAAATTAATTAATGAAAAAAAAGATGACATGCAATTTGATTGGTTAAAAAATCAATAGTATCAAAATCCCCAAAATTATTGGAGGTACCATAGAAACTCTCTAATAAAAATATGTTCAGGCAAAAATAACATTCTCTTTCATGCTTCCTGCGAAAATGTTATTAAAATCGGCATCAACAAATAAAAAGGGAAGATTCATTTGTAAATTAATATTTATTTATTGTGGGCTAAAATATATTCTTTTGTCTTCTATGTGTTTTTATTCTCAAGAGTGTGTTTGTTTTATGGATTAAAATTTTATTTCCGGGAATGTAACATGGGAATATTACATACCCATATTTGTTACAAGTTTTGAAATTTTTTTCCTGGGTATTATGTATTCTCAGGCTTGTTATAACTTCCATTTTTATCATATTTTTTCACACTTCTATTCTCATGAAGAGAGATGGGTAAATAATATTTCCATGGAAATAAGGAGAGTTATTTCTTAAAATACTAATCACTTCCGTTTTTATTTAAATTATTTTGAATTTTAAAAGATATTCCCAGGAATATTAAAATGCAACCAAACATATTTTTTAGTAATACCCGAGAATAACATTCCTATGTTATATTCCCAAGAAAAAATATCCCAAGACTAAAAAATTTATTCCTAAAACAAACGCCCCCCAAAGAAATGAGTGGAAACTTCAACTTGTAACATGTTAAATGCGAACCTTTATCTTAGTTGACTCGTACAAATATCTTCCTTTCAAGGTAATCCTATCTTAGCAAATAAATATTTAAACATCTTAAAATTTTAATTTGCTCTCTCTCTCTCTCTTTCTCAATCTCTAATATAGTCTTTAGCTTATATTGAAATGTTAAACCTTTCTTTAAAATCCATTATCTGACCTAAAATAATTTTTTAGGCATTAATACCGTTAGTTCGCCGAGTCTTAATTGGTAAATGAACATTTAAATATTTTACTTCTATTTAATATAAATATGCTAATATTAAATTAGAAAAAATATGTGATGTACTGACAGTGTATAAAAGTTTTATACCGTCAATACATCATCATTTAACTCATAAAATTAAGTGAAACAAAAAAGTATTGTTAGTATAATTATAATATTTTGTGCGAGAATGAAAATCTATATCTTTCGTGGAGAACTGATTGCATTCACAATTGATTATTCAATTGTTGAAAATTCTATTTATACGATTATTAGTTCACATTTTACTTTTCCAATTATTTTGAAAAGTATTTTCAAGTGAGAGAATTCCTTTATTTCTTTTGTATGATTTGACCTTCCACAACAAACAATTGAAAATATGATAAAAAAAAACTGAAAATGAAACACGTGGACGTGGTACAGTTTGTGGGACAAATTAAGTGAATTCAATGAGATCTATTTTGAACAACCAACCTAAATAAATCTTATTAATCTCCCTATTCAAACATATTCTCCGTTTTCCTCCCCACGATTGTTTCTCACGGCGTTGGCAGATGCTGTTGGAATCAATTTTCTTCTTGAGTTTTGTTGTTTGTTAGTTTTGGGTTTGACTCCTCCTGTATCCACCATTATATCTTTGATGGCCACTTAAAAGAATTTAATCTGTTCTGCTTTTGCCTTGGGTGGTTGGCAACTGGGCATTTAAAAACCTATAAATTAAGCAGGAAAAATATACCAAAAAAAATATATACCAAAAAAACATAACATATAATCACGTGTCAAACTGCCAATCCTTAGTTTAAATTCGTCAAAGGTCAGAATAAAGTTTTTTACTTTCTGACTGGTCAGAAACAGAATAATAAAACCACTTACTATTTTTGTTTTTGACGATCGAAACCAACCACTTACCTAGTTGATGCTCGTGTCACCTAACTTTAAGATGAGCAATTTTAAAGACTTTTTAACGAAAATAGATAATAAAACAAAAGCTATATACAAAAAACGTATACTTTTAAAATTATTTATATGGCATGAGTTATTTTTACTACGTCGGAATAATAGAAAGCGCCACACCGTGTGTCTCTTTATACACTTCAAATTTTTTTAACATAGGAGGCGTCACACCATGTGTCTCATTCTGTTGCCTTTTTTAACACAAGAGGCATCACACCATGTGTCTTCTTCTGTTGTTTTTTTTAACACATGAGAAGTCACATTGTGTGTCTCATTCTGTTATTTTTTTTGAAACAGGTGACGCCACACCGTGTGTCTTCTCTTGTTTGCTTTAAAATATATTACAATTATTTTTAGAGTGGTGTAAGCTCCATTGCGTTTACACGTGGGGAATGATCTATTTAACGGGAGAATTCGTGTTCAATTCATTCCGTGTGCAAAATTCTCTTGGACCAACAACAGCTTTAAATTAAAATGACGGGACCAAAATTCTATTTTAATTTTTTTTGTGAATTCTCTTTCTTTTATATACATATACATACATATTGTTTGTCATTCACTACTTAACGACATTTAAAAACATAATAAACACCAAATGACATGATCTTGAAATTATAGAATTTTTTACATTGATAAGACATAGAAATTAAACTCTTTGTTTTATCCTATGTTAGAGACCACGGTGTCTCCCTAACTCACTGGGTTAGAGACTAATTCTGCTTGGGGTGTATGGCTGCTGCTGGTCCAAGACAATTTTGTACATGGAAAGAATCGAACACAAGTTCTCCTGTTAAATAGATCATTCTCTACGTGTAAACGCAGCGGAGCTTACACCACTCTAAAAATAATTGTAATATATTTTAAAGCAAACAAGAGAAGACACACGATGTGGCGCCACCTGTTTCGAAAAAAATAATAGGAGACACACAGTGTGACATCTCCTGTGTTAAGAAAAGCAACAGAAGGAGACACACGGTATGACGCCTCCTGTGTTAAAAAAAATAATAGAAGGAGACACACGGTGTGACGCCTCCTGTGTTAAAAAATTCGAAGTGCATGAGGAGACACACAATGTGGCGCCTTCTGTTATTCTAACGTGACAAAAACAATCCATGTCATGTAAATAGTTTTAAAAGTTTACGTTTTTGGTATATAGTTTTTTTTATTATCTATTTTCATTAAAAAGTCAATTTTAACCGTGGAATGGTTGCTCTTCTCTCTCGTCAATTTTTTTTTTCTGAAAAAAAAACAGTGAAAAATATATTTGGGAATCTTTTTATTTCTTTTTTCTTTTTAATTTGCACCGTTATTTATAAAAGCTATTGCACCTCTATGTGGTTGTTTTTTTTCAACAATCCAGGGAAGAAATTCCTGTTAATGATGTTCTTAAGGTATGCGTGTGCAGTGTGATGCACATTAGAGGGTTCAAAACTTATGTTGCCTTATTAATCTTGGTTTAGTTTTAATTTACTTTTAATTAGGTTTTAGAAATTTGATTCAATGTATATTAAGGATAAGTTATATTTTATAAAAAATATTAAAAATTAAGATGATAAATCTATTTATTAAATATTTTTACTTTAATTATACAAATTTATAAATTATATAATTTTTATTCAATGATATAAAATTATTTAGTATTTATAAATTATTTATACATCTTCCACTCTTTTATTTTATAGGATAGTTATTCAGAAATAAAAATATTTAATGAATGAATTTATAAATTTAATAAATATGATTTTATTTAGTTTTAATCCATCGAAAATTTTCATTAATTTTTAATCCTTATAATTTAAAAAAAAAATGATCAAATGATCCTCATCATAACTTAGTGATGACATGCATTATTTTAACATGACATGGGACATAGCACAATTACATCATGTTATACATCATTATTAATTGATAACAAGAGACCATTTTTTTTAAATAAAATAAAATTTATGGACATCAAAACTAACAGAAAAAAAAAAATCGGAGAATTAAAATCACACTAAGCCATATTTCTAACGACTAAAGACATTTTATCCCAAGAAACAATACATTATACACCCCTTATTATACTACCGAAATGTGCCAAAAAGACAAATTGAAACTCTAAAATTGGATTTCAATCCTCTGCTGTTTCGTTTCAAAGGTACAGCAGCCTAGGTGATGTTCTGTTTAATGTTTATGTGTGTCTCAAATGACGAACTTCTCAAACATCATGGGTGGCTGTTGTCGCTTAGAATTAGAAACCGCAGGTGATCCGAGTTCCAAAAATATTACCTAAATTATCAACAACTACAGACCAATTCAGGCCCGGAATTCCAATTCATTTTAACATAGATGAGAATGATTGTCTAAATTGAGAGACAGCAGAAGAGAGGTGAACATGTTCAGTTATGACAACGAAGGACTAGTATTGCAACTCTTTTCAGTGATTCAGATGCCTTAAGAAGATCTTCCTCCGAATGCCCTGCAGAAACAAACAATATAATTCCAACAGGCAAACGGCATTTGTCCAACATAGATCTCTTGGAGGTCACCACAAATACTGAATCTTCTCTCAAAACCTGTTAATACACCACATTAAGAACAAGCAAAAGTAATAACAAGCCATTAACATTGTCAAACAGCATTCCCTTTCACGCTCAGCAATATCTTCAAGCAGATGTAGGTCATCTTGCATGGAACCTGTTGACTTCTCTAATCTCAGATAAACAATCGGTGACTCTGGATTACTTGCAATTGTGAAGCCTGATATTTTTGACAATCCTGTAGAATCCAACACATTACCAACAAACTAAAACCTTTGTTTTATGGTTCCACTGAAGGAACATGCATTCAGATCAAAGCTCACCTTTCCATAATAGAGCAATGTTATTCTTCAGTTTTGTAATCAGATTGGGATTTTCCTCCAGGATGTCAATAGCTGTAATTGCAGCACTAGCAAGATATGGGGGCAGAGAAGCAGAAAAAACATAGCCAGAACTACTCAATCGCTGCCATGGTTGAAATAGAGATATAAATGTGTGGAAAATGGATAAGAAATAATTGCAGGCAACAGTTAAAAAAATAGTGATGGAAACTCCAAAGCGCATCTCTCCATCATACAACTTCTACAGTTCGAGCTTATATTGTATTCGGGAAGAACTGATAGAAAAAGATGAAAAAATTACTAAAGAAAAATCCTTGATTTCCACACTTGTGGATGGTTCCATACTTGGTGTTCTATAACTGTAGCACTTCCAGTGCAGAATCCTCCTTCTGTAGTCAACGCATGTCCCATAGTGGCAGTTATAATATCTAACTTCTCAACCTGCAGTAAATAGCCATAAATGACAAATAGCAATACAATTCAAAATATATGCACACTTGAATCCAGTTTGTGGACATGCACGTCCATGCACACATAAATTTTTAGCACATACAGGAACTCCATAATATTCTGTGAGACCTTTTCCAGAATTTCCAAGCGCACCAACTGAGTTGCTCTCATCCAGCAAAACACGAAAATGGTATTCAATCTAATAATCTCATCTAATGGTGCTATCTGGCCAGAATTCTGGAAAAAAAAAAAAAAGAAGAAGAAGAAGAAGAATGTTAACAGGTATTGGTCAAACAATTTGTTTTCATGTGGGATAGTGGGCATATGAACATGGACAGATGTTAATGCAGTAAAAGTAAAAAAGATATAACAATTTAAAAGGTTAAGAAAATCATGGCAAGAAGTGGTCATTTTTTTATGCAATGACATTGCAACACAAATCTGATAGCAACAGACTCATTCTTTCATTTATAATCTCATTCTTGCCCATGAAAGAACATTTCGAACAACTGATGGAAATTTGAGGAAAGTGAAAAAGGTTGGCTCACAAGTCACAACACTTGTAGCAGAATATTTAAAAGTTAATACTACAATGTATGAAGGAACTACTTACTTTGTTGATTGAGTAGGATTTGTACATTTTTTTTTTTTGTCCTGGGTCAGAGACTACGGATGTCCTCCAACCCACTAGGTCAGAGACTAATCCCGCTTGCAGTGCGTGACTGCCGTTGGCCCAAGGAAATTTTGCACACGGAGGGAATCGAACACGGATTCTCTCGCTAAATAGATCGTTCCCTCTCATGTGAAAGTAGCGGGGCCTTACACCACTGCGCCAACCCTTTGGGTTGTAGGATTTGTACATATGAAAGCACAATGTAGTTGTTTGCATCTAATTTCGCACATATATGATATGACAGACAACATCTACCTGATAGATAGCTTCAACAACAATATAACGCCTCAATTTCTTAGCCTGCTTAATTTCTGTAGTAATTTTCTCCAGCATTTCTCTCAAAGAGTTCATGTCATTGTGCTTAAAGTACATCACCGTGCTTCTAGATAGATAAAGGCCATTCTGAATTCCCCAATGGACTCCTTCATCGCTGTAAAAGATAAGAATTTATATATAAAACTCAAACCTCTAAACATTATAGTTTACAGCCACTGTTGATCAGCATGTACTTAGTGCATTCTTTTAAATTTTAAAACGAATTTTGAAAGTGGTGGGACAAGAACCAATTCAACTACTAAGTAACATCATCAAGAGGAAAATCAATGTGACACAAATCACCCCAAGTAATCATAGAAGTGTGTTGTCTGGTTATCAATGCCATAAATGTCCTGAGACTAAAACTGAGAAAAGCTTAACAAAACCATATAACCGATTGTTAAATACAAGCTTACACATACTTACGCAACAATAAAATTGTTTTGCATGTCAAAAAAAAAAAAAAAAAAAACTTACGCAACAATTATGTCTCCTTTTTTCGAGAAAGCGGGAATTGCACTGAACATGGTAGAAAGTCCATAAGAGTAAAGGATGGAATCAGGGGTTCCCAAAAAATTTGCTATCTTTGCTTCACAGTCAAGATGGACATCTGGGGCAAAGAAAGATTTCATAAGAACAAATACTTGCTTGAAAAGAAAATCAACAAATTTCAATTAGAATTTACCTTAAAATTGAAAATTGAAGCTTACCAATTGTTCCATAAAATCCACGGGGACCAGAAGAACCAACACCATATTTCTCTAAAGAAGAAGAACATGCCTCCTGAAAGAAAACGTTGCTATAAATTCACAGCATCAACCTGGTGCATAAAAGAGAAATCTATCACTGATATGTGGATCATTTCCTTACAAGTAACTTTTGATGTCCTATCAACCCAAGATAGTTTGCTGAAGCAAAATTGATAACTTCTTTGCTATTAATTACGGTATGTGGTCCAGCAGCACTGTAGAAAATATAATTCATCAGCAGAAAAAAATGAATAAAACACTGGCCCCATTTTGGTTGATAACCTATCACGACTTATATGACAAACAAATGCATTATCAATCATAACTTTTATCTGTTCACTAGTCCAGACAATAGATAATCTTATTGTTTAATTCATGTGACAGATAGAGCCCATTATAACATTTACCTGTCCGGACTGCATATTTCAACTCAAAAGTACTTTTTTCCATAGTAAATTACACTGACTCCCCTTTATTATCAAAATCTAACATAACATGAACCACATTCTGTTTAAAAATTATATAAGCCTTCCTCATTTTAAACTTAAAATACAGCATACTCCTCCTCCATATGTTACAATAAAATGTAGAAACAAGGAAGGTGTGTGTAACTCTAAAAACAATGACTCTGTGATATGATCAAAATCATAGGGGACAACTTTTTTATTTCCTCTTTCTTTCAAAATAAAATGAAAGAATTGCATAAATCTAAGGCAAACAAAATGAAGTTAGCAAGTATAAAATCAGAGGTGTACAACTTCAGGTGAGACACTCCACCAACAAAGAAAAGAAGAAACATAAATGATAACCAATTTTGAAAAACTAAATATGAAAAATAAAGATGCTTCTACAAGAGGAAAAAACAATCACCTCTCTAGCACTGGTGGTTCATACTGCATATGTTTACTCAAAGGGGGAATCAAGGGTTCTGGAACCCATTCATCACATAGCTCATCTATTTCCTGAAGACATGAGGCACAAAATTCAATAATTTCAAAACAACAACAAACCAACATGGTGAATTTCAAATTGGTGGTGCAAGAACTACAACAAAAAACAACAAAGCCATCGGAACAGGACAAAAAATAAGTAAATTGAAGCGAACAAGTAAGACACAAGCCATTGATAACCAATGAACGAGGCTTCAACTTTATTGTCACACAAAGGTGTGCACAAGGCACGAGCCACACACGATAATTAAACAGTTTCTTCTTCGATAAGTAAATTGTTGAGATAATGAATGCGTGGGAACCAAAAGAGGGAGATGATGATGATGGCGTGCGTCATTGACCTAACTAACCTTGTTTGTTAATGGCCGTTTAGGAGGCTTGTAACTTTTTCAGGGAAAGTAAGACGAGGAAGACCACCGGGAGAAAAGCTTCCATAAACAAATGCCCTTCAAATGAGGATAAAATAATATAATTATCAATTCACATATGACATAGTATGTAGTAGTATAAAGGGAAATAAATTTGAGAGAGTACCGCTAATGTGCATTCCAAAAACTATAGCTCGTGCAGGAGAAGCATGTTTACGAAATTTTGGAATGCATAGGCCATCCTAGTCCTAGTCCTTGCTCATGTAATGGAACAACACCACATCTAATGTGTATCCGTTAGGATTGGGATTTAGGAATGATATAATCGATCTCAAATTCTGAATACATGCTATCTGCCTCTGTTCGCTCACTCGTACCCTTGTTGCATGGAATGGAAGAAAAGGAAATAAGGACGAAGAAAAAACAATACTATATAAAAATTGAATTGGATAGAAAAGAAAATTTAAGAAATGTTCTAAAATTTTTGTTTATTATTTTAATTGAATAAAAATTAAAATTTTAAATTATTTATTTATTTATTACTCTCCAACTAAATATAAACTTAAACTGGGTGGTTATCCACTAAATTAATTGTCTTTATTTTTGTTTATCATTTTAATTTATCTTTTAGTTACAATTAAGATTTTTTTTCTCGCTATCTATTACAAATAAGATTTTGTAGCAGCTCGAATTTTTATTTCTATATAAATTGTTAAGTTTTATTAATTATAATATTGATTAAATTTATATTATTTTAATAAGTAAAGCGATATAACTTATTTTTTAGTGTGAATCAAGTGAAGTGATATCAATATAACTTATTTTAAAAAACAATTATTTTTTTTAGTATCTTAAATGTTTATTTAATATTAATTTGATTTGCCAACAAATATTGGTCCAATA
The DNA here is from genome assembly GCA_026413185.1 of Pueraria montana var. lobata. NCBI lineage: Eukaryota > Viridiplantae > Streptophyta > Magnoliopsida > Fabales > Fabaceae > Pueraria > Pueraria montana. Next base: position 7,112,811 of record CM048652.1, read on the forward strand.
TTCCAGAATTATGCATACATAAATCCATAATAAGTAATTCCGAATTATATATGCATAATTCTAGAATGGACAATCTGAAATTATAAATACATATGCATAAGTTTGTCTTTTTCGAATTACTCATTTCGGAGCTATATACATTCATGATTTTGGAATGAGTAATCTAGAATAATGCATATGTATTTATAATTTTGGATTGTTCATTCCAAAATTATAACTAGATTTGAAAGAAAGAAAAAATTTAGAACTTATCTGTTTGACGTAGAGCAACGAATGATGACCCATGGAGGGCAATGGTGGTGTTGGAGTCTTTCAGATGGAGGAAAAGGGAACAATTGTGGTGACGACAGATGAAAAGGGAGCAATGATGGTGGTGGCAGTTTCAAACGGAAGTTCCATGGAGAGAAATCTCGGGATATTTGAAAATAAGGAGGTGCAGGTAGAAAAAATGGTGTGCAGGAAGCAATTGCCTACTAACGAAATGTTCAGTCCAGATCAAACTAAAAAATCAAGTTTGATTATGTCCAGAAACTAGAAGGCCACACTATCAAGCTTTTTTGTTACTTGTCCAATGTCCACGAACAACGATTTTCAAAAACTCGAAACTAACAGACCTCACTAAGCTTGAATACTTGACGCACCTGTGGACATGAGTTACATAGAGGTGTCGGTTGCATCAGATGAAGTGGTGGACGCCATGGGTAAGGTCGCGAGGATCGTAAGGCCTGTTAAGCAAAATTAACTTCTGATAGCATATAGAATTATCAAAAGGTTGTTTTCATTAATTATCAACATGTACATCAACATGTAAATATCAAAAGTATTAGCTTTGTATACAAATTAAGATGGGTAATAAGATATGGTTGTTTTTTTTTTTTTTTGAGGAAAATAAGAGATGGTTGTTCGATAAAATATAATCGACTACCTTGAATAATTATTTTCGGTAACTAAACATGCGTGCTTTTTGACAAAATAAGTGATTAGATATCAACAAAGAATGATACAGTGGATAGATTGATGTTGGGTCCATTAAGAATGTTGATGATTAGAGTTTGATTTCTGAGTGTGTATATGAAAAATGTTTTATTTTGTTAAAGAAAACTCATTTTGGTGATATTTACATTTCAAAAGGAATTTGTGAAACATTTGAAAGCTTATTTAAGTTTATAAAAATGGTTTATAACTTTCCTATGTACTATTAATTTTTAGCTTATTTTAATAAGTTTCATGTGAAACTATTTTTTTTTATTTTGGTGAATATTTCATGTGAAACTATGAAACTTATTAAAAACAAGTTTCTTTTAAGTTATTTTAATAAGTTAAACAGTTTAGTTTATGCATAAGCTATTATTTATTAAAAACTTATAGAATAACTGAATATAGTAAGTGCTTAACGTAACTTTAAACACTTCTTAATTAGTTTCTACTCTCTCACTATTGACCGAGACATACACTCATTGCAAGTTAAAAAGAAAGAAATAAAGAAAAAAAAAGTGATTGGATATGAAGGGGTGAGTAACTAATGTTCCCCAATTCGCTAATCATATGCCAGTACTCATTGTCCTAAAGGTGATGCATATGTGGGTACTTATCTAGCAATGCCTCCGACAGCGCATGCTAATGATATCGATGAAAGCTTGCAACGTAGCACATGTTGTGTCTCCAACTCCGATTCCACAGCAAGAGCGAGTATATACTTAATTGGTGGATATATATGCAATTATGCATTGCAGATTTGATACCATACAGGATATAACGAAGAGAGTATTAAATTAAGCAAGACAACACAATAAGATTGCGTATTTGGTTTGAGCAGGCAAGGGGTTGCGGTCACGGGTCACCTTAATTGGATTATTATGGGAACCACATTGATATATTTTTATGAAACCATATACTAGTATACATGTTGGGTTTGATCAACTTTGATGTACGTACTTGGAATGAGTGCGTGGGAGTCAATAAAACTGCACTATTGGACCTTAATAGTGTCCGAGTTAGTTCTAATTATATTATAATTAAATAATGATTGTGATAAATAAAAGTGAAGAGTTGCATGGGAGAGATTGATAGAGCTGAAGGAGGCAAAAAGATCGATGTGGGATTGGTCAGAAAAAAGAGGATTAGGAATGATGTTAGTGATGTAAAGGAAGCTGGAGCATGTGATTGAAAGGTCCACATGGATAAAAGCACGAGGAAAAGAGAGTGGTAAGGGATGATGGGGTTGAGAATAAAGAGAAAACAGTGGCGCAGAGTTAGCAGCCTCACTCTTGAAGCACCGAGGAAAAAGCTAGTCCCTATATACAAATTGCCATGTTTCCAAAGAAATGAATCGTATACAAATTGTTCAATATAAGAAATACACTATATCAACGTGATAAAATAAATAATAGAATAAGTAAGTCATATGGCTAAAAGACAAAACAGGATAAAAAAATATTTACAAAAGAAGTATAGAAAAAAAAACATATTACCTGCAGGGATTGTTTTTGACACGAAACAACATGGGACGCCAACTGAGTCGACGCCTCCTGAATTTTTTTTTGTTTACTAGTAAGAGGCGCCAACTCGATTTACACTTCCCGGACCTATGTTGTTTGACCACATAGGTGTATGAATTGCAGAAGGGGTGGCGCCAGTTCGGAAATTGTCTCGTGTGGGAAGCGCCAATTGGATCTACTTCTCCTAGCAGGTGGCGCCGTTTGAAGATGCACCTTGGGTGAGCAAGGGTTCTGCACAGACTTGACAATGCAGGACAACTTTTTTGCTGTTACATTGCATGGTAAAACATGTTTTGTTGTGACATTTGCATGGTAAGATGTGACAATTGCATGGTAACATTTTGTAGGGAGAATATGCAGATGGAAGGCGCCAACCTACACTTCTTCACAAACTTGTTAGCTTTTACTCCTCCTTATGCAGATCCCCGTAATAAAAAAAAACAAATATATCCCACTAACATAAAAGCTACTCACTTATGTAATAAAAACACAAAACTTCAAATCCACCACTTCACGCTTGAAACAGAGAAGAAGAAGCTGAAATGCTCAAATGGGCTAGCTGAAATGAAAGTGTGAATTTCCAACGTTCAACTTTCATATTTGAAGTAAGAAATTTGCATTTAATTTTGGACAGTGGAGCTCAACATGTTACATTCACGGATTTGCACAAGGAGGAGTAAAAGCTAACAAGTTCGTGAAGAAGTGTAGACTGGCACCTTCCATTTGCAGATTCTCCCTACAAAATTTTACCATGCAATTGTCACGTCTTACCATGCAAATGTCACAGCAAAACATGTTTTACCATGCAATGTAACAGCAAAAAAGCTGCCTTGCATTGTCAAGTCTGCGCATAACCTGTGCTCACCCAAGGTGCATCTTCAAATGGCGCCACCTGTTAGGAGAAGCAAATCCAATAGGCGCCTCCCACACGAGGCAATTTCTGAACTGGCGCCACCTCTTCTACAATTCGTACACCTATGTGGTCAGGCAACATAGGTCCGGGAAGTGTACATTGAGTTGGCGCCTCCTGCTAGCAAACAAAAAAAAATTCAGGAGGCGCCAACTTAGTTGGCGTCTTATGTTGTTACGTGTAAAAAATAACCCTTGCAGATAATATTTTTTTTTTCTACACTTCTTTTATAAATAGTTTTTTTTTTACCCTGTTTTGTCTTTTAGCCAAGTCATATCCTATTGATACACTAAATAATTAATTACAACATGATAGGATATTATTGTATTAATTACATTAGCCTCTATTAAAGAGACATATAAACTCGTATTTGTTACACTAGTTTCTTGCTCATAGAGGTTGGAGGCGCATAGTTTCCTTCTTTTAATTACGTTCTTACTTAATTGTATGATATCATATTGAATTTGTAGAGTTAATATTGAGAAAAATATAATAAATGGACGTTTAAAGTGAAACTGGAAAAGAAAGTGAGAATAATTGACAAATATTAGGACAAGAATATATAATATATACATTGATATTATAAAGGTTTTAATAAAAAAATATTATATATAATAAATTCCTTGGTTTTTATATAATTAACTATCTTGAAAATCGTGTTAAGGATGATTTCTGGTTAAATTGATAAGGTAAAATGAGGTGCTCGTGATCTCCCTTTCGAATGTGTATGGGACGAGCCTCCGAGCTTATATTTTTAGAGATGATTCTATTTGATTCTTTGTAATCCTTTAGTTCTGTAATTTCTTTCCTCATAGGACAAGAAAAAAAGTAATAAAAATAGTATAGGAGTAATAGCCTTACTTATTTTTTATGTACATTAATGAAGTATTAAATAATTGTAAATTAATGAAAAAATTTATATGTATTTTTTTTTTTAAATTTATACCCAATGATAGATGACAGATTATGTGATAAAATTATTAAACAAAATGTTATTTAATGATATAAGGGAAGAAAACTACCAACGAGGGTTGGCACAAACGGTTGGTGGTTTGTAAGCCACGCTCAAGGTCCCGGGTTCGACCCTGCCTTGGAGCGTAAAAAATCCTTGTCGGGAGGGGTAACACCGCCCGTACGACCCTGAACTCGGAGTAGTCGCATAGCCTGTCCAATGTGGCGGTGATGTGTCAGATGTTATAATCACAAGTTATTTTAATTCTTAAAATTGACATATATTGATTGTTTTAATCCTTGATATTAAGGGCCTCTTAGTTTGATTTCCGACTTTAATTTAATAATTATCAGTCATTTTAATACCTAACTTTGGAAGGTATTAATTAGGTTAATCATTGACTTATTATATATCAATCAATTTGATGTTATTACCAGGGACCAAAACAACTTAATAGATGTCAAATTTAGAGACCAAATTACAGTAATTGTCAAATATATAAACCAATTTGATTGATTTTGTAGTGATAGGGACCAAATTAATTTGTAATACTAAATTCAGATACTCCTTCACCAAAAAAAAAAAAAAAACTAAATTCAGATACTAAAGTGATTAATGTCAAAGTTAAGAACTATTCATACAAAATTCTCAGTAATCAAGTTAAAATGGAAATAATTGTTTCACCTAGTCGAGTCCAAGAGGCCAATGGGTCATGAGGTAATTGGCAATGATCATGGGAGTTTTATTTTGCACAAGTATATCTTAGACTTAGGGGATAAAAATAGTTGATATTCGGATTACTTGTTTATCAAGAATTAAATTAGTGCATCACTCGTGTACGAGTGATTTGGACTTACTATAAAACAGATTAGAGAGAAAGAGTCATTTGGTTTGTTGTTTAGTGAGCATTAAGGACAAAACAGTTGGTTTGGTGAATGTTTTAATCATAAATCAACTCAAAAACCTATGTTTTCAGCGCAATTTTCATTACAGTTGTATACCATTTTGGCATTTTCAATCACATACCTAGAAGAAACACTGTTATACAAATTAATTTCACCTGATAGTTACCCGCTAGTGTCCATTTAACTACAGGAGCTAAAAAAAAGACGTGTTGTCCCGCGAAGCCTATATAAACAGTTAATGGGACCACCTTGTGGTTGCTTTCTTTGCATCTGAGGTAACGTTCTGATGGCAAAATCCAATGAATGAAGAGTTAGGTTGAAAGGAAGCTTGAGGTTGGGGTTTTATGCACCCACCTCACCCCTTCAGTTCTAGTCTTCCTTCTAAATAAAAGGAGGCAGAGAAAAAAATGCTGGAAAAGAAAAAAACAACTGCCAAGTTTGCTCTCCTTGCAGTCCACCACCACATGAGGAGAAAAGAAAAGGCACACAAAGTGACAAACAGAGGAGAGGTCATTTTCTATTTGGGATTTCAACAATAGAATAATCGAAAATGATCAGAACCATTACCCAGTTAGAATGTTTTTTTCACACTAGCTTCTTAAACTCGCGAGCAAACTACTTATACCCGTAATTTAATATACTACGTAGAATACTGCTTAAAAAATGTTAGCAGATGCATTATACGAGTATTTTATAAAGAAAAAAAAATTATACATTGATAATGTAAAATAATATTATACTGTTATCTAATAATAAATAATCATTTTATAATAATTAAAATAATGATTTCTGATTGATTATTGATGGTGTATAGTCATTAAATTCTTTTATAAATAATAAAAACACATTTTATAATTGAAATGAGTAAATACAAATTTAAACGACATTCATTTATTAACTCAATCACAACACTTTTCTGTAAATCATATTAATTAAGAGAAGAGATAAATTTTTCAATAAGAAAATAAAAACTCTATTGTTATAGATAATAGTACAAAAAGTAAAATTTAAAAGATATCTATTTATTAAAGTAATTTGATATTCTCATATGCTAAAAAATCTAAAAGACACTCACCAACATAATCATACGTTCATTAGAAACTTTGATTAAACTTCTTCACAATAATGATTATTTTATTGTCTACTTAAATTAAGTACAAATTGATTACTGAATAATTCAATATATTAGTACACAATGAGATTACCTTCAAACATCTCATTATTTAAAAAAACAAATTATATCAATAGTTGAATTATATATATATATATATATATATATATATATATATATATATTCACTTTTTTTATCACATTATATTAGTAAATAAGATGATTAAATTTTATCAAATGTCTATATGAAAAGGATTTATATTAACCGTGTATATATGGGTTTAGTTTTATAAATTAGAAAGCAAGCTCACCGGTCACCATGTGTGGACCTTGAACTTAAAAGCATGGTCTAGTCATTAAACCCCGCCAGTGCCCCCCGTGCAACAACTTTGATCTGTTTTCAAACCGCTTTTTAATGTTCCACAGGTTACCGGCTTTTTATTACAATCAGAATGAATAACTCCCACCTTAACTGGACGAGGACAAACGTTATTCATATAGAAACAGATGGATACTACGATTTGCACTGAGCTTCTTGTTAATTTAATTAATTTGTAGCAGAAAATTCAATGGAATATGTGGTCTCAGAGGGAGAATGGGAATGACGTCGAGTCATTCAATTAGGAAAATGTTTTATGAATATCAAAATAAAATAACAAAAAAGTTGTTTTTTTTTTTTTAATTTAAGATATATTTTTGAGACATGTCCATATACAAATGGTAAAAAAAATGTAAAAGGTAAAATAATCATGCACCATATAACCTATAATATTAGTTTTTATGTTTAAATAATGTATCTGATTTAATTATCTAGGTGCACTTTCTCACGAATGAGCGTCGTGTGGATTAAAGTCTGAACTTAAGAAATTCATACATGGAGTAGATGACTTCGTTGATTTTCTAATACTGAAAACAACACAAAACAAGGAATGACGGTGATCTTCTCAAAAAAAAAAAAAAAAATGGGAATGACGGTGAAAGTAGCATCGTGTTTGTTGAGGGGGAATCCACTTGCATCTAGCTTGCTTATGATCATATATTGCATGATAAAATATATTTTTTGTCCTTTATTTTATCTTGATTTTTATTTTTAGTTTTTTATAAATTTTTTTATTATTTTTAGTTCCTCATAAATTATTCTGTTCTTTTTTTAATCCCTCATAAATTTTTTTGTTCTATTTTTAGTCCCTAACGTTAATTTCAACTGTTAAGTGGTGACATGGCAGACATAAACTGCATGTGTGAAAATTTTCTAATTAAATTTTTAGTGACTTTTAACCGTTACAAATTTTTTGGTAGTCAAAATTTTTTTATTATTTTTTTAACATTTCTGACAGTTTTAATTTGCCAGAAAATTTGCAGTAGTTAAAAATTGCTAGAAACTTAAACAGAAAATTTTCAAGTACAAATTATGCTCGTCACGACATCACTTAACAGTTAAAATTAATGTCAGAGACTAAAAACAAAAGAAAACAATTTTTGAGGGATTAAAAACACAGAAAAATTTATGAGGAACTAAAAACAGAAATTTAGATAAAATGAGGAACCAAAAACAGATTTTACCCTATATTATATAGTTGTCGATAGGGAAAAAATCGACGAACAAAAGAACAATGTTACACAAATAATGTATAATGTATAAAATAATTTTTACATTTGACATTTTTTTTTGTCTTTACATAATAATAAAGTCTATATTTTCATAATAATATTTATATGAAAAAGTTTATAAATTAATACTTATCATTTGTCAAAATTATAATGGTGTTATTTTTTCATGTAAGAATTAAAATAAAAAACTAAAATATAATTTTTTTCGTATAAAAATCAAAATGCAATTTAAAGTTTGTAAATTTTTTCTTATCAGGTGTGAAATAAGAAATGTTGCAGAGCATAAAAATCAAGCTAGTCTAACATTTATATAATTTGGAGAAAACAACTGAGTCATAAACAGTCTTAAGTCTTTTATGTAAGAATTGAAGTTTTGTTTGTGAGAGCAAAAGGTTTTTTGCTTTTTATCTTAAACTTAAATGGACATTTAAACTTCTATTAACAAATACGTAAACATACAATAAAACGTAATTTTTCTTAATATATAAACTAAACAAAATATAATGTAAAATATAAATTTTAACTTAATCTTGTTTTTATACCGAGACCTATTTAATGTTAATATAAAAAAGAGAACTGTAAAATTTAAACATTGCGTATCCTATACTGCTATACATGGGAAATCCATTCCTGAAGATAAGCCAGGCACTCAACATCAATTTTAAAATTATTGATATTAATCAAAAGAGTTATAGCGTACGTTCCTAAATAATTCCTCCGTCAATTAGCAAATACAGTTGTCCAATGAAAATGATATATTTTCCCACTTGTCAAGACCATGTGAATATAAAGGGAATCAGCAACAAAATTTTCTAAGAACTGTGAATATAATGTATTCAAAATTGTTTTTGTTTTCTCTCCATTTCTTCCTCCATTCAAACGTAGTACTGTAGGATGATACGTACAATAAAAGCGACGCGCGTACACGTTATAATGTTATATCACTCAAAATTTATTTATTGGTCTATGTTGGGACACGACCGTTGGGATTTTTATGTCGTTACTGATTTTTTGTTTGTTTTTGACGATGCTAATTGTTGAGTGTTACGTGTACTATAAAGGTTGACAAAATGAGCTGGTTTTACAGGTACACATATACGATGGTTAACACTGACAGGGAAGGGTTGATACCATGCTTAAAGTGGCATACTACAAAGATGAATTTATGAGCTGCCACTGCCACTGCCACAGATTGTGGGGACTGTCACAGTCTTACCAATGGGCCCCACCATATTATTGAACCATAGTGCCATGTGAGGGAGGACACTAACCCAGTTGGATCTGCCCAATAGGTAGGTCTTCCCTTTGTTCTTTCACTTGTATTTCCATTGCTTCTAACGTTATGTTATCCACATCCAAGCTTATACAATATACTCTTGCTTTACCCGGATCCTAACAAAAAAAAACTCTTAACATTAACATTACAAATATTTTCTTCTTTACCACTGAAGATTGTTGCAGCGTAATTAGTTATTTTAAGTTTAAGTTCTGAATATGTATTTATATTAAATAATTAGAACACTGATAAAAAAATATTAAATAATTAGAAAAACAGTTTTAGAGGATTTTTTTATTCATGATAATTTTATTACACTCGAGTAAAATTAAATTATATTTCTCGTAAAGAATACATGTAATGAATACATTGAAAAACCTTTCCTTGTTAATTTATTTGTTCTGCTCCCGACTCTTTCTGTCTAATCTGGATCTTTAGTTCTTTTCTTTTTTTCAATGCCCCTCTCCCTACATAATTTATGAAGAATTACGAGTTAAATTTGTCTAATTAAGTTGGCTAAAGTAATGGATTCCAATATTTTACGAAAATAAATACCCTCCATTAAATTATAACATTACAATATTATATTCATTTATTTTTTAATTGAATTTTTAATTTGAATTTTTTGTTTCTTTAACTTTGTATACTGTGTTTGATGTTTGATTAGTAAATACTTGTTTTTGAAAATAATATTTGTTTGTTATTTTTTTATGAGATTACATGTATTTTTTAAAGGATACAATTTTACTCAAACTAGATAAAATCAATATGAACAACAAATTGTTTTATCTGAATATTTAACGCATAACGCAAGTGGTCCAGGATTCGAATACTGGTGATGTCATTTTGGGTATGGAATAAATCATGTTGAGAAGGGAATACCCACCTTGATATGCACTCACGGTCCCCGACGAAGTTTAGTCATTACTTCCGACGATGAATAATCCGTACCAATACCATGGTCAGAAAAAAAAAATCCAACTGCAATGATACATGTATTTTCTTTAAATAAGTTAGTTATTAAAAGAAAGATAAATACAAAATTTAAACATGATATACCATAAATTGTATATTATTTACATTTACATATGCCCAGATAATACTTAAACCAAATTTGGGGGATAAGTGCGTGGAGAATGAGAAGTTAAAAACCTAAAATGTTTTCATGAGATTAAAATGAGAATTGCTATTCTCACCCCTAATTACTATTCTCAACCTCATTTTTTCAAAAAAATGTAAAGAGACAAAATTACCCCTCTTTCCTTCCCTACACCCCTTCCCTTTTTTCTCCTCCATCATATTTGGCTTCCAGTGGCAATGAAATCATGATTCCATTGTGTTGGGGACACACGAAATCATGATTCCGTTTTGTATTTGGCATGAACAAAAAGCAGAATCGCATTTCCATTGTAGTATAAGGGTGAAGAAAAAATAAAATAGAAATACATTTTTTGCATCCAAAATATACAACAAGAATACATTTTCACATACAAAATATACAACGAAAATGTATTTTTGTTGTAGTACAGGATAAGCGTACAAAATTCAAAACAAAAATATGTTTTTATTTTATATTTTGTATGCGGAAATGTATTTCTATTTTGAATTTTGTATGCACTTCTTGTATTATAATGAAAATACATTTCTATTGCATATTTTGTACAACGAAAATGTATTTATGTACGGTATTTTAGAAAGAAAGAAAAATTTAAAGCACGTGAGGGTGAAAATAGAAAATTGAGGAATGAGAATAGCAATTTCCTTGTGAAATGTGTACGTCAGTGATTATGACTAGGTACCATCAAAGACGCAAACCTCCCTCCTTTCTCTCCATAATGGTGTCTGTATCTGGTTCCGCGTCACGTGGCTTTGTGCGTTGTGTTATTCCTTTTCCTACCTTTGTTCTCAAATCCACATCCCAACTAGATTACGTTAGGTTTGTTCCATTTTCTCTAGCTTCCTCTTTTTCAAGTCCAGCCCCGCTTCTCTCCCTTTCATTTACTTTATTTTTTTTTTAATATCATATTTATTCAAAAAATAGGTGAATTCATTGAGCATTTTCTAAATTTTGGACAACGTCGAATATCTTTTATTATTATTTTCTTTTTCTAACTTTTTAAAAAAATAAAAAAATTACAAAAAAAAGTACCAGTATTTGCCTATTTGGTTAAGGCAGCTTATTGCATGTGAGATATTCTAAACTTTAACTCTTACAAAACAAACAATTTTATTCTTAAAAGACATCTTAATAAATTATTTTTTACCTCGATTCTTAAAAAATGTGATATATTGTTTCAACTTTAAATTTGTTGTATTAATAGGTTCACTTGCATTTGAGATAGTTAATTTTGGTTTATATATATGGCTTCATGATTTTATTTTCAAAAGATGCTTCGGTGGGTTAACATAAAAGAGTGTTTATAGTATCTTAGTCTTAATTACAAAGCAACGTGTGACATTTTTAAATGTAGCGGAACAATTAATTAATAACTCAAAGTATTAAGGATGCCAAAAATTGCTTCTTCCTTGTAATATGACATTAGGAAAATGAGAGTGTGGGTAAAATGGTAAATGCGGCAAGAGAAGGTTTGATGCGGGGAGTACAGTTGTACAGGGTCGTTGAGAAGGGGTAAATTGGGAAAGAAGGTGAAAAGGTTGAAAGCACGCGACCACAATGCAGTGAAGGTGAAGGGAAAATGATGGTGGTTGTTGTTCTTACAGATAGATACCTGGCGCAGCTCGCTTATGAGACCTTTTGGTTTCCACAACTACCCTTTTTCCCACACGCTCTCTCTCACCACTTCTAATTATATTACTTTCTCTCTCTAGCACTAGCATTGTCGGAGAAGAACACTCTCTCTGTTTCTCGTGCAAGCAAATTCATCTTCGATTCACTCTCCCTCTGCGTCTCTCTGTTACTACGCTGCTTCCCCATGGAAGCAGGGGAAGATTGCTGCGTCAAGGTCGCGGTTCATGTGCGGCCACTCATCGCCGACGAGAAGCTCCAAGGATGCAAAGACTGCGTCACCGTCGTTTCTGGAAAGCCGCAGGTGCACTTACTCTCAACTCAACGCACTATAGTCGAATGTCAAAACGAACTGAAGCGCATTGTCGTTGACTCTCGACAGTGATTCAGCTCCGCATTCTAGCTATTATTAATTTCCTCTTGCGCGAGAGATCTGGATCCGAAACTGTTTACGTAACTAAACTAAACTTGCGTTTTAGAGCTTGGAATTGGAATCACTTTTGTGATCTGATATACTTACCTAATTTGGATATTTGACTTGTGTCTATTTCTGACTCGTGTCATTCTAGCCTAGGCGTGACTCGTAACTTTCTGAAACGTTATTTTGGGGAAATTTGTTTTTGGTAGCTATATTTCGTCTTGTATTTTCAACGAGAGAAGGAGAAGAAGGCTTTTACCAGTTTTGCAGTTTCGCTTTTTGTTTCGTACGATCTTAGCCCGTCAGTTACTATGATGCAGTGTTTTGAACAGTTAACTTAAATATATATATATTTATTCTATGGTAATAATTCACCAATCATTCTACACAACTTTGCAGAGGCACACTAATTGAACATGATTGATTAGCAGGGGCAGGGAGATTTAGTAAATGAAGTAGCTCCTTAGTTTCTTTTATCATCATTCAGGACTATGGTTCAATTGCTTGCTGCGTTATTTTTGCCTTTCGTGTTTTTCGGTTTCTAATGTTAAAATTGCATTGCTGTATCACGTCAGATAATATCATCAGTTTTTTTTTTGTAATAGTAGGTCATAGTTTCTTCTTTATAAAGTCATTACAGTGTATATATATATTTAAATCTCCAATTGAAATCTGTTGGTGATTCTCTTATTTTCAAAGAAAGCTATTGTTCAGGATATTTTTCATGTAACTTGCATGGATGCAGATTGCTTATGGTTTATTTTTAAGTCATTGAGACACCTATATCTGAAAATGCACCCCAATAATAGTATCTTTTAAGTAGCTAAAAATTTGGCTGGGGAATCATATGCTAATTGTCACCATAATACAGGTACAAATTGGTGCCCACTCCTTTACATTTGATCATGTTTACGGAAGCACTGGTTCTCCCTCAAGTGCCATGTTTGAAGAATGTGTTGCTCCCCTTATTGATGGTTTGTTTCAAGGATATAATGCTACTGTTCTCGCATATGGTCAGGTATAGTTATTGCTAAAGGAAACAGAAGTTACATGTCACTACACTGGTCTCTTTTGCATTTGACACTTTCACTCCACTGCAGACAGGTTCTGGGAAAACGTACACCATGGGAACTGGCTTTAAAGATGGTTGCCAAACAGGAATAGTACCCCAAGTTATGAATGTTTTGTTTAGCAAAATTGGGACCCTAAAGCACCAGATTGATTTTCAGTCGCATGTTTCCTTTATTGAGGTCTGTCGATCAGTTCGTTACTGCTTGCAGCATGGTTTTCATAGTTTCGTTGTGCTTCATTCAGTATATGATGCTAAAAGATTTTATATGTGGAAAAATATTTAGATTAAGTATTTGACAATAACATTTAATTGTGAAAAGATTCTTAAAGAAGAAGTAAGAGACTTGCTGGATCTCTCCTCCATGAGCAAACCAGAAACTGCAAATGGACATGCAGCAAAAATGACCTCCCCTGGGAAGCCACCAATACAAATTCGTGAGACATCAAATGGTGTCATCACCCTTGCAGGATCTACTGAAGTTAGTGTAACAACACTAAAAGAAATGGCTGCTTGCCTGGAACAGGGATCATTGAGCAGAGCAACTGGGAGCACAAATATGAACAACCAATCTAGGTTGATAAAGCATTTTTCTTCTCTTATTTGAACTACACAGATTAGTTTTTATTCATGAAATATTTTTCATCTGATTTTTAGATTCATAAAGTACCTTTGGATAACATATGACTGCAAGATAGGAAATCAATAACTAACTGATGAAATTGTATATTGTTTACCTTTAACATTCCTATGTTCTAAACTGTACTGGCAGTTTAAGCATCCAACAGTGAGATTGACTTAAAAATAAGCTATGTATGAAATCTTTTGGATTTCTGGTTATTATAGTGAATAATTAGTGTAATTTCTATACACTGTATGGTAAGTTTGTATGTCTTTTAAGTTTTAAGGTAGTTATTGTAAAAGTCAACAAACTTACCATACATGGTGGTTTGTGATTGGATGACAGTGTAAAAGCTCTTTACACTTTAGTGCATAAACTATTTACTCATAATCAATACATGGATCTTTTGTCACCGCAAGAATTCTTGCAATTTGGCAAGACCTCTAATCATTTTTGCAATGAATCTTCCAGCAATTTACTTGCTGGTACCAATCCATGATTAAAAAGTTTTGCCTCAAACTGCTGTTACTGTTTATTCTGCTGGAGTTCTATTACTTATTCTTCTTCTTTTATGTGTCCAACTAGTCGATCTCATGCCATCTTCACCATCACATTAGAGCAAATGCGAAAGCTCAATATTCCTGGTGACAGCTGTTCAAACGATACCATGAATGAAGAGTATCTTTGTGCCAAGTTGCACTTAGTAGATCTTGCTGGATCAGAACGAGCTAAAAGAACAGGGTCTGATGGTCTGCGTTTTAAGGAAGGTTAGTTTGGGACATTTTTTCACCTTTATCATTTAAGCATGCTTTTGAGAACACATATTCACTAGTAATTTAATCTTTCAAACAGGAGTTCACATTAACAAAGGCCTCCTAGCACTTGGTAATGTTATTAGTGCACTCGGTGATGAAAAGAAGCGAAAGGAAGGTGTTCATGTTCCATATAGGGATAGTAAACTTACTAGGCTTTTGCAGGTTTGATATCTTTATATTTAGCTTCCTTTTTGCAGTACTCACTTTTCTTTATTATGATGTAAAAGGTATTTTGTTTGGATAAGAATCAGTGTGCACTCTATCTGTCATTTCTCCAAAACCATCATATAAATCCATAGGAAGCTCTTTCATAGGAACTCAGACATGTACTATAGAATTAAAAAGGATACAGAATCAGAACTGATAGCATGAGCTTTAAACATACTGTGGAATGGAAATTCTGAAAAAAGAAAATATATCAAAGATGGCTCCTCTGCCCACACCCCAAACCTTTCCCTCACTCCCCACTATAGCTCCCCCTCATCCTTTTCATATTCACGTTCCCTTGCATGATTCACAACACATCCATCTACAATCTCCTTGTGACAGCTGTCCATTCTGTTAGATCCCTCCACTTCCTCTCTAACAGAATTGAGAATTTGTATTCCCAATTATGTTCCTATTTCTTCCCTTCTCCTATACACCTTGATTGGAGGCCCAATTGTTATGGGCCTATGACTTATATTTTCAGGTTGTTTTATGCTACAAAAACATCCTTTTGTATCACAAAAACTCACCTATGTTGGATCTCGATCTTTCTCAATTGGAATATTACAATTGCCTAGATAAGAGAAATAATTATTGCTAATAAAAGAAGACAATATAAGAAAGGAAACATGTATACGAAATATTTTGTATTCAATTTTTCTTTCTTTGAACTTTTTAGTTTAATTATTTTATATTATTCTGTATTTATAGATGAAAGTTAAATGATTTTGCAGGATTCACTAGGAGGTAACAGCAGAACTGTCATGATAGGTCAGTTGTTTCTCTTACTTTCTTGTATCCCAATAAACACTATACTTCTTGGGTCCCTTAAGTGGCCTTTAGCTTCAAATAAACATTTATAATCTTCAGCACAGAGATCAAATTACCAATCTGATTTTTAACCCCTTTCAGCTCTTTAATATTCACATTCATGAACACAATTGTGTCTTTCTTATGAATAAAAGTAGGCTTGAAATATAGATGTATGAACAAATGCCATAATAACGCATAAACTCTTGATTTTGTATTTTACATTCTCGAACTTTTTTCCCCTACTCTGGAAATAAATTATTTTTCAGCAGATTTGAACTTCTTGCAACTTCTCTGTGGTAATAAATGATTGATAGCAAGAATTAGAATGCTCTGTTCTGTGTTACTGTTTTTCTTCCAAACCTTTCATGTTGCATCTTAATTCAAGTTGTTGTTAAATTTATGTTTTGTTTTCTTCTTACATAAAATGACGTTTCTATTTCAGCCTGCATAAGTCCTGCTGATATTAATGCTGAGGAAACCCTTAACACTTTGAAGTATGCAAATCGTGCACGCAATATCCAAAATAAGCCTGTTGTAAGTATCTGCATAAATTTTTTTGTTCCCCATCTTTCATTTGGCAAAATCAAGATAATTTTGTTTTGATTGATGTTTGCTTGTTATTTTCTGTAGATCAATAGAGACCCCATGTCCAATGAGATGCTAAAAATGCGACAACAGCTAGAGTATTTGCAGGCAGAACTTTGTGCTCGTGCTGGCGGCTCTTCTGAGGAAGTTCAGGTAGTTGGATCCAATTAACTTTTAATCTTTTTTTTTTGACAAAACAATTAACTTTTGATCTTAAGTGATGTCTTGATTACTTCAATATATTTCCTATAATAAGCTAGTAGTATCATTAAATGTTTTAGTGTTATGGTGAATGGTTATTCAAAAGAAATGTGTCCTAGCCTTAATTGGGTTTTGTACCTCTATTTGTGTAGACACTTGTAATATGATTTACTTTAATTGCATACATTGAAATGGTTTGTATTTATCGTAAATATATAATCATCTTATAACTGATTATGTAGGTCCTTAAGGAAAGAATTGCTTGGCTTGAAGCTGCTAATGAAGATCTTTGCCGTGAACTTCATGAATACCGTAGTAGATGCTCTATTGTAGAACAAAGTGAAAGGGAAGCTTATGTATGTCTCATACTTTCTCTTACTTTCTGCTAATATTCATCTTTAACTTAAAAATATTTTTCTCAGATACTGTTTTGATGCCTATATTTGTCCATTCATCTCGTCCCGGTATTTACATTCCACTTATTAAAATGTGTTTGGGATATTGGCTTGACAATTTATGCATGCATGGTTTAAAACTATGTTTTTCAGGATGGTAGCACATACATTGTGAAGACTGATGCAGTTAAGAGGAGCTTACCTATCACAGAAGCTGAATATCCAATGAGTGAAACAGTGGGTCAGTTCTAAAAACATGCAGTTGCTCAGTTCTTTGTCTATCTCTTTCACTGCTACTATTCAATCAAATGTGGTTCAAACTTCAATGATTCAGGGTACTAATTGCCATTTTAACAGGTGATTCTAGGGAAATTGAAGAAGTAACAAAAGAGTGGGAGCACACACTTCTGCAGAATAGTATGGATAGAGAGTTACATGAATTGAATAAACGCTTGCAGCAGAAAGAGGTTGTTACAGTGTATATGTGTAATTAGATGCATAGCCATGACACACTATGCATCAATCAATAGTGTATTAAAATCAACACAACCATGGCCAACTTTTTTTTCTAAAATTTCACAAACCTTATTGTGAGAAATTTATTTCTGATGCTTGATATGGTTCTGCTTAGTACATGATTGTGTAATACTTGAGTCCATTTTTTTTTTTTAGCTTCAGCACATATCTTATTAAGGTTGTTATGCTACTGAAAATTATCATATTATTCACCATTTGGCAAGTTAATAATTTAACAAGACAACAAAAGCAAAGCATATCACTAAAGCAGTAGAATGGTTTTCTACCAACATTATTGGAGAATTAGAAAATATTATAGTTAGACTCTTTTAGAAGTTTCTTCCATATTTTCTCCTGTCTCATATTTTATTAATTTACATATTGGTATTGATGTCTATACAGTCTGAGATGAAGCTTTTTGGAATATCTGATGCTGAAGTACTCAAGCAGCACTTTGGAAGAAAGATAATGGAATTAGAGGATGAGAAGAGAGTAGTGCAGGTTCAATATCAGTTATGCAAATTTATTGAACACTACAAAAAAAATTAAAATTCATATATGCAGGTGATTTATGAATGCAGCGAGAGAGAGATTCTCTTTTGGCTGAAGTTGAAAATCTTGCTGCCAATACTGATGGACAAACACAGAAATTAGAGGATATCCATGCCCAAAAATTGAAAGCACTTGAAGCACAGGTGCCTCATCCTCAAAGTTTTGTATAAAAATTTTAATTTGTTTTCCATTTCAGCAGATATTCTAAATTACAAAAAAAAAAACTTTTTAAAACTCTGCCCACTAGATTCTGGATCTGAAGAAGAAGCAAGAGAGTCAGGTCCAACTTCTGAAGCAAAAGCAAAAAAGTGATGAAGCAGCAAAGAGACTGCAAGATGAAATACAGTATATAAAGGCCCAAAAGGTTGACTGTTGTATTTCTTCTAATCCATAGTTGTAAAATCACTTAATATACTCTCTCCGTTATAACCTGAATAATGTTGCAGGTTCAATTGCAGCAAAGGATAAAACAAGAAGCCGAGCAGTTTCGGCAGTGGAAAGCTTCAAGAGAGAAAGAGCTGTTGCAAGTATGTCAAGTTTCCTCTTTTTTTATTTTATTGAATTTGTTTATGCTACTTCTTAACATCTTAGTTATCAATTTAATGTTTCTTTCTAAAATAATAAACATCAATTCTTGCATAATTTTAAGTTTGAGTCCTGACTACTCCAAAGCTTGCAAATAGCAAATACTAAAGTTATATGTAGAGGCCATGTTATTTTTCACTTGTATATACATTTACTGTTAATGTTATAATTGATCACCTTGCCTTTGCCAAAGTAGTTAAAGAAGGAGGGAAGAAGAAATGAGTATGAAAGACACAAGCTGCAGGCTTTAAATCAGCGGCAGAAATTGGCAAGTATTTCTAAGTTGTTTGATTGCTACTATGTTTTACATAATATTTTTGCTTTGCATACTTTATAAAATTAATCTCATGCGATATGAAATTGACTTTTGCTAATGCTCTTGGTCTTGGCAAATTGGAGTGATTTTAAGCATTTATACATAGACTTCCCCTTAGCAGATACTCCTGCAAGTATTTAAAAAGTATGCCTACTTTAGCAATAGGTTCACTTTGACCTTGAGAAAATTGTTTAGTGTTTACTTCAAATTATTAATAATCTCTAATCCCCAAGAATGATGATTTTGTCTACATTAGGGATAAATATTAAGACTGAGAAAACTGTGGTGGGACAGTTTTCCCCCCTACCCAGTGGCTTTTTTTAGCAGGGAGCTGGGGACTTTTTGCTTGCTGTATGTGTTAGTTACTAAAAGACTGTTAGAGTCAGCCTTTGTATTTTATTTTTGAGATTTTATTCAAATAAGTGTAATGAAAAATAAAGAAAAATTGTTCTAATGAATTGAAGTCTTAATTCTAGAACTGTAAGATGTATGATATGTTTCAGCTAACAAAAACTAACAATTAACAACTAATATTTGCCGATAAAAAAAAATGTATGATATGGTTCAATTTAGAGGTACTACCTTCCAAAAAGTTTCTCCCAAAAAATCATGTTTAGAAAATGAAGTTGAATTCTTGCATTTCTAAAGTGTTTCTACTTGGTTATGAGCTATCCACTCGCTCTATTAGAGATTAATATTCACTCATGCTTAAAATTAGCATATGTATATTTTATTCCTCCAGATGATGTCAAATATGCAGGAAGTCGGCGGTTCTTTTTTTAAGTTATATAAAACATCTTTTTTATTTTTGTGATTTTAAGAAGCTAAATCAAATATACATGTGGTGAATACTTCCTTTTATGTTTTCCATTCGACATGCAAAATTCATAATAGGAAAAAGGAAAAGATTCAGAGAACCAACAATTGATGTTAATGTTGACTTTTGTGACTGTCATGGATGATACAAGATTAACTGCTTGTGTTAAATAAATGTGTATATCTTTCAGGTTCTTCAGAGAAAAACTGAAGAAGCTGCAATGGCCACCAAGAGGTTAAAGGAGTTGTTAGAAGCACGTAAAACTTCCAGCCGAGAAACTTTAGGTGTGACTTTTTTTATATGGACAATAATCAATTCAAGTTTTTGAGAGTCTAAGACAGAAGATACTAATTTTTAGTAGTTTTATATTTTCACTTGTATGGGATATTAAAAAAATCAGGTTTTGGCTTATATTAGACCATTAGAATGGATGTTCTTTTAAAATGTCTTAAATAGAAAGGACTGTCTTTTTATGAATTGCATGGTGGTATCATTGCACGTACTCTTTTGTTTAATACTCAAATTCTTTTTCATCTTTCAGTTACAATGAATGGAAGTGGAACAAATGGTCAGGTAATGAACTCTCCTTCCTTCTCTTAGATTGGCTTTAATATCACATGGTCTTAACAATGTTTTTGAGCTTCATCTTTAGAGCAATGAGAAGTCTTTACAACGGTGGCTTGATCATGAACTAGAAGTCATGGTAAAAGAGCATGAAGTCCGTTTTGAGTATGAGAAACAGAGCCAAGTGTATGTAACACTTGTTCAGTACTTATTTTTGCTACTGATTGATCTATATTGGGTAGTCCATAATTTTATAATGCAATCTTCAGGCGAGCTGCCCTTGCAGAGGAATTAGCCATGCTGAAGCAAGTAAATGAGTTTGCTGCAAAGGGTCTCAGTCCTCCAAGAAAGAATGGATTTGCCAGGTTAATTTTTTTTTTGTATAAATTTAATTTAATTTGTTAATGCCTACCTCTTAACTTCTCAAAAATATTGGATCTTTGAAATAATAATGCGTGGAATATATGAAGGATAACATCTGTTTTCCTGGTTACTTTTAAAACTTGTCTTTCCAGGGCTTCCTCCATGTCACCAAATGCAAGAATGGCCAGAATAGCTTCACTTGAGAACATGCTGAGCATATCATCTAATTCACTTGTGGCAATGGCTTCTCAACTTTCTGAGGCAGAAGAACGAGAACGAGCCTTCTCTAATCGTGGACGCTGGAATCAGTTGCGCTCAATGGGAGAAGCCAAGAATTTGCTTCAATATATGTTTAATTCTGTTGCAGATGCTAGGTGCTTTGACCTAGACCTTTTCTCTCTTTTATTAGCATTTTTTTTCAATGCTCTAGATATAAGATAACTGGACAATTTGCTAATTGAACACAAGACACAGATGTATGATAACAAGTGGAATATATGACATCAAAAGTCATGTTAAATTACTGTATAAACTCGTATATTTTATTGAGTATTTCATAGTAACATTGGCATATGCTATACTGTATACCGTTGAAATTTGAAGTGAGTTCCTATTGTTAACAATAGGTGCCAACTCTGGGAGAAGGACATGGAGATCAGGGAAATGAAAGATCAAATCAAAGAACTTGTTGGTCTCTTACGGCAAAGTGAGATGAAGAGAAAGGAAGTTGAGAAGGAGCTAAAAGTGAGAGAGCAAGCTGTTGGAACCACATTGGCTACACCACCTTCTGTAAGATTATTGTTACTTAATTGGTGAAGCATTATATGCCAAGAAGCCCATGATTTAGGGAGACATGTCGGAACTTTATACTTTGGTGCTTAAATATTGATTTTGGGTGCTGCTCCCTGGATGTGAACAGTACAAAATAGGATTTACGATATTTTGTGGTTGTTGCAGCAAACTTTTTGTTGCATTCTTTTACTTTTTTATATCGTAGCAATGGTTGTCAAAATATTGCTTCCTTTGTAAGTAGTTAACTACTTGTCTTCACTCAACTTCAACAGGGAGACTCCCCAAATCCATTGAAACAATATGCTGAAGACATGAAGGTGCCCTTATCTCCAGTGTCTATGCCAGTGCCTAAACAGCTAAAATACACGCCAGGGGTTGCCAATGGTTTGGTGAGGGAATCAGCAGCATTTTTAGATCAGGGTAGAAGGGTAAGTTACTCTTCATTTGAATCGGTGTATGTCTTTTATTGGATTCGGATGTGAATTAGCTGTTAATGCAGATGGTACCCATCGGACAGCTGTCAATGAAAAAACTAGCAATTGTAGGACAAGCTTCTGGCAAGTTATGGAGGTGGAAAAGAAGTCATCATCAGTGGCTACTACAATTCAAGTGGAAGTGGCAGAAACCATGGAGACTTTCAGAATGGATACGACACAGTGATGAGACAATCATGAGAACAAAACCACGCTCACAGGCTTTGCCACGTATCAGGTGATCTTTTCTAGGATCAGCCCAGTTCATGTGGCTCGGTATCTTTCGATCCACAAGAACTATCCTAGACACATGGCATTGGAAATAACAGAGCACTAGGTGCAGGTAATAAGTAGTAACCCTTCTTATGTTTATGTCTTTAATTAAAATTTCATGCAAATTAATTAAAATTTCATGCAAACCATTTCGTCACTGCCGAACATATGGTCTTGCAAAATATATCCTACAATATCCTTCTTTGAACGAATACATATCCGATCTTTATCTTTTTCTTTTTTTATCTAATTCTGTGCTCATTATTAGTTATGTATGACTCGATTCACTGGAAGATTATTATCCAGACACTTCTTTTTATGGTAATGATACATTGATCTGACATTCCTCGTTTCTTGCAACAGTGTAATATAATTGGTTGCTGAAGAAATGTATATACCTGTCAGTCTTGAATAATACTGTCCAGATCTTGGAAATTTTGCCATAATTTGTGCATATGGAGCATCTTGGAGGTATGTTCCATTGTAATGTTTGGACAGAGATACCCTAATAATGAAAAAACAAAGAAGATGTCGCTTGCTTGAAGACATTCGTAGATTCTGGACAGACAAACTATCTTGGAAAATAGTCTGTTCTTACTAACACTACAAGAAACGAAGGAAAGATTCTTTTGTCAAGTCTTGGGAAGCTTATTGTGTATTTTATTCCTTATTGCAAGCTCTTACGGTCCGGTCCTATTGTGTTTAAGCAAATTGATTTTGTTGATAGGTTATATGTTGTAGCATTTGTCACATAACAGAAGGAAATTCTTGTGTAGTTTTTTTTTAATTCTCTAGTGCTTCTTGTGTGTAAAGAACATTAGCTACTATATTGAAAGATATTCTACCATACAGATTGTATAATAACATCAGCTACTGTCTCATGTCCTCTTAAGCCTCCTACTAATGGCGACTCTAAGTAAACACACTATATTTGTCAAGTCTGCTATTTTGATGATGCTAAAAGATCTTTTACAAAAATAAGAAAAAGAAATTAACTTCCCTTTATGCCGAATGTGCTTCACGGGACTTGCAAATATGTGTTAGGGGGCCACCTACCGAGGGTGGGTGAGTGTGCAGTAAAGTATTTGCAATTTTAAATACCTCTATCATATAAATGCTAGAGCCTAGAGGTACCAGAAATACGCAAATAACATCAATAAAAGAAGATCTTTAAAAAAAACAATGCCATACATGGTCTAGATCATATGTTAGCATTTTGGAACTTCAAAGCAGTGTCTAGCATTGTGTAGGTAGAGTTCCGCCTAATTTCAACATATATTGGATGAAGTTGGACGCGGCTGTTTCACACTCCCTCAGTCCCTCTGCTCAGTTCCCTTTCACTATGAAATTTATACGATACGACATCACTGTTGGACGATGGTGAGGATTCGTCGGGCTTCTTTTCCTGGATACATCGCTGGGCTAAGCCCAAAAACAAACCCACTTCCAAAGGAACAGAATGCAATGCATATCTATTTTAATTGACACGCAATAATCGTACGGACCCAATGCCGTAGTAATATAAAAGAGAACTAGAAAGAGGACATTCAGTCCCAGCCCCAAATTTGCACCTTCGAAATTAGAAATAGAAATTTACTCGTTAGTGTTTATTAGACTCAATTCGAACCCAGATGCAGAATTCAGTAGTGACATGCTCAGCTAGCCGTGCACTTGACGAAAATGGGAGGCAGTGAATCGCTGACTACTTGACCGCCCCATAACTGATAGCTTTTCAAATAGAATCAGGCTTGAGACTTGCTTAACGGATAGCACTAAACAACCATAACTGATAGCTTTTCAAATAGAATCGGGCTTGAGACTTGCTAACTGATCGCACTAAACAACGAAAGCTCAATAAAGTCTAAAATAACCAAGAATGGCAATATTTACTCTAAACTTCACTTTCGGACAACCCAAGCAGCAATATACAAAGCCCAAAAAGGGACGTTATGCGCCCTCCACAATCTAGCAAGTTAATACCAAGATGGTAAAGTCTATTTAAGGAATACAACAAAGTATAATTTATGGATTTCTTTCTTAATTTTTTTACCCCGGTTAATATACTACTCTTCTGTCCTTTCTATCCACCGTTTATCACGTAATTAAACCGAAAAAATTTTAGGGAAAAAATAAAATAAGACTAAGGCATGGCATTACTACTGCGTAGGTCCAATTCACTAGTATCCTCCAATAGTACAATCTCTTTGATTTCTTGCAACATCTTCAAGACCTGCCACATAGTTGGCCTCTGCTCGGGTGAGGTCAAGCTACAAGTTGTAGCCACCTGAAGAAGCATTTCCATTCGGCTATCTTCGCCCCCATTGTCATCCCTGATGGACCTTACCCAACTTGACATATCACCAGGATCCATGAATGGGAGCTCGGAGGGAAATTTCCCCGTCAGAAGCTCAAGCAACAAAATCCCATAGGCATAAACATCGGATTTGTGAGTTGGATGATGATTTGGGTTGCGAGTTTCTGGAGCTCTGTACGCTGCTAAATCCCCATCTTCATCAAATATGGATGGGTGTGTCAACACGGAAAGGCAGTAATCTGCGATGCACGCCTCGAAATCAGGTCCAAGGAGAACATTGGAGGACTTGAGATTGCCGTGGACCAGTCTCCATGCCTGGTGGATGAAGGCCAGACCTTGTGCTACGTCCTCTGCTATTTTTAAGCATGATGTCCAATGCAATGGCCTTGCCCTGCTTGATCTCGAACCTGCACCAAAAAGTTAGCAATTATCAACGGGTCATTTTTCTAGTTCTTCAATGTTATGTAAGTTGATGATGTGCATGAGCATGAATCACTCCAATTAGGTAGGGGTATTGGATTATTACTCGTTTTGAAAGCTTAATAGGAAATAAAAAGCAACAATCAAACCTAGTGTTAATAGAAAACAAAGAAAGAAAAATTAAGAATAATTAGTAATATTGGTGTTGGACTCGTGGTAGTTGATTCAATGCAGTTTGGTGCATCTAGAGAAGTTCAAAACCTGGAGTCACACAAACAATTTTCACCTAGGAATAAAAAAAGTAAGATCACTTTATCAATTACCACACTCAAAATTTTCACCGAAGAATACAACACAAGTAGTAGATGCAGCAAAAAAGATGGTAGGGTCTCCAGAAGGACAAGGATTTATAATCACCGACCATCTTGGGTTCCACCCCCTGTATACTGCGCTAAAATGGTTCAGAGATTTGAAACTCCCGACTTTTTAACTAAAATAGAAAAAAAAAAAAAAACCTATATACCAAAAACGTGTTCTATGAAAACAATTTATATGACATGAATTGTTTTTGCCACATTGGAATAACAGAAGGCACCACCCTGTGTGGTGCCGGATGGCGCCTTGTGTTACTTTTTTCGCATCAGGTGGTGCCACACTGTGAGTTACCACAGGAGGCACCACCTGGTTCGTCTTCACCAATTGCTGACACGCAACAGATCGCAGTGCAGGAGACGCTACACTATCAGTCTCCTATTATTTTATTATGAACAGGAAGCACCACGCTCTCAATCTTCTCCATTTTTTATTTACCTCATGTAAAGTGAGGATAAGACTAAAACAGAAGGCGTCACACTGTGAGTCTCCTTCTATTATTTCATTATGAACAGGAGACCCCACATTATCAGTCTCCTCTTATTATTTTATTATGTCAATTTGCACCCATCGGGTGACTGACATCACTTGTTACGAAAAAAGCAACACAAGACGTCAGACAAGATGGCGTCTCCTGTGTTAAGAAATTCCAAGTATATGAAGAGACACACGATGTGACACCTTCTATTATGTCGACGTGGCAAAAACAATCCATGTCATATAAATTATTTTCATACAACACGTTTTTGGTATATAATTTTTTATTTTTCTATTTTAGTTAAAAAGTCGAAACTCCCCAATCAGGACGTGGGATCTTCCTCCAGTCTAACGGCTAATAAAGATTTAATGCTGGTACCATCATCACCCCCACATTAATAATGCACATGTTCACCTTTCAACGAAATCTACCTGTCCCGAATTCAACGGGTATCTGCCAATGTAATTAACAGCTACCCGCCCCCAATTGCCAAAGGCCAAATCTGAACTCTGAAGTAAAAATAAAAACACCATTGCTATAAAACAGGCATAGGACCCAAAAAAAGAAGGTGCTACAAAACAGCTCGCTACACGACACGGACCAGACCCATGCTTTGTTTAATTAATTCCCCATCCAATCTTAAAATAATCCATTGATCCCACATATTAATTACTAACACAAAAACAATTCCTATTCCTACGTAGCGTACGTTTGGGTGTCCGTTCGGAACTCCTCAAACGTATGTTTGTAAAAAAAACTCTTTTATAATTTTGGGACTCAATTTATGTTCAGAGGGTGGCCACAGGTTTTCCAACATAGGCATAATCCCTAGTCAGCAAGATTCTCGGTGCTGGTTGAAAAGCTTAACCTCAATCAAATCCAAAAATGCAATCACATGCAAAAGAGAATTTCAAAAACTTTCCACGCACTATTATTTTGTTCATATCAATGAAACACAGTCACTAAAAATACAAATATAAAAACAAAACCCACTTTATTATTATTAATTATTAATTCTGATTTTAATTATAAACAACAAATTAAATTTTTAATTGAGTCTAAATATAAATAACAATCACCTTTTTATAAAATTATTTATGATAAAAAAAGTTTTATACCTTTACTTTATTATTAACTCTATTTTTTATGTATTCATATCAATAAAATAAATGATACTTTTAAAATAAAATTTGAATTTATTATAAAATTAATTAAAAGTAAATACTTTATCTACTCATATTGATTTTGGTGACTCGTTCGGTAACCCAGTGAGTTCGAGAAGGGTGCACAGTAGGGTACCGTGTATGAGGGAGAAGAGGCTGCCATTGGGATGAAAGTCATAGATAATGAGCCTCTCTTGCTTGGCCTGGAAATAAGCCCTAAGTGGAACCAAATTGGGGTGCCGAAGCCCACCAACGGATTCCATGTGCCGCTCGAACACTTCCTTAGTTGCATGCGCGGCCATTTTCCCCGCATCAAGCCGCTTCACTGTTACCATCAGACGGTTATCGAGAACCGCCTTATAAGTGGTTCCCAAACAGCCTCTCCCTAAAAGCTCCGCAGAACCCTTCATGAGCTGGTCCAGCGTATACACCTGCGCCTCACCCGCACAGAATACTAAACTCCCACTCTTCGCCACCTCCGCTCTCTTCACCTTCTCCTCCAACTCCCTCTCCATCTCCATCCGCATCACCGCCGCTGCCTCCGCCGTCGCAGCCGCATCCGCCGCCATCATCCCCGACCGCCTGTGCTTACTGCTCCGGCTCCGCTGCTTCCTCACCGCCGCCGCGAAGCACACCAGCGAACAAACCAGAACGAATATTCCCGCCGAGAAACCAATAATCAGCGCACGCCGGTCGCGGTGCTTCTTCTCGTACGGCTGCCGGATTATGCCGTTGACGCCGTGCACCTGCGCGCTCTGGCCGAGCGCCGTCGTAGGCGGCGCCGCGGGTCCGAAGAAAGGCTGCGCGGGACGGCATTGCACGCGGATGATTTCGCCGCAGAGGTTGGGATTGAAGGCGAATGAAGAAGCCGGAAAACGGAACAGCGTCGGCGTCACCGGAATGGCGCCGGAGAGGTTGTTGCCGGAGACTTCAAAGATTTTGAGAGAGGATTGGTTAAACGGAGGGATTGAACCGTTGAAAGCGTTAAAGCTCAAACGGAGGCAGTGGAGGCGGTCTAGGTTGGTGAACGCGGCGGAGATAGGTCCGGAGAAATTGTTGTGAGAGAAATCCAAGTTTCGAAGACGGTGGAGAGAGAAGAGGGAGGGAGGGAGAAAACCGGTGAAGTGGTTGTTATCGAGGAAGATGCTTTTGAGATTGAAGAGACCGGAAAGGTCCGGTATGGGTCCGGTGAGTGAGTTGTTCTGCAAGCTAAGGACTCGGAGCTGGTCGAGACGCGTGAGTGTGTTGGGAGCCCACGCGCCTCCGAGATCTAAGTTTTGCAGAACGAGACGCACCACTTTGGGGCCGTTGCATTCCACGCCTTGCCAGGCGCAGAAGCGGAGGCCGCGCGTGAGGGGGGAGAAGTCGAGGTGGTCTTTAACGTCGGCTTTTAGTTTGAAGGCGAGGAGGGCGCTTGCGTCCGTGAAGACTAACGGCGGAAGATGACGGCGTTCGAGTTTGGAGCAATGTGCATTTGACGACGCCAGCAGCAGCAGTAGGAACAGTAATAAGTGTGGATGAATGAGGTGGTTGCTCTTCGGCATTGTTGAACCAACAGGGTGAGTGAGGTTTTTGGTGTGTTGGGTTGGGATAGCAAGTGCGGATTTGTCCACTTCATACGCTACGTAAACTAGGAATAGGCTTTTTTGCGTTTTAGAAGAGCGTTGAGAGAGAGAGTATAGGAGGAGCAGGTGTCTGAGCGCATAGGTCAGAAATCACGTGAAAATGAGGTACAGATGGATTAGTGAAAGGGAAAAGAGAGAGCGGCAACAAAATCCTCCTCTTGCGCTTTGGCTCCCTAAACAGAATCTGATGCCTTCTATAATCTATGTCATCAGATGTCGTATGTTCTATGAAATTTACAAACAGCCAAAAAAGTAAGTTTATAATTACTACCATTTTTAAGTACCTCTTAAGTCTTATCATATGGTTGGAAGCAAAGGAAATAAGAACAAAATAGTATTGATAATTCTGAAAAGTATACCATTATATTTGTAAGGTGAATTTAAAAAATTAATTTACTCTGTTTTTTGTTAGAAAGAAATAGGATAGAAATTTAAAAGAGAGTGAGAATAGAAAGAAAGTTTAAAAATAAAGTTATTTAATAGAGATGTATTAGATAAAAACGAAATTAAAAAATGGTGAGTCTCACACTTAAAAAAATCCACTTTGAATAACATGGAAATGCTAGCTTGCTTAGTGTGCATGTATCATTTATGCAGTTAAGTTGAAAAAACAATGGTTTTTAGTTTAAATAAAATTATAATTAAAAATTATATCAAAATATTTTCAATTAAATTTTATTTTCTTATTTTTATTCTTAATAATCAATTATTTTAAATATAAAAACACGTACTAATTGAATATATTTAAATTAATTCTAATAAAAATCTTATATTAACTTTAGTTAGGCCGAAGAAATTCATAGTGTAACCAAAAGGGGTACTTGACTTCTCAACACGTACTGATTGATCCCCGTGAGGGCGTGACCGTTACCCGTGACGGTGAGTTGCTTTTTAATTTTTTTGCCAGATATAGCTACTATGCCTACTTGCTCGGGTCCTGCATAAAAATAGAAAGCCTTAATTATCATCTTGGTTCTCAAATTTATTTATTAACGTTAATTTAATTTTTATATTTTTTAAAACGTTAATTTGGTTTTTAAATTTTAAAAATGTGTTAATTTGATCCTCACTGTCAGATTCAGTTAATTTGATTGACAGAGATATGTGACGTGACACTGATATAATTTTATTTAATAGGGATCAAATTGACACATTTTTAAAAATTTGGAGAGTAAATTGATATTTTTAAAAATTTGGAAACCAAATTGACATATTTTTAAAAACTTGAAGACTAAATTGACATTTTTAAAAATATAAAGATCAAATTAACGTTAATAAATAAATTTAAGGAGCAAATTAATAATTAAGCCAAATAGTAATATGGGGACCGGATATGGATGGTAGTTGGCACACCCATTCACCCATTATTATTTATCTAAGGAAATAAAACCAAATAATAAGGGACATTCGAAAAAGAAAAAAAAGGACATTGGACGGATATAAATCTGATAGGCTATATTGCTCATAGCTTCTTTTTTTTTTATGATACATAGCTTGACATTATTCATGTTGAATAATGAAGTGCTAAATCTTTTGCTTATTGCAATACCAGTGTTTGTCCCAGGTTCGAAACAAGACAGTCCCTTCCTCAACCAAATCTTTGTTCTTTTTAATATTAAAAGCATCACATATTTAAGATGAAAGAAGTGGAATTTATTTTTTTCCGGATTATGGCAGAACCAGGCAGATTTAGAAAATCAGTTTCGTTTGAAGACTAAAAAAGGGTGAGGTATAATCGGATCTTGCCAAGCCTCCTTCCAATTTCAAGATATAGTAAATTCATTTTAATAATTTCCTTTTTCTTTTTTTATTCTTTTAGTTAACTTCAAGAGAAATACCCTGTATATTCACCCAAGAAAAAAAATGTCATAAAAGCATAAAATTTGTTTTGTCAGTTTAATTTTCAAGGTTATTAATTTATGACATAAATTCAGTTTATATTATGCATAAGTACTTATAAAAAATATAAAATATAAAATCTATATCATTATATAAAGGAAATATTTATTTAAGTAACTGCTTTTGGTCTCCATTTTTATTGGGACTATTTTATCTTTCAAAACTTATCTCCATAAACAAATTAATGTAGTTAGTTAAAGGATAAAATGAAAAAAGAGTATAGTTTCTAATTGTCTATCTAGTAACCGACGCTGTCGTGCAATTCAATTAAAGGATTAATTAAACTTACACGAACTGTCCACTCTCTTTTAAACCATGCAATTCAGTTTTTTCCTTCCCTTAGACGTAGGCACGGAGCACAACTTCTCCATTCATTCAGCCTTCTGGCTTCACTCTTCTGTCTTCTCCTATTTTTTACTCGTTCTGGATGTGATTGTACATGAAGGAAATTCTTAATTTTGGCATTCGTATGTATTACCTTTTTCTCTTCTCTTCATCCGCTAGAATTGGAAATATTAGCATTTTCCATCTTGCATTTTTTTGTTTTATTTTTTTTAATTTATTAATTTTTGTGATGTTGATTCCTCTCAAGTACGTGATCAAACAGGGGAGTTTGGAAAAGCATTTAACAAGCTTTCGAGCAGGATTATAGTAGAGGTGCTTTTGAGTTCGAGATTGAAGAAGTATCAACAATATATGTTGAGCAACATTTCAACGTGGAAACACAATGTGCAACGTTGGAGGGAGGCACTTCATGAGGCTGCTGGCATCTCAGGGGTTGTAGTCCTAAATTTCAGGTAATTTTACATTTGTTGCTTTCTCAAATTTTTTTTTCATGAAGTACTCAACATTTCTTAATACTAAAATTCTTAATAATTAGTTATTGACTATCCTTTATTTTTTGTTGTTGAGTGTGCATGCTATGCAGGTGAGCACAAAAGGCTGAAGTTTTTAATCTTTTTCACTTCCTTTCTCATCTTTCTCTTTCCAACACTTTCTCATCATCAAGTAATTTCTTTGCATTTTTCTTCTTTTTTTCTTCAAGTTTGATCATCGACTTTTTAACATCTAATCTATTATTTTAGATGAGGTAACTGTTTTTAATTCTAAATCCATTTCTCCATTTAATCTTCCAATGTTAAAGGATATATTATATTCACATTTTGATTTACAGGTATCTCTTCCACGTGAAGCATTTAAATCAAATTGGATAGAAGGTATTAGGAGGCTTTGGGGTGTGAAGTTGAGCAAATCATCTCCTGTTGAGGAACTGCTACAGGTTATCTATTTTAATTAAAATTTTGTCTTCCATATCTTTCCAATATTTTACAAATTAAGAATCAATATCTACTCAGAGATTTCTAAATTTAACAATTCATTTTTCATTCAGATATCGATCCTACTTGAGAGAGCATTAAAGCAAGACAGTTTAATTATCATCAACCTTTTATGCACAATAGGGAAACCGTTGGAGTTGAACACTATGTCAGAGAGTGTTGCACATCATTTTCTCTCCCTCTCCCTTTTAATTGGAATACATTATACCTATTGCGGCAAAAAACAGGATGATCATTGTAACCCAAAAAAGAATAATTGTATATACTATCATGACAGTAATTTTCTGTACATGTACAGAGATACAATGAGGCTATATTTTTAGTGTACACATCTAATAGATATACAAGTTTATGTACAAAGTGCAAAAAGAAAAAAGTCTCATTCACAATACACCTTCTTTACAATCCCTTCACCAACTGCAACAATCATGATTAGTTTCTCATTTAAATATTGATTCTAATATTCAGAGAATTTGGGTTGACACGTGATATTAGAAAAATTAAAAAAAATGTTTGTAAAAAAATAGTATAAATAAACGTGTATTCAGAAATAAAATATTAAACTGAAATTAATATATACATCAATTAGAATATATGGTATACTAATTTTAGCACAATAAAAATTATGACAACATATCATATTTAACGGAATAAAAATACTATAACGAAATAAAAATGCGGACACACAGGCGCTGTTGTGCCTATGTTTCCGCTAGTGTATTTAACTTTTTTATAAACTAAAATTAACTTACATACTTTAGCTTATAGAAATTAAATGAAAATATCTTATACAAAAATTAAAATTTATTCTTCGAGATTTTGGTTGGGCTCTTTGATCAAGTTTAGAGTTGACTCTTTTAAGTTGAACTCTTTAGTTAACCTCCTGGTTGACTCCTTTGGATTGGCCTCTTGGTTGAGCTCTTCGGCTGACCTCTTAGTTGACTCCTTTGGTCGAGATATTTGGAATTGACCTCTAAGAACTCATAACCTCGTCCTCGGCCTAACATGAGTATCCCCATAGATGACTTATACTCTCCAATAGTTGAAAACCCAAGCGCCAACCAAGAATGCTCCAAAGGGACATTCCTCTCACAATACGATGTTAGTTCTCATCTTCTTCCCCAAAACAGCAATTAACTTTGCGATGATAGGAAATCAATTGGCAACTTAAATCAAGTATTAATATTTGTTTAAAAATACTAAAAGAATACTTTTTAATACTTTAATTATAAGTCATTTTTAGACAGTCATCTAGAGGTGACATTTTTGTTAAATCATTACGGTCATCATCATTAGTTTAATTAATAGAGTCCAACTCCAGGCCCTTATCATCACTTCTGCAGTTCCGCCAGCACACTTGTCTCGGTATCCAACCCAAATCACTTCTTCGAGACTCCTTCACAAAATATAAAGAAAAACAGAAAATGAACACTAAAAATATTATTTACCCAAAATTAATTATATTATATGTTACTGCAAACAACAATATCGTGAACCAAAAAAAAAAATATATCGATAAATCTCTTGGGTGCATAAGAAACGTCAAGCCTATTGACAAAAGCGATCCCTTAAAAGACAATTAATGCTTTCTATATCGATCCAATATCTTAATAATTTAGAATTAGATTAAATTTTATAAGTAATGAAAATTCATAAAATAATAACTTTTCTGATGCAGAATATTTTTTCTTATACAAAATATTGTCAGCATCAGATCAAAATTAAAATATTCAATAGTTATATAAAATTTACTTATTTCCCTGCCTCAAGTGTAAAGAATAAGTGTCCCGCAAATAACCCTCGTGCCTTATTTAAAATAAAAATAAAAAATACAGCCAGAATGCCATATAGATAATTTATTTATTTTCTCTACTGCCTCGCGGTTCATGAGCACCCGTTGCCGATATTTTTATATATTTAACCCCAATCATTACAGTCATCAACATTAATTTTATATATTATCATCACTTCCGAGTTCTGCCTTTATAAACCCCTTATCAACTTATCCCAATTACGAAATATCGAAAGAAAAATAGAAAATGGGTACTAATAGCCTCATCGTGTTCTTCACGGTCTTGGCAGTGTCGTCGGCGTTGGACATGTCGATAATCTCGTATGACAGAAGCCACGCGGACAAGTCAGAGTGGAGGAGCGACGAGGAGGTAAGGAGTATATACGAGGAGTGGCTTGTGAAGCATGGCAAAGTGTACAACGCCATCAACGAGAAGGAGAAGAGGTTTCATATCTTCAAAGACAACCTCAAGTTTATCGAGGAGCACAATGCTGAGAACCGGACATACAAGGTTGGACTGAACCGGTTCGCTGATCTTAGTAACGAGGAGTACCGGTCCAAGTACCTGGGAACCAAGATTAACCCCAGAAGAATGATGGCCAAGCCAAGTAACCGTTACGCTCCGCGCGTGGGTGACAACTTGCCGGAATATGTTGATTGGAGGAAAGAAGGTGCTGTCGTCAGAGTCAAAAACCAATCAGAATGCGGTAAGTACTGTACTATCATTACAAGTGTTTCTTTTCTTGTCAAGTTTATTTATTTATTGTTTTGTTTGTTCTCCGCTATTACTAGCTTTTTTCTAATACAACACTCTTTTATGATCAGATTGGCAGGAAAAAAAAAGGGAGTAAAATATAGAAAAAATGAATAAAAATAAAAGTGTTCGATATAAGAAAGTAAAAAACAAATAAAAATAAATAGGTGAATAAAATTAGATGATAAATAAAGTAAAAATAATTAGTGAGTTTCACACCTTTTTAATTTTTTCTTCTCTCACTTTTTATTAAACACACTCACCTGTTTCTGTCCTCTCTATAATATTTCTCCTTTCACCAAACAAAAGGTTAATTAATCCATGCTCATTAATAAAGTTAATTAATTTAGTTAATAATATTAAATTTATTAATAATTTGTATTTTTTTTCAAAATTGCTGTTAAGATTATTGGGACTCATAAATCATAATCTTATTTTTTTGCGTAATTATTGTTCATCTAATTAATCATCTTCTTCAATTCTTATAAAAAAGAATAAATTTATTTTATTAATTTATAACATTTATTATGAACTTATTAAGAATATTTTAGTTAAAAAAATAATTAATACAAAAGACAATATGAAAGGAGTCTAATAATGTGATTAATAATTTTACATCTATAGTTTACACAATTATAAATACCTCTCTTGTTTATATATATAAATATAAATATATAGAAATCAAAGTGCTCATCATCCTCCTTAGTAGTACAAATGATTTGTTTTCTTACATATTTTGAAACTTTAAAGAAGAAAATAGACTTTATCATTATCCATCCTCTTAAGAAATTCTTTTATCTCTCAAACTCAAATTTTGTGATAATAAAGCAAATTTTTTTCATTCTCTTATATTTCTAATCCTTTTATATTACAAGTCTATCCGTATCTAACATTGAAAAATTTATAAAAATAATCATGTTATCTCTATGTAATATCTTGTCTTGATTTATAGTTAAAACTTTTCTCTTTTCATTCTTAATAAATCTTACTTGATTATTTTTTTTATTCCTTTTATCTGTTTTTGCTAATTAAGCATATGTTTTTCATTTTCTATCCTTATCCTAAAATTTTGGTAAAATTTCTTAGAAGTTTTGAATTGTGCCTCACTCAGCTTTCTTTATCTTATTTTTAGCCAATAATATCTTGCATAATTTTCAATATTATTGTAACTATGTAAAAGCTTATAACGTTGCTTTTATTTATCTTATACATTTATTGTCTAAGATTTTGTTTTTTTAATATAGAGGGCTGCTGGGCATTCTCAGCAATCGCCGCAGTGGAAGGAATTAACAAGATAGTAACAGGCAATCTAACTGCACTGTCAGAGCAAGAACTGTTGGATTGTGACAGAACAGTCAATGCAGGATGTAGTGGCGGACTTGTGGACTATGCCTTTGAGTTCATTATCAACAATGGTGGCATTGACACCGAAGAGGATTACCCCTTTCAAGGTGCTGATGGTATATGTGATCAATATAAGGTTAGTTATAACTTTGATGATTTGATAAATTAGTAAATGCTTCTAATAGTTTTATTGTAATACTTATATAATTTTTTTTTCTTATCTATAGATAAATGCTAGAGCTGTTACAATTGATGGTTACGAACGTGTTCCTGCCTATGATGAATTAGCCTTGAAGAAGGCTGTAGCAAATCAACCAGTGAGCGTTGCCATTGAAGCTTACGGCAAAGAGTTTCAATTATATGAATCAGTAAGTTTCTTAATCAATTTTACTTGAAAAGTAAAGGACTAATGACACCTACATTGTGAGTAGAGAGAGTGAGTTAAATTAGCAATGCATTATATTTAAATAAGAGTTTAACGACTATATATTGATAATGTAAAATAGTTTTATATAGTTATTTAATTACAAATTATTATTAGTATGACTTTTAAAGTTATTATTATGAAAGTCAACAAAACTTATCCTACATGATGATTTGTGATTGAATGATAGTATATTTTACATTGTCAGTAAATAATTCTTTTTCTCTTAAACTAATTTAATCTAAAGAGATAGATTGAGAATTTTGTTCAATTTTCAAATATAAATTGCTTCTTTTTACTGGCTTAATCCAGTGTATTTTATTTGTCTCAATTTTACCAGGGTATATTCACAGGAACATGTGGGACACAAATAGACCATGGTGTTACAGCTGTTGGGTATGGAACAGAAAATGGAATTGACTATTGGATCGTCAAGAATTCATGGGGTGAGAACTGGGGAGAGGCAGGTTATGTAAGAATGGAACGTAATATAGCGGAAGACACTGCAGGAAAGTGTGGAATTGCAATTCTGACATTATATCCCATAAAGAATGGCCAAAATCCCTCAAACCCTGATAACTCCAGCTAAACCCACTGGGACTTTACAGGTAGGAACAAGATAAAACTTTGCTTAAGCAAATGATGACCAACTTAGTACTCATTTCCTAACTTTTATCTTACGAAAAAAATATATAGAACCATAAATGTTTTCCATTGGATACTGACGGATTAATGGTTTGTCATTCGCTTCACTCTATTTATGTTGGGTGATGTATCACATTATAAATCCCTATTAGCAAACATATGTTGATTATTATTGGTTTCATACTTTTGTTGATTAATCATTTACTGATGTTGGAATGAAGTTCTTTATTCACATGGTAGTTCTAATTCTGCCATGTGATGGGTAAGTAATAAAGTTGGGCATTTTAATACTTAAAGTATAATCCTGTCGAGACTATTTGATAAGTATTAAGATCATTGAATCTTCTTTGTCAAAAAAAAAAAGATCATTGAATCTTTCTTCAAAAAAAAATATCATTGAATCTTTATTATTTAGATAATACATAGAGGTAAAATTCGAAATAGATTAAAGATGACGAGAGAATAAAAAAAAAGTTTAAGAGTCTTAGAAGCGTAGGCAATCATAAGTAACAGCTTAATATAAAAACTTAAGGGCATTTGGTTTTTACCTATATGATTACTAATGGTACATAACTATTTTTATAACTTTTTTTTAAAAAAAAAAAATCTCATATGCTTAATCTATCAGCACTTAATGGTCATAGGATGTTAATTTTTTTATTTCATATATTACTACTCATGATAGTTATTGATAATCCTTAGAATTATCTTTTTTTCCTTTTAATTTTAGGAGATTTTGAGCCACTTTTTATGAGTTTTAAGCTATTTTATCTTTAAATAAATGGATTTTATAATATTAGAATAAGAGATATTATATGTTTTATTTTCTAATTTTTTACTATAATTTGTGTTTTATTTTCTTATTTTTCTTTTGTTTTTTATTTTTAGGAAATAACGGAAGACTAAAAGAGTTGTAGACCAAGGGTATTCATGAAGGTGAAAAAAGAGAAGATTAGGGTATTCATTCTCTGTTCTCTAATTTGGACTCGCGATCAAGGGTCATGTTCTCTCTCTTTAGGAATTCTAAGATACGAGAAAGACGTTCAGGGTGGAAGCTTACATTTCTTCAAGCATCTATGGAGTTCTTTTTTCCTCTTCCTTCTTAATCCTTGTTTTTTAGTTTTTCTATGTCTAGCTAAATCCTTTTTGTTGGGGTTAGGAGAATTTCGTCTATGTAATCCATGGGGTGTTTTTAATCAAATTACGTGTTTCTTATGTTTATGTTATCTAATCTTTTTACTTTTTAAGAATTGACGACCCTTAGGAAGATTTAGATCTATTTTATGAATAAAATTTAATTCATAATTAAATGTGCTCTGAAACACAAATCTAGCAATTTTTTTAAGCTAGGAATAGTCACTTTATATTCACTATTGTTACATATGAAATAAAAAAGGTTACACACAGGAAGGGGTTCAATTGCGTGTGAGTGTTCTTGAAAATATTTCACAAACAAGTATAAGTTCAAGTATAACCGGTGAAGCCACCAAATGTTTGTGGTAATTACTACAGCTGTCCTAAAAGCAGTACTTGCTGTTGTGTTTTTGAGAATGGAAATTATTGCTTTGGGTGGGCATGTTGTCCTCTTGAAGCTGCCACTTGTTGCCCGCGTGACTATCCCATTTGCAACATTTATGCAGGGACCTGTCATATGGTTAAGATACCAACTTTTCCATTAATGAAATGTCTTTGTATACTTACTGAACACAAGCATATATAACTGATTATTTGAATTTGTCTATGGCAGAGTAAGAATGCACAGTTGGACTGAAGGCAATGAAGAGAACTCCAGCTAAACCCCACTAGGAGTTTACAAGCAGGAACAAGATAAACATAACTTAAGCAAATGATGGCCAACTTAGTACTCATTTCCTAGCTTTCATCTCACGGCACATAAATGCTTGGCGTTGGGACGCTACCGATTAATGGCTTGTCATACGCTTCACCCTATTTATGTTGGGTGATCGTACAGTATTATATTATAAATCGCAACCAACAAACATGTGTTGATTATTATTAGTTTCATACTTCTTCGTTTACATGGTAATTTCTAACCATGTACATTGCTTCATTGGGTAAGTATCCGTTGAGTATTTAAGACTCAAAATATAATCTCAAATAGACTATTTGACAAATATTAAGATAGGAGAAAATAGTCTTGCATTGAAGGTGTAAAACGATTCTTATATTGTTTCCTTTCTAAGTTTTAATCCATTGAAAAATTATAAATTTGAATCTCTAGACAAGCAAATTTAATGCGTTTTGGTTCATGTCATTAGTTATCTCTATCAACTTTAGGTGTTCTAATACACCACAGAATAGAAACTAATGGTGCAAAAGCACCAGAAATTTCTTCCACAGTCGAAGATATTTCCGCTACACAGCCGCTAGAGGCAATTTCAGGGGACGAAACCCCTGTCTCCACCAACACTTAGCCTGCGAAACAATGTCGTTCAAAGAGGACCTTCTGGATTCTTCTTCTCCTTCCACGAACGAGGTCTTCCCCTTTGACAAGCTTCATGGTAATAGTGGAGTACAAGCACTCTTTTGCTACGAACTCAAAAGAGAAATGATGAAAAGCCAAGTTGGCATCGCTGTGTAAAGAGCTTTCCGATCATAAAGCCACGTTAGTAGTCCGAATACTAAATGCGCAGAAGAAATGGATATGAAGCAAGAAGACGTCACCGTTGTTGTGTTGAATTGTATTCAGATTCGCTAGCACCATTACCTAATATTCGTTCACAAATGTTATTTATTCAATTAAATTGCGTGATTGTCCTTTCTTAAGGTATACAAGTAGATTATGCATCAAACTTGGTATCAATTCGAGTTTTCTCTTGCTACCAAGCTAGCTGATTACGTGGGTAAAGAGGGAAAGTTTTCAAAGTGTCGTTACATATTTGATGATAATGATATGATCAATAATAGTGAGTCCACATTTCACGTGTTAATTGTTTCTTATCTCGGTGCTTATTTTCCACGTTGTTTGGATGAAGCATGCGTCATTTACAACCATAGGATCCAGTTAGGAGGTTACTGGCCGGGTCTTAGCTTGCATAGCTCCCTCTTCAAAGCTTCTGTGAACAAACCATGGAGCTTTTTTGTGGCATTGTGTTGCGATTTTTGCAAGTATACCAAATCGTGCAAGTATCAAAGAGTAAGTAGAGTATCGTATCCACAGATACTTGTATGATAATTGGATAATTTTCGTAAATTAAGTAGACTACAAATATTGAGAAAATTTAAGTAACCAAAATTAAGGACAATTGTATAAAAGTAAAGAATAGAAGGGAAGAATTCAGGTTTGAGAATTTTATCGAACACTTTGTAAGCGTAGAAAACGAGGTTTATATCAATGGTGGGAATTGTCGGGGTTTGACTTCGTTGAATCAATCTAACATGCATTCCTAGTTATTCCTATTCAATTAGACATATGTTATCATCAACCCACAATTTATTTTAACATTAATTCCTTAAGCGAGAGAACCTAAGCCCCTTAATCACACTATCAATCCTTGAATTAGTGTAATTAATTGACTTGCATTAGGAACGAGGGTTTCAACGATGACCAATAACCTTTACCCTATCCCTAGGCATAAAGTTTATTGGTTGTTCTCTTCAGTTCGCAAATCAATTGAATTTTCCAATTACAATCAATAAAAGAATCATGCACTCCGGTGATCAAGCCAAGAACAAGCAATAAGTGTAGAAGAGAAACAATAACTGAATTTAATTGAATAGAAAATAATGTAGGAATTACATGAAAGATGATCCAATTATATCAAACCCCAACAAAAGTGGACTTAGCTACGCATAGCCATGGGGGAAGAAGCAAAGGAGGGAAGATCAATGAGGGGTGAAGCCAAACGCATTAAACCCACGTCCCAGAGCTCTTGTCTCTTTTCACGTACAAAGTATCGAAACCCCGGAATGGACATAAATTTCCTATTTAAGACTATGGGCCAAAAAGAGTTCAAGCCCGAAAGAAAACAAAATAGAAAAACATGGTTTATTTCCGCAGAGGTCGTTTCACAGGTGTGCGCTTAGATTGTACAGGTGTGCAAACTCTCTGACTGAAATTTTCATAAATTTTAAAAACTTGCACAGGTACTTGACTTGATTTGAACATGTGTGCAAAGCTCTCAGGAGTTCCAAAAATGCTCTTTTGCCTCCGCAAAGCTTCCAAAACTTTAAACTTCAATCCAAATGATCTTCAACGCATCAAATCTCTCTTGGAATATCCCTATTGCTTACTCCAAGTTTCAACAAAGTTCCTAAAAACACAAGAAAACAACCCAAGATCAAGCATAAAAGAGTAAAAACTAGAAATTCCTACCTAAACTGAACTTTTATTAAAACTCAACTAAACTGAAGGTAAACAAAGCTCCAAAGCATGGAAAATATCAAATAATTGCCCCTGAATCACTACAAAATGTAGGAATATAAGGCAATTATCACATTGCATTAAACAAGCCGAGTTTATATATCATAATTCATTACAACTGGGCTCGATGTGCATAAAGATATTTATGATGGCCTAATTTGGCTACATAGCTATCAAGGTACCATAGATAAAGAGAAGATAGAAGCATTGAGGAAAGATATGCAACAAGCTGGATTTGAGGGCTTGGGCAAAGAAGGGGGATGTGGTGGAAGCCATCCCTCATTTGAGTATAAACTGGAAGTCTATACTCGAAGGTTGGCATGCCTGTTAAGTCTTCAGAAATATTCAGGGAGGAACAAGGGCAACAAGGGAACAGGACATACTGAAGCATATAATACAATAACAGATATACTGTGCAAATATCAGGAAATAGAACTTGCATATTCAATCATGACAGATTTTGTCAAGAGTGGAATGAGGAAACTAACACCAGCCCATGTTCATTTACTGAACATGTGCTTTAATTTGAATTTACATGATAAGTTGGATATTGCATTCTCTCAGTTCCTGGAAAAATGTTGTCCTAATTTACATGAATTTACATGGTAAGTTGGGAAATGATAAAGGAGGGGGGAAGAAGAGAGAGGGGTTGCCGGGCTGAGAAGAAAAAGAATGGAGAATGACAGACTTACTATCTTATAAAGAAATATGATAGGACAATCATGTATAATTATTTTGGTAAATCGTATTTTTAAATTCTCATAATATTCTTTCCATTACCATTTCTTCTTTCATATGGTTCAAGATTTTAATTTTGAATTGAGTAAAATTAATTTTAAACAAAGTAATTTTTTAGCTTTTCCGGTGAATAAAAATGATTTTAAGTACAAGACTTATAATTTTTTTTGTTAAATTGTATTTTTAGTCTTCTAGGTATTGTAATTATGTGATTTTGGTTTCTTAAATTCTAATTATGCCAATTAAGTTCTTCAAAAAAATTTTATTTACAATCAAGTCCCTATAAAAATAATAATTTACCTATCAACAAGGTCAACACAGCAATTAAGTCAACATAGTCAGACCACCTTCTAGGTCATTGTAGTTCAAATGTTATGTTTTTTTTTTAATTGGTACAAGGTATTTACTTATTACATGTCATGCTAATTTGTCGTGTCAATTAATTGTGTTAAATATTGGATTATCATCTAAACCAAATTATTTATTCAAATTTTAATTTTTAAAATTTCAATCACAAATATTAATTTATTTTTAAAATATTTTTTAAATCATTTTTTTCAACATAAAATTCTACCAAACGTTAAACGTTGATGTTTAACCTTGAGTAGTAATCAAGGTTTTAAATATCGTTGCTTAACGGAGATATCATCCGCAACAACACGGTCTCGGAGCCTAACGATACCGTTTCGTAATGAAATTGCGGTGGGGCTAAAAATCGCAGAAAAATGCCGCAACAAATCAGTGTTGTGGCCGCAACGGGCATTACAAGAATCCCGTTTCAGGCAAGGCAAGATTTTTGCCCAAGAATCTCATTTGAAAACTAGAAAGGTTCCAACAATGAAGAAGAAAGTCGTGACTTGTTTGTGAAGGAGGAAAGTCGTTTCAGTCAAGGCAAGATTTTCCCCAATAATCGCATTTGAAAACCAGAAGAATCCCAACAATGAAGAAGAAAAATCGTGGCTTGTTTGTGAAGGGGAAAGGTGGAGATGGCTCAGACGGGAGAAACCAGTTGCAGAAAAAAAAAGGGAAAAAAAATGTGTCTTGAGAGTTGGAGAAGATGAGAACGTCATGAGATGAAAGAGGGGAGGTTTTCTTTTATTAGAAAGAGGGGAGGTTATGATAAAATTAAATGACTTAAGATTTTAAAAATTAAAATGAAAATTAAAAAGTAAAAGTGAGAGTGAGAAATAAAGGTGGGAAATTGAAATTAGAATTGAAAAAGTAAGTGGGAGATTGTGTTTGGATTTTGGATCACGAGAGAGAAGGGAGTAGGTCAATAAAATTTTATTTATTGCAAAATTAATTAATTAATTGAGTAAGTAGGAAACTAATTAACTGGGTGGAAAATTAATGGGAATTGATTAACTGAGTGAAAAATTGATTAGTTAGGTGAGAAATTGAAGGAATTAATTTGGCTCTATAACAATAATTAAAGTCTAAAATGAAATTACATATAAAAATTAATTTTGAATTAATTTAAAATAGTTTAAAATCAATTTAAATGATTATTTATAGGTTATTATGGATTATATACAAGTAGAAAACATTTTATTTTAATTTTGTGCAAAGTTGTAAGACATTCACACTGTAACGATCGCGATCTGCATCGCAAGATCCGTGATATTCGTAATCGTGATAACCTTAACGTGACCGTGACCACAACCATGACTGAGATTTAAAACCTTGGTAGTAATGATAACCAATGTATATATAACAAGATATTGTAAAGTTTAATTTAAGTGACAGCATATTTGGGACCTAATTCCTGACAAGAATATCTAACAAAGTGTGTCCGTCTGTGAGAGTTTTTGTACACATGAATTCATAAACGTAATTTTCCTACACTCGAGTTGTCAAAGAAACAGTACAGTGTTGGGGGACCAGGGCTCAAATACTAATTGTCGCCCAGAGCAGCTTGACGCTGAGTTGCTGACTTCAATTATCACTCCCTTGTTTCATTTCGTTTTCAACACAGCCCCACAGGATGGAACACCAC
Source organism: Pueraria montana var. lobata (assembly GCA_026413185.1). NCBI lineage: Eukaryota > Viridiplantae > Streptophyta > Magnoliopsida > Fabales > Fabaceae > Pueraria > Pueraria montana. The sequence goes on from CM048652.1 coordinate 7,156,880, forward strand.
ACTTCAAAGGATAGGCCATTCATCCATCCCCACCACGGTATTCTAATCTCTAACCCCATCCTTCCTTCCCCATCATCATCATCACTACATATATATATATATGGATCGGATCCTAATTGCAAATTATTTCCTCTTTAATTTTCAATTATTGCGCGCTGTTAACTTTCTAGCAGGGAGTTAGGCAGCATCAATATCTTTTTCAGGAAAAAGTTGCAAACCTTAATGTAGTTTTGTTCTAGATAATAATGTCTGCATTGCATTGATCATTACATAAATGCGCGCAGAAAGAAACAGTAACAGTGGTCGCTATGATTGATAGATTGTCGGCCACCAATAAACATACCACAATACGTTGTGGCCAAGTGAAACAAAATAAATTACTAACTAACCATTTCTTAACATATTGACTACTCTGATTTAGAGTCATTATGGTCAAAGTTCCTGCCACTTAATTAATTAATCTTCCGAATCCTCCATGCTACTTGTTCAAGGAACCGACCTTTCCTTTGTGATCATCATCATGGGTAGGATGAAATTCACAATCTTCAATCTTCACTCTCTCAATGGTGCTTTGTGTCCCTGCATTAGGGACTTGAGTGGAATTATGGGGTGGGATTCCAGATGGTAACTTTGATAGTAAAGCTCCAAAACTACAAGGCATGGTTGGTGATGGAAAAGGAGAACCTGAACAAAGAGATGGGCCTGGTGCTCCATTCTGAGGGGTGTTCCAGCCCATATCATATAGAGGCATTCCATTGCTTTCTATGAAACTGGGCTTCACAATGTATGGGTGTTGGAGGGGTAGGTATGGTCTTTGAATACCAAACACACCTGGTATGCTTTGAAGGTAGCTGAATTGCCTTTGTATGCTGATCACCAGATTCAGGTCCTCTGCAATCTGAGGAACATGTGAATTAATTAATAATGATGGAGATTTTGCAAGAATGGAGAAACATTAGGGGTGAGAAAGTGATGTATGTACCTTGTTAAAAGAACCCAATTGCACTACGCCTTCTCTGACGGCGATTATGACTATACTCTACCAAAGTGAATTAATTATTTAAAGTCATTAGCTTTTTCTATTTTTATGTGAAGTAGAACGAACTTGTACCAACCTGAATGCCTGAATTGAACTGAAAGTCCCACGCCTTTGGTTGCTGTTAAGTATTATCAAGACAAGTACCATGAAAATTAAAAAAGAAAATAAGTCAAGCGATAAGAATTAAGAGAGAGGGGCAAAATGTGAAGAAATATATAACAAATTACAACTATTTCTGTTTATAATAATGACTTCTCTTACAGGCTCGACTGAAGCATTCCATGAAGCAATATAGCTAGATTCACACTCAGTGTGACTCTCATTGTAAACCCATTTGTGACTATTATCTGCGGCAACTTTTCCCACGAGTCTGCAGATATATATAGATCAAAGGATGGATTATTTTGTCCCTCTTGCTTCACTTGAATTTTGCAATGCTAGTTTTAGAAAACAAAGGAAAAGATAATGAATCTTCTAATTATGGCAAGAAAATGTAAAGGTAATGTCAACGCTCACCCCTCTCCATAATTGTAAACCTCATGCGACATTTTGAAGAATACGTCAGCTCCAAATCTACCGCTCAAGTAACCAGTACCACTCTTCCTTTGCTCGCATTCGTTAAAATCGCAGAACCCATCTTCCCAGACAAGGATCCTAACCAAGGAAACCTCTTTTCGGTTGGTCAAAAAATAACTACTGAAACCAGACATGGATTTATTTGTTATACAAAATTACCAGTTCCTTTTATTTCCTTTGGATAGATCAAGAGCAGTTCCTCCAAATTCCCACCTGTAAAACATCAATTATCAGGCTACAAACATAAACATAAACCCAAAGATCTCTCTCATTTAAAGCATCAACCTGTCCAAGCAGAAAAACTTATGGTAAGAAAAATTCAAGTTAGTGACAGAATAATTTGTATGTAGTAATTTTTTAAAAAGTGATTTTTGTTATTGAATTTGGTGATCAATTCATTGATTTTTTGTATTTGTTGTTTGGTGGTACATTCTATACTTACCTTGGAGGAGGAAAGTTTCGAGGTAATATCCTCCAGAAGACAGCATATACCCACTTGGAAGAAGTGGAAGGATTGGGAGAAGTGCAAATGGTTCTGAGAGTCTGCTGCAAGAGACAATTAAGCAAAGGTAATCCACTTTCCATCTTTTACGGACACGGAGTAAAGAGAGTGGGGGAATGAATGGGGGCAACAAGATTAAAACTTAAAAGGCAAAATGCAAACAAAGTGATGGTACCCACTGGCCTCTTGCAGCCACCAAAGTGAGGTGATCGTGCCTCCAACACACCGTTGTAAAAGACAACTCGACTTGTTCTAATTTTACAGTGGGACCTGGACGTTCACATTTCCCTTTCTACTTTGGTTGACTGGTGAAGGCATTTATAACAAAAAAGAACTCCTAAAAGTAATTTGGTTAGAGTTTGATATTTCCATTGCACGGCTTAGCATGCACTAGCAGTATCATACGTAGGAAAAGCTTATTATGCAGATTGGGCTTGACTTCTTGCGTTGAGAAAGAGGTTTAACTTATATCAGTCGTTGATTGGCATGTTTGTGTCATTTTGATCCTTTAAATTAGAGTTAGCTACTTATCGGCTATTATGCCACAACTATACCGGGCTGTCTACTTGGCTTGTCTCTAGTAGAAGTGGTCCTGTTGGATGAGAATTGAGATGACAGTTGATTTCAGCACTTGTGCTGCACATAGTAACAAAGTGGCTTTTCTTATCCTGCATGGACCCTCAGAGCACCGTGCAACCTCCTCTTATTAACTTAACACTAAGTGTTGTACTTGGACAACAAGACAAGCTAATTTAAGGCAATTTCTTTTGGATGCCCATTCAATGAACCAACCTCTCACCACCTCCTATTTATTTTAAAAATATTGTTTAATTGATTGATAAAATAAATTTCTTTATACTAAAATTATATCAAAATTAAACTTTTTTTTTTCAAAAATAAAATACGCAGGGAGTGAGCTATGCATCCCATGGGCTGAGCAAGCAAACGGATTGACAGCTACAACAATAGACCCCATAAGAGTCTCACTCATCGTTCTATCTTTTCATACTTGTTCCCCATTTATTATCTCGATCTTTTTTAGCGGATACAGTATTCCAGCGACAACACCGCATTGGCCCAGAATTATTTCAGCACTCATTGATATTTTGTAAGTTAGTATGTTCATCCGTGCAAGTTTTGCATTTGTTTTTATACATGAATTATCTTGTTTGGTTGTGAAGAAAGAAAAAAAGGAAATGTAAGAAAATAGGTGAGAAAAGAAAATAAAATAGTTGAGAAAGAAAGTGGAAATAGAGGTTGTTTTATTGAAGAAAAATAGAGTAGAATAGAGAAAAAATATTTAAATTAAAGTTGTTTGATAAGTAAAAAAAGAAAATAAAAAATGATATTGAATAGAAATTATTATTATACGGTACAAAGGCTTACATAAAAGTTGAAAGAAGCCATGAAAAGGAATAATAATAATTTGATCACTTTAATTACATTTTTAGAGTCTGAATTGTGACCAAAACAAGGAGGAGAGGTCAAAGTTTGAGTATAAAATTTAAAACTTCTAACTATTGCTTATATTTCCTACATTAAAAATCCAAAAAAAAAAAATAGTGTTCATGCAATTTTTTCATTTAAATAATTTAAAACATGATTCACAAGAAAATATGCACATATGTGTTATTTTCTCACTATATTCACCTAGTTAATGCATTAAAATATGTCAAAAAGATATATAAATCTACCTATGTTGTAAATTTATCACAACCCCAAACTTTGAATTCTTCTTGTCGTCTATTGCAATTAGGGTCAGAGCAACTCTTATGCATCAACTTTGTCACATCCCAATTAAATCACAAACGAATGTTGGCCTTGCCCTTTTGAATTCAACTCTCCTTTCTAGAACAATACTAGTCAACATAAGATATTATAACTCAATAATCTAGGCTTCGAAACAACTTCAATTTTGGATGCCAAAATTTGCAAACACGCTTTGCTGGGATTCATATCAATGAGAACCAATTGTTGAAGATTAGGACAACACTTAGCAACCGCCGTCAGACCTTGGTCACCTATTTTGTGGGGCCTCCCCCCAATACGAAGTTTTCTTAAACTCTTGTTGCATCCCTCCGCAACTTCAACGAGTCCTGCGTCGGTGCAGTAAGTGTTCACCAGATGAAGAATTTCTAGATTCTCAAATTTTGAAATCGCTCTCAAACCAACATCGCCAATTTTGACCATATCGAGGTGGACTTCCACCAAGCTCGTAACCTGTGTCGCCAAGGAATGAAAAAACCTATCCCAGTACTCCCCAACGGAGCACCGAACAATCTTCAAAATAGTCAAATTCTTGGCACGAATTAAAGGATAGGAATAAACGAATCCAGCTCTGTCGGTTGTGACATGAGAATGCTCCAAGGAGAGTTCTTCCAGAGCGGTGCAATGATGTATGAGTGCGTCAATGGCGTTGGGTCCAAAAACGCAAGATGTAAAAGAGAACTTCTTTAAACCCTTGCAACTCTTGGCTAAGACCTCCAAGCGATCGTATGTGAGATAGCGGCACTCGCGCAATTGGAGGCGGGTGAGATTAGGGCAGTGCGCTGCAACGAGGACGAGAATTTCGTTGGTGAGAATAGGGCATTTGAGAGAGAGAGAGGTGAGGAAATCGAAGCGAGAGAAAAGAGATGAAGGATTTAAGCATTTGGGATTGGGAGAGAGGTCGGTGACGGAATCGAAGCGAGATGAGTGGGGAATGGTGAGGTGCAGAGGCTGATGATGGGTCTGTCCTTCGACCTTGAGCCAGCGGCGACATACGAGGGAGCAGTTCTTGCGGTCGCCGTCGGGAAGTAACCGAAAAATGGAAACCAAGCACTCGTCGGGGATGTCGCCAACGGTTACTGTCACTCCCATCCTGGCCGGGGATTATGTTGGAATGCAATTGAATTGAGGGTTGAGATATGTTAGGAAACGTGATCCTCCATCTACGTGGATGCCACTCTTACGCTCAATTTATTAGGAAATATGATACATTTAGGGCGATTAACAAAAGATAAAATGAAATATAGGAATATGATAAGTTTTAATAGATCATATCATATCATATTACATTGACACAACAAACAATTAATAGATGCTATCATATCATATTCTGGCTACAAACTTAAATTTTATAATAAATTAATTTTTTTTAATATATATATATTACATATATTATATTTTGTGATACAAAGTTATTTTTAATTATTGATAAATTCTTTTAAAAATTAATGAAATTTAATTTAGAAGTAAGAATGAAAATAGTAGATTGAAAGAGATAAACGATTAAAACTTAAAAAGATTGAGTATACGGATAAAGATAAAAGGAAAGAATAGTTTGAGATTATTGAAATTTGAGAAAGAATTTTTCGAGGCTAGCTATTAAGTCAAATTAAATTTGAAATTAAAATTAAGAAATATACTTGAAAAAAAAAACTCTTAATGACACTGAAAACTCTAGAAGATAAAGATGTTCTTAACTATGATGCCAAATGGTACTGTATTTTATTTTACATAAATAAATATTTTACTTTTCTCTTGATAACCTACAAAGATTTTCTTTAAAAAAAAAACAACTTACAAAGATAATGACATTATTTTTTTATAAACAAAATATTTTATTTGAAGATAATGACACTATTTTATTCTTTCTTTATCAACTCTTATTTATAAATCTAAATCTTTATTTCTTGAACAAAAACGTTTATAGAAATTATTCATGAAAAAAAAAATTAGAAGTTATTTTTAAATGAGATATTTTCTTAAGTTTTTTATTTACTTCTGTAAAAAAATGAGATATCTTTTAGAATTATTTTCACTTTCATTGAATCATATATCTTATCTTAATCATATTATTGAGCATTTCATTTTATTTTTTTACTTCTTTCAAATATACTTTTTAATTTTAATTTCAAATGTAATTTGATTTAACAACTAGTCTGAAAAAAAATCTCAACCATTTCAAATCACTATCTCTACTTTTTTTTTTGTATCTTTATCTATATTTCCAATTTTCTTAATTGCTTATATCAGTCAATTTATCCTTTTCATTTTTTATTTCTAAATTAAATTTTAATATTTTTTAAAAATTATCAATAATTAAAAATAACATAACAACACAATATAAATTGTTTAAAATATCTAAAATAACTTTTATTATAATAAATTTTAGTTATATAAAAACAAACATTTATTTTGTGCATCGCACAGGCTAAAATAAAATTAGTATTTTAGAATGTGCAATGCACATAGTCAATATTTATAATTTAAATTTAAACTTATAAATAAATGTTCTTGAATGTATAAGTTATAAATCCCGTTATTTTTATAAATGTCTAAGTCTATCTTTATTCTCAATGCTTGATTCTCCCTGACATTTATTCTCATTTGAATACTCTTAAATGCATATGTTTTTTTTTTTTTTACAGAAAATGCATATGTTATATTCTCTTATACTTTTAGGGGGCGTTTGTTTCACGGAATTTCATTGGATTTCCGAGAATATGAAGATGAAAATATATATTCTCATGTTTGTTAGAAGGTAATCAAAAAATATTCCCGGGCATAATTCATTCCCAGGAATCCATATTATACATGTGTCTTCATCTTCCTATTCCTATGTAAAAGGGTGGGAATCTTATATTTCCATGGGAATGTTTAAAATAATTTCCCACTTCCCTCTTATTCTACCTCATTTATTTATTTATTTAATATTTTTTTAATTAAAATAAATTTAAAAACATTCCCAGGAATTAGAAGTATTTACCAAATACCTTTGATGAGAATAACATTCTTAGTACCCAGGAATATGATTCCCGGAAATACAATCAAATCCGTGAAACAAACGCCCCCTTAATTTTAGAGTTTAATGCTGATGTACTGACAGTGTAAAAAAATTTTACACGGTCATCTAATCACAAATCACCTTTTGTATGACTTTTAAAATAATTTTGTAAAAGTCAACAAACTTATCTTACATGGTAGGTTGCGATTGGATGACGGTGTAAAATTATTTTACACTGTCAGTGCATAGCCTATTTTCTCTTAATTTTATCATACATATATAATTTAAATTTATATAATTATATAAATTATATTTTCAATTCATGATAATCAATTTATAGCGTGATATAAGATTATTCAAATTCTTTTAAAAAGTTATTCAAATTCAAGTTAAAATTAAAGATAAAAAGATAAGTTGGACCTGGGGCAGGGTGGTGGAGCAGCAAAAACAGAGTAATTAAATCTCACCAAACAAGCAAAAACATAAATACATTTGCTTAATTGCAAATTTTACCACCCAACTTTCATAATTTTGCGAATTTTATCATCCAAGTTTTAATTTTGCAAATTTTACCACCCAAGTTTTCACTTTTTGCACATTTTACCACTCTGATATTTTACAAAAACAAGTTAAAGAATTCAAAAAAAAAATTGTGAAACATCAGGGTGGTAAAATGCGCAAAAATTGAAAACTTAGGTGGTAAAATTCGTAAAATGATGAAAGTTGGGTGGTAAAATTCATAAAAAAAAACTTGGGTGGTAAAATTCGCAAAATTATGAAAGTTGAGTGGTAAAATTCGCAAAAAAAAAAACTTGGATGGTAAAATTTGCAAAATTATGAAAGTTGGGTGGTAAAATCTACAATTAAGCCAATGCATTTTGGAAACAAAAAAAAAGCACCCTAAAACCCGCAAGCCGTATATTAAGATTAATTATATTAAATTCAATTTCATCTCACTTTCAAATATGCAATTAAAATAAACGGGTTAAGTTGATATGTTTTGGCAATAGATTATTATATTAACCGTGATTTTAACAAGTCGAGTCGAACTAGCCTATGACAAAAAATAGTTCCATTTTCTTATAATGTGTTCGCTTCACATATTTAATACTACTCAAAAAATATATATTTAATCTAAAATATTCTTATTTAATTAATATCAATGATAAAAAATAGTTGTGAAATAAATCATAAGATGAATAAAAAATAAAAAAATAAAAAAATTTAAAATCTGTAAAATATCAACGATTTTAGAAGGAAAAACAAACGATCTAAAACATCAATCATTTTGATCCGAAAGAATCATGAACTAACCTAATATATTGAGCATAATGAGTACCGATATTTGAATCACCCCACAGTAACCGATCCCCATTAGACACCCCCATACGTGGCTTTTAATATATTATTTTATTATTTAATATTTAATAAAAAACAAAAATAAAAAAGAAATTTGAAATCAAACAACAAAAGTAGGCTCATTTAGGTTACAAACCATTCCATTTGTTCTGTGTTATTTGTGTCTCAACTTCCTCCGACACCTTCCGATTTCCACTTCCGTGTTCGACTTCGAGTAGTGTGAACGATTGAAGAAACACATTAGCAGGTGCGTTTTCTCTTTCTTTCCTATTTGTCTGGTTTTCCTCTTTTTGGTTCTTTCATTGTTGTTGTTGTTGAGTCTGTTAGTGGTTGTTGTGTTTCTTTCGTTTGTTTTTGTAGTTACTGTTTAAGGGTAGCTTTTGTAATATCTGATGGACTACATTTTCCCCATTTGAACATTGGAACCCTAAACCCATGTTAGGTGCCCATTTGATTGAGTGATTGGAACCGTAAACCCACCTTTTATCATATGTGTTTTTGTCAAATACAAAAATTTTCAATTTGTGTATGTGATATTTTGAATTGTGCACATTGTCTCTGGAAGCAAACCTTTAGGCTTGGTGCCTTGTCCCCCCTGCATTTCTTCTTTTGCTCATGATAAACGTATCTCTTTGTATTCGATGGCAAAGTAATTGATTGAAAAGGGAAGGGAACTATTAACAAGTATCTTGTAGAGTTTCCCTGAGGTTAAGACAAACTTGAACTTTTTTATTTTTATTTTGCTTCCTTCAGTAAATTTGTTCAATTTTCAACCATATTCTTTTATTGAAAAGTTACCTATATTTGTTAATGACAGACTCAGACTCGTGCTCGTGCTGGTCTATCACTGAGGCAAGTTATTCATGATTGCTTGCTTGTTGTTGTGTTTGCATTTTATCACGTCTTTTTTCATTTCCACCTGTCTGTTTATGTATTTTAAATTTAACTATCATATATAATGGAAAATGAAACTGCAAAAACTACAGTAAATTTATTACTTTGCATTAAACGAAACTGTCATGCATCTTGAATAAGGCTTGCTAGAATTGGCTCAGAAAGACCTTGTCGCGGCTTGAGACTATGTTGATAATACGCCTCCAAACATTGATTAACAACTTCAAGCTAACCATCCATTTGTGGATGATAAGTTGTGCTCATATTTAGCTTGGTTGCATGCATCTTGAATAAGGCTTTGCTAGAATTGGCTCATAAAGACTTTGTCGCTATCTATAAAAATAAGGAAACTAAATAACTAAATCAAATCCTATCTAATTATATTACATAATCCTATGTAAATTGTTGTAGTGGACAAGGGATCTATCATAGTCTTGAGATGTCATTGATGTGGAACAAACAAAAATAGTGAAATAGACTAATAGAGATTCATGATGGCATCAATTAGAAACATTTACATAAAATGTTAATATATTGATTTAATGGTTATAAGAACCTTCAGTTTGCAATGTAAGACAATGAATTGGTCAAAACATGCAGAAACTATAGCAAAAAGGCAGCTGTTATTCAGATAGATAGGATTATTAGACAGGATTTGGTTTAGTTATTTATTTTCCTAGATAGCATAGTTGTCAGTAGTGCCAAATAGTGGCAGTATCGCAGAATCACATCACTGAATGACTGGAGCAAGCTATGATTCTAGAAAAATTGAATAGCATTGCAGTTTGAAGTAGCGGCTATTGCGGCTGGAGTGGGTGCTATTGAAGTGGGTCGCAAAAAAACTATTTTAAACATGAAACAACAATGTTTAGGGGTGTTTTAGGTGGTCAATTCGAGATTTTGTCCCCTCTTTTGAATCAGAACTGAAACCCTACTTTATCAAGCACTTGTGCACACTCTGTTATGAAGTTGAAATCTATCCAAGTGTATAGAAAAGTAGATAATTTAAAATATGACTATGGAGTGTGCTGAAAAATCAAGCAATGTCATTGTTCTATTTTCTTTTAATTTGTGACAAAAACCTGTAATGAGTTAGGACTTGAGTTCTTGTAATTTTAAAGTTTAATGTGTCCTTTAACTAACTCAAGTGGTCTCCTAATTTTTTGAGATTTGTAGAACATTTGACGAATATAATGGCAGTGTATGACGAAGTGGTTCTACTACAGAATTTTTCTGCATTATGTGGTTGTTTGTGTAATGTTAAGGATTGAGAAACTTAAGTCTCTAATTTGAAATTATTCCTTTGTTCCTTTCTACCTTTAATGATGTGTAAAACTAATCTTGCTCAATATCTTGACCGTAACCAAGTGTAGGTAAACTAAAAAGAATGAAACTAAGTTTAGACAATAATAGGAGATAGTGCTAATTTCACTTGTGTATATATATATACTGTCCTTAACATTGCTATATAACTTGCACAAAATGAATATGATTTAGCCCTTTTAGGTACTTAAAGTTTCATGTCTTAGCTAATGAAGTCAATTGATCTGATGGCATTTGAAGCTCTGAGCAATTTCATATGAATTTTTGAATGTGACCCGTTTTGCATGCGATTCTGTATAGGCCGCAGTTATGTTTTGTAAATATTGTAATTATTGGGCAATGATTTTTTTTCATTATTGGTATTTTTAGATTGAATTAGACATGTTATATGAACTCTTGAGAGTTGGATTCACACTAATAACTTTTTTAGACAATCTGATATGAATTTTGGAACATTATGGATTGTGCAACGAATTTTATGAAATTGTAGAAATTGCATCAGAGTCACAACAAAAGACTGAATTGTTGCATGAAATTCTGAATTCATTTGATCAAAGACAGCAACAACTTTCGCACACCCCACATAGCATCACTCGTGATGAAGGCGAAAACATTGCTGCCAATCCATTACAAAAATCATAGCCATTAGAGGTTGGCAATAGAGCCACCGTCATTCATAGCCCATTGCTTGTTACAAGAAAAGGATGACCTCGTGGAAATCGAAAGTTGTCAACTGCTGAGAAAGTTGTTAGAACAAAAAGGTTAAGCAATGCGAGGAAGACTCATGTGTTGACAATACAAGTGAGTTTGAAATGAACATCATTATGTTGCCATATTAATTTAAATGTGTCCTAAGAACTTGCATGTGCTTTACATTGGAAGAATTAATTTTTTCACCTAAAAGTGTAACATGAAATACTTGATGGGAAATGATTTATCTTTACTGGAACTTGTTATAAGATTCCATCAATTACTTTACATCTTTGTGGTTATTCAGCTCCATTTTTTATATTGTAGGAGAACATTGAGGGGACTTCAAATGACTTATTTCAGTCAACAATCCACATAGAGTCTTATGTGGACATCATCCCAAATGATGCATTTGATGAGCCGTCCACCTTGGTCTATGTCAAACATAAATTTCATTTAAAGTTGTAATTATTTTTTATTCCCTTATTTCGATTGACAATGTATCATGCTATCAATTTAAAGTGTATGACATTATAAGTATTAAATTTGATATTTTCTTGAAAGTATTTACATCTTTTTTCTTGGTTATATTTCTTTTAACAGTTGACAGCTGTAAATGCCAGCAGAAAAGATTATGAAAATTCAGTTAACTGTTGGCCTTCGCAGCTATCAAATGTCAATAGCACTGGTTTTGTGGCCTTACTTACAGCAGTTGAGAACAATGTTTCTACAACACAATTATCAAGCTCGAGACAAAGCTTTGGGTATTCCATTAGTTTTTTATATTTGTATGGTTATCTACTTAACGGACGTTTGTGAATATCATATATAGTACAACTTTCGTCACTAATAATTTCTCATTCTACTTGCAGGACGCAAGTGTAAATATCTATAATATAGAATATTGCAAAGTGTTACAACTTATTTTTTGTCCAACATTTTTTGAAAGGTTACGACCAGTTTGAAGTGCATTAATTTAACATGTTAGAAGATCTTTGTGACACCGATTATGTTTTTTTTGTTGCCCCCTAACTGATGGAAAAGGTGATGGTAAAACTTTTCTTTTTGGTTGTTCATGTCAAACATGTAAATGACAGGTACAAAATACAACACCATAGGCTACACTACTAGTCAAGCTATGGGATGAAGTTAAACTAGTGTCATGTAATCCATTTACAACAAAACTCATATTTTGTAAATTTTTTGGTTGCCTTACTATATCTTCAACCAATGTCATACTAATTGTAAGTATGACTGAAATGACTATGGTACAAGATTATATATTAAATCTTCAATTACCAAAAATGTTTTGCCCTCACAAATTTGTTTCTGATGTGGCATTTGATAACTATGTTGTTAGAAAAACATGTTAGTGTATCAATATAAACTGAGTGGGTGAGTGACTGATGAACAAAATTATATCACTCAATACTACCTCTTACATGACAAGTGTTTCATCTCTCTTATGTGTATTATTTACAAGGTTATTAACTATCTTATCCCATCATGAGCAGGTTGTATGTAGTATGTGTCGAACAATCATTCTTTGCTTAGTAATCATCATTGAGGTAAACAAAAACAAATAACACCCCTTACATTATTTAAGTTAATGAACCAAATACGTAGACATTATTGACAATACAAGTTTAGAATAAAAGAAATGCATATGTCAAACTTGACGAAAATAAAGCTTTTAAAGAAAACACGTTACCAAACCATGACACTGAAGAAATCCCAATATGGGATTCTTAATAATAACTTACAATTTTAGGCAGTAAGAGTCCAAGGTCTTGTATGTTTACTCCTCATCAGAATTAGATAAATACTCTTCTGTGGCTAAAATCATTTCTTCTTCAACTAATGATAGATGTTGTCTATTTGCCTGTCGGAATCTTTCACAAACTCTAAGCATCCCATATCTTACCCTCCTTATTGCCATGATATTGTTCTCCACTCTAATGCGGAGCAATGCTTGCTCCATAATGTCAAATGGGGGATGAAGTTGTTGCCACATCTGAACCTCTTTCAAAGTTGGAATTGGTGCCTGTAGCTCATCTATATCTCTTTGTAGATCAGCTGACTCTTAAATTCATAGTCTCCATTCTTTTGTAATTGGCTTCTTTGCAGCAAGCCTATTATCCTGGTTCTCATAACATGAATCTAAGTCCAACAGTAAATATCGATATTCTCCCATTGATTAAAGAATTGTTCTAAGTTCACTATTGAAATGAGTCACAACATCAACTAACATGAAAGCAACTTTCATAGACTTCAGTTACATTATTATAAGTTTTCCATTAAATGTAACTTTTATAAACTATTTGACTTGTTTATCGCAGAAATAAAATACATGGTTAACTCGTTTGTTGGTACATGGTTAAGTTTTTATCAGGTTTGGTGAAATCAATTTTTCTGAGCCTACTCTTGCAATGACACTACAAGTACTACTGGTAGCCCTTGGCCTGTAAAAGTGAACTACATGGCCCAACTTTTGTGCTGTGAACGTGTGATGCAACAGTTAAAACTGTAGCCTAACCCCAGAATGCCTTCAATATTAACTGGTTAGCAACTCACACATACAAGGTTAACTCAGTGTGCCATTTAGTTAAATAGAATTAATTCTCTTTTACATGCAAAATGGAAATCCTTATTGTTTAAAAGGAATAAAAAGGACTTTCATTATTGTAATTTTAGGTTCAAAACAAATAGTTTACAATTAAAATGAAGGTCGTCATTAGTAACAAAGGGTTTTGACACATAGAACATACATGGTGAACCTATAATTTGTATCTGGTTTAATCAGATTATCTTTTCGTCAAATGAGTTTTCATACTAGAATTCCTCCAATGACAGTGCACAACAGCTAATGCTTGTCTTCAGCCTGTAAAAGTGACAATAATTGGTGAGGTATGTTACTGAGGACATGTGATCCAACAGTTACTAATCTTTGTAGACACAAAAAGACCTTTTACAATAAATGGTTAACATTAGTCAAATACAAGGTGACTTATTTTGTTCATTTAGTGAAAAGGAACTCCTTTTGTATGTCAAACATGGAAATTTCAATTGACCTATTTATTTATTTTTAAATAGTAAAAGACTTTTAACTTATGTTTTTCAAGGCTGATGGCACTTGTTTTTTCATTAAGGTTAACCTACTCATAAGTTTTACTTGTTTACCGCAGAAAATAAGTAGATGGTTTACTCATTTGTTGTTATATGGTTAACTCTTTATCGGGTTTGGTGAGATCAATTTTTCTGAGCCTACTTCTGCACTGACACTACAGGTACTAGTGGTAGCCCTTGGCCTGTAAAAGTGAACTCTGTGAACGTGTGATGCAATAGTTAAAATTGTAGCCTAACCCTAGAATGCCTTCAATATTAACTGGTTTGCAACTCACACATACAAGGTTAACTCAGTGTGCCATTTAGTTAAATAGAATTAATTTTCTTTTACATGCAAAATGGAAATCCTTATTGTTTAAAAGGACTAAAAAGGACTTTCATTCTTGTAATTTTGCAAGGTTGAAAGCAACTAGTTTACAATTAAAATGAAGGTCGTCATTACTAACAAAGGGTTTTGACACATAGAACATACATGGTAAACCTATAATTTGTATCTGGTTTACTCAGATTGTCTTTTCGTCAAATGAGTTTTCATACTAGAATTGCTCCAATGACAGAGCACAACAACTAATACTTGTCTTTAGCCTGTTAAAGTAACAATAATTAGTGAGGTATGTTACTGAGGACATGTGATCCAACAGTTACTAATCTTTGTAGACACAAAAAGACCTTTTACAATAAATGGTTAACATTACTCAAATACAAGGTGATTTATTTTGTTCATTTAGTGAAAAGGAACTCCTTTTGTATGTCAAACATGGAAATTTCAATTGACCTATTTATTTTTTTTAAAATAGTAAAAGACTTTTAACTTATGTTTTTCAAGGCTGATGGCACTTGTTTTTCCATTAAGGTTAACCTACTCATAAGTTTTACTTGTTTACCGCAGAAAATAAGTAGATGGTTTACTCATTTGTTGTTATATGGTTAACTCTTTATCGGGTTTGGTGCTGACACTACAGGTACTAGTGGTAGCCCTTGGCCTGTAAAAGTGAACTACATGGCCCAACTTTTGTGCTGTGAACATGTGATGCAATAGTTAAAACTGTAGCCTAACCCTAGAATGCCTTCAATATTAACTGGTTAGCAACTCACACATACAAGGTTAACTCAGTGTGCCATTTAGTTAAATAGAATTAATTCTCTTTTACATGCAAAATGGAAATCCTTATTGTTTAAAAGGAATAAAAAGGACTTCCATTCTTGTAATTTTGCAAGGTTGAAAACTAATAGTTTACAATTAAAATGAAGGTCGTCATTAGTAACAAAGGGTTTTGACACATAGAACATACATGGTGAACCTATAATTTGTATCTGGTTTAATCAAATTGTCTTTTCGTCAAATGAGTTTCCATACTAGAATTCCTCCAATGACATAGCACAACAGCTAATGCTTGTCTTTAGCCTGTTAAAGTAACAATAATTGGTGAGGTATGTTACTGAGGGCATGTGATCCAACAGTTACTAATCTTTCTAGACACAAAAAGACCTTTTACAATAAATGGTTAACATTAGTCAAATACAAGGTTACTTATTTTGTTCATTTAGTGAAAAGGAACTCTTTTTGTATTTTTACATGGAACTTTCAATTGACCTATTTATTTTTTAAAAAATAGTAAAAGACTTTTAACAAAAAGTTTTTCAAGGCTGATGGTACTTGTTTTTCCATTAAGGTTAACCTACTCATAAGTTTTACTTGTTTACCGTAGAAAATAAGTAGATGGTTTACTCATTTGTTGTTATATGGTTAACTCTTTATCGGGTTTGGTGAAATCAATTTTTCTGAGCCTACTCCTGCACTGACACTACAAGTACTAGTGGTAGCTCTTGGCCTGTAAAAGTGAATTACATGGCTCAACTTTTGTGTTGTGAACATGTGATACAACTGTTAAAACTGTAGCCTAACCCCAGAATGTCTTCAATATTAACTGGTTAGCGACTCACACATACAAGGTTAACTCAGTGTGTCATTTAGTTAAATAGAATTAATTTTCTTTTACATGCAAAATGGAAATCCTTATTGTTTAAAAGGACTAAAAAGGACTTTCATTATTGTAATTTTAGGTTCAAAACAAATAGTTTACAAATGAAGGTCGTCATTACTAACAAATGGTTTTCACACATAGAACATACATGGTGAACCTATAATTTGTATCTGGTTTACTCAGATTGTCTTTTCGTCAAATGAGTTTCCATACTAGAATTCCTCCAATGACAGAGCACAACAGCTAATGGTTGTCTTTAGCCTGTAAAAGTGAACAATAATTGGTGAGGTTTGTTGCTGAAGACATGTGATCCAACACTTACTAGTAATTCTTGACACATAAATACGTTTTACATTAGCTGGTTAGTCATACACATATACAAGGTTATTTCAGTTAGTCATTTAGTGAAAGATAACTATTTCTGTATTACATGGAACATTGACCTTTTTAATTATAATGGACTAAAAGACTTTCATTTTTGTTTTCTAAGGTTCATCACACTTAATGTTCCATGAATATTAAGGTTGTCATTAGTTTTAGTAGTTTATGATACATAGGAAATACATGGTTAACTACGTGTTCTTATATGGTTACCTGCTAATCCGTTTCTGTGGAATTTATTTTTCTGACACTTCCTCCAATGTCAGCACACACCTACTACTGCTAGTCCTTAGCTTGTTAAAGTGTAAAACTGCCTCAACTTTCAAACTGTGGACATGTGATCGCATACTTAATAGTGTATACTGACCATTATACAAAAGGTGGTTAAATTGATTTTTGTCATTATTCCTCCAATACCAGACCTTTATAAATAGGAATATGTAGGAATTCTTTTTCTTCATTCATTTTCAGCAACACAAAATTGTCAAAAACAATAATCTAGGAGTAGGCAGGAACTTTTTTTCTTCATTCTTCATTCATTTTCACATGGATGATGATGATTATTGGTTGTTTTCCCACAGGTCAAGGGTTATCGGAACAAGATACACTCCAGATAAAATGGTGGAATGCATAGGTAAAGTATGGGCATTAGAGCGAGATACCTTTCACTATAGCTTGTGTCCCCAAGATCGATTCTCAGTTTCAAATATGAATGAGTACCGTAGAGAGTGGGAATATCGTATCAACCAATTTACAAGGTTGAAACAACAATTAAGACACCTTGACTTGAACAGACCAAAGCATCGATCTCTTCAACTTACTTATGATAGTAATGAGTCATTGGAGATGGCTGTTAACATGATACGACACGAGAACAACTAGATGCAGATCAGAATTAACAGGTACCAAGCTGTATACGATGCATGTAATACACAATATGCACAAACACGAACAATTCCTTCAAAGCTGCAATTGTCAAATCTACGCAACCTCCCACAATATTCAACAGACATGGATTTATCTGATGAGGAAGACTAATTTTATCATAGCAATATAAATGCATGTACTTAACCAATTTGGTTGTATGCGGTCATATCATTTGGTTAAGCAAAATGTTCATTTACTAAAATACCACTAATCTCCTACTTGTTGGTCGAATTATGTTCTTTGCATTCTGTTAATGAAACCTAAATCATGGTACTCATTAGTTCAAACAACAAATTACAACCTATTTTAAGTAGTAACCAAATACTATATTTAAAAAAGAAAGAAAAAAGAAACAAACACGAGCTACACATTGTTCAACCAAATATGATTTATATTATTTGCAAACTTGTACATGTTGGAGATAACATATACGACACACATAATATAGAAAATTAAGACGAAAGAATGACAAATTTAAGAAATATGAAAGATGACAAGTAAATTCTTGGCCAGTAACACAACACATATTACAACACTAACTAACTATATTACTCAACTAACAATAACACTATATATATCAGACAACTAACATCATTGAACACTTGAACAAACATAGTTAACCATTTTGCATTACATCAACGACAATACATACAGCTTCTACACATAAGTATAAACCTCAGCCAAAAAAAGGTATCACTACCAAAGCAAAATAATTAATCAATGTATTTGGAGGATAAAATCTCCCTTAACTGATGCATACACATATAAACTACATTATGTAATCCTAAACTCTAAGCCCGCAAAAGGTTAACTTAGTTCTACATTTACATTTCATACTCATACTACTTTATTCTTCTTCTTTTTCCTATAATATGTAATCCATGGTGTTCGCATGATCACACTTCCAACACACTTTCTTGGATGATCTTTAAGTCGAGTGTATATGTTTGACGCTTCACAGTGCAATATAGGTTCAACATCACTGTCCAGGTGCAAAATAGGTTGATGTTGTCTATCATTGTACGCTTTGAAGTCATCAATTTCAATTACATGTTCACAATCGTTGTCAAGTTGCAAATTGGGTTGATCTTCTCCTTTATTATGCATTTTCATGTCCTTAATTTGAACATCACTTATAGACTATAATGACAATTCATACTTTGAAGTACAGGGAGTCGCCGCCAACATTGACACTCTTGATTGACGTAACAATTCTTCTAATGTTGTTACTCGTTCCTCTAAATGTGATATCCTTTCCTCTTGTTGTTTGTTTTTGGCAACTAACTCTTTATTCTCAGCCATTAATTGATATTTATCAAAATCAACATTGTTCCAATTATGAAATCCACATGCTGCCTGTTGTAATGCTTCCCTCACATAGTCATGCGCAAGGTCTTCATTTGTCACACTTAACTGTTCAATAACCTGTGAATCAAATTAGAATATGATAATGTTAATAAATTCATAGCAAATCACATATTTTACCATACCATCAACTTCACTTTAAATAACTAAAGTTAATTTCATTTCCTACTAACCACATTTTGTCTAAACGATGTTGATATTTTTCTTTCGCCGATGGAAACATCTTGCCGCTCTATAAATCGTGGAAATCTAATTATGACATCAGATATTTTTCTACGATCTACCAAGACATGCTCCAAAGCCCAAATCTGTATTCATATCATATTATTGCATCGGATCAAATCTGTATTCATATCATATTATGCATCATGCAATGAAAAAAACATAAATCATCATTTCTTATTTACCTGCAACACAAAAGCACATCCTATAATATGCAATTGTGAAGTGTTTTTTTTCTTAGGCAAACAATAAGATGCTCGACATAAGCTATCAACCAAATAGTTATATACAGCACCGCCCCAATTATAATTCCCAAGACACGATAAATCATCTAATAGTTTAAAGAACCCAGAATGAACAGTAGGGTTCGTATTCGGGAAGTAGAACTCTGACAATCCAAGAAGTATATAAAGCCTACATAAATCATCAACATTATCATCATTGTGACGCTGTACAAGTTGATCTAATATCATTTTTACACTAACTTCTTTCACCTCAAACAATCTTCTGGTATGACAATCAACATCTTCTTCAAACTTCACATTTTCACCTACTATACGAAGTCCCAAGGCCAAACACACATCTAAAAGAGTAAAAGGTATTATATGACTTCTAATTTCAAACCCACCCCTCTTTTCAACTCACCTACTAGCTATTTCACTAAGCAATGTCCTAGATATTTTCACTTTTTCTCCCAGGTACAATAACCATTTAAATGGTGTTGTCTCAATTCGAGCCTTCTGCACATTTGTCAGATTCTTGTTCACTTTACCCAGCCACCTCGTCCTGCATTCATGCCTCAAATAAACCTAAAAAATTATCATCAACACATAACAATCACTTACAACACAATCACAATAAAAAATGTACCATAAACGAATTATACTGCAATATTCACCTTAAGCCTTTGAAGAATCATCACCCCTCATTTCATTTGTTGCCATTTGGTGCTAGGTGCTACAATCACAACCTTCACAATTGATACCTTCATTACAATTATTTAATATCGTCAAATAACAATAATCATCATATGTTACATATTATGGTAACACCAAATAAGAATTTAACACTCCCACTAAACACATAACCAACTCATATTCACAACATTCATTTAATACAAAAAAGGACTCTGACTAAAAGACTTAAACATAGTTTAATTAATATGCAACACTACCAATTATTTGAAAGTTTAAAATGACACCACATTAAGCAAACAACAATTCACCACTCACACTAACAATGATTAACCAAGTAGTGTAAAATTGTTACAAGAATTGTAACAAATTTGTTAAAAACTCTTTAAGTTAACAAATATGTCAAATTATTTCCACATAGACAGGTTTAATCAGCATGGATCAATGAAAAATAAATCAGTAGGTGTGTGCTGACATTGGAGGTAGTGTCAGAAAAATAAATTCCTCTGAAACTGATTAGCAGGTAACCATATAAGAACACGTAGTTAACCATGTATTTGATATGTATCATAAACTAGTAAATAGGATAGTTTAGGATAATGTTGAAACCCAAATCACTATCTTCAAGTCTAACTTCATTAAAACGTGGTGTTGCTTTTGTTCGAACAAGTCTGACGACTGATTGAGTGAGTGACCCAGTCGGACACACAAAGTTTGGGCACACGAGGGTTCATAACGATGGTGGAACGAGCGTCGACGTAGTGGGAGAATGGCACCGTGGTGATGGAGACGGTTGCGCGACGGTTTCAGAAGGAACAGGTTTCAGTGCCAACTAGTGAAGACGAAGTGGAGGGAAAATCAGAGAGGAGAGGGAACGGAGATGAAGCAGAGAGGGAAGAAAAGATGAAGCAGAGAGGGAACGGAGCTGAAGCTTCAAAATTCGGACCCAATTTTTTCATTTCATTTCAAATTTTCTTTTATTTTTCATTTTTTATTATTAAATGTTAAATTATAAAATATTATATTTTTAGCCAACTCACCCGAGTGTGTATTAGAGATAGATACTGTTTGGGTGTTCAAGGATACTTTTCCGAGCATAATATTCAAGCAAATACCTAATAATAAAAGTCCGTGAATTATCCAGCAATATCTCCGTGGATCAGAGCACTAAATGGATCAGATTATGCCGCCCCTTGCAAGTTACATATACTGAACGCTGGCCGTAGCGCACGTACTCATCCCTAACAGTGACCCCTTTACACTTAAAAACCTTCAATCTCACCAAATTCGAACACGTAGCAGCCAACGTCTCGATACCATGATCAGAAACACGGCAACCCTCCATGTGGAGTTCCTTCAACGCCACACATTTCGCCGCAATGCAACATATCTCTGTATCGCCAACATTATTGCTTCCCCACAACCCCAAATGCTCTAGACTCTGGCAATTCCATGCCAAATTTTGCAAACACGCTTTGCTTGGATTCATATCAATGAGAACCAATCGTTCAAGATTAGGACAATACTTAGCAACCGCTGTCAAACCTTTGTGGGGCCTCTTCCCAAATGACCCAATATGAAGCTTTCTTAAACTCTTGTTGCATCCCTTCGCAACCGCAACGAGTCCGGCGTCGGTGCAGTTAGTGGTCTTCTCTAAACCGGTGCTACTCCTGGCTAAGGCCTCCAAGCCGGTGTATGTGAGATAGCAGCAATCGCGGATTTCGAGACACGCGAGATTAGGGTAGAGGTCTGAAATAATGACGAGAGTTCCGTCGCACATGCTCATGAGATTAGGGCATTGGAGAGTGAGATCGATGACGGGAGCGAAGCGAGAAAATATAGATGGAAGGAATTTTGAGTGCGGAAGGGTGAGGTAGAGACGACGATGGATCCGTGCTTCGACCTTGAGCCAGCGGCGACATACGAGGGAGAAGTTCTTGCGGTCGGCGGTGGAAAATAACTGGAAAATAGAAGAAAAGCAGTCGTCGGGGATGTCATCAACGGTTGTTGTCATGCCCATTCCGGGGATTATGTTGGAATATTGCAATTCGGGGTTGAGAATTGAGATATATGAATCCTAGGGGCTGGGGCAAATACGAAGCGCGCATGGTCCTCTCTGAGTATTATTATAGTCTTATGTTCCCTGATCCTGATTCTGATTTTATAGGGGATTTTTTATTTGGTGAATATTTTATAGAGGATTTGATACATTTAAAATTGCGATAAAATATGGTAAGTTGGGGACCGCAAATTTCGTCACAATCTATTTCTTATTGATAATGAGTAGAGAAAGAGAAAAGAAAACAAAAAAAGAAGTAGAAAGAAATAAAGCTCACTTCAGTTTTTTTTTTTTTTCTTTCTTTTTTATGTAAAAAGAATACAGATAACAGAGTAAAATTAAAAAAAAAAAATGGCCGAACATAATTGGGGATTCACAGAATCACAATTCTCTAAAGGACTAAAAATTAAAAAATAATTCTCTTTCTATCTTTTTTTTTTTTTCCTCCCTTCCTGTATCCCTCTTCCTAGCTACCACAAAAATCTACCCCACCGGGGATACGCTTTTAGTATTCTACTTAAATTCTTAAATGGATCAGATATCATAGGGCTGGGAATTATTTGCAGACGTTGAAACTCGGAAGTTACACACAGTGAACGTTGGCCATAGCGCATGAACTCATTATCAGTGACCCATTTACACTTGCAAGCCTTCACTCTCACCAAATTGGGACACCCAGCAGCCAACGCCTTGATGCCGTGATCAGAGACAGGACAATCCTCAATGTAGAGATACTTCAACGCTACACATTTCGTCGCAATGCTACACATCTCAGCATCCCCAACCCTATCACTCCCGCAAAACCCCAATTGCTCTAGACTCTCGCAATTCGATGCCAACATTTCCAAACACGCTTTGCTGGGATTCATACCAATCAGAACCAATTCTTCAAGATTACGGCAACACTCACCAACCGCTCTCAAACCTTTCTCACCTATTTTGTGGGACTCCCACCCGATACGAAGTTTTCTTAAACGCTTGCATCCCTCCGCAACTGCCACGATTCCAGCGTCACTGCACTTAGGGGTCTTCACCAGATGCAGAATTTCTAGATTCGAACATTTTGAAATCGCCATTAAACAAACATCGCTAATTCCGAGCTTGATGAGGTGCACTTCCACGAGGCTCGTAACCTCATTCATCGACAAACTGAAAAGCTTATCCCAGTCTCCGGAGCACCGAACAAGCTTCAAGATCCTCAAATTCTTGGCGCCTACAAAAGGATAGAAGAAAACAGTGTCCGTCAAACTAACGGCTTTCAGTTTCAGCGGTGACACTGCAACAACCCCGTCGGTTGTTCCCTGAAAGTGCTCCACGAAGAGTTCTTCCAGAACGTTGCAATGATGCATCAACGCGTCCATTCCTTTGGATCCAAAAAAGCACGATCCGCATGAGAACTTCTTCAAACCCTTGCAATTCTCGGCTAGGGCTTCCAAGCCAGCGTAGGTGAGATTAGAGCACGCGCGGATATCAAGGCGCGTGAGATTAGGGCAGAGCTTGGAGATGAGGACGAGGGCTTCGTCCCCAATGCTCGTGACTTCGTTGCTGCGGCATTTCAGAGTGAGATCGGTGACGGAATCGAAGCGAGAGAAAAGAGAAGGAATGAAGAATAAAAGTTGTGATTCGGCATTTAGGGACAGACGGTGACGGCTATGTCCTTCGATAGTGAACACTCGGCGGCATACGAGAGAGCAGCGGTTGCGATCGGCGGCGCCAAGGAACTGGAAAATGGAAGCCAAACACAGGTCGGGAATGTCATCAACCGTAAGCGATTGGGGAGGGATATCAGTTGCGGCAGTGCCCATACTGCTGCTTATGTTGAAATGCAATTGAGGGTTGAGTGAGATGAAGGGTTTGAGTTTGAGCGCAATAAGTAAACGTGACCCTTCCGTGTACGTGCCACTCTTATTTTGATTTTTTTTTTATTTATTTTGAATTTATCGTGGATTCTGGTATTTTATTTTATATTTTGAGAATTATTTTGTTTTGTATATGTAATTTTAAAATTTAAGCGAAAAATAAATAAAAATTAAATAAAAATATTTATATGTTTAGGATATACAACACAATTATTTAAAACTATAAAAAATTTAAAACAGAGAAAAATTATATTAAACATAAGAGTTTAATCTTGTAAAAAAAAAAAGAATTTAATGATCATGTATTAACAGTATAAAAGATTTTTAAGGTAAAATTACAAATCACAAATTTATAAGTCTTTTTAATGAGCTTTTAAAAAAAAAGACTTTTATTCTAATGAAATGAGATTAAGATAAAATTATAATATCTTTTGATAGATAGAAGAGAGAGAGAGGAAAAAAAAAGAGACAGAAGTTTTAAGAATAATGAGAAGCAAAATCTATCTATCTTTTATTCTATCTATCTATATCTATCTATCTAACTATCTATTCACCGTAAAAAAAAAAAAACTATCTATTCTATATCTATCTATTTATCTATATCGCTTCTATCTATCTATTCTATCTATCTATCTATATATCTCCTTATATATATAAATGACTAAGAGATTATCTCATCTCCTTGCTTCACTCTTCCCATTCTCTCTCACATTCACTCTTATTTGAATATTATTCTCTCATGGAGTAGTGTAGTTCACTCTCCTAACATGCATCTGGTTCTTCCACTTTTCCTAAAATTTCTCTTATCAATTTTTGTAACTACTCCACATTCACAATATTTCTATAACTACCTGCATTCACTTCTTTATCTAATGTTATATTTTTTAAATATTTGTTATCAGTTTTTTTTTAATTTCGAAGATTTCTCTCTTTCATAAATAATTTCAAATCCTTAATTAATTTTCTTTTCAATTTTCAAAGTTAATTTAAAAAATTAAAGTTACATCTTCCCTTATTTTTTTTTCTTTTAAAAAAATTATAGTTTCTAATTTATTTTATAATTATCTCTTTTAAAAATTTCTTTTGATGTGATATATAATTCTTTTTTTTTCCCTAATTTTATACTCTCTAATCTTTTGGACTTTTTTTTAATATTTCTTTTATCTAATTTTTTAACTCTATTTTTTAATTCCGAAGATTTACCTCTTTCATTAATAATTCTAAATCCTTGATTCAATTTACTTCTCCTTATATATATAAATGACTAAGAGATTATCTCCTCTCCTTGCTTCACTCTCTCCACTCTCTCTCACATTCACTCTTATTTGAATACTATTCTCTCAAGCAATAGTGTAGTTCACTCTCCTAACATGTATCTGATTCTTCTACTTTTCCTAAAATTTCTCTTATCAATTTTTGTAACTACTCCACATTCACAATATTTCTATAACTACCTCCATTCACTTCTTTATCTAATGTTATATTTTTTAAAATATTTTTTATCAGCTTTTTTTTAATTTCGAAGATTTCTCTTTTTCATAATAATTTCAAATCCTTAATTAATTTTCTTTTCAATTTTCAAAGTTAACTTAAAAAATTAAAGTTACATCTTCCCTTTTTTTTTCTTTTAAAAAAATTATAGTTTCTAATTTATTTTATAATTATCTCTTTTAAAAATTTCTTTTGATGTGCTATATAATTCTTTTTTTCCTAATTTTATACTCTCTAATCTTTTGAGCTTTTTTTTAATATTTCTTTTATCTAATTTTCTAACTCTATTTTTTAATTCCGAAGATTTACCTCTTTCATCAATAATTCCATATCTTTGATTCAATTTACTTTTCAATTTTCAAATTTAATATTAAAAAAATTAAAGTTACATCATTACATCTTCCTTTTTTTTTTCTTTTTAAAAAATTATAGTTTCTAATTTCTTTTATAATTATCTCTTTTTCAAAATTTCTTTCAATGTACTATATATTTTTTTTTTCAAATTTTATACTCTCTAATCTATTTTTTTAATATTTCTTTTATCGGATTTTCTAACTCTATTTTTTAATTCCGAAGATTTCTCTCTTTAGTCAATATTTCTAAATCCTTAATTCAATTTACTTTTCAATTTTTAAAGTTAATATTAAAAAAATTAAAGTTACATTGTTACATCTTCCCTTATCTTTTTTTTTTTAAAATTTTATAGTTTCTAATTTTTTTTATAATTATCTTTTTTTAAAAATTTCTTTCAATGTGCTGTATAATTCTTTATTTTTTTTCTAATTTCTTTCTATTAACTATATAAATAAGGTAGTGAAAATTTTAATAAACCCGTGCAATGCATAGACTAAAACACTAGTTATATAAAACATAGTTGCTGACTGGGATTGGTAGTCCATGTGTCGCATTTTGGTGAATTGTATTTTATATAATATATAGATAGACTGATAGATATATATAGATATATATAATCAATTATAGATAGATAGATAGATAAATAGATATATAATTAATTAATTAATTATTGATTAGTACAATTACAATCTTAATATTTGTAAGATATTTATTTTCTTTCTAGATTTAATATTTTAATGTATATTTTAATTGATGAAAAGAAATCTTATTAATTAAAAATCAGTGTAACTAATATCTGATTATATTTGCAACGAAAAAATTACTATTAAAATATTTATTAAATTAATAATAAGCCTAATATAAAGATTTTAATGTAAAAATTAAGATAATTCAAATATAATGTTAAATTAACTTGCAAATTAAGTGAAAATTAAAATATTAACTTATGACTATAGTATTATTAAATTACTCAAATAATTTAAATTAACAAATAAAAAAGTAATAATAATTAATTAACTTTGACTATTATATTATATTTTTATTTTTATCTATACGGAAAAAAAATCTTATTAATTAGAAATCAGTGTAACTAATATCTGATTATATTTGCAACAAAAATAGTAGCTAAAAAATAATCATGAATACTATTTATGATATTAAAATATAATTAATATTTCATTATAATTGATTTCAAAAATCTCTTACAAAATTATTTCAATATCTAATATTTCCTCACTCTGACACAAGTATTGGAAATGAAAAAAAAAAATATTGTTTATCAATAACCAATAATAATTTTAATTATTCATAAACATATAACTTCTTTTTAAAAAATTACTACGTAGTAACTTAAATTATTAATATACATAACACCAAAAAAATTAATTTAATACAATATCTATTAATATATTGATAAAAAAAACTGAAATTAAAATTAATTTAATATGATTGAAATCTCTTTTTAAAAGTAAGATCAATTTAATATGGCTAAATAAATCTATTATTAATTACATATTTAATTTATTTTATGTGTTATTCATTCTATTATTCTATTACGTGTTAATAAATTATTATGTTTCCTGCCAAAAAAATATTATGTTTCCTTAAATATTGATTAATACTATACTATTTCCTTAAATATTTTAAACAACTATCAATTATGTTATTGAATTATTACCAACAGAGATTCTTAATACTTTTTTTTATTTATCTTACCTTTTTTCACCAATTTATTTTTAATACCATATTTTCCTTTTTGAAAGTTATAATTTACTTAATTTTTTTTTATTTTAATATATTACAAATTCAAATAGTGATTTTTATTACTTTTGATATTATTAAATTAAATCTTTCAATTTACTAATTTTGATTATTTGTAATATAATTTTGATTTGATTATACGGAATATAAATATAATTTAAATAATTTATTTTAATATACCACCAACAATTATTTTGTCTTCAAAAGATGAATATTGTACTTTCCTTTTTAAAATATTTAATTGTTATTATAAATGTTTAGCACAATGAATTCAAACCATGCAATTTTAGACTTTACAATAAACTTCTTTTGTTCTACGTCATGTTTTCTAATCTTAATTCAATTACAGACATTAATATTTAAAAGGAAAGAATGCAAGTCAACCATGATTGTACTCTACCTTCACATCATATGAGGATATTTTTAAAGCAAGTAGAGAAAATAAACTTATTTGGTAATATTACAAACTCTATTTTTTATCATCATATTTTTAGTCTACGTTGAAATTGATATCAAATAAATTTTTTTTTTATTTATAGATGTCATTGGAGTGCTACCTTTAAGGAAAATTGATTGAAAAAAATGTGATGAAAAAATCTGTTATGTTATCATGGAATTAGACAATTTACGGTAAGTATTTTTTTTATACCTTGGTCTTTTTAATTTGTTTTCTAACTAACAATGTTTCATTCATATGCTGAAAAATAGAAAATTACAAACTATAAATTTTATTATTATTTTTTTAGTATGTATTAATTAAATTTGGTATCAAATAATTTTTTTCATATGTAGATGTCATTGGAGTATTGCCTTTAAGGAGATTGAATATAAACATGATGAAAAAACAAAAAACCTCTTATGTTGTTACGAAAATAGACAATATTCGATGAGTATTTTTTTTTATACCTTAGTCATTTCAATTCATTTCCTAACGAGCAACATTTTGTTTATTTGTAGAAAAAGGAGAAAACCTGATACTGACTTTGTATAAATTGATTATAGATTTTTTTTCCCCAATAATATAAAGAAATTAATAAAATTGCCAATATAATTTTATATATAATCCAAAAAAAATTCCTTCAAATTAGTATTTTAATATGTACATTGCACATAATAAATATTTATTTTGTATAACTAAAATTTATAATAAATAAATATTTTAAATATATAAAATATATAATAATTAAAATGTATAATAAATAAATAAATATCTTTATTATATATTGTTATTTTTAATTATTGATAATTCCTTTTAAAGAAATATTGAAATTCAAGTTAGAATTAAAAAAGTTGAAAATGATAGATTGAAATAGATAAAAAGTTAAGTTAAACCGTTTAGTTATTGATATTAAAAACATAAGGAAATTTATCAGATGATGGATTTATCAGATGATATTAAAAGCGTATCTGAATTTCGAAGATAAAAATATATAGAGATATGTTTAGTAATTAGGGAGGTATTTGAATTGTCTAAATGTTCCTTTAATTAACTCTTGTAGTTTTGATTTTGGGGTTGTTCTAATTCAATAAAAATAAAAATAAAAACTACTTTTATTTTAGAGGGGAAGGAAAATAAAATAAAAAAAATCAAACACTATCTTAATCATTTTTCTAATATTAGTTTTTCTGTTTAAATCAATTTTGCCGTCCCCGAATAAATAAGTGAAATGAATCAGCATATTTAAGGTCATGATAGCAAAATTTAACAATTACTCGAAATAGGTATTCAGATATGAGATTTTAACATATTGTCTGGCTAGTCTCACTTTCATAGATATAATAAATATCAACAAATCATAAATGGATTTTGATCTTAATTATATAATACAATAATCAACTTAACAATTTTGCGTCAATTTTTATCTTAATCACTTACCACATATTTAATGGTAAATATTTATTCTCTCATACTCATAAAAATTATTCTCTTACTAAACATGTCTTTCATACTCTCATACCCACATAAATATTTGTGAAAAATAAAATACAATATAACTCATTTTGTAGATCATGCAATAATATATAAATAACTATATAAGATTAAATCACAAAGTTATCATGTGATTACTAAATAATTTTAAATTTTAACTATCCATAGTCTAAATTTAATTCTTTCATCCATATATTCTCACTAATAAATAAAGAAAAATATATAAAACCAAATGATGAACAAAAAGTCTCAACTAAACACAAAATATATACTAACTAACATAAATCAATTAACCAAATATCTAAGCATATAAAAAAACTAATAGATAATAACAAAAATCAACCTATTAAAATATTTAAAAAAAAATTGAAATATTCTAATAGAAAAAATTGCCTTCTCTCCATTTTTTCAAGAACCTAGTCCCCTTGATCGCATGGAAGCCACCGGGAGGGGGGAATATGTTCATGAAACCATTAGACTGAAACAGTTTCCCCAATATGCAATATATGTCACTATTGCTAACCGTACTTGGAAATCCGCACAACGCCAATCGCTCTATACTCTGGCTCTCGCATTTGGATGCCAACATTTCCAAACTCCCTTTGGTGCTGGGAATTATTCCAACCAGAGCCAACTCTTGAAGATTAGGACAACACTCAGCAACTGCCATCAAAACTCCATCACCTATACCGTCGCCGTAACGTACATCCTCAATACGAAGTTTTCTTAAAAGCTTGCATCCCTCCAAAACTGCAACGAGTCCTGCGTCAGTACACGTGTCATTCTTCACAAGACGCAGAATTTCTAACCTGGAACATTTAGAAATCGCTTTCAAACCAATATCGCTAGTTTGGAGCTCCCGGAGGTGGAGCTCCACTAAACCCGGAACCCGATCCACCAACAAATTAAAAAGTTTGTCCCAATTCCCATAGCATCGAACGAGTTTCAAGATCGTCAAATTCTTGGCGCCGAGAATAGGATAGAAAAAATCACTGTCCCGCAAACAAATGGCTTTGAGCGACGACGATGACGATGCAACCCCGACGCCGTCGGTTATCCCGAGATAATTCGTGACGGAAAGTATCTTCAGATCGCCGCAATGATGCATCAATGCGTTCAAGCCTTTGTACCCGAAATCGCAATGTGCGCAGGAGAACTTCTTCAAACCCTTGTAGTAGTTCTTGGCCAAGTCCTCCAAGGCAGCGTCCGTGAGATCCGAATAGCGGATTGAGAGGGACGCGAGATTAGGGCAGCGCTGAGAAATGAGGATGAGAGGTTTGTGCCCGATGTCCGAAAGAATGAGTTCGGTGACGGAAGTGAAGCGAGAGAAAATAGATGGAATTGAACGCCGGTTTTCTAAGGCCAGGCACAGACGGTGATGGATCTGTGCTTCGATCTTGAGCCAGCGGCGACATACGGCGGAGCAGCTCTTGCGGTCGGCGGAGGGAAGTAACTGGAAAATGGAGGCCAAGCACGCATCGGGGATGTCGTCAACGGTTACTGATACGCGCATTTCGGTGATTACGTTTGATGCAATATAAATGAATAGAAGGGACTGGGACAATTACGCTATATGTACTGTCATTCTTATTCTTATATAATTTTATTTTTTTTCGTAGGAATCAGAATATAAAATATTTACAGCAACTCACGCCTGTTTCGGCGATTATGCTATCTCATTCTGAGATTTTACAGGGATTTCATGCATTTAAAATTGCGAGAAAATATGATAAACGCAGACTTTGTCAACGAAATAGTTACGTGAAAATTAGCTATATGGAATCTTATAGTATCCGAAGATAATGACATTATTTTGTTTTGTTTTAAACAAAATAATATTTTATTTGGAGATAATGATACTCGATTTTTTCTAATTTTAGATAAAATTAGTGTTTTAGTTTTAGTCTTTCCATCACCATATTTGCAAAATGCGAGATAGGTTCATTTAAGTGTGTATTTAATTTCATGTCGAATAATTGATTTCAGCTTTAAAATTGATTTTAAATAATTTTTTATGATTTCACGTTGAAGAAGAATTTATAATTGATTTTAGATTTTGAATTGATTTTGAATTATAACAACTTTGAGAAATTTTTTGTTAAATAAAAAAATTATACTGATGTTTATTAAAATATTTAATTTATATTTTTAATAATTATAAAATATAAAAATAAAATCATAACTCTAACATTATATATACTATTGTGATAAGAGTTTAATGGTGATGCATTATGGTACTGAACATAACAAATATTTTTGAATCACAATTGATTTGAAAAAGGATTATGGGACAATACAAATTAAATAAGAAGTATTCAAAAGACACATATATCCCATTTTTTGCATTTGAATTTGAGTCACTCCATTTTAATTCACATTCACATTATCTGTTAGCTACAACAACCTTATCACGACATGTATTTGAATTCACATTACTTACTAGTTACAACAACCTTATTATGTCATGTATTTTGAATTCACATTATCTATTAGTTAGTTTACTTGTATATATTCTGTATTTTGAATTCACATAATATATAATAACTAGATAGTACCTGTGCGATGCACGGATTTATTGAGGAGTAAATGAATTTTCTGTATGTATAAAATATGTAAATTTTTAAAATTACTTTAATTAAAATCAATATATATTATGCAGGTTATCAAATATTCAAAATATAATTTTAAATTTTGATTCTCACAACATAAAGTTGATAAGAATATATTATTTTAAAATTTGGTTATTTAAATTGGAAAGAAAAATATAAACATATTTAAATGTCTTACAAATATTAAATTGTGATGTGCTAATCATTGATTAATTAATTAATAATAGTAAAATTAGAAATAAAAAAAAGAGGGGGGAAATGTCACCAAAATGTGACACATGTACTGACAATTATAGTCAACAACTGTGTTTTATATAATATATTGATCGATTGATTATGTGATGCACGAGAAAATTTTGGAAGTAAGATAGAGTAATCTATATATTATTGATATTATTGATTATTCCTATAAATTATTGATTTAAAATTAATTAAATAAGATAGTTATTATCTTCATTTATCGATACATATAAAAAAAACACCTAATAACAATTGGCTAAACACTTAAAATAGTTTATTAAATATATCAAAGTATTTCACGTTTATACTTATTTTCAAAATAATTTTCATATTATTAGCGAGATAAATATGATTCAATTTAAATACTTTATAATAAAACTATATTCACCAATTTATTAGCAATAAATAAAATTATATTTAAATCAATTTTAGAATTTAATTTGAATATGTTTTTGTATATATTTATTATAGTGATACTTTATTAATAAATGTCATTGCTATTATAAAGCTTTCATTCTCATGACGCAAATATTCACATTGTAATTTAAATTTAAAAATTATTTTCCTTATTTTTTTAAGATCGGATGGTGAAAGTATGGACTACGATTATTCTTTCAAAAAATCCTTGCATATTATTATATTTTGTTATAAAGTTTTCATCTCTTTATTGCGCAATTAATGTTTAGGCTTGTAATTATATTTTACTTAAATTTTAATATTTTTTATACAAAACTTTCATTCGTAATTGATGTAAATATTTACCTTTGGTTTAAATAGGTTTAAAAAACTTTTCAATTTTATGAATATTTGTATAAATAAATTTAAGTACAAATGTTACTTCTGATAATTTGAAGAAAAATACATTAATTTAATATTAAAAAATTATCTATCATTTTATTAAGTTTATATTATGTTTTTTTTTTTGGAATAATAACTTTTCGATTAACTTTTAGAAAAATGATCATCTAATCTTATCCTAAACTTAATATTATCCTTGTAAAATAAGTAGACAAAAATATTGTCCAATCATAATGCTAAATCTCATTTAAATTAGGTAATAACAATTTTAAATCTTCTAAAAAAATAACACTTTTAAATACTCACTGTTTACCTTTCCTTTTAAAAAATATATATGTCATGATTATATATCATAGTTAATTCAAATTAGAATATATATTTAATTATCTTAATTATTATAACTATTTAATCGGGCATGGATGTTAATTTCGGGTGAATTTGAATAAAAAATTAATTTATCTTCATTTAAAATTTTATTTATAAGAAAAAATCAATGAAAATTTTGGGTCCATTTCAATTAAATAAATTAACATTCCATATTAACAAAATATTTGTGACCAAACAAAAAAATTATTAGAAAAGAAGACTTAGGAATAAATTAAAAAGTTTTGTTAATGTAATTTAATATGTCGTTACTTATTTAAATATCTTTATATTGATCATATTTTGAAAGATAAGATTATGATAATAGTTATAAAATAGAAGTGAGAATTAACATCATAACTAAAAACAAATAATATTCCCTTAAGATTATGACAAACTCATTAAATCCTATATTCTATATTGTTCCCGTCCTTTCTTCCTCCCTCCTTGACAGAAAAATTGCCAAGGTTGTTATCATCTCCCTTTTCTACCACCACACCAAAATTGTGTCTCAATAAATAATCAGTCACCAATAATCATGTAGATCCAAAAAATTGTAAAACTATCTAATAAAAAATTGTAAAACCAAAAATAAAATAAAATAAAATAAAACTTACAAACAAAAAATAATTAGCAATAATGGTCTCTTTCCTTTCCCAAATATGCAATAGAGTTAATGTCACAACATAGAATCGAAGATCAAAAGATAAACATGAGAAAATAAAAGAAAAACAAAAGCAAGATAAAAAAGAGAAAACATTAGAAGAAGAAAAAAATACATTACAATACTGTCAAAACAACACCATATGTCGGTCATCAACATCACCACCTGTAATCGAAGATCAAAATAAACATGAGAAAATAAAAGAAAAACAAAGGCAAGATAGGAATAAGAAAAATGAAAGAAGAACAAAAAGAGAAAACATTAGAAGAAGAAAAAAATCCACTACAACACTATCAAACTAACATCATGTGTCGGTCATCAACGTCACTCGAAATCACAATTGTCTCTTCCACATCATTTGGAAACATGTTTTAGGATAATGACGATATAAATAGAACACAAACATCCTTTGAAATTAAATAAGGAAATTAGACTCTTCAATCTGAAAAAAAATATAAATGAGAAAATAATTCTTCAATTTTCACATAATATTTATTCAATTTGTTGTAATCATACAACCCAAAATTAAATGAGGAAAGAATAACTATTCAATTTTCAATATTCAATTGATAACATATAGTAGAATATAATATAAAATCAAATATCATATTATTTTAAAATTACTTTAATTAAATATTAAATTATTTGAGTGATTTAATCAATATAATTTTAATATTAATTTAAAAAAAATTTAAAATACATATTAAAATATTAAATCTAATTCGCGATTACCATATATTATACATATAATTGAAAATAATAAATAATAATTTTCAAATCGAATAAATTAATATCAAAATAAATTTAAAAATACTTTAATTAAAAAAATTAAAATATATATTAAAATATTAAATCTGGAAAGAAAATTAATAATATATTAAATGTCTTATAAATATTAAGATTGCGATTGTACTAATCAATAATTAATTAATTGATTATATATCTATCTATCTATCTATCTATCTATCTATCTATATTTATCTATATATTATATAAAA
Organism: Pueraria montana var. lobata; assembly: GCA_026413185.1. Lineage (NCBI taxonomy): Eukaryota > Viridiplantae > Streptophyta > Magnoliopsida > Fabales > Fabaceae > Pueraria > Pueraria montana. The sequence continues at coordinate 7,192,077 of CM048652.1, forward strand.
CACAGTTCACCAGAATGCGACACGTGGACTACCAGTCCCAGTCAGCAACTGTGTTTTATATAATATATAGATAATGCAAATTATATTAAGATAATTAGTATTAAAAAAATATTTTAGTAAATTTTATATTATCTTGCTTGTATTGTCTATTGTTCATCAAACAATGTACATGATTAAAAAAAAGTTGTCTAGTAACTTTAATATTTGTTTTGTACTGTGTTGTCCAGTACCATATTTTAACAAATCAAACGGACCCTAAAAGTTAACAAACGAACTTACCATACATGGTGGATTGTATATTAAGAATTTAACTTACTATCTATAATTTTTTATATTATTCATATTTTTAATATAACTTTGTTGATGACTAACCTAGTTGGCTATCTTTAGTGGATCTCCTTTTCAATCACTTTTTTTATCCACGTGCTCGAATCCAAAACTTTACATAAGGAGGCCGAACTCAGTTCCACTTAAATCAACGACTTATTGGGTGTATTACATTATCATTTAATTATATATTAAAATGTGTGATAAGATTATTAACTTTTGTGATAATTACTTTAAAAGTTATACTTAATTTGATTTTTGTTTAATTGATAGTTTATATTAATTATGTATGGAAATTACATTTTTTTTATATCTAACTTCTCGAACGCAATTAATTTACTCTAGAAAGTAAAGTAAGTAGCATTAATCATAAATGAGAAAATCAATAGTTTTGTTTTTTTAGAGGATAAATCAATAGTTAATGTTACATACATATTTTTATTTTTTTGGTATATTTAACGTTACATACATATAACAAATCATAAATATATTGAAACATTTGCAATTAATTTTTTAAATAAATTACTAATAATTATCGAATGAAAATACCTGATTATAAATGAAAAAAGAAAAAACCGAAGGATAAAATCTGTACCACAAAAAGAAAAAGACATTGAAGGATAAAAATAAAATCGCAGAAGACATTGAAATTAAGCGTTTTTAGAAAAGTGAATGGTGATCGATCCCCTTGCAAGTGGGCTAGGAATAGAAACCCGCTGTGTTGGGGGTCCATTGTAGACCTCGAGTGAGATTATCAGTATCAGCACCAATCAGCAAAGAACCCAACCCAACCCAACATAAACGATGGCCTCTCTTCTCCTTAGACAGGCTCTGCTCCTCCGCGTTTGCTTCCATAACTACCAACGCTTCACCGCCGGAGCCGTCGCGGCGCGTCACCGGCTATGGTGCAGCGTACCGTCGGACGAAGCGGAGGAGAAAACAAGCTCCTCTGGCGGCATTAGCAACAGCTCCTTTGCACGGAAAACTCAGTATCCTCCGTCAAGTCAAGAGCGGTGGGAGGACGACCCCGATTACCGCAAATGGAAGGACAAAGAAGAAGAGATTCTCTCAGACATTGAGCCTATCGTTTTGCTCGCCAAGGATATTCTCCACTCACGAAGGTCTCTTCTTAACTTCATAAATTGTATTAAAAAAATATGAAGTGTTTATTTATTGTATGTTGCACACACTGCAGGTACATGGATGGAGCGCGATTGAGTGTGGAGGACGAGAAAGCTGTAGTTGAGAAGCTCCTTGCGTACCATCCACAATCTGAAGATAAGATTGGATGTGGCCTTGAATCCATTATGGTAAGCGCTTAATCTGAATAAATAGCCTTTTGTTGTTGCGTACGTCGTCGTTTTGTAATACCAATGCGACCTTCTTGCTGCCCTGATTATGACATTATATTGAAGGCTTTACTATGGCTTATTTTATTACTTTGCAACTTCTGACCGTGGTTCTCCTAACTTCTAACTTACTAACAAAATGCTTGTAACTTGTAAGTGGTTTCAAATATTCTAATGATGCCATTTTGCTATACCTAGATCATAATATTTGGAAAATGGCAAGATCATATGTTTCTCACTCCTTTCAAATTTAAATAAACACCTTTTAACCTGAATTTTAATTTCTATAAACTTTGATTGGGATTTCTAACACTTTCATCAGGTTTGATGGCTTGATTTTCATCTACAACCATCTGGACTAGTTTTTTTTTTTTTTTTCCCTTGGGAGGGGGTGTAATTGTCTCACAGTCACATGATATCAGTTTAAGCAAGGATGATCCATTTGTATGATATTTTGAGCTATATTTCGATTATAATATTGATTGATATAAATTTCTACCCCTGCTATTGTGCTGCTAGGATTAGGTGTATTATGATGGATGGCTTACCTTTGTTATGAATTACTTGAGTTAAAAAATGGTGCATCTCAAAATTTACACATTCCACTTATGTCGAATTAGATAGTGCTCTTAGCACTTCTGTCTTGCATTTATGCAGAAGAATTTATAACTTAAAAGAAAAGGATGCCACTTCATTGAAAGGTCATTTGTAAGTACAACTATAAGCCTTCGCCGAGTCATCTGGCTTATCTTGACCTCAGAATAGGACCTCTTCCCCTAAACTTTTTTTTCTACCAAAAAAACAAACCTTGTATTTTGGCTCTTCATGTTGGTTTAGTACACTGTTCCTTTTATTATATATTTTCAGTCCAGGGCTATTTGAGTTTCTTTATTTTTTACTAAGTTGGCAATGATGGTGTAAATTTTGGTGGGATGATGAAACAGATAGGCAAAGCAAAGAATCCATTGGATTAGCAGGGGTAAGCTTTGCTAGCAAAGCAGGTGGTGGGTGGAGTAGGTTTCCAAGATATACCGTTAATTTGGTTATGTTGGCTAAAATAGGTTGCCGACTCTTCTGTTACCCAGATACTACTTACTACAATGTTGAGACTTGAGAGCCAATTACTACTCCCTCAATTTACCCGTATGTTACTGTTCACTGCTTCCAAACAGCTACTAATCCAGCTCTTTGAACCCATCCCATGGCTTCCAAACTCACCTTATCCTCACATGTATCCATTTAATCCACCTATTCTCTACCATTAATCCACCCCTAATCCAGACTCATTAAATCTGGACCCCTGGCCTTGATGTCTAGTGTGTTAGGATTAGCTTCATGGTGAGAAATGAACAATTATTTTTTCATGGTGAAGATAAAGCAACAAATAGTTGCTTCTACTTTTTCATGGTTTCATCATGATTTTGAGGGGTAGAATTGATTCTTGTGTATTATCCAAACACACTAGTCATATGTAGCCTATGATACTTTGTTACTCTTAACAGATTAGTTTGTTTATGAGGGAAATTTAATCACATGGTAAGACAAACACACTCAAATGCTTTAAACTTACATTCAGGCATTTCATTTGATTTTGTTCAACTTTTGGTTATTGCTAATTGTTGGCTGCCTGCCTTAAACAAACAACTACGGCAAGTATACCAATCACCACAAGTAATATATTGATGAGTAGAGTGTCATTTTCACATAGATTTTTGTGTCAATTACCATTCATTATCAAGCTATTGCAAGTTGAACTAACCATGAGGATTGGTGTTGATCTAACGGTACCAAAATAAAGAATAAAATGCAACAATGTAGTAGAATGAATGAAATGCAATGGAATTGCAAGAAACTAGGAAACACACAATATGAAGTTAATACTGTGAATAATTAAGCAGTTAGGCATTGGTATCCTTTTACCTTCACTTAATCTTAATATAATCTCATTATTCTTTGATTACAGCCAATCCATTCAATTATCATTTGAGATCACTAGAATAGGTAGAACCCAATTCCTTGGTGAAAACTCTTTCTTCAATTAGAACCCTAATTACTTTGTCCTACTAGTTTTCAAATTGATCCACGTAACTCCCCTTGTATCTTTGTTATTAAAGCGGTTCTCTTTTGCTTGTGGACTGGGGGCATTGAGCAATATCATTTCATTGTCAGCAAAATCATTAAAAAAGGAGTTCCGCGGAATCGAATTTGATTTTTTGCCTGAAAAAAAAAAGGTGTTTTCATGCAGCAAATTCAATGTCCCACCACTGTCAAACTGACATAGGGCATAATTTATCAGTTTTGAAGAGGAACAAAAGGAACTAAAACAAGGGTAAAAATCAAATTTTAATGAAAACAAGAGGAACAAAAGTGTAATTAAGTCAAAATGTTAAAGATTAAAAAATGGTCTTCTATGCAATATGCAGTTCTGTCAGTTTTGTGCTTTTGTAAGGTGTTAAGATTTTTCATTCTTTATTTCTTTCTGTTTCTTTTGCCAATGCTAACGTATTTTGAAGGAACTGTTATCTTCTGTAGTTCTATTACCATCTAGGTTACCACTCCAGTTAGATTAAATGTCCTTACCTTTTGTGCCACTCATAGATACATTAGGTATATTTGTGCTGGATCTTTATGAATTTTTAGATATTCTCATCTACATTTTAGTAAAGAAGATATACTTTTACTCTTATTCCTTTGTTGGCTTGGTAATCCCAATTTATTGATATAAATCATGTTTATGCTGATTAGTTCTTGCTTAGATGATACTTGAAAGTTTGTCTTCCAAATCTCACTATTGTGGAATATAACACTTCATATTTGGATTTCACTTTTCCTTTACAATTTGTTTGAATGTGATTGATTTGATAATCAGTTCTGAAGACCACCCCCCTCCTTTTTTATTAAAATTTGATAACTAAGGCCATTAATACAATCAAATGTACTCACTTTAGAGAAGTGAAGTCAAATCCTTTTTTTTTTTTTTTTAAATTATCAACTTCCTTGTTTTTCATATACATTTCCTATTTTATTAAAATTTACATTGACTGACCTCAAGACTGTTGAACTTCAGCCATTATTATTTGGATTTGCATGTCAATGATTTGCTCTGGTTACAAAGCAGACAGACCGTGCAGGATATGAATATGTGACTTATTTTCTTGTAGGTTGACCGTCATCCTCAATATCGACAATCAAGGTGTCTTTTTGTTGTAAGAACTGATGGTGGCTGGATCGATTTCTCCTATCAGAAGTGCCTTCGGGAATACATTAGAGATAAGTACCCTACTCACGCGGAAAGGTTTATTAGAGAACATTTTAAGCGTGGGAGTGGTTGATGTATATATAGTGGAATTTGTTTACTTTGGTGTGCTGACTGCTTTTTACATCTGCTTTTCCCCCTTATTGTTCAGTGTCCTACCTCGATTGTCAATGGTAGTGGATAATCATTGACTGGGATATCGAGCTTATTATGAAAGCAACATAGAAAATTATTGAAGTGAGCTTCACTTTGTTGACTTGTAGAAACATTTTATTGGCGATGCAAATTGGTGGTTGGTTAGGTAACTGGTTGGCAGTAAGGAACAGAATTTTGTTGTTGAACCACCTCTAATATTATAAGATATTTACTAGAATTCAATGTCGTTTTATGGTCTTTGCATTTTCTTTTTTTGAATGTCGCATGGTCTTTTCTGTTCAGCATTGAATTTTTAAACCATTAATTTTTGGTGGATGCTTTCACCCGGAATGTGGATTCATTCCCAGAGATTTATTAGAGAATCACCAATGGCGAATGCAACATTGGACGAGGTAAAAGGCACCCGAATCCAGAAATTTCTGTGAAATGAGGGGGAAGTCTAGGATTGTTGTACTTTGTACCCATCCTGGATTATGGATTTTGATTGAGGTGTCCTGTGTCCAGCTATATTAGTCACGGGCATTGGAGTAGTTGAGATCGGACATGTACGAGTCAAAACTCAATAAGTCCTGCTCAGCTGGGTTCACTAGGACTCTGCACAAGTCAAAACGGAGAGAAAGTATGCCTGGCCTACTTTTAGATTTTTAGCTTAATATTGTTTCTAAATCCCATGACAGAAACATCTATCTTTTATGTTAGTTTTGATAATAAGTCAAACACTCAAAGGAATTCCCGTCTTAGCAGTATGTCGTCAAGCCACGGGTGTTGAGCATGCCATGATCTATTGTCTAAATTCTGGTAAATTTCATTTTAAATTATTAAATGTAACTAGAATTTGTTTTTAAATCTTAATCACAAATTTTATATAAGAACTTTTGTCTCGACGAGAGGAATTTATTTGAGTAGTTTACCAAAGGGACACTGAGTTTAAACTTCGACCATTTTTCTTTTAGTTTAACTCAACTATTATTATTTTGTGAATTTACCACTCATTTTTTTTTTTACGTATTTTATCATCATATTTTTAATTTTTGTATATTTTATTATCCAAGTTTTTCTTGGCACATTTTACATCATATTTTTCAATTTTTGTGTACTGTACCATCCTTTTAGTAACAAAACGATATCATTTTTAAAAAATTAGTGATCACGTCAATATGTCGTTATACATTTAATGGATCAATAAAATTGCCAAAATAAAAATTGGATGATAAAATTTACAAAATAAAGATCGTTTAGTGATAAAATGTGCAATTAAATCTTTTCTTCTTTGCCATTTGAATCTTGAAGAACTTAGTCAACTTACTATCCGGAAGAGTAGTTGATTTCCTCTTCATTATAATTTTTCATGCATAAAGATGCACCAAGGATCATTGGAAATCAATAACCAAAAGTCATCCCGAGCACCAAAATTCACCATGGGCACAAAAAATGTTCCACAAGCATTATGATTTTTCATGTATAAGGATGTACCCAGGATTATTGGAAACCAAAAACCAAGTTGTGAGTGGTGAGAATTCCATTATCCAATTATTAAAAAAAAAATTATATTCACACTCTACATGAAATAGTAAAAATCATTTAGACTTCAAGAACGATGAAATGATTTCAAAAAAGAAAAATCAGACACGACATATAAATCTTTATCTTTTTTCCATTAAAGCATAGAATCAAACAAAAACAATATGGGAAATTTCTTATTCGGATGAAATCACCACTGGCTTAGAATCAATGACTATAAAGTATAAACTCAAAAAGGAGATTAGATTCTAACCCATAACAACAATTTGAAACTTTAGTACCAATAATAGGAAATAACATAGCATTCCATAGCCCCTACGGTCTCCGATCAAACTACTCACCTCTTTGTCTCATAGCATTCTATACTCCAAATAGCAATGAGAGAAAACAACTTGATCGATTAAGGGCAGAGTGGTGGGCTCCAGTGAAGATGTGACTGGGTCTTTTGGTGGATTTGCAGTATAGGAGGCTGAAATGGTGGACGGAGAGGTTGCGGATGAGACAGAACAAAAGGTGTTCTTTCAATTTATAAAATATTTAACACAGTATAGGGATTATTTGACAAAATAAAATTTTCACTTAGATATTTTGTACATTTTAATCTGAGCTTTAGATCTATTAATAGCGTGTTTGGATTAGGTGCGGTAACATATAATTGATTTTTTTTTATGGTGAGAAAAAAGCAACACAGAGTTGCTTCTCATTTTCCACAGTTTCACCACTCATACTATAAGAGTATGTGTATTCTCCTTTTGCTTCAATTATGAAAGTTTGATTTGGTTGTAGGTGTTTAACCAAGTGACTTAAACTCAGGAGGAAGGTAAATTTAATTGTCAAGAATTTTTTTAACTTTTTCTAAAATTAGAAAGAATATTTTCAAGAATCAATCCAAACATCATGAAGGAAAATTATGTCGGTCGTGTGTGGCCAAAATGGTCATGAACCGTATAGAGAAATAGTGTTAAATGTAGGAGGTTGAGAACACTGAAAAACGTTCAACGATTTGAGGGAATGTCGTTTGTACACGATCGTTGTTGAAGAAATTGCCTGTGAATATTGAACTTCTAACACTTTACAACCTTCATTGTACTCTTAGGTTCTTCATCTATGTATTCTCCCGTCTTTTATTTAACTTAATTAAATATACTTAGAGTAGTAAATGTTTTTATATTGAGAAAAAGGACTATGTACTGACAGTGTCAAATAATTTTACACTGTCATCCAATCATAATCCACCGTGTATGGTAAGTTTGTTGACTTTTACAAAATTATCTTAAAAGTCATATCAACAGTTATATGTGATTGGATGACAATGTAAAATTATTTTACACTGTCAGTGCATCATCATTAAACTCATTTATATTTTCGTCTAATTATAAATCATTATGTATCATAAGAATATTAACTTTATAATAATTAATTTAAAAAACATATTTAAAGTAATTTTCTATTTGGGTTAACACCTCATCAGTATCAACCATTTTCTTAGGGACTAGGAATTTTTGCCTTTTAACTGAACTTGTAATTGGGTTCAAATGTGAAGGAGGTAGCTAAATTTAAATTACTATTTGCTTGTTGCAAAGGATACCCATATGCAACTTCGACTGTCGAGACTGTTGAGGAACCATTAACGATTCACAATCCAAATCCGAAGTCAAGTATTTGAAAATTAAACATCTTGGCCTTCATCCTGTGTCATGTGCAGAATACCTTTATTTTGTTTGTATGGAAATGATTATGCTGCGGACTACACCCGTTACCAAGATGGGATATCTTGTCGTGTCATTTACATTTGGTAGGTAAGAGTTGGATTTGTTCGCGTTCAAGGATCTGATTGCCATGCAAAATATAAAAAGCCACTCAATGTGAATGTGCAAACACTGCAAAGTGTCTATTGCTCATACTTATCATTTTCAAATTGAAATTCGATTATTAAACACATACACCCGTTGCACTTTTTGACGATCACAAATCATTTGCTACGTTTAATCTGTCGTTTAAAATTTGATTATGGAAATGATGAATACGCCATCTTATCCATAAATTATTAAAAGTAACTTTTACATGCTCACAATCTCCATAAACATAACTAATTAAAGACTCAATGATTTATGTGAAATATCCTTAATTTTATAAACTAATGTAACAATGCATTATACTTTCTGGGAAAAAAAAATAGTAGCTTACTCAAATTAGCTTTAATTATATTTAAATTTTAAAGCCCAGGTAATGTGTGTGGATTCTCTCTTCAAACACTAAATCAATTAATGGCTTCGATGTGGTCATCATGCTCTGCAATAATAGCATGGTCATTGGAGGACAATTTCTTTCTCAGTTGGATAGCTACAGTGTACCCGTTGCCCTTTATATGACATATAATGGAACCTTTTAAAGGGATTGTCCAAAACAGTGGGATAGAAATTTTGCATGAAGTTTCTACAATTTCATATATGAAGAAGAGCAAAAGCTGCAGCAAGAAAAAGAAGTGAAAAAAAGTCCTACTTGTAAACTTAACAGAGTAACATGACATCATTAAGATATATTAATCAATATGCTTATAACTGTGATGTTACCTACCAAAACCCTTCGTTTTCTTACCTGCTGCAGACTTATGTCAAGTCATAGACTATGATTAAGGTGGCCTTTGCCATTTAAATCAAGCAAATTGAGATGAAGGCATGAAGCTAATAAAATAAAGTTCTTTGATCCTAACAAAGTCCTTTTTTTTTAATCTTCGTTACACCTGATCAAAGCTGAAATTTCTCCTTTAAGCCAAAGATCTTTATCCATGTCCATTCTGCAATATATTTATTTGACACAGTAGTAGTCTAAAGATAACCATATAGGAATTGACTTATTTAATTAGAACACAAGACTTCCTGGGAGTTTAATTAGAACTAATCCAAACACTTGAGGATTTTTATAAGCCAAGTTCGTCTACAATATTGCAAGTTTATAAAAGGACTAAATAGCAAATTTTTCATACTTTTGACACGACCATTGACCAATATAACCAGTCAATTTTAATCAAATCCCAGTCGCTTATTTAATTTTTATTATATCCAACGGTAATAGTTTAACAGACCATCATATGGGACCAAGGTTTACAAAGTCCATGTTAGACGGAGCTAAAATTTTGTCGTCATTGTGTATGACAATCTTCTATATTAATAATCAGCTCATTTTTTATTTTATAATGAAATTTTTGTTTCGTGGAAAAGTGAAAACACGGGTAAAAAAGCAGGAGGTCATGGGAATTGAGAAAGGTCAACCCCTGGGACATTATTACATTATATGGGCTCATAGTAGTTATGTTACCTTACCGGCAATTATGTACTGTTATGCTATTTTATGATTATGGGGAAAACATTATCATTAAGCTCTGACTCTGTATTGAGGACCCCATCTTGAGTGGTCTTCACCCAGCTGGATCAAGATCCTTGTGGGCCATCATTTCATAACCCACACACTGTTATCACATTCATTTTTTTCTTAGTACGGGTTGGAATAATGAGTTTAAGGATTTGGAAAATTCTATAAATTAAAAGAATTAGTGTGTTTAGATAAACTTATCTATATGTGTGTGTGGGGGGGGGGGGGGAGGGAGGCTAAATCTAGGGTGGATCAGTTATACAAATGGTCTATTATGGACCACTTTTGTGTACCATAAGATGAATCTCACCACATAATTATATATTACACCCTTTGTACTAGATCTTTCCTTTTTCTTTATTCTTCTCTCTCCTCCGTAAGGTTTCCTTTGACTCCTCCGTAAGGTTCTGCTTCTAGAAGGTTCTTCTCTGGCCTGAGCTCCAGAGTTGTGAGCAGTGAGCGTTGCCGCCACGACGGTTTGCAATCACGATGAAGGTTGCAATCGTGGTGGTTCAAGTGTTGGAATGATGCTTTGTAAATATGGAGTTTATGTTTTTTTTTTTTAAATTAGCTTAGAACAAATTATTCTTATGTGTGTGTAGTGAGCACTACAATTTTTTTTAATCTTTTCTGTTGCTACATTCATAACAATATTACAATAAGTTTCCTTCAAAACAATATTATGAATACAAAAGAATTAATAGAAAATTGTAATCAATAGTGTATACTAGATTCAATAGATTGTAACTTTGGTTCTCTTGATCTTTCTTAGCCTTTGTCATTGAGTTCTTCCTCTTCAAAATCAAAAAGTGTTGATGTTTTAGTGTAATTTTTTAGAAAATTTTCATCCTTGAATTATTCTTCCTTTTGTTCTTTTATAGGCACAGTGAAAATTTTACACTCATGTCTTAGTTGACAAGGTTTGATTCAATGCTTAATTGAGTAGTTTGCACATTATTGATAAAGGGCATTGACATTGTTGAACTAAGCCTCTTTGGTGAAGAAGCCGTGTGCAGACTGGAGAGTAAAAAGGCATCTTACGGAGGAGAGGGTGGGAGGAAAAAAAAAGAGAAGAGACCTGATACAGAGGGTACACTATGTAACACCCTAAATCCGAGTTTACATATATTCTCATTTTTATACTTATTTTAATTCAATAGGCGTGTTAACTAACTTTAATTTTTTCAAACACTATGAAGTTAATAAAACATAGATCGGAATTTTATCGGATGTTTAAAACTTTTGATTAATTAATTTCAAAAGTTGCATATCGCCGCCTCAATTGTAAATATACATTTAAAAGTGAGTAAAACAGAATAAATAAAGTAAATAGCTCTAGCTATAAAATATACATATATACATGAACTAGAGATTTTCATATCCCAAATATTTTTCAGAATAATAGTAATATGTACATTCCCAAAGTGTATGCCAAATACATAGGGTAATATAGTACAAAAGCTGAATGTACATACCAAAAATCTGAAACCTAAGTTTACCCATATTCAAATACATAAAAAGGGAAAACCTAGTCTCAGAGCAATTATCACTAACACCCAATATTGCATGTTAGACCAACCTCCAAACCAAAAGTGACTAAGCTGATGAAGATAACATCTTTATGACATCCACAGGTACTACCACCGGTTCCTAAAAGAAAAATAAACAGAGGGTGAACTCTCTGCTTCATCAAGCAATACACACAGAATGACTTCACAGTCACATACACAATCCTACTAGCCACCACGATGTGGTTCTCTAGCGGTCACACCCGAAACCTATTCGTTTCCACAACTATTCTTGTAAATTATTTCACACTGGCCAGCTGCCACTGGAACTCCCAGAACTCGGTGGTCTTACACATTTTTAAGTCGGATGACTTGCTGGGAGTACACCTTTCACCACGGTACAATGGCAGGGCTCTCACCAACACGGTTGTGCCTCGCATTTGTCGGGATTGCCAAGTCGGCACTGTGGAAGCTCGACCACAAACTCGGCGCCAGATCCCCAAGAAACAGCAAGTCAGCGAGCACACCTCAGGTACCACTCTATGAGGTCATCCAATCTCTGAGGACTGACTCCTCAACCACTCACTCTCATCTGGTTGATCTCTTATAGGTCTGTGTGGGCTTTTCTACCAAAGGTACTCAACAGCGGTCCTCAATCAACATATGTCCCAGACATACAACACGGAGATCCAACTCCCCCACTATCACAGTGGTTAAACATTACGACCCCGTCATCCTCACAAGCACAATGCTCACCGTAGATAAAGCCTCCACACGATCTCTCAACACTTGTCCATTTGGCTTCCAGTCACGTAAGATTATCTTTCTAAATCGACGTGTAGCATTTATCCACTACACTAGTCACACTTGAACCCCAACGGAAATGTTTCTCTTCTCATTCGATCCTCACCAACACAAAACAAGGATCACAAAATGACTTATGTCAACCATCAATTACTAAGTTTACACTATTTTTATGGATTAATTAATTACTTTCCGTCATTTTTATCACAAAATCATTGTTTTCCACAAATGTGCTCCGCATGGAGTTCATTTGTTCCCACGAAGATTATAAATCCTCGTCCCCACATTCAACATCCAAAACACATCAAAATCATGCACACACAACTTTTTCACAATGCCCAGGGTTCACACCCCCCAGGTCTCAGTCCACAATATACATAATACAGTTAATTTGTATAATGAATCAAGTCTTGTAAATACATCACACCAACAAACAATTCACCACAAGATTCAAACTACAGTCAACAGACTGTATCACCAAAACAGAGAAAATCACACTTTCAAATATCAAATACTCCAGGTTTTCCTCCCTGAGACTTGAATGAATCAATCATAATAGTGGTTGTATTCTATCCATTATCTCACAGAATCAAAATATTAATTGAAGATAAAATGGCAAAAATACAAGTGTTAACAATTATATTTGAGTATTTAGTCAAATTTTCATTGGCAGTACTGAATGTGAGCTCTTGCTGATACAAGCAAATGACCTCGGAATTTAAAACCTTTTTATATCAAATCGAAGATCTTGAAATCTATTTTATAGAAAGGTATCCCACTCATAAAATCAACATCTAGAAAATTTTATAAAAATTTTCTAAGTCAGCAGCCCTGGATTTTGAGTGCTCACTGAACATAGCTCAAAGAAATATAAATTTCTCCCCCTTCCCAAACTTGTTTTGAGCTGAACTTTTTATAGTAGAAAGGTGACATCTTTATCTTTCTAAAAAAGTAATCCTTGCCCCCAAATTATTTTCCTATTGTTCCCAATAAATTTGTTTCTAACAGCCTAAACTTCAGACTCAAAACAGAGCTCAGAAACCCTTGCCATGTTTCTTTTTTAAAAAGTTAATTTAGAAATTGGACATGATAATTTTTGTAATTTATATGGTTAAAAAGCTTGTTTTGTCTAGTTTTGAATGGTTCAAAAACGAAAAAGAAACATTAAGTACACAAGTGAGAATTTGAGAAAAACCGAGACATGTTCTAAGGAAACTTGAAAACAAAACAGTCATTTTGAAAGCCACGGATGAACTTCAAAACGAGGTTTTTTCTCCATGGTGTCAAATAAAAAAGTTGTTCCTTTTTGTGTCTATTTTCATTCAAAACAAATTTCATGAAAAACCAACGGTTAGATCTTCCAAAAATCACAAAACCGTGGGAGCTGTCCAGGGACACGCGAACCTGACAGTCACTGTTCCATTGTTTTGGAGAGTTTGTTTTCAACATGCAACCTTCGTCAATTAATTCTACGAAATTGGGCATGGATTCCCTTGTTCCAGGGGCATTCCCACTCAGTTTCAAAAGAACAAAAATAACACTAAAGCCAGGACATGCACTCACACAGCCACTGCCAAGGGTTTCAAACCCATTTCATTAACTTTTCACATTCAAGCATTCAAACAAACACACACAACAGCCAAAGAAGGGCATGCATGCTGTAGGTAGTTGAGTCCCTTGACTCTCAACCACCCTTAGACTAAAAATAAAATACACAAAGAGTCCCCCTCACCTTAGATTTTTGGCTCAGCTGAGAGAGAGAAAGAGAAGATAAGCTGTTGGTGATGAAGAGAGGACCACCAAGCCTTGTATGCAACCAGCTAAGCAACAAAAATGGCTTCCATTCTCCCTTGTAAAACATGGCCAGCAGCCGAAAAAGAAAGAGAAGATAGCTTCGTGAGGAAGAAAAAAAATCGAACAGGAAGTGAGAAGCTTTTACACGTTTATATTTGAGATAATTTTGAAATTTTGCTATTTGTACCAGCACTTCCTCTAAGGACACCCCTCTTCTCTTATTTTTTTTTCTTCTTTTTTTTTACAACTTACGGAACTCACGTAAAAGTCTAAAAAATTTCATAATAACACTATGACACATAACAAAATATAGAACTTGAGTTATTTATTATATCAATCAATATAATTTAATTTTAGTTTGCTCTTTCATTATTAATCAAACACTTAATCATACAATTAGAAAAATCACAACGTTACAATTCTCCCCAACAAAAAAATTTTCTAATTAAATCTCTCACGTTCATACTTATTGGGTTGTAATTTTCGGGGTGTTACATACTATATAGTTTGTGTGGGTGAGATTCATCTTATGGTATATAAAAGTGGTCTATAATAGATCATTTGTACAACTGGTCCACCCTAGATTTGGCATATATATATATATATATATATATATATATATATATATATATATATATATATATATATATATATATATATATATATATATATATATATATATTTATACACACACGGGAGTATTTATAGAAGTAGAAAAAATAAAATGATTATTTTTATAAGTTAAAATTAATTTATTCTAGAAGCTTTCTCATATTAGTTTCTCTAAAAATTGATTTTTAACTTATGTTTAAATTAATTTTAGTTTATGAAAAAATTTATTTCATATTTTTTCTTTTTATTTTCTTCTCCTAAAAGTGCTTATTGAGAAATTTACCCAAATAAGCTATTATTATTATTATTATTATTATTATTATTAAGGGGGTGGATTTGAATTAAAATATAGGGAGGGGATAACTGATTATGCATTTGTTCCTCTCTCTTTTGTTACTCGTTCTCTCCCTCTCTTTTACTGTGTACTTTCATCTCTTTTCTTCTAATATATATTGCATTGAAATGCTTATAGGTGGGACCCACGTGAAATTTGAATCTATCACTTCACCTTCATCTATATCAAACATATGAGATTTTGTACTTTCATCATTTTTCACTTTCATCCCCTCTACTTTCATATTTACCAAATGAAGGCTTAGAGAAAGGGAACAAGACAATATCTTGACTTGGTTTGATTTTTTGGATCATTGTGTTATTGGTGTGGAATATTCATTAGTTTTATCGATAACTAATCTTTGTAAAAGAATTAGGCTGACCATCTTTAGTAACATCTATTATCCTAATTACTTTTTTTTCGTTTACAGAGCTTAAATATAAGATTTTACCTAAAAAATTTGAATTCAATTTCACTCAAGCCAACTTACATGTTACTTATATACTTATAGTAAAAGAAGGGAAGAGAATGAAGAAGACAAAGAAAAAATCACCTTAATTGGTTCACAAAAGGAGAACAAAGAAAATAATAATAAGATGAGAGGTAAACAAGATTCCAAGTTTATATTAAAAAAATTATAAGTCATTTTTCTTCTTCAAATATATATCTGGAAAAAAAAATAGGAGAGAGATTTTACTATTTCAGTCCTTTTATTTTTTCTTCCCTTATTATCCACTTTTTGTTTGAGAGAAAAATAAATAAATTTAATTTAGAGAAAATATAAAAAGAAAATATATTAAAATTTTATTTTTAAAAATAAATTTTCATTTTATTTTATCTTTATTTTCTAATCAAATTAAAGAAGATACATTATTATTTTCTCTTTTTATTTTCCTCTGATCCAAATAGATTATAAACTTTTAAGGTAAACGAGAAAAAAATTTAAAAACCATTCTCCTACCCTCTCCTTCATTTTCCTCCTACAGAACACTCTAAATTAACAAAATGTATATGGTACTGCAAGTTTCCTTTTCACAGTAACTTATTGATATCCTAAATTAACACTACATTCTTAAAATTATTCATTCTAAAATTATTAAATATTTTTAAATTATAGCATAATAGTCCAAAAAGTCAAAAAGATGCATGCGATGCTAAGATGCTCCATTTTTTCCCCGGGTATGAATATGATCCTGAGTTAGATACGACGATAGCACCATCTATCTAGGACTACTGGTACAATCTGTAGAAAGGGTTCATGAGTCCCAATAAAGGGTTTTTTCTCCTTTATTTTTCCTGCTCCGCGATTGAATTGGAAGAAATCACCATCAGCCACTCTGATCCTTCAGGGAGTGGACATGTCTGACTTTGACCAGTATAAAGTGCATGTCGCTGTTTTTGTCTTAGAAAATCATATATATAGACTAGCACACTACTTTGTGGAGAAAGTTAGAATTAGAAAAGAAATCTCATAATGATCTTGTCATAACAAAATAAATACTTTTTGCATAGCCAGCGTTAATTGCAAAAATGGACATTGCTTTGGCCCAAAACGAATCACTAAATTAATTAACTATACATAAACAGTGTCCAACTGGTGACATTTCGTACTATAGTTTGGTGCACAAGAGTAAAGAGCAGTGAGGAGAGAAAAAAAAGGTTGCTTGTTGCGTTAGTGGTGTGCTGGAAACCACGACTAGGTTCCACAATCCACAACCACCACGATATCTACCATCACCTTTCACCACCATCACTTGCCTTCACTGATTCTGTCTCACCTGCTAGCACTATATGGATATATAGCTAGCCCTTTTTCTTTCTCTCTCTCTTTATCTGCCCCCCACTCCACCCAACTTCGTTTTCTCGGAGAACGAGCCTACAAAAGAGGTGGTACTAGTAGTATAGTGGTAGAAGAATTTGAAAACAAAGATGCAAAAAAAAAGAAAAGAAAAGAAAGAAAGCAACATGTCATCACAGAAAAATTAACCCCCTCCTACACGCGTATGTCGCAATTAGTTAGTTACAGCTATAAGCAGTGATACTAATTTACTATTACTATTAATAATTTTGACCTGCATGTGGCACGGCCAAAGAGGGGAAATTCTTCGAGTAACTCGAAAGACATGCTCTATCTCCTCTCTCTCTCGTTCGTAGCTAGCTCTGATTCAGTCCTACTCCTACGGTCCGCTGCTCTGTTGCAACCATTTATTGTAATGGGGCAATTGCTTGCAGAGACATCTCTTTATCGTACGACAAAAAGAAGAACTGTGTTGTCCTTGTGTTGTGTTATATGCTAGTAGTAAATTTTGTTGGAAAGTGTATACTTCCGTAATTGTCATATTGTGTTATAGTTTTCGGTCTCTGAACCACAGGGAATGATGCTCACAAGTGATATGAGAAATCTCACCCAAGGGCAAACGATTTGTATTTAAGTCTCTTTCTAAAATCTTCTTTCGGCTTCCCCAATAGATCCACTATGCAGACTCAACAGGATTGCATGCAGTGATGCAAAGGATTGAAATAAATTAATGTTCTGTTTCGTTGAGGAGTGGGAAAGGGAAATAGAGGAGAGAATTTGTGCGGCGGATCTTACGTTATACTTTAATTTAAATATATATATATATTTTTTTTATATTTTCATTATCTCAACCAAACACAAAATAAAATTCACTTGTACATATGTATCTTACTAGCAAGGGTTAATTAAGTTTTTAATTTCTAAACATTTCAAAATTCGATTTTTAGTCCTTAAACTTTAGTTTTACTAATCAAGATCCCTAAACTTTTTTAAAAATTCGATTTTTAGTCACTGAATAAATTTTTGACTGATCAAAGTCCCTAAACTTTTTAAAAATTCGTTTTTAGTCCCTAAATTTTTTAAAAATTCAGTTTTTAGTCTAAAAACCGAATTTTTAAAAAGTTTAGGGACCTTGACAGGTCAAACTAAATTTTAGGGACTAAAACAGAATTTGTAAAAAGTTTAGAAACCTTGACCAGTCAAACTAAAGTTTAGGAACTAAAAACCGAATTTTGAAAAACTTTAGAGACTAAAAACTTAGTTAACCCTACTAGCAATGTATCAATATGATGAGACATAGATGACAAATAATCTTATTTCTTAAGTATGTGATTATGGGTTTGATCACATACGTGTATATATGAAAAAATATTTATTAAGAGATATCAAATCTTTTAAATAGATATTAGTATCTTCAAAAATTAGTCTAAGGAACACTCGAGTTAAAATAAAATCTTACTATGTACCAAAAAAAAAACATCTTCCTAGCAATGTTTTCAAGAAAAAAAAATGAATGTGTTAAATGACTACATTACCTCCTAAAAAATTGGATGGCATAAAAAAATTAAATGAGACTTTATTGAACTTATAAAAATAATTCATTAAAATCGTTATAAAAAATTTACCTTAAATTCTTGATTTTTTAAATATGGTTCTCTTTAACACTTTGTAGATGAAAAAAAAAAATAAGAGAGAAAAATATAAGAAAAAGAAAAAATAGAGTTAAAAAAGTATTATTTGGACAAATAAAATTGAAAATTTGTTTCTTTTATTTAGATAAATTGAAAAGAGAGAAAAATACTAAATTGTATTAAATATTTTTTTCTTTATTATTAATTTTTACTTGATTAGTTAGTATTTATTTATTCAAATTTTAAAAAATACTTTAGTAATTATTATTATTATTATTTTTAATTTTTAATATAAAATATACAATTTTTCTATTGTAATAATTTTAAAATATAAAAATATATAATATATCTTATAAGAGAATTCTTTTATATTTTTTAATGACATTTAAAATCAACAGCAAGTTTAAGACAATATTCCCTCTGTTCCAATTTATATGACGTTTAAGGTTTTGACACAGGTATTAAGGAATGCAATTAATGTGTTGAATTTCCTAGAAAATATTAGGTAATTTCCTAATATATCCTTTATCTCTCTAATTAATTACTCATACTACACTACTCCCACTAAGTATTAATTAAGGATAGTTTTGGAAAAAGATATTTAATGCAGTATTGATTTTGTAAAACGTCATCTATTTTGGAACAAATTTTTTCTCTAAAACGTCATATAATCTGAAACGGAAGGAGTAATAATAGTCAATTGTAATACCACACAACAAAGTAAAAAAGGCTAGACAATTTGTTTTCAGATGAACTTGAGAGAGAGAAACACTTCTCTTAAACATATATCCAACTTCCAAGGGTTCACAAAATTGCTGTAGAGATCGAGGCTGGAGGGATCCGGATCCGGATCGCACAAAGATAGCCACGCTTCTTCCGTTGGAAGAAAGAAAGTACTCATCCGTTCCAAATTATATAATATTTTAGAGAAAAAAATTTGTTTCAAAATAGATATTATTTTATAAAATTAATATTGCATTAAATATTTTTTTTTCAAGATTAACCTTAATCAATACTTAAGAAAGTAGTATACTTCATTCGTTTCAGATTATATGATATTTTAAAGAAAAAAATTTGTTCCAAAATAAATATCATTTTACAAAATTAATGTTGCATTAAATATTTTTTTTCAGGATTATCCTTAATTAATACTTAGTGAAAGTAGTGTATAATAAGTAATTAATTAAAAAGATAAAAGATATATTAAAAAATTATCTAATATTTTCTAGGGAATTAAATAAATTAATTATATTTTTTAATACATATGTCAAAACATTAAATGTCATATAAATCTTAATGGAGAGATTATAATGAGTAATTAATTAGAAAGATAAGGAGTATATCTAATATCTTTTAGAAAATTTAATAAATTAATTATATTTTTTAATATTTATGGGAGAATCTTAAACGTCATATAAATAAGAAGAACGGAGGAAGGGAATTACGAAATTCGTTATTTGACTTGACTTTGTTTCAAGTTTTAACATTTATTGTTAGTTTATTAGTAATAAGCATAGGACTCCAGTTCCGGTAAATATACAGTATACACAACAAAAACAGATAAAATATTCTGCATCCAGAAATGACAGATCATTTTACAAAAATGTATTAATGCACCCAAAACAAATGTAAAACGGTGCCGGGGGGGCGGGGGGAGGGGGTGACTTGTCAAACCTCGATCGTGGCCTTGCCTTCTGTCTCAAACCAGACATCTGGAAGAGAGAGAGATTCAAAGATGTTATTTTCACGTGTCGGGCACTGTGTTCGTTTTAACTCCCCCGCGCGCCAGTTTCTTAATTTTTCGGGGTTTTTTTTTTTTACGTTAAAATAAAAACAAATAAAATCATATACTAAAATTTTAAGCCTAATTACTAAATTGGTTTCCAAATTATTTAAATACTTCAATTTGATTTTCAAATTTTAAAACTCATCAATTTGATTCTTTATGTCAATTGGATTTGATGCCTAAATAATTTGAGACCAAATTGGCAAGACTTGTCTAATCTTTTTGCTTATTGAGATAATTTAGCCTTTAACGGTGTCAATTTGATCCCAAATTATTAACGGCGTCAACTTCAATTGGACAGAAATGATCAAATTGATGCATTTTTAAAAATTTGGAGACCAAATTGACATGTTTTAAAATTTGGGGACCAAATTGAAGTATTTTAAATAATTTGGTGACCAAATTGGTAATTAAGCCAAAATTTTAATATTACATGCGTTGAAGATCTCATATTGACCAGTAATATGATCAAAATAATGTATATAACTCAAGGCAACTTACATTTTATAACTTGATTTTGTAGGATTAAGTTAGGTCCAAACTCACAATTTTAAGATGATATCATAACCTATTGCATTGGACCACCCGCAAATGTTCAATCATGCAAATTTCACGTTCGAGATGTTCAATCTTCGGCTTGAGAGGGTGTGTTGGAGATTTATATCAACTAATGATATGACCAAAATAATTTACATAAGTGGAACAAACCTCACCTTATAAACCGATTTATAGAGTTGGGTTAGGTCCAAATCCACAATTTTAAGAAACTCAGTTCATATATTTTATTTAATAAAAATTAAATTATTCATATAAAAATTATAAATTATACCAACTATTCAAAAATATATTATTTAGTAAAATTTACATAAATCTCATGGAAACTGTGTTCAAAAATATAGTATTAGCAATTTTCATTAATAAAAAAGGTACCGTAAGAATTTTTTTCCTTATACGAATTAACTTAATTTAGATTAATTAGCATTTAATGTAATTCATAAATATTGAAGGCTCTAAAACCAACCTATATGACGTACATGTAAGGTAAGAGTGAGTTGGGTAATTGAATAAATCCAAAATTTGTACGTAAAATCTAAGACATGTGTTATACTTGATTTAATACGGATTTGAGTTTTTATAAATTAAATCAAGTCACTTGTTACTTATTTTAAATAATTTTTGTACCAACATTATGTTGGTTCTAGTGAAATTAAGGTGAAAATTTTAAAGTAGGTAGATATTTTATAACATGGTAAAAAAACATTTTTTTATGCTCATTAATTAAATGAAATACAATTTAAGTATGTTTTATAAGAATTTGTGAATATATCTATATTGATTTTTAATTGGTTGATAGTGTAACATTTTTTATATTGATTATATATGATAATTAAACTCTAAATATAATGAGATATTTGCAAATTACCAATACAGTAATATTCTATAAAGAAAATCAATTTTGGAGATTTTTTAAAAATTTAAAATTTAAAATATTTTTATAACTTATTTTAAGTTTTAGTATCAAGAATATTCCATCAATAATAAATGACTATTTTTAAGTATTTTTTTAATTCATATTTCACTTTATTTAAAAATATTTATATAATGTACGAAATATTCATTAATTGATAATTGAATCACATGCTGAGAGTGAGAGGGGAGGAAAGCACGGAAAAAAACAAATCTCTCTAACCATAGTTTTTTTTATCATTATCTCTCTAACCATAGTTAACATGCAACAATGTTTTTATTTTTAATAATTAATTTTTAAAAAACAATCTGTCAGATGTATGGGCATTAGAAAGAAAGAAAAAAAAGTACTGTTGCGTCTGATTGAATTGTATAGTTGTATGTACCTCTACTACCGTTTAAACATTCCATAAATTAAATGATACTAGTTGAGACTTTAAGAGTTAAGACGATCTTTAAGATTTAACGGCTGAAAGAGGGCGAAGAAGGGACTACTAGTACTAGGGCAGGGAGGGGGAGGGGGATCCATTAAATTGTAGGGTACAATTGTCACGTGTCGAGTAATTGTGGTTCATGGCCCATGTTTCATCCGGGTCTGGACTGGAGCTAGCACGAGACACTCCCAAGAAAAAAAATACTAGTAACATTGGTTCAGTTTGGGAAAGCCGCGAATAAATAACACGGTTTCGTTTGTTGTCACTGCTCAGTGGTCACTCACTCCTTCTCTTCTTGTATCCTCTCAAGGACACAGACACATACAATACAACACTTGCAAGCTGTCCCAGTCCCGTCTCACTCTGTTTTTTTCTTCCTTGAGTTGAGAGAAGAGAATGGAAATGCCTCCTTCTCCATCGGGGCATTTCACACTCTCACTTCTCTCCATCCCATAAAGTCCCACATCGGAGATGGCTTACCACCATCATGACAGCCTATACTGCTCCGAAGAGCATTGGGTAGGGGAAGATGAATTTGAGCAAGCAGAGGACGAGTACAGCGATTACCACCTAAGCACTAATAGTAGCACCATAATAAACTACTCCCCTGAGTCCCCTCATTTGTTGCTCGAAAGCGACATGTTTTGGGACGAGCAAGAGTTGACATCGCTGCTGGGGAAAGAACAACACAACCCACTAAGCACCTGCCTCCAAACCAACCCTAACCCTG
The DNA here is from genome assembly GCA_026413185.1 of Pueraria montana var. lobata. Taxonomy (NCBI): domain Eukaryota; kingdom Viridiplantae; phylum Streptophyta; class Magnoliopsida; order Fabales; family Fabaceae; genus Pueraria; species Pueraria montana. The sequence goes on from CM048652.1 coordinate 7,214,956, forward strand.
CCTTGGAGGGTGCTCGCAGAGAAGCCGTGGAGTGGATGCTCAAAGTGAACGCCCACTTCTCCTTCTCTGCTCTCACCGCTGTTCTTGCGGTCAACTACTTTGACCGTTTTCTCTTCAGCTTCCGCTTTCAGAATGACAAGCCATGGATGACTCACCTCGCTGCTGTCTCTTGCCTCTCCCTCGCTGCCAAGGTGGAGGAGACACAAGTTCCTTTTCTCCTAGACCTTCAACAAGTATGTTTCTTTCTTTCCTTCTTCACACCTATCATTGTAAACCACTAACTTTAATTTAATTGAGTTGGGACTTGCTTTTTTGTTAAGTTAATGGAAATATTGTGATGTAGGTGGAGGAGAGTAGATACTTGTTCGAAGCCAAAATCATTAAAAGGATGGAGATTTTGGTCCTTTCCACTCTTGGATGGAAGATGAACCCGCCAACCCCTCTCTCCTTTCTTGATTACATCACAAGAAGACTTGGATTGAAGGATCATCTCTGCTGGGAGTTCCTCAGAAAGTGCGAAGGCGTTCTTCTCTCTGTCCTTGGAGGTAATTTTGTTACATCTACCACGTTACAAGAATAATTAGTAACAAAAATTACCAATCTAATTCATTGATTTCTCTTCCTGAGTTTTATATTTAAATTTGCTTATCGTTTTTGTTTTCCAACTTAGCAGATTCGAGGTTTATGAGTTATCTACCTTCAGAATTGGCAAGTGCTACAATGATGCACGTTGTCAAAAGCGTGGAGCCTCGTCTAGAAGCTGAATACCAGAGCCAGCTCTTTGGCATTCTCAGAATAGACAAGGTTGATTGATGTTCTTTCTTTTCTTTTAATTTTGTCTTTCATTTCAGAGTTTACATTATACTATTACTATGATTACTTATATATACGTGTGTGTAGATGCAGGAGAAGGGTGAGAAGGTGAATGAGTGTGGGAAGGTGATGTTGGAATTGTGGTCAGGGTACGAGGAGCAGGGGAAGCAATGCATGAAACGCAAGTTAGGGTCCATTCCTGGAAGCCCAAACGGCGTGATGGATGTGTCGTTTAGCTGTGAAAGCTCGAATGACTCATGGGCCGTGGCTGCTGCTTCTGTGTCTTCCTCACCGGAACCTTTGTCCAAGAAGAGTAGGACTCAACTACCAAACCCTTCCAACTCAGATTTTCTCGACAGCTAGTCTTGCCTTTAATTTCAACTCCCCTCCCCTCCCCTCTTATGGAAAACATATATAGTCTTTCCCTGCTTTAATAACCGCGTATCTTTCTTTTTTCTCTTTTTGACGAGCAACGTTAAATTGCCAACCATCTCTGCCTAGCAATACTTCCCCGCTTCCATTAATTAATGCAATTAGATTAGACCTGAGATGGCTGCAGGACTGGAAGCAGAGATTGTTGGCATTTTATGAGGAACATATTTATATTTATATAAATAATAAATAAATAGTATATATCAAGAACTTGAGCATATCAATGGACTAAATTGTCTTTTACTTTATCCCAATAAATCCGGTCGCATATATATCCAAAGTTAATTTTTTTTCTATTTACATTATCTTTTTATGTGACGAAACATTAGAATTATTGAAGTGAAATTAATTTCTTTAACAGTAATGAGTCTCTCGATGTCAAAATATCAAGCAGTGTGAATTCGAAATAAAAAACATTTGTTTAGAGAGAAAGAAAGCTAGGTGGTTAACGTTGAAATTGAACATGCGAAATGGAGAGTTACGTTGAAAATATTTAGGGGAATGAATTTTTGTTTTGCTTGAGAAGGGAGGAACATATTGTCGGCCACCGGTACATATTGAAATGAAATGCAGATATCAATGACTGATTATTAAATTGGGGTGTTGACCTCGTTGGGGAGAGTTCAGTTTCCGTTTGTATTGCAATTATAGTAAAAAGTAATCATACAATGAGCTATCCAGCTGTAATAGCATCCTTTTAGTTTTATGTTTCTATCACTTTTATTTTTTATTTTTTTTATGCTTCTCAAATTTCTAAATTTTCTCTTTTCCGTGTCTTTTTGTCATAACAAAAGCCGAGGCGGACCCTTGTCTTCCCCATTGTAGTATTTGAGTATCTTTGCATTGGTGGATCTGCGGACAAATTCAAGCAAAAATATTATTAATGAAAACTTATTAATTGTATAGACGTGGATGTTGATTTCAGTATTTCAAAATTAAGATCAAATCAGCTTTTGACATTTTGAAAGATTTTCGGTAAGGTTAAACATCATCAGATCAATTTCAAAAATGTCGGATCTCCTTATAGAGATAGAGACGTTGTGACATCTGAGGTAAATATTGCACTTCTATGTATTGCTTACCTATCCTTTTTTTTTTTTTTTTTCTAAAACTAAAAAAGGAAAAAATAACAAGTATTTTATGTTGAGTGGGTCAATTGGCGTTGGGCATTTATTGGTTTTTACTGTATTTTTTAACAAGCAAAAGAAACGAGAGGAGAAAAAAAAGCCGTGCCAATAATCTTTTGCTTTCACTACTTGGAAAGAAAGCGTTTGTTGGGAGGTACTCGTATGTCAATGGATTTTGATTTTGATTTTTGAAGCTCAAAGTGCAAAATTCGTTTCCATCCTTTCTCGGAAGCACCGCAAAGTTTTATTGGCATTTCATCTAATCAAACAGGACTCTCAACCCTTCCAATGTAGTATTAGTACTTCTGTTACAGATGCGCAAGAAGAAAAGTAGTATGATATTTTTACATCATTAAATACACGTAATAAATTCCACAAAGCTTTTATAGTATTCCTTTAGAATTGAATGTTATTCTTGAATTAAAAAAAAAAAAAAAACTAAATGTTATTTGCATTTTTTTGAAAATTGTTAATGATAATGTTAAAAGAAAATATAACCTAATGTTCTACACATTTTCTAGTTACAGCAAGGCAGCATCTTAGATTAAAAAAATAAAAGTATAAACTGGCCGTCTTTGAAACCTTGTTGGTTCACTTGGATCAGTTAGTGTACAAATATATATAAGATCATGATCATTTAAGTAGAAAATAAAATGCGATTAAAGAACAAGTCATTAGAGTTTAACAATTGCCTTGCCCGGCAAAACAATATTTTTTCGTAGTGGATCTTGCTTCTGTCTTGTTCCTAGCACGCAAAAGACACCAACGAAAGCCCCTGCATGTGCCTTCCCTACCTTATTAAAGGGAACCATTGCTTGACTTTATTCCCTTTCTCTATATATGTGCAGCTTTGAGTTTTTTTAAGGGAGGTTGGGTGTCGTTGTTGATATAACATTCAGAAGGAAAAAAAAAACATTTTAATTTCACCAAGAAAATTGTGAGTACTTTTATAATGTTACATTGCATTACAATCCATGGGTTAGGATCTTCTCATGTTTACGGCTAACATGACAATATCATATTTTTATAATTATTATGTTACTTGTTACTGACATGAAAAAAATACAAATTTATAGTGTATAAATATAAATATATAATTTATTTTTAAATTGCTTATTGATGGCAGCAAAGAAGAACGGAGATGGTTTTCAGAGCTAACGTCTTGTCTCTCTGTTCTATACATGGGAAAGGGTATAGTTAACTTAAAAGGAAAGGATAAAAAGTAAAAAAAAATCTTAATTTTGTATAACTAAAACAATCTAACCATACGCATGTCCATTTTGAAAATAAAGATTGAAATATCGTAGTGAATCTATGAAATATAATCTGATGGTGTATTGTAGATTTGCTGAAAATTGTATCATGATATGATCAATAGAAAATTTATATATAATAAACATAATAAAAGATAATTTAAAATATTAAATATCTTCTTTATAAGTCAATAAACAACTAATAATAGTATAACTCTTCAAATATATACTATTAAAAATAAATTTATATAACTTAATATTTATACTTATGTACCTTTAATCAAATAGATACTAAAAAGATATCTTCAATTAAATAGATGTTTCACAAATAAATATAAGTTATGTGATAATTTTATAAATATATAAGAAATAAAAATATAAACATGAGTAATATCATAAATTTTGCCTTAAAAAAAAATAATATCATAAATTTATGAATAAAAATATATATGTATATGTATATATAACTTCGGTTTGAATTGGATTGGATTTGATTGAATTCAAAATCAAATCCGAAATCCAATCCAATCCAATAAATTTTTTTTTGTTTTTTCAATTTTCGATTTTTTGGATTGATTTTTTCGATTTTGATTGGATTGGAATGGTTCATGAATACCCCTAATGCCACTATTTTTTTTTTTTTTTTTGCAATTTAAGCCTGTATAGTAATTTTTTTATGAACTTCTATCGACAGTCTCAATATGTTATTAATGTCTTATCCAATATAAATGGGAGTGCTTTCCCATTTTATCACTTTTGTGTCCCAAGTTATGAAATCATTAATCACCGAATTCACAGATTGCCATGGCACGAGTTCATGCTTCCAACAAATAAAGTTAAGGGGATAAAAATCCTGAGGGCACTTTAAATTTATTTTGTCTAGCCTACTGCCTACCAAATGGGAATCAAATGAAAAATAAAAAGAAAACTTATAAGTTGTAAGACACTCAGTCCCATAAAAAAGGGAAATAAAGAATAAAGGTAAGGAATGTTGAAATTTTTGGGCACGGGCATCACCTCGTGATTTTTGTTTGGGGATATCTTTGTTGTTAGGAAGTAAAAGACTGTAGAATGCAATAGTGCGTATTTCAACCCAAAAAGAAAAGGAGGGAAAAGACAATGATAGTCTCCTGTGGACTATTGGTGAAAGGTTGAACACGTAATTGGTTGTTTCTTTCTTAGTCTAATTTATTTATGTACACTTGAATCTTTGAAATCCGCAAAGAGGTGGTAGGCAGCAGTGTCACCCTTTTGACCAGTTCAGTTTTATACTTCTATTATCGAGTGTTATTATAAGCGTGAAGAATTTATCGATTTTATTAATGATTAATTTGGATTGGACTTTGGAGAATATGTTATTATAAGGCTTTAGTTTGGAGTATGAAAGTAAGGTTAAAATTAGAACTTAAATATTTAAAAAATATAAAAAATTAATCCACAAGCTGACCTATTTTATTACTATTAAACCCTAACTCATATATCATGCATGTTAAACAGATCGAGCTAAATAAATTCACTTTTAAATAGACTATCATTTTAGCTAATCTTCATCCACTTGATCCACGAGTTAAGCACAACATCTGCATACCTAAACCAAATATAGCCAGTTCTACTCCTCGGTCAATATGGCTTTACACCCCCAAAATTATTTGCAGTAAGCAATCATCACAAGCCCATGGTCAATCATAATCGACCTTTTACCTCTCCAATTGGACGGCCACGACTATATTAGTGATCCGTATAAGTCATGGCGTGCCAACAGGCTTTTCAACCACTTTCTATGACCTATCTTTATTAATATGAGATCTAGAATGGGCATTTCCTTTGTTTTTATTGTTGTTAATATTCTTCTGATATTTTCTTTTCTGTCTTTCTCAATTTCTTGTCCAAGACACCCAGGGAGAGGGGGGGTCCACGGAAATTGGACCCAGCACTTTAAATATGGTTCTACTGTCAAAATTCGATCACTGTATTCAGATTTCACCGTGCGCGTGAATGCATTAAAATGTAGAATGTAAATTCCAGTTTCATACTATACTATATGATTGAACTCACTCGGGGAAATAATTGATCCGAGGAACTATAGAAGCTCCTTTTAATTGAAATATGATTATTATAAATGACATGCTCATCAACATTGAATACCAGAAGAAAGAATCAGGGACTTGAAAATTGGATGGAAGAGAGGGCCCGCTATACTTATAGTAGAAATTGTAGAATCTGATTTTGGAGCAGAATTGAAGGGACGAGACAATTCGAATTGTCAAGTTACCAGGAGATACACATTCCGTGCGTGACTGTTATAATGGTGGAAGGACCCCTCTATCCTCTGCCGTCTGGGGCATTGTCACACCCTCAATGCACAGGAGAGGTAAATACAAAATAACAAATGGAACGTGAATTGTTTTTATTTCTTTCTCGAAAATTTATTTTCTTCTTTATCATGACAGAAATTGCGTAAAGGTTTGTTCACATAGTGCACGGGGATAAGTATCCAATGGGCTTGTGGGCTTGGGCTGGTGCATGGTGTTGTGTTGTCTGTTGGAAGCTGTCACTATCTCAACCTGGGTAATGCCAAACACTGCTACTCAGTACAGTTCTGTATTAACTAGATCTGCCATCTTCTATTATTGTCTTTGCGTGCAAGGGATCCACAACTTATGTCATCATTTTATTAATTCTTGGGCAATCAGGATCCTACATATGGTCCAATTCGGGGCCAGCTTCGGTCAACGTGGCCCAATTGTCGTGCGATTTTATTGTCTCAATTCTCATTTTCTTATCCTCAAAACGCAAAAGGATAGCGGGGAGGCTTTTGAGGGGGAAAAAAAGGCTTCCAATTAAATCCTCTGGGTCATATAGCCTTTAATCCGAATATTATCATTTTTCATATAAAAATAATGGCCATTCTCATGTTGTTGGCTTTACGTACACAGATTCGGTTGCTTTTCCCTTGGAGGAACAATCTACCTAAGGTTACTGCCGATTGAAGATAATTTGTCCAAGTAAAAAGTTGTTTGTAAGAAAAGAAAAGGATGTCAGCTAGGTCAATGTAAAAGAAGAGTATCGGATCATGACAATAGTATTATAGTAACATATATGCAACAAATATGTTATTCTTTCATGGCTTCACCCATGTGATAATTAAATTACCTTGCATTGTCTTCAATATTGCGGAGTTTTACGAGAAAACGTGGCAAACATATCGAAGCTTAAGTATCACTTCATAAAAAAAAATGTTATTTGGATATATTTTAATTTATTATTAGTTTTATTATTTCAAATTATCAATTTACAAATATATTTATGAAATCACCCGTCATATTTGGATTACTTGTATTTATAAAAATCTTCGTATATATGACGACATGCATTATAGCTTGACTGAAAGTGTAAAATATTCCGTTTTTTATATACATTATTAATATAATATTATACTTTGCCTTGCACTACACTATCACGTTACACATAAAAATAAAAATACTTTAGTATAATATTTGTTAGGTGGAATTCGTCTCTTTTTTCCCCCTTTTTCCTTTTTTACTTTTTACGGAGAGGTGAATGTGGTCAAATAGTGGCAGTCAATCAATCAATATAAATGAATGTCTCTTGTAGTTAAAGTGGTAGAACTGGCAGTGTGGGGCTACTAGCGTATGCTCAATGCTCGAATTATTATATATATCATAGATCGATATGAAAATGGATCGAATGATCCCTTTTTTTATACAAGAAAAAGTATTTTTAGTTTGCATGGTCTAATCATTGATCCTGAAAATATATATAAAGTTTTTATTCAATTATAATTATTTAACTGTAAGAAAAAAGTAAATTAGTATTTTCATCCTTTAATTTTATTTTACATTTTAATTTAGTCTTTTAACATTTTTCATTTCAATTTAATTCTTTAATTTATTTTTTGTGTCACATATATCCTTCCATAAACTTTCATTTATACTACCATTAAATCTTGGTATTTAATTACCCATTATCACTGTACCAAAAAAATTACCCAATATCGTTAGAAATTGGGTTATTTCATATCACCCATCTTCCATTCCTCTTTTTTTACTTCTCTCTTCCTTCCTTCCTCCCTCCTATCACTACCATAATAGTCCATATCTTAGCCCACCTCCACGCCCACATTTTTTAGCCATACAACTCAGCCTATGTTTGAAAACTCATTTTCCTACCTCTAAAAATACGTTTAGTCGCAAAGTTACAAAAGAATTACTTCTATAAACGTACGTACGTTCAATACATCTCAACTAGAGACTCAAACATACCTTCAATTTTTCTTAATAGTGAAAGGGAAAAGGAGAAGCACAATTAATAATTGGTTGATTAATAGAAGAAGAAAAAAAACAAGTACTCATCAAATGAATTTTTTAATACAAATTAAGTCAATTGAAAAGGAGAGTCACAATGAATAATTGGTTGATTAATACCTAGGGGACCTAACAACACAATTGAAACTTAAGAGACTAAAGTCACACACATTTACAATACTTGAAAACTAATTCAGTTACAATTTTTTCAGAGGACTTATGAAACAAAACCCTAATTTTTGTGACTATATTGAGAATTTACTAAAAAAAATATTTTTGATTAATTAAATAATAATTTAAAATATTTTCTCATTTAATTAACATTTTCTAAATTTTATATAAATTAATCATGCACATTTCCTTTTATTAATTTTTAAATATTTTTACTCTTAAAACATTTTTAAAGATGATATTTCTTAAATTTGAAAATATTTATACAGCACATGCACAAATCACAAGATACTGCTAGTTAAAAGGTTAACATCGCGCTCAGGTACGGTGCAGTGTGTTCAGCGGCATTGTCTATTTCCTAAACTAGTTTTGTCTTGCTGAGAACGAAAGTGACATTAGTAAACGTTTTAGGCGTCGCCAAGGATTGGGCCAACACCACCGTAATCATGAAGAATTGGCAGCAATTACATTACAAGCCATTATAGATGTTGCCAAGCGCAACCCAGCCAAGTAGTAGTTTCTGCACAGAACGATAAGCAATATGTGAATCAACATTCATTGCACTTTGGCTGTATCTCATTGCACACCATCACTGCTCATTTCATTGCCCCGCTTCTCAAGCTTTACACATTTTTCCCAACACACTTTTTACACAATATTCCACCCGCCATTTGGTTTCCAAAAGGTGCACTTTAGACAAAAAATCAAAACTTTGAGATTGTTTTAAAATATATGTAATTGTATAACAAATCATGAAGTATAAAATGAGAATATGACTATGTACTTGACAGTTAAATGAGAATATGCAGTATAAAATCAGACGGTGTAAATAGTTTTATATTATCATTTCGTTACAAATTATTATATATAGTAAGTTTGTAGATTTTTACCATAATCTATAACAATAATTTTAAGAGAAAAAGGGCTATGTATTGATAGTATAAATTTTTTTTACATCGCCATTCAATCACAACCTAACATGTATGGTAAGTTTGTTGACTTTTATAAAATTATCTTAAAAGTAATATCAACGGTGATTTATGATTGGATGACCATGTAAAATAGTTTTACACCGTCAGTGTATCACCATTAAACTCTAATTTTAATTAGTTGGTAATATAAAATTACTTTACATCGATGCGGAACCATTAAACTTATGTTAAATTTCATCCACTATTTTTTTAAGAGCGGGATTTTGAGTTGTTAGGTTTTCCCGAGAGTTTGTTCAATCAAATCGCACATATGGTTATCTAAGGTGTTTATATTTTTTTGCTTGTAGACATATTTTTGATTTAAGTCCAGCTTGTATCCATTCACTTATTATAGTAAATGATTTGAAATGAGATATTTGCAGTCAAAGAAAAGGTTCCACCGAGGGAATCCCATTTTAGTAGAGGTAAATCCTTGGACCCATGTCCCGTTAGCTATTTCTTCTTTTTGTTTTCTTGGGTCCTTCTTGGATAATGTCTGGTAGGCTCTGAACTTTTCATTGTGTAATCGAGTTGGGCCCTCGGCCCAGTATAGGCCAACCGACATGGCCGGCTTCGGGGTGGAGTTGAACCCAAGCACATATAGTGGAAGCAAATTCAGGCCCGGCAGGCTGAATTTGCTATCTAACTTTATTTTTTTGAAATAGGAATTTGCTATCTAAGTTAATTGTAATCCATATCCAAATTGGTTAATAAGGTGATAGGAAATTGTTATTATTCATTCAACCCTATCTTTTTTTTAATGCTACAGAACTATTTAGAAAATATGTCCTTAAGATAACTTAATCTTTTAATGTAAAAATACCAATAAATAATACGGTGTAAATAAATTTCAAATCTTAAAAGTTTTTCACATTTTAATTTAATTACGCATTATTCCCGTTATCCCTATAACTAGCTAAAGAAAATTCTCTCTCAACCCTACCAAATTACATACCCTCCTTTAATTTTATTTTATTTTTATATATTTTATCTTCTTAATTACCTATCATTGTCAATCTACCAATTTTTTTTATCTCTATATCTAAATTGATTATCCAACAATTTTTTAAAAGAAATTTTCAATAATTACAAATAATCTTATATCATAATTTAAATTTTTTGTCACAAATTCAAAATATTATGATATAAGATTATAATATAATTTATATATTTAAAAATCTCCATACTCAATAACACTTACAAAAGAGCTTACAACCTCAACTGATTTAAACTAAAACAAGCTAAGTTTTATTTAAAATTTATTATAAAACACTATTAATCTTTTTTGACTAATTTATCTTAGATATTACTAAACCAGTTTCGAGAGTTGACACATTTATTCCCAAAACAACTTTTTTCAAAAGAAAGTTAAGTTTCTTAAGATAATTGTCCCCATCCCTCTTTATAACTTAGATTTTCAGCAGCTTTTATTATTCCTTTATACAAGGCATATTATACAATCTAGAAGCACTAAATATTTTTTTTCAAACTTGTCCTTAATTTCTAATTACATTATATTTAATTATTCTACATTTTTCCTAATTTTTTTTAATCTTTTCAATTATAATGGACTGTATAAATACATACTATAGTATACTGAAATTAAATTAATGAGTTATTTGAATATTAAGGTAGAGAAAAAAATAGAAATAGTCAATTAGTGAATTTTTAAATAAGGATCATTTAAGAAAATTTAAATATTTTTTTTATGAATTTAAGATTATGAACTAATTTTAATATATTTTCTTAATCTTTAATTATGAAATGATTGAAAATATTTTTTTAAAATACCTCTGAAAAAGGACGGATATGTCGATGAATTTTTTTTATTTTTTTATTTTTGGTATTGATATGCCAATGAATCTTTGCCGACAAGTTAATGCACTCTAAAAAAGAATATTAGCGAACAGCCCACATGAAAAATGAAATTAAAATGAATATCAACAGGAAAAACAACACTTGATTCTCGTTGTACGAATTGGGGGCAATGCCCTATGACGTTCGAACGCAAACAAGAGATTTCAACGTATGTCCAAGTTCGCCATTGAAAGGCAAGGTACATTTTTAGACTTTCGCCAATCAAATAGCTCAATGTATAGCATCTTTTGTCAATTTGTTGGTAAAACATCTTTGTTTTGAAATTTAAGACTGTGCCTACCTCTGCTATGGTTAGGGGTGGAAACAAGTCAGGCCAGGTCAGGCCAGGTTTTGACGGGCCTGAGCTTGGCCTACATCATAATTATTAAGCCTGGGTCTGGCCTATTTACCTATTATAGACATTTTTTTAGGCCTTAGTCTGGCCTGTTTAAAAGTCTGACCTGGCCTGAAAGCCTGTTTACGTGGTCTGTTCTATAAAAAGGCCTATAAATAGGCCAATAAGCCTATAGGCCTAGCTAGGCCAACAGACCTAAATAGGCTAATGGGCCTTGTTCATCACGTAAAATATTCAATATTTTCTAAAGACTAATATTAAATATAAATATTATATATATTATATTAATGTAATGTATATAAATATATAATATTATATATATTATTATATAAACAGGCCAGCCTGTTAGGTTTCATAGGCTTTTTTTAAAGCCTGAAGCCTGACCTTTTTAATTAAAAAAGCTTTTTAAAAAGCCTAAGTCTGACCTTCTTAATAAACAAGCCAGGCCAGGCCAGGCCTTTGATGGGCCAAGCCGTAGGCCCCCGACGGGCCGCCTAGCCTATTTCCACCCCTAGCTATGGTACGTACGATTGTATCGTGAAACATGCATGGTTAGGTTTTAGCATGAATTGAGTGTGCTTCTCCATTAATATTTAATACCATGTCCTTCTTATCTAACTTGACACGGTTCGTATGGACTTCCAATTATTAATAATTAAATATTATAGCTTAGAGCAAACTTTTTTTTACAAGAAAAACAGAAGTCATGGCTGTGAGACATCATTTCCCCGTTCTTACTGTAAAAGCTAAATCCATAATCAAAGTTGTATTCATTTTCTAGAACCATTCTACATGGTCGATCCAAGCCTTATGTTTACTCCCTCGTGGTGCCTTTTCTCCATGAAATTCTTGAACTATGGAGGTACCTAGCCTAGCTTCTACGTATGTCCCTTACTCTTCATTTTTGTTCAAACTTCAAGCTAAACAGCCTCCACTTCTTTAAATTAATATAGCCACTGCCAGTTTTCCTAGTGCTGAGGCTCGAGGTGTTTGACAGGTGCTGCGTATAGCGTAACACGGGTGGTGTGTGCAGTTACAGTTAGAACTAGATTCTAAAGTCATATCATATTCTTAGAAAACAAGAAGCAAATGGAAGCCATGCCATTAGAGGTATGTTGCTATATATATATATGCACGTATACAGAAACGAAAATAGAGATACCTTTTTTTTGTTCAGAAAAAAAAAGAACTTGTATTAAATAGGGAGTACAGGGGTTATCTCAGTCCTCATATAAAATGGAAAACAACCACCTGTCAGGTATTGTTCCCTAACACAAAAAGTTTAACAAGCTTTCTCCAAGATAAAGTTAAACTCTTTCAATCGGAAAAATGGCCTTGGTATACCTACAAATCCTTCAAGCATTCCAAACAGTTTATTAACCACTCATAAACTAATTAAGAAAGTAAAACCCTATTGGAAACATCATATTTAAGATCTAAATTTTATCAATTCAAACACATATTGAAGATTTAAATAACTGCAAATCAAACAACCATGCCCTTTCAATTTTCTTTCCATAAAACCCACGTGTATGTTATAACTTATAATAAATGGCACTTGGTGTCCATAGCCAACACAACTTGGACCCCTATTCAACTATAGTTGTGTTTGTTTTTCATTTAAAACTTCATTGAATGTCAATCTAAACTTTTGCCTCAGTCACATAAACTGCATTGAAAAGTGTGGAAAATTTTTATTATTCATTTGTATAGTGTATTTTCTTTGAGGAGGGATCAAATTACACCGGTATAACTTAAACAACTATTACACCATTCAATAACTTTCAACTTGATGATGATTTCTTAAAAACCACCGTTGGATTGAAAGTTTCTTTTACATAGATAATGTATACAAAATTTCAAATTAATCCAAAATTATTTGCTACCTCATTCATATAGATTAAAATCGACATAATATAAACTTTTCAAAATATACTAAAATATGAATAATTTGATTACCTTCTTATTGTTGTTCAATTTTGACAAAATTTGACACAAACAATCTTGGTAATATGTAGATATAATTCAACAGTTGGATCAATAAAAATTTCATTCCATATCAAGTTATTAAAATTGTGTAACTCAAGTTATACTGATGTAATTTGATCCCTCCTCATTTTCTTTTATACTCCTTTTCTTTTACACTTTTTTTTATATACCGTTTTTCTTATACACATTTTCTCAACAAAAGATCCAAGACTTTTGTTTTTTTTAATAAGGCAAGGTATCTCTATATTGGATATGCAATGGGTTGCAGCACCTTCAATTGGATTTGCGGGAGGGATATTGTGTATTTGGGATAATAATTGTTTTCATGCAACAAACAAATTTGTGGGAGGCGGCTTTGTTGGGGTGGAAGAAGTTTGGAAGGAAAACGGAAGGCTTGTCACTATAGTCAATATTTATGCATCCAATGAGAGATCAAAGAGAAGAAGGATATGGGAAGAATTAAAGGAGAAAAAAGACAATAGTCACATATCTTGTTGGTGCCTTGTTGGAGATTTTAATTGTGTAAGAAGAGCAAGTGAGAGAATGGGAGTTGGTGGGGAGGACGAAGGTGTTGGTGAAAGGGAGGAGTTCAATAAGTTTATATTAGATATGGGGTTGGAAGATTTGCCTTGTGTTGGAAGAAGATTTACTTGGTACCGACCAAATGGAAAAGCTAAGAGTATGATTGATAGGAGATTGGTATCTAGTGGTTGGTTTAACTCATGGCCGGGATGTTCTCAATATATTCTTGATAGAAACGTTTCGGATCATTGTCCGATTGTAATCAAGAATCACATTGTTGATTGGGGACCTAAGCCATTTAGGGTCCTTGATTGTTGGTTCTTAGATCAAAGATTCAAAAAACATGTGGTAAGTTCATGGGAAAAGATAGAAGTTGAAGGATGGGAAGCATTTGTACTCAAAGAAAAATTGAAGGCTTTGAAGAATGGATTAAGAGTGTGGAATGCGGATCATTTTGGAGACTTGGAGAGAAAACAAAAACAAATTCAAAATGAGTTGAAGGATATGGAGGAAAAAGAGGATGTGATAAATCTCAATGAAGAGGAGGTGAGAAAGAAGTCTACAAGAGGATTTTTGGAGGGTGGTGAAGTGCAATGAATCTTTAATTAGACAAAAATCAAGAGTCAAGTGGGTGATGGAGGGAGGCCGAATTTCAAGATATTTCCATGTTCAAGTAAATTGGAAAAGGAGAAAAAGTATGTTGAGAGGGCTATCTCTTGATGGGGAATGGGTGGAAGAGCCATGCAAAGTGAAGGAAGGTGTGGAGAAATTTTTTGAAGAAATATTTAGAGAAATGGAAGTGAATAGGCCAAAGTTGGATGGGGTGGCCTTCAACAAAATTTCACTTGAGGACAACAAGTTGCTTTTAGCAAAGTTTGAAGAAAAGGAGGTTAAGGAAGTGGTTTGGGAATGTGGTGAATCTAAAAGCCCGGGTCCGGATGGTATCAATTTTCACTTCATTAAAGCTTTTTGGGAACTTTTAAAAGATGATGTGATGAGGTTTCTACAAGAATACCATGTTCATGGGATTTTCCCTAGGGGCACTAACTCCTCATTCAATTCTCTTATCCTTAAGGTACTTGATCCACAAAATTTGGGTGAATTTAGGCCAATATCGCTTGTTGGATGTATGTATAAAATATTGGCTAAAATTCTCTCAAATAGACTTAAGAGGGTATTAAGTAAAGTGATTGACCAAAGGCAAAGTGCTTTTTTGGGAGGTAGACATTTACTACATAGCACTTTAGTCACAAATGAGGCTATTGAGGAAGCAAAGAGGTTAAAAAAGAAGTGTTTGATTTTCAAAGTGGATTATGAAAAGGCTTACGACTTGGTAAGTTGGGAATTCTTGTTGTACATGTTAAAGAGGTTGAGTTTTGAGGAAAAGTGGATCAAATGGATTAAAGGATGCTTGTTGAGTAGTAGAGTATCGGTGTTGGTGAATGGGAGTCCAACCAAGGAATTCATGGTCTCAAAGGGGTTAAGACAAGGAGATCTTCTAGCTCCTTTCTTGTTCATTATAGTGGCCGAAGGGTTATGTGGGATGATAAGAGAAGTTATCAAGAATATATTATACACAAGCTTCATTGTTGGTGGGAAAAGAGTGGAAGTGAACCTTCTCCAATATGAGGATGATACAATTTTCTTAGGGGAGGCTTCATTGGCTAATATGGTGACCATCAAAAGTATTCTAAGATGTTTTGAGCTAGTATCCGGTCTCAAGGTGAACTTCTTTAAGAGTAGTTTTGGGGCTTTAGGTGTGGACATGGAGATCAAGGAGATATTTGCACACTTGTTGAATTGTAAGTTACTACATCTTCCTTTTGTTTATCTTGGTATTCCCATAGGAGCTAACCCTAGGTTAGTTGAAACTTGGCAACCCATTATTCATAAATTTGAAAAGAAATTGTCGGTGTGGAAACACAAAATTTTGTCCTTTGCGAGTAGAGTTTGTCTAATAAATTCGGTATTATCATCCTTACCTTTGTTCTTTTTGTCTTTTTACAAAGTTCCTAAAAAAGTGGGTAGGTCTCTTGTTAATATCCAAAGAAAATTCTTGTGGGGTGGGGTGGAGGGAAATAGAAAAGTGTGTTGGGAAAGTTAGGACAATATTTGTCAACCAAAAGAGAAAGGTGGCCTTGGGATTAAAAACATTTTTAATTTTAATAATGCTCTCCTAGCAAAATGGAGGTGGGAACTCATGCATGAGGGGGGAAGTGCTTGGATCAAAATATGGAGGGTGGAGAGGTCTTGAAAAGGGAGAAGTTTCAAAAAAATCATCTTATTGGTGGAGAGATTTGAGTTATGCATGTGGTGGCACAAACCCAACAAAATGGTTTGATAAGTTGGTGAAGTGGAATTTGGGGAGAGGTGACAAGATTATGTTTGGAATGATACTTGGGTCGGTGAACAATCTTTGGCAACAAAATATCCACGATTATTTCTAAATTCTTGTCAAAAGGAGGAAATTATCCAAAATGTTGGTAAGTGGTTGGAGGAAGAATGGTTGTGGGAGTTGAATTGGCGGAGGGAGTGGTTCAAGTGGGAGAAACAAATGGTAGTGAACTTTCAAAAAGAGATTACAGGGGAGCGTGTGAAAAAACGGGAGGAAGATTCATGGAGGTAGGCTAATAATCAAATGGGAGAGTTTGATGTTAAAATTGCATATAAAGCTCTATGTAGAATTGATGTTGGACTTTGCCATGATGATATTTTTGCTCATATTTGGAGTATGAAGGTACCTCCAAAAAGAAATATTTTCATGTGGAGGGTGTTTAGAAACAAGCTCCCAAGTGGGAAAAATTTAAAAAGGTGAAATGTAGTTGTTGGTGGTGGTGATTATAGTTGCCCGTTTTGTGGTAATCATGAGGAAACTTTGGCACATACTTTATTCTGGTGTCACATAGCTGCAGAAATTTGGAAAATATGTTACTCTTGGTTGAATCTCATTATGGTGCTGCCAGCCTCTATAAATCTGCACTTCTGGCAACATTCAATTCTGACAGGAAGCTCAAAAGCTAATCGCAGATGGAAATATATTTGGGCTGGTATTACATGGGTACTGTGGAATAACAGGAATAACATTGTCTTCAGGGGAAAAGTGTTTCACAGAGAAACTGTCATGCATGAAATTATTTTCCACACCTGCAATTGGCTAAAAAACTTTGAAAAATCTTTTGATTATTCATTTGTTCAATGGAGCATTAGTCCGGGTGAGTGTTTGACAAGATAAGTTGAAGCAAGTCTATAAAGAATTCGCGTTGAGGGTCTCAGCAACGATGTAGTAATAGGTGGATTTTTCTGTCATAGAGGTTCGGAGACTTATGGATCAGTCCCAGAGTCTGTTTTCTCGGGTGCTGTTAATGGTGGGAATTGCGAAATTACCATCATCTAATCAAAGCTGATTTTTGGATGTGCGAATCAGGGGGACTGAGAGTGCATAAGTATTATATGGATTACAAGCGGTGGTTTCGATTTCTGATGAGTTTTTTGGGCATTTAAAATACATTAATTGTGTGCATTTATTGTATTTCTGATTGTTGGAAACATTGATTGGCACGTCTAATTTCACTTGGTTACCATTTATTTATGGGTTTGTATAAACATTAATAGGTAGTAACTAGCTGAATTGGTGGATTTGTATCAGAACATTGTTATTTCGATACTGTTGGTACCAAGTTATATATATAATACTTTTTTTGCTGATAAAAAAAAAGGTATCTCTATATTTAAAAATCATGAGACTAATTCCTAAAAAAATAAAATATCGGGGTAACTTCTCTTCCTACGCATTATCTATTCACATACCTGTCATATACTCAGAGGACTTGAGCTACTAACCCCTTAGAGCATCTTTAGTGGTAGAACTCATTTTGGGTTCTTAAACTACTTTTTGTGGGTCTCACGGTGCAACATAGGATACAAGAACTCATATCATTTTTTGCTCCAATGGTAGAACTTACTTTGGGTTCTTAACTTGCTTTTTGTAGGTCCCACATTAGACCCCACATTCTTAATAGTTTTATTTAAAAATATTTTTAAATTTAAATTTAAATAATTATTTATATAAATTTTAACTATGAAACAAAAATTAAAAAGTAATATAAAAAATATTAATAATTTTAAATTTTTATTTGTGACTAAATATTAAATTGATGAGAAATACATAACATTGATGATTAAAAAAAATGCATAACATTGAGATTAAGAAAGAAAAATTAAATTTCATTATTCTAGTGACCGAAACGTTTCAAAATATGCTCCACCAAGTCTGTTTGAAGTTGTTGATGAATTTGTCTTGTGTGCATATAGCGTCTATTTTCCAAGTATTCCTCTTGTTTTGGTCATAATTATTTTTTTTTAATACTTGGAATGGATTCTTATGAGTTCTTACACCCAGGTAATCACGTCAACCCACTCAAATAGTAAGAACTGATGTAACGATTCTTACAATATAAAAATCAGACACAAGAACACCATTCGAGATGGTCTTATGCAACATCTTATGGGTACTAAGACCCAAGACTGTACCACTTCAATCTTGTCAACTTCTAAAAATTCTAGAAAATTGGAAATGGGCTTTTCTGAGACGCAATTTATTAAAACAGACCGCCTCAACTCAAAAGTGATGGTATGTAATTCAAAATGCTAGTCAAAATATTGACCGAAGTTAACCGTCACACAATACAATACAAATATGTAGAAGGTAATTACATAACAATTGTATATAAACACGTAATGAATTTATAGAATCACAAAAATAAGGACAGGATGAAAGACAAAAAGCACGTGATGGGAATCCTTTGGAACACACAAAACAAGTGTCCTTTTCCAGTGGTGGAGGGCGAGGCTGCTGGGTATCTTTGCAAGATTCTTCGTCTATCCGACTTTTGTGGGTGCTTGTGACACAGTGTACACAGATCTGATGTTGACATCTCTACCAATCCACATTACTATGCTGCTTTAATTTATTCACCTTTTACAATTTCCTCTAATTTTATCGATGGTCCTTGCACTGGTCCAATTACCACGTCTATTACGAATTTACGATACCACTTGACCTCTGCGCCTATTCTTTACGATCATTCTCCACGCTCTCTCTCTCTCTCTTTATGATGTGTTTGGTAGAGAGGAGAGAAATAAAGTAGATAAAAATAAAAAGAAAGAGTAAAAATAGGTGAAAATAAAGTTAAAAATAGATGTATTTGATTGAAGTCAAATAGAGAATATATGAATAAAGAGATAAAGAGAAGAGTAGAAATAGTATAAGTGGGTCCTATCAATTTTAAACTTATTTCTCACCTATATCACTCATACCAAATAACATTCACTCATTTTCATCTTCACAAATTATTTTCATCTTTCAAAATAAATACACCCTTATTGTGTTTTTCTTACAAATTTCAATGGTTGTTTAGATGGAAGAGGAGTGCTAGCAACACACTCTCTAACACACTCCTTCCAACACATACTCTATCATTTGTTGAAATTTATTGAAAACTACAAAATCAGGAGAGAGAGTCATTAAATAATAAGTAGGACCCACAAAAATTTGTGATTTCCAATAAATTTTAACCAATCAAGGAGAGTGTGTTCAAAAGAGTGTGATAGAGAGTGTGTTGCTAGCATTTCTCTAGATGGAATATTGAAACCTGGAGAAAAAAAAAGTATCAGTAAGAAAATACCAACTTTTAGACATTTTAATTCGTTTGAATCAGCATGAAAAGGAAATAGAAACAAAATAAAGAGTGTTTATTCATAAATATTTAATTTCTATATATTAACACTTTCATAAATATTTATTATTTTTTTATCACTTCATATGGCTTGTCATGTTTACACTTCTTTCATCTTCTCTCTCTTTTCCTCTCCAAACCTTAGTAGTTCGTATCCATTGATTACTATCCATATTTAAAAGCTTCGTATCTTAACGATGGATACTGTTTGTTTTCGTGAATAATGCCGACAATGCATTAGATATGACATTTTTAGAGAAACTAATTTTGTGGCAGATGCTCTGCAAAGAATAGGTTGTATTTAATTTGGATCCTGGTTGTTAGAGTTTTTTTATTTTCTTGGTATCCCGTATCCCTCTTTTGGCGGGTATGGCAGCAACTGTTTTTAGTCGTTAGTTAGTTTCTGTTGTTAACCTTTTTGGCCCTTTTCTGAATAAAAAAAAAAATGTTACACTGTAGGGGGAAGAGTGGGTGGGGGAGAGGTTTTGCTCACCCAAATCAATAGATTGTCTGTTTAATTGTTCATTATTTTTTTTTTTTGGTAGATATTGTTCATTGTTATCCTTTCCCCCACACGAATATCAATTTATTATTTATTTAATATCTTAGACAAATGAAAGAAACCAACCGTGCCTTCCTTTCCAAAAAATGCCCAAAACTAAACGCAAATATTATTTGCATAAAAATTCCTGTATACAGCACGATCGCATAATTCTATTGGGTGTGGAAATAAAAGTATAAAAGAGGGGAAAGTTAAGAAATATTGTAAAGTTTGTCAGAACTTTACCTTAATGCTACATAAGGAAATGTAGTATATACATAAGGAAATGTTTTTGTTATATTTGAGAAATTGTAAATCCTATACCGTTTACTACAATTTGCAAATTCATCCATTAAAAATAACTTCTTAATTATATAGTTAAAATTTTCTAAATAGGGGCGAAGACAGAAGGTCTTTTCGCTCTCACTCTCTTCGTATATGTTTTCTATTTTTTATTTATTTTAAAGATTAGGAAAAAAATTCAAACCATTCACGTACCAAGCACAGCAAACGGGACCCCAGCTGTACAATGAAAAAATAAAATAAAATCAGTAATCGCTGTTATTGACGTGGCATGACTTAGTGGCCTACCCCCAAAATCTGGGAAGTGCTTGTCAATTTCCTACAAGCACGTTTGTTTATTTTTGTCTAAAAATATATTCAAATTTGTCAATTTGATATCACGTGAACGCGAAGCACATATTATATGAATTTTTAATTTTTTTTGTTTTTTTATTTTTTGGTGAAATAAATATTTTTTTATTGTTATATGAAATTTTACATTAAGTTCATGTCATTTTATTTCCTCAAATAATCATGAGAAATTTAACATGAACTTTCAACTTATAATAAAAATATTTAAAATGAAACGAAAACTGTTTTTTAAGTATTTTTAAATTAATCAATATTAAAGAAAAACAATATTAACAGTATATTATTGGGCACATTTTTTAAATATTATTTATTATTGAGATATATATATATATATATATATATATATATATAAATAAAGAGTTAACCATATTTCCATAAAATTTATTTATAACAAAAAATTCATAACAACATAATATTATTATTAAACAAAATCTATGTGAATCTTACTAAATAAAAAAAAAATCTTAGTGACTTAATAACTAAATTTGATCAAACAATAAAACGAGTATCAAATAGGTGTATTGATAACATTTGTCATAATAAAAGAATGTGCTAAAAAATATTACTATATTTTTTAAGACAAAACCAAACATATTCCTACATATCTATTTACATATTTAGTCATTTATTTCAATCACTATTAAATTCAATTAGTATTTAGCTAATTGGAGATTAAAAAGGTAAAGAAGATATGATATCTTTGTTTATTTGTTTGCCTTTGTTTTGGTCAGATGAGAACTAGGTATTGGCTGGGTCCATGGGTCCATATGTGTATATCGCATTATCTCAGATCGATGGCGATCATTAGTCATCTTATGCAGCCAATCACAATCCTTATCTTTCCATTTATTAACTATTACTACCAAATATATCCATAATCCAACTTGATATTTTCTCTTTCTTTTTTTTTTTCTTCGCGGGCGGCTTGTTTAGCCTTGAGCCAGTTAATAGCTGAGCACGTGCATAACGCATTAGCTGCGACCTATCGTGTTAATTAGTCACCGATCCTACCCAACCAGTCTCTATCGCCTCATTTTTTTACTAGATCCTCATGAGTACTACTGATTAAAAAAATAACAAATTAAAATATCCTTCAAAATCATGATAGAAAATGTCAATAATATTGTTCTTACTTTCAAGGTAAAAATATCCATACAAAAAAAATATCAATAATAGTCATTAAACTTGATTTCAAGGTATAGAAACATCAATCTTTGATAATAAAAAAATATTAGCGTCTCAAATTTTTTAGTTATCCCCTTTAAAAGAGTAACACATAAATGGAAAACTAAAAAAAATATAATTAATATATGTTTGTATTTAAATTATTTTAAATCCTTTTATTTCAAAAGTATTGGCATTTTAAACTTTTTTTTTCAAGAGTTTAACTTCTACACATTAATAATGTAAAATTTTCTGAACAATCAACCAATAAGAAATTACTTTAGATATGATTTTTTAAAGCAATTATTATAAAGTTACCAAATTTATTATATATATAATTAAATAATAATAATGTAATTTTTTTTACACTGTAAACACATTTATATTAAATTCTATTTTCAAAACTTGTGTTGTTTTAAAAGTTTAAGGGAAAGTTAAACTATTTTCCAACTATTTCCTCATTTAATTTTTATTTAAACTAAATACGGTTATATTTGTCTTAAATCACCTTTTCTTTTTACTTATATATATTTTTCTATTATAGGATGTTTTAGAAAATATATTGAATGAAATAGGAGGGAATTTGATGGGAATATTTTGATCAATGTATAGTAAAGAGGTTTTACACTATTGTCTAATTATAAATCTCTCTGTATAGTAAATTTTATAATTTTTATAAAAATTATGTCGACGATGAGTTCTTATTATTTAACCATGTAAACATTTTTATACTAATTAATAATATATATAAATTAAACTCAACCTTAAAGACTAATAATTGTGAAATAGAAGAAATAACTCAATAATATGATCGATATTCATTATTATGGTTGATATTATACAAAAATTCAGCAAAATAAAAATAAAAATTTAACTATGATAAATTTCATAATAAAATTCAGCATTAAAACTTTGTATTGGTTATTTGAGATTAAACTTTTAATTTTGATTGAAAAATAACATTAAAAACATTTAAAGATTTGTACTTAAATTTGTTCTTTAAAATAAGAGATCAATTTTAAGAAAAAAGTGTAATTATAATTGTTGACTAAAAATGAATACTAAAATTTAATTTTTATTTACTTATATAAATTACTATAATTTTAATCATTGATTTTTTAACTATTAATAATATTTCTTTGATTTTTATTTTAAAATATAATCTTCACTTCAGAATAATCAAATTAGGAAAGAAAACTATGCTTATTTTTAAGAAGTGTTTAAAATTGTTTTCTATTTTTACTTTTATTTAAATAAAATTATTTAAATTTAAACGTGTATTTGATTTTTATACGTTAATATATGTCAGATGTTCCTTTTAATTGTAGTTCTTTATGTTTATTCTTCATAGTTTTTCTAATTAATTAAGTTTTTATCCAAAATTTTATGTAATAATTAATTGAAATAACATGAGAATGTGACATGACATTAATTTTTAGAAAATTATATAAAATATATTGAAAAAAATTATAAAAAAGTAATTAAAGTTATTTTTACTTCTTATTCTTATTAAAATGTTTTATATGTTTTTGTTTATCTAAACAGAGTAATATTAGTATATCACACGTTCATTATATTTTTTATAATTATTAAATAAAACTTGAGATGAAAAATTTATGTTCTATAATTAAAAATTATAATTAGAAATCTTTAATATACTAGTATATGCCAATCTTTAATAATTAGAAGTAAAGATTAAAAACATAATTAAATCTTTCAAATTTTTAGTACAATTTTTCTTTTTTATTAATTAAGCTAATAAGAGTGACTGACAGTTTTCATGATTCTGCGCGAGCATTCACTGCTTGTGTCCGTATGGCTTTTGTCGGTTTTTTTTAACATTCTTGGTGGTAGAAAACTATAAATATTATTTTAAAATTTAAGATATTGTAAATTAGTACATATTTTTGTTATTCAGCAAAAAAAATAAAAAATTCAGTTAAAAAGTATATTTTTGTTAAGGAATTTAAAATAAAATAATGATTAAAATTAAGTTAAAATGATATTAGAATTTAAGGCGAATAATAATAACAATAACAATAATAATAATACTAATATATTTTAATGAACAAATTTACTTCTAATTTATTAACATATACTGCAAAAAAAATCTTAACATATTAGAAAAGTAGTATTTGAAAAAGAAAATAAAATAACGATTCAGGTGACAACCTCTTTGTGAATCGAGGAGATACCAGATTCTCTCATCTAAAATATTCTTACTATTGCCGAGGGATCTAATTGAGTTGGTAGAACAGGATGTGTGAGTTGTTATAAACCTGTACCTATTTTTGATTCCTACGTATAAATTTTTTTTTCTTACCGCTAGATTCTTCTAAATAAATACTGTATCCGTGCAGTGATAAAAAAAAAAAGAAGGAAAAGTTCAAATTGAACATTTATTATAAACTTATTAATATAATTAAAATATTATTAATAAATGCCTTAAAAATAATAAGTGAAAAAATATTAAAAATTGATAAGTTTTAGTCTTAAAAGTTTCTGTAAATAGTGATAAAAATGTTTTCATTTTTGGAATAATTTTTACAAATATCTTCTACAATTACTAGTATGGTTTGAAACATTGTCGCACATGATTAATTTTGCAACAAAAATTCTCACCACATTATTGGAGACCAGATCTTCTACTAAACTAAAAAATGAGATGAACAAAGTCCAAGAGATTAAATAAACTAGTTTAATGACCCGTGCGATGCACGGGTTCTAGTTAAAAATTTAAAGTAAATTATAAGTTTTTGATTTAAAGGATCTTAGTTAGGAAATAATTTAATTCAAATTATAAAATAAAAAACTGCAGAAAACACAATGAAATAAATGGATTTGAAGTTATGAATTTTAACTGTTAATTACAAACAATTAACACACATGTATACTACAGTGTACATTTTCTCTATAATTTTTAATACATTCCAACATGATTTTCAATAAAAAATAATTATTAATTTTTTAACAAATGTTCTAAATATACTCCTTAATAAAATTAATGCAACACATGTTTGGTAACATTATAAATTAATTTTTTACATAATTTATATCAAATAAGTATTTTTTTATTGATTTCTGCTATTAATGACGTACTCTTTCTTTAAGGCAAAATAATATTATAAAATTGTCAAACTTAGCACTCCAATAATAATTACGCTGAATATAAAAATGATAATAAATATATATAAGAATGATACTGATGATAATAAATATATAAGAATGATAATAAGCATAAAAAAAGCCATAAAACATAATGCTGCGTAAATACAATAGTTAAAGTAAAAATACATAAAAAAAATTAATTAAATTGGGGATGCCTATATCTTACAAAACTTGCTATAGCAGAGATACAATCCAATACTAATGGACACCTTTTTTCTTTCTAAACAATTTGGATACTTTGCTTCAAAATTATTTGAGTGAAATGTATGCTTTTCCTGCATAATTTTTTCACTTCATGATTTTTTTTCACATTTGTCTAAACAAAAATCATGTTTATACAAAGTCTGTTATTGAAGTTGGATATTTGCAGATTTGTGCAGTAGTTGCCAAATGTATCATGAAGCGTGATGAAGACCCATTTGTCAGAGTATATTTTGGGCACTTAAACACCAATTTTAGCTGCTTCATCACTTCCAGAGACAGCAAAGAAGAGCTTCACCTATAAGAGCCATTTTAAATGGGAAAAAATAAACATATTCAATATAAAGATTTGTTGGTTACTTATTTTTTGAAAAGTACTAAAGTGTCAGATTGATAAGAAAGCAATGCACAATAAATAAAATAGTTTTTCACTTTTCCTTATCCAAAATACTAATGATAGATTTCAAAAATTGTTCTTTGTAAATTTCTAACTAAATTATGAACACTCCCTCATAACATTGATGAAATGAACACAAACAATTACCATAGGTCAATTATTCAAGTATATGATTTGAGAATATGGCCATTGGCACCAATTGACAGGGAAGTCAATTTCCATCTTAAAATTTGATTTACAGAGAAAATTGGAGAAATAAAAACCTACACATTGAGGAGGAAGGTTGAAAAAAAATACCTTGAACTGGATTTCTTGAGAAAAGGAGCATCACTGGTGGCTCTGAAATGAACAATCACTGCAACAAAGAGCAAAGTCCAATTAAAAAAACAATAGAAGTTTGGTTGCTTGAGGAAGGAAAAGAGAATTGCAAACGATCAAATCCTTTAGCATGGATGATATATGCTAGTGTAGATATTCTATTCATGATTTGGCTAATGATGATGACAATGAGAAATAGTAAATCGGTGCATGATGTGTGTTTTATGTGCCAAAATATCAAGGCCTGGAAAAATTAATATAGTTACTATTGACATCAAGGATGGATTAAAAAAAACGTTGTAAGTGAAGAAGCAAAAAACATTGTATATCCGTGGAACAACACTGCAAAACTCACTCTTTTCACCTTGCTTCGAAGTTTGCATTTTCTTTTTTATTTCGTTTCATTTGCAGATAGCTTATTGAATCATCACTGACTCACTCAACGGCTTTACCCGCGACTCACCTCCAGTTTCTGCTGAATCACAATTAGTGTCTCCTCAGGAGTCCTCCGTCATTCTGAAACAACATGAAAAATTAACACAACTTTTACAAATAATCTAGTTAACAATAACATTCCCAAAATCAGTTTTAAAATGCACCTGTTTATAACCCCCTATCAAAAAGCAGTATTATGAAAAGAGAGAATTATGCAACGTAACAGAAAAATGCATGTGCACAAAAAAGACATATAAACAACTTTTTCAGCCAATCTTAAATCCAAACCACAAAATTTAAACATATGATTAGGGAAAGATTAATTAAATTATGGAAAAAGACATATTAGGAACAATATAATAATAGTTTAAATCATAAAAAAATATGGAAACATACCAACAAAACCATTAGTGCCTTGGCAGAAAATTAAATAAAAACTTGATCAAATTATAACAATAGATTTGTCCACTCACCTTTTCTCATTTTTCTGTTGCAACTTGCCTTCTTCAATCTAATAACAGTAAAAAAAAAAAAAAGGAGGAATCAAAGAGAAGGAGAAACTACCATTGACAGCAAAAAGATAATACAACATTTGCAAAGATGCATTCAGCCTATTCGTTTTTAGAGATCCTATATATTCTCGTCATTGAAGCTGAGTTGACAAAAGGATCTTTGATGGCCTCTCCAAGTCCCACCATCTTGCATATAAATTTCACATAAAGAAAATACATGTGAGAGAGGAAAGAAGATTAGAAGAGGAAATAAAAATGGGGAATGAGAATGAAAGGTAGAATAGAGAAAGAAGATAAAAATTGAATTTCAAATTTTAAATCCTAATACCTAAATATGAGTGTGGTTGAAACACTGCTTGCCATGTTACCCCTTGACACGATGATTCTGGCCTCTCCATGGAGCCATTGCGTAACGGTGATAGCTCTGACGGGTTCTGGCACGATGAAACTGGATGAAGGAGCAAAGGGAAAAGCAAAAAGAGAGGTAAGGAAGGGGGAAAAGATAATGAAACGTTTCTTCATAAGAGGGATGCATGTATATAACAGTGTTATTGCAAAGAAAAGAAAGAGAACAGGTAGGAAAATAAATTGTTCCAGCCCCAATTTTGGAACTTACAAATAACTGTTATCAATATTGAATAGCAAATGATAAACGAAGAGCAACATTATACTCTTAACATACGCATGCCAAATTAAGTCACAACGTGAATGGGCTTTTGGTGTAGAGCATTTAATGCATTTACAACCAATAGATGGACATAAGAGATTGAGAAGAGACTACACATTCATTGGATGCGGGAGAGGACTTGGAGAATGAGAAGACACTGTTACACAATTAAATTGCATCAAAAACTGAAAAGACATTTACTCCTCATTCAATATCTGCATGGAAAATAAACGAAAATTATGCAAATCAAATGCCATTAAATAAGGCAAATTAGATGAGACTACTAAATGAATAGGCAGAAATATAATAGAGAATAGGAGGGGATTTAGGCGGAAAAAATTTGTTGGAGAAGTTACTTGCTTTATATGTATTAAGATACTCGGAGGCAGAGCAGCAGGTTGGCACTGGTTTTTAAATTGTAATGATGGGAACGATGGAGTTTGACTCCGCAGCGTGTAGCTGCGATGTCTGCTTCGACAGTGATCCTCGTTAAGGGGCGAAGCCATTTTTTTTTCCAGATCGAATCTTCCCAAAATAGAATATTTTAAAGCAATTAACAGCTTCTAAAAAGAAATCCTGCGATAAAAGGTTAATTAACTTCTTTTTTATTTAAAATAACTATTACTTTAATTTTTCAAATTATTTATTAAGTTGACAAGTTTAAAAAGTACTACTACAGCATAAAAAAAAAGTACTACTACTATCTAATACTACTACTTTATATTGTCGCCTCTTTGTATTTCTATTCAAAAAAAAGAAAATTATATCGTAACAAATGAAACAATAATTTAACCAAATACTGCATAATGATAATTATTAAAATAATAATGGCATATTAATATATATATATATATATATATATATATATATATATATAATGATTTTATAAAAGTTTGGTTAACATAATTAAGAAATATTTAATATGCTTGATAAAAAAAATAATGAACACGTCTATAGTATCAATTAACAATTGCTTTTTATCAAACACTTTTTCTTTTTAATTTCTTTGATCAATACAAACATTCGTTAGAATTTGTTTATTGTTCAATACAAAACAAAAGTGTTAACAACGTTGTTAAATTTGATTAACCTAAATTATAGTTGTGATATTTAAAAAAATTCAATCTAAACAAGTAAGAAATATTTTTTTCTATTTCATATATTAGATCCTGTTTCAATTTAATTAGTAGTCACAAGTTTGAAATTTAGGCATACAACTACATTAAAACTTAAAGGGGGAAATTTGCTATCCATAATCATCCTACCTAGATTTAATAGGATTGTATTTGGTAGAAGATATTATGTCTATACCAAAAAAAGATTGCATCCAATTGTTAAAATTTATTTTCGTAAAACTATTTCTTAATCTTAAACTAAAATGTTATACTAAAATACCTTTATTAAAATGGTTTTTTAAAGTGTATTCATGAACAATGATAAAAAAATATAAAGTATTTATTTAAAATGAATACATTAATTATATGAATACAAAAAATATTCAATACTTTTTTTTTACTGAAAAAATATTCAATACTTATTCAATGTTTCTTAATTAATGTTGATGCATGCATATTGAGATAATTATTACTCCTTTTGTCTCATAATAAGTGTTATCTTAGACTTTTTCAACACAGACAAAAAAAAGTTAATTAATAGATAAAAGATAATAACAATTTTACAAATTAACTTTATCATCATTAATTCATTTATAATTTTTGCTATCAATCATTAATATTATCAGGGGTATAAATGGAAAAATAATTAATATTACATTGAAAAAATAAAATGATACTTATTTTGGACTTATTTTTTCTTATAGGACGCTTATTAGATGACGAAAGAAGTATAAAAATAATTACTCACTCTTGTGAAATAAGTGATGTTTTAATAATTTTTTTTCATTACAAATTATTTGTCTTTTTATAGTATTACGAAAATATTTATTATGAACTATTAAAATAATTAATTTCAAAGCACTATTAGTGTAAAAAAATTTAAGCAGTAAATTAATTAAAATAAGTGTAATTTTTACTACTCAATATAATATTAATGACTTTTTTAATTTAATATTCTTAATAATATATATAATACTTTTTAGAATATTGTTATTATGTTGCATATTTTTAGCAAAAAAGATTAATTTATATAAAATAAATCATTGGAGTGACTCTTGACTCTTTTATTATTGATGGACAATAAAAATTATAATTTTACTAATTAATGATGATATACGATAAAAATTAAGAAAAATGATTTTGTAAAAATTATAAAAATATAATAATGAGGTTAATTTCATAAAACTATTATAATTTTTCATCTATCTACTAGTTTTTTACGTATAAAAAACTTAAGATAATATTTATTATAGGACAAAGACAACAGGAAATAATTTTGTACTAACAATATATGACTACTAAACTCAATAAATAATATTATCTTCGTCTCTACATATAAGACTCTTTTAACTACTCCCTCCGTCTCTATTTATAAGACCCTTTTAACAACTTCACAACCCTTAAGAAAAGTAGTTAATTTAATTAGTTACATTAAATTTGTCAATAATGTATATTGTTCTTCTAGAAGTACCCTTAACTTTTTTGAAATTAATCATCTCTCTCCACTTAATTACTTCTCATCTAATTAATTAATAATTAGAGAGAGAATAATTAATTATGGGTACTATAGGAAAAAAATAATTAATGCATCTAGGAATTAGAAAATGATCTTGTAAAAAGGGACAAACAATTTTTCAAAAAAGGTCTTATAAATAGGGACGGAGGGAGTAATTCACATCATTTAAGAAAGTTGGTTAATTTAGTTAATAACATTAAATTTGTTAATAATTTATATTATTTTTTCAAAATTATCCTTACAATTTTTGGGACTATCATCTATCTCTTTCCGCTTAATTACTTAATTAATTAATTAATGTTAGTCATATTCTCCAATCCTCGTAAGAGAGAGAATATACTTATCTTATTAATGTATACTCTCTTCGTTCCTAAACTCTTGATGTTTTAGCTTTTTATTTTGGTTTCTAAACACTTGATGTTTTACATATTTTAAGGGTCATTAATTTTTTTTTTCCACATATTCTCCTATTTAACATAACCTAGATTTTCACAACTTCTTTCATCATAAATATTAAATGATGATATTTTAGACTAAATGTATTGTTTAAGTAGTATTAAATGTTCTTAAGATGTGTGCATTAACCTTAAATATCAAAAGTTTAGGAACAAATGGAGTAACATTCATCATTGTAAAGTGATTAAGGGTATTTTGGTCAAAAAATAATTAAGGTAAGAAATAACTTAAAAAAAATCTTGTAAAAAAGAATCTTATATTTAAAACGGATATTGGATATAATTATAAACGCATAAACAATTAAACAGAATAACAATAGTAATTTCAATTATAATTGCCTGCCCCTGTCCATTCCCAATTGTCAGAGAAAAAAAGGACAGAAGAGAGCCGGGTTAGGTACAGAATTTTGACTCATTTTGGAGAAACAGCGAAAAGGGGTAAGTTGGGAATACGCATATGCACCCTTGCCCTTTCCTTCATACTTCGTAGTTACTAATAAGGAAACTGAGTTGTCCAAGTCAGCAGCGGCAACCGGATTCATGCACCGGGTACCAAGTCCTCCATTCGCAACCCAACCCAAACCCAAATCCAAAGCCAAATTTAATTGCAGGACATAAACATTTTCAAGTCCGAAACTGCCTATAAAAGCACCAACCAAGTTCCTTTGAGTCCACACACAAGCACACAAAACAATTGAGGGAAGGGTAAGGAATCACAGAGCAGAGAGAAATTATTATCATGGGGGGTTGGGCAATAGCGGTGCATGGGGGCGCTGGTGTGGACCCTAATCTCCCACCACAGCGTCAAGAGCAAGCCAAACAACTCCTTACTCGCGCTCTCAATCTTGGCATCTCTGCCCTTCGTTCCAATGCTTCTGCCCTCGACGTCGTCGAACTTGTCGTACGATCTCTTGCATGTCCCCTTTTTTAATTTTGTCAATAAAATACTTCCATAACTGAGACTCGTGATTCCCCAGACCCATTTCGCATTTAAATATGCTGAAACCGCAGAAAGATTTTAATTCAAAAGCGTCACCGCGCGATCGAGTTCATGCATGGCCAGTTCTGGATATGCATGTACTTTTTAACATCACATAAGTCAAAAATAAAAAATCCATGAATAATAATAATAATAATATAATTATCGCCCTGCTGCATCTGATAATATTTAGTATTTATTTTGGCGGATTTCGCGTGTGATTTGATTTTGTAACAGGTACGGGAACTGGAAACAGATCCTCTGTTCAACTCTGGCCGTGGATCTGCTCTGACAGAAAAGGGAACGGTTGAAATGGAAGCAAGCATCATGGATGGTTCCAAGAGACGATGCGGCGCCGTTTCGGGCGTCACCACCGTCAAAAACCCCATCTCACTCGCTCGCCTTGTCATGGAAAAGTCACCACACTCCTACCTCGCCTTTAACGGCGCTGAAGATTTTGCCAGACAACAGGTAGTACTATTCATTTTCAATTTCCCCATTTTGGTTCCACTTTTTCCGCATACAAAATAAGAAACCGTCACTGCCAAACTAGCGCCACCTCATCTCAGATACAATCTCGTTTATCACATTTGTTCACTTTATTTCGGCGCAAATATATAATACCAAAATTGGTGGCTGGATTTGTGTTAGGGTGTGGATGTTGTGGAGAACGAATACTTCATCACTCCTGAGAATGTTGGTATGCTGAAACTGGCAAAGGAGGCAAACACAATCATGGTACGCACGCATTTAATGAAAATCAAATACTTCCTTCAGTCCTCTAATAAGTATAGTCTCATGGTAAAAAGAAAAAAAAAAGTTGTCCAAAATTAGCTGTTATTTTATAAAATTAATAAAGTATTAAATATTTTTTTATGTAGTTATTATTGTTTAATAAATAAAAATTTTAATTAATTAGAGAGTATTAAAAAGTTATATACTATCTGTCATAATAATATATTTTATAAAATTTAAAATATTAATTATATTTTTTTTAATATTTATATCAAAATTTCAAACATGATATAAAATGGAATGAAAAGGATACATAATAAAGTTAATTTTATAAAATTATTAATTTTTTGTTGATATTTTAAGAAAAACTTACTGGCACATGGAAGGAGTACTTAACTTTACTTTATTTAAAGGTTATATTATTATACCAGTGGCAAGGCGTTTGCGGTATTAAGAAACGTATTTGTTTTTGTTGATGCAGTTTGATTATAGGATTCCAACGGTTGGATACGACAGTTGCGGTGTGGGGGTTGAGAATGGATTGCAAATGAATGGAGTGCCAATAAGCGTGTACGCGCCGGAGACGGTAGGGTGCGTGGTGGTGGACAAGGAGGGGAGGTGTGCCGCTGCGACGTCGACAGGTGGGCTGATAAACAAGAAGA
Organism: Pueraria montana var. lobata; assembly: GCA_026413185.1. Classification (NCBI taxonomy): domain Eukaryota; kingdom Viridiplantae; phylum Streptophyta; class Magnoliopsida; order Fabales; family Fabaceae; genus Pueraria; species Pueraria montana. The sequence continues at coordinate 7,248,025 of CM048652.1, forward strand.
GCGGTAGGATCGGTGACTCACCACTGATAGGGGCAGGGACTTACGCGTGTAAGCTGTGTGGGGTTTCGTGCACTGGTGAGGGTGAGGCTATCATACGTGGCACTCTGGCGCGTGAGGTGGCAGCGGTGATGGAATACAAGGGACTGGGACTTCAGCAGGCTGTGGACTTTGTCATCAAGCACCGCCTCGATGGAGGGAAGGCAGGGCTCATTGCTGTGTCAAATTCTGGTGACGTGGCATATGGCTTCAACTGTAATGCCATGTTCAGGGCTTGTGCCACCGAGGATGGATTCATAGAGGTGGGAATCTGGGAATAAAAAAAAAAATTGAAAATAAATTACCTTGTCTTGTCTTGGGTGAGATTCCTTGTTGGGGATTCTGTAGTTGGGCTTGCTTGTCATTTATCAGTGGTCACTCTGGTCTGTTGTTTTGTTGCCACCCTTTTTCTTTCTTTGTTTTCGTTTTTTTTGAAATCAGTGCTTTAGTTCTATGGTCTTAGAATTAGCGCTTTTGTATTTTTCAGTGTGATAGAAATGTGAAATAAATAATAATAGATGTTTCTCCTTTTTCTCTGAAAAGAAATGCATGCCCGTGAGTGATCCTCCAGTTTCCAAACACACGTGGTTTTGGTTTTGTGTTGTCTTATCCAACAACCGCCAATTCATCGCCATTCGTTTGAGTAATACACCAAATAAATTTCTGAATTTCAAATACCGGTTAATTTATTTTTTAAATTTATAAAAAATTAAAAATGCATGTTACAGTAATTCATGAAATTATATTAGTTCTTAAAATTATATCCAATAATGATTACTTAGTTCTTGATTCAGTTCTTAAAATTATAAAAAAGGATTGAAATGATTAAGGTTAGTAATTGCGTGAATTAAGTAAAATTATAAAATATAATTTTAACAATTAAATTGATTGATTCTTATTATTTTAAAGGCAAAACAATTTTATTGCTATGAAAAGATAACGTGGAGAAGCACAAGTGTGCCCCCCACTGTACAAATTGATTGATTCTATTAATTTAATATATGAAATTGAGTTTAATTTTAATATAATGTTGATGTAATTTAAACTGTTAATTAACTAAAAACTATCTTAAATAAGTATATTTTTTAAGTAAATATTATTAAATTAATACTTTTAATTACACGGTAAGTATTTAAAGATGTGCATAATACGAGTATTAATGATTTATGCGTTATCATGACACATTAGTGCCAGAATATTATATTGTTCGAAAATACTAAAAGTCTAAAAGGCTTTAAATTGATAAGTCGTAAATATATTTTATTATGGTTTTTTTTTAAGAAATTTTATTATATATTTGTAAACCTTTTAAAATATTCAACACTTTCTTTCGCATTTAAAAAAAAAAAAAACTAAAGATAGTAAAAAGGTAGGTAGGCTATATAAGACAAAATTTATCAACACAATGTGGCTACATTGGATAACTTCTTTTTTTCATTTAAAAAACATGTATTTTTTATGCTTTTAATTAAGACGTTCTTTAACGATAAATATCTGGTAGTTTGGGAAATACAATAAATAATTTTAAATCCTTCAACATTTTCTACTAGTCATTTTAATTATTTTAGTGATAAATTTGAATGTGTGTCTATGTTACATTGAAAATGTAAAATGATACTTTTTTCATTCTTTTTAATTGTTGGATTTTTAGAAGAAAAAAATATATTTTTATTTATCTGTTATTTTCAAAGTTCAATATAGTATTAATTAATTTTTTTTTCAATTATATCTTTACTTTTTATCTAATTTTCAATTAATTTACATATATGTAGAAATTGAGATAAAACTTTGGTTTTGCCAATTTGATTTATATAATTCAGTTTTAAATCTCAATTATATAAACCAAATTGAATGAACTGAATTAGATTATTTAATATTTGGATTGGTTCAACCAATCAACAGCCTACCTAAACCAAAGCTCCAGTTGGCTTATAAATTTGCAGCGGCATTATCTTCACTTAAAGAGATAATGTTTCAAAATTATTTTGACCATCGTGCTCAAAGTTCAAAATATATAAAATAAATTATATTCCTTCTCATATTTTATTTAATTTTTTCTACAACTAGAAATGATATCATAAGAAGAGAAGAGAAAAAAATATGGAATAAAATAGGTGAAATAATAAAGAAAAAAAATGAATTCATAGTCATAGACAAAATTAGCAGATATTTCACATTTATAACATGATATAAATAAAATAAAATAAAATAAATTTATGTAAAAAAAAGTTATAGAAATATATTTTAAGAACAACAACTCAATATAATAATGTTATTGAATCATAAAATTTTAAGCCGAATCTTAATAATTAAATGTGATTAATGTAAGAAAACAAAAAGAACTAAGAATGAACAACAATTTTTTTTATTAATAGTATTTAAAAAATTCTTTGAGTCATTTATAATTTATAATTTTTATAAAAATAAAATCAATATTAAAATAAATATCACGTATATCGTGATTTCATAAGATCTAAAAGCCAAACTTGGCTACAGGTCACAAAATAACTTGTTTTTGTTTATCCTGATCTTATACGCTCGTAACTATCCCATGCTGGACGTGTATATTGTCCAACTCCAACTGTCCAAAACCTTGCTGTCTATATTTTATTTCAACAAATTGACATGGTTCAAATTCAAAATGTATAAATTTCGTGATCTTCTTGGACGGTCCAAGCCGTGTTGGGGCACTTTCGCTTTTATAATTATCCTCGAGAGTCAGCAGAGATTTCTTGTTGTTAATTTGCTCAACAGTCAACTACCCCTGATGAAATTAATTAATTACTACTATTTTTATTTACAAATTAGCATGATAATATTAATGACAATTTAAATAAGCCTTGAGTACTCGTTTTGTAGATATGATAAAGTAGACAAAATAGGATAAATTAACATGTGTTATTTCCATTCATTATTTGCTTACCAAACGAGATATGATAAAAACAATTTTATTAATAAAATTTCTATCTTACGGTAAAAGTAAGGTTATAAATTATAATCAATAAGATTGGATTAAGAAATGTTTTCCTCTCTATCAAAAAAAAAAAAAAAAGCAATGTTTTCCTCATTCATCTTGACTCTTGTTTTCACTCTTTGGTCTCTTTCGATTCTCTTCATATGCATTGTTTACACTCGTACTGCCGTAGCAACACTTGCGTTTCCTAAATTCTGGTCGTAATTCATGATTCAGGTTGTCATCGCATCTCCGTTTTCTAGCAGCAATTTAGAATTTTAATTATTATTGCATTCTATAAGGTAAATTAATTCTTCTTTCTCTTCTTTATTATCATAATATTGATTACAATTATTCTTTTTCTCTTTTCACTAAATAAGCATTGAATGAAGGAAATATTTTACTGATAATTTTTTTTAAACTTATTTATTTTTTTAATTTTTTTTGTTAAAGACTTCTTTTTCATTTGTTATTTTAAAATATAAAGGAAAGTTTTTTTAAATATATAAATTACTTACATAATTTGTTACTACTCTAATAATTAAATATATTTTTGCTGCTTATATAATTTTTTTTTATAATTGAAAATTGTAATCTAATTCAATGCACGGTCATATAAGAATACAGTTTTAAAATTAAGCACATCCTTAATTAAGTTATATTTATAGAGTTAAATAATTTTATTGAAATTGTTCTTTATTTATTTACATATTTATTATAATTTAAACTAATATAAAAATTAAAAAATTATCAAATTTAATTTTAAAAAAATGTATCACAATGACAAATTTGCCATTTAAATATGATTTATATCATACTATGTAATTATTAATTTAGTTGATCATCTCAAACATATGATAACATAATACTACCCAATTTTGTTATTCGATATGTATCTAACACGTGATAGAATAAGACCATACTAGATTTATATTATATGCTTATCTAACTCTTTTATATTATTTTTTCTTTATTCTATTATATCCATCAAATGACCTTGATGGTCTTATAGAGTAATTAATAGACCATGTGACACTCTTGATCGTAGAAGGTTATGCTATTTATATATTGTTTGAGAAAAAGAGGCGGAAGCTGTCAAAATAAAAAAAAATAAAAAAATAAGAGGCGGAATTTTATACGGGTCAATTTGGAAGAAAAATTTGAACCAATCAAAATTAATTAATTTAATTTGGCTCAAATTTGAATTTTTTTTCAATAAACGTGAATCAAACCAACTTAAGAAAAATCAAGTTGGTTCAGTGGACATCATTGGTTATCTAGATAAGATATACGTACTTTTAAAATCTTAATTAAAAATATGAAACAAATTCATAAATAAGTCACAAGAAATATATATTTTTGTCATAAATTAACACTAGTTTCGAGTTTAAAATTTTAGGTTATTGCTATTTCCACTCCCCCTATTTACTACTGCACTCTCCTTTCATTTTTCTTATCCAAAATTACCCCCGGAATACACTTCCCTTTGTCAATCTGGGTGAGTCTCTCTACAACACAGGAATGCACAGCAGCACTGAGGCAGAGTTGCGAAAGCTTCCATCGTCCAAATACAAAGAACCGGACGGCTGGTTGGGTGGCAAATATACAAGAGGGGCAAGGAATATCAATTAATAACAGTTTTGATTTTAAGGGGTGATTTTTTTTTTTTTTCAAATCTTGTGGGTTTTACCATAAATTAATATCAGTTTTGATTTTAAAATACCAATTGCAAGGATTGATTTACTTTGGGTTGGTTTGATTGTAAAAAATAAGAACCCAATGATCAAACCAATAAAAATTGAATTTAGTTGGTTTATATCGAGTTAAATTTGCTTGTGAGAGAAAAAAACTGAACCAATATATTCAGTTTAATTTACATTCGATTTATCGGACTGATCAATCTAATGAACATCCTTAATAAGATGTAATAATTTAGGAGTAACAAAAGAAAATCTCGCTTAAACTTTTGATCCCTTTGTTTTTCAACTAATAAATTTAGTCTTTAAACTTTATAAAATATATGAATATAGTATTTCTTCATGTTTAAACTTAATATTTATTGGTGATTTTTTATTGTCACAAAGTTAAAAAAGATATTAAATTTACATATTTTTTAAAATTTAAGAACTAAATTCATCAATTTAAAAATATAAAAATAGAAATCAAGTTTGATAAAAAAAAATATATATAGATATTAAAAACACATTTTTTCCTTAAAAAAATGAAGGAATAAGCATACATGTGACTTGTCAGACACAATTTTTTTTAAGGAACATGTGAGACACATATATCCTTCTTTCTTCTCCAAACGCAAGGAAAACCAAAGGGTACAACTCTTCTACGTTATTAGTCTAATCCCACATACATACATGATACATCTGTCTTCTCACACCCATACGCAATCACAAATAGTGTATCATTTTTTTTTAAAAGGCAGAATTGAAGATCAAATCTAAGATCTCATGAATATTATCCAAATTGTTTACCACTAGGCCGAGCGTATTGGGTTAGAACAATGCTATCATTTTTCTTACTTTGATATATTTCTTAAATATTTTCCTTCCCTCTTATTTTATTTTTTGCTGGAAGTCCCTCTTATTTTATTTATCAGAAAAAATATTCTCATCTTAAATTATTTATCACTTTAAAATATAAAAGTATTAATTATTATTTTTATAATATTCTCAATAAATAAATGGTACTGGTGTATGTATACTTGTAACTGTATAGTGTAATTAATAAGAGAATTTTATTCACATAAAATTATTTTATGACAGAAATTTATATAATCAATTGTTTTAATAAAATGTGTTAAATATCTTAAATGATAAATAGAATTTTTTATTTTTGGTGAACAATGGTGACAATGAAGATAAAACCTAAAATTTCATGAATACTATGTAAACCTCCACCACTGAAACGACATTAGTGGAATGATAAATAGAATGAGGCAAGAGGAGTATTTCACCATTATAGCTTTTTTTTTTTATCAGTATCACTAATACTATAGCTAATGCATTCTAAATTACCGAAAACAGAATTTTTCAGCTGTAACCGAAAAATTAAAAAATAAAATCAGGCAAAGGAATCCACAGAATAGCGAACATGCGTTTGATTAAAGAGATGCCTGATGGAAGCGAGATATGCTTGGCCAGGCTAAACGGATGTCCAAGTGAATGAGTGTTAGAGAACGATTTTTTTGGTGCAGATATATTCTATGAATAACATTCAACTTTTTTAGCATAACTGCATAAAGTACTCATGGTTTAAATTTGATGATTCATACACTGCTCGAATTTTCATGATTGTGTTTATGCCTATGGGTGAAAATAGTAATGAAAAAAGAATGTTACCATAAGAATGTTGGGTACATAATTGTGATAAGTGTTATGAACAAGGGGAGCATATAAACATAAGAGGCACAATTATAAAGCCTCATGGCCTCATTAAGAATTGGGCTAACATTGTAATTTATATTTGAAGAGGGTACGAACTGAAGGAATGCATTAGCCATCATCTGCCCAAGATGAACCTGGGCCGGGGTAGAAAGATGCAGCCCATCGGTCTGAAGGGGCAAACCATGACCGTCCACAGTTCTCAGGTTTAGGAGGTCAATGCCCAGCTGAGCTTGTCTTACTATCTCTATGTAAGGGCCTGATCCAGATGCCAAAGCTACCTACAAAATGAGATAGAAAAAAATTGGACCAAAGCTAACTAGCAATGCTCAAAGGAAAAAGTCACAAAATGAAATAGCAAATTACATTGATACTTCATAAAGTTTCTTAAGATTGGACACAATATTTTTACCTTTTTAACTATTACAGTATCTTTCTTACAAGAATACATGCTGTAATGTGTTTTTTAAATGATAGAAAATATCAATGTATGTGTCGTGTAATTTGCTCAAAAGGAAAAGGGAATCTTCATTCTTCAGTTGACATTTGACAAAGACACTTTACTCTCTTGGACTAAAATTTTAGTTTAAGTCGTCTCTATAGCTTAACATTCGAGATAATTTCGTGTAAAGTAATTATCAAGGCAAAATCAATATATCACTTGTAAATGTATTAGCTATGAAGGTAGTTTTATCGCACGCACCGTAACAAGACTATAACCTATTTTGATAGATTAGTAGTTGGTGTATTGACAGGGATCATCCAACAGGCAACCATTTATTATATTGCAAGTTCAACCTTAATCTGGCTCAACAGTGATAATGAAAGTATAAATCGAGAAAATTCATATTTACATTTTGAATGGAAAAGAAAAGAAAAGAAAAAACTAATAAAATCGGGATTTAATTTTAAAAATAGGTAGAATTAATTTTTACAAAATTGTTTTCAACTGTTAAACTTAATTGAAACATATATTTAAATTAATTTTAGTTATATATTTGACATTAAAAATTGATTCTAATGATTAAAAAAACAAGAAGACCAAACCTAATTTTTAGTCGGTGTATGGGATTACTTTACGTGGTCATCTTGGTTGGAGTATGTCAACATCGTTGATGTTGAGAGCCTATATTTTCCGGTTACAAGGATGGCCGAAGGCCCCAAATCCTATATTATATATTTAGTATACTTGCATCACCTAAAAACATAGGAGGCTGCACAACGCAGAATCATACTATTTTTTATATTTTCTATTTTAAATAATTTATAATTATAATGTTAGATACATAAATTATAATTATACATCAATATTTTATATTTTTCATAAATAAGAGAGATGGAAAAAAATAAATATAAGGAAAAATACGTGATATAATAAAAAAAATATTATAAGAATTTATTAGATATGGGATATCCAAGATTTCCAATCTAATACGGAGTACAATATACTTGGTATCCTATTCCTAAGCTACCTAGAAACGAAGATTCCTCGATCCCAATCAGCAACCACTTCCCTATAAATCAATTGTTAATTACCAGTTCAGTTTTTCTATTTGTCCCGACATACGTAAACGTTCGTGGATATTGCTTCGCTCCGAATTAAATAAGTTGATGAAAATATATATATCAATCGCAACTACTTTGTCTTGAAAATATGTAAAGAACTAACAGAAGGTGAAAACAAACCAAACCAAACCTACCAATTTAATGAACAACTAGTGATTAATAAATATCTTTAGGAAGAAAATAATAGTGTACCTGGATTATAGGAAGCAACGGAGACTGTAGATCATCACGAAGGTCCGAGAAGAACTTGTGGACTCTTGTTTGATACAATTGGGCATCGTGAAGATCGACGGTATCGGTTTCTCCTTGGTACCATAGCAAAGCACGAATGGTGTCACCGTCACGCAACGATGCCTTGGCCCTCTTTATCATGTGATTGTAAAGCTCTTTTCCGCGTTCCCACTCGCTTATGTTGGTGCCTCCAATCGCGCAAGGGACCAAACCAATTAGACCAAATTCTGGGTGCTTGTCCAACACCGAGTTTGCAAATGCCATTCCTGGCCCAACACCATTTGTCTTCCTAAAATCGATGTCCGCGTGGAGTGGCTCACGCGCCTCCACCCACGTCAGGTGCGCGTCGAGCCTCAAAATTGAGGGATTGGGACGGGACTGTGGTGGAACGACGCCGTCCCACGTGGCGATTCCCGCAGCGGTGTTGTTCACTACGCCGCCTCGACCCGCCATGTTGCTCTGCCCCGCTAATATGAATATGTTCCTATCATAGGCTTGTGGCTTCACTGCCCATGCTTGAATCAGAAATAGCAACAATAACAAGGAAGGCATATTCTTAGATGGAGGACCTCTTTGTCCACCCTTGCTCATTTATACGCTTTCGAGTTAGAGTTATTATTATTATTTATAATGTTTGCCAATTGCTTTTCACAGTCACTGGTTCTTTAATATTTTAAAATGATATAAATAATTAAATTACCACGTGATACGAAATTATTTTTGTTTTCGTTCTATTATTTTTTCCCGAAAAAGGCTGGACGAGTTCATACAAGTCATCGATAACCAAATATTGACGTAGTGGTGTAAGATTCTACTGTGTTTACATGAGAAAAAATGATTTATTTATTGAGATAATCCGTGTTTGATTATCTTTGTGTTTAAAATTCTCTTGGACCAGCGATAGTCGCAAGCAAAATTAATCTCTGATTTAATGAATTGGAAACACTCGTGTTTTCTGACAATGGAAAAAAAAAAAAAAAAAGTCATCGATGCTTGCGTTAAGCGTTCATATTGTACGTACACATTATCCTTAACCAATTGTGCGTAATGGAAAAGTCAAAAGTTCCATTTCCTAATGAGATTCGCGGAAACAAGAATTCATCACAAATGGAGGTTGATAATATTCTTTTTCAGGTCCAAGGGCCCAATGCTGTGGTTGCATCAGCAAATAGGGAACGGTAATGGATTTGGATATCGCAGTGTTAGGGGCATTAGGAATGGGAAAAAGTTATACATATATACCAAAGGGTTAATTATGTTATTGTTTCATGAATTTTTTTGAATTTTTACTTTTAGTTTCTAAATAAAATTTTGATTGGTATTAGTTTTTCAACTTTTCTCAATTTTTATTTTTAGTTCTTAAATAAATATTTGACCGATCTTAGTTCCTAAATTTTTTTTTTGTCAATGTTTTAGTCCCTAAACAAATATTTGACCGGTCTTAGTCCCTGAACTTTTTTTCCGTTAATATTTTTAGTCCTTCAGGGACTTTTTATGATAGAGACTAAAAACATTGAAGGAAAAAAAATTCAGGGACTAAGACCGGTCAAATATTTGTTTATGGACTAAAAATATTGAAGGAAAAAAAGTTTAGGGACTAAAAACATTAAAGGAAAAAAAGTTCAGGAACTAAGACCGGTCAAATATTTGTTTAAAGACTAAAAACAAAAATTGAGAAAAGTTGAGAGACTAAAAACATTGAAGGAAAAAAGTTCAGAGACCAGTCAAAATTTTATTTAGGGACTAAAAGTAAAAATTCAAAAAAGTTCAGAGACCAAAAACATAATTAACCTTATCCCAAATTTGGAATGTTTTTTTTTTGTCAGCAAAAGATATATTATTAACTTTCAAATAGGCACCATGGTACCATGTAATAATAGTACATATAGCTGGTCAACATGGTTAATCCGTATTTAAAATCAAATTTGATTTAAATACTACTTAACCATAAAATATATGACTAAAAAGCCACCCCCCCTACATTACATATGTCCAACTACCAAAGCCTCTGTTAAACCACATCCCGCAGCTACATATCCGAATCACAACCTATGCATTACCCAACCTCTTTTAAATTAGCACAGCCACGACTACTCCTCAGTCACATCCAACATAGTATTGATACCAATTAACGTTTAACTCAAAGAATTAACCCCATCCAATAGGCATGCTCCAGGATTCAAAGACCACAAAACAAAAGAGTATTGGAAAGATATTACCTTTATTTTGAGCCACGACCAAGACAAAAATTCCACCTCATGCATTAAGATTTGTGCATTAAAAACTTCGTTTCTAAAAATGCAAGCATTCCTCATTTGCCAAATGGTTCAAGTAGTTGCACACCACACCACATACCACCTTTTCGATCTGTCCTTTGACCCCATGCCATATATATGTTGTCAAAAATGACTCTCAGGATCACTTGGTAGAGTAGTCTTCAAGTTTAACCAATCATAACACCTCTTTCAAATGGAATCCACTTTGCTACATCATATAAAAAAAAAGGAAAATAGAGAGAAAACAATAAAAGGAAACATGATAAATAATGTAATGAAAAATAAAAAAAAATTAAAATAAATGAGATGAAAGAAAACTAGCTGTAAGAATATAGTAACCTTTGGATTTTGGAATGTCAGTTGGTGATGGATCTTGTCTCGATGCGAGCTTGAATTAGATTGGGCCTCCTACGTCAATATCGTTGATTAATAAAATAAAGAGAAGAGAAATGACTCGGTCGTCCCATGTTTTGCTTTGCTTAATTTGAAAAAGGTTTAATATGGAAAAAATGTAAAAGAAAGTAAAAAAAAAAAGTAAATTTTTATTCAGATAAAGAGAAGAGTATTTTAGAAAATATGTAAAATAAAATATGTTTCTCTCTCTCCCTTTTTCTTCTTTTTATATAAGACAAGAAAACAAAAAAGTGATAAATATAGTTACTCTATTATTCTCTTTCTCATTTCTTTCTTACTAAAAAGAGAGTTTCTCCTTTTCCTCTTATTTCTTTTCTTTACTTTTTTTCACTTTAACCAAATAAGACAGTCAAGTTAATAAAAACGTACAACTTAAATATAGTTTTATAAAATTCCAAATTTCAAAAAATTCAAATTTAAAAACAAAATCTGAAGATTTCAATTTAGTATAAGAGTGGCACTTTAACATCACAAGTACATATGAAATTTTACAATTAAGTACGTGTTTGACTCGTAAAATACGTTGAAATAAGAAACTACACAAAGTAACTTCTTCATTAAAAGTGTTTTTTTTTATTTCTTAAAATATATTCACTCAAAGTATATTTAAAATTTGTACAATGATTAGTTAACACTGAACAAATATATTAAGCTTGTTGAAATGCATCTTAAAATAAAATAAGTATGTTAATTTTTACACATCAACCGCAACTTATCATTCATTGCTATTTTCTATTCTTCACACGATTATTCTTATTTGTCTCTGCCAAATTTTCAGGAATCGTTTGATTTAAGATTTTTTTATTTGCTATTTTTATTTTTTAATTTCATTTTAAAATTTTCAAGATTTAAAAAATATATTTGTTTAGATTTTTTATTTTTTGTTTTCCTTTGCCAAATGTTTTTCTTTCTCTTTATAATTCCAATTTTTTTTTCCAACGAATGTTCCTCCTCTCAATGTGCAACCTATGGTCATGGAGGAATCTCTGTAAAAGAGCATCCACTCCTTGATACAATTGTAGCAAGAGAGACATACCATCACAGTGATATTACTACATTATGTTGAACATTCATCTAAATAATCCAGCAACATTGCACTGCTTAAAGGTCACTTTTGAATTTGATTATGGGTGAGGATGAGCTTCGAAGAGTGAGTAAGCACAATCTTGGAGAGAGCACCAGTTGGAATGTCTTAATTATTGGAATGCATGGTTATAGAATTTCAAAGAGAAAGCAAGCAAGTTGGGATGGAAGCGAAGTCACAAATTTTTTTAAAATGCTAAAGGACTGAACTTGAAAACATCTAACAAACACGTTTTCTCTCTTATTTTCTATTTTCATTAAATGCTATGCTATAGTCAAAGTATCACACATGCCTAACCCAGAAAGGACGTTTTCTATTGTCAAAGTCATACTAATAATTGGTTGTGCTCACATTTGAAATGTTCGGATGACTCCCCACATAATGGACCCTTACATTTGCTTGTCTATGCGAATAGATTTAGAAAAGGAATGAATTCATTTTTACCAATATGTGAACTGCTGACTCTGCTATTCTTTGTCATTCTGAGCATTGCTGTGAATTTGGTCAATTTGGAATGTCATCAACAATACATCGTGCTTACTACTCTCTGGATCAGGCAATACATGGCTTAAGTTCCTAGGCTACTTGTATTTCTTTTAAACAAGTGTTTAGGGAAGCAAATTCAATTGCAGACTTGTTAGCAAAATATGGTCTAACTTTGGATATAGGGAAGAAGCTGTTTGAAGTGCTTCCTGCTTTTTTGTCTATAGCTTTGTATGCTATGCGTCAGCAACGGTCTTTTGTATAGATAGTTTCCTTTGTTTTGGCCGTGACGTGAGACCCTTAAATAAATCTATTTTCGTCGAATGATGAAAGTAAATAGGTCCTTAGATTCCGTTTCATGTGCCAAAGTATTTTTTACTTCTATAAGTTAATATAAAAGAAATATAGTATTTCTTATTTAATTGGTTCTTTTTAAAAATTATTACATAAAATTGATCAAAACAATATGAAAATAAAGTTGTTTATCTTGCTATAAGAACAATAACTAACTTGAAAAGGGGTTTTGGGGATTAAGTGACTACAAACTAACCTCCCAACTTTCTAGAATGACTATGAATCAATGTCTATCTAGAATTTAAATTTTGTAAATTAATTAGGGGGAGAAATAGGTCAAAAGTCATTGGTAATGGAAAAGATATATTTCTTCCATCCCAAAATAATTACAGTTTTAATCTTTGAAAAAAATTCTAAATTGATTGATGTTCTCACTTTTCAATGAGATATTTAAACATCTATTCCAATTTTGTATCTAATAAATAATGTTGTCTTGAAAGATTTAATAATTTATTTATTGAAATTAAGAAAGAGAATAAGAATATTTTAGTAAAATTATCCCTTAATAAATACTATTTTATTGAAATACTTGATTTTTTTAAATCTATGTGAGAAAACCTTAAACATCAATCATTGTGGGACGGAGGGAATACTAATATAATTTATTATTAACAACAAATTATCAATTACATCAAATTCATCAGTAATTTCCTTGTTGGAAAATATTATTGATGATCTTGAAAAAGTCGTCGGTACTAAGGACTAAATCCACTGTAAGGCAATAAGATGAAAATTTTGAATTTTTAGTGCAATTTATAGTGGAAATTTTCACGGTAATTTGGCCGTCAATAATTCCGATAATTAAGCCTCTAGTAGTTTTCGACTTAGGAGGAAGAAATTTTGATTTTTTTTAACACATCCCCCCCCCCCCCAAAAAAATAATTATCATATATTTTTACCCCCCCCCCCCCCCCCAAAAAAAATAATTATCATATATTTTTATTAGATATAATTTTATATTTAGAATTTTTTAACACAGAGAGAATGATACAAAATTTTGAACACCGAGAAGCATATAATTTTTTTATTTACAAAAATTAGTTTTACGAAGTGTTAAAATTTAAAGGCATCTTGAAATTAATTTTTGGAAGTCTTCAAATTTTAACACTTCTAAAAAATAATTTTTTAAATGCATCAAACTTTTAATGCTTTCGAAATTTACTTTTCGAAAACTAAATTCTAAAATATCAACATATTATTGAAAAATATATTCTAAAAGGTAGTTTCTAAAAAAGATACTTTTGATAAAAAAAAAATACAAAAATACAGAATAAGTGCGAAGAGAAAATATAAAGTGCAAATAGAATTACGAAATCAATGTTGCTAGTATTCTTTTTCTGGCCCAAGGGCTCAACTCTGCGTTTGCATTTACAAGTAGTGAATGGTAGTGGATTTGGATATCCCAGAGGGCTAGGGGAATTACGAATGGGGAATTGTTATTCTCATCCCACAATTTGCTATTCTCATCATTCATGTGGGTAGTTTTTTTATTGATTTTTCAAAATACCCTTGTACAACAGAATCGTGATTCCGTTGTACAAGGGTACAACGGAATCACGATTCCGTTGCACATTTTTTTTTAATTTATTGTAATTTTTTCTAAGTTTTTTTTTAATTTTTTATATTGAGTAATATTTTTTGAAATGTATAAATTTAGGTTTTAAAGACTTGGCCAAAATAAATATACCAATTTAATGCACATTAGTTGATGTATCTTATAGGATTCATATAGACCGTTGGTTTTAAATAGTTGGCAAAAACAATACTTGGCAAAAAATAAACATACTAATTTAACATACTTGACAAAAATCCTAGATTTTGTTGGTGCTGTGATGTTGCACATTGTTGTTGTTGTTATTGTTGTTTGTTCTAAGATTTTAATAGAGAAATCTTTTTTCTTTTCATTATATTACTAGGCGTTCGAGCCATAATAAATCTGTAAAAAATTAACTAAAATACTTAGAACTCGATAAACAAAAAATAAAGTCAAATACTATATAACTAAATAAACAAACTTACACTGTAAATATAACACATTTAATAATATAAATTTTTTATTTTAATAATTTTTTAATTAAAAAATTTTATTTAATTAAATAATTATTTTAATTTAAAAATTAAATATTAAAAATAATACTGTAAATATATAATACAAATATAATTAAATATTTTTGTTTTAAAAAAAATTTACTTTACAAATTCAAAATTCAAAATTTCAAAAAAAAATTCAAACAACACAACGAAATCACGATTCCATTGTGTTATTTGAAAAACAACACAACGGAATCGTGATTCTAATGTGCTGTTTTTCAAACAACACAACGGAATCACGATTCCGTTGTGGTATTTGATTTTTCAAACAGTATAACGGAATCGCGATTCTGTTGTACTACGTTAAATTGAAAAAAAACAAGGAGGAGGTGACGAACCTGTTAAGGGAGAATGTGTAACGTTGTGATTTTTCTAATTGTATGATTAAGTATTTGATTAATAATGCAAGAGAAAATTAAATTTAAATTATGTTGAATTAATATAATAATTAACTTAAGTTCTATGTTTTATTATGTGTTATGGTGTTATTGTTAGAATTTCATGTGGTGTTGGACTTAGAGTGTGTGTTGTGAGATTTTTGGGACTTTTACGTGAGTTCCGTGAGTTGTAGGAAAGAAAAAAAATAAGAGAAGGGAGTGTTCTTAGAGGAAGGGTGGAGGCAAATAGCAAAATTTCATGCAAATCTCTTTATTTAAACGTGTCAAGCTTCCTATTTCTTCCATTTCCTTCGTTCTTATATTTCTTCCTCTCTAAGTTCTCTTTTCCGTGAATGGAAGTTTGATTCCTACCTCATCTTGAAGTTTGATTTCTTCTTCCCCAGATATTTCTTAATTGATTTTAAGTTGATAAGTCCAGTTCCTCCCTATTCTTGATTTCTATGTAAATTTCTCAACTCCTCCCAAGAACATGAGAAATAGGTCTTGGTTAGATTTTAAGAGATGAGAGAAATCTTGATTTTGAGTTTACTTTGATGTTGATTTAGGTTCCTACTAGTAGATTCTGTAACAAAAATTGGGGAAAGATCACTCAAGAACCCCAAAGTTCTCCTTTCTAGCTTTTTCTTCACGGTTTGAGTAAAGAAGTTTAGGTAAGGGAAGCTTTAAACTTGTTTGAATGATTTGGTGGTGTTTGGTGTTTGAGTTATGCTCTTTTGGATGTCCTTTGAGATTTATTTTTATGATGCAATGAGTTTTTCTCTCTTTTGTGTTCTTGATGATTTGGTTGAACTTGTGACTTAAGTTGAAGTTAATATAATATCATGATATGTTGTTTTTGACTTGGAATGGTCTTGTAAGTGTTGTGAATTGTCCCTAAACCTTTGAGGCATGTTTTTGGGTGCTTGGGATCCTTTGGGAGGCCCTGGATTCTGCAAAAAATCTTGTTACGATGTTCTGTTAGTCGTAAATTTTGCAAGAGTCTGATTCTGCAGACCCAGCGTCCAATGACCCACCCAGCCAGCTCACCCAGCGTCCAATGACCCACTCAGCTCACCCAGCGTCCAGTGACTCACCCAGCATCCAACGATCCACTCAGCTCACCCAGCGTTCAATGACCCACCCAGCGTCCAGTGACCAGCGTCCAATCAACTCTGGTCAACTCTAGTGCTTTTGTTCAGCTTTGAGTCCAGGACCCAGTTTTGTTATGAATGTGGTATATATTCGTTTTCTTATATAAATACTCATTTTAAATGTGTGATTGACATTTTTTGAGATGTATAATATAATTGTGAGTGTAGATCTTCATATTTCAATATCATTTTATTTTACTTACTTTATTTTATAAAATAAACAGAATTCAGGTTAGAGGAATGAGTTGATCGTCTCACGGGTTTTTTGAGACATCATATTATTAATTCAAAATATTCACTAATTTTAGTAAATTACTAATTTTCGTTAGAGAACCTAACTAATTATCCTTACTAGGATTGCCCTATGCATTTGCCTTATTTAGTTTAAAAAAGTATATATAAAAAAAGAAAAGATAAAAAGAAAATGGTATAAAAAATAAATTTTAAATTTTATTTAATATGAGAAAAATGTGAAAGAAAGAAAAAATAAAATAAAATATATTATTATATAGATAATTATTTTTTATAACATTATATATATAGATAATTATAATTTTATTAACAATTTGGAACTATAAATAAAAATAATATTTTAGAAAATATGTAAAAATATTTCTCCCTCTTCCTTTCTCTTTAGGTAAAACAAGAAAACAAAAGCACAAAAAAAAAAAAGGAAACAAAAGTAATAAATGTAGTTATTTTTATTTTTCTCTTTCTCATTTTTTTTCTAAACAAAGAAAATCTGTCCTTTTTCATTACTATTTCACTATAATAAAAAGGACAATCAATTTAATAAAATCGGACAACATGAATAAAGGTTTCTATTTAACATAATAGTGATACTTAAACGTAAAATATCTATAGGCTTAAATATGTTTTAAATTATTGTAAAATGGGTGAATTTTGATTTTAGTTTCTATAATTTTTTATTCTTCTAAAATTTAAAATCATTATTTTTAGTATTTATAAAATGAGTAAATTTTGATTTTAGTTTTTGTAAAATATTTTTCTTTAATTCTCATCCCTCAAAATTTTGAAATCATTATTTTTGATATCTAACATTCATATTAGAATAAATAAATAACATTTTATTTTAGAAATCTTGAAATTTTTTTAGAAGTATCACATGCTAACATTATATCACATACCATTGAATGTCATTTGATGATAATTACTTGACTTTTTCTTTTAATACATAAGTACATAATATTAGGGATTAAAAATCGCGATTTCTAATTTTAAACAGATGATAAATATAGTTTTTTATACGATTAAAATCAAAATTTGTTTATGAGAAAAAAGATTATACACTGACAGTATAAAATAGTTTTACACTGTCATCCAATCATAACCCATCATGTATGGTAAGTTTGTTGACTTTTAAAAAATTATCTTCAAAGTCATTCCAACAATGATTTATAATTGGATGACCGTGTAAAACTATTTTACACTGTTAATGCATCAGCATTAAATTTTTTATTTATTTTATAATATTAAAATCAAAATTTGTTTATTTTATATGAACATGATATTAATGCCATTAATTCATCTCCCTGTCTTGCTGCTCTTTTTTGTGATTGCTTTGCCAGCTCAGCATTTTCGTGTGTCCTCTTCCTGTATTTATTTGTTCAGAAAATTATTAAAAAAAAATGATGGCTACCTACCACTTTGAGTTCCAGGCCGAAAAAATGCTGTCCAGGCTGTCTTGGTCAAAATTCATTTGACTTCACTTCTCCACTCTCTGTCTCTCTAGCTAAAGCTCATTCAAGCTTATGATATCTTTTCTATTTTTTTGGGAAAAAGCAACGTATCGCAAACATAAATAGTGGATGGTCCCAAATTATTTGTAAACGTCTGCTTTTAGATTTCGCATATTCCAAAACTATGCAAAGATTAGAGGGATTTAAATTCGGTGCATTAAAATTTAGTGTAGTTGGTACAGTGAGTTAAATGTGTGTACCGTTTAATCCCTGTCCAGTGATTTAGATTGATTCAGGTTTGAATTCGCCTATGAACCATACTCAGCTCTCGACTACATGTTAGACGTAACTCAATTTGGGTCGTTAAATAGAAATCATACAGTGCATGTTTCACCCATTGTTCAAACTACATGATTTTTTAATGCACTAAATTTAAATCCAGATTAGCGCTAGTTATTGTACTTTCAATAATTTATTGAGTTTAATTACAAAAAACGAGTCTTGTTAATTAATATTCCAAAAATACTCTTTAAAAATTTAATAAATAAATAAATAATTACGAGAGAAGATGTTTTGTAGAAAACATATTTTTAATTTTTTAACCAGTATCACACTTGTCATTATTCTCGCAAAAAAAAAAATCCCAGTTCAAGTAAAAATAATATTAATATATATATAGACGCACACACTATTTATGTACCATACACATCCATGCTAACAATCATTATATGTGGCTCCATAGTAATATTGCTGTACTTCCAAACCCTAATTCAAGCAGTACGTAAAATAAATCGTTCAAGTAAAGAAATATATATATTTGAGATCAAAACCGATAATAAATGACATATATATTTAGGTTTAATTGCAATTTTTATTCTCAATTTTTTATTTTTGACAGATTTTACCTCTAACAAATTAATTTGATGTATTTTACCTCCAACTTTTTGAAAAAGTTACGAATTTTATCTTCTACAGTTTTGATGACGTGACATACTGACATAAGCATAAAAAAATGAGGATAAAATTCATCAAAAATAAAAAGTTAGGACTAAAATTTACCAAAAAATAAAAAGTTGGGGGTAAAAATTATAACTATTTTAGGATGCTACATCATCAAAACTATGGAGGGTAAAATTTGTAACTTTTTAAAAAAGTTGAGAGTAAAATGCGCCAAATTAATTTGTTGGGGGTAAAATCTGCAAAAAAAATGAAAAAGTTTGGAGTAAAAATTGTAATTAAGCCATCTATTTATTGCTCAACGCCTTGATTATTGAACCAGGGAAATTACAGAGAAGAAGAAATGTAGAATTGGGGAGTATGGATGTGTGAAAGATGGAAAGCAGATGAATGTGCTATGACTGCTATCAACATTTGAAAGGGAAGAATATGTAATGCTCAGTGATTACAAGCTTAAACAACAATTAGTGTTAATCCATATGAAATGTTCCAACTAGGATTCTAGGAAGTATCCGCATTCCACTCTGGTGTTAGCTGAAGTTTAACAAAGGAAAAAACCTTCTTTTTATTTTGATAATGAAAAATTGAATAGAGGAATAACATAATTCAAAAGGGCTCATAAATGCTAATGAGTTTCAGGAGGTTGGCTTGGTTTCAGGTTTTGTCCAGAAATTTTTGCGTCTAAGGTAAATTCTTATAATATAACAAAAAGTATCAACCCTATACCCTAAATCATTTATGAAAGTTTCATAATTAAGTAATCATAATAGTGCGTGAGTTGTTATAAATTCTGATCACTTGTCATTATTCTTAAAGATAAAAAAAAAATGTAACAAATCTTAACAACTTTTCAGAATTAATACTCTATGTATATAAAAAAAGAGTTATACAATATTCTTTTTCAATTCATCCTTATCTAAAGTTTAAATTTTTACTCATATCAAATTTTGAACAAGCCACTCACAGGTAGTTAATTTTGATCTTTAAAATAGGGTCGTTGATTTTCATCTTTAACTTCTATAAGTTTTAGACCTGTATTTTTTTTTTCTGATATGTTTTTTTCTTAAACTTTTCTTTATCTTCTTTTATTATATAATATATGTAATTTTTTTGACGGTAAAGATCTATTAGTTGAAATTTCACCTGTATACAACCTAACCCCTCAATTATTGTATTATTACTCTCTGTTTAGATATAAACAAAAGGTTTAAATATCTTTTTGTCACTGAAAAATTTATTGATTTTACATTTGGTCACTAATTTTTCTTTTCTACTTTTGGTCTCTTAAAAATTTATGAATTTTGTATTTGATCCTTGAAAAAACAAATATTTTGTATTTTATCCTTATCATTACGTTGACTTTGTTAAGTGGTTCCCTGAAATATTTTCAAATTTTTCTTTTGATTCCTAATTTTTTTTGGGTCTTTCTAACCAGTACCCTTAAGGTTAAGGAATTAAAATGGGAAAATATTTACTATGTAAATCATAATAGATCGCAAAAACAACTATGGACAATGCAACTTTGCCTATCCCAATAAAATTCTTTCTCCTTCTAGTTCCTAACCAGTGCCCAACAATTTGCCTTTTTTTTTCATCACAAGTGTTGATATGTTTTCCATCATATGGTGAAAATAAATCAAAATTTATTAGCATAAACCAAAATTCAAAAACCAAATATAAAATAAAAAAAATCAAAAACCAAAAATCAAGAAAAAAATTATTAGGGATCAAATGCAAAATTCTCTAATTTTTTTAGGGAACAAAAACATATTTAGGGTCTGTTTGGCTAAGCTTATCTAGAAGCACTTATATGAGAAGAAAATAAAAAGAAAAACAATGAAATGAACTTCTCCATAAGCTAAAATTAGCGGATGTGAGATTTTTTATAAACTAACTTGTAGAAGCTTTCTCATGTAACTTTTTTAGAAGATCTAAGACTTTTTACAAATTAGCTTATGTACAAGCTAATTTTAGTTTATGGAGAAGCTCATTTCTTTTTCTTTCTTCTTATTTTATTGTTCTATAAGTTCTTTTGGATAAGTTAACCCAAACAGTCTTTAAGCATAAACAAAATATAGAAATGTAAAATTTTGTTATAAGATAGTTTGAGATATGTTTACTACTATCCTTTGTCGCGTATAGTTTATTACCAAAAATTTAAAAATTAAAATTTCATTAGTATCTTTATACAAACAATTCAAGATTAGAATACTATTTGCAGAAATAAATCATTATTTGTTAGTTTAAACTTTAAGGATGATAATCTATTATAACAAATTAAAATTTGATGATCATTCATTGAGACCTTTACAATAAAAGAATTTATTAATATTCTATTACATAATTGAAAATGCAAAGTTTTATTTTATCATAACTCCACAATTAGATATCCACATTGTTTCCGTTACAGATTTAAATCGCATGTCACTGGAACAAGAAAGAATTCACAAAGGAGCTTGCCAAACCTTTGAAAGCTGCTAATTACTAACGTTTAGCAATCAGTGGAAGTTATCCGTTAGGTTGGCGTCTTCCATTTTAAAATCATCCCATTAATTATTCTTTATGGTATGATTGAAAAATTTAAATTCCAAATTGTTTCGTAATCTGATTGATGAATGGTCGCAGTCAAAGAAGAGATATTTATTAGTAGTACGTTGGCAGTGTATTGGTTGCACATTTGGTCCCAAACACGCATCACAAATTAGGGTTGGCACTTGGCACACACAAGCCACAGTGGGTAAGGGTTCATTTGTTGGGGAACTCAACCGCAGCCATAATGGGCGCGCCGAGAGCGTGAGGAACACACACGTGTAACAACCAGGGATTCTCATTCGACAGGTGTCACTTTGACAGCTGTATGCGAGTAACTACCTCGTCAGGATAAACACACCGCTCTTAACCGCTCTAACCGGTTACCTCCACCGGCTCCACAAGTCATCCTTATCACTTTCGTAGTTTCCCGAGTTTCCCCTATCTCTCTCTCTCTCTGTATATATATATTCCCTTCCCTCCTAACCTCCTTCGAAGTCCTTCCAATAATTTAATTATTACTATTTGTTTATTAATTAATTCCAACTCCATGGATCGGATAAAAGGGCCATGGAGCCCTGAAGAGGATGAAGCGTTACGGAGGTTGGTTCAGACTTACGGGCCTAGGAACTGGTCTGTTATAAGCAAATCCATTCCGGGCCGGTCTGGGAAATCGTGCCGGTTGCGGTGGTGTAACCAGCTGTCGCCGGAGGTGGAGCACCGGCCTTTCACGGAGGAGGAAGACGAAATGATCTTGAAGGCGCATGCCAGGTTCGGGAACAAGTGGGCCACCATCGCTCGCTTCCTCAATGGCCGCACCGACAACGCCATCAAGAACCATTGGAATTCTACCCTCAAGAGGAAATGCTCCGAACCTCTCTCCGACCCTCAGCCTCTGAAAAGATCCGCCACCGTTTCGGGTAGTCCATCAGGATCCGATTTGAGCGATTCGGGTTTACCTGTTGTTCTTGCAAGGAGCGTAAGCATGGCCGTTGCGGAAACTGAGACTTCTTCCGTAACTGATCCTGCCACGTCACTGAGTTTGTCTCTACCTGGATCGGATAATGGGTCGAGTTGCGGGCCGGCCCAGGAGATGATGAGGCTTAGTTCCGAGAAGCAGTTGTTGAGTGAAGAGTTTATGAAGGTGATGCAAGAGATGATACGAGTGGAAGTGAGGAATTATATGTCTGGACTGGAACGTAGTGGTGTGTGTATGCAAACCGATGCCATTAGGAACGCGGTGTTGGAGAGAATGGGAATCGCCAGGGTCGAATGAATTGCAGAGCGGAAAATCATATTCATATTTCATACTCACTGAAATGTCATTAGGTAAAATCGCAGAGAAATACTCAATCTGTTTTTATTTTTTACTAGGTTAGTTATCTTGTTTTTTTTTTTGTGCTAAAAGGAGAAAAAATGGTAAAAATTTTTGGTCTGTACAGATGAACATGAGGGAGATTAAATTCAAAGAGTCATGATATTTTAAAACCAATTTCTTATGATACTTCCTATCATGTTCTTTCTTTGTCTCCTTTCAAGTTAAATTTTAATTTATTAAAATGATCCAAGGAGATTGTACAGTCAATTTTTATTTATTTCAGATTTCAGATACATTAGATTTAAAAATGATAAATATATAGTACATAGAACATAGGACCCTAAAAGGCTAAAACTGAGGAATTGTGAAGTTGAGGTTGTTCGTGGGGAATATAGACAACTGAAGGGACAAAAAGTCCTCGTCTGCAATGGCGATGATTTTGTTTTCCAGTGGGCAAGTGATGAGTAAGTCAAGGAAATTAAAGCATGTGGTAAACTCGGACAATTATAGGCCATGAATTTGCAAGGCTAACAAACGACCAAAGAATCTATTGTTAGCAGGAAATTAGGAATGAGAAAAGGAAATCCAATTTATTCACATACAGAAAAATTGCCACAACTTTTTTTAAGGATATTTAGTTCGATGTTTTTGGACATGGGAATGCACATTTATAATAATTCATTAATAAATACCGTTGACATTATAATAAAAATTAATTATCATATTAATAAATATAAATGAAATTTAATTACAATTTGAATTGTTAGATAATATAAATATAAATACCAAAATTTATTTGCTTTTATTCATATTTTTTATTTTTTATTTTATTTTTCCTTTTTTAGCATATAATCAAATCAAATTGAGTTAATACTGTCCTAATAATATTTTGGCTTAATTGTAATTTTGGTCCCTCTATTTTGCACAATCCGCAATTTTAGTCCCCCTATTTTAAAATAAAGACATTTAGTCCCTCTATTTTGCACAATCCATAATTTTGGTCCCTCTATTTTAAAATAGAGATATTTAGTCCCCCAATTTTGTAAAATCCGCAATTTTGGTCCTTCTATTTTAAAATAGAGACATTTAGTTCCCCAATTTTGTAAAATCCGTAATTTTGGTTCTTCTATCAAATTGAAAGCATTGACCGTTAAAAGATTAACGTCAGCCTTGACGTGGCCCAAATATAGTGATGTGATACAAATTTATTTGTTTAGTTTTTAATTATTCTAAATACTGAGTAGAATAATTGATGAAAAACATATTTTAAAAAAAGGTAAAACCATTTATTTTAATGGACAATAGTAGTCGTAAGTCCTAATATGAAAATCACGAGTCTTAATAATTTATTTTAAACAAATTCCACGTCACTGAAGCACATACCACATCGTAGTCAACGTTAATCTCTTAATGATCAACGCTTTTAATTTGACGAAAGAACAAAAATCATGAATTTTACAAAATTGAGGGATTAAATGTCTTTATTTTAAAATATGGGGACTAAAATTGTGAATTGTGCAAAATGGAGGGACTAAATGTCTATATTTTAAAATAGGGGGACTAAAATTGAGGATTGTGCAAAATAGAGGGACTAAATGTCTCTATTTTAAAATAGAGAGACTAAAATTACGGATTGTATAAAATAGAGGGACCAAAATTGCATTTAAGTCTAATATTTTAGTTCCTCTTACACTTTTTTCTTTATTGGGTCAATATTAATTTAAAGTTTCATTTTAAGCCCAAAAGTTTTGTCAATGTTATGCCATGCTTGGGTCATGGAAGCTGTCCAAGATGTGCATCTGGGTTGGCCCGATGTTGGGCTTTGTCCATTGTATTATATATGGGGTTGTGGTTCAATTATTTGGTCTGAAAGTGATTATGTGTGGTGTGGGTTCATTTTATATTTTTATTCTGTTTTTACTAGCTAAATTGTAAATGTGTAATTATTATTATTGTTTGATATTTTTCATGTGTGAAGAAATTAAAAAAAAATTAATAAACATAATACAAACAAATCTGAATTGAGGCATAGTTTTAAAATAGTGTGTACATGTTTAATTATGTTTTAGCAGTATTTCAAAAGTAGTAATGATTATAAAAACAATAATGAAGTTATAATAAGTAAATATTTTGCGATAATTATCGAATAATTAAAATTGAGTATTTATAATTAAAATATCAAATGAAATCCAATAATGGTTTGTCCAATTGGTAAAGAGAATAACTATATCTCACAAAGATGTGAGTTTAATTCTTATTGTCAATGTGAGGACCTTGTTGTTGAGTAATTTGTAAACGTTTTTTGAGCGTGAGGCCTGCCCTTGCCTTGGTGAGCTCTTAGAACCCAACTCACCTAAACTTGTACTCTCTCCGTTCCTAAACTCTTGATGTTTTAGCTTCTTGTTTTTGTTCTTAAACTCTTGATGTTTTACACATTCCAATGCTCATTAATTATTTTTTTCTATATATATCCCTATTTAAAATGACCTAGATTTTCACAACTTATTCTTTCATATATATTAAATGAGGATATTTTAGACTAAATGTGTTGCTTGTGCGTAATATTAAATGTTTCTAAAGTTGCATGTATTAACCTTAAATATCAAGAGTGTAGGAACGGATGGAGTATCTACTAAGAATACCAAATGACAACTTTATTAAAAAAAAACAAGTCAATTAGAACTTTTGAGTATGAGTTTTGGTAAAATAATAAAACTGTAAAACTAGTATTTTCCCACTTAAAACAATGAAGAATGAGTTCTTTATATAAAGAATTGGACTTTGAAATGGTAAAATTGACAAAGTAATCAATTACTCAACAAGGTAATAAATTACTTTTAGTTACTAGGCCTTGCATAATTGATTACCTTAGTATAAAAAAATGATTACTCCTATCAAGTACTTCCTCCATTTCAAAATAATGGTCTTTTAAGGTTGTGGCGTACTGATTAAGAAACATTCAATTAATACATGTTTAGACAAAAATATCCTTACTTTTTCAACTACTTTTGTCATAAATTATTCCACTATCCACCAATAACAAAAACATCATATTATCTACTAACTTATTTTTATGACAGATGTTTCTTTTCAGTACAAATATTAATTGATCTTCTTAATTATGTCTAGGGGCATTGTTGAAAAAAAAATAGCTTAAAAAAACTAAAAGGACTATTATTTTGGAACAAAAATAAAAGTTAAAAGGAGTATTATTTTGGAACGGAGGGATTAATTGATTACTTCTGCAATTCTCTTTACAAATGACACTCACAGCCTTTATGGTGTTTGAAAGCAATGTAATGGTCTGGAAGGCGATGAGGGGAACTAATCTATGTCATATGATGAACGTTACTTCTGCATGATTTTTTTGGGTTAAAGAATTGTTGTGGATGGGTTTTATTATGTTCAGTAAAACAGTTTTGAGATTTATTACATGTTTGGAGTTGTTTACACATGCCATGCAGGGGAATGAACTACACGAATGGAGTTCACTGCCATGCAAGCTACGTGTAAATGTAACCTTTATTTCTGTTGGGGAACAAATGTGGGTGGGTAGGTTTGTCCAATAGCATTTATTGGTTTGTAATGATAAAAAAAAAAGTAATTGATTACTTTTAGCAGCCAGCTCCCAGGTAATCGATTATTGACCGTAGGAAATTGATTACTCAAGTTACATATCAATAACTTATGCCTATTCCATTACATAGATACTCCCTCCGTTCCAAAATAATAGTCCTTTTAACTTTTTATTTTCGTTCCAAAATAATAATCCTTTTAGCTTTTTTAAGTTATTTTTTCCAACAATGCCCCTAGACATAATTAAGAAGATCAATTAATACTTGCATTGAAAAAAGACATATGTCATAAAAATAAGTTAGTGGATAGTATGATGCTTTTGTTATTGGTGGATAGTGGGATAATTTATGACAAAAGTAGTTGAAAAAATAAGAATATTTTTGTCTAAACATGTATTAATTGAATATTTTTTAATCAGTGTACCACAACCTTAAAAAATCATCATTTTGGAACAGAGGGAGTATTACTTTACATGTTACATTGAGATTACTCAATCCAAATGATATCTATATAGAGTTTTAAAGTTTCAAAAATATTTTTCATCAAAGATTAAATGTCAAAACTCATTCTCATTGTACTCATGCTAATGTCATCAATGATTTATGAAAATATGACTAAAAAATAATTAAAACATGAGAACACTCAGTGTTTAATGATAAATGAAATATACAAATTACATCCCAAATCAAATTCTATCTAAATAGTGAAATCATCAAAACACCAAATGTTAAAGCAGAATCTCATGAAAAAGATATCATCATCGTGTACAAATGACATATTTTTGTATATAGAACCTCCCCCTTTAGCAAGAAAAAAAGGAAAACACATTTCTGAATCAAACAATGTCAAGCTTTGAAACCGTCCTCGTATCTAGTATTTATTTCTCCTTTGATTCAAGTGTTTGTTAGTCAAATTTATTAGAATTGTGAACAAGAAATGTAAGGATGTATGTTTCTTCTTTCCAATTTATTTCAGCCTCTTAAGACTTGAAATCGTACCTATCGCGCAATGAAATATTGATACACGTATTCCTCTCGTCCACATTATTTTAAAGTTGTTCACATTTTGACTACAAATATTAAAATAATAAGATTAATTATTTGAATACTTTTGGTCCTCCATTAGATATACTTTCACAAATTTCTATGAAGCTAACATTGGAATACTTAATTGGTATTGTTCAGTTGGCAATTTTGGGGAGGACCTGGGTTAAAAAAAAAAACATTATGATTGAAAACAGTGTTCAATCAAGTAAACCGCTCCTCAAAATACGGTGATTTATATAATTATAAGCAGTTTATTTACAATTAAATTTTCAATTGTTTAAATAAAATGTGCGTATATTATGAAGGGAAGATTTAACTGTTATCCACTACACTACACCTTGCCGTGACACACGTTTTAAATTAACCCGTTCTAGACTCCCACTCTACGTATTCCTACGCTGAAGTCAAATTCCAAGTCTATTCAACATTTCAACTAACCAGAGTGTATAGCATTATTAGTCCAACTCAAAACCAGAGTGTTTTCACCGGTCATCATCAATCCATATCCATTTAACTTAGGAAAATTTAACCAACAGTCTTTTTCGGTAGGCCAATGAAGAAGGCAAGCATGAATTGGACCGCAACAATTGCATTGTTTCCACACTGACAACTCACAATGGACCCAGTAAATCGTGAGCCAAGTTCTGCTTCCCTTCCTCATCATGGTTGTGATGATTAACGTTTGAAATGTACCACCAAAAATGGAAATATTTTGAAGTGTGGTTTTGTTTGAGTAAATGTGTTAATTCGGGCAAGTTGGTAGTTGGTACACATCAATTAAGTCGTTGATTGAAATTTTGCTAGGACAACTTAATTAATCACGGTTTAAATTGGCAAGTTTATGGAGTCGACTTTTTCCTTTTTAAAAGAAAATTTTACTTTTTAACCATATTAATATTATAATTATTTTTTTTACACAAATCAATATTATAATTATTGATATTGTAACAATTAATATGTACATAACATTTTTATAAAAGGAAAAATTTACTTTTATCATCAAACCTTTACATTTATTATTTTTTAATATAACATACATATCTAATTTAAAATAATAAATTTAATCTAAATAAATATCCAAAATTATAAAGTAATAAAATATTGGGTCAGTGGGCTAACCACAAGCCTAGCCCATGTGGCGATCATGACAAAAAGATTCCATAGAACTAATTTTCTTGCCGCGTTACGTTAAAAAATAATACCTTAATAAAAAGGAAAAATATATTTCCTCAAAAAAAAAAGGAAAAATATATTAGTTTTATTCAATATTTTTAAATTCAGACTAACAATTAAACCGGTAAAAACATTTATTCATTGTTTGATAGTTCAATTATGGTTAAGTTGTGTTCGAATCGATAGTAATTAATTTTTAATATTATATAATATTTTAAATAATAAAATAGTATAAGATAAGAAATCAAGATACTAAAAATTATAAATTATTATAAATAGCTAATTTAAATTTTTTAAGATAAAAATAAGAATAATTAATAAAATAATTTATACTTATATGTAATATTTAATCATATTTTAAATACTAGTTTAAACTGGTTTTCTACATTAGTTTTGGACCAATTTTTACTAATTTTATACCAATTTTTTACCATTTCTAAGAAAGCCATTTGTTTCTTATTGTCCAATCGGTCAAACTAGCCCGTTCAGTCTGAATTTTTTAAAAAATAATTTTAACTACACCTTATTTTTCTGTTAAAAGAATATAAAAAATGAGAACATGTAATTTCTATCCATGATTGCACTAGCAAAGAATCGAGAATATGTTCACAGGCTAATAACCAAGGTTCTGCTTATTTAACAGTTCAGTAAACCTGACACAAATTCTAACAATCTCAATGCATACGAATGTTTGAGATTACACTTTAGAAATTAAGGCAACGTTTACTTATAATTTTATTTTCTATTTTTATTTTTTAATTATAAAACTGTCACTTTATTTTTATTTTATTTTTTATTTTTTAAGATTTATACAGAAAACATCAAAAATATTTTGTTTTTGTTTTTTCTGTTTCATATATAAATATTTGAAAACATAAAATAAAATAAAAATAAGATAACAATTTTGTAATTAAAAAATAAAAATAAAAAATAGAATTACAAAAAAACGCCATCTAAAAAACCCATTGAATGGAGGGAGATATTTTTCTTGTTCACGACAACGCACTACAGACAGGTCCCGATCGAGTTGATAGTATTTTATTTTATTTTACGTTGGTGTTTTGGGCATGGATCCACTGATCCCATAAGAAGGAGAAGGTACCATGCATGCGGCGTCGGGACGAAACCCACGAACTACCCAATTTTTAGAAAATTTAAGATGCTAGAAAATAAATAAAAATAAAGGATATAAAACAAATTAAAATTTAAAAAATACACTTTTTTTTTTTTTTTTTATATTTTCTCTCCAACAAAATAAAAAAAAAAATTTGAATTTCAAGTTTTTCTCTTTATTTTCTGACTTCATTCAAACAAACGAGATTTATATATAACAAATTAATTATAATGTCACGGTATTAAATCATGTCAGTGACTAAAATTAGTAGTGATCAGAATATGTTCATGGCTTAGTTTGCAGTTTGAAATAAAACAAAATTGGATTGATTTATTTAATCTTCCACATAATTTTTAGTTCACCCAAATTAAACAATTTCCCTCGTCAAAATAAAAAACAATTTTTTAAAAATATTCTCACTCGAAATAATTTTTTATTCAAATTTTTACTAGTTGAAAAATAAAATACGGTCCTTTACTCGTTTATATATAAACAATTTTAATTCATCAGAAAAGCATAAAATCAATTTTAAATATTAACATTGCATTTCATAAACAATCAATGCATCTAACAGCTTAACTCATATTTCTCCGTTAGTTTAGCCATTTAAAACGTGATATAGTTGGACAGCAAACATAAAAATAATAAAAAAGAAACGTTTGGTAATGATTTGGGTGCTGACTGAAAATACGAAAATAAATAAGATTTAACAAGAAGAGAGACCTAAATACTAATACTAAAAATTTATGTAAAAAAAAAAATTAAAACGTATAGCATTGAAAGTCTAGAAAAAAATTGACCTGGGGTTGTTTAACCCCTCCACTTCAGCAAAAAAGAAAAAAGAAAAAAAATGACCAAGTAATAAGCGCGCGTGGAGTTCGACTTGAAAAGCCATGTATTAAAATATCAAACGAAAAGTAAGATTTAATCCCACTTTTAATTAGTTTTTATATTTTATTTTGTTTATGGTTTTTATTTCTCTTATTTTAATTATTCGTATTTAGTTTTCATGATTTTTAATTATTTAAATTAAGTTTTTCATTCTAAAGTTTCATTCAATAATGATGTGTATCATTGATTTGTATAGATTCTCAAAGAAAGAATATATAAAATAAAAACTAGAAATTTCACGCAGTATAAAAAAATAATAAACAAAAAGTTCTCAATTTTCTACAAATAAACTGATAAAATGTCAATTTATTAGTAATTTTAACGTAAGACTAATTTCTTAATTTCCAGTTAAAACTTGTTATTTCTAATTTCTTATAACAATGTTCAAATATTTTAAAGGGTTAATTAAGTTTTTAGTCCCTAAACTTTTTCAAAATTCGGTTTTTAGTTCCTAAACTTTAGTTTGACTGGTCAGGTCTCTAAACTTTTTAAAAATTCAATTTTTATTCCCTGAATAAAATTTTAACCGATTAAAGTTCCTAAACTTTTTAAAAAGTCAATTTTTAGTCCCTAAACTTTTTAAAAATTCAATTTTTAGTCCCTGAATTAATGAGATTTTAGGGACTAAAAACCGAATTTTTAAAAAATATAAAAGACTAAAAACCGAATTTTTAAAAAGTTTATAGACCTTGACTGGTTAAACTAAAATTTAAGGACTAAAAGCCGAATTTTTAAAAAGTTTAGGGACCCTAACCAGTCAAACTAAAATTTAGGGACTGAAAACTGAATTTTTAAAAAGTTTAGGGACTAAAAACCTAGTTAATCCTATTTTAAAAACATACATAATCATTATAATTTTTAAATATTGTTTAATTTAAATATTTTAAAAATAAAAAAACAAATAAAGAACAACTTCACAGACATCCATCATCCATGCATGTTATCAATTTAAAAAAACGGCGCTCTCGAATAAACCCCCTAATTTGACAAAGAAAGAATGTAAAATAAAAATCAGAAATGAGAATATGACCGATTGAATGCCTAACTACATGTAACATGGTTTCCAAATGGATGAAGACAGCAACAAAACAAATAATTTTGTTAATTACGTAACAATAACATTTATACATATACAGTGCTGATTATATATATATATACCCGTGCTATGCACGGAATTTTTTTTACGTTGGACAAAAATTATAATTATAATTTTTATTAGATTTATACAATTTTGTAAATATTTCTAAAATTACTTTTGTAATTAAAATATTGCTTATGAAAATTTTATTCTTTAAATTTTTACATTCTTATAAATATTTAATTATTTAAATTGACTACCTTTGATTAAGTAAAATATATATTATATTTTTTGTTAAAAATTATAATTTCTTATTTGATTTGTTTTTATAATATATATATATATATATATATAATACAACTTTAATTTTCTTTTAAAAATATTAATTCGGAATAATGTCAACTAATTATATAAAAGAAATTATTTTGTATCATATGTGAAGTATAAATAAAATAAAATTGTTGTGTAAGTACCTTTGAATTCATAATGAAAAATACATTTATCAATTGTATATATGACTATCACTCTTCATCAAATTCACTTCATCTAGATCCCAACACATATCAAAATCACTTTTATAATTATAGTTTCATCACAATTAACCTTTTTCAAAGTATATATATAATCTATTTCCTGTTAGCTTTTGACTTATCTTAACCTTTAAAAACATTATCAAACCTTTCAAGATTTTCACTGAAATTATCATTATCATCTTCTACAAATGTGAGGATCATCTTCTACAAATGAGAGAATGATAAAAAAAAAAAAAAAAAAAGAACAACACATTCTAGTGATATTTAGTACAAAATACCCAAAAATATAAATATATACATTACAGTTACAAACTTTTCATATTTTTTCTTAGTTTTATGACTATAATACAGTTTATTTTCTTTAAAAAATATTAAGTCAGAACAATTTCAACTAATTATATAAAAGAAATTATTTTGTATCATATGAGAAGTATAAATAAAATAAAATTGTAGTGTAAGTACCTTTGAATTCATAATGGAAATTACATTTATCAATTGTTTTATATATGACTGTCACTCTTCATCAAATTCACTTCATCTAGACCCCAACCCAGATCAAAATCACTTTTTCAATCATAGTTTCATCACAATTAATCTTCTTCAAAGTATATATATCATTTATTTCTTGTTAGATTTTGACTTACCTTAACCTTTAAAAACATTATCAAAACTTTCAAGATTTTTTCTGAAATTATCATTATCATCTTCTACGAATGTGAGAACGATAAAAATAAAAAAAGAACAACACATTCTAGTGATACTTAGTACAAAATACCCAGAAATATAGATGTGTACATTATAGTTACAAACTTTTCATATTTTTTCTTAGTTTTATGACACTGACTTACATCAGTTCATGTATCTCGTATTAAATAGCACATAGCGAAATATTTGAGATATCATCAATTACACGTAACTTCAACTTTTATCAAAAATAAAAAAAAAATATTGTCAAATGAAAACATTAAATAGAAAAATATCAACTAAAGTTTAAAATTAATCTATATAAGAATTATTATCATAAGATAATTAAACAAACATTAATCACAAAGAAAGATTTGCGTAGAGGTTTTTTTATTATCATGCAAGACACATCAATTAATGGCATATATAATAATAATATAAATTGTATTGATCTACCTTCATAAAGATGTTGATTTATAACATATACTTAAAATATATAAAAATAAATAATAAATAAAGAATTGATTATTCTTCATAGTTGTTTGTTTCAAGTAATCTTCTTGTATTTCAAGAATATGAAAGTGAGAATATTTATTCTTATATTGGTTAGAAAATTATCAAAAAAGTTTCTTGCAAATCATTTATTTCCAAAAAAGTTACATTCTCATACTTATAGAGTTTTTATTCCTGTGAGATGGGAAAGTTACATTCCCATAGAAATGTAGGAAGTTATTTTTTAACCTCACTATAACTTATTTTTAGTTTTTATTTTTTATTTTAATTATTTTAAAATTTAAAAAGTATTCATAGAAATGTAGGAAGTTATTTTCTAACCTCACTGTAACTTTTTTTAGGTTTCATTTTTATTTTAATTATTTTAAAATTTAAAAAGTATTCATAGGAATATAAAAGCTAATCAAACGTACTTTTACATAAGTGTATTGGGGGTGGGTGGGATTGTTGGGGAATTTGCATTTACCAAGTTTAAATTTGGTGACCAGACAATTTGACCATCTAATTTCCACTAAATGCTTGATAATATTTATATAAGATTTTTTTTATACCATATTACAGGTTCAAAGTATCCATGATTTTATTGTTGACTAATCTGTTGAGAAATCTAGTTGAACACTTTTAATGTATTCTTTTCTTTCAACCACGTTTTTTTATTCACAAATTAGTCTTAATACGTTGTAAATATAAAAAAATTACACTCACATTTAATAATATATTATCATATAATTTCATCTCAAGTAAAGTAATATAGTGTATATTTTTTTTAAAAAAAAATGAAAACAAAACACTACCCATACTTCCATAGATGATAATTTAGAATTTAATATAGGTAAATGCTAATCAGTGTCCTTGGGACATTGGTTAAAAAAGTAAAAAAAGGAATTTTTTTTATTGGGATGCGTAAAAATGCACTATTCTATAATTTTTAAATGTTCTCACATGTGATTTCTAATAAAAATCTTCATCTTTTAATTCCTTAATCAGTGCCCTTAGGGCACTGGTTAGTAAGACCCTTCAATATAAAAAACATTAGAAATATATTACCGAAATTTAAAATATACCCTTTGCTTTCATTCTTGAAACTTATGTCTGACACTATGACAACTAATGGGATTTTTTTTGGACAAAAACAACTAACGGGATTTAAGAACCAAATTTAATTATTAGAAAAATATATAATAAATAGAAAAGAAAAAAAAAATAGGTGATGCATATTATTATTAAAATAGTAGTTATTAATTTAATAATTTTTATAATTTTTTTAAAAATGAAAATATAACATACGTGTTTTTGTATTTTTATTTATTTATACTACAAAAAAATGGTTTTCAGAAATTAACTTGGATTTTATTTAAAATTTATCTGATTTATTAGTATCTTATAAAAAATATTCATGCAATAAATATCATTGTTAGTTTTATTTAAAATCTAAATAGAAAGTAAAAATATAAATGAAGGTAAAACAAATACAAAACATTAAAATATAATAAACTTTCTCTTTTTTTTGTTGGAATATAATAAATTTAACTATTAAAGGCTTTTGGGAGTTGCTGAATAATTAAGCTGATTAATTACTTCAACAAAAGGATGGTTGGTGCACTAAGTTTTTGAGCTATATATATGAAATCTTTGCATTGACCAGGAAAGGAAAAGAAATAAAATAAAATAAAAAGTGCTAATTTTTTCTTAAATATATGTTAAATTTCACCAATTGTTACATCATTCAATAACTTTCAAGTGGATGATTTTTTCTTAAAATCTATCGTTAAATTGAAAGTTCCTTTCACATAAATTATATATACAAAATTTCATATTAATCCAATATTATTTGCTACCTCATTCATATAGATTAAAATCGACGAAACATAATTTTTTTAAAATATACTAAAATATGAATTATTTGATCACCTTTTGATATATACGAGGAGGGATCAAATTACACTGATATAACTTACAAACTATTACACCATTTAATAACATTGTTTCCAAATGGATGAAGACAGTAAGAAAACAAATAATTTTGTTAATTATGTAACAATAACATTTATATATATACAGTGCTGATTTTTATCAAATTACATCGGTATAACTTGATTAACTGTTATATCATTTAATAACTTAATATAGAATACGATTTTTATTTTTCTTGTTTTTATTAATTTATCTCTTGTGACATGTGATCGATTGTTTGTTATTTTTTTTCCTCTCACTAATTGCGTACACTCATCAAACATCTTATTGTATTTTTAAGATGTGTGTACATATAAAAAATAAAAAAATTCTCTTTAACACTATCAAAAAGAATATAAAAAATAAAAAACGTAAAAGATAAACACAAGTGGACATAACGTAACATGCGGAGTCAATTATTTTGATAAAGTCAACATGAAAAAAAAAAATTGTAGAGTATTTAAATACGTAAGAGGTTCCGAATCAGCCACAACTCACCGTGCGTGTATCTCTATCTGTTCATTCCTGCACTTCATGCTATAGTGCAATGCACATAATGATAATTCTACTCTTCGTCTTTCTCCTCTTCGTCCCAACTTCGTTTGGTACAACAGATACACTCCCAGAAGGTTCATCACTTTCAGTAGAAAAACAAAGTGACACCCTCGTTTCATCCAACGGCGACTTCTCCGCTGGCTTCTTCCAAGTCGGAGACAACGCCTTCTGCTTCTCGGTGTGGTTCACAAGGTCCAAACGACCCACCGTTTTATGGATGGCCAACCGCGACGAACCCGTCAACGGCAAAGGCTCACTCCTCTCACTCTGGAAAAACGGCAACCTCGTTTTGACCGACGCAGGAGGAACCATCATCTGGACAACCGCAACTCTCTCCTCCTCACAGCTACACCTAAAGCTAAGAAACAACGGCAACCTCGCTCTCCTCACTTCAAAAGGCACCAACCGCACCATCATTTGGCAAAGCTTCGATTCCCCAACAGACACCCTTCTTACTCTCCAACCACTCACGGAACGAGCGAGCCTTGTTTCGTCGAGAAGCACAACGAACCATTCCTCGGGATTCTACAAACTCTACTTCGACAACGACAACGTTCTTCGCTTACTCTACAAGGGTCCCAGGTTTTCCAGCGTGTACTGGCCCGCCCCGTGGCGGCTTCCAATTGATCTAGGCAGATCCACCTACAACGTTACCAAAACCGCTGTCTTAGATTCCTTTGGACACTTCACTTCCTCTGATGGCTTTCAATTCCTCTCCATCGATTATCCGAAAAATGTGTATCGAAGACTCACCATGGATCCTGACGGTAACTTGCGTTTGTATAGCTTCGACAAGAAGCTTAAGACGTGGGAGGTGACGTGGCAAATTATTTCCGAACCGTGTAGCGTTCATGGCATTTGTGGAGCTAACAGCATGTGCAATTATGACCGTGTCGTTGGAAGGACTTGCTATTGCTTGAAAGGGTTTAAGGTTAAGGATCCTAATGATTGGACTCAGGGGTGTGAGCCTGAGTTTGATCCTTCTGATTTTTCTTGCAATAGTGGTGAGTCTTTGGGTTTCCTCCATCTTCGAACCACGGAGTTGTACGGCTATGACTGGAACGTGACACGCGTTACGAGCTTGAAGGAATGCCAGAATCTATGCCTGGCGCTTTGTGATAAATGCATAGGTGTTCAATTCAAGTTCAACGAGGTTGCTACTTATAATTGTTTCCCGAAAACGATGGTATTCAATGGAAGGGATACTCCTAATTTCGATGGAGAGATGTATCTAAAGTTGCCGCAAGCGATTTTGCGCTTGTCCGCCACGCCTCTTAAGCATTCACCCATGAATTGTCCCGTTGCTTTGTCTCAACGGTTGAAGAGGTTTTATCAAGCGCCTAAGAAAAACTCCACGTTGAGTTTCTTGGTTTGGTTCGCTTGCGGGATGGGGGTGTTTGAGTTGTCCACTATTTTCCTCGTGTGGTTCTTCTTGTTCAGAACTAGCAAGGAACGTGACACGGTGGATCAACAAGGGCACCTTCTTTCCGCCACGGGGTTTCAGAGGTTCACCTATGCAGAGCTCAAAAGCGCAACAAAGGGGTTCAAAGAAGAGATTGGACGAGGAGCGGGTGGGGTTGTTTACAAAGGGGTATTATATGATGACCGTGTTGCTGCTATTAAACGCTTAAGTGAAGCTAATCAAGGAGAAGCTGAATTTTTGGCTGAAATAAGCACAATTGGCATGTTGAACCACATGAATTTGATTGACATGTGGGGGTACTGCGTTGAAGGGAAGCACAGGTTGTTGGTGTATGAGTACATGGAACATGGGTCCTTAGCGGACAATCTTTTTTCTAATGCACTTGATTGGAAGAAGAGGTTTAACGTTGCTGTGGGTACAGCGAAAGGTTTGGCTTACTTACACGAAGAGTGTTTGGAGTGGATTTTGCATTGCGATGTGAAGCCTCAAAACATTCTCCTTGACTCGGATTTCCAACCCAAGGTGGCAGATTTTGGCTTGTCAAAACTTTTAAATAGAGACGAGCGTGGGAGTTCTACTTTTTCAAGAATAAGAGGGACTCGTGGTTACATGGCTCCGGAATGGGTTTACAATCTTCGCATTACTTCCAAGGTGGATGTTTATAGCTACGGGATTGTTGTGTTGGAAATGGTGAGTGGAAGGAGCCCTATGGAAATTCACAGCCTTGAGAACAGTAGGGGCATAGAGCAGCGTCGGTTGGTGACGTGGGTAACGGACAAGATAAACCATGCACCCACGAGTGGGTTTTGGATTGAGGATATAGTTGATCCCAACTTGGAAGGCCAATACGACGTTTCGCAAGTTGAGGTTTTGGTTAAAGTAGCTTTGCAGTGTGTGCAAGATGACATGAATGAAAGACCCTCCATGAGCCAAGTAGCAGAGATGCTTCAGTCCCATTTCCCTCGTTAGTTAGTTATATCATCTTTTTTATTTGTTTATCCTTGTTTTGAATTTTTGCTGCTACGTAATAGTGGTCATCCTCAAGAGAAATTATTACGTGGTGATGCTTAGTTTTTGCTAACTGATTTTTAAAAAATTAATAAATTTCAATTATGTCATGCAGAAATTGTCTGAGATTATGGTAGTCTAAACCAAGTAATAATTTCTCTTTCTTTAGTGGGGAGAAAAGGATGTACATGAAAAAATAAAAATAAAAAGAAGTTTCATTTATGCTATATTGTTTCTGATGAAAATATTATTTTAAACAGCAATTTAATTATGCTACGTACGTAGGAAACCACCCATAGTAAACAAATAAAATAAGCATAAATCTTATCGTAAAATCTCCTTAATCTGACAAGAAAAAAATGGACTTATATATATTAGAAACGATACTTCCTAGACAGCTGTAATTGAGATGCACTTCACATAATCGAATCCAAATTATCTTACATACGACAGATATCACTTGCATTTTATTTCAATTTTCAACTTATACATATACCAGAAACATTTTCCAATCTTCCAAGGCCTCGAACTAGGACAATAGACGGGAAAGATTCCTCTCTATATCTAGGGACTAGGGTCTAGATTTTCTTACATCATTTTTATTTGAGTAAATTATACGAATTTTTTCTGAATTTTACTTATATTATATCGACACTCCTATTTTTTTGAATCATACAAATTTTTTTTTATTTATTGGTTCTAAATTACACAGATTCCTCCTGAATTTTACTTATATTACACCGATCTCCCTAAGTTTTACTTATATTACACCGACATTCCTGTTTTTTTTAACGATATGGGGTCAAAAGTAAT
Source organism: Pueraria montana var. lobata (assembly GCA_026413185.1). Taxonomy (NCBI): domain Eukaryota; kingdom Viridiplantae; phylum Streptophyta; class Magnoliopsida; order Fabales; family Fabaceae; genus Pueraria; species Pueraria montana. Next base: position 7,287,300 of record CM048652.1, read on the forward strand.
GTTTAAAAAGACAGAAAGTGTCGGTGTAATATAAGTAAAACTCATGAGGAATCTGTGTAATTTACTCTTTTTATTTTGCTTCCCTTTTATACTCACCATAGCGCAATCATCTTAGGGCATTGTTTTTTCGCAAATTATTTTCTTAATTAAGTCACTTTTTTATTCTTCAATCTATTTCTCTCATTTCCATCAAATGTCTCATCATCACTTTGTATTTTAATCTTTTTACATGAGTTTAGTGTAATCTCGACTTTGTATATATTGTAATCCATCTATGAGATCGAGATTCATTACCTGTCATTTTATTTCTTTTTCCTCTTTCTGCTTTTTAAATAATTTGATATGTTATGTAAAATATATAAAGAAAATTAAGACAAAAATTATGTGAGCTAAACATTATTCCTATATTTAACGACAAAGCTGAGTTCCCACTAGTATCCGTCAAATTTGACTTCCCACTATTATATATCCGTCAAATCTGAATTCCAACAACAAAACTGAGTATGATGGCTCATCCAAACCACGAGCACTGAACGAAAACCATCCACTGCCAAATTTGGGTCAATTTAAGGCAGCTGTGAGTCTGTTATAATAATAATAATAACAAATCAGCAATGCAAACCTATTTCATTATATATTTGTCTCTATATTTGATTTTGAGTTTTTGTACCTAATTTCATATAGTCAATTGGAGTCTTGCAACCAATATAATATGTATCGGTAATTTGGTATAAACATTTTATTATTCAAATAATCTAATAAAGACAGAATTGGCATGCCCTACGGCCTATAGCAACTTGGCAAATGGCACTTATTTTATGCTTCAATGCGTGAGGTTGGTCAAGTTTTTTGGCTTACGTCGTCATCAACGCCACACATTCATCTATTATTCTTTTTTTTTCCCTCTTGGAATTTTACGACAACTTGCAATTTTTGTCAAACAGTCTTTGGTTTTTATGTCTTCTGGTACCATGTATGCCACGACTGTTGCAGGTCCCTTCCTCTTTTTTATGCTTGTAAGCAAAGTGACTAGAGTTATTATAATTAATTATAACTAAAAAGAATATTATTTTCTCACATTTTTTTAAATAAATTACTTTTTATTGAATAAAAGTTAGTACTATGTAAAGTTCAAAAAATAATAATTTTTTTTTACTAACAAAAGTTGGATCTAACAAAAGATGTTAGTCCACATTAAAACCACAACCAAGATTTGAATATTCGTTGGAAGATGTTGTTTACATTTAATGTTCGATCATACTTTGATTAAGATTATTCAATTATCAAAAGACGGTACCTATGCGAAGAAACATTTTTGAAAACATAACAAAACTCATTATTTCATGAAGTTTAGATATATTTCATAAAATAATAAAATATTTAAAGATGTACAAATTTCTTATAAGTTAACTATTTTTTTTTATATCAGACAAATTTAATTTATCATGTGTGGTTCTTAATATAATCTATTTTTATTCATGAGGGTAAACCTCATCTATTTGATCTTATTCGATAATCTTAAATTACTATACTTTATTTTTAAAACACTAATTAATTGTACCTTAATTTTCTTAATTGGACCTAAACACTTTTTGGGCCTGTATACTTTATGCTGTTTGTTACGAACAATCTTTCGTAAAAACTGTACGAACTAATATTATTGGTTGAAAACGTAAAAACAGACATAGAGTAACGTAAAAATAGCAATTAACAAGGATCCCACCGTGTATGGTCAGTTATTTCCCGCTATTCGTGCTCCCTTCGTAACAATTGGTTCGTACTAAATAGCACTACTCTATTTCTAATTCTTTCTTTGTTGATCTGCTAAGCTCATGTTTTAACAACCTTTATTAGTAATTGGAGAAAAGAGGTACTTTGTGTCTCACTGTTTTTTTTTTTTTAATATTTCTTAAAAAAAAAAAGAGAGATAATGAAAGCTATATAATAGTGAGTGATTTGCGAAGGTGGCTATAAAAATAAAATAGTGAGAGAGAGATAAATATAGAGGTAAAAGTAGACACAAATGTCTACAAATAGATGGATTTGTTTTTTAGTGTAACTTCTAAAGGATAAAATAGTCCCACTAAAAATAGAGACCAAAAACAGTTAACAAAAGTTGTATCTTCTTTATATAATGGTATAGATATATCTTCTCTTGTTTAGCCTATTTTGTGGAGAACTAGCTTTAGATTTTTTTTTTTTTTTTAAGTGATCAGTCCTTCTCTCGCTTTATTTTGACCAAAACCCTACTCATAAGGCCGCGGCTGGGCTTGAGGGGTGTTATAGCCAAGCCCAAACAATGACCCAAATCAGCCAGTGAATAGCGAATAGATACTGGGTGATTTTTATTTCTCATTAATAACAATGTAAAATCCTTATATTGATAATGCATGAAATTAATCTCTTTGAGCTTCTCATTCGTCTTTCTCATCATAAAAGGAGGGAATGAAGTGGTGATATAAAAAATAAGAGTAAGAGAATAACATTTTTTTCTATATTATATTAATTTATTCTTTATCAATTCATAATTTCTGGAAAAATACATTTTTAAAATAATTTTAGTTAGACTTGATAAGGGTTGAAAATTAATGAGCTGAGATGAATCGAGTAGTTAAAAGTTATGCTTGGGTTGCATAACAAATATAGATATGCGTTGGGTTTATTCGAGTTAATGAGATATTTATATCCAATTCGATCAATATTAATCAATTTAAGATGGGTTGAATATTTATGAGATTTATATACAAATTGTTAAGTTGGAACAACTCCATATCATGATCTACATGCTTGGTGGTTCTATTTTCTTATATAAAATTACTATTTTTATCAATATATATACACAGAAACTATTCGTTAGGCTTTATTATATCAAGCACATAAATTTGAATTTGATTTATTTATATAGTTGAACATAAAGTTTGAGTTTTCTTATTTAAAATAAACAAATTTAATCGATAATTTAATAAAACTGAAGTTAGAATAGTCATCCTTTGGTTTTTCTTTTAAAAGAAAAAATCGACTTCTTTCAACATCCCTAGATATAGCTAATTACTATAGAAGATGTGAAAATATAAAGAAAAATCCTATTTAGGACGAATTCATGAGATATCAAAACCGTATACAAAGCTCACGGTCTTTGATTTCGGTCAAAGTTCTTGTTTTCCTTTTCTTTCTTTTTTGCATTTAATATTTGTCGAATAATATATAAATCCGTGGCTTCAAACAATTTGGTACTGCTGGACAAAACAAGTCCTTGTCACCCAGTCTAGTGGAAGCAAAACCTAGCCAATCCCATAACGACGAAGACCCAAAATTAATCAGTATTCAGGTAAATAGTCAATGGCGGGAAATTAAAGAAGTCAGTAGTAATTCTAATTAAATGCAACGTGAGTTTGTACGTACGTAAGACATTTAATTTGTATTGTATTTAGAGTATATATATTGACGCTGATCAACGTGAATTATAAGCGGAATCCTGCTACGTACCTTTGCTCAGTTTCAGTTACATATTGATCGAGAGAGATTCCATGGCTGCAATATACACCTTCTCGTTGATCCTTCTCTCTCTTTTTTTTTTTTTTTGAAAGGATTCTCTCTCTCTCTTGTTATGTCTCTGCAACTTGCATATTCAGCGGTGGACACCATGCATCAAGGTTCATCCCTGTCAGTGGCGGAACCAAAAGATCTCATGCACTCACCAAATGACATGGGAAAAATAAAATAAAAAATAAAATAAATTCTTCCACCACAAGCTCCTATTTCAGTTTCCTAACAATTTTCGATCGACATTTAAAATTATTGAAATTTTATAAATTAAGATTTTTTATTCTAAACAATTCTACATATATAAGTTTCACATAATAAAATATTAGGCGTTACATTAATTTATATATAGAAATAACTTTTTGCCCTCCCCTAATTAATACTTTATTTTTTAGTAAATTATATGAGCATGCTTAATTAGTTATTTTATTTTTTATGAAATATTCTTTTCCAAATAATATTAATAATAATAAAATTTAAACTTAGATATAAATTTATTAAAATTTTACTTATTATATATACACACATATACAAACATGTTCTGTTAAGTTATTTTATATGTATAAATTTGTTAATCAATTAAATTTATTAAATACTTTTGTTCAATTAATTAACTTATCAATTTTAAAATTTCAACTAGCTTTTGACTAATTTTTTAACTAATCATGCTTAATATAGAACCTTAGCCTAAAATTATGAATAAATACACGAAGAGCCTAATGGCTTACTTCATTGATGCATGCCACCGAAAAAAGCAGTAATATATAGGGTTTTCTTTTTTAAAGATATATAGGGGTTACTCTTGAAACTAATTATTCAATAATATATACACTTTTTTTTTGACATAATCATATATACACATCTATGCACATCATTTAATTAAGGAGAAACCATTCCACTAATTGTAAAAGTTATTTAAAAACTAAAAAACGAAGGTATGCAACCCTACTCACATGACAACTATGACTATTTCTAGGATTAAAACACATTATCCACTAACCATAATACATGGCTCATTTATTCAAATCACATAGTTTACTTTTTATGCTGAACAAACACTGGAATCCTAGGTTATGATAATTTATAACAGGACACTCTTTTTTTGATGATCAGTGATTATCATTTTCGCTCGATCGCTAGATTTCTGAAGTATCTCTACTACTTGACTCATGGTGGGCCTCTTGTCCTTCTCTTCCTCTACACATTGCAGAGCCACTCTAGCCAAAGCTTCCATCTTACCCTCGTCATAACCTCCTTCTACCGTGGGGTCCAAGATTTCACTAACCCACCCAGATCCATTTTTCTCTTTCTCTTTAAGCCACGCGACCATGCTCATATGCTGCTTCTCCACTCCATTATCAGTGGCATCAACATCTTTTGTTACGCTCTTTCCAGTGACCATTTCCAAAACAACAATTCCATAGCTGAAGACATCAACTTTGGACGTGATTGGTAGATTAAAAACCCACTCAGGAGCCATGTAACCTCTTGTTCCACGTATCCTTGAAAAACCATAGTATGTACTAGTATCATTTCTGTTTTGCAGCTTGGACAGCCCAAAATCCGCGACCTTTGGATGATAGTTAGAATCAAGAAGTATGTTCTGGGGCTTTACATCACAGTGTAGAATCCACTCCAAACATTCCTCATGAATATAAGCTAGACCTCTGGCTGTACCTAAGGCTATGTCAAACCTTTTGGTCCAATCCAATGCATTGGACTCGATATTTTGTGCTAGGGACCCATGCTCCATGTACTCGTACACCAATAACCTGTGTTTTCCCTCAGCACAATATCCCCACATCTCAATCAAGTTCATGTGGTTGAGCCTTCCAATGCTGCTTACTTCCGCGAGGAACTCCTCTTCCCCTTGATTAGCATCCTTGAGTCTCTTCACTGCTACAACTCGTTGATCCAATAACACACCTTTGTATACAACCCCTCCTGCTCCCCTTCCTATCTCTTGCCTAAAACCTTTGGTGGCTTGTTTCAGCTCAGAATAACTGAATTTTCTAAAACTAGTCATGGCCAGATTATAGATTTGTCCATCTACACTAGAATATTTTTCCCCCCTTGTTCTCACCAGAAAAAAACAAATCACAAATATGCAAAAAACTTCAAGTGCCCCCACTCCTCCTACAAACCAAAACAAGAACTTAATGTATCTGGTTTCATGACCCATGTCATATGCTCTCTCAAGCTGTATCATTCTGGAAGTACTCGAAGAGCAATCAAGACCGTGCACTTCTGTGGACCCCTCATAAGAATATGAACTGTTTGCCGGGAGTTTCAAGTACAAATCAGCATTAAAATACGATGTACGATACGCATTCCGCAACTGCAACTTCGGGTAACAAGTATAAGTGCCACTTTCAAAGACATAGGTATACTGGATGCCTTTACAATTGCATAATTGAAGGCATAACTCCTGACACTGCTTGAGCGTGAAATTGGTCATGATCCCATAGTCATAGCCATATAACTCCCCGTTGCCTATATACAAAAACCGAGACACGGTTTTGTTGCAAAGCATAGAGAATTTCGGTTCACACCCATAAGACCAATCGGCATCATTCTTCCACTTATACCCGGGAAGACAAGAGCATTGTATACTAGAATTTTGATGATAAGAGCACAAACTATTGGGGCCACAAATACCATGAATGTTACACGGTCTTGCTTTGGCTTGCCACGTAATAAACCATTTCTCTCCACCGTGCCTCCGACTATAAACACGAATGTTTCCATCGTGATCCATGGTCAATCTTCTTTGGATGACGGTGCCATAATCAGAGGTCATAAAAGTGAAATCATCTGATGAACTAAAATTACCGAGCGTGTCCATCACCGCAACTCTGCTGTTGTTGTAAGTCGACCTTCCAGCGTTCCAAGTGGTCAACCATGGATCTGGCCAGTAAAGGCCAGAAACTTCAGGACCATCGTAGAGAAGACGAAGAACGTTGTCGTTGTCGAAGAACAAGGTGTAGAAGCCCGAGGACTTGTTGGTCTCGCTTCTAGAAGAGACCAGTTTCGCGTGTCTCGTGAACACTTGTTGAGGGAGAAGGGTATCTGTTGGGAAATCAAAGCATTGCCACAAAACGACACCGGCACCCTTCGTTTGGCGGAGAACGAGGTTACCGGTGTTGTCGAGGAACAGATGAACAGGAGAGGACAGTGAAACAGTGTTTGTGGACCAAACGTGGGACTCGTCAGCGTCGTTTAAGGCGAGGTTGCCGTTATGGAGTAGTGAAAGCTTTGAGCCCTTGCCGTTTACTGGCTGGTCACGGTTCGCCATCCATACGACGGTTGCGTTTCGGGTTTGGCCGTGGGGTTCGGAGAACCAAACGGCAAAGGAGTATGCGTTTTCGCCAACGGCATAGAAACCGGCAGAGAAGATGCCGTTTGGTGAGAGCATGACATCTTTTGAGTCCTCCACTGAGAGGGATGAACCTTGTCGCATGGTGCCCACTGCTGAAGATGAAAGTTGTAGTTGTAGAGAGTCTAGAGACATAACAAGAGAGAGAAGGATCAACGAGAAGGTGTATATTGCTGCCATGGAATCTCTCTCACAGTCACAAACTCGTGCTCAATAATTGAGTTTAAGGTAGCACTAGCACCGTAATGTATTTCATACAAATAATGTCTGCTTTTAATGTTGTCTACGAATGCACGTTTCATTTCATTAGACTAACTAGTCACATCCATCCGTTTACTATTTATTTCCCTGAATATATAAATAGTGGCTTCGTCGTTATGGCATTGGCTAGGTCCTGCTTCCGTAGGCTGTGACACGGACTAAATTCAAAGTCCTTCCTTTTTTCTTTTAAAAGAAAAGAACAAAAGGATAGAAATTCTAATATTGATTCAAATTTAGGAGTATAACAACCGGCACAGTAGTATAAAGTCTTATTGTGTTTATATATGAGGAGCGATCTATTTAACTGAAGAATTCATGTTCGATTTTTTTTATATGTAAAATTTTCTTGAACTAGTAGCAGTCACGACGAACAAGATTAATTTCTAATCCAATGGATTATGGGATATCGATAGTCTCTAGCCTAGACAAAAAAAATTAGGAGTATAACTTACGTGTGAATCATCTTAACTTTTTTTTTTTTAAAGACTGAATCATCTAACTTAAGTTTATTTATTTTAATAAATAAGCAAATTCAAGTTTAACTTTAGATTCAATCATGCATATAAATAAGTCCAATTCAAATTTTATATGATTGGTATTGAATGTATATAATGATATAAAAATATTAATTTTATATAAGAAAATAGATATATTCAATACATTATAATTTTATCTTAAAAAGTATCATTATATAAATTTTATGTTCAAATACTTTTTGTCCTTCTTTTTTTTTTTTTTTGCTTAAGAAATACTTTTTGTCCTTTTTTCCTTTTTATTTTAAATCTAACATATAGTAGAGGGTATAGCTCAGTTGGTTGAGCAAGGTGCGTGAGTGTTGTAAACCTCTGGTACTGTCTTCGATTCATACGGATAAAAAAAAATCTAACATATCTTCATAAACTTATACAATAATAGATTTTTATCCATACAATTAGAGAAGAATTTTTTTTTTTTGTTTAATTATTATTATAATATGTCATGTTAGTTATTGTTTAATTACAATATTGTAATATTATTGCTTATTTTGAAGTGGTCTCTCCGACGGAAGTTGGTATCTCGTTTGATCAAGCCCTTCTCGACAGTGTGGTTTTTTCGGCCTTTGTTTGGATGGGCCTGACTTAGAAAATTGATGGACTGGGGTTGTATATTCTAATTGTAAGGTTAGCAGGTTCAGGTTAGATACCAATGTTCAATTTCCTTTCCTGTTGAACTATTATGGAATTAACCTTTCTTTAAGTTGCATGGTTATTGTTATGTCCTTGAAGGAAAAACATAGGGCACATTCATGATCTGGATTCTGCAGATCAAATTTGGCAGTCTTGCAACAGCATGTATTAGGAGAATTACGGTGTAGGATGAGGTGAAAGTTGCATAGTTCGTGCTAGAGGATTTTCATCTTGGTGAAGTAGCTGGTAATAGACTTATATATCAGCTTGTTTTAATAAAAAAAGATCACTTTGAATTTGAAGGATTTGCACAAAGTCACCTTGTGAAAAAAGGTATTTGAGATCTTGCTTGACATCTTTGGCATCATTGATCCAAATGATGTTGGTTGGAATCTCGTGGGAGACTGAGTGATTCAACCAAGAAAGCACAAGGGTGACAGTGTATTACAGTGCTTCTTCCAAGCAGAAAAATAGGAACTTGATGTTGGGGTTTAGAGATGGTGTCATCAACAAATTTGAATTTGTTCTTCATATTTGTAAAGCCATGGCTTGAGTTTGTTGGTGTTAATTTAGAATTTCTAAGTGTTGGAAATGCACTTTGATTTAGTGCACTTCTTTTTTCCACAATCTAAATTTCTTCCACCGCAAGTTCCTATTTAATTTCAGTTTCCTAACAATTTTCACACTCAACATTTAAAGTTGTTGAAATTTTATAAATTAAGATTTTTGCTTCTAAACATTCCTTAGTTTCACATAATAAAACTTTAGGTGTTACATTAATTTATAAAAATAATTTTTGGCCTCCCCTAATTAATACTTTATATTTTAGTAAATTATATGAGCATGCTTAGTTAGTTATTTTATTTTTTATGAATATACTTTAGCAAATAATATTAATAATAATAAAATTTAAATTTAAATATAACTTAATTAAAATTTTACTTATCATATATACACACATATACAAACATGTTCTGTTAAGTTATTTTATATGTATAAATTTGTTAATCAATTAATTTTATTAAATACTTTTGTTCAATTGATTAACATATCAATTTTAATTCAATTAGCTTCTGATTAATTTTTTTTAATTAATCATGCTAAATAGAACCTTAGCCTAAAATTATGAATAAATTACACAAAGAACCTAATGGCTTACTTCATTGTTGTCACTGACTATTTATTTACCTGAATATATAAATGGTGGCTTCTTCATTTTGGCATTGGCTAGGTTTTTTTATCATTGGCTAGGTTTGCTTCCGCAGGCTGTATGACAGGGACTTTTTGTCTGAAGAAACATTGTTTGACGAGGACTTTTTTTATTGATTATCATCTTTCAACTATAACTACCTTTTCTGAAAGCAACTATAGCTATATTGAACATTGAGAGTCCTCCCTTTTTCTTTCAAAAGAAAGAACAAAATGATGGAAATTCTAATAATGATTCAAATTTTTATTTTTATTTTTATTCAAGGGAGGCATAAAGCCATTACAAACAAATGTTACGTGGGAAAGAGAACCCTACAAAATCACTCCACCATATATACTGACATTCCCGGGGAGGTAAATAAAAAATATGCATGCCCAAAGAAAGGTTATGGGTCTTTGCTGCTAATCTATCAGCTACAGGCCTACAGCATTACATTCACGGAAAATGTGCAAAATAGTAACCTGCCAATCTTTAAAAGGGGTTGGATCCCTGGCTGGTGCTTAATTTGGTTAACCATAACAGCATAGTGGTGGGACGTAAGAGACTTCCCTTGAATCAATTTAACAGTTGTTGCTGAGTGCGTGCCTGTTTGGAAATCCGGTGGTGGAGCCCAAACGTAGGTTGACAAAAGCATCATTCCCGTTGCTTTTTCATTCAGTCGTTAGATTTGTCTTGGAACGTGTGCCATAATAATATGACCGGCAAACCAAACATACTGTGAGTCTAGTTCAATACATAGAGCTTGTTTGGGAATCCAACATCTAAGCTGTTTTTCAATCATTTCAGTTGTTTAGGTAAAAAGTGAGATGTTTGGAAATCTAGCTTAAATTTGGAAAAAGTTTTTTTTAAAAAAAAAAAAAAGTTTTTATGAAGTTGAAATTTTGTAGCTTATGATTATTTTCCAACAGTTTTTTTTTTTTTTGTTCCTTTTAGTTGTTTTCATACTCTTTTATCTTTCATCATATAAAAGCTGATTTTTTGTTGTATCCAAACGAAATTAATTATTTTCAAACAACTTTTCAGTAAACTTATTCAAACAAAAATTGATTTTGATTATAATCGATTATAACAATAATCGATTATACATATATTTAATTTTCACAGTTATTCCAAACACACTCTTAGTTGACGCACTCCCTTGGTCCAAGCTAATTCGAGTCCTGTCCTTATACCCCAAAGCTATGCCATTAACACTGTACAGGAGCCAAGATTTATAATGATGATTCAAATTTAGGAAGATCATCTAACTTACGTGTGAATTATTGGACTTAACTTACTAAATATTCAATTAAATTTATTTATTTTAATAAATAAGCAAATTCAAGTTTAACTTTAGTTTCAATCATCTAAATAAGACCAATTCGAATTGTTTATGATTGGTATTAAAAGTTAATGAATAACTCCTAAGTGTATATAATGATAAAAAAATATTATTTTTATATAAGGAAATAGATATATTTAATAAATTATAATTTTATCTTTAAAATATCATTATATAAATTTTATGTTCAAATATTTTATGTTCTTTTTTTTCTTTAAGATCAAAATATTTATTAAATATTAAATTAATAAGTTTAAAAATACTTCAACAATGTATTTGATAAATAAAAAATATCAAGTCATAAATGAGTTAAACAAATAAAGCTCACTCTTCAATATATTAGATGCCTAACTGGATTAAAAGAATCAGACCAATTTGTGAAATCCTCCACCCTTGTCTCTTATAAAACTCATGACATGTAATATATATACTACTAAGACGGATTCTAGCGTGCATGAGTGAGGCATATCATGCACTATGCCAAAGATTTTTAAACCGTGAGATCTTAAAATAAAATATTTAATGGTTGCAATCTTGAGGGAGTACCATAGAGGAAAAGTAGCATAGAAGGATTTATTTTTAGTGATAATTTACAGGGAGTGTGGAAAAAATAATAACCTTCATCTTTTCTGTAAATTCCCTTCCTCTCCTACAACCTCTAACCGCACCTCTGTCGTGCGTCGTGACGGCACCTCTGCTGTGCGCCACTGCCAAAAGTCGCCTCCGACGGCGGCGGCACCTTTTTTTTCTCCCTCTTTTCCACTTCTTCTCCCTTTACTTCCTCTATCAAGGGTTTCATTTCTTCCTTCGCACCTATTCATTCTCTCTTGCAAGCAATTACAAGCATCAAAATCCCAAAGATTACATCTTTTATTTTGATTTTTCGAAACCTTGTAGTAGTCGATTTATTTTGGATTTGGTTTGATTTTCCTTTGCTTTGCTACCATACAAGGAAAGTAGGTGGGTTTTGATTTTTAGAGAGAGAAAGTGAAGGTGGGAATGGTGGCGTTGGAGGTGCCGTGTCGGAAGTTGCGGGAGAGGAAGGGAGAGTGATTTTTGGCGACGACGGACGCCGGAGAACGGTGGAGGCACTGTTAGAAGTTGTTGGAGAGGGAAGGATATTACAGAAAAAGATGAAGGCTATGATGAGAGAGAAAATACTGGATTAAGAAAAAAGGCAATTATTCAATACTTTGTATACTTGTTATACCTTCCCAATCTCCACCGTTAACTATTTTAATGTTAAATCTAAGGGTCCTAAAAAAGTATGGCACCGTGATATGCTTCACTCACGCATGCTAGAATCCGTCATACTACTAATATTTGATGTTACTTACAGCTCGTGCAATTCAACTATTGACTCATTAGTTCGACTAGTGATCCATTTACCCAGTACTTTAACTAAATCAATGACCGAATTTATCTAATTTTTAAACATTGTTTACAACCATCCCACCATTCACATTTATCTAATTTGTCTGCATAAAATTCAACATGCACGGGACTGTGGTAGGAAGTTAGGAACCAATCATCAGATTCATCACACACACAAAGCTAAAACAATATTAAATTGAACTAAGATTTCATCGACAGAATTTGTCTGTTTGGTTGGACTGTGAAACCACAGGCTTTATTTTGAAAAACATATTAAATCTAAAATTTCAGAAAATCAACTGGTGTTTAAAATTGAGGGTCAGTTAGCATTTTCCTTCGATAGAAGTTACACTCTCTGTACCCTGAAAACATTGAGTTCCCAAAACCTAGTTTTACACTTAGCAAATCTGATTTCACATCATTTTGATGAAAAAAAGTAAACTGCAATTGTGACAAGCATTCTATACCAGCAGCAGCTGTGTGAAACTATGTACAAAGCAAAATCAATTGTTGTCCACAAGCCTAGTCACCTTGTTTGTTGGTGCTGTTCTCAATACCTTCTGCGACATGATAAGTAGAAAGGAAAAATGTGCTCTGATTTTTTTGCAAGAACCTGCACCATGAAGTGGATAGTTATGCAGCAAAGTTTGTTAGTAAAATGTCAACTGTCATCAGAATTATTTTCCTAATTAAATTCATCACCAATGACTATTTTTAATATAAAACTAGGAGGAAAACATTGAAACCTGAGAAAGTCGAGTAAGTGTGTTTGAATTTCCATCAATGTCTCCTCTTCAATGCTAGCATGAAACAATAACTCGGGCAACTTAACTTCAAAATTCAAATCCAGAAAAAAAATAAAAAACAAGGCACCAGTAATTAGAATCCCAAAGTATTGGAAAACATAATAATAAAGCTCTACAAAATGCAGACTTTGACAAAACCATGAGCTCAAAGCAATAAACTCATGCAAGGCTGAACCCAAAGCGCCAGCATTTTGCTGTCCACTCAGGGCAGAATAACCACACTACCATCTGTATTTGCATTACAACTTATGCTACAATGAGTTGAGAGTCATGACAAACTAACAAAAAGTTGAACTTGAAACCCATCATATAATAAGCTCGTGTTGTGGCAGACAAACGAGCATACCAAAGAGACGTAACAAATGCTCAGCACCATATATAGCAGAAGGAAAGACATTGGCTGGACAAGCCTCTTGGTACTGTTGGCGCTCGTTCTTGTACAAAAGCATCACTGGCAGTGCTTTGTCAAAGTAACAACACAATCCTTTCATAATTTCTTCAACTGAATCAGCCATCCTATATCAAATTTAGTATTAAACAGTAACAATAAGCACCAAGAGTAAAAATATAAAGACTGTAGCTGTACCAAAAACAGAGCCGCAGGATTAATGAATTCAAGACACTGAATGATTACAAAACTTAAGAAGCAGATCCTAGATAGGCTAATCAAACTGAAACTTTGTAATTGGGATGTGGCATTGACCACACAGAAAAGTAAATTTATATTCCAAAAAAGTACTTAAAAAGAAGTGTAAATGATTTGTGAACAGATTGAGGCAGAGGTTTATTCTAAATAATAATAATAATAACTACTTCAGTTTAAAATAATTGCTGGCTCCAGGTTTCTGTTCAAATTGCTTAACTTTGAAATAATTTGACAACACTTCAATTCCCAATATAGAAAAAATATTTCAACATCAAGCTCAAAAAATGGAGGAGTGTGTCAGCATAAACTTACGAGCCACATTTCTTCAATCTGTAATCAAAATAATTTTTCAATATGCCTTTCACATTAGGAGTACGAGGAAGTTTAACAAGCTGCAGAGGAAAAAAACATAAATTCAACAATTTGAAAATGACTTTTCGGAAGTAAAACTGTGTTCTGTAACAATTAACAAGCTACATCTGGAATATCAACTTGCTCCTTAAGAAAATGAGGCATCGAGTAATCTTCGTAAATTAAATTAATATATTGAAGATGATATTGCTACCTTGCCGAGATGGGTAATAAACTCACAATCATCAACTAATTGTTTCTTTAGTGTTGGAGGAATTTGAATGCTGACAAGCTTGTCAGGATCAACAGCAGGTTTTCCCTACAAATAATTGAGCAATAAAATCAACTAAACTTACACTCTATAGGCCGAAAATGAACTGTGAAGAACCATCCCCTTACCTCCGCACAGGACAAAACATCAGCGAAAAGTTTGAAATATTCACACTTGAATTGTCCAACTAATTTGACTAACAGTTTATATTGATGCAGAAGAGTTCCATGAAAGAAGAGTGGATATATGACAAGTGCCTTATATAAATTGAAATTTAAAATGTGAGTACCTTGATGACAGATTCATTCCTTCGTTTCCTGCCTCTTGAAACTGCATTTCATTTTTTCCCATAACGTCTCAGAGAAATACTCAGAACAAAGACTGAAGTAAAACTTGATTTTCACATATTTGCATGTGGTAATAAACCATAAAGTCCTTTTAATTTACAACATATGCTACAAGAATAACTAAATTAAAACAAGGAATGCATTGAGTATTAGATCATATATCCTCTTGACCAAATGGCTGCCAACTTTCAAGTAAAGAGAAGAACTTAGCACAGATGCAAGGCATTGTACATGGTCAGATCTATTTTGTGGGAGGTTCTCCAACTAAGCACAAGGATTTTCTATCATTGGCCCCCAATATATATTTAGAATTTCCTCAAGTCTCCACTATCACTCACTAAACAAGTGGAATGTAAAAGATAAGTCATTAATATTTACATATTAACTAAGACAAATAAATATATATTTTGTTCTTTTGAAACTCATCAATGAAAAATTCAAGAGAATTAGTTTACACAAATTCATAGTCTGCTTTTGAGTTGCTTGTACTTGTAGTTTAATTAAAAAAAAATTAAATTATTTATTCTAACTAGTGATCCACTCTCATTATATTCTACAAAGTGTAGGTGTTAAGATACAATTGCAAGGTATGGAACTTGAGTCTCACATTGAAAGTATGAAATTTTAGTATGGGATTAATTAATAAGGCAGAGCTCTCCAACTATAATAGTTAGCTTTTGGGGTGTGGTTCTCCCAAGGTTCTTATCAGTATGGTGAATTCCATAAGATCTTTCTTCCAATAAGCTTCTCGCTCTTCTATGCAATTTATTTCTCACCATTATTGGGTATATTGACTAATACAACGTCAACGACAACAACAAAACCTTATCCCACTAGCATGAGGTTGCCTACATGATCACACAATGTCATTCAGCTTGGTTAAAGACCTAAACTTCAGATATATTATTTACCATGAGATCTCTCATGACAACCTCCCCCAATGTCCTTCTTCATATCTCTCTCCTCCTCTTCGTAGGACTACAAAACATACAATTTACTCTTTTCACTAGTGCCTCCCGTGGCCTTTTCTTTGTACATGTCCAAACCACTTTGACCGATTTTCTTTCAACTTTTCCTCAATTGGTGCTACACCAATCTCTCCTCGTATACAATCATTTTGTATCCTATCTTTTTTTGTGTGGAAACACATCCATTTTAACATTCCCATTTCTGCCACTCTTTTCTCTTGTCCCTTTGAAGCCCAACATTAACTATCATAGAGTATGGCCAGTCATATAGCAATATGATAAAACTTGCCTTTGAGTTTAGTAGGTATTTTGCAATCACAAATAACCCTTGATGTCTTTCTCCATTTTAGTAATTCCGTTTGTATCCTATGTGTGACATCCTCATCAATCTCCCCATCTTTTTGTAATGCATATACTCTGTCTTACTCCAACTTAAACGAAAATCCTTTGTTTCCAAGGTATATTGACTAATAAAAATAAAAAACATTTCAAAGAGAAATAATATGTTTTTCTACTTTTAAAATATAAAAAACTTGTTCAATTATATTTTTCATATTTTCCTCCTATGTGTATATGCGTATATATATTCATTTTAACACATTTATATAAAATAATTATTCATAATTAAGTGTTTGTATTTCACTATTGTACAAAAATTTTAGGATCAAACACTGAACTAGACTACCATAAAAACTTAAGTTGGAGATAAAGCACATAGTATAAATATGTATATATATTGAAAAAAAGAAGGCAATAAGTTTGATGACAACTTCCAACTACTCATATAACCATCAAGTAATATCAATTAATCCCCAATTCCCCATAGAGTCAAATTATGAGAGGTTCCCGGTTCCTGAACATGGTGAAGGTCTTGAACAAATTGTTTCTTACCATGCATATTGACTATTGAGTATGGCAATGCCTCTACAGAGATGAATAAAGCATCATTCAAGAACTAAGTCGCTTCTAATCCTATGACAAAATAATGCAAAAATATTTTTAAAAAAAAAATCCTTTCCATCCCCCTCATCCCAACAGACACAAAACACATTGAGTCATCTACATCTCATACTGCACGCCAAAACTATGATGAACCTTTTGGTTTGGATTCCTAAATGCCAAGTGAGACCACATCAACCTCTACATTCTCCAGTTGAGAATAACACATACAAAATCCAATTCTAATGCTATGCTGCTAATTAATTTGGCTTTCACACAGTCACAACCTCTGCTGTCTATATTTCTAGGCTATTACAGAGAAGAAATACGACAAGTCATTGGGATTGAAGTAATTAAAGTGAAGAAAAGAAATATCTGACCGTTAGTACTCTTGGATTTAGCCAGAGAACCGCGCGGGACTTTTGCATTCTTATCATTGCCAAGCTTCTCATCAAGGTCATGTTTTTTCCTCATATTTTCCTCAGTATGTTTCAACAAACGATCCACGCCAACCCATTCATCCCAACTGCAGCAAAACACAAACACTAGCAAACTAGGCCAGCAGTTCTCAACAGAACGTTGAATAAAACAAGGATATATATACACTGCTCACCTTTTCTTCCAACCCTGAAAATAAAAACGAAGAACAAAAAAATCAATTTAAATGAGAAAATGAGAAGGCAGCAGATAACGGAATTGTTCAGTGAAAGAAGAGAAATGTTAACATGCTTACAAGATAATGAACGAGGAACTGCCAGCCTCCTTTACTGTTGTTGTACTCAACTTGCCTCACCTTTTAAACAAGACAAATATTTCGGTTTCAAGATTTTGGAATTTGGGGTAAAATAAAAAGAAAGGGAAGAGAGATTTTATGTATGTATGTATTCTACTACCTTAGCTTCGTAAAGACAATCAGAGTGGTTGGCTAAGACCTTTTCTCCTTCGGTGTAGGGAGCAGCAAGGGAGATATGGTTGTCAGTTTCAGTCTGAGTGCTGCTGCTGCTGTTGCTCTTGGAATTGGAATTGGAATTGGAATTGTCGGTAACCTCAGTGCTTGTCTTGGAAATCCCCATTTCCATTCTCCTCCAGCGATCAGATTGATTTTGATTGTCTTTCTCTTCTCCTTTATCTATCCTTCCCAAAGAACAAGAATCAATTTCCCCTCCTTAAACCCAAAACCAACCAAGATGATGTATTGTATTTTCTTCTCTTTTCGTTTCGGTCAACTAGGGGAAAGAAAGACCCACTTTATCTCAATGGAAATAAATTAATTAATATTCTACCGTTGTTAACCTAAATTTAACATGAATTTAATTTAAATACATTCATTCTCATTTAATCTCTACCAAATTAACAAAATACTTCCATTTAATTACAATTCACAAATCACATACTACTGTGCTTATTATAAGATCCAGTTCACTAATTCACTGAGAGTAAAGAATTTTATTAATTTAATTAAAAGCATTAAATTAGTAGTATTAAATTAAGTACTATTTTTTTTTTCAAAATTACTTGTGTGAAAAAAAACTAACAAACATTAATGGATTATGTTTCTCTCACTGTCACATCATTCTAAAACTAACTTTAATAAAGAGCATTTTTGTAAAACAAAACAATTAATGAATGAAACATTTTAGATTTAATTTTATAAAAATGATTAAAACACACTTTTAATTTGGACATTATAATAAAGACAAGAGGTAGTAATATTTATAATAAATATTTTAAAAGTAATATTTATTAAGATTTCTAATTGGTTATCTGTGTAAACATTTTTACAATAACATGCATAAAAATTAAACTCAATTAATAAATTGTAAATTTTTCTATTATATATAATAAGAGAAGAGTTAAGAATACACTCTTTTTTAACATGTTTTTTTTATTAGTTCAAATTTATTGAAAATAAGAAATTATTAAATAAGATGTGAGACCCACAAATTTTTGTTTTTTTTAATAAATTTTAATCAATAATGGAGAGTATTCCTAACATTTCTCATATGATAATTTACAAAGACATGTATGTATTTTCTTTTTACTCATTTTACCTTTCAATTCCTACTTATGTACTAATTTTGCTAACATGGTAATGGTGTGGTGTAGTTGGTAGTGTATCATATTCCTTAAACACGTAGTTCAGAGTCTAATTTCCAAATCTATATGACCCTCTCTAATTTCAATTTCCTTTTTAAAGTAATACTAGTATATATAAATTAATTGTTATCAATTTCTTCACCTTATAAAAAAAATTGAAGAACGCAAAAAAATAAGAATCACAATCCATATTTCCATTAATTCAAACAAGGTTTAATTACTCATTTAATCTCTATAGTTATAAAAAAAATTCTTTTAGTTTTATATTAAAAATATCTCATTTTGGTCTTTATACATACCATTTAAATCTATTTGAGTCCCTATACATATTATTTTAATCATTTTTAGTCCATACACATACCATTTTAATGTATTTTAGTCCTTACACATATCATGTTAATATCTTTTCGTCCATAAACATAACATTTTAATATTATTAGTATATATTTATTAGGCTTAAATATGCTTCTAGTTAAAAGCTTGTTCTAGTTGCTTTACTTAAAAACCGTTAAAGATTTCACTTTAATTAGAAGGCATTTGGGCAAAAGGACTAAAACAAGTTTTTTTTTTCTTCTTTCAAATTACAATGACTAAAAAGATCAATTTTCAATTTGAAAGAAAAAAATAAACTTACCCTAAATTTCAGGGACTAAAAATGTATTGAAGCCTATTTATTAAGTTATATGAATTAATATTTAATTGCTGTAAAAAGAATTAATATTTAATATTATTAGTATATATTTATTAATTTATAAGTATTTAATAAGATTTAAATTATATTTAATAGTATTTAATATTTAATTTATTAATATTTAATATTATTAGTATATATATTAATAAATATATATTTAAATTAATATTATTGAAAGGTGTAATAGTTGATCAAGTTACACCAGTGTAATTTGATCCTCTTCTTAATTAAATATAGGGTATAGAATAAATTATGTTGAGAGAGAAATACCCACTTTGTGCGCACTCATGGTTCCCAACAAAGATTAATCACTATTTTCAGCGATGAATACCTCATACCAATATCATGGTCAGAAAAAAAAATTAAATATATTACTATAAACTAATTTATATTTATTAATGCTAATTATTTATTAGTAGTATTGTCTATATTAATACATATTAATTTTTTGGAAATTTCATATAACTTAGAACAAATTTAATGCTACTAACTTAATAAAATAATTTTTTTAATCTTTTTAAATTAATTAATGGAGTCTTGTAAGAGGGATAGAGGGAATGATTTATATTTATCTTATTTTATTTAGTAGTAATAAATATATATGTATTTTTTATAAAATAAAATATATTTTTCATTTATATTTATATTATTTTATTTAATATTAATAAATATATATATATATATATATATGTAATTTTATATTATATCATTAGGCCAAAGTATATTTTTCATTTATATACTAAATTAGTAAATTAACACTTTGGCCTATTGGTCGGCATTGTTATAGTAAATACACGAGGATTAAAGTCCAACAACAACATTTTTATAAATTTATTTTTCAATTTTTGCATGTCATATCATTTGTTATGTTATTACCACGTTAGTATGTTAGTGACACATAAATACATGTCTTAAAATGTCATTATTTATCAGTGTCACATTATTTATCATGTCATTCATCAATATTATGTCAATAAAATTTATTAAATATTTAACAAAAAATTAATAGAAAGATTAAAATCATACAATTACGATACTTAAGAATCAAGTATATAATTAAGTCTATTTTTTTTATGTAGTTTATGTTCTCTTTCATGTTCTACTTCTCTGTTAATCACCCAACTGATAGCGGCCAGATGGTGAACCCATGCAAAGAGAACATGGATGAATGGGCTGTTTTGGGAGAAGTTTTTTTTTTTTTTTTTTTTTTTTTTTTTAAAGATATAAGCTATTTTTCAGTTGGATCTTTCTTGACGAGGGTTGAGTGCAACGTAGGCAAGTCTTGCATGTTGGGTGACCTTCAGGCTGCTTGTGGAAGCATCTAACGTGACACCTCTGATGGATGGTTGATAGAGCGTAACCTTTTCGCTCTTCTAGTATTTCAACTTTCAATTAAATTCTATTTTTAATTAAGCGCACTTGGATCAAATATGTATACATATTAGGGACTAAGTTGATCAAAATTAAAGTACAAGATTAATACTAATTTTTATCAAAAATAAAGGAATTAAAAATATATTTTATTCTAAAATAAATTTTTTTTTGGATAAAATATATTTTTGTTCTCTGTACTTTCAGAAAAATTTGATTTTAGTCTCAGAGACTAAAATCAAAATTTTCATGACCAAAAACATATTTTATCTTTTTCTTTTAACCTTTCATTTTTTTTTTCTTCATATAATGTGCTACAGCTTTTTAATGGACAACCAACACAGCCTACGCTGTAAGGTCATTCTTACTGCTTGACGGATTACCTGTGATGGAGATATTCCAGCCATTTGGGACGAGTCTAATTCTTCATTTCTTCTAATCCCATCAACTTCATCATGAAGGAAAATATTTGTTAACTTGTACTAAGACACGGACTGCTTGTGTTGCTCATGCGTGCCTAGTGAGAAAGCAACATGGCTGTTATTATTAACTGGTTGACCAGTTTTTCGCCCTCCTCCGAGAAAACCGGTTTCATCATTTAGATTCTTGACCTTCCCAATCTTAATTAAAGTTTATAGCCAGAGTTTTTGTTAATAGTGTAATTTCATATGCCTTCTCTCCTCTCAAGGGAAAAAGAAACAAGAAATCAATGAAAAGGGCAATTACTAAAACTGGAGGAGAAAAGGGAAGAGAAAAAAAACATTATATCAGTCCAAGAGAGTCAGTCTGTAAAAAATGTACAGTACACGAAACAAATAATATGGATCCCCGAAGCGACAAATATCGTCCCTCAAGAAAAAATTTGGCTTTTGCAGAGCCAATGGTAGTCCAAACTCATTGGTGTGTCCTTTACCCATTGGGCCGAAGTAAGAGCCAGAAAACATAGGCAGTACCAGACATTTATTACACAACAATATAACCTCAGCCTCTGTCTCCTTGTTCACATTCGGAAAAAACACTCTCAGGACCGCCAATCACACCCTCCACTCCTTTTCGGCAATTCCCCCCACCACACCCAATTTCTTATTCCGTACACTCTCTAATCCCCTCTTTTCTCCCTCAGATCCAAACCCCAATCCATTCTTCCAACCCCCAAAATAAGCAATTAAAAACATTATTAGATCCCAATATATTATTATATATTTATCAAATCAAAGTACATACAAGTTACAGAACACATCCAGCTTAGACTAATTGCCTGAATAAAAAGCAGATCTGGCAACTGAAATCTAAAAATCGCACAAAATAAAAATAAAAAAAGTCCAAAGCCGAGATTAGATTTAATAATGAAAAAAAAAAAAAAAGAAGGAACACGCGGATGGATGGATGGATGGAAGAATGAGCAAGCAATCATCTGGTTGTTCTGTTATTGAAATTCATCTTCTCGTAGTAGCGAATAGAGAGGAGTGAAAGAGAGAGGTGAACCTCGTCTTTCCCCAAACGTAGCGGCTTCGATCGAATCGCCTGCGGTATGGTGGGGCCCCAGGAGGAGGACGAGGATGAAGATGTCTGAGTCTGAGGCTTGGAGAGAGGGAGGAGATAAAGCGCGTGGAGGCGACGGAAGCCACCGAGGGCGAGGACCACGGATCGTAGCTGTTGCTCCCCGCACCCTGTGTTTGCCCACTGCTTTGTGCAGATCAGTTCCCAGAGCCTCTCGTCCTGCGCCGTCTTGTGCCACTGTTTGTTCACGCACCCGGCCATCGCCAGCGTCCGCGCGTCCACGTGCTTCAACACCTCGAACAGGATATTGTCGTCGAAACGCGCCAGCCCCTCCACCTCCTCGGTGTCGTTTTCCACCGCCTTCCCCTTCATCTTCATCTTCATCTTCCTCTCCTCGTCGCCGCTCGCCGATGGTAGTGGACGCTTCATCGTTGGGTGCTTGGTGAAGGGAAAGGAAAGGAAAGGGGGGGTGGAGTAAAGGGTTAATAAATAAATAAGAGGTTGAGGTAGAAAGAGGTGAGGATAACGGTAACGGAAATGGGAGGGTAGTGGGAAAGGATGGGGTAATGGGTAATGGGGCAGGTGAAGTAAAGGTTAAGGTTAGGGGGTGCACCTGCTTTTGATGGTTTTCGAAGACGACAAAGAGAGAAATAAATGCGTTTCGATTCTTTTATGTGATGGACGATTTTGTCCTCATCCTTCTTGGCCTTGTCTTCATGTTGCTATTCGCCTTCTCTTCATTCTTACCGCACCGGGGAATCAATGGAAAGGGGTCGGTGGGTGTGAACTAATGGACCATGGATTTATTTGCATCTTTTCTCTATGCTTATTAATTTCCACCAGGGGGCGTTACGCTCTGTTTTTATCGCATTTCCTCAAACGTCATCCCAGTAATAATAAACATTAAACAATTTGCTTTGCTTCATAGCCTGGCCACACACGTCTACTAAAAAACTATCCGCGAATAACGGGTTTTTCCTTGTCATTACACGCACTTTGCTTGTATTTCTGTATATCATTCTACTTCTAGTATTGTCTTTTTAAATTGTTAATCAATGTATTTAGGATGTTTAGAGGTTAAAAATCATCCTCCAAAAATTGATGCAAAGTTGTTCTAACTTAATTAATAACTTCAAATTTAAATTTTGAATATACAATTATGTTAAATTATAAATGTTAGAAACACATTCTCAATTATACTCTTTTAAACACTCTTTTAAATTTTTCTAGTACGAATTGTGTTTAGGGTTTTAAATAATGAAAAATTGATGGAATATGATATTTTAATTAAGGGATGATTATTTCAAGTAGTATGTAGTTAATTTTCTTTGGGTAATGTTTTAAATTTGAACCTAACTTCCTTATAATGTGACGAATATCAGTGTTCAAATCTTCACCAAAGAAGTGCTCAAATTTAATGTTTGACCATACCTCGAACAGGACTGTCCCTCTGTAAGAAGATGCATGTGGGAACTAAAAAAAAAAATAGGAAAGGTAAGATAAGTTCAAAGGCTTGACTTGTTTAACATATAAAATGTGTGAGTTAAGGTGGACTTTCCAAGGCATTTTTCAAACCAAGTTCAACTTAACTTAACCCATTTTTGGCATGTTGGGTTGTCTTTTTTTTTTTTTTTTTTAAATATTGTATTTATTGTAACACACATAGACTTAGTTGTGGTTTTGGATTTATTAGCATTAATGAACCAAAATATTTGATGTTTCAAGTTTTTATTTGGTAGATCAGCTCATAGAACACTCTTTGATATTTTTTTTTTATGTTTTTTTAAATTACGATAGATCAACTTAATCCTACAATATTTTTATGGTTAAATTAGGTTTGAATTTCTAACTCACTCAAAATATATTCAACCCAATCCATTTTTTTTTTGCCAGTTACAGATAAGTGAGATTGAGTTGATAATCTTATCACTCTTAATAAAGATGAACCTAGAGTATTTCTTTTGGGTTAACATGTTTATAGGTATAAAGCATTTATTGACTTTGTCGATGACTAATCATTGTCAGAAAACGTGACTTTTTATTTCGTAAGGCTCAGAACCGTGACTAGCTTAAGTGATTAGAGCCTAGTTCAACTCAAACTAATGACTTATTGGTAGATGAACCTAGAGTATAATAATTAAGTAAAGACAATTATACAAGCCACTTCATACACATGTTAAATATATCACCTACTAGTATTTCAGCTTGTGCATTACACAAAATAAAATTTTATTTTATATAACTAAAATTTATAATAATATAAACTATTCTAATTATATAAATATACTATAATTAAATTTTGCAACAAATAAATATTTTTGAAAATATAAATTATATTTTAGATTTATAATAAATAATTTATATTATGATACAATGTTATTTTTAGTTATTGATAGTTTCGTTTAAAAAATATAAAAATGTCTAAAAACACTCTCGTTAGAATTTTTTTTTCCTACAAACGCTCTCATTGGAAAATACTATAACAATTAAAAGTATATATATATATATATATATATATATATATATATATATATATATATATATATATAGAAAGAGAGAGAGATTAATATATTAGCGAAATTTTTGCTTATAGTTATTGTGACTTATTTGGTATCATTCTTAATTTATATTAAAAATTAAATCAGAGCGTATTGAATATAAAAAATCAATTTCGACTTTATTTATTTAATTAATTTGGTGAACAAAATTAGATCAATCTTTTTATGTTATTGGTCTAATCCTTTTATGTTATTGGTCGAACTCGGACAATTTTGACGCCCTTTCACTTCTTCCAGTTTCAACTTATTTCGGGCACTACAAAGAGAACAGCAAATTAAGTGGTTAGGACCAACTCCACGTCGGTAGGAATGTGCTTACCGTCATGCAAATGTTTAACAATGGTTCGCTGATCCCTACAAAAGTTGGAAGCAATATTTGGAGAATCGGTTTTGAAAATGACTTCTTTGGCATGTACTCGGTTCACTTGTTTAATTTAAATCTTTAAGCAATTAAAAGCATTTCCAATAATGAGTGCAATTTCATCAACATGAAAAGATTCATGAATCAACTTGGAGATATTTTTGGGTGTTGTTCGGATAAACTATTTTTTTTTTCAAAAATGTTGTGTGCAATTTATACAGAAACAAGTCAATTAAATTGCTCATTACTTAATAAGGATATTTAGATCTTTTGCCAATTCACATGTTTTTTATTTTAGTCCATCTCGTATTTGTTATATGATTCTACATGATATAATATGAGTTTGTTTCTGTCAAAAAATAATGAGTGTAATTTAAACAATTAATTTTAAGTTTCTTATCCCTATGTTAATTGATTTTCACAATGTCATATAATTAAACAACTTATACACATTTTGTTCTAATGATATAATTTTAAGCAACTCAACATGACATGTAAATATCTTCTTCTAATAATAATAATAATAATAAAGTAATAATATCTTAAAATAAACAACTTATTAAAAGAGCGTCAAAGATACTCTAAGATACTCATGTCATGCATGAGGTTTTTTTTATTTTTTATATTTAACTAATATTTTAACATTTTTTTGTTACAGTAAATTTACGGAATGGGATGACAATTAAGTCGAAAGTAAAAAATGCTTCTAAAAATTGATATACATTATATAAGATAAATATTTATTTTTATATAATTAAAATTTATAATAAATAAATATTTTTTAATATATAAACTATATTTTAAACTTATAACAATTTAAATATACAATTGAAGATAAATAGAGATTAATTTTATATGGTTTACAGATAAAAAAAATTGTTACTTATGAGGATAGTGTATGAAATTCACATAAAAAGAAAAGTTTTTTTTTTTTTGAGAATGTCGAATAACACTGTTATATTAAATGTTATGTTTATTATTTTAAGCGTTAAATTATAACTTCCAATTATTTGAATAATTTATATTAAATTTTATAAAAATTGAAGTATCAAATAATTTGATATCAAATAATCATGCATGAGTTTTTTTTTTTTTAAAGGAAGGAGAGAAAATTTTAGTATTTAAATTAGAGAAAAAATGAAAAGAAAAAAAAGTTTGAATTTTTATTTTTAGAACTCAACTCTTCAATCAAACAAAAAAAAAATTATTATTCATGTTTTTTTTTTCTTTCTATTTTCTTTCCTCTTACTTTTCTCCCTTTCAAACATAGTATACACATGCGTACGTATATTCCTTCAATGTACATGCTTAATTGAATGAGTAAATTACACAGATCCTCCGTGAGGTTTGCTCTTATTACACCTGATATCCCTCTATTTTTGAACCATACAGAAATCCTCCCTAATTTTTGAACTTTTGTTACACTGATCCCCTCTCTTAGGTTTGAAAATTCTTATACTAACCCCCCCTTAGAGGTATCCAAAGTAATGTAAAAAAATGGAGGGGTACTAGTGTAATAAGAGTAAACTTTAGGGGAGGTCCGTGTAATTAACTCTAATTGAATCGATGATAAAATTGTTTTTTTTTCTTGTCTTTTTTTTTCTTTAACCGCCGACCCCTTCGGCGCACTATAAATAAAGTGAAAGACATGACATATTAATATTGTTTAAAATATGAGAAAAAAAAGGGCTATGCACAGTTTTACGCCATCATCCAATCACAACACATCATGTATGGTAAGTTTGTTGACTTTTACAAAATTATCTTAAAAGTAATATCAACGGTGATTTATGATTGGATGACTGTGTAAAATAGTTTTACAACGTCAGTATATCACCATTAAACTCTTAAAATATAGGTAACTTATTTTGAAGGTCATTAACTTGTTATAGAACACTTAAAAACAAGGGTTAACAGTTAACTAAGTTTTTAGTCCTAAACTTTTTCAAAATTCGATTTTTAGTCCCTAAACTTTAGTTTGACTGGTCAAGGTCCCTAAACTTTTTAAAAAATTAATTTTTAATTCCTAAACTTTAGTTTGACTGGTCAAAGTCCCTAAAATTTTTTAAAATTAAGTTTTTAGTCCCTGAAATCTCATTAGTTCAGGGACCAAAAACTAAATTTTTAAAAAGTTTAGGGACTTTGACCTGTCAAAATTTTGTTCAGGGACTAAAAATCGAATTAACAAAAAGTTTAGAGACTTTGACCAGTTAAACTAAAATTTATAGACTAAAAACCAAATTTTGAAAAAGTTTAGGAACTAAAAACTTAGTTAGTCCTAAAAACAAATACTAGGTCCATTACATCCGTTGGTTATTAGGGCGCAATGCCCCGTTTAACATGTGCTTGATTTCGTATAACATGGGCTCGATTTCGTATAACATGGGCTCAACTATTTTAATCTTCTACAAGTATTGACCCACGCAAAAAATCAATAAATAGTCACATAAAGTGGTGATATAATCATATGATCCCAAGTTCCCAACAAAATCATTTTTTAATAATTATTGTTGTAATTAATATTTATTTGGATTATTATAGAGTTTATTTTTTGAAAAATATTTCTAAAAAGTCCCGTCCCAAACGGGGACGGGGCACAGCTAATATTCAAGTAAAGTTTGAACAGTTACTATTTTTTGAAATGAATGATTAGGGCCGACTGGGCCGTCCATGATTCTAACTTTCTGGGCCGGGGTCCGAACAAAAATAACTTACGATTAATTTTTTTTTTTGACGTGAACTTACGTTTTTCGAAAACAACATATTTGGACCAAAGAAAAGAACTACATATGATCCTCTTTTTAGTTAATGTAAAATATGCACCATATAATTTTTTTATAAATTTTATCAAATTGTTTACTTCTTGAACCTTTTAAATTATTATATTTATCTTAAACATCTAATTATTTGAATAGAACACAAGAATTTAAAGGTTTTGTGCAAACGAAAAGTGATGGAGAGACTAAATTAAATTTTAATAATTAAAAAATTAATGAATTAAATTCAAACGAGAATTTATTGAAAAAACCAAAATAACACATTGAATAATTATCAAGTTTTTAGGGTAAATTTTATTGAAGATTAAAAAAAATCAATATACTCTAATTTTATTTATTGTTAACAGGAAAAAAATATTAACAATCATGATATAGATCATATTTTTTGAAAAACTTAAGTCTCCTTATTGCTGTAAACATTGGTAAGAAAGCTAGATGAATATTTTAAATGGAAACCCGGGTGTCGCCAGTACTTCTCTCGTTAACTTTTATAAAGTCCACTTGTTTAATACTTTAATGTTTATCAAGCAAAAAATAAACACAAAATTTACATCTAGTTATATGAAATTTAAAACCTATAACTAGATCCAAGAAAAGATTCATTCTTAGTTTTTCTTTTTTCTTTAATGGAGGCCAAAAAGGCCAGTAAACAGCAGCTACACGATTAACACTGGCACCATGAAAAGTCATGCCAAACAAGGTTCCCATAACACGTATTTTAATTATTTCCTTTTACTCCTATCATGGCATAGATTGACTAATTTTGCAAGTCTGCACTTTATCCTGGCGTCTAAATGTACGTAGCATTTTAGATGGGCACTGTGTTGCCCAATTCTCTCAGCGAAAGGACACACAAACGTTGCTTTCATCAAGTTCTTGATCAAGACAATGTGCTTACTAACAACCATATACATACATAAATCGAGAAGATAAGATGCAAAACAAAAGGAAGAAATAATCAAATGACATCAGAGAATCGAAAAAAAAAAAAAAAAAACTTCATATATCTTCAGAGTTCAGAGCGTAATTAAAACCCTTTATTTATTAATTTTAAGAAATTAGTTTATGACCCATTCCACGTCAACTAGGACCAGAATATGCTTGAGCCATGATGAAGCGACTGAAGGGCAAGGATGAATGCTGATGCGGTACAGGCCTGGAGCCTTCCACATGCCATGGTGAGAAGCAAAATAGGATAAGGAGAAAAAGAATCACTGAGAGAGCATATTGTAAGGTGAACAACATGAGACTACTGGTACGTTTCATTTCTAGATTTGGCTCTTAATTAGCTGTAATTATGTTTGCATCAAGCTTGTAGTTCCTACTTCCTTGGGGGCATCATATACATAGAGGAATGGTAGGGGTTTTCAGAGGAGATTGTGTTTTAAACGAATTATTAAATGCTCGTTGAGTTGTCTCAAATCTCAACAAATGTAAACAAACTTATTGAGGGCCGAATAAAGTTGGGTGTGAATCGTACGTTAGGGAGATCGACTGCGGAGAAAATGAACCATCTCATGACAACATATTCTACTTTCTCTGCTTATCTTGCAGGAATAATTAATAGGGAATTATGGATATATATAATACGAATTAGGCTTAAATATATTTTTAGTTCTTGTAATTTAGCATTTTTTTATTTTTCGTCTTTGCAAAAAAAAAATGGCTTTAGTCCTTGTGTTTGTTTTGTTTTTCGTCCTTAGAGCGGTTTAGATAACACTTTAAACAGTGAAAAAACGCTATCTAAACCGTTTTAAGGACGAAAAAGAAAACAAATATAATTTGTAAGGACTAAAACAAAAAAAAATTGTAAGGACGAAAAAACATTGAATTGCAAGGACTAAAAATGTATTTAAATCTACTAATTGATAGATTATTACAATTTGTCACTCAGATTAGGTACGACTTTCCGAGAGTTGCTAATTTCCCAATTAGATGGAAAGGGTATAGAAACTGAGTTAAATAAGGAGTTCAATTTTATTGATGATGATGCGTGTTACATTTATAGAGCTGTAGCTGTTAATTTAAATTAAAGATAAAGCTCTAGAAAGATAATAACTAGAAAGATAAATACATTCAAAAGTTTATTGCACTTATGTTATTCCAATATGCCCCCTCAAGATCAAGTTACTATCTGCAACTTGAATCTTGGTTGTTAGATTCGCAAATCTTGTTGATGCTCTTGTTGTTGCATTGTCCACACGTTGATGACTAGATCGATCAACCATTAAGCAGAAATCATAACACAAGGCTTGACCACTTAAGAGAAGCAAACATGCTTAACCACCAAGCAGAAACTATACCTCAAAGTTTAACCACTTGGCAGAAGCAAACAAATCAATGAGAATGCTTAACCATCATAAAGCAGAAGCAATCAAGCTTAACCATCAAGAGCAGAAGTCAAATAATGCTTAACCACTCAAGACAGAAGCACAAACCAATGAGAATGCTTAACCACCATAAGGCAGAAGCAATCAAGCTTAACCATCAAGAGCAGAAGCCAAACAATGCTTAATCACTCAAGATAGAAGCACAAATCAATGAGAATGCTTAACCACCATAAGGCAGAAGCAATCAAGCTTAACTATCAAGTGCAGAAACCAAACAATGCTTAACTACTTAAGATAGAAGCACAAAACAACATATCCAATGCTTAACCACCATGGACAAAAGGTCCTAGTGCTTTTAGTGTGAGTGAGTTGGATTGGATACAGATGCATTATCAGAATTGATTTTGGATGAAGGATATGATGTGGTCCTCGTTACATAGCCAAGAAGTTCATTGGCTTTAAGAAGATGAGTCATTTGCTTGTATCACATATGGTAATTGGCAGAGATTAAATTTAATGGGTAGATTGGAAGCAATGGTGAGTCGCCATGAGGGAGAAAAAAAAAGATCGATTCGGCTGTTAAGCTCCTGGCTCTGCGATACCATATAGAAACTGAGTTAAATAAGGAGCTCAATTTTATTGATGATGATGCGTGTTACATTTATAGAGCTGTAGCTGTGAATTTAAATTAAATATAAAGCTCTAGAAAGATAAATACATCTGGTAACAAATTCAAAAATCTAAAAGATAATAATTAAAAAAATAAATACATTTAAAAGTTTGTTGCACTTATGTTATTCCAATAAAGGGAACACATATTCTTCCCCAACCGCTTATCGGATTTTAATCAGATCTTTGGTTCAATATTAAAATACCAATATGGAATATTAAAAACTCTTTTCCAATAATAATTTTGTGGTTTGTTAGTCAATGAATGAGAATGTTATAGTTATACGTCAGAAGACTGAGTCTAAAGTAATTGTGTTGGTCGATGAAACTCACGAGATTGCATGTATTGCAATTAGAAGTATTTAACACATTATTCCATAAGAATTTTAGTTAATTAGGTCTACAAATTGAGAATCATATATTGTGTTGACATCTCATCAGTTTCCTTTTTGTTAAGCAACAAAATATAACAAGAGATTATGGCAACCTGTTTTGTCAAACTGTGGTTCACAAGGACATCATTAGTCATAGACACTATAAAAAAGACAATGTTTTATGAGAGATTTGTTCACGTGTAGTAGTAGACACGTCCAATGTGTATGTATTGTGAATTGGAAAATGGTTATAGTAAACTTTTCAACAAAGATTTCTATATAGGAGTAAATAAGGTGTAAAGAAATTAAGGTGTATAAATAAGTATGTATAAATAAAATCAATTTATTTATTTCAATTTTTTTAGAATTTATTTATTTAACTTTTCTGAAAATTTAATTAATTTAGCTTATAGGAGAAATTTAATTTATTTTACTTATAAGTGTTTATTGAAAAAATGATCCAAATTAAAATAAAGTATGTTTGTAGTTTATTTATAATTGACCCACTATTATTAGATAAAGTATGTGTACAATTTAGTTCATGAAAAAAATTATAGTGAGCTTTTAGGTATTATTTAATAATAACATAACAATGTGTTACGTTCAAGGAAGGAAGAGGATATGAGGGATTTTAATAAGGAGAGGGAAGGAAAAATCTTCTTACATGGTTTGATTTAAGGGCATTACTTCGGTATAGGTTGTAAATAACCCACTTCGGAGTAGGTTGATAATTCATTCATTCATTTATTGATATGTGCCTTCTTTGCCATGTCAAATAATGAACTTCAAATCTAATCAAATATTATCTAATTAATTTTGAATTAATTTAAACAAATCTAGTAAGATATTATCTAATCAGTTTTGAATTAATCAAATTTAAAAAGATGTTATCTAATTTGTTTGTATTAATCTAATCAAATTTAATACGATATTATCTAATAAGTTTTGAATTAATTTAATAAAATATTACGAGCTAATTATATTTAATGAATAATTAAATTGCTTGCATTAATATATTAATTTTATAATTTCAAAAATAAAAATTAAGCTTATAATATATATTACAAAATGAGGTTCATGCATAGTTGTTGATTAGACTTAATCAAATTTAACATACCTACTTACATTTAATGAGGAATTTAATTACTCACGTATTTATTATACAATTGAAAAAAATATTACTAATACAAATTTGAAAAAATATTTATATATTAAAATATTTTATTAAAAATGTTCATAAACAATATTTAAAACATAAACATGATTAAAAAAAAATATGAACGTTATTAAATAAAATTAATTATTCCAAAATTTAATAAATTTAACTAACTATATAAAAAATCCTTTTTTAATTATTATTTAATACAAAGCATATTATAAAGTAACCAAATTAAAAAAAATAAAAAAGACTCATATGTAATATATCAATTTTTATAAGACCCTTTTCTAATTATTTGTTGTATTAATTATTATTTTTTCTAAAGTACCCTTAATTTATTAACATTTTTTTTTGCCAAAAAACAATAAATGTTGAAATAAAGGAGATAAACTCTTTCTCTCTCTTATTAAGATTGGAGGAGATGAATAACAATTAGATGAATAGGGGTGGAAATATGCCAGGCTGCCCATCAGGGCCCATGGCCTGGCCCGCCAAAGGCCTAGCCTGGCCTGGCCTGTTTATTAAAAAGGTCAGACTTAGGCTTTTTAAAAAGCCTTTTTAATTAAAAATGTCAGAATTTAGGCTTTAAAAAAGCCTATTAAGTCTGATAGGCTGACCTATTTATAATATATATATATATATATATATATATATATAATATTTATATTTAATATATATATATATATATAATTATTAATATTAATAGTAAGTTTTATAATAAAAATTTTAAAATTGAAAAGTTACGCACGTGATTTGTGGCTCACTGCCCACTGGCACGTGAAGAATGGAGAATTGGAGATTTATATCTCAATTCAATCAAAACGTCATCACAAACTTTTGGTGATGAACGTCACCCTTTTTCCCCTTAATATTTAACATTATTATTAATATGTCTTTACAAAATATTAAATAATTTAGGTGATGAACAAGACACTTAGCTTATTTAGGCCCGCTGACCTACTTAGGCCTGTAGGCTTATTAGTATGTTTATATGCTTTTTACAAATCAGGCCAGGTCAGACTTTTAATCAGGCTAGGTCAAGGCTTAAAAAATAGTCTGTAACAGGTAAACGGGCCAGGCTCGGGCTTAACAATTATGATGTAGGCTAGGCTCAGACCCGCCAAAGCCTGACCTATTTCCACCCCTAGGTGAGAACAATTAAGTGGAAAGAGAGAGATGATTAATTTCAAAAAATAGGGGTAATTTTGGAAAAATATTACAAATTATTGACAAATTTAAAGTTACTAACTAAATAAGCTAATTTTCTTAAAAGGGTGTGAATTAGTTGAAATGATCTTATAAAAGAGATGGAGAGAATATTATACTCCATCCGTCCCATAATAAGGGTCATGTTGGAAGAAAAAATAAGTGTCATTTTAGTTATTCAATGTAATATTAATTACTTTTTTCATTAACACCCCTAATAAGTATCACTTTAGCTTTTCAATGTAATATTAATAATAAGGTTAGTTTTGTAAAATTATTACTCTCTTTCATCTATTTATTATTTTTTCTTGGTTTGGGTAAAAAACCAAGGACGACACTTATTTTCAAACTTATTTTTTCTTCTTACCTGTCTCTTTTTATAAGACCATTCCAACTAATTCACAACCTTTAAAAAATTAGATAGTAATTTAGTTAGTAACCTTAAATTTGTCATTAATTCATAATGTTCTTCCAAAATTATCCTTAATTTTTTTTAAAATTAATCATCTCTCTTTCTACTCGATTGCTTAGATAGTAATTTAGTTAGTAACCTTAAATTTGTCATTAATTCATAATGTTCTTCCAAAATTATCCTTAATTTTTTTTAAAATTAATCATCTCTCTTTCTACTCGATTGCTTCTCACCTAATTGTTACTCATCTTTTCTAATAAGAGAAAGAAAGAGTTTACCTCATTAACTTCCAACATTTATTATTTTTGGCTAAAAGTTTTGCTAATAAATTAAGGTTACTTTAGAAAAAATAATATTAATGCAAAAGACAATTAGAAAAAATCTTATAAAAAGGGACAAACAATTTTTTAAAAAGAGTCTTATAAAAAGGGACGAAGGAAGTATTAAAATTGACTCTTAATAACTACACAAAAATAATATCTATCAAAATTGAATAATAAATAACATTAATATAGCAATTTAATTCTTTATTAAATATAATCATCAGAAAATTTTATTTTATAAAAATAATTAATTATTTTTTACATCACAATTCATTTGTAATCATTAATAAACATTGACAAAAAGTTTGTTTTATAATTTTAATTTAATAAAAGGTTTGAAAGAATAATATAACTCTACTAAATACAAAAATTTGAAATGACTTATGTATCCTTAGTTTAGGCGAAAAAATTGATCTAACAACCTTTCTTCTCTACATATAAAGATAAAGGATTTTTTTTTTATATAGTTAGTTAAATTTGTTAAATTTAGGAATAATTAATTTTATTTAATAACATTCATAAATTTTTTAATCATGTTTAGGTTTTAAATATTGTTTATGAATATTTTCATAAAATATTTAAAATATATAAATATTTTCTCAAATTTGTATTAGGAATACTTTTTTTATATAATAAATATGTGAGTAATTAAATTCCTCACTAAATGTAAGTAGGTATGTTAAATTTAATTAAGTAAATCAACGACTATGCATGAACTTGATTTCGTAATATATATTATAAGCTTAATTTTTATTTTTGAAATTATAAAATTAATATATTAATGCAAGCAATTTAATTATTCATTAAATATAATTAGCTTGTAATATTTTATTAAATTAATTCAAATATTAGATAATATCTTATTAAATTTGATTAGATTAATACAAAATCAATTAGATAACATCTTTTTAAATATGATTAATTCAAAACTGATTAGATAATTTCTTATTAGATTTATTTAAATTAATTCAAAATTGATTAGATAATATTTGATTCGATTTGAAGTTCATTATATGACATGGCAAATAAGCCACATGTCAATAAATGAATGGATGAATTACCAACCTACTCCAGAGTGGGTTATTTACAATCTATACCGAAGTAATGTCCTTGATTTAAAAGAAAAGAAGAAGAAAATATCACCTTATTTGATTCACAAGATGAGATGAGAGAAAATATTAATAATATATTATTATATCCTTACAAATAGTAATAAAAAAAATATTGGATAAAATAAAATCTTGAAACAATTTTGTCAATACATTTTAAAAGTTATAAATCACAATTTTGAATCAAACCAGATAAGATTAAAAAAAGAAAATCTCTTATTTTCTCTCATTCCCTCGCATCAAACACATTGCAAGATAACATGTAAATTTAAGCAAACCTTATTTAATAATTTCTAGGAAATATTAAAAAATATCGAGCTCAGAAGCAAGTAATTTTGAACTAATATTCTGATTCTAATTTATAAGTACTGGATCAGAATTGCCCGTATACCTAACAAGATTTTTGGGATCTAATAATACTTTTGTTCCGTGATAATCTTAATCTCTTCTCCGTATATCTTTGCCAAGTTGCTACCTGAGCCAAGTGGGTTTAAGTGCAAAATTAAAACTTAAGGTGACTTGGTCTTTAATTGCTATTTCTAAAATAAATTTTTTCTTCCTAGTAATTAACAGTGTATTTACTTTTATTAATTATATTATAATGTTAGTTCTTTAAAAAATTTAAAAATAAATACACTTTTGCTTATCAACTTAAAAATTAAATTCACCATTTAAATGATCTTTCCCCCTTCGCCAGCTAATACTTTAAAAGAGCATCCATCATGACCTTTTTGTGACGTGAAGGGTATATTAATACTACTGAACTATGTTTTGGGGCCCTTTAAAAGTCATAGAAAGATTGAAACTGATCTAAGAACGTAGTTAGGTGTGCGTGATTGCTCCTAACAACGATCCAATTATGATCTTATGAGAATAAAATTCGGCGCAGTATATATATTCCTCAAATGATTGCATAAATTAATAACATGATTAATTAATAAAACAATTCGAAGGCCTTTTCGGATTTTAGATCGCTGTTTTGTGAACAAAAACTAGGGTAGGACTAGGACGTACAGGCAAGTGGTTGCACCCTTTTTTTGGTGGGGGCAGGGGAGGAGTGATGGGTTTAAAACTTAAAATTTAGTAG
The DNA here is from genome assembly GCA_026413185.1 of Pueraria montana var. lobata. NCBI lineage: Eukaryota > Viridiplantae > Streptophyta > Magnoliopsida > Fabales > Fabaceae > Pueraria > Pueraria montana. The sequence goes on from CM048652.1 coordinate 7,323,903, forward strand.
CATTTGTAGTCATGAAACATAAATTGAAAAGATATGTAAAAGTCAGGGCCTTTTTCAAACTGGAATTCGATACTATGTATGGAAAAAAATTTGGATATCCTCTCAAATACTGAAAATTTTCGGTAGGAGAGAGATAAAAAAAAAAAAAAAAAGAGTGTTTAATTTTTTATTTTAATCATTCAACCTCTTTGTGTGTATCTCTCTCCTATTAAAAAATTTTAATAATGGAGAGGATACATGCTCGTAATATAGATGTTGAAATTTGAATGAAATTAACTTTTAGTCTTTTACTCTAAGTTTCTAACTCGTGCACGATTGATGATCACAATTCACAAATAGCCTATTTGCTCAACTAACCAATTTGTCATTTTTTGTTTGAATTGCTATGCACCGAGCAGCGGTTCTGCTTCAAATTCTGCGGACTGGAAAATCTCGTTTCTAAGTAAAAAAGGTGTAAACAAAACTTATTGTATATGCAGTTAGGTGGACGAAGAACAAGCTAGAAACCGAATGCACCTGCCAGATGGAGAAGAACAAACCCAAAATGCAGCGTTAGATGGGGTCCAGGGCAATGGGGGAAAAGAAGATAAGAATCTGAACATGATTTTGTGTAAATATTGATTGCATTATAAACGATTTAGAAAATTATTTTTCTAGAAAATTATACAGGAATTGATTTAGAAACTCAATTAGTTAATTTTAGAAATGGTATTGCGTTTTTTTTTCTAAACGAGTTTTTTTTTTTGGGTCCTGGGTCACTAGCCCATCTAAAATTTTGATGTAAAATCACTATTATGTACCAGTAACTAAGATAATTAAATAAAATGGAAATTTATTTATTATATACGGGAAACTTATCAAGAAATGGGCATATGTAGACAGTAGATTGCGTTTGTTTACGCATGCTTTCGATAGGATGGGCCACTGTCCTATACACCGTCTTGAACTCAAAAAAAGGGGCGACAGTTCAACCAAACGAGCACTCTTTTCCTTATTACAGGTAGACAATAAATTTCAAATTCAAAGGACACATTCTTCGTTGTTAACCCGTGTGACATGCAAAAAAGGAACACAAATGTTTAAAAATTGATACCGGACTCCGCATGCACCGCGTAACAGATTGCCAACACAACACAAGCATATCGAGTCAAAAACCCGTGTGAAACTAATGGGTTGAACGTGAACATGCAAAAAAAAAAAAAAAAAAAAAAAAAGCACACCCACGAGCTCGTAGACTAGAGACTTCACTAATTAACCTACCTTTCCTTTGCATTCTTTCGTTGTCAATCTTTTTTATTATTATCCTTCGCGAGATAAGACATGGACTAGCACATACCTTGCTCACTTTTGAGTAATTATTGGTGAAAAGTTGAGTAGTAGTGTTTGTTATAAAGTCAAATTGGAACAATTGAAGAATTTCAAAGCAAGGATACGCAACGCAAGTGAGAAACCATATATAATCCCCACACGGGCGCCACCACAATTCTTCAAATGATGTCACTCGAAAGAAATAGCACAGGATGGTTAATTAAAGTCAAATCAAAATGCAACTCTTAAGGGCCCACGTGGAAAGCGCTTCACCGTCCTCAGCAGAATTTTTTTTGTATATAAACCAAGTAATGGCTCCTCGTTTAGCCCAAGATACAACTACTACTAGTTTTGAAATACAAGAAATACCCTTAAAAATAACGAATATTATTATTTGTCAAAGGGAACAAAGATGCCGATGAAGAAGAGCCTTTGGATTGCGTTGGTTACCATAATGCTTGTGTTGTCATCGCAGCTCTGTTTGGTGCATAGCCGAGTTCTTCGGTCGAAGGAGTTAACAAAGGTAGATGATGATTGTGTAGAGTTGAAAGGATCAGGTTCTTCTCTGTGGAGGGAGTTCTTTGTTGTTTCTTCTGACAATTCAAGCACTCCTGTTTCAAAACGCAGCTTGGCATTTAGACTAGCTTCTGGACCCAGCAAAAAAGGACCTGGACATTAACTAACTACTTTAAATTCAGCCTATTACATTTTTTTTTCTTTTGATTTTGATTTTTACAATTGTTTTTTTCCCATGTTATATGTTCTTTTTGTTTTTATTTTTTAGAAGAAAAACTTCTCCCACAGACACTGTATGTAATTTGTACTTTGTAGAGTGCTTGCTCATTGTAAAAACAAGGCGTAACACAATACATGCATGTTTGATGTTTTTATCGTGACTGTATATGCAAAAGCCATTTTGAGCATTCAAATTATTAGAAATTAAAAAGTATTTATATTCTTTAGATTAGTTATTAAATTGATCAACATAGAGAAATTGTAACCGTACGCGCTTCGTCTTATCATCAACTTATACACGTTTAAAACATAATGATCCGCATCTGCCAGAAGCTATATATACAAGTATACAACATACAACTTCTGTGTCCTTTTGTGCATCTGAGGCAAAAATGATAGCATATGCGAATTTTCAACGCCAAAGCAAATACGCTAGTATAGACTAGTATTGTAAACATGACGGGATGACATGACACTCCTTGTTTATTATGTTAGTATCTGTCAGCAGTAATTACAATTGGGGTATGATTCTTTCACAAAGCATAAGAATAACAGAGGACACAGGAATCCAGCTTTAACTATTGATTGTTTGTTTGTTTGGTCTAATATCATTAGTATTAAGTCAAAGTCAATTTAATTCTGGCTAATCTGAATTTAGTAGAATGAACTCGTTTATAAGGTCAAAGCTTTTTTCAATTACAAGACTTGATACCTTGTTTAATGGAGCCAAATTCCTTGAAACTTCTACCAATAAGCATTGATTGTGATGAAAATTAAAAAAAAAAAAAGAAAGACAGAAAATAGAAAAATACTAATCATATTAAAACCTTGTCTAACAAAACCCTTACAGAGGTAACAATCAACTTTTGAGTTACACTGTTTTTCACTGGGCAATGTCAAGAGTGTCTCGAGGTTACAGACAATTTACACACCTAATCAAATCTCCTGATCAATTCAAGTCAAAGATAAGATCATCTCTGAATGAGAGCCACTGCCTCAAAACTTGACCTTGCCTGGCTGCTTGCTCGCTGTATATACAATATCTCACTGGACATTATGTAGGTTTTGATTTCATATCTTATGCTAATTACTAGTAAAGAAACTCGATAAGGTAAGTTTAATGGTGGGAGGTTTGAATGATTTACATAAAATTTTAGGTTCAAATTGTACACTAGTAAAAAAGAAGAGAATTTACTAGTTAAATATGAAGAATTATACGTACAACCCAAAAGTTTTTACACTTTGTTTATTTTAACGTTTTATACAAGTAAACTTGGCAGACCCTTGGTGGCTTACAATGTGTCAAAACAAGCAAATTCAAATACAAATAATTAGCATGTTAACTGAACCTTTGGCTTTGTCAATGATACAACGTTTACCAAAAACTCGTTCCAAGCGTCTGATTACATGGCATCAGCCATCAGTGTTCTTAGTTTTTTTATTTTTTGGTTATGTTAAATTAATAACTTTCCGTCCAACTTATAATTGTGCACAAAAGGTCGCGTTATTAGCTTAGTATCTAGCATCATCTATTACAATTAAGGAAATGATTCATTCACAAAGCATACGACTAATAAGAAAAACATAAAAAATTTGGGATATATAATTTTCCTGATAGAATTTTCTTTTCATTAAAAGAAGAGATTGATAATGTGAAGTACCCGAAATTTTCTATCTTTAGTCTTTTTGTAAGAGCAATTTTGCTTATTACAAAAAAAACAATATACTATTATTAAGCGATATATGTAAGAAAATAGAGATGGATGACGTATCAAAATAAAACTTTTAATCTAACGTGAAATTCCATGTAAAAGCCTAAAAGGTGAGAAGTGGCTGTAGTAGCATGGCATGTTAGAGTCTCAAGACTTCAAAGTCCAATTATGTAGGATTCACACACGGAGTCGGAGACAGAGAGGACGTACAATAACTTGGACTCGGCCGCCCAAGCCCATGTCTCGTAGAAGAAAAGAAAGAACCACTTTTTTTTTTTTGACTGCAAAAAGAACCACATTTTTTCTCCTAACATTCTGTCCGCTTGTAAACTTGAAATAATTGACGCCACCTCACCTTCACCTATCTATCATAATCATGCCCAAGAAGCACTCACGAAATTAAATACTAGCTTTTAGTTTAGCTATTAATTCTGAGAGTTTACAAAAGGACAGAATTTGGTGAAAATTTTAACTTGTTTTTAGCTATAAAGATCGCCATTAATCGTCAATACCTGTTACTAAGCTAAAACTTCAATTTTAATAAATAAATAACTTAATATCTTTCTAATCCCTTAAAATTTGAATCACTTTTATTTTTGGTTCCCAAATTTAAATTTTTTTTAATTCGTCAATTTCAAAAAATACTCTTTAGTCCCAAATTTAAATTTACTTTTTTTAGTTCATCAATTTTTTTTTTTTAATATTTTAGTCTTGTTATTTTTTTTATTCTTTTTAATATATCTATTTTTTTTTGTTTTAATCCCCATGTAGATCATTTGCTTTTAGTTCCTGTCAAATATTTTTCAAATAGACTAATTCAAAATAAACAAAATATTATAGGAACTGAAAAAAAATATATATTAAAAAGACAAGCAAAATAACAAGGAGCAAGATTTAAAAAAGAAATTCTATAAAGACCAAAAGTGAAGCAAAAATTTGAGGAATAAAAAACAAATTACAACTATATTTCAAGAACCAAAAACATATTTACACCTGCACCGTACATAAAAATTCATGTTATCAACGTTTCCTCTCGTTGGATTAACCAAAAAGTGCAATCCAATAAGTATTTCTATAGTTTTACCTTTTCGATTCGAGTTTAATTAAACGATTATTCAATAAATTCGTATCACATGGAATCTTCTTTTATAAATTTAATCATAAAACTTATTAAAAAAGTTTAAAATATCATTTTGATAAATTATACTAAAAAACTTATCAAAACAAATTAAAAAAAAAGAGTCGTAAACTGCTTTTATAAGCTCAAATAAACTCCTAATAAGCTCTTCCAAATATGTCCACTTGAGGGGTTGGCATCTTTCATCTACATTATACCCAAGTATTCTCAAATTTTAATCATGTTAACTGAGATATATCATGTGAATCATCACACTTGCAAAAAGAGCCGATTAATCTCAATTGAATTAATCGGTTAAATATATGCAACAAACGCTTCACAGTGCGTTCGCAGCCAAATTATTTGGGTAAATAAAAGAAAAACGATAAACAAAGTGTAGCAGCTAACATTTCAAAAGTAGCTGGGGTAGCAACCGCTGTCAATAAAGAAACGAAGGAATGGCAACGCAGATGAAAATCAAAGCAAATACTACTACTCCACACATCCTCAGAAGACGGAAAAACGTGTATGAAAAATTGACAATCCACATACGACGGAAAGGAAAGCTACATCAGGAACATTATATCATATTGATGGTCATGGAGCACAGATAACAGCATTGGTTAAGTATTCAACTGCATGTCACCACAAATTGAAATAAAGAAAAGGAAAATAACCTTAAGTAGAGATAGAGCACTCAAAAAGATTGACCTATTATCGGATGAATTGTTTTTTTTTAATGAAACACCATTATTGGTTGTTGATTAGAAATAAAAAAGGTAAGAATCTCAAGATGTTATACTCTCATCTCATGGTCAAAAGACAACCTCCACATAGAACTACCCAAAACCAATATAATGCATTGTTACTGACTCACAGAAATGAACGGAATCAGAATTCAAACAGAGCAAGTAATACAATATTCAAGCGTTTTCATTCAGGGTACTAAACACAAATAGAGAAATATTTTTCTCAGCTTTTCAGACAAGAAAGTATAAGTAACTCTACAGTACTAAGCAATGCAATAAGGACATGAACGCCTGCAATTCTGCAAATTTGAGAGGGTAGGAAAAAAGCCATCACAAACCAACACTTCCCATAAATATAATCAATCACAACACCCTATTCGTCTAAGAATATATGTTAGAGATATTATTTTACAAGAGAAGCCAATAGAATAGAATCTTATGCCCCAAAAATGCTGGACCTTTTCTCTTTTGGCTCATAAAGATCCTAAGACTCCATTCTACACAGTCATGTTACATAGGACATCAAACAAGGGTGCCTATGCTATGATGTTCTGACAATAAAAACAGAACAAGGCATAATGAATGCCTTGCATCACTTGCATGCAAACCAGTGTGCTGCTCTTTATGACTACTCCACAATAATCTTTCATAATAGAAAAATAATGAAACAATAAAGGATATGAAGCACCTTCAGCTGAAGAGTCAAGAGTGTGTAGTATATACTATATACTAAGTGATGATATACATTCTACTATTTTAAGATCCCTTATTTTCTTTACAAAATAGTAAAATACATGTTGTCTAATAAGAAAAAAACTCAATTTCGGATGATGATCCATTACAGTTAAGTTTGTATTTCTACTGAAAGTATAAGCTTAGAATGCAATAACAAGCAATTAGTACAAAATGTGTCCAAAAACAGCCCACATCATACAGATGATAGACTCTCACTACAACTCCATAAAAGATTATTAAAATATGAGATGCCTTCTCTAGTTCTGACCACCCTAAGCGACCGGTGCACAATAACATAAAAAGCTCCTAACTAAATATTAACCAAGGTAAAATTTAATCGGATACGCAGAATAGCACTATATCCAATCAAATTGCTTTGATCATTGACATACGTGGAAATATAATACCTCAATAGGAGAATGTTCATCATATAATCATGTCATAATTGCAACATCAAGAGGTATAGACAGATTCTGTATACACACAAATAAACAGTCATCAAAGCATATATAAAAACCTTTTAACTTGCTCAAACCAAAAACACAGCTAAGCATGCATAGGTCACTCCAAGATCCATAGACTTGGCAGAAAAAAAGTAGAAAGTTGAAGCTCCAACTAATAAAAACAAAGGAGGCTTTCTTTCTGAGAAATGTATGATAATTGAAACCAAATAAGCAGTAATAGTAGATTCAAAATCATAAAATTGATGAGTAAGACCATGATGTTAGAAATCAACAAGGGTATGGACAGTATGGTCACAACACCTGGAAAAAAATATACATATAACAATGGATTGATGCCGAATGAGAAATATTAATTACTATCATTTAAGAAGTCACTAAAGTGTCATTGTTCTATGCATAGAAAAGTCTAATCTCAAGATTAGGGGTCTTAGAAATTGTTGAAAATAATAAATGTTAATGACTTAATACACTTAGAAAATAGTATGCTCATGTATCACATGTGACATGATAAAATGCATTTAGTGTTCATATGTCTAGGGATTTGCACTAAATTAATATTAGCCTAGGAAATTGCCTCTACTAAGTTTATTAAGAATCTATATATATGGATGATATGCAGAACCTTGAATAATAAAGCATACTCATAGGTCCAGTCTGCTCTAGAACAATGCAATTTATGGGGTCCTATAAATAGGTGTTTTCAAGTATGTTTCATTAAAGTAGTGAAGCATTACCACTTATCAGTTAAACTTAACTATTCCTGTAGAAGGGCTGAAGGGCACGTCCTACCCTTCTGGGAGTAGATAGAAATCCTGAAGTCTTTTCAGATTTTGAACCAAGGAGGTTGACTCCTCCCATCTCCAAACCCATGCAACCCATTGTCCCTTTCAATTTCCATTAATACCACATTTCAGTTTAAACCCCTGATTGACATTACACATGCTTTGAAGTAACCTGTCACACAATAATATAGAACTTGATCCAACAGTAACTCCAGCTTTCCAGAAATTTATTTTTGTATAAATAAAATATTAGAAATAGATTACTCATTATTCACAGGGTCCAGTTTAAGTACTTGTCTCTCAATTTTATATATCTAATTCTAAATCACTACCTAGAATAAAGAAGACAAAACCAAGCAAACAGGGAAAAAAAAAAAAAAAACACTCAATTGCACAAGAGAGGAAAATGCTACAACAGTTAAGTAACCACCAAATTAAATCATCAACAAATAGTTTCAATGACTTGCAGGTGTACAAAATCAGGGAAGCTTTGTTATAAGATTCGGCAAAAGCAACACCATGGCATGTTATACCAATTGAGTGTGTTTGTAAACACATTCAAATGTAGTTGTACGGGAATCCAACAAATTTCTTCAGTCACGTTAAGTTTGTTAGAATGTGGGAAATGGAGGTTGAAACGACTAAACAAACACACCCTTAATAAATTAAAAAAAAAAAGGAATAAACCCTCATTTTAACCTCACGGCATGCCTTTCCTTGACTTTACAAAACCCTCACTTCGAAGAAATGTCATTCCCAACAGTCCCTTTAACTTCCTTTCCCACTAATATTAAAGACTAACGTGAATGAGGTGTTCCAAAGTAAGGAACTCAAGTGAGAGTTTTGTAAAGTCGGAGACTAAAACAATGGAAGCATACAATATCAATGAACTAAAGTGAGAATTAACTTGAAAAAAAACAAACAACAATAACCACGCACACACAATAATGTTTCCAGGAAAGCAATAATTTATAATGAAGATTGGCGGCACGAGAAATAAACAAAGTTATACAGATAGAACATAGAAGAACATCATCATAGTATATAATATTAAAATATAAACCCTCAACAAGGGGAACCCTAATATAATATACTGTAATAATCCCGAATGATCAGGTTTCGGACTCGGCGGCAGCGGCGGAGTCGCCCTCTGCGGCGGGGGGAGGAGCAGCATCGGAGGCAGGAGTCTGACCGACGCCGTTATCGACGGCGGCGGAACCGGCGGTGGACTTGGCCTTGACGGTGTCGAGCATCCGTTTGCTGATCTCCTTGGAGTACACCTGGAGGATCTCGATCCCGTCGTTGTCGGAGGCGGCGGAGCCACCGGCGACGGTGAAGGCCTCGTCCTCGATCTTGCGCGCGGCGGCGGAGGCCTCGTCGGGGGACATTGTCCCGTAGCGCTTGGAGAGGACGGAGGGGGAGGATAGGGTTTCGATGAGGCGGTTGATGACCGCGTCGCGGGTGCGCTGAGTAGGGGGCCATATGCTGAAGGAGACGCCGGCAGGGCCGAGCTTGGCGGTGGCGGACGGTTGGTCTTGGGCGGGCTGCTGCGGCGGCGGAACGGTGTCTTGCTCCGATTGGGGCGCGGGTGTGATTTCCGGGTCGGACATTTTGAGAGATATGGGAAGAGTGCGATTGGATTGGAGAGGGAGAGAGGGCTGTGTGACAGAGTAGTAGGGAGTAGTAGCGGAACTTTTGGCTTGCTGGGGCCACGAAAGGGAAACGACTTATTAATTCAGCAATTTGAAAGGAAAAAAAATCATGACGAATTATTAATCAACAATCAACAATATTTCACGTTTGTGTTCTGTAACGTATGCGTATCTGATCGTTAATTTTTCATTAATAATTAATAATTGTGATTATTACACTATCTGAATTGTTTGGTTTAGGGTAGTCAGATTCTTATTTTTGTCATTTGATTGTAAGTGTATTTTGTGGTTAAGTACGTACATAGCTAATTAAAAAAATTGATTAACATTGTTTAATTGCATTGATCTCAATTAAAAATAAGTTATATTTTTTTAAATTATCTTTTATTGAAATTTAATATCAAGAATAAATAGTCATTGAAATTAAAACTCCTTTGAAAATAATTTTATTAAATAAATTAAAATTAGTTGAGATTTATTTATATTTAAAATCAATATCCAAGACATTTTTTTTGCTTATGTACCCAAAAAGAATATGAATAGGATGTACAAAAAAAAAGCATTTTCTTTGCTTATATTCAAAACTAGAAGGTATTGTAAACCTCGTGTGCCTAGCTCAATTGATTGAGTAAGGTACATGAATTATTGTAAACTCTTTGATACTATCTTCGATTCATACGGATAAAAAAAATTAAAAGATATTGTATATCTTATTTTTTAAAAAAGTTTTTTGAATTCGATAAATAATTAATTTTTTTAATGAAATAAAATAAAATAAAATAAATATGTACTATTAAATATATCTACTCTTATTCTAAAAATTAAAATACATGATTTAAAAAAATGAAACTCTTACTTTCTTCATTCTCTTAATAAGATATTTTTAAGACCCATTCATTTTTAAAAAAAATCTATTTAAATAATTCCAAATCTCCCAACTTCCTTTATATGATAAATATTGAATGTGTTTTATACTAGTATTTTTAAGACATTTTATACATTTATTTTTCACTTAATACTTTTTCTGTGAGATGATAGGAAAATTTGTAAGAGGATAAAGTAGAAAAATATAGTATTACTCTTCACCCAATTCAAATATAATATTAAATAATTAATTACAAAACTACTTCCTTATTTTATAATATATTCTCCCTTCAAAGATTTGGAAATATTCCTTTCTTATTAACCCTTAAATTGAAAATATTCTTTTCTCATTAAAAGTGGGAAGCTTGAAGAAGCAAGTCGACAAATTTCTTATTAAAAGTGGGAAGCTATGAATGGGGAAGCTTGAAGAACCAAGTCCAAGACAAATGTTATAAAACTGACACGAATTGGAGCCGGAGGGAGAAAGGAACAGAGCGAGGAAGAAAGAAAGGTGAAAGAGGAGTGAGGGAGAGAATAACCAAAAATAGGAACCAACCTTCTTGTTTGCAGAGATCATACCGAAATTTTATTTTTGATTGTTTAAAGTGTATTCAGAAATAAGTTTTTTTTTTAAAAGACATAAATAAGTTTTTGGAATGTAAAAAAATGAGTTTTGAAAATTAAACTTCCAAAAATATTTTTTATATAATAATTTTGGAATTTAATTTTTAAAATATTAAAATCAAAGACGTATAAAAGATATTATTAAATATAAAAATTAAAAAAATTGTGAAGAGAAAATTAGGGTGCGTTTACTTTGCTTATTTTCTGTTTTTATTTTCAATAAAAACAGAAAATAGGATTAAAAATATGTTTGTTTAAAATTTAGAGAATGTTTCCGGTGAAAACGTTTTCAGAATAAGGTCCAAATTTGAAATGCTCAAAAGCTGTTTCCAACGTTTTCTTTGTTAAACTTTGAGAATGAAAATGACGAAAACACGGTGGCAAAATTGTAATTAACTTGAAAACTTTCGCTTCCTTTGTTCTGTTTTCTTTGTTAAACTTTGAGAATAAAAATGACAAAAACACGGTGGCAAAATTGTAATTAACTTGAAAACTTCCGCTTCCTTTGTTCTATTTATAACACGCCATCAGGATATCAACATCTGGCAGCCCGTGGTTTGGTGTGTTAATGCGGTGGTAGGCCTTGTCATGCGAGAATCAGGCTTGCTATGTTAATGCTATTTTTAAATGTTAGTGTGGAATTAGGAATTAAACTAGTATCAATCAAGAAGTGGTCAAGACTAATTTATGGGGTTATAATTAGTTTATATTTATTATTTATTTTTGTTATCAATGTTATAATTAAAAAATATAAATCTTTTACATTTATATTTATAAATAAACAATATAGTGAATTTAATATTATTAATATATAATTTTTTGATATTCTTATTATTTCAAATTATATAGTGAATTTAATATTATTAATATATATTCTTATTATTTCAAATTATATAATAAAATATTTTATGAAAAATTGAAAATAAGAAATCAAAACAAACACATTTTCAATATTTTTGTTTCCAAAAACAGAAAATAAAAAATCAAAGCAAACATGTTTTCTAAATTCTGAAAATTTGAAAATGAAAATTGTTTTGAAAATGAAAATAAGAAATGAAAACAGAAAATGTTTTCTCAAACCAAACACCACCTTATAGTGCAAAAAGAAATTTCTAATAAAATATTCAGCCGGATGGGCTCAGGCTTAATAGTAAGGACTAGAAGCCCAAATCTGATGTCGAAATTAGAGCACAAGAGCCCAAGTCATGATGGGTTTGGGCGGGTGGAAATCGTTCGGGCTGTATTTGATTCCACCCCGCCCCGACCCACCACCACCTCACCACCTGTTGTGTCTCCCCCTCTAATATGTGTGCATTTTCTCTGCAGTTCGCACTTGAGCTACTGAAGAAGTTATTGCCTCAAACCACTGACTGATCCACAATCACAATGATCTCAATCACTTCAACTGAATTGAACTACTTAGTCTTCCGTTACCTTCACGAATCAGGCTCGTCCTTTCCCTAATCATTTTCCTTTCTCGCACATTACATTACATGCTCTTCAATATCAACATCTATTACGGATACTTACCAACTCTTCCATTTTCTTTACATCATTCTGTAAACCGAAAACTTTTATCATCAGTATCCGCGACCGTGTCTGTCTCTTAGACCTTTTTATTATTATTATTATTCGAAAACCATGGTTTCTACATAGTTCGAGGATTCGGTAATGTTTGCGATATTAGGTTAATTATTATTTCCGTATCGTGTCGTCTCCGTAATGGCCGTGCTTACATAATTACATATCATATCATTTTTCCTGTAATATGATTTTTATTAAAGAGGAAAATATAGTGAAGATAACGTGATTTTCCCTTTGGAAACGGATCATGGATGTGATTTTTCCAATCAAAGTGAACACTACTGGTTCTAGTTTTTTGCGCTTTTCACATCATGATGATTTTTTAGCTGTAGACCGTGTTTCCAAACACATTCTGAATTTCTTCTGATATTTTCTGATGGCTGCTTCGTTTCAGGTTTTACTCATTCTGCATTTGCATTCGGGTATGAAGCAGGGATTGATAAAAGTAAAAATGATGATAGTGTGGTTCCACCGGGTGCTCTTGTTACTTTCATACAGAAAGGAATTCAATATCTTGAGCTGGAAGCGAACTTGAGTGGTGTAAGCATTTTTAACTTTTTATGGTGTATTGTATGTGTTCCGTACCCAGAGCATTTGAATGTGTAATATGCCTTACCTCTAGGTCAAGCGTGGGTTTTATAGTTGTCTTTGATATCAATCTGTCTCCATGATTCTCGGGGTTGATATATGATTTGATCATATCCTGTGATCTTCGGGGAATAACAAATTGGGTAGTTACGATACTTGGATATGCTTCTAGTCAGTGATGCATAGGGGGTCGGTCGGTTGGCCACTGAGTCATGGGCTAGGGTAGGCGTTCGTCAAGTAGACGACAAGACTCAGGAGGGTACACAGTCCCCAGCCTCGAGCGCTGTGGCGCGAAGAGGCTAAGTATGTGTGGAGGACCTCGGCCGATAGACGACCGGAAGGTACACAGCCCCCAGCCTCAAGTGCTATGGCACAAAGGGGCTAAGTATGTGTGGAGGACCTTGGCCAATAGACGACCGGAGGGTACAGTATGTTATTCGATGTTCATATCACTGTTACTAACATGCACAAAATGATTGCATTGTTCGAGGACCTTAAGCTGATTGGTGTCTGTGTTAGGTCTCCAGAGCGATGCTGACATGGATGAGGATTTTTCATTTCTACAACCGCTGGATCTTATCACCAAGGACCCGAGTGAACTACACAATATAGTAAAAGCCAAAAAGGAAAATCTACATCAGCATAAATTTGAATCGAATAAAATAACGAATGACTTGAGTCAGGATGACGCAAGGAGGGAACACGTTCAGGAAGCAGAGAAAGAGAGGAAAGAAAAGGAAAATGAACTCAGACTGGAAAAAATAAGTTTAGAGAAAGAGAAGGAGCAACCAAAGCGTGAGTATAAAGAAACACAACACACCGATCAAAACCATACAGAGAAACATGAAGATAAGATTACTGTCGAAAATCTAGAAAATAAAGCACATGGAGGTAAAAATCGATGTATTAATGTTTTGTTTATCTTTTCTTTCCCATTAGCTATCAATCTCTATCAATAGTATATTAGACAAGGAAAAAAGTAAAACTTTTATGGTATAGGGCCTGAGCCAATGGAGATCTCACAGAGCCCCATGTCGTCGCCTGATGATACTCCATGTGGTGATGTAAAAGTTTTGAAAGGCCATACATCAGAGGTTTGGACTTATCTCTTTTCTTATCTTTCACATAGGTTTTCTTCTCCCACTGTGGCTTATTGAAAGTTATTTCATTTTGTGTCAGGTTTTTGCTTGTGCATGGAATCCATCAGCTCCACTTCTTGCGTCTGGGTGAGTACAAGCCACTTCGTTAAGAAAACACATTTTTTCTCAAAAGTATCTCCTCCCAGTTAATCCATTCTATTTGAATTAAGATAATACTAGCAGTTCTTTTTCTTTCTGTTCATTTTATTGCCCATCCTTTGTTCTTCTATTAATGAATTGTTGCTTGTTTCCAAATTTTAAACCGTGTTTTTTACTAGTTCCATACAATAATCTTCATAATGGGGATACACAGTAATATTGTCTAGCCATCCAAGAATTTAAATTTAATTTCTTACTGTTTATAAGTCAAAGGAAACAATTATATTAATTAATGGACAATTGGACACAGTAGGCTAGTTATGACAAACATTCTCTTGATTTTTAAGTTTTGACCATGGGTTTGTACGTCAAATTGATTGAAATTCTCAAATCCTCAGATTTTAATACTTTGATCCAGCGTTGAATTTGAATCATATTTCATTCTTCTTTCCTAGCATAAAAATAAGATGTCTTATTTATATACACTATAACTTAAACCTGCTTAGAAAACATAGAGTATGACAGTGTAATTTGGTCTATAGGGACTATACAAGATGTTATCTATCACAAATTAACAGTGGAGTAAATATTTTCTGTATTAAAATCATCTAAGGCTATGTTTGTATTAACGTTGCATTCCGTTGAATGGATAAGCAACAATTTTTATCAGTCACGTTTGCTATCTGGGTAAGTGGGAAATTGCCTCGGAAAGTGTGAAACGGGGTTCCTAATTGTTTCCCAAACACACACTAAATGGTGAGGTGGCACAGTTTCTGATGCTAGTGTTTTCCTTCATTTTTTTTTTCTCTTGACCAATTTAAGTTAACAATTTACCAATATGTTTGTATTATTAACTATTCCAGGTCTGGAGATTCAACAGCTCGAATTTGGAAAATTGGTGATGGACCTTGTGACTCTAGTGTGCAAAATGAACCAGTAAATGTTGTGGTGCTGCAGCACTTCAAAGAAAGCACCAATGAAAAAAGCAAGGATGTGACAACACTTGACTGGAATGTAAATCTTTGTGGCATTATTGTGGTTGCATACTTATCATGAATATTTGTAGAATTAATTTTACCCTTTTATGCGTATCTTGATATGTTCTGGGTCCTGCATCACTTAGCTGAATACTATGAATTCAGTCTTTCTCTTGTGTTTCAAGCTTATGCCCCAGCTGATATCTTTTGCTATGCTTTTTATTACAAAGGGGGATGGAACACTATTGGCAACTGGTTCCTATGATGGCCAAGCAAGAATATGGAGTAGAGATGGTGAGCTGTTAAGATATTTTATTTTACAAATATGCATTTCTTGGCATGAGATGTGTGTTATTTGTGACTCTGGGCCTTTTATTCTTTGCTGTTAACTGAAGTCTTGTTTTGAGATTCATTAGGGGAGTTGAATAGTACACTAAACAAGCACAAAGGTCCAATCTTTTCTCTAAAGTGGAACAAGAAGGGGGATTATCTTCTTAGTGGAAGTGTGGATAAGACTGCTATTGTATGGAATGTAAAGACTGGGGAATGGAAACAACTATTTGAATTTCACACCGGTAAGTTTTTTTTTTTTTTTTTTTTTCACGTCTTCTGGTTTAAAAGCTTTTGTTTTCTGTATGGCTGTCCTTTTAATCTTAATTATTAGCAAATTGTTTCAGGCCCAACTCTTGATGTTGATTGGCGAAACAATGTTTCATTTGCTACATGCTCCACTGATAAAATGATACATGTTTGCAAAATTGGAGAGAATAGACCAATCAAAACTTTCTCAGGGCATCAGGTATCTCTTCCTAGTCAACCAGTTCGCTGATGGATTTTTTTATTAATATACTAACCTTTAGAATAATATGCTCATTTATAATCAGCTATGAGGTTATTCAGTTACGGTTTTAATCTTTGCTCAAACATTCTGAAATGCTTTTGTTTCAGGATGAAGTTAATGCCATTAAATGGGATCCAACAGGTTCTTTGCTGGCTTCCTGCTCCGACGATCACACTGCAAAAGTAATCAACAGAAATTATCACTCTGATTCACTTGGTAGTTATATAAAACAGAAATCCATTAGCGGAGTGCAGATATACATTTTCTTTTTAAAAGAATTTATTATAGTGGTATAATGGATAGATAGTATAGATAAGGGTTTTGCAGAAAAAAATCGGTGGTGTAACTGGGGAAAAAATCTCTATTAAATTTAGTGTTTTATAAAAATATATAACAAGCATTTCTAGGAAATATGACTTTTTTGTGCTTTTTAGGACAAAAAACATGGATAGGAAACTGTTTCTGAAAGTGTAAACTTGACTATCATTATGCTTTTAAGTATTTGTGAGTGTCCAATTGACTGTTCATGAAACTATGATGCAGATATGGAGTCTAAAGCAGGACAACTTTTTGCATGATTTGAAGGAACATGTCAAGGTTTGGAGAAATGTTGCCGTGTGTGTTTTTTTCTTTCTATTTCCCCTTATTCTCTTTCTAAGAAAGTAATGATCCTTTAGGGGATATATACAATCCGATGGAGCCCTACAGGCCCTGGTACCAACAGTCCCAATCAGCAGTTAGTGCTAGCAAGGTAAACATGCTTCGACTGTAATCTATTAAATGGAAAGTACTAGCATTTAATTTTTTCTGTAAGTACTTAAGCTACATAATAAATGTTACTTGTAATCGAACTGTGGCTCTAAAGGCACACATTAACAAAACCCTTAAAATAATCAATGTCCAATAAATTTGAAATAAACCAAAAATTTTCTCTGTTTTGTATTCCCCTAATACTTTGGCTTATTGTTCTTTTAAGCAGTGCCTCATTCGACTCAACAATAAAGCTCTGGGATGTGGAACTAGGGAGTGTACTCTACAGCTTAAATGGCCACAGGTGCAGAAAATAAATCAACGTGCTTTACAAGCAAAATACTCACACACACAAACACTCATGCATATGCATTATGCATATTTAAGAATGGATGGATGCATTTGTCCATGCTAATAATATACGATATGCTATTAATAGGAAATGACAACTGAAGAATTGAAGATGATTTATAGGCATTTTGCTATTAATCGTCGATGTTCCAGCATATTATATTTTTAGCATATTAATACATTGCTTTCTGTTGTAATACTCAGGGATCCTGTATATTCCGTTGCATTCAGCCCTAATGGGGAGTACCTGGCCAGTGGTTCCATGGATAGATACATGCATATATGGTCCGTGAAGGAGGGCAAGATTGTAAAAACATACACTGGAAAAGGTGGGATATTTGAAGTTAATTGGAACAAAGATGGTGATAAAGTTGCTGCTTGTTTTTCAAACAATATAGTTAGTGTTTTGGATTTCCGAATGTAAAGTATAGGGTTACATACTGCTAATATTCATTTCCTATGTGCTAGTCGTTACAGCTTTTTTGTACAGGGCCATTTGCTACATTTCCCTACTCCCAATTTACCTGGTTATACTTTGTGTTTGGCTTATTTGCCAGACGGGTAATATTATTTCAAAATTATTAAAATGGTGTAGGATTTGAATTAACTCTTGAAGTAGAGTCAGTCATTGCTCGCGCTTACGATATCTATAGTAAAATCCTAAGGTTTGACAAAGTGTCAAGAATTGCAAGATTTCAAAACAAAATTGATTACAAGAATCCAAAATATACTATTGACAAGGAAATAATCAAGAATTAAATGATAGAATATAAAACATGTAAAAAATTCAGAAATGTAAATTCGACTTCAAAGATAAAATGAAGAAATTAAAATGAAAAAAAGTAAACAAAATTAAAACGAACTAGAATTTAAAAGAAATGAGAAGAAAGAAGAATTCAAGTATTAAATGAATTGCTTAGAATGTAAATGTGCAATGGAATAAATTTTAAAGTAAATGTAGATTGCAAAAAAATATATACAAATTAAAATATTTGAATTTAAATTAAGAAATGAGAAGAAAATGAGAAAATGTAAATTGGAAATTAAATGATTACCAAAATAAATTGTAAGAAATTAAATTGAAAGTGAACACAGAAACTTTAAATGTAAAGAATAATTAAGATTAAGAAGATAAATGCTTTGGAAAGTAAAGTAGTGGAAAATAAGTTGAAAACAAATAAAATGACAAGAAATGTAGAAGACTCTGAATATATACACTTAACTCTTTGAACCAATAGTAATTCATGTGAGGCGTGTTAAGTATTAAGTTTTGTGTATTGTGCTTCAAACAATGAAAAATGATTTATAAAAGTCCTATTTATATGTTGCAGTAAAAAAAATCCTATTTATAGATTTATTTTCCTAACAATCAATAAAATAATATATAGAAGGAATTTAATGGTTACGCACTATCAATGTAAATTTTTTTATAATGACAATTAATAAGAAATCACTTATCATATATGGTAATTAGTGATTAGATAACAGTACAATAGTGTTTTATATTATTAGTGCATGCAGGGGCAAACCGACGTTGTGCCTTGGCACCCCCGACTTTTTTTTGTTTTTCTCAAAATTTTAATATATAATTATATATTTAGATAATCAATTAAAAGAAAAAATAAATAGAATAATTATTTTTATTTTGGAATTAAATAATAATGTTTAAATATTATCTATCTCAATCTAATTTTTTGGTAAAACATTTTGTTATTAATTTTTTAATAATTTTTATTGTGAAGATAATGATAATTTTTTTATTTTTTAGATAGATATTTTATTTCTCTTTCATAGTATTTATTACAAAGATAATTATATTCTTTCTCTTTTAATATTCAAATATAATTTATTTTTCTTTTGAATAGTATTTTTTTATTATTCATTATTATTATATTAAAAGCTATAAATAATTACATTTACAAAATTTATTAGCCTTTCCTTTGTATTGATTTGATTATAAATGATTTGATAATTAAATATTATTTATTAACCTTTGTAAATGTGATAAGATAAATTATGAGCATTATATAAGGGATTGACAATTCAATATTTGAGATGCTTTAACAATTTTTCTCTCTTAATTTTTTATATTCCTTTTATTTTCTTCTCTTGTCTTTATTTTTTAGGCATTGCCTATGATGTTTTAATATGTTCCTAACCTCATGTACATGGATCTAAACACAAACTTTGGAAAAATAATCTGGATATCAAGTTACACCATAGACTTGTTAAGATTAGCTTCTAGTACATAACTATTGTCATGACACAATATGAAAGCATATTCTTTTTAAATGGTTCTTGACTACTATTGTCTAGTGAGTAATAAAATTCATTATGATTTAATAGTTTTTAGAAAAAAAAATTAATAAGACATTTTTCTAAAAATTTACGATTAATGTGCATAAATACTATTGCTTATTATAAATTAATAAAAGGTCTTTATGAATGTGAGATTGATGATATAATATTCTTGGTTTGTTTTAAAAGGATATTTAGTTTGTCAGTTTAAATATATTTTTCTATTAATATTTTGAGAAATTACTAATGCAATTAACATTTTGAATATTTTATATGAAATTTATGCAAATATATATTTGTTACATGAAATTGGCCCCCCCTAACATTACAGTCTAGTTCCGCTCCTTAGTGCATAGCCTATTTTCACATACACATATATACATATGTGTGTGAGAGAGAAAGAACTTAATATCTATGAACTATCAAAACTTTTACTTTGTCAACCAAAATTACTATTCGTATAACTTTGAAAAATGTAATAAAATAACAAATCATTTTAAAATATATAAATGAATTATTTGTACTGTTATTCAGAATTAGGGATGACAATTGGTAGGGTCTGCGTAGGGTCCTATAGTATCCGTCCCTATACCCATGTTTAAAAAAAAATACCCGTATCCGGCCCCATACCCACGCGGGTAGCAACTTTAATCCCCATTCCCGTACCCGTTACCTGCATTTTACTTATGTATGAAGTTAATAAATCAATAAAAAAATAGGCTTAAATATAATTTTGATCCCCTATTTTGCACCATCCACAATCTTGGGCCCTCTATTTTAAAATAGAGACATTTAGTCCCCAAATTTTGTAAAATCTGTAATTTTGGTCATTCCGTCAAATTGAAAGCATTGACAGTTAAGAGATTAATACTTTCAATTTGATGGAAGGACAAAAATTACAGATCTTACAAAATCGGGTACTAAATGTCTCTATTTTAAACTAGGGGAACCAAAATTGTGGATTGTGTAAAATAGGGGACTAAAATTGCAAACTGTGCAAAATAGATGGACCAATATTGCATTTAAGCCATAAAAATATTAATTAAAAAATTACTACAAGTAAATTGAAAATTCATACTTAAATAATTCAAATTAATATTAAAAACATCCATACATAATATTAAAAATATAAAATTATTGTAAGTTATAACATAAATCTTTTATTGTTTGTGTTAGTTTATGGAAAATATATTTTTTTTTACAAAAAAGTATATATATAACATAATTATTTATTTAAGTTATTTTAATTACATTGATATATATATATATATATATGGTAGGTGCGGGACGGGGCGGGTATTATAGTACCCGTACCCGCAAAAAAATGCCGGTAAATACCCGGTCCCAGTCCCATCCCAATAAATAAGTATTTACCCGACCCACTTGCAGATATTTTTGCAGATATCCGTTGGATCCGGGTACACTTTATCATCCCTATTCAAAATAAAGCACACATTCACACACTTTGAATTTGATATGATGAATAAATAACAAGTAAATTTACCAATCGTTACACAACTACAATACAAGTGACTCTTTTAAGTTTTGATACGTGCATATATGTGCGAGAAAATTTTGACATGTTCTTTTTATTTAAAAAGAATAATCAAATTCTTTGGATTAACAGTAATTTTTTATCGATCCACAATATAATTCTTTTATAATACATAACTATTAAACTCATATTATATATTATTTAAAATTCTCTAGAAAATTAAATATTTCTTTAACTAAGAACTATTATTTATGAAAAGAAAATCATTATCTCTATTTTATGTAACGAATTATTTGTAAAATAAAATAAAGAAATTAAACTAGTATAAAACATTTGTCACTTTCCACGTAAGATTAACATATTTTTTTAATAAAAATATAATATTAAATAAAATAATTAAATATTTAAGTTACAATCTAAAAATATATATATTTTGAGTGTTTTTAATTGGACGGGATGGCGGAAAAGAAGCGCGCCCTCCCGCCATATGAAAAAATCTCTTTCGTTCCAAAACAAACCCTAATCTACCAACACATCTGAATTTGGAACCAAACCCAAATCCTGAAATTTTCAAGACACGCCAAACCATTTTCATTTTCATTTTCAAAACCGCTCTTTGTCTCTCACTCACCCATTATACATAAACATGACACCACTCTCTCTCACTCACCCAACACTTCAACTCCATCTTCTTCCATCCCTTTGCTATTTCGCTCTATTCCAAATTAACAACGAAGAAGATGGAGACTCGCGCCGCCGCAAAGAGAAAGGCCACCGGCACCGTAGTCGTTGTCGAAAAACAACACCCCAAAAGGCAGCGTGTTGTGTTGGCTGAACTTCCCAACTTACCAAACCTCATTGTCCCCGAAACTCAAAATCTGCGCAAAGAGAAACTGCAATGTCGGAAGAATCCCAATGCAAAGAAACCATCTCTCACAAACAACGCCCATTCTTCCCCCCAGATCGACGAATCTTATGTTTTGGACATCCATGATTATCTTCGTGAAATGGAGGTAATTCTGATTCTTTCATGTTAACAAACTTTTCAATTTTGGTCCAAACCGACAATGTTGTCGTTTCATTGAGGTTGTTGGGTGTCTCAATTTTGAAATTCATCGTTTCTCAGATGCAGAAAAGGAGAAGACCAATGAGTGACTACATTGAGAAAGTTCAGAAAATAGTTACACCATCCATGAGAGCAATATTGGTGGATTGGTTAGTAGAGGTAGCTGAAGAGTTCAAACTTATGTCAGAAACTCTTCATCTCTCTGTTTCATACGTTGATAGGTTTTTATCGGTTAATCCTGTGACTAAATTGAGACTTCAGTTGCTTGGTGTTTCGTCCATGCTCATTGCTTCGTAAGGCTCCAGTACCTGTTCTTAATTTTGCAATGCTTGTTAGTTTTAATCTGCTTAAGCATTACAATTGTATTTTTTTTTCTTCTGAATATGCAGCAAATATGAGGAAATGGACCCACCTGGTGTGGACGAGTTTTGCAGCATCACTGATAACACGTATGACAACGCAGAGGTAAATATGCAATGCTATTTTTTTGGGGGGTGCCAAATTACTTTCTTGTTTGTTATTTGTCAGTTCTTTCATCCTCACTTTGGTTTTCATGGTTATTGGTGATATATAGGTTGTGAAGATGGAAGCTGACGTACTCAAGTCCCTAAAGTTTGAAATGGGAAATCCTACTGTATGCACCTTCCTAAGGTAAGAACTTTATATTGTAAATGTGAATATTTAACCTCTGTTGAAATGAAATTAATTGAGTGTAGCTATTGTTTCAGGAGGTATGCTGATGTTGCTTCTCATAACCAAGAAGTAAGTTGAACTGCCCTTCCTATTCTTCTTCATTGTCTTAAAAGGTTTATTGTTTTGTTTACTAATTGTTTTAATTATTATTATTATTATTTTCAGACTCCAAATTCGCAGATTGAATTTTTGGGCAGCTATCTTGCTGAGCTAAGTTTGTTGGACTATGATTGTTTAAGATTCTTGCCTTCTATTGTGGCTGCCTCGGTTATATTTCTTGCCAAGTTCATTATCTGGCCTGAAGTGCATCCTTGGGTTAGTATTTTATCTTATGGATAGTGATATATTTTTATCTTGAAAAGAATAAGCTATTACCTGTATTTCAAGGCACTCAAAGTTGACAACCCATTGCAGACTTCTTCCTTGGGTGAATGCACGGGTTACAAACCAGCCGAGTTGAAAGAATGTGTACTCATCTTGCATGATTTGTATTTGTCAAGAAAGGCAGCGTCCTTCAAAGCTGTTAGGGAGAAATACAAGCAGCAAAAGGTGATTGTTTATACATTTTTTTTTTGTTATAATGTACTTCAATTCTCATTATGACAAATTGAGTGACTAGAAATCTTCTACTGGAACAGTTCAAATGCGTGGCAAACCTGCCTTCCCCTCCACATGTACCGAGTTGTTACTTTGAAGACCAGTGATGCAGTGAATTCCTTGATAAATGAAACTCAGTTAGTATCTCTTAAATTATGCTTGACAAAGCATGTTCAGCAGTGTGGTTGGTTTGACCATTGTTTGCATGGGCCTGGCTTAGAAATTTGATGCGTAGGTTTGTCTTTGAATTGCAAAGCCAGCAGGATCACGTTAGATACCAATGTTCAATTGTCTTTCCTGTTGAACTATCATGGAGAAGACCTTTAAAGATGGAAAGGGCTCAATTAACAAGATCTTAGATTATACAACTGCATAGTTATCAGAGGCCTTGAAGGAAACACAGGACACAAGCATGTATTAGTAGAATTACGGTGTAGGATGAGGCAAAAGTTGCATAGTTCATTCCAGTGAATTTTTATCTTGGTTAAGTAGTCGGTAATAGACCTAACAGCTTGTTTTAACGAGAAAAGATCCCTCTGAATTTGAAAGATTTGAACAAAGTCACCTTGTCAAAAACGGTATCTAAGATCTTGCCAGACATCTTTGCCATCATTGATCCAAATGATGTTGGTTGCAATCTTGGGGGAAACTGAGTGATTCAACCAAGAAAGCACAAGGGTTTTACAGTGCTTCTAGGCAGCAAACTTGATCTTGGGGTTTAGAGGCGGCGTCATCAATAAATTTGAATTTGTTCTTCATCTGTAAAGCTATGGTCACGGCTTGAGCCCAATTGTGATTTGTCCCATCCAGAATGGGAGAAACAAGAACCAATGAAGGGTTTTTATTGGGGTGTATGTAATAGGAGGCAGAAGGATCTTGAGATATGCAAGGAGCAGCCATGGTGTTATGTATTAATAATACCTAGTACGGAACCTGTCCGATTGTATGGGTTGCGTTTGTTTTGATGTAGGTTCCAAAATTACTTATATACAAAAGATAAATTGCATTAGCTTCTCAAGTTGAAACCATGATGTACTATCTTTGGTTTTAATTATAAGTAATATAAGACAAATCATTAAAATTAAGAAAAGTAGTTAAATTAGTTATTTTTAATTAATTTTATTATAAATTCAAATTTTATTTCAAAAATAAGTAAATATATAGAAAATAGAGTTAATAATAGATTAAAGGTATAAAAGAAATTTAATCTTGAATAATTTTAAAAATTGATGATTGTTGTTTATAATTAAGATTAAAAAAAATTCAATTTGATGTTTATAATTAATACTAGAGGTACTATTAGTATGGGAAAGAAAAAAACTAAATATACATTTGCTTCTTTTTTCATCTCATTTTTACTTTACTTTTTCCTTTATCTCTTTTATTACTCGTCCTTTTTATAAAACACTTTGTACAAAATTAAGCAGACAAATAAAAATAGTTAATTCAGTTAATGTGAAAACACAAATAATTTTACTCTTATTAATAATTATTAATTTTTTATGGATAATGTGAAAACATTAAAGTCTAACCATATTATGCATCACTATTAATAAAAAAAACATAAATACTTAAAGTATTTAATAAAGAT
Organism: Pueraria montana var. lobata; assembly: GCA_026413185.1. Lineage (NCBI taxonomy): Eukaryota > Viridiplantae > Streptophyta > Magnoliopsida > Fabales > Fabaceae > Pueraria > Pueraria montana. The sequence continues at coordinate 7,348,714 of CM048652.1, forward strand.
AACTAGTGAAAAAAAATTAAATATTTTGTAAGAATCGTAAAATGTCCTATAAAAAGATGTCAATTTCCTCTAAATTGTAATATCAATTATTTTTTCTATCCATACACTCCAAAATTGGAATGTATGTTTATCAGTACTCGTTGTTTGGGATGCATGTGACTCACATTCATGATTGTAGTTTTTTCTTCTTTTTTTACGTTAAATACGCGAGTAATGTGACTCTCGACGTAAATAAAACATTCACATTCTAATAAACTATCAACAAAAAAAATAATAATATATTTGTTAATATATTTATTTGGCAAAACAAAATGGATATTAAATTAAGAAGTTAATGACGCTATGAAAAGTTGTTTACAGTATGTACCTAATATACATGAAAATAGAATATGCATTTAGCCAACCCTGTTGAATAACTTCTTTGATAATTTCTGCATTAAGTGGTTCCTTATATGTAACAACCCCAAATATATCTTCCATTTCTACCAAGCGATGAAGTGAGTCTACAGGCTTGATCTGCAAGGACGCGTGAAGATAGTTCAAAAAGATAATTTCCCTTTTTTTTGCTCTATGCTGATTATGCAACAAAATCGTTTGTCTTATGGGTTCCTTCATTTTGGATACATAGGAAACCTAAATATTTATCAATAAAATTAGTTAGTATATAAAATATTACCATAAATAATTCTCAATTACTACTTCCGATCTCATGTATAAGAAATATAGGACTAAATCATTAAAACTAAAAAAAGTGGTTAAATTAGTTATTTTTAATTAATACTAACATAAATTTAAATTTTATTCCAAAAATATATCTAAAAAAATTATTTCAAAAATACCCTTAAAATTAATTGATTTAAGTAATAATTGGATATAATAACACTACTCATAAATCAAGGAATACTTTTTCTGTCACGACCCATCCTAGGATCATGATCGGCACACAGGCTACATATTCTTTAGCCTGGCTAGCCTGAACATTAAGACATAAATAAAGACAAATAAAGGGAACTACAAAAAATCTGGCAGAATCTCCCCTAAAAATATATAGAACCACATGTGAAATCATTTATACATATATTCAGATCCACAGTCAGATATCAAGGCCACACATCACAACGTAGGCCCTTGATATGGATATATCCAAATATATCAACTAGTAATAATAATATAACTCATAATCATCGTAGTTCTCAAAACATCATAATTACATCAACATGTTTATATACCAGTATCACCTATAACTCAAAATAAAGGGTTTACTCTATATCTATTTCTGTCCCTATCCTTATAGCTGCATTATACTGGAGTTATCAAAATATACTCTCCATTATATGCAATGGAGGCCTACCAAAAATGAACAAAATTCCTGGGGAAATTCGCAAATCCCAGGAAGTCTGCTACTCACCTGTGAATCTGAGAGAAAAATGAAAGAATGGGGTAAGTCACAAAGACTTAGTGAAAGCATAAAAATACAAAGTGGACAAGAAAAAGAAAGCAATCATAGCACGAATTTTTACATCCAAAAAGAATTTAAATGACATTTATTTTAAAGTGAAATAAATACACTCATTTTAATAAAATTAATATTTACTCCCTTGCTAACTCATAAGAATTAAAATTAAAATCATAATAAAAAAATAACAAACTTTATATAAACTTTAATCCTACTATGTATACATAGACCACGTTATCTCTTCGTTGTGGCAAACAGAAATTATAGAACTACAACACTTAGCTCATGGACTGCATTATCTCTTCGTTGCAGCAAACGGTAAATGTAGGAGCTATGGATATTCAACCCATAGGCTACATTATCTCTTCGTTGTAGCAAACGGAAAATATATAAACTATAAGTATTCAACCTATAGGCTACATTATCTCTTCGTTGTAGCAAACGGTCATCATTCACCAAAACTCACAATGAGAACTAAATTTTCACATTTAAATTATATCATCAAACTATCAAAAATCATAAAGAATTAAATTCAACAAAGTAAAATAAATATTATACTTATTTTTCCTTCTCAAGTACTCATAGAAACTAAGATCAGTAAGAAAATGTATTTTTAAAATATAATTGCTTCTCCTAAAAATACCAATGAAAAACCCACTAGGTAAATTTAGTTACTCACAACCAAAGAGAACCCAATCAATGTCTTCCAATGTCGTGGGGAGGAGCAACCACTGTGTTTTTTAAGGAATCTAGACATTAATAACAAGAGAATGAAAAATTAGATAAAATCCCCAATTTAATATACCCAGGGTTTTTTTGGAAACCACAATAATCCAAATATTTAAATTTCCAACACCTCTCACACACAACCCATAACTAATCTATGCTATAAAAATAATTATCTAGCTTTGTTGTTCATGGATTTATCTCAAAAGCTTCAAATAGGAAAAGAGATAGGTATTGTTTCCCTTAACCTCAATCACCTTTCCAAGCTTGAGTACCACAAAAGTGTAAGAAATTTGATGGATTTTGGAACAAGGAAGGAAAAGAGTGGGAGAAAGTGAGAGGGAGAAGGTGGAGAATAGAGATGATGGGGGTGGGTTTGTGAGAAAAAGAAACAGTGCAGGGAAGTGAGAATGGGGGGGGGGGGGGGGGGGGAGGGAGAAGTTTTTTTTTTTTTTTTTCTCTTTAAGTGAAACGGTGCGTTTCATTTTCAACCAATGAGAATGTAACATGAGAATGAGTTACATTGTTAATAGCTCATTAAATACATCCACTTGAATGATACCGGTCCTCATTATAAGTAACACAAATCATCAATACCAAGAAAAGTAGTTAATACAATTTTTTTTAATTAATTCTACCATAAATTCAATTTTTATTCAAAAAAATACTCTTTACTTTAAGTGGTTGTCATAGGAATAAGTGAATGCATAGGGAATAAAGTTAACAATAAAGTAAGAGTATAGAAGAAATTTAACCTTGAGTAACTTTAAAAATTAGTGATTGTTGCTTATAATTAGCATCAAAGAAAAAGTCAATTTGTTGGTTATAATTAGCACCAAGGATAGTATCTCATTAATAGACTTCATAATAAATTAAGGATATAAAAGGATATTAGTAGTTAATCTCCTTATATATATAAATGAATAAATCTATCTGTGCTCTCATCACTCCACTCTCCCCACTCTCTCTCACATTCATTCTCATTTGAATACTCTCCTCTCATGAAGTGGTGTAGTTCACTCTCCTAACATGCATATGATTTTTCTATTTTTTCCTAAAATTTCTCTTATCAATTTTTATAACTACTCACATTCATAATATTTCTATAACCACCTCCATTCACTTCTTTATCTGATGCTATCTTTTTTTAATATTTCTTTATTCAGTTTTTCTAACTATTTTTTAATTCCAAAGATTTTTCTTTTTCATCAATAATTTCAAATCCTTAATTCAATTTACTTTTCAATTTTTAAAGTTAATATTAAAAAAATTAAAGTTACATCATTACATCTTCCCTTATTTTTTTTATAGTTTCAAATTTATTTTATATATAATTATATTTCATTTTAAATTTCTTTCGATGTGCTATATAATTCTTTTTTTTTCAAATTTTATAGTAACTAATCTTTTGAGCTTTTTTTTTCATATTTATTTTATCAGTTTTTCTAACTATTTTTTAATTCCGAAGATTTTTCTTTTTCATCAATAATTTCAAATCCTTAATTCAATTTATTTTTCAATTTTCAAAGTTAATATTAAAAAAATTAAAGTTACATAGTTACATCTTCCCTTATCTTTTTTTGTTTTTTTTAATTTTATAGTTTCTAATTTGTTTTATAATTATCTCTTTTTTAAAATTTCTTTCAACGTGTTATATATAATTTCTTTTTCAAATTTCTTTCTATTGACTATATAAATAAAGTAGTGAAAATTTGAATAAGTCAGTGCAATGCACGGGCTAAAACACTAGTATATTTAAAAATGGTCATATGTTTCTTAAAATTAGGACAAAAAAAAAATATCACCATTTATTTATTATACAAAGAACCGGAGGTAGTTATATGGTTGTTTAGACATACCATTATCCTTGACCTGAGCACCAACAACTGTAGGAAGGTGATGTTGTGGGACTTTGTTTTCCCTTTCTTTGTTCTTTGCTAATTGTGCAATAGACTCGTTTGTCTTTTGGGTCACTTTCTTTTTGGATACAGATAGAACCTAAATATTTATCAATTAAATCATATTGCCACCAACAATTTTGAATTAATATGGTTGTTCAGCCATAACCATATCGTTGACCTGAGCACTAACAACTATAGTAGGGTGATGTTGAAGAACTTTCATTTTCCTTTCTTTGCTTTTTGTTGATTGTGCAACAAACTTGTTTGTCTTTTGGGTCCCTTTCTTTTTTGATACAAAAGGAACCTAAATATTTATCAATTAAATAAGTTAATAGGTAAAATATTTCACAAATAATTCTCAATTGTTCAAACATACCATACCATTGACCTACGAGATTGATTGGTAATGCCATAAAAGTACCTGTTGCTTGTGCTATTGTCACAATTTCATCATTATTATCAAGTACTGGTAATCGGACATCTGACTTCACAGGAACATCAACACTAACTTTGACATGACCATGAGAAAGTAATCTATTATGGAGTGTATCAATTTACAAGGGAAGACCCCCTACATCGTAAAACACAATCATATGAATGAATATTTGAAGTAATACTGATTAAAAAAAATTGACACTAACATTCAAGCTAATAAGGAGAAATCAATTACCTCAACTAAGTTACTAGATGCGATGATTCAATTCTCATTGTTGCTACGGATGCTAACATCAGGTTGTTGTAGATTGTCTGGCGTATCTTTTTGTCTAAGTGACATGAGCTCACTTTCCATCCACACCATTTTCGCACTCATGTCTTCTACTTTACAAGTTAATGAAACAAATTCACGTTGTGTGTGTCATTTTTTTAAGTGCGAAATAGTATTTGTGAGTGACTCCAAATCTCCACCAGATACTCTGATCATGTAGAGCTTGAGAAAGAATGTCCAAAAGATGATCACGTACCTATATCAATTTTTAAGAATGAAACATAATTACAAAATGGTAGTAAATTACATTCTCACAAACTAAGCATGATGTAATGGCACTAATTTCAAAACAGCTACTCAAGAATACCATTATCAAATAACTACTAAGATAACTAAGTAAAATCAAACTAATATAATAACGCTAAATTAGGAAGGCAGAATTATTGTCCCAATATTCATCGATATGAGATAAGGCAATAGTTACAGTAAAAATGCTAACAATCAGTGTTACAATTCTAATAAGCTGTCTAGTGTCACGATTTTAAGCAAAATATTAAAGACTTTGTGTGAAACATAATCTTAACAAAGATTATATTTAAGTGATTAATTAAGGAAAACACAATTTAAATATGCGCTAGAAAATTTAAAATATTTTTTTTATTAAACGTGTCATATCATATTTTTTTTTATAATTCTATTTGATATTTATTTTTCATCAATATATCTTTAAAACTAAACTGAAAAAACATTATGTACCTGGTGGAGAAATTAATCAAGGAAATCACAGTCGAGAAACGGGTGAACACACGATAAAGATGGGAAGGATAAAAACTGCGTCAACATATTGTCTTGAGGATCTAGATAGACGGGGAGGAGACAGTACAACAAGCTTTGACAGTAGATCAAAAGAAATTAGATAAAAAGAATATGAGATGAAGAAGAAATTCAAATTGGCTAAGGATGCAAGACAGGATATGTATGTACTTATTATACCAAGTTCAGGATTACGGGACAATGTTAGCGTCTACATTGGATTGAGAGGGGAGTGATTTCTGTTTGCAGCTGCAGCAGGAAAAGGGTTAGGTTTAGATAAATTAGAAAAGAAAAAAAAAAAAGTGCAAGGTAGAAAATAAAAACCCTACCACAGTGGGGGTGTCAAGTGTGTGAGGGAATGAAAAAGGCACGTGACGATATTAAGGAGTGGAGTTGTGGCACGTGATGGACGAGGTTACCTTACCGGTTAGTCAGTTACCGTATCTAGAATTTCTTTTGCTGGTGAAGGCACGTGATGATGGGTCCGCGTGTGTCATAAAGAGATATTTTAAAAAGACTTAAATATCATTAAAATCCTTGATAAATTAACGATTTTTATTCTTGATCTTCATTAAATTTTTTTGTTATTCTAGGTATATGATATATTAAAATTTTTATTTTAGATTTCTGCTATCAATTAAATGATGACGTGTCTGTTAAAAATTTTAAAATGTAATTTCTGACGATTAAAAAGTCACCACTATTTATTTTAAAATTTTAATTACAATTTTTAACGGTTAAAAACCGTCGAAATCAATTAAATGCAAAAAAAAAATTGCAGATCTACATTGAATTATTTTAGAAATTCGTATTTATTTCTAAACTAAATTATTGCTGAATTGAAATTAAAGATAAATGTTTAAATTACTATTACTATTACTATTAAACAAGCCAACTTTTAAATGTAATCTTTTGAATTAAAAACCAAAATTTTTCCTCCTTTCCTTTTTAAATTTCAGATTTCTTACATATTTCTTACAAAATCTAATTAAAGCTTCAATTTACATATGAATCACAGACGGCTAACGTAGGACAGTGAAATAGGTCTCTCACCATGAGAGTGTTTCATGGCCGTTAGATTAGATGATAGAAAAATCAATGGTTTAGATTTTTTTTTCTTTTTTTTTTCTGAGTGTGTTTCTGGATTCACCGCTAATTGCTCTTCCTTCTAGACACCATAACAGCCTCTGCACCTAGTGCCAACCACTACGAAACCCACCTCGAACCACCGTCAATCTCACCAAGAACAACAATGAAACCACAGATCCAGAAAACATACGCTTGCTCTGTTCCCCAACCAATCATATATACGTAAAAACCTACCAGCAACACTAATTGAAATAAACCTATTGCGCGCACTTGATTAGAGATGCAAATGAACACAAACGCGTTGTCGTTAATGGAAAAGCAGATCTCTCTCCGATGCGCGACAGACGTGCGACGCTCCGAAGAAAAGAAAAGAAGGACCACCCATAAAGAAGAAAACAGATTTCCCAAACAAATCGCCGCCCCTCCGACGGCACAAAGCTCTTATCAGTTTCATCGGTGTGGGATGGACCATCCAGATCTGCAACTAGGTGGTTGTGCTGAACCAAAAAAGGAGAAAGGTTGCAACTTTGCCCCAAAAACGTTACCATTCATGATCTGTGTTTGTTGTAGACCATCTCGTTGAGGGTGAAGGCGGAGTCGATGGCGACGGCACCGACCAGGATGACAAAAAGGGAGAGGAAGGTTAGGTTGGAGGTGCAGGGTTGGTTGTGGAAGGCAGTGCCGGCAAGGGCGTGGCGGAGGAGAGAGGTGAGGGATCAGAAGACGATGAAGGTGTTGACGTTGGCGTGGCAAAGGAGGTTGGTGTTGGTGAAGATGGCGAGGCAGAAGATGAGTGTGGCGAAGGAGCCTGGATTTAGGGGTTTGGAGGCATTTAGGTTTAGGGTTAATAAAACTGGTTAATTTAAAAAACTTTAATTTTAATTTTAAATTATTAATTTATATCCTAACCGTGGATTTATTTTAAATGACATCTACCCAGTTATTTCTGACGGTTTTTAACCGCGAGAAATTATAATTTAAATTTCAAAATAAATAGTGACAGCTTTTTAGCCGTCAGAAATTATATTTTAAAATTTTTAACGGACATGTCATCACTTAACAGACGACAAGAATCTAAAATAAAATTTTAAATATATCAGGGATTCAGAACAATAAAAAAATTTAATAAGGAACTAGAACAAAAATCGCTAATTTATCAGAGACCTCAATGATATTTAAGCCTCTAAAAAAAATACAAATACCAGTAAAAAGTCACAAGTTGTTAGATTTTAACTGTGCAGGTGCAATTTCGACTTACGATCCAGGAGAGAGTGCCTGTTTGCATAGGCCTGCAGTTCAACGCAACCAGTGTTTGAACAAAAGCAACACTTGAGTTGCAGTTGTTTTAAAATTTTTGCATCAGTTGTTGAACATGATTTGGACGTGTTTTCAAACACATTCTAAATTACTTGTATCAACAACTTTTGATAATAAAATAATTTATAGGACGTATAATTGATTGTAATAGTACTTGTCTTCAATTACTTCGTATAAAAAAAATTCAATCAAAGATAATTGGGATTAGCTATAAAGTAAAAAAAATGTCAAATTGAATTTCTAATATATAATTGGTTAAGCTAAAACAACTCCACACTGAATAAAATTGAATTTAGTGCACACCAGGGTGAGTATTTCTCTCTCAACATGGTTTATTCCATAATGAAAGTGGCATCACCAAGATTCGAACTCTTGACCACTTGGTTAAAGGACACAAGCCACTACCACTTATGCCAACTAATGTTAGTATATTTTATATCTTGTATATTATTAGGAAATAAATTTATTGTAAATTAAAAAAATCCATAAACTTAATTGTTGTATATATGCATATAGGTGGTAAATAATGACATCCAAAAAATTCTAGATATGAGGGCAATACACACATATAATTATGAAAGTAATTTATAATTATACATATATATTACATTAGGAAAAATTTTAAAAAAAATTATAGGGGCAACTGCCTCCAAAGTCTATAAGCAGATTTGCCTCTAATGATAAACTTTTTCTTCCAAATATTTAATATGGTTATAGATGCAGACCTCGAACTCAATGAATGATTAAATTGAAAAAACTTATGCTAAGTATATTTAATTTTTTTTTTACAATAGTTGCATTGAGTTGAGGTTCAAATTTATAACCTGGTCCCAAACACTTGCATTTAAAAATCATTGCCTACATTCCATTATATTGCTCCTAAACCCATACATTCCTCTTCCTCTTATCGCAACAACAGTGAAATTTAATTTATGAAAAATTCTCAATCTGATTAAATCTAAGATATGCTTAATGCATTTGGGTAATTATCTAGTGAATTAACCAACATGATATACCATATTGACATGTAGAGAAAATAAAACAAACAAAAGGAACAACCACTATTGACACCATGTAGAAAAATAGATTAGTAGACTTTAATACACAGCAAAAGCATAAAAGCTAACCACAAAAGGTATTCGTGTTAATTGATACATCACTAATTTATAGGAAGTTAGGCTAATTTTTACAACACTAATTTAGTTCTGATAATTGACACAAGCTACAACACTAATTTAGTTCTTTTCTTTCCTTCAATACACAAGTTGATCATAGAGGACCTTTGCCATTGGTAGTACAACCAGATTATCGTTAAACAAGCAGCTCACAAAAAACATCAGTAATTGGGTAATCAACTTCAGCCTCCGTTTAAGCATACAAAATTTGAGATCCCTGCAGTTCAAAGCAACAGAATTGTTACTTAAAGGTGAGGCAAAACTTCAAAAGAACCCAGCTTCTCCACCCGAAACACATAATTTGAGAGAGAAATAACCAAATGTAAAAGATCCAAAGCATGTACCTATCCACATACGTTAATTGCCAAATGCCATTAACTTTTGCACAGATTCTAAATTAATAGCCAAAAGAGTAAACCACTTCAAAAATGGTCTATTTTTTCAAAAGGAACTCCCACTGCATCACTGATCTTCAAAGTAATAACTTGGTACAAATGGAGGGGAAGGCAGGTTTGCCACGTATTTGAACTGTTCCAATCAAAGATTTCAAGTCACTCAATTTGCCATAATGAGATTGAAGCATATCATAACCAAAAAAAAAAATGCAAAAATAATCACCTTGGGTTGCTTGTATTTCTCCCGAACAGCTTTGAAGGACTCAGCCTTTCTTGAAAAATACAAATCATGCAAGATAAGGACACATTCTTTCAACTCAACTGGTTTGTAACCCGAGCATTCACACAGGGAAGATGTCTGCAATAAGTTCTCGGCTATGAGTGCCTTTAAAATCAAGTAATAGCTTATTCTTTTAATGAGAAATATGTAGCACTATCCATAAGACAAAATACTAACCCAAGGATGCACTTCTGGCGAGATAATAAACCTAGCAAGAAATATAACTGACGCAGCCACAGTAGAAGGCAAGAATCTTATACAATCATAATCCATCAAACTTAGCTCAGAAAGATAGAAGCTCAAAAATTCAATCTTCAAATTTGGGGTCTGAAATTTAAAAAAGCAAAATATTAGCAAACAACACAAATAAAGCTTTCGAGATAATTAAGAAGAATGAGAAGAGCAGTTCAACTTACTCTTCGGTTCTCGGAAGCAACAACCAAAAACCTCCTGAAACAATAGTTTAACCCAATTAGTCAAATTAATTTCATTACAACATATTCACATTTGCAATATAAAGTTCATACCTTAGAAAAGTGATTGCAGTAGGATTGCCCATTTCAAAATTTAGGGACTCAAGTATTTCAGCTTCCATCTCTACAACCTATATTATCACCAATAACCATGGAAACCAAAGTAAGTGGAAAATAACGGACAAATAACAAACAATGACATAATTTGATATCAGGAGAAGGGGGGAAAAAAGGACAAGAATAAGATATTTACCTCTGTCTTTTCATAAGTGTTATCAGTGATGTTACAGAATTTGTCCACACGGGGTGGATTAACTTCCTCATATTTCCTGCATATTTGAAAACAATGCAACTGTGAGTCTGTGATGCTTAAATAGACTAAGGAGAGCAACCATTGTAAAATTAAAAGCAGAAGCTTACGAAGCAATGAGCATGGAAGAAACACCGAGCAACTGAAGCCTGGATTTGCTCATAGGATTAACAGATAAAAACCTATCAATGTATGACACAGAGAGATGAAGAGTTTCGGAGAGAAGCTTATACTCCACAGCAACATCAACTAACCAATCCACCAGTATTCCTCTCATGTTTGCAGTAACTATGTGCTGAACTCTGTCCATGTAGTTAAACATTGGTCTTCTCTTTCTCTGAATCTGAGAAATGGTAAAAAAAAAAAAAAATTGAGACACCCAACAATATTAACAAAACGACAACCTTGTCGGTTTGGGAAAAATGAAGGTTAGCATTAAAGATTCAGAATTACCTCCATTGCACGAAGATACTGGTCGATGTCGGAAACATAAGGTTCGTCGATCTGGGGGGAAGAAAGGGTGTTGTTTGTGAGAGATGGTTTCTTGACATTGGGATTCTTCCGATATTGGAGTTTCTCTTTGCGCGGATGTTGAGTTTCGGGGAGAATAAGGTTTGGTAGATTGGGAAGTTCACCCAAGACAACCCGTTGTTTTTTGGGGTGTAGTTTCTCAACCATGACTACGGCGGCAGCGTTAGCCTTTCTCTTTGCAGCGGCGCGAGTCTGCATCTTCTTCCTTGTGTTGTGTGTGTGAGCGAAAGATCAAAGGAATGGAAGAAGATGGAGTTGGAGTGTTGGGTGAATGAGACAGAGTGTTGTCATGTTTTTGTATAATGAGTAGACAAGACAGAGAGCGGTTTTTGAAATGAAAATGAAAATGAAAATGGGGTTTGGCGTGTCTTGAAATTTTCAGGATTTGGGTTTGGTTCCAAATTCCGATGTGTTGTGATTTGTTTTTGGGTTAAAAGAGCTCTTTTCAAATGGCGGGGTGGGCGCGCTTCTTTTCCGCCATGCCGTCCAATCAAAACCAGTCAAATATATTTTAATCGGCTCATAACCTAAATTATTTAATTTATTTATTTATTTCATATATTTTTTTATTAAAAAATTGGCATTTTAATTCATATGTAATTTTATATTTATTAATATTTTTAAGAAAATTAAAAAAATAAGTATAAAAATTATGTATAGTAAAATTTAAATAAAAATAATCAAAATATAAAGAGACTTTTTAATTTGTTAATTTATTTATTATAATTTAAAAAAATAAAAAATGCCATGTGAAAAATATTAAATAATAAAAATTTAAAAATTTATTATAATTTAAAAATTAAAAATGTCATGTGAATGATATTAATTAATAAAAAAGTTTGAACATTTATCATGTTAAGAAACGTGTTTTATTACTTTAATATATTTTAAATTAAAATAAATAAATAATACGGATATTGATATATTTAATTTTTTGTATTGATATAAAAAAATATAATTTAGTAATAAATTCTTTATTATAATTTATAATTTAAAACTAGATTAAAATAAAATTGCTACATAGAAATAAATAGAATAAAAAAAACTTTTATACTACTTACAACACTTAATAGGAAAAAAAAGGAAAAAATATAAATAATGAAAAATGGAGCAAAAGCTTTAAAACAATATACAAAACCCTAAATTTTATATATAATTAGCAGTATTTAAGTACTTTCAAATTGTTTATATCCACATTAATAAGCATGTTACACAGCCCACCATGTTAATAAGCATGTAGAGGGGAAAAAAACTATTTATTTTAATTTGTAGTGAGTTTTACAAGCATTAGCGTGTACAATTTTTTTTTTTCATCTCTAATATAAAAAATTAACAAACTTTAAATATTAAATATTAAAAAAATAAAAATGTTCAAGAAAATTAAAAATGGTTAGCTCTCTTGTTGACAATCTTATATGTGTATGGTTAGCTCTCTCATCCTGAAATATACCTAAGTATTTTGAAGGAGAGTTGTCTATGAAATTTTTAAACTTAAAATATATAATTTTTATCATTGGAACAATTGACATGATAATTTTTATATAATAATTGTTTATATAAATAGCATTCTTAACAAAGTTTTTAAGAATTATGACACAATTGTAGAATCATTTCAAGTTTCAATGGTTACACCATTGAAAAGAAATTAAACTAGTTAAAGTTTAATCATCAAATCGTTGGTTTAAATGAAACTGGACTCGATTTCTTTAAGGAATGTCTCATATTCAACCCTTGTGCATAGAAAAAAATGATTGAGATGTTCAAGTTTCTTAGCAAATATTAGTTATGATACTCCACACTAATATCATAACGACAAAAAAAAAATTGAAGTGCTTAGATCTCAAGTAAATTATAAAGTCACTAAAAGTAAGTTAAATAACTTCACCATGATTACTCCATCGAAGATACTCCATGCGTGACTAGATTGTTACCATTATTAATGACTACAAATTTCTAAAAAAAAATATAATTTTACAGAAACTCATTTTCAATTTAATTAAACTAGATTCATTCTCAACGATAGAATTCGTATTTTCATACGTTCAAAATTGAACACTATTTAACGTTATCAACATGACCGCTTTCACATTTTGCTAATATAATCATATTACAATGAACAAATTATCACAGCATTCATTCGAATGAAATCCCTTCATTGGTTCTTGTTTCTCCATTTCTGGATGGCACAAATTATCACAGCAGGGCTCAACCTCAACCCATGACCATGGCTTTGCAGATGAAAAACGAATTCAAATTTGTTGATAAGTGATCGGAAACATAGACTACTCATCAAACTAATAGTAATTCATGTGTTTGAAGCGTGATTAAAAAATGTTGTAAATGTTTCAACAATTAAAATACAAAAGTCCTATTTATAAATTTTTCATCTCTAACAGTAACAGTCTCATGTTATACTGACTAACCAGACTAAATACAATTTTGACATTTATCTTAATCCATGTGACACTAATAACTTTCACTTGACTCAAACACGTCTCAAATGTACCTCTTTCTAACATCTTCAAATTGTCTTCTTCAATTTCAATCTTCATCGAGCATAACTCAAATGTACCTCTTTCTAACATCTTCAAATTGTCTTCTTCAATTTCAATCTTCATCGAGCATAAACTTGACATTTTGATTATCTCAATAGAGTATCTCAAATTGGTCATCAAATTTCATCTCATAATAGTTTTGGAGGGATCAATATGCATTGAATCAAAGTACATTTCCAATTTAGAAGAATTCTAAATAAACACCAACAAGCTCAAGCCATGGCTTTGCAGATGAAGAACAAAATCAAATTTGTTGATGGCACCATCTCTAAACCCCAAGATCCCTTGTATTCTGCTTGGAAGCACTGTAACAGCCTCGTGCTTTCTTGGTTGAATCACTTAGTCTCCCACGAGATTGCAACCAACATCATTTGGATCAATGATGCCAAAGATGTCAAGCAAGATCTCAAATACCATTTTTCACAAGGTGACTTTGTTCAAATCCTTCAAATTCAAAGTGACTTTTTCTCGCTCAAACAAGCTGATATGTCCATTACCAGCTACTTCACTACGATGAAAATTCTCTAGGATGAACTATGGAACTTTCACCTCGTCCTACACCAAAATTCTACTAATACATGCTGTTGTGTTTGGCAATATCCAGACCATGATTGTTTACATGTTTCCTTCAAGGCCTCGATGATAACTATGCAGCTTGACCCCTTCACATCATTGAAGGTCTTTTCCATGATAGTTCAACAGGAAAGGTAATTGAACATCGGTATCCAACCTGACCCTCCGGCCCTTGCAATTCAAAGAAACAAACTTCCCGATCAATTTTCTAAGCCAGGCCCATCAAAGCACACTGTTGACACTGGCCTTATGACCCTTATCAAGCAATTTAAAAGATACCAACTTCCATTAGAGTAGGCCAATTCAAAAATGGTCTATTTTTCAACTCAGTTTCATTTACCAAGGAATTCCCACTGCATCACTGGTCTTCAAAGTAATAACTTGGTACTTGTGGAGGGGAAGGCAAGTTTGCCACGTATTTAAACTGTTTCAGCAGAAGATTTCAAGTCACTCAGTTTGTCATAATGAGAATTGAAGTATATTATAACAAGAAATGCAAATATAATCACCTTGTGCTGCTTGTATTTCTCCCGAACAGCTTTGAAAGATGCTGCCTTTCTCAACAAATACAAGTCATGCAAGATGAGAACACATTCTTTCAATTCAACTGGTTTGTAACCCGAGCAATCACACAAGGAAGAAGTCTGCAATAGGTTCTAAACTTTGAGTGCCTTGAAACACGGCTAAGCACATTCTTTTAAAAAGAAGAAAAACAGATCACTATCCACAACAGATCTCTCCAGTGTTTAACCCCCCCCTCTGTGCACAACAATAATAAACTTACCCAAGGATGCTCTTCGGGCCAGATTATAAACTTGGCAAGAAATATAGACGATGCAGCCACAATAGAAGGCAAGAATCTTAAACAATCATAGTCCAACAAACTTAGATCAGCAAGGTAGCCAACCAAAAATTCAATCTGCAAATTTGGAGTCTGAAAGTAATATAAAAAAAATTAGTAAACAACACAATAAAGGTTTTAAGACAATCAAGAAGAATAGATAGAGCAGTTCAACTCACTTTTTGGTTCTCAGAAGCAACATCTGCAAACCTCCTGAAGCAATAACCACACTCAATTAATTTCACTTCAACAGAGGCTAAATAATAACATTCACAAATTAAAGCCCTTACCTTAGAAAGGTGTTTACAGTAGGATTTCCCATTTCAAACTTTAGGGACTTGAGTATGTCAGCTTCCATCTTTACAACCTATATTATCACCAATAACCACGGAAACCAAAGTGAGAGGAAAGATCTGACAAATAACAAACCAAAACATAAGTTGGTATCATAAATAAAAGAAATAAGAGAATAGTAAACCACATTTACCTCTGATTTGTGGTATGTGTTGTCAGTGATGTTGCAGAACGCGTCAACACGGGGTGGGTCAACTTCCTCATACTTACTGCATATTAAAAAATAATGCAATTGTGATGTTTAAGCAGATCAAAGAGAACAACTGTTGCAAAATTAAAAAAGGTACCGAACCCTTACGCAGCAATGAGCATGGATGAAACACCTAGCAACTGAAGTCTTGATTTACTGACAGGATGAACCGACAAAAACCTATCGATGTAAGAAACAGATAGGTGAAGGGTATCAGGGAGAAGCTTGTACTCCTCAGCTACCTCTACCAACCAATCCACCAATATTGTCCTCATAGTTGTCGTAACTTCTTTCTGAACTTTGTTTATGTAATCAATCATTGGTCTTCTCTTTTTCTGCATCTGAGAAACGATAAATTTTAAAATTGAGACACCCAACAACCTCAACAGAGTCAATTTGGACAAAATTGAAAATTTGTTAACATGAAAGAATCAAAATTACCTCCATCGCATGAAGATACTCATAGATGTCGGAAACATAAGGTTCGTCAATCTGGGGGGAAGAAAGGGTGTTGTTTGCGGGAGATGGTTTCTTCGTATTGGGATTCTTCCGACATTGGAGTTTCTCTTTGCGCGGATTTTGAGTTGCGGGGACAATAAGGTTTGGCAAATTGGGAAGTTCCCCCAACACAACGCGCTGCCTCTTGGGGTGTTGTTTTTCGACCACGACTACGGTGGCAGCGCTTGCCTTTCTCTTTGCGGCGGCGCGAGTCTCCATCTTCTTCTTCGTTCAAGTGTTGGGTGAGTGAGAGAATGTGTTGTTGTCGTGTGTATGTATAATGGGTAGACAAGACAAAGAGCGGGTTTTCAAATGAAAATGAAAGTGTCTGAAAATTTCAAGATTTGATTTTGGTTCCAGATTCAGATGTGTAGTTTAGTTTTGGGTTAAAAGAAAAAATTTCATATGGCGGGGAGCAGGGGAGAGCGCGCTTCTTTTCCGCCAAGCCGTCCAATCAAAACTCTCAATTTTTTTATTTTTTTTTATTAAAAAAATATGTTAATCTTGATTCTTGAGTGAAAACTGAAAAATGACAAGTTTTATACTAGTTTAATTTCCTTATTTTGTTTTACAAATAAATTGTAACACAAAATAGAGATAATATTCATAAATTTCTTTTCATAAATAATAGTTAAAAAATACACATATAACTCTAACTTCATCACTTGTGTTTCATGTGCACACAAAATTATTATAAAAAATTGTGTGAATGATCATATGAAAAAATTCCATAAGAGGAAATATTAAAATAACTAAAAAATTTGCATGAAAAAATTCTAATGAATAACAAAAGAACATGTAAACGAACAGGAAAAAATTATCTAAATAAATGGAAAAAATATGAAAAAAATAGCGGAAAGAAGAGTGGAAAAAAATAACAAAAACAAATGGAAAAAAAATCATTTAAATAATTAAAAAAAATGCAACTGAGTGAACATATGAAAGAGAGAAATAATTGAAATGAGTAAAAATATATGCAAATAAGCTCAAAATGGGTAAAAGAATTATGTAAGTGGGTGGAAAAATTAAGGGGGGATATTTCAAATTAGTGAAAATATCACTAATAGATAGAAAAAAAATTGCAAAAGAAGAGTGAAAAGATTATTTAAATTGAAAAAATCGTACAAATAAATAAGAGTGTGCGAAAAAATAGGTTATTGAATGATCCCTTAATTATAATATTATAAATATTAATAAAAATATAAAAATATCAAATTTAATTTTTTGTATTTTGTAGAAATAAATGTTAAAATATTATTTATGTTATTTATTGTATTATAATGCATATAATTATAATAATATGTAATATACGAATATAATATATATAATGTGATAGTTTTCAAATGGAGAGAAAAATAAATGTTAAATTAATCTGCATATTTCTAAATTATTTGACAATTTTTAATTAGAAACTTAATTTTTTTTTAATTGAGTCCTTGAACTTTTATTTGTTTTTTTATTATATCCCTAATGGAGTTATCTTTTTGTTTAAATAACATATTTACATAAGGTAGAAGTATTTGATTAATAAAAAAAACAGAAGAAAAAGGAGTAAAGATAGAGAAATTAGGACGAGAATTCTTTCAAAAAAAAAAAAAATTACGACGAGAATGAACGAGTCGATAAAGTCAAATTAATTTAAAAAAATTAATTAAGTTTTTATCCCCTGGACTTGTTTCCGTTAAGATTTTTAGTCCCACTATAAAAATTTGATCGGTCTAGGTAAAAATTTGGTTTTTAGTCAGTGAAATCCCATTAAATAAATAAAAATAATCAGGTTCAGATTTTTGTTCAAAGACTACAAATTGAATTTTTAAAAAGTTTAGGGACCTTGGTCCATCAAACTTTTATTTAGGAACTAAAAAACAAATTTTAAAAAAGTGTAGAGACTAAAAAAGTTTTCAAGTAAAAAATTATTTTCAAACATACTTTTGGGATAACCAAACACGACCTTAAACTAATTTTACTCTCAAATATATCTTTAAAACACTCCCACTAGAAATTCAAACATATATTATATAGGAAATTAGTAAATCACATTCATTGTTGCCTCTTAGGTCGATCTAAAGATAGGCAAAAGGGAGGACCATTTTATATATACCTTGTTTTGTTAGTAAAGAAAAGTCTTATGGTTATTATAAAATAAATTTCACTAACAATTTTTAAATTGAATTTTTTATTTATACTCTTGATTTTTTTCTTAGTTAAAAATGTGGATACTTATTCTTACATCAGAAAAGAAAGTGCATGATTATTTTTTTGGAACACTAGTCAGATTGGGAATATGTGTATAAATTGTAATAACAAAATAGTACAATGAATTAATTTGGACCTTGGATGAGTTTAGAGGTTTTATATGATATAACATTTTTTATATAAAGGTCACATTTTGTGCTTTCTTTGATTTTTTGTCTTAATAATATTTTATCTTTGCCTGTTGAAATTTTTTATAATTTAATTATGTTTTGGGCTTCAGATAACGAAGAACCAACGTGCCAAACCCGCCATTAGAGGATAAGTGGACGTGGAAGGGATCTTATGGCAGAAGTCTGCATACCAAATTATGTTCTCACACATACAACAACAAGAGGTATTTAAGTGGATATGGCATAAGGGTGTTCCTTCATCCAAGGTTTTGCCTTGAAGGCTATACAGAATTGAATACCATCAAGACAAAATTTTGCTTGGAGTAATACCATCAACCAAACACATTTTTTTTTTTGAATATGAAGGTTCAACTTGGTTATGGTACTCATGCTTGGATTGGTGGGGTATTCATGCGCCTCGCAAATGAAATATCACTTCTAACATTTTAGGGTTTAATCATATGCAATAGTAAAAATTCACTCTTATGGAGGATGGTTTGGTTTGCCGTGATATGGGTTATTTGGAAAAATAGAAATTCTATAATTTTTGTGGGGAAGAAGCTACATATTTCTGAGATGACATAGTTGGTTAAACTACTGTCATGGAAATGAGTGTCGAACATAGAGGGATTTTCATACTCATTGTCATGTTGGTATCATGACTGACTGTCATGTGTTTTAGCAATATAAGGGGATATGTGGACATAGTCTTTGTATGATCGTGGTGGAGTATTTCGCATGCTCCTTTTCCGGTTGACTTTGTCACACGTCGAACTGCTCTTATTTAGAGATGCCTTGGGTTAATGCAGGGTGGCACTATTGGTGTGGTCACATTTTTAGTTTTGATCACAGGTCTTGTATTGATATGAGATTAGAATATATCTTTTGGTGTTTTGTCCAAGCTTATGTAGTTTAATTTTTTGTAAATAAGGGGTACTGTTTTTAATTTGGACGTTGGATAAAGGTGTCAAAGTGAGCCCGAACCTAGTGAGCCAACCCGGCTCACCACGGATTTGGGCTGGGGCCGAAAAAATAATTTTTTTTGTCATTCTGGCCAAATTGTAACCCGGCTCACTTAACCCACGAGCCAGACAGGTTTGAGCCGGGTTGGCCCACGTAACCCACTTAAACTAAAAAAAAAAATAGTATTTTTGTATATAGTAAAAAAAATAGTATAGTAAATAGAATAGTAACCCATTTAATGTTGCTGAACTAAGACTAATGTTTGGACAATTGAATGGTTGGATTTTATTTTAGGCTAAATTGCAATTTTGATCTCCTTAGTTTCCTAAATTCATGATTTTTGTCCCCCTAATTTTTAATTATAATATTTGGTCATCCTAGTTTTATAAATTGGCAATTTTGGTCCCCTGTTAAATTATTAACTAATAATTGTGATTAGTAGAGTTATTAAGTTAATATAAAATTAATTAAAAATTATTAATTATTAAAAAACTTTATAATTAAAGTTTACGTTGAGGAAGAGTGGTTGGGGAAAAGAGGTTGAGGAGAAGAGGTTAGGGTTAATAATCTTTGAATAAAGTTTTTTAATAATTAATTATTTTTAATTAATTTATAATTAAATTAATAACTATACTAATCACAATTATTAGTTAATAATCCAACAAGGGGCCAAAATCATCAATTTGTAAAACTAGGAGATTAAATGTTACAATTAAAAACTAGGGGACCAAAATCATGAATTTGGAAAACTAAGGGGACCAAAATTGCAATTTAGTCTTTATTTTAAAACTTTAGTATTTTAAGACTTTTGAATGGTATTTATATATTTGAGACATTTGAATGGTTACTTGAATGATAATATTAAATGCTTGAATGGTTATTTGAGACATTAGCCTATTATTTGTATTTGTATTTGAATTACTAGTATAATAACCCGTGCAATGCACGAGAGTATATTAAGATTTTTAATATCAATATATAACAAATTTAAGATAAATTTATTATATAAAAATATTAATATTATATTCATATTTTGTTAAATCATATTATAAATTTATAAATTAATTAAATATATACATAAATGAATTAGTTCTAATTTAATGTTAAATTTTGATATTTTGTATTAATTAATTAATTACTTAATTAATTTAATTATAATTTTTATTATAACTATAAACAATAAATACTGAAAAATGTTAGCCATTTTTAAAAAAAATTATGTTATTTTTAATTTATGAATTGATATTTTTTATTATTATTAATTTGTTGTCATGTTATTATTATTAATTTGTTGTCATGAATTAATGCTAATAAAACATTGGTTATGGATTATATGACAAATAATAGTACCAATAACAATATAATTTATTAATGGTAAATAATATTAATTATCTATTTTTATGAATTAAAAAATAAAACATAAAACTTAGTTGAATTGCGCCAACAAAAATTAGAATACATACTAAGTGTGATTGTCTTAATTAATATAATTATATATTTTATTTAAAAATAAGTATGAATATAATTTTGATCTCTATAAAATTGAAATGTGTTTTTATCATTAATCAACAATATTATAATATCATTATTCATTTCAAAAGAGTAATTATTTTTTAGCTATGTTTTATAAATTGTTGATATTATAATAGTCAGTGAAAAATAGTCCATAATTTAAAAATTAATTTAAAAATTTATATAATATTTTAAAAATTGTAACAGTCCATAAATTGTTATTCATAATAGTTAGTTAATTATTTTTAGCTATTATAATATTTTTTTTTCGTTAGCGGGTCTCAAATAATCAGTGAAAATAACAATAACAAATTTAGAAATTAAAAATCAATCAATATATCAACGGTATTTACTAAAATTAATGATAATTAATTTAAATTTTATTGAATTTAAATAAATAAACATATTTATATCACCTCCAAAACTATTTTTAAATTAATCAATGTATTTAAAATTAATCTATATTGATTGAAATTCAAATAATCCAAGCAAAAAACTTCATAAGTTCTGGTGTTAATTTGGTGGGGAACCTGTGTTCAGGCACCATGCGCTCTTCTATGTCTGATTTCAACATCTTGAAGGCCTTTTCTATTCTAGGCCACCCTAGGAAACCCCCAGTGATTGTTCAAGTTAATTGGAATGTGCCTCAATGTGGTTGGATTAAATGCAACACTGATGGGGCAGCTAGAGGAGCTCCTAGTCAGGCATCCTGTGGGGGTATTTTTAGAGATAAAAGTGCAGCTTTCTTAGGTTGCTTTTGCGTCAATCTTGGCAACCAATTTGCCTTACATGCATAAATCATTGGAGCTATGACAACTATAGAGTTAGCTCTTGAAAAAGGGTGGACAAATCTTTGGCTAGATTGTGACTCTCTCCTTGTCATCCATTATTTTAACTCTCCTAATCTTGTTCCTTGGCGTTTCAGAAACAAATGGCTTAATTGTATAGACATAACTCGTAGGATTAATTTTAGATACTCACACATATATAGGGAAGGAAACACTTGTGCAGATAAACTTGCTTCCCATGGCTTTCATGTGCAGGTTTTTTTTTTGTGGGACTCTCTTCCCACTTTCATTCGGGAGGACTTCTTTTGAAATAAGTACTCTTTACCGTTCTTTAGGTTCAAATGATTCATCTTGGGTCAGGTTTATGCCCCGCCAAGTTTTGTTCCTTCTTTATTTTCTATTTTAATATTATCAGGTGTGCTATTGTAGAGGAGGGGTATCGTATGGGGTGCCAACCTAGTTGGAATTGTAGGCCTTATTCTGATGCCATAGCATACCTCTCTTTTTGATTAAAAAAAAAATCCAAGCAATTTATGTTGATGAATTATTTATATTAAAAATAATTCAACAACTTTATATAGACCAAAACATTTCGAATGGTTATTAAAAAAACTTTTTAATCAATGGATTGTTTTTAATTAAGATTAAGATAAATAAAAATCAAATGTTATTGTAAAGTAACAAATTTGGTAATTTCACTTAACAAATTTGTTATTATATTAACAACAATTGTTTTCTTTAAATAAAATTAAGTAAAAATCTCACTTAAAATGAAAAATGTTAATTTAATTTATTATAAAAATATAAAAATCTCACTTCATATAGAAAAGTAGCGTTTTGATTTAAATTTGAAATCGTGAAAGATACCCACTTAAAACTAAGAAAATCATATTTGGTAATTGATTTTTTTTTTAAAACATTGACATAAATGGTTTGCTATATATTTCTTGACCTGTAGTACATGATGTTTTCACTTATTTTCTTTTTTTCATTTCTTTATGATTTGTTGGCCTTCTAGATATTTTTTTGTTGTCTTTGCTCCATGCTTATTCTATTTCTTTGCTCCATTTTTTTTCATTTCTTTATTCTTTATGATTTGTTTGACGACTATTTAAATATTACATGTTATATTTCCCGTGGAAGTAACAAATCAATAAACATATAAATATTGGCTGTTTTAAATATTTCACAATTTGATTAATTAAAAAATTAGTTAAATGAACTAATAAAAATCCAAAAAGGTTCAAATTTGAATTAAAGAATAATAAATCTATCGGTAAATCGCCCTCCCAAAAAAAGAGAGAAGGATTTCTCCTAATTATTTTATAGAAAAACCCAAATACATAACATTGAATGTAGAGCCCTTTGAAAAAAATGGTACACGTGTATAATGCAAATAAATGATTCATTTATTATGTACACATGGAGCTATTTGCCAAAAATATTGAAAGTAAAAAAGAAAGAAAGAAAAAGAAGAGAATAAATCCTTTTTTTTTTTAAAAAGCAGAATAAATCCCTTTTATACTTGTACAATAAACTCAATTAGAAAAACTTACATCCCAATAATAATAATAATAAATGATAAGAATATTTATTTGCGTGTCGATATCACACCAATGCTAAAAAAAGCTGTAAGTTCCCCCATCACACACCTAAGTAAAACCTATTCATTTGAAGTCACCACCAAAAAACATGTTAACTTGACTAATCCACCCAACATTTTTTAATCTAAGAAAATGACATATTTGAAAGATAACAATAATTTTAAGAAAAATAGATATTATTAGAAAAAATGAAAAAAGACAAATTCTCAATAATTTCAACTGGCTCATAATATCGTTAAAAATGAAACTTTTACATTCATGCATATTGCATTTACAATTCCAATACTATATAAATAACTTCATATTGCAGCTCTAGATTTTTAGCTTATCATATGCAGTAGACATAATGTTATAAAATCTGGAAATTAAAATTTAAATATTATGAACAAATTTACTAAAAGAATCAATATACCATACTTTAAAATATACATACATGATACGAAGAAGATGATGATGAGTGAGAGAGAAAGAGAGAATGTGAGGTCTAAAGACATTTTCGAAGATATGATACAAATATAGTGAGATAGACAGACCGATAAATAGAAAATGAGAAAGTTGGTGTTAAGTGGAGGTATCTATAAAATTTTCAATATATTTATTTAAAGTAAATATATTTATTTTCATAAATATAAGTAAGCGGGAAAGTGACAAATCGTTATAGATAAATATATTCATAAGTGTCCTGGAAATTCACAAACGAATACAGTAAACTAATGCATGGCAGACTCAATTATATTATCAGTTGTAACTGATGCTCCTAGAGAGTTTACGTACATGATAATAACCTAAACAACATAATTAGTAATTGATTAAGCAGTCACGGGATAATGATATCATATTAAAAATGAGAAAAAAAAACAAAAATATAAGTATTGAATTTGAATGCCATCCTCAAAGGTTCAAAATAATTTGAAGATAAACCGTGAGTTTTTAATATACCAATAGTAAAAGTTGAAGAACAAACCTTGTTAGGATTGATGGCATAAAGGGAAAAAAGTTGGGCAACTATGATTAGCCGTATCATCATCATCAACTGCTCCCCCACAATGTATTATTCTGTAAATACCAAAACATATTGTTAGCAAATGAAAGACAAAGACTAAAAGGAGGTTATAAGTAAGTGGGAAAGTGGCAAACCATTATCATTATTTATAGATATGAAAATAAATATATTTTGTCAAAAAAGAGCATAAATATATTCAGGGAGTGTGCAGTTTTTTTTTATGGAAAGTAAATATATTATTTTCATATTTATAATGATTTGTCAAGTAGAATTCACTTTTAATGGAAATTATGTATTCTTATAGACACATTTTTTAAATTATTTTCTATATTTAAAGTAATAAATAAATTTTAATTGGATCATGAAAATTTCAAAGAATTCTATATCAACAATTAAAAGGATCATAATGATTTTTTTCACCAAAATTAGAATATTTACTGTTTTTACATTAAACCTGTACCATATTCAAATTAAAATTGATTGGCGTTAAACATGAAGTGATATATTGATTGACGTCTAATTAATATTGATTAAGATTTGAGCCATTTTTATATCACGTGATTAAAGTTGTACATTAATAATATTATCATAATTAAAATTTGACTGGTCAACAATTTAAATGTATTTGAATTTGAATTTGGTTTGTAACCAAACCAAACAATTTCGAAGCATGAAATGATGACACGTGTCATCCAATGCTTGATAAGCAATCTTGTTTCGTCATGTATTTTTTGAAACTGTTTTTGGATTCGTAAATTTTATATATATTGTTGATTTGAATTAATAAATGTCTTTTATGGAAAAAATGTCACTTACAAAAAAAAATGTTTTGATTTTTTTATTTTTAAAAATTTGGTGAGCCAACCCACCTAACCCATAAACCCATGGTAGGTCGGGCCAGATTGGTATTTTCATGGCTCACCAAAAAGTAAGCCGGGTTGACTCGGCATGTTTAAAGCTCAACAAATGGTGGGCCAACCAGTGTGGGTCGAATTAGCCCGTTTTGACACCTCTAACGTTGGATGAGTTTAGAGATTTTATATAATGTAAATATTTTTAAACTTAGAATACTAAATTGAAACTAAAAATTAAAATGAGAAATTAAAATTGTATTTTTTTTAATATGCTTATATTTTAAAATTATCGATGTTTTAGTATATTTTTAGAATTTGAATGTATTGTCAAATCCATTTATTATCAAGCGCAAACTGATGTGTGGTTGTTTCAACTTAACCAATAATACGAGGTTTGAGTCTTGATTTTTATCATAAAGATCACATTCAAAATAAAAAAAATTTCAAAAGTCAGACAATGATTTTGAATAAAAAGGAAAAATTGTCAAAATTTTTCACAACGCCCGCTACGGCATTCAAACCATTTTCATATTAAAATTAAAACACCGGAGATGGCGCTCTCACGATTTTCCACTTTTATAAATCTCAATGCCTCTGCCGCCGCGCCTTCTCTCTCTTTCGCCGCGTGACTCAGAAGTAGAAACTCACCACACGCCCCATAAGCGGAGATGGAGACACGCGCCGCAAAGAGAAAGGCCAACCGAGCCCAAAACGAACCCCTCAAAAAACGACGCGTCGTGTTGGGTGAACTTTCCAACTTGCCCAATCTCATCGTTCCTCAACCAAAGAAAACAGCGGTCACTAAGAAGACTCTTGAATCAAACGTCAATGCTCCTATTGTTTCCGACATCTATGACTATCTTCGTACAATAGAGGTAACTTGTTTGGCACTGTGTTTTTCTTTGTTGTTTGTGTGTGTTCCAAATTGTGCTAATTCTGATCCGATATCATAGATGGAGAAGCGAAGGCCAATGGTTGATTACATTGAGAAAGTTCAGAAAGAGGTTACAACAATCATGAGAGGAATATTGGTGGATTGGATAGTAGAGGTTGCTGAGGAATACAAGCTTCTCTCTGATACCATTTTTCTCTCTGTTTCATATATCGATAGAGTTTTGTCTATTGCTCCTGTGAGCAAGCCGAGGCTACAGTTACTGGGTATTTCTTCCATGTTCATTGCATCGTGAGTTTTCAGAAACTATTTATAATTTTGCAAATGTTGTGTGTTTGCTTTCACCCTAAGAAGTACTAAATTGATTTTCCCTCTCGTTTTAGCAATGAGATTTTGTTAAAGATAGTGAATGTTTACTTATTGTTAAGAAAAAATGTTTTTTTTTTTTTTGGGTATAACCAAGAGATATTTAGGACTTTCGTGATTTCTATTTTATTTGAAATTAATTTTGCAAATGTTTGTCTAAACACACATATTTTTCTGCTAATCTGCTAATGTTCATTTATAATATACAGTAAGTATGAGGAAATTAGCCCGCCGCACGTGGAAGAGTTCTGCTTTATCACTGACAACACGTATGACAAGGCAGAGGTAAATAAATTGTTCTTATAATTATGGAATTAATAATTATGTTATTGTGTTGAATTGGATAATGTTCTTGTAACTATGGAATTAATAATTATGTTGTTGTGTTGGATTGGATAATTTCATTTTGTTAACGGGCCCTTACTTTGGTTCTTGTTGTTGTTTACAATGTAAGGTGGTAAGTATGGAGGCTGACATACTTAAGGCCCTGGATTTTGAATTGGGCAACCCCACTGTTAAGACCTTTTTAAGGTAATAATGATGAGTTCTATTTATTTTATTTTATTATTGTTAATATGAAACCCCATCTATAATTGAAATGACAATCGATAATTGTGTGTATGCAGGAGGTTTACTGGAATTGCCTGTGAGGATAAAAAGGTGGGTTTGATTGAGTTCTGCATGCTTTGGTTTTGTCATAAGCTTTTGTAAAGTTTTAAAATTATTTGTTATTTTGTACTTTCAGGCTTCAAGTTTGCAATTTGAGTTTATGAGTTATTACCTTGCTGAGCTAAGTTTATTGGAGTATTATTGTTTGAAGTTCTTACCTTCTTTGGTGGCTGCGTCTGCTGTATTTCTTGCTAGGTTTATCATTTGGCCTGATCTGCAACCTTGGGTACGTATTTGTTGTTGGGGTTAATAACTCTCCTTTTCTATACTAGAGTTGCCAAATTAAGACCTGTGGTTCAAGGCATTTTGAAGTTCTAAATTGTAATCATAGTTTACTAGAATCTTACAATTTAGAATTTGAATAGTACAATACGTTTTCATGCAATTCAGTTAGTCGTTGATTTGTATCATGAGATGAATTTCAAATAATTTTGGATCTTATGATATATAAATGAATCAAGACAATTTTGTATTATTGACACAAATCATATGATTTAATGTTTTGTTATTTTTATTAATTCTTATGAAAGAAATTGAAAAGTTATATAAGCTTAAATTGTTAAATAAAAATGAATTGAAAGAGCACTTTCAAACTTATTTTATTTGTCATTTACTCATTTAATACATGCACTTTATTCGATTATTTCATTGCTTAGTTTCTATTCTTCTAAAAGAAGTTTTACAAACTCATATATAACTAATGATTTTGTTTCGAGACCTATGGTCAAGTTGTTTTTTATTTATTTTTAATTTACAATTATTATATTGAACATTATATATCATTTATTATTTATATGATATATTTGAATTTCTTTTATTATTTCTAAATTTTATGATTTGATACTAATTATGATTCATGATTTGAAAATTAACTTGGTGATTCATGACTTGAATTACAATTTAATAACCTTGGTTGTAGCAGACTTCGACCCTGTATGAATGCTCTCGGTATAAATCAGTTGAATTAAAGGAGTGTGTTCTCGTCTTACATGACTTGTACACGGCAAGGAGGGGAGGGTCTTTCCAAGCTATTCGGGAGAAATACAAACAGCACAAGGTGTTTATTTTTACTTGCATTTATTTGACTTCAATTATGACTAGTTGAATAACTTGAGTCTTTTATGCTGTAACAGTTTAAGTACGTAGCAAACTTGCCTGCGCCACAACAAGTACCTAATTATCTATTTGAAGAATGATGCAGTTGGATGGAACTTACTGTCTTTTGAAGTGGTCCAATGCTTGATGGAACTTGCTCTGTTTTGAAGTGGTTTGTTAAATGACTTCATTGTGAAGTCATTTCAATGCAGAATTTCAATTTTGGAGGTTATATGGTAAATGGCAATGAACTTGATTGCCTAAAGTTGGGTCAAGACACTCTAGACTTTGTTTAGCTTTTTTTGGTACAGGGTAGACTTTGTTTAGCTAGTGTAAAGTTTCACTTTAATATTATTAACTAATTTGCAGCCTGAAGTGTACAATTAAAGTAACCTTCAATCCATGACGTTAATGTATCTCTTTAGGATAAAAATGTAAATGTTTTTGGGTCTGCCCCTAAGCAGTTGGTGTGAAAGCTAGTTGCTCGCTGGCTTTATGATAATTCTTTTGTATAATTTGATTTGTGTAAATTAAGTTTTGTCAACTAAAAACAGTGTACATTTCTTTTGTCCTTCGGGTCTCAAATTTTCCTTATTTTTTGTCATCAATCTTATTCATTATTAGCAAGTTCGTAAACTCTTTCAGAATCGGGTATGGCAAACTAGTGGGGTGTTTTCCTTTGTTTGTGCATGCCTATATGCTTAGCCATTTACAACTGATCTGAATGTGAAGTATATGACTTGAAAATGGGTGTGATTGGGACAACCCAATTACACCAAAGAATTTCACGCGCGTTGGCAATGGCAGTCATTGGTCATAGTACGAGATATTCACAGATATTTCTCTTGAAAACAGTGAAAAATCAACCTAAAGTATTTGTATTTGTTGTTTTCTTTTTTATTCTAGATATAAATTTTATATAATGAATATTGTTGTTTATTGTTAAAAATTATATCCTAGTATTATGATATATTTGATTTAGACTTTTGTGTGTATTTTAAATGTTAAAAAACCTTATAAAATGATTTTTTATTTTATTTCTGATATTATAAAATTACGATGATATTATATTTTTTTATGTATTATCTTATTATTATTAATTCAATTATGATTAAACTATTTAACCTTATCAGTTTGATGATCTGTCCAATCTTTTTTTTTTTTTAAGGAGGCCAAAGGCCCAAAGGAAAGACTAAGACTGGATGTTTATGTTTAATCGGGGATTCATGCAAGCAATCCCATGGTATCACGTAGAATAGAACCAAACCAGAAACCGAAGCAGGACCATTCTGCAGCATGTGGAATCCCAGAGGACATGGACAGGTGTGCACAAGGTTTGCTAAACGATCTGCCACGATCCACTAAGCTTTTATATATACGGGTGTTTCTCATCAAAGCACACTCTATGATAAGTCTGGGAAACTTTTTTGACCAAGCAACTTCCAAAGCCGTGAGGATCCCTCACTGCTCTTAAAATTTTAATATGCATAATATCTACAAGTCATACACATCGATCGAAGCCAAGGCAAAAAGCGATAACGCATTGAAAATATTCTATTTCATCTGCTAGCTAAGCAAATGCAAATACATGTTCAAGTTTTGCCTATATATTTTCTGTTCAAGAACTTTCTAGTTTTTCAGGAAACGAAATATATGCAGAGACCATATATATCATGTTTGATGTTGATCTTGATTGGGTATTAGGATGTTTGACGGGGTAAATTGGGAAAAAACACTGTTCAAGAGTTGCGCTTCCCTTGTCTCTGCAATCGATAAAGTTCTACTCCCTGCCCATAGTTCAAAAATCAGTATGTATACACCATCACAATGGATCCAATATTTGATGAGAAAAAAGTAAACCTTCACCAATTTTATCTTCAACTAGTATGCAGTTTGGTTGCTTTATCCGAGTCAAATCAGTACACAAATAGTGACTTTTATTAAAATTATATCTAAGGTAAGGAGTTGAGAAGAGAAGAGAGAATTGAGAACAATGAAGACTAGGGTTTATATTGCATAAGCTAACTTAATAAATTACACACAAATGTAAATATGTATAAAGCAAGAGGTGTAAACTATCCTTAAATAACAAAGCTATATTATTTAACACCAGTAAGTACCTAAAGGATGAAGATGCTCCCAAGAGAAGGAATTGGTGTGAATAGCTTGTCCAAACTGAGGATGTAATAATGTATTATTAATGCCAACCTCTAAACTATTCCTCGAACTCATTTGACCATCCTGAACCATGTTTGCAGAATGGAGAAGGGTCGAAGTTGGTGTTAACATATCAACAACCGTGCTATGTGATTGTTGATCTCTGAGTTTCAAAACAAGAGGGATAAACAATTTGACACGAATTTAGTAGGGTGTGACAAATAGATTAATGCCAATAAAAATTAAAAGGTACCTGACAGGAGCAGTGTCATAAACATTTGCAAAGTTCAGAGTCTGAACATGTGGATCTCCCTGTGGAAACCAATCTACCGGGTTCTTTGAGGCTCTGGTAACAAATCCATTTACATCCACAGTTTTTGTAGCATGTACCTAATAATTAAATTATAGTTGCAAGTTGCAACCAATAATTAGCAGCAATGAACATATGTTGTATACATATAATTCTCAATTTAATAAAATGGTCATAATTGTTGTAAGTTGTAACCTTTTGTAATCGTGTGTCTTGCATGATTATGACTAGTACCCCCGCCCCCCAATTTTTTTTTTAGGGAATATAGTTATAGTTATTATAGAGGTGCTCAAGATACATTTATATCTAAATTCTAAAGGAGCTAGATATTGAGTTAATAAATTCTGTACGAACTTAATCTAAGTCCTGTTTAGATAATTGAAAAAAAATTATTTTATTTTTTCTTCTTATTTTTTTCCTAATATTTTCATTATCTATGAAATATCATAATCTTAAATATTAACTTATTTTTATTCTGTCAAAAAAAAACTTATTTTTATTTGTTTACAATAATGACAATGGGGTTTGAATTTAATTAGGGTTTCATGCAAACTACTCAAATCCCTTACTACAAGACCAATCTTAGTGAGTTTATATCAGCAAATGGAACAAAATTCTTGTTGGTGAGATTTTTGTAAGAATACATTGGAACGATGGTGATTAGGAACTGTTATAAAGTGGGCTTAACCATATCTTTATATACCTGTGGAGAATGAGAGGCATGAGACTTGTACTCCTCCAAAACACACTGTAAGACAAAAAAATTGTAAGTTGTCTTTTAGTTTGAAGATATTTCATAATTCATAATCATTGATTAACTCATTTAATTAGTGTTATGACGTACATAAAAATAATAGCAGTAGTAAATTTATTGTGTGGCTACCAATGACGGTAATTAATTAAGCAAATGGATTTACCTTTCGCAGTTGCACTTGTTTTAGAGTTTCCCGAATGACATATTCACAATATTCAGCCTCGCTAAGCGTTGTGATCTCTGAAGGATTACCTTCAAATATCCTAAAAAATAGTGTGAAACAATGGTGAATTATATTCCTTCATATCAACATACCAGAATTTTGGTTTTGGTTTTGATTTAATTGTTTTGTAAGCAATGATAAATTCAAAGGAACCTTAATCGCTTCTCCATCTCTTCCAATTGAGACTTGCAAATAAAAATTTCTCTTCGAAGATCCTGAAGCTCGCATAGAACAATCAGTCGAATACATATAAGATCAATTG
This sequence comes from Pueraria montana var. lobata, assembly GCA_026413185.1. Taxonomy (NCBI): domain Eukaryota; kingdom Viridiplantae; phylum Streptophyta; class Magnoliopsida; order Fabales; family Fabaceae; genus Pueraria; species Pueraria montana. Next base: position 7,380,715 of record CM048652.1, read on the forward strand.
AAGCTGGAAATAGATATATCAGATTATACACAATGTTAACAAATACCTCAATTTGGGAATCTGAAGTCATTGGGCTGCATTGCAACACGATAAAATTGTAAATAATCAAGAGAAAAAGGGCTATGCACTTACAGTATAAAAAGTTTTATATCGCCATTCAATCACAACCCATCATGTATGGTAAGTTTGTTGACTTTTAAAAAATTATCTTAAAAGTCATACCAACAATGATTTGTGATTGAATAACTGTATAAAACAATTTTACACTATCAATGCATGACCATTAAACTCAATAATCAAATGCCAAAAAACTTCAATCGTAAATAATCAAATGCCAAATAATTATACCTAGGGGCTGGACGTATTTGATCAGCTTCATTTTTCAACTTACTAAGCAACTTTTGAATGTACTACAGAGACAATGAAAAATTGTAATTTCAGAATAATATTTCAGCAACCTTCTAAAATCGATGTCTAGTTCAAAACTTTATGTGAGCAAGACTAATTAAATTACCTCTTGATTATGCATCCTTCAGAGTTTCACGTCAAACAAGAGTTTTACATGAAGCCCACACGGCCGATAAATCAAAGGTGGCAACATTAAGATAAATTAATTAACTAGTATCAGGCATCAGAAGTTAAAAATACATAAGCTATTTAAGAAACGTTAACACAAAAAATGATTTCAGAAGATAAGGAGCTCTTACCTTCCGTGTTCACCCTCCGGAAGATTAACATATCGTTCTAGAATTTCTTCAATTCTTTAAAACATAAATTTTAAAAAAGAGTGAGTCATTAGATATTTCAATGAAGAACAAAGCTTTTTTCTTTTCTTTCAATATACTCCTTTTGTTCTAAAATGATTGATATTTTAGTATTAAAAAATTCCATATTAATTGATGTTCATAGTTTTTAATGAGATATTAAAACTTTTATTCTAAATTTGCCTCTAATAAATTACATCAATATAATAATTGTTGAGTACTGTGCCTATCAATTTTTCAAGTACCACCATTAATCATCCAATGATTACAAGTAATACATTTACATGAGTAAGAATATTTTAGTAAAATTGTTTCAACAAGTAGCTTTTTTATATTGTTATCTTAATCTATGTAAATAATCTTAAACATCAATCATTTTGGAGCGAATCGAGGAAGTATCTATAATTGTTTGATGAAGATCAACTAGATCATATTTAAATATGTGTTTTAAGTCCCATTGAGAACTCTTCATCTCTAATAGTTCCAAATTGTTGAATACATGAAAAAATTACTATAGAAAATTTAGATCTTTCAGATGGACACACCATAAAATTTCCTATATCGTCAATATTTTCACACATTCATGTATTCAATAAATCAAAATCATTTAATAAAGATGGAATGACTCTTGTGTGTTTTAAGTTCAACTGATGACTCCATCTAACCATTCTAAATTGTTGAAGCATGGAAACACGATGTTAGAGAAACCAAATTCTAGAGAATCACACATAAAGACCTGAATTCCCTATAGTCAATATCTATAACTTAACAATAACTCTTAAGTAAAAATTACTCTTTAACTAATAGTGTATTATTGCAATTGACTGTTCAACTCTCCTACTTTTATATATTTATTTTTTCTCCCTCCTCACCTATCTTTTTTTTTTTTGAATTTTGAAATTCAAAATCTCATCTACATTCAGATTAACTTCTCATACACTTCTCCCTTTCACTTTTTATTCTACTTTCAGTTTCTTCTTTGTCGTTTCACGTTTTTCTTCTCTCTCTTCATTTACACATTTCACAAACCTCTCATATTCTCTCGCCTTCTCTTCTTTGGCACCGACACCATTTTTGGTTTCTCTCCCTTTTGGTCACTAGTGTTAGCACCAACTTCATTTTGCCCTCTCCTAAAGCCTAAAACAATTTTCATTCTCACCATTTTTCTTCCCTATCTTCTTTAACATATTTCAGCAACCTTTCCCCTTCTCTGACTTCTGATGTACTCACCATTGCCATTTTTCAGCTTGTTTTCATACATTCACGCATTTAACAAATTGAAATTGTTGGATAAAGATCAAGCGCGACTCATATTTTATTTCGATAAATCTAAAACATACATTTAAGATCTGAGTTGTCCGATCCCCATCCAACCATTAAAATTTTCTGATTGTATGAATGCATGAAAATTTTGACAATACAGAATTCAGATACCTAAATTTCCTATACCGTCGACATTTTCACACATTCATGTATCAAATAAATTGAAATCGTTGGATAAAGATCAAATGATGACTCATTTATTTTGACAAATCTAACTTAAAATACACATTTAAAATCTTAGTTGTCCAATCTTCATACAATTATTAAAATTGTGACTATATGAAATATGAATGCATGAAAATTTTGACGGCATAGAATTCACATATCTGAATTCCCTGCTGACTTTTTGACACATGCATCAAATAAATTGAAATCGTTGGATAAAGATCAAACGGTAACTCATATTTATCTTTCTAAATCCAACTTAAAACACACATTTAAGATATGAGCTGTCCGATCTTCATCGAATGATTAACATTCTGTGATTGTATGAATGCATGGAAATTTTGACAGCACAAAATCCAGTTCCCACACACACACACACACACACACACACACACAACACATGCATAGAAATGAGCGGACCTTTTGTTGCCAGAGAAGAAACTGGGTCTTCCAGATGGGGAAAACATGATGAGAGCCACATCAACATCACAAAGAACAGAAAGTTCGTAAGCTTTCTTGATGAGCCCATTCCTCCTCTTCGAGAAAGTGACTTGCCTATTTGTTGTGTTCTCAATCTTTTTGATCGGAAGCTTCACTCTCCCCATATTTCACCTGTTCTCAGCATAGAAAGCCCATCAAATAAACATATAGGAAAAGGAAACGCTAAACGTACCCCTCGTAAAATGAGAGGTTGAACCAAACCGCATGTTACCCTATGTGAAATGCATCTGGAAACAAAGGCGGTGTAAAAGAAAAAAAATACGGGAAAAAGATGAAGAAATGCAGGAGATGGGTTTTGTCTGTATCAGGCCATTAATAAAAGGTGACGCCAGAGGGTTAAGAGATGGCGGTGTGTATGCAGATAACTTGAAGAGCATATTAAGCACGTAATTAAGTTCTACTAATTAATCTTGAATCTCCCTGTTAACATGTTTATTTTCTTACCTTGGTTCTGCAACGTGCATCTCCCAGGAACTGATTTGAAAGAGGTGGTGTGTGTGTTAAATCAATGAATGCAGCAAAGAGGAGTGAAATTAATATATTTTATCACGTCATGATATTTATGCTTCTTTCACTTTCTCTTCTTAGGTATTAAATAGGATGGAGTAGTCATACATACGAGAAGAGTGAGAATTTATCCCGAGAAAACTTACACAAGAAGCTGTAATAGTAGTTCATGCTGAGAAGCAAATATCAACTACTTTTGTTTTTTTGTTACTAGTTATGAGTGATGACCATGGCAGAGTTGGGTAGATGCCAAATTAAAATGAGGCTGGCTAAGAGGGTGAAGGGGACAAGCTTGCGGTGGTTTAAAGCGTGATGGAAGATATATGGAGGACGATTGCGCGTAAGTAATGGAAATTTTTTCAAATAAATAAAAATTAATGACCGCAGAAGCCATTGCCACGTCTTCAATTTTCTTGTTTTCTTTCAACTTCACCGACTCGGATGCTATTCTCACATTTTCACACATACATTAGTCTCACCGTGCGTCTCCTTGTTTCAGTGGGGCCGTAGTGGGTTTGAAGGGAGTGAAAAACAGTGATGCGGTGAAATTTTGTTGAATCTACTCCCGTATGACTGTATGAGTAATAATGTGTTTGCATATGGGTACGTATGCGGGTATATTTAAAGTCTAACAGTGGGAAAAACGAAAAAGTTATAGTGTGTTTGGGAAATGCGGATCAACTTACGTTAAAGGCAAGATGGAAGCTAGTATGAGAGACCTATTTTTACACGGTTAGATTTCTATATACATGTAACGCATTAACGTTACTTGTTAATAACTTCTGCCGAAGATTAGTTAATCTTATTTTTCTCTCATTAGTCATTACACCTAAAAGCTTGCAATTCTTTGTGACCAAGATCGTTACATATACACGAACATTAAAAAAAGGATTGCAAAAGTGAATCATTGGATATGGAAAGTAATAACGACCACCTAAGGTTCAACATACCTGCCATTCAAATACCCGCCAATCACACCTAACCTAACGTTCACCTTTATAAAAGAAGTAAGAACAGGGAAACCTTCTAGTCTCAACACAACTTAAGCCTAATTCTACACACTTCTCTTCCTCTTCATGCTATCTTGAATTGAATCAATGGCTCTGTTACACCGAGCCATGCGCACGACACATCCTACTACACCATCTCAGCCTCAGCGGTGGCAACATGCTTGGATGCTGCCTCCTCTCACCATTTGGATTTGTGGCATGTAATTCTTGGTCTTCTTTATGGTTCCCTCCCTCCTTTGATCACTCTTTCTTACTCATTAACCTTTTCTTTCTTTCTTTCTCTATGTTGCAGTTTCAGTCACACTCCGTTATGGGTATTACGGCGATTCTCGCATCCTGCTTGGCCCTGCCTCGTCTCGTTTGATGAAGATCAGTTCTGTTTTTGTAAAGCAGCTTCAAGTGTCAAACAAGGGCAATAATCAAGTTATTCTTCACGCCTTCAATGAGAAGCCCGAGTTAAGCTACCAAACTAATTGGACGGTGTCGAATTTCTTCCTTGTTGAAGCGTATAAAAGCAAGGTAACATTGTAAAAAGTTTTTTTTTTTTTTTTAAAGCAGTCACCCAGAGAATGTCTTTGAAGAAATTTATTTTTCAACTTCAGGGAATTTCTTTGTGGTTAAATCAGGGCTCCACCGTTCGTATGAGGTGGGAAGCAAATACTACTAGTAGTTTGAATCAGCTACATGGAATGGTGATCAAAGGTTAGTTGAGGAGAAATCTCACGGATATCTCTTCCTTTTCTCTTCTAAGTATGAACTACAGGTTTGTCTCAAGAACCATTCTTGTTTCGCAGGAGAAAAGAAGTTTGAACTACTCAAGGCTAAACAAACGAGCTTCCCTAATGCAATTGCTCTTCACGAGTCTGTTAAAGGTAATTGATTCTAGAGTTACGCTATGTTTTACCTAAAAACTGTGTCAAAGCCTTAGTGACATAAGCAATTAGGCATAGGCTATAATTTTGAAGCTTTCTATTAGAATTTTGGGTTAGGCTACCTTTGTGACATAAGCAATTAGGCATTGTAATTCACTTATATACGTCATTTTGATCATATTATTAGTCAATGTGAAATCTTTAACACACTCTCCTCACGGCTCACGCTAAGAACTGGACATCTGTAGATTATTCGATTGTCTATTAACTAGAGGCCTAATAGGCTCAATAAAAACTTTTAGAATAAACTCTGATAACACTTTAGAATTTGAGTTTAGGCTAACTCAACTCAGAAACTAGTTTAAGAGGTGAGGGTTATCCCCCATTTACTATATACTATTTCAGTCATATTACTAGTCAATGTAGGATCTCTAACATTATTTTGTATAAGGTGGCAGTATGGTTGATATTATTTTAAAGAAATAATACTACCATTTTTGTCCGAAAGCTTACAACAATTATTATTTCTTCCAAAACAAAATCGTTACCAAATATGCACCAAGATTTCTACAATTCTCTTTCTCTAGTGTCGCCAAATTATTAATGATCAGCATATAGCTAAGTATATGAAAATTTTGAAAGAGGCAGGGTATGCTTGATTTTTGTGGACATTGCTAGGTAAAGAAGCTGAATACAAGATTGAGGAAGATAATATATACCACATTGGGATTCTAAACATGAATGGCAGGAACATAATCTTGAGTATGAAATTTAATGTTTCGGCAAAGGTATATGATACCACCAAAGCCAAGAAGATGTGCTCTACTGCAAATGGATCTTGTAGGCTCAGTTTTGTCTTCCCTAATACTCATTATGTTATTCTTGCGGCAACTAGCAATGTAAGGCATGGCTAACCTTGTCTGACTCATTTATCTTTATGGATCTTGCCAAAGTAATTCAACAATACATTGTTACATTTATATCGATTGATTACAGGGAGATGGGGGATCGTATGTTGAAATTTCTTTTCTGGCTCGTGTGTTGACCTACATATTACTTTTAGGTACAATGATTAAAATTTCTCTTCTAAAGCCATTGGTTTAATTTTACTTTTTGTTACTAAAGATGCAGCATTTTTCTGTGTGTAGGAGCTCTTATGATTGTTGTTTATCTGATTCTGAAGTTCCTTGGAGTCTATGATGGTGGTGATCAGAATAGTCTTGTGACAGTTGGCGTCACATACAGAACAAGGAATGTAGTTACAACGCAAACCGAAACTGAGCCCTTGATGCGAGTGGAGACAAATCGATTGACATATGGAACAAATGCAAAAGATGATGATGAAGAAGATTCAGGAGCATCCAGTAGCTCTTCAGAGGAGTTATATGATGAAAAATTATGTTGCATTTGTTATGATGGACAACGCAACAGCTTCTTTGTTCCTTGTGGACATTGTGTCACTTGCTATGACTGTGCACAGAGGTACCTCACTGCCGAATATTTAACCATATACAAATTTTAGGAGATTCACATTAGAATGCATTTTGCAGGATTGTCGATGAGGAGAGCAAAGTGTGTCCTATATGCCGAAGGCTTATTCACAAAGTACGAAGATTATTTCATAATTAGGCTTATAAACATGTGTCATGTATTGATTTGATTTGAGGGATCATGTAGATAGTGGGGAAATTTTGATAGGAAATTAGACATTGGGAGTAGGTTTTGTAAAGAGAACGAGTTAAGTTATTTTCTCTTGGCAGTACTTTTTCCCTCTCAAATGTACTTCCATGGCTTTCTATATTTTTTGCATGAAGCTGCAGAGGAATGAGTTACTATGGTTTGGGCAGAGTTCATCTTATTTATTCTTTTGATGTTACTATGGTTTAGGGTAACTATAAGCAACCAAAAAAGCCACTTCTCTTGTTTATTCTTTTGATATTTTTTATGTAAGTTCACTGTGAGAGAAAGTAAAGACTAAAGAATGATGTTACTGATATTGTTGTTCTTAGCAGTAATCGAGACTTTTATTTAACAAAATATGTTACTTGTCGACAATGCTTTTAAACTTTTTAAAAGCGATTAAGGATATATAAAAAAGTAATTTACTTTTTAGAGATTTCATAAAAATGGAAGTTACAATTTTTTTATAATTATTAAAAAAAAGGAAAAATATGTTTTTAGTCATTATACTTTGTAAAATTCTTGATAAAGTACATGGACTAAAACAAATTTTTTTATAAAGTATAAAGACTAAAAACATATTTCTTCCTTAAAAAATTACAACTTGTTCTCAAAAGTGTTTAAAAATGTTTGATATATATGTAAAAAAATGCTGAAAAGAAAGGAACTCTATCTCATTTCTAAGATAGTTTTGTCCGGATTTGACATTCAGCTCTTATTCCCTACGAAGCGAAAAAAATGCATGATATAAACTTTAATTTCTTACCTCTTACTATATTGTGGAAAGCCTATTGCAATAATCCATCGGCTAACGGGCATGAATTTAATTATATCTCAGATGGGATTGCTTATTCCATCATAAAAGCTTTTTTAATTATTACCACAAACATCATTTTATTTTAAAATCAAAACCTGTCATTTTGTGTAAAAATTTTCTACACTCTGATATATAGTCCTGGCACTAGAAGTCATTTTGTGTTGAAAATTGTATCCTCACTCTTCGATAAAGTCCTGGCACTAATTAAGTAAAGAGAATGTAAGTAGCTACTCTCAACCTTTTTCTCTATAAACTGTTAAGCTGAAATTTACTAAAACAATTGTTAGTCTGATTGCTGGAATTAGGAGCCACCATGATACATAAACCACAACTATTTTTCTAACTTGGGAACATAGTGTTTTTGACCCAAAAGCTATATATTAATCTTGTATCAGCTTATCGCCACTGGCAAAGAGCCAGCTGGTGATAGGATAGGAAGTGATTATATCAGCTTTAGAATTATTATGGATAGAAAGTTCACACCGATGTATCGAATTTTAATCTTCAATATTGAAATAAATATTCCCAAGCTAAAGTGCGCCAAGTGGTTTGCCTACAGCGAAGACTTCGTGTGTGGTTTCAAATGTTGCTGCAACTGTTCCCATGGACTATTACATGCCAATTTTTCACTCCAGTCGTTCTTTCACCTGTCAAGGGCTCCAACATGGTTCTGAGTGGAGAACATATGTCATTTTCTCTCTTGCAGTCTGACAAGTCCTCCAAACTCCTAATACTCTCACACCACAGCAACCCGATTTTGATGAAGATTTTCTGAATTTGCAAAAGCTTGCAACCGAATAAAAACCATTTGCTTGGCTGGGAACAATCAACATAAGAGAGAATCAGAAAAGGGAGCCGGTGAAAGTGTTTCAGGATGACCCACTTTACTTTCTTATCAAAATCTGATGGCTGTTGTTATGGCTGCAGATGCTAAATTCTAGAAACGAAACCGCTAAAATGACAACTAAATATATATATAGTAGCACCCTGTAGCGCTTTTTGGGTTAGAGTTGGACACTCTTCTTCTAGAAATGGTCCCAACTGGTTATCGTTGACACACGAATTTCAAACAACCATATAGTGCTGAGAATCAACTAGGTAATGCTACGTTTTCAGTTCAGCACATTGTTGCGCTTTCTTATAGCTTATGGAATTGTTCTCTTCAAACAGTCCTGTTGCAAGAGACAATTAAGTACAGTACTATACCCAGAAGATGTTCCTTTCTGGGGATGTATGTTGATAGAACATTTGGGCCCTCCATTATATGGATGATTATGATTAAAATTTAGTTAGTAGTTATACAATTATTTAAAAGGTGATGTGCATTTTTTTTTTAATCTTAATAATTTTTATATAATTTATATGATCATTTAATCTTGCAATTAAGGAAAGGAAAATTTTGGACAATAGGATTTATATGATCATTTTCTACTGCCCTCTTCAAACTCTTTCTAAACGTGATATCTTAAGATTATATTTGGTAAAAGAAGTTAAAAAATTAGTTGAAAACTAGAAAGCTAGATGGTAGTTGAAAATTATTAAGTTAGCTTATTAAATTATAATTTAAAAGAAGAGTAAGTTAAAGCTGTTTGATAAATAATTTTATACTATATTCATTTCTTTTTATCGGACACTTTGAGTAGAAATTTTATCCAGTGGTGAGTAACACCACCAAGATATGTTCGGTTCGGCCTCGTAAAGAGGTGCCCAAAAAAAGACAAGGAAAAATTCGACACATTAAAACAACACAGGACAACTAGAGAGAAAATCGAATACATTAAAAATTTAAATGGGGCTGTTTATTATGCCTTAAATGTTTGATGCAACCTTTCAAATAACTTTAGAACCTCATAATGTTCTTACGTACTGCAAATTTATATTACGTGGTAACTAGTCCTTTTGTCCTGCAAATTGCCTTCTTGTTTTTGTTTAGTACTTTTTTCATATGATTTTTGCTGTTAAAATGAACACTAGCATTTACAATTTTGCTGGACCACATAAGCAACTGATTATTGTCGAGCAAAATGGGGACACAGAGAGAGAGAGAATAAACAGCCAAATAATTAATAAATTTTTTACTTCTCAGTTCTCACGTAGCTGATGGTATACTTCATCTGACATGAGTTCTTACCTTTTTTTTATGGACGTGAGTTTAAATTCCTAATATTACTTATTTTATTTGATGGATAATTCTCTTTAAAGAAATTATCTGATATCTAAGATCTAGTTGAATAAGTGTAATTGGATGAAATTGCTTACACAGTATCATTGACGCTAACCAATGACAACTGATAAAATATTACATGGTTACAGTAGAAAAGAAAATGCAAAATTCATCTCGATATAGTGTAAAAGAATTGAAATTAACAAAGGACTGAACACAAAAGTCATTTCCATAAACATTCTGCACATGTTATAAGACAACAAAAACGTGAACAATAATATTAGTCTAATTTGTACAAAAATTAAATTAAATTTTAACCAAGGACTCTTGCATCATGGGACAGTTCACTGGTTTTGCACCACTAATGCAGGGCCAGAGCTGCCGCAGCTTGAGTGTCGGCGCTAGCGCGTAAAAGACTTTTTATTTTATTCTTCTTTCTAAAAATACTCTTTTTAAAACCTGAACCTTAATCCTTTTAATTATTTAATTTTTTTAGAAAAATTAACCTGACTTGTTTAATTAAACTGGAGATTAGAGGGCTCTAAGGGCCTCCAATATCCTCACTCAAAAGTTACATTTACATTATCGGATGTATTGCAAATTTTTATGTTCATAAAATTAATTTTATTTTTATTGATATATAATACAGGCATGTCAAGACAAATCACATTAAATTAATGAATGATTTTTTATGTTTTTTGGTACAGATCGATGTATGATGTTCATTACAAATTTTTATGCAAGCATGTTAAAACGATATCCTTAAAAAATACTTAAAAAATTCCAAAACTATAAGAAAAACAAAACAAAACAAAAGTTTCATTCCACGTGATTGCCACACGCCCATTAGAGATAACGAAAAGGATTGGATGAGAACCAAAGGGTCGAGATCCTATTACGTTTCTTTGGCTAAAAACGCCCAATACTTATTATGAATAGAGCACGAAACACTTGCTTAGAATGCTACTTCATATACAGGGGTCAAAAGTAACCAATAAATACCTTTTCAATAATTAATATAAATAATTAAATATAGTGACATATGTCAACATAAATCTATATTTTTTAATATTAAATGCATACATATTACTATATAAAAAAACAATAGAATAAACACAATAATATTAATAGCTTTATGAATTTTCAAGAGTTGTTCCTATAAAATCATTTCATAAATAAATTAATCTTCTTAATGACTGTATATTAGTAAAATATCATAAAATAAAAAATTATAATTTATTATTATCAATGCATTCTGTTGCGACTTTTAATAAAAGATATTTTATTTTTATTCTTTAATTAATATTTTTAATACATTTGTTAACAAGCTGAAATAAATAAGTAGTATATTAAATAACTTTTGCAATTATGATCTGGTAAAAAATTAATGTTTTTTTTTTATACTAAATATTGTTCAATAAATAAAAATTACAAATTTAAATTTATATATAGAATTTTAATAATAAAAAAATGCCTGCCGCGACTTTCATCACCTGTCCTGAAGTAACGTGTTACGTGCGATAAACATAAGTCATTTCATATGTCAGGAATTAAGGTGTTGTAAATTGCATTAATAACCGCGCACCTCAAAAGTAAAAAAGAATGATGTTGAAATAAAGGATCGAACGACGGACCGGGTGCAAATGTTTGTCTCAAATGGACGAAAATAACCCTAGATCCGTGACGTGTCGCTACAGTGTTAGTTTGACACCAACGGTTGCATCTAGGAGCGGAGTAGAGAGTAACTAACTCCTCGACTAGATGGCTAAGCTAGATAGTAGATAGATAGATCCGTATAAATAGGCGCATTGAGTATGCACACGTAGCAGCAAGCCACCGCGAACTGGCTTCTCCGCCGCCCGCGCAGGCCAGAAAGTTGAGTCTTCAGGGATTGGATCAACGATGAGTGCTCCGTCGCGAGAAAAGGAGGAGAAAGAGGAGAGGGACGAGGAGGCGAACCGGCTTCTAGAAGAAGAAGAGGAAGAGGATGCATACGAAGCGGGGGAGAAGATCCTGGTGGCGGATTTCGAGTTTGACTCGGTGGACGATGGGAGCGTTCCTCCTTTCTCATGGAAGAAGCTGTGGCTGTTCACTGGGCCTGGGTTCTTGATGAGCATAGCGTTTTTGGATCCGGGGAATCTGGAGGGGGATCTCCAGGCTGGGGCCATCGCGGGCTACTCCCTCCTCTGGCTCTTGATGTGGGCCACCTTCATGGGCCTCTTGATCCAGCTTCTCTCCGCCAGGGTCGGTGTCGCCACGGGCCGCCACCTCGCCGAGCTCTGCAGGGACGAGTACCCCAATTGGGCCCGCCTCGTGCTTTGGTTCATGGCCGAGCTCGCCCTGATTGGCGCTGACATTCAAGAGGTTATTGGAAGTGCTATCGCCATCCAAATTCTCAGCCGAGGCTTCTTCCCTCTCTGGGCTGGAGTTCTAATTACTGCTTCCGATTGGTATCCTTCGTTATTGTTATTGTTGCTTATTCCAGTCATTTAGGTCCTTCTTCATAAATACTTATACCAGAAGAAAATAATAAATTCTCTCCTGACAAAATCAATTTATTTACCTCAACTTTTAGAGAGAGTTTCGATTAAGTTAATGTTAATTTTTGCCTGCCTGCGGGAGAAGCTTAAGTCTTTATTGAAAACTTTATCCAAACATGCTCTTAATGTTTCAGTTGCACTAGTCAAGTTTTGAGGTGCTTTTTATGATGTTAAGTGGTTGTTTGTTAGCTTTGATTTATATTTTTCGGACTGTTGTATGTTGTTGTCTTTCTACTTTTCATGTTCGAACGTGTTTTAACTGTGGTTTATATTATTCTCTCTGTTGTTGAACAGCTTTTTCTTTCTATTTCTTGAGAACTATGGAGTGAGGAAGTTGGAAGCTGCTTTTGCAGTTCTCATCGCAGTTATGGCTCTTTCTTTTGCCTGGATGTTTGGCGATGCAAAACCTAATCGTAAAGAGCTTTTAATGGGTAAATTTCATCTCATGATGTGGTTGGAATATCACTTTTCTATATGATCCATCTGTCCTTTTTAATAGCTTGCTCTTCTCACTGGTATTTCAGAAATAAAAAGATATGTAGCCCTTAATAATACATGGCTATAATATAACTGTGTCTGTTCCTTTTGTTAGGTATTTTGGTTCCAAGACTAAGCTCAAAAACAATTCGTCAGGCTGTGGGCGTTGTGGGTTGTGTCATTATGCCTCACAATGTATTCCTGCATTCTGCTTTGGTGCAGTCAAGGAAGGTTGATCCTAAACAGATAGGTCGGGTACAGGAGGCTCTCAACTACTATTCAATTGAGTCATCGGCTGCACTTACAGTCTCCTTCATGATCAATCTATTTGTCACAACAGTTTTTGCTAAGGGTTTTTATGGAACAAAGCAGGCAGATAGCATAGGATTGGTCAATGCAGGGCAGTATCTTGAAGAAAAGTATGGAGGAGGAGTCTTCCCTATTCTTTATATATGGGGAATTGGGTTATTGGCAGCTGGGCAGAGTAGCACAATCACTGGCACATATGCTGGGCAATTCATAATGGGGGGTTTCCTCAACCTTCGTTTAAAGAAATGGTTGAGAGCATTGATCACTCGAAGTTTTGCAATTGTGCCAACTATAATTGTAGCTATTGTTTTTAATAGATCAGAAGCCTCATTGGATGTTTTGAATGAATGGCTCAATGTGCTTCAGTCCATGCAAATTCCCTTTGCTCTGATTCCCCTCCTCACGTTGGTCTCCAAAGAGCAGATCATGGGGACCTTTAGGGTTGGGCCTGTTGTTGAGGTTAGTTAATTATCTCACTGTTCTTTCATTTTGTTGATTGTTAATTATAAGATAAGATCTCTCTGAAGCAACTCCCCTCATGGTTCAAAGTTATGTTTTTAATCTTACTAGATTATTTGACAACAGTAAGGGAACAAAAGTAAAGTTTTCCAATGTTTCAGCTTTGTCTGTGCAGCTAGAAATCTCTATTTCCCTTGTTAAGAATGGTTCTGTCACTCCATCTAGTTTAACAGCCAGAGTCAATCTGATTATCAAATCTAGAGTTATTTAAGATGTATGTTGGCTATTCAACAACAATCTATGCCTGTTTTCTGGGTAAAAGTAGAAACAGATCTGCAGTAATATATTAAGAAATTGTAACATGCTTGATGCTTGACGATTCTCTATAGTTGCTTCTATCCCTTTTCTTGTTTTGTTGCTTAGATGCATTCGGTTTTAATAATTTTAGTGTGATTATCTTTGTGCATATGAAATACATATGTGAATTCTCCAGTTGTAGGTGTTTGTGAATGGATTTGAATTCCAGTAGTAGAATTGATCAGCAAATTTGAATTTAAATAACTTGGAAGATCTGTTTCTGCGACGTGTATCCCAGTCCTACTATTTTGTTACTAAGCCATGAATTTTCTGCGAACTATGGGTTACTAGGCCATTACTTATGTTCATGAATCATATCTGGAAACATTAATAGATGGGACTAACTTTGGGGTTTTAAGTTTTGAATGGTTGGATGAGTTTGGATTTAAACAAGTGATCCTGGAAATTCCATTTGTAGTAACCCAATTTTGATAAACTTCTGCACATGCACTTACAAGTAGTAATAGATAAGGATGTAAAATAAATCAAATTTTTCTCGTAAATTAAAATCAACTTATCTAAACTATCTTAGCATCTTTCTCATCTATCTTATCAAAAAATTAAAGTGTATAGTTTGATTTTAACTTACGGGAGAAGTTTAATTCATTTTACTTCTCTAATTTTTCTCTTGCAAGTGCTTATGGAGAAATTTATGGAGCTTGGAATTCTTTAGTTATATAAAATATGTGAGTGATTATTGGTCACTTTCTCGAAGCTAATTTTACAAAATATAGATGATGCTAATGCTCTTGCCTTTCATTGAAGTGCTAATTTTCTTACAGAGATTGTTCTCATATCATGAATTTCAGTTTATACTTCTATAGGGGAAAAAAAAATTATACCGCTCCTTGCTTGAGTTCATAAAGTCCTAAAGTTTTAAGGAATTGTCTCACTAGTAAGGAGAATGATTGCTGCACATTGATTTCCATTTACATAACTATTTATGTAATTTACTTTAAAATCCTGCACAAGGATTTTTTCCTGTACAGGATTCACATGCATGTGGGTCCTTTTTGTGGGAATTGGGTTGATGTAAAAGTAATTTAAATAAAAATGATGAGCAAATACCATATGTCCACATTCATTCAGTAAACTGATTTCAAGTTATCAAAATCATGTGTGTTTATTTTCATACTAATGTTTGCTTATTTTATTTATTTATTTATTTTGTAGAGAGTAGCATGGACTGTTGCTGGACTGATAATAGTAATTAATGGGTATCTCTTGTTAGATTTCTTCGTTTCCGAGGTGAATGGCATCTTGCTTGGTCTTTTAGCCTGCTCCTGCACAACAGCCTATATTGCATTCATTGTATATTTGGTTTCACAGAGCGGTATTCTTCCTTCTGCTTGGGTTAATCGTCTTCCCAAGGGATTTTCTTCTACTGGGAATTAAATCAACAAAATTCACACACCATGAAAAAATCTGGAAATAGTACGGCAAACTTCTGCTAGACAATTTTGCATAAGGAGTTTTGCTTCATACACCATAAAGTTTGTAGAGTTTCTCTAACCCTGCAACCTGGATTAAAGGGAATACAAGGTCAGATACTGGAAAGCACCTAGATTTAACTGCTCTTCAATTTTGCAATAGCGTTACAGAGTTTACCTCCCATGTGTAGCAAGATGGAGATACCTTCAGTAATGGAAGATGTGGAGGGACCATCATTACAACTTGCAGGATAAATTACCGATTTACCATCCTACATAGCTGCATTATTCTTTTTCTAACAAGTTGTGAATTGCTCCATTATTCTTTGATGTAAACAGTTTGTATTTAACTTGGACGAACTGGCACAGGTTCCTTTCATGAAGGAACATGAAGTACATTCTACCTGCTGAGGGGTAGCCAGGTAAGACAGCAGACATAACTTGTAGGGATTACTCAATAGTGCAATGTGGAGTACATTTATTTTATTTCTATGCTTTCTAGTTAGTTATGATCTCTACTCACGTGAAGGTGCTACTCAGTTGATGAGCAACACACTAGCGAACTAAAAGGTGTTAAAACCAATTTGATGAATTAAAAGTATTTAATAAAATTAATTGTTGAATTAGCTAATAAATAATTGTAAAATGCTTGAAAGTTACATGATGATATATTTTTTATATAAATTTTATTTGTGTTTTGTAGATACTCCTATAAACATATTTTTAGATAATTGTAGTTTTAGATTTTTTTTTGTTAATTTTGAACTTTTGTCATTTTTTAAGATTAGATATTTTATTGTAACAATAAAAAATGAGTTTTTTTTTTAAATATTGTAAAAAAAGTTAATTTGTTGACATCAACATGTGTCACGTTAGCAAAAATGATGTCAAAATGTGCCATGTTAACTTAGTGTCACACTATACGTGTCACATTGAGGGACTAAAAATTAAAAAAAAAAAAATTTTTACAAAGACTAAAAATAAAAGGAAAAAAATTATATAGACTAAAAGAAAAAAAATGACATATTTACAAACATAAAAAAAATTAAGCCTTAAATATAATGTATAAGTTTAATTAAAAATTAATATAAAATTAATAAACCTTTCTTTACTTTTTCTTCTTCTTGTTCAACACTATAATATCACGCATATATTGCATAAATACTCTAAACTCTTTCACTCACCATATACATTATTTGTTCCTTCTCAAATACACATATTTTAGAAGAAAAACATGCACACTTTAGGCACTATCGACATGTTGAGCCTATGTATAAGTGAGGGGAAAAAAAAAAGAATAAGTGATAAATTGATTATTTGTGTGTGTGCTCATGTCGAAAGTGTCTAGAGTGTTTTTTTTTTTTGAGGTATATGTGTGTGTTCTAGAGGGAAGGAATAACATATATGGTGAGTGAGAGAGTTTGAGTGTTTATGCAATGTGTGAGTGACCTTATAGTGTTGAATAAGGAAAAAATAAAGTAAAAAAAGGCTGAGAAAATGCATGATTGTTCTATGTAATTTTTTATTTTATTTTTTGGTCCTATAATTTTTTTTTCATTTTGTCCTTGTAATTTTTTTTTCCATTTTTAGTCCCTCTACTATAACGATAACATGGCATTATTGCTGACAAGACATTGAGACATGCTACATACTAGCGTTAGCATGACATCAACAATTTAACCTTTTTTTAACCGGGTTTGATGGTAGGAACTAAAAATAAAAGGTTTAGAACTTACAATGGTGGTTTTGAAAATAAAAATTATAGGGCTGAAAAATGAAAAAAAAAATGTTAAATTACATAGACGAAAAACTTAATTAAACCTAAAAAAAAGGAATTTGAACGTCTTGAAACTTAATTTTTTAACTGAATAGACTTTAACCTAATTTAACAAATTAATCTAACTTCTTTCCTTGCACTTGATGTGAATTCCATTGTAAACCTAATACCTCCCATAAGTAGTCTATCTACTTTTATCCCCTTCTATTTCTTTAATAGAAAAGAGAACCCTTTGGTTGTCACATGTCATCATTTGAGAAATTTTTTTGTTTTTTGCTTTTGTTATATATCTATTCTATATAAGAAAATAAATTCTTTTATTATTTAGCCTACTCAATTTTTTTCTTTCTTCTTTTTTAGTTTTTTTAAACCTATATTTCTTTTTTTTTTTCTTTTTATGTTTTTTTCTTTCTTTCCTTTTTTCCTTTTATTACTTTTCAT
Organism: Pueraria montana var. lobata; assembly: GCA_026413185.1. Lineage (NCBI taxonomy): Eukaryota > Viridiplantae > Streptophyta > Magnoliopsida > Fabales > Fabaceae > Pueraria > Pueraria montana. The sequence continues at coordinate 7,398,308 of CM048652.1, forward strand.
TTCTTTTTTCTTTTTAAGTTATTTTTTCTTTCTTTTTTTTCTTTTATTCTTTTTAGTTTTTCCTTTCTATGCTTCTTTCTTTCTTTTTATATTAAATGATTATAAATTTAATTGTTTATAATATTATAAATATAAATATTTATATTTTGACTCTATGTTTAATAAATCCATATACAAGAATTTTGTTGATTAATCTTTATATAATAATATTAAATTTTTATACATAAATATACAATAAAAATATTAAAATCAATTTATTAAATATATTTTTATTACAAAAATAGTTTTAGATTACTTCATCAATAATATCATAAATAAATTAAGTTAGTTTTAATTTTTTAAGACAAAGACGACAAATATTATTCACGGGAGACAATCTTACTCAAGTTAGGTATGACCATTATTGGTGACAAATCTCTTTCTTCAAATATTTAACATAACGGCATATCTAAGACTCAAATATATATATATATATATTACTTTTAAATCCTATAAAATAATTTTTATTTAGAAATCATGTAAAATAATTTAAATAATTTTATAAATAAGTATTTTGTTGAATAATATTTATATTATGAAGTTGGAATTTTTATACAAAACATTAATTTTTATATTAATTACAAAATAATATTTTAACATTTTGTTTAATAACTTTTTATATGAAAATTTGGAGTTGATTAATTACAAAACTTCTCTTTCTTACTTTTTTTTTTTTTTACCTTTTTGTATTTTTTTTCATTTTCTTTTTTTGTTTCTTTTTTCCTCTTCTACTATCTACATAAGGAAATTTGGTCCTTGCTATTGTCATTATTTTTTAACATGTACTATTATATACTTTTTACAAATTTATATCATTATATTATTTATATTTTTATTATATTATTGTTTTATATCTTTTAATATAATAGTATGCTCAATATTACATAAAAATATGTTATTATTTATATTAAATGAATGATAAATTTATATAATTACTTTAAATTAATTATAATTTAATAAATATAATTTACAATATATTATTGTTTTACATATTTTATTTACAAAAATATATTTATAATTTATATTAGCACATATAAAATAAAATAAAATTATTGTAGTTTTGTTGACATGATATTTATTTTTTCTTGAAATATTTAATATAATAATATGGTGAATATTATATAAAATATGATTATTATATTAACTAAATGATAAATTTCTATAATTACTTATTACCTATTAAACTAATTATAACTTAATTAACTAAAATTATTTTTACTTTTAAATCCAATAAAATTATTTTATTTAGAAATTGTAGTAAATAATTTTAAATAATTTAATAAATAGATGGATTGTTGAATGATATTTATATTATGTGGTTAAAATTTTTATACTAAAAATTTATTTAAAATCTAAGTAGTTAATATATTTATACAAAATAATATTTTGACTCTATGTTTAAAATTAATTTATTAAATATATTTTTATTACAAAATAGTTTTAAATTACTTCAACAATAATATCATAAATTAAATTAGTTTTAATATTTTATAGTATAAACTACAAATATCATTTACGGGAGACAATCTTGCTTAAGATCAGTATAGGTGACAAAACTCCTTTTCCAAGTATTTAATTTAATTGCATAGTTTTAAATTAGTTACTCAGGTGTAAGGCCTGTTGTGTTCACATGTGGGGGAACGATCTATTTAGCGAGAGAACTTGTGTTCGATTCTCTTCGTTGCAAAAATTTTCTTGGGCCAGCAGCAGTCACGCAACGCGAGTGAGATTAGTCTCTGACCCAGTGGGTTGGGGGACACCTGTGGTCTCTGACTTAGGACAAAATTTTTTTTTTTGCTTACTCAATAATATCATAATTAAATTAGTTTTAATTTTGTTTATGATATAGACCACAAGTATCAGTATCATTCACGGGAAATAATTCTGCTCAACACTGTTATGGGTGAATGATTTTGAGCGACAAAGCTCTTTCCATGAGTATTTAACATAGTTGCATATCAAAGACTCAACAATTTTTATTTTTACTTTGAAATCCTATATAATTATTTTTACTTATAAATTGTATAAAATAATTTTAAACAATTTAATAAATAAATATTTTGTTGTTGTTGAATAATATTTATATTACGAGGTTGAAATTTTTATACTAAATTTAATTTATATCTAATTAGTTAATTATTTATTGCAAAATAATATTTTTACTTAGAAGTCATATAAAATAATTTTAAACAATTTCATAAATAAATATTTTGTTGAATGATATTTATATTATGTGGTTAAAATTTGTATACTAAAAGTTTATTTAAATCTGATTAGTTAATATATTTATACAAAATAATATTGTGACTCTATATTTAATAACTGTCACTATTTTTTGTTCAAAAAAAAAACTATCACTATTTTATTGATTGAAATTATCTTTTTCTATATGATAAAGTTTCATGACAAACTTTGAAGTTTTATCATTTATGTATCCATTGACTTTAGCAAGATCTTTCAACCATAAGACTTGAATATAAGATCTTACTTAAGGGATTCAATCTCAATTTCACTCAAATCAACATGATGATAAGTAATATTTGATTTCAAAAGATTTGCATTTAATTTAATTAATTATTAGACTTTAAATTATTTGAAGTATTGTTTATAAACTATAAATATTATAAATTAATTTTTTTTATTTGCAATATAGTTATAAAATAAATGAATTATTTTATCATTTCACATTTCAAAATTACAATTTTTTTTAATTAAACATAAGTTAAATTCTTGCTAAATTTTTAAACAATTTTTTTATACAATTTTATAAATATTTTAAATGAAATAAGAAATATATATGGGATTGTAACTAAATATCTCTCTGCTTAAATACTCTAACTTTTTTTGCATTTTTGGAAAACTTAAACAACTAATTACATTTGTCTCAATATAAAAATTTAATTTTATAAACGTGTATTTCAAACATGTGTGAAAATGAGTGATCTGTTCGAATGCACGAATATATTGTGTAATTTTGCCTGGTGCTTTTTTTTTTTCTTATTATCAGTTTCAGATGCATTTGTTATTGTGAGACTAAATTTTTTAATATGTTTCAAGTTAATATTTTAACACAGTTTATGTAATAGTATTAATCAGGTCAACTATTATTGATCTATTATTTTTATTGAACATTCATGTTTTGATTTCTTATTGTCGTTAAACAACAAACATATATCTAATATTTATTTTTAAACAAATTATATTATAAGTAAATTTTCTCAAAAAATACATAGAAATCAAAACGATACGTGGGAACGAGAATAAAAGAAGATCTAAATCCACTCAAATGAATTCCCCCAAGTGCGAAGGTGTTGTGAAATATTAATGCCGGTAGGTAACGGAAAAATGAGGAAGTTGCCTAATGATTTCCACTTGAGAGGAATATCAACGGATACTATTACTAGCAACCTTGCACAGCAATTCCTTTTTAATTGACAGCTAAAAAGCACAAGGAAAATTCGTGGAAGAAACATCCACAATTAAGGGAAGAACAATAAAATCAGAATAAGAAGTAGGTTAAATTAGTTTTTTGTCCTCTAATTTATTATTTATGTTCAATTTGGTCTTTTAATTTTTTTTCTGATTCAATTTAGTCCTCTAATTTTTAAAATTTGTTCAATTTAATCCTACCGTCTAAATTTGGTTAACGGTGTTAAAGAAATGTGTATACACCGTTAGTTTAATTAGACGGCAGGACTAAATTGAACTAATTTTAAAAATTAGATGATCAAAAAACTAATTTAACATAAGAAGTAATATAAAAAATCCTAACTGAGACCTCACTCGAGTCTTGATAAAAAATCCTAACTGAGACCTCACTCTTGAGTCTTGTTACGATACCTAGTCGGAGGAGCATCTGAGACTTTGACCCTTGCAATTACTTCTTCACCATCTACGTTCCACGCGGTCATTTGTGATATTGATGCTTTCTAATACTTGTTAGATTCAATCTTTGATGGTCAAGTCAATTATATGTCCCTATCTTTGAAAGTTAGAGGCCATTACCAAATAGATAAACCCAAACAGTAATGTTTATGTCCCTTCATTTCCCAAGTATTTATTTCATTAATTACACCTAATTTCTTTATTATAATTCAACACAAATTATTTTGTTAAGGAACTAGCTCTTTTAAAGTGAAAAATGTACTTCAAAATGAATAAAATGTGTGCAATTATTTATTAAAAGATTAATAATTAAATATTAATATAAAATTAAAATATGTATAACAAACGCTATAACTAATTACAATTTTTATTATTAACTTTTTAATCAATAGTTATTTGTACACTTTATTTTCGCAAATGCATTTCTCTCATTTTATTTCTGTCAATTATTTTATCTTGCACATTGTTCTTTAGCTCACTGTATAATTATATATACACATTTTTTTTCACTTATATAACATAAATTAAAAATATATAAAGAAGCTCACAGCAGTATCAACATATTCTTTAATTTAGGGATTCATGCTTTATACTAAATACTCTTTTCAATTTTCATTTAATATATCAGAACCGCGTCCCCCCGCCCTCTAGGCCCTAACCCAAATCACCCATTGCTAAGAAAATAAAGAATTGAGTCAACTCATGGACTACGTGTATGTGAAGTTAATTCCGTATTATGTATAGCTACTGAAAATTTCTAGCTTATTCAATTGGTCGGAACTCGGAAAAGTGTTTGAAAGACAAAAATAAATACGTGCTATTTTTTTTTCCTTTTCGGAGTATATCTACAAAGAGACAAACTTTGTTGTGATTGTGAAAGTTTGACAGTGTTGACCGAAACTAAAAAAGCTAACCAAGGAAACCTACATGCATTTGGGCTGAAAAGTGAAAACGAAAAATTATTATATTTTGATCAATCTTAGCTATATATTTTAAGAGAAACTAGACTATGTAAATACAGTGTTATTGTACGATAAATTTGTTAATTTTTATAAAAATTATATTAATAATATGGTCTAATTGATTGATAATAATTTTTTTTTTTACATTCATAATATATAGTCACTAATTTTATTTTTAATTTACAAAAAATAAAGTTAAAAATGTGTTATTTAGAGATTGACGGAGATCGTATATTTTCATATTACACAATACTTTCTCACAAAGAGGACATCAAAATTAACATTATATATAATTAATGGTAAGGGTTGAGATAAATGTACGATAAATTAAAAATTGAGTTCAATTTTCATTATAATGTATACCAATAAAAAGAAAGTCTACATGTATTTGGGCCAAAAGCGAAAAAATTATATAATTAAGCTTTTAAGTCGAAAGTGAAGAAAATATATAATTCAAGAATCCGGTTCAACTCTTCACATAATATATAATATATTTTTTTTGTGAATTATAATCATATTTTTTTAATTCATAAAAAAAAAGGAAAGTTAATAACATACATCTGAAATTGGTTAAGATTACATTGTTTCGGATTATACAATAATTTATTAAAAAAAAAAAATCAGGATCAACCTTATAAATAAGGGGAACTATAGGACATGACATGACCTTCCCATCTATAGCAGCTGAAGCACTCAGTTTCTCTTTCTCGTCCTTTTTGGGGTTCTCGCATGTAAAATTACTATATATTGCATGCAGAACGGTACTCATAGGAATACTCTCCTTACTTCAGCTAAACAACACTCCCTCTTCACCTCCCACACTCTTCTTTCTCTTCTTCTTCCCTCTTTTGTCACCCTAATCCCCTTTTTTTTATGCAATTAAACCCTTTATTTCTTCTCCTAAAACCCCTTTTCTCTATCTAAACCCTTGTTATTCCTTGCTCGATTTCTTTTGCTCCCAACCATGTCGCAACGATCATCATCGGTGTTTGACAACGATCACTCTCCTACGTTGTCGTCTCAACAACCGTCGGGCATGTCCCGGTTCTCGTCGCAATCCCAAAACCTTGGTCAAACCCTAGAAGACGCTTTTTCTCGTCTCTCTGTCTCCGCGTCTTCCTTCAACCACCCACCTTTTGATTTCGTCGCCGACAGCCCTTATGGTGTCAACAGCCCCTCAAAGATTCTCTCTTGTGCCGGTTGGGGTAATGGGGTTCTCACTCCTCAGAGTTCCAATCTTTGGCACCCCACATTGACCTCCAACAGTAATTATTATTCTTATTATGATGATGGGTTTGTCGATTCCAAACCTTTGGTGAGGCAAAGAGAAAAAAACCCCACATTTGGTGGCGCTTTTCCCGTTGTGCCACTCTCCAATGGGATGCAACAGAAAACCCCTGGTGCTGGTTTCTTGGCTGGCAACGGGTCCAATATTCTGGGGTTTAGTAGTGTGGATGAAAGGCGCCTCCGATGGTTCAATGATTTGCGGGGGAGGGTTCTGTTGTTGGCTAGGGATCAACATGAGTGTAGGACTTTGCAGGAGACTATGAAAAAATTGACAAGAGAAGAGTTTTGTATCATCTTCCTGGAGCTGATTAATCACGTGACTGATTTGATGGTTGACCCCTTTGGGAATTATGTTGTTCAAAGGATGGTGGAAATCTGCAGTGAAGAGCAGCTGAGTCAGATCGTTTTAAGCCTGACTCAGTGTAATTTTCAATTAGTCAGAATTTGTCTAAGTCCGCATGGGTATATAGCTGCTGGCTCTTGCCTTTTCAAGATTTTTTGATTGGTTACTTTAGCTTCATGTCTTAATTATTTCTTGTTTGTGAAGGAAGCAACTTGGGTCTTTTTTGTTTTATATGTATATATCTGTGTGCACTGTGCAATAAAGTGGTTTTGGTTTTATTAAAGTGGTTTTGTTTTCTTTTTCCAGAACCCGGGCTGTTGAGAAACTATTGGAGCATGTTACCACTCAGGAGCAACGAGATCTTGTTTTGTCAGCTCTTAGCCCCGGTGCTGCTATATTGGCTAAGGATGTGAATGGTCATCGGGTGCTTCTGCATTGTCTAAAACAATTCTCTGGAGAAGACAACGAGGTAATGTTACCGCATGTTTGGATTAGCGGTGCGGTGATTTAAAATCGCTTAATTTATCATGGTGCAATGGAAGCAACATAGAGTTGCTTCTAATTTTTCAGAGCTCCACCACAATTTTTAGGTTCTCAACGTGATTTTATTGCATATCTAAACATACACTTTGTTCATGGTTGAATTCGCACATTCATTTCCTTTACAAATTAAGCAATTTTGGAAACAGTGTGGTGAAATTGTGTTTGGTGCTATGCTAAGGCTAGACATTTGGTTCTTATAACACTATAGGAATCAAAGTTATTTTTAGAATAAACTATAGTTAAGTGAGTTCAAAATAGCTCTGTGTCATCTGGAATAGTAGATTTTTCCACTCGTGTTTAAGGGGATGACACCAGATTTCATAGCATTTTGGATTTGACTTTTTTGTGATTTAAGTTGAAAGTTATTTTCTTGGTTTCTGGAAGTGCTATGATGATATGCACCTTCAAGAAATAATTACAGTATCTAATTCTTATTATGTTTCTTTTTTTTTTCCCCTTTGGTAGGTCTTAATTAAGTTTCTTAATAGGAATGAAGTCTAGGTTTACCATATTAGTTATATAAAGATCTTCAATACCTTAATGCTACTTTATTTTAGCCATTTTTAAAAAAAAATCTTTTAAGATTTTTCTTCATCCATATTTTCTCTTCCGAAGTAAATTAACATTGATCTGTTTTTTCTTGTTTGGCTAAGTCCTATAAAACTGATGGAACTTAAGTAGTTTTCATACAAAACTCGCTTACAGAAGTTCGAAAAGAAAAAAGATTTGTTACTCTTATTTGATGGATTGGTTTATCAAATTAATTTGCTCTGGTATTCCTGGCTTCATTGAGTGCTGATTGTAGACTTTTTGCACAGAATCTTCTAAATGTGGTGGCAAACAAGTGCTTTGAAATTGCAACAGATAAGACTGGGTGTGTTGTGCTGCAGCAATGCATTAACCATGCACAGGGAGAAACAAAAAAGAAGCTGATTGCTGCTATTATATTATATGCTTCACTCTTAGCAGAAGACTGCTATGGGTTAGTTGTTTTTACCTTCTATATTAAAGTCTTCTCTTTTCTAGCCAATAAATTTAAATATGCTTTATTTATACTTCTGTATTTTGATTTTGTTTCCTCATTTGGCAGCAACTATGTTGTGCAACATTTATTGTCTCTGAAAGTACTGGGAGTTGCAGAATCTCTGTTGAGACAGCTTGAAGGAAGATTTTTCTATCTTGCCTGCAACAAATATGGGAGTAATGTAGTGGAGAAATTCCTTCAAGACTCAGCTGAACCGCATTCAACATTTGTTATTTTGGAATTGCTCCACAATCCAAATGTTGCAATGCTTCTTGTGGATCCATATGGAAATTATGTCATAAAATCAGCACTATCAGCCTCTAAGGTCAGTGGTAATCTTCATGGTTGGGCATTAATCTGGATTCTAATTTTGCATAGTCTTATGGTTTTTGCTCATTACTAAAGGTTGAATTGCAGGGTCACGTTCGGAATGCCTTGGAGCGACTGATCAAACTAAATTCTCTGATGATGCAGAGCAACCTCTATGGCAAAAAGTTACTTGCTTGGTTTGAAAAGGGAAAAATATAAACATTTGTTACAGTGACTTTTTATAGCTCAGAAGACCACACATACCACCAGGCTGTGTCTCCATTGCCTGTCTCATAACAAACTTTGTCTATGCCTTAGGCTGTGTTGGTTTGTAGTTTATTTAGTCTCTTTCTATTTTTTGTTACTTGCATGCGATGGTAGGACTCGCTAGCTGCTGCTGAAAACCATTCAGGTTGGACTATAAAGGACAATGCTCAGCTGTATAGTAGATAACTACACACATGATTCTCGCATGGGAGCTGAAGCAGGTGAACAAATTGGTAATACTGTGAAACTGTATTCTTGTGATTCTACTGTATTCCTTTGTATTACATGATGTTCAATAAATGAATCATGAGGGTAAATATTTGCTTAGGGACAGTACTGAAGTAGCTCCAGCTAAGAACCTCCAAACAACCGATAAACATGCATGTAAATGCTTGCAACATACTTTTTTTATACATTTTTTTCCAATAATAATGTATTTTTTATTTTTTATTTTTAGATGTAATCTATGTGAGATTTACTCCCTTATTTCTGGAGTTTAAGATTATAGCAGGCTTATTACGAGAAGTAATAGTCTTTTTTTTATTATATTTAAATTATTTGCAATTTGTTAGTATGTCCTTCTCCTATTTATTACTTTTCATATATTTTTGTTTCTCTTTTTTATTTTTTATTATAAGAAAGTAATTATGAAAATAGTAATCAATGTTATCCTGATATTATAAATAAATAAAAACAAATTTCTTCAAAAGTGATAAATAAATGAAATAGAAGGAATGTTATTGAGATAGTATTAGAAAAGAGGCGGGATTCACATAAATTAATCAATGAAATTAAGTTTTAGTTCAAGGCATGCACAAGTAACTTTTTTAATGATGCATAATAAAGTTTTACTGTGTGCAGAATTAAAATTTTTATGGTTAAACAGGAAAAAAAAAAAACGAGAAACACAAATTTTAATGCAATGGAAATGACTCTTAAGTATGCAAATAAGGGTGTAAGAAATGCCATTGTATGTCAATAAGAAATTTAGAAACATTCCTCTACAAGCACACCGATGCCTTGATAGATCCTAGGATTAACATTGCTATGTAATCGTGTAATTACCTTATTTTACTTTTAAAACTGTAACAGAGCAGATAATTCAATAGTTAGAGACAGTGAAATAAAAAAAAAAATATAGGTAAAATTATTAACAATAAATTAGAAGTTTAATAATATATATGTTTATGCGTAAAAAAATATATATATATATATATGTTTATATATATATGATTTATGATAGAACGTTATAATATTATTTGATCTTTATAGTGGACTCTACTTAATAAGAAAAGATTTGGTTATTTTTGTATTTTATTTATAAAACCTTAGATGCTTCAAAAACATTTTAATTAAAAAAAATTAAATAAAAATAAACTAATTTCATTGTGCTTCTGATTTCTGATTTGGACTACAAATAGGTAGGCTCTCTGTACGATATTCTTTTAGGATCCATTTAATGGTGAGAATATCATAGGATAAAATAAGATAAGATAACTATTATATTTTATTGTAATATATTAATTTGTTGTGTCAATAAAATATGATAATATTATCTTATTTTTTATCCTATCTTTTTGTGTTAATAGGATATAATAAAAACTTTAGAAACATTCCTCTACGAGGATAATAGATCCTATGATTAACCTTGCTATGTAATCTCGTAATCACCTTATTTTACTTTTAAATTATAACAGATAGTAGATAATTTAATAGTTAGACAGAAGGAGATGAGAAAAATTATTAATAATGACTTAGAAGTTTAATAATACTATATAATGTGTTTATAACTTGGTTAAAATCTACCGAGGGGTCTAGTTCAGTTGGTTGGATGAGCAGGGTGCGTGAGTTATTGTAAATCCCGATATCGTGTTTGATTCCTATGGATAAAAAAAAAACTTGGATAAAATCTTATTATAAAATCTAAGCGGACAATGATTTCTTATTAGATGATTCAATATATATTCTATTATTTATGAAAAAAAAGAGTAAAAAGTTAGATCACAATCCATGTAATCATAAGTAATAGAGTTAATTATGTTTTTGGTCCTTGAACTTTTTCGAATTTTCATTTTTAGTTCCTAAACAAAACTTTGACCGGTCTTAGTCCCTGAACTTTTTTTCCTTCAATGTTTTTAGTCCCTCAACTTTTCTCAATTTTCACTTTTAGTCCATAAACAAATATTTGAACGGTCTTAGTCCCTGAACTTTTTTTCTTCAATGTTTTTAGTCCCTAAACAAATATTTGATTGGTCTTAGTCCCTGAACTTTTTTTTCTTCAATGTTTTTAATCCCTACCATAAAAAGTCCCTAAAGAACTAAAAACATTGACAAAAAAAAGTTCAAGGACTAAAACCGGTCAAATATTTGTTTAGGGATTAAAAACAAAAATTGAAAAAAAGTTTAGGGACTAAAAACATTGAAGAAAAAAAAAAGTTCAGGGACTAAGACCGGTCAAATATTTGTTTAGGGACTAAAAACAAAAATTGAAAAAAGATGAGGGACTAAAAACATTGAAGGAAAAAAAGTTCAGGGACTAAGACAAATCAAAATTTTGTTTAAGGACTAAAAGTGAAAACTCGAAAAAGTTCAGGAACCAAAAACATAATTAACCCTACGTAATAATATTTAGACAACTAGTATTTTAGCATGTGTATTGCACAAATAAGGACATAGAATTGAAATCATATGACATAGCCCATGATTTACACATGGAAACTATCACACACGACAAATGACAAACAATTTATGCATGCAAATATCACACAACTTGTGTGTTTGATAAAATATCATTTACGACAAACGATTTATGAATGGAAATGCATAGTCATCACTAAAAGTACATGACATAGCTTATGAAAAAACAACTAAGTAGAGATTAAGATGGATCTAATGCCAAATTGTAGGGTGTTGTCATAGTAGTTCTTGAAATTAGTAGATGGTAAATAAATCCTTGAAAATAAATTACGTCACTCAAGTTATTATCTATCATTAGTTATCTACTAACTTCATTACCAAATGTGTGATATGACACGTTATTTGACATTTTAAAAGCCACGTGACTATTTATTCATGGACACATTAGTAAAGACCAAATTGATAATAAACGAGCAATTTCTAAGACTAAGATGACATCGAAATACAAAAACACTAATTTGGCAAACTAAGACTAATGCACATCAATTATTGATCAAATATTGAAAATTTCATGGGATACATCACCCCCACCCTCACTCCCCATTCACAAACTCATTTTCTTCCCTTTACTAAACTTAGGCATGACCATGTATGTATCCATGTAAATTATTAATTAGAGTTAATAGTCTAATTTTTACACTCCAATTTTTAGAATTATTAAAAATAAAAATTATTACCTTTAGTCCTATATATAAAAAATAAATATCTAATTCATTAAGACCAATAAAAATAAGTTGGTTAATTTTAATTAATAATGTTATGAATTTAAATTTTTTTCAAAAAAACCTATAAAATTAAAGGATTTGGATCCTCTCCTTTTGACTCTTAACAGGAGAGGTCGAGAGGTCCTGTTAATAAATGTCAACCGTTTATTATATATAAAAAATAATCTACGGCTGAAATAAAAATTCACCAAACTAGGCAAGCATTGTGTTGGGCAAGCGAGGAGAAAGCACGGATTGTTGAGGCACCACCGCACTGCACCGACCATTATTGGCAGCACGAGCAAGAAGAAGCAGAAGGCTAACTCTGGTGACAGTTACGGAGATGCAGAGGAGCGATCAGAAGAAAAGGAAGGGGTTTGACGTCGTTTTGAGTAGATTCCGGCAGCGGCGTGGGTGTGCGACATGGGAGTATGAACGGAGACAAAGAAGATCTGAACTTTTTATACATGGCAGCAACGCTACTTCTGCAGCGACGACAACAACACAGTTCAAGGGACGCCACAACAAGTGAGGGAAGACTGAGTTTAAGTGGGTTTTAGCCGTAGATTATTTTTTATATATAATAAACGGTTAAGATTTATTAATAGAATCTCTCCGGTTAAAAGTCAAAAGGAGAGGATCCAAATCCTAAATTAAATAGTATAAATAGTGGCTGTATTCAATGACACTATACATCGTTTAAGGGATAATTTTTTCTCAAACAATAAGTATAATTTATATTGTTAATAGTCTAATAAATACATTAATTTTCATGAAAAATGAGTGAATTTCTTGTTAATAGACTTCACAATAAATTAAGAGTATAAAAAAAAATTAAAAATTAATGCATTTGTAAGCGGTAATATGTTTCTCATGTTTAGGATAAAAAAAATGTTTTCATTTGTTTCTTCTAATTAATTATTACAATAATTAAATAATTTAAATTATAATAATAATTAGATGATAAACTTAAAATTACACAATTTATTGAAAAATTCTTTAGCTCTAAAATTTCTTCTTTTTATGATTCATGTTGTTTATTATTTTTTATATATTATTTGAATTAAAATGTAATTAATAACTTAATATGTAGTTTATTTAAAATTATATATAAGTAAACTACGTTTTTACTTAATAGATATGTTTGAGTATGATTCTCCTACTAAATAGATCGTTGTCATACGTGTTTAGTTCCAACATTTATATTATTTAGAAATAATTTTTTTATCTATTTAAAAAGATTTATTACTAAACAAGTTTTTAAATTAAAATAAATTAGACTTATAAAAAAGCAAAGTTAACTATAAAAAAGTTTATATCAAATAATAAATAGATTAAATTACTTAAAAAATAAATCATCTTCAAACCTTATAAAACTTATCCTAATTAACCTATTCTGTCTGAATTCTTAAGCATGGTATAGTAGAGAATTCAGGAATCTTTTATTAGATATTATAATTATTTCAGACAATTAATTAGACGTCCCTTATCAGTTAGAAATCGACAACCTTAGATAGTTTTAATTAAAATAATGTAAAGAACAAAAATTTTCTCCTTCAAAAACAAAACACGTCAGCAGTATTAAAAAGTATGTATATATTCGCGAACTAAAACCAACGACGACGACAACATAAATCAATGGGCATATTAAAACTTCTTGTATATTAATTTCCTTATATCATTTTTTTATACAAGATTTCCTTAAATTATTTGAATTAATTAAATTGCATGACATAAATTATAATTCCGTAAACTAAATTTTTAATAATATGTTTTACTTTTTCACTTCATTTATTTCCTTTATTATTCTTTTTTCTCATAAGATCTATTATATGAATCTCTTCTTTAAAAAAAATGATCGTTTAATAATTCTCTTTGAACTACAAGGAATGCGAAAGGGAGAAAATAATGCTTATGTAAATTATTCTTGCTTTTAATACATATTTATACATTAATTTATTTAATGAAATATCATCAATAATTAATTTAATCTCAATAATTTATTTAATTTTTAAACTCTGAAAATAAAAATATGATAGTTTAAAAACATAAAAAATATAATTTATTTAGTGACAGAAATAATCATGCATTAAAATTATTTTTGTTAATTTAATTTTTATCTAACACAAAATATGTACTATGATAATATATATTAATTTTTTTATACTGATAAAATTATCTATTAGTATAATATTAAACTATTAGTATAAATCTGTAATATTTACACTAATAGTTTAGTTTTAACTAAATAAATATTTTCCCAACAACGATTAAACCAATATTAATTATTAAACCATTTGTATATATAATTTTTTTTAATGATATTTGATAATTTTCATAATATTTAATTAAAAGATTAAATAATTATTATTTAATTTTAAAAGATTGATTAACCACAAGACTAATTAAATGTAGAACCGTTCGTGTATACAGAAGGACAACGATGAAGCCAATTAATATTACGGTTCTCATCACACCCAATTCATAAATCTTTATATTATATACATAATTCATAAAACATGAGAAAAGAACATCATATTCAGGGTAAAACATCTTTGGATATATAGTACTGCCACATTAGACCCTAAAAATAAAAACAAAATTAAAAAAAAAAAAACTCTAAAAATATAATGTATTGATCATTTTAGTTCAAAATTCAAAAAATCGCGCGTGTACTTAAAGTTTACATATGTTTAAAGACGATAAATTATGGTAAAAAAAAGTGACGATAAATAAATTAAATTTAAAGATTTATTTAATATTTTAGAAACTCATTTTGAATTTCTCTAGTTTTGAGAGACTAATGTGACAGAAGTAAAATTGACGTTTTACTGAAAAATAATAAGCTAATTAACTGGAGCAATACTTAATAAGTTGAAGGGTAGCCAGATAGATGGGTGGCACTATGTAGTATAAGGGTGAAGATACACGGTAGGTGGTTTAGTGGAATGGAAATGGAAATGAAAGTTGGATTAATTAAGGGCATTTGTCCTTGCCCTTGGAGTTCTTCAAGTCCCTGTAGCAAGGGCACTCGTCCTTGTTTCCGTAGGTCCCAGATGGCACACAATTGCACTTGGCACAGCAGATCCCGCAGAACTTCAAGCATCTGTCCTGAACCCCAGCTTTGGCGCACCTCTGTGCGCACTTTGAGTCACAGAAAGCTAAATCCACCACTCAACGTACACATTAATTAATTTCTAATTCACTTATAATATTAACAAATCAAGTAGTAGCATATAGAAAACTATATATTAGAAACAAAATACATGCAGTGGTCGAGGGAGGGTTAATTACCAGAACCAGCCATTGAGATTTCCGTGAAGGAGGAGCTAAGGACAAGGCACACAAGTAGCACATTTGCAAACACGAGCTTCATATCTTACTTAATTTCACAGAGAAGATTAGAATAGAGAACAGGAACAGGAGGAGTACCTTTACCTAGTAGTGATTAATATGTGACGAAAGAGAGGTTCGGGTTCGGGAGAACTCTAAAGCTTACTAGGTAGGTTGTGTTGCGGTAGTGTGAGCCAGTTAAGGGTGTTATTTATAGTAACAAATGAAGGGTAGTTAGGTGTAAGGTTAAGAATATCTTACGTATGAAGTTTATTACTACTTCTTAGTTCCATCAAAATTCCAAGCAGGATACAGCTGGCCATTCTTTACTACACAACACATGATTTTATTAATTGTATTTTTCTTTAATTATATCTTTTTCTCTTTGACAAAATTATGGCGTATTATTCAAGAATAAAAGAGGATCCAATTCTTTACTAACATTATTTAATATAAAATTAATATACAATCTCATTAAATAATAAAAAATATTAAAAATAGTTATATAAAATATGTTGCTAATATTTTAAATTTTATATTGATATATTATCAATATAATTTTTATATTATTAATTAATTAAAAATCATCTTAAATATAACTTTAAAATACTAATTATTATAAAAATTTACAATTTACTACTCATAACATTTCATCATTAAATTTATTTCTAGATTTAGGTTGACGTTTGTCGTAAGTCAGAGCTTGGCATTATTAAATTTATTTCTAGATTTAGATTGACGTAGCAAGTCAGAGCATGGGCGGCATGAAACCATATGTATGGCCATTCCCCTGCAAATTCATATTGCCATTCTGCATGCTCATACCATGGTGTGTGTTAATTTGCTCACGCTTGTTTGCACCAAAAGTCTTGACCCTTCCCAGCTCTCACTTTAGCGCTCACATCTTTATGCCCAAGATAATTTATTGAGAAATTGCATTTTGTTTGATACGAAGGATTAAATATGCAAATATTTTTAATTCTGACAAGGAGGTTATTACTTATTAGTAACATTTTTTTTACTGCTACTTTTTAGTAACATAAATTAATAAGTAGCATGTCCATCGGATTCAGTAATTGATAATCTTGAACAAATTTCAACTTTAATTTAGGATGTTTTGTGATAGAACATGCAGTCTTTGGCAAAGATTAACGATTTTTTTTAATACAATTATCATATAGTAACGAAATTTGAATCCATAACTTTATATAAACTATTTAAATCCCTCGCTACAAACTCAATTCTAATAATTTCAAAGATTAACGACTAAATATGTAGAGAATAACATATTCCTCAAATTATCCGCAACTACATACATAGTTTTAATATCTATGGGATGAAATTGTCCATTTCCTAACACGTTTTGTTTTTCTTTAAAATTCTACAAGAGGGGAAATGATACTGTTTGAGCGGACCCAGTCTTCCCCCTCGAATCTGGGTTACAGCCATAGTTATCAGACCCGGCTCGAACCGGCCGGGTCGACCCAATAACCCGCGAACCGGTCACCCAACCGGTCCGAGTCACCAATCGGACCGGTTATGCAATCGACCCGGTATGACCCGGGTTGACCCGGCCGGTTTTGATGTGACCCGGTGACCCGGTGACCGGGTTGACTCGGCGGGTCACGAATTTTGATTTTTTTTTTTTTTTTTTTTACAGGAGAACAATAACACTCATATAAGAAAATTTAATTTATATCTTACACTTATGTTATTTATATATTTACTTACTTTTTTTTACCAAGCATAATCGCATATTAGGATTTGATATAATAAAGACATAAAGCTATTGTCACTTCCAATTTTGCCTTTTCTCCTTGGCTTATATTGTTATTTACGAGTAAAACTTGTATTTATCTTATCTCATCCAATATACTTACTGGTTCGAAAAATTATTATTTTTTATCAGAGCAATAGTGAGATGAATGAAAAATTTGTATTATTTAAATAAAATAGGTTTATATATATATTATGTCTGCCGGTGTACAACAATGATAGCTTTAGCTTTTAATAAATAGATGATAATGATATATTTTAAATTATAACTTAAGGTTGTGTATGTTGAATTTTAGAATAAAATATGTTGCTCAAGATTCTTAAACAAGTTCATAACTATGCTTCTAAATGTGTTGAATTTTGTTAAACTTTAAATATTTAAGGGTATAAGTTTATAAGCTATCTTTTCTGCACACAAAAAAAGTGTACAAATTTACAGGTTATGAAATTATTGAAAAAAATTTATTAAAAAGTTTACAGGTTATGAATTTTTAATTATTTTTTAATACAGACCGAGTCATGCGGGTCAACCATTGACTCACCGAGTTGACCCCTGACCCAGTGACCCGGTACCCCGGCCGAGTCGATGACCGGGCCGGGTCTGATAACACTGGTTACAGCAACAGGCATATCCCAAAAATCTCTGTGTGAGGCTGTGATAATGTGCTCCGTCATCGTCTACCATAAATGTGTTTTGTGCCCTATCTCTTTCTGTTTCTTTCTTCTTTCGACAAATTTTTGTTTGCCACTTCTGTAAATGAATTGGATCTTGTAACAAGGTTCAACTCAATTGATAAATAGTTAAGTTTCTTAAACATTTTGACGGGTTTCAATTATCTAACTATGCATATGAAGAAGACTTTGTTAAAAAAGATAAAACTCACTTCGATAGTCTCTACATTTCGATATTATTCTCATAGCTTCTGACTGAGAATATCTTATTTTCAGCAAAAAAGAAAAAGATTCTATAAATGACTCGATGTAAAGAAAATAACACATGAGAGACTTGATATTTTATATTATTTTTGTGATATAATAATTTTCATTTTCAGAATAATTTTATATATGTATAAGCCTTTTTATATTTTATTTTTTTAACTTAATCTGTAACAAAAATGAAAGTATTATTGTTAAGATAAAATTTAATAATCATTTTATGTATTGATTAATGAGTGGATATATACTTATAACATACTTACACTATTTAAAAAACTACATTAAATTAAAATTCCATATAAATAAATTAAATTAATAAATTTGTATATAATTTATAAATTACTTAATATTTTATCACAATACTTTATTTTAATTTTTAAAATAAATATGGACTATTGTATTATATTTTTTTAATTTTTAAAAAAAAAGTATACATATAATTCTTAAAAAATATTACATAATTTAATAATTTAATTGATTAAATTTAAATTTTATAAAAAAAATTTAGCATGTAAATGTTCAAAATTTATAATCATCTTTATTTTCTGGCATTGTGATGCTTCCTGTGTCGGCAGTGTGGCTCGCACTTACAGTAACCGTTCATTTGCTGCTGCTGTTGCTTGCCAATGCCGTTGAACGAATATTTTTGTAATGTTCATCAAGCATAATAATAACTCCCTAAACAGCATGGGAGCACTGGAACATTGCTCATGCTGCCTGTAACCATTTTTCTTTTTTTGGTTGGAAAATTTCAATTACCAAATACGTGTTAAAAGCCAATTGTATATTCATGGCTAGCAAGAAGATTCGTGCTGCATTGATTGACACAAAGGTTGAGTTTGGAAAGCACAAAATCCAATTGGTTTGCATTTCTGTAACTGGATATCATCTTCAATTAAACGTCTTCTCCCTCGCTTGTTTTCATCCCCAGATCATATATCTTTAACCAAACAACGAAAACTGAACATAAAATCGTCATGTTAATTGTTACAAGGGTGTCACCCTATCTGCATATAATATTGAAGTTCTTTAACTAGATTTGTTGCATGGCATTTATTTTATGTATATGTTTCCAATTTTAATTTTTAAATTTTTGTAATTATTTTTCTAATTTTTTGAATAAATAAAAATTGAAAGATTGATTTTCATGAATTATATTAATCTTAAATAAAAGATATAAAAAAAACATATATTCGTATAATATAATATTTATAAATAACGATTTTTACTCATTTATAAATTATATTATCTTTAATAGATCTTTCACATATAATATTATAATTTCCCTTCTAATTTTTTCATGTCATAAAAAATTTCTAAGTGAAAAAATTAACAAAAAATAAAGTGAAAGGATGAAATCCCAAAAATTAATATTTAGTGTCTAATAGTGTTTCAAACAGAATTTTAAAAATGTTGTAGTATGTTAGAATTGATCCATATTTCGCTCAAAATTTTTGTTTCGTTGAAATGAAAACAGGAAGGAAAAAAAATGGAGAGAGTAGGTTTTATTGTTTTGTTAAAAAAAATGAATAGGAAATAAAAGAAAATTTATGAGACTCACAAAAAACTATTGCTTTGTAGATGGAGAAAATATAAAAGAAAAATATGTTGTTTTACATATCATTTTATATTAAAACGATCAATGATATGCAAGATTTTTTTTTTTGAGAGGAATGATATGCAAGATATTTAGCATAATTTATTTTTTTTCCTCTTATTTTCCTTTTTAAACTAAATATTTAGAAAGAAAAATTAAAATATTTTATTTTTTCTGTTTTTTATTCAAATGATGAAAGCGAAGAAGTTTGTTTAATTTATGAAAATATTTTTTATTTTACATTATTATAAATAATTTAAAATATTTTATTTTCAAATATTTGTAATCATGCAAATATTAAAAAATAAATAACATAATAATTTTATAACTATTTATAAAATGTAAAATATTTTTTAAAATTTTTTTCTTTATTCGTTTATTTTATGTGCGCCCACATAAAACGAATTTTCGCAGGTTTGAAATTGCCAGTTCAGAGTGTGCTAAGAACCAGAAAGAATACATAGTGTCAAATTGTCAATTTATCATGATGTTACCCTTTAATTGGGACCATTGCTGGCTTCATTAATCTTTACCCTTTACACCAAGCAAACGATTATGACGTAATTCACAAGTTGGAAACAGTTGCGTAGTAGGGCATGGCTTGGGGAAAATAAATTCTTTTTTGATTATGGCCTATTGCCTATATATGAGAAAAATTATTAAATATTCTTCAACCACTATTTATATATGGTCTTAATCAAATTTTATGTAACATGTATTTAAGTTTTTTAATTTAAATGAAAAAATTAATAATACATAATTATATGTCACATAGAGATTGATCAAGAAAATTACTTTATAATTATTCATATATATATATATATATAAATGAAATAAAATATAAAAATATAAACTTTTACTTATAATTTTCAGTTAAAAAAAATTACTTGTAATTTTTTTTTTTAAAATGAGAGGTACACTTGAACATCCTAAATATAATGTAGGTCCGCCTATTATCCCATAGGTCATCACCCCCTTTTTTTTTTCGATATTGGTCATCATAGGATCATGGGATCATAGGTCATCATCCCTTTAAAACTAGATCCAGAAACAACCTTGAAGATGATGCTTCTCTCTATAACATACTATGCATTATTATAGAAATTACCCAATGTGTAATTTTATATTAGTATAACTAATTTTATTATTTATAATTAATTTTTTATTATCATATATATTCCAATTAGGTTATATATGCAAAATGATGTAGATTAATTATATAACAGAAGAAAATGATTTATTTCTTTAACAATGTGTGTTTTATCTTAATATAAATAAAATTAACTTTATTATCCAGTGTGTAGATCAATTAATAGGGATTATTTTAGTTTTTTTATTTTGAATCTTAAATATACAACTGTATTAAATATTTAGAGAAATTTTTTACTATTTATAATGGATCTATCTAGTTGGAACATGATAGTTTCTTGTAAATAATATAAGTGATATCTTAAAAAAGAAAATGATGAAATCAAGTTTGTAAAAAAAAACGAAGGAAGATAAAATCAACTTTTCATAAAGAATTCACTTGAAGTAACTAGTATTAAATATGGAGAGATTCAGAAAACAAAATTGTTGAATTTCTTTCCTTTCAAGATGATGAAGGGACTACGGGAGAGTTGCTACGAAAGGAGACCAATACCATGACTGCTTCCTAATGTTCGTTTGCCCATTAAGCCTGCCATCACATGATGATGAGTCAACGAGCCCAATTTCAGTTTCTTAGACAGGAGCAATTCGTACCGAATTATACCTACTTTTCAGAGAGTCACGATTTGTTGTTGGTATTCATAGAGCATCTCTAACAAAGAATTTTGCAAGAATTTTTCTATAATATCATATCAACTTTCTTATTTTAATCAACTTATTCAATTTTTTTTTCTCTAATTAAGAAACTTACTAAAGTTTTTTAATAGACTTCACAATATATCTAATTCTTTTATATTTTATTATTCATCTTAATTTAATTTAATATATTTAAATGAAATTGTTAAACAAAAAATATATAATATATTTAACTAAATAAAAAATTACTTTAAAATTTAAAATACATAAAAAATATATTATTTTAGTTATCAATAATTAAAAACAACATTGTATTACAATATAAATTATTTATCATAAATTTAAAATATAATTTACATGTTCAAAAATATTTATTTATAATAAATTTTAATTATAATATAATTTATATATTTAAAAATATTTATTTATTATAACTTTTAGTTATATAAAATCAATATTTATTCTATGTAACACACAAACTAAAATACTAGTATTTATATATAGTTTGTATTATCATGATTGTCTCCTTGTTGTAATTCTGGACCATTTAAACTCTTATTTGTTTCAGTAAAAAAAAACTCTTATTTGTTTTAAAATTATCAAATTAATTTTGTATTTTTAAGTAAAAAATATATTTTAATGTAAATATTTGATACAAATTAATGTAAATATATTTCTTAATTATATTCAACAATTCAATATTAATTCTCAATCAAATTTCAAACCAAACAGACCTAAATAACCTGAGAGACATTAACTTGAATTTGATTCACTTAGAGAAGTCAAAGAATCAAGGCTTAAATACAATTTTGGTCCTCTTATTTTGCACAATCTGTAATTTTAGTCCCCCTATTTTAAAATAAAGACATTTAGTCCCTCTATTTTGCACAATCCGTAACTTCGGTCCCTCTATTTTAAAATAGAGACATTTAGTCCCCTCATTTTGCACAATTCGCAATTTTAGTCCCCCTATTTTAAAATATAGACATTTAGTCTTTTCATTTTGCACAATTCACAATTTTAGTCCCCATATTTTAAAATAAAGACATTAAATCCCTCAATTTTGTAAAATCCATGATTTTTGTCCTTTCGTCATATTAAAAGCGTTGATCATTAAGAGATTAACGTTGACTACGATGTGGTATGTGCTTCAGTGACGTGAAATTTGTTTAAAATAAATTATTAAGACTCGTGACTTTCATATTAGGACTTACAACTACTCTCGGCCATTAAAATAAATGATTTTACCTTTTTTTAAATTATATTTTCATCAATTATTCTACTCAGCATTTAGAATAATTAAAAATTAAACAAATAAATTTGTATCACATCACTATATTTGGGTCACGTCAAGGTTGACGTTAATATTTTAACGGTGAATGCTTTCAATTTGATGGAAGGACCAAAATTACGGATTTTACAAAATTGGGGACTAAATGTCTCTATTTTAAAATAGAGGGACCAAAATTACGGATTTTACAAAATTGGGGGACTAAATGTCTCTATTTTAAAATAGAGGGACCAAAATTGCGGATTGTGCAAAATAAAGGGACTAAATGTCTTTATTTTAAAATAGGGTGACTAAAATTGCGGATTGTGCAAAATAGGGGGACCAAAATTGCATTTAAGCCAAGAATCAATTATGTTGATTTTATTTTCTTTTTCTTGTCAGTCTCAATTGACATGTCAAGAGAGATAAAAGCACAATTTCAACAGTTGTGCTAAGATAACATACAACATGTCTCGAACAATAAACATCCAAAACACAAGTTTAAGTGAAAAAAAAATCCTCTTCATTAATACTGGGGAACTAAATGTTAGTTAAAAAATTAGAATTCTGAAAATGGCAATGGAACAGTATGTAATAGGACGTGTGGCCCAAACATGTCTGAAGTTTTTTTTTTTTCTGTCAACAGGCTCTAATCATAAAAGAAAAAACATTGCACAGTCTTTGGGCCGCTTTATCCTTTTATCTCTTCTCAGTTCTCACTGAAAGGAAGAAAATTATTGTTAAGCTGTAATGACGCTACTATACCTTCATGTCCTGCTTCGTTTTTCTTTTCTTTTTAATCGGTACAAGTCTTACTGATCAGAAAAATTCTTAAATGAAAGATTTCCATATGAATATGAGGGTGGAGATATCTTTCTTTTCTTTTTAAATAAAACAACTTTTTTATGTTAAAGGAAAGGCTTTTTTTTTTTTTTTAATCACTTTTATTTTGTGTGTGTGTTGGTTATCTTCAATCTCAATTGCAATTTGTGTAACATCATTTTTCTATGCAAAAAAACTTTAAATTCATTTGGCCTTTGGATTTACAACTGTCCACCTCCTGCTGTTCAAAATCCTGCTAAACCAATAAACAACAAAATGTTTATTTTACACTAAGAATCAATTTTTTACATCATAGGTACGTTTTGATGTAAATTTAACGGTTGAGATTAATGTTTTTGATCATTACAGTTGAGATTAATCTGAACACACATCTCAGTTATAACAAATGAATACTTATAAGTTATAAGTATCGTTTTAACTTTTAAATCATAAGTGATGCTTGTAATATGCCTTAGCCTTGCAATATGCTCTCTGTCTCTCTTTTATCCTAAACGTTTGTTCACAAAATTATCCCCTCAAAAGAAAGAAAAGACTTGCATCCAAATACATTTCTCTGCATAGTTAAGCCTTTCCAACAGAGTTGCTTAGCTAATTCATCTAGATTTCAGTATAAGACCCAGATAAAAAAAAAAGTGAAACTTCTTTAGCATGACAAGGGGACCATGTGGATTTGGATTTGAACGACTTTGAAACCGTTATATCCGAGCAAAACATGCTAAATTCCGCATAGTTTGATGTGTCCAGATTATAAATCTAGTCCTTGCCATCATGAGCATAGAACTGTTATTGTTATTTTTCCATGTCAATGGTACGAACAAACAATTAATAAATTAAAGTCCCCGCCTCAATTGTTTTGGCATAGTTAAACGAATCTTTGAAGCATGATCTGAAGAAATAATATTCTTAAGAAAAAAGATAAAATCTAAGAAACATCCTTTTTATGCTTTCCACCTGTGGCAGCCGCATATTCTTGAGACCACCACCACCTGTACTTAAATCATGTTTTTAATCCATATTCTGCTTTCTAAGAGTTATGGTGTATATTTTTATTTGAAGGTGCGAATTTAGCAATGTGACGGGACCACATTCTGCTACTGATTTGAAGGGGATTGTTTTTCCATTTGAAGATGTGGTCCCTCATCTTTGCTTAGTAACTTAGGTGCTCATTTCTCTTCACCTATTAAATCTTAGGCTGTCAAAATATTTAACTGGAGAAATCAGTGGGAATTGTGGGCTAAGGTTGGTGAAATCCCATAATCTATTTTCAGTTTAACTTAGACTTTGTTTGCTTAAAAAGGTCTTTATAGGCATAGGTGGAGCATTAGAGCTGTTGACAAATGAACTTGTTTAGTTGACTGGATACTGGGACAGCATGATGATAAATTTGCATAGAAAATTAGTAAAGGCATCACGAGTCTACACTGTGTGCAACATATCAAAGTCTTAAAATTTTCTTGCTTACGTGATCCCCCTTTGTCGCATAAGGACGATAAACTCTTGCATGAGAAAGGATGTACAAAAGTAAGAAAAGTTAGAGAAAAAAAACTGAAGGTAAAAAAGCCTTTGATGAACTAGTGTTTGATTTAAAAAGTTCTGTCGGGTTATCGACCAAAGAAAAAGAAAGTACTGTCGGGGACGTTTAGCTTCCAACAAGAAACGTAGATCATGAGGGAGAGGAGGACCACCCTGCACCGCACCAAAAGTACTTAATTATAAGAGAAACATGACACAATAAAAAAAAGTCTTGATGTAAAAAATTTATAGAAATGTGTTGAATTGTCCAAGTGCAGTGTATGGCTGTATGCTATCTCTTTCCCCGTCTCTTTTAATTTGTTCCTTAGTTCTACAAGTTTGTATTTGTAACTAAGTTTGTAACTACGAAGATGATTGAAGCTCTGTATGGTATTACTTATATGTTTGGCATACAGTATTTAAGTTGTTAGTTATTTATGGAGGGATAATGATATTAATTTGCACGTGATTAAATTTAACTACACATTTTTCTTAAATATGGACAAGAAAATGGACCCGGAAAAGAAAATAGTGTATGTTATAATGTCATTTTTTGCTTTATTATTTTAAGAAAGAAGGTGAGTCTTACGCAAGACGCAACGATAAAGTTCATCGATTTAATTCTTAGAAAGAACATAATTGCTTCCTGCAAATTGCCTCAGTATTTCTGTTCCTTTTTCTTTTGATAAAATGGTCGTACATAAATTTGATTTTTCTTTGTTTTAGGTATTCAAATGCACGGAAAGCCGAAAACAATAACAATGAAACAGGTTATTTATAAAACGAAGCATAAATTGTCAAATTGATATTGTATTCACAACTTAGTGAACTTATTTAATCAACGGGTGAAAGTAAGTGATGTCAAATGAACACATTTAAAATGTGTTGAACA
This sequence comes from Pueraria montana var. lobata, assembly GCA_026413185.1. Lineage (NCBI taxonomy): Eukaryota > Viridiplantae > Streptophyta > Magnoliopsida > Fabales > Fabaceae > Pueraria > Pueraria montana. The sequence goes on from CM048652.1 coordinate 7,424,312, forward strand.
TAAAGAATATGCAAATTTTGCTTTAATATTTTTACCTACATATTACATCATTCCAATCTTACAGAAGACCTCTAAGGTATGCGTGCGTGCGTGCGTCATAGTTGATATTATGATGAAAAATTGTACAGAAAATATTAATGCTGAAAAAATTATGATAGAGACTAGAGAGTATGCAAAAACTATTTTTTATAATAAGTTATCTCGAATTTGAAGTTCGGTTAGAAACTGCTTTATTGGATAATGAAAGCCACCCATTTATGCGCCTCTAGGTGGAACATAGCTTTCATTTTTTCTTTCTTTCTTTTCCCCCACATTCAAGCTTGAATCCCTCATGGCCCAGGATCTTCATATAACGCACAGAACAACCTAGCTAACTTACTAGTCAAAGAAATTTCCAATCAACTCAGACAGCTATGAAGTCCCAAATGAAGAAAAAACAAGTGACCCCCATTCCCAACACTCCTTGCGACACCAGCGATCACATGACGGAAGGTTCCAGTTCCAGGGATCAGCATTGCATCAACCCTTGTTGTTTCTTCTGCAGCATGAGAGAACCTGATTCATCTCTCAGAAGGGCTGGAATAGCGACCTGCTTCAAAGAAATGCCTCAGGGAGAGAATCATGAACACGTGTTGGTGCTCAGTGGACTATGGCACATCGCAATGACCCAACCCAACGACCCAGAGTTCCCATCCCTCGGCATATTCAAGTGCATGGCAAGTCTAATCCACAGAGGCATAAACGACAGACACTGGCTTCTCACAAATCAAAACATCTACATACCCTATTATGCTGCTCACATCATTGGCTCTTACACCATGAACAAGGAGGAGTTTGCACAACTAGCCGTGAAATCAGGTGTGATACCCCCATTGCTGGACCTGCTTAGGGGGGAAATCAGTTGGGTTGAGCAAAGAGTTGCTGTTAGAGCACTTGGTCACTTGGCCAGTTACAAAAGCACGTTTGAATCAGTAGCACAGCACGAACAAGAGGTGGTGGAGTTGGCTTTGAACTTGGCTTCCACTTGTTTAGAAGTGGTCTATGCTGACTTCGTATCTGTGAAGGAAAACAAAAGACTCGAGTATCACAGAAAGTTGCTGACTAGAGGGGTTGGGGATTTGGAGATGGAGAATCGCAAGGCAGAGGAATGGGCTAGCCAGCTTCAGTGTTGGTCCCTTTACCTTCTGAATTGCTTTGCTTGCAAAGATAGGTCTCTGGATCTCATCTGCAAAAAGGTGTTTCTCAAGGACTTGTGCGATATGTGGGGTGGTTTGATAAATCACACGTCACCAGCAGGGGTTGGACTGATTAGAATATTGTGTTATAGCAAAGTAGGAAGGAAAAGCATTGCTGAATTACCAAAAGTTGTCAACACTCTAGGTAACCTTTCAAGATCTTCAGATGATTGGCAGTACATAGGTATTGATTGTCTTCTCCTCCTTCTCAAGGACCCAGATACGAGGTACAAAGTTATTGATGTTGCTGCTTCTCACCTTGTTGATTTGATTGAACTTAGAAGCCTTGGAGATAAATCCAACGTAGGCGAGACCATATCAAAGGTTCTCCTTAATTTGAAACCTAACAGACAAAAGGTTGCAGCAACATTGCAAGAGGTGGTGGATAGGAGGAACAAGGAGAAGCTAGTCTCGGAGGAAAAGTTAGAGGAAACAAGGGTTTTGGTGAGTTTGATAAAGCAACAAGCGAATCACATGTTCAGGATGGGAAAGGTGGAAGAGGCTTTAGTGAAATACTGTGAAGCACTTGGTGTTTGTCCCTTGAGGTTTAGAAAAGAGAGAATGGTGATTTATAGTAACAAAGCGCAGTGTCATATTTTGCTTAAGAACGCAGATTCAGCGATCAGTGACTCAACGCGTGCTCTTTGCCTGTCCAACCCAGCAAACACGAATAGGAAAAGCCTTTGGAGGAGGTCACAGGCGTATGACATGAAAGGAATGGCCAGAGAGAGCCTCATGGACTGCATAATGTTCATCAACAGTTGCATCAAGTCGGGTGAGACTGAGACCATGCGTGTCAAGATTCCTTACCACGCAGCGCGCATGATCTCCAAACACATGGAGGCCACGTGGCTCTTTGCCACTGCTCGCTCAAAGGTGGACAAAACAACGCAAGAAATATTGAACCAAGTTGGCGGGGATGATCAGAACGGGGTCAACCATGAAGAGCAACCACGTGATCATAAGGCGAAGATGATCATGGTGGAAAACAGAAACAGTCTCATACACGGTAATTAATTAAGTCCTTCCCTTGCAGGTTTAATTCATTGCATTAATATAATTGGAGCAAATTTCTTGAAAATGTTATAAGATCAATCTTCTATCAACCACTTTTGATATAATTAGAGCATAGTAGACATAGGTCACATATGTTGTCGATCAGACTTAAGTCTTTAGTTGATAAATTTCTTTACAAGTACTTACTTGAAAAACAAATAAGAAAATAAATTGAAATAATTTTTTTATAAATTAAAATTAACTTAAATTTAGTGCATGTTTGTTTTTATATTGATTGCGTGTTCTTCAGATGCTCATTTTGGACAATAGACATGGAAGCTGGTTATTGTAGCTTCTACATTGACGTGAATTTAGAGCAAATTAAGAGGTGTATTGTTGATGTTGAATCAGACATACTAAGTAATCTAAAATCATGTTAAAATATAAATTAATGTGATTTTAAGTAAATATTCACGTATTTAATCTTACATTGAAGAATTAATTTTAGATTTAGAATTAATTAAATTAAAATAATTTTAGGTAAATTTTGCTTAAAATAAATATACTTAAACATAAATCACTTCACTTTAAAATCAATTAATTAAAATTAATTTTAAAAAATCATTTATTGAAAATTAATTTTATAAACTCTCACTCAAATGGGTATTGAAGCTCAAAAAGTGCAATGTATTATTGTAGATGATTTGAATTTTGAGTGTATCTGCTCTGTATGCTTTAAACTTTACAGCGTTTGCGTGCGTGAGGGTCAAAATCACTTTTGCTGTGAACTACTTTTTCAGGTCTGTCAACCATTATTGAAGAGCCTTTTCACGCAAAAGAAGCCGGTAGGAGAAAGATGGAAAGGGCGAGAAGGAGAATCAACAAAGGTGTTGTGGCTCGACCAACGTAAGTCAATTTAAATGGCTTGTTACATGCGGAGGAAAAGTATCTTGTGCCACCTAGCTATCTCCCATATTTTCGCCACTAGGTTAGACATATACATATAAATACTTTGTTTATGTACTTTAATTTGTCAGTGGCAGGTTAGAAATCGAACTAATAAGGTTCTCTAATCTATTTTACATATTGAAAATGGTAAATGGAGTAGTACTGGTACATAATGGAATAGCCAATTATAAAAGAATGGCGTGACTGATATAAGAATAACCCAGCAGCACGCAGGGAAACGGAGAGGACCACATCTCCATTTTTAATATAATACTATATATTGTAACTTATTGCTCAAATTAAAAATACCCAACAAATTTAATAGTACCACACAAACTAAAGCATTCGCTGTGTTGATCAGAAGTTCGTATGAACTGCAAAAACTTGGGGAAAAGCATTCCCAGTGAAGCTTGAACTTTTTTTAAGACAGCAAGAACCGGATGAATTTTGTGAATTTACAATAATGTATGCTGCGTTTGTTTTCTTGTTTAGATTACACCAAACGTAAGTTATATATAGTAACGGCAACAAAGTGTTTCATCTCACAAAACGGTGCAATAGAACTGGTGCACTATATATATATATATTTTGTAAATTACAAAGAAGGAAGAAACAACTAAAAATCTCTAGGAAAACAAATTCTAAAAAGAGTGGATGGGTAAGACAGCATGCTCTCGTCAATAAATTCACAACACATTTAGAGTCTAAAAAAACTCTAATCTTTCAAACACTTCTTCCCCACACAATCTTGAGACCATAGTATATATATACTCCATAATTCTGCCATATAAGAATAGAGCAAGCTCCCAAGTACATAGAATAGCCACAAATAAAAATACCATCTTCATTTCTAAGGACACCTCCACAAGAAGATCTTTAGCCCAAATCTTTTACAGCCCCATCACAATCTAGAGCCACTTCACCAACATCCGGAGCAATCCACCGGATTCCCACATTCCCTCTCGATATTAGGAAGAGATGGCCAAAGAAAAAGATTGCGCGTGGCTTATGACTTTTTTCACCAATAGCATCCAGCGCCAGCCCAAATATGAAGCACCACTTGATACCATGTGACATCTGTTGGTTGTATAGGTTATTCTTCAACCATTGCTTCCAATCATCCAATATAAAGAAAGAATCCTGCACGAGGCCGGGTATCAACAAACTCCACATGGCTTGAAAATGGGTTTCAGGATCTCCCACATAAGTCACAATTTGAAATGCCAATTAATTCTCTTCTGCTTCACATTGGTTAACAAGCTCTCATGGCCAGTTTTCCATAAGAAGCCTTTCACTCTCTCCGGCCCATCCCACCTTGCAATCTCCTTTAAAACCTCACAGCTAGCTAGATGGGATTATCCTCATGAGGTTTAATAGCCTCAAAGGCAGTCTTCATATAAAATTAAGCTACCATCGCATGTGCCAGACCAAGCAAAATAATCCACCCCACCTTCAGCTCTCAGTGGCAATAAAGCACACACGAATTAGCATCCAAATACTGTTTAAACATATATATCCACCAACCATTCACCTTGATCATTACAATAATCCTTGACAGTTTTGGCCAATTCATCAACTGGAATGAAATTAATAGACATATACTCTGAAATTTTTATAGAGTCAATTTTATGAATATGAATTCAACTTACTCGACAACATTTAGGATAATATCGAGTTATTCTAATTTTTTTCAACTTGATCCATTAAAAAAAAAAAATGAATTAGGCCGAATTGGTAAGATGGGTCATATCATAAACAACCCTAATTTAGAGTACAGTTAATGATATTAACGTCACTTCAATAATGTAATGTAATAAATTAACGAAAGAAGTGACATAAAACAAAAATATTACCATTATCAATCAAATCAATTAGGCTGTATTTGAATCTCCATTTGTTCATGTTGAACGGCAAATGACTTACGATCAATGTTGAAAAGTTGGATTGATATATAACAAACTTTTTATGGTATATTACTAGGATAAATGTTTAATTTTATATTATTAAAATTTATTATAAATGATTTTTTTAAATATATAAATTATATTATAATTAAAAATATAATAAATAAACAACTTTTTGGGTGTAATTGTGTAATAATAAATAAACAATTAAAAAATATAAATTATATTTTAAATTTACAATAAACAATTTAAATTGTGATATAATTATATTTTAAATCATGAACCATTTGTTTAAAAAAATATTAAAATTTAATTTAAAGATAATGATAAAAGATAGTAGATTAAAAAAATAGACAATTAAAAAACAAGTATATATTCAAAGATAAAAAAAAATTATGGTTTTCAAGAAAAAATTTCTAGTTATTTATGAAAGTAGTGTAAAATGCACATAAGAAGAATAATATTAAGAATATCTAATTGAGATAGTGATGAGGAGGGTGAGAGTTTCATTTTCCATTAGCACATTTAAAGATACCTCATACCTATTTATAAACTTTAATTTAAAAATAAGTCTTTAAGTAGGCTAACAAACTAAATCATGCTTTTAAAAAATGTAGTTAAACATAAAGAAAAAAAAAATTCATGACAGAGAACAAGCAAAATTTAGGCCTTAAATTCAATCTTGTTTGAACCATCCCATTTCCACCTTTATTGAAGAGGGAGGCTTTCGTTCTCCTCATTTTCTCAATTAAATATTATTAATATTTTTTTCTTCTTTCTTTTGCAGATTCATGAAATTTTCACTTGGATTCTTTCCATTGAAAATCTTAACCATCAAATCCCCATGTCTCTTGTTTTTGTTTACATTTTTTCTCTTATTATTAACTAATAGCAGAGATTTCACTAAACATAAATGTCACATGAGGAAATCTAAACTTGCATAACTCTCGTAAGTTTGCAACAAAATTGTCTCTCAATCATCTTAAGTTACTTTTATTTTATTTTTATACATGTATACTGATTTTCTTAAGCATATATCACTTTCAATCTACAATTTTTTAATCTCTAAATTGAATATCAATACTTTTTTAAAATAATTTGTCAGAAAAGTTAAAAATAACCTTATATCACATTTAATGATTTATTATAAATTTAAAATATAATTTATAAAATCAAAGATATTTATTTATTATGAATTATAATTAAAATATAATATGTATATCATGAATTTTATTTATATAAAAAATATTCTTTTTATATAATGCATTGACTAAAATACTAGTTAAATTAAAACATTAGATAAAAATAAAAAATATAAAGATTAATTTATTTTTATATTATAAATTAGAATATACAACTTAAAGAATGAATTCTCAATCTTTTCATTCTCTAAATTAGAAATTCAATATTCTTTTTCTTCTCTTTTTTTATATATGCAATTCACACATTAATTAATTTTGCAATTGGTAATTTCTTTTTTTTTCAATCATCTCAAAATACTTCTCTTTTATTATTAGAGAATAAAATTATGTACTGACAATGTAAAATTATTTTACATTGTCATTTAATTATAAATCATCTTGTATAGTAAGTTTGTTGACTTTTTTAATAACTACCTTAAAAAGTATATCAACAATAAATTGTAATTTGATAACAATATAAAACTATGTTTACACTATTAATGCATGACAATTAAATTCTTATTATTATATATATTTGAACTTTTTAAATGTATCTATGTCAATTTTAAACTATATTTTTCTTATTTCTATCTCTAAATAAAATTTTATATCACAAAATAAATTTTGATTAAATTAATTTGCAAATCTCTCAACAATTTGATCATTCTTAATTAAGTTTTTAAATTATTTTCTTTTCAATTGAGTTCCTGAATTTGTATTTATTTTTTAATTAGATCCCAGTAGAGATCTAATTAAAAAACAAATACATATTTAGGAATCCAAGTGAAAAAAAATAATTCAAGAATCTAATTAAAAATGATTAAATAGTTAAAAAACTTACAATAATTTAACCTTAAATTATTTATTATAAATCTAAAATTAAATTTATATATTTAGATATATTTATCTATTATGAACCTTAAATAATAATGTGATTTACATATTTAAAAATATTTATTTATTATAAATTTAATTATATATAAATATATATATTTATCGTATTAAATATTTATAGAATGCACCGTTAAAGTATCAAATTTACTCTCTCTTTTGTTTTTTTTTTTCGTCTTATCTGGTTAGAAATATCGCGACAGGTCATCCTCATCCCGTCAGAAGTCTAGATCGATCGGAACGACCATTATTATTGTCTGTATAAATAAATCTGCAAGTCCAACAAGCCATCTTCTAAATCGAACCATTCAGATTCACTTTCACTCTCGCTCCACCTCACAAACCTTTATCCACTTCCCCTTCTTCCCTCCGATTCAAAAAAAAAAAAAAAAGAAATGAGTTGGTGGTGGTCTGGAGCAATCGGCGCTGCCAAGGCAAGTTGATAAATCATTCATTTTCTTTTCCCTTTATTCACTTCAATTATTATTAATATTTAATCATTTTTTTCCGCAGAAGAAATTCGAGGAAGACGAACTGCCGCGAAGCTTCCAGAGCGTGGGCCTGGTGATCGGCGTGACGGGCATCGTGGGCAACAGCCTCGCCGAGATCCTCCCTCTCGCCGACACCCCCGGCGGCCCATGGAAGGTCTACGGCGTGGCACGGCGGCCGCGGCCGCCTTGGAACGCCGATCACCCGGTCGAGTACATCCAGTGCGACGTCTCCGATCCTGCCGACGCCGAAACGAAACTCTCCGTCTTGAGCGATGTCACTCACATCTTCTTCGCGTCGTGGACCAACCGCCCCACCGAGGCCGAGAACTGCGAAGTTAACGGCGCCATGTTACGGAACGTGCTTCGCGCCGTTATCCCGAACGCCCCCAATCTCCGCCACGTGTCACTCCAGACAGGCGGCAAGCACTACCTCGGACCCTTCGAACTCATCGGTAAGATCGAATCTCACGAACCTCCCTTCACGGAGGATCTGCCGCGTTTGGACGCGCCCAATTTCTATTACACTCAAGAGGATATCCTCTTCGAAGAAACCGGTAAGAAAGAGGGTTTGACTTGGTCCGTTCACAGACCCCAAGTGATCTTCGGGTTTTCTCCTTACAGTTTAATGAACATGATTGGGACTATTTCCGTGTACGCCGCAATTTGCAAGCACGAGGGGGTTCCGTTGAGATTCCCTGGCACCAAGAGCGCGTGGGAGAGTTATGCTTGTGCTTCCGATGCGGATTTGATTGCGGAGCAGCATATTTGGGCCGCGGTTGATCCCTACGCGCGGAACGAGGCGTTTAACTGCTCCAATGGTGATGTGTTCAGGTGGAAGCATCTTTGGAAGGTGTTGGCGGAACAGTTTGGGATTGAGGAGTATGGGTTTGAGGAAGAAGGTTCGCGTTTGAGGTTGTCGGAGCTTATGAAGGATAAGGGTCCTGTTTGGGACGAGATTGTCAGTGAGAATCAGCTTCAGACTACCAAGCTTGACGAGGTTGGTGATTGGTGGTTTGTGGATCTTATATTCTCAGGGGAGGGCATGTTAGATAGCATGAACAAGGCTAAGGAACATGGGTTTTTGGGATTCAGGAATTCCAAGAATTCATTAATAAGTTGGATAGACAAGACCAAGGCTTATAAGATCGTGCCTTGAATGGAATTAATTCTCTTCTTGCTTGTGGTTAATTTGTCATGTGCATCTGTTTGTACTTTGATTTTGTATTTTCCTGTAATTTATATGGAATGAATAAAACTCGAGGGTGGTTGGGGTAACGGAAGAGATTGTGCTTCCGGATTGATGTTTTGTGTTCTGTTTCTGTTTTGTATCCACAGTTGTGCTTGAAAAGAAATTTGTAATTTTGTATCCACAGTTCTAGTATCTACAGAAAGGGGAAGCAAAACTTGAATGAAACGCAAGTACCAGTTTTTAGTGACTTGTCTCATTGTTCTTCCATTTATATCCTGATTATAAAAAGGGATTGGAATTGTAAGATAAACATCGCGATACAAGTGGATTGACTACTAGTCTAAAACAAGTAAATTCGACGATTGGCCTGAATACAGAGTCGATTATCGTAATTGTTTGTTTGATAATTTATACATTTGATCAATGTAATGGTTGGCACGTACAATAGAGTGCTATGGAAAATGATTGTATTTATTTAAAAACTATTGCGTTGTAATGTACAGAAAATATTCCTGCCGATACGGGCAATTGAATAGAAAGAAAGAATGCATTTGAGAATGAGAGGATAATGTTTATATTTCTAGTTAATTCCTAGAATCATTGAGTAGAGAGGCACGTCTGACCTGGATGCAGATCGCGTTGTCTTGAGGTGACTTCGTGAATCCATTCCCTCCACAAGTTAGTTGTTCATAAGTAGAGGCACATTGAACTTTGAATGTCCCTCGTACAATTATAACTTAGAATCTTGTCAAGTTTGATGCCTCCAAGTCACATGTTTCTGTTTGTATTCAGAGAGGCCGAAAAAGATATTGTATTCAATCTGTTGATAAAATTTTAGAAAAGGAACATAAAATTTACGCTTCCAAAATTTGACAAGATCGAGTCTCACCCGTATAGAGATGGATCTGGATTCCTTCCAAGTTCCAGTTTTTGTATTCATGCAATCAATGAATTACAACTATTGAATAAAGATCGAACGATTTTAATTTCAAATCCATATTCTAAATGTGATTTATTAAAAGAAAAAATGAATCGTTTCAACTTTTTCTAACAATTTCAATTCATTGGTTGTGTTAATAGAAGGAAATCCAATCTTAAGGTCAACATGTATATTTTACAGTTGCTTGAGTTAGGTGGACTCTCCAAGCACTCAATAATAAAAGGAATCCCAATCTTAGTCAAAGATTTCTATAGAAATACAACATATTAAAAAACGAACAAGCTATATTGATTAATAAGATTTAAGTATTCCCGTAAAAAAAAATAAGATTTAAGTAGAAAAATATATTTTAATGTTTAGAAAAAATTATAAAAAAAACTAATAAATGACTGAAGCTTAAGATAAATAAATAGTTTAAATCACTTTTTCATTAGTAATTTAACTTCAACTTAATAGATGGGTTAATTACAAAAATGATAAAGTTTGATGATCAACTTAAATGAAATTGCACATTTTTCACACTAAAAAAAAAAAACCTTAAATGAAATTGGAGTTTAGGAATCCTTTATATTCAACATTAGCTATGCTCTAACCTTGAATTAAAATTGTCAAAAAAAAATCTTGAATTAAAGAAACTGCTCAGAGAGTTAAAGAAACTTTAAATTGTTAGAAAAAAGTACATGACATTATTAGTGTGTTTGGATAACACGAGAATCAATTCTATCTCACAAAATCATAGTGATACTATGAAAAAATAGAAGCAATTATTTGTTGCTTTATCTCCATAAAAAACAATTGATTATTTTTCAATATAAAAACACTATACAACTATCTGGTTAAATTATTTGCAGAAGACCGCTTAACTGTAGCAAAGAACACAAGAAATTGAGCATTTCATATTACAAGCTTTTTTCTATAACAAAATTATTTATCACTTTGTCGAAGAAATATATTGCTCTGATAAAACAACTTACCAAATAATAGACTTGTTCAAGAAAACTATCCTATTTTCTTTAGAGAAACAATTTAAACCCTCTAGTTAGGTTCTATTTGTGAAAGAGATAAAATTTAAATAGGTTCTAAAGTAATAGTATATTTTGTTGAATGAAATTGAAAAGATGAAAATATATTAATAAATGAGTAAATGGTATATGCACTGATAATGAAAAAAAAAATTATACTATCATCTAATAACAAACTGTCATATATGTGGTAAGTTTGTTGATTTTTATAATAACTAGCTTAAAAATCACACTAACGATGAGTTTTGATCGGTTGAGTGTAAAATTTTTCACATTGATTATACATAAATTCACTACCATAAAAATTTTAAAATCACACTAGCTTAAAAATTTTATAATAACTAGCTTAAAAATGTTTTTAGTCCTTTGGTATTTTTAGTCCCTACCATAAAAAGTCCCTGAAGGACTAAAAACATTGACGGAAAAAAAGTTCAAGGACTAAGACCGGTCAAATATTTGTTTAGGGACTAAAAACAAAAATTGAAAAAAAGTTTAGGGACTAAAAACATTGAAAGAAAAAAAGTTCAGGAATTAATACTGGTCAAATATTTGTTTAGGAACTAAAAATAAAAATTGAGAAAAGTTGAGAGACTAAAAACATTGAAGGAAAAAAAAATTCAGGGACTAAGACCAGTCAAAATTTTGTTTAGGGACTAAAAGTGAAAACTCAAAAAAGTTCAGGGACCAAAAACATAATTAACCCTTGAATATTTATACATTTTTCTGAGTCATAATTTTGTTTTTCTTGGTGCAATCAGCCACACATTCAAAGGAACTCTATGGAGTGGACTTGCGTGTCGGGTCCAAAGTCCAGCATGAGTCTCCAAGTCCATATGGCCTTTCATTTTCTACACTCGACATGGGCCCAAGAAAAAAGGCTTCTCCAAATTCACAGTCTTGTGTGATTTCTTTGATTAGGCCCTCTATCTGGCTTTACTCTGTATAGCCAGCCAGAGAGAAAGAAAGAAAGAAAGAAATGGTTATCACAACCTTCAACGGAACCGGCGTTGGATTTGGTACGCTGTTTGGGTTTCACGATTTCTGCATAATCGGAATCTCGAATCCCTATCTCACTCGAATATTCGTTTTTCAGGTTTCGGCGTAGGTTGCGGTTTCGGTGTAGGATGGGGTTTCGGAGGTCGGTGGCAGCATGCACCATTTATTTTCTCTGCTTCACTTTCGTTTCAAACAATTGAATCGTTTTAACATTTCTCTGCCTTTTGAAATCGTTTTTAAGTGCCCTAGGGACGCAATTTTGATACTCGCCTCGTTGATCTTACAATTATCAAGTCTTTATTCCCTGCTGTTTACTAGCAATCTCTTTGAGCTGTTGCAATCATATATTATCCAATTTAGTATTTTTTTCTAATGTTAATCTTGTTGTTCCAGACGAATTCGTTAGATGTGCTTGTATAACTGATTGTGTGTTGGTATTTGGTAATTATTGGGCCTGGATAATAGAGTGAAGAGGGGAAATGGAGTGAGACGGACAGGGTTTAATCTTCAATCATAGTTTCTTGGTAGATAATGGAATGAGGCTGGACAAGTACTTCTATACTTAGGGGCGATTGTTTCATGGAATCTCATTGAATTTTCGGAAATGTAAAGATGAGAATATATATTCCCATGTTTGTTAGAGGGTAATAAAAAAATATTTTTGGGCATAATTCATTCCCAAGAATTCATATTATACATGTTTTTCCATCTTCCTATTCCCATGTAAAAGGGTGAGAATCTTATATTTCCATAGGAATGTTTAAAATAATTTCTCACTTCTCTCCTACCTCATTTATTTATTTATTTAATATTTTTGTTTATAAATTAAAATAAATTTAAAAACATTTCCAAGAATTAGAAATATTTACCAAACACCTTTGATGGGAATAACATTCCCATCAAAGGTGTTTGGTAAATACTTCTAATTCTTGGTATATGATTCCTGGGAATATAATCAAATCCGTGAAACAAACACCCCCTTATAATTTAGGTCCAGTTTGGATTAGCTTCTTTTTAGCTTGTGTCCCGTTTAATCGAGATAAGTATTTAATTCCTAATGTGTAATAAAACACTTATAATTTATAAGTGTTTATTTGAAAAAGTTAAATAGTGTAAGTTGATTTTAACTTATGTTAGAAAGTTTTGATTCGTTTTATCTCCTTGGTTCTTTTTATTTTCTTCTGTAAGTATATGTTGAGAAGTTTATCCAAACTTGCTCTTAGCTTTCATACCATAGGATTACCCATTATAGGCCAAATATGGTGGCGTGGAGTGAAGACTATTGCTCTCCACTTTCTACCATATGTCCTTTCCACACTTCTGTGGCGCCATGCAAGTGTTAATTTTTCCAAAATTTTCACCAGCTTATCTTCAGCTAAACTAAGCACACTTTTCTCAAATTCTATCTATCTATTGCTACTTTCCTTAGTCAAGCCTTCTGCAAAGTATCTGTCTTAGTTTCCTCTTCCATCCACCTCCCTTTTTTTATTTAGCTGTGTGCGGTGAGTAAACTTTAGCCTCTAGCTATATTAATCATTTAATTTATGAACAAACTATGTTCTCTTCTCAAGATCTCATCACTCAGTACACTGGATACAAAGGAGATTAGGAAGTTTCAGTTGAGGATACAAAGTCCTCCACAGGTGTGGGGAAATTTGGCAACCTGAAGATGCAAGAAACAGACTGTTGTGACTAGGAGCAGTGCAGAGGTAGAAAATAGAGCAATCACTTATCAGTCATGGTGTTTCTGAACTGATCTGGATAAATAGGTTTACCTGAAGATTTATCTATTCCAATTCAAGAACCTGTGAAACTCTTTAGTAGCAGCTAGTCAGCCATCAGCATTATTCATATTCCAATTCAACATGATTGGATGAAGCATGTAAGGATTGACAGAAAGTTCATCAAATCAGAAATTGAAAATGAGACATTTTTTACCCTACACCACATTCCAATTCCAACAAAATTACAGGAAGCATGATTGTGCTCACAAAGGCCTTGATCTAACTGAGTCTAGTGTTGACAAGCTGGGAATGATTAATATCTATTCCCCACAATGAGGTGGAGTGTCGCAAATCAATTCCTAAATTAAGAGAATCACGACATCTCAATAATAGGAAGGATTACAATCAACTATTCTATTTCTATTTCATTCCTGTAATTTTAGGATTCCTAATTAATTCTGGAAATATCCTATTTATTATTTCCTTTTTTGTTTTCTTCTTTCTTTCTATCTAATGCATCTCTACTCATGTGAAATAATACAGAGATGAAATAATTTTCTTCATACTCTGCTCATAATTTACGTATCTGATCTGTTGTCTTTATCTGTTCACAGGTATGCCATTGAACTTATTGGGTCTTGGTGCAGGTACATTACCTATGAATCTTGCTTCCTTTTCTGTTTTGTTGTTTTAATTTTCAGTATTTAATGGCTATGACTGTGACATGCTGTATGATGTGGGTAGCCTTTTTCCTCCAAAACCCTAATCTTACAGGTTAAACCCCAAGGCCTTCTCTTCAAAGGTACTAGTTGATGACTTTGTAGCAAGTTGGTTTCTAATATCTATCCTTCTGGGTTGGTTAGTGATAATATCTAACCTCATGGGATTTGGTTTGCATAATTACTCCCCCCTTCCAAATAATATACAAATAAAGTTCTGTTTTTTGTTTCCTAACTCGAGCAATGTTGGCATTGTCATCATTTCCTATTTCTTGATTGTAGTTCCGCCCATGGTGCATGTCTTTGGAATTATTTTTTTTTTGTTAGTTGCTGTCCCATAGTCCTGAAACGGACAATTGTTATTAATTTTGTCTGTTGTTATTATAGTACTGTATGTTGCTTTTATATTACAATGAAATATTAGACCTAATTGAAATTGAGTGTCACATAAACACGGTATTACCATGTCAATCTCACATTGTTATAACAGCGATAGCCAGTGAAAATGACTGCATATGATTTTTTTTTTATGGGGCCAAATTGAAAATATGTGTCATCTTCAAGGACGGAAGATTTATTTTTACCGTTTTTATAAATCAAATATTATGAATTTGACCTACCATATTGGATTTAATTTTGAAGGTGGAGGCTGTGGCGTTGGAGTAGGACTTGGTTGGGGGTTTGGTACTGCCTTTGGTAGCAAGTATCGGTCCTCACGGATCACATTTCAAGGAGTGGATTTTGATAGCAAGGAAAAAGTTAACAGCAAGGAGTTCTCAAAACCCAGCACCGAAGTTGGAGATGCACGGTAGCGTTTGTACTTTGTAAATTCCTGGTCGGCCTATGGATATAAATTGAATTTGTAATAACAAGAAGCCTGTGGAGATACATTACTACTTGTGACTTCCGATTATTCTCCTTTCAAATCGATATGCTATTTTTCACTCTATATAAAAATTGTTAGTTTTAGTTCTTAGACGAACAAATTACAAATTTAATGTGTTTTGTTTCTTGGCGTGAATATCATTTCTAGCGTGGTTGTTAAGACAAGAAATTTTCTTGCAATTGTTAGATTGTAAGTAATTTCTTCCACAATGGAAAATTTTAGGCAGTTTAACAGATGTTAAAATTTCTAGAGATTTTACACTGCTAGAAAAATTTTGTAGTGGTGTTTTTGCGATAAAAGCTTATTGAGTTAGAAGACAATCAAGTACATACAAGTATAGAGATCAAACTAATAATTAAACCTTATTTTTTACATTATGTTTAGTTTAAAGAAAGAGAAGAGAGACTTTCATGGAAGGAAGAAGATATTCTCCTTGTTATTAACCATGTCACTTTTGTTTGACATTAAATAGCACAGGACTTTCTATGTAAAAAAAATATAGATGAAAATAATAATATTTTCATCTGTACTGTTAGAAAATTATAATTTCTATTCAATATTTTTGGGTATCATATTTGAAGAGAGATGTTATTTTAAGAGTAATTTTAAAAGAGTTATTTTTCACCATTATCCTTCGTTTTCTTATAATCTAAGGGATTTGTTTCAAGTTATCAAATTTTATTCCCTGGGAGTAACATATTTATATGTTATAATTATCAAAATGCCCCTATTATCAAAACATATTAATTTTTACCGCAATACATAAAAAAAAAAGATAAATATTACAACTACGTATTCTAAAACTAATTTTTATTATAATTTATATTTATAGATTATTATAATTTAGTGTAAATTGTTAATGTCCTCTTTTTAATAAATAAAACTTATTTTCTTTTTGCTTCAAAAAGACAATACTATAATTAAAAAAGGCAATCAAGATATTGACATGAAAAGTGTTTTCAAATTTATACATATCAATGTGTGTTTTTTTACTCTGATAATTAATACTTTAACTTATTTTCTTTTGCTTCAAAAGGCCAATACTACTGTAAAAAAAAGAAAAAAGTCAATCAAGATATTGGCGTAAAAAATGTTTCCAACAATTAAAATATATACAAACGTACTTAACATTTGCCACTTTTAATTTTTTACTCGTGCAGCCAATTGCCAACATATCTCACCAAGTCTAATATTTTCAGAAATATTATACAGAAAATGGACCAATATTCTTACCGGCGGTAATGGAATAATAAGAATTGCGTGAAACAAAACTCACGGTAAAGTGAGAGATATCTCTGAATGAGAGGGTAATAAAATAGTAGGTAAAAACTAATGAGGGTATTTTTGAATTTTTAACTCACCAAAATGTATTTTCATCACCACAGGAATCAACTTATCCACCCCCTCTTCTAGGAATAAAATATGTATGGGAATCATTATTTTATTATCCACTAATAAACATGGTATAATTTTTTCCAATCTCATTTTTGAAAATATTAAAACATAACCTAAAACGAACACGGTCTAACGGATTCTAATGAGTAACTTGTTTTTGACCGTTAAATTATAAAAAAATGAATGATAAAAAAAAAATAACTTTAAAGATACTCTTGAAGTAACTTAATCATCTTCTAAAATAAAACTCCGTATTTTTAAAAATAAACAATTAAAATCTATGGCAAGTAATTTAATTAAAAGGATTTCTCTCTCTCTATATATAAATAATATAATATAGCTGCGAAATCTTCTAGACGACGATGCTACGAAATTAATCATAATTAGTACCAGTTAGATCGTCCTATCCACGTGGTGGACTGGTAGTTGATAACCGTCAGAGGAAGAAAGAAACGTGGTACGGTGGTAATAGTAACGGAAAGTGTAACATACCTACCACCATTTTATAAATTTGGGCACGTATCTTATTATTTCAAACTAGAGCATTTTTTTGTTGTTGTTATAGGAACTTCGCTCAATACACTCATTAATTAGGAAGCATGGCCGAACGAAGGGTTTTCACCCTCTCACAGGTTGCCCAACACAAATCCAACAAAGACTGCTGGCTGGTGATCAATGGCAGAGTAAGTAGTACAGTCTTAAACTCTTAATTTGTGTCTCATCTCATACACACTCTCAAAAAAATGAATGAATTAGTCACCAAATTTAATAACAAAAATTTTGTTTTACTTTGTTAATTTTGAAGTCATTAAGTTTTAGTGACAGATTTTTTTTTAAAATTACATATAGATTATTTCCTTATTGTTTTTATTATTTTTTTTCAGAATCATATACATAAAAATATATAATTAGGAAAAGAAATCTCATTAAAACTGATTAGTCATTATTTAAATTGATAAATATTTCATGAAAAAAAAAGTCATGTTAATTTTGTAGGTGTTGGAGGTGACAAAGTTCTTGGAGGAACACCCGGGAGGGGAAGAAGTGATTCTGGAGGTAGCTGGGAAGGATGCGACAAAGGAATTTGATGTTATTGGACACAGCAAAGCAGCGCAAAACATGGTCCTAAAGTACCAAGTGGGTGTCCTCCAAGGTGCCACAGTTCAAGAGGTAGACATGAAGGATGTTGTGGAGAAGGAATCCAACACCAAAGAGATGAGTGCCTTCGTGATCAAAGAGGGTGCAAGGTCTAAGTTCCTCGCATTTTGTGAGTTCTTTGTTCCACTTCTTGCTGCTTGTCTCTACTTTGGTTACCGATGCCTCACCACCACTTACTAGCTCATTTTATTCAAACTCGCTTTCTGAATGTTATTGTTAGCTATTGTATTCGCTTTCAATTGAAACTTGAGAGTTTATATCTATCATTTGGAGGATGAAATATGGTTTCAACGAAGAGAACTCTCATTTTTTCTTTTTCTTTTTTTGTTCATTGTGATTGGAATACTTCGAAAATAAGTATGTGTTTGTTTTACTCATTTTCTACTTTCCAATACACTTCCAAAGCAAAATCTATGTCTTTATGTGTTTGTTTTACCGACACTGATTCAATTGTCGTTCCCCTATTAAAAAAATATCTAAATAAATAAATAAAATATTTTTAGCTCAACCCAAAAATTTGTTCCTTCCACGTTTTACTCTCATAATGAGTACAACGGTTTCCTAACACGTAATCAAACAGCCTCAAATGCCTGGTTGAAGGAGAATAGCAGCTAATCTAATTATTTAATATATTTTTTTGTGTTTATTTATTATTTATTTATTTTTATTTGGCACAAACTAGTACACGAGTCATGTTTAGTAAAAGAAATTCTCTAAAACGAATAAAAATAAATGACCTTTTAAAAATAAAGATACTCAAAACACATACTTGTACATTTCGGGCACAACACGTCATTAGTTTTGTCTGATTTTTTAATCTCTATTACAGACTTTTCCTTTTATTTTTTAATCTCTATTGGGACTTACTTGATAAAATTGATATCGAGAAAACATATGTTTAAATTTTTTTTATATATAATTGTACAAACTTATTCTTTCACTACATAATTAGAAAATGATCATATAAAAGTCTAATCGATTATGCACTAAGTCAAACACAAACTTTACAATTCATGACTTTTTAGGGTATGTTTGAATTTTCGACGAAAAGATCCAAAAGTATGTTTGAGAGCAAAGTCAGTTTCAAATCATGTTTGGTTACCCCTCAAAAGTATATTTGAGGATGAAATTTTGCCCGCAAACTCAATTTTGGAGAAGTAAGACTTGAGATACTTTTGCAAACTTAAGTTTGCAAACTTTAATCCAAACATACACTTAGTTTTTGGATACCCAGTATCTTGGTCGGGTATCCAGTTATCCAGACTCAGTCCAGTGGAAGTAGCAGTAAAAGCGCATTCCCGTATTCATTTGTCTTGAATCTGATAATTATCAATAAGACCTACTATTTATTTATTTAGATAATTTTAAATATAATGCAAAACATTTAAATAAAATATTTTTTTTTGTATTTGTACAATAATCAAAGTTTAAACCTAAATCTTGTACAAACTACCTAAGAGGCCGATTACTTACAATTTTATTTTTTGTTTTAACTTTTTAATTACAAAACAATTTTTTAATGACAGTTTTATAATTAAAAAATAAAAATAAAAAATAAAAACAGAATTACAAGTAAACGTCACATAAACTTTTGGTCACTAAGCTTTCCTTAGCTCTATACTTGGTATAACAATTAGTTAATCGACTACCCTTTATGATTTATCCCTGAAAAAGGAGGCTATCACATAAAATGTAGATATTTAGATACGTGTCCAGCGTATTAATTCCATCAGTGCTTGTTAATTCACGAGAATGAAGATAGTATATTGTCCTCAATTTGGGCATGCAAATCTAAAATAATATTTGGTACATAACAGTTCTCGCATCAAGAAGAAATTATATTCGTTACAACATTAGTCCATTCATTTAGTCCTGTACATCTTGATCTTGTGATATAGTACAACAGAGAAGAGGGAATACTCTTCATGAGACCATTCTAAAATGGATAGCAAAAAGGGAAAGCAAGGAAGTGCTACTACTACTATGTGTAATGGAAGACTCTAAATAGTAGCATCAAAGCATTCGAAAATGTTATTTCGACATCATGTATGCCAGCGAGAACCAGAAAAAAAAAAAAAAGTCCCGCTTGCTTAAGCGACAACTTAGATTATATGAAACTCGTATTAAAGGATTGTTTGTCCGTCTCCCATTCAGCCTGCCGCGAACCAGAAATTCATAGATAATTTATCTAAGTCTTCCTTTCTACATCGTGCAAAAGGCAATTAAAACTGCAGAGAAATTAAAATTGTAAGCCAACATAATATACTATTAATTGCAAAAAAGGGAGGAGAAAGGAAGCCATAATTGAACAGAAACACCCATAAGAGTAACAATTGCAAAGAAAATTTATAATTGACATTAGCTTCTCAGTCCTCCTTCGGCCTGTGAGGCATGTAGACAAAGCTTCAAACAGTTACCAAGTACAACTATAGACTAAGATATAAGCACAAGGATGCACACAGAACACCCCTTGGTAGGTGAAAACAGCCAACTATAAAATTTCTTGGTAAAACTTTAGAAGGGGCAATTGTCACTAAATCTCACTAGACATTCAGGATCATTCTTATATGATATTTGGATTTTGCATAAAGTTCTATAAATTCAAATGGCTTCGTGTCTACGTGTGAAATCATGCACACAAAGAGGGAACATGACAAAGTTCTGCATGATATTTGGAAGGGGCAATCGTGTCTACGTGTGAAATCATGCACACAGTATGCATATTGCATAATAAAGTTCTATAAATTCAATATAGTTTCATCTCTATGTGTGAAATCATGCACCCAAAAAGGAACGAAGAGCACCATGAAGCAGCCTTCTGCCCTTCACGAACAAAGGAACTGGGAGAAAAAAGGGACGAAAAAAGTTTTATGACCATGGGAAGGGGGTAAATGGAAGGCATCATCAAGAAGGCCATATGAATTACTTGAAAAAAAAAATTGAGGAAGGTGAAATTCCACCAATTTCAAAGTAGTGTATGATGGCTAAGAAATTTGAGAGCATGCAAGTGCAAATATTTATGCAGACACACACACACAAACAAAGATCCATAGCCTACCAATCAAGCAAAGGAGAATAACAGCCCAGACGGTTATTTGAACATGCCGATTGTATTGCATTTGGTATTGAGATCTTTGAAGCTGCCTTTGCAAAGCTCCGTACCACCCATGGAGTTGCTTATCATAACATTCATCACAATTATCAAGGCAACTCTTACTTCTTTCATAGTATGCATTGATGCCCTTTATTTGGAAAAATAAACATCAAGTATTAATAATTTGGCAAAAGCATTAAAAATACACAAGCAAATACCTGTTAACAGAGTAAAAACAAAAGCAGCTAAAGAACAAACCCCATTCAATCCAGCTGGTGGTAGTAGTGCATTATCCATTTCTTCACAATGATTTATCGCTTTCAGCTTTCTATAACCATTCTTAGGCCACTTCAACTTAGAGATGGTTTCCATGGAACCAAAAAACCCAGAGAGACTAGCTACCTTATGCATAGGAATAGGACCAGAAGAACCATTAGAGGAACTCGATTGTTGCACATCGTCAGAAACAGTGATTTTCCAAGAACCAATATCAGCATCAGCACTAGCTGCCCTGCGATGCCCATGTGATTTCTCGTGCACTACTTCAGATGAAACATGTAAATTGCTTGAACAATTAGTGAACGAATCTTTGTCAATTAATGGCAGACTTTCACAGTCTCTGCCAACACATTTAATGGGAACTTTGCCCCCAGCAGCCGGTATTCCCGAAAGAAACGATGCAAGCTCATCTCGTTCTCCTTCATCCAGACGCGTCCAAGGCAGAGATACCTTGCTACCTGAATGAACAGATTCTTGTAACAAATGTTCAACTTTCTTAATCTTGTCACCAATGGCATCAATAAAATCCCGGTGCCTATTTCTAGCATCCTCACTTGAAACTTTGCTATAACTTGACCTAGCTGCTCGTTCAAATTCCTCTAACTGCATTACCCATCCAAATGCAACCACATGCTCATTATGATGATACAAAAAGTGAAACTACATTTTCTAAGAGAAATTACCTGCCATTTAGCAGTGCCAAGGGTAGTTTGTAGATCTCGGCGGAGTTCATCACAGTTCCATGGGTTGGACGCATCTCTCATTGCATGAATCCATGTTCTATATGTAGATTCCATCCTTCAAAACACAACCATAGCAAATCAATAACAACAAAATCTGAGGAATACATTTTTTTTTTTTTTAAGATTGTGCACGCCAATGAACTTAAAAACCTTAAGCCTTTCAAATTTCAATCTTTGAGTTCAATGGGAAATAAAAAAAACAAAAGGGTGGGTAGAATTTGGCAAGTTCGTCTGTTTCATCCAAAATGGAATTACTTGGAAAGATTCTATTCTATTATCCCTACATTTCCTTGGAAAAACAAATTGAAGATTAAATAAAATAGAAAAAGGGCGAAAAACAAATGGAAAACCTAATTGGAAGAATGATAGGTACCTGTCTGCAGATTCCTGAACTTCTTCGGCGGCATTAAAGAAAGGATCTTTTTCCCATCGATCAAAACTCGACGCCATGAATATTGAATAATAATTAATGATAATCGGAATATGGAAAAGGAAATAATGGATGAATCCGATGTATGTAATCTGTGTTGGGTTACAAGGGAAGGTGGTGAATTAAATGATGGATCCGATTAGTTGGAGCGAAAGGTCATTAGGAGAAGAGAAGTTCTTATTTTTCTGTGTTTTGTTCTCCCAAAATTATTTTGGGCAATTGCAATTGCAATGAACTAAAACTATGAATAATTGGATATTTGGATATACAGCACGCGTGACTCGTGAGATAATGTCTATGTCAGCTGGTACGGCGTCGTTTCGTACAGTACCTACTACCATGGCTATCATTAGAAACAATAAGTGGGATTCAGCCAGAGTAAATGACCGATTTAATTCATGAAATTGTGCGGTCGGTCAAGTTAGTTCTTAATATGAAATTAAGGAAATGTACATCATCATATGAATTTGACAGATATAGATAAAGTCATATTTTAACAACTTAAAACTGTTAAAATCATAATAATCAGTAGCATAATTTTTTCTTGAAGATGTATCTAACATAAAAAAAAAAAATCAATTCATAAACTAAAGAGTCAATCAACACACTAAATTTTTAAAAGTTAAATTTAATATATTTAAGTATGTTATATATTAAATATTCATAGATACGGGTATTTTAATATTTGTCTCATCTCATTTAATAAATAGGTGAAAAAAAATTGTCTCAAATTTAACCTGTGACATTTTTTTTTTGGTGTAGAAAAATTAGAGAAAAAAGATGATGACTTAGTATAAAACAGGAAAAAAAATTTAGCTCAAAAACACTTAAAAAAATATTTACATTTATTTCACTCTAAAAATATACGTCAAGATTTAAATATGTAACCGGTCAAATATAGGACTTTATGTTACTTCACTTAATCAACCTTGACATTATCACTTGACATGTTTAATGTTTTATTTGCAACCATTCACAAATAGATATATTATTACTTTTCCTAAGTAGTTTTTTTTTATCCAACTTTTCCTAAGTAGTTAGTTTTTATCCAACCTTGACATTCACAAAAACTAATTTATTTCTTAATTTATTTATGTATAGTGATTGTATTGAGGTTAAAATTTATAATCTTATTTCTTATAACTAGACCGACTCTAATACTTCTAAAAAATTATAATTTAAGTTCTCCATGCTATACTTAAAAAAATATATAAAAGTTATATGTTTTTTTTTAACGCAATAAAAGTTATATGTTAAAACAAGTAATTTAATTAACCTAATAAAAATAAGATTGTATTTAAGTAAATAAAAAAGAGATGGGAAGGTAAGAAATGTTGAGGTTTAAGAGTGGAAGGTGAGGGTTTGAGGGGCGGAAGCAAAGATGAAGGAAGCGGAGGAGCAACTATGCGAGGCGGCCAGGAAGGGCGACACGGAGAAAGTGAGGGCTCTCATAGACTCCGGTGCTGACGTCACCCACTTCGACGGCGAGGGTCTCAATCCTCTGATGCACGCCGCAAAGCATGGCCATGCACCCGTCCTCACCCTCCTCCTCTCCGCCGGCGCTCCCTGGAACGCTCTTTCTCCCTCCAACCTCTCCGCCGGCGACTACGCCATGCAAGAAGCCCACAACGAAGCCTTCGAGCTTCTCCTCAACGCCGGTACACATTCTCCTTTTCCTTTTCGACTATTAGCCTATTATTAGGATCTGATTTCATTTCAATTTATCAGGGATTCAAGCCGAACTGATCCTGGGAACAGTCGCGAGGAAGGAAAATAAGAACGGCGATTCCGGTCACGATTATTTGGAGGATAGGGTGAGTTTTAGCGAAGACAAGCTTATTGACTCCGAAAGCAAAGCTGTGATGATGGCGTGGGAGAAGCCGTTGATGGAGGCTCATGCCAAAGCTGTTTGTTCGGGAGGTGGTCATGTACTCAATATTGGGTTTGGGATGGGTCTTGTGGATTCGGCCATTCAGCAATATGCACCTGCGTCACACACCATCGTCGAGGCTCACCCAGAGGTGTATGAACGCATGCTTCGCACTGGCTGGGGTCAGAAGGAAAATGTGAAGATAGTTTTTGGACGCTGGCAAGATGTTCTGCCTCAGCTTGAAACATATGATGGTAATTGCTAATCGCATAATCCTTATCTTCATAAACGTCAATGCTTAATTGCAGCTGTATTACAATCACGATTGATTGGATTTTCTTCTGTGAAAAACATAGCAAAGTTATTTTGTTTTATTTATTTGTTTACTAGTATATACATTGAATTAAATTAGCATATATAAGTGGGGGAAAGTCTTGTCCCATGAGCGAGTTAGACTCAAACTCAAATTTAAAATGGTATTAGAGCCTATACTAGAAGTTGTTGTTGTCGGACTACCCATGCCTTGTCATGTAAATTTCACATTCAAAATGTCCAGTTTTCAACGTGAGGAAAGTGTGTTGAAGATCCTAAATTAATTTTTGGTGATATGGCCAAAATAGTATATAAGTGGGGGACAACTACTCCCATGAACTAGCTTTTGAGGTTAAGTTAGGCTCAAACTCAAATTTTCATAGTGTCGCAGTCATGTGATCTATACAGCTGACCTTACCCAGTAGGATAAGGCTTTATTATTATCTATGTATTTGTATTTGATGCATGGTGAATTGTATCTGGATTATGTCTTTGATATGGGTCATTGGTGTGAATTTTGTTCAGGAATATTCTTCGATACCTACGGGGAGTACTATGAAGATCTGAGGGAGTTCCACCAGCATCTCCCAGCACTTTTGAAGCCTGGTGGTATCTACTCATTCTTCAATGGTCTCTGTGGCAGTAATGCGTTTTTCCATGTTGTTTACTGCCATTTGGTATCTCTTGAGCTTGAGAATCTGGGGTATTCCACACAATTAATTCCATTGCCAGTTAAGGATTGTTTGGGAGAAAAAGTCTGGGAGGGAGTGAAACAGAGATATTGGCAGCTTGATACGTATTACCTTCCTGTCTGTCAGTCTTTAGAGGACCCTGAGTGAGGTAGGAAATGGATCTCCTGCAGCTTAGAAGAACTGCACCCTGTGCAGTTACTAATTTCACCGTCGAAGCAAGTTTTTCTCTCCTTTATATATTTAAATTATCAAATATTAAAATTAAAGGAATGATTGAAATCTCTTGCAGTTTTTTTTTTAAAACTGTAATCCCAGTGATGTATGGTTTGATTTTAATCACGTTGTCAAAATTATTCTAACACACGATGTGTTTTTGCCTGTGTAACGTTCCAAATGGAATTGTAAGAATACGGTTAGAGTCATATTGAAATTTTGAGCTTTATTTGTAAATTTCATTACATTGGTTGTCTTTTGACCAACATGGTTCAAGGAAATGCATTGTACGCGAAGGATTTCATATTAAAAATATCGACTTAAGAAAAAGCTATTATTTTCACGTTTAAGGCCACAGCTCGTCTCTCTTTCCAATAAGCCAAATGGAATTTCCCATGTTAAGCTTTTCTACACGAAGTTGGGGTAACAATCTTTTCTTCTTATTTTGATATAAAACAATATTTTCTTTTTTAAGTTGGGGTAACAATCTAATCAAGCCAGATGAACCTGTCACGTAAGCCAGCAAGCAGAAAGCTGTGTAAATATGAATTACCATGCAATGCCATTATTCATTTATTCAGGTACGCCATTGCCCTGTTTCTTTTCTGTACAATAATTCTTTACTAATTTTCGAAGGAGTACAGCGAAGAGAAACATAATAACATCATGCCCCTTTGCTGGACCAAAAGTAGAACAAAACAAAGAGATACGATTATTCTTGAACATGACTACGTTTGCAACAGGTAATTCAAAGTTAGGGCCTTTAAAAATCAGAGTTAAGTCCAGTTGAAAGCAATGGGACTAGTAACCTTATGTTTCCCATCCGACCATTCCAGATAAGCAAAGCTTGTTGATCCAGAAGGCTTTGAAGAAGACGTGAACGTAACTGTGTAGTTCTTCTTCTCATTCAGTTGGTTGAAACTAAGTGTTTGTGGTTGAACCACAATCTTCACCGAGGGAGACTGTGACACTGAAACTTTATACGTTGCTGGGGTACCCACGTTTGTTAAAGTCCTTGTATACTGGACAGTGGCTGGTTTGCGAGAACCACCCTTTACTCCAAAAGCTGTGGTGAAAGGAACAGCAAAAGATGGGTAATTGAGATCTTCCTCTCTGTACTTCTTCCTTTTGCTGCAGGTAAAGTCTCTTCTTGCAACAAGCTTTATTTGATTGGAATTGTAGTTCAAGGCACAGAAGAAGTTCAAGTAGTCATCCACGGTAGCGTTATACACAAGGCCAGGATCCAAAGCAGCCACTGGATCCACGTGCCCAGCCCCATAATCAAACGGTGTAGCTGGCAGCCCAGTGGCAACATCTTTTATGGTTTGGCCATTTTTGTAGGCTCTGTAGGCTGTGGTCATGAGGGCAGACCTTATAGCTGCAGGGCTCCATTCAGGGTGAGTGCCCTTAAGAAGGGCAGCTAATCCACTGACATGGGGGCAGGACATGGATGTGCCTGAGATGATGTTGAATTCCACATGCCTGGTATCTTCAGTCAAACCAGTTGGTCCAACTGAACCAGTCCACCCAGCTAGGATGTTGACTCCTGGAGCTATCAGGTCTGGTTTGAGTATTTTTGGTGTGAGTATATTTGGCCCTCTTGAGCTGAAAGCTGCCACCACTGGGGATGGTTGAACCCCAAACTGGGTGCCACCAAATCCAAGTTTAGCTGTGGGATTGGGAGATGAGAAAACATACTTCTTTAACTCATTGCTGGATTTCTGCCCCAAAGCTGCTGCAGGGAGGAGATAAGAATCAGCAACTAGCTCTTCCCCATATTCTTCATTGTTTGCTAGTATCATCCCAATGCCTCCAGCACTCTTCACCACCAAACCCTTTTCCACCCTAGCATTCCCTCCTCGGTCACATATCACGATTTTTCCTGCTACCTTTTCTGGAATCAAACTACCTTTGGTGCACAGGGTTTCGGATTCATCGCTTACATTACCAGCATAAACAATTGGCAGTGGAGAATTTGGTGGCAGTTTGCCATTGTAAAGGGACACCCCAGTGTATACCTTCCCATTTCCAAGGGTGACATAGGCAGGGAAGTCACGGTCTATAGTTCCAGCACCCACTGTGGTTAGCCATGGTGCCACATTAGACAAAGTTGCTTGACCAGGCCCACCATTTCCTGCTGAATTGGAAACCAGTATTCCATGGGCAGTGGCTGCAAAAGTTCCAATTGCAATAGTGTCTCTGTAGTAATCCATCAAACCTCCCCCAATTGACATGGAGAGGATGTTGACACCATCTTCAATGGCCTTGTCAATACCAGCAGCTATGTCAGATGTAAAGCACCCTCCAAGCCAACACACTTTGTAAGTAGCAACTCTGGCTTGAGTGGCCATGCCTCTTGCTGTCCCATTAGCAAAACCAAAGAGGCTTGCTCCTGCAACTGCAGAACCTGCTGCTGTTGTTGAGGTGTGACTTCCGTGGCCATCATCATCCCTTGGTGACTTTGATTCTGTCTTTTCATCGATAGGTCCAAAGGCCGCCTCATAGCCCTTGAGAAAAAACCTTGCACCAACAAGTTTCCTGTTACAGTTTGATGGGTTGAAGTTCTTACCTGTCTCACACTGACCTTTCCAGCTACTGGGTACTGGTCCAAGTCCGGTGTCATCGAAGCTCTTTAGTTCAGGCCACACACCAGTGTCTAGCACTCCAACAATCACATTGCTTTGCTTTCCAGAGGCCAGTGAAAGAGTGCTGTATTTTGCCAACCCCAGAAACTCTGGTGTTCGAGTTGTGTGAAGATCGTATCTAACTTCTTGGATCACAGAGAGAACTCCAGGTTGCTTTGAGAGTAACTCTGCTTCTTGGGTAGTTAGCCTTGTGGAGAAGCCATGAGCTACTTTTTTATATGTGTAGAGCATCTCTGCGGAGTCTGAAACTGATTTTAGTGATGAATCATACCAGAGGAGATGGTCGTTGAAACTTTCTGGCATGTTGAACTTGTCCATGTGAATTATGTATGTGCTTTTAGAGTGATGATGGGTTTTCTTTTCTGCTGTGGTGTGTCTGCTAGAGAAAACTAGCAGCACAGCAATGAGAAGGGACTTGAATATCAGCATGTTCATCTTGTCACCTTGCTCTCGCTCCACCATTAGAGTTTTTAGCACTATTTAGACTCAGCTTTCTTTCGAATTTGCTTCAGAAATGCAGGGATAGTTGGTATTTATTATTGATATGAACTGTTGAGGCTGCGGGCCTAGCTAAGATATCTTGTAATAATTGAAATGGAATAATAAAAGTGAATGAAAAAAAAAAAAAAGGGAATGAAATATAGAACAAAATAAAATCATCATTCTATTGTTTAAGATATTATATTACAACGGAATGAGAATTTATTTTAATTCTATTACATATCCAGGGGCGGAGCCAGAAATTTGACTCGAGGGGGGCCAAAAAAAATATATAATTTAATATATAAAATTTAAATTTTCGCATGCATAAAATATACAAAAAAAAAACTTTAATATTATATATATATATATATATATAATATTTTTTATAAATAAAAAGAAATATAACTATATCGAATACAAAAAATAATATTATCTTTGATTTTTTATATAAGAAACAATAGATACATTTTTCTAGTTCTAATTATAGAAACATAGATCCATTTTAAATGTATTAATTGTATATTTCTTTTTATTCCTTTAATTTGTTATGAAGTTTATTAATAAGACACTCAATAATTTCACAAGTAAATGCTTTCATTGACCTATTAACATTTGTTTTATTGGATATTAACATTTTAAGTTACATTGATTAGTGAAAAAAATTATTATTTGAATTACGAATAATATTATTAAATATAACTTCTAGTTAAACTATTTAATTCCATGGTGTTATTAATTAAAATTAACTTAATTATTTTATTGGTTTTAATTAATTAGTTATTTATTTCTTATATATATGAATATAGGTAATATATGAGAAAAGAAATAAATTAGATAGATAAAATCATTTTGAATAATTATATGCGGACATCTCAACATCACAAATACTTCACTAAAACTTATAATTTTTCATTTATCTCTCTTTCTATCATATCTATATTTTTCTCTCTTCTTCCTTTTTTTTTTTTTTTCCTATATGTCAATTAACATAATAAATTCATGAATTATTTTTTAATATTTTTTTATAAACTTTAAAGGGGCCATAAAATTAATTTTATAATACTAATTTATACAACTTTAAAAATCTTGGGGGGGCCATGGCCCAAAATTAAAAGAGAATAAAAGCTTAAGTTTTCGATAAGATGGAACATAATAAGTTTCATTACGTTTCATTTTATTCCATTTTAATTCATTACGTATCACTTTCTAGTAATCTAAACTGAGTTACTATGGTCACTGCATTGATCTCACTCATTCAATTCATTTCAATATATAATAAAATAATCATGTTTTAAAATTAAATTAATAAAGTTTAATGGTTGGATGTATAACTGCACACGCTGCAGTTTCTTGTGAAAATGCATAGGATCCGGTTAAAATTCTTTTATTACAAACACTTTCTATTTGAGTGTTTCTTTTGGAAGACGATAACAGTAATGTCAATGGGACGCAGAATCGTGTTGTCAAGAAAATGAACAAAAGCCTCTTTTGTTGTTTTTTTCCCCCTAAATTGTTGAATTTATTAGACGAGGAAGTTATTCATGTTATCAGAAAAGGTAATATACAACCTCTTTTTCTTATATATATATTATTATTAAGAGAAAAAAAAAAAAAAAAAAGGTTTACGGTCACTCTACCTCAACTGCTAATTAAGTTTTCCTCTAAGTTTTGTGTGCGGTGGAATCTTGTATTTTATATATTAGATAGTTGTCATTAGGCATATCTTGTGCAAATTTAGTGTGCGAGTTGGAGACCACATAATCCGAGATCATTTATCTATCTACATATGTAGGTACGGTGGATTTACCGTATCTCTTTTTGCCATAGGTATCAATAGAATTCCTTGCTTTACATATCATATTTCACGTTCTTTCAAAAAGTTTGGAAAGTATACTTATAGAAAGAAAAAGAAAGTGGGAGACACTCGAGGCTTACTGTACGTGTACTATCTCAACTTAGTATAAATGTGTAACTAACTAGAACACCAAAAAAATATTAAAGGGTGTGTCTAGGGTGAAGTAGCAAAAAACTAATGCATCCGTGCATCACATCTGGTGACTGTTGGATAAAACAATATTTTAATTAACGGCTCAGATTGATGACCGTTTACAGGATGTGTGTAAGTCATTAGGAAGGATATCGGTGCAAATAAAAAGTTTAAAATTGCAAATAAGTCCCTTTTGAACATTTTTTTTTGTTAAATTAGGTTTTCGTTAAACGGTGATGAAGACAAAGCAACATCGTGTGTGAATGGCGCGATGGAGTAAGCGTTGGCAATGGGGGAGTGTTGGAATAGAGAATTTCGTAGGCGAAGGTTGATATAATGAGTTGGGAGTTAAGAAAGACCAAGTTGTGTGATTGCGAACATGCATTATGTCTGGAAAAATAGCGAGAAGAAAGTAATGAAATGTAGACATTGATTGCAAACATCGGAACAAATCTTTCCTCCAATAGGACACCTGCTACCCACAAAGACAAATAAAAGAGAGCTAAACTGAAGTTCCTAGCAATTTAATTTTCTGTTTCCCAGTTATTTGTTGTGAAGTATTTTTTAATTTTCTGTTTCCTGGGTTTCGATTTATTTGAAGCTATTAGTCTAACAAAGAAAAACGAAAAATTAAAATCATTCCCTTTTTCTGGATTTTTTGGGCGTTGTGACTTGTGATAATGGGAGCTTTGAATGGTTTGGTTTTGTTTGTGCTTCTAGGTTTGTAGAACGGAAACGAGACAAAGATCCAAAATCAAGTGCGAGGCTTTCTTGAATCAACGTAATTTGGTAAAGGCAGGAGCGTTTTGCGGTGATAGCGGGACTTGCGGAGGAGAGAGAAGATTCAGGATTGATTTGCAAATTTTAAAAGATTTATAAAATATTAGTTCAGGTCATTAACCTTCTATAGCAGGTAATTTTTATTGTCTCACGGGTGAAACACTTTTCAACTACTTCACCGTAGACGAATCCAATATTAAAATAAACGCACACAATTTCAACAACATCTAACATATATAAATGTGGTATATATGGTATATATAATTAATTCAAAAGAATTTAAATTTAATTTTTTTATAAAATTATAATAACACAAGCCATTCTTTAAAACAAGAGGAAATTATAATGACATTTCTTGAGATTTTGTCAAATTTCTTCTAATATCTCTCCTTTTTTTACCTTTAGATTAACTCTCCTTAATCGTTTTAAAAAATATTACATTGTTTACTCTTATAAAGAAGATTGTTGTAAATGTTAAAACAGTGGTTATGTACAATCTTAATCAATTTTAAGGATGTTAGTGTAATTTACTCTTAAAAATAATATATTAATTTTTTATAAAATATATTTAGATTTATAAAAATATAACTTATATAATTTCTTTTTAGTTTATTTAATAAAAATTGTAATTAATTTTTATAATATAAGTCTGGTATAATATGTGTTTATTCATAATTAAACTTTTTATTTAAATATATTTTTAATCATTATAAAAAAAGTAGTCTCTAATCAATATACAAGGGTGGATTAAATCGAGAAATAATGACGACAGATTAGAGGTATAGTAAGAATAATATTGTTAACACACTTTTTAAGCATCGTCACACTCTTTTAAACATTTTTGAAACTCAATTTTATTATTGAATTATGTTCCGCGGTTATTTTTTTTTAAATTATTTTCTTGTATAAAATATATTTGAAACAACTCAATAAATAATGCGTTAAAAAATTTTAAAAATATTGGTAGCATATATTTGTACACGAATGTTATATAACTAGAAAACTTTTAAGTTGTTATAGTTTTACATTGTAATCCAATATGATTGGACGACAATGTAAAACTATTTTACATTATTATTAGTTCACAATCATTGAACTCTTTAAGAATTTATTGACAAAAGAAAATATATTTTAGCCACCAAAGCATAGTTTCGTAAGAATTTCGCTTAACCTCTATGTGACCAAAATTTTGATAAAATCACGTACTTTAAAACCAAACCCCAAATTGACCAAAACTCAGAATGCATAAGATAGAATTGAGAACGAGTAAAGTAAAAACCTAATGTTTAAGTTATATTTTAATTTATATTATAAAAGTAGAAATGCGAGCTTTTCTGTTCAGTTAGTGTTTTC
The DNA here is from genome assembly GCA_026413185.1 of Pueraria montana var. lobata. Lineage (NCBI taxonomy): Eukaryota > Viridiplantae > Streptophyta > Magnoliopsida > Fabales > Fabaceae > Pueraria > Pueraria montana. Next base: position 7,456,868 of record CM048652.1, read on the forward strand.
GTAGTGTTTTCTAATTGAGAGAACGACTCCATTCAATTTTTTTTAATCCTTTTCTGTTCAGTTAGTGTTTTCCTAGTGGCCCACTCGACAAAACTTAACTTACAATAATTAAGTAGTAAGTATGCATAAACATCTTGACCATAGGATTCTTCCATATATAAGCGTACTGTCCAATTAAAGAGAAACTAAATGGCAATTATTCCCTTGCTTTTTTGACAATCAAGGATGAGCATGTGGAAAACGGGGGCTCTCCTTTTTTTTTTTTTTCCACTTGATTTCCTTTCACTAATCACTACTTTATTACATTCTTATCAAAAAAAAAAAATCACTACTTTATTACATGAGAAAGAATAAATAACAAGTTAAGACAATATTAATTTATCTTTTTATATATATAATAAATTTAAAATTTTCGCACACAAACATATTCGCTATAATTATATTTTTTTATTTTATTTCTTGCATATTTTATGAACTTTTTTGTTAAATTAAATTAATATGTTTTCTTTTTAATTATTATTTTTATTAAAACTAATTTATTTTTAATTGATACTTAAAATTTTTAATTGTCATCATATATAACAAGATATTTATTATCACTATTGAAACAATATTTTAATAATTAAATTAAATTTAATAAAATAAAATAAATATTTGTAATTTTATGTTTTAATTTGTATTTTTAATATCTATAAAATAGTTTTGGATTAATTAAATCAATCTTCTTTAGCATTTTTTTATTTTTTATATATAAATATCTATACAATATATGAGATGTTAGATATTTCATTTCTACCAACAAATCCACTGAGATATTGCTTGTTATAGTGGAAGAACCACCGAGTTCCGCAGGCCCTCTAAAGCTGAATTAGCAGCCTCCTTAGACCTTAGGTGACTGCTAGTGACACTATTCAAATTTCAGATATTATCGCACCATAGGCTGATGTGCAGTATTATAAAATGTAAAGATACTCTATGCATTATTAAAGTAGTTTGCTGGAGTGGACCTACCACTTTTCAATGTTATCCTTACAGGTTAAATGCCATACTTGGGATTTGTTGGATAAATAATTTGATTAAGTATTTATTTAATAGATTTTTTATTGTACGTATGAGAACTTATATTATAAGTGTAATTATGAAATTTAACTTTATTAAGAAGTGTATAAAAATAAGTTTAAAAAATCGTAGAAGATATTAATGCACATTTTTGTATGTCCATATAATTAAAAAATGAAGTTATCAGTCTTCAAATGTTTAAGATTTCTCGTAATTATTTGAAACTTTCAATATTTACTAGGAGAAGTAGTGATTCCATTGTTGTCCACATTATGTAGTTATGGATTCAAGTATGTGAATTAATAGGTTTTTTCATTTTCTAAATGTTGGATATAAAGTTAATATGAAAATTAAAATTATACAATTTGAAACATATAAGGACTAAAACTGATCAATCAAAAAATGAGATTCGTGTCAATATCTCTTGTACTCTAGCTTCATGTTAACAAATTCACGTCAATATTTCTATTAAATATTAAACATTAAATTAACGAGTGGATTGAGTAAAAAAAATTAACGAGTGGATTAAAATTGTACAATGTAAAAAATATAAACATTAAAATTGTAAATTTTGGAAATGTAATGATCAAAATCAAATAATTAAAAATTAGGAGACTAAAATCACTAAATGAGAATCCGAAGTGTAAATAAATCTAAAACATATTAAATATTTTTAGTTTTTGTTTAATAGTTTGATTTTATTTACTTCTTTTATGGTAACGTATAAGGACGACGGATTCAGAGAGGCAAACAAGGCTCAGGTTCCCTCCGTAATTTTTTCTTCAAAGTATATATGTAAATTCTTGTTTTTCATATATAAAAATTTCTGCAGTTTTTGTAATTTATTAATATATTTATATATGCCAAAATTTGTTCACTTTTAAGCTATGTTTGTTTTGATAAAAAATCGTAAGCATACGCAGAAAGTGGAATTTTATTAACATCAGATAAGTTCAACAGGTTTGTATACAGCATCCGTGCGTCTAGCTGTATATAGGGCTGGGCAAGGCCTGTTAAGCCAACCTACGCCATTTTTTGCATTGTCGACTTTAAACTCAATCCGGTAAGGACTATCTCATATACAAAATATTTGGGACAACTGTAAAAATTACATTATTTTAATAAATATTTATATGTATAATTGAGATTATTGATACAATAATTATAATCAGAATCAAATTTTATTTGAATAAATGTGTAAAAAAACGATTTTAAGATTTCATTCAAAAACGGGTTGATGATAAGCTAAAGTGAATTAGTCCGTTAAGCTTTTTTTTTTATTATTAAAAATGAATAAGTAATGTATGCATTGATAGTGTTTTGTTTTTTATATTGGTATTTAATTATAAACTGTCATATATGATAAATTTGTTAACTTTTACAATAATTATCTTAAAAATCATACAAATGATAATTTCTAATTAGTTAATAATGCAAAAAATTTTTCACTGATAATAGAAATTAAATTCATTAAAAGAATCATAAAAAAAATTCATTAAAAGAACCTAAAAAGTAAAAAAAAAAATAGACATTTTGTATAGAAATATATATATATTTTAATAAATATTATGTGCTACAAGTTGTGAAGGCAATGAATGAAGTTTTGAAACTGTGATAATAAATGAGATTTTAATAACTTTTTTTTTACTATAATTTTATTTTTAAAAAAAATAAATGAAGTGGACTACATTTTTTAACCCACATTTCATGAACAAGCCAGCCCTCTCCCACTTGCTTTTGGTGGAGCAAAGCGATGTGAGGTAGGGTATAGGTCAATTTGTCAACTTAATGTAACAGACTAATTAGCCACTACGGATTTCTTTTTCATGTGTGAGTGTGTATAGTTATTATTAGAAACCAAACAAAAAGAAATAAAAAAGATGAAGGTTAGGTGAAAATGTGCAATTTTACTGACATGGTGTGGAAATAAAGAACGTTGATTTTTTAGTTATTATAAATATTCATATAGAGCTGTTAAAATGGGTCGAGTCTGATATGTCAGCCTAATATCCTGTTGGACTAGACTGAACTTTTTAACTTGTGACTCGGAAGAAATAATGTGAATTCATGGGCCAGAAAAACATAAGCCAGAAAGTTACTAAATATATTTTGACCTAGTATTTTTTTACATGTAAAATGTATATAAATTAATATAAAAAAGAAAAACGAGTCAATTTGGTCTGATCCAACGGACTAATTGAGTTAGCAAATTAGTGGCCTATATAAAAATCAAGCCATCTCCAACTCAGTCTATTTTCAAGCTTTAACCCATTAGGCCGAACGACTAATTTTGATAGTTTTACACCCATATATTATCTTTTTCATTTCATTTACATCACATTTTTTCATTTCTCTCTTTCTTCTCCATTACATTTATTATTTACTTTTTTTTTTTCTTATCTCTATTCATTTCTCCTCTAATCTATCCCAAAACGAAAGGAACATTTAGTATTTTACTTTTTTTTTATGAGACTCGCATATAATTTCTCTTTCATGAAGCGAGGTTTCTCTCAATTCTTTCTCTTCTCACAGCAGCTCACATAAAATATTCCATGTCTAACTTTTTCCCTCTATTTTTTTTCATTTTCTTTCTTAGATAAATGATAAAAAAAAAACCTTTACCTATATTAATGTATTTCTTTTTATTTAGTATTTACTCTAATTATTTATTTATTTTTTCCTTCGCTAGATTTTCCACTGTTAACATGTACCTTATTAGAGTTTTAGAGAGAAAGAGTAAAAATGAGAGAGAAAATATCAAGTGTATTATTTTTCTCACAAATGACAAAGGGTTACAAAGGTGTATTTATACACATAGCTGACTTCATGACAGCTGTATAACAAACTCACTAACTGACTTAACAGTTTTCTAAGCTAGCTATATTAGATTGCAGTTGAATAACTGCATCTATTACATTATACTCTAATACCCCCCCCCCCCCCCCCTAAAACTCAAGGTGGTTGAGAGTTTGGAAAAGTTTCAAGCACATTGAGTTTGCTTATGAGAAATAGAAATCGTTGTGGAGACAGAGGCTTTGTTAGAGCATCTGCCCATTGGTCAAGAGCAGGTATATGTTGAACAAGAAGCTGTTTAGCCAAAACCTTTTCCCGAACAAAAAATACATCAATTTCCATATGCTTAGTCCTGGCATGTAGAACCGGATTGTGAGCTAAGGCTACTGCACTCTCATTGTCACAAAAAACTTGAGGAGTAGTGAAAGGAACACCAAGTTCTATTAACAAAGTTTGAATCCATAAAATTTCAGCTGTTGCTTGGGCTAGACTTCTGTATTCTACCTCAGTGCTTGAGCGAGCTACCACTTGTTGCTTGCGGGACCACCAGGAAACAAGATTTGGTCCGAAAAATATAGCAACACCTGATGTAGACCTGGGATCATCAGGGTCTGAGGTCCAATCTGCATCACATAAGGCCTGAATAGTGAACGGTTTAGCCAAGGAAGCAGGCTTAAGATGAAGACCATGATTAACAGTCCCTTTAAGATACCGTAGAATTCTTTTAACTGCTACCCAATGAGACTCAAGAGGATTTGACATGAATTGGCAAACTTTGTTTACTGCAAAGCTTATCTCAGGTCTAGTAATAGTGGTGTACTGTAAAGCTCCAACAACAGAACGGTACATAGTAGGGTCAGAGAACAGATCTAAGCCAGATTTTGTGAGTTTACAGGTTGAAGTCATAGGTGAAGAAATAGGTTGAGCTTCAAGCATTTTTGTCTTCTAAAGTAAATCTCTAATATATTTCCCTTGAGTGAGGAGTAGAGAGCCATCATTCATAGGTTTGACTTCAATTCCAAGAAAGTAATCTAGTTTTCCAAGTTGTTTGAGAGAGAATGTAGAATGAAGTCTGGTAGTAAGCTGCTGAATTAGTTCATTTGAACTGCTTGTGATGATGATATCATCAACATAAACCAAAAGATAAACAGTCTGAAAATTAGCTTTGTATACAAACAATGAAGGATCACATTTACTGGCTTTAAATCCAAACTGAATCAATGTGGACTGCAAACGATCAAACCATTGTCTTGGTGCTTGTTTAAGCCCATAGAGAGCTTTATTGAGCTTGCAAACTAGAGAAGTATCTGAACTTATAAAACCCGGGGGTTGGGTCATATAAACTGTTTCAGTGAGAAAGCCATTAAGAAAGGCATTGTTAACATCTAATTGAAACAAATCCCACTTATTTGTTAGGGACAGAGTTAAGATAAGCCGGATGGTAATAGGTTTAATTACTGGAGAGAATGTTTCATGAAAATCAAATCCATGAACCTGATGAAAACCTTTTGTAACCAATCTGGCTTTATATCTGTTAATAAACCCATCTGCATTCTCTTTTATTCTAAACACCTATTTACATCCAATAGCCTGTCGATCAGAAGGTAGAGGTACCAAATCCCAAGTATGATTTTTAATAAGGGCATTGTACTCTTGTTCGATAGCTGAAAGCCAATTAGTGTCAGACAAGGCCTGCTTTACACTTTTAGGTTCACAGTGAGTTAAGAGGAGAGAAGGATGTATTCTGGGTTTATGTATACCAGACTTTGATCTAGTTTCCATAGGGTGAGTGTTTTGTGGTCTAGAAGGAGAGGGAGCAATATTTGAAGAAGAAGAAGAGGGTTGATCATTGTTTGACTCAGACTGAGAGGGTGCTGGATCATTGTTAGAGACAGTGGGTGCAGAATTTTGAGTGTCAGTTGACTGAGAAATAGGATTATGTGAATCAAGGGAGTTATTTGACTCATGAGAGATATTGAAATTAGGTGTAGCAGTGATCTACGGGGACAAAGGAATAGGGGCAGTAGGTTCAGCAGGTTGAACAATGGGAATAGAGGCTAAAGGAAGGTTGACAGATATAGGGGATGAAGAACTAAGAGCAGGGGAGGAATTAAACAGGTCATTGTAGGGAAATTTATACTCATTAAAGACAACATCTTTGGAAATAAAAAGCTTCCCTGTGGGAGACAAACACTTGTAGCCTTTATGTGATGTGGAATACCATAAGAAAACACACTCATGGATCTGAAATTTAATTTGTGACTGTTATAGGGTCGGAGAAAAGGAAAACATGCACATCCAAAGGTCTTGAGAAAGGTATAATCAGAACTTTGATTGAATAAAACCATATATGGAATGGCAAAATTAAGAGAAGCTGTGGGAAGTCTATTAATGAGATAGACAGCAGTGGTAAAGGCAAAATCCCAAAGTTTAAGAGGTAAAGATGCATGACTGAGCAAAGTAAGACCAAGATCAACAATGTGTCTATGTTTTCTTTCAACAACACCATTTTGATGATGTGTGTGAGGACAGATAAGACGATGACTAATACCTTGGTTGGCTAAAAAGGTAGCTAATGGTCTAAATTCACCTCCCCAATCTGTTTGTAGGCTTTTTATTTTGGCATTAAATTGAAGTTCAACCATAGCCTTAAACTCTTGAAAAACAGTAAAGGTTTCTGATTTATTCTTAAGAAGATAAATCCATGTAAACCTGGAATATGCATCAATAAAGGTGATGTAATAAAGAAAGCCATTTGTGGAAGGAATGTGGGAAGGCCCCTAAAGATCACTGTACACTAATTCCAAGGGAGAATGGCAAAGAGTATTAGATGAAGAAAAGGGTAGTCTATGTAATTTTCCAGCACAACATGCAGAACAAAAATCAACAACATTTTTATTGATAACTGGTATATTACAGTGTTGTAGGACAAGTTTAAGAACATGAAGATTGGGATGTCCAAGTCTAGCATGCCAAAGAGTGCTAGACTTATTACAAGTATTTACATCAGAATATTCAGAACTAGAAACAGAATGCTCAGAACTAGAAACATCAGAAACAAAATAGGAAGGTAAACCAGCAGCAGGAGCATTGCATAGCTTGAGGTTTGGGAAGCAGTAGAGACCATCAGGGCCAACACAGCCTTGCAGTAAGACTTCATTGGATCCCTGTGATTTGACAACACAAGAATTTGGATGAAACTCAAAGTATACACCATTATCACTAGCAAATTTGCTAACACTAATTAAATTCTTTGTTATAGAAGGCACATGCAACAAATGATTAAGAGAAAAAGTAACTTTGGAATTATAGGGAGAAATAAATTTGGATGAACCAGAGGAGTGAATTCGCAGACCTTGGCCATTGCCAACAAAAATTTGGTCAGGTCCTTCAAAAGGTCCCTGTTGCTGAATGTTCTATGACTCTCCTGTTACATGAAAGGAAGCTCCTGAGTCTGGAATCCAGGTTGAAGAAAAGTTGGACTGAGAACCAACATTGGTTAGCATAGCACTCGGCACCATCGAGGCACTAGAAAGATTCTGATACTGATTAGTATTCATTGGTCTTTGAGAAGTATTCATCCAAACACTATTAGGACGATAACCATTGTACTATCCTGAAGTAGTCTGAGAGGAAGACTGATACATTTGGTGATGTTGAGGTGGAGTATTATGAGAAAACAGTTGACCAGAAGCTTCATGAAGAGTGAGCGAAGGATTTGGTTGATAATACTGATCAAACCTATAGTAACAAAAAGTTGCAGTATGTCCAAATTTGAGACATACTTGGCACTGGACATTTGAAAAATGACCTCCGCGGCCTCGACCTCCTCCGCGCCGGCCACCACGGCCAAAGCCACTTCCACGGCCGAAACCGCCACGAGAGTTAGGGGAAAAGTTATCCAACTCCGACAGTTGTGATGATTTGTGCATCGTTGCAATCTCAGAGGTTGGCGATTGAGAGGAGTTAGGGTTTGTTGTCACTTGGGTCAAATTAATCGAGGGATTCGATTCAGAGAGAAGTTTCTTACGAAACTTTTGAAGACGCGATTCATGCGCGAGAAGCAATGCTTCAATTTCTTCAATCAATAATGGTTCAAATTGACCTTCAATAACAGAGATGACAGGGTTGAACTCTTGCGGAAGGCCTTCAAGAATCACATCTACATGTTCTTGAGAGGAAACAGGCTCACCGACAGAAGCGAGAGCATCAACGAGAGCTTTGACTCGAAGTAAGAACTCACGCACCGATTTATCATCAAGATTTGTAGCTCGAAACTCAGTTCGAAGCTGTCGAGCTTTGGCATGAGTTTGCTTGTGAAAATAATCATGAATTTTCTCCCAAATCTGATAAGAATGAACAGATCCAAGTACACGAGACAAGAACGACGAAGAAATTAAGTGTTGATTGAAGCCATGTCATCAGAAGTTGATCTTGCTGTTCCCAAGCCAAATATGCAGAGTTTTCATTTCCAGCTTCGTGATCTGCTTCAGTGAGAAAACGCGGTGGAATCGAAGGATTAACCACAAAACGTTGAAGTCGGTGAGACTTGATGACTGGTTCAACTTGTTGCCGCCATAGAAGAAAGTGTGAATCATCGAGTTTTTCAGAAATTGAATGAGAAAAGGTTGGAGGAGTGGAAGAGGTGGGAAGATTGGCCATGATCGATTTTCACCGTGCTCTATGATACCATATTAGAGTTTCAGAGAGAAAATATCAAGTGTATTATTTTTCTCACAAATGACAGAGGGTTACAAAGGTGTATTTATACACATAGCTGACTTCATGACAGTTGTATAACAAACTCACTATGACTTAACAGTTTTCTAAGCTAGCTATATTAGATTGCAGTTGAATAACTGCATCTATTACATTATACTCTAATATACCTAAGTACGGCCTTAACAGCATATCAAAGGTAACAGAGGAAATATTGTTTAGGACTCAAATCCATGTATGTTTAGACATCCAAAATGAACGTGGAACAAACTTTATTTGTTGTTTGGAATCAAGTGGTGTAACAATATAACGTTGCTGAGTTTGCAAATGGGTCCCGCCTTACTGCAAGAAACTCGACAAAGCGAGATAATCCATCAAGACAAAGCACAATCAAAGTTGAAGGGGGCCTAAGCAGTATACCATCGGGGTAAACAACAAATTCAATCAATTCTCACATGCTGGAGTTTTTGGAGGTCCAGCATTATGCCAAAAGCAATCATTCATTAAATGAAATAGGTGAAAATGTTGGACCATCCTTCACTAGCTACTGAATCTTATAGTATTGGATCAGTATCAATCATGAATTGATCACCAAATGAAGGGGCTAGCTAGACAAAATGAAAGAATATCAACACCCATAGTCATGGAGGAAAAAAGATAAGAATCCTTAACAATACAGTGAGAATCCTGTGTGGGGTCTCTAACCTATGGCCATCCATCAAGAAAATGACTTTTAAGTCTCAGCCAAATTACATGTATTTCAATATCATACCACAAATTTATCACTTTATGGATTAGCTTTTGGCGGCAGAAATAACAACATACGAATTTATAAATCACTGACTTGTACATTTTTAAAGGTAAATAAATATTCACACACCTATGCACTGCGAGTCTGCGACTAGGATATATCAGAATCCACATAATACGCGATCTTTAAGATATGAAATTATATGGTAGCTGTTAAGTCGCATTCCCATACCAGAAAAAAAGAACAAAATCATTGGGAACCACTTGTAGAAGTCGTTTCTTGTTGAATTCTTACATTCTTCGGGGACCAGCTCCCTGATTATATATAACAACCAGCAAAGCTTAAGTGTATATATATGCATTATAACATGCATATCAACTAAACACATGCAATTAGAAAAGCATTTGCATGGACACGCATGCATGGCGATCCAATAATAGTTATCTTTACGTTGCTGCTTGCTTCGTATTATGCGACACTTTCGAATGATACAACCTCAAGTCACTCAGCAAACGTTGTTGCGGACCCAAGAGTTACAACGACATTGGATCATGATACTTTATAAAAGGAACTGTGTAGTTATTAATCATTAAAAAATGTTTTCTTTTACGAATAAAAAAAAATTGAAAGCAGACATGAGACATGGTTTCACAACTATCGCTTCGAATTATTGACTGCAACTCCTGCATTTGACGCACTATATATATATATATATATATATATATATATATATTTTATTGCATCAGAATCAAATTTTGTGTCCAGTTTCACAACTATTTATGTAATTATTTTCAATTTTTAACTGCTTGAAATGAATACCTTGTGATCGTCTCTCTCTCATGTGGATATCATCAAGAGAGAGAGAGAGATTGATTTTATTAGAAAAGTTAAAAGAATGAATATTGATCATTAAATAAATCATAAAAGATTAAAATTAAAAAATAAAATTATGTGACTTTTTTAAGCAATTACGTGATTATTAAATAGTAGTAACTTTTAATTTTAATGTGCCAAAAAATAAAATAAAAATAAAAATTTTAACCATTCATAATTGTATGGTACCAATTTATTATTATGATTTTCTCACATAAACAATCTTCTGACTTAATACAATCCAATATGTTTGTGCAAAACTTTTCATACAATCCAATCTTTAACAATTAAAATTTGTTAGGGAGCATTACCAATTGTTTTATCTATTAAAAAAGGAATGGCACAATTAAAAAAAAAAAACAATTTCTTTGACTCTTGTTTTTGGTCTCCAACTAAAAACACACTTACAGCCTTGCGAGCTCCTCCAGATTAATGACACACAATTAGAGTTGTCAATTTGGTCCCAAGTCCTAGGGTTAGCCCACTTGATCCACTATAATGGCCTTAAGTTTTTTAGCCCATTTAATGAAAGGGCCAAAAAAATCCCTAACCCACAAAAGCCCACTTTGTAAAGGACCAGGGCTAGGGTCTTGAAGGACCAGCCCACAAATTATAACAATTTCAAAAAATATTTTTTTCAGTTAACCAATCCTAGGGTATTTTTTGGTCGACTTCAACTAAGGCATCTTTCGGCTTGCTTTAGATAGGGCATTTTTTGGCCAGTCTCGGCTAGAGTATTTTTCGACCAACTTCGGCCTGGATTTCTTTCGGCCAGCCTTAGTTAGTGCTTCTTTCGACCAACCTTGGCCAAGACATTTTTCAGCCAACCTCAGCGAGAACAGTTTTTGGCTGACCTAGAACAGGGAAATTTTCAATTGTGGGGACAGTTTTCGGTCGACGTCGACCAAGTATGTTTTTGGACTGACATTAGCTGGGGCAAGTTTCGGCCGACCTCAACCTGGGCAATTTTCAGTCAACCTTGACCCGAGCCGTTTTTTGACCAACATCAGTTGGGGGAGTTTTTGGGCAACATTGGTCAGGGTTGTTTTCGGCCAACCTTGGTTAGGGCTGTTTTTCGGCCAACATCAACTACGACAATTTTTAGTCGACCTCGACCAGGGCAGTTTTCGGGCGACCTCGGCTAGGGTTGTTTTTCGGCCAAAGTCAGCTGGGGGAGTTTTTGGGTGGTGTCGGCCGAGGCAGTTTTCGGCCAACCTCAACTAGGACAGTTTTCGCCAACCTTGACTAGGGCTATTTTTCGGCCGACATCAACTGCAATAGTTTTTGGACGACCTCGACCAGGACAGTTTTCGGCGACCTCGGTCAGGACTATTTTTCGACCAAAGTCGGCTGGGGGAGTTTTTGGGTGGTGTCGGCCAGGTAGTTTTCTATCGACCTCAACCAGGGCAGTTTTCGACCGACCTTGACTAGGGCTGTTTTTCAGCCAAAGTCGGCCGGGGGAGTTTTTGGGCAATGTCAACCGGGGCAGTTTTCGGCCGATCTCGGCCAAGGTTGTTTTTCATCCGACATCGACCACGACAGTTTTTGGTCAACCTTGACCAGGGTGATTTTCAGCCGACCTCGGCCAGGGTGGGTTTCAGCCGACCTCGGCCATGACTATTTTTTGGCCGAGGTTGGCCAAGGGAGTTTTTTACCGACGTCGATCGGGACAATTTTAAGCCTACCTCGACCGAAAATATTTTTCGATCGTTGTCGATTGCTACAATTTTGAACCAACATTTGTCGTGACAATTTTCGACCGACCTCGAGCAAACCAATTGTCGGCCGACCTCGGCCAGTGTTAGCTCACAAGAAAAATTCTCTTAACTTTTGAGATTTTAATTTCTAGAAGTTGGTTAGCCCATGGGTTGGCCCTAGCTCTAAGGGCTTTTTGGTCCTATGGGCCATTTATTATATGGGTCATTTGACCCTATGGGCCATTTTGGCCCTAACCCATGTGGGCTAGGACCAAATAGGTTAGGACCGACCCATTTGACAGCTCTACACACAATCCTTGGGCTTTTCATTACGAGTTTAGACCCAAGAAACAAATGAGACACCAACAAGTGAAGTGGGAAGTTGTGAAATACTACCTCTAGTCCTAATTATAAACATTATACAAATCATCATTACCAAGAAAAGTAGTTAATACAACTTTTTTTAATTAATTCTACCATAGATTCAATTTTTATTCCAAAAATACCCTTTACTTTAATTGGTTGTCATGAATAAGTAAATGCATAGATAACAGAGTTAACAATAAAATAAGGGTATAAAAGAAATTTAACCTTGAGTAACTTTAAAAACTAATGATTATTGCTTATAATTAGAACCAAAGAAAAAGTCTATTTGTTGCTTATAATTAGGACCAAATGTAATATCTAACAATAAAACTAGTTAAGCAAAACTAGACACAACTCAAACACAAAATTATTTAGTATTTAGCCTCTCTTTGCATGAACTAGACATAAATTTTGCTTTTTTATACAAAATTCACTAGGAAAACCTTTCCGTAACAATTGGCAAGAGATTAAAAACATCTTTTTTTTAATTTCTTAAAAGATTAAATAAATATTTTATAAGTATTTTTTAAAAAATAATAAATAATGTGTTAAAAAAAATTAAGTAAAAACATTAGTTTTTTAATTAACATAAAAGTACTTTTTATATAATTTATTTCTTTCCACTCTTTTCTACCAATTCGACCAAGTAGAGAGAAATTTCTCTAATCCTTTCTCTATTTCTATTCATACAAACAACACATTTTTCTACTTTATTTCTCTTTTATTTCTACCCTTATTTTTTTCTCTCTCTACCTCACTCTCAAATTTACAGAGGATAAGTAAATGAATTCACGTGCGAATGAGTCAAACTTGTGAGAGTTCAAACTGGACCCATTTAATAAACAAGCAAAAATTTCCAGCTTATGAATCTGCTGAACCGAGCTACATAAAGGTTCCCACTTCCCAAACTAGCTTGGTTCATTCCCTGCCTTAAAATGTATAGAAATGTATATGTAGATCACAACTCACTCTAAAAAATAAATAAAGTCCAGTTTATATATAGTAGGATTAATACTAGATACATGCATTTAAACACGTAATTTTAAAATCTACACAATTTTCACCATCCGATTATATCAAGTCCCACCTCATTCTCTGCAAGTACACACTGCGATTCTGCCAGAGATATGAGGAATGACTGTTGTGAAACAAGTATTTTTCGTCCAGTTGGGTCCCTCTAGGAGAAATTGTAATGTTTGTTAAAAGTCAAGGGAACAAAATACATTTAAGGTCTCCTTCCACTGAATGTGTAGCAAAGTGTTTTTCACACACCTGCTGATGTACATCACATTATCTACAGAAATTTGAGATGTAAAATTAAAAGTTCAAGTGAATCCAGTGCACCAACGATACTATTTGGAGATAGAAATAGTACAATGCTCTACCTACAGTTTGAGCAACATACTTGACTATATTGACTACACAGTTAACATCTGATGGGGCTAGGTGAGCAGTAATTTTAGAGCTATAACTCTCCTAGCCAACTCATAAGCTCATGATAAACTAAGTGATGAAATGAGAAGGCCAACATCACCTAGGTATTTCATTTTACCTTATTCAGTTGAGGTGTCAGAATGAATTCTCTCATACAATCGATATAAGAGTGATGATTTGGACATCTGGGGTTCCCTCTCCAGGACTGCAATCACGTCCTTGACAGAGATGCTTCGAGCTACTCTAGTTTGAGGTGTAGTGGCATGACTTCTCCCAAATTTTCTAGCAGCCCCTGTTGGCATATAACATCAAAGGGGTAGAACATCAACTAAAAAGTTGCACAACTTAATCAGACAATGGGTGTAAACATAGTATCTTCTCTAGAAACCAAATATAATTTGTTCTAAATTGACTTATAAAAAGTTGGGAAGAGGAGGATATTCTTCATTTGGTTGATTATATTTACCAAAACATTTGAAATCCAAAAAAATGATATTAGCCAAAGCTAAGTTCTTTCCTTCTATGTGATATATCATGAAGTCCTTCTATTTTCTTCCTCCTCTAAATTTTTTGCCTCAAGAATCTCAATTTGCTGAGTGGTAACGATATCTAAATTTGACTGCCCATCTTGCCATTGAGTTCTTAGTTCTTACTCAGCTGAAATGATAGATAAATAACAGAGAAGAAACCCACCAGAAGTTAGACCTTTTTTCTCCCTTGTCTGATTATCTTTTGTACTCCTTCCTGATGTTGATGAAGATTTGTGGCTCGCATCTTGAGCTGGCTGAGAACCAGATGAAGCATCTGTTCCCCCTTCACGTTTCTTCTGTCTGGCTTGCTCAGCCATAAGTTGCCACTTTGACAGCATGTCATCTCCCCCAACAGCAGCTCGGGCAGCAACGTTAGCAGCATTTGTCCTCATCTTGTCATCCACTTCTTTGTTCACCTGCAGAATATTACTGATCGAAGATAAGATTTCCCATGTACATAAAGATGAAATATGATACGTAAAATGAGATAATACCTTACTACCAAAAGAAAAAAAAAAGATAATACCTTTGTTGATTTATTGCGACCCTCATCCTTCTCCTTGTCACCATCAATCCCAGCATTGCCATCTACCTATACTTAAGAATAGCATTACAAGGTTTTAAATGATAAGCAGAGGTTGGAGAAGCAAAATTAAAAAATATCCATGCATAGAAAACATGCATGGACAAGGCTTGTCATTAAATCCCCACAGAATTCAAAGAAGTGGAACCCACATCATTTAGTTTCCGGAGCTTCTCTGTTTCTGCCTGTTTTTTCTCCCATTCTTCTCTTGCCTTCCTATTCATTGTTAGGATTTGCTGCCGAACATCTGAAGTGACAACAGTCCGATGTCTTGTCTTCTCCAAATCAACTCGCTGGTAAGGAAATTATCGGAAATAAGAAATTTTATACATTGATGAAAAGACTATTCATGCAAGCAGTTAGAGAATATAACCGACCTGTTTTGACATTCTAATCACGTTACTTATTACTCCACGCATTCTTTCCTCCACACACTGAACGTTTACTTTCAGACGTAAGATTACACACAATCCCACTACTGAAATAATTGAAAATTTGTTTGAATCTCACCAGTGACAAGCATTTCTCCAAATCATTACTCGTACCCTTCAAGCCGCACTCAGTTACTGCCATAAGTTACAACATAGAACAGCTATTAGACTTTGTGGGCCTTAGTACATACCCAGATTATTTCAAAGTATGGAAAGAATAAACAGACAGGGGTTTGGCATAAATAGGACTAACTAATCTCAATCAATTTTCTTTGCAATGGAGCTTTCTGCAAAATCAGACTTTCCTCCTCTTCTTGCACAACTCTGCGAGATGCTTCTGAAGCTCGACTGTCCTCCTTGGGCCCAGAAAATAATTGTTCTTCCTCCTCCTATAAAAGAGAGAAACACAGAGTCAGGTTTTAAAATAGAAAAGTACACATTTCCAACTTATACAGTTAGTTCAACCTGATAAAGTATCATACCCTAAGATCAACACCACTAACAGCAGTAACATCATTAAGCTGTTCAATGCTTGGTTCCAGAGATGCCCCGGACACTTTTTGTTTCTTACTGTAGTATAACAAGCAGACATGCGCATATCAAAATCAGCGAGAGATTGAAAAACTAACACAGAAACAAGTAAATCATGAAACAGCAGAATATAACATATCACCTTGGAGGAGGAGGTGAAGAACCAAGTGCTTCAATTGGTTTCTTCTGGCCAGGAGAAGGCTTTTTCAGAGGTGTCCTTGCATTTATAACAGTCGTGTTTGATGGGATCTGAGAGCTTAACTGATAAAATACAAAACAGGGCAAGGAAATTAGGTATCACCAAGTATGAAGATATCATTAGAAATACAAGGCTTGCTCTATGTACAGCATGATATCTAATCTAGGTGTTTTAAGGGGGAAAAAATTGCAAAAAAATAAATTAAATTCATGTTTTATAATAGCAATCCTTTGGAAAGTGGAAGCCTGAGCATATTATTAAAGGGAAACTAAAAACATAATTATACCCTTGTTTCTCTTCATCACAACTTGCAATATCTTTGATGTCAAAGTTTAATGCTTAATAGTATGCATCTCAAGGCAAGAGCAATTTCACAAGTGATATGTTGGTTATAAAAAGTCAAATTTAAGTGCTAGTCTAATTGGGTTTATGGGTGCTAGGGAGAATTCCAGTAAAGAAAAATGAAGATTTTAAAAACATGACTTTTTAGAGATGTCTGCCAAATATAGGAGACTTGGACATTAATATCAGAGTCAATAACACCTAAACAATGTACACATGAGCCCCAATATAGACCACAACCTATTAGAGCAAAATTATTACAATACCACCTAGAAAGGAGCTAATAAAATTAACTGAAGTAACTTATTAATCCGAATGATCGTAAAAATTATGATCCATTAAGATAGGGGTATAAATATCACTCTTGATTACTGACAATAAAGAAATTTCATACTTGTTCTTATCACCTCTCTGTTACGTGATTCTTTTTGTTTTTTGATAAAGGCTAAAATGCAAATCCCATCTGCTTCTTAAAAAAATGTTTTTTTAAAAAAGCACTTTTTTTAAAATTGCTATTTTTAAGTTTAAACGAACTGGCCCTATATCTTGGACATAAACATGCATATTAGTTTCTAACTTACAGTGGCACTAGGGTCAAGTTGAGATACAGAAGGGGAAGCAGAATTGAGAGGCAGCAAGTTAGAAGATGTTGTATGCGGCATACTAGTGGATGCTGGAAGGCCTCTTGAAAACTCCTCCTTTAGGGTGCCTTGATTGGCACTGCTACCCTGTTCATTTTGCACAGAATTAACAGAATGCAGCCCGTGCAATTTAGACAAATTATGCCTGGGTAGCTGCTCAGTAGACAGGTCACTAGGCTCCTTTTTGACATATGGAACAGATGAAAATGAGCCTGAATTTTGTTCTTTGTTTGCTGATGGTTGCCAAGAATTTGAAGCTTGTTGTGATGCTGTATTGTTTACCACAGGGGACACATATCCACCAGGCATTCTCTTGGGATCATTGAAAGAATTTTGCTGATCAAGTTTTGTCATACCAATCAAACCCTGTGTTGCCCCACCTAATTGATTTGGACTGATGCTTTGATGTGGAATTTGCCTCATGTGTGAATCATGAGGTTGTGGTCTGAGAGAAGATGTGGAACTACTGGTTGAGCCCGAAAAAGGGTTATAATTACCACCACTGCTACCATATGCTGAAGGGAAATGTAGATGCTGTTGTTGCTCCTTATTAAGGCCTTGTATGTGAAGTGAGGATCTTTCCGTTTCTTGACTAACAGCATTAGAACTGGATAATGGTAACTGATTTAGTTGCACTCCTTGAGATTCTACTTGAACATCCAGTTCCCGAGATTTTTTAGCATTGATGTCCATAGTTGGATAGGCTGGTTCATTCTTCACTTGGACGGCTGAAGAAGTATTATTAGATTGATCTGCAGCAGCATTCATACTTCTCTGATGCAGCTGTGCTAATGCATGGGGATCATTAAATTTTGTTGCACCTGAATTAACGTTTGGCATCCTTACAGGAGGATGCTGCTGCCCAGAGGGTACTGGGTTGGATCTTGTCTATAACAGTATAAAAGGACGATTCTTAGCATAACCTTGACATCGAGAATTAAGAAAAAGCCATCTCTAACACTATACAAACCATCTTCTCTGCCTACCTGTAATTGCACTTTTGTTAATGCTAATCTAAGCATCTGATCCCCTACAATACCTTTCATAAGCCGCACAAACTGATCTTTGGGTATTTCATCTTTCTATAACAAATAGCAACAAAATTGACAAAACAAAAGCTTAGTAATATGGCTAAGCAGCTAAGCCTACTATCGCAACATTAAAAATTTAGCCCAAAAGAGGGGGAAAGGACATGGTAGTGAAATTAGTTTGAGAAACCCACCTTTAATTTATTAAATAAAGTTTGAAGTTGCATGGCTCTGTCTTTTGGAAGCTGGGGAATCAACATAGGGAGCAACATGGCAAACGGTACCTGTTTATTCCGATTGACCTGACTTCCAGGCTGCTCATTGACAGTGGCCTGTTGATTACTCATCTGCTGCAGCTTTGCATACTGAGATTCATGGTTGGGATTATGTATGTTGACTGCCTCATGGTTGAAGACAGGATCTTTTTCAGAATTCTGAATTCCATTTGTTTGAGAATTTTGGTGGGGAGCTTGCACAGTATGGCCTTGGACACTTTCATCTTGAGATTGTTTCTGAGATGAAGGGAGATTATTGGCATCCTGAGAAGCAACATTCTGTAGTTGTTCAACAAGAGGTTGTTGTTGCTTCTGCTCCATTTCAGATGAATGTTGTTGCTCTTGCTGCTGCACAACTTTAGGCTCTTGATTTTGACAGTCAGTTTGGTTGTCATGGCTAGAAGTTGGCCACTTTGGTAACGACTGACTCAATGAATTATTGCTTCCTTCAGACAAAAATGAAACAATCATGGTAGCACAAAGCATGTGCAACTGATAATTTACCAAGCAAATACAAAAATCACAAGAATCAACAGTCAAATATGATTTTCCTATACTCCTAAGATTCTGATTATATATTTAAACTGGACCCAAGAATATCTTATTACTAATGATCAAGTTGTTACTGATCAATCAGATACAAATTCTTCTCAAATAGCAAATGAGAATTAGAAGGAAAAATGTAATAAACAATAGTATTAAGACTTCGAGAGATTGTTAGGAAGAAACCTAACTAAACAACAAAAGATGATGAATCAAACCGCTATCATCTTCAATTAGTAAACAAAAGTAAAAAGCAAAAAGATAAGGTATAAGGTAATATTAAGAGAATCTTAGCAAGAAAGTAAATGATCAACAAAAGGACAAGAAATCCAACCACACAGATATCTTGTTGAAGAAAGGAGCAACTGCCCTAATTGATAATTTGATACTGAAATGGAAATTCATTTATTATTTCAACCTTTTATAACAGACATGTCAAACCCATTACTTTGGTATCTGTAGTTCCCTACACTTATTTATTGAATGCATTGGGTGTGTGTATCTCAATTGTTGATGAATCCACACTTTCTTTGTAGGTCATTGGAAAGTTACTTCATTTGACAAGGTGGGAAGCACAGCAAGCTGCTTTGCCTGTTGGTGTTGCTACTAGAGTACCAAAGGTATTTATTTTTTAATCATCTATATGGAAATAATAAAAATAAAAAATTATATTCTGACAAGTAAAATTGTAGTTTGAAGAGACAGATGGTTCTAGTATGCCCAACACTTTTTCACTAGGCTTTTCACGTACCCGTTTGAGTTATGTGTTGAAAATCAGAATATTATATTTTGATTCTATTAATAATAGCGGTTTATAAGAACATAATCTTTAATTTAGAGGAAACAGAATATCCTCTATTTATGTGTAATTAATGTAATTAACCTATATAAACACGCATCCGCTGTGTACTCAGACACATGGTTTTCCCTCCATTATACCTCTGTTTTCTCCTATTTTAACATGGTATCTAGAGTCTGACAGAGGTATTATGAAAATCATGCCGATGGACCCTTCTGATCGTCTCCCTTCTTTCGGTGACCAATTTCGCACCTCCGTTGTCCTTTTCTGGTGTGTTTTTCGGCCACCGCCTTCTGTTCGCCGCTCATTTTCCCGCGAAGAACTTTCTGGTCGCCTATCCTACTGCTGTTCTTTTTCGGCGTGTTTTTCGGCCACCGCCTTTTGCTCGCCGCTCATTTTTCGGCGAAGAAATTTTTGGTTGCCTATCCTGCTAGGGGTGGAAATAGGCCGAGCCGATCTAGGCTTTACTAGGTCTGAGCCTGGCCTTAGTTAAAAGTACATGGCCTGAGCCTGGCCTGTTTACCGGTTAAAGGCTTTTTTAAGGGTCTGGGCAGCCTACATAAAAGCCTGGCCTGGCCTATAAGTCTGTGTAATGAGCCTAGTTTGCGATAATTTAACACCAAGATAGAAGTAAAAATATGTATGTCAGGCTTTATAAGAATCAAATCTAACATATTTAAACATATTTTTAAGGTTTAATATAACATTCATGATAACTTATTTAAAAATATATTTTGAAACAAGACAAATTTATTTTTCAATAAACTTAATTATAAGCTTTAGTTTGATTCTTTATGTAGATCAACATGATTATCATTTAAAAAGACAAATACATGTAAGATTTTAATGTATCATAACAAATTTAATATAATAATAACACTAACAATGAATATTTATTTATGATTTTTAAATAGGCCAGCCTATTAGGCCTAAAAGGCTTTTTGAATGGCCTAGGGCCTGACTTGTTTAACTAAATAGGCTTTACTAAAAGCCTTAGCCTGACCTATTTTTTGAAAAGGCCTGGCCTAGGCCTGATGTAGGCTAGGCCATAGGTCCCTGTCGAGCGGTCTGGCCTATTTCCACCCCAATATCCTGCCACCGTCCTTTTCCGGCGTGTTTTTCGGCCACCGCCTTCTACTCGCTGCTCATTTTCCAAAGAAGAACTTTCTGGTAGCCTATCATGCCGTTGTCCTAGATGCACTGGCCCCGTCTGTCCTAGATGCCCTGGCCCTTGTCTATGTCCCAGATGCATTGGCCTTGTCTTTGTCCCAGATGCACTGGCTCGTCTGTGTCCCAGGTGCACTAGTCTCGATGACTTTGTCCCAAATGCATTGGTCTCATGTTCAGTTTAAATAATTTGGGTTTCCAACATTATTGGGTTTGAAGCTTCCAAATGTAGTTTTGAGAAGAACGGACCTTGCTATGCTTGCCATGAATTTTCTCTTTTGCTGATGATCATTCCAGCTATCTGGCAAAGATATTTTTTTCTAGCAACTTTCTCCGACTTCTCCAACATCCCTGAGTTGTTTTTCAAACTATTATTTTTTTGGTGGAGCTCAATTTTTATGTTTTTTTATATATTTGTGGGGAATAAATTTTCTTGTAACAAGCTGAGAGCTTAGTAAGCTTCAGCTTGAGGGGAAGTGTTGAAAATCAGAATATTATATTCTGATTCTATTAATAATAGCGGTTTATAGGAACATAATCTTTAATTTAGAGGAAACAGAATATCCTCTATTTATGTGTAATTAATGTAATTAACCTATATAAACACGCATCCGCTGTGTACTCAGACACACGGTTTTCCCTCCATTTTACCTTTGTTTTCTCCTATTTTAACATTATGCTTTTGCTCTTGATTTAGTTTAATGTTCTCATCCATTCATAGTTCTGTCTGGTTTGATGCAAAGAGGCAAAAGGAGTGGAGTCACCTAATTTCTTGGAATTCATTAACCAATGAACATATACAATTTAGCTAAAGCAAAAACATGCTCACATGCACCCCTCTTCTGTGACTTTTATATTGCCAGCAAATTACTTTGGGGAAGGGTAAGTGAGATGAAACATGTGATACCAAACGTTATCACTATGGTTAGTGCCCTTTCAGCTTGTGCCAAAAAGTTAGATTTGGAATTCAGAAGATGGTCTGTTCATACATTGAAAGGAATGAGATAATTCATAGTTGAAACAAATCTCGTAATTTACATAATTAATAATGCTCTGGATAAAAGCAGAAATCAGTTTGAGGCACAGTTCATTAATTTTCCATCAACAACTAAATTCTTCTGTCTTCAACTGTATAGTTTTTATCATTTTGAATTTTTATATAAACAGTGAATTTTAATAGCATAACAAGTAATAACAACAAAGAAATCAAGGAGATCATAATAAGAGAGAAAGAGAGAGATACTATTAAAGGCATATAAGGGCAACCCAATGCACAAGGCTCCGACTAAGTGGGGTCTGGGGAGAGTATGTTTCCAGGATTTGAACGTGTGACTTCTATGCCACAAGGCAACAACTCTATAGTTGCATTGTTGCGCCAAGGCTCACCCTCAAATACTATTGACAGCATGAGCTCAAAAAAAAAAAAAAAAGGGTAAATTGATGGATACCTGTGTCTGAACCAGACAGCTGAGAAGTTGAAGTATCTCCTCCTATGTCTCTATTTAATGCAGCCTGGAATGCTTCCACATCTGCCCCTGAATGCATAGTTTCATCCTGTGGACATCCAAACACAGTGATAGGATAAGCCCCAATTCAGCAACAGCAGATGTTTTCTGAAAAGAAAGTATAAAGAATAGAGAAAACCTCATCATCTTCCAGAAGCTTCACTATAGACGGGTCCATAGAATTTTATGTACCGATATCTTGGTTGTTCTTTTTAACCAACAGCACTCCAGAAATTTTCTTTACACCATACATATATTAGCTCATACAGGAAGCAGCTGAACCTAAATGCAGCGATCAACATATGTATTAGGCTATAGGCATTTTGTTTATTTGTTTTACTAAAAAAATTAGAATCACATGATTAACAGAATTCTATTCATTTCACTGCAAAATGAGGAGTTCCATAAGGTCATGTAAGGGTGGTGAACAAGGGTGGCTTTAGGTGTCTAAGGCCTAGGACCAAGCCTAGCTTGACTTAAGCACAATGTTTAGCCTATACATGCCCACGAGCCAATGGTTTAAAATAAGTAAGGAATATATACTAAGAAATATAAAACACAGAAATATGTTCAATGAGCAAGAGAGAAATAAACTAAATCGTTTAAAAAAGATTATAAGACAATAACTTTAGCCATTCAGTTTTGGAAACTGCCTTCGGCATCCGCTTCCTTACAGTTAAGGCAAGGACTTTGGATACGACCAGCTCCAATAGTGTGATGGGTGGTGTGCACAAGGTCCGGGAATGAATTCATCGTCTTAGGTAATTACTAGCGATTCAACTCCATGCAAGCAAGTTACAACCTACAATCTAAACTAAGGACAAGTTTTGGAGTTAACTCGCCCTTGTAGGATCATGATCCTTTATCCTGACCACTGTAGCACATGTGTCGCCCAAGGCATAAGGGGCATGATGACTTGATGCCATCCTCACCTTCCTTTGTCTTATCACTGGCAATCTGCCCAAGATTCCAAACTCAATGTAGGCAACTACACATGAGAGTTGTGCTTGCATAACAACAACCAAGCACAACCTGTATCTGTGTTCCCAGAGGCAATCCTCTCTTTCAAGAGGATACACAACATGTCAAGCCTTGGCAAGGTTCTTCACTTTGCAATGAACTACCGCTTGTGTTGACTAGAGAATTCAATCATAACGCTTCTAAATTTCATCAAATCCAAATTTTAAAACACAGATCAAACCCAAAGAAATGCAATTTCCTAGTGTAAATTTGAAGTATGCATGTTATAGCATAGACATTTCAAACTTCAATGCCAAATCTAGCCATAATGTTTCCCGCATTGTCAAAGCCAAATTTAAAATAGCATAATAGCACTTAGCTATAAGCCTATAACTTATTAGAGCTGCTTGTAGCTCCATGTTCCCCAATTTTCTTTTAATAAATAAAATAACCTTTTTCCAATAAATATAAACATCAGAAAGTATGAAAGGAAACATTTAGTTAATAACGTTAATAAACAGTGCAGAAATAAATATACAATTCTTATAAACATACATTTACTTTATTTTCCATCTTTTTTTTCACTTTATTTTCTTCCTACATTCCTATAAATTCTATTCATTTCCCATCACATCACTCATCATATTTGTCACTTTCTCTCCCTATCTTTTATTTTTTCTTCCTATCTGTCTCTTCCTTCCACCCAAAAATGGGGTGTACCTTTACATTTTTCCATAAACAAATATACCTTGGGGTTAAAGCAAATCAAAAAATCAAATTTATCTAAGTTGCGTGGACTAGAGACACCTTCTAAGTAGAAAATTTTCATTGAAAATACTTGAGAAAAATTCCATTCCATTCCATTCCAAATGCGTGTTTGTTTTTTTATTCAGACACTATTTCTCCTGTTTATATGCAAGAATTAACCAAACACGTGGAGCATGAGAGCAAGATAAGCTAGTATTGATAAAACCACATCGGAGAACAGACTCTGGCTACAACTACAAGTCAGCACAGCACTATTATACCCAGTTACAATTTTTAATTGCGATTTAGGAATCAGTTGAGAAAGAGAAAGAGAGACTAACCTTAGAAATTAGCTATCTGAGGACGAAAACAAGCATCTGAATTCCATTGAATTAATAACAACGCATGAACCGGTCACCGGCTTCTGCCCAGAACACCGTCCGTCAAGGGAATAGGTAGAATTCGAACTCCATCTCTCACTCGATCTCGCTCTCCATATAATATGTATATAAAATAGTAAAAGAATTATAATGAAATATTCAGCCCAAGTTACACGGACCAATGGGCAATTTCTTAAGGTACCTCGTTTTTTTTCCGGCGCACCCCATAAATCTATATATTCCTATTATACCCCTATTTATTATAAAGACTTATCTATGTCGATGTCTCTCCTTCGCACCCCATTCGGATCAAGCAATCCGTAATGTAATTCATTGAACAATGTCACGAAATGATGGATCCGTAATAGAATATACATTACGGAATGTTCAATCCGTAATTGTATAAGAATTATTACGGAATGACTAATCCGTAATTATTGTAATAGAATTACGGATTGAGCAATCCGTAATGTATATTGTATTACGGAATGTTCAATCCGTAATTGTATTATAACAATTACGGATTATACAATCCGTATTAATACAATTACGGATTGTATAATCCGTAAATGAATATTGATTGTAAGCTGCTTGATCCATCTATTATAAAGCTAGCAATTTAATAACTATATTATAAAGCTACGGATTGCTTGATCCGTGTATTATAAAGCTACGGATTGTGTAATCCGTAAGCCTTCCCCGCACGCGCGCGCGCGGGGGGGATATGGCTATGCAAGGATAAAGCTATGGATTGCTTGATCCGTGTATTATAAAGCTACGGATTGACTAATCCGTAAGCCTTCCGCAGGGGGGGGATATGGCTATGCAAGGACGTACCTACGCTGTTCACTTGAATCTTAATTAAACCTTAGCTAATTTTTTTTTTAAGAACGCATCACACCCCTATTTAATTTTCTCCTATAAAATTATAAATTAAATTATGTTAAATATCATATTACAAATTAAATTATGTTAAATATCATGTTATACAATTAGAAATTAAATTATACAATTTTTATTTGTTACGGATTATCAAATCCAGAATGTTTAGGGTATTCCAGAAATGTATTACGGAATACCCATTCCGTAATATATTGTTATATTACGGAATAGATATTCCGTAATACATTTCCGAAATACCTTAAACATTCTGGATTGTATAATCCGTAATATTCAGTTGTACTACGGAATAGGCATTCTGTAACATAACAACATATATTACGGATTACTCATTCCGTAATATATGCTATGTTATGGAATGCCATAGTATAACTACGGATTACATAATCCGTGAATCCTAAGAAAAAAATTGGGATGCGCTGCATATAGGGAATAAAGGGAGGAAAAGGGCAAAATAGTTTCTTCAAGGAATTTTTTATTTTCAATGGGGTGTCCCAGGAAAAAATTGAGGTGCCTTAAACAATTGCCGGACCAATGTCTACACGATTGTGTCGAGAGGACTTTGCTATTTGCACCTCCAATTGCTTTTGGCACCCCCTATACTTTGTTATTTAAAATAATGATGAAAATGCTCATCACAAGTTTTTTGCATAGTTAAGAAAAAATATACAATAGAAATAAATTTTTGTTGTGTAATGGGGGTGAGAACAAATAGTATACAGCAGAAATTAGTTTCCGTTATGTTAATATTTTTAAATAAAATTAACACAACGAAAACACTTGTTTTCATTGTGTAATTAATTATATATATATGTTACTTTTTTTAAAAGAAAAATTACCTTTTAATCTTGATCGAATTTATTATTATATAAAATACAAATTATATTTTTAATAGTTAAATATGAGTGAATCAAATTAATTATAAATGGATCAAGGTAATTTTGAATTTTAAATATTATTTGATTACAAATCATTAATTTTTGTGAGTGTATTGTGAAAATCAGCTTAGACTGCCGGTCGGACGGATTGGACTAGTTGGATCAACAGATGACAAGACTGGTCCGGTGATAAGACTCCAAAAAACAATGGAAAGCTGTGAAGCATTTTCTCAAGAAGATTTGAGAATGTGACTATTACAAACAAGGAAAATGCAGGGAAGGTGAAAATAACCACGGAGAAATTGCAAACATTTTAGTACGGGGCAAATAGCAGAAAACAAATCAAATTAATAACTTGATGGTGAGAATAAAATGATTGCTCCAATGGCATTTCTATATATCAAAAGCTTATATCGATCACGATAACCACCAGCACTGAAAACACAATCAGCTAGCAGCCATACATGGAAATCATAAAACTATTAAGTAGCACCACACTCCGACTAGACTCGGTGCTGTTTGTTCGCTTATTGCTTAAGCTAAAATTATTGCTTCTCATTTCCAAAAAATATCATCACCCATTTCCATCCGATTGGAAGTTGATTGATAGGCCTATCACCAAAACCAAAAGTGTGTCTCATCGTCTCTCACTAGCTTTTCTTTTCTTGACCCTTAATCCCAACTTGCACCGTCTCAATTATCCAATTCATAGCAATGGGACCTAGCTAGCCAGGCATCATTCTTGACGCCCCTTACAATGTGAGGCACAGGCACCATGCTTGTGTTCGCAAACATTATCTAGTAAGAAACTCAAATTATTGTTTGAAGTGTTTCTTAAGCGAAGATGCTTTATTAACTGTAATTTGATAGCAAAGGTTTGGTTTTAACTAGTCATCAAGTTAATGATAACCAACAATCCCACTCACACACTTACCCTTTTGATGTTATTCTCCTTTTCTTATGGTCTGCTCAACCTTTGAGTAAGTTACTTCAGTTTTCTTTAGAAATCCTACTCATTGATATACTTCCCATGCTTCGAAGCAAGAGAGTTTGGGGAAATGGCAAAGTAAAAACATACTTATCTAAAAAAAAATTACACCATCCAAAATATTGTTGTTGAATGTTGACTTGTTAATTGTCACAAGTATGTAGAGTAGAAACGGTGGTTCCATGAGATTCTGAGTGGATATGAAACTGTTGGGTTAGTGAGTTGATGATAAATTGCTAAATATGTAGATAACGAAAGCGTTGGCGTCAGTTGGAAAAGCACGGCTGTGTCAGTTGGGAGCTGAAAGTGGCTTTAATCATATAATCTGCTGTCCTTGTCGAACCTTGCGATAGTATTGCACTACTAACCAAATTAATTAGTGTGATCGTAGGCAAATTCTGATATTTTCCGTCAAATTAGTTGAAACCCACCACCATAATTAATATGCAGTGGTGAATCAATAATGCAGTGCAGTGCAGTGCGTGAGGACCCACCAGAGCTAAGGGAATCAACTATGCATCGGAGTATGCCTTGAGCTTACAAAATCAGAGTAAATAAGCCTTGTTTGGATTGGACAAATGATAAATGTAAAAAGGAAACAGGTCAAGTGTCAACGGAGTCCGTGTAAAAATCCATATCGATTTACCAAACTACCACCGTGAACGGCACACTTCACTTCATTAATACTAATGCGATAGTTACACTCCAAAACCCGGGTTTCCGCATTCCAGCGTAACGGTCAAAACATCCTTCCCATTTAGTGGTATTTTCTTCATTTTCAATTCACCCATTAATAATATTCACAGCTCTTCCTTTTCCCTTTGCCGCAGAAGACAAATTCAGCAACTGAACATTACTTTAACTTGGGTCTGGTTGGTCATTCAGAATTACACAACATCACAGGCACAATGGTAGAAGCCGCGATTTCCACGCCCAAAAAAGTCACGTCTCGTTACACGTCATCTCCTCGGTCACCTTCGCCTTTGACGTCCAAACGGTCACAGTCGGTGGAGCCGAGACGACCCGGCACAACCGGAAGTACGACAGCGTCATCTGGGAAAATGCTTTTGACTTCGACAACGACGAGGAGCTTGTCGGTGTCGTTTCAGGGCGAGTCGTTCTGGATCACCGTGAACAAAGCCAAACCAACAACAACGAACGTTGTTCCCGCTCCTAAACTCGTCGTGCCAAGAAAGTCAGTGTTGGATGGTGCATCATCTCCGCGAGGAGTTTTGAATAGCAGAGGCCAAGTTTCTTATATTCGTCCTGCTTCACCGAACAAGGTTTCTACGGTACCTTCCTCTTCAAGAGGCGTGAGCCCCTCGAGGCTCAGAAACGGAGCGTCCCCTAACGAGCCTTCTATTTTGAGCTTTGCTGTTGATGTTAAGAGAGGGAGGGTCCGAGAGAACCGAATTGTCCAGGTGCATTCGCTCAGGCTTCTCTATAACCGCCTCTTGCAATGGCGTTTTGTCAATGCCAGAGCAGATGCTGACCTCTCTGCACACAAATCCACTGCTGAGGTACAATAGAAAAGTCACTTGGATTAAAGTAAGCAATCTTTATAGAAGCTTACCGGAATTTCTTGAGTTCATATTGAGCTTTAGGACTCTTTCGCAAGTGACAGTTAGAGGAAATAGGCTTGATCAGCTCATGTCATGCATTTTAGAAGCTCAGTGGGGTTTCTTGAGTTCATATTGAGCCTTTTTGACGAGTCACAATTAGAGATTTAGAGGACAACCAGTCCAGGTCACGCATTGTAGAAGCTCACTAGAATTTCTTGAGTTCATATTGATGAACTATTTGGCATGATTCGCATGAACAATCTCAATTATTGATAAAATTATATTTATGATTTGTTATGGATGTACACTTAATATATCTACAGTTGATTTTTTTTTTTTTTCTTCCTTGTATCAGAATTGTCTCTATGATGCTTCGGCATCTACCACTAAACTACGAGAATCTGTGAGTGTCAAAAGGAGAGAGTTACAATTGTTGAAGCATAAGTTGAAGCTGATTTTCATCCTCAAGAATCAAGTAAGATCTACCCTTACCCTGTGCTCAAATTATTCGTATATTTTTAGCTTGATTAGATTTATACTTGATTCTCTTCAACATAGTGCTTATTGGACTCTTGTTTAACTTTCACATTCTAAATTCTAAAGGGAACTTTTTACTGTAGATGATGTATTTGGAAGATTGGGCTACTTTGGATCAAGTTTACACAAGTTCACTTTCGGGAGCTATTGAAGCACTAAAGGCTAGCACTCTCCGCCTTCCTGTTGTTGATGGGGCCAAGGTATTTACTTTTTGCTTCTTGTTTATTCGTCTATTCCTTTCATGATAGGTAGTGTCATAATGATTTAGTTGATATTACTATATCAGCATGTTTTGGGAATAATATGAAAATTCTCTGTCAGGCAGATGTACTGAAAGTGAAGGATGCTGTTTGTTCAGCGGTGGATGTAATGAAGGCTATGGCATCCTCCATACGCTTATTGTTACCAAAGGTACATATTCCTTTTACCGTACTGACAAGGATCCTGGATATCAATTATTATTTGAATTTCTGGGAAATTTTCTATCTTTTAATAATTTGAGTTATTTGGATCACCTGGTCTCTTGATTCTGAATTTCTGATTATGGTAGTAAAATAACTTTGTTTGTTATACTTATACACAAGTCTACAAGGTTTCAAATTTGAGACCTTAGAAAGCAAAAAGCTTATCCAACACTACCTAAATTAAAATTAGTCAGATGCCTAATATGGTATTTAGGTAGAGGTGTTCTTAGAGCAGAAGAAAAAGATGCACCATAATTCCATAATTCTAGCATTGCAAAGACACAAGAAAACGAAAAAGATAATGCCCCTTGTTTTGTAGTATTTGAGTACATAAGCCTTAGCCCTTATCATTAACCGCAACAAATGAATAGTGCCAATTCACACCATGTACTTCAAACTCCATCTTCCCATTTTGATAATATCATCTTTCTATTAACATTATCAAATACTATCTCTACAGTTCCAGCTTCTGATTTTTCTTTTGTTATTTGTAAACTTCATTCTACCACCTGTAATTCCCTCCATTACCTACCCCTGCTAAATTGTATTTATTACACACTTCTGTCAACTTCATTTATCCCTCCCCCACTGCGACAGTTCTGTTTTTCGGGGGGGAAAAAATGAAGCACTCGTCCTTGTTTGTTTGACTGTGTAACCATGTTCTTTGTTTTGCATTAATTACATTTATGAATTATGAGTGACTTGTGAGTGACTGAGATTATTTTTACGACTCATGTATGAGTTGTGATTAGTCTAGGTTTCAAAATCCTAAGCCAAGTTTCATATGTATGCATTATCTTGTTAAACTTGAGTTAAAATTAATTTTTTTTAGTACTTACCATCAAAAGTACTAGAGATATTTATTGGTCACTGTAATTAATGCCTTGTGCCTGATGGCTTTAAGTACGGTTCCATTGACGTGCCAAAATTTCTGAACAGCATTTGCAATTGATATAGGTTGGACATGTAAATTCGGTGGTGGTTGAAGTTTCTAACCTGAGTACAAAGGAGCATCTTTTGCTTGATGAGTGCAGAGACCTTTTATCAATGGTTAAAGCTATGCAGGTAAATTTTGTATCCGAAAAAGACGTAGCGAAGCTTAAAGTATTTTGCTGATTTTCATCAGATGTTCATAACATGAAGTTGAAGGATTTGTTAATCCTTTACTCAAATGTATGGCTGCAAGCTTATTAACAAAATCTTTACATGAGCAGGTTAGAGAGTGTAGTCTGAGAACGCATCTTTCACAACTGAAATGCTTACCTGAAGCTCAACATTAAAAGTAACAAGCATATAACTGTATGTATGACCAAGATCACTTTCATTGCTAACGTATCGTAAGTTATGATGTTGCGTGCTAATAGGTGTGCGTAGTTTGGCCTTGCATTCACTACATACCAGTATGATGATTGATCATATGCAAAGAGTCAGGATTGGAAGTTGATGTTTTAAAATGCAACTTTGTTTATATAAGCTCTTTTTTCTTTTTCTTTCTTATTGTTATTTTAAAAAGTTCCAAAGGATGTATATAAACCGTGTAGCATGTTATATTTTAGTTGAATCTTCTGTATTTGTTAGCTCATAAATTGCGTAATTACGGTGCGGTTAGTAAGGTATCTGGTTTTTTTTTTTGGGCTTAATTATCAAATTCGTCTCCAAAATATTTAAAATACTTCAATTTAGTCCCCAAATTTTAAAACCCGTCAATTTGGTCCCCAAATTTTTAAAATTGCACCAATTTGGTCTTTTCCATCCAATTAGAGTTGACACCGTTGATAATTTGGGATCAAATTGGCAAGGCTTGTCTAGTCTTATTGCCTATTGGGATAATTTAGCCTTGAATGAAGTCAGTTTGGTCCCAAATTATTAACGGCGTCAACTCCAATTGGACGGAAATGACCAAATTGATGCATTTTTAAAAATTTGGGATCAAATTGACACATTTTAAAATTTGGGGACCAAATTGAAGTATTTTAAATAATTTGGGGACCAATTTGGTAATTAAGCTTTTTTTTTTTTTTCCTTGTGTTTCTTATTATAAGGGGGGTTGGTATGTATCATGGAAACTATCCAAACAGTTCATGTGTAATATAACATTCATTTTCCTCATGAATTTATGGTTTTTTTTTTTATAAGAAGGGTAACTCCTAAGCAATAGATTACTGGTGGAATGGGACTTGCGAATTGCAAAAGTAAAGGAGTAAGTAGTAACACAACTACACAAGTTTCCTAGGGGCTACGACATGAGTGACAAATGGAAGAAAAATGGACATTTTGAAGTTTCTTCTCAAGTTAGCGTTTAGTGAAGAAAAAAAAAATGGTGGATGTTCTTTTTAAAATTTTACTCCCTTTACGTCCCCCATATATCAGATTGAAGTCAATGAGAGGTGGTTGGCGAAGCATGCTTCTTATATTGTCCATGATGTTAAAATTTTGGTTTAATTGTAATTTTTATCCTCAATTTGTTATTTTTTGATGAATTTTATTTTAACAAATTAATTTGGCGTATTTTACCCCAACTTTTTTAAAAAGTTACAAATTTTACCTTTCACCGTTTTTCTAACGTGACATACTAAAATAATTATACTTTTTACTCAAATTTTTTATTTTTTGGCAAATTTTACCTTTAACTTTTTCACTTTTGGTGAATTTTATCCCTAACTTTTTATTTTTTGGTGAATTTTACCTCCATTTTTTACTCTTATGTCAGTATGTCATGTCAGCAAAACAGTGAAAGATAAAATGTGTAACTTTTTAAAAAAAAAAGTTAGGGGTAAAATGCCCTAAATTAATTTTTGGAGGTAAAATTAACCAAAAAAATAAAAAAATTTGGGGTAAAAATTATAATTAAGCCTAAAATTTTCCATTTCTTTGAGAGAATGTAGTTTTTCTCTTTGTCTGTTTTGGGCCTTTGGCCCCTTTCATCAAAAGCATACAGGAGCAGAGCATCAAAGTGGGCTCTTTTTAATGGGCTTGTAATCGTACATTATCAGGTCAATGGGAATTGGAGAAGGGAACTGTTATAATAGGTTAAATTTAAAACCTTAAATTTAAAAAACAAATTATATATTTATTGAAAATATATGTAATTTTTGTATTTAGAGTTTAGTTTTGATATATTATTTATTTGTCTTGGACCCTGCTAATTAAGCCTGCTCGAGCCTACACAAGTAATTAAATAAAACACACGCTAATCTATATATTATTACAAAACTCAATCACATCATATCCCAATACCCCTCACTATTCGAGAACCTCATTGATAATGCACAAAACTTGTATAATAACAGACGCCAACGAATCAAGCTATTTAGTTCGGGGGCACTTTTTACACATTATCACACGAGAAATACTATTTTGAATCATTGAGAGCTTTATAAATAAGGCACACAAACTTTTCACACTTTATCTTATCATACAAATACAATACTGGCTTGAGGGATAGTGTAAAATCATTTATGATTTCCATATCTATCTCGAATATTTTCCATCTTAGATTGTTGCTAAACACTATTAGTATAAAGATTTTTATCCTTGACAACTTAGTGAAAATCAGTATAGATGTGACTTTTAATGTAGAGAAAAAGGACTATGCATTGACAGTGTAAAAAATTTTATACTGTCATCCAATCACATGTATGGTAAGTTTTTTTACTTTTAAAAAATTATCTTAAAAGTCATACCAACGGTAATTTGTGATTGAATGACGGTGTAAAATAGCTTTACATCGTCAGTGCATTACCATTAAACTCTTTAATATAATTGTTACAAAAATTAATAATTTTCCATTATATAGCAATTCGTTTAGATGATATATACCAATTATTTTTTTATTTATAATTAATTGCTCACCCAATTTCGTAAAGGATACACCACTGTTAATTAGGTAAGATATTTTCTAAAACAATATTTTCACGATTTAAATCCTTTGCATTGACTTACGGTAAAGATTGTATGATGTGATTAACTACTGTTAGATAAGAAATGTATATATATCTCAAATTATATGAGATGAGACCTATAACCGTACTTCTGGTAGACCTACACCATAAATATGACTTAACAAGTAAATTAAAATTATGAGTTACACCTTTAAAGATGCTTTTAAACTTTCATCTTTATCCTTTTTCTTTTCTTTCGTTTTTCAAATTGATCTTCCAACACAAATTTGTTCCAAGTGCCATATTGTTCTCACCAACATCTCAATAAAGAGGAATAATAACAGGATTTCTAATCATTTTTCACAGTGAATATTAGTCAAATATATATTTTTTTATCAATTTTACTAACATTAATTCCTAAGGTTGATAATAAAAATAAACATAAAAATATTAAACAGAATAAATTTATAATTTTATTATAATGAATATTTTTTTCTCGATATTTATTTAGCTTCTAGAGTTATTGTTAATAAAATCATTCTTTTATTTAGGTAAGCTTAACATGTTATTAACTTTTTGTGCCAGCAATTTCTACTGTAATGTTATCGATCGATCGAGTTGAGACTCATAAAATATCTTAATTTTCAAATGAAATGACCTTTTTTCTTCATTATATTTTTGACTATTTTCTCCACTAAGGGATTCTATGCCATAGCATATTTATTATTTTGTCTCCATATAATATAATATACTATGAAAATGAATGGCAAACAAAGCACAAACTGATCCTCAAAGCCACCCAATGCTTGACACTCCAACACTTAGCTGTGATTAATTAGCGGTGAAGGAATTAATTAGGAATTTGTGGATAGCATGGGGTCCATATTGACAAGACAAGGTGCGAGACGCGGCGAAGCGAATGAAGACTGAAGAGGCCTTTGCCTTCGGTATATAATAATTAGTTTCCTAAAGTGAGTAAATAAAAGGTAAGTCTAGTATTATTGATATTTTTCTTCTAAAAAAAGTATTATTGATATTTTTAATGTTATTTATTAATGTCATCAATTTACACAAAAAGAAACATTAAAAAGTATCATAAATAATCATAACAAAACTCTAATTTTAATTGAATATTAACACTAAAATCATCTATTTAGTAATTTGAAAGCATTTCAAAAGGTTCGTATTTTACATTGTTTGATTTAGTTTACTTTTTAGTATTTATATATCAACTTGTTTAGAACATTTCAAACAAGCAAGAAATAGAAGTTTGTTCGTGCGAATAAGATTGGGCCAAGTAGATATTAATACAATTCAAATTGTCCAATCTGTCTCTCTGTAAGCTACAATAGTGGAACTACCCACAAAGTTCATGTTTTAATCCCAACATCCAATGACATATCTTGCATGCTTAGATATCTCGATTTTTGATCGAGAAACACCTATTTCTATTATATTCTAGGAGACTTACATACATCACACAAGTCTTTTATGACAATATTAATATCATGTGGATAAGTTTTTAGAACACTATTATATTAAAGTATTAACATACTATAGGCAGACTACAATTTATACTTTGTCGAAAGAAAATTGTGTCTTTTTTCTTTTATTTCCTTTACGTTGTTTCTTTTTCATTTCTTGGCAAAGTACGACTCTATGTGTTAATATGGTGGCTTTTGGCGTGGAAACCCACTTCTAGTGGAGGAAATCAATGGCTGACGTGCACCGCACCATCCATATTTTGATCACGTGGATTTGCTCTGCATAATCCTATGGTTAAAATTGCCAGCTCCCACCATTTTTGACCTCTTTTCTTGTAGATTCCTCAAATATTCTGACACATGCGGCGTAACGTTAAAGTAATGCATCCTATACTTTTTCTGAATGTGTGCCCCTTTCCTAGTTTTCTGCCTACCGACTCAAAAAGAGTGTAATCCCACCGTGAGCCTATGTTTTTTTTACCATTCCAATCCATATATTAAATCGAAATTTACGACATCAAATGAAAATTTGAGCTGATCTTACGAGATTTAAGATGTTTTGTTGATTTAAAAATTAAACACGGTGAGGTTCATTGGAGAAAAGACATTGGTTCATGGATGGAATATTGGACAAAAGTTTCGTAATCCCATTCATATGTAGAAACAGAATCGATCCCCACATGGGAGGCACCTGTGCAGGTGTTTAAAACTCGCACATATTGCACAAACCTCGTCGTGTAATTGTACGGTCCAGACTATGCCCTTGCACGTCAATGTCATCAAATTTTAGTTAGGGATGTTTATAAACTAAAAACTGAAAAATTAATTGTTTAAAAAAAATCTGAAAAATTAATCTAAAAAATCGAAAAACGAATAAATCAACAACAAAACAAAAAACTGAAATTTTTTATAAGATTGAATCATATTTTATATTTAATTTTGAGAACCAATTCAACTTTATTCAAATTAAACTTATACATAAGTATATATTTTAGTTTTTAAATTTACTATATCATTCATATTTACTTTTTTATATATATTTATAAAATTATCACATAGCTTGCATTTTTATTGATTGAATCGAAATTTTGATTTGATTTTGAGAACTAACTCATCACAGGTGTGGATATACGTTAAAACAATTTGATCCACGTTAGTTTAGACACTTCCCTTTATAGTTTCCATGTTTTTCATTGATTTGGACATGGAAATATTCGAATAAGTGTATATTTAACCGGAAAGCAAACACACCATCAATCCAATACAAACTAACCAACAAGTCGTTGTTCTAAGTGGTACTGGACTCGGTCCCCTTAAATAAGGTCTCGGATTCGAGTCTTATAGATGGAAAAAATGTGATAAGGAGGGGAGAACCCCATTAAAGATGGTCGGTCAGGTTTCCTCGCAGAGATTAGTCATCGATCATTGAGATGGCGCCACGTCATCACTTAACTGACGACATGGACTCAAAACAAAAATTTTAATGTATTAAGGATCCAATACAACGAAAAAATTTATTAGGAAGCAAAACAAAAATCGGTTATTTATCAGGGACCTAAAACATATTTAAGCCTAATTTTTATTATGTTTATTATATATTATATCAATTATTTAATATTTTCTTAAAAGAAAAATAAATTAAGACTAAAATCAAAAACCAATCCAATCTAAATTACATTAAATTTGGTTGGGTTAAATTTAAATATTAAATCAAATCAATTAGATAATGAATTAAAAAATTGAAGTGATTAAATCAAATGATTTTTTTTTAAATTAATCTAATTCATGAACACCCCTAACTATAACATAAGATCACATATCCCATATTATTGTTTTCTTAATTAGGGATGGATTTTCTCCCATGACATTACCAATTACCATTGCGTAATATCTCAACCCTTTTATAATTTTTTTAATATAATATATTTCTATTAAGAAAAACAAATTAAACAGTGAGATCATGACATTTGATCATCTCCACGGTTTTTTCACTTAAGAGGATCCTTTTCAGTTCTTAACTATCTTTTACTAATAAGATTTAAGAACAATAACTAATTTTTACTTAAACGGTATAACATAACTTGAACTCTTATTTTTAGTGAGTCTTACACTGAATCCACTCACATAAGAAGTCCCATTTTGAGTTGGAAAAATATATTTTTAAGGATTAAACAATTTTATTTGTAGTTGCTTGTATAAACAAGTTATATAAAAGAGATATACCTTATTTGTTTTTGTGGTATGAACCGAAGGAAAAAAACAGATAGGGAGAAAAGATGATGAAAAGAAAATACTAGTATATAATAATATCAATTATTAAAACTGAGTCAAAATTTGAAGGAACTTTCCGGAACTACAATTTGGAAAAGCATTCTCTTTAGGTTATTCTTTCCACCTTCTCCTAGCCGTTTCTCGAGCATTCAAGATAGGAGAAGCCATTCTCCGTCGCTCACTCTAACCTCACATTATAAAAATATAAGGTGCACGTGCAATCTTATCTTGATTAATTACACGAACAGGTTCAAAAGCTTTTTTTCATTGTCCCTGCTGCTGCAAACATCATAGCTTGCCATCACCGATTCTTCGGAAACCATCGACATAACAGGTGCCGTTACATCACTGCTCCTTCTCAAAGACTCATCGATCATCAACAAAGAATCCGATGCTAGTGGCTGGGACTGAGAGAACATGCTGTCCGACGATTCATCCAAAGTCGGCGCAACAAGCTCCGGTAACGGCAGGAGAACGCCTCCGGAGAGCACAGTGTCGACGGCTGCCTGACACACGTGCCAGTTACCGCTCAACAGCAGTCCGACGGCACCGTTAACGGGATTAATAGTCCGTCCGCACGCTTCGAACAGTAGAGACTGAAACAGCGCTGTAATTGCATAATTAAGAAGCGATTAGTAAAGTAGTTGAAGTTTGGTGACTGAAAATGAAAGAAAGAGTAGGTAGCATACCGGGTCTGTTGTGTAGGGGGACGGAGGAGATGAAAAACATGAGGTCGCTACGGCCGAAGAACTTAGCGAGGAAGAGAGTTGCATGGGCTTGGGCTTGGGGGGAATGGATCCAGTGGAGGGAGGACCTGAGGGTGCACCTCTCGCTGCACCTTTTGCGGAGGACTCGGCAACCATTGCAGCTCATGCTTTTTTTAGCTGGCTCCACTGTCTTCGGGGAATGTTTTGAACAGAGAGCAAGACGGACAACAGATGAATAAATAAGTTTCACGCCCTAAGGAAGTGCGTGCCTTGGAGATAATAAATATAAGGTTATATATGATGTGAGAAGATAATAATAAATGTATATGGTTAAGATGTGTTTTAGCTCTCTTAATTTTATTTTCTATGTTTTAAAAATTGTAATTTTGATCATTGTCTTAAATAAGAACAAAATTCATCGATAGAAATACGAGAACCAAAATCATTTATTTAAAGTATAAGAATTAAAATCAATTTGTAATTTGTCCTTAGAACAAAAAATTAGGCTAATTTGCACAAAGTACTAAGTTCAAATGTTGCTACTACTAAAATCATGTAAATTATTAATTAAAATAATTAGACTAAATATTGGTAACTAGCTTTAATTAATTCAGGGCTTAAAATGGAAAGGTTAGTGTTTGTCTTATGTTGTTGTTTTTTTCTCTCCCTCTTGTTGAACCAGCCCATATATGGCTGCACTAAAACTTCAGCAATTAGTTAATGCACTCCATTTTTTGCTTAGTGCACCCCCAACACTTATAAAGTTCTCATCTTACCCTTTTTTCCACGTTCACTCTCTTCTTCTCTCCATCTTCCTCTTCACTACATCGCACCTTCTCACAGTCACCACTAATCCTTTCACTTGCTCATCTGTGTCACCGGCAAAGCCTTTTCACCCTTCGAATACAAGATTCAAAGTTATGGTTTGATTATTACGGCTTGAACAACCCGTAATACATTTGTATCACGGATTGTTCAATCCATAATACATTTATATGCATTATGGATTGCTCAATCCATAATGCACGAAAATGTATTATGGATTGCATAATCCGTAACACGTTTGTATTATGGATTGTGCAATCCGTAATGCATTTTTATGCATTACGGATTGAACAATCCATAATATTGTATTACGGATTTATATGCATTACGGATTGCTCAATCTGTAATGCATAAAAATGTATTACGGATTGCACAATCCGTAACACATTTGTATTACGGATTGCTCAATCCATAATAATAACTATCGAATTTGATCTCTGCTTTCATTTCACCATGGCCATGCTTTTCGACTCCTTCACTGTTATGCGTCTCCCTTTCGATGCTTCTCTCCCATCATCGCCTGCTGGACTTCCACCAAGCTCCGGTGTGATGCCGTGAAGAGGAAGATGGGGAGAAGAAAAGCTTGAGCATGAGAAGGGTAAGATGGGAACTTTACAAGTTTGGGGTGCACAAAGCAAAAATGGGGTGCATTAAGTAATTTCCTAAAACTTCCCTTCTTTTCTTGGATCAATCATTTCGGCTGTTCAAAACTCGATCTCCTCAGCTTGTATTTGGGCTAGTAATGCACCCATTGGCCCATATCTTATTGTTAAGGTAGAAAGTAATTGTTGGGATATATCTCCATCTCTCCTCTCTCCAAAAAAAAAAAAAAAAATTAATAGCATGGGTGTGGTATTTTATTTTTCTCTTCACCAGTATCAACCACAACGTTCCACAAAAAAGCACCAACTCAATTTCGTTCTCCATCTTCTCTGGAAACACATGCAACCGCCCCTCTGTTCTCTCTATAAAGTCTAAACCACACTTAGAATAAGAATTTTCAAGGCTATTCCTCTCCCTTCAAGACTATTTGTTTGATTCTTTATGTTAGCATTAAGTGTATGATATACTGGTGTGTAATGGGACGTCAATGGAGAATGTTGTGATGCTGCAATGGGGGTGAGATATTTGGTGTTCCCGTGCCAATGAAAGACGGTGCACTGCCCTCAAATTTTTTGAAAGCTGGGATAATTTGTTTGGGTGCACCCAGTGTTTTAAGAACCGGACCGGACCGGTCAATCCGACCGGTCAAACAAAAACCTAGTAGCTTAACCAATTTGGTTTGATGAAAGAACCAGAAATGTATCTAACCCGGTACGACCTGGGTTGAACCGACTGATTTTTGAAAAAATTGATAACCCGGCAAGTCTTTGGTTGAACCGGGTTGTGATGCAATTTTTTTTTTAAAAAAAAAGTGCTGAAACGACTTCATTTCAACCTTTTTTTAATTTTGTTTATGTAT
Source organism: Pueraria montana var. lobata (assembly GCA_026413185.1). Taxonomy (NCBI): domain Eukaryota; kingdom Viridiplantae; phylum Streptophyta; class Magnoliopsida; order Fabales; family Fabaceae; genus Pueraria; species Pueraria montana. The sequence goes on from CM048652.1 coordinate 7,497,180, forward strand.
GAAACTTATTTATAGACTTATATTGTCATGACTATTGGTTGTTATTTCTTATTTGAAATATTAGCTACTTTATAATGACAATGATTTTAAATTTGGAGTGTTGAATGATTAAATTATGTTAGTTATATTATATTTTTAAATTTTTTTTAATATATATCGAGTCAACCTCGGCCGATTCAATGACAATCCGGTTCTTAAAAAATTGGGTGCACCTTTAATGGCCCGGTGGGTTGGGCTAAACTTTTGTGAGAACCACATCCAATTCACAATGAATTTAAAGTGATGAAAGGCAATTGCTAATGCAAATTTTTATTACTAAATGCACTCCCTTTCCAGTTTTGATAAAAAAAAATCTTAAATTAATATACCTCTTTCCTGAAACTAATTGGGTTGGATTCTACAAGACCTAGGTTTTGGGTGTTGCATGACCATTCTGTGCCAGGACAGGGAAAGAAAAGGGAAGAGAGGAGAAGAAGAAAAAAAAGAAAAAAAAGAAAAGAAAGAAGAAATAGGGAGAGGGGCTCCACCACCTGAATCGTCTCCAATTATGGTGCACGGTAGGCTGAAGCATTTTCGTTTTTAACTGATAATGATGGTTACAAGTAGTAGAATAAATTTTTGGCAGTTTTACACTGCCATTTTCTATTATGTAATGGTGTTGAAGCATCTAGAGCTAACAGAGTAAAAGACTACTGATGACAGGGATCAAAACACGTTAATTTTGCTTGTTCAGATACTAAAATTTACAATTTTTATGTATTAAGTCAAAACATTCAAGTTCAGATAAATATAATAACTAAATAAGCAATTAAACCTTATAAAAATTAACAAACTTATCTCACATAGTAATTCGTAATTTTTAAATTAAACTCTTTGTCTAATAATTGAGATAATCATCAACCGCATAAAAAATGATGTGAACAGCAAAAATCCTCTGTAAGTGTAACGTTTTTTTTTTTTATCATGGTAATGATTCGGATTATTCATTGTCGGAAGCAACGACTAAATTCCGTTGGAAATCATGAGTGCACACCAAGATAGATATTCTTCTCCCAACATGGTTTATTCCATATCCAAAGTGTCATCACCAAAATTCGAATTATGAATCACTTAGTTAAGAAACACAAGTCACTACCACTTGTGCCAACCAATGTTGCTGTAAGTGTCACGTGTTTAGTGGTGGCCGCAGAGACCAGCTAAATGCCAATAACTATGTTTCAACGTCACAAATCTTCACATCAATTTAGTGTTAAAAACAGTGTGAGGTGCTGCACTTGCTAAATACTATGTGGCTAGAATAACACACGTTTTCCCCCCCTTCTAATTGTGTAAAATTAATCTATGCTGCCCAAATGAGCACATTCGGTGCTCACTGACTTTCACTATTTTTCATCTTTTTCATTTGCGAAATAAGGTTAATAATAGATTATTATGCACATGTTTATCCAAATAATAGGAAGTTTGATTTAAATATTCAGTTTAAATCTTATTGTTTAAAAACTACAGATTGAAGCCCTTAAAAAATAGAGATTGAAAATGTTTTATTTCTTCTTTAAAAAAAATATTCTGTATTTCCTTAAATAAGTTCACTTATTTTTAGAATTAAATAAGTTCACTTAATTCAACTCAAATTAATAAAAAAATTCAAAGTAATTCATAATACAATATGCGTTCATAAAACCCATGCTTTGCCGAAGATTCCAAAAAGTAGTCCATAGTATTAGTACATATATTCTCACAGTCTAAAGAGATTTTACATTATTATTTAATAATAAATTGTCATATATATGATAAATTTAATAATTTTGTTAATAATTGTATTAAAGTCATATGTAATCTTTCTTAACAACATAAAAATTTTACACTATCAAATATTAGAAATCAATTATCCTTAATTATTATATCTTTGGCCACATGCCCACATCTTTTATCGATTTGCTCGGGTTCTGATAAATTAAACCATGCTGACATTATATAATGATGTTATGTTAACTTATAGTATATAATAATCAAACAAAACACCAGGGGTTCGGATCCTTCGGGAGGAATTACACATTAAGAATTGACCGTTTCATTGAATCGATCCCGATTATGTAGGTTCCAGAAGACAAGGAATGATGTTCGTTGTATGATATCATTGCAATTATGCAAGAGGCCAATACATACCAGGCAGGATTCGTGAATTTCCAGTGTTGTATGTCTAATCTCATTAAACGGCAAAAGATTAGTTAGATTCCATACATACGTTACTTTATATACGTAATCACTTTGTTAAGCATAGATTTCAAATTTTAAACATCTATATATACTCAAGCATTAAGTATTTTTATTTGTGTGATAGTATAATAAAAAAAAATTACGCGTGTAAAGTAAGTACATTTAATCTAACCCTTTGAATTTTTAAAACCATATATTAAGTGTTACTTCTTACTTGTGTCTAAGGGCGCCGCCTTTGGCAACTGGGAAAGTGGGAAGAACAAAATTCAAAGAACCTGGACAAGCCAACAAAGATTCTGCAAAGTTCTTGACAGTTGAAAAGTTAGGCGAATATCCCGTATAGCTAAAACGAGCATTCAGCCAAATTCATTAGGCTTCAAATCTTCCCGACTCGCTGGTTAGTATCCATCCAACATAGCATTTGGACGATCAAAATCAAGGGTAAATTAATTTAGATCAAATTTTTTAAATCTTATTATTAATTTTTCATTTTAAAATAGTATAAATGTTGATATGTATGAAATGGACGCAAATGATATGCTTGAAGTAGATTGGTGACGTATCCAAAATACATAATTGATTTGGGATTAGACTCTTATAGAGTGTTAACTCTAATGTGTGTCGATGGATCAAGATTCATAATAAAAAAATCTCAATTAGAAATATGAAGTTGTTAATCAGAGCGATGTATCTTTAAAAGTAATAATTTTTGCATCCTAAAAAAAATATTTTTTCACTTAAAAGAGGGATATTTTTGTATTTTTATGTTATGTTTTATCTAAAAGAAAATATTTTTCCGCTCAAAATAGAGATTTTTTGTATTTTTTTATTTTATGTCACTCTCAAGAAGAAAATATTTTCTCTCCCAAAAAAGATATTTTGTTTATTTATAATTTTATGTCAATTTACAAATTACATTAAAAAGTATTTATTATATATTATATAAAGATATATAAAAATTACATTATATATATATATATATATATATATATATATATAAGTATTAGCTTTTATGTCTCAAAATAAAATATTTTTCCACTCAACATAAATATATTATATAAAGATATAAAGGAGGCAATGCAGTGGCACATACATTAGCTAGCTGAGGTTCTTCTAACCCACCGATTTTAGGATTTTGGTCTACTCCCCATGTGGGAATTTTAGCTTTGGTAGAATCTGATTTATTATTATTGTAAACCTTTTATTTCCCATTTACCAAAAAAAGAATCAACCTTATTTTTTGAATTTATTTTCAGATTTCATATAGTCTTCGACAAGGGTACTTTGGCTGTATCTGTATGGAAAGGTAATTAAATTTGTGCATATCATAGTGAATATATAAAGATATATATTTTATATATTATATATAAAGATACACGATAATTATATATTATATATTATATATACGGTATATAATAGTGAAATATCTTTATATTTTTATATTAAAGTATAGTAGAATTGGGATACAAAAAAGGAATGTTTTTACAACCCAAAATATGTGCATTTATGTAATTTTATTTTATATGCCAATTTGTATTTATATTAAAACAATAAAATAATTTAATTTTGTGTAATATCACATTGATAAGCAAAATCAGTGGATTACATTAAAAAGTATTCATGTTTCTTTAAAAATCGAAATTTGAAATAATTTGAAAGTGATTTCCTCTTCTATTTAAACGTGGGTTGCCTTGATCTAAACTAGGTTTTGTTCTTCAACAAAAAGGTAGTAAAATATCCTCCTGTCTGTATATCGATTGTTGTTTGGATCATCTGAATATATTTTTAATCCATGTTTAAGAACAAATTGTTCACATCAGTAGCTTCAATGTTAAACCTATAAAAGGTATTTCATTTTTTTTTTCTAGTACTAATGGAGGTTTTTGTTAAATGGTTCTAATGCTTTTCTTTTTCTTAGGACGTTATAATGATGGGGAATCATTTTTGGACTTTTACGGCGACAAATTGAAGCACGGGCTGACGTATACCATGATCCTAACAACAATGTTCTGCAAGTAGAGATTTCTCATTTCTGGAAAGAAAAAAAACATCATTATTTATAATTGGAAGATTGTAAATGACAAATTTCTAGACAAGAATATTTTGTTGCCTTGATTATGGATCTTTTGGGATTATTTTTTGGTTGTGGTAATTGTTTTGCTATGTTACTCATTGAACAATTACCAATTGAAAGATAGTAATTTAAATTTTATTTTATTGAATATATTTGCGGGCAAAATTTTTAGTTTATGTGTGTTTGAAATATTCATATTCATATTATGTAATGTGGTTGTTAATTATTATTTTAAATATTTATAAAATATTAAATATGCATGATTAAAATACTAAATAATTAAATTAACAAAATTAATTTATTTCGTTCACTTAACTTAATTAAAATAGAATCAAATTAGGTGCTTTATTTAAAAAATTAAAAAATTTGGGTGCGTCATGGCATAAAGATAATGTAAATTACTATTTTAAAAAATATGAAACAAATATACATAAATGAAGAAATTACTATTAATAATCAAAATTATTTTAAAGTATCGTCAAAATTAAAATTCAAAAAATAGTAAATGGAAACAAATTTGTCTCCTACATTAATTTAACGATTAATTATTTATTAAATTAAACATTAAAAATTAAATATGTGATTTTTTAATATATTAACACTAATTTAAAGATTTTATAAAAGTAACATGTTAAGTGCATGTTTTGATTAAAGTTTACAAACGTAAGTTTGAATTAAAAGTATGTTACAAACTTAAGTTTGATAAAAATGAGTTTACTATAACATGATTTATGTTTGGGTATTGTTTGTTCAAAAGTATGTTGATAAAATGAAACTTGTTTGGATAATACCAATGAAAAGTACTTTTACTTCATGTTTCTATTGTAAATATACAAATCAAAAGTACTTTTACTTTAAAAGCATCAAAATTGTTACTTCTGATCCAAACTCGGGTTTGGCCCAAACGTAAATTGCAGAATTAATTTTCGGAACTCCCAAACTTGATGTCAAACTGAGTTTGGAGCTTCAAACGTAAGTTTGAGATACCCAAACGGGTATCCAAACATAGCCTAAGTCTTCTACTGATAATTTCAAATAATTTATTGTATTTGCAAATTTCAAAAATAAAAAACGAATTGTCAGAAAATGTCTATAAAACAAATATAAAAAACAAATTATTTAAAAGAATGATATTGATCCAGATTACTTTATTAAATTATATCACATAAAAAATGGGAAATTTTAATAGTTACAACATAATTGGATATGCCTATTTAAAAAATTAAATTTGAGGCAACAATTTAATGTATTTTATCCATGAAATTAAAGAATAAAAATGTTATATAATAAATATAATAATGATATTTTTTAAATATATTCATAATAATTTAACTATTTATTTATAAAATGAAAGATTATATATTAAACACAATAAAAATAATAAGATAACAGATATATTAATAATAATTTAACTATTTTTTTTTAATATATTGAATATTTTATTTTACAAACATATAAAGTATGAAAAAATATTCAAAATGGAGATGAATAATTTTTATGAAAATATAAAGAGACATTCAGACTTAACTTACCGGATTAAATATATAAAATATAACATAGTGGAATGAATATTTTTTATAAAAAAATATAGAAAAAATTACTTTGAATTCACGGAAGTAAACTTTTTTACTAAAGATTTTTGTCCAATTAAAATTAAAATTTCTTTTAAATAATTAATATAAATTTAATCACATAAAAAAAACAAATTAAATCTATATGAGCACTATTATTTTCTCCACACAAAATTATTGTTTAAAATTAAGTTTAATGCAAATAATTATTCATTTTTATTTATTATCTTCTCATTGTATGAATTATTCATGATTTTTTTCTACCTGAATTTTATTTTATAGATTGATATGTATATATCAACATATTAAAAGAAAATTTATATATAAAATATAACACATAGGGATTATTTTTTTTATATAAAAGTAAGTAAAAATTCAATTTATTCATAGTAATAAATAATTTACTTAAAATCACACTAATATCTAAATTATTATGATGAAATTATATTATTTATTATAATAATTTTAATTTAAATATATTTTTTATGGTTGTCTCTTTCCTGACTAAAATAATTTATTGAATATTTTATTTTACAAATACAAAAAGTATGAAAAAAATATAAAAAAAGGGAATAATTTTTTTTGAAAAACTTACCAAATTAGATATATAAAATATAACACACCGGGATGAATATTTTTTATAAAAATAAGTAGGAAAATTTACACCTAATTCATAGGGACAAACTTTTTTACTAAAGATTTTTGTCCAATCAAAATTAAAATCTCTTTTACATAATTAATATATTTAATTACATAACAAAAACCAAATTAAATCAACATAATCACTATTATTTTCTTCATGTAAAATTAGTGTTTAAAATTAATTTTTAAGGGAATAATTATTTGTTTTTTATTTATTATCTTCTCAATTTAATAAATTATTGAAGATTTTCTCTTATCTGGACAAATTTTAATTTTCTTTTATACATTGATATGTATATGCCAACATGTTAAAATAAAAATTATATATAAAATTTAACACATAGGAATGAATTTGTTTTTTTTTTATAAAAGCATGTAGAAATTTTACACTTAAATCACAGAGATGAACAATTTACCTGAAATCACATCAATATCAAAATTATTATGGTAAAATTATATTATTTTATTATAATAATTTTAACTTAAATGCATTTTTTATTGTTGTCTCTTTCTTAACTTAAATAATTTATTCAAAGTTTTATTTTACAAAAGTAGAAAAAAAATCTTAAAAAATGGGTATGAATATTTTCATAAAAATATGAAGAGAAATTTAGACTTAACTTATAGGATTAGATATACAAAATATAACACTCGGGATGAACATTTTTTTATAAAAATAAGTAGGAATAAACTTTTGTACTAAATATTTTTGTCCAATCAAAATTAAAATTTCTTTTACTTAATTAATATATTTTTCAGTACATAACAAAAAACAAATTAAATAAACATAATCACTATTATTTTCTCCACACAAAATTAGTTTATAAAATTAATTTTTAGCAAATAACTATTCATTTTTATTTGTTATCTTCTCACTTATATAAATTATTCATGATTTTCTTCTACCTATAAAAATTTAATTTTTTTATATAAAAGCAAGTAAAAATTTTCACTTAATTCACAAGGGTGAACAATTTATCTGGAATCACATTAATATCAAAATTATTATGGTAAAATTATATTATTTTATTATAATAATTTTAATTTAAATGTATTTTTGATGGCTTCCTCTTTCCTGACTAAAATAATTCATTGAATGTTTTATTTTACGAACATAAAAAATATGAAAAAATATAAAAAAAAAAAATAGGGATGAATATTTTTTTGAAAGTATGAAGAGACATTTAGACTTAGCTTACCAGATTAGATATATATAATATAACACTCGGGAATGAACATTTTATATAAAAAAAGTACGAAATTTACCCTGAATTCACAGGGATAAACTTTGTTACTAAAATATAGTGTCTAAAATTAATTTTTAAGTAAATAATTAATTTTTTATTTATTATCTTCTAAATTTAATAAATTATTAAAGATTTTCTCCTACTTGGACAAATTTTTATTTCTTTTATACATTGATATGTATATGTCAAAATATTAAAATAAAAGTTATTTGTATTTATATATAAATTTTAATACATTGGATGAATTTTTTTTTTTTAAAGCAAGTAGAAAATTTACACTTAATTCACGAAAATTAATAATTTACCTGAAATCATGTTAATATTTAAATGATTGTAGTTAAATTATATTATTTTATTATAATAATTTTAATTTAAATGTTTTTTTATGGATGTCTCTTTCCTAACTTAAATAATTTATTCAATGTTTTAGTTTATGAAAATAGAAAGTATGAAAAAAATATTAAAAATGGGATGAATATTTTTCGTGAAAATATGAAGAGAAATTTAGACTTACAATATTAGATATAAAAAATATAACACACGGAGATAAACATTTTTTTATAAAAATAAATAGAAAAATTTACTATGAATTCACGAGAATAAACTTTTTACTAAAGATTTTTGTCCAATCAAAATTAATTTTTTTTACATAATTAACATATATTTAATTATATAACAAAAATTAAATTAAATCAATATAATCACTATTATTTTCTCCATGCAAAATTAGTATCTAAAATTAATTTTTAAGCAAATAACTATTCATTTTTTTATTTATTATCTTCCCACTTATATAAATTATTCAAGATTTTCTTCTATTTAGAAAAATTTTAATTTTATTTTTTACGTTGACATGTATATGTCAATATATTAAAATAAAAATTAAATATAAAATATAATACATAAGGATGAATATTTTTTTTCTTATAAAAGCAAGTAAAAATTTGTACTTAATTCACGGGGATGAATAATTTTTCTTAAGTCACATTAATATTTACATTATTATGGTGCAATTATATTTTTTATAATAATTTTAATTTGAATGTTTTTTTTATGGCTGTCTCTTTCGTTATTTAAATAACTTTTTGAATGTTTTATTTTACGAACATTGAAAGTACGCTTAAATATATTTTTAGACCCTCAAATGTAGGCCATATTTTTTAGTCCTCCAAATTTAAAGTTATTTTTCTTAGTCTCCAGAATTCGCATAATGCTTTACACAATGTGAGTCAAACAAGAAATAAGAGATTCGCAATTTATGATGACTTTTGACTGACAGAAATTGATTTTCTATTTTCAAGTATAATTTTCTAGCGATTTAAAATTATCATAATCAAGTCAATAAAGAAATTAAAGCGGTTTTTAAAGCAGTTAATGAGTTTTTAGTTTTTTTATTGACTTGATTCTGGCAGTTTTTAACCGTCAAAAAATCATACTTTAAAATATAAAATAGAAAATCAAATTATGACGGTAAAAAGTTGTCACAAATTGTGAATATCTTATTCCCCGTTTGGCTCACACTGTGGATAGAGACTAAAAAGAATATTATGCGAATTTCAGGGACTAAAAAACAACTTTAAATTTGGAGGACTAAAAAAAATGACCAACATTTGAGGAACTAAAAACATATTTAAGCCTAGAAAGTATGAGAAAAATATAAAAAATGGGGATGAATATTTTTCACGAAAGTATCAAGAGAAATTTAGACTTAACTTACCATATAAAATATAAAATAAGTAGAAAAATTTACACTAAATTCATGGGGATCAACATTTTTATTAAAGATTTTTGTCCAATCAAAGTTAAAATTTCTTTTGCATAATTAATATATATTTAATTACTTAACAAAAATCAAATTAAATCAACATTATTACTATTATTTTCTCCCCACAAAATTAGTGTCTAAAATTATTTTTTAAGTAAATAATTATTTGTTTATTTATTATCTTCTCATTTAAATAAATTATTCATGATTTTCTTCTACCTGGACAAATTTTAATTTTCTTTTAAACATTGATATGTATATGTCAATATATTAAAATAAAAATTATATATAAAATATAACACAATGATGAATTTTTTTTATATAAAAACAAGTATAAACTTTCAATTATTTCACAGGATCAACAAATTACCTGAAATCACATAATATCTAAATTATTATGATAAAATTATATTTTTTTATTATAATAATTTTAATTTAAATGTTTTTTATGATTATCTCTTTCCCGATTTAAATAATTTATTGGATGTTTTATTTTACAAACATGGAAAGTATGAAAAAAATGTAATAAATGAGAATAAATATTTTTTATGAAAGTATGAAGAGAAAAATATAATAATTTACATTGCATACAATACAAAAATATAAGGAAAAGTTCTTAAACATTCTGGTTATTCCGTGCAATGCACGGGTCAAAATCTAGTTATTCTAAAACAAGTTAACGCATAACATTATCGAATGAATATCCTAGAATGAGTTGTCAATTAGAATTAGTTACCTATAGCATCGAACAATACAGACCAAGATTTTGAATTTGGTACTAGTCAATGATCATTCATTAACAAGCCAACCATATATAAATATCTATGCACATTTTGAATGAGAGCCTTGTTTGTATAATTTGCTCTTAATCTAAATTTATTCTTAAAATAAAATTTAATTCAATTAAAGTTTTATTAATATATTTTGTTTTGGCCTTTAAATTTTTTTTAATTAAAGTTTAATTTAATACTGGGATAAAAAGATTTGTACTACCATTCAATAATGTGTTATATATTATTAGAAAAAATAGACAGCTCTAATATCAAATTCATTGAATTATATGATAATACATCACTAAATGACAATAAAACTCCTATTATGGGCTTATAAAGCTTCTTACTCAATCATGTATTTAAATTAAATTCAATATGTTATCCGATATAAATTTTACTACTAAATATCTGAGTCTAGAACAACAGAATGATCACTCAAGTCAAGAGAAGTAACAGCTGTCTAACGTGTGTAGTGTGAACCATAATTAGAAAAACGCGTTATGCACGAGTTAGTTGATTGCCAAAAAAGAACGACACGTTCCAGATTTCCACAGTATGAACACACTAATGGGTCTCTTCGTGGACTTTACTTCTCTAATTAACACGCAAAGGGAGACGGTAGATCGATAGAGTTGAAACTTGAAAAATGGAATATGGTTCATTTAACGCGAATCTTCGACACCACCAGAGTTTGGCATAAAATTGGGCACCTCCTTTACCCAACTAAAAGACGCCTTTTCTTTTACTAATTCTAATGTTTGGATACCGCGTGTGTAATTGCGGCATGACAATTGTGAGTGTGAACTCCATCTTAAAAGATAAGTATGGTAAATTTTAAGTGACACGTACAATACGACGAATCACGGCAAGGAATTTCAATTGCTTTTCTATACTACTTCTTACACCTGTAAAAGGAAGCTTCAACACTCATTTCTGTTCGTGCGACTGTAAAACGTATCACACCAACTTTGGCATTGAGTGATCGTAGGACCATTCAATAACGTGTCACAAGACTAGTCGAACACAATAGGAATGCTATAAATTCGAAGAACTAACTAGCTACGTTGCTTTCTTCAACAATCCTATAAAACAATTACATTACAATAATAATAACAATGTAAGGATAAGTAACCCATGCGTCGTTATCATCACAGCGTGTAAAAGGCCAAAGCCAAGCCCTCGTTCTTATCCGCAAAACACCAAACACGAAATTAAACATCCGGTGTGTTCCTCCCATGTCATCCATCCACCCAGGCCCAGCTACCAAGTTGCTCATTTAATCACTATTCACTCTCAATCTTAATCATCAAAATTAAAAATAAAAATAAAAAAGTATTTTTTTCCGTAAAAGAAAATTACACAAAATTATTATAATCGTGGACCGCCAACAGTAAAAACGGTTACACACCAAAACAGAAAGAAACACGCGCAAGGGGCCTCAACTGAAGTGAAATCGAACAAACTTGCCGCACCGTTCACGCGGTTCGGCTGTTTCATGATGTCTATTCCGCGGCATATTCTAGATCAATCATATTACGCTGCTATTGATGATAAAGCAAAGTGAGATCGATTCCATTCTTACAAATAAAAATAAATGAATTGAATTGAATTACCACTGTCAAAGTACAATCTAAATTCTAAAACTAGCGAATAAAGTCCAAGTACTATAATATGTACAGGAACAAATTAATCTCAAATAACTTTAAAAAAATAAAAAAATAAACACTGAATATTTTTGGATTCATCGGTGATTAGTATTGAGGGATTTCAATCTTGGGTATGGTCAAATTGAGACGGGGCTTCTTGGATGGATGAGGACTGGAAACCTCGTCATCCGCGAAGAACCTTGTTGGAAAGTCCGGAAAAGCAGGGAGATTGAGATCGAAATCGCGCTGGCTTCCTGTGTGAGTGGACCCCACACCTTCAGAGGCGGTTACGGCGCTGTTCCCACCGCCTTCGTAGTGACAACGTTTGTGTCCTCCCAAGGCCTGTCCTGTCGGGAACGTTTTGTGGCAGATGGAGCACTCGTGGGTCCTACCTCCGCCGTTCGACGCCGAGCTCGTCGTCACTGCGGAGGAGGTCGAGTGGTCTTCGCCGGCGGCGCTGGCCAATTTCCGGTGGCTGGCCTTGTGTCCGCCGAGTGCCTGGTAAGAGGAGAAGGCTTTGTTGCAGACGGAGCATTTGTAGCTCAGTTTGGCGGCGGGTAGCGGCGCCGAGTTGTTGTCGGAGACAGCAGGCTTGGCGATGGGGATGGCGGTGGGGATGGCGGCGGGGACACCACCGGGGCCGCCGCGAGCGAGCATGATGAGACAGAGAGCGAGGTACTCTTCCTCGGTGCATGAAGGGTGTTGGTCCATGCGGCTACGCTTAGAACGCTTTCCCTTGGTCCATGGTGTCTCTAAGTAACTGAGATTGGCTTCTTCAAATGGAGTAAACGAAGGAGTGGCTGTGGTGGGTGATTGAAGAGCTTCCAGAGCCATTTGGAAGTGTCTGAACTTGTGAATCTGTAATGGAGTGTGAAAGGGAAGAGAGGTGCTTGTAGTTAATTTGAGTTTCGAGGTAAAGTATGAGAGTTAAGAATGGGGTGTGGGGGGATTTATAAGGAGGTGAGGATTTGAGGGAAGTTGCGTGACAAGTGCTGAGAAAAGTAGGCGCAACGAAGTGCCCAACTTATAAGTTGTAAATTGTAATATAATACAGGTGGAAAAAAAGTGGAGCACGTGTTTTAGTTAGTCATGAGAATGAGAATAGTTTTCTTGGTGGCTAGTGGACCTCTAATGAGTCGGTCAAATTAATTGTTACTAACTGCGAGTATTTTTTTTTATTTTTAGCAAGAGAAATAAAACAAGTGAGAGAAGACCAAGTAGTACAAGTGAACTAATAAGGAAGACCACTTCCAAGTTCAAAAAGTCAAAATCCGCATAAAGTAAAAGAACAATTTCTTTATTATTATTTTAACTTAAGGGAATGCGGCACATAAATTAAATAGAGTTCGTCCACAGCAGCCGGTAGGCAAGTGTAACTAGGTAGCCACCAACGACTTTTCTCGGTCAATAACTTGGGGTGCGACTTGAAATTGGAATAATTGATCGAAAGTGAGTCATTCATGCATCATCATTCAGGGGGTATGTATGCAGTGCAAATTACTATTACCGAGAAAATTAATTAAATAAAAAAATGAAAAGATAATTGGGGCACCGCCGTTGGCGTTTGGTTTGGTATGGGGGAGGAGGATGAGGTATGAACCGGGCAGGGCCAGATCACATGGGGGATCTTTCTTGTTGTGGTGGGAAAAACAAGTGTCAGCAACGAGCAAGTGGAGTGAGTGTGTGGAGTAGACTTGGTGTGGGATATCATATTACCACTATTTTCAATTCTATTTTTTTACGCATTCAGACAAGTGGAGGCTGTGGAGCACATTATAGCTGTTCAAGAAGGTTCAAGAATATATGCAGAATTTATTTTCATTTTTCAACAAGAACCATAGGATCATTTCAACTTGTGGCTATCGTACTGCCCGAACCGAGTTCGGATTCGTCCAGTTCCATCACTCCACGTTACTCGGAGTTTTGGGCTACATATACACAATTCAAACTTAGTTCAGCTAACTCAACCGAGGGCTTGATTAATTGAATGGGAGTTTATATGATGAAACACGTTTTACAAAGTAATTTTTCCCAGATTTAAAAATTTTACGGTGACTGGAACATAGTTTAAAGTAAAATGATGCATGAGCAGTAGAGTTGAATGAGTAAAAAGGTAAAAATGTTTAATCTATTCTATACAACATGTTAATAACCAAGATACAAAGACTTGATCTTATTACTCCCAATTTGTATACTCTTCGTTAACAATTCCTAGTTCTTCATCTTGTTTGTTCAGAAATTTCAGTGTCTTTGTTCTTGCAAATAATGTATTTGTTGCAACTTTTATCCTCTAATTGTATCTAATGGCTATTGTTTCCTCCATATATGGAAGAAAGTTGTTCTCATCCAATTTTAATTGAAATTGGATCGAAGAAGGTGTGAATTATGAAACATGGAACAAAATCACTTGTGATAAATCTTGACGCCATTGGTTTGGTGGAACGTTAAAGCTCTCATACCATAAAGGTATTGAAAGTCTAATGTGTAACAGAACACTTAAGAGAAAAGATATGTACTCTCATGTAATATTAAATAAAATGCATGCCCTTTATAAATACCTAATAACCAATAACCAATAATCAATTTCCTCTTCCTTTTTTTTTTTTGATAGTACCAATTTCCTCTACGTATAAACACAGCCTAAAGTCAATTTTCGTTACCAGATATTAAATAAATTACAGTTACATTTTAAAAACATTTATGGAAAAATACCATAAAAATGCTTTTATATTACAGTATTCAACTTGTTGAATTAATGTTATTAGAATTTATGTGTCATTGAATGTTATTATTATTTTTTTTTTGTACCATTGAATGTTAATTTTCATGTGGATGAAAATTTAATAGTATTGTTATCTACTTGATGACGGGAGGTAGGGCGCAAGTGAAGAGGCTCAATTTTGTTTGGACGAGAGTTTTGACATTTGACTTTTGAACCGCGTGCGTGTTAGTGTTAGTACAAGGCTGGTTAACAACAGGGGAAGATTGGGTAACAACTAGTAACAAGAAACAACAAATGCTTTTGAAGCCCTTCGTTCATATAAGAATCTAGAAACTATTGGAATCAGATGTTGGAAAGCTACGCGAAGCATCCAAATTCACACGTGCACTTGTCAAAACAATTTTCTATTGTTTCTAGATTTGCTCTGCTCATCGTCAATAAGAACCAAAATTAGTTGACCAATAACGATTGATATTCATGTACCAAAAGAGAAAAACATTAAACAGTGTAATCTGTACGTTCTCTTGACTTTTTTTGTCTTGACTGAAATATTTTATTTCTGGTTACTACTACGTTTTTTATTTCATACTTAAAAAAAAATCACATATAAACTGTTAAAAGTGATAATTCTGCGTAGAATAATTTCATAGAATGCAAAGAAGATACAATTGTATGGAATTTGTATTATTTAACTCATTAGATTATATTGAACTCTGTAAATTTTGCATTTTTTAAAAGTTGTATACTAAATTTTTGAATTGTTTTAATTCATTCTTAAATTTTAATTTTCAGTCAACTTTTTTTATGAGATATGATTTAAAATTACAATTAAGGTTGCATTATAATTATTAAAATTAACAACAACAAAAAAAAAAAAAACAATTGATATGGTTGAAAAATTCTCACATTATCACATGTCATGATTATAATAGCAGTTACGGATTATAATTTAACACTTCAATTTTTAATCACTAATAATAAGTTAATTGATAGTAAATGATTCGTAACACGTGCTTTGTATTTTTATTTTTTATCCAACTGTTTTGTATTATTTATATTTATCCGTGTGATGCATGGACAAATTTTTGGGATGTTAATTTAGAATAATTTTTGGATAAATTAAAATTATATAAATATCATTATATTGTTTAAAAAATATTTAATAAAAATATACTGTAACAAAACAATATGAATTAAAATATTAAAAAATATGAATAAATGGATAATATATGAATGTCATATAAATTTATAAATATAAGTTTGTAAATTATTTCATAAAAATGAAAAGTCAACTAAATACATTTAATTTTAAATACAAACATAATGGTAGTATATGAAAAGGGACTCGTATGATATATGGATAAATTATAGACAAGATAGTGATTTTTCTATTTATAAAAGAATAATATTATCAACTTTGTTAATTTCATGCTGAAAAAAATGTTATATCAATTAAAAAATAATATGTCACTTAATTTCCTATGTTATTATAGAAGAATAACATATCAATTAAATATGAATTTATTCATTAATATATAAAAATGAAAGAAAACTTAATGTACTTATTTTCTAATATAATTATAAATTATAAATTTAAAATTTACAATGTTGCCTTCTAAAAATCAAGAAGTTTATATGGATAAATTAAATTACATAACAAAAAAAAGATCAAAATAAGAAATTTTAATTTTAAAAGAACTCACCAATTATTCCATTAAAATTATTTTTATGGATCTCATCATTTTAACATCTTTAAAACTTACAAAAGTCATAATTACGTAACATAAACTTATAACAGTAAAAAGACGTGTTGAATTCAGCTTATCTTGAGCTCTTATAAACAGTATTTTGTTTGCTTATATTAATACGATAAAAATAAAGATTGGAAAGGAAATTTGTAGCTATTCTTTTGTGATTTGCTAGGATAGGGAGAGAAAAAGTGAAACAAAAAAAATTAAGACTTTTAGGGATGGCAA
Organism: Pueraria montana var. lobata; assembly: GCA_026413185.1. Taxonomy (NCBI): domain Eukaryota; kingdom Viridiplantae; phylum Streptophyta; class Magnoliopsida; order Fabales; family Fabaceae; genus Pueraria; species Pueraria montana. The sequence continues at coordinate 7,513,813 of CM048652.1, forward strand.
AGTAGGGTCAACCCGTCTAATTTGCCAAAAATGATGAATGTATTTGGTAATTTAACTCATTAACCTGCCTAATTTGATGAGTTGGAATGTTAGGTTTACATGTTTTTAACTCACTTTAACACATGAGGTTGACATATATATATATTACATTTTTTGAAGACTAATTTAGAGTAGTCTTGTGTTGATAAATTAATTTGTTTTTATGAATGTATTTTAATTGGTTAAAGTATTTGATTTCTTAAAATATTATTATTTTTTATTGTAAGTTGAGAAATGTCACTTTATTATCGAATATCATTTTGACATTTTTTTTTGTTGTTGTTGTTGTTGATTGAATTTGCTTAGTGTATCATACATGGTTATTTGATTAAGATTGAAATTAAAATTACAGGAGTTTTGATGAATTTTTATTTTGGTGGATTAACCCATCATTTATGATTTGTCAACTCACTACTCATTCCGAAGTCAAATATAAAACAAATGAATGTCCAAGTTTAGTGGACTAAAATTTCAACTAAATCAACCCTATTTAATATCGTTATTCCACAAATACCCTTAAGTTAATTTAAATATGAGCAACATCTTTAATAAATATGATTAAGGAAAATTTAGAAAAATATAGTTCTTTTTTATATGAAATCTAAAAAATTAAATGAAGTTAACTAACATTTTCATTAAATGTGAAGGTATATATTTTTGCTTATATTTAAAGAAAAATATTTTATAACTTGTTAATATATTATTTTACCCTTTTCCAAGCCACCCTAGCAACCTACCTTTAAGAAAGGTGGCTTATGTTTCTCAATCCACTTCTTCTAATGGATCGCCTTTAAAAAGTTTAACCTCAATTTGTTTGCTATGAAAAGTGAAGGTGTGAAAGTGAAAAGGTAGAAGAAAAAAAAAGCTGAAAATGTGAACTCATGGGTGTTTATTTGAGATTAAACACAGCTGAAAGTGACATTGAAATGGTGGGTCACACACGCTTGCAAATTCATTTGAAAATGAGATGAAAAGAGCTAAAAACAACAATAAAAATGCCTCAGGTTCGGTTGTTTTTTTATTGGACAAAAGTAACCCTTTGAAAAAGGCTCTCATATGACTCATGGGACAAAACACAACCCATGACTTCACTTCCTTTTTTTCACATTACTGCTGCCAGCATCAACACCTTCATCGTGATGACTTCTCCTTTAACTCCTTAGGTATATAATCGATTATGCTTTTTTTTTTATAATCGATTATATGCCTTCAAGTTATAAAAAAATATAAGGCATATAATCGATTATGCAAAAGACATAATCGATTGTATGCGTCTAATTTATATATAAAAAGAAATCGTATCACAAGAGGCATCAAAATATTTTTTTTTTGTTGGGGTTAAAATAGGAAATTCGTTAATGCCTAATTTTTTTTTTTTACTTACCTAATCATTTTAATTCAAATATTTTATCTATTTTACACTCTCTTTTATTTCAATTAAACAATCTTATTTTTTACTTAAATTCTTTTTTTTTTACTTACCTAACAACTTTAATTCAAATATTTTATCTATTTTACACTCTCTTGCATTTCAATTAAACAATCTTATTTTTTCTCTCTTATATATTTTTTTTTTATTTTTCACACTTTTATTTTTTTTCTTACATCTCTACCAAACACAATGTTAAAGACAATTAAGGATATTTTTTTTTAGAAAAAGAAAAAAAAATCTTGAATAAAATAACGTCATTTTCGTGAAGTCCAAGGTGCATTGAACATGCCCTCTCCTCACCTCACCTACTACCACATCAAAGACAAATTGGAGGAGTGAGTGCGAAAGTAAATGAGAAAGGCATGAACCACGAAGGGAAAGGGAGCACTAGTAGCAGACACACGGTTGGACCAAATTGCCCTTTGGCGTATTATTTTATTTTTATTTCAATTTCAATGATAAAAAAGCGAAAAATAAAATAAAATAAAACCCTTATTCGTTATTAGTAGGGTGTTCACGGGTCGGATTCGACTGTGCGACCCGATCAAAACTTTATGAGTTGAGTTGGGTCGAATTTGTGCAATTTTATTGTGAAATTTGTTCCGATTGGGTCGGATTGGGTTGATCGGGCAGAACATTTAAAAAATATTTTTTATTTTGTAAAAAATTAGAATTTTTTAGAACAATAATTTATTTTTGTCTAGAGCTTTGCAAATATATAATTTCTACATGTCCTCTAAAAAGATCAAATTGTGACAATATTTGATTAATAAAATGAATGGTTTCAATGCTAATACAAATATTTTATTTTAAATAGATATTAGCATGAGAAAACATAAACAAAATAAAGACAAAAAATAGAAACAATTAAAAAAGAGAAATATAATTCATGTATGGCTAAAAAATAGCAAAAAAATATGGTATTTTGTATTTCTTAATTTAATAATATATATATAAAAAAATTTAATTTTATGATACGGGTCGAGTCGGGTCACGAGTTGGATCGGATTGAGTTTAGATTTGACCCGAACTCTAAAAAAAATTCGATCCAAACTAATCGAGTAAGATTGGATTCACCGGTTACCCATACGGCCATACCCTTGAACACCCTAGTATTACCCAATTGTATTGCGTTCCAATAAAGCAGAATTTAAGAGCTGCCAGTCTAGACCGGTACTCTGGAATTGCAAATTGCAAGGGATCCTTTACTCTTTTACTTATATTTATTTGTGTGGTTATTTTTAATTTAGAGGAAATGGAAAAGTGACAAGTGAAGAGAATGCGGGTTGTGTGTTGCTCCAATTCGTCGTGGTTTGGGTCAGCCGTCAGTGCCACTATTCCATCTTTACCCTGTCCTAGATTCCCTTCACTGATCGCAATTTCAACAACATCATCTTCGATCCGCTTTCTAAATTCTCCACCCCTCCGCTCCATTGCTTCATGTAACTTCCAATCAATTTCCTTCTCTCTCTCTCTCTCTTCGATCTTCAATCGCAATCGCAAGTATTCTGATCTTTTTTGTTCTTTGTGTTTGGTTGGGCAGCGCGACAAGTTACAAGAATAATGGCTTCCAAGAATGCTCCAGGAGATCAAGAAGACCCGCGCATGGAGAGAATCGCCTCTGCAATCCGAGTCATCCCCGACTTTCCTAAGCCAGGTCGCTACTCTCTGATCCCACGACGTCGTCTCCTTGTTTTCGTTATGCTTATGTTATGTTGCTTTCGTTGTTTGTTTCAGGAATTTTGTTTCAGGATATAACCACGCTGCTGCTTGATACAAAGGCTTTCAAAGACACCATTGACTTGTTTGTTGAGAGGTACAGGGATCAAAATATTAATGTTGTCGCAGGTACTCTACACTCCCACACTTCTATTCTATCCATAATTTTATGCGTAGTTGGTCTTCCTGAATTATGAAATGCACAGTCTTCATCAAATCAATTTGTTTTTTTCCCTTTTCTGTTTCTGCTTCTATCTTTGTCCTAACTATTAACTCTTAAACCTTGGCCAAAGGAAAACTGAGTTACGTGTATCTGCATCACCTCACGATCTTTTTTTATCTGCCATGTCCTTTTTCCCTCGTGCAGCCAACTTATTTATTGCAAATTTGAGTATAGAGAGGGTGTGCTAGTGATTTAAGGATTAAGATTTCATTGTTAGTAAAAAACTGACAATATCATGTTACGAAAGAAAACAGACATAATGGGCCATATGTAAGTCACGGTGGGTCTTACTCTTACCGTTATAGTTCCGTGCCTTTCTTTCCCATAACATGCCATTGTTATTCTTTATTAACATGAGGTGATCCTAAGCCATGAGTTTGGTACTAGGTGAAGAAGAGTTTTGCTGTTATGTTCTTCAGCTTTTGATATTATAAAATGCCTTTTTTTTTTCCTTTCAATTATAGTCTGCAATCTGTGATGGGTGGCGTGCAAGCATTGTTTCCCTGCCTATGGGCACCATTCATAATTGTGTCTTTCTCTAGATGGTTCATTTTCTTTTACTTTTGCTCTAAATAAATTAATGATTTGTGTCTGATAGCTGTATTTATGACACAATGCAGGAGTTGAAGCAAGAGGCTTTATATTTGGTCCACCCATTGCATTAGCTATTGGAGCAAAATTTGTCCCCATGAGGAAACCCAATAAATTGCCTGGTAGTATATATCTCTCTTTTGAAATAATTGCATATAATGTTGTCAGAAATTCCCACTTAGCAGATAATTATGGTTTGAGGTCTTTGAATCTCTCTGTTGTGTATGGTCCTCTAAATCTCTAATTCTAAGTTTTGTACTTCTTCACTGTGCTTATTTTTAGTCATTAATGCTCTTGAAGTTTCTATGATGGAGAAGATCTTCTGATTTGTTTGAACGGTCATGTTTCGATTATCTTTACAGGGGAGGTCATCTCAGAAGAGTATTCTTTGGAGTATGGAACAGACAAAATGGAGATGCATGTAGGGGCTGTACAACCTGGAGAACGAGCCTTAGTCATAGATGATCTTATTGCCACTGGGGGAACGTTAGGTGCTGCAATTAAGCTACTAGGTAAACTTGTCAATATTTATGTTTTATGGGCTAGCAAAGAAAATCCATTATGAGTGAAAGTTATTTTTCTTCCTTCTTAAAGCTATCCATGAGTGGGTCCTGACTCCCAACCTAGTCACACTTGTTGGTTTCATATTATGTGCCTATCTTCTTAAAAGCTAAGCTGTAGGAATGATGGTTTGTTCACTTTGTTGTATCTTATATTAGAATTAGAAAGAACTTGTAGTTTATTGTTTATGGATTAAAAAAGTCTATAGAAGTTGTACAAATGACCAAATATGGACTTAGGACCTACTGAGCCACAAAAGAGATCGTTCTATCAGTGTTTTTAGCATTCACGATTTTCTTTCTTCTTTCTGTTTATTTATACATTCAGACAAATAATGCATGTATGATGTATTATTAATGTGGAGACAAAAGCTTGCTTCTGGGTAATGAACCTAATAATACCCTTTTGATCTACCACTATAATGGTGTTTTCAAGTGTCTGTTTAACTTGGAAGCGTGTTTTATAGTGTTTAATGCTTAACACTATCAGCATTTCAATACATTCTTAGCTGTTCTGTTTGTTACTCTCTTTATTGCAGAACGTGTTGGGGTGCATGTTGTGGAGTGTGCTTGTGTGATTGAATTACCAGAGTTAAAGGTACAGCCTTAACATATATTTATCCTCACCTTGGCTAATTGTTTGGCTTAATTTATTTCTTACATATATAACACATGTCATAAGTTTAAAAATTAATTAAATAAACACTGGAATCTGGATGGCTATTATCTTTGTAAGTTACACTTTGCATTTTAGGAACTCAAGCAACGTTAGCAGAACTAAAGAATGACGGTAAACTAAACATTAACATGAAAGGAAATGTCTGTTATAGTCATTGTGAGATAATTTAACTTTCCAACTAATCTTTTATACCTGCCTAGGTTAGGATAGGGCTCCCCTTGATTTGGTAGAAATTTCACATTCGGGTCCATAGGAGTATCAACAGGTTTACAATCAAGCATCCTTGTTTCTTCCAAAATATCAAGAGTAATTTTCCTTTTGAGTAATAGCAATTGCCATATTTGATTGAGCTACTTCAATTGCAAAGAAGTATCGCAATCAACCAAGATCCTTGTCTGAAAAAATGTCTGAACAAATGTTGCTTCATCTCCCTAATGTTGTCTTGATCATCACCTGTAATAACAATATCATCTACATACACCACAAGATAAATCAGCTTATTCAATGGTTGAGCATTTAAAGAACACAGTGATCTATCTTACAGTTAACCATGCTAAATTGTTGGATGACTGCTAATTTTCCCAAACCAACCTTAAGGTGATTGTTTTAAATCATATTAAGACTTTTGTAGCCTGCAAACAAGATCAAACTCCCTTTGAGAAACAAAGTTAGGTGGTGGCTTCATATACATTTCCTCCTCAAGATCTCCATGCAAGAAGACATTTTTAATATCTAGCTGGTACAAGGGTCATTGCCTTGTGTCAGTCATAGATAAGAACAAACAAACAAAAACCATCTTAGTAATGGGAGAAAAAGTATCACCATAATCCATCCAAGCCATAAATTTAGTACATCATTTTGCTACCGATTAAGCTTTCAAGCGGTCCACTTGCATATTAGGTCGAACCTTAACAGTAAACTGGGTGAAGTGGAACAAAAGTCCTTATATGATTATATTACAATTTACAAAGCCTCCATCTCATCAATCATTGCTTGTCACCACCATGGTTGGACATTATATGACATTCGATTTAGTGTACTCTCCCAAGTGCATTACATGACTAATTTAAATACCAAAACTTTAGAGTTGCGACAGAAAATTCATTGCTATAAACTGTTTTTCCTTCTTCTGGCTTATTTCAGGGGCGGGAAAGGCTGGGGGACAAGCCGCTATTTGTCTTAGTTAAAGGGGCCTGATCTTTTTCCTGGTGATTGTGTTTTAGTTATATTGACCATTTTAGGTGGCTCTTGTTAGGAGCTTTATACATGACTGCTTAGATTTCCTCAACATATTTTGATGGATGGGATTTGCTGCAGAAAGCTTGGTTGTTTGTGCGCTCAGTTCTGCTCAATTATTAAAATTATCATTACCATCATTAATAATAATAATAATAATAATAATAATATAATAATAATAATATAATAATAATAATAATAATTATTATTATTATTATTATTATTATTATCATTATCATCTGTGTGTCCCGTTTGGTTTAAAGCTCGTAATTTATATTTATAGTAAAGAACCAATAGAGGAGGGAAATATATTAACAACTTTTTGAAGTAGTATTTCACTTGTCGCATTAGTAATTATACGACATGCAAAATGTATTTTCTTTCTCTAAATTAAATTAAGGGAAATAAATAAATATACTAATACTTTTTAAAATTAAACGAATAAGACAGTAAAAATGTTAAAATCATATATATATATATTATTTATTTTTATTGGGTACTAATAAGATTTTTTATAATATTCTTCAAAGTTGTTTATTGTTTAATTATTAATAATTTGAAATGATAGAATGGGTACAGAGAATTTTAATTTGCTGAGTTTTAGTCATTGAAAGAACGTAAAGAAGACATTTATTACAAAATAAAGAAACCGAGGGAGGCATCAGCGAGGGGGGCAGCAGTGAAGGTGAAAGGGAGAAGGTTGGAACATGAGGAGGAGATGAGGCGGGGGATAAAGAGAATGGTGGAGAGACGGAAAGGGGAGAGGAAACAGTGGTGAGAGAGGTAGGAGAAAAGGGAAGGTTTTCTGACGGCTAGGTGCATTTCATTTATCTGTTTTTTTTTTAGGTTAAATTAGTTTTTTGTCCTCTAATTTATTTTTTTAGGTTCGATTTGGTCTTCTAATTTTTAAAATTGGTTCAATTTAATCCTACCATCTAATTAAACTAATGGTGTTAGGAACGTCATTGCACTTTGTGGCAGTTTAAAACCATCACTAAATGCACATTTTTTTAACACCGTTAATCCAATTTAGACGGTAGAACCAAATTGAATAAATTTAAAAAATTAGAGGATCAAATTGAACCCGAAAAAAATTATAGGACCAAATTGAATATAAAAAATAAACTAGAGGACGAAAAAACTAATTTAACCTTTTTTTAATCTATGTCAATCAAATTTCTCCAACCGATTTCTCGTATAAATCATGACCACTAAATTTAAAATTCGATTAATCCAATGGCTACAATAACTTTTCTGCGGTGAGGGACATGTCAAGGTTCCTCATCCTAGCCACCATCATAAACTAGCTGAAAACTTATTAAAAGTTTTTAAACTAAAAGCTAGAGTTGAAAAGTAAAAAACTTATATATTAGCAGATTGAATTAAAGTGTTTGGTAATATTAATTAAAACGTAAAATGACATAAAGTGACATTTTTAGTTATTTGATATGTAAAATCACACACATTATTTGTGGCAAAGGTTTACAACTGTATCAATAACAACACTACAAGCAACAACATCCTTCTTCATTTCTTGCAAGAGGAATGCTGCAGTCACTCTCTAACACACTCTCATTTATTGGGTCACGTCACCTATTTTCTCCAACCTCTCACCTGGTAGCTCTCACTTATTAGGCCAGGTAGTGAATGTTTTGTGATTCAATAAAAAAGATTAAAATTAAATTAAACAAAAATGATCATATTATCATAAACAGGGAGAGCCGGTTACGAGGTGAGGGGTGGTAGAAAATAGGTGACGTATAAATGAGAGTGTGGTTAAGAGAGAGTGTGACCATAACATTTCTCTTTCTTGCAAAACCGAAACTTGAACTTTTTGTTGTTCCAATGACACTCATGCTCTTTGTAAATGGTTTGTTGTCAAACATAGGCGAACTTAATGGTTTGTTGTCAAACGTAGGCGAGCTTAGTGACCAATAAAGTCTCTATCCATCCATCTTCATTTGGGTCTTCACAAACTTCATCAAGATTGAAACTTTTTGCCTAGTCTATCAATTTTCCTCTTTTTTTTTAACATGTCCAGGTTTTGTGGTTAAATTAGTTTGTCTAAATTGTGTCGTTTTCTTTGCTAACTTATTTTTCTTGAGGTTTAGGGTTTAGGGTCTCAAGTCAAGGTTTAATTAGGTAGGAATTGATTTCTAATTATTTTATGACTTTGATTCTCTTTTGTACCTTAATGTTTAGTGTTTTGTACGTTATGGTTTAGGGTATAATTATTTTATGGTTTAAGTCCTACTCCCTAAGACACTAATTTGTTTTACATTGAATTATCACTTTATAATTTTTTTTAAGATTGTAAGGTACCTTTGGTAACCTCTTCCATTATAGTTAATTTTTTAGATTTTAAATTTAAAAACACACATGTTTTGTTTCCATATATGTAGGTACAAAGTTGCAATAATACCTATGCGGGTTAGAAGTAGGGTTTTATCCTATAGGCTATAAATATCACAAGTGGTAATAAAATTCATACACCAACAAAGATGGAGAGACGAGTTCTCATTCTCGTACGAAAATTTTAGGCAAGTGTTGTGCGGTTGGGCTTGGGGTTGCTGCTCTTGTAGAGCTAGGGCTTCGTTTATACGATCTAATGACTGCTAGAAGACGCAACAATCATTGCTCTACCTATCGGCAACATCCACAACTCCTGACACAACAACAACCACTTCTCCACATACGACACTGCATTTTAATTAAGTGATTTATGAAAAATTAACTTTTATTCGTGAAATATAACTCCGTTGTAATAAAAAAAAATAACAATTTTTTTTAGTACTCAACGAGAGTACATTAGATCCAAACTTTCACATCCTCAACAACTACCATTTATTTTTTCAAACTCTCCATCAACTTCGTACAAAATTTAAAAAAAGTTGCAAATTTCAATTGGGAAAATGTGTTTGTCATTCTTTATCTTGCCTAAGACAACTTGGGACTTCTGCAATTGCTTTGTTAATCGGTCATGCCAACTTTAAACAATGGTCCCTCCAAAATTCAAAACACACTATCACAATCTCTTGATTTGATATTTTAGTCGACTAAGCAAATTGGCAAATTAAATATACAAACAAAAATTAAGCACAAAACACATAATCAACATTCACTAAATTAAGAATCGCCACTTATTAATTCCTTAAAAGGGCATTACTTTTGTGTAAGTTGTAAATAACACACACCTAGGTTGGTAACTCATTCATTCATTTAATGACATGTAGCTGACTTTGTCACGTCAGATAAATTTTTTTTTTTTTTGCAAGTAAAGTCTAAGGACTATTTTGTATATTTGATATATTTTTTTTTATTTTTGATTTTTTTTCTAAAAAATAGTTTAATCTTTAATCTTTGTAATTCCTAATATTTGAGTTGAAGAATTGTATTGTTTCATGTAACATAAAAAGTGTCGTTAATTATTTTTTTTTACAAGCCAAGAAATTTATTTATGATCACGGTTGTAACACCCTAAATCCGGTTTTACATATATTCTCATTTACAAACTTATTTTAATTCAATAGTCATGTTAACTAACTTTAATTTTTTCAAAAAAAACTGTGAAGTTAATTTTTAAAACTTTTGATTAATTAATTTTGAAAGTTGCTTATCGTCACCTTAAATATAAATATACATTTTAAAGCGAGTAAAACATAATAAATAAAGTAAATAACTCTGTCTATTCATATATACATGAAATAGAGAATTTTATAACCCAAATATTTTCCGGAGTAATAGTAATATATACCTTTCCAAGGCGTATATCAAATACATAGGATAATAGAGTACGAAAACTGAATATACATGCCAACAATCTGAAACTTAGGTCTACTAATGCCAAGATACATGAAAAGCTAAAAGGGTCCTAGGACTCAGAGCAGACATCACTAATACTCAACCCTGCATGTTAGACCAACCTCCAAACGAAAAGTGACGAAGCTGATGAAGATAACGTCTTTATGACATCTACAGGTACTGCCACTGGTTCCTAAAAGAAAAATAAACAGAGGGTGAACTCTCTGCTTCATCAAGCAGTACACACAAAACGACTTGACAATCACATACACAATCCTACTAGCCACCACGATGTGGTTCTCTAACTGTCACACCTGAAACCTATTCGTTTCCACAGCTATTCTTGTAAATTATTTCACACTGGCCAACTGCCACTGGAACTCCCAGAACTCAGTGGTCTTACACATTTTTGAGTTGGATTACTGTTGGGAGTACACCTTTCACCATGGTACAATGGCGGGCTCTCACCAACCGATGACGTCTCGTATTTTTGTCAGGGTGGCCGAGTCAGCTACGTGATCTATCGTCACAACTCAGTGCCTTACCCTCCAAGAACAACCTGCCTTACGATCATCTCCCAGGTACCAAATGTGATCATCCATTACTCCGAGGACTAACTCCTCAACAACCCTCCTCACTGGGATTATTCTTTCTAGTCATAGTGGGGTTCCGCTGCACATGGTATTGGACGGTTGAATAGATGCCGAGCCTGAGACCCCGTCTCTGCTCAAAATTATATATATATATATATATATATATATATACACACACACACACACACACGAGGACATTGCCTCCATCACCTTTCTATGGGTGACTGTCACATTACGTCGTGACACGCCTTTCGAACTCCGTCCCTTCTCTTTGGTATTCTCAGAGTTGGAACACCCAACGCGACTCTCTTGCCATCTTGCAATTCCAGCAATCTGTCGTACACCCATATCATCCTTGTACGACTCTCAACTCAACATGATTCACCACGCGTAGACAATTTTATTATGTTTTATGTATTTCCTTGCTCTCTCCTCACTGTTCAAGTTTCATCTATCTGTTACATGGCAATCTAGCCACAAACACTAGAACATAGTTCTAGTCCTCACAAGTACTCGTAATCGAGTCTTGTGAACAACATATCACACGGACAAACAACTTTATCACAAAGTTCAACTTACAGTCCAAAGGACTGTATCACAAAAGCACACAAAATCACACTTTCAAAGATTAAGTACCCAAGATTCACATATCTAGGACTTAAATCCAAAACAGAATAGGTCCATGGATATTACATATCCACTACCTTATGAAATCACAATTAATAGTTATAATTGCCACAATTCAAAATAACACACATAAAGTAACAAAATTGACTAAAAAGACAGATTTCTCTCTTTGACAGTACTGAATGTGAGCTCTCACTGATACAAGCAAATGACCTCGGAATTTAAAATTTTTTATATCATATCGAAGCTCTTGAAATCTATTTTATAGAAAGGTGTCCCACTTATAAAATCAACATCTAGAAAATTTTATAAAAATTTTATAAGTCAGCAGCCCTGAATTTTGAGTTATCACTGAACATAGCTCAAAGAAATATAAATTTCTCCCACTTCCCAAACTTGTTTTGAGCTGAAATTTTTACAGTAGAAAGGTAACATCTTTATATTAATAAAAACGTAACCCTTGCCCCTAAATTCTTTCCTTATTGTTCTCAGTAAATTTGTTTCTAACAGCCTAAGTTTCAGACTCAAAATAGGGCTCAAAAACCCTTGCCCTGTTTCTTTTTAAAAGGTTGATTTAGAAATTGGACATGATAATTTTTGTAATTTCTATGGTTAAAAATATTGTTTTGTCTAGTTTTTAATGGTACAAAAATGAAAAAGAAACATTAAGCACACAAGTGGAAATTTGAGAAAAACCGAGACATGTTCCATGGAAACTTGAAAACAGAATGACCATTTTGAAAGCCACGGATGAACTTCAAGACGAAGTTTTCTCTCCATGGTGTCAAAATAAAAGTTGTTCATTTTTGTGTCTGTTTTCATTCAAAACAAATTTGGTGAAAAACCAACCGTTAGATATTCCAAAAATCACAAAATCGTGGGAGCTGTCCAGGGACACTCGAACCTAATAGCCACTGTTACATTATTTTGGGGTTTGTTTTCAACATGCAACCTTCATCAATTAATTTTAAGAAAATTGGGCATGAATTCCCTTGTTCCAGAGGCCTTCCCACTCAGTTTCAAAAGAACAAAAATAACACTAAGGCTAGGACATGCACTCACACAGCCACTGCCAAAGGATTTCCAACCCATTTCATCAACTTTTCATGTTCAAGCATTCAAACAAAGCACACACAACAACCAAAGAGGGGCATGCATGTTGTAGGTGGTTGAGCCCCCTAACTCTCAACCACCGTTAGACTAAAAATAGAATCCACAAAGAGTTCTCCTCACCTTTGTTGAGGTTCAACTGAGAGAGAGGAAGAGAAGAGAAGTGAGCTTGATGTTGAGAACATGAAAGGATGACAGCCAACCTTGCATGCAAGGTTTCCAAACCAACAGCAATGACTTCCTTCTCCTTGTAGCTGCTCACGGTCAAGAGGGAAGCAACGGAGAGAAGAGAGCTTCGGGGGAGAAAAAAAAGTTTGAAGTTTTGCTATTTGCACTCACCTTTCCTCTAAGGACACCCCTTTTCTCTTTTTTTTTTTCTACAACTTACGGAACTCACGTAAAAGTCCAAAAAAATTCACAATAACACTATGGCCCATAACAAAACATAGAACTTAAGTTAATTATTATATCAATCAACATAATTTAAATTTAGTTTGCTATTTCATTATTAATCAAACACTTAATCATACAATTAGGAAAACCACAACGTTACAATTCTCCCCAACAAGAAAATTTTATAATTAAATCTCTCACGTTCATACTTATTGGGTTGTAATTTTCGGGGTGTTACAACGGTGGGTGGGAGTGGAAAAACATGGTCAAGACCAAGAAGAGTAGGATTGAAAACATTAGGGATTAAATTGTCTTTTAAAAACATTAAATCAAAAATAAAAAAGAAAACCATAAATATTAAATTTGTAAAATAGTCCTTAAAATTTAATTGGAAAAAATAATAATTACAAAATTCATTATGTGGCAAAGACAGCCACACGTTATTAAATGAATGGATGAGTTACCAACCTACACTGGTGTGAGTTATTTACAACCTACAATGAAGTAATACCCTTCCTTAAAATAGCTCCTAAAGTCAATCAATACATGATTCATCCTTCAAAAAAGTTATAGGACAATGGCAGATAAGTGTACGAGGAAAAGAACTAAGTCGAGTTTAATCGCGATGCTCTTTGATGGAAGCTTGTGAAAGATTTCCCGCATTGCATCATCATCCTTACACACGTTATCAAACTAGTATTCGAAGATATGTTGATGTTGAACCACCCGCCCACCAATGTGCATCAGTCCACAGACTGCATTCCTTTGGGTTGACTCCACGACCTTTGATTACAAGCTGGTCAGACTCGCTTGGAGGATGGAGAGAAACAGGGGGAGTGATAGTAGTGCTAATCGTCATGTTTTTTCACCATGTTATTGTTAATGGGCATCATTTTCATTAGGGTGCTAGACGAAGGGTGGAGAATAATTGGTATGTTTTGTTTTATGCTTCAATTGTGAGAATGAGCAGTTTGGCGAGGTGATGCTCCCAGATAGCTTGGAATGGGAACACTAACTATGTACCATTATCAGATTTTGGTGATGGGACAGTATGATGTGATTTAATCATGGGTCATGATATTCACCTTTAGTACGTATTACCAATGCTCTAGATTCACCATGGATAATAGTTACTAAATACAATTTTCTCTGACTTTTCTATAATAATATTAACTTTTCTATAATAATTGTTGCAGCCTTTAAGTATGAGAGATCACGGGTGTCCCTCAACACGTTGGGCAAAGACTAATCCCGCCACACTTATGTTAAATAAATCGTTCCCCACACGTGAACACAGCGGAACCTTACATCATTGCGCCAACTTATGGGTTAGTTAAAGTGTCTAATTAATAAAAATAAAATAAAAATTGTACGAGTTTAACACTATTGGAGGCAATCCTACTTGAGTCAAATAGGACCACTAGCGGCAAAACTCTCTTCCAAAGGTATTTAACACTATTGTATAATCAAGACCTCCTCGAACTTGAGACTAATATTTAAACTGGAACAATCCTGTGTTGGGTTATCCACACATTAGATGGTTTTATTACACTTTATATGTAGTAATTTTTTTTTGATTAGAACACAATAATATTGCAAAGTTTTTGTTATAATCAAATTGTCATACATAGTATGTTATAACCTTTTATTATAATTATTTTAAAAATCATATTTACATCAATAATACATGAAAATTAAACTCTACAAATAAACATAAGGTACATAGGTGTGGGTGTGATCATTATAACCTGTTATAAATTTTTTTAACCATAACCATAATTAACCGATTAATTAAAAATGGTTATAAAAATTAATTACATATGACAAGTGGTTATTATAACCAAATCATAACCGTTACAAAAAACCAGTTATATATTCGGTTATATAACCGATTATAACTAAAATTGGTTATATAACTAGTTATATCTCTTAAATTAATAATTGATTAAGCATTTTTAAAATAGTTATATAACTAGTTATATATCTTAAAAATAGTTTTAACCTTTAAAATCATTTTTAATTAAGCATGACACAATTATTAATGCATAAAATCAGTTGTAAAAATATAATAAATATAAAAAAAGTCATTATTTATTTTTAAAATTGGTTATATATCAATACTTGTATATAATTGGTTATAGATATATACCAAGTTAGGGCAAAAATTGCAATTTTGTCACTAAATTTTGTTACTAATAAATTATTTTCTTATAGTGTAATATTATTGTAAATGAAAAATATTTTTTTTTATCCGTAGGAATCTAAGATAAGTATAAAAAAGTTTACAACAACTCACACTCTCCTCAATCAACTAAACTACACTTTCTTTGTGATGAAAAATGAAATTGACATATAATATTTTTGTTCTATGCGAACTAGCTTAAGGGCGGTAAGATCCATTTTCTCCCTAATCGGAACACTTATTATTATTAAGAAATTTGTCTAGAAAAGAAACTTACTTTCTGTGTCACCCAAACCCATAAGTTTGTAAGGCGGTGGTTGTGAAACAATATTTTCAGTGGAAAAAACCATGCCCTCCACTAATTAGTTTCATCATACGTTATAATTATTTTTAAATGAATAATTCTAAATTATCAATAATACCAATTTCTTGCTAATTATTCTGCTTGCTAAAATATAGAAGACATTAACCGTTTTTTATGTTTTAAGATGCTAAATGTATTTACTTTTTTATTTCCTATTTTTTACAAATTATTGAAAAGATTTATAAAAGCAAAAAGATACAACATTTCTCTTTCTTAAGTAGAATTGAAAGAACAGTTTAATAATTTCATTTTAGTTTTAACTAAAATTAAAATTTCAACTTCTTCATATAAATCTTTACTATGCAAATATGGACGTAAATTGTTGCATTTCTAATAAGAAAAGAAAAACAACACTTAAAAATTGCATAAAATGTTTTGTGCATTACCAACCCACAGTGACTTTAAATATGGACGTAAATTGTTGCATTTCTAATAGAGTAAATTACACGGACTATTTCTGAGTTTTACATTTATTACACCGATCCCCCTGTCTTTTTAAACATTACTTTTGATCCCATGTAATTCAAAAAAGTAGGAATGTCGGTGTAATATAACTAAAACTCAGGAGGAGTCCGTGTAATATAAATAAAATTCAGGGGGTCAATGTAATTTAGAACCAACAAATAGAGAGTTTTTTGTATGGTTTAAAAAGACAGAAGATGTCAATGTAATATAAGTAAAACTCATAGGAATCCTTGTAATTTACTCATTTTAATAAGAAAAGAAAAACAACACTTAAAAATTGCATAAAATGTTTTGTGCATTACCAACTCACAGTGACTTTACATTTTGTATTTGTATTTCCATCGAGGAGTTGATAGACCCTGCCTGCCGCTTACTTGCAACTCTTTCTCCACTGAGCGTCAAACTCTTCGCCATTTGGTCGATCGTTTCCGATTAAAATGTCGAATCGATCCAGTCAGGGTAGACAACATGACAATAATAAGGGTTTCCCCAAAATCCATAACCAGAAGAAATTCGTCCCCAAAAATCAAAATCCCAATCCTAACCCAACTCCAACCCTCTCAACCTCCCTCAGACAAACACAACCATCCATCCCTGCCACCAGTAGCAGAGTCCCAAACAGAGGGCAGAATGGGAATTTCGTTAAATACTTACCACAAGACGAGGCCGTGGCAGCGGGTCTCGGCGCCGAGGATGGAGCATTGGATCCCCTCGAATCTCAGACAGTCGTAGATCTTCTGAACACACACTTGTCGCGCTTGCTCAAGTTGAAACCCAGGGAATTCTGGACACAAGGTACTACTTCACTTTTCTGTAATTATTCATTATTCCTTTTCAACCAAATCAAATCCATGTAATACTAATAATATTCAACTAGCTCTTTAATTTTGTAATGTAATGTACTACTGTTACGTTTGGAATGTTCGTGTTAATTCTGTTTATTATTGTATTTGCAGTGGCTACTGACACCTCCCTGCATGAGTTTTTGGACAGCTTCTTGCAATTCAGGAGCAGGTGGTATGATTTCCCTCATCGCGGGGTGAAAGGGATTGTTGCCGGTGTTATTGTTGGAGAGCTCGAGTTGATTCGCCGCGTTTTCATGGTATTGTATCGCATGTAAGTTTCTCATAAGTTGGAATGATACTCTGGTTTGGACTCTCTTTTCTTTAATGATCTGTGATTTTTAATGTGTGTGTCTTGCAGTTCTTCGAATAAAGACCCTGGTGCTCGACCGGCCGATGCTCTCAGTTTTAGAGACCATGGAGGTGGGGTATCCCTTATCCTTGTTTATGTTGTGGACAATGGAATACATTTTTGTTTGAGTTACCACTACAGTTTTTATTTTTTATTTTTTATTACTGATTACTTGGAAACACAGCTCATACTTTACGTTGCATGCACACGTGGGCTTCACTCGTATGTCTTGGAAGAGACAGAGATGGGACTCACATTGGAACAATGTTTCTGTACATGTTCTATAAACGTTATGTGTATATAAGAAGTAGGGTGTGTCAGGACTTGTGTTAACGCGAATGCTAGCTACAAATAACATATGGTTTGATGCGCATTTTTTTGCTTTATGGACGCTGTTCAAAACACCCATATGATTGGCTTGTAGTTGATAAAACTGGTCAGTCACATGCAAAGGTGGCAATTGATTCTTAAAAAAATTGTCTGGGCATGTTGCTTACTTTATCAACGGTGTGTGCATTTATTGGTATAATAATAAAACATCTCGCATTTATTGATGTTTGGGAAAATTATTTCCATTGTGGATATGTTAGGTAATTTCCTCATATTTTGTATTTTCTATATTGTGATTCACCGTTGTTCACTAATTTTGCCTGTAGTTCTTTTGCAGGAGAAGAAGTTGCTTGAATTGCCAAAGTTGTTGGATATATGTGCCATATACTATCATGAAAATGAAGAACTGACAAGATCACTGGTGAGAATTCTATTTAATAGTGGATTACTTAGTATGAGGGCGAGCCCTAACGCAACGGTAAAGTTGCGCCTTGGTGACCGGTTGGTCATGGGCTCAAATCCGGAAACAGTCTCTTTGCATATGCAAGGGGTTGCGTACAATAACCCTTTGTTATGTTCTTTTTCTATTAATTTCACCTTCATCTTTCATTTTTTGACTTCATTACTATGTTAACTTCTTATTGCTCCTTGATTGATGGTGATTGTGTGTGTAAATTGTGACTTATTATTTATTATAAATTTCTTTAATTTTGCATTTTTTTGTTTTGTTTTGGAGTATTTATATGTATATGTGTGGTATAAATTATTTAGTTTGTATTATAATATTTAAAATAATAGCCATCACGCTTCCACTATCTATCTATAGCATTTTTTGAGCTAGCCACTACACACTGCTATCTGAGAATGGGATTGATTACTATGTTTATAGGTATATATTATAACTTATGTTGGATTTATAATCCTTAGAATAGTGGCTGTCCCAATATTTGCTATAGTGTTTTTTGGGGCCAGGTGCTCTGTGCTGCTATCCAAGATTGATAACTGTGGTAAGGTAATTTGCATTATTTCACCTACAGGTGCATAATCAACTGACTGATTGGACATTTTCTGTGGAATGGACAGAATCATTATTATCATGATGTTAATCATTAGATCATTTTCCATGTGACTTCCAGATGTTAATCTCTTGGTAGAATTTTTCATTGCCTAGTATTGAGAATAAAAAGAGTCGAGATTTAAGGTTGTCTATGCAATACAATGAATTGTTTATTAGCATTTTCTACTTCTTGGTACCGATGGTTGTCATTACAGTAATATGTAGAAATCTATAATAACTAATAAACACTTAAGCAACAAGTTAGATTCTGTTTTTGCTATTTTGTCACTGGTGTCTTTAATGCAAGTTTATATTTGATGCTTTTTTGGTTTTATTTTCACAAAATAATAGATGAAGTTCATTAAGATGTTTTCCCTTATTGATTGTGAAATGGTATGCATGATAGTATTTGGTGTTCTCCCTTCCTCTCCTGAATTATACCAGTCTGTTTTATTCTGTTGCTCTCTCTGTTTTATTTTACTCTCAATCTTTGTGAGTTTTACGGTTCACATGAGTTGTACCTTCTCTAGAAGGTCCTATTACTTTATTGGTCAAGAAAAATATAGAAGGATATTAGTCCAACCTGGTAATTTTGTGTGCATTACACCTGTACACTTTTACGTTCATATAGCTATCTCAATCTAAGGGGTTGTTCTATGTAAACTTTGTTGTGGAATTGAAGTGCTTCCTGCTGTGCATTTAACTTGCCTTGCTTACTTTTCTCTTTCTCTCTGTGTGTCTCAGGTTAGAAATGCTTTGAATGCTCAGCCATGGATCCATAATAATCTGACTGCAGTAATATCCCATTTTCTAGGAATTGTCAGCACAATGCATGAACGTTGCAGTTCATCATTGGAGGTATTAATTTGACCGAGTGTAACTGAATATCCATAATGTTAATTAGTCTTTGGGTTAGCTAGTTAAGTTTTTTGAGAAATTTAGTTTTGGTTGTTACTTGTTATCACAAGTAGATATTACATCATGAATCATATTATTGGTTAAATTGATAAGTTTAGTTTTGATGTCCAACAAACTGTTTTGTTTCACAAGAATTATGAAAGTTGCTTGATGGACATCTCAATATTTCATCCCTTTTCTTTTGTTTGTTTAGGTGCTGTTATTTAATTAATTAATTTATTTGCAGATTAATGAAATAGAATAGAAATGGATTTTTCATATTTGTATGTTTGTGACCAATGCATTTCATAAGGAGATCATAATATAATATAAAGTCGAACCACAATTGCTTTTTTTTGTGTTGCTGTTAGAAGAATTATCAGCTCTTATTTATTTTTATTATGCTGAAGAGCTTCTCGATTTTATTGTTAGAATTTATACTTTCAACACAACAAAAGGATAATCTTTGACAGGCACATGCCTCCACACATTTCCAAAGAAAACGTGGGAAGAGGAAATATGACCTGTGGCAGAGACATACTTCACAAGACTTTGTTGGGTGATGTGTTGAGAGAAACTTGTTTATAAAATGTGCATACATTACTGTTTCTGTATTATTTGGATGTATGTGCAGAACATACATATTTTGATCTTATAAATTTAAATTATCAATTCATCATTTTTTGGATAAAAGAATATAGTATCTAAGTATGACTCCTTCACTTTTCTTCTTTGAGTTCCCATTGAACATCCTGTAGACCAATAATATGCCTGATGACCTTCTTTCTCTCCTTTCCATAAATTATTTGACTTATTTAAAATGCATTAATGGATAGAAATGTCTTTCAGAAAACCATTGATAATTGACTGAATGTCTAATTCTTGATAGAAAGTTCATGTGTATAATTATAGTATAAAGGAAAAAATTACAATGAAAATTGAAAACTTCCTTTTTGGGGATTATGTACAGGTCTTATTTTCTTCTGGAAATCTCGATCACCATAATGCTGCTTTTCTTCAAGCTGATCTGCTGGAGGTGAGTCACTTTATTTTTTGCCCTCTCTTTGAAATTGAGTTGTAAACCAATCTTCTTTTATGGGGTGATAAACCAGAAATGAGAAGATTCAAATTCTGTATCTTTGTAACTTCCTACAGTCTGGGATAACTAATTGGCTTAGTTCTGCTAAGAAAGTTGAGTGAATTTATATTCCCCATTTCTAATGGTCCATTTATTGGAAAAGAGCCAAGAGGAAAAATACATCTACAGAAAGGCAGTGTACAAGTGTAACTGTAAGTGGACAGTATTTACAAGAAAAGTGGGAATACCAAATAGAATGACCATCTCATGTGTTGAAAATCAGAATATTATATTCTGATTCTATTAATAATAGCGGTTAATAGGAACATAATCTTTAATTTAGAGGAAACAAAATATCCTCTATTTATGTGTAATTAATGTAATTAACCTATATAAACACGCATCCGCTGTGTACTCTAACACGGTTTTCCCTCCATTATACCTCTGTTTTCTCTTATTTTAACATGGTATCTAGAGCCTGACAGAGGAATAACGAAAATCGTGCCCCACCGGGGACTTACTGTCCCCGGTGAACCTTTCTACTGATCGCCTTTCTTTCAACGATCTGTTTCCACTTTCCAACGATCTGCCCCTGCTCCGGCGAGTTTTACGGTACACGTCCCCGCCGCCGCCGTTGCTCCGACGACTTTTCCGGCGAGCTTTCCGGCCGAAACCACCACGGTTGGCCTCATCCAGCGCCGATCTACACCGTCCCGGAAGTCGCTTCCCCAAACGAGGCTCCACGCTCTCTCACGCACCCCATCTTTGACGCGCCAAACAGCGCCCTTCATCGGCGCGTGGCAGCGTGTGAGGAGTTTTTTTTTTTTCGGCCACGATTCCGGAGTGGAAGTCGCCCAACCAGCGCGACCTAACCCCTGCAGTTTCACCCCAATCGGAGCAACTTGGACGACGCACCCATTTTTGGGGTATTTCAGCCCTCACATGTTTCTCTTTTTCTGGCGACTGTCTCTGTTTTCCGGCGACACCTTATCTTCTCCGGTGTGTTGTCTCTTACTGAGTAGTGGTTGTCACTGCCAGTACCACCGGACTCGCCCCACCGTCGCCGACAAAACCCACTTTGTCCTTATTCCAGATGCAAGTGGCCTCGTACATGTCCCAGTTGCACTGGCCTCGTCCTTGTCTCAGATGCATTGGCATTGTCCCAATCATTGACTTGGTTGCTGTCCTTACGGTTCGATCTGGTCAAGAACCGTCTATTTGGGTCTTCACTAATATTGGTTTGAAGCTTCTAAATGTTGGTTTTAAGAAAGTCGGAACTTGCTTTGCTTGCCATGAATTTTCTTAGGCTGATGGGTATTCCAGCTCTCTGGCAATGTTATCTTTCTAGCAATATTCCCCGACTTCACCAAGATCCCAAAGTTGTCTTCAAAATATTGTTTTTAGTGAAGCTCAATTTTTATGTTTTTGTTGGGAATAAATTTTCTTGTAACAAGCTGAGAGCTTAGTAAGCTTCAGCTTGAGGGGGAGTGTTGAAAATCATAATATTATATTCTGATTCTATTAATAATAGCGGTTAATAGGAACATAATCTTTAATTTAGAGGAAACAAAATATCCTCTATTTATGTGTAATTAATGTAATTAACCTATATAAACACGCATCCGCTGTGTACTCTAACACGGTTTTCCCTCCATTATACCTCTGTTTTCTCTTATTTTAACATCATGTGCTCTTCAGCATTTGAGTCGAGCTTCCGTCTAGATTCTGGAATGACCACCCTTTCTTTTCCAACCAGATACTCCCCATTATATGGGTGGACACTAGTCTCAGCCATTTGTTTAACCTCGACTTATATGTGAAGTTACCTGCTACTGCAGCCAATCCCAGAAACTGTCTTGGGCATAATCCAGCTAACCCTGGACACTATACAATTGCTACATAGAACTTTGAATATATGGCATTGACAGCAAATGAATCATAAATAATATTTTCCCTATCTCACTTATACAGCCCTATTTCTACAACCTCAGATATTTCATAGACAATAACTACTGCCCATATTTAAAGGCTATTGAAGTAGAATTTTGCTGTGGCAAATGACATGCCAGGGAATTGTGTATTGGCCCTGCCATAATTTGTTAAAAACATGTAACATTTAGTTTATTCACATTGAAACAATTTATCTAGTTCTTCAACATATGCAGCATAATATTGATGCCATTTGTTTTTGTGATAGGTAATGGACTTTATAAATGATGCAATTGTATCAATGGACTCTTTTGTTAGTGCATACGAACCAGCAGCTGTATTCTTTTCTTGCCCAGTTGAAATGAGGTATTCTTTACCACTGAAACTTGGTTTTTCTTGACGAGTAAAGGCTGAATGCAATAAATTTCCATGGGAAAATATGACTTATCAAACATTACATTTGGTGTATCATGCATTACATATTTGTGTTGATTGATTTGTCAAAACAGAATCAATAATTAAGAGAGAAATGCCAATTGAAAAAATTTCTTTTAAGACTTTAATGTTTTTTCTGTTCTGTATAATTGTGTAGTTATGGGAATGAGGAACTGCTGAGCCTCCTTGCCAGATTGCATGGTTCACTAATTCCATCATTTCAAAAGGGATTCCATATGATTTTTGCTGACAAACAAGATGGCACAGTATCCAATATCTTAGTAAGTTTGAAGATGTTAAAAATGAGATTGGTAAAGTTTGGTTGGCAACTATTGCACTTGTGCTATCTAAGTGATGAAGTGTTCAGAGACAGCATCCCTCTTCCAGCTGCCACAAAGATGTTTCCTGCCAATGTAGAGGACCCAGTCATTAGAGCAGATATTCTGGTTCAAACATTTAGAGAGATCAATTCAGTTTCATTACATTCTCAGGAAAGCCATCAGAAGGAAACATTTCTTCAAGATGTTGAAAGAAATTTCAATATACTAAGCAGGATTGAGAGATTAAAGAATAGCGGTAATGATCTTATTTGTACAGTAGTATAAATCATTCCATATGTTTGTAACATAAATTGCCTGGCCTAGTATGGTTATGGCAAAAAGCTTGATCCAATGAAGTTTTTTAGACTTTAGAGTAGTAAACCTTTATTCCCCTTCAAGATATAAGGCGGAATTACATCTCTCTGATCCTTCAAAATTATATTTTACACTTTTGCATTTTTTCCGTTAATCATGGTTTGTAGTGTAGCATATGCTTGCTCTTTTTCTTTTTCTAATCCAGTTGCTCTGATACAGGATGGATATTCATTGATGATGAACAGTTCCAATATATATCTGGGATGTTGAGTTCTGTGAAAGAGACTTATAAGGAGCCATATTCTGCGACAACCCCTGTGCCAAACCAAACATTGCTGATGGACGAAGATGCTGCAATTACAGAGTCAAACATCAGTCAAATTAGGGACCTGTTCCCTGATTATGGTAAAGGGTTTTTAGCTGCGTGTCTTGAGGTCTATGACCAGAATCCAGAAGAGGTTATTCAAAGAATTTTAGAGGGAACCCTTCATGAAGATCTGCAGAACCTGGACACCTCGCTAGAGACATTGCCACCAGCCAAGTCTACCACTGTGGGTGGGAAAGATAAAGGAAAAGGTAAATTAATTGATTCTACGTCAGCATCCTCAAATCCAGAAGTTGTTAGGGGGAAGCAACAGACAGAAGGGCCATTGATGTCATCCTCTGCTTCACTAGGAAAATTTGTGAGGAAATCTAGAGCTGACTTGCCTGATCTCAGTATTCTGGATAAAAAGGATGAAAAAGATACATCAAAAACTGCTGCTATGATTTTACAATATGAATATGAAGATGAGTATGACGACTCTTTTGATGACTTGGGTCTAAGTGTAGCAGACTCTGGAGTAGAAGAAAATGAGATACTGGGTGACCAAATAAACGCAAAGTCAGGGAATTCGTGGGCAACAGAGAGTGGAAAATCGGTCAAAAATGCCCCTGATTCAAAATGGGGCTCCAGGAAAAAGCCGCAGTACTATGTCAAGGATGGTAAGAATTACAGCTACAAAGTGGCTGGTGCAGTAGCAGTGGCAAATTCTGATGAAGCTTCGTTAATAACGCAAGCTCAGAAAGAATTAATACATGGCCTTGGACGTGGCGGCAACCTTCCTCTTGATGCGGTGAAGAAGTTGACGGATTCCTACAAGGAGGATGATAACCAGTCCCAGGTTTCTGAAATGGAAGGGAGAGGGATTTTGGGAAATTCTGGTGGTAGGGGAAGGAAGGAAGGTGGAAAACAAGTTGCATCTCATCAGCAGCAGGAGAAACAATCTGATAATTCTGAAGTGGATGAGAATAATCAAAGGGGGAGAGGGAGAGGAAGAGGGAGGGGAAGGGGAGGAGGAAGAAACAATCATCACCAGAAGGACCGAGCCATGAAGAAGCATTTCTCTGGAATGGGTGGTTATTAAGCGCATAAGAGAATCATTCCACACTTCAGCATCTTCTCGGTAACCATTTGGCTTTTGCCTAAAACCTTATATTTTGCAGGGTTAAAGTTCAATGAGGTGCATAGATATAGTGCTACATAGCTCATACATAGTGGCATTATCAAATGCACATTCAGCTCATACATAATGTCTGTAAAGTTTGATTTAACTCCACCCCGGAATCGAATTTTGTTTAGAAAGATTTGGGTGTATTTTAGCA
Organism: Pueraria montana var. lobata; assembly: GCA_026413185.1. Lineage (NCBI taxonomy): Eukaryota > Viridiplantae > Streptophyta > Magnoliopsida > Fabales > Fabaceae > Pueraria > Pueraria montana. The sequence continues at coordinate 7,539,026 of CM048652.1, forward strand.
TACATTTCCTTTCAAGTAGGGCATATGAATAACTTATACAGTTACATATATAGCTTACAAATACAATGATTGGGTAACGGTGTTCTTCTGGCAGTACACAAATTAATTTCAGTTCAAATCAAAACATGAAAACAATATATTGGGTCGCCCCACTAGTAAACTCTGCCTCATAAAAGACTTTACTCTTTCAAACCACCATGACACTAGTTATTATCAGTTGCTAATGTGCTTTCGAACGATTAGCAACTTCCGTCGTTTAATGAGTTTGTAATGGTACGGAGTAAGTTGCTTTGAGTATTTTCATAAAAAAAGTGGGTTATGTTATTTCGGCATCATTTTTTGTTTTTTGTTTTTTAAGCTTCTCATAAAAGAATAATAATAGAATATAATTAGATTATCAACTTCAAATTAATTGCAAAGAAACTAACAAGTTGTTGGTCCGAGTGTTGTTGGACTCGGTCCCTTTAAGCATGGTCTCGGGTTCGAGTCTTGTAGATGGAAAAAACGTAGTTGGGAGGGGAGAATCCCATTAAAGATGGCTAATCAGGTTTTCCAACGGAGATTAGTTACCGACAAAGTCGGTCAGTGGATACTTCGTACCAATAACATGGTAACCGAAAAAAAAATTAATTGCAAAGAATCAAATCTATTTTGGATACTTCGTACCAATAACATGGTAATCGAAAAAAAAATTAATTGCAAAGAATCAAATATATTTTTATTCCCCAACGGAGATTAGTCACCGACAAAGTCGGTGGATACTTCGTACCAATAACATGATAATCGAAAAAAAAATTAATTGCAAAGAATCAAATCTATTTTTATTTGCGTCATTTAAATTTTATAGTTGTTTTCAGCATTGCAATTGTAATTATATTGGATATTTTCATTAGATGTATTATATAAAATTTTGTTCATGGCTTTGCAATTTATCTTTGATATTCTTTTTTTTAAAAGGTAATAATCTTATAGTTCATAATTTTTTTTTCTAATTTTTCAAAACCACTAGAATTTTAATAGATTTCTTTACGCATTATACGAGCTATGATTTTTTAAAACGTAAATTATACGTTAGTTTTCACTAATTGGCATCATTAATTTAATATATCGTTAAAAAATTTGACAGCACAACGATGTGTTAATTTCATTTGGAATATCATTTTAAATATATCATATTAAGTTTATTTTAACATGAAAATTGCTCTAATAACTTCAAATGGATGTCTACTTTCAAGATTCTCTTACTATCCAAACAAATACTAGTCACATTTGTTACACTTTTCATTTCTCTAAAACTTTTTAATTGTCATGTTACATTACCAATCATATTATTACACGTTTAAACCCATATTTGAATGTGGAAAAATACAAGTCTAACACATGTTATTACAAGTTACTTTTGCATTAAAGTAGGAGGAAAGTCGTTGAACCAAAAACTAATTATTTTTTTGAAATGGATCCTAACACACTCTTAATTATTTATTTCTCTTCTCTTCTTATCTTTTATTGATTTTTTTGTTGTTGTAACAACTGCAACTAGGATTTTGATTATGATAGAATCTCAAAATATCCTCACAAACTTAAATCTTTGAATTAACTATCAAACTAATCTTTAGTTTGAGCTTAGTCACAATTAAAATTTCTCTTTCTTCTCTAAATATGTTATGTGAAAATCAAGCTTAAGTTTTCTCTACAAAATTAATATATGTCGCAATCTAAGTCACACTTGTTTCTTATCTCTCATTATTGGATATCTACACCCAAGATATATCCGTTAATTTTTTCCTAATTTCAATAACTTGATAAAATGTCTTTAATTAGTCGTGTCATATGCATGTTACTTTTGTCAACAATACAATTCTTTTTCAATCAAAAAATTACTTTTCAAATAAAATTGTTAGACTAATTAAAATATACACTTCAATGACATATACCTTTGGGGGTGATAATCTAATCAAAATAAAAAAATAAAGTCGAGTCGTCCCTCGAGCTTTTATTTTTCTTTTAGTCAAAATTCATCAAGGGGCAACCTGCTTCTCTTTTATTTACAGCAGACCAAAGACACATTTGGAAACTCCAATGAAGAAGAACCCTTCAGCAGCAACAACAACAACAACAATGGACCCCAGAATCTGGAGCAAACTACCTCCTGATGTTGTGGAGCACATACTCCTATCACTCCCTCTCAAAACACTCCTGAATCTCAGACCCACTTGCAAGGCCTTCACCTCTCTCCTCTTCTCTCCTTCCTTTGTTTCCAAACACTCTTCTTCTTCCTCACCCTTCTCTTCCTTTCTCTTACTCTCCCACCCTCAGTGCCCCTACTACTACTTTCTCTACGACTCCAACCTTTGCTCTTGGCGCACCATCTCTCTCTCCCTCTCCAACTCTCTTCCCTTCTCTTCTTCCTTCACTCTTGTTTCCTCCTCCGGTGGCCTCTTTTGTCTCTACAACCCCACCTCTTCTTCATTTCTTGTATACAACCTCTTCGTCAAGTCCTCTAGAAAGATCGAATCCCCAACTCGCTCTCTTCACTTGGGACATTTCACTTTTGTTACCACCCCTCTTGGCTATTACATAGTGCTTCTTTCTTCAAAGTCAACTTCCAACAGTAGTGTTTTTATTTATGATTCTAATGAATTGTCTTGGCGATGTTTTGAAGGGTTCAATGCTATTCTCAGCGACTGTTGTCACCAGCAGGGTAGTTTCTTTGATGGGGGTTTGTATTTCACTACCCCAGAACCGTTTTCTGTGGTGCGTTTTGATTTGGAGAGTGGGAAGTGGGAGAGGCACGTTGCTGAGTTGCCACACCAACTCACTTTCGTGAGGCTGGTGAGTGATGGAGAGGAGAAAAAGTTGTATATGCTTGGTGGGGTTGGGAACGATGGAATCTCGAGGAGCATCAAGTTGTGGGAATTAATGGGTGAAGAAGGGGTTTGGGTGGAAGTGGTGAGTTTGCCTGAGATTATGTGTAAGAAACTTGTGTCTGTTTGTTACCATAACTATGAGCATGTTTATTGCTTCTGGCATGAGGGAATGGTCTGTGTTTGCTGCTACATGTGGCCAGAGATATTGTATTACAGTGTTTTGAGGAGGACTTGGGATTGGCTTCCAAGGTGCCCCTATTTGCCTCTCAAATGTAGCTGTGGTTTCAAGTGGTTTTCTTTTGTTCCAAAGCTCTATGCTTCGGTATGAGTTGAAGAATCTCAATAGTCTTCACCAATCTTTACTTGAGATGTTCAATTTAGGAAGATAATTATGTATGGAAGTTGTCAACACCATATATTAGTCTTAGATCATATAGTAATTTTTCGTGTGAGTGAAGTTCTCTTGTTTAGCACTATGGAGTAGTGTTGGATTGGATCCTTTTTTATCCCATGCTGTTGTTTTGGATATATAACAATAATGCGCGCATTTAAGTTCTGGGTGATAACTTTTGGAATTTAATTTTGTCCGGGAATTATCTATGTAGGTGCACGACTTCTGATCTTGCTCAGGTTTACTGCAAGCAGTTAAGAAGCTATCGCCAACCATAACTCCAGCTAAATTACAAAAAAAAAAAACCTAGCTCGTTTTTCCTTTCAGAGTAATGGCTCGTTTTTCGTAGTAATAACTTATTCTAGTCAAAATGCATGTTTTTTATTTTATTAAAATAATAGCGTATTTTTCAAAAACTTTCTTGGAAAATTTCAGAATCTAACATCTCTTTTTTATATGAGTAAATTACACTTATTATTTCTGAAATTTTGTAAACTACACAAACTCTAAGTTAATGTAAAGGTTAAAAAATAAGGAAATTTTGTATAATTTTATGAAACTTTAGACTAATCAGTATAATTTTTTCTTTTTACATTTATCACATTTTAAGTTGATTCTCACCATTATATATCACTTATTTTTTATTTTTTATAATTTAAATAATTAATCCAACAATTTTAATTTTTCTTTAAATTTTACTAAATAGATTCCTCAAGTAACCTTTTATTGCTATATTTCACCCAATATTATATATCACCTTTTATTGCTAAATAGACTAACATTTTTTTGTTAGTATTATTGTTTCTTAATAGTACACAGGTGCAGTAAAAAAAAAAAAATAGTACACAGGTAGGGCCTATAAAAACTTTTAAGACCAATGCTTAAATAAGCACGTGATGCTTCGCTGAAATTTGTCAAACGCTCCTTTCAATGCACATTCTTATTATTAAGCTCACTAGACTCAAACACCACTGACGGATGAGCTCTTATAAAACTAACAAAGATAAGCTGTTATTCTTTTTAAAATAAATTAAATTAAACACGAACTAAGTCTCTTAAAAACAAAAATAGGTTATTAAAGATGTAAAATACTACATTCATTTTTGTAGAGAATTAAAGTGTGGTAAGATAAAATATTAAAATACTAATGTAATAATAAATTAAACCTTTAAATGACTTATGACAATATGATGTTTTAAATTATAACAATATTGTAAGTCTCCTGTTTGTTTGGGGGTAGTTTTTAAGAGTTTTTAAAAGTTTAAAATCAAAAATGATTTTTTAGTTTTTAGTTTGTAGTTTCAATTTTTATTTTATAGTTTTAAAAATTTATTGTTAACCTTATAATTTTTCTTTAAAAAGTTCACTAAAATGACATGAGACTTTTTATATGAAGTTGTGATAAGAGGATATGAAGTGAGAAAAAAAAAATACTATCTTTTATAGGCTAAATCCAAACCAGGTTATTATTAGATCAGAATAAAGCAACTCAAAATTTAATTTATGCTCAAAATATAAAATTCAAGCTCTAAAAACTACTACTTAAGTTTTAAATTAAGTTTTTTAATTAGTATAATTTTTTTACATTATTTATTATTTATTTTCACTCATTTTTATACTCATCAAAATAAACGGAGAGAAATTTCTTCACTTTCTTTCATTTTATTTATATTCATCTAAATAATAGGAGTACATCTTTTCAACTTTATTTCTTTATTCTCAATCTAACATCTAATCCAAATACAATATCAAGTAACGGAATATCCAGTGTGCTTCTTAAGAAATCGTGATGAGTCATTAAATTTGGCGCATTGTGTTTCTTTGTAGCAAATAAAGATAAAAAAAAAAAAAACAAAACCAGTCATACTTTTTTTTTTTTTTTGAAAGGACACAAAACCAGTCATACTTATGACCGTTCTTCTTGGTTGAATTTTAGCCCATACATACTCAAATAATGAAATAAATCTAGAGAACTGAACTTTCCCAATGAATTGAAAGCGATATTACTAGCATATATTTTTTTTTTTCACCATATTATTGTTACTAGCATCCTTTGATATTTAACATATGAATAATTAAGGATGTTTAAAATTGAAGTAATTTGTTTTAAACTGTTAAATTGATTTACAACCAAGCTAAGTGCTCAGTGGTGTTGCTAGTTGAGGAAAAGCAAAAGGTCAAGGGATCTAATCCCACTTGATGTGTTTTTTAATTATTTCATTACCAAAAAAAAATTGATTAAAAAATAGAAATATGATTAAATCCATAACTCATAGGTTGACGCAGTGTAGTCTCAAAAAAATCTGGTTAAATCCATAACTAACAAAATTAAAACCTGAAAAATGTTTTTTTTTTTTAATTTCAGTTTGGTTTGGTTAATCAAATTAAACTGCACTTTAAAAAAAAAAAATACAACACCTTACTTAAGTACAACTCGCGGCTTTGTGCCAAGTGCCAACTACTGCGAATTAATTTTATGATCTTAATGAAAAGTCGAAAATATAAGAAAACGACATTAAAATGTCGAAATTTGCTTCTAATAAGTCAAACATATTCCTTGGCTCGTTGCATGTTAAAAAATTTAAAAACAAATGGATGACGCATTGGCTTAGATTATATTAATTTGGATGCAGAGTTACGCTACAGCTTCTTATAATATTTTTAATATTTCTTTAATATTTTTGCAAAAATAATAAATAAAAATATAAAAACTATTTAGCATTTTTTTTACTTAATAATGAAGAAAAATATTAAAAAATTGATATAAGAGAATTTAAAATGTTTCTTACTTGAAAATCTTGGGTTAAATTTTTATCATTAACATTTTTTGATTGATTAAATGTAAACTTGCGGCATGTGGTGGTTGCAATTTGTAAGCTCGTACTCGTAGTTAGTTAGAACGGAAAATGTGTAAAGATAAAACTATTTTTGAAAAAAAAAATTGAATTTATTAGATTTAGCTTCATCATAGTTAGTGATAATAATAGATCAAAGACCCCTATGAGTAGTGCTATTTATGGCTTAATTCAATAATTTTGGCTTGCTTTGCTTTAACTTATTTATTGAACAAGTTAAAGTGACCGTACAAAAAAAAAAAAAACAAGTCAAAGTTAACTTACCAAAAACAAATCCTCAAAAAAATACCAATAAAAAAAAAAGTTAAACTTACTTTTAGAAAGGCTAACTTGATTTTTTTTTTTTTAAAAAAAGAATAGCTCGTCAAGCTAACTTATTTATTAATTATTTAAATACATCATTTGAATTTATAATATTAAAAAAATTAATTACATATTGATTTAATACAGAATTTTATAATTTTATTTAACGTTATACTAATTTGAAAATTAAAAAGTTCACGATTTTGTTAATTCAAAAGTCTTTATAAAAAGTCATCATTAAAGGCTTTCGGATCAGATTTAGATTTTATGTTATTACAAAATTGTGTTAAATTCATAAGTAACAACAAGGATTAGATCAAATCCACTAAGATCAACATAGTGGTGGAAGATTTGAACAGTATGAATGAAATCTTAGGTTAAATTTTTATAACCGTCATTTAAAAAAAAAAAAAAAAAGTCAGGTCAAACATGTTTCTTTGTCACCAAAATAAATATATACCATCAGGTTGAGCCCAAAAGTATGAGCCGAAGTCAGGTAGACGAATTTGCTTTTGTAAAATATACGTTGGCCTGTTTAAGCAAAAACGAATCTAAAATATTTTCTCCTCTTATATAATATAGTATTTATTATTATTATTATTATTATTTTTTTTTTTTTTTAATTTTTCGCAACAATTATAACGGTTTTTACGAGTTCTAAGCCGTAACTTTCCCTATTATTAGACTAGAAACAAACAACTTATTCCCAAGATAATGACAGTAAGTATTCAATTAATTTTCTACAAAACCATTCATACAGTCTAACAATTAAAGGAAAGTAGGTATTGACACCATATAGAAGTTTGACTGTTCAAGTGCATGATTTTTTTTTTTAAGTAAATTTCTTTTTCGAGATCTATTTAATAAAAAAGTAAACACTTATAAAGTTTTATTTCCTTGAATAATTTACTAAGTTTGACTGAATTATTGAGGATTTGAAGTAACTTTTAAATTCGGAAAAGATATTTTTTAATAAGAATTCTTTATTTTAAATATCATAATAACAATAATTTACTTAACCCTTAAAGGCAATAATTAACAACTGTGTGCCTATATATATTGCTAACTTCCATGCTCAATCAGCATCATAAAGAAGAATTCAATACTTTCTTTGACCTTTAAGGTGATAGCGAATTTATTTATTTTCTTAGACTTCAGAAATTTGAAGCTGCCGAGTTGTGAATATAAGCCATGCTGCTGATCATCAGAGGAACTCCTTGTCTGTTAAGCACAAACTAATTAATCAGAGTAATGATAAACTACGGATAAAAAAAAATGATAAACATTCATTCCATAATTTTGGGTCGAATTGAGGCTGAAAAAAAGAAAGAAGAAAATGTAAAGAGAAAAAGTGTCAATGTAATAAATAATTTGATAAAAAAAAAAGAGAAATAAAAAGAAAATTAAACAGAAGTGAGATGAAATAAAAAGTAAGTACTCGTATAAGTTAAGTAGTACTCTTTCTAATCTTTTTTATAAGAACCAAATTGGTTTATACCTCCAAATTAATTACAAAATCAGAAGAGAGAGGAGGAGTGAAAGGAATTGTGCATTATATTGAAGTGAGACTGGGATGGAGATGCAGAATTGCAAGGTTGACTGGCAAATTCGATTTACTGGCCACCGGTACCATAATTCTCATTAACGAACTCAAACAAAATCTCAGTTCTTAGGACTTAGGGTTTACATATTATAACTTCCGAATGATAGGCACCAAATATATCGTTGTGTGACAACGCCCTTATGATTTAAAGAACTATGATCAAATCGCTCCAAGATAATTGGAAGCAGAAACATTTCCTAAACTTTCTTCCTTTCATTCTATTTAATAAAAGAAATATGCATGTCTTGATCCCAAGTTTGAGGACACTGAAGTTTGAGGAGGAAAAATTCATGTAAGAACAAATTAAACCCAAGTTTGAGGAGGAAAAATCAAGGCGACTGCATGAAAATAATTGGGTTGTTATATAATTGATTTGAATACACTGAAAATATTACTTTCATAATTAATGATAAAACAAAAAAATATTCAAACCACGGTCTAAGTTTGGATTTTTATTTTCCCCAAAAGTCTTTGTTTTGAAGGGGATGTAGATTCTCTGCAGTCACAACGTGACTGCATGAAATCCTGATCACACAAAATAATTATTATAAATTAACGTAAGGGTCATATTTGTTTTCTTTTAAAAAAAAAATAGAAACGTAAGTGTCATAATGAAATCATAAGGACTCCAAATTTGAACCCAACTAGAATTAATTACGAGAAACATTTATGGTGTTACGCAGTAGTGCACTGTACTTTCTACAAAGGGGAAAATTTTGAGGGGGGCATCTAACCTATATTATGTCCCTTAAATGATCCGCATATACTTTCGTGTACTATATAACACTACATACAAGCTAATTATTCATTTATTTGTATTGATGAGATATTTAGTTAATTTACTCTGCAATTTTCAGGGGCATGTCCGCTTGAATTAGAGCTTAATATCAACTTATGAAAGGTGAAGCTGTTGCAAGTTGGATCAGATATTTACTCTTACGTTGTAAATTAAAATATATAATTTTAGAGAATAAAATTCTCATTTTTTCACTCTGAGACATTATCACTATTGTCTCTCTTCTCTTTTTGAGATTTACATTTCACACACTATTCCTGTAATTAGTAAAAAAAATTCTTTCTATGATCTCATATTATCCTCTTTTAACTTTATTTGTATATTTATTTATTTTTTAAATCATCTATCCCTTCCAATCTACTCTATTTTATTTTTACCTCTAAATTGAAATTTAATAATTTTTTGAAAAATTATCAATAATTAAAAATAAGTTTATATCACAAATTTATTAAAAAATTTAAGTATAATATAATTTATATTTTAAAAGTATTTATTTATTATAAATTTTAATTATGTAAAAATAAATATTTATTAATACACAAACTAAAATACAAATCTATATTACAAATAATAACACGTTGACAGCTTGGGCGAGCTAGAAGAATTTCAGAATTTGTTTAGGGCGGCCAAATGAGAAAATTAATTTGTTGAGTGAACCAAATTAAAAAAAAATATATAATTTATATAAAAAAAGATGTATAAAAATTAAATAATTATATTATTTTTTAGGGGTGATAGCGCAAAGAAAAATGCTTACATTAACTTACTACACCCAACCCAAATATTAGGCAAAACATATAGTTTTTTTTTTTGAAGAGAGGCAAAACATATAGTTAATTGTCATATATCATGATTATGATATCTATTAATTAAAAATATGATTGGCACAATCCTCTCAACTTAAGTGTACTATCTACAGCAAAAAAAAAAACTTGAGTGTACTAACTTTACACAAAATAAGGATGAAATATTTTTTTAGTGATATTTATAAATATGATTTTATTTTATTTTAATATTTTAATTTTTTATTAATTTTGAATTTTACAAATATTTTCGTTTAAATCCTTATCATTACCTAACAATGATGTAACATGCAATTGATCTTATTATATTATATATCATCTCAAAATTATTATTGGTGTAACATAATTAGATGAATGGAACATTATTATTAAGTAATAATAAATATCATTTTTAAAATATTTAAAATTTATAAAATTAAAACTAATAAAAGCATATTTTTACGAACTAAATACATACCAACAGATTTGTGATTGATCTTGGTGAATTTGTGAAGGCAAAAGCTGAATAACCTCGGCATTCATGGGCCGTTAGCAGCTTGTACATCCAAGACTATGTTTGGCAAGTCATTTCAGTTAGCTTCTAGTTTTTTTTACTAGCTGAAAAACTTGTTAGAATGTTCGGTAAATAAATTTTTTTTAGTAGCTTCTAGCATTTTTTGAAACGCTACTTGAAGTAGCGTTTTTTAAAACGCTAGCTTCTAGCTTCTGGCTTTTTATATTTTATTCTCTTTTTATCCTTAAAATATTTATTATATTTCCATATTATCCTTTTTAAATAAAATAGGTTTTTATTATTTTAGCCATTGTACTATTAATTTTCATACATTTTTTATATTACACTATTAATTTTAACCATTGTACTATTTATAATATTTATTTTATTATTTCAATATTATACTTCAATAAATTAATAATGATAAATATTAGATTTATTTTTATTTTTTATTATTTTTGAATAAGTTTATACTAGAAGATTTATTTTAACTATTACGCTAATTAACATAATAAAAGAATAATGTCTTAAGTGTTTTTTTTTACTCTATTTTGAACTTGATTAAAAATATTTTAAGATATAGTATAAGATTAATAGTAGAATACTTAATATGAAATAAATGTAATAACTGAAACTAAAATTGTAATGAAAATAATTTATCTATAAATAAAAAATTACAAGAGTTTAAAATTAATTGAAAAACTAAAATTATAACACTTCAAAATATATTTTTGTCCATAAAATAAAATTGAAATTTATATAAAAAAAAATATCATATAAATATGTCCATTTCTGTCATTTTACATTTTCTAGTTACTTCAACAGGTAGTTTTACTGAATACTTATGATTTAATAAACTAGCTTGACAGCTTTCAGTTACCAGTTTTCAACTTTCAACTACCAGTTAGCTTTTAAGCTAATTTTGCCGAACATAGCCCAAGTCATTACTGACAATATTGGGTGCCTTGACTCAATTCAATTGTGAATTTTCTGCTATTTTATTTTATAGAGCATTTTAGAGCCGTAGCTTTAGGAGGATGCACACAACGAGCTTATGACATAAATTCACACTCACACACTAACGTATCAATTACATATATATACAATTTATATGTAATTGATACTTATATTGGAAGACAGTACTTGGCATGCTTTGCTCTTCACTGCAAGCTAGAAGCTTGCTTCCATTTTAGAATTTGCATCTCAGGAGCAACAGGCTAACCATTATGTGTTGTGTAATGAAGATATGCTAATGCTAGTGTCATGCTACAAGAAATTATTACATATTACTATGATTTTAGATAATTTTCACGTGACACATAATTGAATTTTACTTATTCTTTTTCGTAAATTAAAAAACTCATTACATGTCACGTGAGATTAATCGTATTTATAAACATATGGTGTGATCTTATACCATGTAATAATTTCTCGTTTTCCAACAGCCTAGACAGTTTGATCTGTCAGATATTGCATTTGAAAGGCTTAGACGTAGTTAAACAAAATAAATCTGGAAAACATGTACATTATATACTAATTTGGGTGTGGAATGATATAGTTAATAGAACGGAGTGTACATTGATCCTTAATCTTAATCTTATACACAGGAGACAATGAGCGAGGTTCACGGTCGATATGTCGGTCTTTTTAAGTAATTTAAAGAATGTCTGACTCATCCCCACAATGTGGCACCCATGAACTGCTTTTTGTTTGTTTCCTGATGGAATTCTTTCTTTCTATACATTCATGGAGACTCCCACGTTCCTACAACAATATTAAAAAAAAACGGAGGCATGATATTAATCAACAGACTTAAGAGAGCTTTCTTGAGTTCTAACAATGTCGCTATCAATCTGCTGTAACCATTAATCAAGAGACTTATTAATCACAATTAGTCATCTCCCAATGATTAAGCTTAGACCCCAATTGCCCTTTTGATGACAGTTTTAAGTTTTATTGAGTCTAAGGTGTTTCAAGTAACATTATTCTATATTATCATGGCATGAACTTTAGTTCCCCTATGAGTTGTCGTGTGCCTGGCATTGGCCCCGCACAGAGGACTCCTGAGTTTAGTTACAGGAAACTAGGACCAACCCTGACAGTGACTAGGAATTAAAATAAGATATGCAAAGGAAGTTAGTTCTAGTACTAACAAATTTTTTTTTCTTGGAATTGGGTATAAATATATGTCTCAAGATTTTGCTGATGCAGCAAGCATCAATTAGCTTCTCTTTGCAGTGGCATTAGACCACAAAAGAATAGCATAGGCTTCTAAGAATACAGAAAAAATAAAAGAGAAAAAAAATGGGACCTCTTGGTGTTGGAGCCTTCCCTGGTGGAGAATGGGATTGCTTTGGAAAAATGTTGGCTAATGAAGCCCGTTATTTCTCGCCACAATTGCTTGGGGAAGATGATGGGAATGTTGGAATGCAATCCATGTTTTGCTCCACTCTTGATGCTTGGGGAAATAAGAGTATGTTTTACTCTTTTGACTCTTACAACTCTAATTTGCAGTATATTTCTCAAGAAAGCAATCACAATAGCACTTGTAGTGGCCATAGTGCCTTCATGGCCAATCCGGAGGATCATAAAAACTACCATTTTGGTTATGTTGATCATGTGCTATCAAATAGTACATCCATGGGTTTTTGCATGATGGATGAGAAAAACCCTGGCTCTTGTGTCCAATCTGACATTGTGATGAAAGAGAATGTCAGCTTGAGTGAAGATGAGAGAAGTGATAAATCAGAGGGTTTTGATCACAGTCAAGTGGAACCTATTGTTTTTCCTGCCAAACATTTGAAGCTCAAAAGGAAGCTTGATGTGCCAGAACTCAAAGTGCATTTAGAAGAGAAAATAAACTCGCATGGGAATGGTAACAAAAAACCTCGTGTTTCAAAAGATGTGAGCATTGTCTATATGATCTTAACTCTGTTAACTCCAATTTGGAGCTTTGAATTTTGTAACATTTTGTGTGTGGCTTCCAACTTCAGGTGCAACATTGCATGAAGAACCAGAAACTCGAGAAAAATGGGAATCAGGCTGAAGAGATTAATGCAGGATCAGATCATGGACGTAGTTCTAGTAGTTACACTCAAGAGGATGATAATGCTTCTCAGGCAAACAGTGGAGGAGATACTTCTGCTCTCAACTTAAAAGGGAAAACAAAAGTTAGTAGGGGATCATCAACAGATCCTCAGAGCCTTTATGCAAGGGTAATTAATTTCTTGAAATACAATTTCTCTCTTGCTTTGATTATGTGATGCGATTGGATATCATACTTAACATATTGTCTGTTTTGAATCTTAAAGAAAAGAAGAGAAAGAATAAATGAGAGGCTAAGAATTCTGCAAAATCTTGTCCCCAACGGAACAAAGGTAATATAATTTGAGTATTTTTTATTTTTTCCATTTTAAGGGGTTGGTAGGTGGGAGAATATGCAGAGTGTATTGGAGATGTAACTAACTAAAGATTTATTTGGTGAATGGTCACGCAGGTTGATATAAGCACTATGCTTGAAGAGGCAGTCCATTATGTGAAATTTTTGCAGCTCCAGATCAAGGTAATACGAGACAAATCGCGTAAAATTGACTAGTAATTTTCTTAGACATATATACATTTGAACTAACTTTTTTTTGGGAAAAAAATTAATGTTTTGTAGCTTTTAAGCTCTGATGATATGTGGATGTACGCTCCGATAGCTTATAATGGACTCGACCTCGTACTCAATCTCAATCGGAAGAGTTCTCCACCTTTGTGACCTTATAAACATCGAAAGGATGTTTATGTTGTTCTCAGTTGTTGGGGATAAGCGTGTATGCCCAAGACCCAATCCATCGTGTAACCAATTTCAGTTCTAATAATGAAGTATTATTAGAGATAAAATAGTTTATTTGATAAGGTCATTGATTAAAATTATGGAATTGTTATCATAATAGAGATTGTGATAATGAGAAACAAGTCTTTTATAATCTTAATCTAAATTGTTCTTGATCGTAGGATTATTGTAAATAGGATATCAATAATCCAGATAGATCAATATATATGTAATGGTCTTTATTGGATAAAGATTAATAGATCTCATTTATTAAATTACATATATAGATGATGCACATGTGGATGTCATCATTGAACTGACTCAATTGAGATTTCCTAATGGTTAACATTACCTCAAGCTGTCAATAGGAAATTCTCAATAAGAAATATAATAGTTTCCTTTGACCTGAGATTATCATAGTAATTAACAAGTTATTTATTATACTTTAATACCAGACACCTAATGTCTTAGGGCACTAGTTGAATGGACATTGAGTATGATTAAATACTTGTAGAATTAATGATTAATCAAGAAGGAATCCATCAACTCTTGGTAATGAGTTTGAACTCTACGATATAATTAATATAATTAAGACCTTGGTCAGGACAATTGAATGAAAGAAGAAATGAGTTTCTTAAGTCATTCAATAATTAAATATAATGTTTTAACTTATTAGAGTTTGACAGTAATACCATACTCTAGAGTTAACATGGAGCTGTAAATGATAGAAGGAAATATTACATTATTCTTCTAGTGGTTCTTGAATGTAAATGATGTTACTTCATGCTATCCGGACGTTAATGAGTGTTGCTAGACGCCTACCTTGATTAGTAAATTAATTATGACTAATTTACTACCGATTTAGTATTGAACCTACGGGGTCACACACAAACGAGTGTTCCAATCTTTGCATAAGAAAATAATTTATTTGATAATTAAATTAGAGAATTTAATTTAATCAAATAAATGATTTAGTGGAATATTATTATATTCTTTGCTAGCACCAAGAATATAATTAATATAAATATAAAGAGTATCCTCTTCTTAAATGTGGAAGTTGTCCACAAGATAAGAATCAGATTATATTACTACATATCAGGATTAAATCATGTGATTAGTTATCGTAATTAATCATGATTATTTGAAAATTATCTTTTCCTTAAATCAGGAAGGTTGTTGAAATAAAGAGATATGGGATTATTTTAAACCAAATATCTCCTTTCGAAAAGCCCAAATCCTTATATTTTTAACAATATAAATAGAAGCCTCTGCCTAAGAGCAAAGTGTGTCTGATACAAACTAGAAAAGTCTAGTACGTCTAAAGAGGGTTTACTCTTTTAGAGTTCCACTCATCAAAGAGTTGATAGCAGAGATTGGTCTCGATGTGGATACACGTATAGTCTTCACACGATTGAAGAAGTTTTTCTTACTTCAAGAACGCACATTCAGGTATACAATTCTAAATGTATCTCCCTTTTAGTATTGTAGTATATTTTGAATGCAAAATAGATCCTATTATTCCGCTGCGAGTGTTAGGAACGCTCCCAAATAACTATCAATTAGTATCAGAGCTTTGGGTCTTTTGTGTTTAAAATTATACTGCGGAATTAAACTTGAACGTGATTTTTTAGAATGTTTTTCTCAAAATCCTGTTGCAATGGTTGCAAGTATTTGTTGGAGTCATATCTAAATGCTGAACTTTTTTTTTTCTATGTGATTTATTCTATTAGCTTTTCCTATCATTGAAATATATTTGATATATACTTATTGTATTACTAGAATCGTTGCATTATTGGGTCCAAATAATATAATATTGTCGTGTGTACCTTTATTGTTATAAAACCTTTTCGACTTCAATGTGAATAATCAAAAATGTGTTTTATAAAATTTTACTGCAATGGTTGTGGGAAGTTTGTTGAATCCGAAACATGTGTGTTAAAGACGGTGCATGTTACATATTGTGTTCACGTTTTGTACATTGGATACGAGAATCAGGTTTTTGTTGGATCCATATCAGGATGTTGAACCATTATTTTTTATGTGCAGTTTATTCTATTAATCTTTTGGATTTTGAAATAGTTCACGCAATATGAGGGATATATATTGTGATATATATGTTAAGATATGGTGAAATATTGTGTATATAAAATCTTTTGACTATCGTTTGAATTTATACAATGTGAGTATATATTTACCACCATGTGTGATTTTTTGTTACAAAAATAGTGACTTTAAACATCAAATAAGCATATACCAGATATGCCTACATTAATCTTTTCATGAATTTTATATATATGTTGATATATATGAGTTTGGATAAATAAAGATTAATATATTTGTTTTGGTGTACATGATTATTGTGTAATCATAATATGTAGTAATAAATATCTATATGATACGTTTATTACTATATTGCAATAAATTATTAGTTGTTTGTAAATCTAATATCTGATATATGATTTCCGTGACAAATATTTATTGATTGGATTATTATATTATATTGATAATATATGCAAAAGTTTTATCATATTATATAAATAATATATATGAATATATTGTAGTATATGATATATGGTATTATGTCAAAGCTTTTTGCATTCTTTTAAAAAAAAAAAACAACTCAAAGAAATAAGATTTCGAATTAAAATGATTTAATTCAAGTTGCATCTTGTTCAATGACTATAATTTTTTATTTTATTTTAGGAGTGGGAATTTATTTTCTCCTCACGTTGTTTATAGTTTTTTTTTCATGGTAATACGTATATGGTGACATATGTGTTTTATTATATGATGATATTTTATCCAATTTATTTTATATATTAAATTAATTAATTACAAGGAACGACCTGACTACCAGGGAACTTGTAGTTTGAAAATAAATTGGAGCATATGATGCAAATTATTTAATTTATTTTATTACAAGGAATGACCTGACTACCAGGAGACTTGTAATTTGAAAATAAATTGAAACATATGATGTAAATTAATTGTTTTTTTATTTTGTTACATGGAACGACCTGACTACCAGGAGACTTGTAATTTGAAAATAAATTGGAGCATTTGATGCAAATTATTTTATTTTATTTTATTATTACAAGGACCGACCTGACTATCAGGGGACTTGTCATTTGAAAATAAAAACAAAAGCATGTGATGAAAGATTTATTAATAATGAGGAACGACCTGACAACCAGGGGACTTATAATTAATTATAGCATGTGATGCATATTTGAAATTAATTTTATACTGAACGCCTGGACAACCTAGGGAAGTATCAAATTAGTGTTTGAAGATACTAATAAGATTGACCTGACAACCAGGTACTTATGTGGTATGATAATTTTTCAAAAATGTATGTGATACATCTTGTTTTGGAAAATGTATATGATATATTTTGCCTTAGAATATGTTTGAGAAACGACTTGACAACCAAGTGGCTCATTCATAGTTTTAAGGAATTTCCCACTTATAGAAATATTGATTGTTACTGTTAGATGCTCATGTTTCTTTTATGTGCAAAATGTGTTATGATATAATTAATAGCATGTATTTTTTTATCACTATGTGGCATACTTGAATCTAAAAAAAATAAAATTGGTTGGAGCCAATTATAACAATTAGTATCGTAATCTGAGAATTGTTCTCATGCAATCTGCACATTGATTATTAGAATCAAATTAAAAAGGGGTAAAGGAACTGTCATGTTGGTTAGCATGAGCTCCACGAAGAAAGACAAAGGAAAACGTATACCAAAGTATAAGCCTCTTGGACTTAAGGGTGGTATGACCAAACCCAAGCATAAAAGGCTAAGTCATACCTAATTGAGTTTGAATGTTTTCTTTTGTAAAGAGAAAAGACATTGGAAGAGGCTAAACAAAGCTTGGACTGCAAAAATGTTAAGAAGCCATGGAATCCGAAATATAATCAATGAAGATCAACAAAGTATGGACTTTAGTTGAAACCTCATATGATACAAAGTTGTAAATGAGTTTACAAGAAAAAGGGATTAGAGCAAAGTTGAGACTTAGCTCGCCTTGTTGCCAAGGGATATCGTCAAAAGGAAGAAATAGGTTATAACAATTTTTTTCTCTTGTGGCAATGCTCAAACCAATCCAAATTCTACTTGTTATAGTAGCATACTATGGTTATGAAATATGGCAAAAGGATGTGAAAATAGTTTTCCTTAATGGTGAGCTAAAAGAGGATGTGTACATGACACAACCCGAGGAATTCACACCCTTGTACAAGTTGCAACGATCCATTTATGGATTGAAACAAGCTTCTAGAAGTTGGAACATTCATTTTAACAAGATAATCAAAAAGTTCGATCTTGTTAGATGTGAAGAAGAACATTGTGTGTACAAAAGGTTAGGGGAGCATAATCATTTTCTTAATGTTATGTGTAGATGACACATTACTCATTGAAAATGATATACCGACAATGCAAGGTACAAAGATTTGGCTATCAAAATAGTTCTCCATGAAAGATTTGGGAGCAGCCTATATTTTAGAAATAAAGATTTATAGAGATAGATCTAAAAGGTTTCTTGGTGTCTCCCAATCTATGTACATTGATACCATTCTAAAGAGGTATAACATGGAAACTCCAAAAGAGGCTATCTGCCAATAGGAACTGGAGTTACTCTCAGTAGGAAAGGATTGTCCTAAATCTACTA
Source organism: Pueraria montana var. lobata (assembly GCA_026413185.1). NCBI lineage: Eukaryota > Viridiplantae > Streptophyta > Magnoliopsida > Fabales > Fabaceae > Pueraria > Pueraria montana. The sequence continues at coordinate 7,557,630 of CM048652.1, forward strand.
AAGAGAGATTATGCATGACTAGGATACCATATGCTAGTGCAGTGGGAGCTATCATGTATACCATGATTTGTACATGACCTGATATCACGAGTGTACTAGGTGTAAGTAATCAATACCAAGCAAACACTAGTGAGGAGAACTAGAAAGTGGTTAAGACCATAGTACTTAAGAAGGACTAAAGACAAATTCCTTATGGAGATTCTGATGCAAGTTTCGCATCAGACAAAGATGATAGCAAATCTACTTTAGGTTATGTTTTCACCTTAATTGGTGGTGCAATGAGTTGGAAAAGTTCCAACCAAGCTACCATAGCAGATTCAACAAATAGAGTCTGTAGCGACAAATGAAGTTGCTAAATAAGCAATTTGAATGAAGAAGTTCCTATGTGAACTCGATGTGATTCTTTAAATAGAAAATCTGCTCCACTATTGTGTGACGATAATGGAGTTATTGCTCAAACAAAGGAACTAAGATCACACCAAAAGTCCAAATACATTTTGTGAAGGTATCACTTGATTAAGGAGATTAGTGAGCGTGGAATACAATATATCAATTCACCAAAGTGCTCGGTATAAACGAGTTTTGACGAGCACAAATGGGAATTAGGAACGGAAGACATGAGTGATTAACTCTAGTGCAAGTGGGAGATTGTTGGGGATAAACGTGTATGCCAAAGACTCAATCCATCATGTAACCAATTCCAGTTCTAATAATGAAGTATTATTAGAGATAAAATAGTTTATTTGATAAGGTCATTGATTAAAATTATGGACTTGTTATCATAATAGAGATTATGATAATGAGAAACAAGTCCTTTATAATCTTAATCTAAATTGTTCTTGATCGTAGGATTATTGTAAATAGGATATCAATAATCCGGATAGATCAATATATATGTAATGGTCTTTATTGGATAAAGATTAATAGATCTCATTTATTAAATTACATATATAGATGATGCACATGTGGATGTCATCATTGAACTGACTCAATTGATATTTCCTAATGGTTAACATTACCTCAAGCTGTCAATAGGAAATTCTCAAGAAGAAATATAATAGTTTCCTTTGACCTGAGATTATCACAGTAATTAACAAGTTATTTATTATACTTTAATACCGGACACCTAATGTCTTAAGGCACTAGTTGAATGGACATTGGGTATGATTAAATACTTGTAGAATTAATGATTAATCAAGAAGGAATCCATCAACTCTTGGTAATGAGTTTGAACTCTATGATATAATTAATATAATTAAGACCTTGGTCAGGGCAATTGAATGAAAGAAGAAATGAGTTTCTTAAGTCATTCACTAATTAAATAATGTTTTAACTTATTAGAGTTTGACAGTAATACCATACTCTAGAGTTAACATGGAGCTGTAAATGATAGAAGGAAATATTACATTATTCTTCTAGTGGTTCTTGAATGTAAATGATGTTAGTTCATGCTATCCGGACGTTAATGAGTGTTGCTAGACGCCTACCTTGATTAGTAAATTAATTATGACTAATTTACTACCGGTTTAGTATTGAACCTACGGGGTCACACACAAACGAGTGTTCCAATCTTTGCATAAGAAAATAATTTATTTGATAATTAAATTAGAGAATTTAATTTAATCAAATAAATGATTTAGTGGAATATTATTATATTCTTTGCTAGCACCAAGAATATAATTAATATAAATATAAAGAGTATCATCTTCTTAAATGTGGAAGTTGTCCACAAGATAAGAATAAGATTATATTGCTACATATCAGGATTAAATCATGTGATTAGTTATCGTAATTAATCATGATTATTTGAAAATTATCTTTTTCTTAAATCAGGAAGGTTGTTGAAATAAAGAGATATGAGATTATTTTAAACCAAATATTTCCTTTTGAAAAGCCCAAATCCTTATCTTTTTAACAATATAAATAGAAGTCTCTGCCTAAGAGCAAAGTGTGTCAGATACAAACTAGAAAAGTCTAGTACGTCTAAACCTGAAAAGTAGAAAAGTAGAAGGAAAGAGGGTTTACTCTTTTAGAGTTTCCCTCATCAAATAGTTGATAGCAGAGATTGATCTCGACGATGTGGATACACATAGAGTCTTCACACGATTGAAGAAGTTTTTCTTACTTCAAGAACGCACATCCAAGTACACAATTCTAAATGTATCTCCTTTTTAGTATTGTAGTATATTTTGAATGCAAAATAGATTCTATTATTCCGCTGCGAGTGTTAGGAGCGCTTCCAGATAACTATCATCAGTGTCATGAGAAAGTAGAAATTGTCCAAGTGCCACTTAATTTTGTGGAAGCTTGAAGGCATGGAATGGAGTGGTTGAGCAAGAAATGCCTATAATACAAGATTACAAGTAACGCAAAGTTCCTACAATAACGTAGTCCCTGACTTGGCTGTAACTTTGTATTTAGCATAGCACTCAATTCTGTAAAGTAGTATTCAATTTTAGCATGGTCGTGACTCATGTGAACGTTTAAATTTTAATTTCTTTTCCTACTTTATATCTTCAATGGACATGAAACTTTTTGTGTTTAGATATTAACCTTTTTTTTGCTGTAATTTTCTTAAAATTGACTCTTTTTTTTTTATTCAGTACGAATGGGGCATATATGACTCAATAGTATTCCTTTAAAATAAATATTGATTAAAATATTATACTAACTGTATAATTTCATTTAATCATATTTTTCCATTGTTTTTTTTTTATAAGTGAGGTTTTAAAAGAGACAGTATTCAATAATGTAGAATGAACTATTTTTCTTTTACTAATTTTTTGTCCTGCAAGATTTTTTCCTAGTGGAGTTTTAACAATGTACATTATTAAATTAATATTGAACATTTATGGAACAATCTTATAAATATTATTATTTTGTAAGTGTCCATTTTTTTTCAAATCTGATTTATTTAAATTTATTTATATTTAATTAAAAATAGAGAATATTAAGGTACCGTTGTTTGGTTTGCATTTGACTGTATGGAAGCTATTGAAATGAAAACGGTGCATTAGCAACCTCGTACTTGGTTCCATTTCAATACATCTAACCTAAATGGATCTTGGGATTAGGACCCTACTGGATTTTGTGTTCACATGTTCAAGTTCAGCCCATCCAAATCCAATTACCATCGGTGGCGATCATCGCATCATAGTTCACAAGGCTTGAACCTGAATGGTCAGCTCAGTTGCTTTTCGTGAATATAAACGTTGCACTTGCACAAGTGATTTCCTTTATCAGGACCCAATAAAAAGTGGTTTCCTTTATCTTGACCCCAAAATGAAAAATGGAAAAAAGAAAAAGCGATCCCCTTTGAGTCTGTTACAAATTACAATTAATCTCGTTATTTCTAATTGTATCCAATAAGGACCTAGGATCCTAGACAACTACATAACCAATCAGTATTCGGACATCCTAATACTATTCAGCCTATTATAAATGATAATTGTCAGCATTACAATAATAATCTTGGGATTATAATAATTATCACATAATCAAGGATTAACATCGCATTAGTAACAAGGTAAGGTCCATGGATCCCAAAGGCCCATTAATATATGTATATAAAGGATGAGATTCTCAAGGTAAAACAACTGTTCATTTTCATTTATTACTATTATTTACTATATTTGGATGATATTTGACTTGAGCGTCGGAGTACATTTGCAGGTACCCACCCCCTTCGACGGAAAGCGACAAGGACAGACGAATAGAGTTCGACACAGCAGGAAGAGATTACCACCGTATCCTCGAACAGGTACACTAATGAAATGTACTTCATTAGTGTTTAGAATAATAAGTCTATAACTTATTTTATATCAAATATAAAAATATTTTTGAATTTTAATAATTTTTATAGCTCAGCCACTAATTATTATGTATAATTTTTTTTTGGTGATTATATGTATGTTATAAATTGTGCTTGCAAAGATAAAAAAAAATCCCTCCATTGAACATGTCAACACGAGGATGTTCAAAATGTCAGGTTCAATGCTTGGATAACGTCCTAAAAAAACTGACGAGATCTTTCAAACAGCATGAATGGATCGAGCCCTCGCCAATAGGGGTGTGCAAAAAAACCGGTTCGAACCGAACCGATTTCGAACCGAACCTGAACCGAACCGGTTTGGAGTCGAACCGGTTTCCTTAAAACGAACCGAATTGGTTTTCAAAATAAGTTCGGTTCGAACCGAATTGTTTTTGTAAACCAATTCGGTTCACTTAATAACCGAACTGTTTTTCTTTCTTACTTAAAACCAATTCGAAACCAGTTCGGAACCGGTTCGGAACCAGTTCGAAACCGGTTCGGAACCGAACCGGTTCTTTAAAACCAATTCGGTTCCGAACCGGTTCGACAAACCAATTCGCAAATATAGATTTAAAAACCAAACCTATTAAAACGATTCGGTTCGGTTCGGTTCGATTTTTTTACCGAACCGGTTTTTGAACACCCCTACTCGCCAAGGTGAAAATTCCAGACCAAATTTACCATAATTATAGTAAAACTAGACATCAAGGGGAAAAAACTTAGTTGCTGACTCACCCACCAATAAAGTCACAATAAGAGGACTCAAAGTCTCTGTCGCCCAACAATAGGCCATAGCAGCATTTGGAAGATCCTAAAATTGCAATGCCAGAGATACCTTTATATTGGAATTTTGGTTTGAAAACAGAGTGAATTTCGCTAGTGCTAAAATCACTGAATCATGAGTACGTAAGAAACATGAAAAAGCATAGAGCGGAGTCTAGAAAAGTCATTTACCCATAAAAAGAGAAGGAGAAGTTGAACATTGTGTATGAAAAAATTCTGGCAAAAGCTTGAAATATGAATTTTGAGATATAGAAATAATGAAAACAGTTAACGTGTTTCCATTTCAGTAAAAAAAATTACGATGAGGGACTTGAAGAATGGAGAGACGAAGGTTCAGAATCGAAAGGGGTTTCCATATGAGGGTTGTCACATGCGGCAAGAGGGAGGAGAGAAGAGCATAGGAAAAAAATTAGAGAAGAGACAAAGTTGAAATTCAATCATAATATAAGGGGAGTAAAATTCAATGTTTAATCCATGGCAGGCAAATCATGAAAAGTGAGACATGGGAACATGAACAAAGCTTCAACATTATTATTGTAATAGATTTGTCATCATTTATGAAAGAACAAGAAACCAGAGTACCCAATAAAAAAATTAAAAATAAAAAAAGAATAAAAGTTCGTTAACTAGTGTCATTATCAATGAATAAACAATAAACATAGTTTATATAAAAATAATGAGGAGATTACATTAAAAATTATAGTCTAGGCATAGTATTATTTTTAATTTCTTAAATTATTAACCTTTCTCCAAATAATGGTGAAGCAAGGTTGATAATCACCGGCCTTGGGCGTGGCCTGACCTGTAGTGTTTCCAATGATTGATATCAAAGCATGTGCGGGCGAGGGCAACCCAGCAGAAGCACAACATTTATTTTAACTATTAAAACAAAAATGTCTCCGGAGTTAAAATCCTAACTACCAACACCAAAAAGCTCCCATATTCACCGTGGAAAAGAAATGCAAGAGATGAAAGAGACACTGGGAGCTTGGAAAAACTTTTGATCGAGTACAAATAACGATGTCTTTTAGCTTGTATGCACGCGTTTAAAGAGAGACCCATCGCACGTGCTTCTCCTTTTCCGGCTAGGATACGGTACGGTCAACATTCAATATGTGCACGTGTCACCCAAAAGCAAACCGGAGCCAAATGACCCCTTCCCATATATTTGGCACCTAATTCTTCTTCTCTTTTTCGTTGCTTTTGCTTTGCCTTTATCTATCTAACTTTAATTGCCCAAAACCAACGATTACGATTATTCACATTGTGACTGACCGTGAGGGAGGGCCATGTTAAGCAGCACCGTCAATGACGATTCCTTTTCCGCTTTCAGCGACTGCAACAGCGACAGATCCGGCGAATTCCCGACGGCGTCTTCGGAGAGTCGCCGCCTCCTGATCGCGTGCGCCTCCGAGAATTCCGACGAATTAATTCGGCAACTGGTTATCAACCTCGATTCCTGTTCCATTGAGGAGCAAAAACAAGCGACCATGGAAATCAGGTTACTCGCGAAGAACAAGCAAGAGAACCGCCTCAAAATCGCAAAAGCCGGCGCCATTAAGCCCTTGATTTCGCTCTTATCATCAGCAGCAGCAGCAGACCTTCAGCTTCAGGAATACGTGGTGACCGCGATTCTGAATCTCTCCCTCTGCGACGAGAACAAAGAGCTTATCGCTTCCTCGGGAGCGGTGAAGCCTCTGGTGGCAGCGCTGGAGACAGGGACAGCCACGGCGAAGGAGAACGCGGCGTGCGCGTTGCTTCGGTTATCGCACAAGGAGGAGCAGAAGGTGGCGATTGGGAGGGCGGGGGCGATTCGGCATCTGGTGAAGCTTCTAGAAGGTGGAGGATTGCGCGGGAAGAAGGACGCGGCGACTGCGCTGTACGCGCTGTGTTCGGCGAAGGAGAACAAGGTGAGGGCGGTGAGGGTGGGGGTTATGAGGCCGCTTGTGGAACTGATGGCGGACTTGGGGTCGAGCATGGTGGATAAGGCGGTGTACGTGGTGAGCGTGGTGGTGTCGGTGGCGGAGGGTCGGGCGGCGCTGGTGGAGGAGGGAGGGATTCCGGTGCTGGTGGAGATAGTGGAGGTGGGGACGCAGAGGCAGAAGGAGATTGCGGTTGGGATTCTGTTGCAGATTTGTGAAGAGAGTGTGGTGTACCGTAGTATGGTGTCCCGCGAAGGAGCGATTCCTCCCTTGGTTGCTTTGTCGCAGTCACAATCCAACCGTGCCAAGCAAAAGGTCAGAAAACAAATTCTACTTCCCTAGATTGTGATTCTGTGTGTCTGCCAATTCATAACTCAGTGTCAGTGATAGCCGTGTTCGGTTGCTACTTGGTTGGAACATTGAACTCTGCCCTTCTACTGCCACCTCAGCAGTAGTACTCACCTTGCACTTGCAGAGTTGCAGAGCCACCTCTCCTCTCTGTTCTAGTAAAAATTACATATGCATGAGTTTAATTGTTACGTACCGTAAATATAATTTTTTTATTTTTAATTATTGAAAATATTTGTATAGTTATTATAAAAATTAATAAATTTATTATATACGATAATTCCTAATAAAATAATAGTGTAATTTTTTTTACATAAGTGTACTTTCTTCTAAAATTTGAAAGTTTATTATTTTCTTCTAAAATTATCTCATATTCTTTCTTTCTATAAAGTCATATATCAACTGAATTTCCATATTAAATAAAATTAATATTATTTTTCTTAATCTATGGCAATATATTAAATTTGAAACCTTGTGTTTTTTATTTTCATAAAAACACATTATGCTATCTCTCTCTTTTTAAGAATTCATATATAAATCTTTCTTATCATGAGATTTCACCTTAAACTAAACCAAACCAATACAAATATATATCTTAATTAGATATTTAACGAAATATTTTTACTTTTATAATTTTATTAACTAATACTTAAATTTATTTAATCAATATAATAAAATGTTTGTAAATCATTGTTAAAATAAACTTTATTGATTAAAATAGTTTTAAAATTTTAAATTTATGTTTATTTATATTTACTATCATTAAAGTAATTATTTACCAAATAATTAATTTTTCAAATATTTTTTACATTTTTATAAACATGCCTATACATTACACGACATACTTACTAGTTAATGTTGTAATTCATCAAGTTATTAATAAAAAAAAAAAGGGTCTTAATCATATAACTTATTTTAGCATTTTTTATTAATTAATTTATTTTAATATGTTGATTGCTTGTCTGATGGCGGAACTGAAGCTTTAGTATTTTATTGTTGTTGTTGTTGGTGTACGTGCGAACAGGCTGAGAAACTAATAGAGCTTCTACGACAACCAAGATCCGGCAATGCCGCTGGTCGTACCTCGCAAATGTCATCGTAAGTAAACCCTAGAACACCACTCATCCTCTCCTGTGCTGTGCCCACCAATGTACTCCCACAATCCAACAGTGAAATAGTTAAAGCGACATCACCCCCAAAAACAGACACAATTAGAGGGCACAACTTGTAAATACCTTTGTATATGTGTGATTTAAATGAATGATGCCAGCTTGGTACTTTGTTTTCCTTCACTCTTTTGCTTTCAGAAAATATGCACCACTCGCCACTAGCTCCACATTTTTTTGTTTGTGATCACTGAGTAGATCAGCTTTTTGACCATTAGTAAATAAAAAAAAACTAATTACCAAATTAAAAAAAAAAACCTATTTATCTTGTATGAATGATGTTGGACATGTAAGCATCACAAAGAATCACCACGGTTGATATTTTAAGAAAAAAACAAATTTATTTTTTGGCCATATGAAGTTTGCATGTATATTTATTATTATTTTTTTAAATAGAGAATATATGGCGTAAGTGTGTTGACACTTTACTTTAGTTGAGTGTATGGAGTCAACTATATTAACTCATTGTGTTATACACCTCTAGTTAGGCATAGCCTTCACATATTATAACACCTAAGTTAATTTTTTGTGAATTTTACCACTTAACTTTTATCATTTTGCATATTTTACCATCAAAGATTTTTTTCGCGAATTTTACCACTCAACTTTAATCATTTCACAAATTTTACCACCAAAGTTTTCAATTTTTGTGCATTTTACCATTACATTAGTAACAAAATGACTTCATTTTTGTTTTTTCTTTAACTTTTTTTGTGACACATTAGCGGTGATAAAATGCGCAAAAATTGAAAACTTGGGTGGTAAAATTTGTAAAATGATAAAAATTGGATGGTAAAATTTACAATCAAGGCTATAAAAAATTATTGGACTTGTTATTACTTTATTTTCTAGAGAAACTTTAAAAAATTGTATTTTCATCATATTTCTTTCATCATAAAACTGTGAAGGCTACATATTGTGTACAACACAAGGAGTCAAAACAGTTGATGCCATACACTCAACCAACATAAAGCGTCAACACACTTGACGCAATACATTCTCTATTTAAAAATAAAGAAATAAATAAACATGCAAACCTCACATGGCCGGAAAGCAAATTTATCTTTTTCTTAAAGCGTCAACTGTGATGACTCTTTGTCATGTCTATATGTCCACAACCACCCACCCAAAGTAAATAGTTTTTTTTGTATTTTAGTTTAGTAATTAGTTTTTTTTATTTACCATAATGGTCAAAAAGCCAAGTAGATCCTTTTTTGCTAATTTTGAATTATGGTATATATTGCCACCACTTATCAAAGTTATCATTGCGAGTTAAAAAAATGTATGTCATTTATCCTCAATTTAGTTTTACTCCCTCCGTTCCAGTTTATATGACCTTTAAGGTTTTGACACAAGTATTAAGGAATGCAATTAATTTGTTAAATTTTCTAGAAAACATTAGGTAACTTCCTATTATAACATTTATCTCTCTAATTAATTACTCATAGTACACTATTCCTATTAAGTGTTGATTAAGGGTAGTTCTTGAAAAAGATATTTAATGTAGCATTAGTTTTGTAAAATAACATATATTTTGGAACAATTTTTTTTATCTAAAAGGTCATATAATCTGGAACAGAGGGAGTAATAATTTACAATTATTATTTTTCGCCGTGTAAATGTGTAATTCATTACTTTATAATTGATTGGGTATAATTAATCAACGAGTTTATTGAGATAAATCATTATAACTTTTTGTTACAACTTAGAACTTTTAAATCTATTATGATGGTCAACGTAATCCATACATTGGAATAAATTATGAAAATAAAATACTGAAATAAAAATTTAACAAATAGACACAAAGTTTTGACTATTTAGCCTTGTAAATATTACACTAGTTGTATTTGATTTTTAAATTGAAGACATGGGTATAAAAAGAAAGGAAAGTGTTAATGTTACAAAACAAAAAGGTATACGAAGAAATTAATTAGTAGTTAGTAGTTATGGTAAAAAAGAATAACATGATATTTTTTTTTCTTTTTTATTATGTATAGCTTGAAAGCAAATAGATAGACAACATTAGTAAAAGAAAAAGATAAAACTCACGTACAATTCTATAAATTCTTTAATATTGCTTGTTAATTGAAATTAAAAAATTTATTTCGGTAATACGTTTAGTGAGTGATTTTGGGTTTCGAAGGAGTTTAACAATGGTTTAAACTTGGAACTTTGAATCAGTATAATTAAAGAAGTTAAAATAAGAGACAAGAAAAGGAAAAAACAACTAATGGCAATTTCAAGTTTGACATGAACGAGTCAACAACGTGTTCTCGCGGAAAAGGACGAAAATCAAATAGCAACTGGATTCCGTAAGCTGCTTTCTTTTGGTAATGGATAATATTTTGTGAATAATAAAACGAGATAATAATTATCTTTTGTTTTTAAGATATACTATTGACAAAAAATAAAAAAATAAATATTATATGTTTTGTCAATTTTTAATATTTTAATAATAAACTATTTGATTATATATATATAATGTGACGTTTATTATTTGAATATTAAATTCTGAAATTGTTTTAACAGTGATACCATATATATTTATTTTATCTCTTATTTTTTTTATTCATATATACACATTTTAAAATACAAAAATAAAATAAGTATAAATATTGTCCTAAAATTTTTGTATTAAAATATTATTTTTTGTTTTCATTTTAATTTTTAAAATTTATAAAGAAAAAGTGAAGACAAAATATGAAAATAAAATAATAAAAAATTATTTTCACTATTTTCAATACAAATATATAATTAAAAGTAATAAAATAAAAATAAAAATAGAAAACAAAAAATATTTTTTCTTTTTGACTTTTTCTGCAGAAGGGTCAACGCCCTCAAGGTAAACAAAACAACTCCTGTTACTTAGAATTGAATTTGTGGATTGTGGTGTGGGGTGTTCCACTTCTTGATACTGTTGTACTTGTACTACAATTTTTTAAGGGTAAAATATATTTTTAGTCCTTCGTTTTATTTTAATTTTTATTTTTAGTTCTTTATAAATTTTTTTACCATTTTTAGTCCCTCATAAATTGTTTTGTTTTATTTTATTTTTAGTCCCTCATAAATTATTTTGTTCTGTTTTTAGTTCCTGACGTTAATTTCAACTGTTAAGTGATGACATGACAGACATAAACTGTGTGCGTGAAAATTTTCTAATTAAGTTTCTAGTGACTTTTAACCGCTACAAATATTTTGGCGATTAGAAATGTTTACTTTTATAACATTTCTTGTTATTTCAGAAAATCGGGTGTTCGCGGTTTTGATTTTTTTATTTTTTTTAACATTTCTGACAGTTTTAGTTTGCCAGAAAATTTGCAGTAGTTAAAAATTGCTAGAAACTTAAACATAAATTTTTCAAGCACAAATTATGCTCGTCACGACATCACTCAACAGTGAAAATTAATGTAAGGGACCAAAAAATAAAAGAAAACAATTTTTGAAGGACTAAAAACATAGAAAAAATTTATGAGGGACTAAAAACAGAAATTTAAATAAAATGAGGGACCAAAAACATATTTTATCCATTTTTTAATGCACCAAACTTCGACTCGGTAGTGTTTTTTTAATAAAAATATGTTTGTTTTTAAGATAAAATAAATATTAAACACTTTTAATAACTATTTTTTATTTTAAAATAATTTAATTATATTTGTTTTTACTAAACTTTGTATTATTAATATTCTGTATTATTTTAGTTGGTCTTTTATTTTGATGAAGAGATAATATTTTTAAAAAATAGAAAAAAGAAGAGAAAAATAAATATAAAATATTTTTTCTTCATGTGTTTCAATGTGGAGAAAATAAATAAAAAGAAAGTAAAAGTTAAGTGAAAAAGAAAAAAATGATAATGTAAAATAACACGCACGCACATTTATATATTATTTGCTTTGATGTTTATTTCGAAGAAGAGATAAAGATAGAAATAAAATAAAAAATGAATTTTTTTTTTATCTTCATGTATTTGAAATTAAAAAAAAAAAAAATAGAAGTGCAAGAAATTATAAGAACAACAAGCAGGGTGATAATAGTATAGGCCCCGCATCATTAGCAATGAAGATACAGCATATATGAGTAAAAGTTACTAGCCCAAAATATGTTACCTAGTTGACGTTACAGGGAGGCCCAAGTTAGAGTTAATAAGGCTGGTCCAATTCTTAAATGGTTTCGATTGAAAAAGCGATGGACATTGAAATTTCGAAACCTTAAAATAAACAATAAGATTAATTTTTAGGTACTGTTAGTTAAATATATTTTTTAGTATAATTTTTTAAATAATTATTATAAAAATCAATAAATTTATCGTATATAATAATTTAAAATTAAATAATAATGTAAAAATTCTTTTTTTGATGAATGCATATATTATTCTTATCACTAACTATATATGAATGTTACAAGTTACAACTAGCTTACTTCAGTTAAAGTTTACTTCTTTTTATCTTATATACTACTATATGAATTAGCATTAAATAATATATGCATTTAAAATTAAATAATAATGTAAATTTGTTTAAAGTTTACTTCTTTTTATCGTATATATATGAATTAGCATACTGCAACCCTTGAAAGACTTCCCATAGCTTAGATGCATGTTACAACTAACTATATTATTCTTTCTTGGGTAGAACTTTAATTTAGTGATTGTCCTCTCGAGGCCACCACACCTTGGAAAGCTCATTAATTTAATTATATTTTTATTGGCTCCATTTGTATTGGGAATGACCTAGGAACCATTGAAGCAAGGAAAGGTAACCATATAATGAGTTAGTAGTAGTATCTCCTTATTTAACTGAAGCATGGTCAACTCATCAACCTTGGCAAGGATAAGATTTTATAGGCAATGCGAACTCAATTCGAGGAGGGCAAATAAAATTTGCATCATGTGTGTGCCTATTTCTCCAATGCCAAAATAAATTAATTGTGTAAACCTATACAAAAGCTCAACTCCATTGATTACAGGAACCAAGCTCTGATTTGAGATTTAGAAGAATCCAAGTTTTTATGTCTTGTGTAAAAAGGTTGATCTATGATAAAAAGAAAAACAAAAAAGAACTAATTTGTTAGTTTATTTATGGGAAAACAAGCGAGATTTCTATTCATTTACTAACATATCATCTTTGTTTTCACCTACTTTCCTTTATATTCTGGTAAAATTGGTGAAAATATAGTGGATGACGAGTTTCGGTGTAAAAAGAAGTTCAAATTGAAGGAATTAAAATTAGGAAAGCCCATTTTGAGATAAATGAGTAATATTGAAAAAGTTAAGAAAATTTTGGGCAATTTTTTTAGGTGTCAACGAGCATGGCCATATCAAAGTCTGTATGCCTGTGTTAATAGTCTAGCATGACCAAACAAAAGTATAGCACACCCAAATGTTTCCATTTCTCGACATGCCTGTGAAAGAATAAGTACAATTGTGCAAAAATTAAACACACTCTCGTGTAGATGTGAACACACCCATGCAAAATACCTTGAGTCAAGCACGCTTGTGCCATAAACAAAAGCATGCCTAATTGGAGACCTTATGGACCCCAGGCCTCAACAATAATTATAAGGGGACGTTTGTTTTACGAAATCTCATTGAATTTTCAAGAATGTGAAAATGGGAATATATATTTCCAAGTTTATTAGAAGGTAATCAAAAAATATTTTCAGACATAATTCATTCACAGGAATTCATATTATGCATGTTTCTCCATCTTGTTATTCCCATGTAAAAGAGTGAGAATCTTATATTCTCATGAAAATATTTAAAATAATTTCTCATTTCCCTCTTATTCTGCCTCATTTATTTATTTAATATTTTGTTTTTAAATTAAAATAAATTTAAAAACATTCCCAGAAATTAGAAGTATTTACCGAACACCTTTGATGAGAATAACTTTCCCAATAATAATATTCTCAGAAATATTATTTCCGGAAATATAATCAAATCCGTGAAACAAACGCCCCCTAAATATACGGGGTTCATTTATGCAGAAGAGAAATATAAGTGGTCTTTAAAAAAATGAGAAATGAAATTTATAAAACATAAATTAATTATCTTAAACATTTTTCAATATTAATGATTTTAAACATTTTTCTATATAAACAGCATTTCACATACACATATATTAATTTTATAATTTTTTTTTCTAAATTTATACCAAATCCCACTGGTTTTAGGATGCATTAAGAATGTTTTTCAGTTAGGTGTAAAAGTCAATTCCTTTCAAACCATACAAATAACCATATTCTACTTTTAGGCGTGTTTTGCATTGTCGCAACTATGTATATACTTTTCTTGATCAGAAAAAAAGAAAGGCGCGATACTCCAGCCTTTTTAATATATTTTTTTGTTCACTTTTAAAAAAAATAGTTATTTATCTACAAATTTAAGATAACATTATTTATTTTTCAAATATTTTATATTAATTACAAGTAAAAAATAACACAAAAATTATATTAAGAAACTAAAAACAATTTTAACACAAACAAAAATATTAGTTATATTTTATTTTTTTAATTTAGGCTTAAATACCTTTTTAGTCATTACAATTAGTGTTTTTTTTACTTTTTATTCTTGTAAAAAAAATTAGTTTTAATCATCGTAAATTATGTTTGTTTTATTTTTTCATCATTAAAGTGATTTAGATAACGCTTTTAACAGTGAAAAAATGTTATCTAAACTGCTATAAGAACAAAAATAAAATAAACATAATTTGTAAAGATTAAAATAAAAAAAATTATAAAAATAAAAAATAAAAAATACTAAATTACAATGATTAAGAAGATATTTAAACTTTTAATTTATATTACTTTTACAATACATAAATAAAAAAACGAAGATATTAATATTTTAAATTTATACCGCATTCCACTTTTTTTTAGGTTGCATGTATTCCACTTTTGTCAGTATGTGTGTACTTAACTACTCATGCTTTCTCCGATCATAATTATTAATGGGCAAATGTTAACCGGTACTTTTAAGGTACTGTTTAAGAAATTTAAAGAAAAAATTGTTTTATTAAAATACGTAAATTTGTGCTGTTAAATACATTTTTGCATTCTGATTTTTACGTTAAATACTTTTTTATTTTAATTTTTTAATCATTGTCTTTGATGTTATTGGTTAACAACATCCTTATTAATAAATAAGAAAAAATGAAGCGTGGGTTCCATGTCTGACATGGGATGCGCTGTTCGCATGGTCCCCGCTAACGTGCAGACATCAGAAACGGAATCCCGTTCCAGTATCCGATCCGAAGTTACAAACTGCGGAAACCGTTCCGTCCTATCATAGTCCTCTCTCATTTCTTGGACAAAGCCCATTAGCCCACAACTCACGTCTGCAGTCCAGAGTATTCATCAATGACTAATTTATGTTAGAAAAACTAACTGACCAACAACTAAACTCTGCCCAAAGTTGATCAACTTTAATCAATTAATAGGATTTCCTCTTCCAAAAAGTATTTTTTAATTCAAAAGACTTGAACCAAAAACTTGATCAAGGAATCCAAACTCAGTTTTAACTTCTACGTAGGTCAAGGTATTTTTTTCTTTTTGAGAAATGTTAACAATACTATACACTCTTTTAAACATTTTTTTTTAAAAATTTATTATAAATTATGAATTTCACATCTTATTTAATAAAGATTTCTCCTGATTTTAATAAATATTAATTAATATCAGTAAAAAAATTATGAATTATTGAGAGAATGTATTAAAAAATATCTTAAAGAGTGTGTTATTAATACTTCTCTTTTATTTTTCTTATTTTTTCTGGTTTGGATATTTAATATTTTTTAATACTAGGAGGAAAATCACCTACCTAAAAGTCAGGTTTAGTTACTTTGGCAGTGTCAGACTGTTAGGTTTAGTATTCTTGCACAATTAATAGAGTATAATTATAAGAAAATGTTAACATCAATATGAATTTTAAGTATTTGAATCTTGTTTTAGAAACAATTATTTGGAACTCGAAAGTGACACATTTGTATTGAAAAAGAAACCATTCATCATGCAAAGTGTAATAAATAGTTTTAATAGAGTTTTATTACTAAATAAAATATTCTTGTTATTTTATTATAAATATTCAATAAAAAGTTAAAAACAAATATATTTAAAAAATTCAACTACTAATGTAAAGATGTAAAATTAATTTTCAACTTAAAATCGTAATCATATTAATATTACGGATACAAGGGTAGATGCAGATCTGCATATAATATAATACAGTTGTTTTTAATTTTATTTAATTTTAGACCTGGGTCACACACAAATAGTGTTTGTGAGAGAGTAAAGTGTGGCTTGCGTGAGTTAGTGAAGTTGACGATTGCGTTGCCTTGTTTGCCGTGTCTCTGATTCTGCTTCTGCTTCAAGTCGATAGAATAGAAGCTTTTCTCTCTTGGAAATCAAGTCTCTTACTGTCTCCGCAGATTATTTCTGCTGTTCTACTTTTTCACCAACGGAATAAACGTACTTAAAATCTAAGTCCGTTTCAAAACACTTTTTGTTGTTGTTGTTGTTGTGTGGTGTGGTTGAATGAGGTAAGTGGAAAGTTGAGTTGAAAGGAAGAGAATAATAGATGGATAGTTACCTGAGTGAGAATTTTGGGGATGTGAAGGCCAAGAACTCGTCCGAAGAAGCGCTTCAGAGATGGAGGAAGGCGTGTTGGCTTGTTAAGAACCGCAAGAGGAGGTTTCGTTTCACTGCTAATCTCTCCAAGCGATTTGAAGCTGAGGCTATTAAACGCTCCAATCAGGTTTCTTCTTTGTTTTACTTTTATTACCTTTCTTTCTCCCTCGCTTTCAGTTTCGTTTTTTCTCGCCAGATCAAGACAAGCCAAAACTAAAATGTACTTTCGGTCCTGGTTTTGGCGTTTTGTGTCCGCAAATATGAATATATGTACTTTTTTTAACGCTTTAATGGTAAGTATTTATAATTAATCTGGAAAGTTGAAATGGTAAATCAATGTATTTGTTGTTTTGATTATTCCTTGAGGTGGTAAGTTTCACATCACGGCTCCATTTAAATGAAAGACTGATGATGATATGGTTTGAGTTATCTTGATGCTAATTCAACACCAGTGGACTGGAGAGAGCATTGGTTACTCTGATCCAGAAATTAAAAGTTGATACTTAATGCTTATGGTAGTTCTGGAGGCATGGTTGTGGATATTATCATCGCTGTCAAGTGCTTATAACATTGACTGTGCTGTGCAGTTCTGCTTGGTTGGACTGAGATAAAGAACCTTTTACTGGAATATGAATTACTTGAAAACTGCCAAGCTGTTCTTCCCTTATCCTTTTGTCTGCAAAAGAAGGAAATGGAATGAATATTAGCTGTGGCTCTAAACATTATATTTTTGCATTGGTCCATTTTATTGCCAATTTTTACTCCTTTCCTGTTCTTTTTGTCTACGTTTTTAAGACTAGTCTATGTTGCATATTGTTTTGGCTTTGGGGTTCTGTTAGTAATGACTTTTAATTTTAGGGTAATAAATAATAATCAAATGACAATGAATAACTATAAAGTGCAATCTTCAGTTAAAGAACATCCTGTCCTTCATGGTTGGCTGGGATTAGTATCGTAGGTGATAGCCAGTTATTCTTTACATATTTCAGCAATCAGCCAATCATACTTAAGTTTGAGTGGATAACACTTTAAATTCCTAGACATGGATTTTCTGAATTTGAATAACTAAATCAGTCTTGTCCCCTCACTGCCCTGGTACATTCCAAGATGACTCTAATAGCTTAATTCCATAATCTCTTAATTCCCCTGCCCCCACTATACATTACAGGAGAAATTCAGAGTTGCAGTGTTGGTTTCACAAGCTGCTCTTCAGTTTATTCATGGTAAGAAAGTCAACCTGCATGCACTTTAAAATTGTTGTGAAGGTTTCACTTCTACACAATAAGCAAGTCTTTGCTCCTCCAGGTCTAAATTTGTCAGCTGAGTACACTGTACCGGAAGAAGTTAAAACTGCAGGCTTTGAAATTTGTGCTGATGAGTTGGGATCAATTGTTGAGGGACGTGATTTGAAGAAGTTGAAAAGTCATGGTGGAGTTGAGGGTATCACAAACAAACTCAATACCTCAGTTGATGATGGGATATCAACATCTGAGCATTTGCTGAATCAGAGAAAAGAAATTTATGGAGTTAATAAATTCGCTGAAAGTCCAGCCCGCGGATTTTGGGTTTTTGTATGGGAAGCCCTTCAAGATACAACCCTCATGATACTTGCTGTCTGTGCCTTGGTCTCTTTGGTGGTTGGTATAATAATGGAAGGCTGGCCCAAGGGTGCACAGGATGGAATTGGTATTGTTGCAAGCATATTGCTTGTAGTGTTCGTCACTGCCACAAGTGATTACAGACAATCACTGCAGTTTAAGGATCTAGATAAAGAGAAGAAAAAAATTACGATTCAGGTCACGAGAAATAGTTGTAGGCAGAAGCTTTCAATATATGATCTGCTTCCTGGTGATATTGTCCATCTAAATATTGGAGATCAGGTCCCTGCTGATGGCCTTTTTGTGTCTGGTTTCTCTGTGTTAATAAATGAATCAAGCTTGACAGGAGAAAGTGAGCCGGTGAATGTCAGTGAACTTAATCCTTTTCTTCTGTCTGGAACCAAAGTTCAAGATGGATCATGCAAGATGCTTGTGACTACTGTTGGAATGAGGACCCAGTGGGGTAAACTAATGGCTACTCTAAGTGAAGGGGGAGATGATGAAACACCTTTGCAGGTAAAGCTCAACGGTGTTGCTACCATTATTGGGAAAATAGGCCTCTTTTTCGCAGTTGTGACCTTTTCTGTGTTGGTCCAAGGGCTATTTAGCCGCAAGCTGCAAGAAGGATCCCAATGGACGTGGTCTGGTGATGATGCAATGCAAATTGTGGAATTCTTTGCTGTTGCTGTTACTATTGTTGTTGTTGCTGTTCCTGAAGGTTTACCTTTAGCTGTAACATTAAGCCTTGCTTTTGCAATGAAAAAGATGATGAATGATAAGGCACTTGTTCGTCACTTGGCTGCTTGTGAGACAATGGGATCTGCCACTACTATCTGCAGTGACAAGACTGGCACACTAACTACTAACCATATGACTGTTGTAAAAGCTTACATATGTGGGAAGATTAAAGTAGTAAACAGCTCTAATGTCTCTTCTGATTTCTCATCTGATATTCATGATTCTGCTCTAGCAATTCTACTTGAATCAATATTTAACAACACTGGAGGAGAAGTTGTCAAAAACAAAGATGAGAAGATTGAAATTCTAGGATCACCAACTGAGACTGCACTCTTAGAATTTGGGCTGTCACTTGGTGGTGATTTCCTAAAGGAACGACAAAGGTCAAAACTTGTGAAAGTTGAGCCATTTAATTCTATAAAGAAGCGCATGGGGGTGGTTCTCCGGCTTCCTGATGGTGGTTTCAGAGCACACTGCAAAGGTGCCTCTGAAATAATTCTAGCTGCATGTGACAAAGTTGTGGACTCAAGTGGTGAGGTTGTTCCCCTCAATGAAGGCTCCATAAATCACTTGAATGATATGATTGAAACATTTGCTGGTGAAGCTCTCCGAACACTTTGCCTTGCTTACATGGATATTCATGATGAATTTTCTGTTGGAACTCCTATTCCTACTACGGGTTACACTTGTATAGGAATTGTGGGTATTAAAGATCCAGTTCGCCCTGGTGTTCGAGAGTCTGTTGCCATTTGTAGGTCAGCTGGTATTGCTGTTAGGATGGTTACCGGAGACAACATAAATACAGCAAAGGCTATTGCTAGAGAATGTGGAATTTTAACGGATGGTATTGCAATTGAAGGCCCCGAGTTTCGTGAGAAGAGTGAGGAGGAATTGCTTGATATCATTCCAAAAATTCAGGTACATGCATGTCATTTAATCAATTTTTCTGGCTTCTCACTTCTTGTCCTGGACTTGAAAAGTCTAGTTAGAGATTTCTATGAACATGCCAATATCTTAAATAACAATTAATCAAAACTCCCATTTGAAGTTTGATATTTTCTTTTACAGCCTATTATGCAAGATTAGTGTTCTGCTCGTTCCTGCTTTATATATGCTGTAAATCACAGTTTATTAATTTAAATCTTCCATCTATCTAATTTATGCCAACTATCATTATAACTAATATATTGGAAATAAATGGATGCCAGTGATGGACCATTAGAATTTAGAATATACTGGGTGATTCTTGAACCTTGAAAGTAAGGGTTTGGGGACCTACATTACTCCACTGAGAAGAAATTCTTCTACAATCATTATGTGATATGTCTGTATCTGCAGGTAATGGCCCGATCTTCACCCATGGATAAGCATACCCTGGTGAAACACTTGAGGACAACATTTCAAGAGGTTGTTTCAGTTACTGGTGATGGTACAAATGATGCTCCAGCACTTCATGAAGCAGATATTGGACTTGCAATGGGCATTGCCGGAACTGAGGTATGCCAAGACAACTCTGTTGATCTTGTCTTAGTAAAAGTCTTATTTTCTAGAAATTTGAAAACATGAATGGCTTTGTTTGAGATGTTATATTCGGTTCTACTTTTCACGGGGGAATTAGATAATTGGATTTAGCGGGTATGCTTCACCGTCTTTATTTCCAAATGCAACTTGAATATGTTGGGAGTAAATCTTGTTTGAGTTCTCTAATATATTACTAAATGTAAAGTGCTTATGATTTGCATGTTTGTTTTAGCTTAATTTTGGGAAATATATTTTAAAATCTATTTCAGGAATTTGCAAAAAGAAGTTATTATTTCCTTAAAATAAGCTGAACCAAATGCTTTGCTCTGTATTTATAATACTCATCATCTGAATTCCAGATCGTTTCATTGGTTGCTAGCGGAGGTCTTGGTCCTTGGAGTAATTGTTATGCCAAATTGTACTTGATGATATATTTTATACTCCTTTTTTTTGTCAATTTCAGGTAGCAAAAGAAAGTGCCGATGTAATAATTCTAGATGATAACTTTTCCACTATTGTGACTGTAGCCAAATGGGGCCGCTCGGTATACATAAACATTCAGAAATTTGTGCAGTTTCAGCTAACTGTAAATGTTGTTGCTTTGATCGTCAATTTCTCTTCTGCCTGTTTGACTGGTAATCATGATGCTGACCCTGTTATTATCTTCCTAATCCAAGTGATCTTTTTTTTTTTTTTATGCAGTAGTTTATTACTTTTTTGTCTCATTTTCCCCATCATCATATATGAATTACTAGGAAATGCTCCCCTCACTGCGGTTCAACTTCTATGGGTCAACATGATTATGGACACTCTTGGAGCACTTGCACTAGCCACTGAACCTCCTAATGATGAGTTGATGAAAAGACCACCTGTTGGTAGGAAAGGAAACTTTATCAGTAATGTGATGTGGAGGAATATCTTGGGGCAGTCTATATATCAATTTGTTGTAATATGGTTCCTCCAGACTAGAGGAAAAGTAGCTTTTCATCTTGATGAACCAGATTCTGATATGATATTGAATACACTCATTTTCAACTCATTTGTGTTCTGTCAGGTAAAGTTAAAACCATCACTGCATTGGACATAACTCGGTGTCTGTCTTTCTTTTCACTAATATGGTCCTGAAATTGAAAGGAAAGAAGTTACATTCATTGCCAATTCTGGCTGGCTTTGGAGATCTGTTTTTTGTTCAAGTTGCTGACTTCTTTTGCTTTGTTCTTTTCTTTTTCTTGTTAAACGCACAGGGCAAAATGTTCTAACTGTAATTCCTTGTAATATGTTCTCTGATTGTGCTTTTTATGATAACTGTCATTCAAATATCTTGATAGGTTTTCAATGAGATTAGTTCGAGGGATATGGAGAGGATAAATGTTTTCAAAGGTATACTGAAGAATTATGTCTTTGTTGCTGTCATCACTTGCACTGTCATCTTCCAAATTATAATTGTTGAATTCTTGGGCACCTTTGCGAACACATCTCCACTTAGTTTGAAGCAGTGGTTTGGTAGCGTCCTCTTTGGAGTCCTTGGCATGCCAATTGCAGCAGCTCTGAAGATGATCCCCGTGGGATCTGTCTAAAATCAATGCAGACAAATTAGGTACGTTCTTGCTCATTCTCTGTTCTCACACACAAATCAAGGGTCTTGTTTGCTCCTAGCCTCTTTAAAAAGATGCCTATTAAACCAACAAGAGTTTTATATGAATGAAGTTCCATGGGCTGACTAATAAGAGGCTAGATTTGGTATTTTTGTTGCTGGTGTCAGATTTGCTTGATTGTCGTCAAATCTCAAAATGATATATATTCTATAAATTAAACCCTTTAATATAAGGAGGTGAGTTTGAAGTATACAGATTGTAATTTCTTTTAGTTTCACTTTCAATGTTTTATCATTATTATTATTATTATTATAGCAAATGACCGCAGTGGCCATGTCATCCACCTAGTCATAGAATAGATGAGTTGTTTACAAAAGGCTTCTCGTGCATGTTCTTTTTTTTTTTTGCATCTTTGTTGGATCATGGGTTGCTTCTTATGTTTGAATTGCATCTCTTTTTTACTGGACCAAGGTAATAATAGCGTAAGGTTTTAGTTATTTTCATGGCTGTCAATAGATCTAATACAGGAGCTTATCCAGGTTGGATTCGGGAACTGAGATTGGAGATTGAAGCTTCCGATAATGCCAATTAGGATTTTCAGCTCACACTGAACTCTTTGTGGACGACCATGTAACAAAACTAAAATGATAAAGATAATCTATGCAATATTTTTCTCCTCTTAGCTCGTAGTAATTGTGAAAGCAACTCGTTTTTCTAGGCATTTTAGACTAGAGTAATGTACTTGCTAGAGTTACCACCGCTGCGCAATTATAACTGGGGAAGTTCTTGAGGTTTGAGGTATTGGGGAGGCATCTACTATGATTGAAAATGTACTTGGATATGTTTATGTGAAGTTCTTTCTATTAAGTGTGTGTCTATGCCGTTTCAATATCAGAAATCATCTCTGGCAGGTTGGTTCCCTTATTTGATCGAAGTTCATTTTGATTATGCAGTTAGCCGGGAAAATTCGTGGATGCCTATTATTTTGTTGGTGAAGACCAAAGGGGAAATGCTCAGTAGTAGAAAGTGCTTCTATTCAATCCTAATGAAGCAGTGGGCCATAGAGCAAACTTTGGCTTCTCAGAGTCTAAGGTACTCAATGGATGGGAGTTCATTAGGTCTGTTGTTAGAGAATTGCATTTGCTCTAGTTCCACACAATGTACATTGTTCTGTGAATTGGGTTTTAATATTTTTTTCTTCGGTACTCAAAATTTTCAGTGCTGAGGCCGTTGGAACAAAATTATTTGATTGGTTGAAATTAGTAGCAGGTCAAAATTTTAATCTTGAATTAACTGAAATATAAAGCCGTTAAAAGGATTTCAACACAGCTCATTACAAGATCTACCTTGATTTGTTTGTGTTTTCACCTGGTTACACACAGGTTAAAAGATACCTTCGAATGCAAATTTAAATGCCCTTACCCTTTCTTTCTTTTCTACTTTAACTTCATTCTTTGTCCAAACATAGGGTTAATGATTATCTCTTGCAATTAATAAATTAACTTTATTTATTAAATTAGCAAATCAACTTTGATGGATGGTTAATGAAAAGAGTTAATTAAGAACGAAAACTATAAAAACATGAACATGATTTTCAAAGACCCTTAATAAGAAACAAAGTTAATAATATATAAGATAAAATATGTTTTTGGTTCCCTGAACTTTTTGACATTTCTGGTTTTAGTCCCTAAACTTTTTGTTGGCCAGTCAAAGTCTTCAAATTTTTTTTTTGTCGTAAGTTTTAGTTTATCTGTCTATTTTGACCATTAAATGACATGTCATTAATTTTATTATGTTTAGTGACAATTCATTTTCTGGTGGTTCAAAACCGCCAAAAAATACATAGTTTGAAACATTTAAATGCTATCAAATAATTTTTTGATTGTTAAAAATCGCCAGAAATTGAAGAATCCTGCAAAATAAAACACACCCGTATTACTTCAAGGCAAAAATGGTCTCAAAGATTTATCACCACTCTTCTCAATCCCTGCAAAACAAAGCATACCAGTATTATACATGAACTAAAAAAAGCATGTAATCATTTATTTATGAGTAATTAATTGGATAAGCATGAATTAATAAGATACAGAATAATAACATTATACATTTATCAGATCCAGAGCATAATGCGTTGAATCAGAGACTTTAGTAGTTTTTTTGTTTGAAGGACAGAGACTTTGGTAGTTAAAATACTATTTCCTTTACAAATTCAAGTTAATATTGATAATCAATTATCAATTATTTCTAACATTTGCAAATATAAGTCTCAGTTGTGGAAGAAAAAAAATGAACCCAAACAATAAGCTTTAGACCAAAATAAATTGAAATGGTATCAGACACAATAAGCCATAACTTGTAAGGTGAACACGAGCAGCGAAGAACACATGTTCCGATGATCCGTCGAGCTGAAACCAACACTAGGGTGGTGATAAAGCTTCGATTTTTAAGGTGGGTTTTGCTGCTAACACCGTTTGGCACGATGTTGTCATTGGTCTAGTCAATAAGGATTCATCATCAGCCGATGTTGTCGCCGGCACAATCGGTACTGAGAACGCGAGTGGGAAGGAGAGCGAGGGTTCGAGCGAGCAAGGGAGAGACTAGAGAGAAAGAAAGGGGTAGCACGATGGTTCCCGACGACGAACAGTGATGCGCTCTTGACAGCGACCTAGTGGTCTGGGCAAGCTCCGCTACAGCACACGCCGCGGCGACGGTGACAAAATTGTTGATGATGGCCACAACTGGGAATCGAAGGGCATTTGCTTGTCATTGGCACTTAAAAGAAAATAATTGATTATCAATTTTAACTTGAGGGCACAATTGCTAACTCAAGAGAGAGACCAAAAGCTTGAGGGCATTTGCTTAATCGAAGGGCGTACCTTTTAGACCATTTTTGCCTTGAAGTAATGGTGTCTTGTTTTGCAGGTTCTTCAATTTCTTACGATTTTTAACTGGCAAAAATTATTTTATAACATTTAAACGTTTCCAATTATGCATTTTTTTTTCCTATTTTGAACTGTCATAAAATGAATTGCTACTGAATATAATAAAATTAATGACACGTCATCATTTAACGGTCAAAATAGACAGAAGAATTAAAACTTACGACAAAAAAAAATTCAAAAAGTTTGATCAGTCAATAAAAAATTTATGAACTAAAATAAAAAATATTAAAAAATTAAGGAATCAAAAACATAATTTATTCTTATATATATTTTGAGAGAGAAAAAGGACATGACCAGCTTCTATTGGGTGACCGTATATTTTGTCTTCTACGCTGAATATATTAGACAGTAAATTTTTCTAAAAAGGGATCACTGTATTTGGCTTATTGGTGTTATTGTTAACTTGTTGACCGTATTGGTGTCTGTGATGTTTTGGCGGTTAATTTCATGTGGGCACAGTTTTAAGTGTACTTACAGCCATATCACACTGAAGCCGCATTACACGGATTTTTGGTTTGTTATATCAAGATCATGTGTCATCTCAAACCAACCTCTAGTTGAGTAAGTAAAATAAGCCATGATAAATAGTATTTTTTTGGCTCAACCATGAACCATCTGCATCGAAGATGCTTCTCCTATGCAGCTTGTATAGTAGAAGTACTACTTTGACCGCTGACACCAATCATTTCTCACGGACTTCAAGTTGACCCTGCAACATTTCTAAATTCATCATTCTTTTGTTTGTTCTAAAACTATGGAGTAAGGAGCAACTAGGTCTCTGACCCTGGGCTTACAGTCATATAAAGCTCGAGGAAGAGTCAATTTCAAGTGTGACAAAATGTCTTCCTCACTAATAATCAAATAAATGAAATAAACAAACAGACAAACTTCTGTATGAAAGCGTCCTATTTCTTTCCCTTCCCAAAAAATAGGTGGTCGAATTTGCAAATATTACAGGTATGCAAGCGACCGAATGGCATTAATATTCTTCTCTATCTCAACCAAGTAAAAGAAGAACTTGTTTTGGACAAAACCGTTGAGAACACTCATTTGTATAGTTTCAGTATTTTTTTTTTTTTTTCATTGTAAATGGTATCGTGTAATCCTAAACTAGAGTACACCAAGTTTAGGATGTTATAGAATAAACCTGACAGGGTACAAAAGTCCATTTGCTTCAAAGCATAATCAACATAGAAATCCTTTTGATTCCACAAACACTATTATCTCGGGCTTCATGACCCATGAACACAACGAAGCCATGTAAAATTTGCAGGCAAAAAGGTAGGTCCCGCCTTAAAGGCAGTCTCAGACATTCAAACAAATCAAATCACATTCATCCTTACAAAACTTTTGTGATGGCCATTATGCAACAGAGACCATGCACCCAAACACACCAACAGAGTTTTCTCGCCCCCCTTTCAGCCTTTTTGAAGACATTACTAAAGCATCCCAAGCATCCATCAAAAGGTAGGTTGCAAGAGATATGACAAAACAAAATCCGTTATGAAGAGGCAATGAAGGTTAAAAAGATTAACCGAAACAACAACAAAATAATAATGACAGTAAGAATGGAGAAAAATCACAAGAAAAATATAGGGGTAAAAAGGGAAAAACGATGGCCTAAGTCCTAACTTGCTGTTTCTGATTCTGCAGCTTTCTAGATCAGCATCTGGCTTTTGTTGTGATTTGATTTGAACATCTCAACTAATATATGTATCCCAAACCCTGAATCTTTATTCTTGCTTCCTCCTTTGTTCCTCTTTTCCTTGCTGGTTTCTGAGGAAGACACCAAATCAATGCTAAACAATTTTTCTTGCAGTAACAATTAATACCTTTCTCATGTGGGCTTCACTTTCACTCACTCTATCTCTGGGTGAGATTAATGCTAGAAGTAATCAAGAATATCAATACATAATCTTCACATAAATAATTAAACCTTAAAAAAATTCAAATTTTTTAATTTTTGCTAGCCCGGTCCCTTCCCATGACTACTTCCTTCATCACTGAATGTGAGTCTTCTTCTCTTTGCCATTGCTGCAGAAGAAGTAACTCGAGAGCTTTCTGTCATGTCAATTGGTGTATGCGTGTCGCTTTTGGTATTCTCCTCGTATAATCTTTGAATTAGATTGTAGTACTCAAATACATCTTTCTGTGAAGAAAAAAAAAACAAACAAGGCTAAAATTAATTCAGAGTATTTATTTAGC
The DNA here is from genome assembly GCA_026413185.1 of Pueraria montana var. lobata. Classification (NCBI taxonomy): domain Eukaryota; kingdom Viridiplantae; phylum Streptophyta; class Magnoliopsida; order Fabales; family Fabaceae; genus Pueraria; species Pueraria montana. The sequence goes on from CM048652.1 coordinate 7,584,878, forward strand.
TAATATGTTTTGGTACAAGTTAAAAAAAGAAAAGATAAAAAACACAGAACTTACAGGTTCTAGAAGCCTATGTTGTGGAATTGAACTCATCTTCAACTCCACCGCGTCTATCGTCAATTGTTGATCCATTGCCACCAAAGTAGCTGCCGCAGCAATAACTGATGGTTTGTGATCCATTAAATTGACCTCTGCACAAGGGGACAAATATTTGCTAAATGCATGAGGAAATATGACTCATTGAAAAATTGGTCAAAAAGTTCATTTAAAAAATAAAAAGATAGAAAGGAAATTCCAGTGCTGATTATTCACCTTTCATTGTGGTTAAGATGAGTTGCATGGTCTTGGAAAAAATAGGACTTGGTGGGGATTCTTTGCAGAACTTTGTGATGAAATAGGAGAGAAAATCAAAGGGAGTGATGATACCCATTTTCCACTCCAATGTGCTTAGCACTAAAAGCTCCATTTTCTGAATCACTCTTCCCTCAAAGGAATAATCATCCAATCTGAACTCTGATAGCCCCGGCACATAGCACTCCTCCATCTTTGCTGCCAGAGAGAGGCATGCAATTGATAGCAACCGAATTGCCCAACTCTTTTCACTCTGCACAAAACGAGGCATTCAACCAAAAGGGTAAGTAAGGAATAATTAAGATCAATGAAGAGTGATCAAAGATTCAATGTTGCCATTAATTGTAAGATTAACATAACATTTTAGCTTACATCAATAGACCGTCTGGAAAGAAATCGATCGAAGTATGTCACTGACAAATAAGCCGTTTCGAAGCGAAAACCCAATGTTGCTCTAGTCTAATGAACAACAAAATTAAAAAGGAAAAAACAAAAATCAAGATCGGTTTTCCTATCGCAGTTTCATTAATGAAGCTCAATCGAAAGTACAGTACAAGAAAAATGGGTCGTTGGACTAACTTTGAGAATCCAATTGATTGCGTCAATGCGTGCACGTTTCACCCAGTCCCCAAACACCATAGTTTCGTCCCTTTTGAACCCAAGAACGATCTCTCTCTCAATCAAGATTCCCACATGTTCATCCTCCGAAACCCCACAATCATGCTGTGATCCAACGAATTGGTATTCTAATTCTTCACCTCCTTCTTCCAAACACGTTTCGTTTTCTTGGCACAGAAGGCTGGACGAAAGATCATCCATTTGAGTAAAAAAAATGTTGTTTGAAAAGAGATTCGGCAACCCAAATGAAGAACAATGCGAAAATAGTCGTCTCTGAAGTGTTTTATATGATATGATATGATTGAGTGATTAAGCCACTTTACCTATGAGTTTAGAATTAAGGAAGATGAGGCTATGAAGATATAGGTGGAAATCTTAGAGCTGTTGTAGCGGTTACCGTTTGGGAACATTGATTATGTTGTCTTGGATTAGTGAGAAAGGCGAGATTTTAGTTCCGAGGAAAATGAGTGAGTGTGTTTTGGTTGTTGTTGTTGTTATGTTTCGGTGTTCAAGGTGTGATGTTGGGTTGGGTGAGTGTTGAGGATGATGAGGTTTTGATTTCAGTTTGACCCATAAAGTCTTTGCGTTTTGAGTGCCACTGTCTCAGCCACGCGAGCTTTGTGGCGCGTGGATAAACAACCCTTCATGGATCGGATCGGGTCGGGTTAGATCCGTGGTGGGCCATGTCCTCAACCTGAAGTCTATGAAGCGGGCCGGGCTTTTAATACATATAGGCATGCCGGAGGGTCCGGAAATGGTGACCCTGATGATCGGTTGACCAGTCAAACATGGCCATTTTCTCTTTCAACAAATAAAATGAGAAAACTTGTTCACTCATAAGTCATAAGAACTTTCGATGTTCCACGTGATCCATCCATAGCAACGGACTCATAAAGTGCCAAATTTCGTACAGCATACGCATGTACTTATAATTCACCCAAAATTTTCAAATATATTATATTATACACTGAGATAATCCTAGTGAAAGATAATGGTCAAACAAATTAAGGGAATAAATATGGGGGATCGGGGGAAAGTGTAACTACCTTTAAATGTTTTATTTAACTACCTTTTTTTCACTGTATTTATTATAAGTGGAAAAGGCATTTAATAAATCTTTGAATTTTAGGAAAATGTTCTTTAAACATACAAGCAAAAATTAAAGGAGAAAATAAGGCTGTGTTTGTTTATCGGTTTAAAAGGCTAATTAATTCATAAGTTTTAAAGCTATTTCATAATTTTTAATTAGGTCTTTAAATTATTTTTAATTGAATCTTTAAATTTGTATTTGATATTTAATTGAGTTTTTCCGTCTAATTATCATTACAAAAAAGTTAACCACATGGACCTACTTGGTCTCTGAATCCAGTATTATCAACTCTATAAATATGTATTAATTATTTTTACCTCTCTAGGTCATGTCAGTATTCTCACATCTCTAGACTAGTATTCTTACTTTTGCAAGTTATGAACCTAATATTCTCAATCAGATTCTTTAATCAGTATTATCACTTCTATAGTTTCACTCAACTCAAGTTGTCTTTCATAAGTCTCTTCAGGCTTCACCTTACAATAACCTTACTGGAAATTCACACAACTTACTTGAATTGTTAATTTTTTGTAAGGATAGTTAGATGAAAAGACCCAACTAAAAAATAAATACAAGTTCAAGTATCCAATTAAAAAATAGTTTAGGAAAATAAAAATTATCAAATAATTAAGGAACTTACAAATTAATTTAACCTTTTCAAAAACAATTATATGCTTTTTTAATTTGGTTTTTTAAAGTGTTTGTCCACTCAACATATTTCTATTTTCTAAAAATATGTTCCTTCAACTCTTGAATAGAGCATTTGAAGAAAAAAAAAGAATGGAAAAGCATTTCATAGTTGTAAATGTATTGATTTTTTTAAATATTTATTTTGGAAACAATTTTTAACACTTGATAATTTTGGATGAGAATTTGATTGTTTACCATTGTGGTGGTAGTGGAGGTGATGATGATAGCAGTGGTGATAGAGGTAGTAATAGCTGTAATAATGGTGGTGATAAGTAATTATTTTTATTTATCTTAAAAATAAATTTGATGTGACAAATTTAAATTAATTATGATGATTAGAATTGTTTTTTGTTTTGAAGTAAGAATTGTTTTTTGTTATGAATGATTAAGGTGTGTACAATTTATCTTTTAAAGTGCAAATTATATTTTAGAAGTGTTCAATTCCAGCATGAGAGTTTCTATGGTACTCTCAATAATTTTAGGAATTTTGATACTGTTGTTTACTCCCAGACGCCAAGAGTTTCTTATTGAGTGATGATGTATCAAATAAAGATTAGTAAACAAGTTTTATGTTTCCTAAATAATTATTAGAGGTTCTGAAAAAAAAATAGAGATTAAAATAAAACTGTTCTTCTAATATGAGAGACATCTATATAAAAAAATTACATTTTTATAAAAAATGAAACAATAATACAAAAAACTAAAATGAAAAATATTAATAGAGACAAACAAACAAATATTAAAGAGGGCTAAAATAAAAATATGCTTATTTTATATGATTTTTTTTTACAGCAAAGGAACTTGTATAATTTCATTTATAATAAAAGAGTGAACATGTGTAGGAATGAAATAAAAAAAGTTGTTGATTATCATAATGTATGAGCAATTTGATTAGCTTGATGACAAACAAACTTAACAGAGAAATTTTGAATTTTAGAAATATCTCCGCTGCATTTCTTCATAATGGCGCCAAGCTCCGTTGTTCATAAAGCTCCTGTTGTTTTTGCCAAGCCTAAAAACTTATTTAAGGAACTATTTTAATATCTTTCAGATACGTTAAAGAAAACTCAAAAGTTACTGTATTCACACATGCCCCAGTGATGTATCCGATTGATTCGGAGTGTCATTTTAATCAATTTAATTAATTGAGTTGTATATGATATGTCAGTTTTTAACATTATCGAACAAATTTAAAAATTTGATAACGTTAAAACTAATGTATGAAGGAATTAAAAATAATAATAAGAATTTCAAGTTTTAGTGACCGGATTGATAAATTTGTATTTGGGTGACTTAATTCATAAATAATATATTTTTTAAGGAATAAAATGAAGTTTTCTTTTCTTATTTTTGTTTGGCACGTGGTATCCCAACTTGAATAATTTATGACGAATATTTACTCACATTCTTTATTTAAATAACTTCAAAATATTTATGACTTATATACATATACATGCATATATTTATATTTATACAGTTTTTATTCATATATTTTTAATTATTCGATTTCTTTTTTTTGCAAATTTAAAATAAGTGAAATTATAAAATACAAGAACTTATAAATTAAAAAAAAAACTGTATTTTTATTTCAACTAGGTTACATATATTGTTAAATATTGACTAACAAAGTTTACCAAGTCTAAAGTTAGCTGTTAATTATTAAAATAGAATAGAAATATTTAGACAAAAACGGTATCATGTAAACCTCCACCTCCTTTGTGTTCAAGATATTCATTTTAAAATTCGCCAACAAAGACTTCATTGAAAGAAGTCCACGCCAAAAAATAAAAAAACCAAGCCCAGTGCCTAACACCAGTTTCCATGCCACATCCGTGGTACTCACCGTAGTACTTTTTATATAGTGTTCGATAGAGTAAAATGAAATGAAATAAAAGTAAATTGAGATAAAATTTTTGAATTAAAGTAGAGTATAAAAATATGGATTCCACCTCATTTTACTGTTTATTTCAATCATTTTTAGCTCTCTTTTACCGTAAATAAACAGACCATTAGGATAAACCAAAATATATAAGTATAATTAACTAATTTTTATATAATTAAGAAAGTTTATTAATATCATTTAATCTTGCCAATCACATTTAAAAAATAAGATTTTTTTTAAATATCTTTCATTAGAACTTGAATTAAAAATAAAAAAGAGTCATTAGACAAAAAATCTCAATTAATTAACAAATATTTTTTTAGATGATATCATTAAATATGATGAAAGTAGTTAAAATTTAATCTAAATTATTCTTTTGGTCCCTTATCTTTATTTTAGGTTATAATTTGGTCCTTTATTTTTTAAAAGTTATAAAATGGTCGCTTATCTTTATTTTAAATTATAATTTGGTCTTTTTTTTAAAATTGTAAAATGGTCCCTTAAGTAATTTTTTATAGCATATTTATCTCATAAGTAATGTATTTTTAATTTTTTTTGGGATAAACATGGTATAAAAAATATATTTAAGGGACTATTTTGCAACTTTTAAAAAATAAAAGATCAAATTGTAACTTAAAATAAAGATAAAGGATCATTTTGCAACTTTTAAAAAATAAAAGACCAAATTGAAACCTAAAATAAAAATAAAGGATCATATGAATAATTTCACCTAAATTTTACTTATATTTAAGTTCATTATTTTTTATATTTAAGTTCATTATTTTTTATGTTGCTTATATTTCAGTTAAAAGGGATTAAGAATTTAGCGTAATGTCATGTGAACTTATATTACACAAATGATTAATAATCATTTAAGTTTGATCGAAAGGGTAAAATTTTAATTATTCATAAAAAAAATAGAGTGAAATTTTCACTCTTTCAACTACACATTCTTAATATAGATAACAAAATGAACTGAAACGATTGAATTTGATAGTTTGTACAAGGTCCATCATATCAACATGATTGTCTGCTGCCAACGACCTATATTCACTAAATATTTGTTTCTTTGCTAATTAAAAAAGGAATTAAAGTTTGCCGAGAAATGCTTATAAAAAACTTTATGGTATATTTCGTTTAAGAAAGAAAGTAGAAGGAAAAAATAAAGAAGGAAAATTAGATGATTTTTTTAGATTTTTTGGTAAGAAAGAAAATGAAAGAAAGAAAAAAAAAAATTCTTTTCTTTTGTTTGATTGTGTAAAAAGTGGGAGAAAAGAAAATATATATAAAATGACATAAATACCTTAAATGAATAATGAAATATGATATAAATGACGGTATTTTTTTTTTATAAAAAAAAACACTCTTCCTTCTTTTTCCTTCCATTTTTGGAGGAAAAACAAAAATAACATGGGATTCACAGGCAATAATCTCTTCTTCCTTTGTCTGTCTCAACCAACAAGAAAGGATTAAAAATTTGAGAATTTTCCTTTCATTCTCAATCCATCCTCCATTTTCATACATATCAAACAAAGTCTTAGGGTGTGTTTGGAAATCAGTTGTATTTAATGTAACGGCCGTTTAAAAAAAAGACCACTTTCACATTATTTTTGCTTTTGTGCCTTAAAATACGTATTTTTCTGTTGAACGTGAGTTTAAACGGTTAACCAAACACACACTTAGTTTCATAAATGAAAATTAATCCGCTTTGAACGAGCGAAGAAATCTTTAGGTTGAAAAGGTTTCAAATTATTGTTCCAGTTGTGTGTAAAAATGCAAGTTATAATTAAATATAACATGTTCTGATCAAAGAGAACTATAACATATATGAATTCAATTCATAGGAAGACAGAGAGACCTTGGGTTTATCAATGTACCATGTTGCCCACCCTTGGGTTTATCAATATGTAACATGTGTGTCCATGTTAGATTTACTCTACTGGCATCCCATATTTATTTGCAACTTTCAGATCGCATCCACCAAAAGTAATTCATATTTAATTTGGTTGGTCTTCATGAAAGCTGTAAATGTATGCATTTGCACCCGAGAGCGAGGGTGGGTCGCGAGCGTGAGACGGAAATTTGAAATTCTTGATATTTTCTAAGAATTTGAAATTCTCTTGATTTAGTTAATGAAAATGCTTTATAAAAATTACGGGAAAAAAGGCACTTCTTGTCTCATTGTTTCTCTATTTTTTTTATTTTAAAAAAATAGAGATAAAGGAAGTTAATGAAACAGAGTTATGGGTCATGGAGTCATAGGTGAGGAGGTTACGATATCAAATTTGTGAGCGGTTGCAATATCAATTGAAGGAGCAAAGGATTTTAAAATAAAAAAAATAGAGACAAAAGATTAATTGTTACGTAATATGTAATATTAACATTGATAAAATGATCTTAAAAAAGTAAAGACCAAAAGGTGATTACTGAAAGTGATATCTCCTTATTTCATCCAAATAAGTTAGTTTACCGTAAGTCATTTTAAATTCTCTAAAAAAATTGAATTACCCCCTTAAAACACTCTATATCCAAACACATGGTCAGTGTTAGCAAAACATTTGTAGTGAATGACAAGTAATAAGTTAATTAACTTTTGGTACATATGACATATATTTTTTACTTCAAATAATTTTCCTCAAGTTAGATAAGATCATTATAAATGCTAAAGTTCTTCTCTCAAGTATTTAACTTGGCTGTATACATAGAACTCAAACTTAAAATCACCTATTAAGTTGAAACAACTAATTAATTAACTTTTAATTTTTGTCGTTGCAACGTTGTAGTTCTTATGTATGTATATTATTGACTTTGTTGCTCGTAATAATTTTATCCGACTTAAGTAGAATTGTTATGATGTGTAAAATGTTATAGGAATGGTGCGTGCAACTGGATCCATGAATGAATTGATTTAATATTGTTAAACTGAGGTTGGGTGCTAGTTTGGAAGAATAATTTATGATGAGAAACTAGGAGCTAGAATGGTCCATCCCTTCTCATAATACCGAAGTTTGTGAAATGTGAATGTGATAGCTATGTTTGTGTTGTGTACGGCCCAGTGAGTGGGGCTTAGTTCACTTAACTACAAAACTTAATTATGTAAGTCTTCCCCCTCTGCGCAAAACGTACTGCATGCTATGTAATGTTGCTATCTTTCTTCGTCTCTTTCCCAGTTCTTGGAGGGATATTACCGCAAAAACGAAATTATCAACATCCACATGCATTTTGTTCCCAGCCCGGAAGCAGTGCAAAGAAAACGATAAATTCAAAGTATGCCTTTTTTTTTTCTTTTCAATTTATTTTCAACACAGCTAGGATGGTTGGGTACCCATTGATGTTATATGATAAAGCTTTTTCTGCAGTTAATGACAATAAAGTCTATCTGCAATATTTAACGTGCTCTTACTTTTCTTTGTTCTTTTTTCCAAATAACAGCTGGAAAACTAAATAAGTCCAAAATGGAGGCTTATATTATATAGTATGTGTGCAAAAATAAATATTTTACATTCAACTCGCCTATCAACCTCATAGTCACAGTGTGTGCCAACTCAAGTCTTACCAATTTTTTTTTTCTCTTTGTAATTTCTGCTAGACGTGGATTCATCAGTAACAAACGATTTATCAAATACACGGATAATATTTTTTTTTTTGAGTTATTGCAATTCTTTTTTTTTTTTTTTTAAAAAAAACTCAATGTGTTTGTACACTGCAAATAAAAAATGTTAAAATTTAGAATTATTTTTGTTCATATAACTAACAGAAAATGAGAATGTAAATATAGATATTATAAATTCATGTTTATATATAGTACGGTGTAATATATTAATAGTATTATGTATTGATTATTGAATTTTTATATCAATAAACTTGTTTATTAATACAATAGGTTATACTTTTAGTATTGTAAGGTACAAGACTACACAAACATTGTAGTGTAAGGTACATGACTACGAAAAACTACATCAACTTAATTTATTATTTACTCAGTTTTATTAATACATACTATATATACTATTTTTAATAACTCAAGGTCCCCCAAACAACTAAAGTAGTGCTAATATTAACTTCTTATAATATATCTCTAGTTGTTCACAAATCTCTCTCACTAGGGATCATTTCCCCTTAAGTCACCAACGATTGTAGATGCTTAATCAACGGGACAATGCATTGATGTCGCATTTTGGACTATAAGAATTTCAGAGAAAGTGAACACTAATTAAAACAAGCAACTGATGGGTATGAAGAAACTTGTGGAAGTCAAAAATAGCTTGAAAGAGCAGAGAAGGGGACAGTTAAGTTATATTATATATGTCACGCGCATTCTTTCTGAATTCTGATCCCATTTGTATTATGAATAATAGCTTAGCATTATTGTCGTATAGTCTTTGTTTTATATAGGTGCTTTTTTTTCCAACCTTTTCGTAATTAACCTTGTTTTATGATCAAATACATCGTTTTTAGTCCTTATAGTAGTTAAGAAAATTGTGGCTAAAGGTTTCTTCACTCTTTGAATCCGTCTAAAGTGTAAACAGATTTGTTTACATTAGATTTAGTCTATTCACGAAACTTTTACTTCTTTAAGTTGTTAACAAATTTCTGCTCGAAAGTATCTAAAAAAAACAAATTTCTGCTCGATATATATACAATAAGATGAAGAATGCATATTTATAAGTCAACGTCATAAGTCCACATAGTACGTTCTTATTCAATATACTCAACAAGAATAATTAAAATCCTTAATGATGGTCACCTGCCGAGATCTAGATATATATATGGACAGGTGTGTGTAATGTATATAAATTAACATGTTTCCATTGGTCGATAGACTGTTGTAATATGTAAGTAGAGATTTGCCAGAAACCTAGCTGAACAAGTTTTGGACATGACATAAATTATTAATGACTTATAGTTTTAGTCTCCTTACTTTAATTTATGTATGATTTTGATCTCTCTTTTCTAATTGTACAGATTTAGGTCTAATTTTTAGTACAAGTTATTCTCATTGTCCTGATTAGAACAAGGACTAGTTGTTCTAATTGTCCCAATTTTTATTACAAATTTTGATCCCTGTGGACCTTTGTTAGTGATAGCTCATTAATATGTTACAAAAAAGTTAAATTACTAATTATTCACTTTAACTTTTTTTTTTTACAAGTATCTTCATTTGCATACAATCTTGTTAAGGATAGGACAAACATTAAATATAAACATACACTTCTTTTAATATGAATTTAAATATTGGTTCACCACGTAGCAGAAGACTAATCCCTTAGAGATTATTTACTATTTACATGGTTTTAAGCATTTGGAATGTCGCAATTTTTTTAAAAAAAATTATAACCAAGTTCCATACATTTTTGTTTCTCAATACCAGGAAATATTTAACAAAAAATGATGTGATGTCACATTTGATGTTAACGAGTAAAAAGGGAATGATAGAAATGATAAATGATAATTTAGAGAGGGCACCCATTAGTGAAGCAACATCACATTCAAGTAGGTCATATCATAATATGAAGTGATCGTGCAGAGCATAGAGGTGATATGGCAGTATCGATGGATAGTGAAGCTGAGAAGATTAATTTTACGTACGCTTTGAAAAGGAAAGGCTGGCGCAAAACTCTTGCTTGGGACATATATATATGGGACTCAGGACATGTCTGTAAGTCACCCTTATAAAAGGAAATGTTAGGTACGGATCCATGGGGCAGCATATATCGACTTGCCAACCTTACCTCCCTGGCCCATGCAATATTGCCTACTATTCCTTTCATTTACTCAAATTACACTTTTTGGCCAATTAATTTCACCCTTTTTTCTTCAATTTTCCCATGCTATTGCTAATGTTCATGTTGCCTAATATTCTTTTATTGGTGGCAGAGTATATTAATTGATCTCAAGAAGTGATCCTGGAAAAGGTTAAGTCATTTGACTACAATGATGATATTGATGGGAATTTCTAGAAATTAAGCAAGAAAATTGAAGGCTTGCATGCATAGCATATTAGCATAGCTAATCATCTACAGTACATAGATATCTAGTTGATGATGAGGCAGAGGAGCACACGTATAGCCTTATGTATGTACAATAAGGGGAAAAAAATCATAATAGACAAAAGGGAAATTATGTGAAGTGGCTACATACATGCCACTCTTTTATTTTAGTTTTTTTTTATTTTTATTTCAATATGTACGTCGTGCAATAAAAGAATTCTTCTGTTTTGTTGGAATTAATTAATTTACAGAAGCATACTTGGATTTCGAGCAGATATTCATGTATTCCACCTTGCACAAAAAGAGGATCGGAAGCCCAAAACAAACAAACTCAATTTGGAACTACTCTCCTGATGAAAGCTGCACCATGTAAATCTGTCACATTGCAGAAAATACACATTAATTTAACCTCATTGTCCGGTCAATGGCACTGCATGTATGATTTCAGATAATGATATATATTATGGATTCATCAAATTATGAGAGATTGATGAGAGGGTGCCTAAAAGCATACATTAATCAATCACTTTCTAGATTATATACGTACGTACAATCGTCAAAAAGCATGCTGTGTAGTTACTCATGACTTTAATTTGTACCAATTTCTAGATTGCATATATACGGTCCTTACTATACAAGTTACAACTGAATTTATACGGCCGAATTAAGCTATATTGATGACAATACTAATAGTAGCATGCACCAACCTATATATAGCACAAAAGTAAATTAAGATGGAAAAGAGAAAAATATAAAAAAAAAAAAATAAACTAAAGATTGAAGGTAGCATGGATGGGAGGTTGGTGAATGAGGCATGTAGAATTGAAGGTGGAAAGAGCTGTGATGCAGGGGGTAAAATGACCCCCTTAAAACTCAATGATATGTACGTATTTTGTTTTAGGGCCGCGAGGGAGAAGGGGGATGATTGTGTTTGTGGTGGGTGCCTTATAAATTTTCTGACACGCAAAACCCCACAGCCACTAACTCCCATACCATTTCTTTCAACAAAAGTGCCTGTTCATCTTAACTTGTATTTCACAAGAGGGTATAGGAGTTTGGTATTCCCCAAATCCCAATGCTTTGACTGTCCCTATCCCTTCAAATTTCCCACTCCCAAAACCAAAACAAAACCCACCGGGCAGTGTGCTCACATGCCTATTTTGCAACCACCATCACTTCCCCTCCAAATCCTCAGGCCTCTTTTGGGTCCAACTCCAACACCCGGGCCTTCACATTTTAACGTGTTTGCATGTTTTCTAGCACCACAAAACAACAACTTTGTGACAACAGCATCCCTCCCAAACGCTTGGGGCTTATTGAACACAGATAAGAGAAAACCCCCCCATACTATATCATTTAGTTATCATTCATGGACCCGTATCAGCATGATTGTTTGTGCACTCGGTGTACAACTTTTTTTCCCGCCCAACTGTTACTTTCATTCAATCAAGATATATATCTGCAAGGTGTGAGACACTTAATTTTTTTTCTTTTTTATAAAGTTGATATGTCATAAAAAGTCACCACCGTATTTTTGTTTAACATTTTACCAAATCCTTAACATCTTGTTTTTGACGTTTTTTCACTAAATCATTGAAATAATATGATGTCTTTGTAATTACTAGTGAAATAAATCAATAAAAATAAAAATTAAACCTAACACGCCAATAGGTTCAATGGATTGGAACGTGAACTAAAACCTTTCTTTCTCCCCCACTCTTTTTCCACTTCAAATAGATTTACACTGACATGAGAATATTAACCCTTTAAAGTTTAAATTAAGGATCAAGTAACTAATTTAAATTATTTTTTTAACTATCGTATCGGCTCCGGTGAGGTCTCGATCATTGATTTTTTTTTTTGACTATGAGACTAATTATCAGTTTAAAACTTAAACATACTTAAAATTTTTCACTCCTTCCTAGAGATGTGTTATGCGCGAATATGTTCTGCGGCTATGTGTGCTTAATATAAATTGTTGATGGAAAGTAAACAATCAAATTACATGCATATCCATAATTTTGAAATAACAATCATTATATTGATATTCGCAATTGGCAAAAACACAAATGCAAGTCCTCCCTATAGACATGGACAACACATGTTCCGCTCCTTACGTCAATGCTCCTTCCAATCTTGGCTGCGAAGCATTGAAAAGCACTCCAATTTCTTGTTTTGGGTCAGTCATTTTCCTTTTGCCACGTGGAATGTCCACAAGCTTCAGGGACGGATCACTCGTAGGCTCCAAGAGGCACCAAAACGCCATGCCCATGCACCCAATTGACGAGGAAAACACAAAGGAAATGTATTGGGTCGAATATGTATTGGACAACTCAATAAGGAACAAACAAAGGAGGCCCAAAGTAAGAGAGCCGAAAGCCCAATAACTATCCAAATAGGCCGGCCATTTATCAGGCACTACGAGTTATGTGAAAGTTTGGTTGTGATGCTGGACTTATCATCGGACTATTAAAAAAAATTGAAAAATAATCTGATCCATTTAATTCTAAAAGACTTAATTAACAAATTGGCATCCAAATTATTTAAAATACTTCAATTTGATCTCTAAATTTTAAATGCGTCAAATTTTTTAGGAATCAAATTGAAATATTTTAAATAATTTGGGGACCAATTTGGTAATTAAGTCATTCTAAAATCAACCTTACATAAAACATAAAAATCAACCTTGCATAAAACTAATGTAAAATTGGTTAAACAGATTCAAAACCAAACATAATAGGTTCAAACTAATTCACTTGAAAAATATTTTTATTAAAAAACTTAATATTACAATAATTGATAAAATTTTAATTTAATACTATGATGATTGATAATTATATTATTTATATTTATTTAATTTTTAATTGTAATTATAAATAACTATTATTATGTTATTGAATTTAAATGTTATGACATGTTTAATTTGGTTTTATATTTGATTTTTAATATTATATATTATGATATATGAGTTATGATATTTATAAGTGAACTTTTAATATTCAATATTTTAAAATTATAGATACTATATTATGTTTATTCAATATACTGTATTAAAAATAAAATAATATTATTTAATTATTGTTGCATTCCTAAGGGACTAAGGGAGGCCACCTCCGCTGGTCAAAGGTGGATCGAGGAGCCAAATCATGATGGATGTGGTGACGTAATTTAAACACGATTGCGTTTGGTTTTAAGGTTAGAAAAAGTTTGGTTTTAAAATCCTTTAATTCGTTTTCGTTGTACCATTTATTTTTTTAGCTTATGAAGCACGTGTGTGTTTAAGAAATTGATCAAGGCCGATCAAGGAAGGTTGACAAGAATTTATGAAAAAGGACTAACGGTCCGTTTGATTTTTTAAAATGATAATACTGGACAACAAAATACAAAATAAATATTAAAATTATTGGATAACTTTTTTTTATCATGTACTTTATTTGTTGAACAATACAAGCAAAATAATATAAAATTTACTAAAATACATTTTTAATATTAATTATCTTAATATAATTTGCATTATTATTATATATTATGTGAACTCAAAATATAGAATTCAAAATATGAATAAAATTGTTACAATTAGTAGATAATGTGAATTCAAAATACATGACATGATAAAATTGTTACAATTAGTAGATAATGATAATTCAAAATACATAACATGATAAAATTGTTGCAATTTGTAGATAATGTAAATTCAAAATACATGACATGATAGAGTTGTTGTAGCCATGAGAATTCGAATGCAAATAATGGAGTATATATGTCTTTTGAATACTTTGTACCTAGGACAAAAAAGTTGTCCCATGATTTTCTGAGTAACAAAAAATTGAGTTTTTGTCCTATCCTGTTTAATTTGTGTTATTCCATGATCCTTTTTCAAATCAAACGTGGAACAAAAATATTTGTTCTGTTTAGTACCATAATTTTTAGCAAATCAAATGGACCTAAGAATGAGAATAAAAGTTAAGAGAGAGGGGTACAAAAAAAAAAGAATTAGCGTGATTTGATATATATATATATATATATATATATATATATATATATATATATATATTTTAAATCATAAATATTTTTTATTGGAGTCAATTTTGTTTGACATAGATAAGATAATTATGAACAATAAAATTATCTTTTCAAGTATCTAAGATAATTTCATATCTAGAATTTAAACTTGACTTCTGATTGAACTAAAATAACCCCACATCAGTTGATCACGCGCTCAATAGTTAGTGTGATTTGATATATTAGGGTTTACGTTACGGGTACATGAAAAAAATTTATTTCTTTTAAAATAAATAAATTTATAAAGTGAATGTTAGGATAAATAGTTTTTTTTTTTCTGTATATTCTACCATGTTCTTAACATCCCAAAAAAAATGTTAGGATGTTCCTACTTCCTAACAAGCAATTTTGTCTAAAACCTTCTAGTGGTTTATCCAAACCTTTTGAACATTTCCAAGAATGGTCTTTCCTTACACAAGCGTGCTTCCTAGAGATTTGGTGAAACTTAGGACTTAGGAGGATGTATACGCCGAATCATCAAATCAGGGACGTAATGGCAAGGCAATCAAGATAGACAACACGTGTTCCACGCAGCCGCGGAAGCGAGTAATGCGATAGATCCAAGCCACGTGTCACAACTCGTAAGGGGCACAAGTGAGAAAATCAACGGCTACAGATGCACCACGCAACCGTACACCCACCGAATATTCACATTTCACACCACCACCCGGTTAGAATAATTCCCTTCCCTTTATTTCGTCATAATAAATAAATAAAAAATAAAAATGACTTCAAAGCCTCGTTTTATTTATGTCCGAAAAAAACAGCCCCGTTTTTATTTTTTTAGGGTTCCATCTATCTTCTATCTATCTATTTAGATTTAGATAAAACACGAAATCCCAATCTTAATCGCAAACAATTCCTCTATCTGAGAGAAGATCTCGAATTTCACCTGATACCCGTAGAATTTTAATGGCTTGTTCATCATCCGATTCAAAACCAGTGACGTCGGTGTTGTTCTTTTCCTTCTCAATTCCGATACCTTTCGATTCTGTTTCCGCCCTACGCATACTCGATACTTGTTCATCTCTCTCTTTCTCAAATTCCGATTCCTTTTTGTAACATACACACCCTGCTAAACCAACTAACAAAACAACGAAAACCGTTACCATGGGAAAGCGTAAGCTCCTCAATTCCTAGGGTTTCCGCGATTATCGTTCCAACTCGATTGAATTTTCTGATTGTTTAATTAATTAACTAATTGTTTGTTTTTTGTGCTCTGTTCAGGTAATTCTCAACGTAAAAGTGCTGCGATGTTCGATAGCGATGATGATAGTAGCGTGACTTCGTCGTCAACCGCTCGTTCTGATTTGATGTCGGTGTCTGGGGCCGAAGATGTTCAATTTGTTCAAGATTCCTTGCTCGACCAAGCTCTCGATGCGTTAGATGAGAAAAGGTACTTTGCATAACTTTATCGAATTAAATTGACTTGGAGGATGGAGCTAAAGGGTTTTTTCTTGTATGTTTTTAATTTATAAAGGGGTTCCACGAGGGAGAAAGCCTTGTCATCGATCATTGATGCTTTCAATAGCAATATGCAGCATGAGTTTGTGGAGAAGAAGTAAGCTTTTATCGTTATTTTCTTTAACTTGTTCTGTTATGCTATTGTTTTTTAGAATTTAATTAGAGTGCACTGTGCACTTGTACTTACATCCAATCACAACTTGTCATTTTATAATAACCACGTTAAAAGTCATTTAAAGATGATCTAATGGGTTGACAGTGTAAAAAATCATGACAATTTAATTCTTGTTTTTATTGCAAAAGAAAGACAGATAAGTTATACAAGTGTGCTTTGTTAAACATGACCACATATTTTGAAAAAATGAGATCAACCTGGAGAACAAAGTTATCAACCTATCACCCTAACCTTAGATATACATCTTCCAATGATGATCCTTCTTTTTAAGGTTTTGTTGCTGGCACTATTTGTAAATTAACTTGCAATTTCATCTTACTATCTATATAATAACACGTATATTTGTTTATCACTCTAAAGTGATTATTCTCATAACCTTGAGGTGCTTTCTTTAATCAGATTTGCTACATTATTACATCAATGTCTTGCTTCAATAAAAAAGGGATCCAAAAAGGCATCTGCCAAGGAGATAGCTTTGGCATCTCATGCCATTGGTAAGAATTTGAGTAACTCATGCATGTTTAATAATTAATTTTGACTTTGTTTAATTTTAATGTCATTCATTGTAAGGTTGTTTGGCCTTGACTGTCGGAGGTGGTGACAATGCCCGTGAGATATTTGAAGAATCCATTCGTCCTTTGGATGAATCTCTCACATCTAGGATAGATGTTTCAAAGACACCATCAGTAAGTAGGAGTTGGAAATATTGCAAAGTCTTGTATTCAAACTTCTCCTTGTGATTATTTACAGTCTTTGACGCTGAATAATGCCATTTATGTTTATAGTTGCTGGAGTGTTTGGCTATAATCACTTTTGTTGGAGGGAATGATCAAGAAGAAACAGAACGTTCAATGGACATAATGTGGCGAGTGATTAATCCCAAGTTAGGTTCCAATGTAGGTATCTGTTTCAAATATACTATTTTTTTTTATCTGTTAATCATCCTTTGCTAGTGAGATTGACTCTTATATGTTTCTGATAATAGTTGTGTTAAATTAAGTAAAATGACAATAACTTTGTTTCCCATGTTTAGGTAGTTGCTGTCAAACCTTCTGCTCAACTAATAGCCAATGTGGTGTCTGCTTGGTCTTTTCTCCTCTCTACTGTGAGCAATTTGAAGCTAAATTCAAAAAATTGGCAAAAGTAACAATTCTGTCCTTTTGCATCCAATGTTTATTTAATTCTACACTAGTTCTAGTTAGGTAATATGCCAATGAGAATTTCATGCATATTGGCAAAAGTAACAGTTATTTATTTTGACATATTAAGGCTAATATGTAACAACTTAAAAATTGATATTTAAATTTTCAACCCTTAAGAAAATTGCAATCCTTATTATGACAAACCATGTCTACTGCTATTTTGATTTTGTTGATTCTACAACTATTTTTTCATGAATTGTTTAGGTATTTCATTTGCTTATTTTCAGTAATTTTAAGGTAGTTATGATGTCGGTAGAATTAGAGTCCCTGTAAGATATTATTTTATACAGGATTAATTATTTTAGATTTCAATTATATCTATGTTTTATTTGTAGTGACAATAATCACAATATATACCCTTATCATAGAGAATTGTATAGCAATGCCTGTGATCCAACTTATTGTTTTGTTGTTGATGCAGTTCGATATCTTATTTATCTAGTCTTCTAGACAAGGAAGATAGGTCTGTACGAATTGCTGCTGGTGAAGCACTGGCTCTAATTTTTGAAATTGGAGTTATAGATAAATTTTCTGCTGAGTCAGTCAGTGCAAGTGATACAACACAAGAGAGTAAACCACTTGAAAGCTACATATTTTTACAAGGACTGAAAGGAAAGGTGATAAATCAATGCAAAAAACTTTCTATAGAGGCTGGTGGAAAAGGTTCTGCGAAGAAAGATCTTAATAGTCAGAGGAACTTGTTCCGAGATATCTTGGATTTTTTTGAGGTATGTTAGTTGTTACTATTATTTGAGAATAAAAGATGCATTGCTCATGAAACTGAGGCTTCTGTACTGATCTTACCTTGTGATACTAGTTTGGTTACTCCCCGGATATTTCAATGAAGATTGGTGGTGATTCCCTGCAGACATCATCATGGTCTGAAATGATACAGGTTTTTCTTGCTTGCTTTCTTTTTATACTTCTAGAAATCTCTTTTTTCGTTTTTAGCATTTTGACATCCAGTTTTTTGCAGTTGAATTATATCAAGCATTTTCTTGGAGGAGGATTCATTAAGCATATGCAGGTTGGCTTTCCCTTGCTTTTTTCTTTGGCATGCTTCTGGTTATTGTATAATCTTGAGGTCATGTTTACCCCTTCTTTTTTTCCTCTTCTCCCTTGGCAAACAGGAAAATGAGTTCCTACATGAAGTCTTTGGTTTCTCACCGAAGAGAAAGTATCTCAATAAGAACGAACAGAGAATGTCTGGTGGTGAAAAGGTAAGTTTGTCGGTGATTGTGCTCGATTATCTTGACTTTATGTGAATGGCTTTCTTACGTTTTTTCTTCCCACTTGTTGTCATGCGCTTACCTGTCCCATTCCCTCCACCTGCAGAGAATGTTTAAGTCTCCAAATTCGGTTTTGAACAAGGCTAGGACGCAATTACTTAATAAGCAGCGGATATTATCCGAGGTTGGCATTCTTACCATATAAAAGAACGTTCACTTTTATTTTCCCGAAGAAATACTTAAAATATAAATTGATAATAGGGTGCATAAATACAATTTGAAACCTAACCAATTATGATAACTTTTCCTGCAAAAACCAATGAGTAGAATGTGCCATGTGAATAATATGCCCGTATAGCTTAGGCTCTGAATGTCATGGTTATTTTGTGCAAAGTTGGTCGTTCTTGCCAATATACCTATGTTTAAGCAACTTTAATCGGCATATGTTGTGGGCTTACTTTAATCGGCATACTTAAACTGTATCGATGCTTAATTCTTTCTTTGATTTCTTTTGTTAAATTAACAGGGCAGAAACTTCGGCCACTACGCTGTCGGTATGGTTGACGAGGAGGCATGAATTTGACTGGGAACAGCAATAATTATGTATCATTTAGAGATTCGATCTTTCATTTCATGTACAACATTTCATATATTTGATCAGTGTTTATACTCTGTTTGGTCTTGTTACTTTTATAAATTATACAATAGATTCCCATGACATGGGATTTATGATGTTATAATATGAATGACAAATAGATATTAAGAACGGATTTCATTTAGTTCGAAATGTTTATTTTTAAGGTTATGTTCAAGGTTAAGAGTTATTAAATGACTTTGAAATATGTTACTACAGACGGAATCGGAGGGAGAAGAGGAGGAGGAAACGGGAGAACTGAGAAGCTTATATTTTGAGTGTGTTTGGGATAGCTGTGAAAATTAGATTATTTCAATAATCGATTATGTGTATAATTGATTATAATCAGAATCAATTTTTGTTTGGGTAAGTTTGATGAAAAATGATTTTAAGATAATTAATTTTGCTTGGATACCAAAAATAATAAGTTTTTACATGGTAAATTATGAAAAAAGGTATGTAGTTATTTATTTGTATTACTAATATTATTTAAATGTTTTTTTCCAAAAAATATTATTTAAATGTTTATTTCTTTCATATTTTGTCAAAAAATTGTATTTTTATAAATTAAATAATATAAAAGTGTGACGGACAAAAAAAGTTGACGTGTCAAAATATTATATTTTTATAATATTGTATTTTCATTATTGCATACCACAGCCGAAATCTTCCTCCAAAGCCTAATTTGACGTGCAAAATCTTTTATTGGAAAGGAAATTGCTGCATTGGACCATTTATTAAGTTAACCGAGCAAGTAATGAGTGTTTGTAATTTTGGAAATGTAATTTGGTACACTGAAATAAGCTGTTCAAAATAATCCAACAGTTAGCCAATAAAGATGCTACAAAACAGCTTAATTTTGATAAAAAAAAAAAAAAAAAGCTTTTTTCAATTTTAATCTATCATCCTCAAACATGTAGTTTTTTTTTATAAACAGCTTAAATGAGTGAAAAGCAGCTGAAAAAAGGGATTATAATCTATCCCAAACACACTCTTTGTAGTGATTTTTAGTGTCAATATCTTTATATTATTAATGCCGTCAATTTTAAATAAATGGAAGGATTATTTTGAATCAATTTAAAAATATAAAGGATTAAAATGATTTTTTTTTAAAAGATAAAGGATCAAAGTGAAAAAAAAGATAAAGGATCAAAACTGATATTTAGTCTTTTTATTTAATAATTACAATGTTTATTTTATCATTTTACTTTAAAATAAAATTTTAATCTATCATCCTCAAACATGTAGCTTTTTTTTATAAACAGCTGAAATGACTGAAAAACAGCTAAAAAAGGGATTATAATTTATCCCAAACACACTCTTTGTGGTGGTTTTTAGTGTCAATATCTTTATATTATTAATGCTGTCAATTTTAAATAAACGGAATGACTATTTTGAATCAATTTAAAAATATAAAGAATTAAAATGAATTTTTTTTTAAAAGATAAAGTATCAAAGTGAAAAAAAAAAAAAGATAAAGGAATAAAAGTGATATTTAATCTTTTTATTTAATAATTACAATGTTTATTTTATCATTTTACTTTAAAATAACCAAAAGTTTAAATGTGTATGTAATAAATGTGTACTACTAAGAATATCCATAATGCATAGTTGTTTAAGAGTTTTTTCGGTGGGTCATATGTTCCATTTTAGATTTAGAGGATCTCCAACACTTGTTACTTAATCAATTGCTTATTTTAAGATATCATTGTTTAATTTTTTTTATCATTGGAGAAAATTTACATATCATATTGGGTTGCTTAAAATTAAGCTTAGTTGCTTATGATTAAAAAAATGTTTTTTGCCTCAATTAAAATAATTGAACTAAAATTGTAATTAAAACAAAAGTAAGTGCAAACAAAAAAAAGGTATAATGAGTGTGGGTTATTTAAAAGTTGTTTAAAATTATACACTACTGGAACAAAATAAGGAACTCAATGATATACCATTGCTTAAATATCATGTGACAATTGAGAGCCAATTGCACCCATTGAAGATGCTCTTTAAGAGCTTTTCTTATTTTTTTCTCTCGAAAGATAAAATATTAAATGAGTTGCTTAAATGAGTTTGAAAAATATATTTTTTATTATTTAAAATTAGTTAAGCAACAATGTTTATAATATAAATGACATGTCATATGTTCCAATAGTAAATTTTAACATTGTTTATCTTGAAACAACTCTTGTAATACGCATAAAAAAAAAAAAACTCTTGTAAACAATAGCACTAGAGATGGCCTAATCTCACACTTGTGTTCTGAAGTTTTTTTTTCTCTCTCAAAATTTCTCTTTAAAAATTAAGAAATTAAAAAAATCAATAATTTTTTTTATTAGGCTGAACCAAATATATATTTAACATCTATTAAAAAATGTAATCACAAATTTTAAACATTATTTTACGATGTTGAATTTTCATACGCTGGAGAATATCCATATTATTGCAATTGTTAGTCCAAACTCTAGTGATGCAGTAAAAAAAATAAAAAAAAAGTCCAAATTCTAGTGATATTATATCCTCTAATAATTTCCTTTTAACATTTTATGTAGAAAATATTAAATAAAAATTAAATTTATTTATTTATTTAAAAATATAAAAATCATAGAAAAATATAAAAAATAATATTTTTATTTAATAAATAAGAGAATCAGTGAAAAGATATTAATTAATAATTTAGGATTATTAGTCCAAATTCCAATCAACTGTACCAAATATTAGTTAAAGGATGAAAGATTTTATTAAAAATTATATGGGAGTACATTTAAAAATTATAGGAGAATATCTTTTTACCCATCTCAATAAAAATATTTCTTCTTTTACTTTCTTAACCCTTGTCCTCAGAACATTGCTTAGCATTTGCTATAAAGAATTGAGGATATAACCAACTGAGCTTTCATTAGTCATTACAACTGGATAACGTGTGATGTTTTTTTATTAAGTTTTATTTTTGAGATGATGATAATATTTGGCTAACATTTTTAACGTATGACATTTGAGATGATGATAATTTTTAAAGTAATTTTCACACTTCTTTTTGAAGAAAAAAAACCCTTAAATTATAATACTCTTATCTCTTAATTTAAAAATTACATTACTGCTTCTTAAAATAATAACACGTGTTAGTAGACCCGGTACTATTTAATGATGTAAATAACTTAGTTTAAAATAGTACTTTATTTTAATATTATTTGAAGGACTAAGTTGAATATATTTAAATAATTGAAGGACCATTTTGAACCTTTTAAATAAGATGAGGTATTAAAGTGAATTTTTTAAGAGATAAATGATCATTTTGAATCTTTCAAATAAGATAAATGATTAAAGTAAACTTTTTAAAAGATAAAGCACCATTTTGAATAAAATAAATAAGATAAAGTACCTTATTTTTTTTTTACAAAAAGTTTAAATTTCAAATGACAATGTTTTGAAATTGGTTTAAAACCAAAAACCAAATTTAAAATAAGTTTCAAGCCAAAAACCAATTTTAAATCGCAAATGATAATGTTTTTAAATTGGATCGATCATTGAATTCATTAAGGTATTGAAAGGTTCAATTATTTTATCAATAATAATAATAATAATTAAAAATAATTTTTTAGATATTTTTTTAAATTTAAAACAAATATATAATTTTATAAATAAAATATAATTAGGTTTGCTAAATCTGATTCGGTTCAATCAAAGGTTGTGCATGAATCTGATTTGCAAATATATATTACTAGTGTTTTAGCCCGTGCATTACACGGACTTATTAAAATTTTCACTACTTTATTTATATAGTCAATAGAAAAAAATTTGAAAGAAAAAAAACAAAGAATTATATAGCACATTGAAACTTTTTTTAAAAAAGAGATAATTATAAAATAAATTAGAAACTATAAAATTAAAAAAAAAAAAAGAGAGATAACGTAACAATGAAACTTTAATTTTTTTAATATTAACTTTGAAAATTGAAAGTAAATTGAATTAAGGATTTAAAATTATTGACTAAAGAGAAAAATCTTCGGAATTAAAAAATAGAGTTAGAAAATCTGATTAAAAAATATTAAAAAAACAATAGATTAAAGAGTATAAAATTTGAAAAAAAAATTATATAGTACATCGATTTTTTTTTGAAAAAGAGATAATTATAGAAGAAATTAGAAACTATAACTTTTTTAAAAGAAAAAAAAAAGAGAAGAAGTAATGACATAACTTTAATTTTTTTAATATTAAATTTGAAAATTGAAAAGTAAATTGAATCAAGGATTTGGAATTATTGATGAAAGAGAGAAATCTTCGGAATTAAAAAATAGAGTTAGAAAATTAGTTAAAAGAAATATTAAAAAAACCCAAAAGATTAGAGAGTATAAATTTGTTAAAAAAAATTATATAGCACATCGAAAGAAATTTTGAAAAAGAGATAATTATAAAAGAAATTAGAAACTATAATTTTTTTAAAGAAAAAAAAAAAGATAAGGAAAGATGTAATGATGTAACTTTAATTTTTTAAATTAACTTTGAAAATTGAATTAAGGATTTAAAATTATTTATGAAAGAGAGAAATCTTCGGAATTACAAAATAGAGTTAAAAAACTGATAAAAAATATTTAAAAAAATATAACACAAGATAAAAAAGTGAATTGAGGTAGTTATAGAAATATTGTGAATGTGGGATAGTTACAAAAATTGATAAGATAAATTTTAGGAAAAATAGAAGAACCAAATGCATGTTAGGAGAGTGAACTACACCACTCCATGAGATGAGAGTATTCAAATAAGAGTGAATATGAGAAAGAGGACAGAGAATCTCTTAATCATTTATATATATAAGGAGATTAACTTAAGTACTATTTTTGAAATTATATAATAAATATTATTAATGTGAGAAAGTTAATTACTCGTTAATTATATTCATTAAATCTGATTAGTCTGATTAATGATTATGCATGAACCTAATTTGAAAATATAATTATTGGCTTAGTTACTATTTTTAAAATTATACTATAATTTTATGTAATATATTTTATTTATATAATAATAATAATAATAATAATCCTTCCTTAGTGCACACACATGGCACAAAAGTGTGTGAGGTCCCTGTGTTGAATCGGCAATGGGATCATATGAGTCGTCGCGGCAATATATACCGTTTAAAAACAGAGCGTGTGCTTTCGGTTTTGATAATAATACTATTGGGTTACGAGCGTGAGCCCTAATACTAATAGCTAGGCCATGGTGTTTGAATGAATAATAATAGGCTACGATTTGATGGCTCCTACTACTGAGCCTCCTCCAATCAATATCGAACCCGAAAATTGCCCTGAAGCTGTGCTTCAATGGTACAACCTCACATCACTACAAGATTACAAGCGCCAACAACGTGCATTAAGCAGGAACCTCTCTTTACAAGCCAAGAAGCATCTTCTTTATCTCGGTTGGAAGTTTTGGCATGCTGATAAGAAAGATAAGTGGGAACTGCGTTACACTTCACCCATCACTGGCAAGAATTACATCTCTCTACGAAGGGCATGCCAAGGTTGCATTCAAGAAGGAGGAAACCCTCAAATTCTTCTTCAACAAAACAACCCTTCACCTTCTGCACCATCAAAGAAACCCAAGAAGAAGAAGAAGAAGAAAAAAACCAGGGCATGCAAGAAAAGACAGAGGGGTCATGATGATCATGAGTCATCAGATTATGATGATCATGAATCATCAGATGATGATGATCATGATGAGTTAGGAGAAGCCTCTAGTTCTATGAATGGCAGAAGAGGAAAGGTTTTGCGGTCGACGCGTGATGAGGGTGAGGCAAAAGGTTCCGAGTTTCCACAACAACAGCAGCAGCAGCATCGTGGAACAATTATCCCATGGTTGATAGATAACAATGTGGTGGCTTTATATTCCACTGTATTCTGCCGTGGTGCAAATAACGCGGTCAAGAAAGGGAAGCTATGGCGTAGTGGCATAGCTTGTGATTGTTGTGGCGTCTTTTTCTCTCCCACTCGCTTTGAGGCTCATGCTGGCTGCCACAAGCACAGACCAAACGCTTCCATTTTCTTCGAAGATGGAAGGTCATTGTTGGATTGTCAAAAGGAAGCGTTGAGTTCACAGCAAAACGTGCCTCCTTTAATTTTAATGAAAGAAGGAGAAGAAACGGATCACAAAAGTGAGTATCAAAATGATAGCATTTGTGCCGTTTGTTGTTTTGGTGGTGAACTGGTGTTATGTGATCGATGCCCCTCTTCGTTTCACCTCAGTTGTTTAGGGTTAGAGCATGTTCCTGATGGTGATTGGTTCTGCCCAGCTTGTTGTTGCAAAATATGCAAGCGACCCACATGCACTGAAGATTGTGATGATAATGTGGATGCTAATAGGGTTCTAGTTTGTCTTCAATGTGAGGGAAGATACCATATTGGGTGCTTAAAAGCTCCAGCATATACCGAGATGGGAAAGGAAGAAGACCATGTTGATAATGAGAATTGGTTCTGCAGTGAAGATTGTGAGAAGATATTTCTAAGTCTGCAGAAGCTGGTGGGACAAGCGATTAATGTTGGTGCAGATAATCTAACTTGGACCTTGTTGAAGGTAGTGAAAAGTGATAGCAGTGGAGAATCTGATCTTACATGGGATGAAGTTGAAGGTTTGAGTCAAAACCAAAGCAAGCTTAGTGTGGCTCTTAATGTGTTGCGTGAGTGTTTTGATCCAGTTATTGATGCTTTCTTCGGGAGAGATATGATGGCTGATGTTGTTTTCAGTAGAGGTTCAGAACTCAATCGTTTGAATTTCCGTGGCTTCTATACTGTGGTTCTGGAGAGGGATGAGGAAGTGGTTTCTGTTGCCACTATAAGGATTTTTGGCAAGAGGGTTGCGGAAATACCATTTGTGGCTACCAGGATTCAGTGTAGAAAACAAGGAATGTGTGGCATCTTGATGAATGAGATTGAGAAGCAGTTGACTTGCTTGGGAGTAGAGGAGATTGTTTTGCCTTCCTCGCGTAATGTCATAGACACTTGGACAAACTCATTTGACTTTGTAAGGATGACACGTTCAGTTAAGTCTCAGTTTCTTAATCATGTTTTTCTGAACTTCGAGGATACCATCATGTGCCACAAACCACTGCTGAAACAAACTGTTATATGACCTAAACCTTGTATGAATTGCGTAATGACAGTGGTTATGTGACAGTCTTGCTATATGTTAATTACCTTTTTTTTTAATAGTTTTGCAGATATTCATTTGATCAGACTGTCAATTTGTTTGTTTGTTCTATAATACATAAATTGAAATACTAGCGAAAAAGGTCTTTGCAGTGTTATGACTTTAAAATGGTCATGTCAAGTCCATACTGATCGAACACTTTGTTAGATCTGACATGACTTCAAAATATATACATGACACGATGACACATTACATGTGCTATTATATCTGTCATTCATGTGGTTATTCACAGGTTACAACTTACAATCTCCTCTGTAATAACTGCTGGAAACTTTTAACTTAATCTGTAATCTAGGTTATATATTTTAGTATCGTAGAATGAAATACCAAGACGCTTATCATGCCAAATTATCAATAATTTATAGATTTAGATAAATACATGAAACGAGGACACGTATTACATGTGCTATTATATCTGTCATTCATATGGTTATTTTCAGGTTACCACCTCCTCTGTTATAACTGTTAGAAACTAAATACCAAGCGGCTTAAGGCTTATCATGCCAAATTATCAATAATTTATAGATTTAGATAAATATTTAGATCTATTGTAATTGATTAAAAATTGTTGTGAAATCTATACACTAATTGATCACTTCCAAAGTAGGTGAAATTGTAGTCTTTCTTAACTAAGTCGTCTTGATTCTTCTTTGGAACCATTCTTTCTTTCTCGCAATGAGAACAAAAATTTATTGTAATTTTATATATTGAGGACAGTAACTAATTAATTTTTTATATATTTATCAATTAGAATTCCTAGAAT
Source organism: Pueraria montana var. lobata (assembly GCA_026413185.1). Lineage (NCBI taxonomy): Eukaryota > Viridiplantae > Streptophyta > Magnoliopsida > Fabales > Fabaceae > Pueraria > Pueraria montana. The sequence continues at coordinate 7,612,222 of CM048652.1, forward strand.
TTCCAAATGGAACAATATTAATATTTACTCATTAAATCCACATCAATTTGGGAAGTCTATGAGTTTACTAATATCACTTAAATTTATGCTCCTTAAATAGCTAATATAACTATATTAAATTATACTTAAATTTACAATAAGAAACGGCAGTTTCCAAATAATGAATTCATTCATGTACTTGAATTAGAGTGTCATCTGAACAGCAACAGACAACATTAATTAATAATTATTCACTAGTTGATGCAGCGTCCATTTTTTTTTTTCTTTAGCCATGCTCACTTGAATAAAACTGTGTAAGGTCAACTAGTGCGCTTACAGAGGGAATAGTTACCACTCGGTTTCTTAGTGCGCAAATATTTCAAGCCCACGTCTAATAATGATCGATCTCCATAAAACTGTCAAATATATGATTAAAATATAATAAATATCATATGCTTATTGACGATTGATATGTACTTTTTTAAGGGCTCAATTGATGATTTTTTATTTTTTTTTCTAACAAGTTACCAGCTGCAACAATATAAAGGTTAATACCAATGTCGTTTGAGTCCGCACATATGTACACAACTTTTTATTGGCAAAACATTATGAAAAATGTGTTTATGCTGTAACTTACAACAAGGAAAGGAGTCAATTCAAAATTTACACTGATTAGAAGTTGAAAGATAAAAAAAACAAAAATGTTCTATTCTACACAAATGGGCTACTAGTATACAGTTTTGTGCTTTAAAGCATTTCACATGTGCTCCAAAACCAGAACAAGCCTACATTTACAAATATCCCACAAAGTGGCAGAAGAAGACGAACAAGGGAAAGTTGTAACACAAATGGAGGAAAAACTCAGCTACTCCAGTTATCCTGATCCTCAGCAGGTCCTTCATCCTACAGTGTATTTCATGATGTTAGACAACGACAAAATGGAAGGTTCTCTCACTTGGCATATATACATGATAATCTCAACAAGATCGATTTAAAGTGTGTACCATTTCATAAGCGATTGATCTAGCAGGTGACCAGACAAGAATTTGTCTATCATTTCCACCAGTGTACAGTTCCTGTGACAATAAAGAAAATCGTTAAAAAGTACATGTAGTTTGGGTTCCAAGTTCTATGAGGAAGTATTGCATTTAATATAAGAGGCCATTGCTGTTTCACGGGTTCATTATTTTATACTGAAATAGTTAGTATAAATTATAAGAAATTAATAAATATTTTCCTCTTGGGGTCCATGCAATTCTTGCCAACAGAACACTGACTCCAGTCCAAACAAGCCATGGCTTTCAAAGAAGCAGCAATGAATATTTTCAGTGTAATCAGTTGGAAGGAAGGATGGGTACAGCTGTACCGGGATGACTCCCTGACTCACCTTGTGATTTGTCAGTTGTATTCTAGTTGATTTGTCATATAAATGGCTTCCTTTTTATCTTTCACCTATATCATAATTTCGTCTTCAAACACGATCAAAGATTTGTCATATTTTAATTGTCTCTTTTCTTCCTAAATACTCCTTTTATCAAAGAAGGAAAACGACTGATGATTACATATTTATACGATTTACACTCATTCTATCTGCATCTCTCTCTTTTTGCCTTTTCCATTAAAGAGTGGAACTTAGAAGATAAAATGGAAAAAAAAAAAAAAAAAGTATGGCCAACCATGGTTCGTATGAGTTGATGACAGAAGATTAGAAATAAGTATATGTGTGCAGGACAGGAGATGAATAATGAACTAATAATAAATTTCAATGAACAAAAACACAAATGTCTACTCAGCTTTACATTTCCGTCATTTGTTTTATAACCACAGAAAAAGAATTTAACTGGAAACTAAACATGTTGACCTGACTAGTCTAACAGATTTCACTACTGACACCAGAAGTTGATGAACCCTCAGATTAGGAAAGAGTAGGGAAAGAAAATGGACCACCACCTCTTGAACATACCTGATCTTGTTGATTAAACCAGCAAGAGTTCACACATTCATAGTGGCCACGTAATATCGTGTATGTGTTCCCAGACCACATGTCAAATGCCTGAATAATCAAAAAGAAAGATCAGTGTTCCTCATTGCATTTGTACATATAATTTAAAGTTAAAATATATAATAAATTAAAGGAAAGACATACTTTCACAGATCTCATGCATGGAACAAAAACAAGGGTTGAATCTTGAGTGGTGGCTAATTGAAGAGGTTTGTTTATTTGCAGGCGAACTGTTTCAAAGTTCACAAGTGTGTCACAGCCAGATTCAACATCCCACAACCTCAATCTTGAATCAGACCCTGTGATACAGCATCACATCAATTAGGGAGAGGAGAGAGAATTTAGATATGAACAAGATTTTGATGAATTTATTGAAAACAAGAAAAAAAGATAAGGCTTTGTTGTTGTTGTAAGAAACAAGTTTAATATGGTGTCCCGTATAAAATGATTATCGCATAGATACTTCTTATAATTCTATAATATAACAAGTAATGAAAAAGCAACCTGCGCTTAGTAGATACATGCCATCTTCGGTCGCTTTCAACCCTGTCACAGCACCATAATGAGCAGTTGCACGATCCTGAGTAGACAACATTCCTGGATGTAACCTCTGCTTCATTGGTCCCTTGGATGGAACTCTGCCAATTGGTTGTTGTCTGCTACCGCTTCCATTAGCATGTTTCTTTTGAGCAGCACGTAATTTTGTACTTGAATCCTGTGAGTGATAAAGGCTTTGGGATCACAACAAGAATAAAAACTCACATAACTAGGTGGTATTTCATCTACAAGATTAAAGCAGTCATGACATGACTAGCAATAATCATTACTTAGATTCACTATCTGCAAATATGCTAAACTTAAGAATGAAGAAGAAAACCTTAGTTATCATGGAGCGTTTGAGTATAGGTGGGCGTCTTCCAAGCTGAGTCCGAGATTGATCTAAAAGTTGGAAACAGCCAGCGCGCCTAATGTCCCAAAAACGTATTGCACCATCACATCCCCCAGTAACCAAGACCCATTCACTTGAATTAGACCATTCAACAGTCATTACTCCATCTGTCATCACAGAAAACACGTGACACAAAACCCTTTTTTGAAGAAACAGACAAACATCTCATCTCAGATCTAAATTGAGAAATAATTTGTTTGGCAGACAAAGACAATACTTGCTGTAACGAATGATCTAGTAACCTATCCTAACCTCTAGATAGTCAATTGTAACTGGAAAACAAACCACGGTGACAGATGCAAGTAAATAATAAGGACATACCACGGTGACCAGACAAGGTGTGAGCAAAAGCCCCAGAAGCAATATCACAAAGGCGAACTTGGACATCCTCAGTGCCAGCGGCAATAAGCATGTGCGACGTTGACAAATTGGACATTGCAGTCCTATGAACCTTTCCAGGCATTTTGAAATTCACAACCACCTGGGTGGTATTGGTATCCCAAACATTAATGTGATGATCGTATGAGCCAGTGACGAACAAGCCGGTGTCAATGGGATACCATATAGCTGTGGAGACCGCATATTTATGACCCTGTTGGTGCTGCTTGTCAACGACAAATATGGACCTGTGTTTCGATATAAGGCCGCCTGCTTCGTAAACGGTGGGTCGTTGAACGTCGTATACGGCTACCGACGCATCGGAGGCCGCGGATAGCAAATATCTTCCCTCTGTGGAATCAATTTGAAGGGAGTTGATGGCGCCTTTGTGAGGGGACACCACGTCTTTGTGATTCGACAATTGGAGTTGCGAAATGCGATTGGATTTTATGCGCTTCGCGAAATTATTTCCATGCACTTTCCCACCTTCCCTGTCTCTGATCTGCTTCCACATATGCATGTTCGGAGCATCTTTGGTTTCTTGATTTCAACTCGATGCTTCCCAATTACCACTCTCTTCTCTTCTCTTCTCTTACACTTAATTTTGTTTCTATTTTCTCCCTTCCATAATCTTTGTCCCCCTCAAACAAAGAAATATATCTGCACCATTGCAAGAGTCAACTAGACTAGACTCCATCATTCGCCGGCCCAATCCAGCTCTCACACTGTTGGCCCACTCTTCACAGTCTTTATTTCTTTGTTTGGGCCTTCTGGCCCGTCTCTCTTTCTACTGTCGAACAAAAATAGAGGTTTCACACCGAATCACATTATTGTCTTTTTTGGAATAACATTATCTTCCACCGAAGACAATAATCCAGCATGGTAATATTTTTTTGGCTTAAATAACTTTTAGATCCTTGATATATCACCGAATTTTAGTCTGGGTCCCTAATAAATTTTGTTGTTGTTTTGAGTTTTCAATATATTAAAAGTTTTCTTTTGAGTCCCCACCGTCAGTTAAGTGATTATGTGTCAGTTTAAAATTTTAAAATACAATTTCTGGCAGCTAAAAAATCGTCACTATTAATTTCAAAATTTAAATCACATTTTCTGGTGGTTTAAAAACTGCCTAAATCAATTAATTAGATATATTATGTTTTTAATTTAAAGGTTAAGATTTTTTCTTCTTTTATATTTTTCCTTTCCAAATTTGTCCCTCCACAATCTACCCTTATCTCCTTTACCCACCCGCAGGTAACCCTACTGCGCCGCTGCCACCAAACCATCCGCACTTCCTTCACCGCGGCTCCCTAATAAGACCATTTGAATCTCGACAGCCAGACCACCATCCGCCACCCTTTTACCCATACGTAAACACCAACAACAAGCCACCCAAATCCATATTTGACCATGGAATCAAACCAACCATCGTCCATGGGTTCCCATTTGTGTGTCGGTGTTAAAGGCATTGTGGCCAAACGACACTTCGTGAATGACACAGTGGGCGAGGTTCCGCACACGCAAGCATAGTAGCAACGAGCCCTTCACAAAAGTAATAGCAACGAAGTGAATCCTTCTAAGGCCAGATCGACTTAAACCCAAGTACCCTACTCGACGGTGGATCTGCAAGCCTGAAGTTGGTCTCCGCGTAAGCTTCTTAAGGATGCGGCGGATGATGGCACAAGTGTTGTTGGGCCCTCAATCTGGATCTTTGCGAACAGAGAAGGTGAATAATGTGGAACTCATTCGTAGAGGTATGGTGGTTGTTTGGGTGGTGGTGCACGAAGGTACGGTGGTGCGCTGTTGGGTTTATGGTGTGGTGGGGTTTGGATCAACGTTAGGTGGCAACGTGGTGGTCATGCGCCGCTGGTGGTGGTGGGGTTGTGCACGAGTGGTGAGGTCAAGGTTGTTGTGTTGGATCTGAATTTGAAATGGTTGTGAAGAATGGAGAAGAAGAATCATATCCGATTTTTTTTTTTAATTTTCTAAAACAAATACTGGCGGTTTTCAAGCCGCCACAAATCGTGTTTTGAATTTTTAACTGCCACGTCAACACTTAACTGATGGCAGGAACTCAAAGGAAAGTTTTTAATATATCGAGGACCCAAAACGACGAAAAAATTTAATAGGGACCCAGACCAAAATTCGGTGATATATCAAGGACCTAATGATTATTTAAGCCTATTTTTTTTTATGAGATCCAGCGTGGTAATATAAGTCCTTATTTAGAATATACGATTTTTTTTCTCGATTAGTTAGAATATACGATTTTAAGAGGACAACACATACTTTTTTAAAAAAATTTAAATTAATTTGAGTATGATTTCTACTCACAATCACATACACTAACGACCCATTCGGCAGGGAGAAGTTTTTGGTTTCACGAGAATCTTAGATTGAGAATGATGATTTTAGTTAAGTTTCCCAAAAAAGCTTTTTTATGGAGGGAGGTAGGAATCTAACTTTTTAGAGTTTTTTTTTACTGCAGTAAAAATATCAAGTTACTCTTATTAGATTATTTAATGCAGTAAATAATTAAAATAACTCGTAAAAATACCCCATAACTCCTAGGTAACTTATATAAATATTCTCAAGAATATTTATGACCAACCAAATAGATTTTTCATTAATCATAATTATCATAATTCATGATTCCTGATTATCAGGCATGAAAAAACTTCTCTCCTACCAAATGTCCCCTAAGAGCATTTCCAATGGTATTCATGTAAGCAACCCAAGTAATTTTCTCTCCAATGGTAGTTTCTATTAACAAGTTGCTTAACTCACAAATATCTCATTTTTCTCTCCTATATTTAATACAAAGTTAAGCAACTCATGAGCAATAGTTGCTTATATAAGCAACTCTCTCCAATTTTAAGCAACTCAAAATCACATGTGGCATACCAAAATAATATTTTTTTGATAAGCAACCCATTAAACAACTCCCATTGTAAATGTTCTAAAAGTGTGTTTAGTTATCCACAAAGTTGATAGATATTTTACACCAATATTATGATGACTCAAAATGAAAAAACACTAAAAGTATGCTTGGTAGCAATGAATAGAGGGAAAACTGGGAGGAGGGAAAGGAAATAGAGGAGAGATGAGAAATGAGAGTTGTTTGGTAGAGTAAAAATAAAGAAAAGGGAAGATGTATGTTGCACAATTTGTGGTGATTTTATTTTTCAGTGGTTAGAAATTATCAAAAGTTATGCGTTTATTGACGGTTTGCAAGCAATTTGAAACTGCCAGAAACATTTGTGTGATTAACAAACATTTTTTTTCTTTCTTCCTTGTTTTTCTTATACTAAACATCCCTAAAATTCACTATATTTTTCACTTATTTTTTTTATCTATTTTAGTTCTCTATTCCTATTTTCATTCACCTTATTTCTTTTTCTCTTGTCAAACAAAGGGTAAGAACATTTTTTTTTTCTTTCACTCTCTTTATCTCCACTTGGTCTTATTATTTAAATTTAATTATAAAAACATATTAATAAATTATAAAATTTCTTAACAATACAATACATTTAAATTTATTTTCATCTAATGTTATCCATGTCAAATTTATATTTATTTTTTTTGTCACCGTAGCATTGGTGCAGAGTATCCACCGAGGGGGTTTAGCTCAGTTGATTGAACATGATGCGTGAGTTGTTGTAAATCCCCGATACCTGTTTTCAATTCCTACAAATAAAAAAAAAGGATCCATCGATTTTGTTAATGATTAACTCTTTTGAAAAACCTATTGGACACCTTTAGTGAGGGTCTTTCCTTCCAACCACGTTTTACTTAAGGGGACATAGTTCAGTATCACTCGGACCAATGACTTGTAAAATATATTAAAGTAATAAAAGAATTATTATTATAAAAGTTTAATTTTTTTCTTATCTAGTACTATTTAAGTGACTTTTTTTATTTGATTTTAAATTATATAGCAAATGCTTTTTAAAGTGCATCTAATCAAATGCTTTGATTGTTTAAAGTGCATCTAATCAAGTGCTTTTTTTTTTTTTTTAAGGTTAATCAAATGCTTTCAAATCTATACAAAAATTCAAGTTGACACAAACTTTTACGTTTTCGTTTTCAACAAAATTTGATATATAACCTAACTTTTTAAAAAGAAAATGAAAGTGAAGGAGAAAGAAAGTGAAAAGAGAAGACATGGAAAAGTGGGACGAGGTATGTCAAGTTCAAGAATGCTTTTCAGGTGAGGACAACAAACCGCCACTCCCTCTCCCTCTTGCTTTTCAGCCTCCACTAGAGAGTAGATTATACCCTTTGATGGCACTGCAATAAATTGTTTATTACCCAGGTACCCCACCCCGTTGGGTTTAACTTTAGATTCATGTTTTTATTTTTATTTTTGAGGAATTAGAATCATGATTTATAATCACTACAATAGTATACATATTTATATTAATATTTTTGCCGTTATTTAATAATAATTAGGCTTAAATTTACTTTCGATCTTTATAATTTTACAATTTTGGTTCCTCAAAAAAAATTATTACACATTTAATCTCTCATGTTTTAAAATATAACAATTTTGGTCACTTGTTAGTCTGTCGTCAAAATTTTAACAAAAATTATTGAAGTGACATGTTAGTAATGACGTGACACTGATATACTGACATAGCGGACGAAGTGACGATTCGACACACATACTAATGTATCACATCAGCACATTGTCAATGCTACCACGTCAATACAGTGTTAGTGCCATATTAGCATATGTGTTGAATTGTCATGTCATTGTGTGAGACAGTGGATCAAAATTGCTAAATTTTATAAGACCAAATGTGAAAGACTAAATGTGTAATAAAATTTTTTGAGAGATCAAAATTACACAATCATAGAACTATAAGGACTAAAAGTGAATTTAAGCTTAATAATTATAATATATTTCCCCTTTAACATATTTCCAAATTTTAAAATATTCATATGGTGCACAAGAAACTTAGTAATACCGGGAGAAAGAAAGACACTTATGCTTCTTTATATTTTTTAAATAAAATATAAAAGGATAAAATATGTTTTGGGTTCCTATAAAATATGTAAAATATTAATTTTATCCTCCAAAATTTTTTCGTATTAATTTGGTCCCTCTAAAATTGAAATATATTTTTGTAGGTCCTCGCTGGTAATTTCGTTAAATGGTAATCTGACGTGGCTACGGATTTACACATAGAAATGGATTATAAATTTTATATTTATCAAATTTTCATGTTTTGTTATTGTAAATTTAGAAAATTAAAAAAAGAAAAATTAAGTTATTGGTATTCATAAGGACCTACAAAAATAGGTTTCAATTTTAGAGGAAACAAATTAATACAAAAAAATTTTAGGGAACAAAATTAATATTTTGCATATTTTACATGAACCCAAAACATATTTTACCCAATATAAAATAAGAGAGAGAGGAAGTTAAATACAAAATAAGAGTGTGTAATTCAGGAATAAAACTTTTGTTATGACGTGAATAATGATATCAATTTTCATTTATCACGTATAATTAAAGGATAGAGACGTTCAAAGAAAAGTGTAGACTAAAACAATCTATCACCAATATATATTATTATAGAGTTATAAGGTATAGATTTTTTGGTTGAAAAAATTAATTACTTTATAGTTTATTTGACTAATTTATAGATTATACTAATTTATTTAGAATTTAAATAAGGTTTGACTAGTCATTTTTATTACTTTATAGTTTATTTGACTAATGGATAAAGATGTTTGATAAATAAATTTAGTTCATTAACTTATATAATTTATTTAGACACTAATTAAAATAATGTTTAAATTTATAATTTTCTATTCTGTTTTAGCTCAAATTTTTAATAAAAAACCTCATTTCTCTCTTCTATTTTACTATTTATTTTAAGAAAATTCTTCTTTTAATGTTACAGTACTATTTTATATGTAGTCTTTGTTTTGTTGATTTGTTCCTTGATATACAAAAGAAAAAAAAAAAACTATTTATTTTCATTATTAAACTATTTACTTTTAAACAATATTTAGTCTTTGTACAAGACAGTAGGGTCTCTAGGCTTCACTTTTCCAAAAATGGTGGTCCAAAAGTCCAACCTCGTTAACAATTTGTCAATTTCTTTACTCCCCGGGAACTCCGTTTTAAAAACTCAAATTAAAAATATTTGAACGCCAGAAGTTCCAAGTTCCAACTCTCAAAAAAATTATTTGAAAGAATCTAACAACATTCGCATTGCTGGGTTGCTGCCCCTATTATTATTATCCCACATTCCCACTCAGAAATTAAAATAAATAAATAAATAAAGTTGAATTTTCAGATCTCCGAATCCGATTTGCATAAGAAGCTCGGGATTGGTCCCTCCGTTGATGGTATGGAACACCGCCAAAGTTAGTTGACATCATCGGAAGTGGTGAGTCCAATGCTCTGTTCTCATAGTTTGTCTCGCCCTTTTCACCACCTTTTGTCCTCTTCACTTTTTCTCTCCCTCCTCTTCTCTCATGTCTCCATCTCGGTAACTGTTTCAAGGTAAGTAAATACACATTTCAACATCGTGCCATTCTTCATTCATTATGCTAGCTAGTTTAATTAACATTGCCTTTGCCAATTGCCACTGCACTAGTCGTGTTTCAGTTCAAAACTAACTAACGGTAACGCGTTTCTTAAAAGCTGAGTGAGGAGTGGTTGTTGTTGAACGGACGAGAAGATGTTGTGCGCTTGTTCTTCCGGGGAGCAATTCAAATTCGAAGACCCGCCACACTCGCCGGACTCCCTCGCCACCAGGGATTTCTCCGTCAGCGGACTCTCTTCCAGGACCGCCGAATGGGAACCCAAATTCGATGAAACTCAAGTAGAAGAAGCTGAATCTACTCTTAAAGAAGCTCTTTCCTTAAACTATGAGGTTGGTACTACCAATTACCAATGCATTTCTAATTTTTTTTTTTTTTTTTTAGGAGAGCACAAGTATATTTCACGGGATAAATTGTTATATGGTCTAAGTTTATGATGGTCCGACTAATTTCTATGTGACAAGCAATTGAGTGTTATTAATTATTTTGCAAATTGAAAAATTCGGATAGAAATTGGTTGAGACCATGGACATGTGCAAGTCCTGAACTACCTAATAATTTCTCCTCTCATGGGGATAATCTGCTCAAGTCGAGTAAGACTCCTACAGCTAGTAAAATTCTCCCTCTGAGTATTTTTCTATGTGACAAGCAATTGAGTGTTATTAATTATTTTGCAAATTGAAAAATTCGGATAGAAATTGGTTGAGACCATGGACATGTGCAAGTCCTGAACTACCGAATAATTTCTCCTCTCACGGGGATAATCTGCTCAAGTCGAGTAAGACTCCTACAGCTAGTAAAATTCTCCCTCTGAGTATTTGATGTAATTGTATACTCAGGACTCGAACTCAAAACCACTATTTAAGGTGAAACAATCTTATGTCAGTTGATCTACGTGGATTTTGTGTTTGTGTGCATGTGAATTTGTTTTTGATTGAAATGTCATGTGTGTTTTGAATGAATTTCAGGAGGCTAGGGCTTTGTTGGGGAGGCTTGAATACCAGAGAGGGAATTTCGATGCTGCACTTCAAGTTTTTCAAGGTATAGACATCAAGGGTTTGACCCCAAGAATGATCAAGGCTATTGCTGAAAGAACCAAGCAAAGAAAACCACGTTCCAAGGCAGATATCGTGGTTCTGAATGTGATGTCATTGCATTCGGTTAGCCTGCTTCTGGAGGCAATTTTGCTTAAAGCAAGATCGTTGGAGGAACTTGGGCGATGCATTGGTTGGTAACTAATGATATATTTCCTTTTTAGAGGACTTTCATGTGCTTGTATGTTAAATTGGGCAATTTAATTTTGCATGAGATCTTGAACTAACCTTTATTTGAATTTAACTGCATTTTGTGGATTTTATGGATGAGAGATTTGGGGTGCTGATTCTGATGAGTTAAGTGCTTTCTTATTGGCCAGATGCTGCAAAGGAGTGCAGAATAATTCTGGATACGGTTGAATCTGCCCTTCCTAATGGAATGCCTGACGGTATTGGTGAAGATTGTAAGTTGCAAGAGATGTTTCATAAAGCATTGGAGTTGCTTCCAAGCCTTTGGATCAAGGCAGGGTTTCTAGATGAAGCTGTCACTGCATATCGTCGTGCTCTTGTCAAGCCATGGAATTTGGAGCCACGAAGGTTGGCTGCTGTGCAAAAAGATTTAGCTACGATGCTTCTCTACAGTGGTGTTGAAGTAAGCCTACCCTCTCAGTTGCAGCTGTGGGGTGAAACAACACCCAAGAGTAGTGTTGAAGAAGCAATACTTTTGCTATTAATACTCATGAGCAAGGTGGCAATTCGGGAAATAGAATGGGATGCTGAAATAATGGATCATCTTACTTTTGCACTTTCAGTGACTGGGATGTTTGAGTTATTGGCAGATCATGTAGAGCAGATCCTTCCAGGTATTTATAGTCGAGCTGAGAGGTGGTACTTTCTTGCTCTGTGTTATAGTGCAGCAGGACATGATGAGGTAGCTTTGAATCTTTTGAGGAAGGCTTGCGGCAGTTCTGAAGCAAACCATAGACCTCATTTTCCTTCATTTTTGTTTGGAGCAAAACTCTGTTCCCAAGACCCTTGCCATGCTCATGAAGGCATTAACTTTTCACGTGAAGTCATTGATCTAGCTAAGAACCAAAATGAGCATTTTTTGGGTCAAGGCCACAAATTTCTTGGCGTCTGCTATGGGGCTGCGACTAGAATTTCTGTACTGGATTCTGAAAGAAGTATATTTCAAAGAGAGTCTTTGGACTCTCTAAACTGTGCTGCTGTAAATGGAAATGATGACCTGGAAGCGATATTCAGCCTTGGACTGGAAAATGCAATTCAAAGGAATCTGGATGCAGCTTACAACAACATAATGATGTACTCAGACATGTCTGTTGGCAGTTCACGAGGTTGGCAGTTGTTAGCACTCATAGCATCTGCACAGCAGCGGTTTAAGGATGCTGAAACTGTAGTTGATTTTGCTTTAGATGAGGCTTGGGGGATGGATCAACTTGAACTTCTAAGATTGAAAGCAGTACTTCAAATTGCTCAGCAACAACCCAAGCAAGCAATAGAGACATATAGGATCTTGCTAGCACTAATTCAAGCAAAAAAAGAGCTTTGGGTTCAAGATAACAACGTTGATCAAGAACAAGCATTCAGGCATGAGGTGTGTAGTACTTTCAAAGGAAAAACTCTGTAGCATCCCTTGTATAGACTGATGTTAAAGTTGATTGAAAAGAAGCAATTCACTTGTCTACTGAAAGCTGCTAAAAAAGCAATGGTTATGCCTAGACTTAGTTTAACAGTAATTCTCCCAAGGGCTTTTGATGTCTGTTAAAAGAAACTCCTCCCACTATCCTTCCCCTTTCCTAAAATTATATGCTAGAATTTTCACTTTGGATGTCCAAAGATTATCCTAGAGTGGAAGAATGGGAATTAATGATTAGGTGTAATTTTTTATTTTAATTATTGTTATTATTTGTAGAGTAATGATTAGTTTCATTTCTGAAATCTTGAGAAGAATTCCACTTCTAACTATTCCATCCCTCTTAGCAGGCATTAACAGAAAAGAAGTTGGAAATGGAAGCCTGGCAGGATTTGGCTACCATTTATACAGATGTTGGTTCCTTGTTTGATGCAAAAACTTGTGTTGACAAAGCCCAGTTGATAGAATTTTTTTCTCCAAGAAGTTGGCATATTACAGGTAAGGAACCTGTATGTTCAAGTTTTTATGGTTGAACTTGGGTCTGCATTGAGTGTTTATGCTCATGGTAAACTAATATGCAATTCCTTGTGCACAATTGCAGGGATGTTGCTTGAAGCTCAATCATTACACAAAGAGGCATTTGTTTCCTTTTCAGTATCATTGTCAATAGAACCAGATTACATTCCCTGCATCATTTCAACTGCAGAATTGTTGATGAAACTTGGTATGCAATCACTTCCAATTGCAAAAAGTTTTTTAATGAACGCTTTGCGATTAGAACCTACAAACCATGATGCTTGGTTCAAACTTGGATTGGTTTCAAAAATGGAAGGTTCATTACAGCAAGCAGCAGAGTTCTTTCAAGCTGCTTATGAACTGAAGCTTTCTGCTCCAGTGCAAAAGTTTAAGTAATTGAGACTTTGGGAAAACACCCTTACTGTTTTAGGTTGAGGGAAAGTGAGCTTGACTAAGAGCATGATAGAAAACATGCTTAGCAGCAAGTAAATGACAAAAATTCTCATCCCACAATTACCATTGCTTGGTTATTGATTTGTTCAAAGTGTATAGCTAAATCTAGCTACTTATCCATAGATTTCCTTCATTCTGTTCTAATCAAATTGTCATTGTTTCGCAAGTAGAATTAATGGTCGACAGAAATGGTAAAACGATGCCTTTATAATATCCTGTCAAATAATGACATGTACTAGATAGTCGAAGTTCCCATAATACTATGTTTGATTGTTACTTCTTTCGTGTCTTTCTTTTACTTTTGCAGTTTCTATACTGTGAAAGAAAATTACCTATTGTTCATCACTATTTCAAATTGTTCATTTAGCGTATTCAGTAAATATCATAGAGGTCTAGACGGGGGAAAAATGATGAACAAGAAAACAGAAGCATGCTTCATGTTACAGGGCAGATCCCTAAATGTCAGATTCAATGTGACAGTTACGACTTCAAACCATCAATCTAACATCCCGTCATTAATTTTAAGATAGCAGCCAATATTTTCAATATTTTATTCCGTTCGAGTTTTTTCAATACCAACAAATGGAATAAAAACACCAAACTACATTCTCAACTTATCCTTGAATCGTTTACATCACGAATTCTTTGCAATCAAACAGAATATTTCCTGGTCTGGAAAACAACAAATTTGACCGATGGTACAGTTGTAGTAAAGACCGTTTGTTCATCTCTGGAACAGGGAAAGCTGGCAGTGCAGAGGATTTGACTGGACCTATACATAGTACTGCAAAACAAGAAAGGAAAAACCAATGAGACAAATGATTTCTACATTCTAAGTTGGAAAGAGAGATTTTCATTGGGCACAGAAGAAGGTTTAAATTTCTACTGTTAACTGACGATTCAATCTATTACAAACATAGTAACTCAGGATTTGTCCTAATCTACACAATGTTGAAAAACAGTGAGAATAACCCAATTCAACTGGGTTGGGTTGATTCTTTTGTAAGTCGGTTTGGATTTGACTACTTTAGAAGTAGATTTCTAAATGATAGTTTTGAAACAAGTATATAGGATTTTTCTTGATTGAGATGAACTAACTGAATCTATAACCAAATTTGTTTAAGAGGGAAAAAAAAAAAAACCCTTTTTGTTATGTTCCCCTTTGCATTTTATTAACTTTTTCATGTGAACGAGTGGTGAAGTCATGTAGCATTTTGCTGATACCGTATATGCTACGCTAGAACAGAATTCATGAAAAATATTGAATTTGGCTATCATTGATATTGTATAATTCGATGTATACCAATGTACCCAATACAAACTTGATTTTGGCTTATTAATTGTTATATTGCAGCTTTTTTAACTCAATGAAATGAGTTGCATTTACATTGAAACAAAAAGTTTTAAAAGGGGCACCCTAGAGCTAAACTTTATCAGATAGCTCATTCACCTTACATGTAATAAACAGTTGGCCTAACCTTAACCCATCTGCCACTGCATCAAAAGATGAAAAGTAAAATAATATTATCAATGTGGTCTAATGAATTCACCAAAAGATTATTAGCCAAACGGCAAGGGCAACAAAGCAGCATATCAAAGGGAAATAATTTTGTATGATTTTTTTTTTTTTGTAGAAAAAGTTCAATAAATTCCTAATCAAAATTCAGGGAATTTCCCTAGAATTGTATGATGGCGATTTAGCAGAGATTTAACAAGAGTGCGAGTTAATACTTGCCAAAAATCAAGTGGCCCCAGCTTGTATCCCTAAACCTTTACAAACGGTTCGCCATTTTCGTTGGAGTTTTCAGCTTCCTTTGCCGTTTCTGGTTGTTTTGCTTCTCCTTCTTGCTCTTGCCTGCAATGATAATCAAGTCCTAAAAGTTAGTCCATATATCATCAACCCCCCCAAAAAAAAGCCATTGTAAAAACATTATTTTTCCTTTTTCCATGGTTCACCCAATCTCCACAACTTTCTACAATTATGCTACGAACATGTCAGAACAATGAGAACATGCATGCATCTTCTAACTAACGTATATATGAACTTCCACAAACATGTCATAACATGCATGCATGCATATATATATATGTCACACGCATGGAATGTAGACCATAATCCCAAGTTGCACGAATAAGCAATCACCATGCCGAATGCTTTACGTAGAAATTAATATGAAGATATTAACGTAATTAAGATATATATTGAATGATGAGAAGCATGCATGCGTAAGAATGAAAGCATGATGATCATATCAAGGTTCTGATATATATACCACGTGACGCGGGTTTTCTAATAAAAACCCAAATCCATGAAACATTTGTCGGAATTAATGGCAAAATGATAAAATTTAGATGCAGTTTCTTAGATGTTTTTAGTGTTGTTTTTTAATTAAAATTGAAATTTCATCTCGTTAATTTACAAAATGAAGGTTTGAATTGAATGTCAACATAAATTATAAAGATGAAACTCTAATTCTTATTGAATATAACAAAAAAAAAAAAGTTATGAAACTTTATATAAGTTTTGTTCTTAATGCAATATACAAGCATGCATGATGAAGAAATGAAATGGTTTAAAAAGAAAAGTACTTTTTCTGGGCGGCTTCAGCAGCTCTAGCACGCGCTTCTTCAGAGGCCAATCTCTCTTCTTCTTTGGTCATACGCTTGTTGCCTCCGTCGAAGCAACCAAAGCACAACCCCATGGTTTCGTGCCTCTCCCCAATTCCCCTCTCTCTCTCTGTGTCACCCTATGATCTCTCTTTCTCTCTCTTTGTCTCTTTCTGTTTCCTCTCTCTCCTGCCCTATACGCCTCTACAATCTGTATTTTCCCTTTTTTTTTTTCTTAATTGTGACCTTCCCCTTTTTCGTTGGAGTTTGTATTGTGGATGGGGATGATGATGAGTAAGATGCTATATTAATATTACTATTAACCATAATTTAACAACTCTTCAAAATAATAATTAAAAAAAACGATAATTTAACAAGAAAATGCCTACGTGCTTTGCATGTTCTATGATATTCCGTTGCGCCATTCCGCGTTAAATTTGTGTCACCCACTCATTAGTTTTTTGGCACATTCTTGCTTTTTTTTTTTGGTACATACCCACTCATTAGTTAATATAGTTATAACCAGTGTTATCAGACCCGGCCCGGTCATCGACTCGGTCAGGGTATTGGGTCACTGGATCAAGGGTCAACTCGGTGAGTCAATAGTTGACCCGCATGACTCGGCTTGTATTAAAAAATAATAAAAAATTCATAACATGTAAACTTTTTAATAAATTTTTTTTAATAATTTCATAATCTGTAAACTTGTACACTTTTTTTTTGTGTGCAGAAAAGATAGCTTATAAACTTATACCCTTAAATATTTAAAGTTTAACAAAATTCAACACATTTAGAAGCATAGTTATGAACTTGTTTAAGAATCTTGAGCAGCATATTTTTTTCTAAAAATCAACATACACAACCTTAAGTTATAATTTAAAATATATCATTATCATCTATTTATTAAAAGCTAAAACTATCATTGTTGTACACCGGCAGACATAATATATATAAACCTATTTTATTTAAATAATACAATTTTTTCATTCATCCCATTATTGCTCTGATTAAAAATAATAATTTTTCAAACCAGTAAGTATATTGGATGAGATAAGATAAATACAAGTTTTACTGGTAGATAACAATATAAGCCAAGGAGAAAAGGAAAAATTGGAAGTGATAATAGCTTTATCATCTCAAATCCTAACATGCGGTTATGCTTGGTAAAAAAAAGTAAGCAAATATATAAATAACATAAGTGTAAGATATAAATTAAATTTTCTTATATGAGTGTTATTGTTCTCCTGTAAAAAAAAAAAAAAAAACCAAAATGCGTGACACGCCGAGTCAACCGAGTCGCCGGGTCACCGGGTCAACCTCAAAACCGGCCGAGTCAACCCGGATCACACCGGATCGATTGCATAATCGATCCGATTGGTGACTCGGACCGGTTGGATGACCGGTTCCCGGGTCACTGGGTCGACCCGGCCGGTCCGAGCCGGGTCTGATAACCATGGTTATAACAACGCAGTGTGGTTTACCGGAATAAACGAATATATATGTCCTATAAAAGATAGTATTATTTAATGGAATTTATTCATATACACTTAGTTTTTTTTTTTTAAATATTTTTATTTATATTAATTTAGTTATTCTTGAATAGACACAGATGCACCACGTAATCTTTAAGCACAGTCAACTAAAAACATACACATAAAATTAAAATAAAAAAGAAAACAGAGCAAATAAAAAAGGAAAAAAAATTGGAATAGTTGTAGAAGATGTTACTTAAAATGATTAAAAATTACGTGTCATATTTTTTTTGTTACAAATTGTTTGATTTTTCTTATTTGCTTGGTTTTTTTATTTTTATTTTACAATTTATATTTTTAATTAATTCTGTCTAAAAATAACACCTTACATCCGTAACTATACAAAAATAACTCATATTAATTACATGGATCAATTCATATTGTTGAGTTTACTCAAGATTTCAATAATTTATTTTTTTTATAGAAATTTCAATAATTTATTATTGAACTGCCTTGCATTTCTGCGACCGGATATAATTTTGCATGACAATTCTAATACATTAGGATTGGACATTCTGAAATTCCAAAAATGAGGTGCCGGTCATCTTTAAATTTTTTTAATAAAAAAGTAAAAAAAACCATATGTTCCGTGATGCCGTGAAACCCACATTTTTTTAGGCAAATATCTAGCATGGTGAAGATAGGATTTATTTATTTAATATATTGGTCAAGAGTTGGACAATATGCTTTCTATTTTACTTTCATACGAGGAATACTCTGGAACCATGATTGTGTTCCGATCAAACTACACTCTTTTTTGTAGAATCATATAATTTCATATAATCTCATGCTATATTTGACCGCCACAAATTACACTCTTTTTTGTAGTGGTATATATAATTTTTTGTCTCAGAATTTGTTTATGTTTTTTCTAAGAAGCAGTTGAAATGCATAATGAAACTTTATAATTTGCTGATCACATGCATGGCGCAGATGAGTGCAATATCCCCCAATTACTAGTTGTTCCTGTCGTGGGATAAGGGGAGGCCTTCGATCGTCGCTTTATGTTAAATCTTTCTGTGAATTTGTCCGAAAGGTGGGATACCTGCAAGAAACACTCCAACGTTCAAGTTAGGGTTCGGCGCAGAGTATTTAATGTGTGTAATAAATGAGAATTCAGATCCTTTACCTTGGGGAGCGGATCCCCTTTTTATACGTATTCTTATTGGGCTTGGGCCCTCATGGGCCTTGGCCCTTTTCTTAATCATATGTCTGTGGTAATTAAGAGTACTTAATTACCTTTTAGCCTTATGTTTACGTTGCCATTAGTTACTAATGGTGTATATACCTCTACCAGTGTTCGGTCTGCTTGTGCCGAATACTACCATTTAGGCCCGAGGTGAGGGGTTAGGGGTCTTCGGCTTTATAGATGTCGAATACTCCTGTCCGCCGAACGGACCGTACGGCGTTGGGGTGTTCGGCTATGCTTCGGACACCGAACACCTGTTCATACTGTCGGGGGGTATTCGGTTTATATGTGTTGTCGAATACCCTAACTAGTACACATGCTCCCCAGCCTCAAGCGAAGGAGGATAGCGAAGAGGTTTATTGTTGATAATGGTGTTTCATGGTTGTGTCATTTGAAATTACTGCTATTTATGACAGAATAAAGCCGTTGGGTTGGAGGGATTGAAGCGTTGCGCTATGGGAACCGTTAGATCTTAGTAGATCTAACGGTTGGGGGGTTTTGGACCGTTATGGGCCTGGGCCCTATAAATAGGGTGAAGGATGTCGTCCTCGTTCCCCATATTTACAATTTCACTAAAATCTTCTTCTCTTGCTCTCGGCCGAATAGTCACTTCTAGCTTCATTCTTCTCGTCTTAATTAAGGTACGAGAGTTCGGCTATTTCTTTTTTCTTTTTGTTGTTATGAGTTCGGCTAGCCTTGAGCTTTCTGGGGGAACCGAGGTAGTTGACATTCTGTCCGCTTCCTCTAGTAGTGGAGATTCTAGCGAGGGGTCTTCAACTGCCTCGTCTTCTGAGTCCTTTTCTTCTTCTTCGGCATCTCCTTCTTCGTCTCCAATCCGAGAAGGGATGGGTGAGAGTGTTATGGGTCCTGCAGCCCCTTCTGCCTCTTCGGCGGAGGAGGCTTCTGGAGCAAAACCGAAGCGTAGACCCCGGGTTGCTCAAGCGAAAAAGGTTTTTCCACCCATTACCCTGGAAGGGTATACTTGGGTTGCTGGAGAAGTTGGGGCCTATTGGTCTCGGTATGACGATAAGCGCAGCGTATGTAATTTTGTAAACTATGTAGATGTGTCTTCCATTGCCGAAGATGAATTTTGTCCCGTAGGGTTACAGTGTTGTCGGCGAGAGCCGAATCCTGAATTTGTTTTCATGGGGAAAGGCAACTCGAAAAGGGACTTCTTTTATATGTATGATTGCGTATTTCGTGATCTACATGTGAAGGTTCCTTTTGACGACTTCACTATGGGGGTGCTTCGGGTTTTAAACGTGGCACCCTCGTAGTTGCATCCGAATGGGTGGGCTGCTATCCAGGCATTCCGAGCTCTCTGTATTTTTAATTTTATAGAGCCTTCGGTAAGCGTGTTTCTGTATTACTTTTGTACTCGGCCTAAAGATGGTTTATGGGTTTCCTTGATAAGAAAACCGAAAAGGCCTCTCTTCCAGTCATTTACTACCTCTTATAAAAATTTCAAAACCGGTTTCTTTAAGGTAGTTGTTAGGCCGAACATAGGGACTCACCATCTTTATGATACGAGTGGAAAGTCCCTATTTCCGTTCTATTGGGAGCAAAACCCTCGGCGTTATGACAAGTTTCCAAAATCCATGATGACCGAAACGAAACGCGAGGATCTCCTTTTTCTTGAGTCTCTCCCCCGAAAGCTCCCTGCTAGGCAGCTTGTGGCCTTGTTAAATTCTTCCACTGTTTTAGCAGACATGTGTGGTAAGATTTTTGTTCTTTCTTTACTAGTGTTTCAAAGTTTAGCTTTTGTCACTGACTAAGTGTTTTTTGTGTAGGTATTATGGCCGATGCCGGAGGAGATGTATTTTCATTCCGGAATGCCCGGAGGAATCGGGCTCAAGCTGCGGGGAACAAATCTGGAATTGCTTCCATGCCCCCCATTCCCAAACAACCGACCCCTCGGCCAACCCCAGTAGATACTGTGCCTCCTCCAGCGGGAGAAAAGAAAAACAAAGATAGAGATCACAAGAAAAGGCACCGGAGTCGTGAGGCTTCGGAGGAAGAAAGGGTTAAGAAACTGAAGCAACAGACCTTGGGTTTTCCTGCTTCAGCTTCTTTATCTTCTATCAATGCCTTGACCGCCGAAGGCTTTTTTGCCAAAGACTTTCGGCCAAAAAAGATGGTGAGCTCCAACGATATTTCGGATACTGGGAAGACCATCCTTAACAAAGCCGATGCTGCTGCCAACTGGTCGGCCTTTTGTGAATTTCAGGCAAGGGCTACAGCCATCGCGTATCATATGTTTGTAAATCCTTTGAAGGAGGCCGATAAGTTGAAGGAGAATTTGGAGGAGGCCCAGGCATCTAATAGACAAGTGTTGGAGGCCAACTTGGCTCTGGCCGACGAGAATGGGCGTTTGAAGGATGAAGTTAAGGACCTCTCGGTCAATGTGCATGATTTAAATGCCAAAGTAATAATGGCCGAGAAGGATGCTAAGCTTCAATATGATGAGATCGAGCGGCTAAGGGCTCTGTTGGCCGAGGCTCGGGAAGAAACGGATGCGGAGCGTGCTGCCAGGGAGAGGTTTCGCTCTTCGGCCGAAGAAAAGATTCTAGCCGAACACGAGGCTGGGTTCCTCCATGGAATGCGGCAAATAACACATTTCTATAATGTTCGTGACCGCATCATTTTTGACATGGAGAATGATGTTTATCAAGGGCAGCTGGTGCCTATTGATGACATTCCGGAGGATGCCATTTTAGAGAATCCTCTGTATGGTTCGGCTGCTGATGGTGGTGCGGATCCTGGGGCCGCTGACGAGGGGGGTGATGAGGAAACTGCTGACGCCGATGTTCGTGAGGACTAGGCAGAATAGAATGATTTTTTGTAGTTTTAGGCCGTTAGAGCCTTTTGATATTTTGTACATGGACTCGGCCCTTTTTTATGATAATCAATGAAAAATACATTCTTCCTTTCGGTATCCGTTTAGTTTATTTCGCGTTTTTACTCTTGTCTTGTAATACTTGCGTTTTTATTTTTGGCCGAAGTAGAACTGTATGTGTTCTTCTAGGAAGCGCTTTCTACATCGACGTTTGTCATAAAAATCGGTGAAAATCCGAATGGTGCATCCTTAGCCGAGTGGGAGCACTCGGGAGGGAAACCATTTTGAAGAAAATCCGAATGGTGCATCCTTAACCGAGTAGGAGCACTCGGGAGGGGAACCATTTTGAAGAAAATCTGAATGGTGCATCCTTAGCCGAGTGGGAGCACTCGGGAGGGAAACCATTTTGAAGAAAATCCGAATGGTGCATACTTAACCGAGTGGGAACACTCGGGAGGGAAACCATTTTGAAGAAAATCCGAATGGTGCATCCTTAGCCGAGTGGGAACACTCGGGAGGGAAACCATTTTGAAGAAAATCCGAATGGTGCATCCTTAGCCGAGTGGGAGCACTCGGGAGGGAGGGAAACCATTTTGAAGAAAATCCGAATGGTGCATCCTTAGCCGAGTGGGAACACTCGGGAGGGAAACCATTTTGAAGAAAATCCGAATGATGCATCCTTAGCCGAGTGGGAGCACTCGGGAGGGAAACCATTTTGAAGAAAATCCGAATGGTGCATCCTTAGCCGAGTGGGAGCACTCGGGAGGGAAACCATTTTGAAGAAAATCCGAATGGTGTGCTCAAATAATAATGGCGAAGTGTAAGCCGTTCTTATTAGAATTCTTTTGGAGGTATGCCTCATAAAAGCCTTACCCGAAAACACCCTTCTACATTCTTGTAGGGATTAAAAAATAAAGAGGGAAGAGAGTACAACATTTTAAATACATTGTGAAAATACATCAACTGAAGTAATATTTAAGATGAGTGGAATTCCAGGTTCTTGGTATTGTTTTTCCTGACAGTTCTTCCAACCTGTACGCCCCATTGTTGAGGTTTTGCCGAACTCTGAATGGGCCGTCCCAATTGGCTGCCAATTTTCCTTCCTTGGAATCTCTTCGGGCGTCGCCTTGCACCCTAAGGACTAGGTCTCCTTCTTTAAAGTCTCGTGGCTTCAGCTTTGAGTTGAATCTTCGGGTCATTCTCTGTCTGCATGCTTCGGCATTGAGACGTGCTTGGTCACGTATTTCTTCAACCAAGTCTAGTTCGCATCTCATAGAACTTTCATTTTCGGAAGTCTCGAAGTTTTGTCTTCGGAATGAGGGTTCTCCTACTTCGACTGGGATCATTGCTTCGGTCTCATAAACCATTCTGAAGGGTGTTTCTTTGATGGTTGATTGTGGGGTGCACCTGTATGCCCACAATATTTCAGGTATCTCCTCGGCCCAAGCCCCTTTGGCTGTTCCCAACCTTCTTTTCAGTTCTCCCAGGATGACTTTGTTTGCAGCTTCTGCTTGTCCGTTTGTTTGGGGGTGCTCGACCGAGGTAACTTTATGCTTTATTCCCAAACCTTCAAGGAAAGCGTTTAACTTCTTGTCCGTGAATTGTAGGCCGTTATCTGTGACGATTGCATATGGAATGCCGAAGCGAGTGATGACATTTTTCCACAAAAATTTCTGTACGTTCTGAGCCGAGATGATTGCCAAAGGCTCGGCTTCTATCCATTTTGTGAAGTAGTCGACAGCTACTATCAAGAATTTGCGCTGTCCTGTGGCTATAGGGAAAGGACCTAAGATGTCGGTTCCCCATACAGCAAAAGGCCATGGTGACGAGATGGAGTGCAATTTATCCGCTGGTTGGTGGATAAGGTTGGCATGTTTTTGGCACTGGCCACACCTTTTTACGTGCTCGGCGCAGTCAGTTTTGAGAGTCGGCCAGTAATATCCTGCTCGCAGAACCCGTGTTGCCATCGTTCGTGCTCCAGAGTGCATGCCACAGATTCCTTCATGCAGCTCTTTCATCACGTATTCTGCTTGTTCTTTCTCAAGACACTTTAATAAGGGCGTGGAAAATCCCCTTCTGTACAACTCTTCGGCTATCATAATGTACCTTGAAGCATTGATTCGCAATCTTTTGGCTTTTTCTTTATTCTCCGGAAGGATTCCTTGTGCTAAGTACTGTTGTATTTCGGTTGTCCACGTACCTCTGGCTGCCGAAAGCTGCATGCATTCTTCGGCGGTTACACTTGGTTCGGGCAACGTCTCCTGAATGAAGGTTCTCAACTGTCCGGGTTTTTGGGTAGTAGCTAATTTAGCGAGCCGATCTGCCCTATCGTTGTGTTCTTGGGCTAAATGATTTACCCTTATTTCCTCGAACTCTTGTTTTAGTTGTATGAAAGTATGATAATACTTCAGCAATTGAGGGTCTTTGACTTGGAAACCACCGTTGATCTGTTCGGCTGCTACTTGCGAATCACTCCAACATTGTACCTTTCGGGCTCCCATCTCTCTGGCCAGTCTGAGCCCAGCTAATAAGGCCTCGTACTCGGCCTGATTGTTGGATGCTTTAAAACCGAATCGTAATGACTGTTCCAATCGTATTTGGTTGGGTCCTTCCAGTATGATGCCTGCACCACTTCCCCTTCGGTTTGACGATCCATCTACATGTACTACCCACCACTCTTCTTCAAAGGTTTCAACCGGGTGTAGTTCATTGATAAAATCTGCCAGACACTGTGCCTTGACTGGGCCTCTTGATTCGTACTTTAAATCGAACTCGGAGAGTTCTACTGACCATGCCATCATTCTCCCTGCTAATTCTGGTTTCCTTAATACCTTTGCAATTGGGCAATCGGTTTTTACAATCACCCGATGTCCTTGAAAGTATTGTCTCAGGCGTCTTGCAGCATTCACTAATGCTAGGGCAGCCTTCTCGATCGTCTGGTACCTGGTCTCGGTTTCCTGTAGTACTCGGCTAGTGAAGTATATGGGTGCCTGGCCTTCTTCATGTTCCTGTACTAAAACCGCACTTATGGCTGCTTGGGAAACCGAGATGTAAAGCACTAGATCTTTTGTGGGTTCCGGTTTTTTGAGTATGGGCGGGGCCGAGAGGGTCTTTTTTAGCTCTTGAAATGCCTCTTCGCATTGTTGGTTCCATGAAAAGTTCTTGGCTGTTTTTAGCAAACGCATGATGGGTTTTACCTTCTCGGCGATTCTAGGCAGGAATCGTGATAGAGAGGCAATTCTCCCTGTGAGTCTCTGGACATCCTTTGGGGTTCTCGGGCTTTTCATACGAATAACCGCTTCGCATTTATCAGGGTTGGCTTCTATGCCTCGGCATGTTAACATGAAGCCCAAGAATTTTCCCCCTTGGACGCCGAAGACACATTTTTCGGGGTTTAGGCGCATGTTATGTTTCCTGAGTTCAGCGAAGATCTCTTCGAGGTCCCTTGCTTGTTCGTCGGGCATGGAAGACTTAACAACCATGTCGTCGACATATACCTCTAGGTTTCATCCTAGTTGTTTTTGAAAAACTTTGTCCATCAATCTTTGATAAGTGGCTCCTGCGTTTTTCAGGCAGAAGGGCATTACTTGGTAGCAAAAATTGGCTGATTCGGTTATGAAAGCGGTTTTGTCTTCATCGGGAGGGTGCATTCGGATTTGGTTGTACCCTGAATAAGCATCCAAAAAACTAAGACAAAGATGTCCAGCTGCCCCATCGACCAATCTGTCAATGTTTGGTAGCGGGTAGGCGTCTTTTGGGCAAGCTTTATTCAAATCCGTGTAGTCTGTACACATCCTCCATCTTCCATTTGCCTTCTTCACCATGACCACATTGGCTAACCAAGTGGAATACTTAACTTCTCGGATAAAATTAGCGAGTAACAACTTGGACACTTCTTCTTCTACTGCTCTCCTCCTATCCTCCCCCATCTTCCTTTTCTTTTGCGAAATTGGTCTTGCTTCTCGGCATATTGCCAATTTGTGGCAATGGAATTTTGGGTCAATGTCAGGCATGTCGGCGGCCTTCCAGGCAAAGAGATCGGCGTTTCGTTCTACTACTCTTTGAATCCGAAACCTGCCCTCTTCGGACAGATTGTTTCCGAGGTATGTAATTTGAGTTTTTTCTTACCCAATTTGAAATGCATGGACTTCCTCATTCGGCTTTACCCGCTTGTCCTCTATTCTGGGATCGAGATCCAAAGTTTGGTGCGAGGGTTCAGCCGTCGAGACCATGTGTACTGACTTGCAGTCGTCTTCCTTTAGTTGAGTAACCTTGAGACTGGCTAAGTAGCATTCTCTGGCCGCCTTTTGGTCCGCGTGGACCGTAACGACCATGCCTCGGTTTGATGGAAATTTCATGGCTAGGTGCGGAGTGGAGACTACGGCTCCAAGAGTGTTCAACGACGGTCGTCCGAGTAGTATGTTGTACGAGGTGTTGGCGTGCACCACAATGTATTTTATTCTTATGGTCTTGTACTCCTTTCCCTCACACCCGAAGGTCGTGTCCAACTCTATACATCCTCTGGTGTTAACCCTCTCGCCAGAGAACCCGACTAAGGATTCGTCATACGGCATGAGCTTCTTCTCTGGAATGTCCAGTTGTTTGAAGGTTTTCCAGTATATGATGTCGGCCGAGCTTCCTTGATCTATTAGGGTCTTCCGGACTTTGCAATCGGCCACATCTACACTAATGACCATTGGATCATCTTGCATTGGGTCGGACCCCTGAAAGTCCGCATCTGTGAAAGTGATGGGTGGCATTTTGAGCTTGTTTGCAGTCGAGGTCATGTTGACTGACCGGACTAGCCGGAGGTGCTTTTTTCGGGCCGACGAAGTACTTCCTCCTCCCGCAAATCCCCCGGCAATCGTGTTGATGACCCTTCGGGGATTAGAGGGTTTTATGTCTTGCCGTTCCCTGGACCTGCTCCTTTGTCTTTCGTCCCTCCTGCCGTGGCTAAGCTCCATTCTATAGGTTCTGTCATTGTCTTTATTTCTCCAAAATTGAGACTTTTCGGTCCTCGGATCATGGACGAAGTCTCTAAGGTGCCCCATTTTGATGAGGTCCTCGATTTTGTCTTTAAGGGCGGCGCATTCTTCAGTGGAGTGACCTTTATTGCGGTGGTATCGGCATTGTTTGCTGTAGTCGGCCTTAGGAGGAGTATTGGCCCTTTTTGGCATGGCCAATATTTTTGTGGCCAGGGCCTGTTCAAGTATTCGGGATCGACTAGCGTTGAGTGGCGTGTAAGTCGTATACCTGGAGCCACGGTACTCCTTCTCCTTGCTGATCTTGTCCTTTCCCTTTCCTTGGTAATCCTTTTCTAGTTCCCTCTTCCTTGGGTTGGCCTCTGCTTGGACCTGGTTTCTGTATTCGGATAATTCTTCCATTTGCATGTACCTTGCTGCTCGTCGTCGGAGGTCATCCATGTCAAGAGCCGGCTTTTTGCAAAGACTGTTGACGAAGGCTCCTGGCCTAAGAGCCGTCACTAACTGGTGCATGGCCACCGCCGAGTCTAGGTTTCGGATGTTTAAAGCAGTCCTACCAAACCTTTCCATGAACACTCTTAGAGATTCCCCTTTTTCCTGCCGAATATTGACTACTGCCACTGAAGTTAGATGATGAGGTCTGCTAGTTGCAAATTGATTGCCGAATCTTGTTACCAACGTCTCGAAACTGTCGATGGAGTTAGGCGGTAGGCGGGTAAACCAACTGAGGGCGTGTCCTTTGAGGGAGGTGGGGAACACCCTACATAGAACGACATCTTCGGCGGTGTATAAACTGATTTGGGTTACATACACATCTACATGTTCGTCTGGATCTGTGCTACCATCATATCGGTCCAGACTAAGGTTCTTCCAGTTTGGAGGAAGGGGAGTTTCCATAATTCCTGAGACAAAAGGGTGCCTACAGGGGCGTGACTGAGTGTTGAAGGTAGAAAAGGAAGGTCGATTCGTCGTACCCTGCATGCTAAGGTTGATGATCGACTCGTCTTCGTGATGTTTGTCTGGTTGCTGATTTTCAGGTCTCCTGGATCGGTTCATGTCTCTCAAATCGGCATTTTCTTGGCGGAGGGCCGACAACTCCTGAGCGTGCTGCTGCCTTATTGCCGAAATGTCGGCTCGCAGCTGTCTTAACTCTGACGAAAGATTTGTCTGATCTTCCACCAGGTTTTCGTCGACGAGACGTTGTTCTTCCATATGCGCGTGACTTCGAGTAGTAACCATTCCTTGTGAGGCTGCGGGGAAAGTTTTGTCGGGCCCCACGGTGGGCGCCAAAATGTTCCTGTCGTGGGATAAGGGGAGGCCTTCGGTCGTCGCTTTATGTTAAATCTTTCTGTGAATTTGTCCGAAAGGTGGGATACCTGCAAGAAACACTCCAACGTTCAAGTTAGGGTTCGGCGCAGAGTATTTAATGTGTGTAATAAATGAGAATTCAGATCCTTTACCTTGGGGAGCGGATCCCCTTTTTATACGTATTCTTATTGGGCTTGGGCCCTCATGGGCCTTGGCCCTTTTCTTAATCATATGTCTGTGGTAATTAAGAGTACTTAATTACCTTTTAGCCTTATGTTTACGTTGCCATTAGTTACTAATGGTGTATATACCTCTACTAGTGTTCGGCCTGCTTGTGCCGAATACTACCATTTAGGCACGAGGTGAGGGGTTAGGGGTCTTCGGCTTTATAGATGTCGAATACTCCTGTCCGCCGAACGGACCGTACGGCGTTGGGGTGTTCGGCTATGCTTCGGACACCGAACACCTGTTCATACTGTCGGGGGGTATTCGGTTTATATATGTTGTCGAATACCCCAACTAGTACACTAGTCTTTAGAGGGATAGAAATACTATCCATATCATCCTATGTTAAATAAACAAAGAAAAAGGGATAATATGGGATATTAATACGATTTTTATTAAATTTCAAGGAAAATGAATTTCCTCTTTATAAGTCGCAAATTAAATGATGATAAGGATACAATACTCTTTAAACTTAACACGCCGCAATCCGTTACCATAGTCCTGCTGACTTTTGCCGATAAGAATTAATGTTAGTACTTATTTTGCAGTGGGAACGGAAGTATATTCCCTAATAGTAGTATGACCTTATATGTTTTTTTTTTTTTTTTTTGGTCAGCAAAGATAATATTATATATATAAAATGTAGAAAACAGGGTACAAGCAATACCCAAAAATACAGAAGTGGACTCCCAATACTGATACCACCTAACAGCCCAATAAATGGTTATGAGATATTTATAATCCTATTAAATGATAAATATCTAGTAACCACCAAAATGACCCCTTGCACCTATAGAAGTCGCAGCTTTTAGCATAACAAAACGGTATAGTAATTACCGAATACCAATCCTAAAAAATGACCCTCCAATTGAATGCCCGTAAAAACTATTTTGTACAACCGGCCATTTGAACATAGAAAAGCATGTTTACCTACCCACCACTCCAAATAAATGCATTCACAACCAACCAATGTGCAGCACTAGTCCCCAACGTAATTATGCAGCTGTCCCATGTAGTCAGTTGGCCAAAACCAAGACCAAGTCCCCTGCATGCCAACAAATTATAGAATCTTGCATTCAACAATGGCCTTAAAAATACATGCAGCTGGCGCAGTATGCCACTGAACAAAAGAATAAAGGAACGCCTTATTTTTAGACTTCAACCAAGACCAAGCAAAGAACATAATATCCTGCACCACTCCATCACGATCAAAAGATTTCCCCCTAAATATTACGTCATTTCTCCACCTCCAGATAACCCAGACAGTTGAGGCCCAAATCACCATCCAATTATCATTTTCATATTTGTTTCCAAACGAATATGAGTGTTGCCAAAAGTGGTTAGCAGCTGATCCAGGGAATACCATTACCATGCTCGCCCAACTATGTACCATCTTCCATACCGAATCCACTTTGAAGCAATTGAATAGGACATGGTCAGCTGACTCCACCACTTCAGAACAGAACGGACAAAGAAAGTCAGATGCAGTTAACTGAATATTCCTTTTCCTCAAGTTTTCTTTTGTAGGCAACCTATCCTTAAACACTTTCCATAAGAAAGTGACCTTCGGTGGGATTTGCAATTTCCACAAACAAGTGAAGATGTCTTGATGGTGTGTACCGTTCCTCAAAGTGAATATAGCATAATATGCAGATTTGACTGTGTATGTATCGCTATTATCACCAATCCAAATCCAAGAGTCAGAACCTTCCTCTTGTAAAGAAGTGTTACTTAGTAAGTGATCCAAGGTCCTCATCAACTCTTCTTCCCAAACAAACAAACTTCTGCGCCAACGTAGATCCCATTTCCACCTATTATTCTCCCAATTTCCCATGTTACCAATGACCTCCTGTTGTTGGAGCGAGATCAAGTAAAGTCTAGGATATGCATGTGCTAGACACTCTTGACCAATCCATTTATCCTCCCAAAATTTGAAAATTTTTCCATCTCTCATCTTCCACCTAATTAAGTTATCAAACCACTTTTCCTCTCCTGCACCTCCACAAATACTCCTTACATCCCTCCACCAAATAGAAGCATCTCTAGATTCTCCCTGTTGACACAAACCTCTCCAACCATTATATTTAGAATCCAAAATCTCTACCCATAAGGTGTCCTTTTGATGAAACAAAGTCCACCTCCATTTTCCAATAAGAGCCTCATTAAAAATGAGAATATTTCTAATACCCAGACCCCCTTGGTTTTTTGGTCTACACATATCTTCCCAACTCACCCAAGAAATTTTATTTCTATCTTCCTCCCCACCCCATAGGAACCTCCTTTGGATGCTTACTAACCTCCTAACCACTCCTAAAGGAATTTTAAAGAAAGACAAAAAATTTAGAGGTAACGAGGAAAGAACCGAGTTGATTAAACATACCCTTCCAGCAAAAGATGATTGTCTATGCTTCCAAGATGAAAGTTTCTTCAAGAATTTTTCCACAATAGGCTTCCACGTCTCCACTTTCCTAGGATTAGCTCCAATTGGCATGCCAAGATATACAAAGGGGAATTTCATAATTTTACAATTCAAACATTCTGCAAACTTCTTCATACAATCCATAACCAACCCTATAGCTCCGAAGCAACTTTTGAAGAAATTAACCTTAAGACCGGAAGCAAGCTCAAAACATCTAAGAATGCTTTTAATTGTTATCACATTTTTCAATGATGCTTCACCAAAAAAAATCGTATCATCCGCATATTGCAACAAGTTGACCTCCACTTCCTTTTTTCCTACCAAAAAGCCTTTAAACAAGTTTTTTTCTACCGCCATCCTCATTAACCCACAAAGACCCTCCGCCACAATATTAAAAAGGAAAGGAGCAAGAGGATCCCCTTGACGAAGACCTCTTTGTAAGGAAAACTCACTAGTCGGGCTTCCATTTATTAGGACGGAGACCGAACTAGAAACCAAGCATCCTTTAATCCACAACACCCATTTTTCATTGAAGCCCAATCTTCTTAGCATATACATCAAGAATTCCCAATTTACCGAATCATAAGCTTTTTCGAAGTCCACCTTGAACACCAAACATTTCTTCTTCTTCCTTTTAGCCTCATCCACCACTTCATTAGCAATCAACACACTATGTAGGAGGTTCCTTCCACTTAGAAAAGCACTTTGTCTTTGATCAATTACTTTCCCCAACACCAAATTAATTCTATTTGCAAGTAACTTTGACACCACCTTATACATGCAACCAACCAATGAAATTGGCCTAAAGTCCCCCAAGCTTTGCGGATTCTCCACCTTTGGAATAAGAGAAATGAAAGAAGCATTACTACCTCTCGGGAAAATTCCATTTATATAGAATTCCCCTAAGAAGTTCATAAAGTCCGCCTTAAGAGTGCTCCAGAAGGTCTTAATAAAATTGAAGTTGTAACCATCCGGTCCCGGGCTCTTCAAGTTGCCACAATCCCACACTGCCTTCCTCACCTCCTCCTCCTCAAATGGAGAGGATATTGACCACATGTCCTCTTCCGATAGTGCTGAAAAGTTGACTCCATTTAAGTTTGGTCTCTTCCATTCCTCTTCCAAAAATCTTTTTTGAAAAAAATTCTTGACTTCCTCTTTTACCGTTGACGGATCTTCCACCCAAAGCCCATTAATATTTAATCCCCTAAGCATATTCTTCCTCCTCTTCCAATTAACCATCCCATGGAAATACTTAGAATTGCAATCCCCCTCCAAAATCCACTTTGTTCTTGCTTTTTGCCTTAACAAAGACTCTTGTTGCCTCAAAGCCTTCCAAAACTTTTCTTGTAATTCTTTCTTCAAAATAATATCCTCCACATTAAGACTTTGACTTTCACCTTTGATGTCAATTTCATTCATCTCTCTTACAACATCTTGTATCTTAAGTTGTATGTTTCCAAAAACCTCTTTATTCCAACTCTTCAAATAATTCTTTAGGCCCTTTAATTTCTCTTTTAAAATGAAAGCTCCCCTACCTTGTACTTCTAGAGATGACCATGATTCTTCCACAAAGTTTGCAAGTCTTCCATCCTCCAACCAACAATCAAGCGTCCTAAAAGGTTTAGGACCCCAATCAAGCAAGACATTCCTTACCAACAGTGGGCAATGGTCGGAAATGTTTCTTTCCAAAACAAATTGAGAGCTTTCACTCCATAGATCAATCCATTCCATCGATACCAACACTCTATCAATTCTACTTCTAGCTTTTCCATTTGGTCTATGCCACGTGAATTTCCTCCCTACTAGTGGAATATCAACCAAGCCCAAATCAGTTATGAACTTGTTGAATTCTCTTGTAGCTTCCCTACCATACTCATTATAGCTCTCACCTTGCCTTTCTTCCAATCTTCTCACCGAATTAAAGTCACCCATAATGCACCATATTTTGTTGTTACTCCCCTCTTTTTTTGTCTTGAGTTCCCCCCAAATTCTTCTTTTTTGATCAAGATCACAAGGACAATATACATTTACTATATTGACATGGCTCCCATTTTCCTTCCATATGCCCTCCAACCCAATATATCCTTATATGTGATCTTACGTTTTTCACAAAGCTTCTAGATTTATGGTAAGGACGAGTTGTTTGTTGAATCTGGAGTGCTAGAAGTTAAATAAGCACTATTTTCTGGAATCAGCTCAATCAATTAATGTACTACAATATATAAATTGCAAATAAAAGTTTAAATCTTTTACGATGCGCTTAATCTCTTTCTCATTTCATGCCTTTTTCTCCCCGATTCTTAAATTTAATAGTACACAAAAAAATGATATGTGGATTAATAAATGAAATTAATAATGAATTAGATTATTATGCCACCCTAGGCATGGAGTTATTCTAACTTAATCAGGGTCTCGAGTTTGAGTCATAAATATGCAGCTACGTTAAATACTCAAAGGGACAACTTTTTCGTCCATAGTGATTCCATCCTGCTCAAACAGGATTGCCTCTAGTTGTGGTCTAGACAAAAAAAAAAAAAAAAAAATTCCACCCTAAAAGAAGAAAGAAATAAAGCAAACCACTCTAGAAAATTTTTAAATAAAAATCATTAAGTATTTACAAGGTAGTGCTTCAAGTAGTTATTATTAAAGTTAATAAATGTACTATATACAACAATTTGTTATTAAATGATGGTGTAACAAAATTTTACTGTATTTTAATTAAGTTCATATTTATAAATATATAATCCAAATGAATATTTTCTTATATTAAAATAGCATATTAAAATGCAATGGTGTAATAAAATATTAATTAATTTTTAAATTAAATTTTTTTATAAATTTAAATTATTTTATAAAAAATTAAGTTAAATAGTTGAATAGATAAAAGTTATTTTCATAAAAATTAATAAAAATATATTTTCAAATAGAAGAATTAAAATACATATATTACAAATTCTATTAAAGAATAACATCATTATACTTGAGTTGCGTTGGTTAAATTCTTTGAATACTTCCAATTTTTCTTACTAGTCCTCTCATTTTCTTTCTAAGGTAAAATATTAAATGCATTTTATTAAGATATTAAATATATTTATTTTTATTTAATATTTTTTATAAGATATTAGGAAAATTAAAAAAAAAAAAAAAGCATTTTAAAATTATTTTCATAACCTAACTCGGTTGGTAGGGAGTTAGTTGGATGTCAAAGAAAATTAAGGTATATGTATGTCGTGACAAAGGAGGACCGGCCGATTCCGATAACAGCGGAATAAATGATAATAAGACCACACTGCCCAACTGATAACTGCTATACTTTCACCAAAAAAAAAAAAAACTGATAACTGCTGTACATGACCTAATGTTTTCTGATCCAATCACAATGGGATTTGGACATGTTTAATAACAACTACAGTACATTTTAAGTTTTTTTAATAAAGGAACTTTTGTCAAAAAATATTTTATCATAATAATTTATGTAATTAATAAATCTTAAAAGATAAATAATATGAGACGAATGGAATAAATTTATAAAAATAAGTAAATATTAATAAGAGTCCTTAATAAATTATTTAAGGAAATAAAAATAAAAATAATTATTAAAAATTATTTTTTTATTGTGTGATTATAGGTGCATGATAAAAAAAAATTTAAAATATATTTAATGCGGTCATATTATTCACCCAGCACATAGACAAACCCTTGAAATAAAACACTTAGCCATCTAAAGTTTGCCTTTTGGGATAATCAGAAGCATTTAATAAAGTGCATTTATGGTTACCTAAACAATGTCCTTAGTACACTTGATAACAAGATCCATACACATGTTTAATTAAGGGTAAAATATGTTTTTAGTCATGTATTTTTAGAAAAATTTGGTTTTAGTCTATGTACTTTCGAATTAACCATTTTAGTATTCAAACTTTGAAAAATACTTGTTTTTAGTCCCTCTTCTTTAATGGTGTTAATACTATTAACAGAAATATAGTTTCTAGCGGCTATAAACTGCTACAAAATACACATTTCTAATATATTTAAACTCAACATCATTCGCGGCTAAAAACCGTCACAAAGATTATTAAAAAAAAACAGACTCAAACTCAACGAGAAGCCTGTCTCTTCCATTATCGACGACACATTATGTGTCTATTTTTTTTAATAATCTGTAGCGGTTTTTAGCTGCCAATGATGTTGAGTTTAAATACATGCAGAATGTGTATTTTGTAGAAGTTTATAGCTGTCAAAAACTGTATTTCCGTTAACAATATTAACACAATTAGAGGGGAGGGACCAAAAGCAAGTATTTTTCAAAGTTTAAGGACTAAAATGGTTGATTCAAAAGTACAAGGATTAAAATCAAGTTTTTCCAAAAGTACAGGAATTAAAAACATATTTTACCCTTTAATTAAAGAGCACTACAGTAACAAGCAAGGTGTGGTCTAACCATACCATACCATTTCAGTAAATAGAAAGAGATTATGACATAGAAAACATGCCCTTATGTTACGTTTTCTAAATTTAATCACCAAAATCAATTTGGTTTGAAAAAAAAAAAAAAAAAAGGAGGTGTATGCAATCATATGTAAAATGTTATAGCTAGTGATAGAGTCTGAAAAGATATGGTGCTATCATTTGTGACACATACTATGCCAAGAATGATGAAGCAAATATAAATAATTAATAGAGTTTTGCAAAGCAATAGATTTTGAGTCAGTATCTGCAAGTCTTTGCTTGATGAAAAGAAAACCACCTCCCCGTTCAAATTTGTTTACTCTGGACAAGCAAATTCTTAGTGCTAGCAGATTAACAACTAAAGCTTTCTAATGCAATTAGAGCAATGAGAGGTACTTGCAGTCTCCAAAAACTTGATACCATATCCATTCTCAAGACCTTGACCATTGGATGGATCAAGGATTTTATGTGAAGTACCAGAAACGGTTTATGAGCAGAGGTCATGATTTCTTAAATTAATTACATGCAATGCCGTGCCCAAATCTGGAAGCAGAACAAACCTTATTAACAAAGATAAGAAGCTAGAAATGCTATAAGGACCCGGAGTTGATAAAAGTGGAATTGTTGTGTTTGATTAATTCTATTGGGTTTGATGGGCTTCAAGGAAGAGTTGTAGGAAGATGCAAGGCATTGGGGATACTAAGAGAATGTCAAACACATGGCTTTCTTGTGAGTTCTTCGATGTTCCCCATTTTTTTTTTCCAATGAAGCGTGTTACGTACGTGGACAAATTAATGAAATGGAGAATAATCCACATCACATTAATGGCCAAGGACGATTTAACGGAGCGAAGTGAAGTTTCAATAAATTTAATTAAAAAATATTTAAAATTGTAAGGATATATTGTCTGAAATCATTTAAAATTATAGTACGTACGAATTTAATTTAAAAAAGCTGTAGATTGAGTTAATTAACCTATTAAAAATGCGTAGAGCTAGCGTGCTGTTAAATTACATCTTAACTTCTAACACTAATTTATTGAACCAAATTGGCCATCATCTAAAACGATCTAAAATTGGAATTGGATTGTCACCGCACTAGCTTGATTTTAAAAGAACTTTACAAAACCATGAACAGCTCCATGTACACATCTATCATTTACACTGGCAAAACGTGAACTAGAGAAGGATTGAATTTTTAACCTGTCTCAAGAACGTCACCAACAAAACGTACACATATTTACACAAGGATTAAAAATCCTATCTCCAACCAATAACTGGGAAATAGAAAAAGAAACCGAAAAAAGAAAAGGAAGGAATCAATCCTCACCAAATTTTCTGGTGGCCATGTTTTCCCGAACTCTTATCATTCGAACAAGCCTTGGAATGATCACCACTTCTTGGAGAAAGCTAACTCTTCAGGATTGACCATCTTCATATCATTCAACCAACCACTAACATAATCTCTCTTCTTCGAATTCATCATCGATTTGTTCCTTGGTTTTGAGCTATCATAGTATTCACTCAATGTGGGGACCACATACCACACAACACAAGTGCAAAGTGTAGCAACCGATCTCCCAAAAACAACCAAAAAAACCAAAATCAATATCACAACCGCTGGCACATAGAAAGATGGCCTCTTCAACATATTCCAAGAAAATCTAAAATTCTTCTTCTTCTTCTTATGAGCTTCCAACTTAGTAGCTTGCTTATTCCTTTCTTCCACGGTTGCTTCTTCAGCAGATTTCTCCAACTGCTCCGAGAAAGATGTTAAGTGTCTTACTTTGAGTTCTTCACTCTTGTGTTTCTTCTGATCCTTATTGTTTTTCACTTTGACCACTATGGGAACGAAATCATCATTGCTTGAATACGCAAAGCGAACAAAAGATATCTCTTCAGGACTCATTTGTGAGTAAACCTTTTGCCTTCTCTCGTCAAGATCAGCCAAAAGTGCAGAAAACTTGTCTAAGCCTCGATTGGAGTATGGGTTTTTGTTATTCCTACTTTCTTTTCTCTTGGACTTCTTGGGGCTTGGACATGCTAAATCATCTTCTTCTCGGTGATGGAAAGTGCCACTGCCACAAACAAAATGGTTCAACATGTGGAAATTAAGAACAACAAATATTATGGGTTTTGATTAACGTTGTTTTGGGTGGAGTTTTTCGGAGGGTTTAAGATTACAGTGAAACAAAGAGAGGATGAGTTAGAAATGTATTTATTCACGGAGGAAAAGATGACTTGACTGAATCCAATCAAATAATAACAAATCCAAACACGCCTTAGGGTCAAATGAAAAGTTTGAAATTTAATCATGCAAGAGTTTCCAACGTGGCTATCTTCATCTTTGACTTATTCGAGAGAGAGAGAGTTGCTTGCTTCATTGCTTAGGTTGTCTTTTTCAAACCATGTAATCCATCCAATATTTTAATTAAGATGATCGATAGCGTAGAAAAATGAAATGTGGATTATAAATTAGTATTAAATTATAGACAAGTTGTTGCTTGGTGAGGAGGGTGTTGATTAATTGAATAGGTCTCTGTCATTCATTAATAATAACGTATTCGACGTTGACAATGCCATCAATATATTTAATAAATCAACTAGCCGTGTCTTCTAGAAGGAAATTAGGTTTATAGAAACCTCTATCTGAAAAGCGGCAGCAGAGGAGGAATTATTATATGGTCTTTCTAATTCTAATAAATTTATATATATAAAAAATAATAATGTACATTTCATGAAAATTAGATGGGACTATATATAGTCCAGTATTATGTAATAATTTCACGCAGCAAAAGGTAGTTAGCAAGGAAAACAACCATCTTTTATAATGTTTGGTTTGGATGGAAACACAATTTTTTTAAATTAAGCAACATTTAATGACAACAAAATTTATAAATAGCAAGTAATTTGATTTTCAAAATTTTTAATTTTAATTGATATACAAAAAAAAAAATCTAATCAAAATATCAAATACCTCACTGAAAAAATATATTAATAATATAACAAGATTTAAATGATTTTTTTATTTATGTTTTCTTGGTATGGTTATTTTTTTTTTGGTATGGCAATTTGATTTATGTTAATTGTTTGAATTAGATCAGTTTGTTTAAACTTATAAAAAGGTAAATTTTTGTCTGAAAAATAATTTAATTTTAGAAATTTTATTTAAAATAAATTTATTTTTCATTTAATTATAATCACTACCACTTTTTTAGATTCTAATTTCGCTAATAACTTAAACAAATACACTAATTAATTTTTAGAAATGATATTTTTAAAATAAAACTAAATTTTCATGGGAAAAAAATGAATCAATCTGCTTTAGTTTCCATCTGTATATTCTTATAGATAATTTGTTTCTCTAATAATTCATATGCAGTGTTGTACAAGGATAAACTTGTACGTGCAATTTCGCAAGTATAATTCACACATAACTACTACCTACATGTTGTAAGATCTTGAGTTCAAGCCTTGATAAAATCCAATTCAATCATAAATAATTTGCATAGAATTAATTTTTGGATTTTATTTTATTTTATTTTAATTTATTTTTAAAAAGTAAGAAATAAATCATATAATAAAAATAAAAAATAATTCAAAATATCAAATATTTCATTTCATAAATTAATTTCTATAAGTTTGTAATTAATATATTTCAATTTAGATTCAAATTGTTGAAATTTTACACAATATCATAACTAAGTCACAACCTTATTTTCTTTTGTTGTATTTTTTTTTTTGAACTTTATTGAAGATACCTTTTCCTATTTTATACTTCCACCCATTCTTTATTAAAAAATATTTTTAATATAAGTAAAAGGTGGTATAGTTAAAAACAATCTCAAAGCTGTAGAAATTCATTGTAGTGACATTTGATCTTATTCAATATTCATATACGGGATGAGAACTAACACGGTAATCATTTGACATGTTCAATGTCAAAACTCAACATTTTCTTATTTTGTATCCTTCAAGAAACATCTGAATGAAGCATCCTCATCACACGCATTTTCATGACAGTCAACTGCATTATCTTAACATATGTTTAGGGAAACTATCCATGACTTCTGGTGGAAGAAGGGTGCCTCTGACCACATGATAGCATAATACATTCGCGCAGCATTTCAAGTATTATGCTGTCATTTCAAAAATAAAATATAAACTGTCATTTTAATTCTTGAAATTGAAACAATTACTTTAGTCTCTATCTTTATAAAATGTAATTCATTTTAGTCCTTTGTGGTATAAATATATATTACTTAGTTCCCAAGCAAAACTCATCTCCAACAAAGAGAAAACATCTACGCTTGATGCGAAAGTTGAAATGAATTGACTTCAAAGAACAAGCAAAAAATTTCATTCAGAACTCTAAGCTATTATAATATTATACAAAGTTAGCCAAATCTGGACGTTGTTTTTTCGGTAGTTGGACAAGCCCTGAATTAGCTAATATCATGAAACTAGAAACG
Organism: Pueraria montana var. lobata; assembly: GCA_026413185.1. Taxonomy (NCBI): domain Eukaryota; kingdom Viridiplantae; phylum Streptophyta; class Magnoliopsida; order Fabales; family Fabaceae; genus Pueraria; species Pueraria montana. Next base: position 7,651,766 of record CM048652.1, read on the forward strand.
ACGTTGCTTCCACTATAAGGACGGGAAATCCAAACTGTATCACAATAAATGACCTGTGCAATATCTGCAACGGGAGTCATAACTCAAGCTATAAGTAGAGTTCACTATGGTTTCACAAGTCACAACACAAAAACGAAAGCAACTTAACAATGAATGAAGAAAGTAAAATTACTCACCAAGGTGTCATTCTCTTTGAATTATTTACCTTTCCCATCATTCATTATCATCAATATTTTCATCATTCTTCATGTACTTCTCTTGCACTGCTGCAACTGTAGATTGCTGAGTTAAGGGAAGCTCAGAATTCAAGTAAGACTTTGACTGGGAAAATAGTCAAAGGAAAATAGGCAACATAATTGATACATGCATGATTATCAGAACACGAATTAAGACTACAGCATTAGCAAGCTCAAAATGCAACTTAGAGACTATCGTTCTATTCCCTTTCAATATCCATCCATCCTTCATGGGGTTGGAGAAGCCTTTTTCACAGCATCATTGAAGACTTAGATTATCAACCAAGTGATTGTCTAAAATCAAGACATGTAGACCGGGAGTGTAATTCGTGAGATTTGAGATCAATAATGCAACAAAATATTCTTCTAATGGGATTGAGAGCAATGTCATAATTTCTATACCAGATTAAACATATACATGAAGGAATTTTTTATTTATATAAATATCAAATACAAATATATAATAGATCCTCAAACGAAAGGGGATGAAATTCTAAAATATGGTTGAGGAATAATTGCAAAATGTGCCCACCTACCTGAACAGAGCTACAGAGCTCATTATGATGTTCAAAGACTCTAACGGGTTGGTCATGTAATGCTCCCATGAACAACTGATTTAAAAAATAGGACAATTTTTCCTCCCAGAACATTTTCCTATGAGGTTTTACATGAATCCTCCATGTTTCAACCAGTCATTTCTGCCTACTAATGCATTTAATTCAGTGTCCACAATAATTTAGTTAATATGTTCCCCAAAGGAAAGACAATAATTGTGTATATAATTTATATAGTACCACATCATCATCACTGTTGATACTATAGGCCGGCCAAGAAGCAGTTAACAACAGTATATGCATGGAAAGCAATGAACAATGGTAGTTCTGTTATGCAATAGTGCAAGTAATGGTACTTTCTATAGTAAATCATCCAGAGGTATCAGAATAGACACGAGGAAAAAAAGGATATCTATAATAATCCCAATCAACAGGACCAACTGCAATCTTGCTAAATTCAACTGCACTTGATTCCATCCCAACAAATATGTACCCATTGCTTTTGTCTATCAGCTTCACTAAATTCCCTACACTCTCTTTGTCCTGAAAAAAGAAACTCCAACTTAGGATTCCAAACATTTGACACAAACAGATGAAAAACCAGGGGATGCTTGGTGTACCTGAATATCTAAGGTTGAAAAACTCACAAGACTGAAGTTTTCAATAACGTCACATAATTCCTTTGTGAGCTTTCTGCAAATATAATTATGATAAATAGTACTAAGAAATAAGAATAAAAAAAATGTTTATCTTAAGGATTAATTAGAGAACACAAGAAGGTAATAAACAAGAAAGAGTTAACTATGATGCATACTGACAAAATTTCCATCTGACCCATTTAAACCATCCTTAACCACCATTTCCAACATTTTACTTCAAATTGTAGGCTGGCTAACATTCAAAATGTACTCGGAAAGAATAATAAAATATGGACCCTAAACATCAATCAGGGAATTTGATTCATTCACCCACATACGCATATTTCAACATCTGGACAGATTGGATCCTGGCACATTATAAACATTGCAAGTGAGGCAAATGTAAGAATGACCCAATCGACACATACTTTTTTAATTTTTTTTTATAAACATTTGCTGCACATTTGTTATTATAAGTTGCTACAAGCCTACAACCAATGGAGCGCTCCAAAACATCAAAATACTATTAGAAACAAAAGCAAGGTTAGCAGGCAAAGAATCACCATATAGCACATCACACCTGTACTTGGCAGAGCGAGGATCCTGATCAAGATGGTATTGTAAATATGACAAGTCTTGCACGTCTGTATAGAAATCAAGGTTAAAGGCTGCAATAATCCAAACATAAAGTCAGCATGAAAATCTGTCACTGTAACCAGCATAAAATAAAATACATCTAACCCCTGACATCTAAAAATAAGTAATTACTGCACCTAGCTTTCCATAGCTCTCAATTAAATCAATTTTTGACAAGACATTTATGTGAGGAAGTTCTAGATGTAGCATTGTGGACAAGGATAAAAGCAATGCACTAATATACTTCCCAGGGTCACTGCAAAGATGGGCATCAATCAAATGCACCGCAGTTAACTGCATAAATGAACATATACATGAGTTCTTAAAATACATATGGTTTGACATCAGCAAGACAAAGAATAGAACTATACCCTTAGGTTCAATTTCTTTATGAGCTTCAGGATGACATTCTTGGCATTTGAATGGAGAAAAAAGAGTTCCACTTGGCCAGGAAAATCAAAGAGTAGATAGTGATCTGAAGTTTGAATACTATTGTCAGGTTACTAGAGTTTGTAGCCTGTACATCTAGAAATTAATGCATAATAATGCACTGACCTTTAAGAAGAGGTTCCAATTTTGCTTCCAACCAGTCAATATTTTTCTCAAGATAATCCATACAATACACAAGACCTGCATGTACAAGACAAGAGAAACTTCAGAATATGTACACAGTAAGGCACAAATACCTTATAAAAGCGGGTGTAGCACATTCACGGTCCCTTTTAGAAGAACCATTGATTTGCATACTGAGTAACTCGTTAAATTTCTTGTCATACACATACACAGCGTAATCTAGAAAACCATCAGCCCATGTCTACACTTTCAGCAGTCCAATACTCACAGTACTATTGGTTCCATGAGATTAAAAACACAAATTTCTTAAAATAAATAAATAATTTAAACAAAGTAAAAAGGAACCAGCTTACCCCCATTTGGACCAAGTGAATGTTCCACCATTACATCACTTAGTTTCACAAGATCCTCGATGTTCACAGCACATTCATAGCTATATTCTTTATTAGGGGAAACAATAACAATTGAACTATACAACTAAAATGTAACACTTTTGAGAACAATGATGTCTGAAAGAGGTAGAGGGAAGGATACGGTAATGAATCATTAGCGGGATCCAAATTGATAATAGCAACCTTCCTACATTCCAAAAGCAACGAATGTAAGGCAAACACAATACCCAAATTAGTAGAAAACTAACAATTAACATAATAGAAACATATTCTATCTTATCTCCCTTTAGAAAGTAAGGCTTACCTTCCAATAAGACTGAGAAACTGAGACATGCCATTGCAGTAAGTTGTTTTGCCAGAGCCAGGAGGACCAACAACGACTTGCCCAAACACCATTTTCCTTCCTTCCTTATGACCAAATGCTATTTCCCTACATAATGAAAATTTAATAAGTAAAATTAAATCTTATAAAAGGACAAAATAGAATCTGAGCAACTAATTTAACCAAACAGCCAGGCATTTTATCAAACAATCTACGTGCAACCAAGTAAAAGAAGCTACAGGATAAAACTAAAGAAACAAACCAGCATAACTTCTCATTATACTATATAATAACCAGAAGCAGAAATCGTAAGCACTAAGATGAACATCTATCTCCATCTGCAAACCTCAAACAGACATCAGATGTTGGCTGATAAAAAAAAAAAAAAAATAACAAAACGAAGTGGTGCACACTGCACTCCCCGACACCTTACACAGTTATTTGCCAAAGCACCAATACCTATCAGTGGTGAATGCTAATGACAAAGCTAAATCCCCATTACTTAACCAATTTCTCTTTCACATTTCAACTGTGGAATTTTGTTAAATCGAGTATATACGAAGGCAGTCAGTGAGAACGGTTCGTAGAAACGAACTGAAAATAAAAATTTGAAAACAGAAAATAAGGATGAGAGAGGGGTTTGGTTCCAATTACAGAATTCAACTATCCATTTCTTCACAACATAAACAACCACATCGTTAATCAAATCAAATCAAATGTCAACAACCAACAACCTTGCCTTCGAGACGAACAAGGAATAGCAGTGGACTCGCGTCTGTTAGGGTACCAAAACAAAATGAAAAAACGCTCTTCCACTGTACTAGGTACCTAATAAAGCCCAATAATAACTCAAATAAATAACTATAAAAAAAAGGGGCATTCCGAGAATCGAACTCGGGACCTCTCGCACCCAAAGCGAGAATCATACCACTAGACCAAATGCCCTCTTTGTTTAATTAAGATAATATTTTATTAAATATAAAATTTAAACAGTATATTGGTTACACTTTAAGGATGGAAATGTGAAGTTGCAGAGTGTGGGACAATAACGTATTAAACGCAAGCTGTCATCATAATTGGAGTGCTACTGAAGATTGCACTTGCACACACACCAAACCCATCATGGTAGGTACTTCGTGCTAAATTATACACCCTGACGTTGATCTCTGAACTTTTCCATAAACAAATAAAATCTCCACCGCAATATATCAAGAAACTATTATTTTTTTTTTTACTCCTCGGACCTCTACCTCCGACTCAAAATGGTAAACGTAAAAGTAGTGCAACTTATGAAAATCCAGTTGTCTATACAGTTATTAGTAAGGGTTGCATTGCAATATCTATCCCTTGTAACTCAAGAAAAATATGTGCTACTATTTGAAAAGTGAGATTCGAGAATGAGAGCAAGCCAGCTAGATGTTGAACGATACAGTGCTATGGAACCCCACATTACAAAGTGGCTTTCAAATCTACTACGTATATTTTAATTATCAGAGATCTATTTTATTTAACAGAAAGTAACTGTATTTTATATGGTGATTCTATAATTTAATTCAAGGATACAATAATAGATGGAAAGGGCTTTGCAAAAGATTTAGGTCAAACGCCAGTGGGTTGTGGTCTGTAGGGTCATGGTGTCCACCTATCTTACATTATATGTGACATTATGATTCTCCATCTTCCAATCTTAATAAATATAAATTTAATAATAATGGTACGAGGCAGCTCAGGCAGTTTATTAGAAAAAAAAAACTTGTAATTTTTTTTAATTTTTCGCTATGCCACCGTAATTGGAAGTTACTGTAGTCTGTACTTGACTGGACAAAAGTTAAACTTCATATTTTTGTTGCGTACAATGTTATTATGCTTTGTTTCTTGTCCTTTAGTTTGTACGCATTTAACTTCACAGTTGAAGACATTAAAAAAATGTAGGAGAAAACGTTAGTTAGGTGGTTAAAATATTGGACAAAATGATTGTCAATGACAGTATATTTGTTGGGGTGTCTGCTTTTGTCTCCTGCCTCCCACATTTCACCACCCCCTTTATCCTTATCTCCTCTTCTTCTTCATTGTTCTGCTCTTCCCCTTATCAAATAATAATTCTATTTAAAGCACACACAGAGGGATCATATACCTTGGTTGCACCTTGGTAAGGTGAGAGAATTGGAAAATATGGCATTTGCAGGAACAACCCAGAAGTGCATGGCTTGTGACAAAACAGTTTATCTGGTTGATAAGTTGACAGCAGATAACCGAGTGTACCATAAGGCTTGCTTCAGATGCCACCACTGCAAAGGAACACTCAAGGTCTCTCTTTCTCTTCTAACCTCTTTTGGATTTGTATATACAGATATAATAATAATAATAATAATTCTTCATGGTTATGTAGTGTTTGACTCTAGTTCAGATCTTTCTGTCCTTGGATCTGGTGTGTCTCTTGTTGATCATCTGAACAAACGAGTGGCATCAATTTTAGCACTTGATTTGATTGATTATTCGGTGTTTATAAAATTACGCATTTTCATCGCAAGACTCTTCCTGGCAGAACTCTTACCTGTTCTTGATATTATTGTAGTTTCCATCTCTTAATTTTCTTTCCAAAAACTCGCCTGGATTTCATGTTGCCGAATTGTAAGCCAGCTTGTGAAATTAAAAAGTGAAAAAACGTGTATCAAATCTCAGAACACAATAATCCATCCAAATTTATATTGGCAAATCTATCTATTGTGCTAATTTATTTTCTTTTATTTTTTGATTGGTGAGGTGGATGGATCTAACTCTGCCTCCTCCCTTTTACAAAATTATTAGTGTGGTTTGGACCAGTTTTGGCCAATTTCTATGTGATACATTATTAACTCTTTTTCATAAATTGAAAAATGTGATTACATGTAATGTAAAAGTTGATTAAGAACTACATAATTTCGGACCATATAATAATTTCTTCCCTTTTACTGTTTAACCACTAAAACTGAAATTGATTTAGCAATTTTTAGTTTTTAGTTGATATTGTTTCCTAGATGTTCTGTCAATTTTCAAAAGCTGGCTATGGCAAATAATTTTGGTATCTCTCTGCCTTCTACAGTATTAAGGTGTGTGACTGGATTTAATATTTATAGAGTTTACTCACAGAGTAATGTATTTGCAGCTTAGCAACTATAACTCTTTTGAGGGAGTTCTTTACTGCAGGCCACACTTCGACCAACTGTTCAAAAGAACTGGTAGCCTTGATAAAAGCTTTGAAGGTAACAAAGGATCAAAATCCAATTATTCAAAGCCTCACTAACACTATATTTTTCTAATGGTTCACTTATTTGTACTTCCTTTTGGCTTATTAGGGACACCAAAAATTGCTAAACCAGAAAAAACCGGGGAAGAGGTAACCAATCTTAATTTTAGATACTTGCTAATGCGCAACAAAGCATGTTAGGAGAAATACTAATAGCATACTCTTTTGAATACACTTTTTATTATTAATTAAAATTTATTGGAAATCACAAAATTTTGTGCTCTCAATTCTTATTTAATGAGTCTTACTCGTGACTTTATAATAAAGAGTGTGTTAAAATTTTTTGTCACAACTCTTAGCATTTATCTAATTTTTGAGCTGTTTTTAATCAGAAACCTGCAGCAACCAAAGTCTCAAGTATGTTTGGTGGAACCAGAGATAAATGTGCCGGTTGTCAGAAAACAGTGTATCCCACTGAAAAGGTAACAACACAACCATAATTTAGTCCATTAAGGCATTTATAGTGCCACCATTCAGAAGTGCAAAGCATCCACCGCACCTCCTTCTCTAATCCAAAACCTTGACGCTAGTGCTAAAATTTCCATTCTGCTTCTGAAAGGGATATTAAGTTTTATATATTACACAAACTAAATCAGTATTTTGAAATGGTGTAGGTTACTGTGAATGGAACTCCTTATCACAAGAGTTGTTTCAAATGCACTCATGGAGGGTGTGTTATTAGTCCCTCCAATTACATTGCACATGAGGGCAAACTCTACTGCAAACACCACCATATCCAACTGATCAAGGAGAAGGGCAATTTAAGCCAGCTAGAAGGTGACCATGAGAAGAGTGCAACGCAAGAGAAAATCAACAGTGAAGTAGTTGCAGCTGAGACATGAAATGAAATGCTTGAGTTATGACAAAAGAGTCTGTATCATGTGTTTATGCTATCTCTCCTGCTTTACCATTATGGAGTCCATAATGCTCTTGAAAAATATGGTATTCCCCTTTTTTGGTGTGTGCAAATCCATCATTTTGTTTTCTGCTGTTGTGATTATGAGGTTGTGGATACTAAAAATGAGACTTAATGGCATGCGATGCTGAAGCCAGTGCTGATGAATTTCTTTGAACTCTCTTTGTATTCTTATTGATACATATACATACATCGTAATCTCCGAATGTCGTTTCCCACCTACCAAATTTATCACCCAAATATATGATGAACGCAACCAACGTTCTGTTTCGACTCTGTTGATTGTTGAACATATGCAAAGTCCGGTGCATTCTAAGATGGTCTTGGTCTGGGTAAAACCGAGACCAGTTTTTCAACAATAAAAAAAATAAAATAATTGTGGATAGTTTGTTATAGATTAAAAAAAAAAAAAATTTGGTGTAAAATAATTTAGTGATTATTTTTTAGAGATTTCAAAAAAGTAGAAGTTAATTTATATTTATTTGAAAGAAGTAGCTGATTTCATGAAAAGTTATGATTTTATTTTTTTTTAATTTCGGTTTGTGATAAAAAGCTAATTAAACCAATATAGATAAATAAATTAAACATCATCACATATAATTTCCTTTAGGGCTTTTTCATATAATAAGTTCCTATTGATAGCATGAGTGCATGACACATCCTGATAAGAGTGCGTACTATCCAGTCATTACAACTGTAGTCGCTGTTGATAACCTGATTGAGGATATGCTTTAGGGAGCTAATTTCATTTCATTTTACAGGAAACGGGCTTTCATTTAATTACTCACCTCGAAATGGTCTATAATTTTTTCCATCATATGGTTTTTGTTCGATCACCAGCACCTGCTGCCTAAACTAGAAAAAATACTATCAAATCAGAATCTCTGGCTCTGCTTACCAAACAACAAAAAAGGAATTTATGGACCCGTTTTTTATTAGTGCACCTACGCGTATTTGTAGTTTCCTTAATTGGATAAATTAATCATTTTTTTTTCTTTTATACCGGGTTTGAAAATGTTTTATAAATTTTTTAGTAAAGACTTAAATTATTCATTGAGAAAATCGCTCAATCAAATTTGATTTTTTTAAAAGAAAAATTCACCAAATATTCTCTTAAGATTATTTTTCTGAAACACATTAGTCATTTTGTCAATAGAGCTTTGTTTAACTTAGTGGAAGTAATAACGTGACAGTGTTTCTAAATCGTTACTGACTTTGACATTAGGATACCTTTTACATGTCCTCATCCCTTGCCTTTGTTTACAGTGTTTCGGCCTTGTCAGAGTATTCAACCATTCTTAAGTAATCTCATATTCCGATCCACATCCACGTAAAAATTCATTTTAATCAACATCAACCAAAATTCGATTATAGTCAATATTCTATCTCAAACGCATCAATAACATTAATTGTCTACGAGAACCTAACAAATCCAATATTCACCCATCCTCAATGGCAGAGTAGAAGTTAATTCACTTCACGACAAATCTAAACTCATGATTTTGAGCGGATTTGCAAGGGCGGTAATTCAATAAGAACAAGAAAACGTGCGTTTATAGGACAAATTTAAATATATAAATTACTTTAGGAATTACATCGATCAGTTCTACATAATAATAATAATAATTCTCTAAAATTTATGTAATATTTTAAATAACGTAACTTCTACGGTTCTACCCCATAAGAATGAGAGAATAACATCAAAATAAACTTAATAAAGTTCCACATATTACAGTAGTATTTAAAAAAAAAAAAAAAAACATTCCGCATATGGATTGGTTGTAGGACATGTGGATTCAATTCTTGGTCCGAACTCAACAACATATTTCGTCGCACGCTTCTAGGCAGCAGCACATCTCGAGACAGCAGAGGCAGCCCAACGCGCCAAGGCTACAACACAAAATAACAACTCTTTAATTCCTCGTGGACAAAAAAAAAACAATGAAAAAGCAATACAAAAAATAAACACTCCAATTTTAATCTTTGATGCCCATTACATTATACGAAGATTTTAAATTGAAGCGATATAGATAAATAAATTGAACACAATCACGTTATTTCGTTCAGGGCTTTTTCGCATAAGGTCCTATTGAATAAAATGGTGTTAAGACATGTTGAAAAGAGTACGTACCATCCAGCCATTACACCTGTAGTTGCTGCTGCACCTTGCCCTTGTCCTTGTGCAGGCTGTGGTGGAGCTTGAGTGACAAAAACTTGAGGTTGGGGTGGTGGAGGTCCTTGATAAGGAGGTGGAGGCCCTTGATAACCCGGTTGAGGATACCCTATAATTAAGGACCCAAATTAATCATTCACAAACCACAACAAAATAACATTGAGACAATTATTTCACAGTAAATACTTAATGCATGTGTAAATAAATAACAATTAATTAACGAGGTTTGTTTGAGAACCTTGAGGAGGAGGAACCCCGGGCATAGGAGGATTTTGATTGTAGTAAGCCATCTTCCCTTTGGAATTCTAAATCAATTTCAGAGTGAAACTGAACTAAGAATAGATTGCAGTCTTCTACTATATATATATATATTTGTTGGTCGAGTTGGTGATGGGTGAGGTGAATGTTGATACAAATTAACCAAATTTCATTTTTAAGGAAACGCGCTTTCATTTAATTGCTTACTAGAAAAAAATATCAAGTCAGAATCTCTGGTCCTGCTGACCAAAAACTAGAAAAGGAAAAAAATTAGTGACGCTCAAGGAATTGTTGAATTAATGAGTTTTTTTTTTTTTTTTGAAATGAAGAAAATTAATGAGTTTATTAGATTTTTTTTTTGGTGCTCAACGAGTTTATTAGATGTAATAATCGTTTGACTAGTGCACATAATGTGTCTCTCGTCTCATGGACCTGTCACTGTGCTACGCGTATTTCCTTTATTCGATATATTAATCATTGTTTTTTTCTTTTCTGCAATTCTGCTGTATTTGGAAAAAAGTTTTATAATTTTTTGAGTAAAGACTTAAATAAGTTACTGAAAAAATCACTAGACTAAATTTGATTTTTTTTAAAAAAAAATCATTAAATATTCTCATAAGTTTCTTTTTGTGATTCGTGTATAGTGAAGAGATATACTTTAAACGATAAAATACAATAATAATGATCAATTAAAAAAGGGTTAATTAAGTTTTTAGTCCCTAAACTTTTTCAAAATTCGATTTTTAGTTCCTAAACTTTAGTTTGACTGGTTAAGGTCCCTAAACTTTTTAAAAATTCAGTTTTTAGTCCCTAAACAAAATTTTGACGGGTCAAAGTTCCTAAACTTTCTAAAAATTTGGTTTTAATTCCTAAATTTTTTAAAAATTCAGTTTTTAGTCCCTGAATTAATGAGATTTCAAGAACTAAAAATCGAATTTTAAAAAAGTTTAGGGACTAAAAACCAAATTTTTAAAAAGTTTAGGGACCTTGATCGGTCAAAATAAAGTTTAGGGACTAAAAACAGAATTTGTAAAAAGTTTAAGGACCTTGACCAGTCAAACTAAAGTTTAGGGACTAAAAACCGAATTTTAAAAAAGTTTATGAACTAAAAACTTAGTTAACCCATTAAAAAATTAATAGTTGATAATGTAATTTTTTTTTTGTTACTTGTTGATGATATGATTAATTTTAGAGTTTGTTGTATATCTATTTACTTTTATCACAATCTCAACCAATAGTTTTTTAATTAATGACCAAATCCGACCTAATTTGATTTTTTTAATAAAGTTACAAATTAGTCCCTGAACAATAAAAATAAAATAATATTAAACTTTATTAATATTGACATTAGTTTTACTTTTTATAATTGAAGAAATAAATTAACCTTAATTTTTTTAAAATTAATATAAACTACGTATTCAAAAGAGTAAAATAAATATTCACGTTATATATATTTTATTTAACTTATATCAATTGGATTAATTTAAAAGGTTCTAATTAGAAAAAATTAAATAAATAATGAAATGAATAAATTGATTTAAGATTAATTTTAGGGTCAGTCTAATAGTGTAATATTAAGTTTAGGTCAATTAATTTGAGGACTGTTAATTTATGGTCAATGTAATATAAATTCTGAGGTCAATCACTTTAAATTGATTTAAAGTCAATATTAAAAAGTGATAGTCCTTTGATCTGACATTAATATTATATTGACCTTAAATCAATTTATTTCCTAAATTCTTTCTCTTGATTTTTGACCTTAAATCAATTATTTTTCAGACTCTATCTCTTGATATTTGTCCAAGTGAAAACTTTTAATTACTTAACTTATTAGTACATGAACCCGATGAACAGGATAATATATTCAAGAAAAATAAAATAAATAAATGTTTTAGTGTGTGTGTGTATATATATATATATATATATATATATATATATATATATATATTATTTTACTACTATTTATTTTTTATGCTATTAAAAAGTTATTTGAAGAAGTTGATTAGTTCAATGAAGATGTTCTTTTATAATTCTACTCATTACATTGATATAATTATAGAGCACTAAATTCTAGAACAATTATTCAAATAAAAACGTAAAAGCATTCATCTAACAACTAATTTAAAAATTTTCAACATTGAAACATATTTTGTATATGTGTGTGTGATAAACATATTAAACTCATAGATCGTTTAAAGAAAAAATCCAAAATTAGTTATTCATAATATCCTATACATTGATGTTTGTATTAAAAGAAAACATAACTTAAAAGATAAAGTAATCAATTTAGGAAGTATGAGCTTCATCCATAATTGTGCTAATTTTGTGTCATGCATGAAATGTGCATAAAGACAAATAACAATGAAAATAATATGAAGGTTAAGGTAGGCAATGTAGACAATAGATTCGTTGATGAAAACACATTCAAAATGTACAATTAAATGATATTAGTTTTTTTTTATTCATATTAAATGATATTAGTTGAATAGCTAATCAATTTTAATAACACCTATTATTTTGTCAAAAAAAAAAAAATAACACCCATTATTATCTTGTCCTATATAAATTGAATAATTTGAGATTTAATATCTATAAATTGAACAATAATGCATTTAATATTTTTGTATAATGGTAATCTTTTGATATTGATGGATTTAATATCCACAAATCTTCTCATTTTTAAATATACAAAAAAAAAACTTTTAAAGCTTAGTGTATTTTCTTACCTATCAACAAACTATCATCACCTGCAAAAAAGTATATGTTCAAAAGATCAAAATTAAAATAAAAATCCTGAGAAAAATCCATACATTTAGCATGAAGAAATTGCAGAAGATCCCAAATGTTAATCTTTTAAAAGAAGGTTATTGTCTACTAAATTTAATGATAAAAAATTATTAATGAGAACAATAAAAGGTTATTTTTAAATGACGAAGTAGGAAAAAAAGATATAAATAGAAATTTTAGAAATCATTAAGATAAGAAGAATGAGATTATAGGGAAAAATCCATACCTTAAGTAGAAACAATTTACACAAGATCCCAAAAAGAAAAGTTAACCTTTTTTAAGAAGTAAGGATATTGTCTATTAAGTTTGAAAAAGGGAGTTCTTGAAGGGTTTTCAAAGAATGAGACGAGTGACTGATAGGAAAAAAAGAAGAAAAAGAGAATGAGAGGAGTGTTTCATCCGTATATAGGGATGGAAATAGGCCGAGCTGAGCTAGGCTTTGTTAGGCTTGAGCTTGGCCTGGATTAAAAGTATATGGCTTGAGCCTAGCTTGTTTACCTGATAAAGGCCTTTTTTAAAGGCCTGATCCTAGCCTACAAGCCCGTTTAAGAGTCTACTTTGTGATAATTTAATACCAAGATAGAAGTTAAAATATGTATGTTAGGCTTTATAAGAATCGAATTTTTCTTCTTTATACTATATAAATATATTTTTAAAGTTTAATATAACATTCATGATAACTTATATAAAAAATATTTTGTAATAAGACTTTTAAATAAGACATAAATTTATCTTTCAGTAAAGTTAATTATAAGTTTTAGCTTAACTTTTTATGTAGATCATCATGTTTAACATTTAAAAAGACAAAATAAATGTAAGATTTTTTTTTATTCATTGGAAGAACAAAAACAAAGCTCAGCCTAAACTATCCTTGAGAAGAAGGGTAGATAGGTGAGGAGAAGGAGCATCCCATAACAGAAGAGGCTGGGACTGCCTGACACCAAGGGTGGCCAAATGATGGGCTACATTATTGGCATATCTACTAATGCAACTAAAGGTCACTGTCCAAGACGATTAGCTAGTTCTAGAATCCTCCCAACCAACATTGGATGATTATGCAGAGGGGGGCACTCACGGGACTCCAAAACAGCATAAACATTGTTGTTATCAGTTTTGAAGCACAGTTGAAGAAGACCACGATCCCACGCAAGCTGGAGGCCATGAAGAACGGCAATAAGCTCAGCCTTTTCAACATCTCCCTGACCATCATAGGAAGAGAAACCAACTAACCAGCTAGCATCATGATCCCGAATTACACCACCAAACCAATATCATTAGAAGCATGGAGATAACTCCCATCCACGTTCAACCTCACAGTACCCAAGCTTGGAGGAGACCGGGTAGGAATGAAAAGAGGTGTCGGAGTTGTGACCCCCTGCTCTGACAAAACTGAAACCATGTCATCATGGAGATGATAAATATTACGCATAACTTGTTGGAGTGTCCAGTGGTCTTGCTCAAAAATTCTGTTGTTGCGCCACCGCCAAATCCACCAAAGCACCGTAGAGAAGATGAAACCATCCTTAGACTTAAGTTGTGTTCTTAGCCAAAGCTTTGGATTAGAACTCATAAAGCCAGGTTTATGGAGGAAGGATAACTGGAGCCAAACTTCTAAAGCATGGGGACAGTCTCTCAGACAATGAAAAATATCTTCAGGTTGAGAGCAACTATTGCAGCCAGAAGAATGAGCAATTTGTCTATGAAATCACAAGGCATTTGTGGGGGAGGGAATCATGTAAAACAAGCCAGCACAATAATCTAATTTTCTCGGGAACTTTCAACTTCCATAGCCACTTAAAATGTCCACCAGTTGCCAAATCAGTGGCTCGGTCCTTCGCATAAAGCCACTGGGAAGCTGAAAAGGAGGAATATATGCCATTAGATGAATGCTGCCATATCCAACTGTCCGGGAAGGATGGGGCCAAAGACCGCTCCATATTCTGAAAAATTTGCCTGCAATTATCAGAAATAGGAGTATATAAATGGTTAACAATTCACTCCTCATTATCCACAATGTCCCAGATAAGTAAGTTAGTATCAGCTATATGCACTTAGGGAACTTGCTAACACAAACGGCCAGACACATGCCGGTCACCATACCAAACCGAGGTATTACCTTCTCCAAAACGGAATTTAAAGCCATCAAGAATATTATCTTTGACTTTGACTATACTCCTCCAAATATAAGAATCCCCCGTATGAGTTTTAGTACTCAGAAAAGAATTATTATTCAGATATTTGCTAGATAGGACTCTGACCCAAAGCTCATTCTGGTTATGGATCATACTCCAAACTAGCTTCCCCACAAGAGCAATGTTTGCACGATAGGCCTTGCGAACACCTAACCCACCATCTTGCTTTGGAGAAGTGACCATGTCCTAATTAACTAGGTTCAGGCCATTCTTATCACCGGAAGAAGACCACAAAAAATTCCTAGACAATCTATCAATTTCCTCACAAAGAGTTTTAGGAAGAAGAAAAACCTGCATCGAATAAATAGGTATAAATGCCATCACATAATTCACAAGGCACAATCTACCAGCTCTATTGAGAAGTCTCCCTTTCCAATCCGCTAGTCTACCATGAATTTTCTCAATAATATGATGAAAAGTATGCTTAGAAACTCTACCCCTGATAAATGGAAAGCCGAGATACTTTCCTAAGTCATTCACACTTTTCATACCACAAATTGCATGAAATCTATTTTTCATAGATGTAGGAACCCCTGATGAGCACATGAGTTTGGACTTAGTAAGATGAATTTTCAATTCGGATT
Source organism: Pueraria montana var. lobata (assembly GCA_026413185.1). Classification (NCBI taxonomy): domain Eukaryota; kingdom Viridiplantae; phylum Streptophyta; class Magnoliopsida; order Fabales; family Fabaceae; genus Pueraria; species Pueraria montana. Next base: position 7,667,313 of record CM048652.1, read on the forward strand.
CCATGCAAAAACTCTCAAGAGTATTGTGAATAAGTCTCACTTGAGAATCTTTTGCCTTGGAAAAAAGCAACACATCATCCTCAAATAGGAGATGAGACAAAGTTGGTCCACCTCTAGAAATAGAGATAGGTTGCCAAATGCCATCATCCACTAGTTGTTGGATATAAAGAGATAGTCTTTCTGTGCACATGACAAAAAGGTAGGGAGAAAGAGGATCTCCTTGCCTAAGACCACGGTTAAGGGTGAAGTTCTCAGTTCTAGAACCATTCCACACAACTGAGAGAGAAGAGGATGTTACACCCCACATGATCAATGAAATAATATTACGAGGAAAATTGAACTCCTTCAAAACCTTCTCCAAAAAATCCCATCTCACCCGATCATATGCTTTTTCCAAATCGATCTTAAATGCCACAGTCCCTTTCTTGGCTTTAGACCGATGTATGAAATGAATCACTTCTTGTGCAATAATAGCATTATCAGTAGTTCCTCTCCTAGGAATAAAACTACTCTGAAGAGGACTGATCAGATCCTCCAAATAAGGCCGAAGTCTTTGCACAATAACCTTAGAGATAATTTTATAGACCACATTACATAAACTGATGGGTCTAAATTCTCTAAATTTATTCGGATGATCCACCTTCGGAATGAGGACAATCAAGGTCTCCACAATACTAGGATCAGAGGAACAACTCCCAACAACATCCCTAACCAACTTCCAGATATCATCTTGAACAAGATGCCAGTACTTCTTCAAGAAAAGAGGTTGGAAGCCATCAGGACCTGGTGCTTTAAAGGACTTCATGCTCATCAGGGCTTTCTTAACCTCTTCTCTTGTAACTGGGGCAGCTATAGCATTAGAGGCTTCCACACCAATAGTAGGAAAATACCTAATATGGATGGAAGAGTTGTTGCTAGTCGCAGGCAGGCAGAAAAGCTAATTGAAATACTTCAGAGCTTCATCTCTTAACATCTCAGGATCGTTACACCAGACACCCGAATCAAGGAGAATACTATGAATCGTGTTACGCCTTCTTCTAGCAATAGTCCGTGTGTGAAAAAATCTAGTATTTCTATCACCGGAGCGCACCCAATTCTCCCTCGACTTCTGGAACCAAAGAAGTTCTTCTTGCTTTAAAACTTCTCTAAATTCAGTTTGGAGCTCAGCTTCAAGCGAGATAATGTCTGATGTCGGTCTATACTCCAATTCCTCCTGAATACCACAGAGTCTCACCTCCACCCTTCTTTTCTTACTAAAGATATTTCCAAAAATAGTAGAATTAAAAGTTTTTGAATTATCTCTCACCTCATTAAGCTTATTTGAAACACCTTTATGCTGAGAAGACCAAGCTTCCTCTACCACTGGCATATATTCAGGATGCCTAGTCCAGGAAGCTAGGAAATGCCAAGGTCTGTCAACTCTTCGCATCTCAAGCTCTTTGAGATGAAGAATAATGGGACAGTGATCAGAATGCACTCTACATAATGTTTTTGCATGAGCTCCAGGAAAGAGGCGTCTCCAAGAACTATTTGCTACCACACGATCAAGCTTTTTGGCCATGCTAATGCTTCCAGCTTCTTTTCGAAACCAATTAAACTTGTAACCCTCAACTTTAACCTCCTACATATCACAAAGTTCAAGCACCTCACGGAAAAGGTTAGCACGTGAAATGTTAAAGTTGCCTCCCCTAGTTTCCGTAGAGCATAGGACTTCATTAAAATCTCCCGTCATCATCCAAGGAGGTGAAGAGATGGACTGGAGATAAGCCATATGACTCCAAAGAGTTTTCCTCATAGAAAAAATGGGGCGAGCGTACACTGCAGAGCACCACCAAGCATTATTTTTATAAGTAATAGAGAAGGTAATAACCTGGGGGTGAGAATCCACCAAGGGAACCACATAATCTCTATTGTATTCACAAAGGACCCATATGCCACCCATATGGCCTTCAGCCTCTTGAACGAAACAAGCTTCAAAACCCAACCTATCCCAAAAAACCTTAGCTTTTTCAAATTTGCAATGAGTCTCATACAAACAGATAATATTAGGTTTAGAATTCCTAATAATATCTATCATATATCTACGACCATTCTTATTAATGGCTCCTCTTATATTCCAAGATACTATATTAAAGTTCGTAATTTCCATGGAATAAAGGGAAGGTGACATAAATTAGCGTAAGCTAATTTGGTCCAGGATCAAAATGAGGTGGGTCCTCAATCATTTGGACGTTAGTATCCACAATCTTCGGAGGCATGTCAACTCTTGTTGCGGGCTGGGTAGAGGAAGTATTGTTTGTTGCCATGGATGAACTAGCAAACACGTTTTTTCCTCCAATGTTAACGATAGCTTTAGGCGTCATGCTTCTAGTGGGACCACTTGTATCACGAGCCTTGGATGCCTTGGGAGTAGAAAGATCAACTGCTGGTTGCTCCCCACGTGCAATATTTTTGCTAGTAGAGATAACTACACCTTTGGTTGGTCCCACAGATTTATTAACCACCAAATCCTTTCCATGATTTGCATGCGCCATGTTACTTTCTTTACGTGGACGCTTTTTCTTAGGATCTTGGGCATAGGTGCCTTTGTATGTATTCTTAGGATGAGTTACCTTATTTTTGGAAGTTTCTGGTCATTGAGTAGTATTCACTTGACTCCTTAATTCCTTCATCATTGCATCATAATTGGATTTTGATTGCTGTTTACGGTTTCCTTTTTTCTTCCTTTGCACAATCATCCAATCCTTGTGAAGATCAATCTTGCCATTATTACCATTATCTTGGATATTAATATTCTCTGAAATAATAGGTAACGTATTAACAGGCGTATCTTCCGCATTGATTACGGCTTCTCCCACCACTTGTTCCACCACCGGAGGGTTCTGCACCGTCTCTTCACGATTGATTTGGCCCTCTGGTTTCAAGTGACATTCCTTGCTTCTATGCCCACAGTGCCCACAGTGGCCACATAACAAATGAAGACCTCCATACTCAATATGATACCAATGTCCCTTTATGTTGACTCTACCAATCACTGGCTTACTGAGGTTAACCTCAACACAGATCCTTGCAAACCTTCCTCTTTCTGCATTCAAAGTGTTGGTATCCACTTTGATAGGGTTCCCAATAACTGAAGCAAGTCCCAGCAGAAAACTTTCATCATAGAACACCATATTTAGATTTGGGAATCTAATCCAAACAAGAGTGCTATCAATACTGTCTGCCTCTGCAATGAAATCAGGCGACCAAGTTTTCACTATTAAATAGTGATCAAAGATCATCCAAGGACCCTGACTCATCACTTTCCATCTATCCTCCAAAGCATCAAATTTCACCATAAAATAGCCATGTCCCACATCTCTCAAATCAAATCCCTGTTGGAGTTTCCACAATGCTTTCAATTTAGAAAGCATAGTAGGATATCCAATGTTTTTGCCAAGTAACTTGATGATCAGTGCTTCCGTCCAAGGCTCACACAGTTCCTTGAAATAGCTCTCTTCCACAAGAACCTTCGGTAACAAATTATTCTGATCCTCTCAAGAGATTGCTTGCAAACAGATCGCGTCTTTCTTTTGGGGGAACAACAAGCTTCCCAACAAGTTTGTCACAAAACGAACAAGGCTTTGTTCCACCACAATCCGGGGGATCTGCTGGCGGTCTATCACCATTTGAAGAATTCGCTGCAAACACGAAACTCTCAGGCTCCATTCGTTCTCCTAGAGCGAGTTATTCTTGAGGAATTACCACGTTACCTTTAATTCCATTATGCCACCATATGATTATAAATGTAAGATTTAATAATAATAATAATAATAATAATAATAATAATAATAATAATAATAATAATAATAATAATAATAATTTGTTTAACCGTAAAAAAAAATTGTTTATGTTTTTAAATAGGTCGGTTTGTTTGGCCTAAAAGGCTTTTTTATTGGCCTAGGACCTGACCTTTTTTAACTAAATAGGCTTTAATAAAAGCATTGACCTGATTTATTTTCTAAAAAAGCCTAATCTGACTTGGACCTGATATAGGCCAAGCTATAGATCTCTCTTGAACGGACTGGCCTATTTTCATCCTATAGGCTTTAAGCAATTAATTTAGAAAAAGTTTTAAAATTTGGAAGGTTAAATTAACTGTTGAAGTTAAGTGAAAATTGTGAAGCGTAATTACCTAAAATTAAGTGTGATGTGTTAGTTATCCTATTTAAATGTCACTTAAGAGTGATAACAAATTACTATAATATTCCTTTTTTAGCGGAATTTTTAGAAGAAAGAGACATTTTGAAAGATAAAATGAGAGGAAAAACTTCCCCTTAATAAGATAGCTAACAAATAGGGTGATAGTAAAAGATTACGTTATATTTTTATAAAATATATATGAATAATTTATAAGGAATGGTAGCGATGCTTTCTCTGACACTCTCTTTCTAATACTCTTGTTCTAATTGGTTAAAATTGATTAAAAATAATCAATTTTAACTAATCATAAAAAGAATGTTAGTAAGAGAGTGTCGCTAGCCTTCTTCATAATTTATATATCTTGTTTGAACGTGAAAACACCTCCCCTTACTTTATATTCATATTTATATGTAATATAATAAAAGATTATGTTACTTTTTCTTTTTTTTTTACTGCACGTTACTTTATTTTATATCTATGGATCTATGGATTTTAATATATTTTATAATTTTGTTTGATTAGAATCCAACAATTATGTATAAATTTGTGATTAAAATATACAAAATTATGCATGATTAATATATTCTAATATTATAACGATAGGTTGTAATATTTTATAATTCTAAAAGATAACACATATATTTATAATTAAAATCTATCGTTATCTTTTATATTTTATATTAGATATTAGATTAGAATCCACAATGAGCATTGTTTCATATTAAAATAAAATAAAATATATTACTATTGTTATCTTGACTGATTGATTAAAACTTTTTTATAAGTGTATATATATATTTTTTGACAGAATAAGTGTATATTACTTTATATAATAAATAAATAATAAATAAATAGAGGATTTATATATATATATATATCGATAAATAAATGTTTCAGGAATATCGATTGTCTATAATTTCAATTTTCTTAACTGAAAATCTCATAATAATTTGTATTATTTGGTCATTATGACATTGTAACTGTCATTTGCAATAATTTAATTGAGGAAGTTTCTTTCAAATAGAAAAAGTATTGAACTATTGTCTTATTTCACTTGTACCCTGTCTTCTCTACGTGCAACATGGCTGAGGGCGGTGGCGGTGGCGGTGGAAAGTCTCAAGTGGTTCAGGTTGAACCTGAACCACACCCAGTGAGAGAGCAATTACCCGATGTTCAGTATTGCATTAACAGTCCTCCTCCTTGGAGTCAGTATATATATTTTGTTCATTACTTATTGTCCTTCTTTCTATGCCAAAACAAATTGAACAAAACTCATCATGCATGTTTCTTTGTTATACACAATCCGAACAAATATGAAATGGCTACGAATTCAATGCAAAGTGTGTTTATTCGGAGAAGAATGTTATGGGTTTTCCTTTTGGCTGAAACACAAACATATTCATCAAATTTATCTTGTTGCTCGTTATCTCCATGCATGCAGAACTAGCAGTGGTATTGGGATTCCAGCATTATATTCTGACTCTTGGCATGACCGTTCTGATTCCAACTATGATTGTTCCTGAAATGGGTGGAGGCAATGTAGCCCCTTTTTCCATTTTATTTTATTTTCTTTTTCAAAATTTACAATGCTATGAATCAGCTGAAAATAATTAATTCAACGTAGGCTGAGAAGGCCAAGGTGATACAGAATCTATTGTTTGTTTCTGGAGTAAGCACACTTCTGCAATCTTTGTTCGGAACACGATTGCCAACTGTGGTTGTTGGTTCATACAGTTACCTAATACCCACAATGTCAATTGTCCATGCCAAGAGATATAGTTCATATACAGATCCTTATGAGGTCAAGGGGACTATATATCTTTTATGCTTCTATTTTATTCATTCTGCTTCTATTTGGGGATGTTCACTCCTTGTTATTATGTTACTGATAACAGAGGTTCACTCACACAATTAGAGGAATACAAGGCGCCTTGATCATAAGTGCATGTTTCCATGTGTGTATCGGATTCTTGGGCATTTGGAAGGGTGCTGTCAGGTTAGTAAGTGCATGGCATGCATCTTTTTTGGCTTTATAAAATCCTTTAATCACTTTTAGCGTTTTAGTTAATTCATTGCTTTTTCTTGTGTTGCTTTAGGTTCCTTAGCCCACTTTCTGTAGTCCCTTACGTAACTTTCACTGGACTCGGTGTGTATCATCTTGGATTCCCAATGGTAAAAAATTCTACGTTGGTCTCAATTTAATTTTCAGTCAAATAGGTTGAGCGCTTGAACTTTATTCACAGGTTTTATGCAATTTAGCTTTCTTTAAGTCTAGGACTCTATATGACTTTCCCTCTATTTTGGCCAATCACTGTTGCAGCTGGCAAAATGTGTTGAAGTGGGGCTTCCAGCACTGATTGTTATGGTTTTCATCTCACAGGCAAGTGGTTAATCTTGCTCGTGTAATGTAGAATATAAGATGATAATATAAATTATGAATTCACCTGGAATAAAGTGGGTTACGACCATTATTTATGTGACAATAATTTAAGTTATGAAAGGTAGAGTTATAATGTGTAAAATTATGATACGGAGAAATTGTAAATCCACTATTTCTTATTCTTAGATTTTGGTCTATAATGTGTCTATTATCTTCTCTGTGTTTACTATTTTCTATGCTCCTGCAGTATCTTAATCATTTTATTAGCACCAAGAAGCCTATATGTGACCGATTTGCGGTGCTGTTTTCCGTTGCAAGTGCATGGTTACTTGCACAGCTTTTGACTTCAAGCACTGTATATAACCACAAGCCAGAAAGTACTCAGAATAGTTGCCGCACTGATCGTGCAGGTCTTATTAGTTCTTCACAATGGTAAGATTGTGCACACATCAAGTTTTCCCTATTAATGATCAATAACTTGCATGCATTTCTGAATCAAGGTTTGTTTAGCCACCCAGTTTCATTCTTTGAATGAGATCTTGATTTTATGGTTTATAGGGGAATTGAAGAGCTTATGCTCTGAGTAAAAAATCTATCTCAATTGGGGGTTTTCATATATGTTTACAAATTTGATTAAGAGATTTGTCTGCATTTATACAGGGTGCATCTCCCTTTTATGCCCTTCCAATGGGGGGTTCCTACCTTCAACTTCGGAGAAGCTTTTGCTATGATAGCCGCTTCTTTTGTTTCTCTTTTTGAGGTATGCACTAGGATCCTTAATAGACATCCATGTTTTAATCATTATGCTGGTGTGCAATGCAACTTCACTAGCCTTTCATAACAAAAACTAAATAAAACTGAAAAAAACACTTGAAAATGCATCCAGTCCTATCTTATATTTGCTTCAAATTTCAACATTTTCCATGTTTACATGCAGTCTACTGGTACATTTTATGCTGCGGCAAGATATGGAAGTGGAACACCCGTGCCACCACATGTTGTCAGCCGCGGAACTGGCTGGGTGGTAATTAAGATGCACTATATTTAGTAATTCTTTCTGGAATCATAAACAGGAAACTTACAATTGATTTTTGTTTGTGTCATTCTTATTGTTGTTCAAGGGAGTAGCTTCTTTTTTCAATGGCCTTTTTGGTTCTGTAACTGGATGTACGGCATCAGTGTAAGTTTAGCTCAACATTAAACCCCCTTGAATGTATTTGTAGATGAACCTTGACACTCATGATTTCAAGTTCAACCAATATAAGGGCATGCTTGTTTGGTTTGAAGATTCATTTTTTTTTTTTAATTTGTGCAGTTGTTTTAAACATTTCCTACACAAATGTTTAAAACAGAAAGTAAAATGTTACAGAAAATATTGAAAACTAACAGAGTTTTCCATGCCTGCCTAGTTCTCAGAGAAATTATTACCTGGTCTTAGACTATCATTGTTCAGTCTCCATGTGACACATCATCAAGTTTTATTAATTTTTTCTCGTAAACTGAAAAATTCAACTATGTGTCACGTAGAGATTGATCATGACCATGGCCACTTGGTGGTCCTAGATCATGTAATAATTTCAGCTATTTCCTAGACCTAAAAAACTACTCCCTCCGTTCCTATTTATAAAATTCTTTCAACTAATTCACACCCAAGTAGTTAATTTAATTAATCGCATTAAATTTGTGAATAATGTGTTCTGTTCTTTTAAAGTACCCTTAACTTTTTTGAAATTAATCATCTCTCTCCATTTAATTATTTCTCATCTAATTAATTAATGTTTGGAGAGAGAATAATTAATTAGAGGTACTTCAGGAAAAAAATAATTAACACATTTAGAAATTAGAAAATGATCTTATAAAAAAAGACAAGCAATTTTCTGAAAATAATCTTATAAATAGAGACGAGGGAGTATGTTGTGGTTGAGCCTCTTTATCCACCAGCATCTTTTGCCTATATGCATTGCTCTTATTTCAGGGAGAATGCTGGATTATTGGCATTGACAAGAGCGGGAAGCCGAAGAGTCATCCAAGTATCAGCTGGCTTTATGATTTTCTTCTCCATATTTGGTATGATAGACTAACATCTTTGGTAATCTGTGCAACTTAATGATCTTCTCTGAATGTTACTGTTCTTTTCAATATATCTCATGTTTCACACTTTCCCTTCAACCAGGAAAAATTGGAGCAATTTTTGCTTCTATACCTTTGCCAATCATGGCAGCATTAAACTGTGTATTCTTCGGCTATGTCTGTAAGTTCTCTCTAACCAACTGTCTTTGTAGCTTTGCCAATCAATAGAACTTGACAAGAGTTTGCAACTTGGGATATGCAGCTTCTGCAGGTCTTGGTTTTCTCCAGTTCTGTAACCTCAACAGTTTCAGAACCAAATTCGTGTTGGGCTTCTCATTCTTCCTCGGCATCTCCATACCACAATATTTCATAGAATATTTTCATGTAAAGCATCATCACGGATGGGTAAGATATCTGAACGTAAACCAATCATTGAAAATATCGCGAAAAGCATATAAATTATACAGAATTGTACCTAGGTGTTGTTCAAATTTAATTGTGGTATACATGACTCTTTGTGAGTGATTGTGATTTCAATGAATTTGCAGTTCAATGATATAGTTAGCGTGATCTTCATGTCGCACACAACGGTGGCTGCGTTGGTTGCATTCATTTTGGACATCACACTCTCACGAGAAGATGATGCAGCCAAGAAGGACAGTGGTTTGCAGTGGTGGGAGAAGTTCAATGTATATAATGCTGATGGTCGGACCGAAGATTTCTATAAATTACCATGCAGACTCAATGACCTGTTCCCCGCCCTTTAAGCCAATTCATCACTTTTAATTTCTCAAAACAATTTATGTGTAGTTTCCCTTAACATTGTTATAATTGGAATAATGTTGGACAATGGGAATATAGTTTATTGTATTTGTTAAAGATAAGTAATTAATTTATCCTGGTTTTAAAGATAGAATGAAAGTGGTCACATCGCAATCGCATGGATCAGAGGCTAGTGCTGATTTTGGATTATAGAAAATTAAAAATGGGATAGAATAAGAGAGAGAGAGAGAAAAAGGATTGACCTTTTCTGCCAGAGAATATATGGGATCACACAAGTTATTTTTAAGGTTCTGAGTTGTCTCAATTTGAGGTTGCAACTTGGCGAAACTAAGAAATAGGTGTTAGGTGTCACGTTGAGGTTTATGCAAATGTCATTCTTAATACCAGCAGGTATGGTGTAATGTCCTATGCCGGGACTGGGACACCATCTTCCGGTACCACCTTATCATCTTCCCTCCAATATTGTCTCTTTCTTTTTCCCGGCATATCACTTTTCTATTCGGGTATCTTTAATTAGTCCCACTAAAATTTCAGGCAAGTCCAAATTTCCTAAAATATATTGTTCTGATTTAGATTAGATGCACTGCCTACGTTGTAATTTTGATATTTTATTCACATGTGAGAACTCTGATCAATATCAGCAATCTCTGAAGAAGGCCCGTGTTTTCTTGTTAATGAATTCTAAATCAATGTGCCTCTGTCAGATGTCCTTCTTTTTTGTCAAATAGAAGAAATGGAGCGAATTGAAAACTGGAAAGATGGGTGGGATCGTGAACGATTGTGAATTTGATAGGATAGAAGCATAGGCTAGTTGGCCAACTCAGTTACAAGGTTCCAATGCTGCTTTTAGACTCATTAATTCTTCGAAAACTTGACTGGACTAGTAGTATACTTGTTTGAGCTTTCGCCTTTCTAACCTTTTCTTGAGTGTAAAATTCACAGTATTAATTTATTTTTGTTTTTGAGGCTACTTAATGCTGCTGCTTGAAATCTGCATGGAAGATTAGTTTCCTCAAAGATCATAGGAGCGAAGTTAGTTCATTAATTCTATGGAACCTTATAGCATCGATTTAATTAACACCTTCTTTCATTCTTGGTTGTCTGCTTCTGCAGTTTTGGCCTTTTGGGTTTTCTTTTCTTTTCCTTTTTCCCCTTTTACTTAAAAACTAGTCTGTTGTTTAGGTTCATATCACTTTAGTTTAGGTTTAGGGTGAAGAATTTCTTGAACCTTCACAAACTGACTTAACCTGCTCAAGAATGAAAAGTTGTTAAGAGCTAGTAGTTGACCATTGGCGTTTGATCACGGGTGTTTGATCATTGGCCAGTGGTTTCTATATCCAATCTAGTTTCTTGATTTGAAGTTGACATTTTGAAAATGTTCCTTTGTATCCACATTGCAGAGATGATACGTGGTGCATATGACGGGTTGATTGCTACACCCGAAAAATTTAATGATTTCCTTGATGGTGAAGATGAAAGAGCAAGTTCAAAGTTACGGAAGGGAGTTAGACTATGGAGAAAACTAAAATATCAGCTTGTAGAATACAATTCACTGCCAGCCTACATGAGGGACAATGAATTCATATTGGGTTATTACCGAGCAGAGTGGCCATTGAAGCAGATCTTCCTTAGCATTTTCTCAATTCATAATGAGACACTTAATGTCTGGACGTAAGTACTTTGTCTTCAAGTATAAATCTCCTTCATTAGCTGATGAACTTGATGCCCTTTTCATATCATATTTTTTCCACTTGAGGTGCCTTTTTTAGTTTTGAAAATTTCTTGTATTGTAAGAGTGTGAATTAACTTGGTGTTACTTCTGCTATTTTATATTTTTTGTCCATATTTAAGCTTATTTTTGGTTTATTTTTGCTACTGGCCATAATACTCTTCTTTCCAACAAGTCCTATTAAGATATCCAACAAGATAATGTATTTTATCACACAGCGGAATTAACCAAAGGTGGGAGAAATAAAAGAGGAGTTGGTACTTAAGTTTAAGAGCGTTCTTATATTGTTGTGAACAGTGTTCAATAACAAATAATGAAAAGGTCTACTTTTCTGAAGTTCTGATTTCTTGTGTTAACCTCGCAACTATATTTTGATTCTAGTTTTCCAAACTGGCCAAAACTTAAATGGTGTACTTTAGGTGCTTGTGGTGTTGTCTTCTAATCACAATTGAAATTTCATCTTAGTAACCTGTGCATTAAATGTCAACATTAAAGGATAGCATAGATTAGTGAGATGAAACTCAAATTTTAATTGCAAAATAGCATCACAATCACTTGAGGTAATGCTTGAACATTTTCTCTTGATATATGATTATGGCATATCATTGTACTTTAAGTATGTCTCTTTTAAGAAACAATGTCAGAGGTGCTAAGTTAACTTGTCTAAATTACATTTCGTTACTTAACGCTAATGACATTATTTCAGGCATTTGATTGGGTTCTTCCTTTTTCTCTCTCTCACCATATACACAGCTATGAGAGCTCCAATGGTTGCGGATTTCAATTCTGTTCAACGTTTGTCTGAAATGATAGGGAAAGCTGATTTGAATAAGATTCGTTTAGAGCTCTTGAAATGCCTGCCTTCACTGCCCAACATGCATGAGATTCTAAAATTAAATGACTTGAGTACATCTCTTTATTCTTTGGATTTCTCCTCATTATCAGGTTGGACTGTTGTGGAACTTCTCACCAATTGCTTGCCTGAGCAGTTTTCCCTAGTAAGTTCCTCTTCTTCTTCATGGAGTGTCCTCTAAGATTCTGTTCATCTGTTCTTAAGCTGATGCATTTCAAAACATTACATTCTTTTAAGTAACAAACTTGTATGGCAATAAAGTAAATATCATAGGTATGACTTTTAATGTAGTTATTACAAAAGTTAATAAACTTACCATACATGACAATTTATGATTGGATAATAGTGTAAAAACCCTTTACAGGATCAGTGCTATTTACTCATAAAGTAACCACAATGAATCATGCTTTTTTAACAAAACAAGCATCTGAGAAATAAGAACCCGAGTTAAATACATATTATTTAATTAAGTTTAAGAGTAAACATGTGTTATTATACACCACTGATATTCATTTAGATTGGGAGAATTTAACTTACCACAGTGGTTACATTGTTACAGAATGGTCTGAAAGATGACATGAACATGGTATCCCCCTTAATGCAACCGATTACAAGGTGGCCTTTCTATGCCTTCTTAGGTGGGGCCATGTTCTGTTTGCTAGCCAGCAGCACATGCCACCTCCTTGCTTGCCACTCACAGCGCCTTGCCTACATCATGCTCAGAATTGACTATGCTGGGATTGCTGCATTGATTGCAACTTCATTTTACCCTCCTGTGTATTACACATTTATGTGCGACCCCTTTTTTTGCTACCTCTACTTGGGCTTCATAACATTAATGGGGATTGCTACTATTGCCTTCTCTCTTCTCCCATTTTTCCAAAAGTCTGAGTTCAGGAAGTACCGTGCTTCCCTCTTCTTTTTAATGGGATTTTCGGGCGTGGCACCCATAATACACAAGCTGATACTGCACAAGCATCAACCTGAGGCCTTGCAAACTACAGGGTATGAGATACTAATGGGAGTTCTTTATGGTTTGGGAGCAGTAATCTATGTCGCAAGAATACCAGAGAGGTGGATGCCTGGCAAGTTTGATATTGCTGGCCACAGTCACCAACTCTTTCATATCTTGGTTGTGGCAGGAGCATACACACACTATCGTGATGGATTGGTCTATCTAAGATGGAGAGATTCTCAAGGTTGTTAGGTTGATAGTGAATCTTCTGGAGGTTCCTATCCTTTTTCTTTTGGTCATCAATATTAACTAAGATATCTAGCATACCCTACATTGTTCTTTGCAGTGTTGGATGTATGAACATACGAGCCAAGGTAGAGACAAGGGGGGTGGAGGCTGGTGTCACGGTTATGCCATGGTAGCACAAGTTTGTGAAATATTAGATATACCCCATGCATGTATGGCCTCACAGAATAAATTTTCCCACAACCAAATTAGTTGATGATCTTTTCTCCTTTCATGATGTATATGTGTTTGGCCTAGCCACTTCTCATTAGAATTTCCGACTCCATCTGAGTCATGCAAGACCTGATGAGTGTCTAATCAATTTTCAAAAGAGCTTCACTTGATGCATTTCGTTGGATCGCTCTATGGGCTTGAACTCTAGATTAACAGATTAATGTTGCTAACTTGGTGTTGCATTGGTTTGAATGATGAAAAACTAGTGTTGTATATGATATAGCAGGCGCGTTGACTGTTGACAAATCTTTCATATAGAAATTAATTTCTGTCCTTTGTGCTTACTGCTCAGTGCTCAATGCTTACAGAGTCACATGTTGTGTCCGAGTGTCCTTGAGATGAGAAATAAAATACCTCATGTTAGACTATAATAAAAAATCTCAAATTGATAGTTGAAAATGGTGTTCATTATACAGCAGAATAAATGAATCTATTTTATACTTAAAATATACTATATCTATAAAAAAAAAAATACTATATCTATAAAATTAAAAAAAAAACTTAAAATTATAGTAAAGAAGTAAAGATGGCAACAAGAAGATGGAATCATTCCAAGATTTTGGAAAGGTAGACTAGAACAATAACACAATCTTTTCCATCATATCCTTAATACAAAAAGACTAATTATTGACAAGAGATATTAGTGGAGGTCTGGCACACGATGTTATGAGTGTGGTCAATTAGGAATCATGGAGAAAATATGCAAGTCTCATCAGCAATAAGAAAATATCAACATTAATGAAGATCAAGTAGAAGAGGAACAACAACTTGCAATCGTCATGCTTTACAATCAACAAATCTTCAAAAGTTTGGCTTATTGATAGTGCCTATACAAACTATATGATCAAGAACTCTAAAGAGCTCAACAAAAATGCTATTTCAAAGTCAAAATTAGAAACAAAGCACACATTGTAGTAAAAGGTAAATGAACGATTGCAATTAAAAGCCACTTAGGTTTGAAATTAATTTCTAATGTTTTATATATTCCAATAATTCATAAAAAAATTTAAGTGTTGCTCAATTATCGAAAAAAAACTAATAAAGTGTTGTTTGAACATAAAAATTGTGTGATTAAAAATCCAAACAACATAGAAGTGATCAAAGTCCAAATGAAAGACAAGAGGTCAATACTATTTGGACCAATGATTTATTTTATTATCGTTATCAGGAAACCTCGCTGATCACCTTTGGTGGGTCTCTCCTCCCAACCAACCATATTTTTCTATCACAAGGCTTGAAACGGAGATCTTGCTCATCAAAGCGTGGATTCAAACACGATATAGAGTCATTCAAAAAAGTTCCCTTTTTTAAAAATGAGGATTAAGAGTCTATTATTATCAATAAGGATTATTTTTTTTAGCACATCATATATCTTATTGTATCGCACTAATACACATTGCAGATAATAGTTATATATGATTTCCCTATAATCTCTACATCCCATTTACTTAAAATATAGTGGAAAGTAAGACATTCATTGGCTATGCAACTTGTACTAAAGTGGCAGGTACTCCGTTAAGATTTGAAAACTTAGCAAGTACAATAATGCAAGAAGGGGAGTTGTATGTAGCCCTTGTAGTGCTGAAATATTCTAGAGTGTTAGTAGGCAATGGGCTATTGGCTAGCCCTATTACGTACAGGTGTTTTGCAAATTGAAATGATGGAGAAGGCTCGTAAGAAGCAGATAAAAAGTGCGATCACATGGGAGTGATTGTGGCTTTTGCCATGCTGACCATGAAGTGTGTGGATAAAAATAAAATTATAACAAATCACACGGGTATATCATCCGGAAAACATGGTCAGCTGTAATAGGATCGCCGCTTTGAGGTTGAGGCTCAAACACGCACGCTCCTATGCCCTATTCTTTACTAGTCTTTCTTCTGTGTCCAATTACATTGCCTCTCTTTTCTTTTTCATGTTTTCGGAACTTGGAATCGAACGTGGTTGTGGTTCAAATTTCTCAGGATTAAAAATCTAACCAATTATTGCACTAAAGACAATTTGGAATATTTTTTTGTTTGGTTTCCCCTTGAGTTATCATCAGGGTACTCCAATATGTTAATCTATTTCAAATTAAGTTGAAAGATTGCTGGGTCTCTACCAATATTTTTTATTCACACACGTACACAATTACCTATGTTGCATGGATACGGGTACGGTACCGGTACCCGGTACGGATACGGGTACCGGATACGGGAATTTCTAAAAATCTAAGGTACGGGTACATTAATACAAAATTTAAAAAATATGTATATATAAACAATAATATTTAAAATAAACATGACTACATTTTATAAATGATAAAAAAAACACAAATAAACATAATTTATAATATAAAAAGAGATTAAATTCTCAACATGACAAAAAAAATATATCTCATAATAAAAAACTATAATAAGTAAATGTTTAACAAAAAAATATTATGACTCCTAAACATGACTATGATATCGCACTTTAACAGTTCCAATCTCATCATTTCCTTGTTCATCGTCAATGAAAAGAATTGTCTCTAAATCTGGTTCATCAAGAAAAATAGTAACAACTTCAAGAATTTCAACCCCTTCAAGTGGATCCCATTCATCTCCAAATAGGATTAATGAAAAACCTAATTTTTTAATTCTTTTATTAAAGGATAATATTTTTAGTTATCAGACTTGGGTACGGTCAATATGTACATAAAAAGTACCTATAAGTACCCAAATTAAGTACTCATTTTTTTTTTTTTTGAAAAATATTTTTGGTACGTACCCGGTACATACCCACGAGTACCCAACGAGTATCGGGTACGGGTACGTACCCGGTACGTGTACGGCATGATTTTAGGAGTACCCATGCTTGAGAGACAATTAGAAATTGAATCCTTATTAATATGTTTAATAAATTTAACTATTTAACAATTGTCTCCTGTTTTTTTATCCGTAGAATTAAAGACAAATACCAAGGAATTTACAACAACTCACGCACCTTGTTTAATCAACTGAGTTAGACTTCCTTGATCAATTGTCTCCGGTTTTGGGTTCTTTCGAATTAATCTTTACTCAACAAATGATTTTTATAATTAAAAATTATTTTACAATGTTTTGAGTTATATGAAACTCATTAATTGTTAACATAAAATGAAAATTAAATGTAACCAAAAGATTCATGAATATTGTATGATATGATTGACAGAGATAGTCATGTCGGTCAAAGGTTCGTGTAAAAAAATTGTTGAGATTAATTCCTTAAATAGATCTTAGTGCTTGAATGAATTAGTCTCTAATTCTTAACTCTTGAATAGAAGATACTCTGAGTTTACTAAAATAAAAAATAATAGAATGAGATTCTTGGAAGGAAAAAATACAGTGATGAGTCTTGAGAGGATGAATAAGATCACGTGCTTCATTAGGGTCACAAAACATAAACCAAAAATATAGTTATGAGATGGAGAAAATAGATTGAGTAATATGGTGTAGTATAATTGACTAATAATTATGTCCCTTTAGTATACAGTCACAGATTCTATTGATAGGACTGTGTGTATAAAAGAATATATGTTAAAAGAGATCAATCATTAAATAAATTTCAGTATTTAAAAAATTAATTTTTAACTCTCAATTAAAAGATATTCCGAGTTCAAAAAAAATAATAAATTAAGATTTTTCAAAGAAAAAAAATACAGTAATGCGTCGTGAGAGGACGAATAAAACCAAAAGTACAAAACCATGACAATTAAAATCACGTGCTTCATTAGGGTCATAGGGTAGTTGGCAATTAGTCATTTTTGGCTTAATTCTCGTCTTTCAGGAGGGCGAAGAACCAGTGATTGTTTCTGTCACACTTCAGCTCGTAGATGCGCATGCCATTGCCAATGTCCGTAAAGTAACCTCGTGAACAACACTAGATTTCCATGCCTCGCCTTTCAATCTAACGTCAATCTACATAATAATTGAGTTCATCATGTTTATTTTTATGTTTATTTTTGAAGCAATAAAATTTAAATTCTAATAGAATATTCATCAATATTGTCCTTCTTAGTAAATTTTTTTTTTTTTGTATAGAGCCATAGAGGGAGATTGAAGCTTGAGATTTGACATGCGATATAGACTAGTTTATTCATCTCGGGTGTGAAAGGTAAAGAAAGTTGGTGGTAGAAAGAAAAAGGGGAGGGAATCTTGAAAAACTTTTGAGTATAAGCAATATATCGGTGCTTTGCACCGTCGCAATCGGCAATCTTTGACTTTGCAATTATAAAAGTGACTATAATAGCAAAGCTCGTGCGGTTGGAACTTGGAAAAGCCATGCTTGCTAGCTGTTACATATACAGTTCTACTATTGCTGCATAATAAGGTGGGGAAATAGAAATTGGAAGAAAGAAGAGAGAAAAAGATAGATTCAACAAGTGAGGTGATTAAAAAGAAAGAAAAATTAAAAAATAAAGTATAAAATGGGTAAAAAAAAAATGGTCTAAAAATTGTAAAAATATTAGAAATTTTAGTAGTTCTTGTACAACTAATTAAAAATTTAAGATAACCTCAAAATATTTTCGACAAAAACTAATATTATTTTAATATACTTTTAACTTTTGATTGACTCTCCTTATATAAAGTAAAAAAAGGTAAAATTAATATATTTTTTTTCTTCAAAATATTTCGAAATATTAATTTTAATTCTTATAAAAATTAATATATTTTTAAATTTTACATTTTAATAAAAAAAATATGTGTTTTTAATCTCTAATGAAAAACCAAAATCACATCATTGTTGATAAATGTAAGAATTAAAAATGTATTAAATCTAATAAGGATTAAAACCAAATATTAATTATCAATCTCTCATCCTCCCTTGGATATAAAGCTAACTTTCATCTTCTACATATGGATGCGAGTTTTATTCTCCTTATTAAAATCTTGTTTGGTAGGTAATTATTTTCAAGAAGATCACTTGACATCTAAGAAATAGTTGAGTAGCTGTAACTAGATAAAACTACTTGTAGTTTAAGCTTATGCAATAACCGTCTAGATCACATGTTTCTTTGTCATGGCAACTTCATCATGTTATAGGTACCTTGTCCAATAGTATTAAGAGTACATCCTCCTTCTACCACTTTTTATTTATAAAAAGAAAATCAAATTTTAAAATATTTTGAGGAAATAAAATCATATTTTAACTAAAGTACCACAAAGCGCGTGAATCAATTGGCGTGAAGTTATTCCAGCTTAACCACATACTTATTCTCAACTTCAGTGAGAATACCGAGACATCTAGTTTCCACCAAGGTCTAGTCCAATCCGCAGTACGGCACGGAAGTTATTTTTGACTGTTCAAGTATTTAGAGATTATATTTGATGTTTCAAATGGTCACTATTTTAAAATATATTTTTTTGGTCTAGACAAAAAAAAATATTTTAACTAAAGTAAAATTATCTTGGAGATACTCTCTCCGTCATAGTTGCGTCTCTTTTCTTTCAATAAATAATAGTGCCGTAGAACAGTGCAAGTAACCCGTGTCCTCATAATTTATTAGTTTTTATAGATATTTTTTTATAAGAGACTTCAAAACACAGTTTTATTCCTATATATTATTCTTAAATTAAACATATGGTTTCTCCAAAGTATTTTTCTAAACAAACTTGCATATATGAGCTATAACGACAAGAGTAAACTTCGATTTAAAACAAAACAAAAAAGTAGACTTCCACTTCAGATTGTAAGTTTGGGAATCTTTAATTCTTAGTTTTATAAAAAAAAAAAGATATTTAAATTCTCAATTTTAGAAAACATTATTTACTTTATAGAATTTTTATTGACATTAATTACTAGAGTGAAGAAAAGTTAGAAATTAATGGCAGAATTTAGTAAAATCAATCACAAAATTTACATTTACTTACAATATCTAGAATAAAATCAAGGTCTCGTAAAAAAAAAATAATAATAACATCAAGGTTTATTGGCAATAACAAACAGCACGGGTCACTATTCACAGCCCCCCCGGTTCCTCTCCAAAGAAAATAAAAACAAAATAGAAAAAGAGGAAGGTTGAAAAAGGGGAAGTGATATAAAGTAAGTGTGTCTCATTGTCTCGTTCTGATTCTATAAACCTTGGAGTCCCAAATTCTAAAAGTGAATTTGCATGCTCTTGTTGTTTATTTAAGATGGTTTTAGGCTTTAGTTGACTATGTGTAGATATTTCAGTTTGTTAATCCCGGTGCTTAACAGACTAGCATGCATCAGAAAATTGCAAAAGGACACAATCTATTAAAAGAGCGGGACATCTTTGCATAAAGTCACATTTCATTGTCCATATACTAAACATATTTTTTTTAAATATATGAATAGAGATTCACTCACTAGCTTCTTGCATTGAGCAAGGGCCACTGGGTGACTACACTCAATTGATTATTCACAAATAAGTCCAAAACCAATATAGAAAAGCAAAATTAATTGTCATTGCCACGTTTCCAACGTCAATCACGAATTGGTTTTTTTCACTTTTTACTGTTTAATTGGTATCTATCCGTACATTGCATAATATAGTAAGCTAGGCAGATACCTGCCACATAGTATCAGATTCCAAGCACAGTGTTCCCCAAATATGACATTATTTTCCGTGTACAAAATCACACATATAGTAAGAGCTGGCCTAATTCGCTGGGCCCTTCATGTGTTATAACTTATAAGTACCATATGGATTTTCTACCATTTGGGAAGGGTAAGTTTTTGTCTCAAAAAGCAAATTGTTCACATGCGGGGTATATCTTAATGTACAGTACCCCAGTCTCTTGGATGTTCATCATGATGCATAACATTTTCTACTGTGTCCTTCCTTGTTTTTCACTTTCTGCATTTAATTTGACGCCGCAGATACATTTATTAAGGAAATTAAGTGTTACCACTTTGCTAGTAACGTTTTTGCATTTGAAAAAGAAAGTCCAAGAGAAACATACATGAATATGCGAGTCCTGTGCCTGTCTGGTAAAATCTCTTTCATGGTCATGCCTGCAGGGTATTTACGCATTAAAGAGAATATTCTATAATTTCTATTCAAATACTACCTCTAGTCCTAATTATAAGCAACATAGGACAAATCATCAATACAAAAAAAAAAAAAATTATTACAGTTTTTTTTTTAATTAATTTTGTCATAAGTTCAATTTTTATTCCAAAAATATCCTTTGCTTTAAGTGGTTGTCATAGTGCATAAGGAATAGAGTAAATAATAAAATAAAGATATAAAAGAAATTTATTTTAAAAATTAGTGATTATTGCTTATAATTAGAATTAAAGAAAAAATCACTTTATTACTTATAATTAGAATCAGAGATAGTAACATGTCGTCTTTTTTTCTGTAAGCATAATTGCTTTTTGTTGGCATTACATTCAAGTCGGTGCTTACCAGTGGTTCCTCTTTATGAAACATGACTCTGTCTAACTCCAAGAGTGGTGTTTAATCCTTTACTTACGTATCTCCGTATGTGGCTATACTTTCTGAGCACCCCATTTTTTATCAACAAAAAAGTGGAAGAAGCCAAAACAACCCTTAAATGAGATAAAAAAGCACCAAAAGCACATCCCAACAGAAATTAATTTACTAAACACGTGGTGTATGTTGGTGATTGTGACAAATTGATGTTCAGTAAAAACATTAAAAAAAGACAAAGCTGAAGAAATTAGGTTGTTGGTTGTTGCAAAACACTTTTAAACACACACTGTGAACCATTAACGGGAACATAAGACTAATCATTAAAGCATCATTAGTAGTGACTGCACCAAATTAAAATTAACTTTTAACTTGAAAGGACAGCACTTACTATAATCTACTGGAGCATGGTAATTGGTAATGCTGCCACAATCTCTCTCTCTTTCACGCACTCTCGTTCTACAGTCTACAGTACACTAATAGACACATTAGTACACACACGCACACAAAGCCAACTGGCAGTGTTGATTCATTCGCATAAAGATAAAATAAGAAGGCGAAAGGAGTGAGCAAAGGGACAGGCAGTTTAGAATTCTAGTGTGATTCGTTTGTTTCTCTCTCTCTCTCTTTTTGTTTGTCAATGAATTATTTTTTTCTCCACCCTCTAGTATTCCTCCTCTTCTACTTAAACTGAGAAGAACCATATTGAGAAGCACAGAAGGAGAGAAAAGAAAGAGAGTAAATAGGTCCTTTATTTACCACTCTACACTCTTTCACTTGATCACAACACAAGAGTACCAATCACTCAAAGAAAGAAGGGTTAAATGGATATATCAAGTTCACAATACAATAGTGCTGGTGAGTCTGGTTGGACACATTACTTGGACCATTCATCTCTCTCTGAAAGTTATTTCCAGAGGAGAGGTGGGATGGTAGACTATGAAGGAAAGGGAGCAACAATGGAGGAAGAGGAAGAGGAAGAAGAAGATTTATCCATGATCTCTGATGCTTCATCTGGTCCTCCACATTATCATGAAGATGATGATCAAAACTATTGTGTAAATTGGTATCCTTCTACTTCTCACTACACCAAAGAATCAGAAAAGAAGAAGAAGAAGAAGAAGGCCAAAGAATATGGTAACTATCAACAACCTTCACCTCTTGATGACACTGCCAGTTCCCCTGTTCTTAACTGTCCCAAGGCAAGTCATAAAGCAAATGTAATTGCAATTGTAATGTCATTGCCATAACTATTTGTGTATATAAATTTCTCCATAGCAGCAATTTCTTTTTTTGGGGGTTAATGTTAAAGAGTTCTTTTTTTAATTGAATAGCAGAAAATCAGCTTCTCAGGGAATGGAGCAGTGGAAAATGCAGTGGATTTTCCCCCATGTTTCTCGGGAACAAAAATAAAGGTACACCTCTAGTTTTATTATTAAATATTAATATTTCTATCACATTGTGCTTATTGTCTGGTTGCACATTTTGTTGTGTTGAGCTAAACTAGTCAATTTCTGCAGAGAAAGTCAAAATTCCAGAAGCACTTCAGTTTCTTTGAGCGTTCTCTTGGTGGAAAAGAGGAGCCAGGTGATCCATTGTTTTGTACATTATGTCTTTATGTTTGTGCCCTTTTCTATAATTTGCATGTGTCTCACTTGTTGCATCATTTATCTCCTGACTAGGTGATTTCGATGAAGAAAGGAAATGAACATTTTAGCTGTAGCTTTTGCTTCTACTGTGGAAAGAAAGACTTGGGGATGTCAAAGTAGATGCTGTTCAAAGGACAAAGAGAACTCCTTTGATTTTTTTTCTAGAAAGAAAAGAAAAAAAAGGGAAATCTCTTTTATTGTAATTTTACTGGTTTTTAATATGTGTGCCGCTGCCAATGCAATTTGGAACAACGTAAGAGAATATAAGAAACTGAAGAGGGTTTCTGATTCCATTTTCTTGGATGCCATCAGTGACAGGCATGTCTGAATATGGTCACAAATTGTTTCTTTATTTCCCTGGTCTCGAGAACACAAGCATTAAGTTGCTAAATTCGAATATAAGGTAGCAGAAAACTAACTAGTAGTTCACACATCACAGCGGGAACTATGGTCTTTGATTTTTGTTCCTATAATAACTAATGTGCACGCATGTTTGGATTCCGGTTGGTCTATACCGAACCACATTGAAATATCAATTAACATAATTTCAAGTAAATATTCACATATTTAATTGCACTTTAAAGAATTGATTTAGTTCATAATTTAATTTGAAACAACCTTAAATGTGTGTTTGGTTCCTCGTCCAGATTCCAAGTTTAGTGCTAAGTAGTTTTTGCATACATTCAAATCTAGACCACATCATTTAAAAATCAATAGATCACTCAAATACACAGTCAAAGGATATGTACCAAACCAAAGAGCTTACAACCAGGCAGAGGCAGAAGAGAGAGAGAGAGAGATAAGGAAGTTTTAGTGAGTGGTCATAAGGAGGAAGGAAGCATATATGAAACCAAAAGGACCTAGTGATGAGAAGTGACCCACTATATTAAGTTCAGCTATTGCCAGCCTAGCTCTCAACCACTTTGGCTGGGTTAATATGGTAACCTAAGCTCTTGACACCAAAAATAGACTAGTATCCAAACGAAACCAACAGTCAAGCTGCATTTTCTGCCAAAGTAGGCACCCCCACCACCACCTGATAGCTACCCACCTAAAGTGTGATCCATATACAACACTGGTACAATTATTGAATTTGTTTTTGATAGAATATCCAACCAAATCTTTTATTCCAAGTGTTATATATATATCCTCCTCAGACTCATGGATCTATCGGAAAAGAGCTTAGATGTTGGGAAACCGACAACACCCATGCTTTCACTAGTCATCCCTGTTTTCATGGCCATTCTAAATTGGCCTTAGCCACTTACAGTTAACGAATAATTGTGCCTTGCTTGCTTTTCGGCATTATCCATATAGTGGAATATAAAAGATGTATGTAGAACGAAAACAACAAAACATTGCATTGCCATATGATCAAAGGAATATATAACACAACAAAACAGTTTTGTCAAGACTCATCCTTGGACCATGACCGGCGCACAGACTACATGTCTCTTAGCTTGGCTAGCCTGACAGTGAAACCACACTAAGACACAAATAAAAACCAACAAAGAGGCTACCAAAAAAGAATCCGACAGAATCTTCCCTAAAAACAGGACAAATCATATTTTGATTTACCTGTGAAAACATGTCAGCCATATATATTTATATATCCAAAAATACATCCAAAATACACCAACCAGAAATCACGTAGAGCCTATATAGTAATTATTATAACTTTTCAGAACATCATAATTACATAACTATCATTTCCATATGGTAGGATCACCTACCACTCAAAATAAAGAGGTTTTCTCCTATCTCTATCCTTATCTCTATAGCTGCATTATATTGAAGTCACAAAAAATACTCCACATTACATGCAATGGGTAAATCAGCAAATCTCAGGAAGTCTGCTACTCAAACACCTGTGAATCTGAGGGGAAAAAGAAATAATAGGATAAGTCATAAAGACTTAGTGAGAGCATAATAAACAAAGTGAACAAGGAGAAACAATCATAGCACGAGTTTTTACACTCAAATAAAAGATTATAAAGACATTTAAATAAAAGTGAAATACAACATAATTCACTTCATAAAACACATATTTATTCTTTTAGGAATTCATGGAATATAAATCAAAATCAAAATCAAGAATAGAACTTCTCTATAAAATTTCGCAACACATTCTCAACAATTTACACATGAAGGATTACATCAATACAAAGAGACAAACCAAAATCTCAATCCAATACATTGAATGCCATACATACCATACATAAGAGGATTTGTCTTACTCTTATCTCATCACACTATATGCACCTAGACCACATTATCTCTTCGTTGTGGCAAACGGTATCTATAGGACTACGACATTTAGTTTGTAGGCTGCATTATCTATTCATTGCAGCAAACGGTAATTATAGGAACTATGGATATTCAATCCATAGGCTACATTATCTCTTCGTTGTAGCAACTTCGTTGTAGCAACGGAAAATATATAGGTTACATTATCTCTTCGTTGTAGCAACAGAAAATATATAAACTATAGGTATTCAACCTATAGGCTACATTATCTTTTTGTTGTAGCAAACGGAAACTATCTGAACTATGGGTATTCAACCCATAGGCTACATTATCTCTTCGTTGTAGCAAACAGTCATCATTCACCAAAACTCACAATGAGAACTCAATTTCCACATTTAAATTAAATTATTCAAACTATCAAAAATCACAAAGAATCAATTCCAACCAAGTAAAATAAATAGTATACTTATTTTTCCTTCTCAAGTACTCATAGGAACAAAGATCACTAAGAAAATGTATTTTGAAATATATTTGCTTCTCCTAAAAATGTCAATGAAAAAGCCACTAGGTAAATTTAGCTACTCACTACCAAGGAGAACCAAGCCAAACTCTTCTGATGCCGTTGGAAGGAACAACCACCGTATTTTCCAAGGAATCTAAGCATTAAGAACAACAAGAAATTAGACAAAATTCCCAATTTATAATGCCTAGGGTTTTTGAGGAAATCACAATAATCCTAATATTTAAATTTTTCACACTTCTCACACAACTCATTACTAATCTATGCCATAAAAATAATCATCTAGCTTTGTGGGTTATGGGT
Organism: Pueraria montana var. lobata; assembly: GCA_026413185.1. Taxonomy (NCBI): domain Eukaryota; kingdom Viridiplantae; phylum Streptophyta; class Magnoliopsida; order Fabales; family Fabaceae; genus Pueraria; species Pueraria montana. The sequence continues at coordinate 7,692,902 of CM048652.1, forward strand.
TTACCTCAAAGAGCTCAAATAGAGAACCTTAAAGAGATGGGTATTGTTCCCATTAACTCCAATCACCTTCACATGCTTGAGTACCACAAGAGTATAAGAAATTTGATGAGTTTTGGAACAATGGAGGAAAGAAGAGTGGAAAGAAAAGAAAAAAAAACAATGAGAAGAAGAAAAGATGAAGGGGTCTCGTTTGAAAGAAAAAGAAACACGAAGCAGCAGAGGGTGGGGGGGGGGGGGGGGGCTTTCGGGTTCTTCCTTTAAAAAGAAGGAGAAGGTCATTTTATTTTTTATTATTAATATTTTTTTAACTAAACGGTGTGTTTCATTCTTCCCTCCTAAAAAAAATCCGTCCTCAAATTTAATCTGAGTAACCTTGTGCCTCAAATAAGTGAGGTTACTTCTCACGCATAATTGATTCTGATTCGTAAGTTATTTCTTCACCAACTGGATCTTGCCAAGCCACCTTCATGAACACAACATCCTTAAAACACAAACGCTTCACATGTTTGTCTACTATAGTCATTGGTTGCTCTCTCTCTCTCCCCCCCCTCTCTCTCTCTCTATATATATATATATATATATATATATATATATATATATATATATATATATTAGATCTTGATCAAATTTTGCTTACCGATGCTGAATAACACGAGCAGAATTGTGAACGTATTCCTGAATCATTGACACATGGAAAAACTGGGTGAACTCCTGATAAATCAGGTTGGAGGGCTAAGCAATAACTCACTTACCCTACCCTTTTTAAAATATCAAAAGGACCAATAAGCTTTGGATTAAACTTACCCTTCCTGCCAAACCATAAGATACCTTTCATCAGAGGCACACGCTAAAACACATGCTCTCCTACATTAAACTCCAAATGTTGATATCTTTGATCTAAATAAGACTTTTGTCAACTTAGAGAAGTTACCAAGTAATCTCGGATTATCTTGACCTTCTCAATAGCTTCTTGAATTAGATATGGACCTACCAATCTAGACTTTCTAGTTTCAAACCAACCAATCGATGATCTACAACGCCTCCCATACAAGGCCTCAAAAGGTGTCATCTAAATACTAGACTGGTATCTATTGTTATAAGCAAACCTTACCAAAGGTAAGAACTTGTTCCAACTAGTTCTAAAGTCAAACATGCAAGCACAAAGCATATTTTTCTAAAACTTGTATTATTCTCTCAGATTGACCATTCCATAAATTCATGACATTCATAGTATTTCCTAGAATCAACTTTTAGTCTCCAACAATTTTTTTTCCACAATTGACACCTAATGTTTATTTACTCCATCTTTATTGACCATAACGTGCGTTACTATAGAGAATGGCTTTTGAATATTTTGTTTACTCTTTTATCTTTAACACATTTTTAATAAGGATATTGTTTCTAAAATACTTCATAATATTATTATTTGAAGATAATCTCTTGCAGAATATCCAAAGATTTCAAATTTTTAACATTTTGCAGTAAGAAAGGAAGATTTTTTTTATAAGCATATAAAATTATAAAAAAAAAACTATATATATGGTTGTAAAATATTTAACTAAGTAAATTATGAGGAAATAGCATGGCATACCTTGAAACACAAAACAAAAAGTAGATAAGCATGTAGTAAGTGATTGCCAAATAACTAAAACAATGCCTTCAATCAATAATACTAACAGTCGTGCAGGTGTATAACTATATAGATTGAATTGCATTTCAATAAGGGTATACGACATCAATTACATCCCAATTAATTCCATGTCATATACAAACAAATGTTTAAGTGTTACCCATATACTAAAAGGCAACTATGAAAGGCTACAAAACAAATTAATCAATAAAAAATATGGAAGAATTTGACTTAACGTCTTCAATGCACTAACAAAATAAATCAAGTTATGATGACAACGCAACTTAAGAACTACCAGGACCTTTTTCTTACATTTTGTTACTAATTACAGTTTCCAAAGAGTAAACTCGTTATACTTCTCAAGTGTAAAATTAAAGGTAGACAACCATGGTTGAGTTTTTGACTATAACCATAATTATTTTTATACTTTCCCTTAACACACACTTAAGAGGGGTGCACGTATTTTATCAAGGTTGAAATGAACATCAGAAGAATACACAATTCCTAATCAGTATAGTGCGTCCTTACAAAATGATTCAAACCATGAACAAAACAATTTTCTTCAACTATTACTTCAAGTCAGCAACATTTGCAGGCATAACAACTTCAATAAATTATAAGGAGATTAATAGTAATGCAAGAGGGATGGAAAACAAGGGCTATTGTATAATGACAGGGAAAAAAATATTAGATCAAACTTTCAATGCAGAAATGAACACACTATATACTATCAAATGGAATGCAACATTTTAATTAAATATAAGAAAATGATTTTACTGTAGAAAACCTCTCTCCTTATTAATGTCATTCTAAGTTTCTAACTCGAGCCTTGAAATATAGAATCTATACTAAAAAAATTTATCATAAAAGTACATATTTATCTACCCTCATATCAATTTAATAGTCCTTGACTAAGGCCTCTAGCTACAATTTGATTAATTCCTATCATGTCTTGAGGCTCAAACATCACCATTTGCTTTCAACTCTTATGAATCCAAAATGTAGCATTGACAAAATAATTAACACTGAATCATTTCTCCTTATCATCGTCTCTTCCTATTGAAATGCACGGGAGTTTTCAGCCATTAACAATAGCCATATATAAGGATGGACTTTTAAAAGGAGCTCTGATAGACACAACTGCTTGGCCTCATATAGAAAATAAAAATATTTAGCATTGATTATTGATTGTGACATACTACATTTTGCACCTGTGATGTAAAATTTGGACAGATTATAATCTCATGAAATGAGAAACAAATGTATTTACACAAGCTTCACATCACAATTCTTGTTTGTGAATAAGAAAACAAAACATGCAATAATTTCAAGTTTCAATTTAATCCCACTCCTTAGTTCATAAATTATATGGTAAGATGGGATTTGTTTAAACATGAAAGAAGCACACGAGCAAAGTATAAGATATTTTACTAAGTACAATGACACAAGAAAAATAGAAAAATCAATATCAAGTGAGTATAACTTGTCATTCTAAAAAAAATCTAGACAAGAAATCCCTCAGAAACATCCATTAGACAAGCTCTATAGAGAAGATAAAAGTATCACTTAATTAGTTTGGGACTTAGGGTGTTTACACATGGATATATATATATATATATATATATATATATATATATATATATATATATTAAGGACAATTCTTATTTTAATTCTACCACTCCTAAAAAAATCCTTATGATCTTTAGGAGCACGTAGAAGACAAAAAAAAATAAAAAAAAAATAATTAAATAAGGAAAGGTTTCAAAGTCCTCTATGCTAGATAGAATACTATTACTATAGTTTGGCAAAATAGTTCAAACGCATAAGAGGTTAGAGGCTCCCATATATAGAGTACTAGCTAAATCTACATAGTTAATTATGAAAACATTGCAGTCTTATAAAAGCAATCTCAGTCAAAAGTTAAGAAGACTAACCACTAGTGGTCAGACAGTAACTTAACCAACAATACAACTCTAACTTGGGTCAAAAAGCGCTATCATTATATCCTAAAAATAAGTTTTCCAAAAAGAACCACAATCATTGTAGGGTGGTCAACGATATTGTCTACACAACACAAAACATGTATTTAGCTGACACTTTTCATAATTAGAGTTCTCATCCATTTTCACAATTTGATATATCATGTCATATCCAATTTATACCTTAACTACATTTTTTTTCCAATGAGTATGAAATACACTGATAGTAACTATTCTATACAAAGTCAAGATTGATCCATTCACTCTTTAAAGAAAATCAAGATTGTTCTACATTAGACCATGCCATAGTCCAATGAAATAAATAAATAAATAAATAAATAAATAAAATCTAAGATTTCATGTTCTATTTAATATTCTTCTAATCATATCAACTATAGCATAGATATCATTTAGTTAAACCTTTCTAGCTCCGTATTGTTAACTCCTTGGCAAGTGAACCAAATCGTACAAGTAATATCTTGGTAAGTCCAAGTATCGTATCCACAGGGACTTGTTCAATATTTGGCAAAATAGCAACATTCACTAACTATGGCTATCAGAAACAATTATTTTAATTGGAATGCAATAATGTAAATAGCAAGAACTTAAATAAACATAAAACTAAAGAGTAAAGTAACAAGAAATCTTTTTGGGGAATTTTTACGAACACTTGGAATGCGATAAAAAAAGATAAAACAACAATGCATAAAAGTGTTGGGATTGACTTCACCAAACGATCTCCTCATGCCTACAAAGGTCACTCATCTAGTTTAAGGTTCATTTATTATCATCAACTCACAAAATACTCAAACCCCAATTCCTTGGATGGAAAGATCCTAAGTCCCTTAACCAAACTATCAATCCCTTGCATAGCTTAGCCAAGTAACTTGCTTTAAGAACAAGAGTTAAAAGATGACTAACAAGCTTTGATCTATTCCTAGCAACAAAACCCATTAGGTGTTCTTCTCCATTTCTAGGTTTAAAAACATTTTCCAATCGGATTCAAACCACAAAAATCAAGCAAAGGGTGATCAAGCCAAGGCAAGCATTAAGCACAGAAGAGAACACTTAATAATGAACAATAAACATAGATTAATAACTACAATGCATACATGAAGATGGGTTCAGTTACATCAACCCCAACAAGGGTGAACCTAACTACCTAGCTACAAGAAGAAGAAAAAGAAAAGGATGCACAAAATGATGAGACTTGATAGGGAAACCATGGAGAACAAGTGAGAGCTTCCCAGCCCCTCATTATGCCCTAGATAGCTCCCCCACACAAATCTCCCGAATTCCCCTTCAATTGGGCCTTTTATCCTTTTGTTTCAGGCTCATTAACGCCACCTCGGCAGTCTCACGCCCAGCCTCAAGTCTTCCCACGCTCAGCTTCAGAAAAGGCATCAGGGGTGCAACTCGAAGGTCCTCACGCCCAGCCTCAGCATTCTCACGCCCAACCTTAGGTTGACAACAAGCAAATGGAAATTTCTTCATTCTCAGGCCCAGCCTCAAATCTCTCAAGCCCGGCATCAACAAGATAAAAGGAAGATGTTGGCTTTTGGCTTTCAAAATATGCTTCCAAAGATGTTGGCTTGAACTTCAAATGACTCATGCTCCAAATTCTTTAATTCTTCTTCTATTCCTACAACAAAATATCAAAAGCTAGTAAAACTCCTAAAGGATTAGCAATATTAACACTACTTCTAAATAATAGTTAAATTAGCCTAAAATTGATTAAAACAAAGTTCTAAGTCATGAAAAATATAAGATAAATGCTAAGATATGTAAGCATATAAAACATCTATCACGTATATATAGACCAACTTTGTCTTAAAAATTTCAAATTTACTTAATTAAATTATTATGATTATAACTCCAAAAGATGTTTTCATCTTTTCACACCAAACCCCTTGGTGTTGGGATGCAAAGCTCTCATCAATCACTTTAATAGCAACAACTTCCCTACCATGCATACAAAATCTCGAGAACATGATATAGAAAGGTAAGAAAAGGTTAAACTAGGATTATCAATTACTAGTGACTCAGAACATGGAAAGGAATTAACCATATAAGAGTAGAAGGAAAGATTTGACACACTAACAAGGCCTTTAATAGGGTCTAGAATGTGAGAATGCCCGGGTATATAATCACAATCATGGCTCTACTAAAAGTCTCTGGCTCTGTTACATACTAATCAAAACCTAAGCTCAGATACCAACTTTGTCACAACCCATCCTTGGACCGTGACCGGCGCACAGACTACATGTCTCTTAGCCTGGCTAGCCTGACAGTGAAACCACACTAAGACACAAATAAAAACCAACAAAGTGGCTACCAAAAAAAATCCGACAGAATCTCCCTTAAAAATAGGACAAATCATATTTTGATTTACCTGTGAAAACATGTCAGCCATATATATTTATATATCCAAAAATACATCCAAAATACTTCAACCAGAAATCACGTAGAGCCTATATAGTAATTATTATAACTTTTCAGAACATCATAATTACATAACTATCATTTCCATATGGTAGGATCACCTACCACTCAAAATAAAGAGGTTTCCCCCTATCTCTATCCTTATCTCTATAGCTGCATTATATTGAAGTCACAAAAAATACTCCCCATTACATGCAATGGGTAAATCAACAAATCTCAGGAAGTCTGGTACTCAAACACCTGCGAATTTGAGGGGAAAAAGAAATAATAGGGTAAGTCATAAAGACTTAGTGAGAGCATAATAAACAAAGTGAACAAGGAGAAACAATCATAGCACGAGTTTTTACACTCAAGTAAAAGATTATAAAGACATTTAAATAAAAGTGAAATACAACATAATTCACTTCATAAAACACATATTTATTCTTCTAGGAATTCATGGAATATAAATCAAAATCAAAATCAAGAATAGAACTTCTCTATAAAATTTCGTAACACATTCTCAACAATTTACACATGAAGGATTACATCAATACAAAGAGACAAACCAAAATCTCAATCCAATACATTGAATGCCATACATACCATACATAAGAGGATTTGTCTTACTCTTATCTCATCATACTATATGCACCTAGACCACATTATCTCTTCGTTGTGGCAAACAGTATCTATAGGACTACGACATTTAGTTTGTAGGTTGCATTATCTTTTCGTTGCAGCAAACGGTAATTATAGGAACTATGGATATTCAATCCATAGGCTACATTATCTCTTCGTTGTAGCAAACGGGAAATATATAGGCTACATTATCTCTTCGTTATAGCAACGGAAAATATATAAACTATAGGTATTCAACCTATAGGCTACATTATCTCTTCGTTGTAGCAAACGGAAACTATCTGAACTATGGGTATTCAACCCATAGGTTACATTATCTCTTCGTTGTAGCAAACGATCATCATTCACCAAAACTCACAAGGAGAACTCAATTTTCACATTTAAATTAAATTATTCAAACTATCAAAAATCACAAAGAATCAATTCCAACCAAGTAAAATAAATAATATACTTATTTTTCCTTCTCAAGTACTCATAGGAACCAAGATCACTAAGAAAATGTATTTTGAAATATATTTGCTTCTCCTAAAAATATCAATGAAAAAACCACTAGGTAAATTTAGCTACTCACTACCAAGGAGAACCAAGCCAAACTCTTCTGATGCCGTAGGAAGGAATAACCACCGTATTTTCCAAGGAATCTTAAGCATTAAGAACAAGAGAACAAGAAATTAGACAAAATTCCCAATTTATAATGCCTAGGGTTTTTGAGGAAATCACAATAATCCTAATATTTAAATTTTTCACAATTCTCACACAACTCATTACTAATCTATTCCATAAAAATAATCATCTAGCTTTGTGGGTTATGGGTTTACCTCAAAGAGTTCAAATAGAGAACCTTAAAGAGATGGATATTGTTCCCATTAACTCCAATCACCTTCACATGCTTTAGTACCACAAGAGTATAAGAAATTTGATGAGTTTTGTAACAATGGAAGAAAGAAGAGTGGAAAGAAAAGAAAAAAAAAAAAAAAAACAACGAGAAGAAGAAAAGATGAGGGGGTCTCATTTGAAAGAAAAAGAAACACGAAGCAACAGAGGGTGGGGAGGGGGGGAGCTTTCGGATTCTTCCTTTAAAAAGAAGGAGAAGATCTTTTTATTTTTTATTATTAATATATTTTTTTAACTAAGATATTCTCAGGTTTAAAGTAGATTTTGGTCCTACAATTTTCACCTTCTATATTTATATCTAGGATGTTGCTAACCAATACCATTACCCTGCTTAGAAATCACATTGGAGTGCAATAAAAGTCATAAATATTTTTTTGCCCTTATCATTAAGTATCCATACCAATATTTTTTAATTAATTATTTGATTTTTTATCCCTTTGAGTTTCATTGATTTAGAGTAAATAATTTTTACTTTATATGAAAGACTGATCCTTATAATTTAACTTTTTAACGTAGAAGAGATCAATGTTCTAATTATATAAAACTATTGGATGCAATTTTTTTTGGTTCCCAATTTTTTTTTCATGATGATCTTGTTTAAAACATTATCAGTCATTAAGTATAGATGTCTCAATAAAAATTCAAATATTGATCCATCATGTTGCGAAGAATTAACTCCTTTTGCTAGATTCAGAATTCACTGATACATCAAACGAGTCCATATTCTAGTTCTTGTGAAAAAATCATAAGCATCACTTATTTTGAAATGGAAGGAGGAATAATCATAAAATCCATAAGTTTATACTCTAAGTTCTATAAATAATTTTGCGGTGATTTGTGATTGAACGATAAAGTAAAATTATTTTACACTATCAGTACATAATTATTAAACTCTTAATTTAAACAATTCATTTTATGTTTAAAGCAGTAAAAATAATATGATGTTACAGAATAAAATAATCTTTAACAATAATTCATGAGAGTTGCTTAGTAGAAGTTGTTCAAATAAAATTGAAGTTTTTAATTATTTGATTTCAAAGATGAGGTTCTTAATTAGTTATCATAGGAAACATAATATTCTCTTGATTTTACTTATAAGATCTAATTATCTAATTTATCATATTAAGAAAAGTGATTAATTAATTGATAGCAATAAATATGTCCTAAATTATATTTTAATTTTTTAAAATTTTATTTAAAGATACTTTATTTAAACGAACAAAGGATCATATATGAAATTTACCTAGGTATTATTATTATTTAATTATTTATTATTATTTATTATCTTATATGATTTGTAATATAATCCTTTTATGTTAATATAAAATTTAACTTAACTTGTTTCATTTATAATTTTTAAATAATTTATTATTTAATGTGTTATATAATATTTAAAAATATATATATTTAATTATCACTTGTTCAATCACTGTTTTTTTTTTTTTTTGAAGAGAATTGTTCAATCACTGTTATGAAGCATTGAACTGTGAATTAGTATTTTTCCATTCAATGATTCAGATTTAAAACTTTGAGAATTAGAATCAATAATTAATTTTAATATTAATATTTGAGTGATTGATGTCATTGTATAGAGAAAAATTAAATTACTATTTAATTATATTTCAAAAATATGAATTGCCCAATTTAAAAATACATTTCTTTACTTTTTTCAGCCAACATGTATTTATTATAAATTATAAAATCACAATATAAGAAAATAATTTAATTTTGATTTATCTTTTTAATTTATGTAATATTATCTTTATTGCAAAGGCATTTAAAATGTTACTGTTAATCAACAATCACCGCCTCTTGCCTTGGCTCATCGTATTTCTTTTTATGATCATTGGATGCTTCTACTATATAAAATACGGTGCAGAGCTCAACCAGATTAATATTTGGGGGAAAAAAAAATTTGAGTTTCATTTCAATCTTCAATGCTGGGAGCAAAACAGCGTTGTGTTGTGAAGATTCAATGGGTAAGACTTGAATCTATTGTATGGAGGTTGTTTACATTACAACAAAGTTCAAATCCACCTGTTGCTTTAAGAATAACTCTTAATTTAGATCTTTAGAGTTTTTCTATTTTTTTTTTCCTGAAATTTATAATTTGATTTTTTTCATATGTTCAATAATCTTTACATTTTCTTATGAACCCATGGCCTAATTATGTATTTGATGTTCTAAATTGCAAATTGGGGAAAAGCTGCAAACTAAGATGGTTTAACCTAACCCTCCAAGAACACTAGTAAATTCTTGAACTCCATTCCTCCAGGGCAATCGGTAAGTATATTATTATGTGATGATAACATCAAATAGTTCAGGGATGTTGTGCACTTCTTGTCAATGCCACGTCCTATGGAGTGCATTCAAGCTTCTTGCAGCGTTGGTTCATCAAAGATACATAGTAACAGTTTCGAGTACCTAAAATTTTTCCAAGATTCATCTTTAAATTTTCAAGAATTATAAATTATGTGTGGCATGTGTGTTATAAATTAGAGGAAACGATTTCAATGTTACATTTTTGTTTAGAAACGTTAAGGTATCTAAATCTTTATCTTTGCAGCTTTTGTTTTCAGAAGACAGCAAAGAACAACAACAGATTTGGACAACTCCTCTCTTCAGAGGTTTGTTTCTGTTTTCGGTGCTCTGATAATTAATTACTACCAGGTTCGTTTTCTTTTCACTTAATTTCCCAAATTTTATCATTATTTTATGTTTTAAATTTCAGGTTGGGTAAAAGCTGCAAACTAAGATGGTCTAACCCTCCAAAAACAGCTCTTAATTCTTGAACATCATTCTTGCTGGACAATCGGTATGTATATTTATTATATATGCAGTCTAGCATTAATTATTTAACATATTATATTATTATATAATTATAAATTAAATACTTCCTCCGTTCCAAATTATATGACGTTTAAGGTTTTGGCACAGGTATTAAGGAATGCAATTAATTTGTTGAATTTCCTAGAAAATATTAGGTAACTTCCTAATATACCCTTTATCTCTCTAATTAATTACTCATAGTACACTACTCCAACTAAGTATTAATTAAGGGTAGTCCTGAAAAAAGACATTTAATGCAGCATTGATTTTGTAAAACGACATCTATTTTGGAACAAATTTTTTTCTCTAAAACGTCATATAATTTGGAACGGAGGGAGTACATAGTAAGGAGGTTCGAGTGCCTAAAAATTTTCAAAGTTTCATCTTTTTCAAGAATTATAAATTTATGTGTGGCATGAGTATTATAAAGTTAAGTTTAGAGGAAAAGATTTCAATGTCAAGGACTCAAGCTGTCTAAATTTTTATTTGCAGCTTCAGGCTAATTTTTTTTTTGAAAGACACCAAAGAATAGCAACAGATTTGAACGATTCCTCATTTTCTCTCTTCGGAGGTTTGTTTCTATTTTCGGTACTCTCATAATTACCAGTTTCATTTTATAAATTTTCTTCTAGTATTGAGAGTTTATAAATGTAGCATCCATAATTTATTGGCAGGATTTTTGTCCAACATGTGAAGTCGTACGATGAAATATTTTGTTGAAGGTTGATTTTCTTTTTACTTTCCCAAATTTTATCATTATTTTGTGCAATTTCTGAGTTAATTGCTTGTATGTTAAGATGTCAGTTTATGTTAATGTAATTACATTGCAATTTATCCTTCTGACTTTTTTTTTTTTTTAAAGTTTTACTATTTTTTAGAACTTTTTTCTATTTTTTAGAACTGCAATTTATGTACGTTAAGATTTTCTTTTTACTATTTTTTAGAACTTTTCTAAATTACTTATATTTGATCATTTTCAATAGTTTTTAAAATTATATTTTTTATCAGTAATTTTTAAAATTATATTATCATATAGAAAATATTTTATACAGCTTTATTTTTTAAAATTTCTTTTATATTTATTTGTAAATTTTTATAATTAGCAATTATTTTATTTTTTATACATCTTTTGTAAATTTTATTTCTACATGTTTTTTTATTATTTTTGAAACTTTTGAAAAAAGAAATTACAAATATTTTATTACTTAAACTTTTTATTATTACAAATACTTTTAAACTTTTACACTTTTTTAAAAAAATTTATTTCTACATGATTTTTAATTTTTATGAAGTTTTTATAATGGAATATTTTCATTATTTTGAAATTTATGTTATCATGAAAAAGTATTTCACAAACATTTTTTAATTTTATCATATTTTTTATTACTTTAAATTTATGTTATTATACAAAAAAAATTATAAACTTTTATTTGAATTTTTTTATATTTTATCACATTTTTATTAATTTAACTTATTTTATTTGTCAGCTGTTTTTAAAATTTTACACAATTTTTAGAAATTTTAACTTTTACATATTTTTGAAATTTTAAATATATATTTATATTTGAACATTTTATTATTTTTGAAAATTATGTAATCATACAAAAGCTTTTTACAGAATTTTATAAACTTTTAAGATTTTATCATATTTTTTTACTTTAACTTTTTATCATTATATATTACTTTTAACTTTAACACATTTATTTTAAAAATTTTATTTCACATACTTTTCTAATATTAAGAAATTATTTACATTTGACTTTTTCATTATTTTCAAAAATTATTTTATAATAAACAAAATTATATCAATTTTTTTATAACTTTAACTTTATCATCATTATCAGTTGTTTATAAACTTTTATACATTTCTTTAGATATATTTTTAAAATTTTTATAAAATATTTATAATCAAAATCCTTTAATTATTTTTAAAAATTATGTTATCATACAAAAGTTTTTTTACAATTTTTTTTAACTTTTTATATTTTACTATAATTTTTTTATTACTTTAGCATTTTGTAATTGTCAACAATATTTAAACTTTTACACATTTTTTTAGATATTAATTTTTATATATTTTTCCAAATTTTATGAAATATTTAAATTCGAATCTTTCTATTTATTTCAAAAATTATGTTATCAGACAAAAGTATTTTGTAGTTTTTTTTAACTTTTAAAACTTAATTCATATTTTTAATTTTTTTAAAGTTTTATCATTACCAATTGTTTTGAAAATTTTACAATTTTTTTATAAATTTTATTGCTAAATTCTTTTCTATTTTATTTGAAATTTCTATTACTTTTTGAAACTTTTTAAATTTCATCATATTTTTTTATTACTTTGACTATTTATCGTAATCAAATACTTTTATACATTTCTTTAGATATATTTTTTAAGTTTTTATAAAATATTTATAATCAAAGTACTTTAATTATTTTTAAAAATTATGTTATCATACAAAAGTTTTTTACAATTTTTTTTAACTTTTTATATTTTACTATAATTTTTTTTTATTACTTTAGCATTTTGTAATTGTCAACAATATTTAAACTTTTACACATTTTTTTAGATATTAATTTTTACATATTTTCCAATTTTTATGAAATTTTTAAATTTGAATCTTTCTATTTATTTCAAAAATTATGTTATCAGACAAAAGTATTTTGTAGTTTTTTTTTTAACTTTTAAGTCTTAATTCATATTTCAAAAATTATTTTTTTTAACTTTTGAAAATTTTACAATTTTTTTTTATAAATTTTATTTCTAAATTCTTTTCTATTGTATTTGAAATTTCTATTACTTTTTGAAACTTTTTAAATTTCATCATATTTTTTTATTACTTTGACTATTTATCATAATCAAATACTTTTAAACTGTTACATATTTTAAAAACAATTCTACTTAATTTTCTGTTTTTTATGAAGCTTTTATAATTGAATATTTCCATTATTTCAGAAATTATGTTATCATATAAAAAGTATTTTAGATTTTTTTAAAAAGCAATTTACAAATTTTATATCATATTTTTTTATAACTTTAAATTTTTATCATTTCAATTAATTTTAAACTTTTAAACATTTTTTCAAATTATATTTTTATATACTTTACTATTATTTTTTTAAAAACATGTTATCATAGAAAATATTTTGCAAACTTTTTGAAACGTTTTAAACTTTATCATTTTTTATTACTTTAACTTTTTATGATTATAGCGACGCATTTTGCATGCCTTTTTTTGGTTAATTGTTTTTAACATTATTTTTATGATATTTTTATAATTGAATAGTTTCAATATTACAAAAATTATGTTTCACAGAAAAGTATTTTACAAAGTTTTTGAAACTTTCTAAATTTTATCATATTTTTATTGATTTATATTTTTATCATTATCAACTATTTTTAAATTTGTACACATTTTTTATAATTTTAAATTTTTATATATATTCTATTTTTTATGAAGTATTTATATTTGAATATTTCTATTATTTTTTAAAATTTTGTAATCATGCAAAAGTATTTTTACAAACTTTTTAAAACTATTTTTGAAAAACAAGAATTTAGGGTAAAATATGTTTTTGGTCCCTCATTTTATCTTGATTTCTGTTTTTAGTCCCTCATAATTTTTTTTTACTGTTTTTAGTCCCTCATAAATTATTTTGTTCTATTTTTAGTCCCTCATAAATTATTTTGTTCTGTTTTTAGTCCCTGACGTTAATTTCAACTGTTAAGTGATGACATGACAGATATAAACTGTGTGTGTGAAAAATTCCTAATTAAGATTCTAGTGACTTTTAACCGCTACAAAATTTTTTACGGTTAGAAATGTTTACTTTTGTAACATTTCTTGTGATTTCAGAAAATCTGATATTCGAGGTTTTGATTTTTTTTTATTATTTTTTTAACATTTATGACAGTTTTAGTTTGTCAGAAAATTTGCAGTAGTTAAAAACCACCAGAAACTTAAACAGAAGTTTTTCAAGCACAATTATGCTCTTCACAACATCACTTAACAGTTAAAATTAATGTTAGGGACTTAAAACAAAAGAAAAAAATTTATGAGGGACTAAAAATAAAAATTTAGATAAAATGAGGGATCAAAAACATATTTTACCCAAGAATTTAATTAAAAAAAAATAGATTGGGGGTGAACTTGACAAAACTCGGAGCGAGAATAACAGTTCCCCAAAACAAATGGGCTGAAACCGGCCCAATACGACGTTGCTTTATCCTAACGGCTGTGCTGTCCCACATGACACTGGAAGTTGCTGAATTGGGATCTTATCGAGGTTGCGGAAATCAAATCAGCAGTATCAGTAACAGGGGAGCACTCCAAGTTACTGTGAGGCATGGAATGAAATGAAACCCACGTGCTCCCTTTCTCGTTCTCTCTGAAGCTTCAAGCAAAGTAACGCAAAGCCTGAGCCTCGAGGCTCTCGTTTCCGATCCAATTCTTCATTCCTCCATGGAGGACGCATTTGCCAGATCCATTCCCGAGGTAATTTCCCACTACTTTCTCCATTTTCGTTGCCGCTACTACAAACACCGCATCTCATTCTAGCATCACAGTTTTCATTCACCAAATCTCGAAGCAAACATGCTTTATTATTTTTTTTTAATGTGAAATACGGATATCATTTGAATTTCGACGTTTCTGTGTTATTATGATCACGCAATGTGGTAATGTTGGAAAACTAGGACTACACATGCATGCTTCTTGCAGTAGCATTAGTAAATTCTGCATCGACCTCTCTCTGTTTACAATTACGATTCGGTTCATACGTAGATTGTTAGAGCCAAGTTATATATATTAGAATATTCCACTAGAGAGCGATGATTATTGTTGATAATTTTGTTAGGTCCTTGATTTCTTTGGAGTGGACCCGACTAAGGGTTTATCTGATGCCGAGGTACTTCAATTTCCTTTTTTCTTTGTCAGTATGGATATTTGTATTTTTCTCTAAGCCCGATTATGATGTTAATGGTTTCAAATGATTAAATCACTCTTCTTTTCCAGGTAGTACAACATGCTAGACTTTATGGAAAAAATGGTATGTCTTCTGTAGGGCCATGCACTGATATCAAGGAATGTGGTTTTATCTTGAAATGAATTTGCATTAGTGTACGGTGTAACAAGCTAGTCTTAATTGAAATGAATTTGCATTAGTGTACTGAACTTGGCATTCTAGAAATTTACTGTTTACATCTTGTTCACCAGTTTTGTTTGAAGTATTTTTTTTTATTTGTCTATTAACATTTCTTTCTTCTTCTCTTATTGCATGGTAATGTTTGCTACACAGTGCTGCCTGAAGATCAAAGTAAGTATATGGAGTTTGTACCTCATACTTTTAATTTTGTTTATGTGAATTGTGATGTGATAAGGTAACTCAATGGTTTTGATTGTTAAGTACAAATTATATGGTTACAACTTGATCTGAACTGATAATATTTGACCAAAACGGTTCGTTGTTGTACCTGATAAAATGGAAGTGTTAGTGTTTGGCATTTCATTTTGGCTAGTTTGGCAAGTTATAGAAAAAAGTAGTTTTTATATTTACTGTATTTTATTGGATGCTAAGTAGTTTGAGGATCATTCAAAAATCCCATTAATGATAGTGTAACTGGTATGAACCTCGTCTCATATATTATTGCTAATTGAGGTATTCACGGTTCTAGCTCTAGTTCATTGTTGTTACCTCTGTTGTACTGTAATTATTTTGTTTAACAAATAAATTCAATCAGTTCTCCTTGTTACTAAATCTTATCAAATTTAATATGCAGGATCTCCTTTTTGGAAAATGGTTTTGAAGCAATTTGATGATTTGCTTGTAAAGATACTAATTGCAGCTGCTCTTATATCTTTTATTCTGGCTTTAATTAATGGAGAAACAGGCTTGATGGCATTTCTGGAGCCTTCTGTAAGATATATTTGCACTCATATGTTGTGTTTGATATTTTTGTGAACAGTCAATTTCTTTAATTGGTTCATACCTTAATAATAATTTACATAATGATTTGAAACTGTGAAAGCTGTATCCTATCAATAGAAGGTGTAGATTATGAGCTAAATGGAGTTCTTTTGCAATTTATGATGGACTACACTTGTACAATGCTGCATGACCTCTTATGTAACTTGTAAACTCTTGGCAAGTGGCAAAGTGCCTTGTAAAATTATGCTTCTGAACTAGAGAATGTACTGAATTTTTCTATTTTCTATTTGATTATACTATTTATTAAAATCAGGTTTATCAAATTGGTAACATTATCGTAGATTAATTTTGATATCTGTACTGGTTTTTTTGATAGAAAAAGAAATTTGTTTTATGCATAGGTTATTCTGATGATATTGGCAGCAAATGCGGCGGTTGGAGTGATTACAGAAACAAACGCTGAAAAAGCTCTTGAGGTAAATTTGAAACACTGATAAATTTTGAGCTCCAAACGATGTTACTGAATACTGATAATGATTTCATTTTCACTACAACAAATTTCTCTGATTTTGGATAAATTTTCCTAAATTTAAGGCTATACCTCATTCTCGTTTCTAATTTGTTTGTTAAATTCTTTATGTGCCTAATCAAAACTTGTTACATGAAAGTCAGTTTTATTGTGAATTCTCTTATTTTGCTTGTTTCAAGTTGAGCTCACTTTTATCTATCCCTTTCTCTTTTATATTATCTTAGGAGCTACGTGCTTATCAAGCTGATGTGGCAACTGTCTTGCGCAATGGTAACAAACTTTTATACCTTCCTAATTCTTTGTAGCATGGGTAGTACTATAGTGGTTTGATGCATTAAAATTTTCTACAATATACCTAGCTAATTGTGGTAGTTTTGGTAAAAGTTTTCTGATCTTGTTGATATGCTTTTAGCCCTAAAAGAACTATGTAGTAATATACTTTACTGTTCTCTTGGTTTTGTCTTTTCTCTGCTTCTTTTTTTTGGGGTGGGGCCAGATAGGAGGAGGTGAGTTAAGTTACCCTCATGAAGTTGTGTTTGCTTTGTATAATAGGACCGGGTAATCACATAACCGTTATTTAAATAAAAGATCAAATAATTTTTAAGGGTAATTTATTTCTGTTACCTCTTTTATGGGACAAAGTGCTCCTCTTAGCTTTTTTTTATTTTGCTGTGTTGATGCCAATTTTTGAGGAATTTATTTGAGATATACACAGAGATTGACAAGCTTTACTTTCTTGAATTTTTTGGGGTGTGTGTGTTTTTGGTAGGAGAATATCTTCTGTTCTTTTGCTTCTTTCTTTTGCTTTTGAATGATTTTCTTCTTTTATAATCAATAAATACATGGACAAAGATCTTAGGACAAATAATGAAGAATGTAAGATATACAAGCTTGCCAAAAATAGAGAAAGGAAAACAAGAGATTTGGATTAAGTAAAATGTATTACGGATGAACAAGGGAAAGTTTTGGTCATAGATCAAGATATCAAAGAGAGATGGGAGAATTATTTTTATAACTTTTTCCAATGATGGGCAAGGATTGAATTGTAATATGGAAGGACTTGAAATCCAAGAGGACAAACAAAATTTGGCTTACTGCCGTAGAATTTGGATTAGAGAGGTAAAAGAGACCTTAAAGGGATGGATAATGGTAAAATTGTTGGTCCAGATGGTATTCTTATTGAAGTTTGGAAGTGTGTAGGAGAACAAGATATCATTTGGCTCATTAAGCTTTTTAATGAGATTTTGAGATCTAAGAAAATATCAAATGAGTAGAGGAAGAATGCTTTGGTTCCTATATTTACGAACAAGGGAGATATTAAAAAATTGTTAAACTAAAATGATATAAAACTTATGAGCCACATTGTGAAATTATGGGAAAAGGTGGTTGAGTATAGAATAAGAGAAGAGACGAGGATTGCAAAGAACTAATTTGGTTTTATGCCAGGAAGGTCTATAACAAAAGCCATATATCTTTTACGAGGGTTAATGGAAAGGTATCGAAGCAAAGAAAGAGACTTACATATGGTTTTTATTTGACTTGGAAAATTTTTTTGATTGAGTGCCAAGAGAAGTGTTGTGGGAGACTTTGGAAAAGAAATATGTTTGTGGCTTATATACAAGACATTTATATGATGAGATAACTAATAGTGCGAACTCCAGGAGGCGAGATTAAGTGCTTTAAGGATAGGATTACATCAAGTTTCAACCTTAAGTCCTTGTTTAATTTAGTCTTGAATATGCTTACCAAAGACATACAAAAGATTATTCGTAATTGCATGCTTTTTGTGGATGATATACTCTTGGTTGAGGAATCAAGAGAAAGATAAACTTTAAACTTGAGCTTTGAAGATAGACTTTGGAAACAAAGGTTTTTCGCTTAAGTAGAAGTAAGAGAGTATATGCATTGCAATTTTAGTAAGAGACAAGAGAAATATGATTTGGAAGTAAAAATGGGAGAAAATGGCATACGACAAGCTTCTAAGTTTAAATATCTAGGGTCAATACTATAAAACTATGAAGCCCTGATACTCCAAAAATGGAAAAGTATCGGTTTCGTACCGTGTCGGACACCGATACGCCTTTGATACGTATCCAAGAAGTATTCGATTTTTTTATTTTTTTATTTTTTTTTAAAAAATTGTAGGACGCGGCTGGGATACGGCTCAAGATAGTTGGGATACGGCTGAGACACAGCTTAAGATGGCTGATACGGCTCAAGCTGTTTCAGATACGGCTTGAGCCACTTTCTGAAATTTTTAATATTTTTTTTTTAAGAATTTTTTTTAATATTTTATAATTTTAGGGTTTTTAAAATAAAAAATGTCCAAATGTAAACAAAAACACGACACACCCTTTCCCTCTTCTCTGAGCATGGCAACTCCTTTCCGACAGTTCTTCTGGTGAGGGGGTTTCTTTTTCCGGCAAGTGGGGTGAATGGGTCTCTACACAATGCACAATTTCCCCCTTTCTTCAAGCACGACAACATCTCTCCTTGGTGGTTCTGCACATTTTTCTGATGAGGGGGTCTTCCTGTTTGTGTGGTTTTGGCTTTGATAGGGTATTTTGCTCAAACCATGCTTGAATAAATTTATTTTGCCACTTGACAGTTGTGTTTACAGTGTTTGCTAAAACAGAATCTGCATATTTGCAGTGTTTTAGCAGCACTCAAGATCATCTGCATAATTGTATTTTAACACCAACACTAATTGCATTTTATTTTGCTTCCATATATAATTTTTTATATTTTTTATTAACGTATTCAAGACGTGTCGTATCCTTAATTTCAAAAAAATTGCCGTATCCCCGTATCCGTGTCGTATTGTACCCGTGTCGTATCACGTATCTGGGCTTCATAGCTATAAAATGATGGGGAAGTTCATGAGGATGTCACACATAGGATACAAGCGGGATGGCTAAAATGTAGAAAGGCATTAAGGGTTATTTGTGATCACAAAGTACTTACCAAGCTCAAAAGTAAGTTTTATTGTATTCCCATATGTCTGGCTATACTCTATGGTAGTGAGTGTTGGGCTTTAAAGGAACAACAAGAGAAAAAAAGGCAGAAGTAGCATAAATGTGAATGTTAAGATATATGTGTGGTCACAAGAAAGGGCATGATAGAAATGATTGTATATGAGATATTGGTATGGCATCGATTGGGGAAAAGATAGAAAATCAATTAAGGTGGTTTGGACACATACAAAGAAGACCACTGGAAGCACTAGTGCGGTGAGTAGATTGCATGGTTTATAGTCTTGTGAAAGGGGCTAGAAGGACATTGGAGGAAGTTGTTAAGAAAAATCTCATGATGAATAATATCTTTCGAATATTTGGTCTTTAATTGAGCCAAATTGCATTGTGTGATGTGATCCATATAGCTAATATCACCTAATGGGATAAGGCTTTTTGTTGTTGTTGCATAATAAATAAATAAATCAAATAATAAAGTGATATTGCTAAATCATTACTCCATGAATCCTGTTAGAATCAAACTTGGTAATGTCAAGTGTCTTCTGCATTAACAATTTAGATTAGATCCAGTTCCTTTGCAAATAAATTACAAAGACTTGCTTGCCTTGTTCCTGCACTCTATGGTTGTGTTCATTGTTGACAAATCTTTGTGATTAGTTAACCAATTTGTTGTTGTTGTTGCGTCTCTATATTTTTCTAAACTGTTCTCCATATTCTGAGTAGACTTCCTAATGTTTTATGGAAAGAAGAGAGAAAAAGAATGGAAACACAGAAACAGAAAAAACTTGAGTGTAATTTTAATGTTCCCTTTGGATAGCTCTGTTGGAGGAGTGTGGGACAAACAAGGATAGTGCAGGTTCAAACCCCTGCACTGCTTTTCGCTTCCATTTCCCACCTCCTTCCCTCCTTCACATGGGGCACATTCTGGGTATCCCCCTAGTAGTTAATGATTCTGTGTGTTCTAATTGTTTTGTTTGTTTTCTTTCTTCTGTCTGCCGTGATGATACCATGGGGATTTTATTGAATTGGTTA
Source organism: Pueraria montana var. lobata (assembly GCA_026413185.1). Lineage (NCBI taxonomy): Eukaryota > Viridiplantae > Streptophyta > Magnoliopsida > Fabales > Fabaceae > Pueraria > Pueraria montana. Next base: position 7,713,758 of record CM048652.1, read on the forward strand.
CAGCTTGTCATCTTGAAGTTCTACTCCAAATTTTGAAGTACGCATAGTCTATTTCTTGCAGGTTGTTTTTCCATACTTCCTGCAACTGAACTTGTTCCTGGGGATATTGTGGAAGTTTCTGGTAAGCTGATTATGAGATTATGCAGTGCCTAAAAGCAAACTGGCTCAGTTGAGTATTTAATCCTGGAAGGCTGAAAGTTGACTCTGTTCTGGTTGTGAATTAAATAGTGGGTTGCAAAATTCCTGCTGATATGAGGATGATTGAAATGCTAAGCAATCAAGTGCGGGTTGATCAAGCTATTCTTACAGGTATTCCTGCTGAACATATCTTATACTGTAAATGGAACTATTGAATGTTTCCACCTAGGAATCATTTCACTTGTGTGATAGTGTCTGAATAGTGTGAAAATGTAGCACATACGCACACATGTTGACAATTTAGGTAACTGTTTGTGAATTACTGTTGTAGTTGATTTGTTTGGATTTGGTCTACCGATCCATAAGAGGAGGAGAGGTATTGTAGGCGACTTTTGTTCTTATTAGTAATATTGGATAGGCTTAAATACTTTTTTAGTCCTTGCAATTTAGGATTTTTTTGCTTTTCGTCCTTGCAATTTTTTTTTTTTTGATCCCTGCAAATTATGTTTGTTTTGTTTTTCATCCTTAAAGCGGTTTAGAAAATGCTTTTTTGATTATTTAAAGTGCTATCTAAATTGCTTTAAGGACGAAAAACAAAACAAACATAATTTGTAAGGACTAAAACCAAAAAATAAATTTTACAAGGACGAAAAGCAAAAAAACGCAAAATTGCAAGGACTAAAAACATATTTAAACCTGTTGGATATTATCCTTATTGAAAAATCAATAATTTTAGCTCGTCAGTTTGGATAACTTGTGACTACTAAAATAAACCCCTTGATAATAACTATGATTTTTTTTTTTTTAAATAGAAACCAATGTTTGAAAAAAGAAATTGGAAATGCTTCTCTCTCTAGTATATGCTTTTGCTTGATTATATTTTGCTATTGCTGCATGTAGGTGCAGGTGGGAACAGGCTAGTCTGTTTGTTAGGGACCTATGGCCTGACTCCTTTTAGGCTTGGTTCCCTTGCCTGTTTAAAAAACAATTTTGGCCAAGACTTTTTTAAAATCCTTGTTAGCTTCAAAGGCCTTTTAGGCTGGATGGGTTGGCCTATTTAATTAAATAATATACTATATAATATATATTACTACTACTATTGCTACTTATTAGACTATTTAAAGATGCCTTTTAGCCTAATTAAAGGCCCCATTGCAAAGTAAGCCTTTAAAATAGGCTTTCAGGCCTAACCATACTTTCAAAAAGGCCTTGTTAGGTAAATATGTCAAGCTCACACCTTGTGTTTGGGAAATAGGCCATGTCTGTTTAACAAAATTTACGTGTATGAGTGTATCAACTATCAAGTGATTTGTTTTCAATCCTACATACCTGTATGAGTGTATCAATTGTTTATTGAACACATAGCTATATCATCATCAAACATCTCATTGGTTTAATATGTGATCAAATTCTTTTTGCTGATTGTAGGTGAGAGCAGCTCTGTGGAGAAAGAGCTTAAAACAACCACAACAATAAATGCAGTATACCAAGACAAAACAAATATTCTGTTCTCGGTATGAAGCTTGCATCCTTTGTTCAACCAGCATGTGGCTAATAAGTTTTAAAAATTGTTTTTAAGACTACTAATGGTTGGATTATCTTAAGTCCAATTTGTAATTATGTTTGAGGTAGTCGCACACCGGCACTTATCTAAAGTCTACTATTGAAAAATTTCTTGTTCATGCAGAAAATTTGGTTCGGTGTTACTTGTTAATAAATCTTTTTAATCACCAAAAAGTTAAGAGTTGTTTGATTGTACCAATCTAGCTTTTAATTAAACATTTCAGCTATTAGTTTTGGTTGGTTGAGGCTTGATGGTCACATGACAAAGATGGGTTTATTTAAGTTACTGAACTAAATTTTGACATGCAATTTTTTGTAGCATATGTTCTCACTTGGTGCTGATTGAATTGGTTCAATGTTTCTGATTTTTAGGATCAATGGCTGTTGCTTAAAATTGATACACATGCCTACAAACATGCAGGACTACTTATGCTCCCAAACTTGTAACTTTCATGATTGTTTATGTTTATTCTTTTGAAGACTATTAAACTAGATAAAGAACAGAGACATGTTTGACTGAAACCATGTGTTGATAATACACCACGGATCATTGTTTATATAGGCTTATTGCATTAAATACACATAAATAGGGAGTATATTTAGTTTCCTCTAAATGGAGATAATATGCCTATAAACTATAATTAAATACAATGAATGCAGAATATTTGATTTGATTCTCAACACTCCCCCTCAAGATGGAGCATATAAGTCAAATGCACCTAGCTTGTTACAAATAAAACTAATTCTAGGACCCCTCAAAGACTTAGTGAAGATATCTGCCAGCTGGTCACTAGAGTTAACAAAACTTGTGGTAATATCCCCTGACTCAATCTTCTCTCGGATGAAATGGCTATCAACTTCAATATGCTTGGTCCTCTCATGGTAGACTGGATTGGAGGCAATGTGTAAGGTTGCTTGATTATCACATATAAGAGTCATCTGTGTAGTATCTTCAAACTTGAGCTCCCGGAGAAGCTGTTTTAGCCATGAGTTCACAAGTCACTAATGCCATGGCCCTGTATTCTGCTTCAGCACTTGATCTAGCTATAACAGTTTGCTTCTTACTTTTCCAAGATACCAAGTTTCCTCCAATCAGCACACAATACCCAGATGTGGATCGCCTATCACTAGGTGAGCCAGCCCAGTCAGCATCTGAGTATCCAATCACTCGTGCATGTCCCCTATCTTCATAAATGAGGCCTTTGCCTGGAGCTCTCTTAATATACTTCAGGATCCGAATAGCTGCATCCCAGTGATCCTGGCAGGGAGAGTTTAGAAATTGGCTTACCACACTTACTGCAAAGGCAATGTCTGGACGAGTGACTGTGAGGTAGTTCAACTTTCCAACTAACCTCCTATATCTCCCAGGATCCGATAAGGGCTCCCCCTGATCAGGTAGCAATTTGACACTAGGATCCATAGGTGTGTCCACTGGCTTAGCATTGAGTAGGCCAGTCTCTTCCAAGATGTCAAGAGCATACTTCCTCTGGGAGATAACTAAACCATCCTTGGATTGAGCAACTTCGATACCTAGGAAATACCAAAGTTTACCAAGGTCTTTAGTCTGAAACTGGCGTGAGAGGTATTGCTTCAAGCTAGTAATGCCATGTTGATCACTGCCTGTAATGACAATGTTGTCTACATAGACAATAAGATAGATGCATCCCTGTTGTGAATGGCGATAGAAGACAGAGTGGTCGGCTTCACTGTGAATCATGCCAAACTGTTGCACAACAGTCCGGAATCGACCAAACCATGCTCAAGGGGACTGTTTAAGTCCATATAGGGACCTGCGAAGCCGACAAACCATAGTAGAGGACTCCCCCTGAGCAACAAAACCTGGTGGTTGCTCCATATACACTTCTTCATCTAGATCGCCATGCAGGAAAGCATTCTTAATGTTGAGCTGGAAGAGAGGCCAGTGACGGATAGCAGCCATAGAGAATAATAATCTGATAGAGGCCATTTTGGCCACAGGAGAGAAAGTGTCAGTATAGTCCTGTCCATACACCTGTGTGTAACCTTTCGCCACCAGATGAGCTTTGAATCGGTCTATGGTACCATCAGAGCCAACCTTAAGGGTGTAAAGCCAACGACATCCTACTGCGGATTTTCCAGGGGGAAGAGAGACCAAATCCCAAGTACCACTGCTCTGGAGTGCACACAACTCGTCTATCATTGCTTGCCTCCATTCTGGGTGCGACAATTTCACCTGGAGAGTTAGGGATAGACACAGAAGACAAAGAAGAAAGGCAAGTATAGTGCAAGACAGAAAGACGGTGATAACTAAGATTAACATAGTGAGGAGATGGGTTACGAGTAGAACGAATACCTTTTCGCAGAGCAATTGGCCAATCTAGGTCAAGTGTAGGTGCCGGATCCGGTAAAGGAGACGGTGTCGGGGAAGAGTCAGGCATGGCCTCTACTATATCTTCACGAACCGTCACAGGGGCTGGTGGAGGTATGTCCGCAGGTCTCTGTCGTCGATGGTATATCTGAAGCGGTTGCACCCGTGGTGGTGCTGCAGGTGGATCATCCTGGTGTACCATAGGGTCAATTTGGCAAGGAGGTGGAAGAGGAATAATGGCAGGTGGACTAGGAAGGACAAAAAACCACTGTCGGAAGTAGAGTGAGCAGACTCAAAGTAAGGGACAGACTCAAAGAAGGAGACATCAGCAGAGATGAAATACCGCTGAAGTGTAGGAGAGAAGCAGTGATAACCTTTCTGTGATCGAGGGTATCCTAGGAAGACACATTTGAAGGACCTTGCAGATAGTTTGTCAAGGCCCGGAGTAAGATTGTGAACAAAGCAGGTGGAACCGAAGACCCGAGGAGGAAGTGTATAAAGAGATGAATGGGGAAAGAGTATCGAGTGAGGTACCTTATCATTTAGTATTGAAGATGGCATGCGGTTAATAAGATAGCAAGCCGTGAGAACAGCGTCTCCCCAGAATCGTGGGGGAACATGACCATGAAGGAGGAGGGTTCGAGTTGTCTCAATGAGATGTTTGTTCTTGCGCTCAGCCACCCCATTTTGTTGAGGAGTATGGGCGCAAGATGTCTGATGGAGAATTCCCTTTGATGCCATAAATTGCTGAAACTGATGAGATAAATACTCACGAGCATTATCACTACGAAGAGAGCGGATAGGGATGCCAAACTGTGTTTTTATTTCATTGTAAAAATTCTCAAATATAGAAAACAACTCGGACCTGTTTTTCATAGACACACCCACGTACAACGTGAGTAATCATCAATAAAGGTAACAAAATATTTAAAACCAGAATGAGTAACAACACGAGATGGACCCCAAACATTTGAGTGAACTAAGGCAAATGGGGACTTAGCCCTTTTATTGACACGATCAGGAAACGAACTATGAGTGTGTTTCCCTAACTGACACGACTCACAATGTAAACTAGACAATTTGGAAAGACTCGGTATCAACTTCTGAAGCTTTGGCAAATCAGGATGTCCCAACTGAGCATGAATCACTAACGGAGAGACTGTGGACGAGCACACTTGTGACGGCGGAGAGAGATAGTATAGGCCATGCGACTCACGTCCGACGCCAATCGTCCGTCCCGATGTCCGGTCCTACAGGATAACAGAATCTTTAGTAAATGTAATTATAAGGTCATGAGACTGGGTAAGACGGTACACATAAAGCAGGTTAAAGGGACAATCAGGAACATATAAAATAGACTCAACAGTTAGGGATGGAAGGGGATGTGTGGTGCCAATGCCTTGGGATTGTGTTTGAGTGCCATTGGCAGAAGTGATGGCAGGCAAATATGTAGGTGTGGAAAAGGAAGAAAAAAGAGAACAATTACCAGAAATATGGTCAGAAGCACCAGAGTCAAGCACCCAAGGACCCAGAGAAGGAGATTGAGATAAGCAAGCAATAGATTTACCAGTGTGCGCAACCGAAGCAGTAGCAGCAGGTATCTGGCGACTCTCGAACCACTGGAGAAAATCCTCATATGTAGCAGGGGTAGCTCGAGGCTGTTCAGGGACCTGAGCTGTAGCAGTAGGTGTTGTCTGAGCTATATTGGCAGGATGAGGCGGCTTACCATGTAACTTCCAGCAACGATCAATGGTGTGGCCGAGACGATGACAATGCTCGCACTTGTGACGACCCTTGGAGCTAGATTGGCCCGTGCGAGAACGTCCAGAGTTACTGCTTTGGGAGGCAAGGGCAGTGGTATCTCCCATCGAAGAAGCAGGAACTTCAGCAATATGCTTCGGTGGAATCCGTAGTAGGGCAGAAGAAGCAGATGTCATCGTTGGTGCCACTGGTGATCCAAGAATCTGATCCCGTGTAGCAGAATACTCCGGAGGAAGACCATATAGAGCCAGAGTCATAAACAGAGTGCTACGGTTCTCCAATTCCTTCTTCGCTTCAGCAGGAATGGAGGCAGCAGGGGGAAGGAGCTCATTGTAATCATGTAGGGCTGCATGGACTCGCCCAAGATAAGTAGACATAGGACCGTCAAAGCGTTGAGGGGCAAGAAGTGTCATCAAGTCTTTGCACACTCCATATAGGCGTTGAGTATCATTGGTGTATAGAGAACGGGCTTCACTCCAAACCGACTCACAAGTGTCGTGGGGTCGAAAAATCGGTTTGAGGGCAGGGTGGAGAGTAGACTTAATAACACTGCATAGTTGGGCATCAATCTTTGCCCATTGTGCACGATCAGCATCTGGTATGGAATCAACGGAGGTAGTGAGATGGGATTTGTAGCCTAGTCCAGTAATCCACAGAGTGACATCAGATGCCCAAGTAGAATAGTTCGAGCCGTCCAATTTCTCAATAGATAGAGGGATGTTTGAGAAAATTGGAGGGTCCACCCTAGCAGATGTAGGTGTAGGGTTTCCAGTATCAGGCATACGTGCAAACAGTACCTGCAAAGTACAAAATAGAACCAAATGTGGGGGCAAAAAGGGGTTTTCATCCAAATGAGGTCAAATGAATGTGAGACTTGAGGGATAGGGTCACGTGGGGTGGACGACCTTATCGCCGGAATCGCGGCCAGAGAAACTGCCTCACGCGCCGGTGAAGGGCGCTGTTTGGCGCATCAAAGATGGGGCGCGTGGAGCTTCGTCTGGGGAAGCGACTTCCGAGATGGTGTAGATCGGCGCTGGGCGAGGCCAACTGTGGTGGTTTTGGCCAGAAAGCTCGCCGGAAAAGTCACCGGAGCAACGGCAGTGGCGGCGGTGGCCAGAAAAGTCGTCGAAAAAAAAAAAAAAGGAACACGTCGCCAGAGTGATGTCGGCGCTCAGAGGGGCGAACCGGAAAGTATACACGGTTTGCAAAAAAATTGATCTCTGGGGACAGTGGGTCCACTGGGCAAGGCACGGTTCTTGAGGTATCTCAGTCAGACTCTAGATACCATATTAAACTAGATAAAGAACAGAGACATGTTTGACTGAAACCGTGTGTTGATAATACACCACGGATCATTGTTTATATAGGCTTATTGCATTAAATACACATAAATAGGGAGGATATTTAGTTTCCTCTTAATGGAGATAATATGCCTATAAACTATAATTAAATACAATGAATGCAGAATATTTGATTTGATTCTCAACAAAGACTACTATAAGTGAAATTTATATACTTGTAATACTCATTATATTCATATAGTGGTCATTAAAATTTACATGCATAAAGGATGTTGGTCAATATTTAAATTTAATTAAATTAATATATAATTTTTAAATCATGTAAAAAATGGACCTTTAATTTTTTATATATATTGAAGACATTATAATGATTTTGTTTTTAAGGCTATTTAACAACATTAGTAATTTGAGAATCCATCATCTTTTATTTCAATAAATATTGCAAATCACTTATTCTGGAAAAGAACTTATTATTGCTATAGCGGTATAGAAATTATTTAAATTAAACTTTTATAAAAATTGATGAAATTCAACATATAATAAAAACACAATCATAAAGTTTATTTCTAAAAAAGTTAAACTTAATTATTGTTAATAAAAAAGATAGACATAGAACAATTATGCATAGTCTTAGAATTTGGACTTAGGGTCTAACTCAACCTTACAAAACCGGCTTGTAAGGTGAGGAATGTCCAAGCTTTATAAGCTCTATTTAAGCCATATCTCTAGTCTATGTGGGACTAAACCACCACCTTTGATATTTGTAATATTTGTATAGGATTAGTCCAAAATATTCTAATATTTGTAAATTTCTACTTAAAAGTAAAATTGAATTGACATGAACTACTATTAGACACATTAAACATGATGGATAGCTACATTGATAGTTCTGTCTTCAGCAATTTGCATTAGTGCATCGTTTGTTTCTATACATCCTGGTTTTGAATATTTAAATAGGCATGAGTAAAGGGCACTGTTTCTTGTAGTCTGGGAAGCCTTGTGCCATTTGAGATTGTTTCTCTTAAACTCTTGTCTTTTTTTTTTTTTTTTTCCTTTTTTTAATATATATAAGTTTATTTTTTACTGTCAGGGTACGGTTATGGTTGCTGGTAGGGCAAGAGCTGTTGTGGTGGGAGTTGGTCCTAACACTGCCATGGGCAGCATACGTGATTCAATGTTGCGAACAGAGGATGTAAGCATTGAAGTTTCTCGTATTGATGCTTTTACTGTTATATCTTTATGGCATTTTTGTCTGCTGGCATTCAGATAATATTTCAGATCTTAATTCGTAAACAGCAGATGATTTCCTTTGAGGGAATCAAAAGTTAAATGATACTGCAATATATATGTATCTATACTAAATAAATTTCTCCATAATACACATCCATGTTAGGAATAAAATGGTCTTGGGTGATGCAGGGTGGTAATGCTGCACAAGGAATTTAAGTGTAGATATCTTGGGTGATATGATGTATGCTTGGGGATTCCAAGTTATGCTAATGCCATCCATTAGTATTGTTGGGTGAGAAGTTGGTAGTTTAAATGAAAACTGAGCAAAGTTTGACAGACTCCTAATCTCTTTCATGGTTGGTTAATTTTGTGCTTTAAAATAACCTGAGGGGTATAGATCTATGGATTGATAAAGCTGGATTTTTTTTGTGTAAATCAAAAATTGATGTGAGAATTAACATGATTAGACATCTTCATGCTGCAGCTAGCCACTTAGTTGTCAGACAAGTATATAAATACCTTAAGAATGTACATACAGTTATGTGCTTATGGCTTTGGTATTAGCCAGGGACCTTGTTTAATTGGTCAAAATGTTCTAATATTCAATTCTTGTGCATGTGTTCTTCCGGTGACAGAGGCTCCTAGGGTAATTTGTATGCAACCTTCCCCTTGCATATGTAAAGAGCCTGTTTCCGGATTTGAGCCAATGACCAACCGGTCACCAAGGCACAACTTTACAGTTATGTCAGGGCTCGCCCTCACAGTAGAACTATAGAAGTACTTACCTTTTTTTTGTCTTTCTATAATTGGTTGCAGGAGGTGACACCGTTGAAAAAGAAGCTGGATGAGTTTGGTACCTTTTTGGCCAAGGTGATTGCTAGTTGTCTGATTTTACTGTATTTCAAACTGAAGGGTTGCTCTTCTGCATATTGCATTGTTTATAATAAATTAATCAGATAAGCTACCCAACTGTTAATGCATTTTTGATTTTGTCAGCCTGGTCAATGTTGTTGGTATCAACAGTTCCATCTGAAAAGTTGAGATTGGGAGTTTGGGATTGGGTTATAGTGTCTTTGATAACACCACTTTGCCTTTTTTCCCCTGCTTTTGGCATTTAATTAGAAGGCTCATTTGATGCAGGGAAAAGAATTATAATTGATTATGAATGAAGCCCTTCCATTTGGGAAAATCATTTTTCTCCTATAAATTATCATGCTACAGAACATTTATGTGACAACTTTTTATTGCTTAAGTTTTAACTGTCAAACCCACTTATCTCATTTGTTTACAAATTGTGATGGTGGTTCCTTTATTTCTGTGTTACAGGTTATAGCAGGGATTTGTGTCTTGGTGTGGATTGTAAATATTGGTCACTTTCGTGACCCTTCTCATGGTGGTTTCTTGCGTGGTGCAATTCATTATTTTAAGGTTTGTTCTCAAATGAGCTTTGTTGTTATCTATATCATGATTTCTATTTACTCTTGCATTCTGTTTTTCACAGGCATCATGTTGTAGTCTTCTATTGTTTCGATTTTCATGTACTGTATACTTATTTGATGTTTAGTCTCTCTTTGGGGTTGGTATATAGTTGGTTATATTGTCTCTTTTTTGATAGAAGAAGATATCATGTTGTCTTGTGAACATGAAAATCTTTTAACTTCTAATCATATTCCTGCTAGATTGCAGTTGCTCTGGCAGTTGCAGCAATTCCAGAAGGGCTCCCTGCAGTTGTTACGACGTGAGTTTAGGAACCTTTCTTTGTTGTTTCTCTGGAAGCCATGATATCTTTTGAATACCTTTGTTTTGATTATATAAAATATATAGATATAGATATTTTGGCTTGTGTTCACATTGAATCTAAAATATGTTTTATATATAGTATAAGGTGCTTAATTTTTGGAGTTAATGTCCTTTTTCATATATGATTTATTGCTCTCTTTTTTTTTTGTTAAAGAAATCAGTGAAGTGAAATGAAACAAACAATGAGGCAACATTTCTTAAGGCCCCTTTATGTGTGATGTCCTTGAGGTATTAATTTTTATTTTTTTTGGGTGAGCTGAAAGGGAGAATTCCAGTTCCTATTAAACTAAAATTTCAACCATTATCATTTACTTAGACATTTAATAATCACATTTGTTAATAACTATCTTTAATCTCATAAAATAGCAAAAAACAAAGAAACTTCAAAGTCTCAATTGTCTAAGCTGTTTCTTAGTCCTGATGTGTACCTAAGTGACGTTAAGTAATTTAATTGATCACAACTTAATTTTATTGTAGTCTAAACTATATTGTGCTATTCTGAATCTGAGCACAATTACTAATTTTTGCACTAGTAGGGTGTTTTTTTTTTTTTTTTTTTTTTTTTTGCAAACGAAGAAATTCATTAGGATTTTTTGAGTTTGGAAGATAAGGATCCTCCTTACTGTATGGGGAAAAAGCACAACAACAAAAAAAATCAACACATCAAAGCTGCTCATTTCCTCAACATATTTGCTTGGAAAACTCCCTTAGAAAGGCTATGTGCTTTGCACTAAATATTACAGTATTACACCAAGTAGAAGGCAAATGCCTTATCTTAGCAAATCAGCTATTGTGCTATAGAAACCTCCTTAGTCCTTAAATAGAATTACGTAGTTTCCTACTGACTGTAGACTTCTCCTGATATGCTGAGATGCTATGTTTGAATCACTTTTTTGGTAAGAAATCGGCATATATTCAAAGTAATGGAAAGTTAATCTAGTCTTGAGTTTTTCTTTTTCCTATCTTGTATTGACTACTTTTCTCTTATAATAGGTGTTTGGCTCTTGGAACAAAGCGTATGGCTAGGTTGAATGCCATTGTTCGCTCCTTGCCATCGGTTGAGACCTTGGGCTGCACCACTGTTATTTGCAGTGACAAAACTGGTACTCTAACTACCAATATGATGTCAGTTGCGAAGGTGAGTTCTTCTTTACATTGAAACAATAAAATTAAAATTTATTCATTTGTTTGTTTTTTGTAAATTTTTGTATTGCCACAAGTGTCCCTTTGGATTGTGCCATGAGCCATCCTCATTGAACTGTGTTCTTTATTTTGTTATGTCATATCGCTGTCATACTTGCCATGCTTTTTAATGTTAACATGTCCAAGTAATATTGTTCTTTTCCCTTTTTCCTTGAACTTCTGTTCCTGGATGCTTATGGATGAAGATTTTTAGCAATTTCCTTAACCAAAATCCTATGCTTTTGTGTGCACAGGTATGTGTTGTTGAATCTGCGAAGCGTGGTCCTGTTGTTTCCGAATACAGTGTCAGTGGAACAACATATTCACCTGAAGGCATAATATTTGACAGTACAGGGTTGCAGGTATTATTCGGTTAATTCTCATGCTTTTGCATTCATGCAGAAGCAAAACACACATCACATTTAAAGCTAAGTAAATTACTAATATAAGGAGAGGTTCCAAAGAAAGGAACCTTAACTTCCTACCCGAAACAATATCCATGGATCTAAGGATATTGTGTGCCAAGTATGTCATGTATATGGCTTTGTGGTGGACATCCATGCTGTTTTACTTTGTAAATATTCACGTGAGAAAGGATTGCATTTAAGCCCTTTCTTAAAGCACGACTTTGCCCTGTTCTAGAACTCTGATGGTGGCAATGTTATAGCTGCATCATGCATGGATGGTTTTCTGTGATGTTTATCTTCAAAACATAAACTTGTAATGGATATTGTAACAAACTAATATAATGAGTGTATGTGTAGGTGTATGCAGTTTTGTTTAGAGTTAAAACAATTTAGCATTTTCTTGTTTTGCAGCTTGACTTTCCTGCTCAATTGCCATGTCTTCTTCACATGGCAATGTGTTCTGCTCTTTGCAATGAATCAACCCTGCAGTATAATCCTGATAAAGGAAATTATGAAAAAATTGGTGAGTCAACTGAAGTGGCACTACGTGTCTTGGCAGAAAAGGTCCGTATTTGTATCTCTCTTTGTGTCTCCTATGTGTGAAGCTCCGTCATTACTCAAGTATACTTTGACCATTCCTTATTTGTAGGTTGGTCTCCCTGGTTTCAATTCTATGCCATCAGCCTTGAATATGTTGACTAAGCATGAACGTGCTTCTTACTGTAACCATTATTGGGAGGAACAATTTAGAAGGGTGAGCTTTATTTTCCATTTATCTTAGTCCACTAACATATTTTAGGAAACTTAGATTTTGAAAAATTGCAGTAGGTTTGAAATATTCTTCATGCCTATTGATCTGAATAAACTATTATACAACAACGGTTTCATTTTAAAAAAAGGGAACAGATAAATGCTAATAAAAAACTATAAGTTATACACAGAATTGAGACCGGTACATACAACTAATCTGAACACAAAATAAAACAAACTTAGCTAAAATAGGTTAATGTAGCCACATCACCAAGGGTGAGACAGCCACTTCATCCTACATATGAAATTTATTGAATATATCTACTATTGGTTATTTTGTTGGTATTGGTCTGTGTGTATTTACTTTCACACTTTGTGCTTGATGCTTTGCAGATACATGTTTTGGAATTTTCTCGAGATCGTAAAATGATGAGTGTCCTTTGCAGCCGGAACCAGATGCATGTTTTGTTCTCAAAGGGTGCCCCAGAAAGTATAATATCTAGATGTACAACCATTCTGTGCAACGATGATGGTTCCATTGAGCCACTTACTGCTGATATTCGAGCAGAGCTGGACTCTAGGTTCCACAGGTTTGGTTTTTATCATTTATAATTTTATCTGCATATACATATTCCATAATTTGTTTTCTAGATTTTCCCTTCCTTTTTGGTTCTTATTGAAAATAGGCAAAATAACATTTAGAAAAATTCTATAATTTGTTCTCAAATAGTCCCACATTGGAAGTATGGGATTCTAGTGTGGGGTTTATAAGGCCTTGGGCTCTCCAACTACAATAGCTAGCTTTTGTGGTGTGGTTCTCCCAAGGTTCTTATCAAGGACCTTTTTGTCGTCTGTTAAGTTTTTATATAATTGCAGAAATTTGATCAGAGTAGAGGAAGCATAAAGGACCTTGGCTTCACACACTTCTTATTCTTGTTTATGTCAGCATTATTGTTTGTATTACATCTCTGAAAATTCTGTTCTAACTTCTGGACACAAATAATGTGTCTTTAGTTGTTCTCTTCTATTCATTTTCAGTTTTAAACCCTCTTATGAACACTCTTTTTGTGTTGCTGACACTTAACATAAAATTTGTTGGCCAGTTTCGCAGGAAAAGAAACATTAAGATGCCTTGCTTTGGCCCTGAAATGGATGCCCTCATCTCAACAGTCGTTGACCTTTGATGATGAGAAAGATCTTACATTTATTGGGTTGGTATGCTTTCTTTTCAATGCACAATACATGGTTTAACTGTTGGATTAATAAAATTTGTAGACTTCATCTATTCAATAAGAACTTTTAATTTAACTGTTAGATTAATAACACATTATATTTGAAATGGAATGAGAATTAGATTTTTTTGGCTTAATTACACTTTTTGCCTCCAAAGTTTCACAATCTTGCGAATTTTGCCCCCAAAGATTTTTTTTTCGCAAATTTTGTCCCCCAATTTACTAAAAGTCACGAATTGTCTTAATTGTGGCGGTTTAAAGGAAAAACCTCCACAAAATTGTCTTAATTGTAGCAGTTTAAATACGTTGGGACAAAATTCGCGATGTTTTGTAAATTGGGGGGCAAAATTTGCAAAAAAATTCTTTGAATGCTCTTTTCTACTTTTGTGCCTTTGTTATGTTTTTCCTCTAGTAAGTAATAACCATTTGCTTTCTGGGTTCCTTCTCTCCTTTATGTAGGTTGGGATGCTGGATCCTCCAAGAGATGAAGTAAGAAATGCAATGCTTTCGTGCATGACTGCTGGCATACGTGTTATAGTTGTCACTGGGGATAACAAGGTTTTCAAACTCCTGCAAACTTTATTGTTCTTTTTCCGCTTCAACATTCCATACATCTTGTCTAAAATTACTTAATACTGAATCAGTCCACTGCTGAGTCACTTTGCCGCAAGATAGGTGCTTTTGACCAATTGCTAGATTTTGCTGAACATTCTTACACTGCTTCTGAGTTTGAAGAACTTCCAGCACTGCAACAAACTATAGCATTGCAACGTATGGCACTTTTTACCAGGTATATCGGTTTATATCTATCCTCTAATATTTGATTTTGTTAGATGATTGCAGAATAAAAGAACAATTTCTTTGTTCAACCTTTTTGACGTAAAATTCATAGTAAAAGTTGCATGCGTTTATCTTATGTTAGGGTTGAGCCTTCTCATAAAAGGATGCTGGTTGAAGCATTACAGCACCAGAATGAAGTGGTATGATTGCTTACTGTAATTACTAACTAGTAATGGTTTCTCCTCGGGGTCGTTTTGTCATAATTACATAACTTATGTGTTCATCTGCATATAGTTGCATGGCAAATTTTTCAGTGGCTGGATTGTGAGGATTAGATCTTTAGCTGCAATTCTCCTCACTATTCTTACACCTATAGTTGTTGATTATGGATATTGGTGCTGCACAACCGAATTCAAAAATGGTATAGCTGATCTTAAATGCAGCTGCTATACCAAAGATAGCATATACAGTATAAATAATTTATAATGCACACATAAATGCCCAAAACTCAAAAAAGTACACAAAATTCAGGACATATTCATCATTAATATAAAAGCATAACTAACAAGTCAGTGACAAGAGTAGCACGACAATGAAGCTATGCAGCTGCACTAGGGCCTGCTATAGCACTATTAACTACTCTAAACCCTTTATTTTATAATTTATTATTTTATTCTTATAATCATGGACATAATTGTTTATGCAATCAACAACAACAAAGCCTTATCCCACTAGCCACTAGGGAGGTCGGCTACATGGATCACACGACGCCATTAGGCACGGTTAAAAATGAAAGCTTTAGGAATATTATTTATGCAATCATTCAGAAAAAAAATCTTTCAAATTTGTGGAAATTTACAATTTTAGTAATTTAGGTTGCAATGACGGGTGATGGAGTTAATGATGCACCTGCACTGAAGAAGGCAGATATAGGAATTGCTATGGGTTCAGGGACAGCTGTTGCTAAGGTGTCATCAACTGTCTCTACTTTGTCCCTTTTTTTCCTTGTCTAGTCAATAATCCCGAATATTTTGGTGTTTTCCCCCCTCTTTACAGAGTGCTTCAGACATGGTGCTGGCTGATGACAACTTTGCCTCAATTGTTGCGGTATGATAACATATATAATTTCTACTCAAATTTTGCTTCTTTCTTATTATCATTTTCCTTCCCTCTTGAATTGAAAACAATTTTCCCCATGTAATTTATCCGTTTGTTTCTCTGTAGGCTGTGGCAGAGGGAAGGGCTATATACAATAATACAAAGCAGTTTATTCGATACATGATTTCTTCCAATATTGGCGAAGTAGTCTGTATATTTGTGGCTGCGGTGCTTGGAATACCGGATACTCTGGCCCCTGTGAGTTTGTAATTTTAATTAGCCAATTGGTTTCATAAAAGAAGAAATTAAAAGGAGTTGTACAATATTTTTTGTTGATGGTCACAAAATGCTGATTCTTTTTTATGCTGCGTTTTATACATACTTCAAACCTGTGTAAATTTCTGGGTTTTTTGTTGATCATGTCTTCTATGGCTCTGGATACTGGCTTTTAGCCGGTAGTTGGTCATTAATGTGCTTTCATATAATTGCATAAAAATGAGATTTCATTTTTGTTCCAGTGAAAGACTATAGCTTAAAAATTTTCTTTTCATTCCCCTAACTTCTACCAGGTCCAGTTGCTTTGGGTCAACTTGGTTACTGACGGATTGCCTGCCACTGCTATTGGCTTCAATAAACAAGACTCTGATGTGATGAGGGCTAAGCCTCGAAAGGTACCATACCAACAATTCATTGGTTGACTTGTATTTGGTTAAAAAAATCAACAATCAATACCATACAGTGGAGCCCATTTGCAGTTTTGACTTGAAAACTGGCAAATTTTCCAAAAAAATTTAACATGACTTTGGCAAACTTTTCCAAAATTATTCATATATTATATATGTGGTTTGGGAGAGTGGAGTGGAATTGTTCACGGTGGTGTAGAGTGGGAAACATTTTCTGTTGTTTTTTGTTGAAAACAAGATGGGGTGGGATGGTTAGAATTTTTTACATGTTGAACTAACCCTCACATGAAAGAATTAATAAAAAATAAACCAGGGTGAAAAATAACTATTATTTTATTATTCTTTCACCATTCCACTGCAAACCTTCCCCAAAAGGGGTATCAAAATTTTCCCTGACATTTATGGAGGGGAATGGGCTCTGTCTACCCACCATATTCCACTTCTGTTCTGAAGAACTTCCAAACAATGGCTTCTCCACAAAATCATTTTTAGTCATCCCTCCTAAATACAGCCTTAAGGTTTTCTTCTCTAGTTAATTCTAATAATATGACTGAGATTGGATTGGTTATAATTGTATTTAAGGGATGGGATTAGAAAAATTAAATCAATTTAGAATGAATAGACTTCTGTAACAATGAGCAGATGATTATTCTTATTGCTGAAGTTGGAATGCAAAAGCTTATTATGCTTTTTACAGCTTCAACCGAAAATATTTAAGTGTTGCTTTGCTTCTGGTCGTCTTTATCTTTTTGCCCATATGTCAGTATGATTCCATTTAAATATATTCTTTTATTTATTTTATAAATTCCTCATATTTCTTTTATTATGCCTTTTCAATTTGACTTCACACAGAACATTATTATGTTCTTGAAGTTGCCCTCTTGTAAGAATGTAAGAATGAAAAATGATATTAAAGTTGATGTCGAAAGCAAAAATGGTTAGACAAAGGATACTAAAGTTTAAAACAGCAGTCCAGACAAAAGATTTAACCTTCAAGGGAGCAATTGTTTTCCAAATTGGCTTTATTTAAAGGGAAAGATTCATTGTTGTGATAGAGTAGTTCACCTTGTGGTGTTCTGCAAAACACCTTCTTTAGGGGGTGCCTTCAGAGGTTGGCGTGTAGTGTTACATGTTTCAAGTTCTCAGCTTTTGTCTTTTTCCTTTTTCTTGAATTAATTTTGAGGATATCTTATCCTGTTGCATTTGTAATTCCTTAGATAATTTTTTATCTGAAAAAAAAAAGCAATAATTAAAAAAAAAATGTACTTTTAGTACTTGTTCAGTAAGCTAAAAATAGTAATTTCTTAAAAAAGCTTTATCAAAAGGTTGTATCACAAAATCACTATTTATAAAGCATTTCAAAAGAGGATATATTTGTTGACAGAAATCAATTTCAATCATTTATACACATTGTAATTTACCAAAATAGCTTTTATCATAAAAAAGCTTGTTATTCAAAATAAATAAATAAATAATCATTGCCAATCACCCTCTTATTTTTATTTTTATTTCACTTTGAATGTACAGGTGAATGAAGCAGTTGTCACAGGTTGGCTCTTCTTTCGCTATTTGGTAATAGGAGGTAACTATAAAATCTCAGTCTGATCTTTATTTTTGGATGGAGTATCATTAATTATACCCATCGGCATTGCTTCTTTCATTTTGCCAATAAATTTCTTCTTTATTAAAGAATAAAATTGCTTTTATGTTTTTAGTGTTAGTTACATATGCTAGTTTGACAGAGACAAGAGATGGGTAATGTCAATCCCTTGTCATTATGTTAGACTTAGAAACTATTAACTAAAGTGATTGTAGGTAAATAACTGGATTGGGAAAGTTTGTAGAAAAGGTTCTTGTTACCTAATATGTTATTGGATACAAACCAGAATAAAGGACACTTTAGACCAACAAAAGAATTATCAATAATTCAATATGCACTATGGAGGTCATGGAACTAGAGGGACTCACGTTCAAATCCCTGTAGAAAGTCTGCATAGGTTGCTAGAAATGTCCTAGTTTAACTAGAGGACTGACATTGCTCAAACCATTCTAGAGAATCCCCATAGGTTGCTAGAGATGTACATTTATCGGCTTGAGTATGATTAGTGGAGAAGTCTGGGCAACATTGGTAGTCTAACACTTGTCAACCGTATGCCCCTATGATGCACAAATACGATACATGTATCAGATACGTCGATACAATTATTTTAAAAATATATACGGTTGCTAGAGATGTATGTTTATCGGCTTAGGTATGATTAGTGGAGAAGTCTGGGCAACATTGGTAGGTCATGAAATATGGTCATACATAGCCTGACACTTGTCAACTGCATGCCCCTATGATGCACAAATACGATACATGTATCGGATACGTCGATACAATTATTTTAAAATATATAGGATATGATACGTTTAAGATACATATCTAGATATGTATAGTTGTATACAAATTCATAAAATATAATAGGCTTAAATATGTTTCGGGTCCCTAATATATTAGCGAATTTTGCGTTGGGTCCCTATTAAATTTTTGCTTTATGTTGGGTCCCCAAAAAATTTTTTATTTTTTTTTTGGTCCCTAAAGTGCTTTAGATAGCGCTTTAAATTGCTTTAAAAAGATGTTTAAATAGCGCTTTAGGGACAAAAAACAAAATAAAAAATTTATTGAGGACCCAACAGAAAGCAAAAATTTAATAGGACCCAACACAAAATTCGCTAATATATCATGGACCCGAAACATATTTAAGCCAATATAATAAATATATAATTGGAATTCTACAAATCCAAATTAAAAAATACTTATTAGATATTACTAAAAAGTAAAAACAAAAAAATATAAATCATTGGCATCATAAATTACTTCCTATTATCTACAAATAGGAGTAATACTGTCAATCTTACTTTTTTCTTGAAATCATCCATAAAGAGGACAAGTTCCATTTTTAGTTCATCAAGGAATAATGCTTCTATGTTTCTCTGTCATATGTAGTTGTATTAGATTTTCATAACTTTTTTTAAAGGCCTGGATACTTCACCGATATGTATTGGTAAAGTATCTACAAGTATCGGTATTGGATATGAATATGTGAAGCAAATTGAAGTATCGGTGTTTCATAGCCTAAATGGCAGAAGCTGTCATAAGATGACTTGAGTTTCTCGAAAGGATATGATAGAAGTCCAATTGATAAACTAATAAAATATAATACTGAACACAAACCATACATAATACAGCGATACACTTGTCCCAAAGATAAAAGTCTCCTACAGAGCGTATTATGATAGGAGAATGTCGTATCGGAAGTAAGGGATCGTTTGTTTCACGGAATCTTTTTGCATTCCTAGGAATATGAAAGTGGGAATATTTATTCTCATGTTTATTAGGAGGTTATCAAAAAATATTCCCGGGTATCTTTCATTCCCAGAAAAGTTGCATTCCCATGTTAAGGGGGTGGAAAAGTTACATTCCCATGGAAATGTGGGTAGTTATTATCTAACCCCCTTTATAACTTCCATTTTTACTTTTATTTTTTATTTATTATTTTAAAATTTAAAAAGTATTCCTAGGAATATCAAAAGTTAACCAAACGTATTTTTAGGTACGCCCAGGAATAACATTCCTAATTTCAATATTTCTGGGAATGTGATTCCTGGGGAATGCAACATCAAAACTTGTAACAAACGCCCCCTAAGAGTCAATTTTATTAATGGAACTGTATGGAAATACAAAAGGAAATAAAGAGCAATAAGCTCCCAGCTATAGAGTATCTCTCCAAGCCCAGCTATAACAACTCAAAGAATACCAAAATTAATGTATAGCAACTAGCCATTTATTCTTCCAAGGATTTTGGGAATGTGGAAGCATGGTCCTAATGTTTATCTTGATTCCTTTGTCTGTGTAGTTGTATGATGTTAATCTTGTGTTTGATGCAGCTTATGTTGGCCTTGCCACTGTTGCTGGTTTTATTTGGTGGTTTGTTTATTCTGATAGTGGCCCTAAACTTCCATACACAGAATTGGTAAGATATTATCATGTCCTCATCTGTGGTCTGTGCCTTTGTGTGAACATCTGAGATGCTCAGAATGTATAATATACAATTGAGTCTCGAGTATTTTCCTTATAGATGATAACATCTGAGGTGCTCAGAATGTATAATATACAATTGAGTCTCGAGTATTTTCCTTATAGATGATAACATCTGAGGAAATGTGAGGCTATAATATAAGCAGTTGTTGTATGGAATTAACTTTGAAAAAATTCCAAACTTCGACAACTACATTCAAGAGATAAAAATTAAGCAGAAAGCGATGTAAAATAGATATAAGCAAAATGGATATTGTTGATTGAACTTCAATTGGGCTTTTACATCTTTCCACATGTAATATTTTTTTTATAGAAAAAGAAATTTTAGAGAGATAAGAGGGAAAGTACAACTATGTGAAGGATAAGATAAGATTTCCTCCAAGACAGAAAAATATATATATGTACAACAGAAAAATGAAATGAAATAAATAATAAGGCAACTAGCAAGGCTGCTGAATCTATTTCCATATCAGAAATGGAAACTCCCTTAAAACAGCCATAAGATCAATGAGAAGCCATTAACATAATCATGTCAAAAGCAGTGAGACACCCTTGAAATTGAAAATCACTTGTTTCATTAATAGAATAGAGTTAAAAATAATTGTTGACACCCAACTACAATGTTTGCTATGAAAACACATACATTGTGAACATGGGATTAGTTGTTTTGTTGATTTTTGCTGCTTCAATCCAGGAAAATATATTTTGTTCATGTAGGTACTAATAATGTTTTAGTGATAAATATTGGTTGTGCTTATTCTGGTATAAATATTTCTTTTTTCTATAATTAATAAATCTATTTCAGATATTCTTAGTCTGAATTCTTCTCTTCTTCCAGATGAATTTTGATACTTGCCCAACCAGGGAGACAACTTATCCATGCAGTATATTTGATGATCGACACCCATCTACTGTATCAATGACTGTGCTTGTCGTAGTTGAGATGTTCAATGCTTTGAACAATCTTAGTGAAAATCAATCTCTTCTGTAAGTAATTTTATACAATTAATTTGACTTAATTATAAGTTTTTGGTCCTTCCTGGTTCCTGCATTTAATGGGAGGAGATCAGGATGTAGGTTTTGGGATAGTAAAATTAATTTGACTTTAAATATAAATTCTTTCATGTCCTTTTCACCCATCAACTTAAGCTTTTGGGATAGTAGGTTCATTACTGTCACTAAACCTGAAGGAAGCATATATCATTATCTCAGGGTGATATTAGTAAAATGATAAGTGTGTGACATGCTGTTAAATACCCCTACATTGGACCACATGGAGGGAGAGAATTGGTGGAAATTCTGTTATGTAAGCGAGGGGGTTTTTCTCATGCAACCAATTGCCATGTAAGCAGGAGAGAGAATGATGGAAGTGGGAATTGGAGGGATAAGAGGGAAGGGAAAGAGAGAAGAGAGGCAAGGGAATTGGGGAGAGAACCGGGCCTCTCAAATGCCTGGTTTATTTGTCTTCTCTTTTCAGTTTCTACTAGTTTTCCTACCGTATACGCATGTCAGACACCTCTGATCTGATAAAACCTTGATATCAGCTCACCAGAGGAGATGCATATTGTATCTCTTATTGTTGAATTATAATTGGGAATTGAAAGAGAAACTATTGCTGTAACAATTTTTAATTGATGTGAAAATATTTGTTTATCTGTTACAGGGTCATCCCTCCATGGAGTAACTTGTGGCTTGTTGCTTCTATAATCCTAACTATGCTTCTTCACATACTAATCTTATATGTTCGCCCACTGTCGGTTCTTTTCTCTGTAAGTACTTTTTAAAAGCAGTCATCCACATTTTATTTTCTTGAAGTGACAACTCTGCCTGTTTATCCTGTTCTTAAGCAATCAGAATTATTTTTATTTTTTATTACCATTTATTTTGACAGGTAACACCATTGTCTTGGGCTGACTGGACAGTTGTCCTCTATCTTTCATTACCTGTATGTAGCTTTCTTCATCTTTCCCAATTCCATTACTTGTTCATTTTGATTGTTGGGGATCTCTCCAGAGGCTGTTTGCTACTACATGGGGGGAGTCCTGCTACTCATCCATGTGTCTTATCGTTTGTTTTCTTATCCAGGTTATAGTCATTGATGAGGTGTTGAAGTTCTTCTCCAGAAATCCCATTGGTAATCTTTATTCCATCTTATTAAATTTTCGGCTCAATCTGTGATACCTTGTTTCTGTGAGGGTAGCTAGTGTTCAACATGACAAGTAGTAGGATTGGTATCTCATTTTCAATTGGAAATTAACAATCATCATAGAAAAACATCAGTGAGTGCATTTTCAATGATGCTTTGTCATGGGATCTATAATTAAGTGATGTAACCAAAACACACATAAATTTCCCATATAGCTGATGTTGATAACTTTTCCTATGGTTTTAGGTTTGAGATTCAGATTATGGTTCAGGAGGTCGGATTTACTTCCAAAAAAAGAATTACGTGACAAGTAAGATTGGAGTACTATTTTAGCAAATTCTGCACTTGTGAAATCATATAGTTTCAGTGGTATCCTTGATTGAATCTAAATCATCAACCTACATGTGCATGGCAATCGAGGAGTTAAACAAGGTAACTCATAGATATTGTATAATATTTGTGTTATCTGTAATATTTATATTGTCCTGAACATTTCAGTGATGTAAAACAACAAATGTAGGAGCCTGTAGGGCTGTTATTATCTTCAATTATTCATTTTTCTTCACAGTTTGTATTTAATCAATTTTGCTAGCATAAATACCTAAAAGGCACGCATTTTACCTTGTTATGAGAAAGTTGTAGTTTGTCATTCATTTGTGTATCTTTAAACAAGAGATGTAGAGATTTATGTCAACATGTTGCGGAGAAGCAAAAAATAAATAAATAAAGGAAAAACAAAGTTTTGGTCAGTTCTTGTTCATCACTTATTTGTATAATTGCGTTGCATCATGTTTATCTTTCCAGGCTAATAACTCGCAAATATTTATGAGATTCTATATAAGATGTGCCACTCATAAAAGCCCACCACAATTGGAAGAGATGGCTCAGGCATCCAATGGTCCAATGGTGCATCATCTCTTGGGTTAACTCTTTTTTCCTATTACGTCGCATCAAATTTAAGAATTTTAACAATTTTTTATTTCAACATTAAACTTAAGAACTTAAAATAGGTTTCACATGTAACTCTACATCTTTACTTTTTATATTTATTTTTGTTTCAAGATAATAATTCATTTGAATTTTAATTTTGAAACAATAAAAGTTATATATATATATATATATATATATATATATATATAGAGAGAGAGAGAGAGAGAGAGGACATATCTTATGAGAGGAATGCATCTTATATGAAAGTGAGAAAGTTAAATCTGGATCATATGATATAACAATTTATGGATGGTCAAGATTTAATATCATGTAACTACTTAAAAAAGTCATGTGATTTTTTAAAAAACTCATGACTTAGTATATTTTAATCTTGACCATTCAAATAAGATCTAGTGGTTAATATTTATTCTTCTTATTTTCATATAAGATAAGTCATCTCACTAGATATATTTTCTATATATATAAACATCATCCAATTGAAAGTTATTGAATGGTATAACAATTGTTTAAGTTACACTAGTGTAATTTGATCCCTCCTTATATATATATTGGAATAAAATTTGAACAAAAAAATCAATGAGCTTCTTTATTGTAATAAGTTTAACTTAAGAATATTATAATACTTTACAATTCAATTTTAAAAAATCATTTCTCTCCCCTCTCTTACCAGCATTAAAATTTTCAAATGCTCTATCCTCTCTCCTCTCTCATAGACATTAAATTTTCAATCTCTCTCCTCTCTCACCATAATATAATACTCCCTCCGTTTTCTTTTTAATTGTCGAATTTCTAACAAAAATCTGTTTCTATTTATCTGTCGTTTTCAAAGTTCAAGATAACATTAAATATGGAGAGAAAGAAATAGCACATTATAATTAATTATGGAGAGAGAAAAAACACAGGTATGTTAATTGTGGAGAGAGAAAAGTAGAGTGGGAGAAGTGGATTTTATTGGTTGGGGTGCAAAATCCTTAAACGACTATTATAAAGGAACAGAGGGAGCAAATGTATTATGAAAATAAATGTATATTCTAATTTATTGTTTTTTTTTTAAATTTCATAAACATATTAAAGGGAAATAAAGGAAATTAATATGAAAAAGTTGATTTCTATGTAATACACAATAATCATTCAATTAAATACGATGAAATGATGATGTAAAAAAAAATAAAGAAATGATTACCTATTTTTTTAAAAGTAATTAAAAATAATTGTTTTTAATATAAATTAAATAAGTATAACGTTAAGATTACAAAACGTTCTTTTATTAAAGAAAAATATGGCCCGTAGAGATCATAAACAATTTGGTTGAAAAAATATAAAAAGAACGTATTTATTATTATTTTTTACTATAAATTGTTTTTAGGAAAATAGTTAATTTTCAAATTCATTTAAGTAGTACAATTATTACTATTTTTTTAAAATAAATTTGAATCAGTCACACTTATTATTTTTAAATAAATGTATATTTTAATTTATAGTATTTTTTCATAATACACAATTTTTTATAATACATTTATATATGGTGAGAGATTAGAAAGGAGAGAGATTGAAAATTTAAGGAGAGAGAAGAGAGTATTTGAAAAATTTAATGCTAGTAAGAGAGGAGAGAGAGATGATTTTTTAAATTGAATAGTAAAGTACATAATATCCTTAAGTTAAACTTATTACAACAAAGAAGCTCATTGGTTTTTTTGTCCAAAATTTATGGTGTTGATTGTTAATGTACTCATACTAAAAAAAGAGTGTGAGCGTATTAGCATTCCCCTATATATATATATATATATATATATATATATATATGATGAAAAGTAAGTCTCTTATACTTATTTTTAGAGTAAGTGGATCCCATATATATATATATATATATAATTTTAATAATTTATAATGATAAGTTAAAAATTAAGAGAAATATGTAGATTATATACAACAATAGAAGTTGTATGTCATTAGATGAGGTTAACCACATGGATCATACAATGTCATTTGACTCAGTTAAAGACTGAAATTTCAAAGATATTACATAACATTATATAATTAAAATAAAATTTAATTTTTATTATCTTCACGTTGGAAACATACTCAAATATATTTTACCGAGTCTGCTTAAAGTTGTTGATGAATTTGCTTTTAACAAAGAAGTGCTCTCCTTTGTAAGTATGTTGTAAAATGAGGATAAGGACCATTATATACTTTAATGGAAGACATGTCATTTTCTAGATGATTGATCATAAGAATAATAGAAGAAAAATGCTAACGACACTTTTACTGACACTCTTTTTTATACTCTCTGTGATTGGTTGAAATTTATTAGAAATCACCAATTTTGGTGGGTTCCACATTTAAATCAAAAGAAAGAATCATTAAATGAAATGTGAGAAATTATAGAAAGAGTGTCGCTAGCATTTCTCGTAATGGAAATTATCATCATGTGTCCTTTGTCATTAGCAATCATGTTATGTCATAATGCATGCATATATTATATGTTTGATTATAACCATGTGTTAAGTTTGCATTGAGCTACGTATAATTGCAAATCAAGATTGTAGCATTCCAAAAGTCCACTTCACATCCTTGTTGATTCTTTCTCTTTGCGGCATTGAAGGGATCTTGAATGACAAACTGGCCAGTAAACTTGCTAGTTACTCGACATTAGGATAAATCAATTGCCCCGTAGCATCACATTGACTCAGTTGGGTATTCCTACAGTGGCCTATTAGATAACCATCTACTGAACATGGCTAAACATTCTTCAGGTTTGTACTCTGGAGCTGTATGTCCTCCACCCTGTAAGTAAACCCCTCAATAACAGAGGTGAAGTTAATTATATAGGTGAAATAGTAGAACAGGGCTTGCCTTCACTGTTGCAAATGTCATCCGATTTGAGTAAGTCCTTGTGTATCTATCAGTAATTTTATTAAACAAAGTGAGGTTAGTCTAGCTTTTCAGATAAATTAAAGGCATGCTTGATAAATTTTTCCATAAGTAATTATTATAGAAAAGAAAATAAGAAGGTAAAATGTATTGAGTTTCTCTATAAACTAAAATTAACTTATACACTTTAACTTTTTGGAGAAATTAAATAAAAAGAACTTATATAAAATTAAGTGTATAAGTTAATTTTAGCTTACACGAAAAATTCAATTTATTTTATCTTTTTATTTTATTCTCTTATAAATACAGGTGAAAAAGTTTATCTAAACATAGCCCTGATCTTGTATCACTTTCCAGTTGGCGCATACCCTGCTACTTGGCCATTGTAATACCACTGCCTCCAGTCAGACACGATGGAATAGTTCAAAGATCTTATCCACGCTTGAGTAGCCAAGAATGGAACTACCATGTCATGATCCCCACTGTTAACAAACAAAAATAATATTTGGACACTTAAAATGCTAGTTGATACATTGAGAGACACAAAAGAGAAAAAAGTATATATGATGAGAAAAAAGAAATGACTAGTGTTAATTAGGTGTTCAGAAAGATAGGGTGTTTAAAAATCATTGCTTTTGTTAACAAAATTTAGTTAAATGCCCTTTATGAAAACCAAGTTGGCCAGTACTAAAAACAATGAATCAGAATCAGATTCATTATAGCAGTATACATAAAAATCTTGACCTGTATATTAATGAACGATAGCCTTTTCTGCTGAGATTTACGTGATATTGGAAGCTGCTAAGGATATCGGAATTAAAATTAAATTTTATGTCATCGTTACAGCGCGTCCATTTCCCTATACTTCCCTGGAGAGCACGTACGGTCAGACAGTTGTTTATTCGGTACTTGCTGTTCTGCTAATAACAGTAACACTTTAAAGAAAATTACGCTGATAAATACCTTCCGAATATGCAATGCTTTGCGAACATTATCATCATTGGCCCAATAGGTACAGAGGAAATATGCATGAGACTGCGGATGGAAAGATAAGAAAATAAGATATTTTGAAATAGATATGGATTACCAAATGCTTGATCAATTCTCAAACCTAATACATAGGATATTTATCAACTTTGATCATTAGATCATGCACAAATGTTCAGTAATAAAAATTGCTAAATGTTATTATATGATCTTTTAAAGTAGTTGGTATGATATTTTTTTTAAAGTTTTTTTCTTCAGAAGTTATTATTTCCAACTATAAGAAGATGGAAAAATAGATTTTTTTTTTTTTTTTAATGGTTTTCTAAAGCTTACATAATCGTTATAAATTTTTAAACATAGTTTACTCATAGATAGCTTTCTGAAGGTACTTTATTGTATGAGTAATGATACTCGTAAATCTCAGTTTTGGTGTGTATTGTTAAAGAAAGAAAGAGACAGAAAAAAATAAAGTGATAAATGATGTGATAAGAAAGTAAAAAGGATAAGAAAAAAAATGGGGTGGAAGTAAAACGAAAGAGAAAGAGAAGCTGGGTGTGTGTATAGTATTTTCTACTTAAGCAGGGATTGCTCATAGTTATAGAAATAGAACCTAGTAGCTAGTTCCTACTCCTACACACACATATAACTTGGTAGGTATGAAAATTTACCCGACAGTATAAGGGTGGCAATGTGAGACGGGGACTGAAAAACGCTGAGGTTTTATGAGCAAGAGACCTTCTCCAAGTGACTTCTTCCATAGGGATAGGATTACGCAGACCGGACTCGCAATGGGGCTCCAAAACATGCCCAGTTTCAATTCCTGAAATAGACTGAGGAAGCGCAAGGAATCTTGGGTCTATGTTTCAAGAACAAGAAAGAAAGAAAAAAAAAATGAAAGAAAAGAAAGGGACAACATAATGCAATGGTTACATATGGTTTACCTCCTCATAGGATTGCATGTCTCTTACACAAAATGTGTTTCTTGGGTCTATGTTGTGATACTCTCCTCTACAATTCTTTTGCAGTGACTGTTCACTCAGTAAATTATTCAAACTTGTTAGCATTTCACCTTTTGGACTCTAATAAATAAACAAAGAACAATTACCATTACGAATTCGTAAAAACAAACTCACCCAGTAGAGTTCATCAGAAATTAGTGCCATGCCATGATTAAATGGTATTTCGTAGTTTTTTTCAGCTGATGTTGTTATGGGATTTCCCAGCAGGTATCCCTGAAAAAAGAACGATTCCTAATTAATGTGCTTAATCAATAAAAACAGAATTTTGTTTTATCCCCGTCCATTTATAGAGGAAATCATTATGGAAACTACTCAAAGTAAATAATGGCACTCATTTGTCTGCGGATGGATAACTTGCTCTATATAATAATAAGGAAAAAAACATGTGACGTGTGATATAATAAGATAGGAAGAGAGAAATAGAAAGGCTTGGTGGGAAGAATAGAATTATGGGTGTCTAAAAATCATAGTTGTAATTTAAATGCACAAACCTGGAGATTTATCCATGGTTGGATACCAGCTTCGTTTCCTGCGGGTAAGTGAAGTGTTAGAATGATATCCTTGTCAGTTGTCAATGGTCACAACCATTGAAGAGGACATTGGCTGCTAGTTAAGCTTTAGTTCCAATTTTGGCATACAATTTGACCCTTTTGAGTGAGTGTGATACCGTTTGAAATTTCTTGAACAATAACTGGGACAGGAAGGCCGCAGTATGAGTCGCCAGCAATGTACACTTCATTTGAGAGAAATTCCGGATGATCAATTAACCACTACACACATTTCAACATCACTATCACAACTTATTCTCATGTTAGATTTGCTAAACTGAAACTGTAGAAAGGTTATGTTAATCGAAAGAATTTAATTGCACTTTTGTTGTTTTTAGTTTAGACTTTATGTTAAGTATGCTTTCTGAATCAATCAAGTTTCTTTAATTTAAAAATTTAGTAAATTTGGTCTTCCGTTTACTTTTTTCTACATAAGAAATAATTTTGAAAGTATAGAAGTAAGAAATATAGTCAAAAGTTGATAAAATTTGATAAGTTTTATAAGATGTGAGATTAGCGTTTGAAGAAGGAAAATTTTGAGTTTTTTTTTATATTTAGGTGAAAATTGATTTTTTTGACTAATTAGTTATGAGCAAAACAATTTAATCAATTTAATTTGTAAAGATTTTAAGTAAAAAAATTGAGTTTAAGAAATTTACGTGAAAAATTAGCCGAAGAACCAAATTTATTAAATTTCAAAAAACGACTAAAACTACACACAATTCAAATTCGAAAAATGAAAATTAAGATGAGTGTTAATTTTGGATTTTCTAACTATAGGTTCTCTATTATGGCCCATCTCCTACTGTTAGGCCCAATAGAGTATTAGTAGTTCTGTCTACTGTTATTGTTAGTATTAATGTTCCTTATTTGTCTTTTATTAATAATAGATAATATACATAATATCTCCGGTAGGTAGGTTCTAGAATTGAGTTTGTTACGATTCTATTTGTGTGTGATTGCAGCAGTGCATAGTGCACTTGAATCATGCTACTATATATCTATTGTATCCCTCTATCAAAGGCAGAGAAGAATTAATGCAATTTTAGTTTCTATTTCACTTCCTCTTCTTCATTTTCTTTGGAGCTTCCCTTGCTCGAAAAGGGATCACAACATTTGGTGCTTTCATTGAGAGTTTCTCCTCCCATGGCAGTTTCTAACGCACCCACTTCCTATGCTGAGAAGCTTGATGACATAATGCAAAAGTTAACCCACTTCCAAACCACCATTTCCGCCAAGATGGACGAGTTGTGCCTCCGCCTCGTTGCCTTGGAAAGTCGTTCATCGTCTTCCTCTCACACGGCCACTCCTTCCTCCCCTACCCTAACTACCACACCCACTTTTGCAATCAAAATTTTCAACTAATTCAAAAAAAACCCCAAACCCCTGCTTCATTCCTCTTCCTCGTCGGCCTAGCTCTCGTTCTCCACTCCATTCGCCAAAACGTCCGCAAAGCCTTCTGCATCATCGATGTCGACATCTCCCTTCCTATCCATGGCGTCAGCGTAGCCATTGTCATCTGCAAACTCGTGTACGGCGACCCGTCGCACTCCGCAAACCCATTCCCGGTGCCGACGAAGTCGGGTTCATACGTTTCCTCATTATATGTGTGGAGGAGACCACCATGGTTGCAGCCACATTCAACGTCACTACTGGGTCGATCTTGGGGCACAACTTTTCAAGCTTAATCCGCATGGTATTCTTCATATTATTGTTTTTCCATAGCACTTTAAGAAATGGGATCCAGGTGACGATTTCTATTTTTCCCATCTGGAAATGTCTTTCCATTTCAAACAGTGGGACCCAAGAGGATGTTCTCTTGTTCAATGGAAAGGTGTTGGATCAACGATTGGTGTTGGAGTGTATATTCTACTGGGCACGGTTGCACAAGAACATGTTGGACCTGCTTTAGCCGTTTCTTTTCTGTTTGCTGAATTAGCTGCCGATCTTTCTACCTTTTGCTATGCAGAGTTAGCTAATCATTGCCCTTTTACTGGACGTGCATATCACTATTCATACATTTGTTTTGGGAGAAATGTTGCTTGGTTGATTGGTTGGGCCTTGATATTGGAATATACACTTGGTAGTGTCATTGTTGATCGTGTGGCATAAACCCCAATTTGGCTACAATTCTTGGTGATGCGGACAATTTGCCCCTTTAGTTTTAATTGTGATCAGAAGCATTCACATTTCATGCTCTCACAACTACGGCACAAATATATTTTTTTATGTTATGTTAGTAGCAGAGGAAGGTACCTTGAAGTCACGGTTTGAGGTCCTTTTACAACCTTGAGGACAAGGTTGTTTTCGACGGGGAAAGTATTGTTACGGCCCATCTCCTACTGTTAGGCCCAATAGAGTATTAGTAGTTCTGTCTACTGTTATTGTTAGTATTAATGTTCCTTATTTGTCTTTTATTAATAATAGATAATATACATAATGACTCAGGTAGGTAGGTTCTAGAATTGAGTTTGTTACGATTCTATTTGTGTGTGATTGCAGCAGTGCATAGTGCACTTGAATCATGCTGCAATATATCTATTGTATCCCTCTATCAAAGGCAGAGAAGAATTAATGCAATTTTAGTTTCTATTTCACTTCCTCTTCTTTATTTTCTTTGGAGCTTCCCTTGCTCGAAAAGGGATCACAACATTTTGTTAGGAACCTAGCCTAAGTAGATTAATTACTGTAAAGGTATTAAAGGAAATACCATTAGAGATGGTATAGTTTGTTATAGCAATTTAACATAATCCCAAAAGTGTAGGCTCTGGTTATGCATAGCTAGTGGTTAATTGCAAAGCAATATCTGCTATATATATGTACTACACTAATACTGAAAAGGGGGAAAAGGAATTAAGCATTGTTTTCTCTCTTTTATAGTCTTTTCTTTTCTCTATTTCTGGAGGTTCCCTTCCCTCGAAGTAAGGTTCTATCATTTGGTGCTTTCACAGTACCTACTCTGCCTCCCATGGACGCTTACCACCTCACTCACTGGTGGTCACCACAACCGCCACCGTCGTCGTCGCCCGCAACTGCTACCCACCACCAACCACACCCGCATTTATACTACCCACCACAGGACCTTTCACCTTCGCTGCAGTGCCCGCACCCACTACCACCATCTCCGTTCAACACTTATAACCCATCCCCTCTGCTCCAGTACCCACATTACTCTTATTATTCTTATCAATCTCCATCTCTATACTACGGGATTGATTTTGAGAGCACCCAGAACCAACTGCTAGGAATGTTCAGCATCGAGGAAACTCTTCATTCATCATCACCAACTACAGCATCTTCAGCTTGTGTTATACTTGGAAACGATACAGGCACTAATACAGATGGTTTCACAACATTCCTTAACATTAAGATCGATGGGCAAATGAGCGTTACTCCTAATTCCAACTTATCAGCTCTGAGCAACCAAAGGGAAACGATGGAGATTCCAGTTGAAGAAGTGCCAAACGTAAACAGTGAAGAGGTAGCTCTGTTTTCATTCATAGATTCTGATCCAGTCCCAAACTGCATGACTCACATAGATTCTGAGATGAAATTGTCATCAATTGGTATATCTAATGCTTTGCAACTATCTTCCACATCCGACCAAAAGCTAGAAGCACCCTCTGTAATGGAGGCATTTCAGCAAAATCCCAATAGCATACAACTGCTATGCAATGCGATTCCTAACTCTTATGTCTGGTCTATGCGGCCCCTCAAGCAATTGGATGTACACTTGGTCTTATTGGATGCTTGGGTAGCTGATGCAAGCCAATTGTTTGATGATACAGGCTGGGTAGCAGATGCGACACCTGTGCTCACCTTTAACAAGGAGTTCTGTTCTGGTGCTATATGGAGCAAATATTGGGACAAGCTCAACAAAGTCCACATCAAATGCCTCCACACCATCCTCCATTTCATGATTTTGCATATCAAAAAAGGAAGTTGGATAAGAGGTACTTCATCTTAGTTGACTATTACTGTTCATTGCATGTAGTTATTGCTACACTTGCAAATGTTGGGATTGAAAATTTTAATCTTATTGTTGGCATTGATTATGAGAAGGGAAATAGAAGTTTGCATCACATTGAAGGCGGTCATACTCTTTGTGACCAAACCATTTCTATTACTGGAAAGACTTTAACTACTTTTAGTGAAGATAATTTGATTCTTTTTCTTGGATTTGGAGATGGACCGTGGGATATGATACAAACTTTTGATGATAACATACCTTCTCATGCGGGTTCATATGCATGGCTCACATATCAAGATGTTTATGATGCTGCCATGAAAATGGGTTCTGCCATGATGAGTCGTGGTATCAATCCTGGATATCATTGTGGCATATATGGGTTCACTTTCCCTGAATGGATCATTGCAATGGAGGCTTGCAATAGCCGTACAGTGACATATGTCTCATTATATGATACATGTAGTCCCAACACAGTGGAGTTTATCATAAATCATGCTACAATTTCAATTGCATTTGTTCAGGAGAAAAAGATTCCATCAATATTGTCATGTCTTGATTGGTGTTCTTCAAATCTTAAAAATATTGTGAGCTTTGGAATTGTTTCACCAACACAAAAGAAGGAAGTTGAGGAGCTTGGCACATGCAGCTTTTCATGGGGAGAGTTTGTCCAGTGGGGAGGCGTGGAATGGGATCCACCATCAAAAACGAAAACTGACATTTGCACCATAATGTACACAAGTGGACCAACTACAAAGCCCAAAGGTGTCATTACTATGAATGTGACTTTCATGGCTGAAGTGGTGTTTATTGATCACATATGCATGTTAACAGATAGAGTGGCAGCAGATGCCAATGGTCTTCCCCAACACAAAGCAACTCCTCTTTTTGATAAACTTGTGTTTGATAAGACACAGCAAGCACATGTTCACATCCTATTATCAAGAACTGCTTCTTTGCTTAGACATGTGGAAGAGATTTTTTTTTCTCATATAAAGGAATTCACACCTTCCTTGTACTGCATCTCATTTGTTGTAGCAGTAGTGCTTACTGTTCTTAAAAATATTGAAGGGTTTGAACTTGCTGCTCCTTTGGCAGCTTGGCCATATTTACACCTTGAGGACAAGGTGTTTGTGAAAGGGGATGGAATTGTTAGGAACCTAGCCTAAGTAGATTAATTACTGTAAGGGTATTAAAGGAAATACCATTTTAGAGATGGTTATAGTTTGTTATAGCAATTTAACAGAATCCCAAAAGTGTAGGCTCTAGTTATGCATAGCTAGTGGTTAGTTGCAAAGCAATATCTGCTATATATATGTACTGCACTAATACTGAAAAGGGGGGAAAAGGAATTAAGCGTTGTTTTCTCTCTTTTATAGTCTCTTCTTTTCTCTGTTTCTGGAGGTTCCCTTCCCTCGAAGTAAGGTTCTATCATTCTCATAGTATTAGAAATAAGCTAGGCCTTCCTAACTAATTTTGGATTTTATTAGAAATAGGCTAGGCGTTCCTAACTACAGGTTCTCATAGTATTTTGGATTTTCCTCATGGGTTTTGGTTGATGTCCCCCCATGCTTGTTATCTATTTTCCTTTTTTATATAATCCTGTGGTGCGGCAAAGTTTTGGTAGGGACAAGGGTGCCAACGTTGTTGGGATGTCTGCACCTATCTTACTACCTCTGCACACCCTTTTGTTAAAAAAAAAATTCAAATTAGAAAAATGAAACTTAAGATGGGTGTACCTTCCTAAGAAATTGATGAGCGTTACGAACTAGCTTCGAGCTACTTTGCTGAACAGCACGTTCTGTTTTGGGATAAGAGAAGCCTGTACCGGCAGGCAGATCCACAAATATAATACTACTTACCTGAACAGCAAAACTTAAATTAATTAAGCTTAAAATTTGAATAAAAAGAAAGATGTAAAAGAAATCAATGTCATCAATTAACATATCTAATTCAGCCAAGGCATGCTCAACCTTTGTCCATGATTGTGGCTTCAAGACCAAATTAGGTAAGCTCCCATTGTATTCCTCGTTTTTAAATGTCAGTGGACCTGCAACTCCCAGTTTATAATTATAATTATAATTTTATAGCCTAACCCAGTTTATCACCTTAAGCGACTACAGAGGTTACATAAATTTTCCCTTATGTTCAAGTTAGCATAAAATTTCTCGTCTACATGATCAATATCACGAGAAATTCTACTTTGGCATTTATTACCTTACCTATTTCAAAGACAAGGCCAGAGAAAGCAGAGCAACCAGGACCCCCTGTTAGCCAAAGCAGGAGAGGGTCCACTTTAGGATCGTTCTCTGACTCAATAAAATAATAGAAGAGTTCTGCATGCTGCTCCGGTTCAGTTTCACCCACTTCCACGTAACTGATATCAAGCACAAAAATGATTACTACTCTTTATTCCGATAAATTATTAGGTAGTAGTATTCAGACAATTTTTATAACATGACATAAATTGGCAGTTTAGTTTAGCTTACCCAGTTTCAAGTTTAAAAGGAAGGGGTCCCTGGAAGCCAGGAAGGAAGCGCACAATGGAGTGAGATGTTGCAAGCTTTGATGAAACCAGCAACACGAACGCAAGGACAAGTATAACGCTTCCATTGTGCGATCCTCGTGGTCTTGCCATCAGACTTCGTTTCTTCTCCCTATGCACTGCGAGGATCAATTTTATGAGTAAACCTTGTGTGGGCACGGACTCAACACGTCACTTTTGGACCCACCCGATCTTAAAATGAGACGTGTAATAAAACCCAACCATATTGGCTTTCTCCTTTCGTTTTTTTCTGCTCTCCCACCTCTTCAATGGTGGCAGCCTTCTTATCACATTTTCTGCTTCAAATGAAAACAAGTACTTTTACTTACCCTTCTTCATGACTCTGGTCTCTGGTCTATAACCATTCTTATGAGAAATTTATCAAAACAGGACTCGTGTTTCTCATCGTGAAAGTATTCTCTTTCTTAAAATGAGACCTGTAATCAAAATTAAAAATTAAAAAAATTTAAGACTTAATTGTAAATTTTACCATCCAATTTTCATAATTTTGTAAATTTTACCACCCAAGTTTTAATTTTGCAAATTTTACCACCCAAGTTTTCAATTTTTACATATTTTACCACTTTGATATTTTACCAAAAAAAAAGTTAAAGAATTAAAAAAAAAATTGTGAAACATCATGGTGATAAAATGTGCAAAAATTGAAAATTTGGATGATAAAATTTGTAAAATTATAAAAATTAGGTGGTAAAATTCGTAATTAAGCCAAAATTTAATTATTGTTGTCGTAGTTGAGTGCTGCATGGCAAATTGCAAATGGATGTCATAGCAGTGACAAGAACTGTGCTAGTTTCTCATTCTGAATGTCCTTTCCTTCCTTTTAAGATCAATGGTGTTGATGTTTTAACAGTTATTCTACCTTGAGTAACCTCGGCATTATCTCAAGAGGCCAGATGTGATTATAGAATTTGGGATAATTCAATGGCATGTGAGCCTCTGATGCTAACAACTAACTTTGTTTCAAAACACTGACAGGCATTTACTATAGAGAAAAAGGATACTCCCTCCGATTTTTTTTTTCCTAATTATAAAAAATATATAATCACTTTTAAGATGTATTAATTACTAATTTTCTATTTTACTTTTCATCTTGTAAAGTCCATTAATGAGACACCTATTCATTTCTCATATATTTATTAGTCTATTAATAATACAAGTTACACTTATTATTAGAGGTGCAATATCATTAATATAATCATTACTTAAATCAATCAATTTAATAGGTACTTTTGGAATAAAATTAAAATTTATGACATTATTAACTATAACTAACTAACTTAACTATTTTTATTGGTCTTGATAATTTAGTTATTTGTTTCTTATATAAAGGACCGGAGAAAATAATATACTGACACTATAAAATTATGATAAATTTATTGATTTTTACAAAATTATCTTAAAAGTCATTTAAACGATGACTTATGATTGGATGATAGTATAAAATTATTTTATACTATCAATACATCACTGTTAAACTCTTTACTGTAATATATAGTAAAAAATGTATAACTGATTATTAATAAATTCTATTCTTATCCCAATACATCACTAGTTGTTTATTTGTCATACCTTAAGCCTTTCCTGTTGTTTATTCAATGCGGTGTCAGCTGTACAGTAACTCAATGTTGTTTGTTCCGCAATTTTTTTTAAAGCAAAATTAATTTTACATATATTACCTCCTTTCCTTATCTCTTGACATTTAAGATTAATGAACACAGTTCAAGAGATAAGGAACATAGATAATATAAATCATATAGACAGAACTAACACGAGTGGTGTCAGGTTCTGCACTTCAATACGTACAAAGCATTAGTCCCACCCAATGTTTTAAGAATCGGACCGGCCATTGAATCGGCTGAAATACTGGATTAATGGGTCATTGGTCAGATCGGTGGATCACTGGTTGGACCGGTTTGACTCAGTATATATTAAAAATTAAAAATATATAATATAGCTAACATAATTTAATCATTCAACATTTCAAATTTAAAATTATTGTCATTATAAAATATCTAATATTCCAAATAAGAAATAACAACCAATAATCATGACTATACAAGTACATAAATAAGTTTCATACACACACAAAATAAAAAATAAAAATTGAAACATGTCGTTTCAGCACTTTTTTTTTTCAAAAAAAAAAATACACCATAATCATGTTCAACCAAAGACCCGCCGGGTCACTGATTTTTTCAAAAATCGACCGGTTCAACCCGGTGATACCGGGTCAAATACATTTTCGGTTCTTTCATCAAATCAAACTGGTAAGCCATCAGGTTTTGATTGAACCGGTCGGTCGGGTCCGATTCTTAAAACACTGGTCCAACCGTACTCCCCCAGTATAATTACAACCAACCCTACAAAATAGTAATTCACGTTAAAAACATGCTGATTATCTATCTACCCCAGACATTAATGTTGTCAAAAGTAGTTAAAGTATTTTTTTTAAAACTAAAAATTAAATTCATACTTTTTTTTATTTTGAAAATAAATGTAAAAATATTTTGAAATCGAGTTAATAATCATTTTAACTCTATTTTTATTAAACAAAATTTGTTTTAAACATTACATTTAAAAAATTAAAAAATAAAAACTCACGACCACTCAAAGCGACCCTAAAGGAACCAAAATCTAATTAATAAATACTATAAACATACGACCATTAAACTATCAAAGCCCAACCAAAATCGGTTTGGTTAGCCAGCTAATATGGCCTATTCATCATTCTGAAAAATCCATTAAAACTTGTAATATATTATTATATGTACTAACTTAATTCGTTTAAGTTTGTGTCGATTTTTTTAGTAAATAATTAATTTACTTCCTCAATTTGCATTTTGTAGTTATTTTAATTTCCAAAATTAAGAAAAATTTAAATAAGTTTCTACAATTTTTTAGAATTTTATTTAAGTTTCTAAAATTAACCTATTTTTCTCATTTTAATCCCTAAATTTATGTTATTATTATCTCTTAAGTCTCTAGACTAGAGACTAAAATGAGTAAAAACGATTAATTTCATGAATTTAAATGAAATCTTAAAAAGTATTAGAAATTTATTTGAGTTTTTTTTTAGTTTTAATTACTAAAATGACAATGAGATATAAAATCAGGAATTAAATTGATTATTTATTCTTGATTTTTTTATTATAAAATCTAGAAGTTATTTTATTTTTTAAAAAATGATATGTTTGCCTGACCACTTCGAATATGGAACTTGTCTCCTGTTGTCAGCTAAAAGACAAAACAGGTGAAAAAGAAAAACAAGTTGCAAAAGAAGGGTTAGAAAAAAAATAATTTACCTGCAGGGGTTGATTTTGGCACGTTGCACCATGAGGTGCCAACCAATGTTTTAAGAACTGGACCGGCCATCGAACCGGTCTAGGTACTGGGTTAATGGATCATTGGTCGAATCGGTAGGCCATTGATCGGACCGGTTTGACTCAGTATATATTAAAAAATTAAAAAAAATATAACATAATTTAATCATTCAACACTTCAAATTTAAAATTATTGTCATTATAAAATACCTAATATTCCAAATAAGAAATAACAACCAATAATTATGACTATACAAGTACATAAATAAGTTTCATACACAAAAAAATAAAATAAAAAATTGAAACACGTCGTTTCAGCACTTTTTTTCCAAAAAAAAAAAATTACACCACAACCTGGTTTAACCAAAGACCTGTCGGGTCACTGATTTTTTCAAAAATCGGCCGGTTCAACCCGGGTGGTACCGGGTCAAATACACTTTTGGTCCTTTCATCAAATCGAACCGGTTAAGCCATCGGGTTTCAATTGAACCGGTAGAACCGACCAGTTCGATCCGATTCTTAAAACATCAGTTGGCGCCTCCTGAATTTTTTTTGTTTGCTAACAGGAGACACCAACCCGTTGTATTCTTTCCTAACCTATGCATAGGTGTACGTGAGTTGCAGAATGGTGGAATAATGGGCGCAGGGAGGCGCCAATTGGAGTTGCTTCTCCTTTGTGGGTGGCACCAACTGGATCCGCTTCTCCAGTGATTGAAAGGTGATGGAGATGTACATCGATTATTGATTGACTTGGTGAGTGTTTTATGGTTAGGCATGTATATCCGGTAGTGAATGTTGGGCTTGTATCAAGGATTAGCTTTGTGGACAACTTGGAGGAAAGTAAATTAGCATGCGTAGATAATGTCAGTTGTAATTATAATGGATGTGGTTATGGTATGGAATAAGGTGAATCTAGAGTTCGGACTTCTAATTTATATAACTTTTATATTTTCAGACAATGAAAGATATATATGACTGTCTTCCTTTAAAAAAAATTGGTTAACGAATGTTTTAAGAATTAATATTGATTAAAAATTAATAAATATAAAAAAAATATTTAAAATTATGGTGGACTTGCTTTCGAAGAATCGAAGTCCTGGATAATAATTTTTCATAAAAAAATTCAATTATTTAAAAATATCCTATAAAATGGAAATTCTTTTTTAGTAAAAAAATAAAAAAAATCTTTTAAGAATATTTATTATACATTATTTAAGAGTTAAGACCCTTATAGATTGATGACGTACACCACATAATTTTTTGTCCAATTAATTATAGAGAAATGTTGTTTATTTTTATTTTTATAAAGAAATGTTGTTTATCACGTAAGTAGTTTCCGTCATTGTCAAATTAATTATATATTTTTTGTTATTTAAGTTAATATTTGTTTTAAAAAAGTGAATTTTCCTTATTAGCTACCGTCTCATTTCATTTTGGGTAAAATATGTTTTTGATTCCTGTACTTTTAGAAAAATTTGATTTTAGTCCATGTACTTTTGAATCAACTATTTTAGTCCTCAAACTTTGAAAAACACTTGCTTTTAGTCCCTCACATCTAATGGTGTTAATACTATTAACGAAAATACAGTTTCCAGCGGCTATAAACTGCTACAAAATACACATTTCTCATGTATTTAAACTCAACATCATTGGCGGCTAAAAACCGCCACAAATATTATTAAAAAAAGACAAATAATGTGTCGTCAGTAATGGAAGAGACGGACTTCTCATTGAGTTTGAGTCTATTTTTATTATAATCTTTATTGAGTTTAGCCGCCAATGATGTTGAGTTTAAATACATGAGAAATGTGTATTTTGTGATAGTTTATAGTCGTCGAAAACTGCATTTTCGTTAACAGTATTAACATTATTAGAGGGAAGGGACTAAAAGCAAGTGTTTTTCAAAGTTTGAGGACTAAAATAGTTTATTCGAAAGTACAGGAACTAAAACCAAATTTTTCTGAAAATACAATGACTAAAAACATATTTTACCCTTCATTTTTTCATGTACAAACTAATAGTACGAAACAACATCGTAGTTAGGAAAAAAGTTGTGTGAGATTACTTCTTTTTTTTATTAAAAAAAAAACAAATTTTGTTAGTGAGGGTCAAAGAATATAAAATGCACCCATTAACACCCTTCACTGGAGAAGCAGGTCCAGTTGGTGCCACCCACAAAGGAGAAGCAACTCTAATTGGCGCCTCCCTGCACCCATTCTATTACCATTCTGCCACTCATATACACCTATGCATAGGTCCGGGAAGAGCACAACGGGTTGGCTCCTCCTGCTAGCAAACAAAAAAAAAATTCAAGAGGGGTCAACTGAATTGGCGCCTCATGGTGCAACATGTCAAAAATAACCTCCGTATGTAAATTGTTTTTTTATTTACCCTTCTTTTATAAATTGTTGAGTAAATTACACTGACTCTCCCTAAGGTTTAGACTTATTTCACTCGGCACCCTCCCTTTTAGAATATTACTTTTAACCCCCTGACCCAAACACTGTTAACATTCCATTAGTTATTTAAAAAAATCAAAATTAAATGAGTTTTACTTTTTAAAAATTCCAAATTGCCCTTCTCATTAGGTTCAGGGATCTGTTGTTGTTTTAGAACTACTTAGGGTTTGAGTGGGGGAGCTACGGCGGAAGATAAAAAATGTCGGGTTCTCCGATTACTCGGCAACCACCATGACCGCTTGCCATTAAAAAACACAACGTTTTGGAGTGGCCAAGCGCTGGGTGCATCGAGTAGTGTCAGATCTCAAATTTCAGGTTTTCCCCTTTGTTTTGGAGTCTCTTTAGCATCCTCTCTTTCTCAGATCTCATGTTTCCCCCTTCATTTTCCGTCTAGACAAAGACATTGCCAAGTCAAAATCCTCCTTGCCTTCGTCGTCGTCCTCACCGCCGGCGCTGGTGACGAACCACCACTATCATAACCACCGCGAGAAGTGAGAACACGGTGGGAGCCACATGAGTCCAAATCTAAGAACACAATGGGACACGAATCCAGATCTGAGAAAGTTGCTCCAGAAGCCTATCAAATCTAGATCTAGCACCGTCATTGTAGAAGAGTTTCGTCTGCCATCGTAGAGAACGATGACGGAGTTGAAGGGGGAGAGGTACCGTCGTTGCGACGGGTGCGGCAGAGCATGCAAAGGAAAAAAAATTGTTCTTCGCTTATTATTCTTCTACTATTGTTGATTCATGAAACTTTTGATTGTTCTTTGTTGTCATGCCGTTTTCATTCAAGAATTTGTAAGATTTTATTGTAATTTCAATTATTATATTGATGTTATTTCAATTGTTGATTTGCTACCTACTGGAGTAAATTCATTTGCACCCGTGAATTCCAATGTCAGTTGTGTAATCCTTGAATTACATTTGCTGGATTGCTTGCATTATTATAATAAGTAAATTTTAATTATTATAAAATATTTTCAATATGCAATTTCGATTTCTATTATGATTAGACCATGAATGATTTTGCTTCACTCAACTTATTCTTTTGATTTTTAATAGAGGTGTTACTACAAGAAAATTGATTTGCCAGCGTTTTCTTGTAATAATAGAGCTTCAACCTGCACATTATAGATCATATATGGAGAAGGTGAGGGCACTTTTGGAATGATATTTCATTAAAAATCATGTGCATATCACATGGAGCATCTCTGTCAACTAATTGGACGGCATTTGCATCATAGGGGTGCCTGGTGTAATATGAAGCAATAAATTAGGGGGTTATTTGTAGGATTACAAAATAGAGGGATGTCAAATATAATAAGTTCAAATTTTAGGAGGATATCAGTGTAATTTACTCTAAATTGTTTTTCTTTTTCATCCGGTTTTATCTTTTAGCCTTGTTGTCCTATTGGTCATGTCACTCATCTGATAGGAGTAAACATTTGCATCGGTCGGTACTTGAAAGGATAAGCATTAACTAAATCAAAGTACGTACTACTATATAGTAGTAGCATTTTACAAAATTTTAAACTAGACAAGACTTTATTAAGTAAAAAACTAATTTAACTAAGGTTTATAATCTTTAGAACTACTAGAAATTAGGGATTTACTCAAAACAAGAGCACAAAACTCTTGCAACGATGAGATTTAATGTGCATTTGATTCGGCTTATATTAAAAAGAGTGTTTTTTTATTTAAAAAATAAATAAATAATGTCAGAAATAATTGTTCCAGACATAATATAAAAGAGTTCAGATTCAGACCATGAGCTCTAACTAACCCCTAGTGA
The DNA here is from genome assembly GCA_026413185.1 of Pueraria montana var. lobata. Classification (NCBI taxonomy): domain Eukaryota; kingdom Viridiplantae; phylum Streptophyta; class Magnoliopsida; order Fabales; family Fabaceae; genus Pueraria; species Pueraria montana. The sequence goes on from CM048652.1 coordinate 7,756,740, forward strand.
CTTGTGAGTTGTCCTCAACGATAAGCATCAACCTCAACTTATTTAAGCCATTACAATGAATTGGATCGATTTAATAATTAATTTAGTATAATCCACCACTAAAATAAATCAGATCGAATTTCTTTTTAGTTTAAACTCATCCATCCCGTAACATACGGACCTGAATGAATTGACCCTTTAGCCATCGCTATCCAAAATGCTATGAAACGAGGCAAATTTCCTGAAATCATATTAGCCAGCCATAATTAACTCTGTCGTCACGAACTTTAATTTCTCTGCTTCATTTATTTATTACAGTTTACACCAACCATAATACTGTTACTAACTTTTTCCTTCTGTTTCATTCTAGATTGACTCCTTCCCGGGAGGTATCTTCCATTAAAGACCGACAAATTAATACTACTAACAAAATTCTCTTTCGCCGTCTACTGCCGCTCAATTAATAACCGAAATCTAAACTAAATAGAATAATTTTAAATTATTACTCCATCAACTAATTTTTTAATTGTTAATTAAAAATATAAAAATGCTTCATGTTTATAAAACATTTTTATTTAATATTTTTGTTAAATGTTATATTAATAAGAAAATAATCTATACACTGAAAACGTAAAAAAAAAAATATAATTTATAATTCAATCACATATTATTATATATGATTAATAGTGTGTTTGTTTTTTCATTCTCGATCTCTCAAACAGAAGCAAAAGTAAGAAATGGTTATTTTTTACAAAATGATGTTTTGGAATGTGAGCCAACTAAATTACATGTATGAAAGTGTGTTCTAATTTTTTTTATAGTAACAATATATCTTAAAAATCATACATATTATGATATATGATGAGAATATAAAACTTTTTTTTACAATTTATAGAAATTAAAACCTAACAATTACTAAAAAGATACTATTTGAAGAAAAAAAATCACTTTACACAAAACCGTTCCTTTCAATGTGCTACCCACCACCCACAACGAAAAACCAAACCACAAGATATTCCGATCAAATCTAACCTCAATAAAATTACCAGAATGTATTAAGCAATTATCTTTTTCTAGAGAGAGAGAGAGAGAGAGAGAGAAATCCGTAGAAACCAACATCTATCTGAGAATGCCTTCAACTTCAATAATTGAACCATTGAAGAGACTTTACTTTAGATCCAGAACAGAACACAAGTGTAGCTTCAGCTTCACAAAACAGCACTTGTCTTTCCAACCGCATAGCTTCTACTTCTGGGATACGCTTTGGGCACAACGGGAACATCCCCTTCCCCCAAATCACAAGGCGTGTCCTCGTCGATCCGGCCCATGCCAACGCTCGTGGACTTGGGCAGCCCACTCGACGAAACGGGCCGGGCCTGGGCCTGCTGTTTCAGAACCAAATCCACATCGATTCTGTTGCCCAAAGTCCTGGCGGAAGCCGCTCTCAAAAGCTCCGCGAAATCCTCGTTGTCGGAGCGTGACGTGGCAGCACTGTAGCTCCTAGGCAAAGCCTCGAATCTCCCAGCAGCATCCACGGGGTTGCTATAATTCATGTTGTGACCGCACTTTGTTATGCTTCTCATGTACATGTCCCTCGCTTTCCCCAACACTCTAAACGGCGTCGTTATGATCCACACCAACTTGTTCTGCTGCTTCTGCTCCTTGTTCCCCTTCCTCATCGCTGCTCTTTAATTACACAACCTTCTAATGGATGAAATCAGATGAATTAGGTGTTTCTTGGTTTAATGATGTGAATGTGAAAGAGAGGAATTAATGATTTATGTAGTGGTAAGAGAGAGAGAGAGACAGAGATAAGGGGTGTTGATGTTAATTATAAGGGGAAGGTGGGTATGAAACTCTGAATACCGCATGGACTTTTTCAGAGCACACCGTATCAGAAAACAAAACATAGATAAGAACAAAGGCGTGGAACGTGCTAGCCTAATTTCTGATTATTATAATGATAATGAAGTTGTTCAATTATTATTTCTTTTTTCCAGAATAGTGAAAGGTGGCGTGGCTTGGATTTGAAGGACCGCTACTATTTCAACTCTCGACACCATATTTTGACTTGTTTTATACTATGAAAACAATAAACGCGTAAAGGATAATAAACTATGGATATATATACATTCTATTTTTTTGGCGTATTTTATGGAAAGAAAAAATAAAAAAATAGTAACGTAATGTAATGAAAAGAAAAAATAAAATAAAAAGAGATAAAATACTATACTTATATATAAATATCATCGTATATAAAACAGGTTTTTCCTCTGTCAAGCTTAATTGAAGAGCACGTTAATTTTTATAAATGGTTTAATTACGATAATTATTTTTATAAACTTTCGTAATAATTCCCGTGATCTAATATAATGATACACGCTGTTTACTTGTTTTTTTTTTCTTTTTTGTGAAACATGCTGTACAATACTTGTATTAGAAGTATTAATATTGATTTCTATTTTATATTAAACCATTTTTTAGGGTATAATATAAACATAAAAGAAGGACAAAGAAAATAGCACGTGAAAAAATAAACTGCCGAGCAGGTTAAAAGAAACAAGACATTCGTACGTATGGCTGACAACACAAATTAGAGCGTCAAGCCTCCGTCAACGAATGTAATCAAACAAAATTTCGTTAATCAATATCTATATTAAAACTTTGCAGAAGCAGTAAAAAAAAAAATCCAAAAATTTATACACATGTCATTATGTCAAATTTTTTATTTTATATTTTTTTCTATTTGTATTTTGCAATTTTTTATTAAAAAATTAAGTTACTTTTTCATTGACTGTGCAAAGCACGGGTACAAAGCACAGGTCAGTGTTCTAGTTTAATAAATTAACATTTTTTTAAAATAATAATAATTCAAAAAATCAATTTTTAAAATAAAATTTATTATTTTAAAAGAGTCAAGATCAAACAAACACGGCATAAGTAGATCTTTAATTTATTTATTTTTTTAGACAAAGTACATGGAGAGCTGTTAGTTATACTGAGGAAGCTCAAAGATATATTTGAAATCATCAAATTATATATGCATGTTTTTTAAATACTCGATCTTAATTAACTCTGTTCTAGTACTAAATTATGAGTGAGGTTACAAGATTAAAACAGAAATTCTAAATCCATGATTTTTCTTGTACATTCTCTTTGAAAAAGCACCAGTCATTAAAAACAAATGACTTTTAAAAGTTTAAGCTAAGATATTAATTGAATACAAAGTTTGTGTCGTGAGCTTAAGATTGATAATCAATAATTCAATTGACAACCTATCCCTTCAACTGAAAACAAGAATGTTTAAAGATTTAAAAAGAAAAAAAAATCATGATCCCCATCATAATGTTGTGCAGGCCCGAGTATGCAATATTATTAATAAAAAATACATATCTTCAAAAAAAAATTCAAAAACATTATTAATTAACATGTCTTTGTGGTGAGGAGAAAAACTTTACTGTTTTTCTTTCAATTAAAGACATAGCACTGTTCTTCAAAAAAAAAAAAAAAAAAAAAGACATAGCACCGAGTGGGCCTTTATAAAAGTTCACAAAAGAACTCACATAAAAGACGCTCCTTATATATTTCAAAACATTATTAATTAAGCTGTTTTATTTATTGGTAGCTTACTAGTTACCACAAGCAAAGTGTATTTATTTTTTTGATACATAGCACAGTGTATTTATTATTAAGAGAAAAAATTATTACTTTTACCTTTTTATTTTTGCTTTACCATGACACCGAAGTAAAAATATTTTTAATACTTGGTTTTTTTACACATGAATTTACAGAATCAAATCTAATATCACGAGCTTAAAATATTTAAAACTTTTCCACTTAAAATAATTTACCTTAATTATCTGATTTTATCATTAACTTTACTCTGTTTGTTAAATTTAATGTGAAAATATGATACAAATATTCAATACGTACAAAATTTATTCATTTTACAGTTAATGAAAAGGATAGTAATGATGCAAAATGTTAGATGCACAACAATTAAATGAAAAATCTTAAAGAAAAAGTTTCTTATATCATTGTCAAAAAGTCTTCAATTAACCAGTGACATGTGAATATTATTTTAAAATTCAACAATATATATATATATATATATATATATATATATATATATATATATATATATATATATATTTCAATAGAGACTATTTAATATTTGGTACTATCGTTCTTTAAAAATAAATAGAGACTATTTAATATTAGAAAAAAAAAGACTAACTGTTATTGTTTAGTAGACAATTTTGACGCAAAGAATATAAGAAAAAATATTTTAGTTTTGGCCATGATAAAATACTATTTTAAAATACAAAATTAAACATGTTAAATATACTATATTTTTATAATATTTATCTATTAGTGAAATATGTTAATAATTTAAAAAAAATTATGAAAACATATATTTTGTAAGTGATTAATTTTTTATTATTTAATATATGCATAATTTTTAATAAATATAAAAATTTCATTTATCACGTTAAGCATTTTTAAAGTTTTTTATTTTATATCTATTTAATATATACGAATTTTTTTTATAAATCTATTCATTAGTTTTAATAATTAAATGGTACAATAAAATATATTGAATAAATATAATTTGAGTTTATCCATTAAACAAAAAAATAAAAGGATAAAAAGTATACAACTTATAAAATGATTAAAAATGATTTCAAATGAAAAAAAATTGAAAAAGTTAGACAAAATCCAATTTTTACTGTGTTTGTATATTATTTTTTTAAATTATAAACTTTTTATAATTTTTTACCATATATATATCCGTTGTTCTTTAAGTAAATTTTTTTTGTCTTTTTCTTTTTCATTATTATGGGAATAGTTAAATCATTTCTTATCCTTACAGTTTGCATCAATATTCTTTACTATCTTTTATTAAATTTATTAGTTCTAAACTACTTAAATACATTTATGAATAATTTATTTCCCAAAAATGCTTTAATTTTGTATCTGATTAAAAATGATTTAAAATGAAAAAAAATTGAAAAAGTTAGACAAAATCCAATTTTTACTGTGTTTGTATATTATTTTTTAAAATTATAAACTTTTTATAATTTTTTACCATATATATATCCGTTGTTCTTTAAGTAAATTTTTTTTGTCTTTTTCTTTTTCATTATTATGGGAATAGTTAAATCATTTCTTATCCTTACAGTTTGCATCAATATTCTTTACTATCTTTTATTAAATTTATTAGTTCTAAACTACTTAAATACATTTATGAATAATTTATTTCCCAAAAATGCTTTAATTTTATATCTAAAATAAAATATGAATATTAGCAATTTGGAGGTTGTTAACCTTCCCTCAAAAGTGTAAAAGTTAACACTTAACAGTCATGTATATATTGGACTTTTTATTTTATTTTGCTGTAATTTTTGTTTTATAAAATACATGTTATTTTGTAAGTGTTTATTTAAAATTATGTTCAATATTATTCAGGAGAATATATATGATTATATTCAAAATGCAAAGCTTTTAGACCAGCGAAAAACCATCAGTCTCTATGAATGAAAATTAAGCGATGACATTGAAAAAAAGTGTAAAATGGAGGCTTGACTCTTCAAGAAGAAAAAAGAAAGCCTCCCCTTGACAATAACAAAGAATTTTGTCATTGAAGTATTTCTCACTACTTTTCCAACTAACAACTAAACTCAACTACTAGAAATCGCCAATAATTGTAGCCTTCCTGGATCAAATTTCAACCCGCAAAGTATTTCTTCCTCATATTATAAATGAGAAATGTTAATAACACACTCTTTGACACACTCCTCCAAATATTATTTCTTTTATTGATTAAAATTTATTAAAAATAATAAAATTTGTGAATTTTACATTATCATTAATGATTCTCTCTTCTGATTTCGTAGTTTTCAATAAATTTTAACCAATTAAAGAGAATATGTTTAGAGAAGTGTGTTAGAGAGTGTGTTCCTATCACTTCTCTATTATAAATAGAGAGAGAGGGAGGGGGGAGATAAGTTACTTCCCCCATTCCAGTTTATATGACGTTTAAGGTTTTGATACAGGTATTAAGGAATGCAATTAATTTGTTGAATTTCCTAGAAAACATTAGGTAATTTCCTAATATACCATTTATCTCTCTAATTAATTACTCATACTACACTACTCCCACTAAGTATTAATTAAGGATAATCTTGGAAAAAAAATATTTAATGCAACATTGATTTTGTAAAACGTCATCTATTTTGGAACAAATTTTTTTTCTCTAAAACGTCATATAATCTGGAACGGAGGGAGTATATAAGAGTAATTCTAAAAGAGTTACTTTTCATCCTCACTTTTTTTTTTTTTTTAAATTAGTTAAGCTTAAATTTAATAGTTAAAATTAGTTAATCATTATAATCATTAGATTTTAAGAAAATAAACAAATATATATATATATATATGAAAAATAACGTAAATTGACACAAATGGTTAAAGATCTGGTATAAATTCTTACTTCTTTTATATATATAGGTGTGAGTTCCAAAATGTCCCTTTTATTTTTTGGTGGCAACCCTTCCTAAAGAGATTTCTTAATAATTAGGGACTAATTAAATAGTTGCAATTAAATGGAATATTTGCGGTTGGACCATGTACAACAATGTTCTAAGTAAACTCTTGTTGACACTCACAGCATACCATTGCCCAATTATTATTGAGGTTGTCTTTTCATTCTACCACCTTTTCAAATTAAAAAAGTATATATTGTAGGATGGGTTAACATTTTATTTCACCTATTTCTTCCGAGGAAGGGTTAACAATTTCTAGCATTATTTATCTTAATTTTGGTGCTAATCTCTGAGTGAATTGATATAATTTGTTTGTTGATTGAATTTGTAGTTTTTTGTTTTCTTTCTTTTTCCCAATATTTTCATGATACAATTTGGTTGTGGTGATGAATATTTCAAATTTAAATGGACTATTGCCTGAATTTATAAAAGTAGAAGGATTGTAGCGTGAAAAACATTTTCTCATTATTGTTTATAACTGGTATGTGCTCTTATTTGTTACTTGTTATTCCTGCTAAAAACAATCTTATATTTTGTAAAAAATTGTTTCTTTTAAGAAGTAAATAGGATTTGTTTATTAAAAAATAATTTAAACAAAATACATAAAAAATAAAAATAAAATTATTTATTTTATTAAAAAAATATTTTTGTTAGAAAAAATAAACTTAAACGGACGCTAAATCTGAAAAAAAAAATAAAAATCTGAACATCATAATAACCCTCGAAACTCGAAAGACACCCACACACTAACAAAGCTACGAGAGACAGAGAGGCCTGGGCATTCACAATCCCGTCTTCCTCTTCCAATTCCACAGATCCACTTGTGTTGCATATTTGGGATCCTGCTGCAAAGTATGTTATGTTTGTTTGCATCCTGCTTATCCTTTGTTTGTGTCCGGTGTGGTGCCGTGCCTTGTCAAAAAGGATGTGTGGGGTAGGTTGGTAATCTGTTCAAGATGTTGTTAAAGCTCGTTTAAACAATTTGTGCGATTAAAAATACGCATTCATATTTTTAATCTCGGATTTATGGCACGATTGCTGACACCATGCTCTGTGGTTCTACCCTTCAATACACCTGATTTCTTTTCTTTTTTTTTCCTCTTGGGGGGAGGGGTTCAGTTAGATATATATTGTTTGTAATGCATAAAGTAAAGTTACTAATGTGACCATCAAGCTAATTATTAACAATTTTAATGCTTCTAACTACACTAACCAACTGTCTTAATATTGTGAATTAGTTAAAAGCGTCATGCTTCGGTATAATGTCAATTTTCAGCTATGTTAGTTCATTGGATGAACCCATTAACTTTAAATCCTTTGTTATTGCAGGATGTTCACTGATTCATGTCGGTGACTAAGAATAGTGAAAGGCTCTGAGGCTATTGGAGGGACTAAAGATGTAGCGTTAGTGCATCTTGCAACGGTGGAGCATGTATCATATATGAATTTTTTCATATCATCTGAGGTAAACTTGTGCTCATCTCAAAAGACATAATAGTGAGTGGGCTTGCATGTCTATAGCCATCCATAGTGACAACAAAGGTAAAAGTCAAATGCAAAAGGGTGTACTCCTAACTGTTCCAGGGAAAGATAAACTACAAGATTTGAAGTTAATGTTTTGTCGCTCAGATTACTTACCCTTGTTGTATCACAAAAAAGCAACATCAGACTCGATTTTTTCCTATGCCTAACGAGGACAGGATTCCTTATGGCAAATGGCAATGTGTTCCCAAGAACAGTTGTGGACACAAAAAGTAGAACACTCTTTTGCATTTGACTTTTACTTTCTAGTCATGTAGGCTATGGACATACAAGCCCACTCAACTAGTATGTCTCATGGGATGAACACAAGTTTACCTTGATGATTTGCAGAAACTCACATATGATATGTGAAGGTGCACTAATCCTACATTTTTAGTCCCTCTAGTGTACTACGTTGACCAAACTGCATATAAAAAGATGGTTATACTATGAAGCAATGAATTGGATGTAATTTCCAAGTTCAGTTGCATCTTCTTCATCACTACTTATTGCTACTTCGTCACTTCAACAGACTCCTCAAGTTTAAATGACCTGGGGTATTACAGGTTGCATGCTGATGCGGAAAACTAAATATTCTAATGGGTCAATTGTCTGAAACTATCTTGTCCTTTGTTATAGTTGTAATAGAATTTGATATTGTTCACGTTGTTTTAGTTTGTTTTGGGTTTGTAGTTTGCCTTGTAGCGGGTTTCATGTGTCATTGTGAATGGGGTCAAATAAAGCCTGAGAGTAACAAAGGTGCATACGCTCGACACATTGGAGTTGGGCAAAAGCCATAGGCTACTCTCAGAGCTTCTCTGTTCATCCCTCACTATCAAAGCGTACACTAGGGACACTCCCAGAATGATGCCAGATGCAAAGGTGAACAATTTGTCTACAGCACCATCCATCCCATGGAGCTGAGAGAGCTATAAAGTGTTTGATGGTTTTCTTGCACCAAGAGGGTGGGTTTCGGTTCAAGAATTGGAGGACAAATAGGCCTCCTAAGCTGTGGGAGAGAAGTATCATTGGATTTCTATATTCTATCAAATTCTTTAGGTCTTTCTCTGTTTTGCACTCAGCTTCTAAACAGACTTTGTCCAAAACCCTATGGCATCATCCATGTTGATCACAATAACAGAGCAGAAGTTCTTCATTCTCTATGTGTTTATTCTGTGCTAATGCTTATGATCTATATGAACATGTTGATTTCATTAAGATTACTACTGCTTACACTACAATAAGTAGCATTTCTCTTTCATTAATGGCATGGCATGCCCCTTTCTCTTGTGTATGTCTGTGTATATATATCTTCAGAAAAAATATTGAATAATCAAAATGGAAAGTAACACATTATATTTGAAAAGGAATGAGGATTAGATTTTTTTTTTGATAATTTTCTCTCTGGAAAGGGCTTTGAATGCTCTTTTCTGTTTTTGTTCTGTTTTTCCAGTATTATTGTTTTCCCTCTAGTAAATAATAACCTTTTGTTTTGTGGGTTTCTTCTCTCCCTTATGTAGGTTGGAATGCTGAATCTCCAAGAGATGAATAAATGCAATGCTTTCATGTATGATATACATGTTATAGTTGTCACTGGGAATAACAAGGTTTTCAAACTACTGCAAACTTTATTGTTCCTTTTCCCCTTCAACATTCCATACATCTTGGCTTAAAATTACTTAAGTCCTGAATCAGTCCACTGCTGAGTCGCTTTGCCACAAGATAGGTGCTTTTGACCATTTGATAGATTTTGCTGAAATTCTTTTAGTTTTAAGAACTTCCAGCACTGCAACAAACAATAGCAATAGCATTGCAACATATGGAACTTTTACCAGGTATATTGGTTTATATCTTTGCTCTAATATTTTATTTTATTAGATGATTACATAATAAAAGAACAATTTGTCTTCGTTCAACCTTTTCAACACGTGCTCCATCAAATGTATGCTTAATAAGAAAAGCTTTCTACACATGTGCTCTATCAAATGTAGAATAAAATGTGTGAAGTATTCTAAGAATCTAAATATAATAAAGTTATACATATGATTACGAAATAATATATTATTACCATTTTGGTTGACGAAGGAAGTAAAGAACTAGTAGTTGATGCGAGTGGAAGAAAACAAATATAGAGGACAGAGCTGATGTCCAACATTAATAATTAATGTGGAAGTTGAACTTACAATGCTGAGTTGTCATATTTATAAAACTTTAACTTGACTAATTTATATAATATAGATAAGTATGAACTTGTTTGCGTTTAATCGAACATTTAATAAATTAAATTCAAATAATTTAAAAATAGTTCATGTTATTTCTAAATTTAACCGAGTTAAGGAATGTTTTGGTGTCCCAAATGTGCTTTTGAAAACTACTACCTGACAACGTGGAAGTTCATACTTCTTAGTATACTTTCTTCTATTGCCTTTTTTATTCCCTTACTCTCTCTTTTAACAAATTTAGAGTAGATTTTTAATAAAATAAATAAATTGAAAAATAAATAGGGAGAAAATTTTTCTTCTGACAGGTAATATTTTTTTAATAAAATTATAATACAAAATATTTTAAATAAATTAGTTAAATACTCATCAATAAAAATTTATTAATGAATAAGTTATATTTTAAGTAAATGAATAACTTAATTTTTAATATAATTTTAATTAATAATAATTTAATTTGTACTTGTTTATTGAAATTCAATTAAAAGAATTATCGTAATTATCAATTTACCGAGGGGTATAGCTTAGTTGATTAAGCAGGATGTGTGAGTTGTTATAAACTCTCTGTTACTTGTATTCAATTTCTATGGATAAAAAAAAATCTAAATGATCAATTTTACACCCTCCAACATATAAATCACAAATTAATATAGAAACAAATTAAACTGACAGCTTTTCAACTTAAATTATTGGTAACTCGTTATGGGTTGTGTACCCAAAAAAACTCGTTATGAGTTTACTTACTTCCATTTAATTAGCTGTGACAGGATCACTTGAACGGGCCTTGTAAAAATAATAAGAATTAAATACTTTTTTTAGTTTATGAATTTTTTTTGTAGCTATCTTTTTTTTTTTAATATTTTGGAATTAAAAAGATAATGTGTTTTTAGTTCTTATTGAATTTGTTAAATACGAAATCTAAAAATAAAAAAAAATTGAATAGGGACAAAAATAAAAGAAATATTACACTTTTCATAGACTAAAAATATATTTAATTTAAATAATAATTTTAATAAAAAATAATAACTATTTTTTGCTCCATAATGAAAATAGCTCTTTGTGGCGAAAGAATTGAACGAACACAAACCAAGCCTAGACAGGCCCAGTTAAAGAAAAACTTTGAAGTTAGGCCCAATCTTGTTATAGCTTGGTGGTATTTGTTTCAGATGAACGGCATCCTTTGACCACCCCATAAAAAGAAGAACGAATGGCATGGCATCGATGGTCTTTCTGATAATAATAAGTGATAAAACAAGTGACAACGTGGCACCTTAATGCCCAATTTCTTGTTCATACATAGTATTCAAAATGGAAAAAAAATCTCCACCATATATATTTTCCTCCTTTGCATATCATCTGATTCACCTCTGCCATGAAATGATATAATACATTCATCCATCTAGAGCACTAAAAACAAGCCCCAGCAGGTGAAAGGGGGTAGCGTAGGTATTTCATTCAATCTATTATCCATATTGCGATGAAGAAGGATCAGGGTCTCACATTCACAGTGGTTGTTGTGATGCTGTCATTGCTATGCACATGTGGGGCAAACACTAGCGGCAACCTCCTCCACCCTTTGATTCTAATACCTGGTAACGGAGGGAACCAACTAGAAGCCAGGTTGACCAATCAGTACAAGCCCTCTAGTTTCATCTGCGAATCATGGTACCCTCTTATCAAGAAAAAGAAAGGATGGTTCAGACTTTGGTTTGATTCTAGTGTCATTCTTGCTCCTTTCACTCAATGCTTTGCTGAACGCATGACCCTTCATTACCACCAACAACTCGATGATTACTTCAACACTCCTGGGGTTGAGACCCGGGTCCCTCACTTTGGTTCCACCAACTCCCTTCTTTATCTCAATCCTCGTCTCAAGTAAGTACATCCCTTTGTTTTGACTTTTTCTCCCTACCTCCCTTACAAATTATTGAAGAAGAGTGTTAGGTAGGTAGTACTAGTACCTATGTGTTGTGTTTATTTTATTAGACAAACACTAAATTTAAAAATTAGTAAAAGTTTGGCAAAAAACAGACATGAATTGGTACTGTATACAATTTTGTCCAAGGAATGGTACTATAAATTTGTAGCAACGTGCATTTCCTCAAATTAAAAATTACCTCACGGGTAAACACAGTTATATATAAGACAAATGTTTTTTTGGAACATTGGTTCAGTTTTAAAAATTATTTTTGAGACATGTACATTAAAAAGATAAAATTAAATAACAGATAGAGATTAATATATGTAATATCAAATATGATGATTAAAGTTTAATATTCAAATAATAAAACTCTAGATATGAAGTAGACCTACTTAATAATCATGGTAATATTATTTATCACCAGTTAAAGAAGACAGGCTGTAACTCTACATCATATTGGTACCTTGTGTTTTAACATTTTTCATTAACAAATGGTACCTTATACACTTAATTGAATAGGCATATCACCGGATACATGGCACCCCTGGTAGATTCATTACAAAAGCTTGGTTATGCTGATGGTGAGACTCTGTTTGGAGCCCCCTATGATTTTCGTTATGGGCTAGCTGCTGAAGGTCACCCCTCACAAGTGGGTTCCAAGTTCCTAAAAGACCTAAAGAATTTGATAGAAGAAGCAAGCAATTCCAATAATGGGAAGCCAGTGATACTTCTCTCCCACAGTTTAGGAGGCCTATTTGTCCTACAACTCCTGAATAGAAACCCCCCCTCTTGGCGCAAAAAATTCATCAAACACTTTATTGCTCTTTCAGCTCCATGGGGTGGTGCTATAGACGAAATGTACACCTTTGCATCTGGCAACACTCTAGGAGTGCCCCTAGTGGACCCTTTACTAGTGAGGGATGAACAAAGAAGCTCTGAAAGTAACCTATGGCTTTTGCCTAACCCCAAGATATTTGGTCCTCAAAAACCAATAGTGATCACTCCAAATAAGAGCTATTCAGCTCATGATATGATTGATTTTCTCAAAGACATTGGTTACTCCGAAGGGGTTTACCCTTATGAAACACGCATTCTACCCTTGATAGGGAACATACAAGCACCACAAGTGCCTATGACTTGTGTTATGGGGACAGGCGTGAGAACCTTAGAAACATTGTTTTATGGAAAAGGTGATTTTGATGAACGGCCAGAAATTTCATATGGGGATGGTGATGGAACGGTGAACTTGGTGAGCTTGTTGGCGCTTCAGACACTGTGGAAAGAGGAGAAAAATCAATACCTTAAAGTGGTTAAGATAGATGGGGTGTCGCATACTACAATACTTAAAGATGAAGTTGCACTAAATGAAATAGTAGGTGAGATTAGTTCAATTAATTCTCATGCTGAGCTTGGTTTAAGCAATTTGTTTTCGGGGTAAATAAATTATGAAAAACGATTTATATTGCGTGGGATTTATATTGGCATGTTTCTTCTTGATACGAGAATTAAGATGTTATGATACTAAAGATGAAAGTCGTAGGACTTGTTTTAGTTTTAAAAATTTATTCAGTTTTTAAAAGTAAAACAGTAAACTCGTCTTGGGATAATTATTTTCTGTATATGTGTTTTTAAAATTGTTTTCAAAATTACAGTTTTGGAAACAAGAAAACAGAAAGAGCTTAAGAGTTGTTTTTGTACTGTTATTCTTAATTAGTTTGATAATATTATTGTAATAAATAAAGAACCTTTAACCTACTAGTTGGGTGGACGGTTTGAGTAATTTGTATTAAGTTTTAGTTTTAAGTTTAAATATACTGAAAACAATTTTTAAACATTGTAGTGTAAATAAGTTTTGAAAATTAAAAAACAAAGATATAAAATCAAACAAGCCATAGTGAGAGAATTATTATTGTGTGTCCACAAATATAAAATGAAAAGTTAAAGGTCCTTATAATGAGTATCCTATAAGCATCGATTTTTTAATTTCTTTTTTAAAGTATTGTAGGAATATATTGGCAATTATGATGAAAGTGTGTTGATAATACATTTTCATAAAAACTTGTGATACTTGTTAATGTTCTACAAAGTTAATATATAGTTTTTATTGAAAAAAAATATTTATTATATAAAAACGCTATTAAAAACTCATTTTTCTTTAAATTCAACTCCATAGCAATAAAATAATGTGTTATTTAGTGTGGCAAATTATTCATTGACTCGTACAAGTAAACAATTGGATATACATCTTACCATAATAAATTTGATTGATTGTGATATATATGATGTGTAGGAATGAATTTCAAACTAAGGTTGGATTCGATCTGGTGAGCTACATACTCATTTTTTTTATATGCACCAACAAATAATTTATATACCAAATACACAATTTTACTTCAGAATAGTTAAATTCTATTTTTTAAAGTTAAAGTACGTATCTGTGTGTATTAAATACTTTCACACAATAAGCTTATCGGCACACAATATACAATCCCTAATATTTATTATTATTTTTCTTTTTTTTTTTTTGCTTCTTACATGTATTCTTTTTGATATACAACCTTATTCGAAACATAGTTGAGTGTTATATCTAGACACTTCTCTCAGTAAAAATTCAAACCTTAATTCGTCTCTTTGTGAAGGATTAGCTTCTTCTACTAGACCCAACTTAATTGGTATTATTATTTTCGTAATGTTTATTAAGTTTATCTTTTAATAATTAAGAAGTAAAATTTTCAAAAGCAAAATATAACATTTAATATGCTGAAAATAAAAAAAAAATACTTTCACTTTAATTTCTTTATTATTTTTTAATCGTGATCCTAACAATAATGATTAACAATGTTGTTTCTCCGGTAATAAAACATTATGTTAATAATTAAATATCATAAAAGATTCATGATCAAATCTATTTAACAATTTTGATCCACCATTAGCGTACTGTTAATTTTTTAACATAAACTACTGACGTAATAATGATGTGACACTAACATGTTGATCGACAGATAACGTGAGAGTCAAACACATATGTTGATATGACACTAACAATGTGCTATCGTTGTATGATACATAGTATTTTCTATCTATGTACAACACCTTATAGGTGTCATATTTGTCAATGCTCATTCAAACATGTACGGGAAACCCAGTTGACCACCTTTGGTGGGTCTCTTAACCACGTTTTTTTTTCATACACAAGGCTCAGACCCGAGACTCAGGGTCGGCTTAAGGGTAAAGCAACTAAAACTTAAACTTTAGGCTCACCAACAAAAATTTATTTTTTTTAAAGTATAAAAGACCATACATGTTGACTAAAAGCCTCACATATTACTCTTTTTTTTAAAGTAAAAAAGTTTCTCTAAAATTTTTCTTTAAGCCTCACTTTCTATTGAGCCGGCCCTACTGAGACCTTGCTTGATGAGACCAAGTCCAGTATCACTCGGACCAACGACTTGTTGGTATATGAAATCATTTTAATTGTTCATTTTTGTTCCTATGATGTAGATGTCGTGGAAGGACATTTAGGACATTAAATTACACTTAACATGTCACGTTAGCAAGATCATATGTGTTAAATGATGAATATCCATTTTAGAACTAACGTGGATAATGAAATGTGCTCTCAGTTTTTTTTTTTTTTTAATTTTCTTCAATTTAGAGACTAATTTAAAAATACTGTACAAATTCAGATATTAATTAAAATAGTGATTTACTCAAATACCACAAGTTGATGATTGGAATCAATTCAAATAATGTTGATGGAACATTCAAATAATATTTTTAATCAAATTTTGAACTAAATTTCCATGATGTTAAGATAATAGATATACCGTCTACGCAGGTGTATGTTATATATCACATCCCTTTTCATCTGTAGAGCATTTCAACCACATAAAAAATCAACAAAGTAAACAATATTATAAACATAAACTTGGGATATGAAAGCTGGCCCTTCGCTAGATTTAACTGCATCCACATATACTTTGATTCTAAAATGCTTTGAATTCAATTCCTTATAGATTTATTCACCATGTTCGAATTCATGAAAATGGATAGAACGCAATAAAATTAATTAAATGACACTAGTTTTTCTTATTTAAATTGTTTAAAATAGAGCAAAATTTGATGGAATATATATTGTTTAATTCTCTTTCAAATTCGAAAAGAATGAGATAAAATTATTCATTTTCTTCATCATGAAATATATCAAGGTAATAAAATAGTAATAAATTTACTAATTTCATTTTCCTCTGGTTCACTTTATCACACGCTAATTTGTTTAGATTTAAATATGGAAACATGGTGACAGGCATTGAATATAGTGGTTCAGGTTGGAAGTTGAAGCTTGGAAAGTTGAATTCGTCGTCCGTGAGTGAGGTTGAGTTCACACATTTATGAAGGAAAAGGGGTTCAATTCAAAGGCTTCGTACGAGACACCCTTTGGCCTCGGTTAAATGCCAGCTAAATATTTGACTAGATTTACTTTTTTTTTTTTTTAGATAGAATAGAATATAGAATTCATTCTTTGTTTGCATTGCAGGCATAGGCAATGGCATCCCCTTTGGCCTTTGCCTTTCTGACAGTAGGTTTTGACTTTTGACCACCTTTGGCGGAAAGAGAAAGAGGGACATGCCCTCGTGCACTTGCTTAATCTTTTTTATTTTGTGGCCACGGGTTTGGTGCATGCCCTCTTCCTGTAAAGTGTAAAGTCGCTCATCTAATTTTGAGCTTCACTGTTTGAGTAAGAATACTATATACAAGAATCGTGTGGATGATATTGTATTTAGTAGAGTTGTTATCTACATAATAATAATATCTGACACGTGCTTTATATTGTATTTTATGTTATCAGTAAATTTTAAGTAGGTTTTATTAGATAGAAAAATCGAATGTCTTCAATAATAAAAAAATATGTAAATATGATTTGAAAATATATTATTAATATTCATCTCATAATTAATTGATACAAATGTGTTATAAAAATAACTACTATATTTTTAGTATAATAATTATTTAGTATTTTAAAGTTACATTAAGTTTTATTAATTAGAACTTAATTAGTTTCTTTTTGTTAAGACTCGAATTCAATATCTTCTAATTTAATATAAAAAAATGAACTCTTTGATTAACAATAAGTTGTAATATTAAGGGGATGTATTTAATTATGATTTTAACAGACTTTTTTTGCATAAAAAAAATTATGTGAATTTTAAAAAAATTTGTAGGAATGTAATGATTTTTAAGATTTTTTTAAAAGACTTTTATGATTAGGATATTGTAGTTTGGATTTTAACGGATTTATAAAATATGAATTCATAAGATTTGAATGGACTTTATGGATTTACAAGAATTTAAATGATTACATGAAATTTTAGAAAACATTCAAAATTACCAAAGTCGATGAAAAAGAAAACAAAAAAATGATAAGATTTACTGATCAAAAAATAAATGATAAGATTTGGATAAAAATAAAATAAAATCAATACAATTTTTTTTCAATCTTTCTCTATCTCCTTCTCTTTTTTAAAAATTGAAAGCAATAGTCTCAATACCAGTAGAAAGGTCTTCTAATACTTTGACTTGATTGTTGGTCATGATGAGCTAGAACTCCCTCCATGCTCAGATATACTCTTATGACAGCTTAATTTTTTAGCAGAAACCTCCAAACCTAAGGGAATGAGATGGTGGACTTAGTTAGATGATGTAAGCTGGTAGAGTGGTTCGTAGTGATTTGGTAGTATGAACGCATCACTGTTAGGATCATATGAAGAGCGTGTGCAGGATTAGAAAAAAGCGATAACCAATTATTCTAGCAATATTACCACCATCAGAGAGAAAAACATGTGTGACGATAGAAAAAAGAAAAAGTCTCGAATGGAAGAATAAAAAATCTCAAGGATTTTGACAGGATTGTTTGATGTGTGTGATATTTATACATATAGCTAAAAAGTCATACAAAATCCATCAAAATCCAATTTACAAAATAATCCATCGAAATCTATAGAATTTTGAATACCAGATAACTTTTTTTAAGTTGTAAAAAATCTTGATTGAATACCACCAGATTTTGTTGTTGTGAAAAAAAATCTTGAAAATCTTGATTAATATCAATCTTCTTTAAAAATTCAAATTGAATACCACAAGTCTTTTTTTTATCAAAAAAAAGTCTTTTAAAATCCTTCCAAATCTTAATTGAATACACCACATTTAATAAGTATAATATAAAAAAATATATTGCCAGTATGTATGTGTATATATATATATATAAAGCTTAAATACCAAAGTGAAGCACTCAGATTCAAAAAGCTAAATCCCCTTGCAATAGTTTTTGCTTATGAAGAGAGAAGTGATCTAATTCCTTCGTGAAGATAAACAAACAATATAGTAGTATCGATATGTTGACCGTCCAATTGGCTATAAATAGGACTGTATGACCGTGCCTTTCATGAAAGTAGCGATTAGCCATCGGAAATGGGGATAATGTTTTTTATTTTGGTTTTAATTAGTTATAGTAACATTTATTAATATTAGTCTTAATAGTTAATTAATTAATATCAATAAAAAAAAATTTAAGCATTATTTTTAGATTTCCAACAAAATCTCAAAAAGTACCATTCAATTAAATTTTTAATAACTATTAAAATTTATTGAGTAATTTTTAATTATAACAAATAAAATTGCAATTACAGAGATAAAGTTAAAAGCAATATTTTCTTTAAAATTTCAAATAATCAATAAAGTTAATTTATTTTCTAAGAACAATAGGGAGTATTTTACAATATTTGTTTGAAGTTAGATTTAATTTCTACAGACAGGAAGACAATTCAAATTTAAAAATAGAGTAATTTTCAAAATATTGTGAGAAAAGAGTTAAAAGATTGTCTATTTGTAATTTGAAAATAAAAGTAAATTTTTGTTATAATTAAAATTAAAAATAAATTAATTTTTTTTAAAAATTAATTAATAACAACACAATTCTAAAAATATATATAATAAAAGAATTGAAGTTTCATCAATGCATTGACTTAAAAGTTAAAACGACTTTACTAATCATATCCTTAAATCAAATGATAAAGAATCAAAATTAAAAAAAATGTTTTTATTAAATACGATAATATTTAATCTTATTAATACATTTCTATTACGCATTACTCTCTCCGTTCCAAAATAATGGTTTTTTTAACTTTTTATTTTTGTTCCAAAATAATGGTCCTTTTAACTTTTTTAAGCTATTTTTTCCAATAATATCCCTAGACATAATTAAGAAGATCAATTAATACTTGCATTGGAAAGAGACATCTGTCATAAAAATAAGTTAGTGAATAACATGATGTTTTTGTTATTGGTGGATAGTGGTATAATTAATGACAAGAGTAGTTGAAAAAGTAAGGGTATTTTTGTCTAAACTTATATCAATTGAATGTTTTTTAATCAGTGTGTCACAACCTTAAAAGACCATTATTTTGGAAAGGAGGGAGTATACTTTTTAATAAATGCTTCTATTTATTTAATTTTTTATCGTTATTCTTTTATAAATGAATTAAGAAAATTGAAATTAAAAAAAAAGAGTTGGAAAGTCTCGAGGATTTGAAGCAATTGAGTGATAGAAACGACGTCGGTTTAGCACACTCTTCAATAATTCTCGTTTGGTGGCATCTTGTTGCCTTTTTGACTATCTGTCCGGGTCCCAGGTTGGGTCTTCAAGCTCAAGATTGTCCCTTATGACTGGTCCACAATTCATGCATAGAGAATCAAACTCTTTTTTTTTTACTATCAGATACATAAAAAGCAATTAAAAAGAAACTCACCGCACAGCACTGTGTCACTGACCTCAAAGTTAAAATTACATTACACTCGTGTGCTGCAGGGTCGTTTAATAAAGGCTCTTCAAGGTGAGCCGGTAGCCAATCACTACTATTTGAAAAGCAAGCATTTTTAGATCTAACCTTCATTTTTTTTTTTTAACATTATTATTGAGATACAGCTTTTTCTTCCTTCTCGGTTCTATTCTATGGTTATTTCATCTCATGCCTGTCTCTATTGCTTCAACTAATATTTTGTATCTTTTGGTACACTGAGCCGCAGTATTTGTTTTTGAAGCCCTGTATGCTGTAGTTTACACTTCATTTTGTTCCTCTCAAACACTATTCTTCCTTGTCCTCTTTTTATTTTTAAATAATTATGGTCCGGGGTCGATGGTTTCATTTCCTACACTTTTTCGAAGCTTGAGGAGGAAGAGTGCCTCGGTATTGGCGATGAAAATTAAGACTCAATCATGCCGTTCATGATGAATAAGCGGGGCACTACTTTTTTGACCAAAGAAAGCCACCACAGTTAAAGAAGAAAAAAAAAAAAAAGCAAAGGGTGGAAATAAAAGTTGTCCCTTTGACAAGCACTTCTTAGCTCTCTCTCCACCTTTCTTTATTGCTCCCTCCCTCCTTTCCCCCTCTCCCACACGCTTCTTCTTATCCTCATTCCCTATTTTCCCTTTCCTCAATTCCATTTCGCATCTCACCTTCAATAGAAACTGCACGTATGCAACAATGGTAGAAACCACCATGAAGAGTTGTAACGTTTTGGATCTCAAAACGTTAATTGAAGAGCTTGAGTCATCAATTGAAGTCCCTTCGGTTTTTATCTGCCCAATTTCACTAGAGCCAATGCAAGACCCGGTGACCCTTTGCACGGGACAAACCTACGACCGCTCCAACATCCTCAAATGGTTCTCCCTTGGTCACAACACGTGTCCCACAACAATGCAAGAGCTTTGGGATGACTCAGTCACGCCAAACACCACACTCTATCACTTCATCCTCTCATGGTTCTCGCAAAAGTACACGGCCATGAAAAAGAAGCTTGAGGACGTGCAAGGCACAGCTTTGGAGCTCTTGGACACGCTGAAAAAGGTGAAAGGTCAAAACAGAGTTCGTGCTCTCAAACAACTTCGCCAACTTGTTGATTCCCACGTGTCCACAAGGAAAACCATTGAGGAAAATAATGGCCCTTCTTTGATTTCTTCCTTGTTGGGTCCTTTCACTTCCCACGCTGTTGGGTCGGAAGTTATTGGGATTCTCGTGAATTTGGAGTTGGGTTCGGAGTTGAAGAGGAATCTCATGCACCCCGCAAAGGTGTCCTTGTTGGTGGACATCATGAATGAGGGAACAATTCAGACAAAGATGAATTGTGCCAAGTTGATTCAAATGTTGTTGGTGGAAGGTAACCCCTCCGAGACAGTTGTTTTATCAAGTTTGAGTCTTTTGGTTGGGGTGTTAAGGTTAGTGAGAGATAAGAAACATCCAACTAGTGTTTTAACTGGACTCATATTACTTAAAATTGTTTGTTCGCGTGAATCGGTTAGAAGCTCAATTATAAACATAGGAGCGGTGCCTCAATTGATTCAGCTTTTACCCACTTTGAATAACGAGTGTTTGGAGATAGCACTTCATATTCTTGAAGTTTTGTCAACGCTTCCTGAGGGAAGATTGGCTTTGAAAGAGTGTCCAAATATTATTCCCAACGTGGTCAAGTTGTTGATGAGAGTGTCCGAAAGTTGCACACAATTTGCATTGTCAATATTGTGGGCTATTTACAAGCTTGCCCCAGAGGAATGTGCTTCCAAAGCTGTGGAGGCAGGGTTGGCGGCGAAGCTACTTCTAGTGATTCAGAGTGGTTGCAACCCCGTGTTGAAGCAGAAATCTGCTGAGTTTTTGAAAATGTGCAGTTTAGATTACTCTACTAGTATCTTGATTTCCAAATGTATGCTTACTGCAACAATACAATGATATTGAAAACCAAGAGAAATTTGTTCATAATTAACTTTGTATACTTTTTTTTTTTTTTGGTGTATTTCATATAGTACGTTTTTATAATACAGCCATTTTTTTTTTTTTACCAATTTCGGGTGTACAGGGCAATTGCAAATTGACGGATGTAATATAACAACTAATTGGTAGTATTAATTAGGCTATAGTTGGTTGGAAATTCAAATCAGCATCGATCGGATAACGCCGTGTGCTTTTGAAATAATTGTGGGAAGCTAGTTGTAAGATCATAGAAAACGATAATGTAATAGTAGTCCAATTTATTCTGAACCCCACTTTTTTGTTCCTGTATGTTAGGATTAGCTGGAGGCGGAGTGATTAATTAATATTTAATACTATGTTTGGTTTAATGAAAAGAAAGTGAGGAAATACAGAAAAAATTAAATTGGAATTAAGATGAGAATAAAAGAAATAAAAAATTTAATTTTTGTTTTTGAAAGATATTTTTTCTCTTCTTTTTTCTATATGTTTTTTTTTTCTTTAATTAAATAAAAGAAAATGTGTGTATTTGCTCTCGTCCAAACAGATAATTAATTTACCTGTGTTCTTGTGAGAAGAGGCTATTGTTCGTGACAGGACAGAAAGTGTGTTTTTTTGGGAGCAAAGCTAAAGGGTCAACAAGAAAGAATCTGGATTAGGTGTGGTCAAGATCGGGTGACTATTGACTGTAGTCTGTATGGCTCTATTAAAAATAAAAACTGTAGTCATTTTAAAAGTTGAGGAAGACAAGATAACAGACAGACATAATTTATGGCATGCTTTTTCATATTTAAATTTTGTCAAATCTCGTCTTCCATGGCTGGGCGGGCTCATTTAATTGAACAGTCTCAAAATTTTGGAGCCAATTATCGCGCTCAATTGAAGGGTTTTTTTTTTTTTTGTTGTTGAATTCTCAGTAGAAGTGTTACGGAAACAAAAATAACTGGAAGTATTCAACACATTAATTTATTAACATATTTTTTTTAATAAATTATCATTTTAGTATTTAAAAGTGGAAGACGTGGTCACATTAATCACTAAAATTGAGAAAAATGTCTGATGTAGAAGTATAATTGGTGGTTAATGGCTTGAAGGGATATGGAGATGGGTAAGCTACGAAAATATGTTGAGTGCACTAGTGAAAGTATTATGAGGTGATGGCATAAAAATATTGGTGCTGTTTACCGGAGGCTATAGAGGTACATTAGAATAGTATTTTGAACTTTGGTCGGTAAATTAATGTAGCAGGTGGGGTCGGGGTCAATTGCTGGGTATAGTTTGTTTGTTTTTTTTTTTTTTTGACAGCAAGGTATAGTTTGGTTATTGCAGGTTTACAGTCAATATTCATTATAGGCTAGTTATTGAGTGAGAGGATTTGTGGAAAATTCAATCACTTGCCTGAGACTTTTTGTAACAGTGGTTGTGAACCTTGTGGTTGTAAGAGTTGGATATTCATTGTATCCTTGGTCCTCTTGCTTAATAATATTTTTTTCCTGATAAAAAAAATAAAAAATGTCAGATAAGTTTCTAGAATATCAAATAGGTTTTTAGACTTACCTTCTTAAAGTGTGTTTGGAAAACAGGTAAATCCAACGCAAACCAACATTCATGCCAAAGTTACAACATACTTGCTTTGACGCTTCTACTTTGAAAAGTGTAATTTTCCTATTCAATGTGAATACAACACGTATTTAAATACATTCTTAATGCATGTTTGGATTAAATCAAGAAAACTCAAAAATACTTTTACTCCATTAACAACAAATTTTTCCTTTTAAATTCATACAAATTTTGTAGTAATTCGCAAAAATACTTATAATATAACTTTAAACTAAATAATAAACATAGACGTAGTATTACTTTGGTCCCTAAATATATGTTTATTTTGTCACTTATCCAAACTACTAAAACACTCCACTGCTAAATGCGCGTTCAATTAACACTCTTTTTTATACTATTTCATAATTATTGATGTTTTACAAATTTTAAATTTAATTAATTGATTTTTTTCACGTATCCTTTATTTAACAATATTTGATCTTTACGAGAAGTATTATGCTTGCAAACTATATTTAAACAACACTTAAAAAAAAAAAAACAAATCACATTTATATCTTATACTTAAAGTAAATAAGAATATTTAGATTAAGAAGGATGCTAAGAACACATTTATTAATACATTTTTTCTAATACATTCTTTTTTATTAGTTAAAATTTATTAAAAACTACAAAATTAAGAGAAATTCATTAAATATCATGTGAGATCCAACAAATCTTGTAATTTTCAATAAATTTTAACTAATAATATTTTTATAAAATACTTTTTTAGAAAAAGATTTTAAAAAATAAAAATCAAATTGGATGATAAAAGTTTGCTTTTAAAAAACTTGTTACCTCAAACTCCGAAGAATTTCATTGTACCTCCAAAAATTTGGCGCTTCCGTGATAGCAAATTGGAAATGACCAAGTTTTTCGTTTTTTGTTGGGCCATAAAGGCCCAGGTTTTTCTAGTTTGAATATTTTATGGAGAACAGCTTAACTTCCGGTCCTGATGAATAGCCCAATGCAGAATGCAAAAAAAATTTTATTTTTATTTTTACAGAAGAATGCATAGAATATTAAAAACAAGGAAAATGATGCATTGACATTTTCATGCTATTTCCACCAACAGAGAAAGAAAGAAATACTGCATTTACATCAAAATTATTGATGTTTAAGGTTAATGATATAATGTGATAAAAAAAAGTGTTAAATAAGTGTTTATAATTTTTTTTAGTAACCATGTTATTGATGCGAAGTATTTATCGGCCGATGATTAATCTCAACAAGAGAACTTGGTTAGCTAACTTTAGTGAATTTTTCTTTTAAACTATATATTTTATTATCTATAAGATTCAAACCCAAAACCTTAATTAAAGATACCGAATTTAATTCTATTCAACTTATGACTTGTTGGTAATATATATTTATAATATATGTGTATTTATATATTATTGTTTTAAATAAAAAAAATGAAGTTGAGTTTAACAAAAAAGAATCCATTTTTTTATAATATAACGAATTAAAGTTTGAATTTTCATTAAAAGAATTATTTACATTTAATGCTGAACTGAATTTCATACAGAATTGTTTCTAAAAAAGATACGGAAAAAAAATTACAAACAGAAAGGCAAAAGGGGCATGCATTTGTATTTTCGTAGCTCAATGCATTATGTTATACGGCCTATAGTTGTTAAGAAATAAATAAAATATTTTTTATTAAGAATTACGTTAATAATATATTTTAAAAATAACATTAAGACGTATTAATAACATTTTTTTAATAATTTATCTAATTTCTTACTCCTTCATTTGTTATGCACGTGGCTGGGTGGATTTCCTCGTTGTCTCATCTGCATTTGAAGTTCCATTTGCTCCGTTTCGAATTTTGTTGGGGTGGTGACAACAAACAAGTTAGAGCGACGTGTCTAATTAAAGTAGACGCCCACAGTAGTGCACAAACCACCTGATCCGCGCCCCCAACCTCCCTCCCCCTTTACCCTCTTCAATCAAAAATTCGAAACCATAAACCTTTTTTCACAGGTCACATTCCCCGGATCCCCCATTTTCTTATTATTATTTTTTTAAATAAAAAATGTCATGGCTGGCTCGTTCCTTCGCAAACTCTCTCCGAATCGATGGTGACGGAGACGACGAAAACGACACCGTACTGGATCCACCTACCACGTCATCGAGAGACCCCCCGCAACAGCAACACGAGGCACGAGAAAATGCATTCGGATCAGAAGCTGGAGCTGAAGACGAAGAAACGAAAGAGCGTGGAGTCAAAGAGGACCTCGACGAAATCAAGCAAACCCTAACTCGTCAATTTTGGGGAATGGCCTCCTTCCTCGCTCCACCGCCATCAGATTCTCATTCTCAATCCGATCCCTCTTCGTTCATTTCCGATCAATCCAATCATCGCGCTGTTTCTCCGAAGGAAGAACCGCAATTGGATGAGGCTGCGATTTCCAATCACTCTAATTCGGTTTCATTGGGATCCGATTCGGAAGGGGATTATGGTCTCGAGCAACGCGCGGTTGGAATTACCGAAGAGGTGTTGGTCTTCGCGATGAACATTGCTATGCATCCCGAGACGTGGTTGGATTTTCCTATTGATGAGGAAGACGACACCGACGGTAACCTCTTAATTGGATCGGATCACAGGGTCATTAATTAATGCACATTTCGAATTTTAAATTGGTTGTAGTTATAGAAGAGATCACTCTTGAATGTTAATTATAGCGTGTGCTACATTACATGCCTTCATAACTTGGATAATGTTATGTTGATAGTGTTAGTGTTGGTAATGGTATGGTCATTTGTTGCGTGATTTAATTGGATTCTATTGCTCATCCGTTACATGCTTTTTGAGATTTTGACGTGGTGAATTCTACTTTTAGATTTTGACATGTCTGATGCACAACAAGAGCATGCCGCGGTTGTTGAAAGACTAACTCCTAGATTAGCTGCGCTCAGAATTGAACTATGTCCTTGCCATATGAGTGAAAGTTATTTCTGGAAAGTCTATTTTGTTCTTTTGCATTCAAGGCTTAATAAAGAAGATGCAGGGATTTTGTCTACACCCCAGGTCAGTTACACGAGCTTTTGGCTTTCACGTAGCTCTTGCAATCACCCTATTTTGTAATCTGTTGCAAGATGTTGATGATGAAGTCATTTTAAATTGTTTTCTCCATTTACTTGTAATAATTTAACTGCTTGGACCCTTTGGACTAGCTAGGAATGAATGTTTCAATATCTTTATTTGATGGAAGAGCAAGCTCGTAGTTTGGAAGTAGGTGGTTTTCAAAGTCACCTGCTGGGATTTTACTTGGGAATTAAATATCCGGATAAGAATGACCAATCATCCTTTGTGATTAATTGGGAATGTATTACCAAGTTCTGATGGTGTGTGATAATAGTTGTGAAATATGAGTAACAGTGTAAATAATAAACCAGATTGAATAATATAGAGTGCAAAAGTTACCTCACTCTTGTGTTTATTCCCTTGGTTCATGCTGCCCAGTGCCCAACTTTTTATGTTGTGGAATTTGATCATTTGAGCTGAAAAGGGCTTATATGTTAAATACAATTCAAAGTCGGTTCAAGTTTTTATTCTAGAATATGTAGACTCTCCACTTTCTGATTTGTTTTTCAAGAAGATGAAACTATTTCAGTATCTTAATGATCTTGTCATTGTGAATTCTCAATGATTATCTAAAGAATATTTTAATATCTATGTCACTTAGGAGATTTTTTTAGGTTTCGAAAATATATTGTCATTACCTTGTGAAAGATGCCACAAATAAGATATTCTTGTTATTGCTTCGACTCTCGGGCCTATATGACAAGTCAAATCAATAAATTACTTTAACACTCTACCTTTGTCACAATAATATTGATGATCACATTTTATTATTGTGGTTTGGTACTTTGCTTTATTATGAAGTTGAAGTGTTGAATTATTGTTAAGAGCATTATGTTATGCATATATGTCATTAATATTATTTTTTATATTAGGAAAAGTTTTACGAGTTTACAAGTCGAGTCTACGGAAGCTCCATGAGTTTATGTAGACTCTCAAGTTTGATAACCTTGTCTATTATTGTTCAACACTTCAGCCATGAAGAAATTTTAGTTTATTTATTCAAGTGTTCCTTTGCTTAGATTGGTTCAGTGATCATCAACAATATTGGTCTCTAATGTACATGTCTAAAGTTTACCTGCACTTCTACCTTCAGCTAGTATTATATGTCTACCTTAATAGGTGAATGAACTTTTCTGATGTTTTAGTTTTGACATTTGCAGGTAATGGCAGCCAGAGCAATGTGGATGCAGGAATTGCATAAACAAACAAAGCCTGAATTTGAAATTTTCGGAAGAAGTGCTTCCTATCCAAGAGACAATGCACATCATGATGACTTTACTCCCAACTTATTAGATGACGCTTATTCTGATGACATGCCTAATCAGACATATGGATATAGAACAACCTCTTTGCCCATGATGCCAGATTATGAGACTGAGAAGCACATGGTCGAAAGTTCTGGAACGCATTTCACCGATAAGTCTGTTATTGAGGAAAATTCAATTATTAAAACTGAAAACAAGGATCTAAAATGTGGTCGACCCTCTCAAATTATTATTCAGGATTATGATGATGATGATGATGATTGGCCAGAGGAAGATTCTGATTTAGGGGGATATGGTGGAACAACTCACCCCATGGTGAATGAAGAAGACATATCTTTTAGCGATCTCGAGGATGATGATTATGGCATTAAACCTGTTAGTTCCAGTACAGCTTCAAAGGTGCTATGAAACTTCAATTCAGACACGATTGTGGTAATTTTAGGGCCAGTAGATCCTCACTCAGCACCAAGAACAGTAAAGAGAGTTGCATGATGTTTGGAAAAGCATAAGTGCTGGTGTCTGCAGCATTCTTTTGTATATAATGAATGGTGAACGAAGTTGCTAAAATGCTTTGATGCTATGTGAAGCTGTAAAAAGAACTTGTTGATCCTTTTTTTCCCTACATCTGTTTTGCCGCAAGGCTAGGTATGGGACTATGGGTTCTGAGGTGGATGTTGTATTTTGGAACAACTCAAATGAAAAGGAAAGAGTGGAGCTAAGACTGTGATGCCTAATCCCTGTTTTTCAGAGATCCAAAATGAGAATATGGGATGAAATATGTGCTTCAATCCGAGGGACAGCTCTGTTTCAGAAGGTACATCATATAGGTGCAAGAAGTGTATATAAAACCTCTTGTTTGTCGTCAAAAATAGATACTGAATTTTCTCTTGTATTTTTGGCGGTTGTAGTAGGGTCTGGGGTGCTCTCTCTGTTTCTTTCTTTTTTGGGGTGTCGTCCTGCTGATTGCCTTGCTGTCAACTGTGTTTGAAAACAATAAAGTGATTATTTGATTAACTTTGAATTATCGGATGAAATGATTGATACTCCTGTAAGTATATACCACTGCCGGATTCCCCTCTCGTTGTAAAGTTTTTAGGTTAGTTAAATGCATGAGAAACCGAAGGTTATTAATTTAGAAGAAAGACCTCTAGTTTTTACGATGACCTGCGTTCTATTGTGCATTATGTTTTAGAAATTTACTAACGATTATGTTAATCATTATTTTAAAGGTAATGATTAACGAATCAAAGTTTTTACTGGAAATTCCAGATATATACATAACACACTTTTTAATAAAATAATTTTTTTTATTCTTGGTTAAATGTTATTTTTAGTACTTTAGGTTTTAGTATTTTTTTGTACATTAAGTTTTAAAAGTCTCATTTTAATCTTTTATATTTTCGAAAATTTTTGTTTTGGTTCTTTTTTCAATTTTTCGTTAAAAACATTAAAATTCCGTTATTTTTTAAATTTTAAAATAATTAATTAAACATAATGACGATTTTTAACCGTTGCTATTTTTATTTTATTTTAAAAATTATAAATCACTAAAGAAGAAAACACCGAAAATTACAAACCAAATTTATATGAACCACCTGGAGGGCCTCTCGTGGAACATTCCAAATTTGTTGGTAATAATTAACGATTTAAAGTAGTAATTATAAACAAATATTAAGCAGATGAAATTAGCATCAAAGATTCAAAATTTACAACTTGTATCCTATGTCCCCTACCAGTTTTTGTAACGACCCATCTTCGTTACAGATTTGTTATACTAAAACATTGCCTAAATATTATCATATGAAATTTCAAAGAATTTTTTTTCATATTTAACACATATTATATGTACCTGCTTTCCTACATATAATGTAATTCATCACATCATGAAAGTGTTAAGTCTGGCTTTACAAAATTTAAGTATATATATACCTACAATACCAATATAGTCCTCTTTTAAAGGACATTCATAACAATATAAATATTTATACATAAGTCCTAAGCTGGTATCCATAATATGTACATATATACTAGGAACAAAAACAGTAAAACTGGAGGATCGTCCAATCTTTGGATCGTCCAATCCAAAGGAACAAAAGGATCGTCCAATCTTCAACCTTGACTAGCATGAGAGCCTGCACCATCACTATTACCTGCTCCCGTGTCAACACACGATCATTGCAGTAATACAATACAAACACAAATTGCAAGGGTAAGCTTCTTATAAAAAGAATGATAGAATATACACAAGATACAATCAACATCATTCACACTAAACGTTCAGTTCATTTCATATGTCACTCCATACATCAATATCATCATGCAATATTATGCTGACTCGACTCCATGGAGATTTCAAAAATTTCGGGCGGTCCCCATAGGCCCCATCCCCTACCATTAGTCTCACCTTAGACCATTCAGGGAGTCCCTTGAGCCACCATGTGGAGGAAGTGTGAATTTAATCGAATATAGACAAGTGTTGGTATTGACTTACCTCTGTCAGGTTTGCTCCATCTTTAGGAATTCACCCACTTGTCTATTCTATATGCCCACCATTGACCACCACGAAATCCTCCAGCATTAGGTTGAGAGCCCACCTAGCACCCTCAACTTACGTGCCTACCCGCATGCAATATTATGCACAAACCAAACAACTCGGCTTGCCACACGTTCCCTCTATGTTATAAATTCACCATTTTTCTCAAATCACGCTTATGAACCCAATCTAGCAGTTCAGTAAGCACAAGTAAGGCATTCTCACACCTCGAATCCTTACTCACAACACAACACCAAATTTAACTAAGGGTGAATTTCCTAATATAGTTCTAGAACCAAAGTGGTAGCCTATCCAACATCCTCATTCAGTATTTCAAATCTACACTCACAATTATATTATACATCTCAAAGAATGTC
Source organism: Pueraria montana var. lobata (assembly GCA_026413185.1). NCBI lineage: Eukaryota > Viridiplantae > Streptophyta > Magnoliopsida > Fabales > Fabaceae > Pueraria > Pueraria montana. The sequence goes on from CM048652.1 coordinate 7,787,581, forward strand.
AATCGCACATTTAAAATAATTATTTATATAAGAAAATGAATATATATCACATTCATAACAAAACTGGGTCCTGGACTCAAAGCTGAACAAAAGCACCAGAGTTGACCAGAGTTGACTGGACGTTGGGTGGGTCACTGGATGCTGGTCAGCTGAATGGGTCATTGGACGCTGGGTGATTTACTGGACGCTGGTCAGCTGAGTGGGTCATTGGACACTGGTCAGCGGAGAGGGTTATTGGACGCTGGTCAGTTAAGAGGGTCATTGGACGCTGGTCAGCTGAGAGGGTCATTGGACGCTGGGTGGTCACTGGACGCTGGGTCTGCAGAATCGGACTCTCACAAAATTTACAACTAACAGAACATCGTAACAAGATTTTCTGCAGAATCCAGGGCCTCCCAAAGGATCCCAAGCACCCAAAAACATGCCTCAAAGGTTTAGGGACAATTCACAACACTTACAAGATCATTTCAAATCAAAACAACACATCATGATATTATATTAACTTCAACTTAAGTCGCAAATTCAACCAAATCATCAAAACACAAAAGAGAGAAAACTCATTGTGTCATAAAACTAAATCTCAAAGGACATCCAAAAGAGCAGAACTCAAATACCAAACACCACCAAATCATTCAAACAAGTTTAAAGCTTCCCTTACCTAAACTTCTTGACTCAAACTGTGGAGAAAAAGCTAGAGAGGATAACTTTGAGGTTCTCGAGTGATCTGTCCTCAAGTTGTTACATAATCAACTAGGAGACACTTAAATCAACATCAAAGTAAACTCAAAATCAAGATTTCTCTCATCTCTTAAAATCTAACCAAGACCTATTTCTCATGTTCTTGGGAAGAGATGAGAAAGTTACTTAGAAATCAAGAATAAGGAGAAGCTGGACTTACCAACTTAAAATCAACTAAGAAATCTTTAGGGAAGAAGAAATCAAACTTCAAGTTGAGGTAAGAATCAAACTTCCATTCACGGAAAAGAGAACTTAGAGAGGAAGAAAGATAAGAACAAAGGAAATGGAAGAAATAGGAAGCTTGGCACGTTTAAATAAAGAGATTTGCATGAAATTTTGCTATTTGTCTCCACCCTTCCTCTAAGGACACTCCCTTCTCTTATTATTTTCTTCTATAACTTACGGAACTCACGTAAAATCCCAAAAATCTCTCAACACACACTCTAAGTCCAACACCTCATGAAAATCTAAGAGTAATACCACAACACATAACACAACATAGAACTTAAGTTAATTATTATATTATTTCAACATAATTTAATTTTAATTTTCTCTTGCATTATTAGTCAAACACTTAATCATACAATTAGGAAAACCACAACGTCACAGTTTTGACTAACTCAAGAGGAAGGAAAGGCATCTTTGACAACAAAAGCATCAGTGAGGCAATTAAGCATGTTCTTCAATGTGTCCTTCTCCCTCTTCAACCTTGTGGCCGTGTCCTCCAACTCCAGCAGCGCTTGTTGCTCTCTCGGTGCACCCTCGAACGTGCTTCTCACAAAGAATGAAAACGGCGTCGGAAAGAGGTTTCGTCTCAAGTCCTCAATCTCTTTCTCCCCCTTCCCTCCGACCTCGGAGTCCGAATCAGATTCGAATTTGGGTTCGGAGTCAGCGTTGGCGTTGACGAGAGTGGTGAAAGGTTAGGGGAAGAGGGGTTCGTGACTGTTCGGTTAGGGGAAGAGCGATTGTGGGAAAACAACATCGAGGATGAGGAGGAGGAGATTGTAAGAAAAACTATGCCAAAATAAACTTTATATGAATTTAGAACACTGATAAAATCACTTACTTGTTCAAGACATGATCGGATGTACCGGAATTGTCTGCATTGTGCGAATCCTTGAATCCTTGAAATTGAGAAGCCAAGTCTTTCTTTGCCTGATCACACGCTTCAATCCTAGGGTTTTCAATAGGGTAAATCCTAGTGAGCTATTGAATGACGTGACGGCAAAGGGGACCTAGCCTTGCTATTTACTAACCATAGGCACCTCCCATTATGGGCCTAGTGGTTCGGCCCACACTGTTTCCCATACTGATCAGAATTAGGTGTCTAAAGCCCATAAAAATTAATCACATTATTAATGGGCTTAAGTATCATCAAATGGATCATAATATTAACCCGTTTTTGGCAAAACAAAATATTACAATTAGCCCACATAGAATAGGAAAATTCTAACATTCTCCCACTTGAGCAAAATTAATTGTGTATATTTAATTTTTTTAAAAAAACATTTTCGAAAATGACTCTCGGGCTAATAACATATTATGGCCACAAAACATATGATCCCAAGATACAACATCTAATTAAGACTCCATCCAACAAAAGGCATGTAACACCGAATCACAGCGGTAACTGCATCCCTTATTGATGCAACACCTTCCATGGTTACAAATATTACCGACTCCGTCGACTAGTCATCAATGTGGAGTGTAGCAAGAAAACGACGTGCCAATGTGATTAAAAAGCCATACCGTCATTTTCTTCCTCAGTCCTATATTTCTCTCAAATGCTTGAAAGCCAGAGAAATTACATGGTTTATCAGGAAACCATCATGCCTAAGCTCCAATCCTGGTGTCAATCATCGACACAGTGATCCTAACAACACCAAGCTTCAAAATTATTATGCCTCAGCTTCAATCCTGGTGTCGATCACCGGCACAGTGATCCTAACGACACCAAGCTTTAATAATTATTATGTCTCAGCTCCAACATGGTGTCAACCACCGGCATAGTGGTCCCAACGACACCGAGCTTTAATAATTATTATGCCTCAGCTCCAATCCTGGTGTCGACCACCGGCATAGTGGTCCCAACGACACCGAGCTTTAATGTTCTCATATTCGATGTACATATAATACTATTCAAATCAAATGAAAAAATATCACCAAAAGGGCCCCAAATCTAAAAATTAGTTAACATAGGGGAAGACATCACATAAATCATACTCCCACTAACCAAGCATATTAAAATATTAAAAGAACTCACAATGCCCATATTATCTACATGTCTCTTTAAAAAAAATCATGGGCCTGAGTACCTTGGTTAAGGGATCAACTAGCACAGAGTTTGCGTCTATATGCTAAACAACTATGACATAGTCTTTCACAAGATCTCTAACAGCCAAGTAATTCAATTTCATGTGTTTAGAACCATTAAAAGTCTTATTGTTCTTTGTATAGAACACTATTATCATAGAAAATCCTCAATGGCCTCATAAACGAAGTGAGGTCCCGTCACAAGACTCCTCAACCAAACATCATGAGTAGCAGCAACAAAGCAAGCAATGAACTCTACTTGCATAAGAGAATAGGCAACATGAGTTTGTTTCTTACTCTTACAGGATATCGCACTCCCGACCATCACAAAGATATATCCATAAGTCGATTTCCTTTTATCGGGACACCTGCCAAGATCTAAATCTATGTACCCCACAATCTCCATGTTGTCAACTCTCTTATATACAAGCATATACTCTTTGGTCCTCTACAAGTACCTCTTCACCTTAGTAGCTATTAAGCGATCATTTCCTAGGGTTTGACTGGTATCTACTAAGAATGTCAACTGTGAAAGCGATATCAAGTCTAGTGCATACCTGAGCATACATAAGGCTGCCCCAAGCACTTCTAAAGGGTCAGTCGTTCATGTTTGCTCGCTCAGTCTCACTCTTAGGACATTGATTTAAATTTGTCACCTATTACAAATTCAAACAACTCAAGTGTGTATCATGATCTATCTCATTGAATTTTGATCCTTAACACAAAAGAATTCTCACCAAGATCATTTATGTTAAAGTATCTAGTCAACATCCATTTTGTCTCGTGCAACATGCTAAGATCATTAAAAGTCAACAATATATCGTATAACATGAAGATTAATTTGCTCCCACTAACCTTAAGGTATATACACTAATCAACTTTATTCTCTCTAATCCTATGGAAGTTACTTGATCAATAAATTTCAGGTACCACTTTCTAGAACCTTGTTTCAAACCATAAATTGACTTCTTTAGTTCATAAACAAATTCCTCATTATTATCAATGTGGAAAACCCTCAGGTTGTTGCATGTATACATGAGACCCTTTTGCCACTAATCTGGCTTAAATATCTTAATGTTACTTGTTAACTGCTCTATTTTGATGATTCATTTGCAATTGTTTACCTTACAATTCTCAGACAAATTAATAAGATATACGTCATTAACTGGCATAGAGTACATATTTTCATTCATTGCACACTTTCACATTTATGACTGAGTGCAAGAAATAGCCTTTTAATAGCTCTAAGATCAACAATATCTCTAATTTCACATACATCCTCATTGAGATAGATCACAAGGTCATCACCAATAACAAATTGCCTCTGTTCAATAGAATTTCTTATAGGAATCTACTCAACTGGAAATAGGTTGTGAAACCTTAACCACAGCAAGAGAATTTACCACATTCTCAACTTGAGGATTACTCACATTCTTGACGAGAAATGTGAGCTTCACCGAGGATAATAGATGTAACATTGTTGCCAACACTAACCAACTACCAAGAAATGATCTTTGTCAAAGGATCATCAAGTTCATCTAATGGCATGGCAAGGTCTACTACATTAAGCTCCAAGAACTTAGCAAGCATAGACACCTTAATTCTAGTCATCCTTATGATACATTGAGTGTGCAATTACGCCTTTCAATCACATCATTCAGTTCAGTACACCCATACATGGTATATCATGGAACTATTTCACAATCCTACAAGTACGTAGCAACCAGTCCTCATATGTTGCCTTGTGGCACCATATTTACCGTAATGCTCCCTTAAAGGATATACAAAACAAGCTAAAAACCAAATTCGAAGACCAAGTAAACGTCTCCCACTGATTCCACAACTACTTTGAGATCATGTTCTACCCTAAATTTGCTTTCTCGCATGTTTGACACTCTCAAATTCTAATATCGTTTAAAGATATATGAGTATGGGTTTTTAAAACTGTAACACCCCTTTTTACTATTAAAGATTTTCTTATTAATTAAGAAATTTATGAAGTAATTCGATATCCAATTATTGAAAATAGCCTTTTTGATTCGGGAAGATTTGTTTTTCCTTTAAAAAGGTTGTTACTTAAATCTCCAAACAAAATCATCCCCAATAACTTATTAATATATAAAAAATTCCTTTTAATGAAATATCAGTCTTAATAAATCAGACTCATTTTATAAGACATTAACTTCGATGCAAACCATGAAACATAACAAAATCTTCTTTAATTAAAAACATCCTCAGATCCAGCATTATATTATTCTATTACACCGAATATATTCATGCATTTACCTTCTTGGAATTTAACACATTATTCATTTGAGCCACGTATAAAGAGTTATACATCATAATATTAAAACCAAGTCTAGCCCTTTTTATACAAGAAAGTACTAAGACTCAGAGCAGTGACTCAAAGAAAATTTCAAAATACCCAATAAACCCAAGTAGCATCCTAGAAAGATCCTTTTCTTTCTCTTGAAACATCCACTCGTGTTCACAGTGCTTGTCGTAACCTTTCATTCCATATTTGTTGTTTGCACAAGATCATTTGTCTAAATCTGAAAAATAAAGGCGTATGGAGTGAGTCTCTCTCCTCCTCTAAACCAACAACCAAACGACCTTCCGGTCTCAAACAAACATACAATATCAACCACTTCACAGTGGTGCTCTCACGAGTCTCACTCGAAACCTATTCGTTTCCACAACTATTCTTTGTAAATTATTTCACACTGGCCAGCTGCCACTGGAACTTCCAGAACTCAGTGGTCTTACATATTTTTGAGTTGGATGACTGTTGGGAGTACACCCTTCACCATGGTACAATGGCGGGCTCTCACCAACTGATGATGGCTCGTATTTTTGTCAGGGTGGCCGAGTCAGCTACGTGATCTATCGTCACAACTCAGTGCCTTACCCTCCAAGAACAACCTGCCTTACGATCATCTCCCAGGTACCAACTGTGGTCATCCATTACTCCGAGGACTGACTCCTCAACACTCTCTCACAGAGTTTATTTTCTTTCTTCATCGCATGTGGGTTTCCCGCTGCACATGGTACAGGTGCGGACGAATTGACGCCGAGCTAAAGGTACCACCTCTACGCTCACATATGCATATATAAATAAGGACTTTGCCTTTATCGCTACATCGTAACGATCTCATCACCTCAAGTGACGCGTCATTCGAAATCCGACCTTGGTTCACAGATAACTCGCAGCTGAAATATCCCACGCGACCTTTTACAGGTTTGTGTGAGCTTTTCTACCAAAGGTACTCGACGACGGTCCTCAATCAACATATGTCCCAGACATACAACACGGAGATCAAACTCCCCCACTATCACAGTGGTTAAACATTACGACCCCATCATCTCACAAGCACAATGCTCACCGTAGATAAAGCCTCCACACGACCTGTCTCACAATTATCCGTTCAAGCTTTGTCCACGAACAAATTCGTTCAACCGTCTCACACGACTTAGCGTTGGAGGTTCCTTCCTCCTTTCGATTCTCACCACGATTCAGACAATCACAGTTCACAAATTTTCAAACACATGTGCGTATCGCACTTTACCCAATCATGACCCACATCATGATTCTTAATTGTCTTACTTTGTCTTATTGAAATCCTCACCCACTCTCACATTTTATGCTTACTTCATTCATTTTGTCCAAATCCATGCAATGGTCCTAAATTCCTTTCTAAGTCCAAACATTCGGCATCCTCCATGTGCATAGGTAATTTCTAATTACTAATCCATAATATTATTAAGTTCACACTCTTAATTATAGTTGATTCACTATTGCTCTTAGTGAATATTATTGATTACTAGAATGACCTTCTAGTATTCACAAATGTACTCCATTTGGAGTTCATTTGCTCCCACACAAGAATGAAAAATTCTCGTTCCCACAATCAACAAACCATCACAAGCAATTCACATGCACAAACAAATTCCAGCACTCTTTGCCCGAGGATCACATTCCTCCCGGTCTCCAATTCACAGTTAATAATAGAACAATCATTAATAATCAATAATTCAATAACTCAACATAATCCATTAAATAACATCATACACACATTTTCTATAGGAATTTCCCTTTTGAGGTGAAATATCCATTAGCAAGTCCAACGAATGACCTTAGGCATAATTACGAAATCACTTAATTAATTTTCATGCATATACTTATAACTGTACATACATACCAAAAATTATTTGACCTAGCAAATTAACTTAGAATTTCGTGAAATTTTACAGGAACATAATACATCACATATATTTCATCATATAAATTTATCTCACGAAAATTTAAACCACAAATATTATTTTTGAATTAAAAATAGTGTCTGTACATGCTCTGTAAAACACAATTCCATATTTTTAGAAAATAGCATATCAAATTCGTTTTATGTGAAATTTTACAGAGAATATCTCCAACATGTGGACCATCACATATAATTTCCTCAGAATCAAAAACAAACCAAAAATACCCTTTTTGAATTTTTAAAGCATTTCTGTCTCAGAACAGAGTCTCCCATATAAAAACATAAATAATTACCAAAATTTCCTATAAAATTCCGATAAAATTCACAGATGTTCTACATAATTCAAATAAGTTTAAAATTTTTTATCATAGCCAAATTCGCTCAAAAAGGATATTTTCCCCATTTAAATTCTCCACTGTCCAATTTTCGTTTTTCACAACAATAATTTTCTAAAATTACTTTCCGACTTTTCCTAACCTTGAAAAAATTCAGAGATGACCCTCATAATACATAAAATGAACGTATGATTCCAGTTTTCCAAAATCATGTCCCAAAATTCTTGTAAAAATCAAAACAGTCACATTCTCAGAATTAACAGTTTTCGAAAATAATTCCGGTAAAAATAGTTACAGTGCTCAAAAAAATCTGATAAAAATACCACGACATCCAGAGACATCAAAACATAGAAAAATATATTTACATCCTCAAAAACATGCACGAAAACCGAGACGAAAATCCGCACAGTCACAGGACCCAAATATCAAGTAGCTTATTTCGGGTTTTCAAAATTATTTACAGACCATCAATAACAACCACAATCCATATTTAACAAGCAAATAAGGAAATAGCTTAGGGAAAAAAAAGAAACCCCTCCATACCTCAATGAAATCGAAATCCAATCGGTTGATTTTGAAGCTTTTGAACTCCTCTCTAACATATCCAAGATTAATCGGTAGAAACTTTGATTTGGATGCTCAAATATTTGAAAGAAGATGCAGAGAGAAGGAGCAGGGAGAAGACGGATGAAAGGAACGAAAAAAATGAGAGAACAAGCCAAGTCGTTCACGTTAAGAGGGGTGTAAAATTTGGTATTTTGCTATCTGCACCAACCCTTCCTCTAAGGACACCCCTCTTCTCTTTTTTTTTTTTTTTTTTTTTCTACAACTTACGGAACTCACGTAAAAGTTTTAAAAATCCTCAAAATAATACTAACTATATTTTAATTACTCAAACATATCTTTTCTTATTTAAAAGAAATAAATTCCAATTAAATCATAACTTAATCATACAAATATATATTTATTGAGTTGTAATTTTTAGGGTGTTACAACTCTCCCACCCTTTTAAGAATTTCGTCCTCGAAATTATGCTTAACATACGGTGATCTATAACTATAATCTACGTCATCTATTCCCAGACTAATCCATTACTCTACAACTTAGTCTCATATGACTCCTATAAGAAGTTATTTCTATTAACAAAGTTTGTCTCTAACTTACTATCCTTTTTGACATAAGGGTTAGGTATGATTTGCAAATAAAGAACATAAACTAGGTCTACCTATGCAAATTCATTCTTAAATTAAAAGTTTACTAACATAGAATGGATTCGATAGAAATCTATTTAAGCTACTAGATAGACAATACAGCTATCTTCAAGGAAGTACTTAAATCTACTCAACATTGAAGATTTAGAGTTAATGTATCCTATATAAGTTGTAGGCAAACTACTAGGTAGGTCTCTACGTCAAGAACAAATCTTTCACCTAAGGATTTCCTTTGAATTGAGTTTTCTAAGAGGTAATTTTGGGAAGCAACCCTATCATACAATGATACTTTCATTTTAAAATCCAAAAACAGATTTATTTCACTTAAAAACAAGATCATGAGTTTTGGTTTCATCCAAATCGGAGTTACGGTTTGAAAACTATGCGCGTTTTAAGTTTGCGGTTTTAAGGAATTATAGAAAATGATTTTCTACGCCAATTGAGCTACAAATCTCGAAATCCTTTGGGACTTGAAAACAGATTTAATATGCATTAAATGTGACTTAATGGCTTTGGTTTGACTCAAAAACTCAAAGTAGTTTGGAAATGACGCGCATTATAAGTTTGCAAAATGCATGTTTCTAGAAAATGGACTTTTCTACCAAATTCATTGTATAATGCTTAAAATTATGTGGGACCTCAAAAAAGATTTAGAGGGTACTAAAACAAAGTTTTGGGCTTTGGTTTCACTCTAAAAGCTCAAACGGTTTGAAAATGGCGTACGTTTCAAATTTCAGGTCAAAAATCGGCTTAGAAAAGATATGGTTTTCAAAGGTGAATTTAAAATCCATAGGGAGAAACTTTTTAAATCCTCAAAATAGATTTTATAAACCTAAAAATAGGATTGTAGGAATTGGTCTCACCTCAAAATTCATCTTGGATCAAAATCTAGGCTTTTCGGGTCACTTAAGGAGCTAGTTTTGGGTCAAAATGAACTTAGGGATCCAAAATGATCTATGTAAGTCCAATGGCTATGAAATTTTGTGGAGAACTAGACTTTGGTAATACAAAACTGTGGAAAAAGGTTTCGTTCTAAAACTCATCCTATACAAGGAGTTATGCAATGCCAAAGTTCGCACTTTTGCAATTTGGGTCATTTCTAAGGTACCTAAACTGTGCAGTTTTGACTCTTATCATCTTGTTTTAGTTTTACTAGCTAGCACTCACCAATTTGAGTATGGCATGATACTAAAACACAATGCTTAGCTCAACAACACTTCTAACACCGTTTATACATGTCTAGACCTCAACTTTCTATGTTTAAACACTACCAAAGACTTTTCCTATAATTTTCTCTTCATAGAAGGTATTTCAACCATGATTTAAGTCTCTACTCACAGCTGCACCTTAGTACGATAATTCCAACCAACTCACCATTTGGATGTCTTCTAAATTGTCTCAAACCATTCCAATCTACTATCACCAATTTAATCACTTATTGAATTCGACTTCTAACATCCAATCACACTCTCAAACTTTGCAATCATTTACTTCCCCATCTTAAACACTCTGCCACTATTCAAGCATTTGTATCTTATTCTTCCCACTAAATCTTAATTTAACCATCAAGAACCATTATGCTTCCACACCACGCTTCCGCTACGTATTCTGATTCTACAAACTCGGAGTTTTGAACCTTCTTTCTCAACCACCTCAAGGATACGAACTCATACTCTCAGAATATGAAGAACAAGGACAACAACACAACTTAGACAATATTTCAAGAAATTTAGTATTAGGAGGGAAAGTCATCTAGACGGAGTCCTGAGTGCGCATCTCACAACTCTATCACAAATCATTTCTTCCTTGAAAACATCCACCTTGCTTCAAAAGCAAGAAAGATAGAAGAAGCAAATTCTCCATGTGGATCAAAAGACTCATAAGACTTGAGAACAACACATTCCCATGGAGTAAATGACTCTCATTGGGATTAAAGCCAACTCGATCACGATTGATATAGTTTCTCAGAACACGATCAATAAATTTATTTCCACTGGAGACATAGACACTGAAAGAAGTTCAAGTTACCACATGATAAAAAAAATCGTGTGCAAGGCATCATTCATACGAAATGAATGACCCTACTAAGAATTGAAATATTTCATTTACAAGAATAGTAGGCTACTCAATAGTAGACTACTTGAAACATGTCCAATCGACTTATTCTTACAAGAAAGATAAAATAAATATCCAATATCATTGTACAACTTGCAAGAGAATAGAATGCATAAAGCATTTACTCATGCGGAGTCAAAACAACTTGATAACCAGAGGGACAACTCATGCATAATGCATAGACTTCTCTATCACACTCAATCCATTATCCCACTATAGATGGTAAGATCCTAAGAATTTCTCAAGATAAGGTATAGTCTAATGAAACGACTTTATCTCTTAGCTTCGCAACATCTAACTAATCTCACACTTCTATTGACAATTCCAAGGGAATACTAATACATCCTTAAGATGTCGGCATTTCTTTTAAACGACGTTGTATCAAACTAATTTCATACATAGTCTAACTAATCTCACATTTCTACCCTAGTAGTCAATGCAAGAACACCTTGTCACAAACAGTTTTACATCTTACACCACTACCACTGAATAATCAATGCAAACTCACACAACATACAATTCCCATTTCACACCTCCATCTTTCGATGGTAGATACAAAGCAATCAATAGAAGCAATTTCTATCTCCCATCACTGTCTTCCACAGATGATGCAAGAACACACAATTCATCCATACTACTGTCAAGCAACAGTACATACCTGATCACACATAACACAAGCAATGGTTAAGTCCACACCCCAGTCTTGGTAGGACGAACTGCTCTGATACCACTAATGTAACACCCCTTTTTACTATTAAAGATTTTCTTATTAATTAAGAAATTTATGAAGTAATTCGATATCCAATTATTGAAAATAGCCTTTTTGATTCGGGAAGATTTGTTTTTCCTTTAAAAAGGTTGTTACTTAAATCTCCAAACAAAATCATCCCCAATAACTTATTAATATATAAAAAAATTCCTTTTAATGAAATATCAGTCTTAATAAATCAGACTCATTTTATAAGACATTAACTTCGATGCAAACCATGAAACATAACAAAATCTTCTTTAATTAAAAACATCCTCAGATCCAGCATTATATTATTCTATTACACCGAATATATTCATGCATTTACCTTCTTGGAATTTAACACATTATTCATTTGAGCCACGTATAAAGAGTTATACATCATAATATTAAAACCAAGTCTAGCCCTTTTTATACAAGAAAGTACTAAGACTCAGAGCAGTGACTCAAAGAAAATTTCAAAATACCCAATAAACCCAAGTAGCATCCTAGAAAGATCCTTTTCTTTCTCTTGAAACATCCACTCGTGTTCACAGTGCTTGTCGTAACCTTTCATTCCATATTTGTTGTTTGCACAAGATCATTTGTCTAAATCTGAAAAATAAAGGCGTATGGAGTGAGTCTCTCTCCTCCTCTAAACCAACAACCAAACGACCTTCCGGTCTCAAACAAACATACAATATCAACCACTTCACAGTGGTGCTCTCACGAGTCTCACTCGAAACCTATTCGTTTCCACAACTATTCTTTGTAAATTATTTCACACTGGCCAGCTGCCACTGGAACTTCCAGAACTCAGTGGTCTTACATATTTTTGAGTTGGATGACTGTTGGGAGTACACCCTTCACCATGGTACAATGGCGGGCTCTCACCAACTGATGATGGCTCGTATTTTTGTCAGGGTGGCCGAGTCAGCTACGTGATCTATCGTCACAACTCAGTGCCTTACCCTCCAAGAACAACCTGCCTTACGATCATCTCCCAGGTACCAACTGTGGTCATCCATTACTCCGAGGACTGACTCCTCAACATTCTCTCACAGAGTTTATTTTCTTTCTTCATCGCATGTGGGTTTCCCGCTGCACATGGTACAGGTGCGGACGAATTGACGCCGAGCTAAAGGTACCACCTCTACGCTCACATATGCATATATAAATAAGGACTTTGCCTTTATCGCTACATCGTAACGATCTCATCACCTCAAGTGACGCGTCATTCGAAATCCGACCTTGGTTCACAGATAACTCGCAGCTGAAATATCCCACGCGACCTTTTACAGGTTTGTGTGAGCTTTTCTACCAAAGGTACTCGACGACGGTCCTCAATCAACATATGTCCCAGACATACAACACGGAGATCAAACTCCCCCACTATCACAGTGGTTAAACATTACGACCCCATCATCTCACAAGCACAATGCTCACCGTAGATAAAGCCTCCACACGACCTGTCTCACAATTATCCGTTCAAGCTTTGTCCACGAACAAATTCGTTCAACCGTCTCACACGACTTAGCGTTGGAGGTTCCTTCCTCCTTTCGATTCTCACCACGATTCAGACAATCACAGTTCACAAATTTTCAAACACATGTGCGTATCGCACTTTACCCAATCATGACCCACATCATGATTCTTAATTGTCTTACTTTGTCTTATTGAAATCCTCACCCACTCTCACATTTTATGCTTACTTCATTCATTTTGTCCAAATCCATGCAATGGTCCTAAATTCCTTTCTAAGTCCAAACATTCGGCATCCTCCATGTGCATAGGTAATTTCTAATTACTAATCCATAATATTATTAAGTTCACACTCTTAATTATAGTTGATTCACTATTGCTCTTAGTGAATATTATTGATTACTAGAATGACCTTCTAGTATTCACAAATGTACTCCATTTGGAGTTCATTTGCTCCCACACAAGAATGAAAAATTCTCGTTCCCACAATCAACAAACCATCACAAGCAATTCACATGCACAAACAAATTCCAGCACTCTTTGCCCGAGGATCACATTCCTCCCGGTCTCCAATTCACAGTTAATAATAGAACAATCATTAATAATCAATAATTCAATAACTCAACATAATCCATTAAATAACATCATACACACATTTTCTATAGGAATTTCCCTTTTGAGGTGAAATATCCATTAGCAAGTCCAACGAATGACCTTAGGCATAATTACGAAATCACTTAATTAATTTTCATGCATATACTTATAACTGTACATACATACCAAAAATTATTTGACCTAGCAAATTAACTTAGAATTTCGTGAAATTTTACAGGAACATAATACATCACATATATTTCATCATATAAATTTATCTCACGAAAATTTAAACCACAAATATTATTTTTGAATTAAAAATAGTGTCTGTACATGCTCTGTAAAACACAATTCCATATTTTTAGAAAATAGCATATCAAATTCGTTTTATGTGAAATTTTACAGAGAATATCTCCAACATGTGGACCATCACATATAATTTCCTCAGAATCAAAAACAAACCAAAAATACCCTTTTTGAATTTTTAAAGCATTTCTGTCTCAGAACAGAGTCTCCCATATAAAAACATAAATAATTACCAAAATTTCCTATAAAATTCCGATAAAATTCACAGATGTTCTACATAATTCAAATAAGTTTAAAATTTTTTATCATAGCCAAATTCGCTCAAAAAGGATATTTTCCCCATTTAAATTCTCCACTGTCCAATTTTCGTTTTTCACAACAATAATTTTCTAAAATTACTTCCCGACTTTTCCTAACCTTGAAAAAATTCATAGATGACCCTCATAATACATAAAATGAACGTATGGTTCCAGTTTTCCAAAATCATGTCCCAAAATTCTTGTAAAAATCAAAACAGTCCCATTCTCAGAATTAACAGTTTTCGAAAATAATTCCGGTAAAAATAGTTACAGTGCTCAAAAAAATCTGAGAAAAATACCACGACATCCAGAGACATCAAAACATAGAAAAATATATTTACATCCTCAAAAACATGCACGAAAACCGAGACGAAAAATCCGCACAGTCACAGGACCCAAATATCAAGTAGCTTATTTCGGGTTTTCAAAATTATTTACAGACCATCAATAACAACCACAATCCATATTTAACAAGCAAATAAGGAAATAGCTTAGGGAAAAAAAAGAAACCCCTCCATACCTCAATGAAATCGAAATCCAATCGGTTGGTTTTGAAACTTTTGAACTCCTCTCTAACATATCCAAGATTAATCGGTAGAAACTTTGATTTGGATGCTCAAATATTTGAAAGAAGATGCAGAGAGAAGGAGCAGGGAGAAGACGGATGAAAGGAACGAAAAAAATGAGAGAACAAGCCAAGTCGTTCACGTTAAGAGGGGTGTAAAATTTGGTATTTTGCTATCTGCACCAACCCTTCCTCTAAGGACACCCCTCTTCTCTTTTTTTTTTTTTTTTTTTTTCTACAACTTACGGAACTCACGTAAAAGTTTTAAAAATCCTCAAAATAATACTAACTATATTTTAATTACTCAAACATATCTTTTCTTATTTAAAAGAAATAAATTCCAATTAAATCATAACTTAATCATACAAATATATATTTATTGAGTTGTAATTTTTAGGGTGTTACAAAAACCACTATCACCCTACCAGAGTTAATAGAGATATATATTATGGCAGGATATAGCTTAGGAGATAATAAGTTATCAATAATGAGGCTAATATAATAGCACATTCACCTTTGGGCATAATGCACTAACCAAGGTTATAACCTTGGCTAAAACCTCATATGGGTTAATCAGTGAGCACACATTAGATTTAGAAAATTATCCACTTTGGGCAGATAAATTCCTTAACCCAACATGTTCTCCAATAACTCCATCTCAGAAATTCACTATTAAGACAAAACATGAATGAACCAAAATAAATTATAAGACAAGATATAGTTTGAAACAAGCTATCAAAGTGAGGCCAGTATAACAATACATTCCCCTTTGGGCAGAATGCACAACCCAGGGTCACAACCTAAGTCAATACCTCAGATGGGTTAATCCATGAGCACACACCAAGTTTAGAAAATTGTCCCCTTTGGGCAGACGAATCCCTTAACCTAGTGTTTTCCCTAATAACTCCATCCATTATTAACTTTTAACCTAAACATACAACAACCCCCTTTGGGCAGGCAATCACATGCAAAGATCAAAAGCATTCCTCAAACTACAAAAAATTTCCACGAACCAATACAAGTGGTCCCACTTTGGCGGTAACGACTTATAGCAATCCATGAAAATTCTTGCATAGGAATCAATTTTCTCTTGTCCAAAATCATGACCTAGTCAATAGGAAAATGCATCACTAAAGAGCACCCTTACTGGTCATATATTAATTATTAACTGCATTCCCAACATGTTTTGTACTTAAATAACAATAGCTATATATTAAAGCATTCTATTTTTTTTAATTTAAAGTAAATAAATATTAATAACAAATTCACAGCAGCGGAAACCAAATAGTAGCAACCTCGAAACATATCAAATATATATATCATAAATATTAACACATATTAAGATATATGTTTAGCGCAACAACAACATTGATCAATTCAATAGCTAAAGCTTCCCCACTTCATTCAACGCGCCTGGGTTTAACTCCCATTGAAGGTCATATTCCAAATATTAACATATACTCATTTGATATATTTAGTGCATCAATATATCAATGTCATGGAATGGCACAACAGTCAACCTTTCTAATTTTACCTTTCATACAAGATTCGAATCCCAACTTGAAAATTTTAGCTTCCCTTAGTTATTTTTCCAGCAGAACCATTCTCTCCGGGTTCATAGCAACCAATTAACGTGAGAGAATGTGACAAAAACTTAATTGAAACCAATTGAAATTAGCGACACACATTGAAATAACCACAAAATTCAATTCAAATCAAATTTGGGTATTATAATAATAGCAAATAAATTACCATACAAAATTGAAACACAGATCATACATGTCACAAGTGAATATTGATCTCCCAATTGAATATTAATATTAATATATAACAACCGAATATAGCAATAACAATTGCAATTGAATAACTGTTATAATATTCAAATTGAATAAATAAATATAAGATTCAATTGCAATATAATAACATGTGCAATAACTTCGAAACATTTCGAAAGGTATATATATATATATATATATATATATATATATATATATATATATATATATATATATATATATATATATATATATACTGGTTTTGTGGTGAGGCTCTCTTATGCTACCCTTAAGTACTTGGGCTCAAAATCTCGCAACACAAATTACGCTTCAATTTAAATATTAATATTAAGTTATCAAACTTTTCCTCCAATTGCAAACGTAACAGTGTAATCCCCGCATAAAAAGCAAATGAATTGAATATTATATTAATCAATCAAAAAGAAATCACCACATCACAGCAAATTAACAATTGAATATTGAAACAAAATCAAGTGAATATTAATGTATAGCAATTGAATGGCAATTAAAAATAATAGTAGCAATCAAGGCACAATAAGCAATTGGGGATCGTGCAAACAGTGGCCCATATACTCATTCAAATGTATATTCTTAATCAACATGAATGAATTGAAATAGCACACAATAACCAGATGCACAAAGGTGCTTTCAACATGAATTGAATAATGTTACATATTAATTTCAATTAATTGAAATCAAAATATCCGTGACATGGCATATTCAATTCAATCAAGATCAACTATCAATATACCCAGCAGGCAACAAAGATTGTAAAACCTAGCAGCGGAGCAAGCAGCAGGCAACATAACAATTTAATTGCAATTGAAATTCAGCATAATTCAATTAAAATTAATATAACACACTAGATTGAAATTGGTTATTAGCAAACATCATGAAGTACATAATGCATAATAATTACACACTACCTGTTCAATTGCAATTGTGCCCAGTATCAACAATTGAAACAGCAGTGCAAGCAATTAAAGTTCAATTGAAATTCCAATTTATTAGAATTTTAGAAATATAAACACATCCAATCAATGACTAGGCAGCGGATTAAGATAATGTGCATAATGCACAATAACAACCTGAAAGACCAGACATGCAAATTGAAATCCTGTGATGTGCAATTGCAATCCAATACAAATAGCATAACAGGCAACATAATTAAATCCAGGTATTAACAGGTGAATTGGGGTTAAATATATTAGCAACAGGACTTGTGTTATTCTCATTTTTTTTTTTACTTATAGAACCCAGGCAATGCTAACGAATT
Organism: Pueraria montana var. lobata; assembly: GCA_026413185.1. Taxonomy (NCBI): domain Eukaryota; kingdom Viridiplantae; phylum Streptophyta; class Magnoliopsida; order Fabales; family Fabaceae; genus Pueraria; species Pueraria montana. The sequence continues at coordinate 7,805,597 of CM048652.1, forward strand.
GGGTTTAAATATATTGAACCCCGGCAGCATGTATTCAACGCATCAGTTGCTAAAACAATTATTCAAAATTTTTGTGTATAATAGAAAATGAAAATTACCCCAAATTTAGACTTGGAAAATAATTAAATAATAAGGATAACAATATCTAACAATCAGGTCCTAAATCATATAAAGTTGGCTCTGATACCAAATGTAAGAAAAACTATGCCAAAATAAACTTTATATGAATTTAGAACACTGATAAAATCACTTACTTGTTCAAGACATGATCGGATGTACCGGAATTGTCTGCATTGTACGAATCCTTGAATCCTTTAAATTGAGAAGCCAAGCCTTCCTTTGCCCGATCACACGCTCCAATCCTAGGGTTTTCAATGGGGGCAAATCCTAGTGAGCTATTGAATGACGTGATGACAAAGGGGACCTAGCCTTGCTATTTATTAACCCTAGGCACCTCCCATTATGGGTCTAGTGGTTCGGCCCACACTGTTTCCCACACTGATCAGAATTAGGTGTCTAAAGCCCGTAAAAATTAATCACATTATTAATAGGCTTAAGTATCATCAAATGGATCATAATATTAACCCGTTTTTGGCAAAACAAAATATTACAATTAATTGTAGCCCACATAGAATAGGAAAATTCTAACAGAGACGTGACCGCAACTCACTCAAAGCATTGTGCAGATCCGAGTTTCCGCTGCCGGGATTGAAGTCGTGGTTAGTTTCGGTTCTTCAAGTGAACCCCACAAACTTGCTTGAAGAAACCACAAGCACCACCGCACCATCGATTCCTCCGCCGCAATGGCGCGTGTGCTGATGAACGATGCGACGCCGTTCTGGACGAACGAGAAACATGTGCATTTTCTCAAATAGTTTTTAAAATAAAATAATGATAATGGCAGTTTTTAGCCACCTTAAATTAATTATTTCAAATCAAAATAAAATTAATTAACGTTTCTAACGAAAAATTGAAAAAATGACTAAAATGAAACCCTTCGAAAACATAAAGGATCAAAATGAGACTTTTAAACTTAATGTACCAAAACGAAAAACACTAAAACATAAAGGACTAAAAGTAACATTTAGCCTTAATTCTTTAATCATTACCTTGAAGGTAGTAATAGATAACGAAATTGATATAGATTATTATCTTGTAGGCTTAATACCCAATATGGTCCCTTAGTTTATTAAATATGCTCAATTAGGTCCTTTAATTTTTTGACTATGCAATTGAGTCCCTTAGTTTTCATAATTGACACAATTGGGTCCTTTCTATCACGTCTCTTGCACCCGATCTCCCCAATCGCGTGTCCAGATCTGCGTCAGTGTAGGCCTCGATCGTGAACTGGTGCCACGGCTCGAACTGCCCACACGCTGTTGTTTGGGTCGACCACAAGAACAAGTGCTCCACGCACGTCAACGAAGACGGCGACACCAAAGCCAATTGGGACCAAACGCTACTCATTCCCCTTTCCCTAGAGCCCCTCGTGAACGTCATGCTCTACCTCGATGCAGTCCAGATCTGTTGAACTATTCAAGTGTCCAGATATGTTCTAATTGGTTGAAATTTGTATGATTAATTACTTTTTTTCGTCCAATTTTGTTCATCATCTTGTTCTTTAAAAATCTGGAAAATGTTAGGTTTTGATCTTGTGAAAATTCTGGGCTTGGGTTTGTTCTTCAGATTTGCGATTGAAGACTTTTTTTTAAAAATGATAATAAATAAAGTTGCGGTTTTTAGCCACCACTATTCGTAATTGATAACTGCCGAAAAACACAACTTAACAACGTCAATCTTAATTAGATGGAAATTACCCAATTGAAGCAATTTCGAAAACAAAAAAACCTAATTGCATAGTCAAAAAACTAAATGAATTAATTGAGCATATTTAATAAACTAGGGGACCAAATTGGGTATTAAACCTATCCTATATTATCTTATTTGTTTAGTTGCCGACTCTGCAATTGATTTTGGTATAGAGTTTAGGTATCTAGTACCTTTATCTTGAATTGATAAAAAAAATCATTTACTATATTAAAATTAAAATCACATTATAAATAAGTTAGAATCTAGACGGCTTGGGATCCTCTACAGTGGCATTTTCACTGCATGAGATCTCAACCATTAAAATTATTTAATTTATTTTATAAAAATATTCAGACCCAAAAAAAAAGTTAGAATTTATTTTACTGATGTTTTAAATTTTATAGTTGTATATTTTTTTTATCGAGATTTATTTTAATTTTTTAAAATATTAATCATGAAAAATATAAAGTATAAATGGATGAGCAACAAAAGTAATCTTAATGGCTATTTAGTAATTAAAAAAATAACAAGTCATTATTTATTCTATTGGATTTAGCTAATATGTGCATGCGTGCACATGTCAGGAGTTTAATTATTATTTTTGTCTTAATTTTAAAAATTAATTTGTTCTTTTTAAATTAAAAGAAAAACTATTTCTTTCATAATTTTTTCTCCCTAATTATCTCTTTCTATTATCTTCTATTTTTTTTTAAATCATTATTTATCACTACTATTATTATTGTTGCCTCCTCCGCCATATCACCATTGTCTCTACCAATGTCATTATCATCGCTATTGTAGTCATTGCCACGACCATTTCTATCACCATCGTTACAACAAACACTGCTACTGCCACTGTTGGTTGCCACGATGGCACCATTGCTACAACCACCACTTCTGCCACAACATCATGGTAGCCTTTATCACCACTATTATCACCACCTCCACTACCATAGTGTTGTTGCCTTCACTACCACCATAGTCACTATTGCAGTTATTGCCACTACCATTATCATCATCATTATATATGATATTTTTTTTGTGATTAGATGACATTTTACAATATTAGTACAAAGCCTATTTTAGTATTTTTTTTCTTAAAGATATTTATATATTCAATTTTTAACTATAATATAATTTATATATTCTAAAATATATATCTATTATAAATTTTAATCATATAAAATACATATTTATCCTATATAATGCAAATACCAAAACACTAATTATATTAAAAAAAAAATATCTTTTAGCAATCTCAAAAAATCTTTCACTTAAAAGTTAACCGTATGAATACAGGTGAGGTGTATTGTAAAGTGCATCCCGTTTGAATTGTGCTATCTATCTTAGCTGCAACAAACGACGAGGAGAAGATTGACCAGCTCTTCAACAACCCTTTTATTTGGCGCGGTATCTGGCATTGGCAATTGCCTCGGTAAGTCTTCGTCTCCCCCCCTTTTATTTATTAAAAAAAAAAAAAAAAAATCCAAACCATATGAACGAAGCTTATCAGATATTTCCCCATCGTTGCCATTCACACCCGTTCAATGCTCTCCTGCTACCTGGAAACTCAATTAAAGAAAAACCATTAAGCCAAAGCAGAGTTAGTGCTAGTTGTTGTCAGACACAGAGGTGTTCCTTTATTTTCCCTCCAACCATCCCAATACTAACTAACTGCATTTATTTTCGCGACCTTCATCTTCGCATTTATTCTCCCGGCCAATTCTAGATCCGCTGTTAACTACATTACCGAAGAAACCAACCTCACTTCCGCCATTCGATACACCCCTAGGGTTTTCGTTTTCACTTCCATGGACCTTCCGCTTCTCAGGAAGAGTCTCCAATTCTCTCACAGAAACAAAAACTACCTTCTCCTAATTGCTTTATTCGGTGCCTCCGGTTACGGTGCCTACAGGGCCTACAATTCACCCTATGTCGCTCACAAACGACACCGTATCATGAAGCTCCTCAGAGCCTTCGTTTCCGTCGCCGAGCTAATTTCCAACTCCGCAGACACCGTTACCGTTATCTCTAACGACTTGAACCGTTTCCTCGCTTCCGAATCCGACGAAATCCCCAACAGTTTGAAGCAGTTAGCGAAAATCGCAAAATCGAACGAGTTCTCCTCGTCGCTGGCTAGGGTTTCCGAGGCTGTCACGCTCGGGCTTTTGCTAGGGTATAAATCACAGGCGGGTAACGATAATAAGGATAACACTCCCTCGGAAATCACTTCTAGATTTTCGGATAGGGTGTTGGAGAGGCTTTTCTCCAAGGCTGGAACGGGTTTTGTGTCTGTTGTGGTTGGAAGCTTCGCGAGGAACTTGGTTTTGGGTTTCTACGATGCCGAATCGGTCGGTGCGAGGTCTCAATCGGATGTTCCTCGATGGGTGAATGTGATTTGTGATGAGAGGTGCGGGAAGCTTATAGGGGATTGTGTGCAGATTTTTGTGAGTACCGCAGTTGCTGTTTTTCTTGATAAGACAATGGATGTCAATACCTACGATGAAATGTTTGCCGGATTGTCGAATCCGAAGCACCAGGAGAAGGTGAAGGGGATTTTGGTTTCCATGTGTAATGGTGCTGTGGAAACCTTTGTTAAAACTTCTCACCAGGTTTTGACAAACCGGACTGTGAGGTCGAATTCAGGTTTGTCTATGTCTTCTGTTGTTCCTGTGAGTGAAGATGGGTGCCTGAAACCGGAGGGATTTCTGCAGCAGCTTAAAATTGGAAGCTCGGTTAGCGGGGTTCAGTATGTTGGGTGGCTTGAACAGATTAAGTCAACACTGTCGGTGCCAGCGAACCGGAGGTTCATGCTTGATGTCACAGGGAGAGTGACGTTCGAGACAGTGAGGTCGTTTTTGGCGTTTTTGTTGTGGAGAATATCAGATGGATTCAAGAGGAGTGTTAGTAATGTTCATGATGAGGTTGTGGACAAAGGACTGGAGGTGGTTAGATATGTTGGAGCTAAGTCATCGGTTATTCTTACCTTGTGTCTTGCTTTGTATTTGCATATTATGGGTGGTAGTAGGATTCTCTTGCCTGCTTAGTATGGTGTTTGATCTAACCTCTTAATTGTAATGCAGTTGGAATATAAATGGCAGCAAAATCAGATCTTTAAGTTAGATAACATATATGTTTTCAAGTATTAAATTTGAGGTCATACTTCAGTGGGTGAAAAAGAAAAAAATTTGGCTTTAATTTTCAAGTTACTGCTTTTAGTCTTTTTCTATACCGAAAAAGAAAGGCAATGGTTTGAGCCATCTTGCTCAGATTTACATTGCTTCAATGCTGGATGCATATAACACAACACCTCTGAAAATTGGGATAATTATTTTATACTGCTTTCTTGAATGGAAACAAAGAAAGTTGCTCTATCATTGTAATATTTAAAGCATATTCATCTACAGCAGTATATGATAAACGGTTTTGATAGCTTTAGCTTGGCTATTGCTAAGATTGAATAATATTCTTCCAATTTTTTTGTAATTTATAACTAATATTCTTCTAATTCCTCTTCCCTCTTTGGTACTCTTAATCTTATTCCTCCTTCATAAAAATAAAACCCAGTTTTGAGTACATTGTTTGTTTGTTTTTAATATGGCAAATCGACAATCAAATTTGTTTGAATATGTTGTTTTCCTTTCTCTATAAAGTTGAGATTTCATAGCAGATTTGACTCTCTGCAACTGCTAACTGGAACTGGCTGCCGGGTATATATCTTTTTTTTTTTTTTATCAGCTGCCGGGTATATATCTGACTAATTTTTAGACTGTTGATGTAGTCAGGTGAGTTTAGTTTCTGTTATAGTTGTGATTTGAGTTTGAATACATTTATTTCTGTTGAGAATTCCTGATTTTTATGCGTGAGACTTGGTTTTATCAATAACTATCTGAGCAGCAAACTGCATACTTAATGTGCCCTGATACATTCTTCTCTAAAAAGAATATCACAAGCATATGCATGCTTTACATTCTTTACATCGTTGTTAAGAAGTCTTTATCCTGAGAGAACTCTTCCAGTTAATTACTTCTGTTGAATCAGTGATACACTTTCCGAGTCACCAGAAGTTTACTATCAGAGTGTTTTCTCTAGGTATGGCAATTAAATCTTAAACCATGGCTACTCATATCCGATCCTGCCCTGATTTTGATGGTGAAAATCTGCTTTGACTGAGTGTGTTTGGGTTTTTCCTAATTTGCAGAAGTGCTGGGTGGGTTTGGATATGTATCTGCCTGTCCCTGAACCCACCTTGAAGTCACGTACATATATGAAAGTGTATCTAGTGAGAGATGAGAGCGTGAGAAAAGCGAATCTCAACCATATATTCAAAATGGATGATTAAGATTAAAACTAATAAAAACAATCTTAGCCATACTTGTATGATTGTGCAGTCAAGATTTACTCTTCTCACCTCATTCTTTCTCTCTTTCTCTCTCTGACAGCACACATACATATGTTCTCTCATTCTTATTCTTATAATTATGGAAAATATAAATTTATTATCATAATTGTTAAATAATTTAAAATAATAATAAAGTTGAAATCATATATCTAGTTCTTAGGTTTCTTATTTTTATGATTCATTTTATCTATTATTTGTATTAAAATGTACTTGAACCCGATGAAGATAGGGTTGGATTTAAATTTTCCACACCCAGCTTCTCCAAACCTGAAGCTGGGAAGGGCAAAATCTTTCCTAGACTCGTCCCATTGCCATGCCTAGTTTTCTTGACTCTACTCTGCATTCTTGACCGTTATATCTTAAATGCTTACTCTATCTTGTTGGATAGATGATGCTTTTCTCTAGCGTTCTTAGAACATGCCAGTGCAACTCTATTATAATTTGATTCCTCGTTTCTTTGAAATTGACTAAGCTGTAGATTTGTGTTCTCTTTTGCCATGAATGAGCTGTGGTTTAAGACTAGTAAATCTGTGCGATTGAGAGGTTGTTTGTCTTTTCGGATAATTATAATTTGCTTGCTTTAGTTGTCACGTTTTCTTTAAACTACAGGACCTCTACAAGATTCTATAGGTAGCCCGGTTAAATCTTCTTGCTAGTTTGCACAACAAAGATTTACTAGGACTCTAGTAAATCAAATGCCATCCGCATTGAGACTTTTGGCATTTTCAGAACCAATTACATGATTAAGACAAAAAAAAGGAACCAATTACATCATGGAGAAGTTGTCATTGCGGATCTGGATTTGTCTCGGAAAATATGGGTCATGGCTCATGGGAGATGGGAGATGGGATATGGGCAGAGAGATTCCTGGCTAACATGTTTCCTTAACCCTTGGGGCCATTAGGCAGTTAAAACTATTTTTGGACACTACACCTCTGCCAACGAATATGATATGTTTGGCCTGTGTGCTTCATCGTCGTGCCTAGCATATGACATTATTATTCGCCACCAGATTAGTTTGTGGATTTATTTATATTCCTCAATTGGTCCTTACATTTAGAGAATTTTGGATCAAGTGAATCCTTTATATTATATAACACGGACGTTCCAATTTCATCAATTGTTATTTTATTGTACTATTTTATTTTGATAGATAATATGTTATTTAAAATATAAGTAAATGTCTATTTTAAATAACAAAAAAATCCAATTTATGTGAAATTTAACATGCATGATTAATATTGGATAGAGATCAAAGGAAAGACATCTTTTACAACAGAAAAGTTGAGGATATAAACGGAAGAATGGATTTGAAATTTGAATCCTCTTCTTGAGTATAGTTTACTTGTTTTTAAGCAACAGAAGAAAAAAATTAAAAAGTTAATAAATCTTATAATTAATCATAATAATCCAATTTATATTTTCATTTATTTCTTTTCTTCTAATAAAACTATTTACTCTTATATATTATAAATTGAAGTCTTTATTCTTAAACAAAAATATTAAGAATTATTATATTTTTCATTATATCACAAAATTTCTCACATGTTGAATATTTAGTTTTTTATTTATATATTTTTATTTCTTTTAAATGTTATTATTTAAATTTTAAATTCATATATTATATCAAACTGAAAATATTTTAAATTTTAAATAAATTAATTTTTAATATTATTATAATCTTAATTGATCCCAATTTAAATTTATATTTCAAAATTTAAGTTCTTACACAACATATTGATAAAAGAAAATGTAAATTAGTGCTAACAATTTATTTTTATAATTTTTTAATTTAAAAAATATTTTTTACTTTATTGATATTTAATATCGTAAAAAATATTTATTATTTTTTAATTATTTATTTATAGATTTTATTTAAATTTAAAAACATATGTGTAATACGAGAAAAATTCTATTATATAATATGATTCAACAATTTCATTTTACAATATACCCCTTTGGATTAGTAAAACAAAAGGAGTTCTATCCTATGATTTGAGGGTGACAGTGGCAGTCCATTTCAGTGACTTCTTATGGCGCAAGGCTCGAAAAATAATCAGGAAATTAGTCTAATTTGGATTAGATGAGTTAGTACATGACAAAAATTATTATTTATTTTTGTTGTGGGAAGGCATCAATTATAGAGCTTATCAGTGGATGCGAGATGTCTCTGAATTTGACAGGTTCAATTATCAATATGAATATTGAGAATTGTAATCGAATTTTTAGTTTCATAACAGAACAGCATAGTTCATGTAGGAAGAGGTTTCAGGAACGGAAGGGGAGAAAAGAATTGTTATTGATTATTGAAGAAAAATTCCGGTGCACTCAAATGATTTGTATGTTCCAGCATGCACACGACGGATTATACTTTATAACAATTTACCAACTATCTATAATCATATTCCCTCTTGAAGTTAAATATTCTCACAACACGTTACTACATTTAACTTCAAGAGTGTATACACACACACAGAGTTTGTAGTATATGCACAAGATTGAATTCAGCCAAGAGTTGAGATAAAAACGAAAAATTAAAACGAAGCTTATTTATCAACAAGATATATAGGAATAACGTATATACAGAAAGTATATATTATTTGTTTATATCTATACTTTAATATTGTAGTATTGTTCTGGATCCTGAGTGCATGTGATCCAAGTGTACGTTGATCTTCTATTATATTTCAAGGTTTATGCTTTTGAGTGTAGATATAATCAACATGTGCCGCTAGAGTTCTTCTCATCAAACATTCCTCTCTCCCGTCTATTCCTTCGCAACTCTCATCATCCAACACTGCCTTGGCTGCTTTGTGTGCCGCAACATCCTTCAATTGAAACATGGCAATTCCTGAGTCCCAATTAATACAAAGTGAACAAAATATAAAAAATGACAAATTTCATAATGAGGTCCACACATATGAAGAAATTCCATGTCTAATCAGGTTGAGAAAAGAGAAATACATACCCCGTGCGGCGAAAAGATGGCATCGAACTCAATGTTAGGACGAGAGGCATAGGTTAAGGCGAAGCAAATGAGAAGATACAAGGTGAAGATGGTGGCCAGTTTAGACATGCTTTCTCCACTATTTTTGTGATCTCTTAGATTGTGTTTATTTGTGTGTGGGTGGAGTGGAAGACTGAGAGCAGATAACCTTTTTTATATAGACAAAGTAAGTAAGATGGAATAAGTTTATCGGTTTCAGCGAGCCTCTCTATAACAAACACCACAACACAGATTCGTCTACACCTAAAAAGTCTCTGTCTCTCAATCTGTGGACTTTAATTAATAGCCACGAATAAAATTATGGCACGTTTTATGCAGCAACGAAAATATATTAATTGTGGCACATTTTATAGCTTAGTGGACCAGTGGCAACATCTTAGCATGGAGCCATGGAGTAATAGACATTTGCAAAATTGAACCCAAGATTTCCATCAATTAGACAGTTTTTGCATTAGTTCGTCCCGAATCTTCATTTGTCGAGCTATTGGTTTTCTATGATTTTGGGACAATAAATAGAGTTTTTCTTCCATTACTAGAGAGGAAGTGCTTGAATAGCATCATTCACTTCTTTTCCATAAGAAAAAAGAAATGATTCGCATTACAACAATTCACTTCCAAGAAATAAAAAACAACATAACACTATCAAAAAATAAACCAATGATCAAAGAAATAACATTCCATACAACTATGCATTAATGAACGTTGATGAAAAGAAGAAAACATGCTTCAGAAAGATCTCTATCTCATCAGCTCTGAGTTTTTACACAATTCCTTCAATCCCAATTACACCTGAGTTCCTAAAAAATGTATTTTGCAGATTTTGTCGCATTTTGTAATTCTCAATCAAGTCTAATCTTTGTTTTTTGCTACTCACTCATTCCCCTTTATAATAATTTACAATACAACATACAAAAGAATTACAAAATTGCCTTTGAAAGGGAAACACAAAAAAATTAGTTACAACAAAAAACTAATATAACAGAATGTGCCACAACTAACGACATAGGCTATGTTAGGATGACTTCACAGAGTTCACACCATCACATACATTAAGCTACCTACTGCACTTGCATAAGGCACTTTTCCAGCTCCTTTTCTTCGTTTTAGGATTGTCTTCAAGTGATAGCTTGAAGTGGGATGCAATAGGAATGCTCATTGGTTTTGGCTTTCGTATTGAATCTGTTCAAGATCTTCTTAAGATAACCCTTCTGAGTGATGGTAAGATTTCTTGTATCTTATTGTCTTCTAATTTCCAAATTAACCAAGGATCCTCTTGGTTGGACTCAAACCCTTCATCATCAAATTCAGTTCTTAGCTTCTCAAGTCTATGAATTTTTACATTATGTCATCAACCTGCCATCATTATGTCATCAACCTATTTATAGTTAAATTATTAATCTTTATAGTAAATATATTTAATATTTAAAAATTATCCTGAGTCATTTATGAATACTAATCTATAAATAAATAGTCCAACGTATCTTTGATGAACACAGATTAACTTCCTTTTGAAAGGCTAGGTCATGTCCCATTTCAATAGTTCCTTCCAAAACCTGCATTTGCAATCTATTTTTACACGAGTCTTTGTCTAGAAACCAAATTCCAGAAAAAAAAATAATTTCAAACTAGCCCTTTTTTGACGTTTAGATTGAGCTTGGATTTCAAAAACACGCATTTGCCTAGAATGTCTCATTTTACAGAGTAGGTGATGGGTTAGAAAATGTAACGACTGATGTGGTGAATATCCATTATCTAGTCTAGTGGGTAGGCCCAGTGGGGTAATCCATGATTAGATGCACTACTTACACGGTTCCACATATCATTTCATCCTTCCTTTCTCGTTACGTTCATGTTTACGTTTTCAAATTATGATTTATACACATCAACATTAATAATATACAACACTATTGTAATATTATTTGTATACAGCCAATTCTTTTTATCAACGATTTTATTTTAAAAAATATGTAAAATTACATTTTTCTGTGTTTGATTTAATTTATTTTAAAAATAAATACTTATTTTTATTAAGTTTAATATATTTTTAAAATAAATAAATAAATATTTTTAAAAATAATTCTTATCAAATATGTTATAAGTTGCATCTGTTAACTGCTATTGTTACGTAAAGTATGGCCTCTTAACCATTTCAATCACCTACAACCTACAAATAAGAGTTACACTTAAAAGCACAAGAGTGACAAGACCACACCGCAAAAGTAGATAGCTAATGCCTTGGAGAGATAAGATAATTGGTATATGATTTATGTAAGGTATTAATGTATTATGGTGTTTCATATATTTTTATTTAAAAAAAATGTGTAACTTACTCTAAGTAAAAATGAGATTAAACAATTTTATCACATTTAATTGGTGTAATTAATACCTACAACCAATAATCTTAAAGTATATAAGAGAATTGCACCAATCAAATACGATGGAGTTGTTTAACTCTATTTTTATTTAGAGTAAGTTAAACAACTATTTTTAAATAATAATAATAAATAGCATGAACGATTCCAGAAGGAATGGCAAATTGGAAATCATGAATCTAGAAGAAAAGACAGTTCCTCCTCATCTCCATTTTGTTCTATACGCATCATAAGTAGTCTTAGAATGTCCACCGTGAAAAAGAAAAAAAAAATACACGAAGATGTTACATGTGAGAGTTATATATAATCTAACAAAAATCTTAATCTAGAAATTGAGAATGTATTCAACGTAACTTACTTGTCAACGTAACTTATGATCAAATTTAAGAAATGGTTTAAAAAGGCGGCTTCTACGGTGCACCAGTGCATAAAATGGTGCACGGGGTGCACCACGTACGGAAAGTGTGAACAGTTTTTTAAAAAAATACTATTCACTTAATATTGCTATTCATACCTTCCAAATTACTATTTACATCCCCCACGTGTTTATTTTTTTTTATCGAAAATACCCTTTCCACATAATCAGGATTCCATTTTATAAAATGTACAATGAAATCATGATCCTGTTGTGTACCTGGGGGTGCAAAAAAAAAAAAAAGAAACAAAATCATGATTTCGTGGGCAAAATACAAAACGGAATCATTATTTAGTTGATAAAATACACAACGAAATCATGATTGGAATCATGATTGCTTTATATATTTTTTTTGCACATCCAGGTACACAATGGGATCATGATTCCGTAGTGTATTTTGCCATGGAATCAAGATTTCGTTGAAAGAGTATTTTCAAAAATAAAAATAATTCAGAGCACTATTGGGACTTGGACTTGGACGAAATTTCACTACTTTAAAATAAAAAAAGTAACTTTTTAAATTATCTATATATATATATATATATATATATATATATATATGTATGTATATTGCTACAATAAAAACACCTATAATTAAAAAAAATTAAGCACGTGGGAATGTGAATAGTATGTTTCATATTTTTTTTGCACCCCCAGGTACACAACTATCATGATTTCGTTGTACATTTTATAAAATGGAATCCTGATTATGTGGAAAGGGTATTTTCGATAAAAAAAAAATAAACACGTGGGGGATGTAAATAGTAATTTGGAAGGTATGAATAGCAATATTAAGTGAATAGTATTTTTTAAAACACTGTTCACACTTTCCGTACGTGGTGCACCCGTGCACCATTTATGCACTGGTGCACCGTAGAAGCCGCCGTTCAAAAAATAGCTGTCTCTAGCGTGTATTTTATGTCAGATGCAACGCAACTAGAGTACAGATTGTTTTCATTCTACTGTCATTGATTATTGAGTGTATGGGGGCGCGTGGGTACGTACGTACATAGCGAATGTAGCTTTAGGATTAAAGGTAATTATAATTAATTAAAATTAGTAATATTCTCTTTAAAAATTAGAGTACGTAACTTTTTATTTTTCATTATCTAATACTGTACTATTCGTATAAATTTTTATTTTATTTTAAATTATAATAAGCAAAAAAATTAATAAATTAAAAAGTTTTCTTATTCTTTGAATGGTTTTATTTAAATTGTAAAGTATATTACTTTTAAGTTTTAATACTTGATTTTTTTTAATTTTCTTTAAAATGTTAATAAAATATGAAAGTTATCTATATATTGTAGGCTAAAATACAATAATTAAAAAACTCAATCTTACAATGTTATGTCAGCGATTTAGTGATCAAACGTTTTCCATATTAACGGTCAACATTCTGACCCAAAATCCTGATTTTTAAAAATAGGAGATCAAAATTACGAATTGAGTAAAATGTGAGACTAAAATTGTATTTTAACCTACAAAATATATATAATTATTTACCATTAAAATAGTTTAAGATATAGTTAATATATACGTATAATTTTTTATTATAAATTTATGAAGATTTTTTATCTTTAAAAAATATATTTAATTGTCATATGTATAAACATATTTTCTATTATATGTTGTTGTATCATTTAGAATAATACTTAAACATAAATATGTTGTATAAAACTTAATTTAATTTTCTTATTATTGATTAAACTTTGTAGAGTCCGTTAGTTACGAAACCTGAAGCTTCTTAAGCTCTTCCCTTGGTTCTCGGTGTGGTCCTTTCAACATAGAAGCAAGCTTCTTCCATGGCTGCCACTACTACCTCTTCCAGCTGCAGCAGCTTCTTCAGTCTCCGATCACCAAACTCTGTTGAGTCCAGGGGCCAGGGCTCTTCTTCCGGTTGCGGAAAGTTTGATGGTGTGGCCATGTGGTTCATCAACGGCGTCACTACGGCTTTCTTTGCGTCCTTGAACCGTTGCTCTTGCATTCGCATCGCCACCGAAGAAGACGGCGATGATGCCAACGACTTGCCGTTGATGATCAACGACGGAAATCTCCGCCACGATGGCGTCGTCGTTGCGGGCACCGCCAGCAGGAGAAGGACGGGTAAAGGGAAGAAGAGTGAAGCTGTTCTTGTCGACGAAGACTGAAGATAGTGAAAAAAGTGGAACAAATACGTACCCTTTAGGCCTTGAACAAATTAAATCATATCAATGTCTCTTAATTTTCTTGGTAAGTGATTATATTATAATGTTATATGGGGTTATCAAAATTGTGCCTTCATTATGTTTTGGAGTGATTTTGGAGAGCGAAAATGATGAAATTAAGAAATTTGATATACAGAACCAAGAATGATTAATGTGTAATGAAATAAATGAAACTAAGCTTGATTTCCCTACGTTTAATATTCTTTGTGCAATTCTCTGTTGTTTCTTAATTTGGCGCAAGATTTCCATTCACTATCATGTTAAGTGGTCAGTGGATATAAGTACCGGAGAATAATTTCAAAAATATCATGAGCTAGAATTAATATGATTAAATTATGAATCCCATATTTGAATCAAGTTATGGATTCGGATTGTACATTCACTTTTAGCTCGAATGCCACTGACTGACTGAGTTATTTGATCATGTGAAAATGAGAGACTTTGTTGGATCAACGTTATTGAAAATTTTGGTTGCCAATTTCTAATGTCGTTTAACTGCAAGTCATGGTATAATTTGACATAGTTGGAGTAGTCATTACAAATAGATTTTTTGGTTTACATTGTGTTTGAACTGAACTTTCATTTCTTATCCATCAAAAAGAAAATGCTAATTAAAGTGATGGGAGAGGGATGGCCGGGGCAGGAAGATGAGCGTGTGAGAGTTGAGTTGGGGACATGATTATTGGGATCGCAATGGTAATCATACAAGTTTGGTAGCTTTTGATATTTGTAGCAATTAATTTAAAATTAACAAGTTGCTGAAGATTTGGTTTACTATTTTAGATTGAGCATGTTCTATGGACTAAAGTTGCTTTAAAAAAATTAACATGGACACACACTCTGTCACTCGATTGTTTCATATTACATGATGTTGTCGTTTGGGTCGTGATAATTGCGTTGTTTCGGTGGACAAAGTTTCTTTTGCTTTTAAAACTTTGTCTCTTGACTTAACATCAGCTACAAGGAATCCAAGAAATAGTAGACGCGTTTGAAAGGTGCTCTTCAGACAATTAATTAGTGAGAGTTTGAATTAGTAGGTTATTTTTAATTAACCATCTTTATAAATTCTTGATGAGCCTGCAATTCTGTCCTGACACTCTCCTAAGTCTAAATTTTCTTTCTCATTTTTTTTTAATTTCAAAAAAGGCAATTGAATAATTGCTCAACAACCTTGTACATCCTTGTTCACGCAGACGTGTCAGAAATTTTACTCGTATTCTCTCGTTCACGGTTTTAGAATGCGTTTAAAAAACCAACTGAGGTTAAGTCTATTCGAAGAGGTTAATGCATGTTTGGAATTTAGTTGAGAGAAATTAAAACTACTTTTTATTTTCAAACAATAAATTCTTCATTTTTTATTTTGTATATTGAAATTTATAATTATACACTGAAATTAGAAAAAAAATACTTTTTCAGTTTAAATCTATACATAATCTTAGTTTATCTTAATGTAATAAATCAAGTTTCAAATATTCATAGTTAGGCGAAGGGTGGTAACTTTCTATGTAGACTGGGTAGATGTCTGGATTTAGTGTCAATGCTTTTTTTGTGCCTCTGAAGCTTGGGGTTGGAGCTGATCGGTTCTTTATGGTGGATGCTTTGCTTCTGTCCCTATTGTAATGTTTTGGGATTGGCTTATTCGCATCTTCTGATCTTAAGCCTTTCTTTCTATAATAAAACTATTATTTGCCTTCCAAAAAAAAAAGTTTCAAATATTCATTAAAAGACGTGTCTATATTTAATATTTTACTATGTTTTAATTAATATTGTTTTTTTTTTTTTACAAAAACTAAGATTGCTTCTAAAGAAGATATCTTTGGAAAACCAGAAAAAAAAATAATGCGTTAGAAAAAACTTATTTTTAGTTTATTTACACTTGTTTTATAACATAAATTGTTAATATATAGTTAAAAATATTGTTTACATAAAAATAATTATATGTTTTAAAAACTTTCCTGAAAATTATTATAAAAAATTATTTTTTTAAAATATGCTAATCAAATTAGAAGAGGAAAAAAAGTAGAAAAAAAAAACCCTTATATATCCCGCTAGGCATTGCACTGCCCATGACAAGAGAAATAATTTTGGAAGTTTTGCTTTGTAACCAAATGTCTATTCTTCTCAAGGAGAAATTATTAGGTAATCTTATATTATCACTTGTCTATAGTTCCTCCATTAATAGATGGTGCAAATAAATTATCTAAAACTTGGTTTGCTTCATCTTTTGAGGTCTCGTGGACAAAAAAACATATTTAATTTTGAGTTTTTAAAGTTTTAAATTATGTTGATTTAGTTAAAAGTTTGTCTAAATCAAGCTGTGCATGTTTATATTTATTTTTCTCAAGTTAAAATTTGGATTCAAGTCCTATATAAGGAAAAAAAAATATTGTTGGAATAATTAGCTCAATCATGTTATAAATGTTCATGATTCAAATAAAATTATCTTATATGAAAAATACTTGTAACTTAAATAAATAAATAAATAATTGTCTCAAAAGTCAAAAACACTTAAAGGGATCAACATGTGAAGATGGCATTTAGGGGTGGCAAAACAGGTTGGACCCGTCAGGCTAACCCGTTTTTGCCCCTTTTTTTGGCGGGCCGGGTTGAGATTTTCAACCCACCAACCCATTTTGGCCCGCCAAAAAACGGGTTGAGAGCGGGTCCGGGCAGGTCAACCCGCCAACCCGTTTTTTATAAAAAAATAAAAAATATAATATATTTTTTATATTTTATACTTATATTATTAATATTTTTTTGTCTAAATAAATTATTATTCAAAATTTAAGGTAATACATTTATTTTTTTAATAAGTATTTATTATTTAATATTTATAAAAGATAAAATTAATTAAAATATATTTATTATATATTTTTTTCATTTTTTTGTTTTTTGGCGAGTTGGCGGGCCAATCCGCTAACACGCCATAAACGGGCGGGTTTGGATTTTCGACCCACTTTCCTTATGCGGGGTGGGTCGGGCCAACTTGTTTTTGGCGGGGTGGGGCGGGCCGACCCGTTTTGCCATCCTTAATGGCATTGAACCCATTATGAATGATTCTGACATGTCATCAACCGTGGAAGCAAATTTTTAAAACTAATGCAAACTTTACATGTTTACTGAAGGATTTTGATTTTGATTTATATACATTTTACATTTCTTTTCTTTTGTCACATTTCTCAATTTATTTTATTTTCTTTTTCTTTTTTTTTCTTTTTATCTATCTCTTCATTTCACCCATTTTACTTCCTATAAAAAAGTTAAAAACTCATTACCCTTGATGACAAAATCAACCAATATTCGGTCCGATCCTTTTTCCACCATTCAATCATTGTCCTTCCTCCTTTCATGTCTCACTATAACTATTTCTAACTAATGCAAGAAATTGATGCCTCTTTGTCCCTAACTAAGGTACAATTAGGATTTGTCTAGTGGCTTAATTTAAGATTTTATTTCTTACAAACAATAATAAAAATGTAATCTTTTGTTAATTTTATGTTTTACTTTATAAGATTTAAATTAAAATAATATCAATTTTTATGAAAAATTTAAAAATAAACTAAAAATAATGTCATTTTTATAATTATTTAAAGAATAATATTTTATGGCTTTGCTACTTATTTGGTATAAGTATTACTTTGCAATGTTTTAAGAACCGGACCGGTCATCGAACCGGCCGAGGTACTGGGTTAATGGGTCATTGGTCGGATCGATGAGTCACTGGTCGGACCGGTTTGACTCGGTATATATTAAAAAAATTTAAAAATATAATATAACTAACATAATTTAATCATTTAACACTCCAAATTTAAAATTATTGTCATTATAAAGTACCTAATATTCCAAATAAGAAATAACAACCAATAATCATGACAATAAAAGTACATAAATAAGTTTCATACACAAAAAAAATAAAAAAAAAATAAAAACACATCATTTTAGCACTTTTTTTTCAAAAAAAAAAAATTACACTACAATCCGGTTCAACCAGAGACCCGCCGGGTTACCGGTTTTTTGTAAAAACCGGCCGGTTCAACCCAGGTCATACCGGGTCAGATACATATCCGATCCTATCATCGAACCGAACCGGTTATACCACCGGGTTCCGGTCGAACCGGCCGGTCCGGTCCGGTTTTTAAAACACTGTTACTTTGTATAAGTGTTATGGTTATAGATAACCTTCAAAGAGTGTTATGGTTAAAGATTGCCTATAACTAATTCATTCAAAATGTGTGTTTTGACATTCTAGGGTGCTTAAAGAGTGATTATTACTCAACCTGTGTTGACAACTAGTTCCTCGTATCGCATGGTTGGTTCCTTGTATTGCAGTGGGAGCATCCCTTCGAGGGATTGTGGGTCTAGTTTCTGGAGCCAAGAACTATTGTGTATATGTCATTTGTTAAAGTGCTTGGTCTTGGATCGAACCAAACCACCAATTTCAAAGGAAACATTTTACCGAAGACTAAAAAGAAATCTCGATTGTAAGATATTAAGCTTGAACCAAGGTGCTTGACCTAAATTTGGAGAGGTATATAACCCTCTAACTTCAAGCCTAAAAGGGCAAACCAAGTTAAGAACCAAACTATTACCTTACTCCATAGCTCTGAGACTACACAACCTTCTAGCTAATAAATTTATATTGATGAATTTATGTGTATGATTTCAACTGAAAAAAGATGAGAAATAGAAATATAAAGAGAAGAAAAACCATGAAATTTAACATAAAATCTTAATTTAATTCTTATTATAAACATGTATATATATTTCTTAGAATTTTAGATATTAAACATATTTAATTTTATTTTTGTATACATTAATTCATATTTTATTTTATGTATTATAAAATAAAGCGTTGCTGAAATTTTAAAATTTTACGTGACATAATAGTTTTCCATTTTTTTTTTCTCTTTTTCTTATTTTCTTTTCATTTTCTTTCCTAACTCAAACATATCCTAAGACCTGGTTGATTGCCTATGATACATGACATGGACGGATAGACAAATAATAAGATTAAAAACAAAACAAAATAAGGTTAAATTAAATTATTAACACAAGCTTAATATAGCTTCTTTTTTTTTTTTTTACAGAAAGCTTAATATAGTTGAGGCATAAAAGACCACGCAGCTCAACGTAAAGCTTAATTTGATTTTCTTACTACAAATTACTTTATTTTTGGGGCTTAGGAATCAAAACGTGTTTTTTCGCACTTGGGCTTAACGCCTTCTATATGGGCTTGTACTTGTATATACCAAACGAAATAGTGCTGTTGCTTCCTGCACCCGATTCCATGTTTTTTCCATTGCATCACGAAATAGAAGGAAACTAAAACAAAAATTATAAACCAAAATTAAAACGCCGTTGCCGGGGATCGAACCCGGGTCACCCGCGTGACAGGCGGGAATACTCACCACTATACTACAACGACTTGTTGATTATTTAAATCTCACATAAGCTAACTGAACGATTGTGCATTGTGCATAGGGTTTTCTCTCCTCTGATGCCGCATCGTGTCAAAGCACCGAACAACTTCTCCAATCTTTCTTCTTCTCGTGCACTGTAGAAATTCAGAAGCTTATCGCCTACGAATTTTGGCCATAAACCCTAGACTAGATTAGTTTCTGGAACATTGATAACCAATAAAGCAATTGAGAAGAGATGCTTGGCGATGGAGGCGAAACCCCCTCAAGGTACGTTCAATTTCACGATCACGTTTGTCTGTGTTCTTCTTTTTCTCTCTCTTTTTTGTGGCTTCATTCGTATCCAATTTTATGATTATGATTCGGTTGTGGAAGCTCAATGCAATCTCACATGATGTTGCATCGTGCATTCTTCTTTTTACCGACTTTCTTATTTTGATGATTTGGCTGCGCTAATATTGCTGTCCTGCATCACTTATTTTTAATAATTAATTATTATTTTGTTTTGATTTGTGTTCCTAAGGTATGAATTGTTGAGCATGGTGAAGAAGCACTCCAACTTAATAGGGAAAACGGTAGTTGAGGAGCAAGATGCTTCTGATATCGAAATGGATATGAGGTTTTGGCACGATGTCTTTGATTTGTATTTTGTCTGTGGCAAGGAGTCAAGGGGACGCCAAGATGATGATCTTGTTTTCTTTGTCAGAAAATTGGTATGCCTTTTTTAACTTGAAAATTTGTCGATTGATTTGTTGTTAATATTTTTCACATGGGGTAATAATGATTTAGAATTACTATCTTTATGCTATCTTCTTTGGTTGTAAAGTTGGATAGATTGGAAGCAATGTTGTTGATCCTTTTAGAAGTTTTGTTTTCCTACAGGGTTCCCATGGTTCTGGTTCCAACAATAAAACAGAGAGCGTTGATCCTTATTTTGTACGCAGGTGGGCACCTAAGGTAAATTCAGCTTTAAAATCTAGTTAAGCTCTCTTATACACGTGTGCAAACACAATATATGGGTGCTGCTGAAGTTCAAACTGTATCTAGTGCTTGTTGTCAATGTTCTTCACATTATATACTAAATTGTTTTCCTGTGTCCTAAGTCCTTCATACATATGATACTAGTGTTCTAACTTGTATTTCTGTCTGAATCATTTACATCTCCAAAGAAGAGCAAAAACATGTAAAAAAATGTTTATTACAGATTGATCCTTTACCCTTGATCATGCAATCAAAGGTGAAAACTATTGGTATAGGTGTTTGAGACTTTGTGTCAATGGAATTCATGGATATTTAGTTGTTAAACACTTCAAAATTGCTTATACCAAACCAGCATGTTAATGTAATGTCATTTTTTAAACTTGTTCCTCTTATAATTTGGCTTTCGGCCTAATTGTCCGGTTTGTTACTATTTATATACACTATTTTGACCATATCACTCATCAATGTAGGATCTTCAACACACACCCTTCATTCACATCGAGGATTGAATATCTCGGTGTGAAATTTGTAGGACTAGACATTTACGGGTGGTTTGACAATGACCCAATAACGAGTGACTTGATAGGCCCAATAACAACCACTAGGATTGACTTTGATACCATATTAGAATTTGGGTTTGGACCTATCTCAAATTCTAAGATGGTATTAGAGTTTATCTTAGATCTAAAAATGGTATCAAAGTCTAACCAAAATCTAGGGATGCCTTAAAAATTAACCAGAATTTTAGGTTCCATTTTGTGTTATTTAGAGAAATGTGCTTAGCATAACATCTGCCCTTGGAGTAGTTGACCTTGGAATTGTATGATTTGGATAGTGACAAGTATTAATAGCATGAAGGTGTTTACTTATCATGTGTCATGACATTATTTACCTCGTGAACCAATTATAGTTTAAAATCCTTTTGGCTTATTGGATAACTCTTTTGACGTAGGATTTGGTAGTCCATCCATTGTGATGCCAAATAATTTTGTTCACTTTTTCTCAACCAGTTGAGCGACTTAGTTGATGAAACTTCTATAGATGTGGACTGGAGGCGTTCATTTTACTTGAATTTAATTGCTCATACATCATTCAGTGTAACTGTTGCAATTTGCAGGTAATGATTTTCTTTCCTTAATATCATGTCCACCTTTGTGTTTCACCATGCCTAATCTTTTAGATGGTTTCACAACTATTCAGGTTGCCTTTAAGATTTATTTCATTTCTATCATGGTCATATGCATGCATCAGTTGACTTTTGCTGAGTCTGCAGAGAACCAATCTCTAACTTATTTTCTTAAATGTTACCAAGATAGATGAGTTGTATGATTGTATCATTATGTGGCCATTTCTAATCAGCAAGATTTCCTTTATGGCAAATACCAGAGTTCAATTCAGTTTCATCAGTTGTCCATCATATTTTTTATTGGATCATTATATTTTTAGATCTAATTAGAGTAACTTTGCAAATTCTGATTGAAACACTCTGCAACTTTAAAGAAGAAAAAATCTTATATGTTTTTATGGCCAAGAAAGGGTTTGCATAAACTTTATAAACCCTTGCAATTTAGTATTATTATTCACTTGTTCCTCACAATCATATATCTAGGCAATTTGATTTGCGCTATCTATTTCTCTAGTCACCAGGATCTTCTTAACCATCGAGCTGGGCAGGATACACCTTTATCCCCTATATATAAGGTAAGTGTAGTATAATGAATCTTTCTCTCCCATTTGAATTATCCACACTTCCTCTACTTGTAATTGTTTGTAAAAGATAATGTTCAATTTTTTTTTATTTTTTCTCCTCTCCCCTTTTGTGTTATTTAATATCCGTAAGTAAAATGAATTTACAAATCTTGTGATATATGTCAGTTTAAGGTCTAGTTCTTTATGTTTTATTCAGGCTCCCCCCCAATCTTTTAGTCCTGTCCTTTGGGCTGTTTAAATTGTTTTTATTTTGTTATTTTATGTAGTGATTAATTGCCAAAACAAGATCCATTGGGATTGTCCAAAATACCTGCACACATTTCCTGGTTGTACTTTTATTCTATGATGATGAATTTCAGTTTTAACAGATTCAGATTTGCAAGTGTGACACTGGGAGTGATTTCTAGATTTCAGTTAGCGTGAGGTTAATAGATTCTCCTTCTATGTCTGTTCTTAATCTTGATTTTGACTCTCTTGACTTTTTGATCAAGGGTTGCTTGGAACCCTAGTCCTCTACCATAGGCTGCAATGGCATGTTTATATGGCAGAATTTTGGCCTTCCACCATATTCTGCCATCCGCCATTGATAACACTGCTATGAAGGAGTTAAATATAGCTATAGATTTGAGAATGCTGTTGTCTGTAACTGTGATTGTGATGTTCTTTCCTCTGTGGTCAACCTATTGTTGGTGTTGTAGTTTTAATTTATTTGTGAATAAGGCTTTGTTCTTGATGTTGGACTGGAGGATCCCTTTTTTTGTGAAACTTTAGCCAATGTAGTTGTTTCTCAGTAGTATATACTTTACAGTGGTGTCTTGGAAGTTAAAAATGTCTAAAATTCTAAATGTAAATACATACAATATCATCTGATTTGGCAGTGTGGCCCATTGTACTTTCTCAGGTTGTGAAGACTGTTTATGCATCCCCAAGTCGTGTAAATTTTCAATTGGACTCTAAAAAGGCAAGTATACCTATCTTTTCTTAACATCCTTGGGAAGAAGGAATGAATACTGTTGTTTTTAGATACTTTTTAATTTTATTGACAATTACACTGTCATTGACATGTTTATAGGAAGTGGAAACAACTCCTGCTTATCCAGATATATGTTTCGCAATTGATGATTTTGACTCCACTTTTGATGCTGTGGTAATAAACCACTTTAGTAAGTTATTACATTTTTAATCACATTTTCATGTATGGAATGTTTATACTTATTCCACATCCTTTGTGGTTCACATTTTCTAGTTAACTAAGATGTCCAATAATAGTACTTGAAATATGCTCTGCTTTAGCTTGCTTGTTTCATATTAAAAAAAGGTTTGGGTTGAAAAATAAGGTTACCTTGAGATGCTCCACTTTTTTATTTACATGTGAAACTTCCACTTCCGTTAAAAAAAAAAAAAGTATGCTGGTTACAGATTAATGGCTGCTCTTGTTAATTGCTAATGCCTATGATGTTCAGTTAACAGCTGAAATTTTTTATTGATTTTAATGCTAAATTCCTAATTCATATTGTCATGTATTTATTTTCTCTCTGAATGCTTTTTCCTGGTTCATTGTTCTTGACTTGCCCCATATACAGGAGTAGACATATCATTGAATACTTTATGCATTCTGGTTGTGATCACTCCATAAAGTAAGTCTTGGTGATTTTATTTTCCTGCAGGTTTTGACTGAAAAAGATCATTGCTATTGTGTAGTTCTAAATGCACATGATGGGGCAGCATTTCCGAGTGAAAAGGTGTCAAATGATTGTAGTACTAGTGATAGCTCCTCTTTGCAAGTCCATACTAGTTCTGCAAAGAAAAAGGATACAAAGGTTTGATTACTTAGTTACTTTGTTGAAATTTATTTTCCTTTAAAATTTTAATAATCTGATTAGATCTTTCTATTAATTGTTTTTTGTTTTATTTATATGCTACATAATATGGACTGTATATTGCTTCTATGTGCTTTAATAATGAAATATGCAGCTGAAATAATTGTCACTTTTTGCACATGGTAGGGCTAAGATAGTGCTTGTACTTTATAATTGAAATGTGTATTGTCTTTACATTTTGCTGATTACGGCATGGACATTATAAATTGAAACTTGAAACTATTCATGCTGCATTTATATGTATCTGGTTTTTACAAGATCAAATTCAGTGGCAAGAGGAACTTCCAGTTTTAAAACAGGTGGAGTTTTATTGTTTATAAACAATTTGTTCACAGGGCATACTGTGACAGAGCAGCTAAATTCAATAAGATAAGACCATACCTGAAATCCATGTTAGTTCCTAATGGGCTTTCATATATTGGTGTGACTTCTTCATAGATGCTCTCTGTTAACCAATCAATAGAAAAGTAAATGGAAATTTCAATTTTATCTGAACTTGGTTCCTTCTGCACTCAAAGATGTATAAACTTTACAACAAAGTCACTGTAATCATGCCTTTTTTATGGATGAACCATGTATTATTTTCAACATTCTCTGTCTGATGCATCTAAGTATCTTCTTAAATGAGTATGTCAACAAACAAAACTAACACGGAACTTGTTAAATAACTAACTTTTAAACATTCTGATTTTCTGATATCTCTGATTTGCAGCTTACACTTTTCTCAGGATTTGTCAGCTATCAGATGGTTCGAGATGCTTATGATGGTAATTTTTTAACAGTATCCTACATTTAGATATTTGCTTCTTTTATGAAGCAGCAACGTTTTTTAAAGTCTTTTGTGCAGATTGAATGGTTGGGGATGTATTTTTGCACATTTAACATCGTGTGTCACCAATTTAATTTACAAAGATATGTGGATGTGGATGTATTCCTTTTCTTGATTTGATATGTCATTATGTCAGTGGTATTTGGAATCTATGAATCTCTTACAACTCATTAACTATGGTTGGGAAATTTTATTCATCCTTGCTGTAAAAAACAGTGCCCAGCCTATATTATGATATTTCATAAATTCCATTTACAGACATTTTCATATGTAAAGCAGTTTAATGGATTAATCTTTAGTAGCCTTCTTTGTTTTTTGCTTCTTTTAAAGAGACTTTTCTCTCAAATGTTATGACAACACTTTATTGCCTGTATATAGGGAAATTCCACAAGCTCGTTATTGTACATAGCTAATGGGTGCCACATACCATATATCTGTTGTCTCATTAGTCAGTTACAATACATTCCCTCTTGCTTCACTGCAGCTGGCAAGTCTCGATTTGGGAGCCTTTTATCAGTGGGCCATTCTTCGGGCAAAACAGACAGGATTTACATGAAAGGTCCTGGAGGCCGAGGAGAAGTTGAAGTAGCTGTTTCTGGTGTTGCAGGTAAGAAACCTTTTCATGCGTGGGGTTTCTAAAATTTGTATTGATATGCTATGATTTTTTTGTCTCCCTGGATTTCTGTTAACAGTGATTTTTGATTGAATAACTCTGTAAAATTACTTTACATTGACAGTGCATAACCATTAAACTCTTATAAGAATTAAGAAAATAAGCTATTATAATGTATGACTAAACATTCATCAGATTGAAACATTTTTTACATATTACTGTTTGTTTTGCATTATGTGATTGTGTATTAAATTTTATTCAATCAGAATAGCAGGTGCTTCTACAGTGTATAGAGTTAAATACTTGATAGATAAGATCTAAGTCTCACAGAAATACTGTTTCTCGTGTGACTATTCTTGCCAAATATGTTGTGAAGCTTGTGTGTTCCAATCTTATCATGTATAAGGTAGATATAAAGATGGCTGAAATGGAATCTCTCTGTTGCAATGTCAGATCAAAGCCAGCAAGATTCAGGTCCATTTTCTCCAGTTATATCAAAGAAAGGGTTTGGGCTTGGCGTAATTGTCCGCAGAGCAGCATCTGTTGCATCAGTAGCAGCAAAGCATGCATATGCAGCTGCCTCTGCCTCTGCCTCTGCCTCTAGCCCAAATTTTGATGAGTTGATACCTTTGAAATGCAGCTTAATGTCCATATCATTGCCCTGGGAATATATTGCGTATGATCTTCTGTTCAAGGTGAGGTTTTTCGTTGACTAGTTAGGGTTAAATGAAATGGCATATTGGCATTGCTTTTAGGAAAATGTTTCTTTGCATTTGTGGTCGTGACAATTTCCTTGGTCTGGGAATGTTTTACTCTAATATTACACTCCGAACTAAATAGCCCACTTAGTTGAAATGGCTTAAGGGACATGTTTTTATTCTCATTGCTACCCTTCGATTTTATTTCACTGATGCTACTGACTCGGACAGTACTGATTATATTAATTTGATTGTAAATTTAGGGAGCTCCTCCAGTGAACATGTGACATCCAATGTATCTGTGGGCGCAATGAAAGTCGAAATGGAGATTTCTGCGAGCACACTTTTTCTTAGTTATGAAATTCATTTCTCTTCTGACAGAGTTGTCTTTGGTGCATGTCGTGTGCACGTGCATGCTCAGAAATGTGCATATTTGGTGTTGGGTTGAGTATCCCGGGGTAATTTGTTGCATCGGGTTATAAATCTACATTAGTTGGTGTATATGTTGGATTATTGTAATTGCCACATTTCCAATTACCAGGTTCTTCCTGACTAGGTTTTTTTTTTTTAATTATTTTTTAGAATTGTTTATATACCTCCTAGCCAATTCCACCAGAGAAGATAAAAAGTGAAAAAAACTGGTCTCCGGTCAAAGCTGGACTGCACGCAGGCAGCGATGGCCACTAAAAATGGGACTTTTAATAGATGAATTTATTTATGAAAAAGTATGTATCCACTTTTTGGTGTTAATCTTCATAAATAACTAAATCCATCAGTGTTAGTACTAGAGTTTTATTATTATTATTATTTTTTAATCTCAAATAGACAAATAAGAAAGCTGGATGGGTGGGTTTTGGGCAGGGTTGTATTGGTTAGAATTTATGAATGGTCTACGGTTAATCTAGAACTGGTTTACTCTTAAAATAGCCTATTCGCTGCTTATTTTTGAACAGTCACATAACCCATTCATTAACTCATTTTTGTTAATATATCCATTTTTTTTTTTGGTACAGAATATATCCATCTGGTCTGACGCATACATTTTTTTAATTATTGTTGTTATTAATATATTATCTTTTCGATAACAAATTCGCTACGTTATAGGATAGGGGTGAGCAATCGGGCGGGTTCAGGCCTAAATACTTCAATCTGAAATAAACTGATGCAGTAAATTCATGAGCCATATCCGACCGTCAAGTCTTTCTGATTGGGCGGGTGAGTCGGATGGCGGATAACTCGGGTGGGTTTATTCGGATCCGAAAAAAATCAAATTTCTGCAGAAAATAATCGAGAAGAAGAACTTGAAGAAGATGTCACCAGGTCTGGTTTTAGTAAAAGGAAGATCCCGTGTAGATGGGGCTGGGAAATCTCGTAAAGCCATTTAAAAAAAGAAGTAGAAATGGTGAACTAACACATGCACCTCCTCAACAATGGAGACACCACCTTACTTTCTTGATGAATCCTTCTCTGGAAGATTGATGAATCCTTCTCCGGAAGAAGTAGAAATTGCAGAGTAAAAAAAATATAAACTGCATAAAACTCTCATTTTTCCCATACCCACGAGGCTACTAAACAGTCCACGTAATGTTGGTAGAGATCTTTCAATAGGAAGAGATGTTTTTTCTATCAAACCACAATTAAGTTTTTATTTTTTTTTCTCTTCCACGGTAAGGATTTTTCTTCATACATAACATCAACCTCAAGTCCTCAACGTGGCAGTAGGCTTCCCCTTATCCAATGTGCAAAAGCCTATGAAATATAGACTTAGTAGGAAAGTGCAGGCGGTGCCAAACTGTCTCAAGAAAAATGTTATTATTATAACTTAATCCCCAGACTAGGGACCAAAATTAGGGAGAAAAAAAGAGAGTTAATTTTAAGGACTTAAATAAAATCCTAAAATTTTAGGGACTTAATTAAGTTTTTCTTAGTTTCAGAGATTAAAATTATAACAAGATACAAATTCAGGGACTAAATTGATCATTTAGTATAATATTAAAAAGTACATTATAGCATACAAATTCAATTATGTATTCTCTTGCTTCACAGTGCAGTGGTGTATTCAAGTTATTTTACAATATCAGTACTCAGTAGCAGCCGGGAAAATCAGTGGGCAGTGTTTTTACTTTAAAGTTTTCATCAAATAATCTCAAAGGGGAGAAAGTGACAATTTACTATTGTAACTGCTATTATTTAATGGTGGAAATAAATAAATTTTTTAATAACTTGCAAATTCTCATGTATATTATTTGATGTAGTTGACAAAATAGTGGCTATTTTTCCTGTCAAGACAAAGAAACTAACTTGAAAATAAATATATTAAACTAATGGAGATTAGGGACTGAACAAGTAAAACAACGACATGATTGATAAAAGTTTATTATTTATAGAAAAACAATATTTTTTTCAGAAAATTTCTCACGAAATTATATAAGAAAATTATCTTAAACTAATTCACACAATACTTGGCACTTGGAGTCTGCATTCTGGTGAGACAATTGACATTGTACCAAGAATTACGTATTTGGAAAAATAAATCCAACGGCAATGAGTACATTTGTCCATTATGTGATCAATCATACAAGTAATCAATCATACAAAATACTCTGGGCGTTTGATATAGTTACGTACATACATAGAATGTATAAATATTGATTATATTTATTGTATCACATAATTCACGTGTATAATCATCGAGAATGAAATTTTATTTTCAATTTAATTTAATAGTGTGATTTGTTTTCTGCATCGCATGCAAATGATGCAATACACTATTCATGACTAAGTTCATTGTAAATGCATTCCTTTCGTCATCATGCACACCTTTGAGTCACTAATTTTAGTGTTATGAATAATTGTACTTTTGTTGACCAAATAATTCTGCATCCTTCAGCAAATATATGTAATTAATTTCTCCCCAAATCGGATTAGTCTCGTAGCTAAAGATCGAGTATGAAAATATTTTATCGTTATCAAAGACTCCAAAATTATATGCAATTCTTTCCTTAAGTTTGTCTCGCAGTTTCTTCTAAATTGTAATGATATGCAAAGAGAAGCCAACAAATTAAAAAAATAATTGGGGGGACAAATTATATATACGATGGTACTTTACACGAGGGATGAGTACCCTTCTCGTTTAGTCCTTCCCTGTGTGTTGGAGATTTGTTCTCCCTATTGTCTAAAGAAGCAAAAGCTAACCGATTAAGGTTGTAATGTTATTGCGGCCACAAGGGTGCTAACTGCCTAAGGTTAAGGCAAAGGAAACAGGGAAGTGACTAAAGGGACTCTTGCAGTAGATAAAGTAGAAGCACCTAAATTGTACTATTCTTCTTTCCATTACATTTACTTGCATTGCAGCACATGCAAGCTACTTTAGCAAGCTAAAAAAAGCGATTGCTTAATTATCTTTTTCCTTCTTTTAATTAATCAAGGTTAACTAAAATGGCACAGAAGTGATTGCATGTTATCCTCCACTCAACAGTGGTGCTTTAATATTTGCTAATAGTCCAGGGGAACCAACTGCCAACCAATACAAAATTGCCCCAAATTAAAAGAAGCCTCAACTAAGAAAACTACCCAAGAATATTCCTTTCAATTGTGTAATAAATAACTTGAAAGTTATACATCAAGATATATATATATATATATAGCAATGTCCATCAGTCTTTGCTATCGTTGGGCTAGTTCGTATTACTTTGGAAAACTAGTGGGAAAACTAGTTATATTTTACATAGACAAATGTACTTGATATGATTAAATCAACACATGGATGGGTGTATGAACGCATCTACGTCTCCATCTACATTTGATAACTTGATAGATAGTGAATTTCGCTTTCCCCGTTTATTAGCTACTTTTTTCATTTTCACCTCCACACACTTTAAATCAGCCAGTGACTTTCGTATATTTGTTTTTTTTTTTTTTTTGAAACAGACTTTCGTATATTTGTTTATATCCCTATCATCTAGACAATTCTGTACTTGATATATACGAGTAATTAACTTTTTTGCTAGAGATTCCATTGGTCGTTTAGACAATGTGTGCTTGTAAATTGAACTATATCTCGGGAACCCTTCTCTAAATTATTCAATTAGAAGATGTCATATTATCTTGATA
Organism: Pueraria montana var. lobata; assembly: GCA_026413185.1. Classification (NCBI taxonomy): domain Eukaryota; kingdom Viridiplantae; phylum Streptophyta; class Magnoliopsida; order Fabales; family Fabaceae; genus Pueraria; species Pueraria montana. Next base: position 7,836,050 of record CM048652.1, read on the forward strand.
ACTAAAGCTTTTTAGTTTTTATTTTTTTTAAACTGGTGACACAATATGCTTTATATATTGATGATATAAAATTATTTCCACAGTGAATCAGCCAAAATTAAATATTTTTACTATGATAAAGCAATTTCGTTTCTTCCTTCTCAACTTGTTTACTTTTTCCGTCGCCACTTTTACATCAGCAATTTCTGGATTGCTATGGAAGAATCAAATTGTGTAAACTGTATATAGTCAAAAGGTTAAGAAGTGTTTGTGTGTATATATCATAACTTTTATTATTTATTTATTTTTATCAATGTTACTATTAAATCATATAGGATATTGTTATATTAATTATTGATCATGTATATCAAACTTGAGATGATTTAAATGTTATAAATGTATAACATTTCTGAATTTTTGTTTTATTTGTGTAAACTTGCAAAGTGATTGAAGCCAATAACTAACGCGTGGGTACGTGGGCTTGGGAGAAGAGAATAATAGATTGGTAGCCACAAACATAAAAGCAATACAGACCAATTAATACGGGACTACTTTCTCACAAATCATATTAGTTTAACTTCTCATTTTCATAATAAGTTTTATATATTTTTTCATCACATCATTTCAAATTTCTTTCCTTCTTTTCTTTGAGACAGAAGTTAGATATAATTTTTAAAAAAAACACATTAAACACGGTAGAAATAACGTTAGCCTTTTTTTTCTTTTTCTGGCGTGCTAAACCGTCATTAGGTTAGTCCACGTTCACCTTAATGTTTGTTGGTGGCAACTTACTTTTTCACCTCAAATGAGTGTGCGTTTCCAAAATGACTTCGGCGCACACTAGTTGTGGTGTCCGGCAGCTTTCTAATCCAGTTTGTTGTTTATATGTTTTTGTTTAATCCTTCGTGATTAAGATAAAGCTAATCTTCCCAAAGTACACCCTATTCTCTTTCTCTTACCATAACAAAAAGCTTTCCCCCATCTGAATCCCCACCACCCACCTGACACACTAAAGTTTGCATGAAATGCTACTCTTCATAGTCTACAGTATTTATTTATTTTCCATAAAATCAAATCCCACCCATACGTACATCTCAACACTACTTTTAATATTATTATTATTATTATATTACGTGTAACTTAGCATCAAAACCTAATTACATTGATTAAAAAAATCATTATTATTTGAGTAAATTACACATATCTTCTTTAAAGTTTGCTCTTATTATATCTGTATTTTTTTACATTACTTTAAGTACCTCTAAAGATAGATAAGTGTAACATTTTTTAAATCTGAGAAGGAGAATCAGTGTAATAATTTATACTTATGAGAAGGAATCCGTGTAACAAACATTCAAAAATTAAAATTTTTTTTGTAGAATTGAAAAATAAAAGAATACCAAGTATAATAAAAATAAAGCTATGTAATTTACTCTTATTATTTTTTGTGACCAATACGTTACCTGCCATTAGTTTTCCAAAATCTTTTGCGCTAATGGACCCCACGTGTTCCATTCCTCTTCCTTCAAATACCCCGCTCCTATGCTTCCTTTCCTCCCTTTTCTCCTCCTCTCCTCCCTCCGGTTCACTCTTTTGAATTTACCGGTTTTTTTTTTTTTCTCTCTCTTATTTTGCTCTTTGCAATTTGAGCGAAGCCATGTTGTTCCACGAAGACGAAGCGGTCCAGTTCCCATGTTCTCCGGTTCACGAAACCATGCTGACCGAAAGCGAAATGGAAGACCTCCTTTCTCTCATTAACCAATCGAGAGACCCGTCCAGTCCGGGGTCCGGTTCTCAGGGGTCGAACCGGGCGGTTTACTCGCCAGAGGAACGAAAGCTGAGACGCATGCAATCGAACCGGGAATCGGCCAGAAGGTCCCGCTACCGAAAGAAGCAGCATATAGAGAACCTCACGAACCAACTGAACCGGTTAAGAATCCAAAACCGGTTACTCAAAAACCGACTCGCCTCCACCATGCACCAAAACCTCCTATTATCCCTACATAACGATCATCTTAAATTCGAATCCGTTGCCCTCATGGCCACTCTTTCGGATCTATGTGGGATTCTAGGCACATGCTTTCACAATAATATATATACCAACCAAGTAACAAAGCAATGAGACTATATATATAATTTATATATTAAACTTCTCTATGTTATCTATGCTACTAGCTATATATATAATTATAGAATAAAGTTTTCCTCTACTTCACGCATTGAACCATTGAAAATGGCTGGTTGGTGCATCGAGGTAGGGGAAGCGTAATGCTATAGCTAGCTAGAGGGTACTCCTTTGTGTTTTTTTTTTAGGGGTCTAGTTTTTTTTTTTTTTTGGGGATCAGAGAAATTAACATGGTTAAGTGTGGTGGCTAAGAGAAGCCCCGCGTTGTTGGAAGTACGATGTAGGGATTTTGAGGGTCTACTTTTTTATCATGTTGCAACCTTTATCTTTTGGGAACTTTTGTATATTTGTATAACGTTAGTGAGTGGTGAAGCCATGAAGTGCTGGCGAGCATTTGAAGAAGTGTTTAGGCTCGATTGGCATCTTAGTGGAATATGTTAATGTTGGTATCAAGAAAGTCTCAACTTCATATAATGTAAATATGCTAGCTATGGCCAAATCAAGGAATCCATCTTGTTTGTTGTTTTTGGTGTCTTTTTGGATAGTTTTCAATTCAATGCTTCGACTACATAGACTTGACCAATGCCTTGGTCGGTTAAGGTTTACATGGCTTTTCTTTGAAAATAACAGAGAGACAAGTGGCAAAAATTACGGTCGTGAGGTCATACATAGGACCCACACATGAACGATTATTTTCTAATCATGTGACGAAAACTGCTTTTTGTAGCAGCGACGTGACGTGAGTTAACAAAATAAGCAAGAATAATGATCGTTTGACGGTATATTCGCCCAAGTGAGAATAGAAAGAAAATGATAGATGACACGTGTGATGTAATGAAAAGAGAATAAAAATATAAGATGATAGTAAGAATTAAGATAGAAAAAAATGTTAATATGTTTGTATTCATTTTACTATAAAATTTAAATAAATTACAGTACCGCACAATAACTTTTCATACTTTGATATACAAATTGTATGTGTTATTTAACAATTATTTTTATACCATTAATTAGAGGAATTTTTTAACTTAGATTTTTTGGGTGTATTTGGAAATCAGTTGCATTTAACATAACGTCCGTTAAAAAAAAAGTTAATCTCACATTAATTTTACTTTTGTGCCTTGAAATATGTATTTTTTTTGTTAAATATGGGTTCAAACAGTTAACCAAACACATACTTTATGTTTGAGAACTCCTTAAGGGGGCGTTTGGTAGAGGAGAAATTTTTAGATTCCCAGGAATGTTAGGTTGGGAATGTTAGTTTCCCATGTTTGGTTTCTATTTTAAAAAAATAAGATTCCTGGGAAAGGATGTTTCCTGGGAATGTTTTTTAATCAGTTTCCCACGAAAACTTTCCCACAGGGGGAGGTGGGAATCTAACTTTCCCGACTAGGGGGAAAGTTTTAATAATATGAAAAGACTACATTGCCCCTTTTTTAAAATACAAAATATCCTCACCTAGGGTTCATCTTTATCTGTAAGCTTATCTTCATTGTTGAACGTTGTACTTATCCATGTGATTCTATCTTCTTTAATTTTAAAAAAATATATTAATTTTAAAATTTGTAATTTTTTATCTTTATCTTTTTTTTAAACATAGATCCCAACTACTTTATTATCTAAGTTTATCTCATTATTTATTATTTCATCTTTTGTATTATTATATTATAATATTATAATTCAACCTCTAATATGATAGTAATTCATAATAATATTATTATATGAATGAAGTTATTTTAATAAAGGGTATATTTGTAAAAATTTCTTATATACCCAGGAAAGTTCTACTGTAACCAAACATAGGAAACTTGAATTCCCAAGAAACATACTATGACTAACCAAACATATTTTAACCATTCCTAGGAACCATGATTCCCAGGAATTGACTTTCCTAGGAATCATCATTCCCGGGTATGAAAAAACTTCTCCCCTACCAAACGCCCCCTAAATGTAAGAAATTGGATGAGAGAATTTTATTGTTGTAATAATCTTATCCGATTCTATTTGAATGATTCGAATGTTTAATATACAATATTAGGATATTTAAGGTATGTTTGATTCTCATTTTATTTTATTTTTAGAAAATAATAATTTTATATTATTCAGTAATCAATTTATTCTTCAAATTTTATTAATCTTTGAAAATTTGTTTCAAAACAAGTGTTTTAAAAATAAATAAATAGAAATAGTTGGAAGATATTTTTTTTTGTTTTTGTACTAGGTGAGGTATTCGGCAACACATACAAACCGAATACCCCCCACAATAGAATCAAGTGTTCGGTACCCAAAGCATAGCCAAACACCCCCAACGCTGTATGATCCGTTCGGCAGACAGAGTATTCGGCATCTATAAAACCGAGGACCCCTAAACCCCCTCACCTCGGACCTAAATGATAGTATTCGGCGCAAATAGGCCAAACACTGGTAGAAATATATACACCATTAAGTAATTAAATACTCTTAATTACCACGTTTGTGATTAAGAAAAGAGCTAAGGCCCTTCAGGGCCAAAGGCCCATGAAGGCCCAAGCCCAATAAGAATATCTATAAATAGGGGATCCACTCCCCAAGGTAAACTCTCTGAAATTCGCATTTATTACACACATTAAATGCTCTGCACCGAACCCTAACTTGAACGTTGGAGTGTTTATTGCAGGTACCCCACCTTTCGGACAAGTTACAAAGATATCAGAACACAAAGAGACGACGGAAGGTCTCCCCTTATTCCCAGACAGGAACAGTTTTTTTCTGTTTTCATTTTGTTCAATATCTTCCTCAATTTCACACTTTACCATGTGCCTTACACCACCTTTCACTAGATGTTTAAGAAACTTCATTTAATTGCATTTTGAAAACTAAAAATAGTATTAAAAATAAGAATCAAACACACTGTTAATATTTCTAATCAAAACAAAAGTGAAAAGTGTTATATATGTTATTGCACCACTATTGAATGCCTTATGCCTATGCATTTTATATCTAAATTTATTTTAATATAACCTTGTAAGGATTCCAATGGTTAACAAAGATTAGAGTCATGGAGGAGTCTTTTTTCGGTTCAAAGTTATAACCTACGAGTTGCTTTTTTTGTCCAAGTGCAAGGAATGAACTTGAATTTCAGATTTGTAGCCCCCATGAAATCCTCAAAGAATCATCACAGAAAGTTCTTTAAAAGAAAAAAAAAACAATAAAAAGATATTCATACACAACCAATTCGCCCTAACGCGATCCATAAGGGTTATTGTCAGGTTGGTGCTTTCTTGTTTCTGGTTGACCATGGCTGTCTTGTGCTTATTCCACTTTCTTCAAAGGCAAGTTCTTAGAAGTTAGAGCTATATAACCAGACACTTGTTTTGTCGAAAAGTTTAGATAAAAAGGAATGTTATCTTTTGACCTAATAACGCGGATTAGAAGCACTGACAATGATTTGTAAGATAGCTTTAATTTTAGAAAAGCATTATTAAGACAATACATTCGATATTAAATTATCAATCCATGATTGTGTATTATATATGTGGTGTAATGAAAAAGAATCCCTTCATGTCAAATCTTAATATAACAAAATTATTTTTAAATTGTGTATCTATTTTGCTCTTGACGTGATCAGGCCTATTTGATCCATGATAACTCCGATCCATGCATCCACGCTAAATCCTTAAATGTAAGGCCCATTACAATCATACGAGATATGTCCAAAATGGTAGGCCCGTCAAGCTAAGAAACAGGCCTGTCAGAAATCAGTACTGACTACTGAGTTAACTAACTCAACTGAAAATAAAATATAAGGAGCTTGTTTTTGTACTCCCTATATTTTTTATATTTTGAAAACTAATTTTTGGAATGTAAAAAAAGAAAAAAAAAAAAGTGAAGCAGTACAAAGAGTAAAAAAGGAGTTCAAAAAAGTAATTACCTAAAATATACATACTTAAGTGGATATAATAATAAATAACGTTAGTCAAATAAATAAATAACGAGCCTGTGAACATTTCCAATTTTCCATCCGTTGGGTGGCTTTGTGGCAAGCTCCAGAGGTCCTGCGATATAAACCAAAAAAGAGAAGAAAAAGAATGGATAACAATTACGTTAACCGGAAAAATTGTAATCTTTGAGAGTCGGCTATCGGAGTTCAGTTTATTTTATAGAAACAATTACCTTTTTAATTTTTTCCGAGAGACTTGTTAAAAAAATATGATTATTTTATAAACAATTCTCAATTATGTACTCAATTACTAATTGTTAAAGTTTAATTATCAAATGTTTTCAGTTTCGAGCAAGTGAAACTGGAGAAAAAATAAATCTGAAGCACGTTTGGATTTTTTAAAATTATAGAAATATGTTTATTTATTTATTTTTTTAGAAAGATTTTGAACATAAATTATTTTGATACAAAATAAGTTAATGCAGATCAGCCTTTTTGGGGAGGTTAACAATGCAGATACGTAACCAAAAATACAATGCAGATAGACATTAAATTGCACTAAGGGAATTGCTATTCTCACCCCCTAACCTTGTAAAATTACTCTCCTGTCCCTCCTCCATTCCTTACACCCACCCCACTCCCTTCTCCTCACAGTCTCCACCCCCATACCCAATCTCGTGTCACTCTCCTTCTCCTCCTTTAGTTCCTACACTTACTCTCACCCGTAAGTTGTGTAGATCAACGGAATCATGGTTCCGCTGTGTTCAATGCACAACGGAATCGTGATTCCGTTATTTTTTTGTTTTTTACAATACACAACGGGATCGTGATTCCATTGTGCAAGTCATTTTTCATACACAACAGAATCACGATTCCGTTGTACATGTTTTTTTCGAACACAACAGAATTGTGATTCTGTTGTGTATGAAAAAAACATGCACAACAGAATCGTGATTCCGTTGTGCATGCAGACAGTATTTGATTTAATTTTTTACTGTTATTAATTTAGTGAACTTTGAATTTTTTTTTCTTTTCAGTAGTAGCAATGGATTGAAATACTTTTATTTCTAATGAAGTTACGATACCAAGTAGTTGGAAAAATATGATTGATGCAAGTGAAAATGCTTTAGACCAACCCGGTGAACAAAATGAAATGCAAGCAGATGATTATGTGATGGACATTGAACCTTACCACAATTATCCTAACTTCTCCAATAATTTCATGACTGACAAGGTTGATTGATTAATTATTGTTTTTATGTATATGATATTTTTTGTATGTGTGTTTTGTTAGTGAAGGAATGCATTTTGTTTTAAGGCTTTTGAAGAGCGAGATCACTTGTTGACTTGGGTTCGATCTGTCGCAAAGGAGCTTGGATTTGTTGTTGTCATAGAAAGGTCAAAAGTTGGCAAGAAAACTTTTGTCCTACTGGCTTGTGAAAAGGGAGGAAAGTACAAATAATATAGAGATAAGTTAGTCCGCAAGACTACTGGAAGCAAAAAATGTCAGTGCCCGTTTAAATTAAAAGGGAGGATTGTGAAAGGCATTGGTTGGAAACTTTATGTGGTTTGCAATTTTCATAACCATGAAGTCAGTGAAACATTGGTGGGTCATGCATATGCTGGTCGTTTAAGCAGTGAAGAAAAAAGTATGCTAAATCAAATGACAAAAAATATGGTGAAGCCTGGGCAAATTCTGTTGACAATCAAAGATCAAGATATTGCAAATGTCACCACCATCAAAACCATATATAATTAGCGAGAAAAATATCGGCGACAGCAAAGGGGTCTAAGAACTGAAATACAACATCTGATGAAGTTGATAGAACGTGATCAATATGTTTATTGGTATAGAAGGGTCGACACTGAAGATGTTGTAAGAGATATCTTGTGGACACATCTAGATTCTATCAAGCTCCTAAATTCATTTTCAACAGTGTTGATATGTGATACTACTTACAAGAAAAACAAATACCGTCTTCCTTTATTGGAGATTGTTAGGATGACTTCAACAGACATGACTTTCTCAGTTGCCTTTGCTTATTTACAATTTGAGAGGACAGACAATTTTGAGTGGGCATTAAATAGGGTGAAAGATATGTTTGTCAAAGATGATGTATTGCCTTAGGTTATTGTCACTGATAGAGATCTTGCATTCATGAATGCGTTAGAGAATGTCTTTCCTTCTTCAACCAACTTGTTATGTCAATTCCACATTTTTAAGAATGTCAAGGGAAAATGCAATATGCATCTGGGAAACGTGGAAGAATGGAACAAAGTGTTGGATGCTTGGAAGGGTTAATGCAATCTGCTAATGAACAATTGTATGAGGTTAACTTGAAAAACTTCACAAACCTATGCTCACATTATCCACTTTTCCTTGAGTATGTCCATCGTACATGGTTGATACCTCACAAGGAGAAGTTTGTACAAGCATGGACGGATCGAGTTATGCATCTTGGAAACACAATAACTAATAGGTACTTTTCCATATAATTATATTCGTTGATTTTAATTATATACTTTGCTTGACATTACTTTTGGTTGCATTATAGGGTTGAAGGCGCACACGCACGATTGAAGAGATTGCTTCGAGATAGTATGGGAGACTTGTGCAGTTGTTGGGATGCCATGAATAACATGCTTATATTGCAACATATTGAGATTTTGGCTTCATTCCAAAAAAGCATCAATGTTGTGGGTCACGGGTTTAATAACGTGTTTTACAAGAAGATACAGGACTTTGTATCAAACCAAGCACAAGACCTGATATACAACGAGTACAAACGGTTGACAGTGTTGGTATTGACAGTTATGCCTGTGGATGCACACTTAGAACTACTCACGGTCTACCGTGTGCGTGTGAACTTGCTAGATTCAGCAATATGTTTGGCTCAATACCCTTGAGGTCAATTCATGTGCATTGGAAGATGTTATCCATCAATCAAGATGACACCGGTGATTCTTGGGGGGACTTGACTTTGACACACGAGGTTGATGCATTATTAAAGAGGTTTTCCCAACTTGATGTCTTGGGGAAAATCACAATGAAGACTAAAGTCCGTGAACTTGCATTTCCAGATACCACCTCAATGTGTCCACCTCCAGAGAAGGTGAAAACAAAGGGTGCTCCGAAGTCTGTGAAATCTACTCAACGTGCACCTTCAATCCACAAGTCGATGCAATGCACACAATGGTAGGTAGTTCAGGAACTCCTATTGTGCCTCCCAAAGTTGTCAGTGACAATAAGCGGAGTAAAATGATGCCTTATGTTAATGAGTTTCCCGATGAATTGAAACCATTCATCCAAAAAATTATTGATGTCAAAGCAAATGGAAATTGCGGTTATAGAGCAATTGCAGCTTTGTTAGGTATGGGTGAGGAATCCTGGGCTCTCATTCGTCAAGACTTGATTCGGGAACTTCAAACATGGCACTCTCTTTATCTTGAGCTCTTTGGCACGGAAGAAAGATTGGTTGAACTAATCAGCTTGTTGTATCTCGAAGGTGGACCAACAACCATTAACAAGTGGATGACCATTCCTGACATGGGGTATGTGATTGCTAGTCGGTATAATGTGGTGTTGGTTCACTTATCTAGGCTTCAAAGTTGGACTTTCTTTCCGCTCCATCTGCTGCACAACAACGTCTTATAGCTATTGGATTTGTTAACGAAAATCACTTTGTACAGGTACACATAATATACTAAACTATTAACTATGCAAATTTGTTTACTAATTTAAGCTTACCAGTTTAATTTTCATTGATTAGCTATTTTTACAAGATGATTGTCCCCTGCTTCCTATTGCACCTCAATGGAGAACATATTGCACTGTTGAAGCTTGATCATGAGCAAAATCGTACATGCAACACATGCAAGAATTCAACTCAATACCATTTCATTCAACTAGAGGATCTCAATACGTAGTAGACATTACTAAGGATTCATTTCAGTTAATTAATCCTCTATTAATAATTGTTATTAGATGACTTTATTTGTGTAAGATTTTGGTTGTCTAATATTTTTTACAAAACTATATTGTATTATGACTGATTGATGGTATTTTAAACATATATTAGGCATTGATACAAAATTTAACCAGGATTGTACCCTTGTACAACGGAATCATGATTTTGTGTACAATGGAATCGTGATTCCGTTATACAAGGGTATTTTGAGAAATCAAGAAAAAACTACCCACGTGGATGGTAAGAATAGCAAATTGGGGGGTGAGAGTAGCAATTCCCTTGCACTAAATTCATCTTTTGATCCAAGAAACACAAAAAGGCCATCGAGTGGCCCAAACCCAGATACAGTACTTTTCTCTGGCAACTAATTTCCGGAAGTTATCTTTTTGGAAATAGTCTCCGGAATTCATTTTTTCTGGTGGCTTGAGTGGCATTGAATTTCATATCAGGTGCTTTGTCCATGACAGATCTTCCAATTGAATGACAAGCAACATAAAAGTGATTGAATCCAATATGGATACTGGTGACTGATATTCTGAAAGTAGTTTATGTGACTCCATAAAAGTGAAGGTTGGCCTTAAGAGTTATCAGGTAAACTATTACCATGTTATGTCTATTTTTGAAATGGGGGATAACATTCTTTAATCTATTAACTTAGAATCACTTGGATAAGAAAATTGCTATGTAGTCGAAGAAATCTTCATTGACCTGAGTATTGGCAAAACGCCAAGTGAAGATACAGTGGTTTCAACATGGTCAGGAACAGAGGTATGCAATGGCTTTGGTTTCTTTTCTCTTTATTCTATTTATCTATCTATTTTTCTAACATCTTAAAAAAACTGATTATGGTTATTGTTCTAACATGGCGCAGCACTTCCGGAAGGAGCACGACGCAATAAAATAAATATATGCAGAAAAAAAAATGCAACGCCATCGATCAATATCAATAGTTAATTATGATTTTATATTTAGTTATTAATTAATTGTCCTTTTTTCTCCCTTCTCTCTTTTTTTTATATATAATTTTTCTCCATTCTCTATTCAGTTAACACCCTTAGACATTACATGAGTTAATATAATATAAAACAATATTAAACTAAAATCCTCCAATTCTACATATTTAAACAAGAGTATTTAAGTAATTTTCTTATAATGGATATTTATTAAACACCCACGAGACAGATACATTGATATTCATCCTCCTCTATGTCATCATTTATCAATAGATACGGATATATTTTTTTAAATTATCCATAAATATCAATTTAACTATTCATTTTTTTGTGTGTGGCTATTATTCATCGATTTAACTATTCATCTTTTATTTATTATAGATTTTATTTACAAATATTTGCAAATATAAATATTTTTGTCGTTCTTAGTTTTGGAAATATTATTATTTGAAACCATTCATAAATCATAATTGCGTTGCCTTTAATCATGGTGCCGTGTTTAATCAAATCTAATCCACACATCGTGAGAGTTGTTTAATCAAACTAATTTGTCATTTCAATTGCATTTGTCATCTAACCTTTTTATGTTCCCATCTAGACGCCTATCAATTATAATTGCATTACTTTTTTTAAGTTCTTTACCCATATAATATTTTGTTTGGTACCATTTATCTTTTCTCATGTTTTATTCACACACAATACAGACGTGCTAGAAAGGTAAGTAATACCTATCGATAATTAAACTAATCCCTTTATGTCCTCACATATTAATCATTAAGAACATTGAGTGACATGCCAATAACGTGTAAGTGCTTGTTTGGACAGTGATTGTTCCTTACTCTTTCATATATATCAGATTCCAACGTGAACAGCGGTGTTTGTTTTGTTCTTTCCGGTGCATTTATATATGTCAAAGTATAAGGTACGTAATTATTATAAACCTTCGATACGGTGTTTGATTCCTATAGATCAAATAAAAAAATATGCCATAGTGCAGAGTGCTTATGTATTCTAACAGAGAAATAACTAACGAAATAATATATTTGACTTAATAGTAAACGTTTCATTTCATTTAAGATATGAGCGAGAATGAATGAATCACAAATATGATAATTTTAGTTAGATCGCGGGGTGTCTCTTTAATTACCATACTTGTAAAATGTAAGTCCCTCATATGAAATTGATCATCTGTTGAAATATTCTAGTGTTGATATGGAAATCATATTCCTAGTCCAAGTCGAACAAACATACCCAAATTATTTGAGTTGTGGTTGTGGGTCAATCCAAAACAGATATCATTTAGAATTGGTTTTGAATTACACAGCATTTAAATTTGGTTTTGAATTACATTAGACTACAGTAAATTTATGATACACAATAACATACATACACAATTGGTTATAAAATTGCCCTAGACAAAATTAATTTTTTATTTGATAGAATTAAGTTTAGAAGAAGTAAATGTTTTTTTCTATTTTATTTTTCGTTAGATAGAATTGATTTACATACGCGACCTGTGAATTATATCTTATTTATATTTCATAAACAATTATATTTTATTCATAAAATGAAATACAATATTCAGAATTCACTTCAAAAATATTGTATATATGATTTTATTTAAATCAATTCTATCAAGATTAATTCTTTAAAACTTAACTTTATCATTATAGTTTAATATTATAGAACATCACATATTATCTCCATATTCCAATGTGGAACCGACATCCCCTACTTTTATGTTTTCAAAATTTTGACTTTTGACCATGAGAATGAAGCTTTTTAAAGTGTCATTTTTCCTATAAATTAAGGAGACGTTTACCTGTTTTTTTGTTTTTATTGTTTTTTTCCTTTTTAATTATAAAATTGCCACATTATTTTTAATTTATTTTCTGTTTTTAAATATTTATACAGTGAAAATAACTTTTTTTTTTCTTTCCTCTATAAATTTTTGAAAATGGAAAATAAATTAAAAATAAAATGACAGTTTTATAATTAAAAAATAAAAACAGAAAATAAAATTGAAAACAGTTTTATAAATAAACGCCCACTAAATACAGCATTTCTCAAAATTTAAATGTAAAAAATTAATTGCTCCTAATATTTAAAAGAAAATAATATATGCACCAACAATATAAAGTTATTTTATAATATTATTAACTAACATAGTGGTATACTAAACATGATTTTTAATAGGTTGAAAGTGTATGTTAGTTAAACTCTCATGTTAAATCATAGAGGTGTCAAATGGGCAGGTCTGGCCTGGCTCGTCGGGCCAAGTGGTGAAAACAGGCTGGTCCGACCTAGCCTGAATCTGTCATAAGCCAAGTTTTTTGTGGTCTGGCCTGCCCCGTTTGGCCCATTAGGCCGGGCCAAATTGGCCCATTTATTATTTTTATTTAAATTTATACTAATTTTAAAAGGAAAAAATAAAAAATAAAAAAATAATGTCGGGCCAAATATGTCCAAAGATGTTCAGGCCAAGAATTTATAGGTTCGGCCTGGTCCATTTGGCCCATTAGACCAGGTCAAATTAGCCTGAGTCTTTTTAGGCCAATTTTTTTTCAGCCTAGCCTGACGGGCCATCAGGCCAGCCCGTTAGACCAGACCAATTTTGACAGCTCTATAATAAATCATGATTGTCTCTGTAATTTTTTTTTTTTTACAATACTGGGAGGTAGATATGTTTATAATTAATAAAGAAACCTTTTAATTTGATTAGATATTCGAAATTCAAAGTTTAAACCATGAGCATTAATGAAAAAAAAGGAAAGGATGGCAGAAGGGAGAGGAGGCTATTTATGACAATATTAAATTGCTCCGAATTCATATTAGTTCAAAATGTCTAGCACAGGTAGGGAATTTGCAGGTTCATGTTCATGAAAGTAGTATTTTGAAGTTGGAGCTTGGAAGCATCAGACAGAAGAAGAGGTAGGTAAATACACCCATAGAGATTCGGACCACGTAACTTCCAAACTCCTTATATTAACATCCTTATTTCTCTGCCACCACAGTGTCCCAAACTCTGTCAGATATGCTGTCTATTCAAATTTATTGCTCTGCCCCTTATCACGCCCCCATTTAATTTCCACATCTTTATATTCCTACCCAATTCCACTATTCCAATTCGCATCCCTTCAACTTCAACAGAGTCTGAGTAAGTCCCTTTCTATGGCCAAACCAAGGAAAAGGCTCGGAGAATTTCTGAAGGAGCAACAAGAGCCTTTTATCCTAGAGCTTCACCTTTTAGAAAAAGGGTATTCAACAAATGGAGAATCTGGCAAGAGCTTAGGGAGATGGAATATAAACAAAAAGAGAGAGCCTCTCTTCCAATTTTCCAAAGTTCTAACCACTCTACACAAGAAGCTTGTTTTCCACAACCATAGCTGTATTGTAATTAGGGACTCTGACATTATAGACGAACATGTTAATGTTGGTGTCCCTCGTGAAGTTGAGAGCACTGATCAAACAATTGAGGACACAGATCGGTTCTCTTTCTCAACAGCTACCAACTCAACCGTGTACCTCTCGTGCTCAGACATTGACGAAGAAGGAACCTCGTTGTCGCCACATAAAGACAAAGCTTTGCTTTCTCCAAACACTTGCCAAGCTTCCAACATAAGAGTACTGCAGAGGTATGAACTCAGATTCTGATGTACCCTCACATCTGACCATAAGTGTGCTTTTAGTACTGTTATTCAATCAGAATCAGAATTTTACTTTATTAAACTTTGTTAACTTTTATTATACGAATTACTGAGGCAAAACTTAAATTCTCATTAGAAAACACTAAAAACATTATATTTAAGTTTTGTCCAAAATCAATTATCAATTATATATATATGATGGGAACTAAGATTGAAGCCAGTTCCATGTGTAGAAATTATGTATTAGAAACTGCATGATAACAGTTATGCACAGAAAACAACTGCTTTAGAAAACAGTTATGTATTAGAAATTGTAGGATGACAATTTTTTTTTTTTTTAAAATAACTCCTATTAGGAGTATATATCTGATAGTGAGTTATGTAATTAGGCAATGAGAAGTTATTTACAGTTTGTGAACAGAAAATACTCTATATATGTCCCTGAGACAGCAAGTGCATTGCTTTGTTGTGTATGGTTTGAGTGTTCAGTATCATATTGTATTATTTTATCAATTGGTGTTCTATCAATATAACTAAAAAAACGTGTATTAATTAGTTTTGTTACTCTTATGAACAAAGCCAGCAGGCTACCGACAATGAAAAGCAACACCAGAGATGCTTAGAAGGTAGCCCTGTTCCGGAGTCTCGAAATAGTAAGTTTCGTCGGTTGTTATAAACGTGTGTTTTAACTTATTTTATTATTAACGTTTTTTTAATGATGTACTAATAATGTGCCAGTTTCTGTGACGGACGGGACATTGAATCAGGATGTTTCGGGAATGGAAGAGAGAATAATGAGCAGTTGCTGTGTCTTTGTACCGAAGAAAATCACGGAGGATTCGCTGTTATCGGTGGCTCTGTGGAGTTCGCTTATTCACTCAGCCAAGAGAGAAAAGTGTAGTAAGGAGCTGCGAGAGCTCCTTGGGGCAAATCCAGATGTTTGCCACGTGTTGAAATCGAAAACGTTGTTGCATAAGGCAAAGCAGCTGTTGTTTTATTGTGTTAGAGAAACTAGTACTATAAGTCTTCCGAGAAAAGATTGTAGACAGCAATGTTTGAAACCATTAAGTAGGGGTCCTGAAGAGTTGGGGAAGATAATATGGGAGAGGACAAGGGAATTGGGTAAAGTGGTTGGAAATGAGACAAATCTAATAACCAACTTACTGAGTTTGGATTACTTGGATTCGATGGGTGAATGGAGTGAGTTCAAGCCGCAAGTGAGACACGTTTGCGTTGAGGTTGCCGAAGCGGTTTTGGAACGCGTGACCTACGAAATTGTAGCAGAGATGATTGAAGTTTAGTCAGCAACCTTGTAACAAGTTTAATTTCGATTGTAATGAGTCCTGCTGCCCATTTCAGATTCTGACCTGACCCTTCTTAAATGATGCGGTGCCTTATCTTTATTTATTTTTTAGAAATCGAAAAATTAAATGTGCCCCCACCCATGACCCAACCCTCCCATTGGAATATGTATTTTGATGATTTCTTCTTCTTCTTCTCTTTTCTTAGCTGCAATGGCGATGTCATTCTTTATGCCGAGAACGAAATTTAACTCATCTAACTAGCATTTTCACTACATCAATGTGATCACTTCTAGGATGGCAATGGTAGTAGTATTTAGTTAGAGGAGTTCTACAACGTCTGCTTCCGTAATTGTATTTCTTTTTTTTTATATCTTCCGTAATTGTATTTTAAATCAATACTAGCATACAAGGATTATATTCGAATGTACAATCATTTTAATATTAATTCTTCAGTCAAAGAATGCATACAAATATGCGTGTAGTGCATTCTTAACTTTATAGGGACCAAATTAAAAATGCGTTTCATATGGTGATCAAAATAAAAATATATTACATAAATAAGTACAAAATTAAAAATATGTTACATGTTTAGGGATTAAATTAATAATGAATAAAAGATTAACAAATAACTATTAACGTAGAATCATTAAAGATGGTGCCATGAAACTAATGATTAAATTGGTAACATTTGTATATATAAAAACTAAATTAATAAACTTTTACATTTTTTTTTATCAATAGAAATTAAAGACAGATACCAAGAAGTTTACAATAATTCATATAGTGCTCAACCAACTGAGCTAAACCATCTCAATATAAACTTTTACATATAAAAACTAAATTGAGAATCACATAGGCATTAAATTATGTATTTAACCTTTATTTTATTTCATGTTTCTCTTTTATAATTACCATTAGAGGATATGATGTGCGTATAAATATGCATGGGTAGTGAAAGTTAGAAATGTGGCTCCAGTAGCCCATCAGCATCACTATTAAAATTTCTTTGTGGGGACAAAATAATGATATCTCTCCACCCACTATGGCCGCTGCCATTGAGCTATTCTCCTTTCCATTAAAGAAGCTGTTTTGGCTGAATGTGGGCTCAACGCCGCACTTAAAAAAGGAGGCAAGCCTAGGAGAATATGTAGTACTTTTATAGCTACATGATTGAGATGTAGTACTGACTATGTTTAACTAACCGCATACATTTAAGAGTAGTAGATGGACGATTTTGTTTTATTACCTCGTTACTATAATTTGCTTTCAAATTTAATTCCAGGATGTAATTTCAAATAAATATTCCAAGTAGTGCATTTTCTTCTAGAAAGTCATTATTTTAAACTACAACATGCTAGTATTTTTTATGAAACAGTGTTTTAAACCAAAAATTAATCTTTAACTTTTGTAAAGTGATTCAAATTTCAAAATCTTGGTAGTATCTTCTTTTTTTTTTAGAAAACCATGGTTTCAAATAACGATTTATTGAAATTTGTATTGTATCATACAAAAGTCACGATATACTCCCTCCGTTCCAAATTATATGACGTTTAAGGTTTTGACACATGTATTAAGAAATGCAATTAATTTGTTAAATTTTCTAGAAAATATTAGGTAACTTTCTAATATACCCTTTATCGCTCTAATTAATTACTCATAGTACACTACTCCCATTAAGTATTAATTAAGGGTAATCCTGGAAAAAGACATTTAATGCAGCATTGATTTTGTAAAACGACATCTATTTTGGAATAAATTTTTTTCTCTAAAACGTCATATAATTTGGAACGGAGGGAGTATAGTTTTTGCTTTGAAATCACAATTTAGTTTTTTCAATCACAGTAGGAGTTATGGATCAGAAATAGAATTCCATTGTAGCTTACTTAGATATAGATTAGAGAAAAGTCAACAATGACTATTAAAAATAAAAACCTGACTAACACGCATAAGAAATAAATTTGACTCTTTTAAAATGAAAGAATGTAATATAAAAAAAAATATTATAATTGTATATTAATATATTATAAAATGAACAATAATGAAATCATATTTCCTTTTCTAATTTTCCAGAATTCTCTTTCCTTTTCTCTCAATGGCTCGCACCATTATCTTACAAGTCCAGTGCCATTTCAATCACATCCAAAACACTTAACGGCGCGCACAAAAAAACTGAAACATTGGGCACAGATATCAAACCCACAATCAAGGGCAAGGCTAACATCCTGTATTTCGCAACCCAGCCCATCAATACTCCAAGTCCGAGCTAGATGTCGTGCTTTATAGAAAATAGAACATAACTTGCTCTTAAGCATCTCTTTAAAATAATACTCCCTCCTATCCTTTTTATAAAAAATAAAAAAATGTTCTTTTTTGTCCTAATTATAAAAAATATAGATTCACTTTAAGATGTATTAATTTCTAGTTTTCTTTTTTATCTTTCATCTTGTGAAATCCATTAATGAGACACATACTTATGTCTAATGCATTTATTGGTATATTAACAATACAAGTTACACTTATTGGTAAAGGTACAATGTCATTAATGTAACAACTACTTAAATCAATCAATTTAAGGGGTACTTTTGGAATAAAATTAAAATTTATGACATTATTAATTATAACTAACTAACTTAACTATTTTTATTGGTCTTGATGATTTAGTCATTTGTTTCTTATATAAAGGACAGGAGGGGAGGGAGTAGTACAATATAAATACAAAGATGTGATGAATTTTAAAAAATATATATAAGATACTACATAATTATATTATAATGTATAGAATTAATATAAAATATAAATATCTTAATTAGAAGAGAAAATGGATGTTTTAAAAATTAAGTGAGTTATGAACGTGATAAAATACATCAATTTACATACTTATTTTTTTTATCTATAGGAATTGAATACATGTACCGAGAGGGTTTACAACAATTCATGCAATTTTGCTCAACTAACTGAGCTAGATCCTCTCGGTAATTTATATACTTATTGTAACAAGGTATATGATGGATACAAAAATATAAGTTTAAAAGAGTTTAATAAATCTATATAAATTGCAACTAAAAAGATTCGTACCACGTTAAGCGCCCGGGCTAGGGTACCTTTGCTTACATAATTTATACAACAATCACAGTAACTTTTTGTTTGTTTATTTATTGGTTAAATGATAATATAATAATCGGATTTTGTAACGAGGATGTCCCCGACACAATATGAATTAAAATTTAAAAAGTTGTACACATTAACCTTCATCTACATTTTGCGGCAAGCGAGAGCGAGAGACTTTGACCAAATTATTGTCACGAACGGCGCAGGATCGCTTACAAGAGATAAATGACATGGTATTCCTTAACCTCGTTTGAGTCGTCTCGATGCTAGTTTTAATTTGTAACTTCTTGTTCCTCTCGACACTTTTCGTACTCTTGGTGCATTTTTTATAAGCTGCAAAGAATGGATCACGGTCTTGCATCTGGATCGGGCCTTTCTTCGAAAAAGTTTCATAATAAGCTGGAGGCTGAAAAGCACAGGGAGGAAGTGGAATTTGGAAAGCATGAACAGAATTTCTTTGGAAACTTGTGTGTGGAGGGGGTTGTAGCTTGTGCACAAACTTTTGCTCTCTTTGGGAACTTTCAGCAATAGTTACCTTCGGCACACCAGGTTTTCTTTCCCACGAAAAGGGTATTTTTCCAGGTGAATGAGTTCTTGATTGATCCATTTTGTCTAAAAGTTAATTACAAAAAAGGAAAAGCCTTATACATAATACATCAATATATATATGATCGAGGTTATGACTGGTGAGTTGAACTTTGATTGTGTAAGGCTTTTTATATTTATTCTATTATATAAAATAGCTCTTAACAAACATTGTATCTCAAGGAAAGCGCATTAAATTTGACAATAGACAATTAGTTTTTGGCTTTGAAACGACATTTACAAGAGAAGACAGAAAGAGTTAATTATTAATTAGAGAAAGAAGAGACCAAGTTCACACGGTATGTGTCAGTCAAAGAAGGAAACTATGAAAAGTGTTTAGAACGGTATAAAACAAATACTAGATGGTTAACTTGGCTCATATATGGGGAGAAATCTAAATTTTTATCTCCAAAAATCTAAAATATTTTAGTATCCTTTGGATGAAATTTTCTTAATTAAAGCACTAAAATTACAAAATTACACATTTTCTAACTTTTTTTTATGCCTTCGGAAGAAGACTTTTTCCATAACATGAAAAACTATTCAAAACAAAATATTATGGAATATTACATCCGAACATAAATAGCTTTAATTTTTTTTATTAGATTCTTTGAAAAGAAACACATAATTTTTCTTTTAAAAAAAACATATCCAAATTTTTATATTGAGAAATGGATCACACTTCGCTTATTCTCAGTCGATATACATCAAGTATCAACACTAAAAATCACACGAAAAAATATTCTAAAAATAAAATGAGTTTTTACGACCACGATGAATGTTGAATAAATCTGGGCTATTTTCCTCGTAGCCTACCAAAAAGAAATGTTGAATCAATTAGGAATTTGTCATTTTTAATTTTGAAATTCTTATACGACTATTTGTTTTTTCTATTGGTATTAGGAGATCTTATTTATCAAAATCATTATTTTAACCATTTGTTCATCTTTCAAACTATGACTTGTATGAGTTATTTAAGAAACCTTTGTATTCTTTCAACTTTATGAATACTATTCTAAACATGGATGTGGTTGTTTCCTTATTCTCTTTGGGTCAATTTTAATGGTAAATCGCACGGTTGTGTATATTTTGGGCTCTTGCTTCCAATAAGAGGTTTTTTTTTTTTAACTTTATAATAAAAATGGTAACAGAAAGCTAATAATTATTTTCTTTCTTTTTTACTGTCAAAGAAAAATAATTTATTTATTGATAATTCTTAAAAGCAACCTAGTGACAACTAATGGTTATATCTATATATGGCTAATATTTATTTATTTATTGTTCTAACTTGAAATTTGGATGCGCCATATCCTATATGAACTGACATGTTCACATTGTTCTTGTTGCTATTGTGACTTGAGTTGCTTCCATCGATCAAGTGTCAATCTATGAGTGTTAATATGGGTCGAGTACTGATGGGTTTACCGATTAATTTCATATAAAACAATGGATTTGAGTCATAAAATTTAAGTTTGAAATCATTTTGACATCACCTCAATTCAGTCTAAAAAGTTATTAGTCTGACGTAGGCTAGCCTGTGGCGAGCAGAGCCAATCCATTTGCCTGCAATTTTTAAAATGAAGAATAAAAAATGGAAATTATATATACCGTAACACATATTTGACCTTTCTTGGTATATTTTTATTTTAATTTAATCAATGAATATTATACAAGCTTTTCAATTCCTTTTTAGCTATTACTGATAAAAAAAAATTCCTTTTTAGCTAGGCTTATTTACAAATTTTACCATCCAATTTTTATCATTTTATAAATTTTACCATCTAAGTTTTATTTTTGCAAATTTTACCACCTAAATTTTCAATTTTTGTATATTTTACCACCGCTGATGTTTCACAAAAAAAAAAGTTAAAGAAGATACAAAACGGCATCGTTTTGTTACGAATGTGATGGTAAAATGTGTAAAAATTGAAAATTTAGGTGGTAAAATTCACAAAATGATGAAAATTTTGCGGTAAAATTCGCAAAAAAATAACTTGAATGGTAAAATTCGCAAAATAATGAAAGTTGAGTGGTAAAATTCGTAAAAAAAAATTGGATGGTAAAATTCACAAAATAATGAAAATTGGATGGTAAAATATGTAATTAAGCCTTTTAGCTATTAAGAAAGCCGTTTGGATCTTTGAAGGAAAGGGAATTGAAAGAAAAGTATTTTGTAAATTGTATTGACTAGTTTCTAATTTTTTTATTATATCGAGCTCATAATTTTTTTATGTGATAAACAATTTTACAATATATATTTTAAAATAAATAATTTCATTATAAATATAATATCATATTATTCAAAATATTATCTATTAAATAAAAAAATATCATTAATATATAATTGTTGAAAAAAATTTATACTTTTTAAAAGTATATTAACTAAATTGGATTAGGACAACCCAAACCTGTCTTAAAAAAATGTATCGAATCTATTTTCAAAAAATCATTCAAATCAACTTCAAATTAGACCAGGTTGAGTCATGCTCATCCCTAAATGGATTAATGAGTCTTAAACCTATGACTATGGAAAGAAGTTCAAAATCAAATGCTTGAAGGTATAAATGAATTGAATAATTTGTGAATTATTTTAGTTTAACTTATTAAATGTTTAATCAAACTTTTTTGTTTAGCTAAAGAATAACTTCAAGTGTAAAATTAAGTTCAATTATTTAAATAAGTTAAGCTTAAACTTTGTACCCACTAGATCAGTCTAGTGGTGGGAAGTTATGGTAATATGCATGAAGTCATAAGTCTAAACATCAGTGTGACTATTAAAAAAAAAAAACTTAAAATTTGTAGGCCGAACCTAATATTAGAAATAACAAAAGTTATTAGAAGAACTTATCACACATGCTAACTTCAATTGCCAATTATGCTTCGTACTCCTTTTCCTCTCTACAATTAGGACTTTCTTAAATGAATTTAACTCGCTTAAACAAAGGTAACGTGTAATTCAAAAAAAAAAAAAAAGTAACGTGTAAAATAACAAAATAAAGTGTATCTATAAACAACTTATGGTGCTTGAAGTCTTGATCATCATTAATTTGATATGAACATAAATAATAAAGCGATCACAATGATCCATTTCAACTGAAACAAATCTCCCAATACCACATTTATACAAACAAAAAAGAGATCATCAACATCACGATATACTTTAAATATATATTTTTAACTGTTTTGAACAGCTTTGCGATTACAATTAAACAATGCTTATAACATCGGCGGAGAACTTACAAGAAAAAATATCCATATACTTGATTATGTTAAGCCAAGAACCATTGTTTTTATTACTCTTACTGGACCGTTTATGCACAAAGGGGTCTTTGGGGGTTTCTGTGCATTTCTTGTAAGCTTCGACAAAAGGATCTCCTCTCTGATGACTCTGATCCAACCGAAACGATCTAGTTCTCAGGGAAGAAGGCTGAACTGCACATAGAATAAAATTATTAGGACCCTCCGTGCCCTCAACTCGAAGCTTTTTGTTACGTCCAGTCCTGGATGATGATCTTGGTGGAGGAGGTAATTGTAACACTAAATTACCGCGCCTTGCGTCATTGTTCCGATGTGTGACTTTGGAGAGACCAGGTTTGTGTTCCCATGAGAAGGGTATGCTTACTTTTTCTTGAAAATAAACATCGTTATTGCTAGTGCTGAACTCGGGGTGCTTCATGGTGTCTATTAGTTGCTGCTTGCTATGTGTTATATATGCAAAATGCAACTCTCGTTTTTCCTTATGAAAAGGGGTTATATATATATGCATGTCACGAGCTTCTCGATTTGTTTGTTAACTAAAATAATCCAGATTCTGTTGGAGAGGGAGATATCTTGTAGATCAATTAATTCATAGACAAAGAAACAAGCAACAAATATCATAGGTTCACGCCATATTTGACAAATCATTATCTAATTTTGCAACCGTAGAAACTGGCAATAGGCTAAATGATAAGTGATAACAAACACTTGCGTATGACTGACAGCAGCATAATATGTACGCAAATATATTTTAGTTTCCCCCATAATTCTGACTGACATCATATTTCCCGAAAGTATGGCCAACACATACACACTTTATTTACTTTTTATCATTAAATCTCTATAATTTTTGTATTTCTAAATTTTATTGTCTCTTGTTTTACCTGATTTAGTTATTGTTTATGTTTATTAATCGTAATTATATTTTTTTTACTTTAATTTGTGCGATTTAGTATACATAAGGAGATATATAATTTATCGACTTTATCAAAACAATCTAACTTCTTTTATCTTTTCTCATTTCTAATCAATATCTATCTTTTATGTATATAATTTTACGTGTTAATCTTCGAAATACAAAATGATATTAAATCTTTACGTGTTAATCTTTTATGTATACGTACATCCATTTAAGAAAACAAAGGTTTTTTATTGTTTAATTTTTTTATTCACAAAACTCAAATTGAAATTTTATTTAAAGGATATTAAATTTCTAACTACTTAAACTAATAAAATTAGTAACTCATAGGATTAGCGTAGTGATATAAGGTTCCGTTGCATTCATATATGTGGGAACGATCTATTTAGCAGGAGAATCCGTGTTCGATTATCTCTGTGTACAAAATTTCTTTAGGCTAGCAACAGTCATGTATCGTGAGCGAGATTAGTCTCTGACCTAATGGGTTGGGGGACACCCGTGATTTCTAACCCATGCCCAGGGGTGAATATACTCTTTAGCTTGGGGGGACTTGCCCCCTTGACTTTTTTTTTTCTAATTTTATAATGTTAATTTATATGACAATACGTTATTTTAACTAGAGCTGTCAAATGGGCCGGACCGGCCTGGCCCATCGGGCCAATTGGTGAAAACGGGCCAACCCCGCCCTGGTCCGAATCTCTAATAGGCCATATTTTTTGTGGTCGGGCCAAATTGGCCCACTTTTTTTTTTTTTTTTTTGCTTAAATTTACACTAATTTTAAAAAGAAAAAATAAAAAATAATTTCGGGCCAAATATGCCCGAAAGTGTTTAGGCCAAAAATTTATGGGCCCGGCCAAATTGACCTGATTCCTTTTAGGCCAGCTTTTTTACAGTTTGGTCCGGCCTGGCCTGACGGGCCATCAAGCCAGCCCGGCGGACAAGGCCAATTTTGACACTTCTAGTTTTAACATAGAATGATCTGCAACGGTATTTTAGTCCGAATATGGGTTTAGTGCTTTGAGATTGGTACGGTGTGATGCACTTAAGTAATATAACAAAATTGAATTTAGGTATATTTTGAGGCCACTTTGTTTTTTGAGGTCCATTTATTATTATGTTATTAGGTGGTTTTGAGATCTGATTTTTTAATTATATACTAGATAGTACCCGTGCGATGCACGAGTGAATTTAAGGGAGACATTTTTTTTATTATATAAAAAATTATATTGACAATTTTATTAATTTTCATATTATTGAAAAAAAATCTAAATCAATTCAAATGTCCGCAATATAAAACTTATTTATTAATAAGAAATAATAGAAAATAAAAAATATAATATATTAGTCATAAGTTAATTAATTATTATTACTTTTTTATTTTTTAATTTAAATTATTTGAGTAATTTAATAATATTATAGTCATATGTTAATATTTTAATTTTCACTTAATTTTGTAAGTTAATTTAATAGTATATTTAAGTTATCTTAATCTTTACATTAAAATCAGTATATTAGACTTATTATTAATTTAGTAAATATTTTAATTACACTGATTATATTAGTTACACTTATATTTATTTGATAAGAAATAATATATTACGTATAAGTTAATTAGTTATTATTAATTTTTCTGTTAATTTAATTGCAAGATTAATTTAATAAATCTATTCACGATTATTTTTTAGCAAGCAATATTTTCCTTTTAAATATAAACAAATAGTATTAGTTAAGTTAGAATTATATTTTGACTTAATTTTACACGTTAACATTATATTGTGAACCATTATATAACAATTATTTTGATTTAATCTTGCACGTTAACATCATATTTGAATTATCTTAATAATATTTATATTAAAATATTTTTATTAGACTAACATCTTTAATACAAAGATGAATCATGAAGAACTGGTTATTTTTACTTATTTTAATTTTCATTATTTTATTAATATATTTAGTGCATATATTTAAAAATAAAAAATTAAAAAGCTTGATTGCCTGTAATTAATCTAATTTATTATTATTATTATTATTATTATTATTATTATTATTATTATTATTATTATAAAAAGTTACTAATTTACCCCAACGCAGCTACTAATTCGTGCATATATTTAGTATTCATATTTAATGTAATATAATAATGTAATAACAAAAATTTGGACTTATTATAAATTAAAGATCCGCTAAAATAATATCTTAATTATAAAATACAAATCCATAAAAGTATTCTAATTATTAAGAAAATCCTAATTATTTATAATCTTGAAATCTTCGTTGATTGGGAGACCAAACATTTCATTTCAGGATGATTTTTAATTTCCTTACAATAAAGAAAAAGACATACAATTTGTTATTGTTTTTAGTTGAGCAGTAATAAAAATTCTAATAAATTTAAATTTGTTTGCTTTTCTAGGATTCTTCTCAATTCTTTATAAAGTTCATCTATATTTTGTTGGCGTTTGAAAAACTATAAAATAATTCACAATATCATATATAAATATAACTACTTCAACCTCTCATCCAATGTAATATGAAATCTAATAACTAATTAAAACCTGAACAATGCATAAGTTTTGTTTTCCATGTAATTTGTTAATATGATGGTTGCCACTTGATATTGCATCTTCTATTTTGCTAACATTGAGAAAAAAAATTAGTTAGAATTATATTAAATGAAAAAAATATATTACTAATTATAACGTAGATTTACACATCAATTAATATCCCATAGACAAAATAATTAAAATGGATCTTATTACATTACCTATGCATCTTTTGAGCCAATAATTTTTAATTTTTTTTTACATTTTTCCAAAGTTGAGTTTTGTCTGTGATTACCGTAGAACCCCACCCAATAGAATATATTTTTAGACGATGGACCTGCAACGGTGAAATTTTAAAATTTAGTAAAGTGGAAGATGACATAATATGAAGATGTTACAATAAAATTGGATTTAAGCTTGTTGTCAATTGGAAAAATTGTTGCGAGTGAATACTCGTCCTTCCAATCATTCTATAACTTTTCAAACTGACCCTCCTAAAAAATAAAATAATTTTTATTGAAGAATTGAAAAAAGAAGAAGGTAATTTCAATAAAAAAACTAAATTAAAAAAAATAAAGTAATTTCAATGAAAACAAAACTAAGAACATAATTTGCATTCCAGACATACCTGTGACATGTTATAAAGGAATGAATGGCTGAGACTTTTTGAATAATACACACAGATAAATGGACTCAAACGGTACAGATGAAATTGTTCGGTCACCTTATACATAAGTTGCACTCAAACAATGCAGCTTGAATATCAATATTTACATATCCAAATTTCCTAACCTAACATCATTCAATCAATTTTCCTAATTTAATATTCAAAATATGCACTCAAGTAATATCAATAATTTTTAAAAATTACTTTATTTAATATATATATAAACTACATTGCAGCATATATAATTACTCAAAAATTATGATGCTCCTTTAAAAATTACTTTATTTAATATATAGACACTCAAATATATTAAATAATTCATATATTAAAAAATTACCATATATTGCAGCATATAATTCATGATTACCATATATTGCACATATAATTGAATATATAATACGAAATCAAATCAAATATTAGATAATAATAATAATAATAATAATAATAATAATAATAATAATAATAATTTTAAAATTGAATAAGAATTATGTTAATTAAAATATTAAATATATACTACGCAGGTTACGAAACATTGAAAATATAATTTTAAATTTTCTATTTAAATCTAGAAAGAAAATTAATAATATATTAAATTAAACTAAAAAATTCTAACACTCCTTTAAAAATTACTTTATTTAATATATAGACACTCAAATATATTAAATAATTCATATATTAAAAAATTACGATATATTGCAGCATATAATTCACAATTACCATATATTTTACATATAATTGAATATATAATATAAAATCAAATAAAACAATAATAATAATAATAATTATTATTATTTTAAAATTGAATAAAAATTACTTTAATTAAAATATTAAAATTAAAATATATATCATGCACGTTATAAAACATTCAAAATATAATTTTAAAATTTCTATTTAAATTTGGAAAGAAAATTAATAATATATTAAATTAAATGTCTTACAAACATTAAGATTGTGATTGCGTTAATAAATAATTAATTAGTTACTTATATATTGATACTAAAATTAGAAATGTCATCAGAGTGTGACACGTGGACAATTAGTCCTAGTCAGCAACTGTGTTTTATATAATATATAGATAGATAGATAGATGAGAAGGGAATTATATTCTTTTTATTTATCTTTTATTTTAGCATATCTTGTATTAAGTATGGTTATATATATATATATATATATATATATATATATATATATGGGACAGGATCTGTTTACACCAGGTGTAAGTGATTATACTTACACCAAATCTCAGCCGGTCAATTTAGATAATCTAAAGGTTGAAATTAATTCATTTAAAAATTAAGAAAATGCTGATTAGTATGGCAAGTGACATGATTTTGCCTTATCTAATTAATTTTTGTTACAAAAGATTATATTTTTTTTGTACAGAATCAAAAGCTTATCTTGTAGCACTAGGATAATACATGCCGATGGTGGTTTTTGGCCGGAGAAGCAAAGGGTGTAGGCTAGGCTACCCTCAAGTGCTCGTCCACCGCAGTCCATCCTTCGCCTTTTGCTCTCTCTCTCTCCGCTCCGCTTCGCTCAGTTTCTTCATCCTCCAGAGGGGGTGGTTTTTGGCCTGGAATCATCTCCCTACAGCGTTTTTTTTCTCGTCTTTCACCTAAATAAGTGGTTTTTCTGTATATATCTGGTTTTCTTTCATGTTTTTTCAGATGTTCGTCGTCTATGTGCGGCGGTGTAGGTTTCCGCCTTGGAGCGGCGTTGTGTGGTTTCCCGACTCTGTGCGGTGTTTTTTGCTTTCCCGTCTATGTGCGGTGTTTGTTTGGTTCAAATTGGCAGATCTGCTTCGATCATATACAGATTCAGTCAAGATTTGGGCGTCAACGATACAGATCCGGAAGCATGGGTATTCCGGTCACTTTGATTTTGTCACTCTTGTAGGCATTTTGCCGTGTTATGCTATTAACCTGGATGATATGAGTTTATTCACATATTTATCCTTTTCAGTTTTTAGCGACATTGAATTTGTATTGTTCTCGATGTATGACTCTACTTATTTGAATGAATGAATACCTCTTTTAGTCAAAAAAAAAAAGGATAATATTTCCCAATCTTATTTTGATCAACACTTCTCGTTCTGCGAATTGGAAACCAGCGCGGCTTCTACCAGTTGTTAAGCTAATATTGGAATTCTTTTCAGCCATTTTCCTAATCTATTTTTAATCTGCCAGTGCTAATATTAGAATTATTTACGATCAGCAAATTGCCCCGTCTACATCAACGGCTCTAGAACTGGCATCGTGGCCACCGCGTTCATCGCAATCTGGGCCATCTATATCAACCGCTCTGTCGTCGACTCCTACAACAAGGAGGGTGTCGAGATCTTTGCACTATTGTAAACTTTTAACCTCTTTGTGAATGCGGTGAATTGTGGTCGCTGGCGAGGGCTTTGGCTTTGGCTTCAGCATTTGGGTATTTGGGGAGGGTTATGTTTTTATAATCATTTTGGTTGTTGGTGCCATTATGGGCAATCATGATGTTTCTTGCACATATTAGATCAATAACAAAGCATATATTTAGGTAATATAAGTGTGAGATGACATGTATTATTGAGTTTAATCTAAGATATTTTTGTATGTACTTCATTAGAGTTACGTTCACGTCTTCTTGATAGCCTTTTGGAACAACCAGCTTTGCTTATATGGAATGGTCAATGAGAAACAAGGTTACTAGTCCCATTGCTTTCAGCTGGACTTAACTCTGATTTTTAAGGTCCCTAACTTTGAATTGCCTATTGCAAACATGATCATGTTCATGAATAACTGTATCTCTTTGTTTTGTTAAGCTTTTGGTCCAGCAAAGGGGCATGATGTTTTGTTTCTCTTTGTTGTACTCCTTTGAAAATTAGTAAAGAATGATTATACACAGAAAAGAAACAAGGTAATGGCGTATCTGAATAAATCAATAATGGCATTGAATGAAAATTCATATTTATCCAGCTTTGTGCTTGATGGCTTTTAAGTGACAGGTTCATCTATCAAATGATTGATCCAAATGGCATTTTACAAGAACATTTAAATTTTTCTGGTAAATTACTTGTACTAATAAAGAAGAAAATTATGAAGCATTAACCAAAAACTGAAGTGCCAAGACAATAAGCTTTTTGTTTACCCACTATGCGGGATAGGTAGTCCACTTCGATTATTCATCTATATCCTCAAATAGCAATAAAACAGTTGTGATGGTCTAATAGACATTTACCTAATCAAGAACTTTCTAATGGCGTGCTTGAAAGTTTAATATGAGAAATCATTATTATAGATTAAAAAATAATCAAGTAAATGAAATAAAATAAGATCTCTTGTTTATTAGCCACTTGGTGAACTGAGCAGGCTTTAGATTGGGTCTTTTGGCAGGATTGAATATATCTTCTTTTTTCCTCTAAAATATAGCCAGTCACAAACACCTTCCATAGCAGGTAAGTAAGGAATTGCTTTTCCAATTTCCATCCATGCCATCACGATCCTGAAATCCAACAATACGAGCAGAACCAATTTCAGGATCTCTGTGATGTATGACTCTATAACTCATGTGGTTATTGATAAAATATTCCTCCTCCTTGCTTTGGAGTAACAAAAATGATACATAAAATTTTATAACAAAATTCAAGCTGAGTTATAGCCCTTAATATTTGACAAAATGTAAAATTGAAGCTCAGAACGTTCTGCAGTCTCAAAATCCTTAATATGTTTTTGCACCATTAGTAAATTTAGATAAAGGACTCACCCTTTGAAGTATCAATGTCATTCCTATTATCATAATATGATTCCTTGGCAGTCTTAAGTGTGCTCAAAACATACATTTTTTATGTCAAAACTCATCTCAGATTTCAAACCTCTCTTTACTAAAATAAAGCCATGTACTCACGTCCAATATTTGGTGCCAAATTTGCTGAGATATATTTTGGACATTTAATGGTTGTAAATAAAGCATTGGATGAGTTAAACAATGGAAATTGACTCCACTTGCAGGCTGCAGGGACTGCAGAAAAACATCCACTGCAGAGAATCTGTATCCGATGATTACTCTTTTATAAGTATGAGGAATTTAAAACTGTTAATTTAAATTAAAGACAAAAAAAAACTGCTCTTACTACTGCAAATCAAACTTATATAAATTTAGTCCTTTCTAAGTAAGCCACGAAGCTGGCAACAACAAGGTTAAAAGCATAATACTATTATCTTGTTATATAGGTCCACAACATGACATAGCACCCAGATAAAAGTAATAAAATAGTCTAACAAAAATTGTAAAAAAAAAAAAGCATTCAAAATTCAAAATAATTAACTAGTAACTAGTAGTCTCTAAAGAATAACAATGTCTACTGGATGAATAAGCAATATAGGTGAGAACAAATTTAGCCTTTATGCAGTCTCAGGATTTCCATGATGTTTCACCTGAAAATGCAAATTCACAAAATATATAAATAAATATATGTTAAAAATAATTTGAATAAAAAATAACTTAAAAGTTATACCTTCAATTAAGGTAAATTGGTCTGTAGAGTTATCAATTATGTTAGGCACATAAAGCTTCAATGTATTGTGATCTGCAATTTATCAAACCATGTTAATACGATTTTCACAAAAGTACACTTTAAATCCAGATTAACTAAACTCAAATATGTTTTGACAGTAACTTGAAATGCCAAAAAAAAATTCAAACACGTACCTTCAATTTAAATTGGTTGATCAGCAGATTCATCATTTAGCTTTCGCTTACAACTTCGTCGATTGTGTCCATGTTGCCCACATGTTTGACATGCTCTCCTTTTAACTAGTGATCGATTCATTGATAACTAGTGATCTATTATAATTGCCTCTATTATAAACAGGTACCCATGACTCTCTTATGTTGTAGATACCTTGAAGCCATTCATTCTCCTTCAGATCATAATTAGCCATTATACTTTGCCACTCTTCTTCAAAATCGTTTTTCGATGGTGAACCATGAATGCACAACTTCAATTCACGCTTGAAAACTGATTTTTTATGGTATATATGTGAAAGCTTCTCAGGAAATTTTTTTCTAATGTGCCACAAGCATAACCGATGGCGAGTACGTGGAAATACCTTGGCTATGGCAGCTTTCATTGCCAAGTCTTGATCTGTTATTATTGAGATAGGACTTTTTCCATTCATTGCCTCAAGCCACGTTTGAAACAGCCATTCAAAAGACTTCTCAGTTTCATCTTGCAACAAAGCACAACCAAATAAGATAGATTGACAATGATGATTCAACCCGGTAAAGGGTGCAAATGGCATACTGTACTTATTGGTTTTATACGTTGTGTCAAATGTAACAACGTCTCCAAATTTTTTATAGGCCAATCTAGCTCTTGCATCTACCCAAAAAAAATTTATCATCCTATCTTCATCATCACATTGTATTGCATAAAAAAAGTTTGGATTCCCAGCTTGCTTTTGCTTGCAAAAGTTGAGAACAGCTTGAGCATCTCCAATGTCGAGATTCCTTCTTCTAAGATTTCTAAGATGATTCCAGCAATCCCTGTTGGAAAAGGACATTTCTTCACTTTTAAACACCGCAGCAACCTTTCCTGTGGGTACCCCTTCTTTATCAAACTTTTCTACAAGACTCTTAGCCGCTGTACTCATTTTTTTATGGCATCGAAGATAGCTCACACTCTTAGGGCTAACCATGACATGATTATGATCATTACTAAATCTTTTGACAACCCATTTACTTCTCTTCCATGCTTTTGAAACAACAAGAGATGCCTTACAGTCAATTCTTGAACTTGAACACTTTTTCTTAGTTTTTCCCAAGCAAGTATTGCAGTCTTCCTTGTCCCTCTTGGCTATATGTCTACCTTCATTGGTACATACGAGAATACAAATTTTTTTCTTAGTTGATCGAGTCCGAAATCCAAAACCCTCTTTCTTAGCAAATGCTGTGTATAATTTTTTAACCTCATCAAGGGAATCAAATTCCATTCCAACACATGGAAGAAGATCAAAATGCGCATCAACATTAATCTTGTGTGCTGAATTATTTTCTAAAGTAATCTCTACATCATTAGACTCAAGATCAACAATTGTCTCATGATCTTCTGTGCCTTTAAAAGTAGAACTTTCTATACCCTCCACCTCCATGTAACAAGATAAACTTCACAATCCAAAAAACAATATATTCCTAAAGGATATAAAATAAGCAAACAAAAATAAATTAAAATTAGAAGCATGTATCAATATTTGTACACAATAATAGTGTCTATTCATAAGATTAGAATCAATTCCAATTGACTACGTGTTGAACCAAACTAAGTAATTGAATCATATTGACCACGTATTTGAAAAAAAAAAACTAATTCCAGATGAATAAAATCGTGGCATTACATATTGGTTGAATAAAATCAATTTCAATTATCCTATTTCATTAAATAAAACTATGCAAAAAATAATTGGTACAATTCAATAATAATTAATGGAGAAAAAAATACATATGCTATTGGAAAGTAAACTTACACGATTCCAAATTGCTGAATAAAAAAGGCATTGATGAATCAATCTTGAAAATTGTCAAGAATTGCTTGCGGCTGAAAAGAAATTGCTGATCGTAAATAATTCTAATATTGGCACTGGCAGATTAAAAATAGATTTGGAAAATGGCTGAAAAGAATTCCAACATTAGCTGAACAATTGGTAGAAGCGGCGCTGGTTTCCAATTCGCAGAACAAGAAGTGTTGATCAAAATAAGATTGGGAAATATTATCCTAGTGCTACAAGATAAGTTTTTGATTCTGTACAAAAAAAAAGATAATCTTTTGTAACAAAAATTAATTAGATAAGGCAAAATCATGTCACGTGCCATAATAATCAGCATTTTCTTAATTTTTAAATGAATTAATTTCAACCTTTAGATTATCTAAATTGAGCGACTGAGATTTGGTGTAAGCATAATCACTTACACCTGGTGTAAACGGATCCTGCCCCTATATATATATACATTAATAAAATCTTTTTCATTTATCAAAAATATATCAGGCTATTTTTTTTTCTGGTGTTTATTTCTTTACTATTTTTTGACAAAATATTTTTTTTCTCTTTTTATAATTTTCATCGTAAAGATAATGACTATTGTCGTCACAACACAATATTATCCTTCTCCAACTTTGAAACAATGCGAGAGTAATTTTTTCTTAAATGGTTGTTGATTATTATTGTAGTAAAAGATAATTTGGTGAAAAACAATCCATTTAAATTTTGTAACTTTATATAACATAATTAATAGGATATAATTTTCCTAAAATTTTACTGTTAATGTAGATAACAATTTTTAATTTTAATATGTTGAAATAATGTTTGTTACACTCATTTTTGTTAAGAAAAATATTTATTTTAAAAAAGAAGAGTTCTATCATCTATGTTATATATATAAAAGAGTGCTAAAAAAGTTTGTGTAGATATGAGATAATTTCCGTGACATGCAAGAGACGTCTTTTTATAGATTATTGATGTGATTAGCATTTTAAAATATAAAAGTAATAATTTTTGTATGAATTTAATGTATATATATTTTTGGATGAATTTTTTTTTTTTTATATATATTTGGACCCCCTCTTGCCTAAGTCTGGGTCCGCCCCTGCCCATGACAAAAAAAAAAAAACTAATAAAATTAGTATGCATATATAAAATATGCCATGCATATAAATTTCCTTTATTTTCTTTTCGTGTTTCTTACAAAACCAAAACTGACTATTTGAATCCCGCTCGTCGGGTTACACTCTTTTTATTTTTATTTTTTTTCTCATTCGCAGTAAATGATCCAGCTATTTGGATTTGCCAGAGCAGAAGCACCATAAACCTATAAAAATCCCATATATATATGGTAACGTGTTCTTATAATTATGTCAAAGTTCACTAGTTAATAAATTTATTGCCAGCCTAGAAACAAAAGAATGCCATGGAGAAACTCTTTTACTTGTGGGATAAGGATAATTGAAAAGTATCAAGTAATTAGTTACTCTTTCACTACAAAAATATTATTATTATTATTTTTTGCTCAGAATTCTGGGCAAAACGCCCCAGAACAACGATCAATTAATAACCATTAACATTGGTTACATCAGCCTCCTCCATGAAGGAGTGAACAGCAAAATTTGGAATAGAAGAAAAGTAACAACTATCAGTACTTATAGACAAACCATGTTTCGCAAAGGAATCAGCCAAAAGGTTAAATTCCCTACGAACATGTAGAAAATCACACTGAAGGAAATCATCCCTCAATTTGCCAACTTCATCCAACAGTTCGAAAAACATGTAGAAAAATAATATTATTTACCAACAGTTTAATTAATAATAGATTAGTTTCTGCTAGTGTAATTTTGTCTAGCACAAAAATTAAATTATCAATATCCTTTATTACCTAAAGGAATATACACAAGGGAAAAAAATTTTCCCCCAAAACATTCAAGGACAATGAGGTAATTTTAATAGCATAAAAAAGATATCACAATTTTAAAATTTTAAATTTTAAATGCAATTAGAAGTTATTAAACTTTTAAATTTTCAAATACAATTAAATAAAGGATTTGAATCATTTATGTAATTAAAAACAGTAATGAAAATTCAATAATTTCAATGATTTCACGTCAAAATTTAAAATTTAAATTACAATTCAATGATGAATTCTCTGTTGGTGAAATTTTTTATGCTCTTAAATAAAAAAAGCAAATTCACAAAAAATGAATTTAAATTACAATTTGAATCATTTATGTACCAGCAAATTGCTGCTCTTCAAAAAAAAAAAAAAAAGGCAATTTCTCAGTGAAACCATTAATCCTTTATCCTTTATTACTTAAAGAAATATACACAAGGCAAAAAAAATTTCCCCCCAAAACATTCAAGGATAATGAGGTAATTTTAATAGCATAAAAAAGTATCACAATTTTAAATTTTTAAATTTAAATACAATTAAAAGTTATTAAACTTTTAAAATTTCAAATACAATTAAATAAATACAATTTGAATCATTTATATACCAGCAAATTGTTGCTCTTCAAAAAACAAAAAAAGGCAATTTCTCGATGAAACCATTAATAAGGGTGTTGGAATATTCCATCATTTATGTTAGTTCGTCCCAAAATATATTCACACACATAAAATATAATATTGGAATAATATATTCACGCATATAATAATAAGATATAATATAATATTTTATATTACTATATTATTTTAATATAAAAACAAATATAAATGCACTAGATAAATTTTCTACCCATATAGGGACAAATCAGTAAATTTAGACATTTATGTAATCCTTCCTTTTTATCCTTTATTACTTAAAAGAATATACACGGTCCCAACAATTCCCCCCCCCCCCCCCCCCCCCCCCCGTTTAAAGGACATATTGGTAATTTTAAGTGCATTAAACAGTCAAAAATCAAAATAAAATTAAAAGAAAATTAATAAATGTATTTTAAATGTGCATTCATTCACCATAAAGAAAATTAAAACAATCATAATTTATAATTAAATGCAATCATTCACATCATGTTTAGAACCGTCATGAAAATTCAAAATAAAATTATAAATAAAATAATAAAATATTTTTAATTATCATTTATGTATAATTGATAGATATAAAAAAAAATAAATGATTTATTTGAATCAGTAAAAATATTATGGGACATTTTCAATCAATTAAGATACTAATGGATTCTAATATATTTTATTTTAATACAAAAGATAAAAGATAACAATTGATTCTAATATATTTTATTTTAATGTAAAACAATGACCACCATGAATTTTAATCAAATATCTAATAAAAAATAAAAGATAACAATAAATTATAATTATAAATATACATGTTATCTTTTAAAATTATAAAATATTATAATCCATCGTTATAATATTAAAATATATTAATAAAATATATTAATCATGCACAATTGCTGGATTCTAATAAGGCAATATTATAAAATACCATGGATTTGTAACAGTTTAAAATATATTCTAATAATAAAACTTTGTATATAATCGTACACAAAATTGGGTGGATCAGTAATATATTCTAATCCTTTATCCTTCCTTTATTACTTAAAGTAGTATACATTCTCAAAAAATTTCCTCCCAAAAGTTTAAGGAATATTTTGGTAATTTCAAGTATATTAAAACGGTCACAAAAATTTAAAATAAAATTAAAAGGAAAGTAATAAATATATCTTTAATTATCATTTATATACAGATAATAAATAATAAATGATAACAGGATGCTTTCAATCAATTAACATAACAATTGATTATTATATATTTTATTTCAGAATAATAACTATAAAACACGATGCTATCATTGTTTTATATTAAAATAAAATATCAAATTTATTTATAATATTTATAATATTATATTATACCAGTATAAAGTAAGATACAAGGGAGCCTAAATAGTATGCCAAAAAATGGTTATTTTTTAAATTCAATTAGTAATTATTTAATTAAATAAAAATAAATTAAAATTTGATTAGCTTTTAATAGTTGTAAATATGTGCATAAATTATGTAATATGAGTGATTGATTTTTATCTTTTTATTTTCCATTTTTCTCTCTTAAGAATTAATTAAATTCAAATTTTAAATCATTCTTCTTTTATTACAGTAACTAATATTGAGGAAATTTTTCCTATTTCAAAATCCCACTCAAAATGAGCCGCTTAATAATACGGGTAAAAAAACATAATTATGCATTATTGGTTGAAACTGGCACAATCGTGGCGAAAATTGTGTTTAACGAAAACATTTGCCCTTCCCTCCCCAAATTTTGCGGCTCTTTGTTTCTACATTCTATTCTATTAAACCCGTTTCAAAACCTTATTATGATTAAAAGGGCTACAAAATCGTATGGCAAACAAAAAAAAAAGATTGCTTCTCTTCCCAAATTTAGATTCTTGCTTACTGATTCTTAAATAGATTCTTAAATAGGTTACGATAAAAGGGTATGTTCTGCTTCTTTTCACTATTATTTTAAGCTTTTATTGTTGTTTTGATTTATTTGAACTCTTCTATACGGCTACTGTAACAATCAGCAAAGCGATCGTCAA
The DNA here is from genome assembly GCA_026413185.1 of Pueraria montana var. lobata. NCBI lineage: Eukaryota > Viridiplantae > Streptophyta > Magnoliopsida > Fabales > Fabaceae > Pueraria > Pueraria montana. The sequence goes on from CM048652.1 coordinate 7,874,105, forward strand.
TTCCTCATCTACATAAACAAGGGTTGTGAGATTTTAGCAGATAAAAAGGTATGCTATGATTCTTCTCACGAAAACATTTTCTCACATAAGTTTGTAGCATGGTGAACTTATGGATTCTGGGTTTTGTTCTAATTGCATTTTTTTTGTTTTATCTTTTCTAATTTTTCTCTAATTTTCTTATCAAACTACATAACGCAATCATCTATAGTAGGTACATGAACTTTTGTAGACGAATGATAGGCTCCATTACTCATATGGGTGAACTCTTAAACCTCTTTTAGTCAAATTTATCTTTTTTGTTTGGTGCATTTATCAAGTTAGTTTCTACTATCATACACATTTTGTTTGCTATTTTGGTGATTTGAGTAATGGATAGGTGTGACTCTTTTTTTCTCCTTTTCTTCCTCATTTCTATTTTTTTTTTTTATTGTTCCACATTGTGTGATCGCGGATTCTATTGTATTGTTCCAAATTGTGTTCTCTATATTTATCTGCAATTATTTCTTTTTATGCAGATGGTTTATATGTTTTATTTGCACAAGGGGTGAGGCTAGCGATGCTAGGCTAATATGTGCAGGGATATGTAGCTCTACAAATTCAAAAAGACTCAATTTTGTTTTAGAAAAATCTTCCAGGTCATTGCTACAAATCCATTTGAATTAGAGATCCAAAGTTTGAAGGAAATTAGATATCATTGAATTGTATGCGGATTATTAGCAAGCCGATTGGAAACTAGTCATCAAGTAACTTTTACCATATTGTTGAATAAATTATGTCTCTAGACTAAAAAAAACTTAAAAGATGAAAAACTATTAGATTATTTGCCATGTTTATTTTAATATTTCATTTTGTAATGAGTTTAATATTTTTTTTTAGGATCATGAACTAATGAACTAATTGCAGGTCAAGGACCAAAACAACCCAGGCTTCTCCAAAACCTACCGCATATTATCCACATGCTAAGAATGTCGTTATTGAAGTAGATGTACATAGTTATAATATGCTTTGCCATGCATTGTTTAATTTTTAAATTGCCTACATAAAATACTTAGTGTAACTTATATAGTTATGATTCTTTTTTTTGAAGGGAATATATAGTTATAGTTATGATTCTTATGAAGTGTTTGTATCCCTCAATAGTGATATATACCCTCATTGGTTGTGGTTTTTATTTTCTACATTTTCCCCTTATTATTTTGAATCTTCTTTTTAAGAGCTGCAAACTATTTCAAGATTTAGAGGTTAGAAATGTTTTCACTTTGAAGAGTTGTTCATATATGTTCCTATATTGTTCCTTTTTATATTATTCATTATATTTAAAATTGAAATATTTCAAATTAAAAGATTTATTCCACGTTTATAAATATTTTATAAATATTAAAAAATATTACACATTCACGTTAAATATTGCACGTGAATTTGAATTTTTAAAAGTTTATTTATGTGATTTAGCAAAAAAAAAAATCGCATGTTAACTGTAACACCCCGAAAATTACAACCCAATAAGTATGATTAAGTGTAACGTTGTGGAGAATTGTAACTTTGTGGTTTTCTTAATAGTATGATTAAGTGTTTGATTAACAATGAAAGAGCAAACTAAATTTAAATTATGTTGATTGATATAATAATTAACTTAAATAGATTGTTTTGTTATGTGTCATAGTATTATTGTGAGATTTTTGGAACTTTTACTTGAGTTCTGTGAGTTGTAGAAAAAAAAAAGAGGGGTGCCTTTAGAGGAAAATAGGTGTCAATAGTAAAATTGTAAAATTTTCACAATTCTTCCAATTTCTTCATTTTCTTTCTCCCTCTCCCGCAGCTCTCTTCTCTTTCTTTTTTCTTCTCCTGGCCGAGGCACCCTACAAGGGAGGAGGAGGATATTGTTGAAAGCTTAGAAGCTTTGCATGCAAACTTAGTGTTGCCCCAACATCCTCTCTACCTTGTCTTCTCCTCTATACCTTCATCTTCCTCTCTCTCTCAGCTGAAACTCTTTTAGGTGAGGGGAACTCTTTATGGATTCTATTTTTTTTTAAGTCTAAGGGTGGTTGAGAGTTAGGGGACTCAACTACCTACAGCATGAATGCCCTCTTTGGCTGTTGTGTGTGCTTTGTTTGAATGCTTGAACATGGAAAGTTGATGAAATTGGTTGAAAACCCTTTGACAGTGGCTGTGTGAGTGCATATCTTGGCCTTAGTGTTGTTTTTGTTCTTTTGAACTGAGTGGGAAGGCCCCTGGAACAAGGGAATCCATGCCAAATTTTTTGTAAAATTAATTGATGAAGGTTGCATGTTGAAAACAAACCCCAAAACAATGTAACAGTGGTTGTTAGGTTCGAGTGTCCCTGGACAGCTCCCATGGTTTTGCTATTTTTGGGAGATCTAACCATTGGTTTTTCACGAAATTTGTTTTGAATGAAAATAAACACAAAAAGGAACAACTTTTATTTTGACACCATGGAGAGAAAACCTCTTATTGAAGTTCATCCGTGGCTTTAAAAATGGATGTTCTGTTTTCATGTTTCCCTGGAACATGTCTCGGTTTTTCTCAAATTTCCACTTGTGTGCTTAATGTTTTTTTTTCGTTTTTGAACCATTAAAAACTATACAAAACAATATTTTTAACCATATAAATTAAAAAAATTATCATGTCCAATTTCTAAATTAACTTTTTAAAAAGAAACAGGGCAAGGGTTTTTTATCTCTGTTTTGAGTCTGAAACTTAGGCTGTTAGAAACAAATTTACTGGGAACAATAGGGAAATATTTTGGGGGCAAGGGTTACCTTTTTAGAAATATAAAGATGTTACCTTTCTACTGTAAAAATTTCAGCTCAAAACAAGTTTGGAAAGTGGGAGAAATTTACATTTCTTTGAGCTATGTCCAGTGAGCACTCAAAATCCAGGGCTGCTGACTTAGAAAATTTTATAAAATTTTCTAGATGTTTATTTTATAAGTGGAATACTTTTCTGTAAACTAGATTTCAAGAGCTTCGATTTGATATAAAAAGTTTTAAATTATGAGGTCATTTGCTTGTATCAGTGAGAACTCACATTCAATACTGCCAATGAAAATTTGACTAATTAGTCAAATGTGATTGTTAATACTTGTATTTTGCCATTTTACCTTCAATTAATATTTTGATTCTGTGAGATAATGGATAGAATACAACCACTATTATGATTGATTCATTCAAGTCTCAGGAAGGAAAACCTTGTGAGTATTTGATATTTGAAAGTGTAATTTTCTTTGTTTTAGTGATATGGTTTATTGACTGTAGTTTGAATCTTGTGATGAAATTGTTTGTTGGTGTGATGTGTTTACAAGACTCGGGCACGAGTGCTTGTGAAGACTAGAACTTTGTTCTAGTGTTTATGGCAAGTTTGTCATTTAAAGATAAATGCAACCTTAACATTGAGCAAAATTAATTATGCTACAAGATGTAATTGTCATTTTATTATAAAGGAATATTAATTTAATTAACTCTTTATTTTTATGCTTTGAACATAGAAATAATCTTAGGACCTTTGCGTGGAGGAATAAATGGTAAGTTAACATTTATAAAATTGTAAAGTTTTGAGAGAGCAAGAAAATACATAAAACATAATAAAATTGTCTACGCGTGGTGTATCATATTGAGTTGAGAGTCGTACAAGGATGGTACGGGTCTACGGCAGATTGCTGGAGATGGCAAGAGAGTCGCGTTAGGTGTTCTAACTATGAGAATACCAAAGAGATGGGACGGAGTTTGAAAGGCGTGTCACGACGTAATGTGACGGTCACCCATAGAAAGGTGATAGAGGCAATGTCCTCGTATATATATATATATATAATTTTGAGCGAAGACGGGGTCTCAGACTCAGTGTTTATTCAACCGTCTAGTACCATGTGCAGCGAAACCCCACTGTGACGAGAAAGAATAATCCCGATGAGGAGGGTTGTTGAGGAGTTAGTCCTCGGAGTAATGGATGACCACATTTGGTACCTGGGAGATGATCGTAAGGCAGGTTGTTCTTGTAGGGTAAGGCACTGAGTTGTGACGATAAATCACGTAGCTGACTCGGCCACCCTGACAAAAATACGAGACATCATCGGTTGGTGAAAGCCCGCCATTGTACCATGATGAAAGGCGTACTCCCAACAGTCATCCAACTCAAAAATGTGTAAGACCACTAAGTTCTGGGAGTTCCAGTGGCAGCTGGCCAGTGTGAAATAATTTACAAGAATAGCTGTGGAAATGAATAGGTTTCATTTCGGGTGTGACCGTTAGAGAACCACATCGTGGTGGCTAATAGGATTGTGTATGTGACTGTCAAGTCGTTCTGTGTGTACTGCTTGATGAAGCAAATAGTTATTTTTCTTTTAGGAACCGATGGCAGTACCTGTGGATGTCATAAAGACGTTATCTTCATCAGCTTCGTCACTTTTCGTTTGGAGGTTGGTCTAACATGCATGGTTGGGTATTAGTGATGTCTGCTCTGAGTCCTAGGACTTTTTTTCCTTTTCATGTATATATGTATAGACAGAGTTATTTACTTTATTTATTATGTTTTACTCATTTTAAAATGTATATTTATATTTAAGGTGACGATAAGCAACTTTCTAAATTAAGTTTTAAAATTTTAGTAAAATTACGATATATGTTTTATTAACTTCACAGGTTTTTGGAAAAATTAAAGTTAGATAACATGCCTATTGAATTAAAATAAGTTTGTAAATGAGAATATATACAAAATCGGATTTAGGGTGTTATATTAACTATATTAAAATCATAAAGGTTGAATTAAAGATCCTTTCAAAAAAAAAGGTTGAAATAAAGATAACTGAAACATTATTTTAATAAAAGTAATAAAGGTGATGAAAATTATTTTAATAAGATTAATAAAAGTAAATAATTTATAAATTTTTAAATAAAGATTCATATAATAACAAAAATAAAATAAAAATGAATTTTTTTCTCAATTACGAATATCACTAATTGATTGGCTAAAAATTTTAATTTTAAAAGTTTATTTACGTGAAATTTGTGAGTTAGAAAAAAAAATTTGCACGTTAACTATATTAAAATCATATCTATTAATATAGAATAAAATTAGTATTTCTGAAACATATATTATTTTAATAAAAGTAGATTATCAGTGATGCAAATTATTTTAATAAAAGTAATAAAGGGGTTGTAATAATATCTAAATTATAAAATAAAGATTAATATATATTAAATATATACTAATATGGATTAAATAGAAGATTATTCAATTTCAAGGTAAAAAAAATTAAAAAATACTTTCTCAGTTACAAATATCACGTTTCAATTGGCTGAAAAATTTAAATAATTAGTCAAATTTATTTTGAAAGATTAAATGCATTATTTACTTCAGATTAGTGTCCGTACCTTAACTATTTAAAATCAATATATATACTATTAAAATTAAACAAATTATTCAAGGTAAAAAAATTGGATATTTTTCTCAATTAACATGCAATCTTTAATGGATTGATTGAAAATTTCAATATATTATTACTTTATTTCTTTAATTTATTCTTATTATACTTTTCTCTTTAATAACAAAATGCCTTTTATTATACTTTATTAATAAAATAATAATTTTTAAATGATAATATTTTCAAATTATATTTTATAAATATAAATACAATGCATGACAAAATTTATTAATATATGATGAAAATTATTTGATTCCGTAACTCTCCTTAGTTAATTTTCATATCTACCCTTTGTTATGAAATCATATTTTTATTTTTAGAAACAAATAATCCTTCTCTTTCCTAATTATCACTTATCTAAATTATTGTTTGATTTGCTCTTTCAATATATACTATAAAAATTACATGTAGTAATAATTAAAAAATATAAAGAAAAAAGAAATTGTGTATGTGAATTAGTATTTGTTCATTAATTATTTAATTTTGATTTCAATATATATTATTTAAATTATATTTACTAATTTTAATTATTTAAATTTTGTTATAACTGAGTTCTTGAAATTTTAAACTTTAAATACTTTTTGAAATTGGAAATAGTTGAAGTTAAATTAATAATTATAAAATCTTATTATTAATAAATAATTTCTTAAAATATAATTCATATATCAAATATTTTTAAACTGAGTATATAAATTTGTTTATACATTGTTACATACAAATTAAAAAATTTACTTGGTCACTCAAAAAAATTAATCCCCCCAAAATACAATGTCCACAGAATTTCCCCCCAGAATTTTCAGGGCAATAATGTAATTTCAAACGCATCAGAAAAGGTAGCAAATATCTAAAGTTTTAAATACAATTAAAGGTAACGAAATTTTAAAATTCAAAATACTATTAAATGATTGATTTGAACCATTATGTAATTCAAAACAGTAACAAAAAATTAATGATTTGAACATTATAAATTAATGATTTCTAATTTCTTTTATAATTATCTTTTTTTTCAAAATTTCTTTTGGATGTGCTATATAATTTTTTTTTTCAAATTTTATACTCTCTAATCTTTTGGGCTTTTTTTTAATATTTCTTTTATCAGATTTTCTAACTCTATTTTTTAATTCTGAATATTTCTCTCTTTAGTAAATAATTCTAAATCCTTAATTCAATTTACTTTTCAATTTTCAAAGTTAATATTAAAAAAATTAAAGTTACATTGTTACATCTTCCCTTATCTTTTTTTTTTTTAATTTTATAGTTTCTAATTTATTTTATAATTATCTTTTTTTAAAAAATTCTTTTAATGTGCTATATAATTCTTTATTTTTTTTTTTTCAAATTTCTTTCTATTAACAATATAAATAAGGTAGTAAATTTTTTTATAAATCCGTGCAATGCACAGGCTAAAACACTAGTTGTTACTAATTTGACAATTCTTATTAGAGCAAGCAAAATATTAGTGTATTAATTCACGTCAGATAAATTATTACTTATCTTAATCTTAATTTGTATATAACTTTTATAATAATTTAGAAATTGATAGAATCACTTATGTTTCTTGGTTTATTTGAGGTGAATGTTTCTATGCTTTCGTATACAATAGAATTTAATTGTGTATATTAATTTAATAAAGTAATAAAATCTATAATCTATAAAGAGGTACGTATTTCACCATATATATTTTTGCCTCATTTTACTCCTTTTAAAGAGGCAAGTTATCAAGCTTTTTTAAATCTATATTTTGTCTTAATAATTTTAAATTTTTAAATATACCAATTAACAATAAACTAATTTTTTTAAACATTTGTTAAAGCTGACCATTTTTTAAAAAATTTAAAACTCTATCAAGTCCTATCTTTCCTAACACCCAGACTAACCCCTTTTCTTTTCTATCTACTAATTCCCGATTCTTATCTCATTTGTTCCTTTTTAAGTTCTTATCTCATTTCTTTTTCTTTTCCATCTAATAAATCCAGACTTTATATGTCATCCAAATATTCTAATTTTGAATTTCTAATGATAGGACATGATGATAATATCAAATATTTTATACAAGCTTTGTTAATGTAACTGATATTGTTAATTGAGTTTTAACAACTGCATGCAAAATGTTTGGAATAAAATAACGATTCAGATCTCATCATTGCACGCAAGAACAAAATAGAATTGAATTGAATTGAACTTTAATATATAGTATCACATTAAATGTTGATCAATTTTAATACATATATAGTACATATTTAATTGAACTTTAATATATTATATATATTCATAAAAATTATTCAAGGAAAGAAAATTTTCAAGAAATTTAAAGGAAATAAATTTAAATTTTTTATATAGTTCATGAATTTTAATTTTAATATATTGTATTTTAATATATTCAATTTTATATTCTTATTTTGTTTCTTTATTTTTTTCTTCTTATACTTTATCTATTTAATTAATAAAAGAATGCCTCTTATTATACTTTATTAATAAATAAATAATTTTAAAATGGTAATATTTGTAATTTATTTTTTAAAAATTATCTATTTTTATAAATACAAATACAATGCATGACAAAATTTATTAATATATAATAAAAATTATTTGATTTCGTAACTCTCCTCAGTTATTTTTTAGAACCACCCTTTATTACTAAGTCATATTTTTATTTTTATAAATAAATAATCTTTCTCTTTCCTAATGATCACTTATCTAAATTATTGTTCATTTATTCTTTCAATAATATAATATTAAAATTACATGCAATAATAATTGAAAAAAAGAAAACTGTGTATGTAGATTAGTGTTTGTTCCTTAATTATTTAATTTCAATATATACTATTAAATGCAGAAAAATATTCAAAAAAATAAAATAGTAATTAAATAATTAAATTTATATTTACTAATTTTAATTCTTTAAAATTTGTTATAACCAAGTTCTTGAAACTGAAAATAGTTTTTACTAATTATAAATACTTTTTGAAACTGGAAATAGTTGAAATTAAATTACTAATTATAAAATCTTAATATTAATAAATAATTTCATAAGATATGATTCATATATTCAATAATTTTAAGTTTAGTATATAAATTTATTTATATATTAGAAGGCGTTTGTTTCAAGTCATCAAGAAAAATCTTCGGGAATGTGGACTTGGGAATATCTCATTCACATGTTTGTTACAAGTTTTATAAAAATATTCCTAGGAATAGTTGATTCCCGAGAATGTGAAATACACATGTTTCTTCTTCTCCTTATTCCCATGCTAAGAGGTGGGTATCTTGGATTCCCATAGGAATTGAACTTATTCTCTACAATAACTATCCATTCCTACTTCTTTCTTCAATTTCATATTTCACTTCTATTTTTTTAATTTTTTAATTAAATAAATTTTATTTTATTTTCTAAAATTCCTAATAACAACCAAACATGTTCATGGGAATAATATTCTCAAGCATAACATTCATAGGAATATAATTCCCGGGAATACAATTTTAAAACTTGAAAGAAACGCCACCTTATTACATACAAATTAAAATATTTACCCTGCCTCTCACAAAAAACAAAACCCGTGCATCACACGAGATACATGCACTAGTGATCATATATTATACCAACAAACAATTCTATTAATTAGTATAAATATTAATATGTGTTAACATTAAATATTAGCATAATGCATATCGTACTATGTGTAGACATTTAAATTCTATACTACTCCCTCCATTTCAGTTTATATGACGTTTAAAGTTTTGACACAGATATTAAGGAATGCAATTAATTTATTGAATTTTCTAGAAAATATTAAATAACTCCCTACTATACCCTTTATCTGTCTAATTAATTACTCATTATACAGTACTCCCACTAAGTATTGATTAAGGATAGTCTTGGAAAAAGGTATTTAATGCAGCATTGATTTTGTAAAACAACATCTATTTTGGAACAATTTTTTTCTCTAAAACATCATATAATCTTTAATGGAAGGAGTAGTAGTTTAATTTTTATTAGAAGAGAATTATACTGTCAATAAAGACAATTTTAACACTCGATAATTATTGTCTGAAACTAAATGACAATTTTTAGTGCATGTTGTTAATGTTTTTTTTTTTTTGCTGATCATGGTATCATCGTTGGAAGTAATGATTAAACTCCGTCGGGGACCGTGAACGCACACCAAGGTAGGTATTCCCCTCTTATTTCATACCAAAGATTCGAATCATAGACCACTTGATTAAGGGACACAAGCCGCTATCACTTGTGCTCACCAATGTTGGCAGTCCATGTTGTTAATGTCAACAACAACAAAATGGTATTTAGAATGCTTTTTTTTTTTTTTTTTTACAGAATGGTATTTAGAATGCTAAAGCACGTAAGTTAACAGATATATAATAGTCATCACATGCATTATATGACATACATGCTTTTCTTACATTGTTAGAAAAAGGCTGGATCTTGATTGCCTGCAATGTTCGTCAAAAGTACTTTCCATAATTAGCAGTTTGCTCCGTCGAGAAACGTTACGACGATGATGTCAAATTTAATAATGGTATTTTCCGTTACTGCTTCATAACAATAATAAGTTTGGTATATAATACTAAGTGCATGTTTGGATTGCCGGTGCGGCAACCCAAACCTACATTCCAAAAAGCAAGAAAATTCATACTTCTGCAGTAAACTAGTCCTGGGCTTCGTGCTGCCACAAGTCTACCGGCAAAACAAACAGGCACGTATATGGTATGCCGTAACTGTCAAGGTTCAACCACTTTGATTCATGTACCAAAAAAACTACTTCGGTTCAAATAATAATGGTGCCAATGCAAAAACCATTAGTGTTGGGCTCTCTGCGACTCTGCCATAATTTATAAATTTGGTTGTCCAAGTTTGTAGCTGGGAGTTCAGTTGACAGAGTTTTTTTTTTCATTATTATTTTGAAATTTAACATTCAGATAAACATGCATGCTATTTCTGTATATTTGAAACGATGAAATGAAATATGTCAGGAGTAATGTCTAACAGAATCCTCAATCCAGGCTTTAGTATAGTAACTTTTGAAATTTTAAAATTTTGACACTTTTGGAATTTGGTTTTCATGATGTACTAAAACATTTAATATTTTTGAAAATTAATTTCTGTAATATATTAAATATATATCGAAAACTAATTTTTTCAAATATCCACTAATTAGTAAAATTATGTTTGGAAAGTTATTAATTTAAAAAAATATGATATTTTTAAAGAAAAAAAAAACTAAAAATGTGAGAGGAGAGTGTATAACTAAAAAAAAGGGTTTACAAGAAGCAATCCCTCAGTAATTTTCGTAAAATTTGTCCTATGGCAAAGCTTATGAATAATACCCGCGGTCCAAGCCCATATATATGTAGCTGAAAGCCTACTTTGTATTGGGCTTCTATTATAACAAGGCCTAAAAGATATAGGGGAGTTGCTATATCCACTCCCCCTTTTTTACTTGTGCACTTTCCTTTTCGTTTCTTTTTCGCAATTTTTCCTAAAGTACCCTCCAAAATACACTCCCCTCTCTATTTTTCGTTCTTTCTAATCTTCTTCTGGAAAAAAAATCTCATTCTGGTACCTCTACTCGGCACATATGTGGACGCAACAACATGTTGTGATGACCCTACTAAATATGTCCCTTCACGAAGACAACAAGATATTGAAAATCAATTGGGTGTAGTGATTCATGACACGCTTGGCCTCGGACGACACTTCTGACACATGTTAGAGGTGAGATTGTCGGTGACGCTATTAGCATAAAGCATTGATGGTTTCGGGGAACCTTGAAGTCAATTTCTTCCTTCTCATATATTCTAAGCCATGAAAACGGGGTTGGATTTTGCAGTATTTCGAGAGAGAAGGGAAGGGTTGGGTTGTTCATAATTCTCCTATGCCCTCTTTCTTTTCTCATATGTTTTTGACTTGTTAGTATTCGTGTCATTGCATGATCCAAATCATGTCTATGTCTTTTTTGCTTTTATTATAATGATGATTATTCTTATGCATTCCATGCAATGTTATCAGATTCGGATCGGTTATCAACTCAGTCGGAGTATTTGGTCACTGAGTCACGGGTCGACCCAGTGAATCACTAGTTAACTCGCATGACCCGGTCTATATTAAAAAATTCTAAATAATTTTATAGCCTGTAAACTTGTACACTTTTTTGGTGCAGAAAATATACCTTGTAAACTTATACACTTAAAGATTTAAAGTTTAACAAAATTAAACATATTTAGAAGCATATTTAGAATTCAACATACATAACCTTGAGTTATAATTTAAAATATATCATTATCATCTATTTATTAAAATTATCGTTGTTGTATACTGACAGACATAATCTAATATATATATATATAAACTTATTTTATTTAGACAATACAATTTTTTCATTCATCCCATTATTACTCTAATAAAGAATAATCATTTTTTAAACCAATAAGTATATTGGATGAGATAAGATAAATACAAGTTTTTCTCGTAGATAACAATATAATCCAAGGAGAAAAAAGCCAAATTGGTAGTGACAATAGTTTTATCATTTCAAATCCTAAGATACGATTATGCTTGGTAAAAAAAAGTAAGCAAATTTATAAATAACATAAGTGTATAAATTGAATTTTCTCATAGTGTTTTTGTTCTCCAGTAAAAAAAAAAAATCAAAATTACATGATCCACCGAGTCAACTGGGTCACTGAGTCACCGGTTTAACCTCTAAACTTGTTGAGTTAAATCGGGTCACACCGGGTCTGTTGCATGGCCGATCCAATTGGTGGCTCGGACCGGTTAAGTGACCAGTTTTCCGGGTTAATGGGTCGACCCGGCCTGTCCGAGCCGGATCTGATAACACTGATTTCATGTGCATAATTTTTTTTATTGTATTTGGGGATTTACGGTATGTTAAGGAATGGAAAACATGGGCGTCACTGGTGAAGCATGCAACCGTCTTGTTTGTTTTACAGGCTGAAATGCTCATGACATTTGAGGGGGAGTGTGCTTAAGAGGGTAGTTAAGGAAACAAATAAGGGAAAGGGAGTGTATAAGTAAAAAGGGGAAGTGGAAACAGTAACTGCCAAGATATAGCCTACTTTGTATTGGGCTTCTGTTATAACAAGGCCTAAAAGATATAGGGTTAGTTAGGGTTAAGGGTTTTGAGCGGCGTAGCGTGGCGTGTCAATCTCAGCTTTAAATACGACCCTGGTTTCTTCGATTACAGATCGGTAGGGAGCTATCTACAAGCTGAAAACGGCGTCTGAGTCCGTAGTTTCATTCCCTTACTGTATCTTTCGTCTTCCACTCCAGTGTGTGCTGTTGAATTATAGGTTTCATATCTCATTCCTATAGTTTCGATATTTTGTTTACCGATTTTTGTATAAAAGAGAAGAGAAAAGGGGTTGGCTGCGATGATTATAAAATAATTCCTCGTTCTGAATGCTAACGCCATGGCATGACAGACACGTTTACACCCATAGAATATGAGCACTGCCCCCCTTTTATACATTTCTCTATTTATATTCTGATTTTGTATGCTCTATGTTTTTGCTTGGTTTGTCCATAATCACCTTGATCCGTGTGTGGGAAATTAATTGAAAATTGGAAAGGGAGTTAGGTCTATGATTTGCAGAGCATATTTTGACGACATGACTGCTTTGTGTTTTAGCTAACTCCTTATATTGATTGAGCGGTGTTTAAAGCCCTAACCTTAAATCATTGGGGTTGGGGTTACGCACACCGCCATACTCCAGTTCTAATACTATCAAATGTGTTAAGTTTAATATTTTGTTGATTGAGGTTTAAGCCATAGCGTTTTGGAGGATCAAATGATTTTGTGCACCCTTTAATTGAAAGTAGAACCTAATGAGATTACTCCCTTCACGGATCACCATTATGTTTCACTTCACGGATCACCAATTGCCGAATCTACTCTTGTTGAGTTTATCAGTTGATTGTTGGATTTGGAGTATTGTTTTTATCATTTTGTGCAGATAGAATTTTTTGGCTGAATAACATTCCTTTTGCTCCGAGGATTAAGTTAGGCATAAATTGCAGACACTCTGCATTTGTTTGGGGTGAACAACAACACTCTACAATTGGAGAATATTCGACATACACCCTATTTTTGGAATGTAAAAAGAAAGAAAATAAAATTTACAATTGATAAATTTTACAAATGATGTGATAAAAATGAAAAGAAAAAAATAAGATAAAAATGAAGTAGAAGAAAAAAGTATTGTTAAATCCAGATGAATCCAACATCTAATTTCTGCTTTGCTTATGTGTATATTTGGTTTCATTTTAGATAATTTATTCAAAATTTTGAGTAGTTTTTGTGTTGAATTTAAAATTTTGTAGTGAGTTTTACTTCTAACTTCACTTCAAAATTAAAATTGATTTTATAATAAAAATATCCAAACATAAATGACATCACTTCAAAGTCAATTTTACAAAATCAATTTCATTCAAAATCTATTTTATCAACGATCATTCAAACAAGTATTATGATTCTTAGTTATTAGTGCTATTTATGCCACTTGAATCAGGATAATTTCAATTTGTGGTTATAAAAATTGTGCAATGAATGATGATATAATCATCGATTTTTAATATAATAAAATTAGAAAATAAATAAACATAAATTTGTTATAACTTAATTAAGATTAAAAAACTTTTTTTTAGTAGAAAATTTAAACTTTAAAACATGAACTAATTTACTAGTAGTATAAAACCAAAAAATAAAACTAAAAACATGTGTTCCAAAGGTGCCAATGCATTCTAAAAAGAGATTGAGAATCGGAACAAGAAAAGAAGAACAAGAACAACAATTTTTCAAATGAAAAAAGAATCCACGTTTAATAGAAAATAAAAAAACAACAAAAAATATGTTGCTTGGAAATAATCTTCCCATGAGCGTGTTGTCCTACAAGTTAGTAACACTAATTTAATATTTACTAAGGAGTTATAAGATTGATTTGGTAGTAAAGGGAGAAGGGAAGGGAGGGAGAAGTCATGGGCTCGAATCCCGTTAACAAAAACTAATAAACTAACAACTAATATTTACTCAAAAAAAAAAAACTAATTTAATATTTACTGTTATGTCACGCACTCCCCACAAGACCTAAACCTGGCCAGTAGCTTAAAAACCAACCAAAACAGTACCGTTGAATACAAACTTACCAAAACATGCACAGAACAAAAGCAGCAGATGAACACAAAGTCAAGCAATGCACAAAAAAACCGTACACAACCAAATTATGAGGCTAAGATTAGAAGTTAGAACATTCACCCCCACCCATCACTCATAACTCATAAGGTTGAGAGCATTGTTAAGTTAAATACTCACTTTAACAATTTTAGTATTACAATAATTTTTGTGTAGAGTGCTTAAATAGTTTAAGTATTGTGAATGCTCTAAAAGATGTTTGTTTTTAAAATGTGTAAGTATAAATATGTTTATTTAAAAATTATTTAATACGTTAAAGTCATGATGTATTGCATATAATGTTATATTCACGTTGACTTCTTTATTTTAAAGATAAACACATTTAAACGAGCCTTTTCAAAAAAATCATGTACAAATATAAAACAAAACAACCGAAAGTAATCAACAAGTCGTTGATCGAGCTGAACTGGACTTGGTCTCTTTAAGTAAGTTTTTAGGTTTGAGTTTTGTGGATAAAAAAAGTGATTGGGAGAGGAGATGCCACTAAAGTTGACTAGTGAGTTTTTTCGACAGATATTAATCATTAACAGAACTGGTGAATATTTTACACCAATAATATGGTTAAAAAAATTGAAATGAATGATTATATTCTCTGTCACTATTTTTTAATATCACAATCCATTATATTATATATATAATTGGCCATCTTAAAAAAAAAACTACCCGTGTTAAGGTGGGTTGGATTATCTAAATTTGCAAGCTGTTTTCTTTTTAATGCTTGACATTAAAATAAAAATAATTAATATTTTAGTCTATGACTCTGTGTATACATATAATAAATATTTATTTTATATAATTAAAATTTATAATGAATAAATGTTTTGAATATATAAATTATATTATAATTAAAATTTATAATAAATATACATATTTTTAGAATAGTTTAATGGTGATGCACTAACAGTATAAAATTATTTTACATTGCTATCCAATCACAAATCATCATTGATATGACTTTTAAGATAATTTTGTAAAGGTTAACAAACTTAAAATATAAATTATATTTTAGATTTATAATAAACAATTTATATTACAATGCAATATTATTTTTAATTATTGATATTTTTTAAAATATTAAAATTGAATTTATAAATAAATATGAAAAGAATAAATTGGTAGAAATAAGAAATTAAGAAAAATACCTAAAAATGCTATTGTTGGAAAAAAAATCTTAAAAACACCCTGGTTGAAAAATAACTCATAAAAATGTTCTTGCTGAAAAATAGTTCATAAAAATGCTGCCATTCAAAATATTTATTTTTAATTTATATATAGAGAGAAAAGATGTTTTACATTAAAATAAAACAATAATGTGTTGTAAATTACATATTGCATTTTAATTGCTTATTGTTCCCTCCGGTGAAGTTTGGGCCAGTAAGTTGAGGATGGATAGGTTAAAAGGAAAACGGGCTTATTTGGGCCCATAAAGGAAATCCATTTATTTATTAATGGACAATGACAGAAAGGGGTTTAGTCTAGTGTACGGGTGTTGGGAGCGAGGACAGGAAACAGGAAGAGGGGTTTTTGTTTGTGATTGAAATTGGGGATTTAGGGATTGTGTACAGTGGAGTAGAGTAGAATGAATTTGAAGATGGATTCCGATAGAGCGAAGCTGTTCGTAGGGGGCATTTCTCGCGACACCACCGAAGACGTTCTCAAACTCCACTTCGCCAAATACGGCATCGTTTCGGACTCCACAATCTCCGTAGACCGCACCACCCGAAGCCCTAGAGGTTTCGGCTTCGTCACGTTCTCCGATCTCTCCGCAGCTGATAAAGCCCTCCAAGACACCCACGTCATCCTCGGAAGAACGGTTAGTTACTTTCGACACTCCCACGTTTACCAATTCCAACAAAGTGAAACGAAACCGTGGTAAATTAAAATTATGTTGTTTGTTTGATTTATGGTTAGTTGTTCTGTTTGCTTGTTGTGTATTATAGGTAGAAGTGAAAAAAGCAATTCCCAGGAGTGAACAACATCAACACCAAAACCAATTACAGAGTAGAGGGGGAGGTTATTATAATACTAGTAGTGACTGTAGCAGTGACAACAACGTTAGGACTAAAAAGATTTTTGTAGGGGGTTTACCTGCTGGTATATCTGAGGAGGAATTTAAGAAATACTTTGAAAGGTTTGGTCGGATAACCGATGTCGTGGTCATGCAGGACAGTGTAACGCACCGGCCCAGGGGGTTTGGGTTCATCACTTTTGATTCTGAGGAATCAGTTCAAAACGTTATGGTCAAGAGTTTTCATGACTTGAACGGTAGACAGGTGGAGGTGAAGAGGGCTGTTCCCAAAGAGGGGAACCATGGCTATGATGGTTTTAGTAAATTAAGAAACAAGAGTGAAAGAGGAGTACCTAAGAGTTTTCCTCCTTATAGTACTAGGAACATGCTCCCGGGTTTCGCTCCTTTGCCTTGGTATAGTGGTGATGGGGTATATGCATACGGGTCTAACGCGTATGGTTGCTGGTACCCTGTGGGTGGGTATGGGGGGAATGGATATGCGGTTCCATCTGATGCTCCTAGGAACTTCTGGTATGGGCCAGTGATGACTGGTCCTCAGGCATGTCAGGTGCCTTATGCTAGTGCTGTTCCGAATGTTGCGTATGTGGGGGGTAGGATTGGAATAGTAGGTAGCGGGGCTGGATCTTGGGGGTACAGTGGCATTCTTGGGTCTGCAACAAATTTGAAATTTGATCAAGCTTTTAATGCCAATGGATTTGTTCCTGGCAATGTGACATCACCTCATGGTGTAAAGCAGGATGTTGTTGACTCTTCAAGTTTGAAAGGAAGCAATGGTGAAATTTCTAGTTGACAGACTAAAAGGGTCCTTCGGCCTTAATTCATGTAGGTAAATACTTACTGACTGCTTCAGGGCTGCGAAAGGTTGGCATATTCTTTCGCTAGATGTTGTAATGGCTAGTCACTCATCTTATTAGTTTTAATTTGTGAAGATACCTTTTTTTGTGTCATAAACATGTAGTTTAGCAACTCGTCATGTTTAGTTATGGATTTTTATTAGTAGAGGTTTCATGCATCTGTAAAATAATTCCATGCAAATCCCTTTCTATTGTTCTTCTTTTATTATTTTTTCAGTGTGTGCCATTTGATTTGTTTTGCTGTATTTTCTCCCACATCCGCTATCACATATCAGTTCTTCATGAGTCCTTTGCACCTTTATTGATTGAAATGCATTTTTTTGGTCTTTGCTTGGCTTTTAGGTTATTAGTTGTTTCCTTTAGACCCGCCCAACAATACCGAAGGCTTTGAAAAGAGTGGGCTGAATTAGGACCGGCTGGGACTGCATTTTTTTAAAATCTAGTCAAGGCCAGTGGGGAAAAGAAAATGAAATGGGCACCTAGGGATGTTCCGATACAGGTCAAAATTTATTTCTCTAATATTTAATATAATATTCTCTATTTGCTGGAAAATTGATAGTAGTAATAAACATGAACACGGTAATTTGTGTCCAGTAGAAGTATTATCTGGTATCATATTCAATTTTCTCTCGAGAGCTATAATGATAGATTTCCCGTATCAATGGCGGGATTTATAATCTATAATTATAATTATTAGAAGTCGTCGCATTCTATTGGAAATTTGGTATCGGGGGTGGTCTGTCACGGGTCTTTGGTTGGGAGACAATTTCGGCCTATAAACCAAACAAATGACGTTAGGACTTGGGACGGGTTGTGTTTGTGACAAATTTTTTCGAGTTGGTTAGATTTGAACTATACATATTTTTACTTGATATGATATGATTTGAATAGGAAAGTTGCTGTCATTTAATAAGTATGCATTCGTTTCTTTCTCGATGTTCTATGGGCGTTGGGCGTTGGCCGTTGGGGAAACCCACAAAGGACTCGTAGAAAGGGCAAAAAGAAAAAGAAATGGAGTGAATTGTGAGATTTGAAATTGCAAGGTTTGTCATAACTTCACAAATCGACTTGTCATAAAAATTATCTAATTTCAGTTATCTGAAAAATTAATATTTTTTTAATAAAAAAAATACTGTAGTATATCGGGATTATATTAAAACTTATAAACAGTACCATAAGTTTGAGAATAGAATTATGTACTAATAAATAAAGAGAAGAGATTAAATGATACCAGTGTAACTTATACTAATTGTTACATAATTCAATAACTTTCAATTGGATGTTGTTTTTTTAAAATCTATCGTTGGATTGAAAGTTCCTTCCATATAGATTATATATATAAAATTTCATACTAATAAAAAAATTATTTGTTATCTTATTCATATAAATTAAAATTGACGTAATATAAATTTTTTAAAATATAGTAAAATACAGATCATTTGATCACTTTCTTATTGTTGTTCAATTTTGACAATTTGATAGACAATCTTGGTAATACGTAAATACAATTTAACGGTTGGATCGATAAAAATCACATTTTATGTCAAGTTATTGAATGGTGTAATAGTTAGTATAAGTTAGACCGGTGTTATTTGATCTCTCTTCGTAAATAAATCCTTTAAAATTATGCAAATTTTGTAAATAGAATATTTGAGAATAGAGACAATCTCTTTGTCTATTAATTTGATGTGATGTATAAAAATTTGAAACTTAAAATTTAAGATTAACTAATAATATTTAATAGGAATTGTAACTATCATCAAGATTTGGATATGTTGTTCTGGGAGAGAAAAGGTCAAATAGTATCAAAAGATTTTGTTTATAAATATTTGAAAAAGAGAGAGATTTTCTTTATCCTATGGTTTTGAGATTCAGTTAAGCCCGTTAGACTTATGTAGAGCGGGGCTGGCCTTTATGATTTGAAAGCTAAGGGTTGTATTCAATTAAGATTTTAAAAGATTTTAAAAGATTTTTTTTTATATATATTGTGATATTTAATCATGATTTTTAAAGAAGATAAAAAAAGTCTTATAGTATTCAATCAAGATTTTTACGATTTTTTTTTGTGACAACAAAATCCGGTGGTAATCAATCATATTTTTTACAACTTAAAAAAGTCATCTAGTATTCAAAATCCTATAGATTTCGATGAATTCTTTTGTAAATTGGATTTTGATGAATTTTGTGTGACTTTTTAGTTATATGTATAAATATCACACACACCAAACAATTCTGTCCAAACCCTTGGGATTTTTCTATTCTTTCATTCCAGATTTTTTCTTTTTTCCATCATCACATATACTTTTCTCTCTTCTTTGATGACGGTAACACTGGTAGAGTAATTGGTCATCTATTTTTTCTAATCATACACCCGTTCTTCATATGATTCTAACTGTGATGCGTTCATACCACCAAATCACTATGAACCACCCTACCAGTCTACATCACCTTATCAAGTTCACCATCCCATTTCCCTTTATGTTTGAAGATTCCGCTAAAAAATTAAGCCGTCATAAGAGGAGTAGATCTGAGCATGGAAGGAGTTCTAGCTCATCGGGATCAACAATCAAGCCAAAGTATTAGAAGACTTTTCCATTGGCATTGAGACTATTGCAATATTTTTTTTTAAAAAAAAAAAAGAGAGAAAGAGATAGAGAGAGATTGAAAAAAATTATATTGGTTTTATTTTTTTATCCAAATCTTATCATTTATTTGTTATCTTTTTTTATCGACTATGTTAATTTTGAATTTTTTTAAAAAATTCATGAATCCTTAAAAATCTTGTAAATTCATGAAGTCCTTTCAAATCTTATGATTTCATATTTTATAAATCCATTAAAATCCAAACTACAAAATCCTAATCATAAAAGTCTTTTAAAAAAATCTTAAAAATTACTATATTCCTACAAAATCTTTTGAAATCTATAGGATTTTTTTATGCAAAAAAAAATCTGTTAAAATGCTAATTAAATACTCCCCCTAAATAACAAGTCCAGACCGTTTAGCAGATTGTAAGGGAATATGGTAATATTTGTGAAAAATTGATAATATGTTAAATACATTGGTAAGGAATTAAATGTAAAAACTGGTGTCGGTGGCGTGTAGCAATTGATATACATAAGATTAAATGAGTTATTGAAATTGAAATTAAAAAATAAATAAATAAGAACGACATATATTATTTTTTAATGAATAATATATATTAAGAACTCAAGTCACTTTAAAATTAACATATCATGTGCCATTTTTTTAGTATAATAATAATAAACTCTTTTTTAAAATGAATGTACTTTAACTTATTAAAATAAGAATGCATAATTAAACAAAAATATATACGTAAAAATACCAAAGTATTTAATGATTTACTCCTTTGTGTAATTAATACATTTTATGTTGTTTTTGGCAATTTTCACAATCGTTTGTATATGTATCAATGTAAAATTTTATACTGTTAATCAATTAAAAATTATCTTAAATATAAAAGTAATTATTATAAAATCAATAATTTAAAATTATATGAAAAATCATTATTAGATGACCGTATAAAAGAATCTTTAAATGCATTCAAAATCATTTTTTTAGTAAAAAATATAAACTTAATAAATAACTTGTATATGATTAGTAGGGTGTTTGAATTCTTGTTTGAAATTTCTAAATTATTATTTAGACATAGATTATATAATACTATTATTTTTATTTACATCTTCATTTAAGCCTTTCTAACCAGAAATAAACACACTTCCACTGGTTGTAAGAAACAAAAGAAGTGATTTACCAAACCAACGAAGCCCGACGTAAAGCATAACCATTAATAATTGTGAATAATTTTAGTGAATAAAACATTAATTTACTGTATATTTAAAAATATTAAAATGTGTCCATAAAAAAATATTAAAATGTAATTTTCATTTGATATTTTTTAACAAATTTCATTTTAATGTGTGAGAAGGTGGGGCAAAAACATTGAGTTAATATAAAACAAGTTTAATTTGATACATTCTGAGAGTAAAAGTTTTTACATAATTGATCAATTAAAAACTATATCTCATATGTGACTTTTAAATTTAAATATATGTATGTGCGCATAGGTGTTTATATAATGAGTGAGATATATATTTATAAGGACTGAAATAAATGTTTTCAAAAAAAACAAAAAAGAACTGATAATAAATAACAAGCTTCATGAATATGAAGATAACACAAATTACAGTTCCAGAAAATTAAGTTATACTACATTAGAATGGTGAATGGAGCAGTATTCGAAGCTTGGTTGAAGTACTTTGTAAGACGTAACAATTGTACTACTTGATTTAACTTAAATTAATACGATATCTAATAAAAGAAGATTTCTACAATGGACCTGTCAATTAGGTGATCCATCGGTGGATAAGCTTTAGTGTGCCGTTAGATATAAAGCTGAAATAAATTAACGGATGAGATGGTCAAGAATAATGAAATTTGATTAAAGTTTAACAGTAGTATGTGAATAGTGATTTGACGAATTTGACCTTCAGTTTTTTCGATGACTTGTACTGAGGGACTATCACTATTTACACCCTGATTTTTAACTTTTACACCCCCTTTTCTCTTTTATTACGTTTGTTAACCATTTTATTCTTCTCTTCTTCACGACTTTTGTCCTTAGGTAACCTCCTCCCCCCAATCGTTCTTTCCATTTCCATGTAATCTTAATCTTCCAATTCTTCTTCAATCAACCCCCTTCAATTTTTATCCTATCTCTGCCAAACTCATATTGGGATGATAGGAGACTAACCACAATAAATAAAATTCATCCAAAAAAATATATACTATCAATTTTTATTTTATACAAAATATTTATAATTTGATATTTCAAAAACATTAATTACGTTAGTAATCTATCAAAACACAAAATGTTTTTCTTACATGTCATGAAAATAATCTATAATTGAGTATATATTAATTTTTCAATATTTTTATTTTCAATGTATACTAACAAATAATTAGTCAAAAATTCTTCTTCCATCTTATTACGAACTGTAGTCTTGTTACTAAAACATTAAATATAAAATATGGAAATATCTTTCTTTCGTGTGGTACGGTGCCTTTCAGCCTTTGCCTCTTGCCAATGTCGCGGCTCGTAATTACAGCGACTACTATTGTGTGTTTCAATAATTTGGAAATTATAACAATCTCCAATCAATCCAATGACACTTGTTTATATCATATTTGAAAACACAATAACTCTTTCAATTACAAGAAAATAGAGTTTAACAATTGGAGATTAACAAAGCCAAAAAAAAAATTATATAATAACTAAAATTTGGTGAAATATAGTATTTAGATAAAATTTATTGAAAAAGATAAAATTATATTGACTTTAAAATTTAAAAAAGTTACGAGATAAAAACTGATTATATAATAACTAAAATATGATAAAATATAATATTGAGATAAGATTTCTTTAAAAAAAATAGTATTGATTTTATAATTTAGAAAATCAGATTTCTTTAAAATAAATAAATAATAATTTATTAATCAACTTACTTAGATAAATAAATAAACCATGTTGGGAGGAGAATACCCACTTTGTGTATGCTCACGGTCCCCCACATAGATTAGTCACTGCTTCCGGCGGTGGATACTCCGTACCAATACTATGGTTAGCAAAAGAAAAGATAAAGGTATATATTGATAAAAAGATATAAATAAATAGATTAATAAATAATATTAGTAAGAGTATAATGGTGATGCACTGACAATATAAAACTATTTTACATTGTCAATCAATCACAAATCACCGTTGTTATGATTTTAAGATAATTATTGTAAAAGTCAACAAACTTACCATACATGGTGGGTTGTGATTCATGTAACATCCCGGACATTGACATGGGCGGGGAGTGATCGTCGGTGCAAAAGAGAAGAGGCAAGGACAATAAGCAGCTCCTAGCAGGCTTCCAGCATAAGGGATGCATGAATGATTCAAATACACACCCAAAAGAGAGGGATCCAGACAGTGGCGGATCTAGGACCCGGGGCCAGCAGGGGCAATATATTTAGAAAATAAATCTAATAATAATTATCATATAAGAAGAGTGAGAAAATGAGATAATAGGTTCAAACACATAAACATAAGAGGTGTAAATATGAAATTTTAAGATAAATACTTATAATTTTATTAAAACAAATGGGTGCATTTATTTGTCCTTACATAAAAATAAGTCAGGAGGTTCAAACATATAAAATTAGGAGGTGCAAAACATTAAATTTTAAGATAAATACATGTGACTTTATTAAAACGAGGGGTGCATTTGCCCACCCTCAAATGCATATAGGTCTGCCTATGGATCCAGAGGCTGTGCAGGTATGAGACTGTACGATTAAGGATGGCTTAAAGGAAACAATTGGTACTACCTATACTAATAAGATGCATCTACTTTTCGGTAGCCTATCACTTAAAAACTTCATAGTTAGGTGTGCTTGACTTGGAACAATTATGAGATGGGTGACATTCTGGGAAGTTCTCCGGAAAGTGTGTGAGTGGGGACAAAACATGTTGAAAAGTCTTGTGTTGGTTTGTGGGGATAGTCAACGATCCTGAAAGTAGCCGGGCATTACAAGTGGTATCAAAGTCAGGTTGTTAGTGCATCACCTATCACCTATTTTCTCTATTAGTAATTGTAATAATGATTTTATGTGAGAGTGAATTGATGGATACATAAATACACAAATGCATAATATAAAGAGAAGGGTTGGTGGATACGAAGTTTTTTTTTTCTTTCTTTCTATTATGATAATAGCATGACAATATTAAAGTTATGTTGAACATATGAATAAGGGTTTGTTGATAGGGAAAAATCGCAAGTGTACATAATCGTCATGTAATAAAATGGTTCTTTTTACATGAATTGTGTATTTTGTTATGTGAAATTGCAATTTAAATAAATTAAAATGTATGAAAATGGGTTTAAAAACGAGAATTGATTGTGGGAAATGGTGAAATATAAAGATCAATTATAGAAAATATAAGCAATTATAATGATTAAATTTCAAATTGTTATAAACTTCTAGGATCAGGTTTGACGTTACAACAAATAATAAATTAATTAAATTATCTTTTAGCTCTTACGAGTTTCTATTGAAGGTAAATTAACCTAAGATAACTTTTGTTCTCACTCAAGACATGAATGTGTATCTAACCAAATTGACCCCTACTCTTGTGGCGGCTATGCTTAATTAGATCCTTTAAGCACTTTGTTATTTCGATTATTCCTCTTAGGGTTTAACCTACTCTTGTAGTTTTACATCGAAGTTCCTTTCTATGGTTTTACATTTCAGTAGTCCCTGTAAATTGAACATTTCTTCCTTTTTAGTCTGTGTAAATTCTTTACTTTGTTAATATTTTAAATAATACACACACATATATGTTTATAAAATTTATATATATGTACATAGAGGACATATATTGCGAGATGACTCTTTTATATGATAGTAAGAGGATTAAATATGGACTATATAACCATATATGGAGGGTTAAGCTTTAATGTCATGTGATTACTTAAAAAGTTATGTGACTTTTTAAACTCATATAACTTGATGTGTTTTAATCTTGACCGTTCAAAATAAGATCTAGTGGTTAATATTTATTCATTTCACTCTCTTATAAAATAAACTCTCCTACTATATATATATATATATATACCTTTTTATTAAAATATATAAATATGAACCTTGTAGAGTCTGAGTAAAAAAAAACATGATTTTTGTAAAGTCACAATATAAATTTTAGCATGATATTATTTTTCTTCAATACGTTTGACCATTAATAATTATTTAATATTTTTGTTATATGTATTTTATTTATAAGTAATATTTATTAATTATAATTTTATTGTTATTATTATTGTAATAAAATTCATATATGTTAAATGCATTTTATTTATAAGTAATTATTATTAATTTAAAATTTTTGACCTTTAATATTTATTTTTTTATCTTGTATGATATTTATTTATAAGATTTATGTTCTAATGTGACATTTGTAATGATTTTTTCTTTGGAAAGAACACAAGTTAGTTGTTGTTAAAGATTAACACAGCAAAAAAAAAAAAAAAAAAAACGAAGCAAAAAAAGATCAACACTGGCACAAAATTACTCTTGTGTAAGTTCGTCACCGGTAAAAAAAATTACCTTTTTTTAAAAGAGGGTATAATAGACATTTAACACATTATACTAAATTACTATTACTCATTTTTTGATACTGTTCACTTAAAAATGTGGTACTATTCACTTAAAAATGTTGGTCCATCGATGGACTATTTGGGACATAGGTCCACGGTAGAATCTTCCATTATTAGCGTAATTCAATTTAATCGATATGTTTTGCATTTGTTATGCTAATGTAATTTGTTAGCCTTTTCTATTATTTTTTTTCCATGTGTAATTCTGAGACAAAATAATATCGGTGATTTTAGGAAAAGAAGAAAAGAATGACGCAATAGGATGAGGATGGAGATGCATGGAATAGGCTGTTGAATTCTTGGTACGCTCTGGCGCTAGCCGTCGGGGTCGGGAAAAGAGGTTTGGGTTCTGCTTGCGGTCAAATCACGCACCCTACTCTATACTCTAAATTCTGCCAAGTGCCAACCCTTATTTTCTACTATTCATTTTCATAAGATTCTAGTTTTTTGTGGCAAACAAATCTTCATGCTGTCGGTCACGGTTGACCTTCACTGCTTGCTAATCTCGATAATTTTTTTATTGTTATATTTCTATAATAAGATTGTATGAATTTTATGTAAATATGAAAGAAATAAAAAAGTTTAAAATACAGTACATGTGTAGACAAATAGAAATAGAAAGAGTGTGTATGTCAGAATTAAATTATTTCAGGAGTAAATATTTGATAGAAAAATTTTATTTAATTTTTTTTATACATATAACATGTTCATAATTCAACCATTAAATTAAAATTATTCATTAACTATAATAAATTTATAAATTTTAAATTATTTAATTCTTTATTAAATGAATTTATATTTCCCCCTTTCACTTTATTAAACAAATTAAACCAATAATTTTTTTTTGGTAAATGTGTTTTTCGTCTTTGTTCAATAATTAATTCTCCTCATAATTCATCTAACTGGACAAATTATTCGTGTATGTTTATCTTAATTTTTAATTTTTCTGAAACAATATTTTATATATAAAATATCCTTTCAAAAAATTGTTAAAACATTGTTTGTAAGTGAATAGTATAATAGGCACATTTTTTAACCCAACTAAAACTATGGATTTTTTCTTCAGCTTGATAATAATCTTTGGTGACAAAACATTTTGGTAGCGCGGGCGATGTTGCAAGAAACATGTTATATCC
Source organism: Pueraria montana var. lobata (assembly GCA_026413185.1). Lineage (NCBI taxonomy): Eukaryota > Viridiplantae > Streptophyta > Magnoliopsida > Fabales > Fabaceae > Pueraria > Pueraria montana. The sequence goes on from CM048652.1 coordinate 7,901,007, forward strand.
TTTGGGTTAGAGGGATTTCCCACTGTTTGTTTGTGTATATTACCATGCCTGGGTTAGTTCAGTTTAATAGAACAGTTTGTGCCTTTGTGGGGTTGGCTTTCTTTTTCACTTCATTCCTAGCAGGCCAGTAAATTTTTGCTTTTAAAACCTATACTACCAGAAAAAGAAACATTTTTTCATAGTCTTGTTCCACTAACAAACACATGAGAATGCAAGTCAATAGATAAAACCAGACACATAACCATGTTTATAAAATGTTTTGTTGTATCGATGACAATGGAAGGGCATGGATTATCAACGCCCCCTCTTTCAGTAAGCATTTGTTTCCCCGTGAGAAAAAAGAAATAGAGTAGAAAAAAGCAAAAGATCGAGAAAGAGAAAATAAATATTTTATTTTATTTAAAATAAATAAGAAAGTAGAGAAAGAGCAAAACGATAAGTTTTATCTTTATTTATTTAAATAAAAATTAAGAAAAAGAAATTTTAATTGCATTAAATGGAATTTAAAAAATTGAAAAAGAAAGGTATTTTTATATATATATATATGATAAATAAAATTCCTTCTCATTTCGTTTTCTTCTATATTGAGAAAAAATATTATGTGCATGTTTAATTTTTTATTGAAAAACTTCTAAATAACTGTTGAATCAAAAGTTTTGAATTTTTATTTTCATAAAATGTGAAATTGAATGTATGTCTATTTAACTTAACGTTAACACATACACAAACCTATAATTTTGTTTTTTTTTATATGGTTATCGTTGGCTAAGTTTAAACGGTGAATTCAAACTATTGATTACGAAATCCAACGAATGAAGTATGATATCATTTTCAGTCTTTAGCGTACCGGGAGGTGCTGTTAGGATGCAGTTAGTTTTGTTGATTTACCTTGACTTTCAATAATAATAATAATAATAGTAATACCCTTTCTAGGATTCCACACATAATTGGATTTATCTTAGTTTATTGCGACATTTGTGACAACGATTGGAGGCTAGTCACCTTTCCAACAAAGATCAAATGCTGTTAAGCAAAGCATGCCATCTCTCAAAGCATTTGGTCCCTCTCATTAAAAAGAATAAAAAGAGAAAAGAAACAACACTCTTCTGTTCTGGTGGTAAATCGTGAGTGAGAGAGGGAGAATCTAATGTGATTGTGACAAGACATACAAGCTTAGATTTTGACATTTCATCACAGGTGGTGAAGGATAGAAAGAGAGAATGGTAGTGACAAATAGAAGGAAGAGGAAGGGGTTGGATTGGATTGAATTGAATTGAGTTAAATTTTGCATGCAAGCAAACCTTTTTAATGAGGAGAGAGAGGAGAGAGAGTGACATGGTAAGGCACTAGGAGACTAGCTTAGAAACCAAATTGCATGACATACGATAGGCGAATTCAATTTTGCAATGGCCAAAACATGGTGGCAGAGTGGGAGCAAAGTGCAGAGGTCCACAACAGCTAGACTTAGACCGGTAGCCATCACTGATCTCATAATCCAATTTTCTTTTCTTTTTTTTTAAATTAATTTTTATTGTTACACGTCGTCCTTCCTTAGCTTTTGTTCTGCCATGATGCTTTGGATTTTCTGATCTCACGTGATCCTCATTACTCTCCTTCATTAATGTTTCTTTATGCACTTCTTTGGGCTCTGCCTCTGAACTCACTCCAGCTAATACCTAACTCAATCAGTGAATTAACGGCTTTGTCTCATCTCTTGGTCCTTTTTCATTTAATTTAGATTTTTTTTTTATAAAATATATTTTTGTCTTCATTTTATCTTGATTTTTATTTTTAATCATTCATAAAATTTTCTCTATTTTTAATCCATAACATCAATTTTAACTGTTAACTGATATCGTGACGATCAAAATTTACACTTAAAATTTTTTTTGTTTAAGTTTCTAGTAGTTTTTAACTGCTGCAAATTTTCTGGTTGATTAAAACAGCAAAAAATGTTAAAAAATAAATAAAAAATCCAAATCTCGAACACCAAATTTTCTGAAATCACAAGAAATATTATAAAAGTAAATATTTCTGACCGCCAAAAAATTTGTAATGGTTAAAAATCACTAAAAACTTAATCAGAAAATTTTCACACACATAGTTTATGTCCGTCATGTTATCACTTAACAGTTTAAATTAACCTTAGGGACTAAAAACAGAACAAAATAATTTACGAATGACTAAAAATAGAACGTAACAATTTATGAGGGACCAAAAATAGTAAAAAAATTTATTAGGGACTAAAAACAGAAATCAAGATAAAATGAGGGACAAAAACATATTTTACCTTTATTTTTTATGCATAAATAAATATGTTTGATGAATTTAATGGTTATATATTGTTAGTATAAAAATATTTATACTATCGACTAATTAGAAATTATTATCGTTATGATTTAAAAATAATTATTATAAAAGTTGATAAGTATGATGATTTATAATTAGATAATAGTATAAAGCTTTTAGTGTATAGTTTATTTTCCTTATGTTTGATAAAAAAATGTCTTTTCTATTTAATAAATGTCTTTTTTAGCAATAATAAGCTCCCTTTATTTCAATTATCTTGTTCAGCAACAATAACTGAATTCTTTAGTTCAGTTACAAACTTTTATTAGGAAAAAAACAGGTTTTCATGTAATTCTGATAGGCAGAAATGATTTTTTTTTTATTTATCATTATCTTCTTTTAGATGAGATAATTCTATTTGAAATATGATTAAATATTAAATGTGGATATTTTTTTAAGATTCAAACTTTGTTTTACCATATTACGAAAAGCTAACATTTAAACTTAACATACGTGGGTAGGTCAAAAGCAATTTTTAATTCTTATTAAATTAAACATGTCATGTTTATATAATAAAATTATATAATAATTTACATAATATTATTATTTTTCTCAATCTTTGCTCATCACATTATAATTTCTCTTCAAATTATATGGCGTGAAGTTGGAAGTGCTGGTGTCAGTCTGCTTGGTGAACAAAACATCTGCAGTAGGTAGTGAAGTAAAGTTGGTCGTAAATTTTATATCTAACTTCGAATTTGAACATTCAATCCAAATTTATGTGGGTATTTATCAAAATCTAGATCCATGGGAATATCTGTCCTTTGAATTCTGTATTATTATTATTATTATGACTGCAGATTTTCCGTATGCATGGCCGCTGCTTCAACTGTTCTGTGCATCTGAACAGTGTTTTCAATTTTTGTCTCTGTTAACTTTTGCTTCTTCTACAAATCGTTTGACAGGGAAAGCATGCAAATTTGATAGCGCACACTTCAAAAATACTACTATATCAAACTTTGTCACCATCATTAGCGTTAAACGCACACACATAGGAATGTTTAGTTGTTGTGGGTTGGGAGGGTTGAATAGGAAATTTCCAAGACTGAACAAGAGTTTGCCTCTTTGAGAAACATCATTGATACTATTAATTTGGGTATACATTTTAATTATGTTTAATGATTTAAATTTAATTTTATTGAAATTAATTCTACTTAATTAACTTTAAAACAAAAGAATTCTTTGTCTTTGGCAGTGCTTTTGAATATTGTGTCAAACAATATTTTAATTCTAAAATCAATTTTGAGGTGAAATAATTTCTGGATTTTTTTGTTAGATTTACAAATTTATATTACAAATTCTAAATAAGAATTTATTTGAATTTTCTTATCACTTCTCCCTAAAATTTACTTTTAGTCGAAATTAATATCTTTATTAAATTAAGATAATCTAAAACTAAATTTATAAACGCTCGTCCATGCATACACTTAAGCAATTAAGGTTGTAAAGTAATAAGACGAATGAAACTCGTGTGTAATTTATGTACTCTTGTGGGCACCATTTGACTATTCTTCTGATATAGCTGGACCCAGATTATTATTCGATTCTCTTAAGTGCAATAGTGAGTTTTTCTAAAAAGCCCAGACTCATCCAAATTATGATTTTTCGCTTGTGTTTCTGTTGCCTTGGCCTAATTATAAAGAATATTGGTTTATTTGGTCACCATGTAGTTGTTGGTGACTTGGTGTGGGCTTAAGGATATTTGGCACCATCCCAAGAGGGCTTGTTCATACTATTAACGAGCATATTTAAAAGATGGGGAAAAGGAAAAAGAAAAAACACCGAAGACATGAACCATTTTGCTACTTAAGACAATTTTTTTCTTATCCTGCTTGTTCAAAATTTTACTACTTGGTAGATTTTTTAGCACATTTAGATTTCAAGTGAAGATGAGAAGTAACTCTAAAAGAGTTATTCATTAAGTAATTTAATCTCTCCTCAAAAATAAAATATAATCATATTGAATTATTATTATTAATAAAATAATAGATACTATTAGAAAAATGTAAAAATAAATAAATATGTCATTTTATACAAATAATTTATCATTGTATACAAAACAAATGTTTTTTTTTCTCTTTCTCTCTTTATTTTCTCTCCTATACAAAAACAAGAAGAAAAAACCAAATTTTCTTGCATCTCTTGTATTTCAGTTTTCTTTTCTTACTAAGACAAAGAAAGGGCCTAAGTCTTGAAGAGTGTGAATGAAATTATAGAAATGCACCAGTGTGGCACAACCTACCAAGTCTACCACATTTGCTGCTAATTGAAAAGGTTGGTGAAAGTGAAAGAAGAGAAATGAATTGTGATGGCCAGGCAGCACGGTAAAGTGCTTTGCAAAAAGGTCGTAACAAAATAGAGAGAGAGAGTATGTGGAGAGAGGAGGGGTCAGTTAGTGGCAAGTAATATTTGCTCATATGGATATGAATTTGGTGATGATTTCGTTATAATAGCACAAGGAATCATTCCCACCTCTGTGCTCACGCAGAGACACTATTTCCTTTCCCTCGCAAATTGGGACTTACCTTTTAAAACGAAATCATTTCCGTTTGAAAGTTTGTCTCCATGACCATGAAAAGAAAACTTCCATGCAAATTCTGCGTGAAACATTTTTTATTTATTTTTTCGACTCGACAAACAGCTTGCACTGCCAAGCAAACAAACATAGTACCATGGAAAAATATGCGTTGTATACACCCCCATTATTTGTTCATTCGCGGCAAAAAAAGTTTACATGAAAATAAAAAGGTCGAAAAGAGGTACTTTGACCAGCCAAAATGAGAATTAATGGAGAACAAGAAAAATACAAACATAACAGGCACCGCGTGAACTAAAAGCCACGGTAATTATATGACCAGATTAATGAATGCTAGTAGGAAATTACTATCTAGTACTCCGTTCATTTTCATTTTTATCTACTACTTCCTTCATTCAAAATGAGTATTGTTTTAGATTTTTTGTCTTAGATTTTTTTACACAGACTAAGATAGTACTCCGTTCATTTTCATTTTTATCTACTACTCCCTCCATCCTAAATTAAGTATTGTCTTAAATTTTTTTATACAAACAAAAAAAAACTATTAAATAGATGAAAGAGAAACGTAATTTTACAAAACTAACCTTATTATTAATATTGTATTGAAAAGCTAAAATAACCCTTATTAGGGGTATTAGTGGAAAAAAGTAATTAATATTACATTGAAAAGTCAAATACAACACTCATTTTGAGACAAATTTTTTTTCCAAATGCGACACTCATTTGGGACGGAAGGAGTATTGTTTAAGGTTGTTACGTAAAAATTAAGAAATGTAATAATTTTTTTTTATTCCAATAAAATAATTATGGAGTTTCTTATTTTACCCCTTTTCTTTTCCAATAAATGCATGTGTATGATAATTAAAGATTATGAGACAAGTAAATGTATAATCGACAAATGAGTAATTAATGTGATATCGAACTTTGTAAATGACAGATAAATAGAAATAATTTTTTTTTTCAAAACTCCAATAGTTAAAAAGAAATAAAGGGAGTTTTATCAGGAAACAATTTTACTAAAATATCTTTATTCTATTAAAGGAGTCTAGCTTAGTTGGTTGAGCAACATGAATATTGTAAATTCTTGGTACTGTTTTCGATTCTTACAAATAAAAAAAATATCCTTATTCTTTTTTCTAATCTTAATAAATTTATTATTAAGTATTTCAAGATAATAGTATTTATTATAAGATAAATTTAAAATAGATATTTGAATATCTCATTAAAAACAGAAAACACCAATCAATTTAATTTTTTTTCTAAAAGCTAAAACTACAGTGGAAGTATCAAGATTAGTGCTGCGGGACGCACCAACGAATGTCTAGTGTTTATTGTTTACGTATACGAATGCACTTCATTAATTATACAGAACAGACCATAATAAATACAACGAAATAAAAATTCGTATAAGCCTGTGATTGATTATTTATTTGTTTTCTCTCTCTTAACCGTAACCCAAAACCCCTCCCTTGATTGTTAGTACTTTCATTTTATTAGTTATCTTTCAATTTAGTGCAAATTCGTTCCAAAATTATTCATACTAAATAGCACTTTTCTTAATTATATAGCACTTTTCTTAATTATATATGTAACTAGTACAAAAAATGCCTATCATTATGTTGCGAATTTGTATATACACGAAAATTGCAAACCCTTTTGTTATAATTTAATTAAATTTTGGAAGTGTAACATGCTATAATATGAAATTAGGTGATTTAATTAAATTTATCTAACATTTCCAAGTGGAATATAATTAAATTCCTTCATAAAAATTAATCAAAAAAAAAAATTCCTTCATAAAACTTAATTACATGCGTTATACACCTGAACGAAAGCGTAAGAATGCAAATAGAAAAACATTCCCAAAAATTTGTCCTTATTACAAAGCACTACAAAATGTGGACACCTCTTTGAAGAATGAAGATCCAAAATTTGATTCACTACATTATGAGGAATTAGCTCTTTCTATTAAATAAAAAAAAAAACAAAAAATCCAGATGCAGTTATTTTTTTTTGGTTCTATGACGAGGAGTTTCCACAGCTTGTACGAGACGGGAACTAGTCTCCCGCAGGAGTTTGTTCGGCACATCGATGGGTGGCATCCTTCCCAGCTGAGATTTTTTCCATATCCAATACTCGAATCCGAAATCTTAGTTAAGGGACGAGAGACCTTAACCACTCACGCCAACCTGATCAGATGCAGTTATATTAACTAGTTAAGTAATATGATTAAATTATTAGTCTTTATAATTAATATATGTAATAATTTAAAAGTGTATTCTAAATAATTAGCTATGGCTAAGTAATTATAAAAAAAAGACTTATTGTAAGATAAGAATTAAAATACATTTTCCACATAAATTTTGCTTTCGTTCCGGACCCTTCTGCTCATCATTCCTGGAATATTTCCAAGCTTACCAGAGACCTACTTTCCACTTTTTGTCTGAAATTAGGTGTTGACTACACACTCTGTGACAAACGGGAAAAGTAAAGGGTTTCCCTATTAGTTTAGCATTTTAGCATATGATTATTGTTGTCTATTACTGCGTAAGTACTTGCCGATAGCCTGAGACCAAACATTTATTTTTTAAGAATACTATCCAAATTCTTATAATCTTATCGCAGAAATTACAATTATTAAAAATAACGCTTTGTTTGTTCAGAACTTACGAAAGAGATTAGTATTATTTTTTTATACAAAGAACTTACGAAAGAGATGAAAAGTAAATTAAAATAATGTAACTCTTAATTGTTCTATTATCATTGCATAACAAAGGAAGAAATAAAAACATATATTTGTTGCTGTAAAAAAAAATAGTTTGTTGGACGGAAAAAGAAGGGAAGAATTTTTTTTATATACGATGATATTTTTTTACATATTATTATTTATTTAAAAATTTTATGTCATTTTATATTAGTATTTTTTTTATTTAGCTTCTTATACTACTACACAAAAGAAAGAACATTTTTTCTTTTATCAAACAACCTAATTTTTTTTATCTTTTTTTTTCGTTTACTTTCTTTCCTAGGACAAATATACCTTAAATATATTGGCAGACCATTTGATTTTCTTAAACAATGATTTTTTTTTAAAACAAACAATATATGATGTAATTTATTAAGTTTCGAGACTTACTCTGATCTTGGAATGGATCTGCCATTTTAATCTTTAATTTTCGTTCATAAAAAAAAATACGTGTGCCAAATTTAATATTTTTGTTCAGATAAAAAATGTTGACATCATTAACAGAGAAGGAGAAAATATTATTATTCGCTTTTTTACTTTTACATTTGTCTTGAAAAAATTGTAAGACAAAGGAAGCGAATTCCGACTTTGTCACAGGTTTGTAATTATTTTTGAGTTGCATAGTTTCGAATTTTCGGAAAACTTAAAAATTATGCTATGCGCATGAACAGAGATAGAAATAGGTCATGCGATTTGTTTGCTCTCTATTTTTTTTTTTTGTTGAATATTTGTGTGTTTGTTTGTTTGTTTGCTCTCTAGGATTCAACTTACGAAAATTTTTATTCATCAAATAAATCAATTCTCGTTGTAAAACATGTTTATTTAAAAAATGATTTTATATCATTAAAAAAGTTTTCTAACAAATTAGTATATTTAAGTAAATATATTATTATTATTATTTGTACAGGTTGTTGTTGTTGTTGTCCCAAATATAATATTTTAAGGTTATATTTATAATTTATTTAAATGTTTAGATTTGTAAGGTATTTAATTTTTTTTATAATAAATTATGTTCTTATTTCCTAAATAGATTTTTAAATCATGTTAAGCCTAAAAATTTAATATAAAATAAATAGATTAAGTTTAGACCTTAGAATTAAGAAATAGATCAAATTTATTAAGATAAAATATTACTTAAACCATTTTCACACTTAACTGTCAATGAATAATGAACATGTTATACTTTTTTAAAATTATTATTTACTTAAAATTTAATTTTGATGTGTTGTATACAAAACTTTGGTAAATGCTAGTGTCCTAAGCACATGGTTAAGGAAGTAAAAAAAGATTTTTTTTATTGAATTGCAAAAAGTTGTGTCTCCTATATTTGGTAGGATCTCCTTCTATCTTTTGGACCGACTATGAGACTAATTCTCGATCTGGAATTTAGTTACACATAAAACTCCTCCTCCTTTCCAAACATATATTCTGCGATAATCAAACCTATGTCCTTTCTTACAAATTCGTTGTCAATTGAGTTACTTCTATTGTAATGTTAAAGTTGTTAATTTAAATAATAATAGACAATTAAATGTAACTATAAAACTTTTTATATTAACAGCATCAAAAATAAATTTATTTGTATGGAATACTACAGAGAAATCTTTATGTGGACTTTTTTTGTGTAAGTAATATTTTTTTCACCCTTGTACAGCGTACAAATTGTATGGTAAATGTGTTTGTTTGTTGAGTAGTTGTGGGAATTTTGACATTCAGAACTCGCTCCTTTGCTGCAAAGAAAGAAAGCACCGAAGGATAATTTAGATTGGCTCTTATAGTCAGCAGAGGTCAGATCAGATGACCCACGAAATAAACCTCTCTTTGTCCACATCCACAGTGGGCGATGGGTTGTTACCCATTCATCCTGCCAGTCAAGTACTGTAACACTAATCTGTCCTTTTTTTTGGTTTTATTATTATTATTATTATTATTATTATTATTATTATTACCAGTGAGTAGCAGTATTATCATTTTTTTTTCATTTAAAAAGTTAAATTGGTGCTATAGATTATTAAAATAAGATAAATACTAATAAGTATCTTAAGGATACTGATTAAGAAATTAAAAAAAATTTTTTTTTATTAAAAGGCAAAAAATTACATTATTTGTAATTTTTTTGTATTTTTCTAAAAATTTTATACTAATTTTTTTTTTAATTGCTTAATCAGTTCACTGGATAATAAGATCCTTGAAATAAAATAGATTTGAAATTAGGGTTATTTATTGTACTACTGTGTGAAGTGACTGCATGGGCAGATAGGTCATTCCCGTGAAATCTATCTCTAGCTACGTTGTCACAGTAAAATTAATGAACTAAATTCGTAAATAAAAAGGGTTGGTTGCTGTGAGTTTTTGGTTATCCGAGTTCTGAATGTCTGAATCCTTTCCCCAATTCCCACTTGCGAGCCCACTCTAGTGCCCCATTTCATGTCATGCTCTCACTAGATTCAGCTACATAGCTACCTCATCACACGCTTTCAAGTTTCCAAGGCACATAGACACAGACACGCTCAGAACCTGACCAAAATAGTTATATCCTACTCACATTTACATTCCCACCTCTTTCCTTTCCCCTCACCATTCTCGAGATTCTCGCCTTTTACATTTACATTACGCTCTCATTCTGGGTTTAAGGTAGGGTTTAACCCAGGGTAGTACTAGTAACTAGAAACAGTTTTTAACAAAACAAAAAAAAAAGAAAAGAAGAGAGAGAGAGAGAGTGTGTGTGTGTGTGGGCAAACCAAAAGACGTGGTCTTTCTTATTGATATATACACAGATCCCTATGGAATGAAGTGGGTGCTCCCCAATCTTCACTTGCCGAGAATTCATTCCTTTTGCTTAGTTTAAAGAGACCAGTTTTGTTGTGTTCCGAGAGAGACAGATTTGTGTTGAGCGAGCACATAGAACGATGAGTTCGGTTGGTAGTAGAGGAGAAAAAAACTTTGCATTGTTGTAGCAAGACAACAAAACAAAAACCAAGCCTTCATATATATGCAGAGGAGGCAAGAGTTTTTTTTTTTCCTTCAACATGATGATGATTAGTTTATTTGCCAAACAATGATTGCCTTGTGTTCCTTCGTAGTGTAGTGTAGTGTAGCAATTCCAAATCCTTTTCGAGTAACCAAAAAGAAAAAACAAAAGCAAGGAGGATGAAGGGCATGAATGAGAGTAACACCGATGAAGGAAACAATCATAACAACTGGTTGGGGTTCTCTCTTTCACCCCACATGAAAATGGAGGTTACTTCAGCAGCCACTGTTCCGACAACCTTCTACATGTCCCCTTCTCACATGTCCAACTCCGGAATGTGTTACGGTGTCGGGGGAAATGGTAACTTCCACTCTCCTCTTACCGTTATGCCTCTCAAGTCTGATGGGTCACTTTGTATCTTTGAAGCTCTCAATAGATCACAAACGCAAGGTTGGTTTTCTTTCTTTTCCATTTTTTTTTATTTTGTTTTTTTCTCCAGAAAATATTTTATAAAGATGTACTATTTTTTATGTCATGTGTGGCTCTTTATTAATCATTACCTTGTGACCTTGGGTACATTATTGAAGTGATGGTGCCAACTTCGTCTCCGAAATTGGAGGACTTCTTAGGTGGTGCAACTATGGGAACTCACGAATATGGAAGCCACGAGAGAGGCCTGAGCCTAGACAGCATCTATTACAACACCCAAAATGCAGAGGCTCAACCCAACAGAGACCTTCTCTCAGAACCCTTCAGGCAACAAGGGCATATGAATGTCCAAACACACCCTTATTATTCAGGACTTGCTTGCCATGGAATGTATCAGGCACCGTTGGAGGAAGAAACAACAAAGGAAACGCACGTTTCAGTTTGCAGCTCTTTAATGCCTCAGATGACAGAAGAAGGTTTCAAAAACTGGGTGGCTCCACGGGAGTATTCAACTCATCAGCAGCAGGTTTTGGAGCAGCAAATGAACTGTGGCATGGGGAAGGAGAGAAGTGGTGTGTCTTTAGGAACTGTGGGGTGTGGAGAGTTACAATCTCTAAGCTTAACTATGAGTCCTGGTTCTCAGTCTAGTTGTGTCACTGCTCCTTCTGGGACAGATTCTGTGGCTGTGGAAGCAAAGAAGAGAGGGCATGCTAAGTTGGGTCAGAAACAACCGGTGCATAGGAAATCTATTGACACATTTGGGCAAAGAACGTCGCAGTATAGAGGTGTGACAAGGTTAGTTAATAGCTTTTGAAACTTTCTTCATTTTGTGTGACTTTTACTGTTATTTCCAATCTGGAAATAAAATGATTCTCTTTGTTTAGTCAATTATGTTCTTTTGATAATAAATGTTGTTGATTGAATCCCGGTGATTGTTTTCTTTTCCATTAGGCATAGATGGACTGGTAGGTATGAAGCGCATTTGTGGGATAATAGTTGCAAGAAGGAAGGGCAGACTAGGAAAGGAAGACAAGGTTAGTGAGAAAGAAATAATAGTGGTTGACATTTTTATTATTAATTTTTTGGAAGTATTGTTCTCCATTAAAGCTTTGTTGGTCCCTAATCTGACATGTGCCCACTAACTTGTGTCATGTGTTGGTCTTTGTGGATGACGATTAAATCGAACTTTGCATGTTGCAGTATATTTGGGTAAGTCTTCTCCCTCACTTAAAGGCTTTACATTTTGCTATACTCTTGTTACTGATTCTAATTGCTACGTGGTCAATGTTGTTTTTGAACTAAAGGGGGTTATGATATGGAAGAGAAAGCTGCAAGGGCCTATGATCTCGCGGCTCTTAAGTACTGGGGACCTTCGACGCATATTAACTTTTCGGTATATTTCATTTCGTGTAGCATTTTTTTCTGCTTGATTCGAATCTTGTGTGGTCGAAATCCCACTCTTTTTGTTCACTTTGGCAGATAGAAAATTACCAAGTTGAACTTGAGGAAATGAAGAACATGAGCAGACAGGAATACGTTGCACATTTGAGAAGGTACACATGTTTATTAATTAAAAATTATGTAGGGAAAAGCTACCAATTGTTATATGATAATCATTGTGATCGAGTATTTATTTGCTTTGCAGAAAAAGCAGCGGATTTTCAAGGGGTGCTTCAATATACAGAGGGGTCACAAGGTTCGTGTGTTTCCCCTGCCCCTTATTTTTTTCATTAGGATTAGTGACACACTTTAGTTTGGAAATTTGAGTTAAGTTCATTTTTTTTTTAATATTATGCAGGCACCACCAACATGGTAGATGGCAAGCAAGGATAGGCAGAGTTGCCGGGAACAAGGACCTTTACCTAGGGACATTCAGTAAGTCCTAAATTACTGTCAATTCCTAATTACAAGTGGTCTTAAAAATTTGTATCAGAAACCAAGAATGCTAATTTTGGTGTATTTTTATCCCTTTAGCTAGTTTAAAAAAGTAGCAGCTTCATATGGCATTTATTTGATTTCTGCTTCATTCTTTTTCTTTCTTTTCCCAAACACTAGTAGTGCTTTTATAAGGCTGACCATACCGCTACTTTGAATGCAACATGCCACCTTTTTTAAGGCTGTTACTTTGCCTGATAAAAATATGATAGAGATGGATAAAGGGTATCTTGACAAGAATGGTTTAAGTAAAGTTCAAATTTTCGAAATGCCTTTGTGATTCTAAAAAATAAAAATAAAAATTAATGTTCATTTTTCCTTTAGGCACACAAGAGGAAGCAGCAGAAGCATATGATGTAGCCGCAATCAAATTCCGCGGCGCGAATGCAGTCACAAACTTTGACATTTCAAGATACGATGTTGAGAGAATCATGGCCAGTAGCAATCTCCTCGCTGGGGAGCTTGCAAGGCGTAACAAAGATAACGATCCAAGAAACGAGGCCAGTGTATTAGTAACAAGTGTTAACAATGAGGAAGCGGTTCAAGCGAGAAACAACAATGAAACCGATTCAGAGTGGAAGATGGTTCTGTTTAATCAGCCTTCACAGGGAAATGGCAGTGACCAAAAAATAATGAACTGCGGAAATTACAGAAACAGTGCATTCTCTGTGGCCCTACAAGATCTCATTGGGATTGATTCGGTGGGTTCTGGGCTGGAGGAGTCTAGCAAAATTGGGACTCATTTTTCAAACCCGTCCTCGCTGGTGACCAGTTTAAGCAGCTCAAGAGAGGCTAGTCCTGAGAAAACGGGTCCCTCGCTTCTGTTTCCAAAGCCCCCAATGGAAACAAAGATTGTGAACCCCATTGGTGGTACGAGTGTTACCTCTTGGTTGCCCTCACCAACGGTCCAAATGAGGCCACCTCCTGCAATTTCTTTGTCTCACTTGCCAGTTTTTGCTGCTTGGACCGATACTTAAAACAGATAGATCCGGTTCATTTTTCATGTTATGTTATGTAGCTAAAATGCACCTTTTTTTTTTTCCCTTCATCTTATTTTTTGTTTTTAATTTGATCTACTAAGTTTAAAAAAGCTTTATTTTGATATCTTATTGTGTTTCTTTTAAAGATCAAATAGGTCATTTTGTTAGTTTTTTGCACCAATGTTGTGTGACAAAGGGTGATAAAATGATGGATGATCAATTTGATCTAATATTAATACTTTAAAAGTTTAGTCTGAATTATTAAAACTTGGATAATCAAATTAAAACCAAAAATAAAGATGAAGCTAAAAAATATATTTTAGCCATGTTATGTCATGCATGTAATAGAAAAGGGTTGGGAGCGGTGTTTTGGTGGGATGAGAAGAAATGGTTGATAACGGGGAAAAAAAGGTTGGGTTTTGAAGTAACATTTGGCGTTTCTACTGTTCGGAGGAATTTGGGGAATTAATGCAAGGCAGGTTGGGCCCCCCTATCTGTCATCTTTATGTAGCAAGTGTAACATGGCCTTTACAAACATAGCCTTTTGGTTATATGTTGGAATGGAAATATTCATATTTTGAGGGAAGAATTAATTAAAGTGGGGGACTAATGATTAAATTCCATGAAATGATGTTTGGCAATATGGAAGTGGTCCTTACATTATTGAATTTTCTTTTTGGAGTTGCATCTTTTCTAGGTCCTGCTAAGTACAAAATGAGCTCAATGTTTCCCAATAATGTAGTGAGACCACTACTTTGACCACATTATCTCGTTTTGCTGCATAATACTATCATTGCATAAACCGTTCTTATCTCAGCTTTCTTCAAAGGCAGCTAGCTAATGCTCCATTCGTTATTCAAAAAAGAAAAGGTGATCATTGAGGAGATTCTTGCATGAAAGTTTCATGTTGGCTAAATTGTCATAATTACCTGGGTACACCACTAATTCATTTTTTTTATTAAAAAAAAGGAAAAGTGGCTACACATAGTTAAAAATTTCTATAGCTTTTCTCATTCCAATTGCCGAAATCCAGAGATAGATATTGGGACGTAAAAGTGATTTCATGTCTTGATGTGGATGCTTTGGTGCCTTAACACAAGTTGAGTCCATCGTGTTATCGAGTGCTTTCGCACGTGTGTCTGTGTCTCCCTCGTGTGTAAGTGTTTTGTGCTTGATTGCACTGCTATTCTTGATTCTTGACCATAATAACATGGGACGACAACGAGGAATCAGTGCCGGGAAAGCTGGAAATAGTTCCATCCTGAAGTTGGGAATAGCTGTTTCTTTGCATGATCTCTAATAATGCGTTTATAATCCGAATTATTTTATAACACCGTCTTTAGCAAGAGAAAAAGACAGGTTCTAGCGATTGATCCATAATACGGGGTAAATGAGTGATCACCTTAAGGAATCTAGCTAGCTATCTTACTTGTTACAGTTTCTTTTATGGGCCTTGTTAATGAGTATTATAATTTTTTTTATTAAAGAATTAATAAATTAAAATTATGCTAAAATTATTAATAGCATTTTAAGTATCATAAATTTTTCATAAGAATAAATCATTTTTTTTAATTAGTGCTCTCAATACACTTATTAGATTTTTTGTTTGAAATAGTTTTCTGTCAATTATTATTCGGTTGCAAGATGGTGGAGCCACATTAAATAGAGGGGTTAGGTACACAAGTACTGTTTACTCATACCTTTGGACACAACAAATAGTTAATTAAAACACAAAATAATAAACATGGCATACTGCAGATTGTTAAAAAAAGCAACGCATCCTGTTCCAATTAATACTTATCTCGGATTGGTAATTGCATCCAGCAAATGTACGAGGAGCATCATTGATGCAATGGTAGGGCGCGCTTCATCAACGTCATTTAATAATAGTAGTAGTACTAATTTACTTTTTCCCGTCGACAAAATGCATACTTATTCGGATGCATCCAATAACAAGATTCAATCCTTATAATTAACAGTGTAGGCACGTGTTTGGTGTTACTACTGTTCAGGCCGAAAAAACAGTAATTATAATACTAAGAAGAGGAGAGACAAGCAACAAGGAGACATCTTTTTAATTTATCTTTTTTAGTTTACAAATTTGAATGAGAAAGAAGGGGAAATGACAAAATTATTTTCTTTCATTCCATTTTTATCT
The DNA here is from genome assembly GCA_026413185.1 of Pueraria montana var. lobata. Taxonomy (NCBI): domain Eukaryota; kingdom Viridiplantae; phylum Streptophyta; class Magnoliopsida; order Fabales; family Fabaceae; genus Pueraria; species Pueraria montana. The sequence goes on from CM048652.1 coordinate 7,917,111, forward strand.
ATCCCTTTCGATATTGGAAGTTTTGAAAGAATGAGAAAATGATTTATAATTTTTAGATTATGATGATTAAATTGTCGCAAGATTTTATTTATTTATTTTATCTCTTTTGTCATTATTTACAGTGGTATATAATAGTACATTATCTATATTTTAATCTTCCTCTTAGGAATTAAAGAAAATACAATTTTACTCGTACTTTTTTTTTCGATTGACAAATTTTAGTTATTAATTGTTAATTTTTTGTTAGCGAAGATATTTGAACTTACAATCTCTCCCTCATTCTCTCCTCCCTTCACCACAAAATCAACCTTATAACTCCATTTTACTCATACTTTGTTTTAGTTGGTATTTAATATGCCCAAACCCATGTGTGTTTAGTGAGTTTTAACATGATTTTTGGATTAAATAAATTTGTTTAAAAAAATATGGTTGAATATAGTATTTTAGTAGGAGACTCGTGTATTTTTTTTTCGTTTTTGAAAAATTTACACCATTTTTCCAATTTTTATAATAACCTCACTTTTAACATAAGAGTTTTCAAAATTCAAACATAAATCATTTTATTTTAAAATTAACTTTAAGTAAAACCAAGATCATATAGAATCAAATTTGAAAACGCTAACTAAAACTAAAACTAAAACTCAATTATGGTCCAAATTACTTTTTCTCACAAATAGAGGAAGAAGCGAAGAAGAGTACTTATTTTGTAGTATTTTCCATCAATGAACTATTTCAACGAGGTAAAATTCTCGCCGAATACGTATTAGGTCAACGGACTTAGTCGTTCGAAAAAACGGTGCAAACGGCGAGGGATAATTAGTTTTATCTAATCTTTTCTGGATCTAAATTAACGTATGCGGAATAGAAAAGAAATCTTTGTTGTGACAAAGGAAAAGCGGGAATGTCTAAAAAGTGAAACACAGCAAGAAGCAGATTGCATGAAAAGCAAAAGGCTAAGCTAGAATAAGAATATTGATGGTCAAAAAGCTAGCAAATTCTCGTGTAAAAGAAAGGAAAGTAATAGTTGTACCTCACTCTCAACAGCGGGAAAAAGTAGGATCCACTTCAGTTTTTTTGTTTTTCTTTATATTCATTTTTTTTATCGGCAGAATAAAAGTGTATTAATAATAGGTACAACTGTACAAGGAGTACCTAAACCCATATACAACAGTTTTTCTTTCTATCCATATAGATTAGTCAACAAATATGATTACAAATCTTATTATTGTGGACAGCTTAAGCAAACAAACACGAACAAAAAAAAAGTTCTTTGGAAAAGCACTTGCTCATGAGCTGGATTATAGTGCCAGTTTATAAGAATTTGAAAACTTAGTGAAGAAAATTTCAGGATTACGTACGTACATTGTTGCATTGAAGACATTGAAATGACTTGACGATAGGAAATGAAATTAAAGAACGTGAATGTGGTAGGTGTGAATTCAAAATGAATATAATTAAAGTTGAATAATAATGCACACAGAATATAGAAAGATGAAGCTAGTTAGCATGTAGCGTGTTTCATTTGAGACAAGGTGTGAAGGCATAGGTCAACACCAACGGCCCATGAGCTTCACTTTGAGCCGAAGAAATCCCATATTCTGTTGTAATTTATCGCAATGTCAAAAAAATTTGCATGATTGAAGGGTGGTAGTTGCTCTGTGACATCCTTTCAACAAGGGTGCACAATGGTCATTCTTGTATTTTACACAAGGCAGCAAGATATATAGGCCCTTGTTGGAAAATAAAGATAGATATTCATCGATTAACAATAAGTCAACTACACAATTGAATTCGACACTATATAAAACATTTGACTTAAAATTTTAAAGCATTAGGTATACAAGTCTTTCTTAATTATATGTACATTATAACAATAACATTAATGCTTGAGTTTCCAAGTTTATATACAAAACCTCTCTCTCTCTCTCTCTTTTTTATTTCACTTAATTTTTCACTTATATGTGCTTGGCTACTGTACGGAGGTGTATTGATAAACTTTAATGTTTAGCCGAAAGGTCCCCCCAGAAAAAAATAGATATACAGATACAAAAACAGGCTGCATGCAATGTAACAGAGATGGTCCCGGAAACATGCTGTAGCCTTATCTTAGATTACAACTTGATTGAAACTCCAAATAAGATGTCGTATTCTTCAATAATAGGACCGTACGTAACGTATGGGGACCGAATATAACGTTGTGAATGTTTTGTGCTGTTACTGAAAGGTAGAGAATAATGTGTGTCCCCTTTGGACGAGCAATGTTTCATCCAGGGAGGCCTATAATACTATTATTACAGGCTCTTTCTTCGAAATCTCATCAGTCCTTCTCAGGTGGCTAGCTCTCCGGAAATGGTAGTAGAAAATGTAGTAGCGTTTTCTCTATACAATGTGAACACCCCTTCTATTAGTCAGAAATTTCGTGCTACATGCATGTGTTTCTTTTGATAATGTTTTTGTTGTTGTACCTTGCTGTTGAGAAATATGGGATCTATGCATTTCTATGAAATTAAGTAATGTTCCTGTCTAAGGGTAACAGGGTAATCTTCTGCTGATGACTTCGGTCCGATATCTCCAGCTAGTATCCAAATCCTTCTACGCGAACGAGGGGAGGGTACCTGCAAAAGGTACTCCGACGCTTAAGTCAGCTTTCAGGGGAGGGTACCAGCAAAATGCACTCCGACACTCAAGTCAGCTTTCAGCTCAGAGCATTTAATACGGGATAATAAATGAGGGTCAAAAGTTCCCGTACTTCGAGGATCATACTCCTTTTTATACTTACCTTGATGGGTCTTGGACTTTTATGAGCCCTGATTTTCTTGATGGCTTATTATTGTTAATTAAGGTTGCTTAATTACCTTATAACCTTTAACTGTCCTATTAGTATCCTTTTAGTGGAGTTTTTCTTGCCTGAATGTTCTTCAAGGTATTCGGTTACTATGATGCCGAATACCCAAATATGTGTATTCGGCTATTCAACTAACCTTTTTGCCGAATACTTGTCTGAGGGTATTCGGCTAACCTTGCCGAATACTCGTTTGATGTGGAGGGTATTCCACTAATTATGTAGTCAAATGCCCCTCCGGTATAGTGGGTATTCGGCTAATTGTATAGCCGAATACCCCTCCGGTATACATGCCCCCAGCCTCGAGTGCAGAGTTGTGTTGAAGAGGCTTTGTTTGAGGTGAGTGTCTGTTCGTCATGTCTTTTCAAATTCTTGCCATTATGACAAAAAAAAACCATTGAGTTGAAGGAAAGAAAGCGTTGCTATTTTATAAACCGTTAGATCTTGATTGATCTAACGGTTGGTGTTGTTAGCACTTTTTGGACCGTTGTGGGCTTGGGCCCTATAAATAGGGTATGAGATGTCGTCTTTTCTCCTCTTATTTACACTTTACCAACTTTATTTTTGCTCTCGGCCAAATACTCCCTTCGTGCTTCATCTTTTTCGTCTTAATTAAGGTACGAGGGTTCGACTTTTCTTATTCTTTCATCCCTTTACCATGGGTTCGTCTGGGCATAAGCTTTCTGTGAAAATCGAGGTGGTTGACATTCAGTCATCATCCTCATCTGCCGGGGGGTCTAGTGAGGAGTCTTCGATTTCTTCATCTTCATCCTATTCGTCTTCTTCCTCTTCGTCTTCTTTCCGAGAGGGGTGGGTGAAAATGCAGTGTCCCCTTCGGTTGATAAGGCTATTTCTAGCCTAAAATCGAAGCGTAAACCAAGGGTTTCGCAAGGGAAGAGAGAGTTCATGCCGATAACCCTAGATGGGTATACCTAGGTAAATGGGGAAGTCGAGTCCTATTGGTCTCGTTATGATGATAAACTTAGTGTGTCAAACTTTGTAAACTATGTAACTGTATGTACTATCATTGAGGACGAGTATTGTCCGATAGCTTTACAGTGTTGTCGGCGTGAAACCGACGCTGAATTCATTTTCTTAGGAAAGGGCGAGTCTAAAAGAGATTTCTTTTACATGTATGATTGTGTCTTCCGAGAACTCCATGTAACACTTCCCTTCGACGACTTCACTATGGAGGTGCTTTGAGTTTTGAACGTCTGCATCCGAATGGGTGGGCCGCGATCCAGGCCTTCCGCGCCCTTTGCCTATTTAATTTTATGGAACCTTCTGTGAATGTGTTCTTGTATTATTTTTTGTACTCGACCTAGGAGTGGTTTGTGGGTATCTTTAATAAGAAAACCGAAAAGGCCTTTATTCCAGTCTTTTACTTCTTCTTATAAGAATTTTAAAACCGACTTTTTTAAAGTAATAATTAGGCCGAATATAGGAGCCAACCATTTCTATGATAGTAATGGGAAGCCTTTATTTCCTTTTTACTGGGAGAAGACCCCTCGACATTATGACAAATTTTCGAAGTCTATGATGACCGAACTGGAACGCGAGGATCTCTTGTTTCTTGAGTCCCTTCCCCGTAAGCTTCCGGCTACGTAGCTTGTTGCTTTTTTTAATTCTTCGAATGTTTTAGCGGATATGTGTGATAAGGTTTCGGTTCTCCTTCTTCTAGTGTTTATTGTTTGGGGCGTATAAATGACTAACTATTTGTGAAATGCAGGTATCATGGCCGAAGCCGGTGGTGACGTTTTATCCTTCCACAATGCTCGGAAGAACCAAGCCCTTGGTTTTGGCAACTCTTCAGGCACCGCTTCTGTTCCTCCCGTTGTCCGACAACCACCCTCGAGATCGACCCCTCAAGATACTTTGCCCCCTCTGGCTGCAGAGAAGAAAAGCCGAGACAAAGAGCATAAGAAAAGGCATCGGAGCCGTGAGACTTCCGAGGAGGAGAAGGCAAAGAAACTAAAACAACAAACTTTAAACTTCTCAGCTTCTGGGTCTTTGGCTTCTATCCCTGCCATGACCGCCAAGGGGTTTTTTGCCAAGGATTTCCACCCGAAGAAGATGATTAGTTCCAGCGATGTTTCGGAGACTGGAAAGAATCTTTTGAACAAGGATAATGCTGCTTCTAATTGGTCGACTTACTGTGAATTTCAAGCAAGGGCCTCGACCATCGCTCATCATATGTTTATGAACCCATTGAAGGAGGCCGAGAAGTTGAAGAAGAGTTTGAAAGAATCACAAGCCTCTAACGAACAAGCTCTTGAAGCTAACATTGCCCTTGCTGATGATATCGCTCGTCTGAAGGACGAAGTGAAACACCTTTCGGCCGATCTAAAGGACTTGGATACCAAAGTTGTAATGGCCGAGAAGGATGCTAAGCTTCAGGCTGACGAGATTGAGCGTTTGAAGATGTTGCTAACCTAGGCGAAGAAGGAAAGAGACGCCGAACCCGCCGCCAAGGAGGGCATTACGTCTTCGGCCAAAGACAAGATTTTCGCCGAACATGAGGCCGGATTCCAACATGTTGTTTGGCAAATGCTATATTACTTCGACGTCCCTAACCGTTCAGTCTTTGACATGGATAAGGATGTTTACAAAGGCCGCATACTATCCCTTGATGATATTCCTGAGGATGCGATTCTTGAGAACCCTTTCCGGCCGTCGATTCCGGATGGTGACACAGAATACACTCATGGGGATGCAGAAGGTAATGAAGAAAGCAGAGAAGAAAATGTCGATGACGTTGTGAATCAGGAGGATCCGGCTGAATGATCTTGGTGTATGTTAGGCCGTTAGAGCCTTTTTATTTTGGAAATTCATTTTGTAACTCTCTTTTGTGATTAATGAATACAGGCTTCATTCTTCGGCATCTCTCTTCTCATTCTATACTTAGAATATTATTGTTGTCTTAGCTTATATCTGATAACTTTGTGAAATCTTAAAAGATTAACATTTAACCAAGTTTTGATTATATGTATTCGGCTTAAATGCGCGTTTTAACCGACATCTTCCTTTTATCGATTATGGATATTTTTGAAGAGAACCAACACATTTGGTTGTTGTGGAGTATTTGCTGAAAATTCTGATTGGTGCATCTTAACCGAGTAGGAGTACTCGGAAAGGAAACCACTTGTGAAGAAATTCTGAATGGTGCATCCTTAGTTGAGTAGGAGTACTCAGGAGGGAAACCATTTGTGAAGAAATTCTGAATGGTGCATCCTTAGCCGAGTAGGAGTACTCGAGAGCGAAACCATTTGTGAAGAAATTTTGAATAGTGAATCCTTAGCCGAGTAGGACTCGGGAGCGAAACTATTTGTGAAGAAATTCCGAATGGTGCATCCTTAGCCAAGTAGGAGTACTCGGGAGGGAAACCATTTGTGCTGAAATTCTGAATGGTGCATCCTTAGCTGAGTAGGAGTACTCTGGAGGGAAACCATTTTGTGAAGAAATATTAACTGTTGAGAAGTAATCATAGATATGCAAAAAGATGTGTTTCATTAATTCGGTTAGAAAGGTGTGCCTCGTTAAAACCTTCTTGGCAAAAACCCTTTCACATTCTTGTAAGGATAAAAAGCCGAGTAAGGAAAAAGAGTACATCACCGTATTACATAGTCAACTGAAATAATACTTAAGATGGGTTGAATTCCATGTTCTCGGCACCACCTTTCCTGAAAGCTCTTCTAGCTTGTATGCTCCATTGTTGAGGGTTTGCTGGATTCTGAATGGGCCATCTCAATTAGCTGCTAATTTCCCTTCCCAGGTATTTCTCCGTGCATCTCCCTGAACTCTTAGGACTAAGTCTCCTTCCTTGAATTCTCTTGGCCTCAACTTTGAGTTGAACCTCTTGGTCATCCTCTGCCTGCATGTTTCAGTGGTTAAGCGTGCTCGGTCACGCACTTCTTCGACTAGATCAAGCTCAACCCTCATGGAATTTTTGTTTTGGGATGCTTTGAAATTTTGTCTTCGGAAGGTAGGTTCCCCTACTTCTACCGGAATCATAGCTTTGATTCCATATACCATTCTAAAGGGTGTTTCTTTGATTGTTGATTGCGGAGTGCATCTGTATGCCCACAAAACTTCAGGTATCTCTTTGGCCCATGCACCCTTGGCTGTACCCAACCTTTTCTTAAGTTTCGATATGATGACTTTGTTGGCAGACTCCGCTTGCCCATTTGTTTGCGGGTGTTCGACCGAGGTCACCCTATGCTTTACTCCTAGTTCCTCTAGGAAAGTATTAAGCTTTTTATCCGTAAACTATAGCCCATTGTCGGTGATGATCACGTATGGAATGCTGAAACGTGTGATTACATTTTTCCATAGAAACTTCTGCATATTTTGGGCCGAGATGGTAGCCAGGGGTTCGGCCTCTATCCATTTCGTAAAGTAATCAACAACTACTATAAGAAATTTGCATTGCCCTTTGGCTGTGGGGAAAGGTCCCAGGATGTCGACCCCCCAGACGGCAAAAGGCCATGGTGACGAAATAACATGTAGCTCATCGGCAGGCTGGTGTATAAGGTTACCATGTTTTTGGCACTGGACACACTTTTTGACATATTAGGCACAATTAGACTTGAGAGTTGGCCAGTAGTATCCTGCCCTTAGCACACGAGTGGCCATCGTTCGTCCACCCAAATGCATGCCACAGATTCCCTCATGCAGCTCTCTTGTGACATACTCGGCCTGATCCCTACCGAGACATTTAAGCAAAGAGGTGGAAAACCCCCTCCTGTACAACTCTTCGGCCAGCAGAACGTACCTTGCGGCACTGATACGCAACCTCTTTGCCTTATCTCTATCCTCCGGAAAGGTTCCTTGTAGCAAATACTGTTGGATCTCGGTCATCCAGGGGTCCTTGGGTGCCGAGACCTGCATGCATTCTTCGGTGGTGACACTCGGATCGGGTAACACTTCTTGAATGGAAGTTCCAAGCTGTCCAAGTTTCTGAGTACTGGCCAGTTTAGCTAGCTGATCGGCTCTGTCGTTATGTTCTCGGGACAAGTGCTTTACTTGAACCTCTTCAAATTGTTCCTTCAGTTGCATGAAGGCATGATAATACTTCAGTAGTTGCGGGTCTTTGACTTGGAAAACACCATTAATCTGTTCGGCCGCAATTTGGGAATCGCTCCAACATTCCACCTTCCGAGCTCCCATCTCCTTGGCTAACCTGAGTCCAGCCAGTAATGCTTCATATTCGGCCTGATTATTAGATGCTTTAAAACCGAACCGTAAAGACAGCTCTAGTCGTATTTGGTTTGGTCCTTCTAGTATGACACCCGCTCCGCTCCCACGTTGGTTGGATGAGCCATCAACGTGTACAATCCACCATTCGTCTTCAAAGCGTTCAGTGGGGTGCAGCTCATTGATGAAGTCTGCCAAACACTGTGTCTTGATGGGACCTCTCGGCTCATACCTTATATCGAACTCTGAGAGTTCTATAGACCATGCCATCATTCGCCTGGCCAGTTCCGGCTTCTTCAACACTTTTGCTGTGGGGCAATCAGTTTTGACAACTACTTGGTGGCCTTGAAAATATTGTCTCAGGCGCCTCGCCGCGTGCATTAGCGCCAAAGTTGCCTGTTCTATTGTCTGATACCTCGTCTCGACATCCTGTAGAACTCGGCTAATGAAATATATGGGTGCTTGACCCTCTTCATGTTCTTGGGCTAACACTGCGCTTATGGCTTCTTGGGAAACTGAGATGTATAATAGTAGTTCCTTTTGGGGGTTCGATTTCTTGAGTACCAGTGGGGCGGAGAGGGTCCTCTTCAGATCTTGAAAGGCTTCCTCACACTGTTGATTCCACGAAAAATTCTTGGATGCCTTCAACAACTTCATGATAGGCTTCGCCTTTTCGGCTATCCTAGGTAGGAATCCCGATAGAGAAGCGATCCTTCTTGTCAGTCTTTGAACTTCTTTTGGAGTTTTCGGGCTCCTCATACAAATAACAGCTTGGCATTTATCAGGATTTGCTTCAATGCCTCGACAAGTTAACATGAAGCCCAGAAACTTTCCTCCTTGAACACCGAAGACACACTTTTCGGGATTCAGACGCATGTTGCGCTTTCTGAGTTTGGCAAAGATCTCGTCCAGGTTAGGGATGGCAACGGGTCGGGGCGGGCACGGATAGTGGTTACCCGCTACCCGACCCGCCGGAGAAAATTCGTCCCGTTACCTGCCGAATATCCGTTTGATAAAAATCCGCGAATTTTTCTTATATCCGCGGGTATCCGTGGATACCCATGGATATTTCATATTAAAAAAAAACATTTTTTTAAAAAAAAAAGGGTGATTTTTTTAAAAGAAATACTAAGAAACAGATCCTTTATGTGCAATAAAATTTGGAAATAAAATCATATTATTTACTACAAGAAGAATCAAGAATCAAATGTGTAATTAAGTGAATTGTTATGTGAAAATTACGTGTCTTTAATTAAAAATAATCAAAGAAATAAGAATCTTATATTGTGATTTTGAATCTCTAGACATAATTTTTACTAGTATCAAGAGCAAAAACTAGCAATTTTAAATTATATATATATATATATATATATGAGGGTAGTTTAGTAATTTTATGGGTAGCGGGTATCCACGGGCACGGATAATATGATACCCGCACCTGCCCGTTAATGAGCGGGTAAATAAAAAACCCGTACCCGTTACCCGCGGATATCCGTTTATACTATCCATCTTCTATCCATGACGGATTTTATCTGCGGATATCCGCGGGCATGGATTTTTTTGCCATCCCTAGTCCAGGTCCCTCTTGTGCCAACCGACATTGGACGATTTTACCACCATATTATATACCTCCAGATTTCTTCCTAGTTGCTTTTGGAAAATTTGTCCATTAGCCTTTGATAAGTTGCTCCGGCATTTTTCAGGCCAAATGGCATAACTGTATAGCAATAGTTGGTTGATTCGGTGATGAAAGCGGTCTTGTCTTTATCTTGAGAGTACATTCGGATTTGATTGTAACCCGAGTTTGCATCCAAAAAGCTGAGGCAAGTATGCCTAACTACCCCATCGACTAGTCGATCAATGTTTGGTAGGGGGTATGCATCCTTCAGGTATGCTTTGTTCAGATCCGTGTAGTCTATACACATTCTCCATTTCCCGTTCGACTTCTTCACCATGACTACATTGGCTAACCAAGTAGTGTACTTGACTTCTCGGATGAAGTTAGCTGCCATCAACTTTGCTACTTCTTCTTCCACAACATTCCGCCTTTCATCACCCATCTTTCTTTTCTTTTGAGCTATTGGCCTTGCTTCTCGACATATTGCCAACTTATGACAATGAAAATTCGGATCGATACCCGGCATGTCTGAGGCTTTCCAATCGAATAAGTCGGCATTTTGCCTAATCACGCTTTGGATTTGAAATCGATCATTTTCGGATAGGTTGCTGCCGAGGTATGTGACTTGGCTTTTTGTTTAACCAATCTGAAATGCATAGGTTTCTGCCAAAATGTTCTTGTCTAAGGGTAACAGGGTAATCTTCTGCTGGTGACTTCGGTCCGATATATCCAGCTAGTATCTGAATCCTTCTATGCGAACGAGGGGAGGGTACCTGCAAAAGGCACTCCGACGCTCAAGTCAGCTTTCAGGGGAGGGTACCTATAAAAGGAACTCTGACGCTCAAGTCAGCTTTCGACTCAGAGCATTTAATAAGGGGTAATAAATTAGGGTCAAAAGTTCCTGTATTTCGAGGATCATACTCCTTTGTATACTTACCTTGATGGGTCTTGGACTTTTATAGCCCCTGATTTTCTCGATGGCTTATTATTGTTAATTAAGGTTGCTTAATTACCTTATAACCTTTAACTGTCCTATTAATATCCTTTTAGTGGAGTTTATCTTGCCTGAATGTTCTTCAAGGTATTTGGTTACTATGATGTCGAATTCCCAAATATGTATATTCGGCTATTCAGCTAACCTTTTTGCCGAATACTTGTCTGAGGGTATTCGGCTAACCTTGTCGAATACTCGTTTGATGTGGAGGGTATTCCACTAATTGTGTAGTCGAATGCCCCTTCGGTATAGTGGGTATTCGGCTAATTGTATAGCCGAATACCCCTCTGGTATAAGTAATATATACTAAATAAGAACATAAGTATGCAAACAAAAATGGAAAATCAAATAAATAAAAACTGTGAAAGATAGGGAATAACAATAACAATTCCTTAGTAATTAGACAAAAACCCATATGCTCGTTTAAAAAACTTATTATTATTATTATTATTATTATGTAAAATAACATGCACGTAAATATGTGCAGTTAAATATACTCATTCAATTATTATATATATATATATATATATATATATATATATATATATATATGAAGAGAGATCAAATTACACCAGTATAACTTTAAAAGAGTTACACCATTTTAATAACTTGATATATAATGAAATTTTTATCGATCCAACTGTTGAATTATATCTACATATTACCAAGATTGTTTGTGTCAAATTTTGTCAAAATTGAACAACAATAAGAAGACTAATAGGAACATTTTGTTATCAATATGGTATAGAAGTCATTAGAGCACCGAGTGCTCAAGTTAAGAAGAGAAATAAAAAACCATCAACTAATTATAGAAAACCATATAGGAAAAAATACAATAAAAATAATTTTCAAACTCAAAATAAAGAACAAAATAAAAAACCAAAAAGAAAACCTAAATATAAAAAACTTCCTAAAAAAGATAATGCTTCCTGGAAATGTGGTAGAATAGGACATATTGCTAGTACCTGTAAAGTGCAACAAAAAATAAATGAATTAGAAATAGATGAAAAACTAAAACAATGTCTTATTAATATATTAATAAATTTGGAACCTGAAGAATCTTCATCTGAAAATGAAGAATACGAAGATGATATAATATATCAATTAGAAAATGAAACTTCTGAAAATTCTGAAACTTCTGATGAAGAATACTGTTTAGGACCAGAATTATGTACCTGTACAAATTGTAAAACAATAAATATGTTAACCAAAGATCAAACTACAACTTTAATAGCAATAATAGATAAATTAGAAGAATCTCCACTAAAAGATGAATTTTTACAACAATTAAATAATTTAATACAAAGAGATGAAAATAATAGAGCAGAAATAAAAGCAATAGATATAAAAGAAATTTACAATAGATTTAAAAAACCAAATAATCAATTATCTATAAAAGACTTACAAGATGAAATAAAAAATCTTAAGCAAGAAATTCAAATTTTAAAGCAAAATGATATTTCTTTAGAATATAGATTATTGGAATTAGAAGGAAAAGAAATATTAAAAACACAAGAAAATATTCAATACGTTCCTAATGAAGAAGAAACATCAAATCAAAATTATATTAATCTATTAAGTATAATTACTACACATAAATGGCATTGTGAAGTAACTTTAATAATTAAAGAAGAAAAGTTTAACATGATAGCTCTTATAGATTCAGGAGTAGATATTAATTGCATACAAGAAGGATTAATACCTACTAAATATTATGAAAAAACTTTAGAAGGAGTCACCAGTGCAAATGGATCAAAAATGAATATTCAATATAAATTATCAAATGTAAAAATTTGTAAAAACAAAATTTGTTATAATACTTCTTTTGTATTAGTAAAAAATATGAATACTTCATTAATATTAGGAACCCCATTTCTAACCTTATTATATCCTTTTCAAGTCACTACAAATGGATTAATAACTACAACATTAGGTAAAGAAATATGTTTTGAATTTATAAAACCCCCAAGATCAAGAGAATTAAATTTACTCAAAGACTCATCAATAAGTCAAATAAATTTAATAGAAAGAAAAAAGAAACATATAAATATGTTAAATAAAGAAATTCAATATAAAAGAATAGATGAACAACTCAAGAATTCAAATATTCAAACTACTATAAAAAAATTTCAAGATAAAATAGAAAAAGAAATCTGTGAAACTAACCCAATAGCATTTTGGCATAGAAAAAAGTATGAAATATCATTACCATATATAGATGGGTTTAATGAAAAAGATATTCCAACTAAAGCCAGACCCATACAAATGAATCAACAATACTTAGAATATTGTAAAAAAGAAATACAAGAATATTTAGACAAAGGATTAATTAGACCATCAAAATCTCCATGGAGTTGTTCAGGTTTTTATGTCATGAATGCTTCAGAACTAGAAAGAGGCGCGCCAAGATTAGTAATTAATTATAAACCTCTTAACAAAGTATTAAAATGGATAAGATATCCTTTACCTAATAAAGGTGATTTAGGATTGAAGCTATCTGTCTTGGATTGGTGGATTGAGTCCAGGATTTTTCTAGTACCATTATTGGAAGATCTTCATCTTTGTCTATATAGTTATCTTCTTCATTGGAGGATCGAGTAATAAAATCTCTGGGGCCTACAAGAGTATTTTGGTATTGAAGAGGGGTAAATCTGTTGGAATAATTGGCTAAAGGGTTTGAAGGACCTGGTGATTGAACTATTTTTGAAGGTGAAGTTTTAACTATATTGTCTATTGTGGGTCTTACTATTTCTTTTCTTATTCTGGGAGTCATGGTAGGAGTTATAGGGGCTGGAAGCCGTATTGAACTTGTAACTTTAGGGGTAGCCAGTGGGGGACCGTATTGATCTTTGTTGTTGGGCTTTGTACTTATTTTGAGCCCTGTAAAAACTCTCTTGTTAAAAAATCTGGTAAAGAATTATTTTTTCCTTTTATATGTTCGATATCAAAATCAAAACAAGAAAGTAAAGATTGCCATCTAGCAAATATGTGTTTTGAAACCAAATTTTGAACATCTTTTTGTAAAACACTAGGAGCAGCTTTACAATCAGTTCGAACTAAAAATCTTTTATTGAATAAATCATCTTGAAATTTTTGAAGACATAAGACTATTGAAAGAATTTCTTGTTTAACAGTAGAGTATTTTTGCTGAGCTGGATGCCAAATACTCGAATGATATCTGACTACCTGTTCTTTAGAAGAGTGTTGAGATACTTGTTTAAGAATCCCACCATAACCTAATTCTGATGCATCTGTTTCTACTATAAGGAAGGCATCTAGGTCTGGTATTCCTAAACAGGGTAACCTTTTTACTATCTTTTTTACCTGTTCTACTACTTGAGACATTTCTTCTGACCAAGCAGGAGGATTTTTTCTTAATCGTTTGTATAATGGGGAACACAAAATTCTTATATTTGGAATAAAGTCTGCTATGTAGTTGACACATCCTAAAAATCTTTGTAATTGCTTTTTATCTTTTATTTCATTTGGAAATTTATCAGCAAATTCTATTGATCTTTGTATTGGAGTAATTGTTCCTTGATATATTTCATATCCTAAAAATCTTGTCTTTGTTTGAAATATTTTCATCTTTTTTGCTGACACTACCAATCCATTTTCTTTAATAATTTCTATAAATTTATTTAAATGTTCTATATGTTGATTAATATTTTTTGAAAAAATTATGACATCATCTAAGTATACTATTGGAAATTCCATATATGAGTAAAATATATCATTCATTATATTTTGAAATTCACTTGGAGCATTTTTTAATCCTTGTGGCATTACATTCCATTCATAATGACCAAAAGTTACTACAAAAGCATTTTTGTACTTATCAGAGACAAGATCGGAATTCATTAGAAACAGTATGAGAATTCGTAAAGAAAATTTGTAAAAGTAATTGAAAAGTGATGGAAGGTATAATATCAGAGTAATTAAAGACAAAACTTGAATTGGAAAATTAAGAAGGATAGAACTTACAAATGAAAGCTTTAAAATAGAAGGCAAGGCAGAGAGAGTGAAAAGATTTGAGAAATTTTTAAAGTGGATTTCATTCAGAAAAAACCTCTGCCCTCTAAGGCTCAGAAGGAGACCTTATATAACGGAGGAAGCTAAGCATAATTTACACTCAGGGGTACATAGGATCCCTCATTATTAAGGGTAAAAAGAGAAAGTATAAATTTACAACTGGCACACCTATTAAACAGATAAGATGGCCGACACTCTAAAGTAGAAAGGACTAAAGTAATTTACAGCTGGGGTCAAGTGAGTTGCCAGCGCAAAATATTTTTAACTTTATTGTTGTCATTTTCTGCCGACACTTCTTATTGGACCACTTAATCAAACATATCTCCGTTGCGAAGATATAGATTTGACTGGGAGGTGCTTTCTCTGAATCCTTCTTCTGCATTCTTATCTTGTACAGATCTTACTTTTTTCAGCCGGTCTTCAAATTCTTCTTGCGAAGTGGCTGATGCTAATTCTGCCATAATCTTTTGTTTTTCCACTAAAAATAATGCTTCTTGTTCAGAATCTTTTTCTAACTGTGATTTTGGTTCTTGATGAGTTTTTAACCATTCATTGATTTTTGCTTTATTGAGTAATTCAATATTGAACTTCTTCCACCACTTTACCTTTATTTGTCTTGTCAACATTCTGATATCAATATTGTCATAAAGTCGAGTATAGATGTATTCCCATGCCATTATCCAAGTAATTCCTTGAGAAGCTACGAATGATATGAATCGATATCCCGGTACAAATGTTGAATGTTCTTTAAAGTACTTATAAATTTCTTCAACTTGGTCAGGAAATATTGCTGGTATTTGACCAAAGTCGAGAAACCATTTAATAAACCATTTGGAAAATTTTAAAGGTATTCCTCTTCTAAACCAAATAAACCAGGAGTGTTGATCTGGACTTAAGTATAACATATGGCTCCATGCATCCATGTAATCATAATAAGTAAAGGTTTGGGGATTAAAGGCTCTTGAAAATGGTTTTGAAGAATATAAGGGTTGGTTCCAATCTTGAGGGGTTAAAACCTTTAAAATTTTGAACTTAGAAAACTGGATATTTCCCTGTTGGTCTTTGTTATGCCATAATTCTATTGAGTCGGTGTCTACTAGTATAAACTCATAAAAAGTTCTGGTTTTTGATAAATTTATTGGAGGGTAATGAAAGTCTTGAGGGAAAAGAGTTGAAGCTCACTGTCTTGGATTAGTGGATTGAGTCCAGGATTTTTCTAGTACCATTATTGGAAGATCTTCATCTTTGTCTATATAGTTATCTTCTTCATTGGAAGAT
Source organism: Pueraria montana var. lobata (assembly GCA_026413185.1). Taxonomy (NCBI): domain Eukaryota; kingdom Viridiplantae; phylum Streptophyta; class Magnoliopsida; order Fabales; family Fabaceae; genus Pueraria; species Pueraria montana. The sequence continues at coordinate 7,933,068 of CM048652.1, forward strand.
TGAGTAATAAAATCTCTGGGGCCTACAAGAGTATTTTGGTATTGAAGGGGGGTAAATCTGTTGGAATAATTGGCTAAAGGGTTAGAAGGACCTGGTGATTGTAATATTTTTGAAGGTGAAGTTTTAACTATATTGGCTATTGTGGGTCTTACTATTTCTTTTCTTATTCTGGGAGTCATGGTAGGAGTTATAGGGGCTGGAAGCCGTATTGAACTTGTAACTTTAGGGCTAGCCAGTGGGGGACCGTATTGATCTTTGTTGTTGGGCTTTGTACTCATTTTGAGCCCTGTAAAAACTCTCTTGTTAAAAAATCTGGTAAAGAATTATCTTTTCCTTTTATATGTTCGATATCAAAATCAAAACAAGAAAGTAAAGATTGCCATCTAGCAAATATGTGTTTTGAAACCAAATTTTGAACATCTTTTTGTAAAACACTAGGAGCAGCTTTACAATCAGTTCGAACTAAAAATCTTTTATTGAATAAATCATCTTGAAATTTTTGAAGACATAAGACTATTGAAAGAATTTCTTGTTTAACAGTAGAGTATTTTTGCTGAGCTGGATGCCAAATACTCGAATGATATCTGACTACCTGTTCTTTAGAAGAGTGTTGAGCTACTTGTTTAAGAATCCCACCATAACCTAATTCTGATGCATCTGTTTCTACTATAAGGAAGGCATCTAGGTCTGGTATTCCTAAACAGGGTAACCTTTTTACTATCTTTTTTACCTGTTCTATTACTTGAGACATTTCTTCTGACCAAGCAGGAGGATTTTTTCTTAATCGTTTGTATAATGGGGAACACAAAATTCTAATATTTGTAATAAAGTCTGCTACATAGTTTACTCATCCTAAAAATCTTTGTAATTGATTTTTATCTTTTATTTCATTTGGAAATTTATCAGCAAATTCTATTGATCTTTGTATTGGAGTAATTGTTCCTTGATATATTTCATATCCTAAAAATCTGGTCTTTGTTTGAAATATTTTCATCTTTTTTGCTGACACTACCAATCCATTTTCTTTAATAATTTCTATAAATTTATTTAAATGTTCTATATGTTGATTAATATTTTTTGAAAAAATTAAGACATCATCTAAGTATACTATTGCAAATTCCATATATGAGTAAAATATATCATTCATTATATTTTGAAATTCACTTGGAGCATTTTTTAATCCTTGTGGCATTACATTTCATTCATAATGACCAAAAGGTACTACAAAAGCAGTTTTGTACTTATCTTTATATATATATATATATATATATCCTAAGACAAAGTTATGACACTAAAGGTCAATAGTATCAAAATTTATTTCAAAAGTTTAATTAATGTGTTTTATGGGATAATGTATTGTTCCAATGTAATCCTAAAATAATATATAGTTGTTGATAAAAATTCTCATTCCAAAATAATTTGGACTTTCTCTCTATCAAGAATTTATTCTAACTTGAAGGTATTAAGTTTTAAATGAGAAAATCGATTCGTAAACATAAAAAGCTCGGAGTCGATTTTCTCTTGAGTCGCAAGAGTGAATATTTTTATTTGTTTTATACTAAATTCGGATTGAAAAACACTGTTAATCATCGTATAGAAATATAATACTAATAATTAAAGTGAGAAGGAAAAAAATGAAAAAAAAAAAAAAAGAGCCCGGGAAAGAATAGATAGGTGTCAGCGTCACGTATCTAAGTAAGAATCTTGTACCACTGACAGAATTGCCTCGTGATCTCGTTCTTGTTTTGCAATGGTCGTCCCTCCTAGCACTATCCTTTTACAATTTAGCCTTTTTCTCGACATGGAAAGAAAATGAGAAAAGAAAAAAAAAAGAATATAATTATGATAGGTTGTATTTAAATCTCAATGATATAATAAAATATAATTAAAATAACAAATAAGGTGTCTCAGTATGTGTGTTATTTTATCAATTTGATACCCATCGGCGTTGTTTTTTTGCCTGTGCTGAAATGAAAAGTTCCATATTCTGCATTCCTTTTGTTCTTGTTCCAAACAATAACTGCGTCTTCGAAATTGATATTTTCTTCTCTCAGTTCTCTGTCGTTGACTCGTTGCTAATGCTAGTTCATGTGTTTCTCAAACAATGCGTTAATTTTTGGTCGGCCATATAAAAAAAGGCAACGAAAAAAAACAAAAGTAAGATAAAACGTTTCGAAACAATATCTCTCACATTTGGAGCGGTCATCAATAGCAAAGAAAGAAAAATAATTGAGTTTAACTATTATGTATTGTTACTGTAAAAAAAATTACACTGTTATAAAATAATAAAAATTTGGTTAAGAAGTTACGCTGTATAAATTTCTTATACCGTAGAAATCGAAAACAGAGATAGCAGAAGTTTATAACAATTCATGAACCCTGCTTGATCAACTGAACTAGACTCTATAATTCATAAAATTGTTTAATTTAAACGGTTACAGTTGCTATTAGAAATATAATTAACAAGGTAATGTAATTATAAATAGATATAAAATTTAAAACTTTTATGAAAGATGGTTTACGTGGAAGAGACCAATGGTTTACTAATATATTATATATATAATATTGGTAAAGGATTGACAATTTTTTTTTAACTCCCACAAGAATCATCCCACATTGTTTACTAACTAGTGACTCTACCTAGGGATGACAAAGTGTACCCGGATCCTATGGGTACCCGCAAAAATATTCGCAAGCGGGTCGGGTAAATACCTGTTTATTGGGGCTGGGGCCGGGGCCGGGTATTTACCCGCAATTTTTTGCGGGTGGTGGGTATGGGTACGGGTACTATGGTACCCGCCCCGCCCGCACCTATCATATATATATAATTAAAATAACTTAAATAAATAATTATGTTATATATATACTTTTTTGTAAAAAAATAATTTTATATTTTCCATAAACTAACACTAATAGTAAAAGATTTATGTTATAATTTACAATAATTTTATATTTTTAATATTATGTGTGAATGCTTTTAATGTTAAGTTTGAATTATTTAAGCGTGAATTTTCAATTTATTTGTAATAATTTTTTAATTAATATTTTTATAGCTTAAATGCAATTTTGGTTCATCTATTTTGCATAATCCGCAATTTTGGTCCCCCTATTTTAAAATAGAGACGTTTAGTCTCCCAATTTTCTAAAATATGTAATTTTGGTTCTTCCATCAAATTGAAAGCGTTGACTGTTAAGAGATTGACATTAACCTTAACGTGGTCCAAATATAATGACGTGACACGAGATTATTTATTTAGTTTTTAATTATTTTAAATACTGAGTAGAATAATTGATGAAAAATATATTTTATAAAAAGGTAATATCATTTATTTGACTACGATGTGCCATGTATTTCAACAATGTAGAACTAATTTAAAATAAATGATTAAGACTTGTGATTTCTATTTTAGGACTCACGATTACCCTAACCATTAAAATCGACGTGACATGTGTTTTAATGACGTAGATAAACAAATAATTAGTACTCATTATTTAAAATAATTAAAAAAATAAATAAATAATCTCGTGTCACATCACTATATTTGGACCACGTCAAGGTCACCATTAATCTCTTAACTGTCAATGCTTTCAATTTGATGAAAGGACAAAAATTACGGATTTTACAAAATTGGGAGACTAAATGTCTCTATAGAGGGACCAAGATTGCTAATTGTGCAAAATAGGAGGACTAAATGTCTCTATTTTAAAATAGGATGACTAAAATTGCGGATTGTGCAAAATAGGGGGATCAAAATTACATTTAAGCCTATTTTTTTTATTGATTTATTAACTTCATACATAAGTAAAGTGCGGGTAGCGGGTGCGGGTATGGGTATATAGGTACCCAGCGGGTACGGGGATGGGGATTAAAGTTGCTACCCACGCGGGTATGGGACCGGGTACGGATATTTTTTTTAAATGCGGATATAAGGATGGGTACTATAGGACCCTACCCAGATCCTACTCATTTCCATCCCTAACTCTACCCGGTGATGACTGGGACTTTTTTCCCCTATAGATTTGTATTAGTAGGATTATATATATTTTTTTAATGTTACCTACCAAGTTAACTTTATTGATTGCATGTTAAAAAGAGATATTTCCGCTATTTGTTAACTTATAGTATTATCTTTGTTAATTTAAATTCTATTTGCAAAATTATTTTTTGATTTCAATAATTTATATACATATATTTTCTATTACGGTTGTTTTTAATATGTACTTACCAGAATTTTAATTAAAATAAATATAAGAACTACCAGTGTACTACATTTTTTTTACGTGTTAGATTAAGACATCTACAATATAAACATGAACGGGCAAATAATAATATCTTTTTTGAAATGTTAGACAATGATTTTACTTGGTTTTTTTACATTTATTTTTTTCATATAATTTCAATAATGGATAAGGAAATCACATGTCACAATAATACCACCATAATCGGATAATGTCAAGTGTCCATAATCAAAATGTCTATGCAAAAGTTAGTTGTCCACAGGGGGAAAATATTGACAAAAATTAGTAAGATTATATATTCTGAAAAAAATGCTAAATAAACTGTGATGCAAACGAAAAAATAACTAACAATAAATCATTTCAAAATTAAAAACTTAATATTAAAATTATATTAGTGTAATTATCTTAAATAACTATTACCTCCGGCTTTAAATCTAAACCAAAAATTGACTTGTACTTTGAATTTCAATATAAACACATTCAACTAAACCAAAATATCTTATCTATTAATAAGGGTTTTAATTACAATGAATCATTCTTATTCTTGATATCAACTTCCGAGCATATAGTCAAGTATTATTTCAATTACAAGGAGACTATTAGTGATATTTTTTTATTATACAACAGTGTAAAAAAATTTTACATCATAGTGAAATTTAATTATATTTTACACAAACAATATATATATATATATATATATATATATATATATATATATATATAAGTTTGGGAATAATTATAAATAATAAATAATATAATATTTCCTTTTCTAAATCTATTAATGACAGGAACTGGATAATAAGTATAGAAAAATAGAATGATATTCGAATAAATAATTATATACGAACCATTTTTTATTTTAATTAGAAGCAAGATAAACACATTTGGGTACATATAGTATAATAGATAACAAACTCAAACAGTTTGTCTATATACTTTACAGGAAAATTTATTCGTTAAGGTATGAAAAGAAAATGGAATGGTAGGTAGAGATTGGATAAAAAAACATAAAACTATACCAGTAGTTCGATAGCTTAGAATCCTCCAGGTTATTGTTGTAGAAGGTCCACATGTTTATTACCCTTTAGGTTCACCAGTGTCGACGTCTATTGAAGTTGATACTTGATTTATTTAGAGAAGCCCATATTCACTATTCCGTATCAGAATTATTTAAGGTCAGTCACTAAAAAAATAAACTAAATAATAAACACAAAAGAAGAATAAGCAAACAACCTTATCTTTAGGATTAAGTGAAATTCTGATAATAAAATGAATCTTCTTCTGAAAAGAAGTTGACTATTGTTTTCCATTTTCATGAGTTCCTGTCACAATGAAAATTATAAGAATAAGAAACAAAAGACAAAGCTGAATGACAAATTATAAAATACTTAAGAACAACTAAAATAATTAATTGAAAGGATATCTTACTAAAAATAAAATTTGATAATTAAAAAATTAAAACTAAAAATGCAGAAAAATTAATAAATACCTACGAAAAGAATAAAGGAGGTTTTTAAATTTTTGAGAATACTTCTCTGTAGACAATATTTTTGGTAGTTGACATCCTTTGGTTATAGTCATCACAAATTAACAACTTCAATCCAGATTTACTCTTCACACGGGAAACTGCAACATATAGTTGACCATGAGAGAAGACGGGCCTAGGTAAGAATACACCAACTTGAGACAAACTTTGTCCTTGACTTTTGTTTATGGTCATTGCAAAACAAACAATTAGAGGAAATTGACGCCTTTGAAATTTGAAAGGAATCATTCGATCAGAAGGCACTAAATTCATTCGTGGGATGCAAACTTTACAACCAATGTTGTTACCAGTAGCAATAACTGCACCAATGATATTTAAACCAAGTTCCTCAACAATAAGTCTAGTTCCATTGCATAAACCAGATGATACATCAACATTTCTTATTAACATAACAGGAACTCCTTTTTTCAAAATCAAACGATGATCAGGTAAACCAGAGCATTTGATATCATTTAAGAACTCAGTAGTTAACCAATCTGCTTGAACACTAACATCATCATCAACTTTTAATACAAAATCTGAGCTTAAATAATCTTTCTGTTCACCAGGTAATAATGACAAAACATACTGATTGACACTGTTAACAACTTCTAAAGTGGGCGCTAAAATAGCACGGTCTTTGAAGTAATCAACGTTGCCAAATTCTTGTATCAAGTTAGGATACGTTGTGCTTACTATGTCTTCAATAGGAAGTCCATTCTCTATAACCAACAAATCAGGAGGCATTTCGATGTCAGATTCACCATCATTATAAATTCCTAGTGTACCATCACCCAATGCAAGAATCCAATTTGCAAATTCTTGTATTTCCTGCTGTTGATGACTATTATGAAGATTTTGTAATCGCATGTTATAATTTAACGTAGGACCTTACAAAACTTCCATAATCTTGAAGAGTTAACAGTTGCCAAAACAATTTCACTTCTATTAGCATTAGGAACAATAGGTAGAATTTGCCTAAAATCACCACTAAGAACAACAACTTTACCACCAGAAACCTTATGCATACTACCACTAACTTTGAAGCGCATAAGGTCTCTCAAAGTCCTATCAAATGCTTCAAATGCCCATCTATTTACCATTGGTGCTTCATCCCAAATAATTAAAGAAGCATGTTGTAGCAATTCAGCCTTTAAACTACCCATCTTAATATCACAAATGAATCTTCAGTGAGATGTATTGGAATAGCAAATTGAGAATGTGCAGTTTTCCCACCAGGCAACAACAACGAAGCAATTCCACTGGAAGCAACATTTAAGACTATTTTTCTTTCAGATCTTAACCTGTATGACAATGTATTCCACAAAAATGTTTTTCCAGTTCTCCCATAACCATATACAAAGAAAAAACCACAATCTCTAGAATCACAAGCTCGACAAACTTCATTATAAACCTTCTTTTGATCAACATTAAGTAATATGAAATTCTCATCATGCAATTGTTTCATTTCATGAACATCATAATTTAATTCATTGAAAATGAAAATATTTCCAAATCCGTCAACATCTTCACCATGAACCGTAGGCATTGTATCATAGTCCTTTAATGACTTCCCATTTAACATCAATAATTTCTCAATCTCAACCAAGCATAATCTTTTCAATTTGTCATCTGGAATCAATAAATCTAAAGAAAAAAATTTTATATCAAGATATATGATATTTTAAAAATTAAAAAAATTAAGAAATTAATGAAGGAAACTAAAAACATTATTAACAACATACATTACCTGGACAATTCAAGTTCTTCCTTTTTTCGTACAAAATACCATCTGATAATATGTTCCAAGTTTCTGCCCAAACATCAAGAGGCCTTGACATACTATTGGAAAATAATAGACCAACAAATAACTTTCTAAGATAAACACCAGATGCAAATTTTGATGCTTCAACTATTCCATCGATAAATTCTTTATCATTAGATAATAACCCCATTGCATTGCATGCATCACGAAATGTATCATATGTTCTACCATTGAAGGTTTTGAGATCTTCAAAAGATTTACATCCAACTTGTATGTTAAGCAACAATCTCATGTAGTATATTTCACTAGATGCAGGAGGAAAATAACTCAATCTTCCAACTGAAAATTCTTTTTTTCTAGGACGCCATTCCATTAAGTCGGTATCATAAACAAATACTTCTGGAAATTGAGAGAATGTCAAATTTCTACCTTCTATGTATTTAACATTTGCATCAAACCAAGCTAGAAACATAGTTTTTTTGTTTATATTTCTAGCTAATACATTATCAATATTTTCAGTGTCCTTGAATATCACAACTTGTTGATCAGGCAAATGAAAACTTAATCTATGAACAGAAGGCCATCTAACATGAATATCAAATGCAAATATACGCCATATAGATTCACAAGGAGACAAATATATGCAATCATAATATTGCTTGATTTCATCCAATTCTTCAATTTCAGTAGAGGATTCATGATTGTTGCCGATGGATAAAGTTATTCTATCAACACCTTTGTTCATATACTTGAAAAGATATTTAATTGAGTTGATTTTGTTGCAACACTCAACATTAATATGAGCTTGATACTTCATTAATAGTAATGGATTGTAAGGAACAATATATCTATTGTCCAACTCAACTTCATTACGTATAGCACATATTCCAGTATCTCTTCGCCTGTATAATGCAAAACCATCATCATCAAATGATGTGGTATTTACAAACTTCTTAGGAAAATACTTTGAACATTTACCATTTCTCATACAAGGTGATTTCATTCTTCTAACACCACAAGGACCATGCACCATATATCCTGAAACTGCATCAAAAAGTTTAGGATATTTTGTAGGATCAGGAAATTCAGCACAAATAATTGAATCTATTTGTTGAGGGTTGTTAATTGTATTAGGAGCATCTAACCAAAGAATGATATGAGTATGTGGTAAGCCTCTTTTTTGGAACTTAATAGTATACATGCCTGAAAAATACAAAAAAAAATTGCGTTAGTTAAAAATAACAAATATATAGAGGATACTATTGCCTAAAAGATACAAATTGACAACAACAAATGTTTTCGTTATATATTTATAGACAATACCTGCAATAACATTCCCAAAATAAAGTCCTTTTTTAATGTGAAACAATCTACATAGTATATCAGGTCTATCATTAGAGCTCAGCTTATTTGAATCAAGATATCTTTGAATCTCAGGCAATTTCGGATTGTATGTAAGGGTAAGAAAAAGATCAGGATAACCAAATTGGCGACATATAGGCATAGCATCTTGACAATTTTGAAACATATACCGATTTGCACCAACAAAGGATGATAGCAAAACAACTCTTGAACCAACAATAGATGGATCAATATCACCACGATTCACAGCTTCTTGAATACCAACTAAAAACTCCTTTCTAATATCATGTTGATGCTATCTAATATAAGACAACCTCTGCGATTCAATCATTGAATAAGTATCAACAACAAATTGTTGAAATAACCTTTGACTAATCATCAAAACGCTTATCTCATTAACTCTATGTTGAATCCTAAATGAAATATACTCTCGAAGAGAAACACGTTTTCTCTTCTTGCCTGTGTTATTTGTTGAGGAGGCATTGAAAGGAGTATCTTCTTGGTGTCCATCTTCACCATTAGGAAACAATAAAGGATATTGTAATGGTATAAATGTTGTATGATTTTCATGAATTCTTTGAAGGACACCATCATGTGATGCAACAATAATATCTCGACCACAATCAGATGTTTCAAAATCACCAACTATTAATCCAACAACTTCATCAACAGATGGCAAATTATAAGTTCGTGGGTCATTCAAGCGTTTTCTAAACAGTCTCAAAGATAATTTTTTAGGAAATCCACAAGAAAGACAATCACGAGCTCTTCTAAATGATTTAATTGTACTTGTCAACCATTTCTAATAACTGAGATACCAATGAAGCATCAAATTGTTCATTATTGTCGGGCCTTTTTTTATAAGAAAAAAAAATAATATGTTACATACATAAATTCATTTATATTCACTTATATATATATATATATATATATATATATATATATATATATATATATATGTGTGTGTGTGTGTGTGTGTGTGTGTGTGTGTGTGTATAATAGTGTGTGTCTAAATGTGTATATAAATATATGTAAGTATCTTTTGAGAAAACAAAGAGACATTAATTAAATAACAAAGGTATTGATAATTAATAATAATTATAAAAATAAAATTTTAATTAGACATACCTGAATGAATTCATTCTATTTTCAATTTCATGTTTTGTGTCATATATATATATAGTTGAGCAAACTTTGGAGCTTCGCCTATATTGGGCAACAAACTGCCGATTCGATGATAATTTTGACCTCTAATAATAAATTGCGGAGGACCTCGACCGTCATTGATTTCAGTCTCAATTTTGCCACCATAATAATAAATAAATCATGATCAGAAAGATCAGTATTAGAGAATTGTAACCTTGGAATTCACTTTCCAAAAAAGAAGGATGATCAACAACTGATTCAATGTAAGCTTCATTGACAATGTCTTCACAAACTGATGAATAATTCAGAATAATAGATTCTCCTATAATTAAAAAGAAAAATATATCGGTGTAAGATATAAAACACGAAACGGACAATAAATAAAAAGCATAAACATTGAATATTGAGCAAAATAGGAATGTATCAATCTCTAGAATTAGTAATTGGCCAACATTAACCATACAACATGATTCTTTTTACATAGTTAAATAGCACACTGAATACAATAAACAAAATAAATTAAAAAGTGGTAGATGGATTTGTTACTTTTCAAAGATATAACTATTGAATAACAATAGTTAGCTTTAGGGCAATTATGCAGTAAAAAAAAATTGTTATATACCTGTATCCTGTAGAATCATTGAAGTCTAATGTTGAAGGATTTATTTAATTGTTACATCCTGAATTTAGCAAGCCATCTATGTAAGAAACATAATTTAATATTGTCACTTTATATTAATGTTATAACTTTGACAAATAATTTGTATTAACACAAATATTATAATAAATAAATAATATAAGACTCTCATTATATAATTTTTAAAAATAACCATAGGTCCATCTACATTAAATTATGTGTCCAAATGCGTATCATCTTTTCTAATAAAACCATATAGAAAAGGTTTGACTTTTAACAAAAAGGAAATTCATGAAGATATGAAGAAATCAAGTATGACTTACATCTTGAATATCAAATCGTAAAGCTCAACATAATGTCAGAAAGCTACTGGTAATTTTAAATGGTACAATTACGTTAAATAGTTAAAAAAATGGCATTCTTACTGCAGGATAAAGAAAAGCAATCTAATGAAGAATACTTTATATTAAATGAATTATTAAAAAAATATGGCATCAAAAAATAGAAAACATTGAAATTGAAATTATTCAAAAAGTATAAAACATTGAAACCGGTATAAAACAACAAACAAAAAGTGAGAATTGAAATTATTCCGTTCATATCTTGTCCGTGATTTAAAATGTGAGAGCTAGATGACGAACCAACCTCCGAAAATAATGAGAAGGAATTAGATTGATTAACTGAATTTAATAAAATAAAATGAAAAAGAAATAGTAAAAAAAATGGTACATAATCATAATCTAGAGGTGGAAGGATGAACAGAAGACTAACTATGATGCATTCGACTAAATCTAAAATTAAATCCACTATCAGAAATTTCATCTTGAAAGGTGGAACTTGAAGGAGATGAGCTGCAGGAAAGAACTCTTCTTTTTCTTCTCATATTCTATATCTAAATGTAAGAAAATGAATAAAATTAATATGAAAGATCACTTTCATTACAATGTATACTAATACAAATCATAATAAATGAAGAATACTATATCGAGAAAACCATACTGAATAAGAATGAAGAACAGTTCTTAGAAATAGGAGGATGAGAACAACAGCAACTGCTGAAATGAACATAATGAACAAAATAAATATAAAAAAATTTAAGTGAACAAATAGAAAATATACTCTTCGATCTAATATAAGCACCACATATGCGAAAAAAGACAGAGAGGCAACATAGGGTAGGTAGGCATGGTATTGGCTCTAATTATTCAAATTTGAATATTCTGAAAACACTGACATATAAAGAGACAATATAATTAAATAATTAACAGTTTAATTTTTCAGGATTATAAAACTTTGAATAAATTAAAAACACAGAAAAAATATAATAATTTGAACTAAAAGTTTCAAAAATAAAAACATATAATTATATATTATTTGAAAATTTGTATTAGAAATCATTTAGAATGTAGCTGAATAAAATAAAATGAATAAAAATTTAATGAATAATTTTTATTTAATATATATCTAAATTGAACAATATTTAAGCAAATGTAACGTACATTAAATTATTTTGATTATATTAATATCTATAGAAATTTGTCTTTTACATGAAAATATCCAAGAAAATTTATATTTAATATAGATCGTCTTATTATGTATTTTATGATTGTCCAACAACTTATGAAAATAGTAATATATTTTCCTAGTGATGATGAGTCAGTATTATTGGACTTCAAAATTATATTTTGTACATATATTTGAATTATTTGTATATTAAATAATGATATACAATTTTGTGTATGCATTTATAATACACCATTTTATATAGAAGTTATTAATATAAATAAACACTTATTCATCAATAATTAATTAGGGTATAAGATGAATAAAACATGATTTTATAGCATTTCCAAAGAATTAAAAATTAGAATAAGCCTTTCTGTAATTAAATATAATTTGCTTTGAAAATGCATGTGGTAGATTAATGTATTAATATGTATAAAAATAATTAATAATTTTTTTTTAAGAAATTCAATAGAAAGGTCATGTTTTTAGTTCATGATTTACAAACTTTAAAATACAATGTACATAAATTACTGTAGAGTTTCATAAGTAACGATTATAATGAACCAAAATAGAAACAAAAATTCAAAACCAATAACATAATTTATGTACATACTGACCAAAAAAATCAAATGAGAAATCACCAAAACACACTTGATATGTTGCATGTTCCAACGTTTAAGGAACAATAGACAAAGCTAAACAACAAGTTACATTATTCCAAAGGCTGAACATAGACTAATCACAAAACAAAATAATATAATATCCAGAGGAATAAATAGTTAATTTAGCATCGATTTTTTTCCAACGACGATGAGTAACTTCTTAGACAGAACATTATTGTTTGAACACATCAGTAGTGGATTGAGGTCCGTTGGAATTCCTTGCAATATACCAATGGATTCTCTAATAATGCCTCCAGAAACAACATGATCAGGAACACTATGATTACCAACGGAGTTGGAAGTTGGTATATCTCTTAAGGAAGGTTCTACTGGAGGAAAGAATAGATACACCTATATATCAGCAAAACTCAATTATTAATACATAAGTTAATTGAGAATATTAAAAATGAGAATATAAATCTTATAACATTAAATAAAATACACAATATTAATGAAATAACTTTTATTCCTGGTGAAACGTTAGAATGTTCTTCAGAAACAAGAATTGATGGTATTTCAGTAGAAGATTGGATATTCGTTGCAATGTTTTCTAACATAGCAGAAGATTCATTATGTTAACCACTTGGAAGACAAGCTACAACAGATGTATTGGACAAAGGAACATCTGTTTCAGAAGAAACCTCTACAAAAGGAAACAATTCAAGGCCCTGCAAAAGCATTAAATGAAATATAGTGCAAATACCTCAATAAATTAACAAATATGAATATATAAAGGTATCATAAAATACTCTCAATACTTAATACCCCCACCCTTTTAGAAGAATGATGTTTGTGCTCTTTTTCTTTGTTTAAATATATCTGAATTATATCCTCTTCATCACAAATATTGGTAATTTTGCAAAAATTACCAACAACACCTTCGACGCAATATACTTTTTCCATCTTCATGAGGATCTCTTTCCCAACTATTCTTTTAATAACTGGTGGTACCTCAGTAACAATAGGATCCTAGAATAGAAAAAAAGAACATAAACAAATATCAAATATTTTTACAAATGTAATCACTATGAAAAAAAAATATTTATAGAAACAAACATTTACAACCTTCATGGCCATCAACACATCTTTGCAAGTCTTTTTCACAAGTTTTTCAGCATCCAGGTTAGAGAACTCAAAGTTCAAATAACTAACTCCATCTTACAATGACAAACACAAGGCATACCTGTAATGTAAAAATGATATACAATGTCAAATAGGAAAATTTGACTATAATTACATTCAGGATTCATGATTCATCATACAATATACTGTTCAAGAAAATAAATTGTTTTTAAATTAACACAAAAACCATAAAAACAATTTAAAATTTTCCCCTAGTTTAGGAAAATAAATAGTAATGATAAAGACATATATCATATATTAATTATTAAAAAAAGAATTAAAATAAATAATTTGAGTGAATAACCTAGCAATAAGACATATTTCCCATTCACGACATGATCCACAACGAAATGTAAGGTTCTCAAAGTTGACTGATTTGTTGCAACTACACCCATAATACCACCATCGTTCCTTTGGTACAATAGATGTAACTTTGGACCAAGCAACATACTCCTGATTATGTAAAAAGAATGATATATAAATCATACATACAAATAATGAGTAACATATAAAAATGTAACCAAATAATAATAAACATATTTAATTAATATCTAAAATAAGGTATGATATAAAATTTGATATAAATATAAATAATAAATATTTAGAGAATAATTTAAAAAGATTTTAACCTCTAAAATAGTGTGAATCTGGTTAAATTTTTTTTATTATTCTTGCCGGTGAAATCATCTTTCATTGATAACTGTCTGGTGGGACCACAAAACACTTGTAATGGATTTTTGAATTGAGATTGTTGGGACATCATCCTAAATTAACAAACAAAAAATACAAAAACATGACATGAATTAATATATAGTGGATATATTTTCCAACTATAACTATACATATATATTTTGAATCAATATATAAATATTTAACTTTTATAGAAGAATGTAGATTGTCTAACGAAAATATTACATGTTTTCTAATATCAATAGTTCAATGATACGTGGATTGAATAGCAGTTTGGTGGTGGATAAATAATTTTGAACAACAGCATCACCTGAAATTAAACAATTAAGAATTATAATTATAACATATTGGGATTAATTAACAATGGACAAGTTATAACTAAACATAATAAAAATTGTCCATTAATATATATATTTACATCTAATAAACATTTAGAGAATCAACTGTACAAATAATAAATTGATTGAATTTACCGAAAAGAACAGAATCAACAGTTGTCATCTTAACAAATTGCAAAAAAACATTGGTCTGGAATTAGGGTTCTCGAGCATATGTTTACGGACAACATCTACATATTTACTAAAGAGAAGCACCCCAACCTTTCCGCTGAACACGGATAAAACTTATTAGTATTTAAAGTTTTTTTCATTAACATAGTTGTTAATATTAATATATAACCATACGTCATATCTGTGACTTTGAGGATCATAAACTTGGTTGATTGGTCTGTTCTAACATACTCCCTTACGCCAGAAACCCCGATGAGCATTCCCATCACATCTATCAATACATTAAATTGAGTAAGAAAAGTATGTCATTGAAGAGAAGCAACAAAAAAAAAAGGAAATATTTAAATTAATTTGAAAAAATATGAATGAGTATACTTACCAAACAAACAGTCCAAGTGTATGTTATTTGCAGCAATTTGAGAACAACTCAATAAGAAATATCCAATGTCAGGAGGAAAATCATCCTCAACGCGGTAAATAAGTGTAGTATAAACAAAAGTAAGGCGAAAGGGATGTATAGTAACCCGAATGTTGCGAATATTTTCCCAGACCTTAAAATTTTTTACACAATAAACAACATTCTCCACCATATTAAACTTATATGATTGAAGCAAATCCATCTTAACTGATGCTTGAATACGTGAACCCTTAAAGATAAAAAAATCAGTGGTCTCAGTGTTGGGCCGCAATACATAGGAATACGTGAAAAAAGGAATATAAACTGAACAAAATATAAAAATTAACAAAGAAATATAATAGATATATTTGAAATATGAAAATATATAAGTAAAACCTGTGAATCCATTAATATCAACTCCATAGAGTCAATCTCAGCAACATTGTTCTTATGGGGTTGATGATAAAGTCTCAAGACCTTTACTTTAATGAAGTAAGCTTCAGAGCAGGGGGTAATCGGCTAATCATTTGAAATGGGACTAAAGAAGTCATGATGAAAGGCGAGAATGTATAAGAGCTATGATGTTTTGGTGGTAAGGGCGAAAGATAAGAAAAGTAGAAGGATCAACTCTTTTACTATATACACCCAAAACAGTCCGTCGATTATCCAGCTAAGATATTACATTAAAATATTATATATATATATATATATAAAGTTAAAAGACAAAACGAACAAATATTAATGCAAGTAAAAGTGGTTTCTTACTTTTTTAATTGTTAAATATTTATTAAATTTATTAAATTATATATTATTTGAATCTTAAATTTATTGAATTACAATGTAATATATATATATATATATATATATATATATATATATATATATATATATATATATATACACACACACACATATATACATATAATATATTTGTTAGATTTAACAAATATTAAAAGACAAGACAAATAAATTATAATGAAAGTAACAGACATTTGTTACTTTTTCAATTGTTATTTATTTCTTACATTAATTATATTAAATTGTTAAAATATAAGGGTTATTGCTGGATGCATAATAAAACAAATATGATTCTTTTTTACGGATATTCTTAAATGATTTATTTACGTTCAAGAAACTGAATAAAAGCATATAAAAAATAATTTCAGATGATAATTCACCCAAAAAGAAAAACACTACATATTTAAATATATAATGTATTTAGGTAGTTTTACCAATAAATATAATTTTTAATACATCTTGAAATATCATAACTAAATTGAAAATGGGTACGATAAATATATAACAGATTCTATTGACCAAATTCTTATAGATTAATGTCGTGAAAGAAAAAAAATTCTTATGGAGTAGCAATGTTAGTTTATTTTACTAAACAAAAAAAAACATAGCAAATATATTACCTAATAAATATAAAAAGATACATGAATAAATGTGTATTATATATATATATATATATATATATATATATATATATATATATATATTTGTATCAGTATGATAGATATGAAAAAATATAAAATAAAAGGTAATTAAAGTTACATCACTTAGCCAATAAAATAGAAAATAGGCAATAGTCAATTAGATAAATATTATTAAATATTGATTTGTATTAGTTTTTAAATATTAGAACATCATATATTATTTACATCCTGAACATTAAATGCGGACTGATAAGGAAAGAAAAATCTGTACTACAACTGTAAATTCCAGACATTGGAAGCAGAAAAAAAATATATAAAACTGACATTCCTTAAAAAATGTTAGCTATATCACGTCGGCATTTAATGTGAAACAGGTTAATCCCATGACACTTCCAAATATTGATTTTTCATGAAAATAAATATATACTAATATAAGTACTTTATATAATACTTTAAAAGTACTTAACTCTGTGTTGCACTATATATTGATAAAAAAAAACAATACAATCAAGTACTTTATATAGTAATTTATATCTGACATGATCTGAAATAGTGAACATCAGTCTCCCAGTCAGACATTCAATGGCCAACGTACATGACGAAAGTGTCAAATGGCCTAAGCTAGAATACTACAAATTCACTAATATAGAAAATACTTACACTTATAGTAACAGAAATACATAATTATATTTTAGTGTTCAGATATACATATAGATAATATAATATATTTTGGTGATTTTATTTATATCTTATTGAAATATTTAATTACAATTACTATAATATATATTTTTTATATTGATGATAGTGACTATTAAAAAATTATTTTAATATGTCAAATATGTGTAAATATCTATATATTCAATAGTGAATAAAATACTTAAATCACATTAAAAATTAATCACCAAACATATAAATAAAAATTTGAATAAAAAGAAAAAACTTCAAAACAAAAAATGAAGATAAATAGATAGATTGAATGACTACATCACATCATATCAAAGTAAGAAAATATTGAAAGCAATTACATTAAATTCACCTGCAGACCAGAAGGATCTAGTTCTACAAACATGTACTCGTTAGAGAAAATTTTTTAACTCTGGTACTCACCACAAAAAGTAACCATTTTGTTATTTAGAAAATAATTAAAAAAAATTATTAAAGAACTCTGTACCTGATTACCATCTATATTATAGTCCTAACAATAGTAATTTTTCATGAATATATTAATGGTTACAATGAAGCTTCTTTTATTTTGGATTTGAATTTGTACCATGTTATTAGTAAAGACCACTTAGATTATAGTCAAGTGAACTTTTTTCTAAAAATTAGAAATGAGCTTTGTTAGATATCTTATCTTTTATATTTAGATTGAAAGGATATACTGCAATGCAAATAGATGTTCGGTTTTACATAAATATCACTATATATGATCAAACACTATTATATACATCACTGTGTGTTATTGAATAAACTAATTTAATTAATAATTAGATATAAATAGAATACTAAATTTACATAATAAAGTTGAATTAAAAATTAAAAATCGCATAATATTTATTGATTTGACTAATATTTTTTACATACACAATTTTTTTAAAATATACAGTACTTGGGAATTAATGGAAACATGATAGTTAATAAACTTATTGAATATATTTTTTTAAAACAAAAAAAAAACAAAAACCCCAGTATCATATAATAACAATAATTAAAAAAATTATCAAATTTATTAACATTAGTAACATAATGAATAACATAGTATTAACAAAAAAAAAAAAAAAATATTAAATTCTTATGAAAAATTAAGCATAAAGTTATTAAAGACATAAAATAATAACAAAATATATTGTAAGAAAGAACATTGTTAGTAAAAAAGAATAATTGTGAACTTGAGTCCTCAACTACACAAAATAACAATAACAATATATTATTAAAATAATATAATCATAATATAATAAACTCTATACTTATGGATATACATATATATATATATATATATATATATATATATATATATATCCTTAACAGACCATATTTAAATTATTTTTTGCTTTTATTTTCATAAAACTGTCTAAATTTATGAAAAAAAGATATATACAATCTTATAAGCTCATTTGACATATCACACCTTCCAGTGAAAATATGACTATATAGGTAATATTTAAAATTTTTGCATTCTTTTTAAATCATCGATCATATTATGATATCTATTAGGGGCAGTAAATATATAATAAAATAATTTGGCAATAGTTATAATCAAGAGTTAAATTAAAATGATAAGCAACGTAATATAACAAAGTGACCCATAATGAAAAATTGTGACGTACAAGCATGAAAGATCTAACGAAAGCAAAAAAATAAAATGTAGAACATACGTAATCAAGAGATATGGTTTTGAAGCAGAATTAGGTAAAAGAAAATTATATCATCCTTTTTGGATGAAATTAAAAAATTGTATTCACTTATAAAATAACCTTCATACTTTAAAACGACAAAATGTAATTTCAAAGGTAATGGACTTAAGATTTGTTCAAATAGTAAAAATATATTATATCATGGAAAAATGTTGAATTTCCTTGAGTTGGTTGTCCTATAAAAAAGGTATCTCTTGAAGACATAAACTACTCTAATATATAAGATAGAAATTAAAGAATATTCAACTTAATATTTAAGTTAAATATTGTCAAG
This sequence comes from Pueraria montana var. lobata, assembly GCA_026413185.1. Classification (NCBI taxonomy): domain Eukaryota; kingdom Viridiplantae; phylum Streptophyta; class Magnoliopsida; order Fabales; family Fabaceae; genus Pueraria; species Pueraria montana. The sequence continues at coordinate 7,952,755 of CM048652.1, forward strand.
ATAATATAAGAAACCTTAAAATAATATTAATCAAATACAATTGCATTCAAGAATGTATAATTAGTAAATTCCAAATTGAATGCTCTTGTGAAAAGTTTAACTGCTAAGAATAGCATCTTCAATCTCACTCAATTCTTCATTCCTTTTAGCATTCATCTGCTTGCAAAAAATCATAACATATACACAATAAATACAATATATTGAGAGACAATATAAAGAAATAATTAGATATATTAATATAAGATGTTGATATTTACTTCATCAATAATGCTACCATATTCACGAAAATGAAACATCCTTATAACTTCGGTATCGTAACAGATAGATATAACAGACAAAACAAGATGGTTGTTGATATTAGTTGTTCCTGAAGATTTATGAACCAAGCAAGCAACTATTTGCCAATCAACAAATATAACATGGAAGAGAATTGATCTTTACACGGCTCCTGATGATTATTAAAAACATTTAAAAATAATGTGAACAATATTAAAATCAATTAAAATAATGATTAATGAAATGATTTTTTCACAAAATTGAAATTTTAATTAAATACCTTGACAAATGAAATCAAGTCCATGCATGACATTCTCAATAATTTATGAACACAATTGTCAGATAACCAAAACAAAGCATCATCAGAATCATCAGTCACTTTTACTTGTATTAAAAAATTGATAGCAAAATATGTTAATAGATTAAAAATAATGCAAAATTAATTAAAAGTTCTTAATTTAAATTTATTATCATAATATTAGTATTAATTCCGTTTGATAGGTAATATATACTAACCGGGGAGTCATTTCATAGTAGAGGTCTGCTGAATTCTCCACTGAATGAAGAAATTCAGTATTTTTAAAATTATATGAACATTCAAACCAAGAACCTTCTTCAACTATAGCTTTAATTTGAATATAAACAACAGACATCCTGTCCTGGAATATATAAGGTAAAAAAATATATCAGAAATATTAGATAAATTACAAAGAGGAAAACAGAAATTTAATTATAAATAATAAAACAAAAAATAGATTTAATTTATAAGAATTGGTTACATTGTTTTTTTTTACTTAATTATGTATACATATTCTTTATATAAGGTAATAATTTACCATTGCTCTTTGATGTAAATCTCCAACTTTTCTCCTTGGATTCAATATCAAAAATTTGGCATAGCTTATTGTATCAATATTTCCCAATTGAACATAACGAATGTTGTTATAAATGTTACAGAGTCCGGAGATACAACTGTGATTTAAAAAACATATAAAATGAAGAACATTCATGATAGGAAAATAGTAAACAATAGTTAATAAAAAATAGAAATAAATACTTATTAGATTAACAAAAATATAAGTAAACATGCCTAGAAAATTTTGTCTGATAATAGGAAAAATCAGGATTCAACAATACTTTACTGATATTAGCAATGTTGGAAACCACCGTATCACCTACAAAAAATATATTCATAAATAAAAAACAAATATATCTGTATTTTGAAAGAGAGAGAAGACGGAGAAAGAAAGAGATAGACACAGAAAATAATGAAACCAATCAAAATAATTCTAAAATAATCAAAATAAATAGAATGCAAAAATTACTTACCAAAATATGATGGTCCATAGGGCATTATCTTCACCAAATGTAAAGCAATAACAACAGTTTTTTTAGGATCATTGGAGAAAAATTCGTTAACGACATCAACATGTGGATCGCTTAGTACACATTCAATCTTGCCACTAACAAATGCATTAGGGGTGTACACGGGTCGGGTTGGGTCGGGTTTGGCCAAATCCGATACCCGACCCGATCAAAATTTTACGGGTTGGATTGGGTCGGGTTTGTGCAATTTTATTGTGAAATCTGATCCGATCCAACCCGTTCAAAAATGGGTTGGGTCGGGTCGGGTTGATCGGGTCAGAACATTTAAAAAATATTTTTTATTTTGCAAAAATTAGAATTTTTTATAACAACAATTTGTTTTTGCCTAGAGCTTTTCAAATATATAATTTCTACATGTCCTCCAAAAAGACCAAATTGTGACAATATTTGATTAATAAAATGAATGGTTTCAATGCTAATACAAATATTTTATTTTAAATAGATATTAGCATGAGAAAACATAAACAAAATCAAGACAAAAAATAGAAACAATTAAAAAAGAGAAATATAATTCATGTGTGGTTAAAAATTAGTAAAAAAATATAGTGTTTTGTATTTTTTAATTTAATAATATATATATATAAAAATTTAATTTTATGGTACGGGTCGGGGTCAAGGGTTCAAAATACAAAACCCGTTACCCGACCCGTATACTAACGGGTTGGATCGGATTGTGTTCGGGTTTGACCCGAACTCCAAAAAAACCCGATCCGAACTAATCGTGTCGGGTTGGATAGTGTTGGGTAAACAGGTTACCCGATCCGGTGAACACCCCTAAAATGCATATAGATAATTATAATGTACAGTATGCATAAAAATTATTTGCAAAGTAGTTAAATTTATTGAAATAATAAAAAATAGAGAAAATTTACACACGTATAATCTGTGACTTCCAAGAAAAGTTTCCTTAGCAGAATTCCTTGTCTAACACAGTACCTAACTGATGATATAGCTGTGACTACACCTACAACATCTAATTAAATAAAAGAGAGGTTAATTTAAAAAGTATACTATATGAATAAGTGTATTTGGAATTGCTAAAATATGAAAGAGTAATTGAAACAATCAATATATAAAAAATTCATTACCGACAAAATAATCTATTTGTGTTTTGCTATTTTTGATTGTTCTAAGACATATTGGATCCAAAATGTTTGAATCGATATGCTCAGCTTCAAGAAAGGTCACAATGGATTGTTCATGGAGGACTAACTTATAGTTATGTTTGGTAGTTCTTTCCTTCGCACAGTTACTAAGAACATTAAAGTACTGAAAACTATAAACAAATCCCTCACAAACATTGCAGCCAAGATGGAGTATCTTCCTCAGCAGAAACAGATATACTGCTGCCCTGTAATGATAACATTGGAATATAAATGCAGTAATTACTTATTTAGACAAAGGAATAACAATAGAGAGTATCGACAACACTTTAAGAATTAAGAACTAAATGATATTTAGAATACAAACAGATTTGTTGTGAATACCTCTGAATCCATTAAAATGATCTGAAGAGAAATAGATTTCTTCGCTTCATATTCCTCTGTTACATACCACAACCGAATAATTTTAGTCTTGATGAAAGTTATAGGAAAGAACGGCGAAATATCTTTTATTTTGGTTGGTTTAACGTCCAGAGAGGACATTTCCACCGGAGATAGTTAGAGAAGAGAGAGTTAGAAAGAGGTAAGAGAAAGAATACAGAAATAATGTAAGAGTCATGACTATATCTGAAGGATTTTACTATTACATTTTTTTATATTTGTTAAACTATTAATACAAAACTATACATACATATATTAATAAAACCTTATATATATGTGTGTGTATCTGTATATATGTATGTATATATGGGGAAATAATCCTATATGTAAAGACATAGATAATATTTAAAGATTATTAGAGTTAAACTATAAAAATATTACAAACATGATATAATTGCACCAAAAAATATAATAAATTAAATTAAGAAAAATAATATACTTACTATTAAATAATCATTTGCACAACTTGTTTTATTAATAGTTTTGTGATGTTTTTAAATAATATAACCTTGTTAATTATTGAATTAATAATTAATAATTAATAACGTTGATTATTAAAAAAATATATAATGGTATTTTAAGTATGTATAGTAGTAAATATCTATTTACATAACTTATTTATTCATATGCAAAGAGAATTATATGCATATATATAATTAACAAAATAAGTTCAAACTCTCTCTCTCTCTCTCTCTCTGTCTATATATATATATATATATATATATATATATATATATATATATATATATATATATATATATGTATGTATGTATGTATGTATTATTTACACACATATAGAGCTATGATACTATTAAAAAATTAATTACATATTACTCAAGGATTCATGTAAAACACGTATAAAATAAATTATTAAATATTGATAATTATTTAAAATTAGTTATAGATGGCAAATAGATCAAAATTTACAGTTGGACTTAAACATTAAGGGATAGAGAATATAGTGAGCCGGTGCGAAGAAACTATTATGGGTATGTTTGGGTAACCGTTTGCGTTTGCAAACGGAGGTTGGCAAAAGCATCCAAATCCTTCCCTTTGCGTTCAATTTGGGGTGGGCCATTGGATTCGTTTGGGAATTCGTGCTGCTTCAAGTTGAATGGAGAACCAAACATGCAATATGTATACGTAAAGAAAGACTATTTGGAGTGAATATTATATTATAGAGAATTACATTTTTTAATGAGTGAAAAGGAAAACAAAATTAGAAAAATGTATATTAATGACAATTAAACTACATTAGAAGTTTTAAGGAAATATATATATTGCCAAATGTATTTCGAATTTGAGCAGTTAAGACATAATCAATCCATATAAAATAACAAATTATAATTAACATAGATAATTATAAAAATTTGATAGAATGAAAATATTTTCTAATATATTTAAAACTGATAAGTCAAATTTTATAACACTATGGGATAGAACCAGATAAAGATAACATAATAACATCTTAAAAAAATGTTCAACGAAAATTAGATTGAAGAAACTACACAGCCACTAATGAAACATCAACCAAATTGTGATGACGAACAAGAAATTCAAATTTAATTTCATCGCCACTCTTCAGCCCAAACTCCAAACAAAAAGCTCTCCATCCTTGACCAATTTTAATAGTTGTCCTGGGCTTTTTGCTAAAAAGTTGTGCACAGTCCATTGTAACTCTTGAAGGGTTGCGAAGTACAAGTGTTTTGAATCCAAATTTTTCAAGAAAATAAACAAATTCTTTAGGTAGATTTTGCAGGATATATACATAACAAATCATTTTATTTTATTATATATAATTGTAGGTGAATATAGTATAAAAATAATATAATGGAACACGAATAATATTTCTTAATGATACACAAATGTATAACGAAAATAATAAATAAATACAAACCAGCTGGCTTGAAGATGCTTTGTAATCAGTCAATCTAACATTATAGATTGTTTGCAGTTGTTCAATATGCAATTTTCTATAATGTTTCCTCACTAACACAACGCTTGCTTGTTCCCTCCAAACTATTAAATGAAACGTTGAGTTTCCTAGATATTTCAAACATAACTCATGATCACCAGTGAGGTTGTATAAGTTTCTCAGGTTAGACCAGCCTTCATAGAAAAAAGGTTCATTACGAATAATGTTAACACCAACAATATGTTTGTTATCATGGTGATCACACCGTAAACCTGTAAAATTACATAAAAAATTATAATTAAAAATGGACAAAACAAAAGCTACATTTGCTATAAGAAAATAAAAACAAATTGAAATGTAGGAAATCTATAACATTACAAAAATACCTGTTCTTTTATATGAACGGTTGAAAATTGACCCTTGACCTCACGAAAAAAGATGGTTGGAATATTCTCCATCGAAATAGCTTCAAAATTGGTATTTGTGAAAGTATACACAAAATTTTCAGATATGACTACAATCGTGCAAGAAATATAAACTTCAGAACCTAATACTTACTTTAGAGAAATGTGAGAAGGAGAAAATAGAATGGTTAGAAAGAGAAAATGAAAGGCTTTCGATTTTAAAGTAAAAAATCAGTAATCGATAGGTCAGGAAGTCAAAGCAATAGTTAGTGGAATTATTATATGTGTGGATTACCGATACAAAGAACTATAAAAAAAACGTGTTAAATCATTTAATGGCAACAGTGCATTTCATTTAAATTAATGGTTTTAAAATATCATCATGTAATCTAATTATTATAAATACATTGAATTATACAAATACCTATTCATATATATTAATATATAAGTAAAAAATAATAATTTATATTTATTTATATAAACATAGAGGAAAAATAATACCAGATTTTAATCTAATAAATATCTTAGTTCTTATTTTTTTCTTAATGTGTTACTTTATTTATGTTAAATGGATTTTTTTCACATTGTAACATATTAACATCAACATTTATATAGTCGTAAAGAACCTCTTTGGTATAAATATGTTATAATCTAAAAGTACAATGGTTACAAATATTAAGATAATGTAATAAAGTAAAAAAAAATACAAGACATAATATATGAAAGAGAAATCGATAGGTCAGGAAGTCAAAGTGTAACACCCTATAGGATATTACCTTTGTCTCATTATATTGCTCAATTAATAGAAATTAGCAGAGTTACTGCACGGAAACTAAAACTTAACATATATTACATGAAATATATGTAGTACAAAGCTCTTGACACGTAAGTGTCATACAAAACATAAGAATGGTGCATAAACATAAACTAAAATTCCCATACATTGGAAATTATACATGGCTATACTAATAACATATTCCTCCTGGAAAGCAGCTTCGTGCTCCCGAGCTCCTCTCACAAGGCGTCCACCTGCTAACCTGTAAAAACATGGAAACTAAAGGGATGAGACATAATGTCTCAGTGAGTGCTCTAAGGACTCTAGGCTGACTCTCTATTCTAGAGACCTCTTGCTTATCTCTCATGGCTTCTCTTTCCCTTCCCTGATACTCACACTCACAGTTATTATCTCATCACCTCTACGTTACTGTTTCTTAGGATCATACCTTGACCCTTGCTGAGGTACATAGAGTTGGCCTCTTATGCCAAATCTAGGGCCATTAGTGCACTAAGGCACCTACACATCATTCTGCTACTCTTGACCACTCACTAAGGTCTCACTTTTCTATAACTTTGGATGGGAACATGTGTAACCTTTCTTTCCTCTGACTTACCTAACTTGGGCTTACATCACCTTTCTCTGTGAGGCATACCATCTAGCATACCTCTCTGGGTAGCTTACCTTTACTTTCTAGGGTTTAACTGTAACCCCTTTCCCACCTCTACGGGTAGTATACAGCTACACACTTTCTCATCCAATGTATAGACTTATCTTACATCACTCACCTAGCAACTAGGCTCATGACTCCTCTCATGTACTAACATAGAACATACATACATCAAGCACATCAACATATCATAGATTATTTCTACAACTGTGTGGTTTGCATTATCTCTTTATTTAAATTTTACTTCCACCGCCCATTTTATAATTTGGTTGAGCTCTAGCCAACAAGAGGCATCCCTCTTGAAACAACCTTTAATTAATCCCTACTGGTCCAAGTGGATTGACTACAACTCCGTTATAAGGAGGAGTCTCTTCTCTAACTTGTTCTTCTCTATGAAGAACCCCTTCTCCCTATGAAGAAGGTTGTTTTCCCCATGGGTGTCAGGGTGACGGTCCCCATCACTCACCACTAGGGGGCCTCTTAGCCCTAAAACATGACTTATTCCCTTTATTGGGATCATAACTTTCCTCTGAAAACTCTTTTATAAACCTTTTCATTAATAATCCTTTTCATAACCTTTCTGAAACTCATCACTCATTGGTGACATAGAGGATCCTTAGCCCTTTGCACACCGTTGTACGCCGAGCGTGCAACTCTCGGACATGACTGGTACTGGGGAAGGTTCCACCCTATATCGCTGAGGGGATATCTTTTTCTAAAAACCTTTCACAAAACTGTAAACTTGGCTCAAAAGCCCTTTTTCTGAAACTTAGGGGAAACTCCCCACCTTTTCTGAAACTTAGGGGGAAACTCCCCACCTTTTTACTAAAAGGCATATGCATAGTCTTAAGTATTTTAAATGTCTTTTATTAAAAGGGTTTATCGTTACATACAATCAATCCTAAGCATAAGGCATAACCACACGAATACCACTACCATTATCATCAACAATCAACATCACATAGCATCAAAAAATCATACATAAACATGGGTAAAAGCTTGGGAAGGAACTATGTATCTATAGCCCTTATATTCTTCCAAAGGTCCCCTTGAAAAGGGTTCCTAAACTACTCTCTTATCATACTTACGCTTAAGCTAGAACCTAATCTCGCTTAACCTAGACTGATAACCTTACTCCCTACAGTCTCACGCTTAAGCGACAGAGTGCCAAGCTTAAGCGCCAGATCTCTACGCTTAAGCGCCAGAGCTAAGCTTAAGCGCCAGATTTTCTGAGCTTAAAGCGCCAGAGCCACGCTTAAGCGCCAGATTTTCTGAGCTTAAGCGCGAATTCCAGAAAGCACCTCCAACTCCAGGTGACTCCTCACTTAAGCGACGAAAACAGCTCGCTTAAGCGAGAGTCTGCGACTCTGCAAACCCGCGAATCTTCTCGTTTCTGCTCCCATGGCCATCCATGGCCTCCCAACCTCTTCCAAACATGTGGGATCGAGTCTAAAACATATCTACATCAAAACCTAGCCCTCAAACATGCTAAAACACTCCCCAAATCAAGCTTAACTCCTCAAATCCATCAAAAACCTAACTAAGAGCTAATAAGGGGAAAATAGGGGAAAAGGGTTTCAAAGACAAACAACATAACATAGGAGGGTGAAGGGGAAGCACTCACACTGTGGGGTCTTGGATCTAAACTTCGGGGCACTGAGTATTTGATCTCTGCTCCGCTCCTCTTCTCTTCCTCTTCTTCCTTCTTCTCCTCCTTCTCTCTAACTCTCCTTCTTTCACTTTCTCTCTCTAACTCTCCCTCTCCTCTTTCTATTTAAACCGTTTGTGTGTGTGGGGTTAGTGGGCCTTGGCCCCCCATCAGGGTCCTATTATCTTATTCCTGTCAACTCTTAATATGAGATAACTATTATTAATAATACCTAAGGGTATCCTTTAACCATTAAATATATAGACTATTCCATAAAAATATCCCTTTATTGTTTATTTCTAATGTCCGTAAATTTGGGATGTTACCCCTTTATGTAACAGCCCAGCCTCACCGCCTCTTTGGACGTGTCTTGGCTAAGGACGTGTCTTGGGCCTGGGTCAATTGGTGTACCAGGAATGCATTGACATAAGACTTAAGCATGGAGGATCTTGTGTTTGATTCCTGGGGAGGGCAAAAACCCTCGCATCCCCGAGGGGGGAGTTCATGAGTGCAGCTAGAGGCGGTGAGGGCCCAGGCCCAAGACACATCCACAGCCAAGACACATCCAAAGAGGCGGTGAGGCTGGGCTGTTACACAAAGCAATAGTCAGTGGAATTATTATATGTGTGGATTACCGATACAAAGAACTATAAAAAAACGTGTTAAATCATTTAATGGAAACAATTCATTTCTTTTATATTAATGGTTTTAAAAGATCATCATGTAATCTAATTATTATAAATACATTGAATTATACAAATATCTATCTATATATAACAAAAAATATCACTATATGCTTTTACATGAAAATATCTTGTATCATACTAATACAAATATATATAAAATCAGAAGTAAAAAAAATTACATTTATTAATACAATATTAAATATACCGGCATCATCCAGTGCACATATATTATGTTATTTTAAAAATAATTATTTTAATTATAAAAGGGAACAATAGAATAGGCTAGGGATAATATTCAATAATAATATCAACTTTAATATCAATTAGATTAGATTAATCAAATAAACTATAAATGCCTATATTTAATACAAATATTGTTATTAAATATAAATCATTTATTCGAAAGTTATTATAGATATATATATATATATATATATATATAAGAAAATAATATTAATTTAAATTTCTTTATGTAAACATAGAGGAAAAATAATATCGGATTTTAATCTAATAATTATCTTAGTTCTTATTTTTTTTCTTAATGTGTTACTTTCTTTATTTATGTTAAATGGATTTTTTACACATTGTAACATATTAACATCAACATTTATATAGTCTTAAAGAACCTCTTTGGTATACATATGTTATAATCTAAAAATACAATGGTTATAAATATTAAGATAATATAATATAGTCAACAAATTGCAAGACATAATATATGAAGCAACAAACCATTGACAAGTAGTAATACCAACTTATGGAATTGTTAGCCAATTAAATTACCATGAAGTAAAATATTCTATACAACCAAAAGTAAATATCAAACATTAACATTAAATACAAACACGTGAACATTGTTTTCATCCGTAATAAAAATTCCAAAAAGTGGATACAAATTTTGATTAACGTCCACGTAGAGAAGGGATTCAACAAAATATAGAGTGTCAAGGGTCAAATTTTGAATAGACAAGTCTAAGAAGAGCTTGATGACCCAAATTCAAAGTTACGGCGAATTTCACGATAAATACGATGTGCTCTTGCATTACACTGCATAAAATGAGTGTGAAAAATTAGGAGTCACCTGTTTATCTTTCTATAAATTAAATAAAGGATTACTAATTACTAATAATAATATAAATAGCCTGACATTATAACAATCTAAATGTTATTCATATTACCTCGTCTTCCACATTAAAGTATGTTTCGCGATAAAACATTGTAATAATTTCACGATCATGACATATCTCTTTAACATTAAAACAAGAGAGATTATGCAATGTGTCATATGGTTTTTCATGAATCAAACACAACAACTCCATGTCCACCAGCGAATACATTATTGAAGGCCAATCACAAGGTTCTGAAAACTTAACCTAATAAATAAAAAAAATTATTAATGATATGTACTAAAAATATAGACAGCTTTATACATATATAATTTATTGTACCACGCAAGTGTAAAAAAATATTGTATAATATGAAAACATACCTCATCAGTGTTTGAAAGATCCTTACACGATAACTTCAACAATCTCTCGACATCTTGGTCCGGAAGATTAAAATATGCTACTCCTGATGAATCAGCTACTTTGAAAACAACAAAATAACTAATAAAAAAAATATAAGTCATTAGCCCATACTAATTGAGGTAAATATTTGAACCAAAAAAATATTATACAAAGAAACAAAAAATTAAAAAATAATCAAAAGATAACAAATTATTGAGATTCATGGGCATCTATTGTAGAGATAAGAAACTGGACAAAAATAATATTATACATACATAGGAAAAACCTCTTCATAAAACTCTGTGGCACCAGTCACTATTGAAGTTCTTGGTGTAGCCTTAGAGATATATTCATACCATGATCCTTGTTTAAGAATAGATATGATCTTCACTGATACAACAGAAATTGTGTCCTATAAAAAGACATACATGCAATGTGAATAAAATTACATATAGAAATCTATAGCATAAATAAATTACTTAATAGTCTACCAATTATTATTTTATTATTAAATTTCATATCATTACATAGAATATAATTCGAGATAAAAGATAAGTACAAAGTTGAAGGAAAATATACGTACACTTGTAGTGATGTCTATATTAGAAATCTCTTTTTTATCCGGATGAACCAAAAATCGGTGACACAAATTGATATCAGGTAGTTGAAGCCAAGAAAATTGAACATGACGTTGTCGCAATGAAAAACCCTTGCAATAATAACTAACAATAAAAAAAGAATTATCAATAGTTTCATTAATATATATATATATATATATACAAAATTGAAACAATATTATTTTATTGTAAACATATAAACATTGAATAGAATTTAACGATTAAGTCACATTGAGGAATCAGTAAAAAATAGATAAGGTTAATTCAATAAAATAAATAGAGAAAATTATACCGAGTAACAAAAGAGGTAACTTGTGGACATTCAGTACCCAACATTATCTTGGTAATGTTAGATGAATTCTCAATTACAGGATGACCTTAAGAACAAATAACAAGTCCATTAGAAATAAATAACATTATTTTAAATCATATGAAAAAAAAATAGAAATTTATGATTTAATTACCTGATAGTGTTTGATTTCATACAATAATATTTTAAATCATAAAATATATATCCTCATAATGAATTTATGCATTACATCTAGATCATAATTATGAACTCTTATCTATTTTTTAATTCTTAATATTCACAATATATTATGTAAAATGATATAATAATACCAAATAAAACACCAAAATATGGCATCATCTTAGCAAACTGAATCACTACTGTAGGATAGGATGACAGTTCACCATTAAAAAAATCCTTCACAGTTTCAACATGACTATTTGATGATATAAGTTCAACTTTTCCACTGATAAACAAAAAAATTCAAAATTAACAAAGAATTGATGAATGATAATAATACTTATTAGGGAAAAAAATACAAACGTTTCGTCTGCAACTTCAAGATATATAGTGTTGACAACGCTTCCATTTTTTATAAATTTCCTAACAGGTGAGATGGCAGTTACAGCACCAACAAAATCTAGAAAAATGAAATAAAAAAGAATGAATACATTAAAGTAATAGGGAAAGATTGTAATAATAAAGATGCAGAAGATAATTTATTTATTTAGCTAAGGAAAATACCTATCAAGTACTTTGCTTTTTTCTTCAACATGGGTACCATACTGGCATAAACACGATTCAACGCTAGAGCTTTGTGATTTTCACTTACAATTAATGAAAATTCACATTGTTTACGAATAACCAGTCTGTAATGATGGTCTATAACTCTGTACTCACCAACATTATCAATAATCGATAGATCTTGTAACCTATAAAATCCACCTTCACAAATATCCATTGAAAGAGAAGCATACACAGATGGGAAAACAGATACTCGTATCTTTGAACCCTTGCAGAAAGAAAAAAAATAATTTATAGATCATCCAAAAATAAGACTATTTATGAAAAAATATGTTTATTTCCATCAATAATTAAATATACCTCAGAGTCAGCTATGACCATTTCCATAGAGGACATTATCTGGCTACATTCATTGTCATACGTCTTCCAAATACGAATGACATGGGCTTTGATGAACCAAGTTCTCAAAAAGGGCGATAAATCTTTCACATGAACTTCCATAGGGGTGGAAGGTGACATTGTTTAAAAGAGACAGGTAGAAGAAAGGATACGAACCAAAATGAAGTTGGGAGGGAAGAAAGAAGTCGAATGAAGATAACTAAAGGAAGATAGAATTTATATGGAATATTAACAAATACAAAACATTATTGGTAAGAGATAATCATTAATGTTTCTTAAAATACATAATAAAAAATATCAATTAGTACTGATTTTTGATATCCTAACGTAACATTTATATAGTTCAGAATAATACAATTTAATATAATATAGGTTAAATAATCAATTGTTTGGATACTACATAATAATTTTGTGCAAACATTATTCTTATTGATGGACATATATTGTTTGAAGTTTATATTATTGAATGTTTTAACAATACAACAGTATAAAATTATAATTACTGACATGAAGGTACAGGCACAACAATTTATAATGTTATACAACCTAACACAATAATGAAGTGCCAGGATACATTAGTTGAGGTCATTAATTATTGAAAGAGAAAATAACTATTGAAAGCGTAATTGCATTTATTTCAAACAATAAAAAAATCTATCTTCATGTAACTAATCTTATGAATTATTCTTTAATAGTGATATGCAAAAGTCTTCAATTAAGAATAAGTACTAATGATATACTAATGTTTACCATATAACAAAATACAGCTATACATAGATGAAATTGTAAACATAAATGCTTAAATAAAAATAACCATATATTATATTAATATAGAAATCCATACATTGCAATACATATGTTGAAGACATTTAAAATGTCTGTATGGATACATGAAACGTTAAATACTAAAACATAAAACTGAAACATAAATGTTCTTGGTGACAACACCTTGGTGGAAAGCCAAATACAAAATACAAACTTCACGATACAGACAACACATAAATATATATTAAGTAAATAACACCAAGTTTGTCATATGCCATAACCTATTTCTCAATTTTAACCTTCTTAAACTTAAGCTTTATCTTGCAAGAATTGATAGCAATGGTATTATCTGAGACGATAACACATTCTTCAGTATCTTTGGGAGTTATTGAGCAACTAAGATCAGCAACATCCAAGTGAACAGGTTGACTATCACCAAGAGGTAAAACTTCTTCTCCATTGAATTTTATTGTGGAATCAGGAACATTTCCATCTTCGTTGTTTTGAAAACCAACAGGAAACTGCAACTACAAATAAATTTATTATTATAGAGAACAATTAGGAGGTATATAAAAAATCAATTAATTTAAATTCAATTGTAATTACAATAAATTTTTTCACTATAATTATTAAAAAAAAACTATATATCACCTTAACAGGAGTACAAACATCTTTGTCTGACTTAAAAATGTCTATGATAGTTTGATCATCACAGATTTTCCTAACTTTAAATGAATCATCAAAACGAAATGCATAGTCAGTATCTTTTTCTACTTTAAATAGCAATTCCTTTCCAATTAACTTCTTAAATTCCACTGGATGCTCGACCACATTGGGATCCTATTTCAAAAACATATACATCATATTATAAGCGTGCTATATACTAAATTAAGTATTAAAAAAGAATGTAAAGATTGATATTTTAAACCTTGAAAGCAGACAAGAGGGTTGCACAGGACTTTTCCAACAATCAATTAGCATCAGAATCAAAGATGGTAAATTCAGCTGTGTCACACCCATCGAATGCTTCAACACGAAGCTTATACCTGTATATAGATAAATAATAAATTACAATTATAAAGATAAAGCTGTTAAAACATCTATTTGGCTCTACTGAGATAGTACCTTGGAATAACTTCTAGAACGTCTTTCTGGCAAGAACAATAATTATTTCCAAGTTGACGTGTAACAGCTTTATGACACTTACATGCTCCATACCACCACTAGTCATTGTTTAATACAGCCACAATAGTCGCAAGAACGATAAAAATACCTTCCTAAAATATTAATATTAAATATGAAAATTTATATTGTTCTGACGAAATAACAACAATAACTATAACTTAATATAATAATATAATTTTTTGAGTAGTATATTAAACAGCTCATTGTTAGGTTCTAAGACCTTGGACGATGTCCAACCCCTCGAATTTCGGTTTTGATGATAATAACTAAAGGATAAATTTTGAAGTATCTAATGATCTAGTTTGAGTGTTATAGGATTTACATCGTCCAATCCCGCAATGGTATTGTATCTCTCAAACCTGGACTCTATATTTTAATAAAGTGAGCGTCCAAATGTGTTTTATAAAGAACCCTACAGGCAGCGTCCAATGCTCCTGTGAGAGCAAGCGTCCAACGCTTGAATAACACTCACTGTTGTTACTATCTTGAAAATACGTTTTCTATGATATAAGGCAATGTTCACTCTCTCATATTTTAACATGCCATTCTGTTTGATCTTTTCGAATAGTACTAAACAGGAAAAGAAGAAACTTCTCTCTGCAGAAAAAGTACGAGTAGGAGAGGCGCTACAAGTACGGCTGTCACTTCCATCACTTCACTCTAAGTCAAAATGTGACAACGGCCATATGCTACAGAAAGAATCGCTCTTGGAAAAGGAACTGATCCCTCAACGGATATCTTTCAACAAGCTTCTTATATATAGAAGAATGAGCTCACATATCAAAGAGATGATTTTAAAAAAAAGAGCTGAATCCCTGTCAAAACGACTGGACGATCATAAGCGAAAAGAGCATTCATCTTAGCTTTGCTAAGCGAGTCTATATACTCATTCTTATTGTAATATCCTCTCAGTGAGAGTTAAATTTTACATACAATATCAAACAATTCTGTTTGGAAAGCCAGGAGTGGCTTAGTGTTAAAGAATACTTGGTTTTTGTGTTTAATCTCAATGGGAGATTAAGGGTGTGCCAGAAGTGGCCTAGAGAATACTTGTAGCCAGAAGTGGCAAGGTTAGAATACTTGAGAGTAATCAGATTTTGATTAGTAGAACCCTTCAAAAGTTTTTGAAGGAGAACTGGACGTAGCTCAGTTGAGTGAACCAGTATAAAACTACGTATTCTATTCTCTCGCCTTCTAGCTTACTTGCATTTCTTTTAAACTATCTCTTCAACATACTACGAAAAAGTTTCTATACACCTTTTTATCTAAGTTTATCTATTACGTGTATTTAAACGAAAAAGAAGAAGAGTAGTTTCTTTGGTCTGTTGTTTTAATCGGCTGGACGATAGCTCGTTCTTTTTGTTTTACTAAGTTTCTGTAAAACGTAAAGATACACTATCTTCACATTGGCTAAAGTTTTCCAAAGAAAATTTAAATACACTATTCAACCCCCCTTCTAGTGTATTTCTCTACATTTCAGTTGGTATCAGAGCTCGACCTCTTGGGTTGAGTTCTTAACAGTACAGAGGAAAGATCCTGAGAAAGATGGAAAACGAAGGACAAGCTGTGAACAGACCACCACTCTTCAAGGGTGTCAAATATGACTACTGGAAACAAAGAATGATAGCATTCTTTGAATCTAGCCATATTGACATGTGGGAAGTTGTGGAGATGGGCGATTATATTCCACTTGATGCAAGCCTCAACGAAATCCCAAAGGCTAGATGGACGGAAGAGCAAAAACAAAGATTTTATCTCAACTCCAGAGCCAGAAACATCATCATGTGTGCACTAAGCGAACAAGAATACAACAAGGTGCACAGTCTCAAAAGCGCAAAACAAATGTGGGACACTCTTGCATTAACGTATGAGGGTTCCACTCAGGTAAAACGTAACAAACTCAGTCTCCTTACTCGTCAATATGAGTTGTTTAGTATGGAAGAAAACGAGGACATACAAAGTATGTTTGGACGGTTTCAAACCATACTAAATGAACTTAGAGCACATGGTAAAGATTATAATAACTATGAACATATTGACAAAATTCTAAGAAGTTTGCCTAGGAAATGGAGACCACAGGTTACAGCTTTGAGAACAAAGAAGGAACTGGACGATATGTCCTTAGAAGAACTCGTGGGAACCCTCAAGGTGCATGAACTAGAACTGCATCAAGATAGTGATGGTAAGAAAAATAAGTCTCTGGCGCTCAGCGTCCAGAAGCCAAGGAAAGCATCATCGTCCAAAGCCATGCAAGCTGAAACATCATCAGACGAACAATATGAAGATGATGACTCAGACGAGAATGATGAACTATCTTTTATATCCAAAAGGATACATGCTATGTGGAAAAAGAAAGGTGGATCCAGATGGAGAAACCTGAAGAGGAAAGACTTCAAAGAAAAGAAGGAGAAGAGTCCAATCATATGCTACGAATGCAAAAAGCCAGGACACTTCAAATCAGAGTGCCCAGATCTTGACAAAACCAAGGACAAGAAGAAGAAATTCTTCAGCAAAGGAAAGGGCAAGAAAGTTCTGATGTCCACATGGGAAGACCTGGACGATGACTCATCATCGGACGAGGGAGAAGAGGAGGAAGCACACATATGTCTGATGGCGGACACCTCAACTGATTCCTCTGAGCCAGAAGAAGAAGATGAGGTAGATTTTAATGACTTAGATTCAATTCAAGAAGCTTATCATGAACTACTTTCAAACTCTTCTATCTTGTCAAAGGCCTATAGAACTTTAAAGAAATCATCCAAATCACTTTCAAAAGAAAAAGAAGCTTTAGAAGAAAACGTTAGACAACTGGAAAATGAAAAGGAGGATTTACAGAAAAAGTTTACAGAGCTCTCAAGGCAAAATGAAACTACAAACATGGAGAGGCGAACTCTCTGGAATGATGCTGCTCAAGCCCATAAATCCTATAAGGATTCAAGGGATAGAGAAAGAAATCTTTCCATAGAGATTCGAAATCTCAACGCAGAAAACAAAAGGCTAGTTGAGAAGCTTCTGAAAGTTGAAGCAGATACTTCCTTAAGAGGTCAACCACGTGATGTTGTAAAACTTCATGAAGAAATTGACAGCCTAAAGAAGGATCTGTCAAACTTTGTCAAGGGCTCTGACAACCTCAAAAAACTTTTAAAATATGAAGGTTGTAAGAGACCAAATGACAGGTCAGGACATGGATACAAGGGAAAGAAATATATTCATGATGAGGAAACAGATGTTTGCTACTTCTGTGGGAAACCTGGACATATAACGTCCAAATGCAGACACCTGCCTAAGAGGGGAGCATTCAATACCCTTCAAGCTAACAAAAAAGGACCCAAGTCAATCTGGGTACCTAAGGATAAAATTGTTCCTGTTGCAGACATGCTTAACAGCAGGAAAGAAACTCCAATCATGGTACCTGGACAGTGGGTACTCACATCACATGACGGGAGAAAGGTGTATGTTCCAAAGCCTCCTACCCAAGACTGGTGGGACAGTCACTTTTGGAGGGAATCAGAAAGGGATGATAGCTGGCGTAGGTAAGATTGGTATACCACCCTATCCTTGTATTGATAAAGTTCTTTATGTTAAAGGTCTTAAACATAATCTACTTAGCATAAGTCAATTATGTGACAGTGGATATGATGTTGCCTTTAACAAAGGTGAATGTGCAGTCAAAAACTCTGATGGGTCCCTTCTCTTTACTGCAAAGAGGCAAGGCAATCTGTATAAGATTAAACTTGGGGAACTATCAAGTCAAAATGTATCATGCCTAGTTTCTATACAAGAAAATCATTGGTTATGGCATAAAAGACTTGGTCATGCAAGCTTGAGGTTAATCTCAAAGCTGAACAGGCACAACCTCGTAAGAGGACTACCAAGTATGTCATATAAAGATGATCTTCTTTGTGAAGCTTGTCAGAAAGGGAAACAAGTGAAAAGTTCATTTCAAAGTAAAAACATTGTTTCCACTTCTAGACCTCTTGAGCTGTTACATATTGATCTGTTTGGACCCACAAGAACAGCCTCGATAAGTGGTAAAAGATATGGATTAGTTATAGTGGACGACTATACTAGATGGACATGTGTCTTATTCCTATCCCACAAAGATGAGTCCTTTAAGGCCTTTTATAATCTCTGCAAAAGAGTTCAAAATGAAAAAGGAGTATGCATTACTTCAATCAGAAGTGATCACGGGGGTGAATTCGAAAACGAAAGTTTTCAAAGGTTCTGTGAGGATAATGGTATCCTTCACAACTTCTCAACACCTAGAACACCACAACAAAATGGTGTAGTTGAAAGGAAAAACAGGTCACTTCAGGAGATGGCCAGAACCATGTTAAATGATAATTCAACCCCTAAACACTTCTGGGCTGAAGCAGTGAATACTGCCTGTTATTTACAAAACAGAATCTATATAAGGCCGATATTGAAAAAGACTCCATATGAATTGTGGAAGGGTAGAAGACCCAACATATCCTACTTCCATCCATTTGGATGTCAATGTTTCATTCTGAACACTAAGGATAACCTGGGAAAATTTGATTCTAAGTGTGATGAAGGAACATTGCTTGGATATTCTGAAACTTCAAAGGCGTACAGAGTCTATAACTCTAGAACCTTAGTTGTTGAAAAAGCTATCCATGTGAAGTTTAATGACAACAAGCCTGATAAGGAATTATCAGAGCTAGACAAATCATTTGCAGATATCATACTGGACGATGCAAGTAAGTCATCAGATTCGTCCAACCATGATGTCTCAGTTGAAGAATCAAATGCACTACTGGACCGTCTAGTCGAAGAACAAAGAGAACCAACTGGACGCAACTGGCAAATGAAGAAACATCATCCACAGGAGCAAATCATTGGGGATCCAAAAGACAGAGTCAAAACCAGATCTTCACTTCAACGACAGCAAATTACTTAAATAATCTTTCTTTTTCAAACATTCCTCTCTCTTGCACACTCTATCTTTCATAGTAACTAACAACACCCCCTCTCTTTCATCACACTCCCTTGATCCCTTTCGATCTCTTGCTCTGATCTTTCTTTATTCATCTCTTGCTAGTTTTCTTACTCTAATGTTAGAATTTTTTATTTTTTAAACTCCAATGTAATATATTTATGCTCTCAACTACTTTTCTTCCTTGTTTTATTTTTGTTCACTCACACAACACCATTAATATTTTTCATTTTATATATGCAACAACGTTTGTCTATATATGAGATATATTAATATTTATTCAATAAAGATCATTACATATATAATTAATCTATCCAGATTCAAAATAATCTTCTGATTAAGAACAATTTAGATTCAAATTATAAAAGATTTTTTTTTCTATTATCATAGTCTCTATTACAATAATAATTTCATAATTTTAATCAAAGAACTTATTAGATGTCTTTAAAAAAATAATTGTCAAATTAACTATTTTATAATAATATATTATAATAAAATTTTAATAATAATTTATTATTAGAACTAAAATTGGTTATGATGGATTGAAACTAGACATAGATACTTGTCTCCAACATGTCACTTGGAACCTCGTGCAGGTAAGCAAAGTCTCTCTGTCTCTCCGTGTCTTCCCCTTTACAGTTCAGTATCTCCTTGTGTTGTTTGTAATCTACAAAAAAGTGGATTTTTGTGCTACCCTCGATGTTTATGCCGCAACCCAGTAGGTAAAAGTGGTCTTTCATCCCGAAGTTAACTAAGCTCCAATTTGTTTGCATAGAAAAGAGAGTTAAAAATGAATGAAATGAATAATAAAATAAGGTGAAGTCTATATTTTTACATTTTACTTTAATTCAAAACTTTCATCTCAATTTACTTTTATTTCATTTCACTCTATCAAACGTTCTATAAGTATTTGACGCACCTGATGACACAGTCTGATACCTGGAAAAGGTACTGTGCACAATCCTGCCCCTTTCACAAGTCATTGAAGGATTGAGTAAAATTTGATGCCTTTGGTCGTTTCTCAGAATTCACACTAAGCTACAATGCTTACTGTTTATTTACTTGGTTTGAAGCTTCAAACCTTCCAAGCCCCAATTGTTGTTTAAATCAAATGGAGGAATGGAAACTATAGTTGTGTTGTTTTTGTGAACAAAGAAGAAAAGGGAATCTGCTTTAATTTATTTGCAGTTTGGTTAGGCCATAAGGCTTAGCGATCAGTCTTTCACGTTGCTTGTCTATGTCAACTTGATGCTCTGGAAGGTTCACTTTCCTGTCTCTGGGAGCCTTTTTTCCCTTTTTGCCTCAACATTATAGTAATAGACCTGATCCTACGTTCTTTGAAGGAAGAAGTAGTAAGTAACTAGCCAGTGACTCACGAGTAGATTATATTCCTTTTACTTCGTGTCAATGCCACAATGAGGGTCTTCGTTTACTTTATCCTCCTCTCAGTCCTATAAAGCTGCCAATGCTATTTGTTCCTACCTAGTTCAGTCCTGAAACTCTTATCTCTCAAGCTTACGTAGTCAAAATTCTCTTTCTCTTTAATCATGCACCCGTGTAGTACAATCTAGACTACATGTACCACCGTTGAACCGGGATTATCCTAATTGATTGATATATGCATTATTTATAGGTTACTTTCTTAGTTCTAGGTCTTTAGGCACTACGGGATTCAAGAGAGAGATGGGTGGTCTTGAAAATGCATTGGGGATGATTCAATGTGTTTCAGAAATGACAGTTAGTTCTACCGTGTCTATGGCTATGCCTTCAGGCGTGGCTAATCCTTTTATTGCTTCTTCTGCTTGGGATCCACTTGTTCAATTGAGTCAAACTTTTGGAGGCTCTCTTATGGTTTCTCATGGTGACTTTGCCAATTCAGCTTACCCTTTTGTTTTGGAAAACCAGGGAATGAACTGTGACTCTCACCTTGTTAAATATACAAGTGACTCAAATTTGGCTGACATGGCCCCTAAGGTTCCCTTCTTTGGCCAAACCGGTTCTTATGATATAGCTAACAAAGGGTATCAGCCAAATCATAATAATCCGAGTAATGAGCCTAGAATAAGAAGGAGTCCAATAAATAATGAGCAATCTCATCACGAAGGTTCAACTTCTGAAGAAGGAGCTGCAACTGGTGAACATAAAAGAAAGCGAGGACTTGACTATAATTCTACTTTCAGTCCAGATATGGTAGGTCCAGTGTGTTATATTTATTTCATTGACTTATTTGGTCGAGGAAGCTAATGAATGAAATGCTTTTCAAAAACACTGTTTAGAATGCAGAGGGGGAAGCAATTAAAGATTATTCTGGGAAGAGCTGTGATGATGTTAAAGAACAATGTGTAAAGAAACCAAAAGAAAATTTTATTCATGTGAGAGCCCGAAGAGGTCAAGCTACAAACAGTCACAGCCTTGCGGAAAGGGTACGACCATCTTAATACAAATGTTTGTTACAAGGAACCCATGTTTTATTATTAAAGTAGGATAGGAGATATAACACTTTTTGTTTGCAGGTAAGGAGAGAAAAGATTAGTGAGCGAATGAGGTTGCTTCAAGAACTTGTTCCAGGATGCGACAAGGTTATTTGAGATGATTGTCTTTGTCATGGTTTATTTGTAATCAAACAATGGTGATATCTGGTATGTTGATTTTCTTCTGTCATTGACTTTCAGATAACGGGTAAAGCGCCAATGCTGGATGAGATTATAAACTATGTGCAATCACTGCAACAGCAGGTTGAGGTATGCTATATTATGTATGTAGTCTTACTCTTACAAATAGCACCTTTTCTGTATTGTTCTGAACCATTTTGGATATTCTATTTATTGTTCAAGCTTGAATGCTGATCTGATTTCCTCTGTGCACATGCTTCATTCCCAGAAAATTATAAAAAAAAAATACTTAGCCGTTCTGCAATATAATACATAAATGGATCGTTTGACGGTTTAACCTTAACAACCATCTGACTGCATAAAGCATATGGTGATTGTTGCTTTAATTTAAGGGGAAAATTACAATTTTCACCTGTGGTCAGGCCCAATTTCACTATTTTTAAGAGAATTTTGCTTAAAAATTGACACTTCATCCCTAAAGTTTGCTTAATAGCATACAAATCCCCTATGTATTTTCCTATCCAAGTACTGCATTCTTGAAACTCAAAAATATAGATAGATATTTTGTTCTTGTGGTACATCATCAGGACGCATAACACAATATTAACCTACCACATAAATGATATTTCGGCAAACCACGTGAGGATAAACTGTAATTTATCCTAAATTTAATACTGTGTAATTATGGATAACACTCTTTAAAGAGTCAATTTCACTGTCATGATTATTCTAATACTTACGTAGGATATATTTTGCAGCTTTTGTCCATGAAACTTGCCACTGTAAACCCAGAATTGAATTTTAATCTAGAGCAAATCCACTCCAAAGATGTAAGTGAAGGTCTTTACAGATTAATCATTTTAGGTTGACTGAAATTTTAGTACAAAGTTAATATTTATAATTTAACTTAATTCGTTACCTTAATTACATTCTCCAGTCACATATTGGACATGGACCTATTGGTGGATATGGTGCTGGCATCAGCTGCACTCACCCATTCCCTTCTGGAAGTTTCCAGGGAGGCATCTTGCCTAGCCCATCAACACAATTCCCTCCTATGCCACAGGTAAAAAGACTAAAGAGTGAAAATCTCTTGTTTGTGAGAATTTGAAAATAATTATAATTCTAATTATACATGTACATGCAGTCTGTTTTGAACCAAAGCTTCTATGGAAAGAGCTACAATTCCAGTACAACACTTGACAATTCGGGAAACAGGTAATACTAATAGGCACAAACTTCTTTGTGATTTAACACTCTTGCATAATCAATTCCAATTTCTGTGTATTTTTTTAATAATTCTTTGTCATGTTACGCAGGATGGTTTAAAACAGAGTTATAGTGTGAGATATATGGCCTTTGTTTCTTTGAACAAACTTTGAGATTTTATTGTCCAGTTGACTGCACAAATTAACTGAAGTAGGAGGCAGAGGGAGACTAAAACTAGTTTGTGTTATAGGATGTTAATATCTAACTGTTAGTTCATCGAGTTTTTAGCACAAGATGATTGTTGTCAACTAGTTTTTCATATTGGAACATGAGGGTACTTCTCTGCCTAAAATTGTGGGGTACTTTTGTAAGGGTATTTGGTTATACTCTTTTTATTTTTAAATGTAACGAATGAAAAGCTTCAGAGAGGGATGACAATTCTACCAAAATCCTATGGGTATCTGCAAAAATTACCCATGATGGATAGGATAATTATCCACTTAATGGGTATAGGCTCGAGTACGGATAATTACTCACAAATTTTAACGGGTACGGGTGAGGGTATGGGTACCTTAGTATTTAACCCTACCCAGACCCATACACATAATAATAATAATAATATCTAAGAGATAAATCACGTTCCTTAATTCATCAAAAATAAAAAAATCATGTTCTTTATTTGCTAAGAGGTAAATCACTTTATTTAATTTACAAAAAAAGGATTATGTTCCTTATAGATAATGATCTTTATTTACTTAGAAATAGATCGCGTTCCTTAATTCAAAAAATATATATCACCTTCCTTATTTGCTTCTTTTCTCAATTTTATCTATTTATTATGTTTTATAAAGATCTTTGAATGATATTTTATTTTAATTTAATTCTTATTGTATTTTTAATCAATATTTTATTTATCAATTTTCATAATTAGATACTTCATACCAATACCATAGTAAGCAAAAAAAAATGTGGGTAACGGGTACGGGTACGGGCATTCCGGTACCCAACGGGGAACGACACGGGTATTAAAATTACTACTCACGCAGATATGGACTAGGTATGGGAATTTTTTTTAAAGTGCGGGTATGGGTATGTGTATTATAATAACTAACGAGACCCTACCCATTGCCATGAAAAACTTCTTTTTACTGCAACATGAGTAAAAATGTTGCAAAATGTATCGGGATGAGATATTGTCTTGAGTGGCATCAATGCTCTATGAATGGTCTCATATTATTGACACATTCTTGGATACTTGCAGGCCAATTCATTAAGAACATTCATTAAAAAAATAATAATTATATTTAATGAATATAAATATATAATATTTATTCATATTGTTTAATTTGATTATATATCATATTAAACAAATATAATATTTAAAAAAATTATGAATATTAAAATTAATTCATTTTAAATATATACTATTTTTAATAAACTATTAAAAATATATTATATTTAATAAACACAACATTTAAAAAATAAATATTTTTACTTAGTTTGACTATATATTACATTTAATAAATATAATATTTAGTGTTGTTAGACAATCAACTTTACTTATTACATATTATAGTATCTGTCCAATACAATATACAATTAACTTAAATAATATTATTAATATAAAATATTTATTAAATATAATAAATATAAGTTTATTGAACAAAAATTTTCATATATATCTATATTTAAAATCTATTATAAAAAAATTATTATTATAAAAATTATCACCAATATATATGTTCATTGTAAATTTTATTATTTATATTATTGTTTAAACAATTAAATTATAAAATATATTTTAAAATAAAAAATTCAAATATATTAGTATAATAGTAATAAATTGATAATAATTTATATATATTAGTATAATAGTACAATATATATATATATATAATAATAATAATAATAATAATAATTTATCTCATAATTATTAAATAAAATAGATATATTTATATATACATATTAAAACATACATTAAAAAGTTTGTTTAATCTTTATTATTTTGTAAAATAATTTATAAATTTTTATTATTTTTAAAATAATTATTTAAGAAATATATTTTAAAATATTAAAATTTAATTATACATTAGTGTAATTAAAATAAAATGATAAATATATCAATTTTATTATACACTAGTGTAATTAAATTAAAATGATAAATTTAAAAAGTAATTCCGTGGCACATTTTTTGTTTTTTAATTAAATTAGTTTGTGTGTTTTCACTTTAGGCTAAATTGTAATTTTGGTTTCCTAGTTTTCCAAATTCATGATTTTGGTCCCCTAGTTTTACAAATTGGTAATTTTGATCCCCTGTTAGATTATTAACTAATTATTATGATTAGTAGAGTTATTAATTTAATTATAAATTAATTAAAAATGATTAATTATTAAAAAACTTTAATAAAGATTATTAACCCTAACCTCTTCTCCTCAACCTCTTTTTCCCAACCCTTCTTCCTCAACATAAACTTTAATTATAAAGTTTTTTAATAATTAATCATTTTTAATTATTTATAATTAACTTAATAACTCTACTAATGACAATTGTTAGTTAATAATCTAACAGGAGGACCAAAATTGTTAATTTGTAAAACTAGGGAATCAAATGTTACAATTAAAAATTAGGAAAACCAAAATAATAAATTTAGAAAATTAGAAGGATCAAAATTACAATTTAGCCTTCACTTTATGACTATTGTCTCTTACTAATTTTTATATACAACTATATATATTTACCTTTCGTCAAAAGTTACGTCACCGAAAGAATTGTGATTTTTGTTGTTGTGTAAAATGGAAATATAAAAATTACAATAAAAAATGGTCAACAACAAAATGTTTATTAAATTACTATATATAAATATAATATTTGATATATTTTATTTTTCAATCATGATTTCATTAACAACTAAAAGTCTAAAATCCACGAGGGAAAGAAAGATTAGAGAAGTCTGCTAATATGTAATGAAGCAGCTATCATCTACAGTTCTCCTCCTACTCTATTTCAATGACAACTAATTTCTGCAAACATTCATTTCACAAATGGCTCAGTTGGTGCAAACACCAGATACTTGGTAAATGAAATAATACCACCAAGAAAAATTACGCCAACGGCTTCTGACGCATGGGATTAGATTTAAATCATTGATTGACCATTTATATCTAATCGCACGGTCTTACAGATCTCTGTGATTGTGTTGAATAAGATTTTTCTTGAAGTTGTTATGCGAGAGGAACAGTGTATAAAAAGAAGAATCTTACTCAAACAAAATGCTTAGTGTGTTGTGTTTTCCTCGTGTATTTTCAGTAAGAGACCGTTTTATTCAAGACACAAGTGGAGTACAAAATGTGAGCATATTTCTGTTAGATGTAACCCTTGTTGTTAAGTTTAGTGTCGATTTGAATCAACTTGGATCGTTTGGTAAATGCATAGAATCAATTTCTCTTAACATGGATACATTTCAATGCAAAATCAACTTGGATCGATGATTTTTTTTTTACTTTTATTGCTCAAACCATATAAAACTATTATCGTGACAAAGTTCTCTCTTAACTATTTAAAGCATCTACATGTATTCCAATTATGTTTCTTAATTTGAATTAGGGGTGACAAAATGGATGGATCAGATAAATTTTAATCCGGATCAAAATGGATCGGATCAAAACAATTCATTAATCCATTTGGATCCATTAAAAATTTATTTAAAAAATCCGGTCCAATCCGGTCCATTTGATAAAAATTCATCCAATCCATTCATTAACAAATTTTTCATGGATTGATATCCAATCCATCCATAAAAATAATATGTTTTTTAAAAATAATTATTTTTAATTTAGAAATAATATACTTTTAAAAATTAAGAACATATTTTAAAATAATAACATCCTCGACCAAGGTCGGTCGAAAACAGCTCTGGCCGATGATGGCTTAAAGTTACTCCAACCGATGTTGGCTGAAAAACAAACCTAGTTGATGGCGGCCGAAAACTAAACCTAGCTTATGGCGGTCGAAAATAGCCCTGATCGACGTCGGTCTAATTCATCGTTGACCAACGTCAACCGAAAAATAGTCTGGCCGATCTTGGTCGAAAATAGCCCCGATTGACGTCGGCCAAAAACAGCCCTGACCGATGACAACTGAAAACTTCCCCTGCCGAAAACACAAATCTAGCAGAGGTCAACCGAAAATTGCCCTGGTCGACGTCGGCCGAAAAAACCCTGGCCGAGGTCGACAGAAAACTGCCCTGATCGATGTCGGCCGAAAAAAAACCTGGTTGAGGTCAGCCAAAAAACAATACCGACTGACGTCGGCTGGAAAAAAACCTAGCTAAGGTCGGCCGAAAACTGCCCTGGCCAACGTCGGCCGAAAAAAAACCTGGTTGAGGTTGGCCAAAAATTGCCCTGGTTGACGTCAGCCGAAAAAAAATCCTAGCCGACGAAGGTCGAAACAAAAACCCTAGCTGAGGTCGGCCGAAAAAAATCATGGTCGAGGTCGGCCGAAAAAAAAAACTTGGTTGAGGTCGGCCAAAAAACAGTCTTGGCTGATGTCGGCCGAAAAAACGCTGGTCAAGGTCGGCCAAAAATTGCCCTGGCAGACGTCGACTGAAAAAAAATAGGCTGAAAAAAAAACCCTAGCTTAGGTCGGCTAAAAAACAGCCTCGACCGATGTCAGCCGAAAAAAATCATGGTCGAGGTCGGCCGAATAAAAACCCTGTCGATGTCGGCTAAAAACTACCCTGGCCAACGTCGACCTAAAAAAACCTGGTTGAGGTCACCGGAAAAATATATTTTTAAAATAATATATAAAAATATTTTATAAACAAATTTTGAAATATAAATTTATGAAAGATTTAAATATGAAAAAATTTGTTGGATTAATTTTGATCCATTAGGTATTGATTTGAAGATTCGTTGAATTTTAAAAAATAGTGGATGAATAATTAACCATCCATAAAATTAAATTGATGGATTTGATCCAACTCGTTTAGTTTTTATTTTTTGTAATGGATGGATTAGATGGATTTACTATTGGATGGATGACGGATAAACGGATTGATTTGTCACCCCTAATTTGAATACACATTTCAATTATATTTAATAATTTAAAATTTATTCTATCAAAATATTCTATCTAACTTTAAAACGGGTTCTTAGTTTGATGAGTAAGGATGTGTTTGGAACCAGTTACGTTCAACTTAACGGCCATTAAAAAGAAAAGCTACTCTCATATTACTGTTGTTTTTGTGCATTGGAACACGTATTTTTCTGTTAAACGTGATTCAAACGGTTAACCAAACACATATTAAATACATCTGTTTTTTAATTTTTCTTTAAAAAAAAGTCTTCACAAAAAGCTAAACAAAGTAGTACACTGTCTGCTTTAATTTTATCGGTAAGGTCGAAACCTATTGAAATGGTACTCTACGTGACGTCTGAAACGATTCACGAGTTCACGCAGGGTGTATAGTGAAATGGTACAATGATGGATGGGAAAGATTAAATCACATTGCCTTGATCACAAATGGCACTTCTTCATAAACCAGAGGTTGCATGTAAATTGTGAAACAAACTACTTCTATAACTCATTTATTGGGTGGGTGGCTCGTTCATTCATTTAATTAGGAGGAGACATCACTAACATATACAATAACCCATCTACCCCCATTATTTGGTAGAAACTAGAAAGCTAAATATATTGCCTTTGCCTGTGATATTAATGATCTAGGCAAGACCATTTTGATAGATAAAGAGATTTATAACAAGAAAACGTAGTAGCTTTTGGGTTAATTTGCAGAATGGGAGCGACAATAACAACCACCTGAACCCATGAAAGCGCTCCCATAATTTTAACAAGACCTTCCTCCCATAATTTGGATTTGCTCAATTGATACTACTAAAATAAAGAATTTAATTTTGATACAATTCATTTCAAATCATTTTAAATATAACTTTTAAAGTAATTAATATAAAAGTATATTTTTTAATATATGATAACTAATGATTAAATGAGCATCTAAAAAAAAGTATACACTATCAGTATAATTAAATTTATAATAGCAAAAGAAACTTGTCTCTCACAATGTAACAAACCAAAATTCGAATATTCACTTGAAGAGATGTCCATGTTTAGTATTCAATCATGTCTTGATCAGAATCTTTTTGAAGGAAATACTTGTAAGAAAAAAAATTATAAAACAAAAGGCTGAATGGTAGAAGAATTTACTTTCTATGTACCGTGAATGTAAAAAGTTTTATACAATTAATTAATAAAAAAATCATGATAATTATAAGTCTTAAGATCGTTATTGAAAAAACAAAAAACAACAAACTTATTATGTATAATCATTTATAATTTAATGACAGTATTAAAAAAATTTAAAAAATGATAATATAAAAAACATTTACACTGTGAATACTTAAAAGTAAGTGTTTACTCATAATAGAATGGCATCAAGCAGGAAAGAAATCAATTAATGGATGACAAAAGCGTCCAATTTCCAGTCCTTGTTTTAAGAAACAAAAGCAAAAGTAAAAGTAAACCAGCAAAAAGCACAACTAATCCTTGTTCGTGCTTGTTATTTCGATGCAAGTACAAGTAATTCCTGAATTTAGCTTGTTAAAAAATACGATATAATATTAAGAAAAAAGTTTGGATTTCTTTATTTGGGTCCAAGGAAAAGTTTGGATATTGAGCTGGCGAGATGCTGTCAATTAAGTACGATTGTAGTGGGGTCTCCAAACGCGCCACAAGGTCCCAACTTGATATAGCCCCACCGCTACCTGCCCTTCCATCAAATTCTACTGCCCTCAATGAGATATGTCAGACGGCGTGAGCGTGAGGGATCAAATGCTTTCAAATTCCATTCCAACGTTACGCGGAACAGTAAAAGCCTTATAAATTGGTTTCACAAAAATTGTTCCAACAAGCATGGAATGAATGATAACAGTTATGGAGCTGAAGGGTCAATAAAATTGTACTAACTAGTGTGGCCTATGGCATTTTTATTTAAACCTTACTAAAAACAAGCATATTAAACATCCAGCTGGAGGGTGAATGAAATTGCCACGGCACTGACGTGTTTCGTTATTTGTCACACTAAGCAACTATTCAAATTTCTGAATAGAAAAGACATGAAGAAGTAAATAGGGACTGACTAACAAACATCTATGAAGTAACCATTGGTAAATGACTTGTACCCCCAAAAAAATACAAACTATGGGTGAATAATGTTAGTGGAAGAAAGCTGGTTTGAATTTGAGAGTTCACACAAGACACAACTTAACAGTTGTCCCGCTACCTCAAACGACAGAATCCAATTCTTTGGTGAGCCAAATTCTTCAAGCTCCAATCCACAATAGCAACCATATTGTTGAAGAGTAAAGAGTGTAACCTAAACATAATAATGAATCAAACCCTGCATCCACGTGCCACTCTACAAAACTAACCTACCTCTTTTACTAAGTACATCATTCGGTTTTATTTCGGATTACATTTCTCGAGCGGTGTTTCGGGCCGAAAAGGGCATTGTCCCTTAGTAGCAGCATAGTTCAAATGAAACTTGGAATCTTCAATTTCAATCTTCTTTTGTATAAGAGTAATGGGCAGCACTGCACTCATCAAACGCAAAAATGAACAGACAGACTCTTCATCAAAGCTTTGTTGTGCAGATCTAGTAATTTCCAGCTCAACGTTTAAAAGAGGTGAGAATAACAAACTATATAAGCAGAGGACCACCTTGAATTAATAAGGGTATCACATTCCAAGGGGCCCCAGAAATCAAACCCACTTCTTCTCTACAATCATGAAAGTTGATAAAAATGAATTTTAAGTATTCAATTTGCATTACCGCATTCCAAGCGGTGGAGTAAGTAGCTGGAAGCATGACAAGGAGAATAATGTTGCTCCTCACTATCGCTATAAAGGGAAAAAAAAATCCCAGTGGATGTTTAAAGTTTGAACCACAAATTTTCTTACAAAAGAATTGATCCGGCAAGAAAAGAATCCACATAAAATTACAAAAATGAATCAAATTAACAAAAAGAAAACAAAGCTAAACTTACACATTGAATTGGCCACAATTGCACCCATTTCCAAATTAAACCCTTTTCGGTCCATAATAACACAATAATATCGTATTTGGGTGGATTTGATTTACGAGCCTGGAGGGAGGAGCATGAGCAAGAAAAAGCAGCACTATGGGTCCTCTACACTCTCCATTGCCCCAAGTAAATGTCTTCATGAGGCCTGGCTTTCCCACCTTTTTGCTTTTCCGTGCATATAATTCGTGCATGTAAAGTACATAGTCCTGTCAATTTTTTCAATTTTTATTTTTCAGTCCACCTGTTCACCAATCAAGTCTAGACCAACCAACAGGAATGATATTCCCTGGAATAACAAAAAGTAGAAGTGGATCCCTTGTGCAGAAAGAAGACTCCTTGCTGAGGCTGTTAGAAGAAGAAAAGCCAAAGCAAGCTCCTTCATATATATTCTGTTATGTTTTTTCTTCTTCTTAGTGGCCTTCTTCTGCTCCTGCTTTCGTAGTTCCTCTTTCATTTCCTCCAGGTCAGGTGCTGAAGACCCTCTTTGATGCTTTGGTCCTTTCTCAATCAATGAAACCAAATCGCCCTCGGAGGAACGACCGGATTTCTTAGTGACAACCCACTCATACGCGCTACCGAGCTGGAACAGGCCTGAGATCATGGCATTGAATTTTGTAACTGACATGGTGTTCTCAAATAGGAGATAGGGGACAATAAAGGGGAAGGCCTTTGGAGCTGGAAGAATGTTGAGAAAAGACATGGCAGCAGGGATGTAACACACAACCCATGCAGGAAGCTCGGCCTCCGGCACGAACATTGTCATAGGCAGGATTATACAAAACAAGGTGAATGAATAGAATGGCAATATCAGTTTTCTAAGAAGAAAGAAGAGAAATATCATGTTGAATTTCTTCCACACACTTATCTGCAAAAACATAATTGACACCAACACTACATAAGAACCACAACAACACAATGATGTGTCAATGCATTACCACACACAAAAAAACAAGGTCCTGATTGAGAATTAAGATATATGTATATATATATATACCTTGGCCCTAATGATATCAGGCAAACAAAGGCGGAACAATTGCATTGGCCCAGAATGCCATCTATGCTGCTGTTTCCTATAAGCTTCATAAGATTCCGGTAGCTCACATTGGCACTACAAAAACATTAACAAAAACAACTTGAAATCAGTCTTGAGAATGAATTATTATTATTAAGGACAAACCAATGTAACTGATATGAAATAATGTGAATGGCAATTGGCAAACCTCAACATCATTGAGGAAAATGAATTTCCAGCCATGAAGATGAGCTCGAACAGCAATGTCCATGTCCTCTACAGTAGTCCTCTCCAACCAACCACCAGCATCCTCCAAAGCCTTGATCCTCCACACTCCCGCGGTTCCATTGAACCCAAAAAAGTTAATGAAAATACCATTGACTTGCTGCTCCACCTCAAAATGAAAAGACAGGTTAATGTTCTGCAACCTCGTTAGCAAGTTCTCATCCCTGTTCACAAATGACCATCTTGCTTGAACAAGCCCCAAATCATCATTATCCTGCACAATCACCAATCAAGTCAAACAAACAAACACATTTACCATTTCATTGCTCTTCTAGCAACAGGACAATCACATAAAGAAGCAAACATTAGTTTTCTAGCGAGTTATTATAACTCATAATTTACAAACTTACAAAAGTCACACAAACGACATTGAATGAATCATTAATTACCTACCTTAAAATGAGGAACAGTTTTCTTGAGAAAATCCGGGGTAGGCTGAAAATCTGCATCAAAAATTGCAACAAACTCGTAGTCTTTCACATAGCTACAATTCATGGCGGATTTCAAATTCCCGGCCTTGTACCCATCTCTAATCACACGATGCCGGTACAAAATATTAGCACCCTCTTGCTGCCACTTTTGAACCTCTTCCTTTATCAACGACTGTGTCGTTGGGTCATCCGAATCATCCAAAACCTGAATCAACAACTTCCCCTTAGGCCAATCCAAATTACACACCGCCGCAATCGATTGCTGATAAACCTAAACACACACGCAACAACATTAATTAGACCGAAACAGCCAAAGAAATATAAATTCAACTCAACCAACCGACAAAAATACGAGAATTAGTTCCCACTATTTCCCATTATTTCAAATTGGAACGTTATGTTGTTACCTCTTTCTCATTGCACATGGGGATCTGCACGAGCACCATTGGGGCAAAAGAAAAACCCTTTTCTCCAGATTCAAGATCTATTACAGCCCCACCTTTGGGCACAGGCTTGATCTTCTTAAAGCGGATCCAGAAGCACCCCAAACAGAGAACAAGCCTATCCATACTCTGAATAAGGAAAAGCACGATACACGCATTGGTTAAGAACTGCAGAGGAGGAGCGAGATACTCCACGCGAACGAAAACCCACTGCCCGTAGAGCCAATCGAAGAAATCCTTAACTCCAAACGCGGGTAACCACAGCAAATGCTCCAACGGAAACCTCGCCGCGCCGAAATGCCACCCTTTGAAGTACGCTGCAACCTCGAAAACCAAGAGGAACACAGAGAGCCAGAGGAAGAGCTTGATGCAGGAATAGAAGCGCGTCTTCACGGTGGGGTTCTCGTTCTCTCTGCCGCCGACGGTGTCGGTGTCGGTGTCGGCGTCGGTTTTTCCTGCGGCGATGCGGCGCTTCACGGCGGCGACGAGCCCCCACAATGCCGGCGCGAGGGAGGTTAAGCAGCCCGCGGCGCGGTGCGCTTTGAGGAGAAGAACCCACGTGAGTTGTTTCGCGTTTTTGCCCCTTCCTTTGTCTCTCGAAACGCCCGAAGAAGGTGAATTTGTTATCATTAAGTCTTCTTCTTCGGGACCCTCGAGCTCCACCATCGACCAATTTGGGTTCTCCATCTTCACCACCACTGGGGTTCCCCTGTGAGAGTCCTTCACCCCCCAATTGAACAACGGTGGTGCCATTTTCCCCTCTGATCTCACACCAACAGAGAACAAAATATATATATATATAATAATGTCTCTCTTTTTTTTTTGTTTTTGAATAATGAGAAATGAGAAAGATAAAGGAGGAGAAAAAGAGTAGTAGTAGTAGACTACTACGAGTTTGATCTCATTGTCAGGAACCGAGATGAGAGCGAGGAATGATAACGGTGACAGACGCGTGGAGGAAGAAAGCAGAGCGAGGCGTCGCTAAGACATTGCGACATTCGGAGAAAGCTTATACGGGGAATGTTTTACAGAGAGAATGAGAGAGAGAACACTGTGACTTGTTTGGATGAGTGGTACGAAACAGGCCCCTCTCAACTACAATCGCAACAAACGGTGTCTTAAAAAACCTAAATAACAACAGTAACGGAGGGGGCGAGATGTTGTTGGAAAATATGGAAATTTCAATTTCAAAATGAAAAAAGTGGGATTAGAAAAAGGTAACAGCTCAACACGTCTTTGAGTTTGATTCCGGGAATTTTTTTTAATGGAAAAAAATTTGTGGAATGTGAATTCAACAAGAATATTACATTACCCAGAAAGCACCTTCGCCCGTCAAAGTCTCAAATCTTGGCAAAATGTTTCTTTTTACCGTAACAAAAAAACTCAGATTTTCTCCTATCCATTTAAATATAGGAAAGGAGCAATCATCGTGAATTATTATTGATAAAAGTAGAACAAAATCGCGACGTGACACGCAAATTTTCCGACACTTACCTTATTTTACCTCATTAAACCACCAACCCCTTTTAATTTTCCATAAACATTTACAACAACCACACAACTGGAACCTTGCAATATCTTTCAGGAAATGCAATTTTTTTACAGCGTTAGGTAAGGATTTTAAGTTACGGAGTTTTCCTCTGCGTGCTGAAATTGAAAGCTTCGATTCGATCTCTTTTTCTTTTTCACTTCTAGCGGGTCTCCTTCCTCGCGCGTGAGGATTTTCTGAAGCGGTGATTAATCATTTATTTTGTCTTTTACTACGGTAAAATTTTTAAAGTGGGTTATTATTATTATTAGGATAAAATATATTTTTATTCCTATTTTTTCTTGATTTCTGTTTTTAGTCTCTTATAATTTTTTTTATTATTTTTAGTCTTTCATAAATTATTTTGTTCTATTTTTAGTCTCTCATAAATTGTTTTGTTCTGTTTTTAGTCCTTGACGTTAATTTCAACTGTCAAGTGATGACATGGCGGGCATAAACTGTATGTATGAAATTTCTTGGTTAAGTTTTTAGTGACTTTGAACCACTACAAATTTTTTGGCAGTCATAAACATTTATTTTTGTAATATTTCTTGTGATTTCAGAAAATCTGATGTTCGAGATTTTGATTTTTTTTTATTATTTTTTTAACATTTTTGACAATTTTAATATGCCAGAAAATGTGCAGTAGTTAAAAACTTATAGAAACTTAAACATAAATTTTTTAAGCGCAAATTATGCTCGCTACGATATCACTAATAATTGAAATTGATGTCAGGGACTAAAAACAAAATGAAACAATTTGTGAGGAACTAACAACAGAAAAAAAAATTGAGGGACTAAAAACATAAATCAAGATAAAATGAGGGACCAAAAACATATTTTGCCATTATTATTATTATTATTATTCAAACCAGGAGGAAACAGAGGTGCAGAAAGGTTCAGAGAAGTGTGACGCTGAATGAACAGCCAAGTGCAAACCAACGCGTCAAAAGCCAAAAAGTGTCTTTGGTTTTAATTTTTAATTAATGGCAAATGTTAACCAGTGTCCTAAGGGTACTGGTTAAGGAACTAAAAGGAGAAATATTTTTATTGGGAGGCGAAAAATTGCGCTACCCATGATTTTTTTTGCGCTCTCCCATGATTTCTACACTAAATACTTTCTTCTTTTAATTCCTTAAACAATGCCCTTAGGACATTGGTTAGCAAGACCCTTAATTAATTTGTTGTTTAACTTTAACTTAATGTTGGTTTTTCAAAGTTCAAACCATATTTTTTGGCGAATTCTAGCGTGGACCGGTGCCTTAAGTGGTTCACGCGTGCACCATTCAAAAAAATCTACTGTAGAATAATATAAATTAATATTTTTATTTAATAATTGTGAAATGACATAAACCCCCATTAGCAACCCCATATCTTGGCCTCCTCAATGTTTCCGCCGACTATCATAGTCCAACCACCCACTGCCACCACTAACAAGCCAGTGACTCCGAGATTAACTCCTGGGACGCCTCAACATCGTCGTTGTCTTCCGCGATGACCTTCGCGTAACCGACACCGACACCATGGAGATGATGTCCATGGTCCTTGTTGCAAGGTCAGTGCCACCGTCATCGGCCTCTCCAGCATGGACGGTCGCCTCCTCATCGCGGTCCCCAGCCCTAAGGTGGATCCCACCGTGCTCCGCTCCCTCATTGACACCAACCACATTCCAGTGGTGACATCCGCGGCGGATAAGTTCTGACAGTCGTACGATATCAACACCATACGGTGGCTGGAGAATTGGCGATGGAATTGGGCGTCGAGAAGCTGATTTTCTTCTTTATGTTGCTCGAAATTTTACATGATGGTGTTGAAA
Organism: Pueraria montana var. lobata; assembly: GCA_026413185.1. Taxonomy (NCBI): domain Eukaryota; kingdom Viridiplantae; phylum Streptophyta; class Magnoliopsida; order Fabales; family Fabaceae; genus Pueraria; species Pueraria montana. The sequence continues at coordinate 7,989,959 of CM048652.1, forward strand.
CTATGAGAATTGGTTGAAAGATTGTGTTGTTACGGTCTTTGTTGTTTTGATTTTTTTTTATTTTTACAATGGTGTATGTACCTTGACTTAGTCTTGAGATTGAATTGCAACACTTGTTTTTGCTTTGTTAGATTCATGATTGTTTAAGGTAGTTGATGCATCAAATTAATAGTATACAGATCATTAGTCATGGCTATAATCAAAATATTTCATAAATTTCTTCACGGAGGAGACGACCACCAACTATTTGAGAAAGACTACAAAATCCACTTTTCTATCTAAGGTCAAAATGGACAATTGTTGTTATAATATAAATTATTAAATAATTTAACTAATTGAATATAAAGGTAACTAATATTGAATCTGATCCGTTGGTTTATTTTAAAATGCATCTAACTGTGTTAAATTAGTGATTTATATTTTTATAATAAAATATATGTTGCTACAGTAATTACTTCTGTCACTGGCTCACCGTGAACCATTTGAGCACTGGTTCACGCTAGAATTCGCCTTAATTTTGGTCCATGATGCTTTCAGGTTTCTAGAGTTTTTTTTTGTTTTTGTTTTTTTTTTGGTTGGTGGTGGAGAATGTAAAATGAGAGCTAAGAAATCCGTAGCCGTCCCATTCATTTGTGGAGCTGACCAGGTCCTGATGCCCCACCGTAACGCACTAACGCTAATTCCAAGCTTATTCGTTCGGGCAGTGTAATGTACACGCTCTACCGAGGAGCGTGACGGACACACATCTCATTTGCTATTTTTGTTGGAGTATAATTTAAAGGCTAAACCCACTGCAAATTTAACGTAGCGTTTAAATATTTTTTGAATTCTTATAATTTAGTATTTTTTTTGTTTTTTATTTATATAAATTTTTGTTTTGTTTTAGTCCTTACAAATTATATATTTTTTATTTTTTGTCCTTAAAGTAATTTAAATAGCGCTTCGAACAGTGAAAAAAATACTTCTTTCACTGTTCAAAATATTTTTTTCACTGTTCGAAACGTTATCTAAATTATTTTAACAACGAAAAATAAAATAAACATAATTTATAAGGACTAAAATTAAAAAAAAATTACAAGAATGAAAAAGTAAAAAAATAATAAATTACAATGATTAAAAAAATATTTAAGCCAGCAAATTTTGACGAGATAAATTTTAACCTAGCAAATTTATACAAGTCGAGAGTGATCGGACTTAAAATTTGCAAAAATTTCATATTCCGTTTTTCTCGTCGTCTTTATGAGTTTAGGTAATTTAGGTAAAAATAGGGTCAGGTTATCTATTCTTGGCCCGTGTTCGTCTTGAGATTATATCAATTTTTTTAAAAGAAAAAACATATATTTTGATATAAATATAAGGTTAATATTTTACTTAAAAAAATATATTTTTGATACTACTACCTACATCCTTTTTATAAGACTTCATTTCAATTATCTTATGTATTAATTATTTTTTGACTAAAATATTCTTATTTATTTTAATCCATAATTGAATATTACTTTAAATTGTCTTTTTCTCTCTCTGATGAAGATTGAAGAAGATGAATAACCTCCCAATAATGTTAATAGCAAATTTGAAAAAATATTACAAATATAGACAAATTTAATGTTAATACTTAAATTAACCAATTTTCTTAATATGCGTAAACTAGTTAACAACGTCTTATAAATAGGAACGGAGACAGAGGTAGTATAAAGTTATTTTCATTTTCATTTAATCATGTATTATCATGTGGTAAAATTATTAATTTTTTAATAATTACTTTGAAAGTTATATCTATAATAGTTTTTATTTGGTTAACAGTATAAAAATATTTATATTAATAATATACAAAAAAAAATTAATTTAAACATATATCTTAACTATTTTTAATGATTTAAAATTAATTTGATGGAGTCCATGTTAGGGGTAGATATGGCAAAAATATCTATACACTCGTAAAATCTGTCACAGGTAAAAAAGAGATATCAAAACAAGACTAATTTCGGGTAAACTACATTTTTAGTCCCTGAAAGTGTAATTCAACATCACTTAAGTCCCTGAAAGTATAAAACTGTCACTTTAGTCCCTAAAAATGTAATTTGTTTGTCACTTTAGTCCTTTTGATAAAAAAAATTATTTAAAATTAACGTTCGTGCTTACGTGCTTACGTGATATGCTATTTACCTACGTGACATGTTATTCATGTAGTTAGATAGCGTGTAATGTAGACACAAACGTTAATTTCAAAGAAATTTTTTTATCAAAAGGACTAAAGTGACAGACAAATTGCACTTTCAGGGACTAAAGTGACAATTTCATACTTTCAGGGACTTAAGTGATAGTGAAATACACTTTCGGGGACCAAAGTGACAGTTCACCCGACTAATTTTTATCTAAAGAGGCATGCAGCGGATACTCTGTGCCTGCCCATTCCATTATCATTTCTAATTAGGAATAATGTAGTCTTATTATCTCTAATCTTATTTTTTCATAATAATTCAAACAATTTTAGGAGAAATTTTAATATTATTTTTTAAATTTTTCATTTATATTTCTTTCAAATCAACTCATAAAATTCATTCTATTTCTCATTTATTTGCATTCATCTTTTTTTTTTTTTATTTCCTATTTTATTCACTATATTTTTTTATAAAAAAAAAACATAAAATTTCTATATGCATCACTTTGTGGAAGGAGAATTCAATGGGCAGTAAATGGAAAGAGTTTTCTTAGAGGGAGATGAACAAGCATTGTGATTTATGGCTCGGGGGAGATTGGACTGATATTTTGGGGTGTGAAGGTAACAAGGATGTTTGATTTTTGCTGATTCGATCATAGAAAACATGGAAATTCAAGCGGAGCACGTGTATTTTAATTTTTAACCAATCACTGGTTGCACCGGATTAAGAACCACAATGGGTTGTTGTATTCATTCATGCATGGTTTTGGAACACATTCAGAACCATGTTTTTTCACACACAAAAATACATACTGTATTTGATGTTTGTTCACTTGTTTTAATTTTGCTGTCAAACATGATTGACTTTATCTTTTAGACATTGTCAGAAGTCAACATATCTCTCAGTTACAAGCATCCATTAACCATTTTTTTGGGCAAATTATTTATTTTCTTATTGTATTATGAGTCTACTATCTCAACGTTAGTTGTCTCGATTTTTAGAGCTTTTAGAGATCAATGTTAACCATCGTTGGGGTTGGTCCTTAGTATATTATGTTGATGTGATAATCTCAAAATCTTATACTTAATAGGATAAATCACATAAAGGTATAATAATACATTACAAAAAAAATATCATTTATTAATAAAAAAAAAGGACAAGAGTTAAGAAAATATTTATTAATATAATATTTATCTAATAGAAATTAATTTGCTATTATAAACATTATGGCTTTAAATTAACCATACAATACATTATATTAACATTTGATTTATATCAATTTGTTAAACTAAGAGAAATATTTGTTAATATTATGTATTATATATAGTATTAGTATACACCTGCAATATCTATTTTCAACTACTTAACTTTTGATAAATAAAGATTATACGATTAATGACTAATTTAATATTGTTAATTATTATAAATATATGCTTTTTTTTGCATTGATAGTATTTTTTTTAATCACTAAAAAAAGTAAAGACAAAAACTAACTCCTAACAAAAGTTACTCTTATAGCATCTGTCAAAACAAGAGGCCTGAGTTGTGGGAAGCAACTTTCCCACGTTACAAAAAGGATATTAGAAGATGATCCTTGATTAGCTAACCAATTTGCACATTGGTTTCCTTCTCTCAAGGTGTGCAGGGAAGAGAGTTGCCATGATTTCTCAACAAAAGTCCTAATATGGTTTATGATTGAAGCATGAAGGTGCCACATAGAACAGCCAGTTGAGATTAAGTTGACAGTCATTAAAGAGTTGAGCTCACAAATAACTCTTTTGAAACCAACACTCCAAGCTAATCGCACTATGTTATAAATAGCCAGGAACTCAACACTCGTATTTGTAGTAAACCCATGGCTACTAGAAAACCCTAGTAGCCAGTTACCACTTGAGTCTTGAATAATAGTCTCGAAATTTGAGAGTCCAAGATTTCCCATGGAGTTACCGTCCACGTTGAGATTGACGAAGTCATCCTTTGGAGGAATCCATGAAATATGTCATTGAGTTGAAGCATTAGACAATGACTGAGATGAATAAAGAACTCCATATGTTATTTTTATCTGGCTAATAGTATACCAATTTGACCAGATAGTAAATTATTGGGTTTAGTTTTGATTAAAAAAATATAGTGAAATTTATTGCCAAATAATTAAAAAGAATTTAACATTTCAAGTATCAAGTTTATATTTTAATTAAACCATTTTAATGAGATAAAAAAAGCATTTTAATAAGATAAATGCATACTCAAATTATTTGAAAGTGTACATAAATTAGACATTAAAAAGTTACAACAAAAATATAATATTAATGCCTTGTATAAGAATGCATGCGAAAAGTGCGAGAGTGTAAACTTAAGGATAAATTACTTACTTGATCCCTCTATTTATTTAATTAGTTCAATTTGATCATTTTATTATTAAAAATTTAATTTGGTCTCTTAATTTTCAAATTCGATACAATGTTATCATTTTTGTTAACGTCTTTTAGATTTCTAATGAAGTTATCCTACGTGGTGACTTTGTGTCATAGTTTTATTTTGCCACATATACAATTAGTTAATGTTGTTTCTTCAAATTGGATGAAAATACATCATTAAATTGATTTTGAAAATTAGGTGATGAAATTGAAATTTTTAATAATAAAGAGACCAAATTAAACTAATTAAATAAATAGAAGAATCAAATTACTAATTTAGCCTGAATTTATTCAAGTGTCGTTAATTTTGTTTTATAATATATGAATATATCATTATTTTTTTAAAGAGAATAAATGTATATCCACCTTTAAATTTCAATGGATTGAAATCATTGTGCACTTTTAATTCAATAAATGATTAATATATTTTTACTTTTTATTTTGAAATTTTGAAAAGCTTTAAAAAGACATAATCTTTATTACTATTATATATTAATATTAAATTATAAAATAGTAGTATAATTTTATACATGCCGCTAACATATGAAAAGAAGATGAGCGAATCGTTATAGCTGCAAGACCGCAATCCAAATGCATTCTGCATTCTGTTTTTATCCTACATGGGCAATGAATTGTTGTTAATTCACAAAATACCGGCCCAAAATACATTTCCTACATCACCTCCAATTGGACACTTTTTTTTTTACGTGGCCCATATTCTTATTATTATTATTATTTTTAATGATTCTTATCATTTACTCAATGTTGTGAAAATCGGACCGGTCATCGATCCGGTCGAGGCACTAGGTTGATGGGTCAGTAGTCGAACCGGTGGGTCACTAATTGACCCGGTTTGACCTGGTATATATTAAAAAATTAAAAAATATATATAATATAGCTAACAGAATGTGATCAATCCATAATTCATACTATAAAATTAAAATCAATCATGATCAAACTATAAATACTACATAATCATTTATTACTATAAATTATTTTGTTCGATATTATCATTAAATTACTAAAGAAACTCTTGTTATTTTTCATGACTAAATATAAAAGCTGTCGGAGGGCCATGAACAAATATGGTGAAGATGTATAAAACACATAAATATTAAATCATATCAAGATCAAGATAATAATAATTAGCTATTATATATTATTGTCAACATCAAAATAATATTATAGGAACATATTATTATATACTATTAAGCAATTAGCTATTAACAATTTAATTTAAATGTTATAGGAGCATATTATTATATTATATTATACTATTTAGCAATTAACTTTTGCTATGGATTTCAAATGGTACTATGAAAATAATTCCAAATAACTACATTGTTTACAAGAATTGTAAAAAAAAAAAAAACTCAGCTGAACCGGGTCAACCGGGTCCGGATCACCGATTTTTTACCAAATCCGGCCGATAGTTGAACCGGACCGGTCAGGTCACCGGTTCCCGGTCGAACCGGTCCGACCGGGCGGTCCGATTTTTATAACTATGTATTTACTTGTTGATTGCTTTTTTATTAACAAAAACGTTCGAAGTAATATTTGAACACTTAAAAATAAAATTTAGATGATTGACAAAAATAAAATATATTTTTGAAAGAAACAAAGTTATTCTAATGAACTAGTAGAAAGACAAACATTATCGTGATTGTCTCTCCTCGTTTCTTTTTTTTAAAAAAAATACATAAAATAAAAGAATAAGAGAGAGAGAAAAGAGGTTGAATAAAAAAAAATAGAGGACGTGAAGCTACTTTATAGTAGTTAAAGGGTAAAACAGATAAAACAAATGTGTAAACCAAAACTAAATATCTTTTTTTTTTATTAATGTTATACATGAATGATAATGCATGAGGGACCAAAGTTTGATCTTGAAGAACATGAAAATAAAATGTTAGAAATACTACCTGATGCATAATTATTAGATGAATGATCATGTAACCCTAACTCTTAGAGGATCCAAGCAAGAGAGGAGACAAAGAAAATGGAGGCTTAAGTGGGAGGGGTTAGTTCAGCCAATAGAGATCAAGAGAGAAAGAGTTAAGAGAAACATTGTTAAGTGTGAGGAAATGAAGGATTCATAGGGTTTGGTAGCTTAAGTGTATGTTGGATCCTAAATGACTTTCAATTTGGCCTACGGACATTTGTTTTACGGATTTGATTATATTTTCAGAAATAATATTCTTGAGAATGTTATTACTGAAAATGTTATTCCTAAAATATAAAGTCACTTATCTATTCCTTTTTACCAATAAAAATTTCTACTCTTATTTATACATTTATATATTAATTATTCTTTTTTACCAATAAAATTCTTATAAATCTAAAATATAAAAATCATTTTATATTGACAAACACAATTGTTAAAAGAAAGTCTAAAAATATATTTATATATTAATTAAAATTTAATTTATATGTATTATCAATGTAATTTTTTTGCATAGACGTCTAATCTAATAAGAATTTATCTTGCCGCCACATTATATTATTATAAGAATTTAAATGATGTATCAGTATGATAAATTCTCATTGCATGTTTGAATAAAAAAAATTATATAGATTATGCATATAAATTAAACTCTATTGATTATTAATAAAAATATTAAAAAAAAATTATATATATTTTAAAAATAAAATTAAAGACTTTTGATGTACGAGAACTTCAGAGATGACAAGTATTATCATTATTTCTAAATTTATTTTGAAGACACAGAAAAACAAAATCTCAATCCTTGACCCGTGAGGAAATTTTTTTTCCCTTAAATTCAACACATCAAATAGGCCAATGCAGAATCACGGGCCGAACTTGTCACTACAAAGGGAGAATATTATCAAAATCGCTACTTTTTGAACTTATAACTTATAAAATACCTTAAAAAAAGTACGGAATATTTAAATATACTTATTATTATTTTTTTGAACAAATTACACCTATCTCTCCTGTATTTTAGACTTATTACACTTGTCTCCGCTCCTTATTTGGTTCCTAGACAAAAACCCCCTCACTTTTGCAATTTTGTTACACAGGCACCGCCTGCTTCCTAACAGTGTTTATTTCCGTTAACTCCAAGCTATCATGTGCACGGCACATGAGTGTTTAATGATAAATTTGGACAAAATTGTCCTTGTCTTCTTCTCAATTGCAAATGGGAAAAAACCTAACACATCTAAATGCAGAGAGTGCTCTCAGCAGCCTCCTTAGTCCTTCTGCTCGGCAGCGGTCTTGAACTCGGCAAGGTACATGTGGTAAGCGGAGGACGAGAACAAGAAAGGAGAGCGATGGAGCGGAGCAATGACGAATCTGATGGAGATGGCGTCCAATCTCGAATCTCTCTAGAAGCTTCTCACCAAAGTCGTCTTCGTCAACGACAACACCTTCTCCAAAGCCTCCCTCGTCGCTGACCAAGCCCGCACCATCAAGCGTCTCCAGCAACGAGTCGAGACCTTAGAGATGTCGACGTTGCCGGAGAAGGAAGAAGTGGTGCCGGAAGATGTAAGGAAGGTGCTTAGAGCACCGCAAATCGAAAACGATGAAATCGAAGCTAAGAAAAATTCCGCAGAGTTGCATAACGTATTCGGAGTTCATTCGAATGTGCGCGCAAGAATTGCACAGATCAAGAGCAAGCGAGGAGCGTTGCGAAGAAGCTCGACGATTCAGTGTTGGTTATTATCATAGGCAATGTCGTGTTCCTCAGACCCGAACAACTTAATTTCTTTTCCTCTTTTTTATTTTCAGTTTTAAATTTTAATTTATTCAATTTAATTTATTCTATTTTATGTTCTTGTTGTGTTGGGTTTTGTTTTAATGTGTGGGTTGATACATAGATGTTGATGGTGGAGAATAAGAAATTAAGATCAAGGAAACAAGGCGCTGAAAGGTAAAGACAACAACGAAAATGGAGTGGACACTGTTATTTATGTCGTGCAAGACCATGCGTCCAAGTTCTTTTGTTCCTAATTTGAAGGAATTTGTAAAGAATCAAATTACCAAGGGGAAGGCTACCGTTGTGGGGATTGGGGAACTCATTTTATTTCTCTGTTTTCCTTCCTTGTTGCTACTAATGTCTGCTGGTTTTCTTGGCTTTTTTTTTTTTTTGCTGTATGGTTTTTCTTGGCTTTGATATCAGTAGCAATATCACTGTATCTAATATCGGGTACCACGGGTACCCTCACATTAATAATATATCATTTCTTTTGGTTGAAAAAAAAAATCTGGTGTTGAAGATTAAGAATGAAGAGAAGGGTGGAAAAAACACATAAAGGGGTATTTCGGACCTATCACTAAAAACTTAACACTGTTAGTTAACGGTTAGGCTTAGGAGGTGCGAAAGTAATGGATTTTAACGGAGGGGATGCGTGTGGAATGTAATTTGCTTTTTTTTTTTTTTTATAACCAACACACTTTAACACATTCCTTTGATAAATTTTCTTATTAGTTTAAATTTATTAAAAATTACATGATTATAAATAAAATTTATTAAATAAAGAGTAGATTCATATAGTTTTATAATTTTCAATAATTTATAATCAGTAATAAAAATAAAAAATGTATTACAAAGAATGTTTTAATAATTTTTTTTATAAATATCAAAAGAGAAGGGAAAAAAAAAAAAAAACTGGTGAGTGTGACTTGTCCCTTGACAATACCGATGGGGTGCAAGCAAATTAGCGTGAAAAAGCTTTTTCGAATTTTCCTTTTTAGCTACAGCTAAACGAGCCATGCCATGGCCATCACCCCCGTCTACGTATAAAAGCACGCCCCTTCCTGAAACTTCTCGCTTCCCTTGAGCCACGCACGCAAACACAACTTTTCTCCAAATCCTCGTTGCGGCCAGCGAAGCAGAGAGAGAAACTAGAGCGAGAAAGAGCGAGAGAGAGAGAGAGCGAGAGAGAGAACACCGCACCGTCGTCTTCGTGGCCTAGAGGTTCCTCGCAATGGTGGACCCCTACGTGCTCGGATGGATCATCTGCGCCGTGCTCAGCCTCGTCACGCTTCGCAATTTCGCTTTCGCCCGGAAGAACCGTTGCGCTTCGTCGGAGACCGGTGCCACTCGCTGCGCGGAAAACATTACCACCGCTGCCGGAGAATGCAGATCCTTGAACCGCCACGGCGACGTTGACGTCATCATTGTCGGAGCTGGCGTCGCTGGCTCCGCTCTCGCTCACACTCTCGGCAAGGTATTTTGAATTCGATCTCTCCTTTTAAGGTGTTTCGTTTTCGATGCCTGTTTCTTAGTCGTTTACGCCTGACTCTTGCGTTTTATCCGAAACCGCGTTGTCGTTTATTCGACGATGGACGTTCGATTGGTTGATAATAGTAACGGATGTGCATTTTGATCTACGGTTTTATTTGCGAGTAAGATTAATTAAGTTTCGCTTGCATGTAGTTGTAGCGTTATAGAAACAGAGATTATTAGAGGTAGGCACGATGCTGGTGTTTGTAGAGAGTTGCCCTAGGAGTGGTTATTGCTTTTGAGATTTGAGAGAAAAATATTACGAATATTGCTTTTCTTCATTGCATCGGCGATTTGAAATTAATGTTACGTTTGTCTCTGATTTTATTGTTAATCACGTGTGTTGAAGAAAAATTACAATACTCCGTTGGCAGGTGATGGATCCTGCACCGGAAGACTTTGAAAGTCGAACACTCTGGAGTTTGAATATTTTTGTTTTTGCTGAAGATGTAATTTGTCTGATTTAGGATGAACAAGACGTTAGGTACATATATGTTTCTGAAAATTCAAAATTGTGTTGTTTTCAATTTTAAGATGGCGGTGCTGCATAACATATTTGCTTCTAATCTAAAGCTGCTAGTTGTTTCCATGAATAAACAGTTTGATTTTAGATGCATTTACAGAGAGACAAAAATAAACTGTTTGATTTTCACTATTATTACTTTATCGTTTATCCTGCGTCCAATTTAAACGTGAGGCCAGAAATTTTCTCTTTTACTGATGGAGATTATTTATTTATACATGACGATGATGTTTATATGGCTTGATTGTAGTTGTTACATGATTTATTAATTTTAAAAGATGACCTACTTTTCTGATTGTGCATGGGAAGGGGGATCCGTGACCTTGAACTTTACTTTAGGACTTTAGGTTATGCGATCCAGCTGGTTCTCTCCTCACCTTTCTCCCGTCCTTTTTTGTGGAAAAAAGTGGTAGGGTGTATAGGCGGAAGAAAGAGAAAGATAGAAAGAAAAAAAAAGGAGAAGAAAGAAATTGATAGATGCGATAAATAATGTGATGAAAAATGAAGAGAGAAATAAAAAAAAAAATAGGATAAAAGTGAAATGGAAGAGAAATTGAATGCATGAATATAATAATCTTTTATTGTAGTATTTTTTGTGTTGTGGTGTTGATCAATTAGAGCCGACACATATTTTTGGGATTTTTTCTAAGTAAAACAGGTTCACTATTAAGTTTTGACAGCATAATTATTATCTAATGTAGGATGGGCGAAAAGTACTTGTCATCGAAAGAGATCTGAGTGAACCAGACCGAATTGTTGGAGAGTTGCTACAACCTGGAGGTTATCTCAAATTAATTGAGCTGGGACTTGAAGGTAGTGCAAACTTAACTATGCGTATTCGCCTATTTGGCATATAATATTTTTTCTAGATTGTGGCTGATCGTGAGTGCTGGAAATACTCATAAAATTTTTGGTCCTTTTAACTCCGGCTAGAGCAAAATGGAGAATGACCATGGATTCTCTATTACTGCAGATTGTGTAGAGAAAATTGATGCTCAGCAAGTGTTTGGTTATGCTCTTTTCAAGGATGGGAAACACACACGACTCTCTTATCCGTTGGAAAAGTTTCACTCAGATGTTGCTGGCAGAAGCTTTCACAATGGGCGTTTTATTCAGAGGATGAGAGAGAAGGCTGCCTCCCTTCCCAAGTATTGGTTTCTTCCTTTACTTTGCAGTCCCTGTTTGTCTTATAAAATATTGACTTGCTACGGTGTTGCACCTGCCTATACACAGGATTTAGTTTTTGAGAAGCATATCATTTACCTCATTTCAATTTTTTCTCATGGTTGCCATTTGAACTGACTTGGCTAGATATTTTACCCTGTGTTTGGTTTAATAGATGGAAATAATATTGGAAAGATGAAAATAATTTTGTGTTTGGAGGAGGAGGAGGAGAAATAAGATGGAAATAAGTTTAAAAATGATAGAACCCGCTTGTAATATTTCTTATTTATTTTCACTCATCTCTTCTTTATTTCTTCTCAACCAAACAACTTTACTTATCATTTACCGTTTTTTTTTTCATTTACTCTATTTCTCTCCTCTCTACCAAAATAGCATAATCATGTTACTTTGGTTTGAAGTTATTTATGTAATCAGGTAGTCTCCCCGAATCCTGATCATACAGACAGCCAATATAATTCAGAAATGATTCATTATTTAACAATTGAAAAATAGACCTACCATTCTAAACTTGAACTGAAGGTACTTTCTTGTTCACATATTTATTTATTTGCTTAATTATTATTTTTTATTTAATAGTGTACGACTGGAGCAAGGAACAGTTACTTCCCTACTTGAAGAGAAGGGGGTTATTAAAGGTGTGCACTACAAAACGAAAGATAGTCAAGAATTATCAGCTTGTGCGCCTCTTACCATTGTTTGTGATGGCTGTTTCTCAAACTTGCGCCGTTCTCTCTGTAATCCTACGGTGATTAACTTTTCAGCTTATTAAGCTTAAATACATGTTTTAGTTTCCAGAGTCAAATAAAATTCGGTTTCTCTTTATGAACAGGCTTCCGTTCAATGAATCAGCATTTTGCTATTGTTCATTTGGAGAGTTTCCCCCCTTCTCCCCGTTAAATGTTGTTGTTTGTCATGTTTGTACATATGAGTAGTCTAGGATTCCTGATTACTGGTATTTTATAATGCTTTGTTTACGTTTACAGGTAGATGTTCCCTCTTATTTCGTTGGCTTAGTTTTGGAGAATTGTGAACTTCCTTGTGCAAATCATGGCCATGTCATACTGGGAGATCCCTCGCCAGTTCTGTTCTATCGTATAAGTAGTTCAGAAATCCGCTGTCTGGTTGATGTTCCTGGTCAGAAGGTTCCATCTATTGCCAATGGTGAAATGGCAAATTATTTGAAGACAGTGGTAGCTCCACAGGTACCCCATATATGCCAGAGGTTCTACATGTTCCTTTTAAACCTTGGCATGTGATTTATTTCAATGAGAGCATGATTTTATTCCACATATATTCTCAGTTAATAGTGTTGGATAATGATAAGGGGAAAAATTAATGCAGATTCCTTCTGAGCTTCATGACGGATTCATAGCTGCAGTGGACAAAGGTAACATCAGGACAATGCCAAACAGAAGCATGCCAGCAGCTCCTTATCCTACTCCCGGAGCCCTGTTGATGGGAGATGCATTCAACATGCGCCATCCTCTAACCGGGGGTGGAATGACTGTGGCATTATCTGATATAGTAGTGCTACGAAATCTTCTCAGACCTTTGCGTGACCTCAATGATGCACCCAGCCTTTGCAAATACCTAGAATCCTTTTATACCTTGCGCAAGGTAATGTGCTCTCTGACCTTGAATCGAGGCAACCAGCTTTCTGCTATTTTTTTTTTTTCCGTTCTGAACTAGAACAAACGCTAATATGAAGCCACGTGGTTCAGCTTGTTACCTAAACTAAATCTTTCAATTTGCAGCCTGTGGCATCGACTATAAATACGTTGGCAGGAGCCCTTTACAAGGTTTTTTGCGCATCACCAGATCCAGCAAGGAAGGAAATGCGCCAAGCTTGCTTCGATTATCTTAGTCTTGGAGGTCTATTCTCGGAAGGGCCAGTCTCTTTGCTTTCAGGATTAAACCCTCGGCCCTTGAGCCTGGTTCTCCATTTCTTTGCTGTTGCAATATATGGTGTTGGCCGTTTACTGCTACCATTTCCTTCACCTAAACGGATATGGATTGGAGTCCGATTAATTTCTGTAAGTAGCAACATTCATTGTTCTCTAATCTAGATAATTAGTCGGAAAACCCTCATTCATCTAACTGCAAAAACCAATTTTATCTTTTGTCAGGGTGCATCTGGAATCATCTTACCAATAATTAAGGCAGAAGGAGTCCGTCAGATGTTCTTCCCTGCAACTGTTCCAGCTTACTACAGAAATCCCCCGGATGCATAAATGTGAATTCCGTGAATCCGTCTTCATGAGTAATTCAAGATGAGCTAGCGGTGTTTTCCATTCTTTAGAAATTTAACGGGTTCAATTGAGACGTTTGTAAACATGCTGGCTTTAATGTCATGTAAAGTCGTTTTAGATTAAAAGATTGATTTTTTTAATCTTTTTTAACGAGGTGCACCTTAGATTTTGTTCTTTACAATCAACGGCTATTTATTCAGAGTCGGATGCTACTAGTGTTCAAGGCGTAGTAGTTCAAAGCGAGAATCATGAAGTGCCGTACGGATCCCGAAGAATTTAATTGAAGACTTGATACAAATTAATTCCGTGCAAGTTGCGAAAGTCAAAATCTCGAGCAGCGTTTAACACAGTAACAACTTTCTTTGCAATACTTATAATTCAAGAATCATGCCCTCATCATCTTTCTTTGCAATACTTATAATTCAATAATGTAGGTATTAAATGCAAAACCCTTATGTTGGTCATTCACTATACCTTTTCTCAATATAGTTCCAGGAATTTTGCAATCTAATCTCACTTACCATTCATACTTAAGTTTGTGATAAAAAAATCACCTCAAATTCAGCTCATCTGGTACCAAATTGATGCAAATTTTGACTGCTAAGAGAATATGAGTGATTTTGGGGCCTACCCCCTCCCCAGAATTAAAGAAAAAAATAGTGAAAGACCAAAATAAGATTTCAACAAGTGTAAAGTACTAAAAAAAATAAATAAGAAATATAAGAGACACTAATAAACATCTAAAAATGGGAGAACAATTATGCCCATTTCTGTATGGGACAATATTCCAACCTTCGGAAAGCATTTGGGTCTAGGGCCCTGCCTCTTTCAAAGGTTTCCATATACAGCCTTCTTATGTTACCCGGCGTTCGACGCTTGGCAATGACATAGCCACTCAATCAAGTCATGCTGCCAACAATTGAATACTTGATTACCAGACTTTGTACAAGCCAAACGAGTTATGCAAGTCTGTTTGTTAAACAAGCGTTACATTCTATTTATTGAAGGGGGGAAAACAGAATCGAACTGCTATCATCAGTATAATCTTATACATAAAGCTAAGATTCCAAGTTTTTTAAGCCACCTCACACATACAATCCAGCTTCCCTACCAAAAAGGACACGAAAGGAAAAAAATTAACCAAAAGAGACTTGTATCATTTTTCCTTTATTACCATCAATGATGTTTTTCTGCACTTACCAAATCTAATCTCTATTCAGGAATCTAGTTGCATTAGTTTGTTAAACAGGAATACATTTTTAAGTTGCTACGAGGTAGTATCTGTCTAATTGATAATTGGTTGACAAAAAACGATAGATAAATAAAGTTGGCAGTTAAAATCCAAACTCCAAATTGAAAATGCCTAATAAAAGAACGTTCCGTTCGTGGTAAAACCTGAGCTTGTAAAAATAGGATAATGAATGGGTCGTCAAACCAAGTGTTAGTGATGTGACTAACATTATATGTAGTACCAGTGTTTGACAAGGATACTGCAAGCAACGTGTGTCTAACATAATATGTAGTAAAAATAGTGCACATATTGTGTGAGAAAATAGTTTGGCTACTTTGAAGGGCTCCAACTGTGTACAGGAAGTGAATGGGCCAACACAACCCCCTGGAATCTACTGAGACCACATTACAGGGGCATTAAATATCTGGTTGGAATGCTAAATAATTAATACATAACCTTATAATTGATGAATTTCAAAATTTAAAAAAAAAAACCCCATAATCTAATTCTCTAATCATTGCAGAAAATTTACTCACAGCACAACTATATTTTAGCTGGATGATAATTCAATGAATTAATGAGGAACTTTATTAATTATTTGGAATACCTCGCATCCTTTCTAGTCCCAGGATAGTTGGGCAGATTTAGGCAACTACAGATGATGGTTCCTTCTTTCCTGTTTTATGGCCTCATATGAAGTCAACACTTCCTTGAACTTTGCCTCAGCAGCCACTGTAACAATTTCACATACACGGATCTGTGATTGATAATATCATGGCTTGAGGCTACAAGATCATATGAACTGATTATAAGTCAATACCTACCTATATTATCCTGGTTCTGATCAGGATGATACTCCTTGGCCTTGGTCCTAAATGCTGTCTGCAAAGATGAGAGGATAATTTATTTATAAATGAAATGAAGACAGAATAACAAGGTAATGTAGATAACAGAGGGCAATTAGCAACTATCAATACCAACATATTTAACAAAAATATGAAGGGAGAACACACTACAGGAAATCAAATCAGGACTAATTCATGACAATTATGTGACTAAAGATAGAACACAAGTGTTCAAGAATTATGGCAGGCTTGCAATTTGTCTGGAGCAATAAGCACAAACCATATGTGAGACCATGACATCATTTTATATGGTTTCAATAATTTCCAACAGAATAGTTATGAAACAAGTGTTCAAGAGTGATGCTCAAATTCACCATTTATGTTGTACTATCAATGAAGTTTCAATTACAGTAACATGTTACATATCATATAAGCTGAAAGTTTGTTTGTTTTTTTTAAAAAAAAAATATTTTATTTTATTTTTTATCAAGACAAGTATGATGCATACAGTAACTGGTGGATAAAATCTCAGCATCTGAATATGCAAGGCTTTGTGACAAAAAGATAAGTTACCTTAATCTCAGCATCTGAATATGGCGTTTTTCTAAACCTGAGGTCCATCAAAAGAAAGTTAAATTCAATGTCTAATCATGAATGTAAAACAAGCATGCTAACTTATCATGCAAATAGTAACACACTCATGTATGGGTCTTTAAGTATTTATGAAGTTACATTCAAGCAAAAATATGGAAACAACGTTGCAAGTTGTTAGGGGATTAGAAATTAATAACAGAGGATGGCTTTGTTGAATTAGAAAAAGAACACGCACAGTTACAGTATAAGAATATCATTCCCTCTCCCAGAGTGTGGTACTCCTTCCAAAGATTCAGTCACAGAATGTCCATATGCCCCTTCATACTCCTACTCTAGAATACCTGACCCCCCACCCCAAAAGCTAGTCACACAAAACTAACTCCCACCTATTCAGCTATTCTGCTAACAACTGCCTCTCCTTCACATGGAATACCCTCTTAGTCCTCGAGTAAACTTTCCATGCTGTGGGTTTCTTTTGAGTCAGGTCCAGAACATGATCCACTTGGCCTGCTCCTCCTCATCTATACTGTATGCCCAGTTCTATCACAAGTTGCATGTTGCAATTATTAGTAGATATTAGATATCAAACTCACATACTTGATACATACTGCTTAATGATGTTGTCAAAATTGATATCTTAGGATTGGGAGGGGTTGAAAGATTGTAAATCACAGGATCATAAGTTCATAACTCGGATTGTAAGATCCTAACAATGCAAAATTATACTTAAACATCAGAGAGCACAATAAAGAGAAACTGAAGCCAAAGGCAGAGCTGTGACCCAGAAACAAAGGCTAAGAGATTTGAACAACTGTAAATAGCTGAGCCAAAGAAGGGCACTCGTCATGCGGCTAGAAGGAGCTTTGAAACGTACGAAATGGAGTGAAAATTAGATGAAAAGGTGGGTTTTTCATATCAGGTAACAAAATCTGATCCGGAAAATCCACCTGAAATAGGATTAGCTATCACACAATTCTACAGACAAGATCATCATCCTTGCTGTGATCTCACAGAGTCACGATTCAACAACCAATCAGCTCGCATCTGCCTCCAAAGATCACAGAATTGTGCAATCTCACAATCTTAATTGTGATTTTAACAACAATGTTGCTTAAATGAGATTTTTCATTGAATGCTCTGGATGTATTATACAAGGAACCCATATAATATTCTCCTTATCAGACCTTTTCTTCCTCTCTACACAAGTCTCATTTTTTTCCTATAATATGAACAGCTATATTGTACTTCCTCAAGTAATATAAGTAAAAACATGGTATTTCCTACGAAAACACATATTAGATGGACCATTATCCAAGATTTCTGTGAGTACCTGTCAAGACCCAAAACTGAGTAGTGATGTGATATTGCATAGTTTCCACTCTCTCTTGGAGTTTGTCGATAATTAGTCCTCTTGTCTCTAAAGGATGTATCAGCCTTCCAGTACCAATCTTCTCTTTGGAAATGCTGATGATATGCACCAGGACCACTTTCCCTCCAGCTCTCATAGCTTCTTTTATACTTATTCCTTTCTCTGTTAAACACACTTTGCATACGCCTTATTCGTTCCTGCAAAGAGTAGATGGAAAATCACTGAGTGGTGAGTGATGCAGAATGAAGAAGCATATTTAGGGATTATCATGTCATTCACAGAAATTTTAGAATTTTTTATTATCAAAGAGATCTTTCATTATTTTTAGGGATTTGATCTTTAATAAATTATATGTTTCTTAATCTTAGGAAAACACTACCATATTAAGATTTCCTATTAGATTTGATTCAAATAAGTCTCATATTTTAGAAAATTCATATTTGATTAGGATTTATATTTCATCAAGATTTATCTAGTAATTTTATCATCTTTGATTATAAACACATTTTAAGTGCCTTATATTATTCAGACTTTTCTGCATAATTATAATATTGAGATTTACTTTTTCCTCAAAACCTCAGAGTATCAGAAACTAAGAGTACTTTGACCAAGAGAAGTACTCTAGTCAGCCCTAGATGAGTCCCCTCAGCTTAGGTTTATTGTTCTACATCACTTTGGCTGCTAAGGTGCCTACAATAACCATCCAATCCAACATTCGTGCAAGCTAAAATTTGCATTTCTTTCTGGCTCACTGTGAAGCATTAAAATTTGTTTTCTTCCCAAAATATTGTGATTCAGCCTCCTGAAAAAATATAAGCATGGCACATCTTTCCATCTCAAATTTGAAAAGTGCAATGCAAAGTCCATATAGATAACAAGAGGAGTTGTTACCAAAAAAAAAGATAATATAAGAGGAGTGCTAGCAACATAATCTCTAAGTGTCTAATGCACTCCTTTTATCACACTTTCTACTATTAATTAGAATTTATTGAAAACTACAAAATTATTATGAATGAGACTAGTTGGATAACAATAACAATAAAAGTACACAAGTAGAGAGAATAAGAAAAGAAAAAAGAACAAAAAAAAAAAAAAAAACTCACCACTCTTTCCATCTCCTCCTCTAACTCCTCTTGCATTCGCTTATTGTGCCTCCTCCATGCCTCTTCCTGAAAAGCTGATCGGAAAGAACCACCACTCTCTCCTTTCCACGACGACTGTGTCCTCGATAGCTACAACAACGATTAACGTGGTCAAAACCATACACCGTCAGTTTCACCGTGAATTGAATCTCTCTGTTACAAGACGATCGAGAAGAGAAAAACCTATACTCTTCAGGTCTCACACAAGCAAATCATCCGAATAACACACGACGAAACGCATATTTTCATTGAATATAACATAAAAAAACCGTCAATCACTCATTCGATTGCTCTATTTAGATTTCATACTTTCAATGCCTTTAGTTAGTAACAAACTTGAATTCACTTTCGTACCTGAGTATAGAACCATTCAACACTCCTCCGCAGCTGACCGACCTACAAATTCGGAAGCAATTGTAATATTCTAAACGCTGAATTAAAAAAAAAAAGTCGTATCTGGAATCTTCTGGAACAGAATCTAACTAAGATCCATTGAGAAAAACAAATTGAGGAAAAGGAATCACCGCAAAGGTAGTGACGGTGGCGCCAATTAAGCCGAAGAGAAAAGCTCCCCAAATCCTATTGTCTTTGCCTTTATCTTTGTCCGCGTCCTCCTTCATTTCGTAAACGAAGATAGCATTCAACAATTTCGATCACCGACTCCACAACGCAAACACACACACATCCTTTGCCGCACTTTTCCTATCTTCGCTTTATTCGCAACTCGCCATTCCAAGTCGCAATTTACAAACTCTCCCTCTGTGAGACTCGTATTTTGTTAATTGCAATTGCAATTAATAAGTATGCGGTTAGTTATTATTAACGAGCCAAAGGATACTAAAAAAATCTCATATTGGGCCGAAGCGAATAAAGAAAGTGGGCCCGTGGGAAGCCCATTATGAACCCATACCGTTGGATATTGTTATTCGAACCTACCAAGTACCAACCGACACTTGGTAAAAGAAACATTAGTTACATTCCCACGAACCCAACAATTAGTTATATTCCCACGAACCCAGTCTCTGTTTCTCTGTCTTTTTTTCTTTATCCATGCGCGTTGTGGAGGACAGACAGAATGCACAAAGTTCAGATCTAGTCTCTGATACCAATTGCATAGAGCAAGTTCTATAACGCTGCATAGAACATTGTACGGATCCGTGTCCAAAACAGGTGCAATAATATGGAATAATTGGCTTCCTATGTCTGTGGAGCAACCTTTAATATTTTTTCTTTTTTTTTTTATATAGCTGCTACGCTTTCAACGGGTCCAATGGTCTAGTGGGTCTGAATGTGAATTATACGATATTGTGTGTGTGGTTACTTTACTTACTGATCCATTTATTGATATGTTCATGCTGCTGACTAATCTTGCAGAATAATACTATATAACATTGTTGTGGCGGTCATAACATAAACAATTGAATCATGTCGCGGAGACCGGTGAATCCGTCTCGGCGATTTGGAGACAGTGGAGGTGGATTGTTTTCTTCTTCGAAATCAAAGCCTTCGCCAGTTTTGTCGGTTGGGCTCATAATTGTGGTAATGTATAGATTCAGATTATTAACAATGACATGAAGCTCGTTTATACGGTTTTATTATGTGGAGGAGATTCTAATTACTTTTGGGTTGGTAACTTTTATAGGGAGGCCTGTTTCTCATTGCCTATGTGTACAAGGGCTCAGGTTTGCTTCTCACTTAAATTCAGATGTTGTTTTCCTTTTCTTATGCCTCCCTTACCTTACTTTGGTCTGTTACTCGTTGTTTTTTGGCTTTTTTTTTTTTTTCTTCCTATTTTACATTTGTGCGTTTATTTATTTTTCCTCTCTGATATATTTTTATAGGTGGATTTGGTAGCCGATTGGAGTCTGTGGGCAGGGTTGAAGGTAATTTTGTTTTATTTCCTGAGTCTTGGATAGCATTTGCTTTACCTTCTATTTTTTAACCCATTAAAAATTTTGAGGGTGGAATTTTGTTTGGTATTGCATTAATTGTGCCGCATTTTTTTAAAAAAAATTGCTCATTATTATGCTTTAAAGTGTGCGAAATGAAAGCAAAAGCACAATCCTTGCTTGTTCTTCTGGCTATTAATGTTTTCTGATTCTTGTTAGTTGTTTTATCTTGTTTCAGGATGGCAATATCCTGCCATGGTTTATGCATCCATTATTGTCTATTTAGTTGTAACTGAAACAATTCTAGCTGTGCATGATGGCTTATAATGTCCATCTTCTGACTTGTGTAAATAGGATAAATAGTTGCTTCAGTGTTATGCATCTTGTCTAGCAGCCCGGTTTTATGCTAATAGTGTGTTCTGTAAGGAAATACCAGTTTTAAACTGAATAATTTTCATTGTACTTCTCCAGTTCAGAGATTACTTCAGTAATACTCACTACACTGATTTCTTGTTTATGTTTGCAAAATATCCTGAAATCATGATAAATGTTTTTGGAAATAGGTTTCAGTTTTTGGAGTTGTTTAAGAAATTGTGGTCTGGCTCTTACCTAGAGGCCATAACTTAGTAGCATTCTCTATGATAAATATTTTTGTTCATTTGAACAGACACATAATTAGCTTGGCATTTGTTTTACTTCCGGATATATTGTAATAACATGCAGAACTTCCAAATGCAGGTGATTATTTGTGTACTGGAGAGGTCCAACGAGCAATTCCGGTTTTGCAGAAAGCATATGGTGATAGCTTACATAAAGTTTTGCATGTTGGTCCTGATACTTGCTATGTGGTCTCTACATTGCTGAAGGAGGAGGAAACTGAAGCCTGGGGTATAGAACCTTATGATACAGAGGATGCTGATGGTAATTGCAAAGCACTTATCCGCAATGGCATTGTGCGTATGGCTGATATCAAGTTTCCTCTTCCATACAGGCCAAAATCTTTCTCTCTCGTAATTGTTTCAGATGCCCTTGATTTCTTATCTCCGAGATACCTTAACAAAACTCTTCCAGATTTGGCAAGGGTATCAGCTGATGGAATAGTGATATTCACTGGTAAGTGCACTTAAATTAGTGCCTAATCCCATATATAAATAAAATTTTATTTTTAGTCAAAGGAGATTCCTGTAATCTAGCATTAATTCATGTAGCTTTATTAGAGTTACAAAATCATAAAGAGGAAAATGAAAGTAGGATATATGTTTCCAGCATTACTTTGGTTCACAAGCTGTATAGGAATTGATTTTTGGGAGTGTTGAATTGAGACTAGCGTCCAGTATATAACATTTGTTTATAGAGCAGAAGTGTGTTCTAGTTTATGCAAACCATACTCTTAAATTCTCTGTTACTGGATTTAATATGAATCTAAGGCTTTCTTTGGTTGAAATTTTGACGTGTCACCAAGATTTTGAGCTTTTCATGTGTTGGTGCTGGTAGGGCTGGTAGGTTGAAAGATTATCTTAGTAGTAATCAATAATCTCTTGAACCTTTGCCTGGCATATTGGTATGGCACCTGATAATTTTATGTGTAAATGTAGGTTTTCCAGATAATCAAAAGGCTAAGGTTGCAGATGTTTCTAAATTTGGAAAAGCAGTGAGTACATTTTACATAGAGTAATCATATTTTTATTCTTATCGTTGCTTCAATATAAATGATCGATCTAGGATGAATATTTAGAACGCCCATGATCCTAGACCCTCAACCTTTTTGAAGCAAAGGATATCACATATCTATCTATCTATCTATCTATATATTTGGTTTATAAACAACATGGAGGAATTTTTTTTACTGATTTCTCTTGCTTCAGGCTAAGATGAGGAGTTCATCCTGGTGGGTTCGGTTTTTCCTTTCGATTAACTTAGAGGAGAATGAAACTGCTTCCAAGAAATTTGCACAGGCTTCAACTAAGAGTTCATACATTCCAAATTGCCAGATATTCCACCTGAAGTCTCTCCATTGACTTTCACGATGATTACATTTGTATCATTGAAGCTCCCAATGGCTGCTTACCCCTGTGTTTTTTCTTTTATAAAGGTAGTTTAATTAATCAAATTTTATTCACCATAATTGGTGTATCTGTTTGTTGCTGACTGTAATAGATTTATATTCTTTGACATACCAGCTCCTGGCGATAAAGGATAAATGAGTTTGGTATTTAACTAATTTATCAGTTGAATAGGTGATCTTAAGTGCAGTGGCAATGAGTGTTGTACTTAAAGGGATACTCCTTTTTCCTTGAGATATAAATTGAATCTCATTACATATGCTGGAATAATCTGGCAAAATGATGAATGACCACATTTGCTTTTACTCTAGCTATCTTACCTCTAAATCATTGCTGATACAAAATGAGGAATAATCAAATCTTCATGCTAACTTCTATTTTAAACTAGAAAACTAAAATGAAGTTTTTTCGTTTGCTTATTAGCTCTGAGCATATAGTCTGTATTCTAGTTCTAGCAATGAAAACATGTCATCCTGTCCTGTAGTCCATAACCAGTTTTTTTCTCAATCTCTGTATCAGTTGCAGTTTTCTAAATCCAAATATAGAAATGGTTCTTCATTTTCATGAGTCAACAATTTTCTGACTAAATGTGATGAATATTGAATTATTAGATTATTTATCCAGTGGTATCGATTCTATCATCATGCATATAGGGCTTTCTGTTATTTATTTGTGCCTTTGTTTGTTGTAAGAGCTTTTTTGCATCAGATTTCACTTCAACTGGAAAAGCAATTCTAATTCTTTGCCCAACCTTGCACATTTGATGTTTTTTTCACCAATAAAACGGAATGAAGCAAGTGAGGATAAGCTGAAAAGGGGAGAAGGAGTAGAACAAAGTTATCTTTCTCTTTGATTGGAAGAATAATAAGAACCTTTGTTGGAGAGTTGCCGTGAAAAGAAATTAAATAAAAGGCTTACAAAATTTTAAATTTATCAACCAAAAAATTTTATCAGGGACAGAAAATAAAATTTGATCATTTATCAAGGATAAAAACATATTTAAGTCTAAATAAAATTATAATTATAAATTTTACGTATAGTTCTTGTAGTAACCCTTTTGTTGTTTTTTTTTTACAAATATCTTTGTGAAATCGAACTTTTAGGTGACAAGTAAATAAAAATATCTAAAAACCAGAATATAATTTTCTTGTAAGGATTACTAGTTAGTCAACCCGGCGTTGCTTGGGTAAAATTAAATTAAATTTAAATTAAAAAGTATCACTTTAATTTTATACACTATAGCATTTATCTAAATCTTCATTAGGTAAGAATTAATACAAAACCCTAAATAAAGGTATAATAGTTTCTAATGGTATACAATTCCTTTCTGAATTATAACAAATTATATTATTCAATTATTATTTGTAATTGTAATAAATCAAATTTTTACAATTTAGATCGTTATAGTAGTAAAAATAATTAAAATATTGCAAATAAAATTTTATTCGACAAATTTAAATAATCCAATATAAAGTCACATTCCAAGAAGTATTGAATTAAATTTACACGTAAAGAATATACAGTCTATGAAAATATATATACGATTCATATTATATAATTATATTTAAAGACATATTTAATCGCTTTTTTTATATTCCTTTCCAAGATAGCATTTTTAGTAACAGTTATGGAGATATGAAATTTAATTTAATTTTATACATCAATAATTGTAATTACTTTTACTCGACTATTTATATCAGAATTTTAAGCATTCAACGTTTTACCTATGTGAAATTTGAAATGATGAAGTGGGTGTTTTAAGTCTTAAATACTTCAAGTAATTTGCCTTAGACATGAATAAAAGGTAATACCACTCTTTTATGGGGATGAAGCAAAGTCATTGTCAAATTATTTTATTTTGTAGGTAAAACTTGTCAATTTTCTTGGAATCAAATTAAAATGGAAAAAAAAATTACATTTCACACTCATAATTAAAATTAGAACATTTACCACCAAATCAATGCCAATACTCTTCATTTGTATGACACTTGTCTTAGCATTTATAATAGCAGTGTAAAACATCAGTTGCATTAACTTCAAAATTACTTTCAAACAATATTTCATTGTAGAGATAAATATGAATGTAGGTTTACGTACACATGAAACACCTTTGCCTGTTGAATACAACAACTCGTCCAATCAAAGTCTCTAAAGGAGCAATCAGCATAAGAAGCCCATCATACCGAAAATCAATTTTTCAGATTAACAGCTTCTCATTAGCATCTTGCACACCCGCCAAATACTCATAATCCATATTTATTCAATATAACATGATAACCATTAAATAAAATCACAAACTAACTTCTATACATGATTTACCATACTCTAATATTGTGTCCTGGTACATGCATATATATTTTCCATACTCGAGAGAGAAAAGAGAGTAACTTCTATACATGATTTAATTGAAAAGCTGGTATATAGTGCAGAATAGAAAAATGGAAAGGCACAATAAATTTATAGTGTGAATAAACTATATTCTAATTCCATAGAGAATAAGTGGGAGCAAATACACATCGATAGAGCACAATAATCAAATCCAGAGAATACAGGTATAAATTCTATATACATGGAGATGAATACACAAACATAGATGGTTCATAAATTAAGTCTCTATACCAAAAAAGACAACCCAATTGTCCACGTTTATAATAAAAATTTACGATCCATATCACAGAAGAACTCACCACCAAGTAATTGTAACCACACCAAATAAAATCCATTAAATATTTCAAAATCTAAAACATACTGATATCAGGTCCAAGATTAAAGAGTATGTACAAAAGTTTAAACAATCTTTTAAAAAAAAATCCAAACAATAAAGATGAATTTGATAAAAGATATTAAAAAATTCAAGTATTATATAAAAGATGTTAAAAACTTCCTACAATAAAATTGAGACATCTGTTAATAAACTTAAGATAGAACACTTTTTTTTTTCACTTCCCTTTCCTCCATCCCACTCCCTAGTACCACTTTAGTAGTCAGGTAACAGCAATTTGGTATGTATAGTTATTAGGCATCCTTGCTTCATACATAGAAGGAAAAAAAAAAAAAAAAACAGTAACAGATACATAAAGTAAAAAAGGAAATGAGTGAAAAAGAGGGATGAAGTATTAGGGAAATGAATAAATAAACATTGAATTGTTTAGTGCTTGAATCAACCCCTGAAATGTATTTAAAGAAGCACAAGGAAACTGAATCTTTGTAAGATGCGAGTAGATAAGAAAGGATTAAAATATGTCACATCAAATTTCATAATTAAAGGATATATCTTCTTCAACAGGCTATCCATGGTGGAAGTGTATTAAGGATTAATGCCATTATTTTCCAATTTCATGGATTCTTTATTATCAACATGAGATCAAATATATTAGAGTTAATTACACTGACCACCCCTAAGGTTTACTCTTATTACACCTAGTACCCCTCCATTTTTGAACATTACTTTGAGCACCCTAAAGGGGGGTAAGTGTAATATTTTTTAAACCTGAGAGGGGGGGTCAGTGTAATGATTTATGCCTATGAGGGGGGGTTAGTGTAACGAAAGTCCAAAAATTAGGGGATTTTCTGTAGGGTTCAAAAATGGAGGGGTGCCAGGTGTAATAAAGGCAAACCTCAGGGGGTGTTCGTGTAATTTACTCAATATATTATTATATAAGAATCTTAAAATTGAACTGGAACACAGACCATAAAGAATCATAGTATACAATTGGCTCTACATTCTTGTTGAACATGGAGCAAGAAAAAATTTAAAATTACATTTAAATTAATTCTAAAATGTTAAAAATAGATCAAAACTACAAAAAAAAATTAGGAAACTGCTAAAAAAGGAATCAAAGTGACAGCTAGACTCACACTTGCCATCATCTATAATGCATAAGTATGATCGAAATGGCTACAAAATAACTATTGATGTAACAAATAATTCATAATTCAAGTTCTTACCTAGTGAAAAAACCACTTAGAAACGCCCTTCTTCCTCCATGAGGCCAAACAAAACACTTGGGAATTAAAATGGGCCCTGCAACTACACTGCTCCTATGCAGCTATGCCTTCTACCTAACATTCCCATAACAAATTTCAACTCCTGAAATCTGGAGCATTTTCCAACTTGAAAGCCCTCTAAACTCCACGAACAACAATTTACCAGGGATCCTCAAAATTAGAGCAGAGAATCACTCAAACACGCTAGCAAGTCGCCATCAAGATCACACACCATCCTTCCAAAACTCAAATTCAAAAAATATGCATGCTAACCAAACTTTGCGATCCATAATTCACCGCTGGAAGTCAACAATTCGCAGTGTCATCAAATAAGCAACCCAAACTTCCACCATTGAGTGTGGATACAAAAAACAAAAAATAAAAGACAGAAAAATTCAAACATCAACATGTTGAAAGGAATTTAGTTTAGGTCAGAAGTTATTCCAAAAGAGAGTGGGAGAGAAGAGAAGGAAAAAACAAAACCAGTGGAAGTCGTATTGATCACTCCATTTGCATGCACATAAGGAAATAACGTGCAAGACCATGTTAGAGGGAGTGCAGTTACCTAAAGAGCAGTTTAAGGATGAATTCGGTATAAAATACATTTGACACCGTTCAGTTAGGATAATTGCACGGTGCAGTTACAAATTACAATATCAAATGAAGGGTACTTCATAAAGTAACAGAGTAAGATAGGAGTACTTCATTTTTTTTTATAAAAATAAAGCCAAGTTGAGACATTTCCTTACCTCGATAGTGAAACAAATACAGTTGTAACCAGTGTCATTTTGAATCATATATCATTTCAAGAACATCCAAGTATAGCCAAGGAATTTGGCTCCAGTCATGGCCTTACAATTTCCTACAGAGAAGACATTTTCATTAATCTCACCTCTTGCTCATATGTTGCATAAGGACATTTTCTTCTATTTTTTAGTAGGAAATAGATGAATATAAAGACAATATTTCTCTTTTGTAAATAGTGTTTCAATCTAGAATTTGTACTAATAATGCTATTTTTAAATACCCTTTTAAAGGATTATAAAAGCTAGAAAACTCAGGTTAGAATTAATCTCCCTTCGGAAATAAAGGTCACACTGCAAAAAGAAAGCCAATAAAGTTAAGTTCCAAGACATGACTACGGTTTCTCCACAACACTTGTGAGGATCCATTTTCCCCATGCACAGACATATAATCTTAGCATCTTGTTCAGAACTTCAGATAAAGCATGACAGATCATATAAAAGTCAATTGGAAATTGGAACGCGTCAAAGATATATATGAATCTGTGTTATGCAAGTTTCTAAAAAGTCTAATGCTCAATTCATTTTGATTTTCAATTGTTGAATTGTTTTATTCTCTTTCCCACTGCACAGGGATTAATAGATAATGCAAATTTGATTTTTCTATTTATTATATTATTAAATCTATCATATTGCTTCAAAAAATTAATAGTATTTAGTGGCTCAAGGCTGTTAATGGTAAGATATTCTTTTTTCATTCTTTCATGGAAAATGTTCATGCCTATTTATTATATTTTATTTTATTTATTCTTCATATGTTAGAAAGAATAGAATGTTCAACAAATAAATTAAGTTATAAGAAAGTGTGTAGAAAAATATATTTATATTAAAATCATTGTAACATTAAATTTAAAAGGTATAATTTCAATTTAATAATTTAGATATTAATATAATTTCAGAAAAATTATGGTTAAGTGTAAATAAGTAGGTAAAAGAAACTTTAATTTTGATTGAACCAAATTCTTTATTTCCTATTTATGTATTGTATTTTATATATAATTTCTATTTTATTAAATTTACAAATACAAATCATTGTATGAAATAATATTAAAATTTATCAAATAAAAGAAAATCTTGAATAATTTATTTAAGTGAGAAGAAAATGAATAAGAATTTACCAGAAAATTGATTTTTGACATTTATTTTGCACGAAGAAAATGATAACTATATTTATTTAGTTTGATTTTTATTATATATTGATTTGGTAAAAGAATTTTTAATTTGATTGAACAAAAATCTTTAATTAAAATTTTCATCTCCGCAAGTGTAAATTTTCAGACTTGCATTCATTAAAAAAAATGTCTGTCCAACATTTTACTGTTAATCGTCAATACCCGTTTTAGTTCATATCACTACATCTATTTTAATGGAGTTTGCAATAAATACACATGTGGACTTAACAATTTTTACTCGAAATTTTATAACATTATCTCTCTCTTCATAACATTAAATCTTTAATCATCCCACTTGAGCGATGGATATAAAATAAAACCATTAAACCAAATACTCAACTACACGATACTTTCTTATTGTTAAGTCCAAATGGTCGACCCGGCGTTGCTCGGGTAAAATGAGCACATCACAGAAAAACAAAAAAGTGGCAACTCAAGTGCACATACACGGTATGGCCAGGAACCCTAACCGATGACCAAAAGCCCCAGTTATCATCAACAGGTTTCGAGTTGGCTCCAACAGGACTGATGCTTATTCCTACGCTTATGATGATAAGAACAGCACTTTCACTTGCTCCAACAGGCCTGATTATGTCATCACATTCTGCCCTTGAAGTGCTTTGCTAGAGGAGTGACTTAATTGGTTATGCCTCGGTTAAAAATAAGTGCATACACAAACATATATGTATACTATGAGCCACACATAGGTTATATATAGTATGAATAAAAAAAAATCACGTGATTTCGGTGATTGTATTGATGAATTATCATCCAATTAATACAGTTTAGCTTTTATAATTAACTAGGACTGGGTGGTTTGCTTATATATGCTGCTTTACCTTTGATAATGGAATAACTTCTATAACGATAAAAATCATAAAATAGAAAATATAGAAAGAATGTTGCATTGTATTTTGTAATTATTTTTAACAGAATGGTGGCAGGAAGACAAGATGCTGCACCTGTGATATAGCCTTCAAGATCACGGGCTATGAGCAAGGATTATAGTTGCTTGTGCCATGTGGGATAATTAGAAGAGTTGAGTTTTATAGGCAATTGAGAGGTGGTATTGAATTCCACGAGATTTTTGAGAGTAGAAAGAGCAAATGATGGAGCAACATCAGAGGTTGAGGAATCAGAAGCCATGGGGTCGAAAAAAAAGGTTGAAGCAAGAGGCTTAATCTGATTCCATATAGAAGAATTAAAGGTTGTGTATTGGATTTCTGACAGGAAGTTCAGAACGTATTATTCTTCAAATCTAAATGGTCGGATTAGTCATTGGTGCTCTGTCCCCTGATAAGCAAATAAAATTTCATTGAAGAATAAAAAGCTGAATGGCAGCATAAGAAATGTTGTTGTCCAGCATAAAGTTCTGATACAGATAAACTATAGATTAGGACAATATCAAAGCATAATTTAATTTTAGTTTTACCATAGCTTAGGACTATACAGATAAACCCTCACTATATTTCTTTTTTGGTAGGTGCGGCAATGTGCATTAGGCCAAAACCAGAAGAAATTACCACTTTTCAATCAATTTAATTTTAGTTTTACCATAGCTAATCTCCAGCATACGAACAATGGCAATCACAAAAGACTAATCACAACAAAGAAATACATTACACCTACCAAAAAGAAAACCACACCTTTGATAGCCTGCACAAAAGCAAATCTGTCATTCAACCTCTGCAGTCTTGACAACAGAAATGCATGTTTGGTTTATGACTACCAAATTGATTCTCATTGAAAAATAGCAAAATAAATGTCAACAGATTATGCTCCTCAATGTCATAGTAACATACAAAATAATAAAACATAAACAAAAGATTAATAACAAATTAATTAAGGATGAAACCAAACATGTATAAATAAACATTTGGTAATACATAAGAAGCAAACTTTTGCCATCCTGCTCCATCATCGCCAAACCAAAAACATTTAGGCCCATGAGGAAAAAAATCATATCAAGAAAATGCAGAGAATGAAAAAATCATTCAATGACTACCCAAACAAAAACTTTCATCCATTATTCTACTCATACAGCAAATATTTGAAATCAAGACTTGCACACTAAATAGTAGGCAACACTACTCAGATCATTGTATGTATTCAGAAAAAAAGAAAAAAAAAACTTAATATCCATCCTCATGTTAGATCACTCAATTTACCTCGGTGTTGATTAATGCAACCCTGCTCCTATGAATCTCATACATGAATTCATTTTCACCTTGCTCCAATCTTGTTGCTTTCAACCAAAACCAGATACAAATTTCAAGTTTCATCTGCACCAGCCACCATAACAACATTCTACATAGTGGTGGAATTGCCTGTTTGATAAGTAACCTCAAGCTAGAGTCATCATATGTGATATAAATAGAGAAATATAATTTACACCAATAGTACCTCATGTCTTTATAATTTCAAATTTATAAAGTTTAGGAACATAGAGTAAGGGTTGTTAACTTCACGAAGCCATTATAAATCTTTTTTTTTTGTTTTATAGCAGAAGCAATAAAGAATAAAGGACTACAATGAATCAAAAGTCATTGCTTCATTTACAAACCTCCAGTTACATAGCATTCTATTGTTAAGATTAAATTGTTTTAAGCTTGTGTAAATTGAAACCAAAAACCAAAATAAGAACACAACAAAGTATAAGTTAAAAAAAACCATACCTCATTAGAAATAGCATTTGAGATGACCAAAGTAGTGGAGGTTCATTCCTCATATCTTCACCTAGCAGAAATTTTTCAAATGTTTACTTTACTATCAGAAAAGACCAATTCTTTTCATTGACTCAAACTTACTATCAGATTGATCACCATCACATTAACATCTTTATTTACTTAAGATAACATCTTTATTTACTTAAAAAAAACACATCACAATAAAGACTTTACGAAAGGTAAAAGTAAAGGAATAATGCAAAAAAGCATTCCCTGTCAAAAAAATATCTCAAAAGATGTCCATATGCATCTTTGAAGCAAAATTTGTCATTTGGATAATTGTTACAGTAATCAAACCAAATTGGTACAAATTCTCACAACACAGCAGATATATTACATAAAAGATTATCTTTCTAGTTTTTGAGGAAGGCTAAATTAATCTTTGCTAGACTGTGAAACCCCCTCAACTGCAACAACGCACCATACACAAACAAAGGAGATATATTACATAAAAGATTACATGGAAGGTTACTGGTCTATCATTTGGAAGGAGAAAAAATAAAAGGAGAAAACTTGCTTGAAATTTTAAATTGCTTACATGGAAGCTTACTGGTCTATCATCAACTTGTATCCCTTTTGCCACTAAATCATACCTGTCCATCAATCAGATTAGAGCTCAACAGTGAATTAAAAATGGCCTAGACATCTAAATCATGTTCCAGTATGTCCCAATCAATTGTTTCAGTGGCAATGTGGCATCTAAGGCAGTTGGGATGGCCTGATCTCAGCCTAGAAGTAATCTGGCCAGTGCAGTTTTCTGCCAATAAATTGAACAGTTTGACCTGACTCAAGCCCAAATCTAAGATCATAACAGGTTTCAGTTCGGGAAATCATGAAACTAATCTTTAAACATTAAAGAAAGCAGTATTTTAGCTATTTACCTTATTGCATTAAGGAATACCCACCAAGCTATAGGGAATACAAAATCTGGTATGAACCTATGAACCACCTTGCTATTAATAACATGTACTTTGTAAACATACCATAATAAGCATTCTAAAATGCACTTATATTCAATTAAACATTAATTTTTCTCATCATGGAGCATTTATCATGTACCTACATTACACCAATTAGATTTCCCCTCCAAACAGAATTCTCTAGTATTTCATCATTTCTACAGATTCAATAAACAAAAGGAAAAGAGATCGAAAACCATCACCTAATGTTATTGTCCATCATTTACAACAAATTGAAAGAAAAAAGATGAAACATAAGCTTACCACTTAATGCAAAAAACCAGACTGATGATGATTTCATACAAGATACTTGTAGCCTGGGGTCCACCATTTTGATTTCAGCACTCCAATGGAAGCATCTTCAGCTTCTACTTTCCACCCAACACAGTAAAAAAATTAACGAAAAGAAAGGCTCCTTATAAGATGGAAATAGTAAGCTCAAAATTTAAAATGATATAAGCTTGATGCTTCTATTTAAAATTCTTAGATAATTTTGTAAAGTGACCTATCTTGTATTGTACTCAACATAAAAAAAAAAAAAAAAACTACGTGCACAAGTATATGTCCAACACACCAAAAAAAAGAAAAACAGCTCTATAAGTAGGCGTTGACTAATCACAAACCTCAAATACAATTCCAATCTTTGTGCATTTGTCAATAGTTATATTGTTGACCTTGCCTGCAAATTGTTTAGAAATGATTTAGTTACTTTTAGCCTTTTAACCGAATGATAAGTAACTGGATAGCAAATAAGAAAAGGAAAAAAAGAAGGATTTACCTTGAATATGCAAAACAGAGTATGTTAAAGGTATGAAAATTGAAACAAAATTTAGCTACATTATTCAGATTCAAATTCAAATTAGTCTCAACATCAGTGACCAAATACTGTTACAGATGAACAACAAATAACTTTAATTTTGCTTCCTAGTATATAACAAAAAATTAACATAGGAAAGAACCTTGTGGAGGATGATGTCCAGAAGCCTACTTTTGTAGGTTGCATTCCAGCACTGTCCTGTCCGTTTCTCTGCAAAGGACCACCGTCCATCCCTCCTATATCAACAATCAAACCACACGAGATTTCAATAGCAGAGCATTAATAGCTTTAACAAATTGTCTGTTAGTACCTCCCAACTATGGAAAAAATCAGAGAAAACTCCCCACAAACCCAAAACCAGCACTGGCTCGACCCTTTGCCATAACCACACCCACTCCCAAACGCACAAAGCGTGGATTCTGGAGAACCAGACACAAACCGACCCTGCAATAAAGCCAAAAACAAAAAATTCCAAACATTAAAAGAAAACTCCGAAATAACACTCACTGTCCCACACCGAGAAAAAAACGAAATTGAGAAAGAAAGACAAAAGTGATTATCACCCCAAACTTGGTATCGGGTTGAAGGGGTGAGCGAGTTAATCGGCGAGTCAACTCAGGGACGACTTCTTCTTCCTCGTCGCGCTTGGTCTCGCCGGAGCCACCAACAGTGGAATCAAAGGGAGAACAGAGCTCGTAGGAAGGGAAACCGTAAGGAAAATCGGAGGGAAACAAAGCGGCGTCGTCAAGCAAAGGTGAAAACTTTGCTTCAAAGGGTGTCGGATTCCCTTTGTCGTCGGCGGCGAAGAAGAACTCGCAGGTAAGAAAGAGAAGTATAAAGAGTCGTGAGAAGGAGAAAAAGAAAACAGAAGGAAATATAATTTTAACGGGGTGTGTCCTTGCTAGCTGTAGACAACTCGTAAATCTGTTCAAAAAAATATGGAGCCAAAAGTCCCGCTTCAAGAAGTGCAAATTCGGAAATGCACTGGCTGGAAGGGAAGGATACATTTGTCACCGAGGCAGTGGGCAAATGCGGAAACATACTGTCCAAACTACAGTGCCATTTGCTCTCCAAAATTTTCTTCTCATGTGGGGTTATAGATAGATGTGTCAATAATAAGTTCCATACACTCAAGAGAAATGCTAAGGAAAAAAGTCCTTGGACACCTACACAGTACCAACACCCTTCCAACATCCTATATTTTATTAATTTTTGCTTGATGAGTCATTAAGTGGGTCCTACAAAAAGTTTTATTAAAAAGTAATTTATAAAAAAACCTAAATTTAACTAAAAAACATATGGAGCAGCGGGAGAAGAAACAGAGAGGGAGTGGGAAAGAGAAACATATGGAGAAGGAAGGAAAAATATGAGACTTAAATGAGAGGGAAGGGAAGAACACAGAGGGGCACCAAAGAGGAATAGCATGTTTGTAAAGGAAAACTTCTTTTCAGAACCATCCTTGAAGCATTCCATGAAAGTGCCACGACTTCATGCTGGAAATTCACTCTCTAAAGCACTCCATGAAAAGGGTCATGACTCTGCACCAAAAATCTGCTTTCTAAAGCACTCCACGAAAGAGTACGACTCCGCATCGCAAATCTGCTGTCAAGGTCTCAACTTGTACTCTTTCTTTGATTCAATGTGGGGTTTCATCAAGTTGTTCCATATGGGTGAGTCTTTGTTTCGTTGGGTTGTAAATGAGATGGAAGTTTAGATTTTTTTTTTTAAATTTCTTTTCTTTTTGTATTTTACTTGATCTTATTGTCTTTGGTAGAGAAGGGATTAGAGTTTAAGGTTAACAAAGCATGGTTGGATTTTAAGGTAAAATAGATGGAGGGGCAAAATGAGCAAATGGAACTTTGAATGAGTTATGAGATGAAAGTTAAGTTTTTATGGTGCGATATTTGATTGTTTTTGTGCATAAATCCCTTAGTTTGGAGCCTTATAGTTCATGATTTTGTGGATTGGTAGCAGAAAAACATGGTTGTTGTCCTACCACTTTTTATTGCTTTTAATCATGCTTAAAATGAAGATTCTTTTGTTGATTTAATCTCCCTTATGTTTCCTTATTATTACATAATTAGTATAGGATGTTTTTGTTCATAAATTCCTTAATTTGGAGACTTATAGCTCATTAGGTTCTTAAACTAAGTTTATATTTTGGTTCACCTACATTTCTAGCTTTACATGAATGTGATGAGTATTCACTCGTTGGTGTAATAGTTGATATTTATGGGGTACATTTGTAAAGCATTGAGTTATACCCATTTCTTTTTTTTTTCTCCCTTTTTTTATTATCTTTAAGTTTAAATCTAAAACATGCCATTGCTTCATGGCTCTAACTTACGTTACAACATAGAAAAAAATTAAAAACTGCATGGAATTGAGGTTTGTTTGTGCATTCCAAAATGACATAGTATAGGGTGGAGATATGAAGAATATAATGTCTCATTGATTGCTTACCTGAGTCCCTAACATTTGGATTTGATGAATTCTGCATAGGCTCTGCATAACGCATTAATGAAGCAAGAAGAATTGCTTGCTTACATTGACAGACAAGAAGAAGCCAAGTTGCGGATAAGTTGGCAAATGTATCTTTTGAATAAAGTTAAAACATTGAAATGTATAAATTTTTTATATTTCTGTTTCCTGTGTTTTGATCAGAAAAAGAAGTTTTGCTGGTGAGGCTTATTATTGGGAAAAAGATTCTGCAGAGGATGTCTCAAAGCACTGTGGTTCTTAAGGAATGTTAACCTGGCACATGATGTAACTCTGACCACTGTTTTAAGTTGAACAGCTTGGATTGAGGGAACCCATTTAATTAACTCATGAGTTCATATAATGGAGTTGCCATGGTTTTTTTATGTAGAGTTCTCTAAGATGGGAGTAAAAAAAAAAAGTTCTCTGAGATGGGAATTTAGATTTACATTTTTCAATTGCATTAACATAACTCAAGATGGATGCAATTACTAGTTGACTACTTCAAAACCAAAATCTCATATGAAGAATATTTTTTGTAGTTTAACATGAATAGTTTACTAGTTTACATGCATTTCTAGCTTTACATGAGTAATGTGATGAGTGAAACTCGTTGGTGTGATAATGAGCAGCTTGGATTGAGGGGACCCATTCAATTAACACTTTAGTTTAAATAATGGTGCTGCCATAGTTAATTTATTTATTTATTTTGGATTCTTTATTTGGTGATTGTACAATTAAAATGGTGAACCTAAAATAAACAATGAAAGGCTTTTTTAATCCTTTTTAACAGTAACCAGGTCAATTTTTCATGTAATACAAAAATAATTATCTTAACTAAATGACAAACTGAATTAACCTTGTATTTGTGTGTCATTAACTAGTTAATGTAAAAGACATGTTTGTGTCATGATACAATAGTAACTATTGGATCACATGTCCTGAGTAACATACTTGAGGCACTATTGTTCACTTTTACAGGCTGCTTAAGACAAATAGTAGTAGTGGTAGTTTGTCATTGGAGGAATAGTGTAAGAAAAAAGGAATTTCACCAAAAGCGATTATGAGTTAACCATATATGAATCTAAAGTTAACCATATATTTTGTATTTGTGATAAACTAGTAAAATTTATAACCATCTTAATTTTAATTGAACAATAAGTATGATGAACCTTCAAATACAAAAATGAAAGTTTTTTTAGTCCTTTTTAACAATAACAAGGTCAATGTTCTATGTAATACAAAAATAATTATCTTTAACTAAATGGAAAACTGAATTAACTTACTTTATATTTGTGTGTCATTAACCAATTAATGTAAAAGGCATGTATGTGTCAGGAAAGACTAGTAATCGTTGGATCACATGTCCTCAGTAACGTACTTCACCCATTATTGTTCATTTTTACATGCTTATGATAAGCAATAGTAGTTTTGCTCTGTCATTAGAGGAATAGTGCTAGAAAAACAAATTTGACGAAAAGACATTCTAAGTTAACCATATATGGATCCAAAGTTAATCATATATTATGTATTTGTGATAAACTTGTAAAATTTATGACAACCTTAATTTTAATTTACAATTAAAATGGTGAACCTAAAAATACAACAATGAAAGGCTTTTTTAGTCCTTTTTAACGGTAACGAGGTCAATTTTCCATGTAATACAAAAATAATTATCTTTAACTAAATGACAAACTGAATTAAACTTTTATTTGTTTGTCATTAACCAGCTAATGTAAAAGTGTTTTTTTGTGTTAGACAACATTAGTAACTATTGGATCACATGATTTTAGTAACATACTTTAGCCACTATTGCTAACTTTTATAGGCTTAAAGACAAGCAATAGTAATGTTAGTCTGTCCTTGAAGGAATAATGTGAGAAAAAGAAATTTGACAAAAAGAGATTTTTTGTTAACCATTTAGGAAGTCAAAGTTAACCATATATTTTGTATTTGTGATAAACTTATAAAATTTCCAAGCACGTTAATTTTAAGTGAACAATAATTATGATGAATCTCCAAATACAATAATGAAAGCCCTTTTTTAGTATTTTTCAATAGTAATCAGGTAAATGTTCCATGTCATACAAAAATATTTATCTTTAACTAAATGACAAACTGAATTAACCTTGTATCTGTGTGTCATTAACCAATTAATGTAAAATGCATGTTTGTGTCAAGATACACTAGTAACTATTGGATCACATGTCCTGAGTAACATACTTGAGGCATTGTTGTTCACTTTTATAGGCTTAAGACAAGCAGTAGTAATGGTAGTCTATCCTTAGAGGAATAGTGTCAAAAAAAGGAATTTCACCAAAAGCAATTATGAGTTAACCATATATGAATATAAAATTAACCATATATTTTGTATTTGTGATAAACTTGTAAAATTTCTGACCACCTTAATTTTAGTTGAATAAAAACTATGATTAACCTCCAAATAAAACAATGAAAGTCTTTTTTAGTCCCTTTAATAGTAACCACATAAATTTTCCATGTAATAAAAAATGATTATATTTAACTAAATGACAAACTGAATTAACCTTATATCTATTTGTCATTAACCAGTTAATGTAAAAGGCTTTTTTGTGTCAGGGAGCACTAATAACTATTGGATCACATGTCCTCACTAACATACTTCAACCATTATTGTTCACTTTTATAGGTTCAATACAAGCATTAGTAATGTTGGTCTGTCCTTGAAGGAATAATATGAGTAAAAAGAATGAAAGTCCTTGAAGGAATAAAATTACAAGAATGAAAGTCTTTTTAGTCCTTTTAAACAATAAGAATTTCGATTTTGCATGTAAAAGAAAATTAATTCTATTTAACTAAATAGCACATAGAGTTAACCGTGCATGTGTGAGTCGTTAACCAGTTAATATTGAAGGCATGCTGGGGTTAGGGTACAGTTTGAAATGTAGCATCACAGGTCCTCAGCACAAAAGCTAAGCTATGTTGTTCACTTTTACAGGCTAAGGGCTACCACTAGTACTTGTAGTGTCATTACAGGAGTAGCCTCAAAAAAATTGATTTCACCATACTTCATGAAGGGTTAACCATATAAGGACAAATAAGTAAATCATGTACTTAATTTCTGCGGTAAACTAGTAAAACTTGTGAGTAGGTTAACCTTAATGGAAAAACAAGTGCCATCAGCCTTGAAAAAGATAACTTAAAGTCTTTTACTCCTTTTTAAAAATAAATAGGTCAATTGAATGTTCCATGTGATAATACAAAAAGAGTTCTTTTTCACTAAATGAACAGCACAAGTAACCTTGTATCTGACTATTGTTAACCATTTATTGTAAAAGGACCTTTTTTGTCTGGAAAGATTAGTAACTGTTGGACCACATGTCCTCAGTAACAAACCTCACCAATTATTGTTCACTTTTACAAGTTAAAGACAACCAATAGTACTTGTGCTCGGTCATTGGAGGAATTCTAGTACGGAAACTCATTTGACGAAAAGACAATCCAAGTAAACCATATATGAATTATAGGTTCACCATGTATGTTCTATGTGTGAAAACCCTATGTTAGTTATGACGACCTTCATTTTAATTGTAAACTTATTGTTTTGAAGCTAAAATTACAAAAATGAAAGTCCTTTTTAGTCCTTTTAAACAATAAGAATTTCGATTTTGCATGTAAAAGAAAATTAATTCTATTTAACTAAATGACACACAGAGTTAACCTTGTATGTGTGAGTCGCTAACTAGTTAATATTGAAGGCATGCTGGGGTTTGGCTACAGTTT
Organism: Pueraria montana var. lobata; assembly: GCA_026413185.1. NCBI lineage: Eukaryota > Viridiplantae > Streptophyta > Magnoliopsida > Fabales > Fabaceae > Pueraria > Pueraria montana. The sequence continues at coordinate 8,029,578 of CM048652.1, forward strand.
GAAATGTAGCATCACAGGCCCTCAACACAAAAGCTGAGCCATGTTGTTCACTTTTATAGGCTAAGGGCTACCACTAGTACTTGTAGTGTCACTGCAGGAGTAGCCTAAGAAAAATTGATTTCACCAAACCCGATGAACAGTTAACCATATAAGAACAAATGAGTAAACCATGTACTTAATTTCTGCGGTAAACTAGTAAAACTTATGAGTAGGTCAACCTTAATGGAAAAACTAGTGCCATTAGCCTTGAAAAACATAATTTAAGTCTTTTAGTCTTTTTTAACAATAAATAGGTCAATTGAATGTTCCATGTGATAATACAAAAAGAGTTCTTTTTCACTAAATGAACAAAAGAAGTAACCTTGTATATGTCTATGACTAACCAGTTAATGTAAAACGTATTTTTGTGTCAAGAAATACTAGTGATTGTAAGACCACATGTCCTCAGTAACAAACCTCCCCAATTATTGTTCACTTTTACAAGTTAAAGACAACCAATAGTACGTGTGCTCGATCATTGGAGGAATTATAGTACGAAAACTCATTTGACGAAAAGACAATCCAAGTAAACCAGATATGAATTATAGGTTCACCAAGTATGTTCTATGTGTGAAAACCCTATGTTAGTTATGACGACCTTCATTTTAATTGTAAACCTATTGTTTTGAAGCTAAAATTACAAGAATGAAAGTCCTTTTTAGTCCTTTTAAACAATAAGAATTTCGATTTTGCATGTAAAAGAAAATTAATTCTATTTAACTAAATGGCACATAGAGTTAACCGTGTATGTGTGAGTCGCTAACCAGTTAATATTGAAGGCATGCTGGGGTTAGGGTACAGTTTGAAATGTAGCATCACAGGTCCTCAGCACAAAAGCTAAGCTATGTTGTTCACTTTTACAGGCTAAGGGCTACCACTAGTACTTGTAGTGTCATTACAGGAGTAGCCTCAAAAAAATTGATTTCACCATACTTCATGAAGGGTTAACCATATAAGGACAAATAAGTAAATCATGTACTTAATTTCTGCGGTAAACTAGTAAAACTTGTGAGTAGGTTAACCTTAATGGAAAAACAAGTGCCATCAGCCTTGAAAAAGATAACTTAAAGTCTTTTACTCCTTTTTAAAAATAAATAGGTCAATTGAATGTTCCATGTGATAATACAAAAAGAGTTCTTTTTCACTAAATGAACAGCACAAGTAACCTTGTATCTGACTATTATTAACCATTTATTGTAAAAGGACCTTTTTTGTCTGGAAAGATTAGTAACTGTTGGACCACATGTCCTCAGTAACAAACCTCACCAATTATTGTTCACTTTTACAAGTTAAAGACAACCAATAGTACTTGTGCTCGGTCATTGGAGGAATTCTAGTACGAAAACTCATTTGACGAAAAGACAATCCAAGTAAATCGGATACGAATTATAGGTTCACCATGTATGTTCTATGTGTGAAAACCCTATGTTAGTTATGACGACCTTCATTTTAATTGTAAACTTATTGTTTTGAAGCTAAAACTACAAGAATGAAAGTCCTTTTTAGTCCTTTTAAACAATAAGAATTTCGATTTTGCATGTAAAAGAAAATTAATTCTACTTAACTAAATGGAACACATAGTTAACCTTGTATGTGTGAGTTACTAACCAGTTAATATTGAAGGCATGCTGGTGTTAGGCTACAGTTTGAAATGTAGCATCACAGGTCCTCGGCACAAAAGCTGAGCCCTGTTGTTCACTTTTACAGGCTAATGGCTACCACTAGTACTTTTATGCTATGAAAGATGTTCTATTTATTATCTCGCACAACAAGACCAAAAAATGCACTTGTCCAATCTTACTATTGTTAGTCAAAGAGTGTGTTTGGGAACTAAGAAGCATCATTAAACACACTTCCCAAAGCAAGAAACTAAGAAGCAAGATTTTATACCATTCAGGTTGACAGTCCGTTTGCTTGGCTTTAACTTAACTGGTAACCAAACACACACTAATACTATGGAATTTCAACGATATGAAGTAAAGTTTCCACTCCCAAAATCAGTAAAAGCAGTGATAGAACAATTACAAACTGTCAAACAACTTCTCATCACACGGTGCCTGCTAGAAAATCATTGTAATCTTATATGATCCGGTAGTAACAACACCAAACTGATTTATAATTCTTTACCAGAAACCTAATTATCTACTAATGTGTTTCAAATGCAATTATTCTTCATGAATTTTCACTTTCCCAAATAAGCCTCTAAATGTAGATAAGGTTTATTGCTTGCTTATTCAACCCTCCCTTATGTTGTTCTATAAAATAAAATAAAAATAGCAAACACAACCATGAAGGCATAAACTACATTTGGATCTCCAGTTAAATATGTTGAGGTTCCATACACTCTAATCCTTGCCAAAAATCAATCCAAAAGAGTCATGCGTTCAAGCAAAACAGCGTATTCTCGTGAATCACAACAGTTTCAGAATTACAGTTCAGAAATTAAAAAATAAAACGCGAAAACGACGAAAAGAAACTAGACATTACCAAAACCGCAACGATGGTAACTGAAACGGTGAGTTCAAGCAGAAATCAAAAATAGCGTCCTTCCTAGAGCCAATGTTAATAACTTCGACGAAATCAGAGTTCGTTTCTCCGTTCTCGGTTCCACCATAACCGTTCGACGACGAAGCTTTCTCCGAGTACTTCTTGATCTGAACAAACAATTTTGACTTGGGACTCCAACAGAAGCCATAATCGCACAAACGAGTGCGTCGAACCTTCAGATGGGGTGTGTTGAGGATTCAGAACGAGTGCGTCAAGGGTTCAAAATGGGTGCGTTGAGTCGAGGGTTCAAAACGCGTGCGTTGAAGGAAGGAGAAGAGGTGTGTCGAGGGAAGGAGAAGGAAGGATTTCAGATCTCGAATTGCCTTTTCCCTCTTTTCCCTCTTTAATTTTTTTCGAAAAAAATAATCATAAAAAAAGCCACGTTGGCGGGTGTCTATTAGCGGTCCAGCACTGTGCGGGTGTTCAAATATCGGGACTCAAATGCTAAAGCCTCTTATTCACTACATCCGAAAAATCAATCAATCCAATTAAAATATAACACCTGTCAACTTTTTAAATAGTGAAATATTCATTTAATTTAATATTTTAAAATGTTTTTCTTTCCAAATTTGCCTTTTGTGGCAGCCGAATCACACTCTAAGAAGAGCATCCAAATCTAGGTAACCCTTTTCCAAACATTTGTGAAGCTGCTGTGGAGAGGAGAAGGAGAAGACATAGAGTCAGAGGCGCCGACGAGCATTGTTAAGCTCTCCAATGGTACCCTTTTTAACACCTTCAGTCGACTATGCCCCCTCATTTGGTTTCAACACGCACGCGCTACGTTTTGGATTATGACAACACGGCAAGGCTCCAAGGCGCGTTTGGAAGTGTTGATGTCGCTGCCTTTTTCTGTTTTCGTTTTTGTAAATTTCAGCACATACGATGTCGTTCTGGACAATAAGCTTCGATGGTGCTATTTCGTGTCGTTGTTGCTGAACTGGAGTTATTGTTTCGTGTCGCTGTTATTGTTGAGATTCTCGCTGCGGTCTGGGTCATAGAGAAGGTGGTCTACATTGTGGGTGCTTTTTTTCTTTTGATGTATCAGTTAAGCTTCTGGATTTACAAAAAAAGTTGATGCGTGAGAAGTGCTTGTTGGTAGGGGTTGTTACCTAGTGTTAAGAATATGGGGACATCAAAAGCAAATATCCCTTATAGTTGCTGTAACTGGTTTAATTTTTATTTCCTTTGTAACAAGTAACATTTGAGGGTGCCTTTTAGGGAATATGAAGACTCATTGATATTGATCTTTGTAACAATTGATAGATTGAAAATTATACACAACAACAAATTGTTATTTGGTTCTTTATACAAAGAGATTGTACATGATACATGTTCCCTTTTGTTGTGTAATTCTTTTTATCAAAATACGAAGACTTCTTGTTATTTGTATATATTATACCTACTGGTTTGGAGTTGCCACGTTGGTGCAGGCTGCTATGTATTGTGGTTGATCACATCTTATGGTTGTGGTAACTCCTTTTATTGGTCTAAATTTGTGGATGTTCTGTCTTAATCATAGAGTTTATAGAGTTAAGTGGGGATATAAGCTAATTGAAGGAGCTATATTTTCCAATAGACATTTATTTTACTGATTCATTAGATTTGTATTTGGCATTGACAATGGTTTCTACCAATTCATTTAAAGTCAATGTTGGATTATTAGAAAAAAGCCTTAAATTTGATGTCAACAAATTTGTAATTGTTATAATTTCCTATAATATCTTGAATTTGTTGAATTGCCCTGTAACTTTTCAGAGTTTAGGTAAGAAAGTGAAGATAAAAAATGTAAAATGGAATTGAGATAAAAAGGTTTATTTTTTTTTTAAGAAATACAATTTCAGTTGAAATATTTGGAATTGTATGCAGACTTGTGGTGTATAAGCATACTAAATATTTGGAATACTGTTATGCAAACTCATGGTGTATTGGTGCAACAGATTTCAGCAGACAAGTTCATTTTGATCAATATTCACTAGTGAAGGGGGTGTGGTTAGGTAAGAAACAAATAGCAATAAAATTTCAGTTTGCATTACAAAAAAAAAAAAAAAAAACAGTTGAAATAGAAATAATAATGCAATGGAAATAGAATGCATAAGTAAAGATTATATTTAGGCTTGCAAGAAAGGTAGTTATCTTCAAAAGGCACTTTCCCTGTCAACAACTCGAAGCATATCATCGTAGAAGCATAAGACTTAGAAAAATTAGGAGAATTGAATTAATTTTCTGATTGTAATTCATTGAACGTGTACTCCTAAAAAGGTGCTACCAAAGAGAGGATTTCTGTTACAGGTTTGAAATTACAAAAAGACTTATCTGAAGTTGGGACTCCAATCATCTGCTAAATAATTCAAATCAAGGGTAGCTAACAGGATCTAATCTTTTAACTCTTATCTTTAACTGCATAATTCAAATCAAACTAACAGGAAATTCTCTTATCTTTAACTCCCCCTCAAATGAGTGGGTAAGGGAATTAGCCCAAGTTTGTCTCTTATAGCTGAAAACCAAGAGTGAGTGAGTGCCTTCGTTAAGTAGTATGCAGTTTGATCTGATGAGGGACATAGGCAACTGTGATTTTATTTTGTAGGACTTCATCTCTAATATAGTGTATTCCACCTCAATGTGGAATTATCAACATTTAATTGTGATAACTTAACAATAGTGAAATGAAGGCCCTTAAGGTGATTCGGGGAGAAAGATGAAAGGATTGAACATGTGAGGGTTGGGTCACCTTCACCGCTCCTCTCTCCGATGACTCTCTCGTCTCCATCATCGGCGGCAGCATCACATGACTAAACTACTCTAAGTATATGACTAATTTTATTTACTTTTGATATTTCCTAAGTCTTACACACGTACCAGTGTAGTACCACAAAATCACCTATGCTCATAATTTCCCTCTCTTGGTCATCTAATGCGGGCTGGTTTTGGGAGATATTTTTAAAATTTTTATTACATAAATTAAATCCGTTTTGGTAGATCCTTTTTTCTCCTATCCTTCTCCTCTACACAATATTTTTTTCTTTCTTCACGCCACACTACAACTGATATTCCCTTCAAACCCACATCACCCTGATGTTCCTGCTGTCATCACTATTAGATGCATTTTGAGTTAGTATGTAGGATGTTTGAACCAACAAAAACTATAGTTAAGTAATATTAGTTATTAGTCAAGATGCATTCTCTAGTTTTAAAATGTGTGATTGGTCTTATAGTATTAAATGAGAAAGAAAAAAAAAGTAAAGAAAGGTTAAGACAAGGCGAATATGCGATATTTTTAAATAATGATTTTTTTTTCTTGTCATTTAAATTTGTTATTTCATATTAATTTAAAATATATATATAACACTTAAGGCTTAAATTTTTTCATATTTGCAAATATATCACTTTTTCTTTTCTTTTAGTACATGTATTTTTTTTTTCATTTTCCATCCATGTAAATTCTTTTTTCTTTTTCATTTTTAGTCCATTAATATTTTTTTAGTCTCTCTACTGTAACAATGATGTGACATTGTTGATAACTTGACACGGATGTTGTGACATTCTTTATTGACGTGACATCGATATTGTGATTCTTTTTACTAACTTGACATATGATGATATCATTTTTTGATGATGTGACATACGATAAATGAAAATAAATTATTTTTGTCGAAGTATAAATAATACTACATCATAAATTATTAAAAAACAATTTTAATATATTTTCAATATAAAAATATTAATAATACGATGTTATTTGTTGTACTGGATTATTTAATTTAATATTATATATAATTTTAATAATTTAATTTATGAACACCTACCCATCGTCTACTGTAGAAAAGTAAAATTTAAATTTTGAGGACAATGATTGTTTTTATTGAGATTTATAAAGAAGTTGAATTTGTAAGAAGAGTTTATTCTTAATCAACTATTGGTGCCAACTTTTCCATGTATCCATATTTGACAGGAGCATGCGACAAAGTCCTGGAGTTGTTCATTATTATAATAATAATTTTAACGTAATATAAATTTCTGTATGAATAATTAATATCTAAATTCAATTTTTTAGACAAATTATTATTTATTTATTATCTTATCAGTAATGTAAATTATTTAAGATATTCTTTTATTTTAATAAAATTAAATTTTCTCTTATACGTTGATGTTATATATATTTTCTATCACAAGCATAATATATATATATATATATATATATATATATATATATATATATATATATGTAATTTGTTATCACTGTTCGACGCACGGATACACACTAGTTTTTATAAATTTATAAGGAATTCTTTTAGACAGTTCTTGATTTAAAACACGCAAATCTCAAAGAGGTTAAATTAACGCGTGTTGATGTTCTTAATTATTTTTTTTTGAAAGAGATGTCCTTAAAAAATTAACACGTGTTGATCAATGAAAAAGATTGAATCTTATATATTAGATAAATCATATCTAATGAGAACAAATTTTTTTTTTTGACAGAATCTAATGAGAACATGAAATTGATAACATAACATATTATTTATACAATTTTTTTTTTTTGTGTAAATAGGAAATATCATGAACCTATTTTAACACTCAATTAATCTCCTCCTATTGAATCAGCTCATTTTAAAATAAAGTGATATCACCAGCTTGGCCCAATTAATGTTAAATATTTGCTTAAAATATATAATTGGTATTTATTTCCCCTACACTTTTTATTTTTCATTTAGTCGACTCCATAGAATTTTCGTAGGGACTCTGACCCTATTTATGCTGGGGCTGCAACTACCATCTAGCCACGTGATTTAGAGAGAATTGCATGTGGGAATTGCATGACGCACCAGCACCACTATCATATAACTTTCATGACCATTGAGGCTTTACAGTTTCCACACACTCAACTCAACTCAACTCAACAAGCCTTTCTACTGTAAATGAAGGTTCTTACTTCCCCGTCCCCCACTCGCTGCCTCCGATAGTGGAGACATTCTTAAGTACATATAGAGTTCATCCAAATTGGGTCTGACATGTATTTGTCACTTATTTATTATACTTATGATATATACAGTGAAGGTTTGATCTGGATTGTTTAAATACTTTTTAAAAAAAAAACTTTCAATATGATTATATTATAACATATTTTAATATAAAGTAAATTAATGTAATACAATGCTTAAATTTAATTAAATTACAAGAAAAATGTTTTATTTTTAATTAAAGTATTCCGGTAAGGATTTTTAATTACACACACACACATTTGATATTCTTCAGTTTGAATAAAGAATTGCTTTAATTTGACAATTTCAAGAACTATAACAGGGGCTATGTGTGGTATGAGTTGGCACTAAATGATATAATATATCCCGCTGAAGCATTATCGCGAATCGTAGAAGAATGAATCGGGATTGAAAGAATATGGACAGTCGGAAAATGAGGATTTTGGTAACTGGCCGGTTAGGAGAGGAAGAGAGATAGAGAAGGGAAGGTGCAACTGAAAGAAGAGAGAGGAGAGAGAAACGTCTGAAAGTGAAAGAGGAGAAGGAAATGAGATTTTTTATTTTTTTTAAAAAGTTTAAATAGTAAATTACTATTATATCCCTAAATTAAATTTTGAGAAATAAAAGAATTGGTTGGATTTTTAGTCCAATTTTTTTTTGTGTTAAATGCTAATACACTCCAACTAAAAAAAGTGTATATACATTAGCAATCCTATATATATATATATAAACAAACTAATCAAAATATGTACTTGAATTTTTTAAGATGGACTTGGTATAACTATCAAATTTTTCGAGTTGTTTTTAATAATAAAAGCTAAAGCATGATCTATAAATCTTTAATTCTTGAAATAATTAAACTAAAATTATAAATACTTCAAAATATATTATATAAATAAAATTAAATTTAAATTTATATAAAAATGACATATAAACATGTTCATTTATGTCATTTCTTATTTATCAACTTATTGTAGCATAAGTGAAAGATTATAGAATGTTTAGGTCTATTTTGTACATTGTTCGATGAGCTCACCTTCTACATATTATATTTAGGGGTGGCATTTGTCTAAGTTGTTTGTTTGCTGGTAACACACACTCTACTATTGATTACTTCCTTTATTCCAAATTGAATTATTTTTAAAGTATTTTTGTACAAATTAAGAACAACAATAAATAAGTTACTTATTAAAATAATTTTATTAAAATATTCATACTCCCCATAAATGCACTATTTGTAACTATTGGGTGATTAATGGTGGTGTTGAAAAATTGATAGGCATAGTACTAACAAATAATTAGATTGAGGTAATTTATTTGGGATGAATTTGAAAAAAAAAATTAATATTTTATTGAAAATTGAAAATATTAGTCAATATGATTTTTTTAATGTTAAAACATCAGTCATTTTGGAATAAAGAAAGTAAATTTGATTGAAAATTATAAAATTAGGAAAGTGACTCAATAAATAATAAGTATGACTCATAAAAAATTGTGATTTCTAATAAATTTTAATCAATGATAAAAAATATTAAAAAAATATGTTAAAAATGTGTTATTAATATTTTTTTAGAATTAATAATTTGCGGTTGGAGTACAAGTGGCAAAAGGACCGAAGCTGTAGAAGAGGGCCAGAGTGGCATCAATTCTATAGCAAAAAGTGTCAAATAATAAATGTTGAAGGTCAATATATGCAAATTGCAAATCATTACTAAATTTTTTTTCCGAAAGATGAAAAGCTGTGATCCATGTTGCCTTCAAAAGTTGCGACTACTGCTGAATATATTATTTATTTAAGAAAAAAAAAAATAAAGAACCAGCAATTCAAGAATCTGCAGTGGGTTATCGAAAAAAAAAAGAAAAAGAATCTGCAGTGCCCTCCTATCTTATCATGTCGGAAATCTTGGTTCCTCCATGTCACCGGGGTGGATCAGCAATAGATAGTAATTAAATACATAATCTCGCTAATTACATGCTTGAGCGGAATAACATTAAGCTCCGGGTTCGAATCCCGCTGCCGATTTAAAGACCTTGTTGGTGGATAATCTGTAAGTATCTATGTAAACGTTTAATGAGTCTTGAGACATGTCCTGATCCCGGTGAGCTTCTGAAATCCAACTCACCTAAACTTTCAGTCAGCAAAAAAAAAAAAAACATTAAGCTCCCAATAGATAGAAAATCTCTTGTTAAGAACAAAGAAACTTTCCCCAAAAAAGTTGGCAATGAAAAATAAATTAAAGAACTGTCTGCACTAAGTTCTTAACGCAATAATCCCTGTGCTGAAATACTAAAATCTCTATCATTTAACTCTATGTTTGATTAGAGAGAGAGAAAAAAAAAAGAAAGACACCTACATTATTTAAAAAGTAAATTACACGGATCCTCCCTGAGTTTTATCTATATTACACCGACATCTTCTGCCTTTTTAAACATTACTTTTGACCCCCTGTCGTTCAAAAAAGTAGGAGTGTCGGTGTAATATAAGTAAAACTCAGGGGGGGCGTGTTATTTAGAACCAACAAATAATGAGTTTTTTTTTATGGTTCAAAAAAGCAGAAGTGTCGGTGTAATATAAGTAAAACTTAGGGGGATCCGTGTAATTTACTCTTATTTAAAACATTGAAAGATTAGTGGATGAATCCTTCAACTTTGTATATTGTCATTCATAAACTCATATTTAGGATACAATTAAATTGGAATGCACCTTGACGATGAGGAAAATACTTTCTTCATGATCAACAAATAGACCTTTCCACCTTAAAATCGAGGGTAAAAGTAGGACTTTGACAAAAATATTTGAATTGTCATTATTTCTACACAAAGCCTAGGGTGGCAACTCAATCCATTTATCAGTCATCCATTCAATCGATTCACTAGTAAATACATTCAATCCATTCATTAAAAAAAATAAAAACTAAACGGATTGATTCAATCCATCCATTTAATTTCATGAATGATTAATGATCCATTTACTATTTTTCAAAATCCAACAGATCCTTTAATCAATACCTAATAGATCAAAATTAATCCAACAAATATTTTCATATTTAAATATTTCTTAAATTTATATTTTAAAATTTGTTTATAAAATATTTTTAAATATTATTTTAAAAATATATTTTTCAGCTGACGTCGACCGAGAAAGTTATCGACCAAAGTTGGCCAGGGTTTTTTTCGACCAACGTCAATCGGGGCTGTTTTTTGGCCGACCTCAGCCAGGTTTTTTCGGCCGTCATCGACCAGAGTAGTGTTCAGCCGACATCGGCCAGGGTTTTTATTCGCCAGACATTGGCCGAGGCTATTTTTCAGTCGACCTCAGCTAGGGTTTTTTTTCAACCAATTTTTTCTGCCGACGACGGCCAGGGAAATTTTTGGCCGACCTCAACCAGCATTTTTTCGGTCGACATCGGCCGAGACTATTTTTTGACTGACCTCAACCAAGTTTTTTTTTAGCCGACGTCAGCCAGGGCAATTTTTGGCCGACCTTGACCAGCATTTTTTCGGCTATTATTTTTTGGCCGACCTCAACCTTTTTCGGCCGACATTGGCCAGGGTAGTTTTCGGCCGACGTCAACCATGATTTTTTTTCGGCCGACCTCAGCTAGGTTTTTTTTTCAGTCGACATCGCCCGAGATTTTTTTTGGCCGACCTCAACCAAGTTTTTTTTCCGGCCAAAGTCGGTCATGGCAGTTTTCAGCCGGCCTCGGCCAGGGTTCTTTTCGATTGACGTCAGTCGATGTTGGTCGTAAATTTTTATCTTATGTCGGCTAGGGCAGTTTTGGCTAACCTCGACTATGGTTTTTTCGACCAACGTTGACCAGGACAATTTTCGACTGACCTCGGCTAGGTTTGTGTTTTCAGCGGGGGAAGTTTTCAGTTGTCATCGGTCAGGGCTGTTTTTAGCCGACGTCGACCAGGGCTATTTTCGACCAACATCGGCCAGACTATTTTTCGATTGACGTTGGTCAGTGATGAATTCGATCGACGTCGGTCAGGGCTTTCGGCTGTTGTAACGCCCTTTGTTACAATAACAACCCGTAATAAAATATTCTTTAAAACATAAATAATATAAACTTTTCAAAAATACAATGGTCTGAAATACCTCAAATTTTATTAAATAAGATTGAATAAATAAATCCTTACATATATAAAAACATTATCCTCAAATATGGGCATCTAAAAGAGTGACTGAACTAACCACATCCGACCCTTTATACCAAAGGTATTAACCAAAAATATAACTAAAAAGAACTAAATCTTCAAGTCTCCGTCATCTCAACAGTTTCTCCCTCGTGCTCTGAAAACAACACTTTTAATGAGATAATAATCTCAGTGAATAAAACAAGCTCTAAAAAGGTTCGTAAATAGTGTTGTTCTCAACCGGTGCGGTAATCCGAAAAAACTCAACCATGGTACCCGCAATAATTTAAAATAAAATATTGTATATATATATATATATATATATATATATATATATATATATATATATACTCCAATAGAAGTCAATTTAAGACAACCACAAATCACACTCATATCATTCTCATTAAGGTAAATATTTCAATAAATAAAATTAACACCTCAATGCATTCAAATAAATATCTCAAACATAAGTTAGTGATTCCCAGAATCACTAGATTAGACTATTTGGTTCCCAGAACCTGTGCGGATCTCAGATTCGTAAAAGGTCTATGAGCTCATATCCATGCAATGGCGTCCCACTGCCTTCCCCATCTTAGATGGAGGTATCTGAATCTCTTCCCCATCCCAGATGGAGGTATCTCAATTATCTTTCCCATCCCAGATGGAGGTATCTATCATAAATCTCATCCCCATCCCAGATGGAGGTATCTATTATCCTATTCCCAGAATATAATGTACACCGTCATCCCTTGTCAGAAGGTAATGACTGACTCTCACAATAATAAAGAAATATGTAATCTCTTATTACTATCAATTTAATTCTCAAATTCCAACAGAATATTAATTTTCGTGATCAAACCATAGCCACGTTATAACATCATAAAGATCAATCAATAATATAAAACAATACAACATACACAAATAAGCAAAACACATAAATATATATACTTGTTATATTATTATATATATAAATATATATACTTAATGCGCTACCCCTACCCTCACGTAAGTAACTCCAAGGTTAGCTTCTTATATTTAGTAACATGACAAAGTTCCTACCCCAAATCAAGATTTAGCCACCACGTTAATTCCCTAAATACTTTGAAAACAAATAATGTGTCTCAGTGCATATAAGTACATGGAAGTGAGGTTTTCTAACTCAATCAATTTTCACGAGAGTAGCAGGAACAATACAGCCTTCGATCATTATAAATTTAATTCTATATATGCATGGAATGACCAAGATGCAACCCCTGAATCTCACGTAGCTTCAATGATTATATATTTATATAACATGGCAAGGTCTTTGACAAATTTCAAGATTAACCACAGCATCTAATTTTCTTGCTATTGCTAGAACACTTATCAGTCTATCACCTAATTCCTAATTTAGCACATTCAATTTGCACACGGAATAATGAAACAGTCAAGGAATTTCACAAAATGTCCAGGAACAAAATTATCGCAGCACCCAATATTTCGTATAAACAAAATATTCACAATCATCCATAAATTACACGCAACACACATTAGCGATAACATATAATTCCACTAAAAAAAATCCAAATTTCACTAGCCCCGAACTTTCCGCTGAACCCCAAAATTATATCTTTCAAAAATATACCATGGAGTGTTTAAAAAAATGTTTTACTCACCTCTTGAAGCAAAGTAATTTCCACTATTCGTTTATTCTTCCTCTTCTCTATCTACTGCGTCAACAAGACCCTCTCTATTTCTTCCTTCTCAATTCTCAAACAATCTACTAATTTCCTATTTCTCAAGAGACTAACTATGTAATTCTAGGAAAGGAAACTGCCTATCCTTATATAAGTGCAGTTGTACGTGATTAAGATTAAATAGCATAAGATTTATTTTAGCAGATTTGGCTTATCAAATCTTTCTTTATCTTTTTCTACTTTATTATCTAGATTTATCTCATTATTAGCATTATCTACTATTTTCTTTTCTTTCAAGATACATTAAGATAGAACATGATAAGATTTAAATCGTTATCGAGGACCAATTCAAATTATATATAATGGATATTTTATCTAAACTAGATATATAATATTATATCATTACTATATTAATTATCTTTTGCATTCTTTTGTAGTTGTTAGATAATCTTAACAATTCTTATATTAATCACCTAATCTTATTATTGATAAAATAATTATTTAACTTGATAATATTTAATATATAGTAACTAAATAGCAATATTTTAATTTAATTATCTCAATCAAAGTTATTATATCATAATACAAACATTGCAGACAATATAATTACTAAGATAAGATTTCAATCCAAATAAAATAATATCATAATCAATTCAAATAACATATCATGATACAATATTCTAAATATAATATCATATTATATCATAATAATTCAATCCTTTTAATTCAAATAAATTCTTATACTAATAATTTTTATACTAAATCTCATAACAATTTAATCTTTTAAATCATATTAAATTTCAGGATGTTACAGCTGTCATAAGCTAGGTTTGGTTTTCGACCGCCATCAACTAGGTTTGTTTTTCAGCCAACATCTGTCGGAGCAGCTTTCAGCCATCATCGGCCAGAGCTATTTTCGACCGATCTTGGCTGAGGCTGTTATTATTTTAAAATATGTTCTTAATTTTTAAAAATATATTATTTCTAAATTAAAAATAATTATTTTTAAAAAAACATATCATTTTTATGGATGGATTGGATACCCATCCATGAAAAATTTGTTAATGGATGGATTGGATGGATTTTTATCAAATGAATCGGATTGGATCGAATTTTTTAAATAAATTTTTAATGGATCCAAATGGATTAATGAATTATTTTGATCCGATCAATTTTGATCCGGATTAAAATTTATCTGATCCATCCATTTTGCCACCCCTAACAAAGCCCTATCACAATTGTCATTATTATTGTGAGGCTTGAGGAATGACGTCTTTTTAAAACATGTTATGTACCTTATTAATTGATGAGTGACAACTTAGGTAAATATGAAGAGACGTGATTGTGACTATACTTTAAATTGAGGTTCTCTTAAGCTCTTAATTAACAATAACTTCATAATCAACATACAAACTCAACATACTCATATAAAGAACATATCGAGTACCGATGGGGTCTAGCTCAGTTGGTTGAGCATGGTACGTGAGTTATTGTAAATCCCTTGATATCATGTTCGATTCCTACGGATAAAAAATAAAAAAAACATACCGAGTTGTGGGATAATTGTTTTGAACTGGGCTTAAGGCCCAATTTGAATAATTGAACACCTTGATCCAACAAAGAAAACCAACTCAATTTGCCAACATTGACCTCAATCAATGTTAGCACTTAGGTGTAGAAGCAATACAATACACCTGGGTACAATGGAGCAAACTTTGACTAGGAGCAAAGTTTTCTTGTTGCTACACTAAAATAGGGTAATATTTCTCATTAAAAGTTTTAGGCTCCATATCAATAAATTCACTTTATTTATTATATACCGTCACTCTAATAAAATTATGGCAAATGCTAACCAGTTCCAAAAGGCACTGGTTAGAAAACTAAAAGGAGAAAGGCTTTTGTTGGGATGCGCAAAATTGCATTAGCCATAATTTTTTTGCACTCTCTTATGATTTTCACACAGTAAATACTTTATCCTTTTAATTATCTAATCAGTGTCCAAGGACACTGGTTAAGAAACTAAAAGGAGAAATTTTTTTATTGGGATGCGCAAAATTGCACTGTCTGTAATTTTTTTTTGCACTCTCCTATGATTTTCACATTAAATACTTTCTACTTTTAACTCCTTAACCAGTGCCCTTGGGCACTGGTTAAGAAACTAAAAGGAGAAAGGTTTTTGTTGGGATGCACAAAATTACGCTGTCCATAATTTTTTTTTGCACTCTCCTATTATTTCTATAGTAAATTTTTTATCTTTTTAATTTCTTAACCAATGCCCAATGACACTGATTAGTAAGACCCTAAAATTATTAGTAACTTGAGGGTTGTCTTTTATAGATACTCACCTCAAACCTCAAACCAAGGAAATGTATGTCAATTAAAACTGCTTCGAAATTAGAGCAAAATCAACCACACAATCACGGTACCAACAATACACATACATACACTCATGCTTGCACAGCCACACACACAGATAATTCAAATTAATGTTGTTAATTTTATGGAAATTCATTCTAAAGACGTCTTGCATTATACCTTAATTGGATGACATTATAGTTGGCATTTATGCAGGAGATGTTAACATGTCTTCAGTAATTTTGTTAACATATGAATTATTGTTGCGCATCGATCATTCTTCTAACAGTGGGGTTGAAGAAGGCAAGCCACAAATAAGCAAGTATGTAACTATGTTGCACTCACAGACGGTCACTGTAATTGTAATTCAACAAGAGACAGAATGAATGGCCGACATGGATTTGAGGGATGAGTTGAGTAGGCTCAAGTCTAACGTGTACACATATGCATTTTTGTAATTAAGCTCTGGATTCCAACACGCACCAGCCAAGACAGTTCGTCTCCAAAGGGTGGTCCTCTATTATAATAAGGACATTTGGCAAATAGCAATTAGCAAACTATTGCAACTCTTGTAGCAAGAGCCGAGGGCCCCAACATTTGGAGTCAGTATATGTGCACTCTTTATTAAATTTTTTATTTTATTTTAATTCTCTCTATATTAAATCAATATTTATGGGCTTAAGATTCTTTTATATATATATATATATATATATATATATATATTAAGGAGTATAATTCAGTTGATTGAAAATGTAAATGAGTTATTGTAAACTCTTTAGTATCTATTTTTTATTTTTACGGATAAAAAAAATCCATTATATATATAGATTTTATGTATAAAACACTTGATACCATTTATAATAAAAACAGTAAAAAAAGAAAAAATAATCTGTCACCAAAGAAAAGAAAAAAAAAAAAAAAAGCATTTCTCTAAGATAAATTATGACAAGTTAATTAGAATAAGGTAATTGGGGACGGTGGAAAATGAGTTACACTTTCCAGAAAAGACTAAAGTTTAGACATTAAAAAAAAATTATGGTTTCATAACTGCGACTGAATGTATCCAAAGATTAATAATGTCCCAAACATATATTACGAAAATATGCGTATGAGAAAAGTGGTTTCCGAATTTGTGGAAGAAAAACAGGATCAATATTGGAGAAACCTTTCTGAGAAAGTACTCAAACTCGGAAACTGAAAAGGGACTATTACTTGAATGGTCCTTGCCTTCATAATTTGCTTAGAGAATTTATCTTAAAATATGAGGCAAAAGTCAAAAACATTGAAAAGAAAAATGAAAAACTGGTCGCAATTGTTATTGTAACTGTCATAAGAATATCAAAGAAATATATATAATATAACAGATGACAAAAGTGGAACAGAATGAAGCACTCCAACGCCTTTATGTTAGTTTAATTATGCACAACTCGACCATCTCTCGTCATCTTACTTTTGGTTGAAAAGACATGGGATAAGGATAACTATAACTATTTGTAACATTCAAGCATAATGCTATGAGCTTTTTGAATAATGATACTTCAACTTGTGTAGTTTGACTAGTTTCCCATCCATACATACACTCCACTAACTTTGCTGGGCCTTGGGTATGGTATGTGTAACTCTGCGAATTGGGTAGTGTGAAAAGCGATGAAATTGACGTTAAATCGTGTCAGATAAGGGGTGTTTGGAATAATTGCAAAAATTAAATTATTTTAATAATTAATTATAATCAGAATTAATTTTTATTTAGATAAGTTTGTTAAAAAGTGATTTAAAAATAATTAATTTTGTTTGGATGTAACAAAAATTAGTTTTTATAGAATAAAAGAGTATGAAAATAGCTGAAAAAAAAATTGTTAAAAAATAATAATAAATTATAAATTTTCAACTTCATAAAAATAATTTATTTTTTAATTTTTTTTTAAATTTAAGCTAGATTTCCAAACATATTGATTTTTATAAAAACAGCCAAGATTATGGCAAAACAGCTTAAATGATAAGTTCCCAAACATGCTCTAAGTATATTGAAGGATTTAAGCAAAAGTTATATATGTTAAGACCTTTTTAAACATTAATTTGTATCTGTATAATTTTTAGGAAAATGTTAATCGGGACACTTGTTAAAGAAGTAAAAAGAATAAATATTTCAGCACAAAAATACACTTTTAATAATTTTTAAATGTATTTATATATGATTTTTAATAAAAACTTTTTTTAATTCATTTTTTAACCAGTGTTCTAAGTATATTAGTAAGACCTTAATTTTTAATTTTTTATGTTCGAATGAGAGTAATTTTAATAATTATATTTTTTTTATTAAATCACACGATTTTTGGTGTATTGAGTATCTAATGTATTATATGAAATTATATTAATGCATTGATTATATAAATGTGAATCTCGATATATTGTACGAAGAATGTGAATACGGTAATGTATTTATTTAAATTTTGATATATTATATAAAATTAAAATATTTTTATTTTTTAAAATAACTTTAATTTTATGATTATTATAATCTTAAATTCTCAATAAATCATAATTTAATTTTTTTTAAATGTGTATACATTCAAATAATTTATTTATATAATTTTTCTTTTATTTGAAAAGTTTTATATCTTTAATTTGTTCTCATATAATAAAAAATAAAAATGCTAGTAATACACGTTTTTGAAGACATTCTTTACTATTGCTTTAAATTTATTAAAAATTACAAAATTTGATGGGTCCCATTGCTTATTTAATGAGTCTCTTTCATGATTTTATAATTTTTAATAAATTTCAACCAATAATAAATTGCATGTTAGAAAAAATGTGTTGCTAGCATTCTTCAAAAAAAGAATGTTATTTCTATCATTATTTTTACCATGCTATATATATTTTAATAACAAGGAAATTATTTGATAGTGATAAATTTTAGGAACAGCAAGCAATAAGATAGTTCTGCCTTGTCCCTATATGTAAAATTAATATTACCAAAATTTTGCTAAAATAATGCAGAAGCTGATAGTTTAAGCTTATTTTATTTTAGGCTAAATTGTAATTTTAGTTCTTCCAATTTCACAAATTCATGATTTTGATCCCCTATTTTTTAATTGAGAAATTTGGTTCCCTAATTTCCCAAATTGACGATTTTAGTATTTTCGTTAGTTTACATTAGTTGACCGTTTAGATTGTAAACATTGACCTTGGAATTTGTGAGGTGGCACGGTTATGTGTTGGTTTATTAGTGAATAATTGTGATTAGTCGATTTTATTAAGTTAATAATAAATTAATTAAAAACAATCTGCTCCTCTAATAGTAGGTTTAATGTCACCCTCATGATTAACAATCTGCTCCTCTAAACCCTCAATTTCAATCCTACAACTAATCGCATCAACAATATGCAACTTCTC
Organism: Pueraria montana var. lobata; assembly: GCA_026413185.1. NCBI lineage: Eukaryota > Viridiplantae > Streptophyta > Magnoliopsida > Fabales > Fabaceae > Pueraria > Pueraria montana. Next base: position 8,048,707 of record CM048652.1, read on the forward strand.
AACATAGACAGATCTGAATTCAGCAGAATCGGGAATCCTTCCATTGTCAAACTCATCAAGAAAGGAAAAAAAATGAACCCTAAAAGCATCATCTTCATTTCTATAAAAAGCTTAGCCCTTCTAGACTGTTTCTGAAGAGCTCAACCTGTTCCCTTACATCCTTAACAGGAAAAACATCCTTACTCAACAAAACATCCTTAACAGGAAAAACATCCAAAAGGGTCGAAATTTCTAGGTTCAAATCATGGAAGTGACCAGAGATGGAATGGTTTTGAAGCAAGAGCCATAACTTACTCGATTGGGTGTAGTAATCGAGGAGAATCTTGGAGCGGTAGAGCAAGAGGTAAAGCTCCTTGAGACAAAGCACCGCCGTGGGTGGAAGACACAAAGAACCTGAATCGGAATCACGCAAATACTCCAAAAGCAACTGAAAAACCTAGACTCTTCGGATCAGAGACCGCGAGTTCTTGCGTTGAAAGAAGAAACAAAGCTTTAAAAAACAGAACACAATCTCGTTGGCAACAGAGACGAGGGTCTGAACCAAAGCGACGTCGCTTAAGTCAACGAGGGCTTGAAACGCTTCCAACGTCGACAACCTTCTCCGCCGGAGCAACGAGAAAATTGCCCCTGAAGCCATTTTAAGAAATTGGTTTCCACGTTGAAACTCCACTTGGGGGATTTAATATGTTGTTAATCTTCGATGCACAAATGGTAATTTAAGGAACCCATAAATTTTTAAGGGGAAAGGCAAGAACTTGCGAAAGTTTCAGATCTGGGATGGGAGAGAACAAAATGAGGAACAAGGCAAATGAGGAACGACCAAGAACCTGCGGAAAATTTTAATTAATTTATTATTAACTTAATAACATCCATTAATCATAATTATTCACTAATTATCAATACATAATTATGCCACCTCACAAATTATATGATCAATGTTTACCATCTAACGGTTAACGAATGCAAACTGATGGAAATACCAAAATCGCTAATTTGTGAAACTAGGAGGACCAAATCTCTCAATTAAAAATCAGAGGGACTAAAATCGCGAATTTGTGAAATTAGGGGAACCAAAATTATAATTTAGCCTTTATTTTATTGATAGTTTTAGGCAATTTCTAATTTATTTTTGTGACAGAGTAAAGTTTTGTTTTTAACCATATGAATATTTTCAAAATATGTAGATAAATTATTTGAAGAAATAGTTAGTACATTATATTTAACTATTTGTATATATAATGTAGATGTAGATAACCTTAGAGTAAAATAGTTAAATATGGAATTAATTAAATTATTTATTCCATATTTTTTATTCACTCTTTAACATTCTCCATATTAAATGATTTATTAATTTTATTCCATATTCACTCTTTAATTAAATGACGACTTATAAAGATCTAGGAGGTTATGGGTGATTTATAGCAGTTAAAAGGTATTTCTTTGGCTCCAAATATAAGCAAAAAAAAATTGTTTCACGCTAATTAAGAAAGCTGGTTAATGACATTTAGTTGCACCAATTACAATAAAAAAATAAGTTGTTTTCCTAAACTGTCATTCATTGAAATTTGATATTAAGAAAGAGTCATTGAAATTAAAACCTCATTAAATGAAGAGTATTTTGGAGATAGTCTCATTAAATGAACTAAAATTAGTTGAGATTTGCTTATATTTAAATCCAAACCTCAAGTCAATTTTTTGCTTATATTTGAAGCCGGAGGGAGTAAATACGTGGAGAATGTTAAAGATTGAATAAAAATTAAGAGAATAATTAATTAATAAATCATTAATAAATCAATAAATTTCTAACATAACAACGCTGTTGTTAATTAATTAATCGGTCAACCACTGATGTGTGCAAGGATTCCATATTCCATAATAGAGCTGTCATTTTGGCCCTAGGCCCTAGGGCCAACCCCACTTGGTCCATCATAATGGTTCTAGGGGCTTTTGGCCCTTCTAATGAGGGCCCTAAAAGGCCATAACCCACAAAGTCCCACTTAATATGGGGCCAGGGCCAGGGCTTAAGGGGTTAGCCCTACAAGTCATGCTATTCGTTCGCTCTCGAGCAGAACATTTTTTGTAGACCTCGACCGAGGCTATTTTTGACCGACTTTAGCAAAGACATTTTTGGTTGACTTCGGGCAGGGTTGTTTTCAATGACCTCGGCTAGGATTATTTTAGGCTGATTTCGGCCGGGACAATTTTTAACCAACCTCAATCGCAATTGTTTTTGGCTGATCTTGGTTATCGTTGTTTTTTGTGACCTCGACTAGGGTTATTTTTGGCCGATTTTGGTTAGGGCATTTTTTGACCGACCTTGACCGGGGCTGTTTTCGACCAACCTTGACCGGGGCTGTTTTCGACCAACCTTTGTCGTTGTTGTTTTTTGGTGACCTCGACTAGGTTAATTTTAGGCCGACCTCGACTGAGGCTATTTTCGGCCGACATCGGCTAGGGTTATTTTTGGCCGACCTTGGCTAGGGTTATTTGCGGCCGACATCGACTAAAGTTATTTTCAGCCGATGTTGGACGGAGCATTTTTTGGTCGACTCGACCGGGGTTATTTTCGGCCGAACTTGGCTAGGGTTATTTTTGATCGACCTTGGTCGGGGAAGCTTTTGGCCGACCTTGGTAGGGACAATTTTCGACTGGCCACGAGCTGAACTATTTTCGGCTGACCTCGACCAGGGCTGTTTTCGAACAACCTCGACTAGGGCTAATTTTGGCCGACCTCAACTAGGGTTATTTCCGGTGACCTCAGCTGGGGCATTTTCAATCAACAATTAGTCGTGGCAATTTTCGGCCGACTTTGGCAAGGGAAATTTTTGGCCGACCTCGGCTGGAACTGTTTTCATCCTACCTCGACCAGGGCTGTTTTCAGCTGACCTCACCTTGGAGTATTTCAGGCAACCTCGGCTAGGATTTATTTTGGTCGACCTCGGCTAGGGTTATTTTCGGTCTATCTCAACCAAGGCATTTTCTGTTAACCTTTGCTGGGACAGTTTTCGACTAACCTTTGTCGGGACAGTTTCAGCCGACTCGACCGAAACTGTTTTCGGCCAACCTCTGTCGAGGCTGTTTTCGGCCAACCTCAATTAGGGTTATTTTCGGCTGACCTTGACTTGAGTATTAAAAAAAGTATGTCATAGTATTGAAACTTAAGGCCCATGGGCTAGCCCTAGCCCATAGGGCTTTGTGGGCTTTTTGGCCCTGCGGGCTTTTTAATACGGGTTGTTTGGCCCTGCGGGCTTTTTTAGCCATGACCCACGTGGGCCAGGGTCGGGCCGGACCATTTTGACGGCTCTATTCCATAATGTCAAGAACAACAAAAAGATTCCTATAATGTCTAGAATATGGAATGTCAGACCTAGCTTCTTGCCGCAATCTACATGCCTTATAAATATAAATTATATATTAATAATTTGTTTATAAATAACAAAAGAAGTTAATTTTATTTCATGACTTTAGATTTTTTTGTTTTTGTTTTAAACCACCTCCTTCTGAGTATTTAACGCAGTTGCATATCTAAGACTCAAACTCAAGATCACTGATTAAGCTGGAATCCCATGTCAGTTAATCACGCGCTCGGTGGTAACTTTATCTTTGATATATTAACCAGATTGATCAATTGTATAGCCTGCATATTATATATTCTATCAGAAAATAAAAACATATGAGCTTAACTATATACAATTTTAAGATAAATTCCAAATTATCAACAAATGTAACAATATGAATGTAAAAATCAAATATATTATTTTTATCATATATATATATATATATATATATATATATATATATATACTACTACTACTACTACTACTACTACTACTTTTTAATTAACCAGGTAATAAGACACAAATTTTAATTATTGTATTACAACTCTCCTTACCAAAAACACATGAAACATAACAATCAAAAATTGACTCTTAACTTGATCTTGTTTATCATAAAAAGAAAAGAAAAAAAATTAACTCAACATGGGTTGACACAAAAAATAAATGATTCAAAATTAATTATATCATGCGGATTCAACCCCTTTGAAGTTACTAAAAAATTACTTGTAGTAATTAATCTTCTAAGTGGATCTCTGCCTCTTCGATCTCTGCTGATAGTTTTAACATGTCATTGTTGTTCGCCGAGTAATAATTATTAAAGGTATTTTTCCGATTTACCACCATTTACATACGGACTGCAGCTTGCTTGATGATGTTAGAAGACGCGGTCATTCACACTGTCGGGCTCGTGTCTCATAGTTCTTGCCCTTATAAATACACAACCCTAGCTGACTATTATTTTCACCATACCTCCCTAAGTTTTTCACATGTTCCAAAACCCTTGATCTCACTCGCTCACTTGTGTTTCCGGTTCTCGAGTTTGCTTACGCAGACTAATTTAGTAGCTAGGTACTTTGTAGTGTTTGTAGTGAACATGCTATCTAGGAAGGCTAGTCATGACTCTCATGGCCAAGACTCTTCTTACTTTCTAGGATGGCAAGAGTACGAGAAGAATCCTTATCACCCCATTCAAAATCCAACCGGAATCATTCAGATGGGACTTGCAGAGAATCAGGTTAGCTGATTTATATCTTGAATTAAAACTGAAGTTGAGGTTATACAATTTGGATTATAAATTAGGGTTTTCCTAGGTACTAACAAGTATTATTACTGTTATTTTTAGCTACTTTTACCTAGGAAATAAAAGAAGAAAATATACTAATATGGTATAATATGATTGACATATAATAATGTTTGTTAAATGTATGGTTAAGGATTAGATCCTTAGATCTATTTATATGAAATTACATCTGTTAGAAGATGTCAGTCTTTAAATGGATTTATTTCAAAAAGTTTGCCTCAGGTTCTTAAATAAGAGATATCCCGAGTTTTGAAAGAAAAAAAAGAGAAGAAAATATACATAAATACAAGGAAACAAAAAGTCCATGTGGGAGACAACAGACAGGAGAATGTTTTAAGCTTTTATTCACAAGCATGCTTGACCTAGTTAACCTAGATAGCAACAAGGGGTTGGGATATGTCAACACAATGTTTTTTAAGTGCGGTGCACATGTAAATTTCCTTGGTGTGCGGCTTATATCAACTATATCAAGCACAACAAAAGGGAGCTATATATACATATATTCTCAGTGTGTATTTGTTTCATTCTCTAGCTAGCTGTGTCCAACAAAATTTGCTGACATCTTTTAATTTGCAGCTTTCATTTGACCTTCTTAAATCATGGCTTCGAAGAAATCCTGACATAGTGGGAATGAAGAAAGATGGAATATCCGTATTTAGAGAGCTTGCTCTGTTCCAAGATTACCATGGGTTACCTGCTTTAAAAAATGTAAGACATGCTTACTCAAGCGCAAATAAGAAAACATATTTGTGAATTAGCTTTCCATGGCCTTATTATGATATGCTGACAAAAAGTTGATGATTAATAATAAAATGGACACTAGTGTTTTTGTGAACAAGAAAATGGGGTGATATATAAAATTTTCTTTCCTTTATCTTTGAGCTATATTTTTAATATATATAATATAACAAGCATCAAAGAGTGTACATTAATTAAGGTGTTCGGTGATATTTTTCTTAAATGGTACATGAAGACTTTTCTCACGTCCAACATGGTTGTGTTGCTATCGTTGTTTGTCCTTGATCTTCAAGTAAGCTAAGAGAAACATTGAACTGAAAAAAGAGGGATAAAACTCACAGGTACAATGTTATAATTATTTTTAATGTTATTCTTTATTATAATTAAAATTTTATCTTGCTAACTCTAGTTGAATTTTATTATGTAAATATTTATTAAGATGAAACTCCAATTTGAATTAAAAATAATACAAAATATATTAATATAATATTAATTGCATCCAAGTTTTTTTTCTTAAATATTGGGGCATATATAGATGCACCATTCTTGAATTTTTACATTTCATTTTTTTTATATTTACTTTAAAGTTCTTTTTTTTTTTTTTTCAGTTTTTCTCATTACATATATTATTTTTCACTCTCTTCTCTTCCAATCTCTCTCGTTCCAAAGGGTGTACACACGTTGTTAATTGGTGTTCAACGATATTTTTCTTAAATGGTACATGAAGACTTTTCTCTGGTCCAACATAATATGTTTAATTTGTGTTGCTATCATTGTTTGTACTAGATCTTGAAGTAAGCCTACAAACATTGAACTTAAAAAGGAGAGATAAAACTCAGGTACAATATCATAAGTATTTTTAGTGTTATTCTTTTATTAAAATTAAAATTTTATCTTGGTGACTCATGTTGAATTTTATGTAAATATTATTAAGATGGAACTCCAATTTTAATTAAAAATAATACAAAAAACATATGTAATATAATATTAATTGCATCTAAGTTTTTTTTTCTTAAATATTGGGGCATATATAGATGCACCATTCTTGAATTTTTACATTTCATTTTTTTTATTTTTCAGTTTTTATCATAACATTACTTACACATTATTTTCACTCTCTCCTTCCAAAGGGTGTTCAATGATATTTTTCTTAAATGGTACATTAAGACTTTTCTCTTGTCCAACATAATATGTTTGTGTTGCTATCATTGTTTGTACTAGATCTTGAAGTAAGCCTAGAAACATTGAAAAAGAGAGATAAAACTAAGGTACAATGGTATAAGTTCTTTAGTGTTATTTTTTTATTGTTATTCTTTCATTAAATTAATTTTTTCCTTGGTAACTTGTGTTGATTTTTATTATGCAGACTATTAAAATGAAACTCTAATTTTGATTAAAAAATAAAAAAAAATGTAGTATTGTATCTAAGTTTTTATTTTATTATTATTATTATTATTATTATTATTATTATTATTATTATTATTATTGTGGCATATATAGATGCACCATTCTTGATTTTTCTTACATTTCATTTTTTTATATTAAATTTACACTTTTTAAAATTTCTTTTAATTTTTCTTATTACATTACTTATTATTATCTATTACTTTTTTTTTTGACAAAATTATCTATTACTTATTCATACGTTGTTAAGGTGTTCAATGATATTTTTCTTAAATGATATATGAAGATTTTTCTCTCGTCTAACATAACATGATTGCGCTGGTTTTTTTTTTCGTTGTTTGTACATGATCTTGAAGACAGGTAAGAAAAACATTCAACTAAAAAACGAGAGATAAAACTCAGGTACAATGCTATAAGTTCTTTAGTGTTATTCTTTTATTAAAAATAAAATCTTCTCTTGGTATAACCCGTATTGACTTTTATTATTATGTAGATTATTGAGATAAAAGTATAATTTTAATAGAAAATATTACAACAAACATTGTAATATTACACCTACTTTTAAAAATAATAATAATAATAATGGTAACAGGTGTAGTGAGATAGGGAATCAGAAAAATAAAAATGAAAGTATTATTTAAAAATATTATATACAAAATATTTATTTCATTAAATATATAAAATTATTTAATATTTATTTTTTAAGAAATTAAAAATATTTAATAATATATACTAAATGTTACTTTGTTAATCCTTTTAAGACATTTAAAATTAAGCAATGAAATTAATTGTTTTGACATGAGTTGCATGCGTGCATGCAACAGTTAAAGATATTCTTAAAAGTTAAAAACATATGCAGTAAAAAAAGAAGAAGTTAAAAACATATAGGAATAAATTTTCCAGCATGAATTTTTAATAATTAATCTGTTATAATTTGGAATTTTAAAAATAAATAGATTTTTAACATGGCTTTCGACCTTTCCTACGTAACATTACGTATGCTTGTTAAATGAAATATATATATAAAAGAGTTTTTCAAGCACATTATCTAGACACAGTTATTTTAGTTGCTTTTTATTTTGATAATTTACGAGATGAAAAGTGACATTTAAAATTAGCATAGGTTGTTCCTAATTTTTTTTTTGAGTTACCTTGATATTGGTACGATATATTTACTGGCTTTGACGATGACTAATTTTTAAAATGACTGATAAATGCTGATAAGTAATTTCAAGACTCAAATTCAAATCCGAGACTTTATTTAAGGGGGTTCAAGTCTAGTATTACTCGGATTAATAACATGTTGGTTTTTTTTTTATTTCTTTATTTTATTTATTTTTTAATTTTAGATTACCGTAATTTATAATATTTGATTTTATAAGATATATATGCTTAGTTCCTAAACTTTTTCCCCCATCAAGGTACTGGTGGATTTCATGGGAAATATAAGAGGAAATGGAATAAAATTTGGTTCGGAGAAGCTCGTCCTCACAGCCGGCGCAACTCCCGCAAATGAGATTCTGATGTTTTGCCTTGCTGATCCAGGGGAGGCTTTCATTCTTCCCACACCTTATTATCCTGGGTATATTTTCTGTTATTCTGTATCATTTTAAATAATGATAACTTGGAATATCTTACACATCATTCAGCAAATTTAGTTCATTATGAAAATGACTGATAATTTTATATATATTACTTTATTTCCCATTTAACCTATTCCTACAACGTTATTTGAATGCATGGTAATTTCTCCTGTGCTCCTTGATTTTGGAGGGTTTTATCAGTGTCTTTTTTACTTAACCAATGAAATTATATATGACCTGTGTGTTTTGTCGTTGATTCACTTCATTAAGTAGTTTTAATATTTTTTTTAAAAAAATTGCATTTCAATCACAATTCACAACAACCTCAAAAAAAAAAAAATCACAATTCACAACGTCTTATTTGCATATATATTTTTTTACATGGTATTGATTTAATCTTATATTTGATTCACAATGAAGTTTGTAATGTAATATTCTTAAAAATATGATATCACGTCACACTATTGTTGAAGTACTTGAAATAATAACGGATCGGACCGGTTCCCAAACTGAACTGCACTTCAGATCGGACATGCAGCCGACTCGTTGGTAATGTTATTGAACCGCGATCGGATCGGGTTACACCGGATTCCTGCTACGCGCATGGCCCAATGCTCTGTGCTGGTTGCTTTTACATGTGGCCCAACGTGCAGAAGCTGGCATTGCTGTTGTATCCTTGCTATAAAGGAAAAATAAACATAATTGACACACATGAGAATTGAACCCATGACCTCAAAGTCAATTGCAAGAAGGTTAACCACTAAGCTAGTATTCTTAGCTAGTATAAAGGTGCAAAAACTAATATATATATATATATTCTAATTTTTATTATATGGATTAATTATATTATATATATATTTTTTTATTTTTTTAATATACACTAGATCAATCGATTTAATCACTAATCGATCGACATACTGCCTTGACCGGACCGGTTTTCACAACTTGGGTTATAATTTCATAGACTGTTCATTACATATTAGCATGCAAGCTTCTCATTTTCACTAATTCTGGCAGGTTTGATAGAGATCTGAAATGGAGAACCGGGGTCGAAATTGTTCCAATGCATTGCTCAAGCACAAATGGCTTCCGAATCACTTCCTCTGCTTTAGAAGAAGCCTACCAACAAGCACAAAAACTGAATCTCAAAGTCAAAGGGGTCATAGTAACCAACCCCTCAAACCCACTGGGCATAACCATGACCAAAACTGAACTGAACCACCTAGTAGATTTCGCAATTAACAAGAACATTCACATAATAAGCGACGAAATCTACTCGGGGACGGTCTTCGACTCACCCAGATTCATAAGCATCACAGAAGTTGTGAACGAGAGAATTAGTACTGTCAACAATAATAGCATTTGGAACCGCATTCACATTGTTTATAGTCTGTCCAAAGACCTTGGCATACCGGGATTTCGGGTGGGAATGATTTACTCCAATAACGAAACGGTTGTGGCTGCAGCGACCAAAATGTCAAGCTTTGGATTGGTGTCCTCACAAACTCAGTATTTGGTGGCCAACTTGCTTAAGGACAAGAAATTCACTTTAAAGTACATGGAAGAGACTCAGCGGAGACTGAAGAGGCGCAAGGAGATGCTTATGTCTGGCCTCAGGAACGCGGGGATTAGGTGTCTGAAAAGTAATGCTGGGTTGTTCTGTTGGGTTGACATGAGACATCTATTAGGCTCTGCCACTTTTGAGGCAGAGAAGGAGCTTTGGATGAAGATTCTTTGCCAAGTTGGGTTGAACATATCTCCTGGCTCTTCTTGCCATTGCTATGAACCTGGGTGGTTCAGGGTTTGCTTTGCCAACATGTCTGAAGACACGTTAAAAGTTGCAATGCGACGGATGAAGGCTTTTACAGACTCAACCATCTCTGCTGTCAACGGTAATGGTTGCACTCGTCAGCAATCCGTGAGTACCATGAAAGGGTCCAATATTGCTAAGTGGGTAAACTAATATATGGTTGATGGAATCGTTTCTTCTGTCCATTTTAATAAGAGAAGCGTATATACAAATTATAATTAAGGGTAATGATTTCCTAGAATTTACCGTAAGAAATCCTCCTACCGATCAGAGCCTAAAATCAGTCCTTGGTATTATGATTTCTTAAATATATGTACATGATTTCTTAAATGTATATCTACAAATATATAATTATATAATTACATTAAATTCTCTTAGTGCGGTACATTATTTCTTAAGTGTGTATATGACTTTCTAAATATTTGCAAACATGTATATGTAGCATGGGGATCTCAATGCCCAACTTGTAACACACAATCAAATTGTTGTTTGTCAAGAACTTTGGTTGCAAGCTAACTGTAAGGATGGGCATGTGTAGTGACAATATTACTATAGCTTGGATTTCATCATGAATGAAGTAATAGTCTACCTCGATATACTTGATTATTTCATGAAATATCATATTGACTACGATGTGAATGACTGCTTGACTACCACGAAATAGAGCTGCATGGGTTGGGGAAATGATGATAAATCGTGCACGGTGCAAGACAGTTTTAAATCATTTTAACTCATAAGTTGTGATAACCCTAAATCTATATTCAACTTTTGTTGATGAATGAGAGCCAATAGCCTACTTTTTGGTTTTTCATGATATAGGTGATCAACCCAACAGCACAATGGCGTCTTGTGAGAGGACAATAGGCCTAATCCTAATCAGATCGAGTTATAATAAACATAAAGTTTTAGATCATTGTCCGATCAAAGAAGGGTCTCTTATCAAATTATTATTACCTTTCAAATAACGAACTACTCTTACTGTGGCCTCCAAATGTTTGTGACAAGGACAGTGCATGAATTGAAACTAGATGTGCTTTAAATAGCTAAGTTTAAGCTGAGAGATGGTTAAGTAAATGGGTCTCCCAACAAATCGTAACATCTTTTTAGAATCGTTAAAGAAAATTTAACTTATTTTCATTTTTGGCATTCAATTGCATATATACTTATAATGTTTTACATTCTTGGAAACTAATTTATATTTGTTACATTTAACCTTTAATTTTTGTATAAATTCCTATATTCTAATTTAGCACTATTTTTTTTACAGCTAATTTAGCACTTAGTGCCAATAACTTAGCGCTAGGCGCTATACTGTTTGACGTTCAATACTAGGCACGTTTATAATCTCCCTGTAGCGCTTGAGACGAAATGGCATAATTCTTCTTTCTTTTTTGTTTCTCTCATTAAAGAATAGCATTTAAATAGAAAAAATTAAAATATAAAATGTTGTAAACTTAAACCCATTTTATTTTCAATTGAAAAAGAGATAAAATTTAAAGAAAATATTTATTTTAAGGTATAATATTACATTTCTAAGAATTATATTTTTCAAAATATTATGTTTAAGAATATTATTATTCTCATGACTTAAAAAAATAATATTATTCTCATGAAATAGGGATGAATAATTATTGTAAAAAATAACTTTCATTCGTGTAGAAACATAACATATTTATCTTCATCATGAGAATAAAAAATAAAATAAATATAAATCTTTTATATTTCTAAAAATTAATACTTAAGAATATCTTTTAAAAAATTATATCAAATATAAGAATACGATATTTTCATGTTCATTTTTTATGAACAATTTTTAATACCTTTAAACTAACACAACTCAAGTTATTGAAAGACAAAACTTGGATACAGTTTCTTTATATATTTTTTTATATTATTCTTTAATTACAATTAAAAATTCACTTTTACCTTTAGAACTTATACTAACATTTAATATACACATTTTTCATTCAATACTATTAAATATATAATTTTGACAATTAAAAATTAATTTTAATATTTTATATTAAGATAAAACTTCAATTTTAATCCAAGAAAAAAAAGTTATACTATGATAGTATAAAGTAATTTTACACTATTATGTAAAAAAAAAAAGAAGGTAATTTTACACTATCTTTTAATTGCAAATTATTGTATATGATAAATTTGTGGACTTTTACTATAATTATCTTAAAAGTTATATTAATAATAATTTTTTATTGATTAATAATGTAAAAAAAATTATGCTAAAAATACATAACCATTAAACTCATTTAAGAATAGTACCAACAATATCAAAATGAGAAATGTTAGGAACACTTTGACACACTCTTTTGAATATTTTCTCTAATTAGTTGAAATTTATTTAAAATGACAAAATTGTGGTTCACATGATGATTATCTATCTTGATTATGTAGTTTTCAATAAATTTTAACCAATCTGAAAAATGTGTTTGAAAGAGTGTGTTAAAGGATGCATTTCTAATACTTTTCTATAAAAAATACTACATTTAAGTTTTGTCATTATTTTTTTTTATGAATAGTTTTGTTATTATTATTTTTCTTTGGTCCTGAGTTAGAGATCACTACTGGGTCAGATAGACTAATCCCGCACGCGACGCGTGACTATCGCTGACTCAAGAGAATTTTGCACACAGAAGAATATAATGTGGGGAGTCATTATTATGTTTTTTTTTTGTTCCTTCACATGTGATATTTTTGTCATTATTTTTTTTTTGGCCAAATGACCTATTTGGTCCCTAAACTTATTTTTTTTTTGTTCATTTTGGTCCTTAAACTTTTAAAATGTTCATTTTGGTCCTCAATGTATTTAAAACGGCTCAAAATGGTCCTTGACGTGACAAAATTAACAGAAAACGTGAGGGCACTGTAGGGTGGCCATTAACTGTGCACATTGGCATTTGAAATGTTATTTTTTTTTTCAAGTTGGTTTTTTCATTTTATTTTATTTTGAAAAAGAACTGTTGGAGGCTAGGTGGCATGTTACCGTTGGTGTGTATTGTGATAAAAGGGGATTCTTCATCCCCAAATTGAAAAATTAGGGTTCCTAGGTTTTATCTCTTCTTCCCCAAAATCTGAAACTAGAATACCGGTTTCCTTCTAACAGCCATGGAGTCAAGTGCAAACAATTAGGCTCCTCTTTGTGACTGTGGAGATTTTGCAGTTTTGAGAACTGCTAGAACAACATACAACCTAGGGAGGAGGTTTTGGGGTTGCAAACATTTCATGTAAGTTGTTTGCATTTTGAAAATTATTTGAAAATATGAGCTATCCAATCTAATTATTGATTCATTTTTCATGTTAGAAAGGGGTTGTAGATAGTGGCTGTGGCTTTTTTCATTGGTATTCTGAAGAGAGTGTTGATGAAAAAGACATGCTTATTTTGAGACAAAGGAGAAGGATATTGAATCTGCAGAATTCATTGAGCAATAGCAGGAAATGGTTGAGAATCATGATTGTTGTTTGTTGTTTAATGATGTTGATGATATTGAAATTGTCTAATGTTGCGGGTTCTTCATTTCAAATGTATTTGAAGGAGAAGTAGACTATTAAACTGTAGTTGATTAATGTATTTTGTCGTTTAGTTTTGGTTAGTTGAAACATTTGCTTTGGTGTATGTAATGAAAGATGTCAAAGATGTCAGTGTTCTTCGAATCACTTCTACTTTTGAAATGTGTATGTAATGAAACATTTGCTTTGGTGTATAACATTTGTGGCCATTGAAAGATCAGTGGTTTTTGAAAGATTTGTGTGGGACGAATGACTAAGTTAATGGTCCTTTAAAAATTTTAAAGGACCATTTTGAACTATTCGAAATACTTAAAGGACCAATTTGAACGTTTTTAAAAAAATGACCAATTTGAACCTTTTAAAAAACGTAAAGGACCAAGTTGAACCTTTTAAAAAACTTAAAGGAAATTGGACCAATTTAAATACTTAAAGGACCAATTTCAAGCATTCGAAATACTTTGCATAAACACAGTTTTGTGTGTCTCAAACAACATAGTTAAGCGAGTATATTTGAAACAATTGATAAAGAAATTCATAAAGAAATACGGTTTCATAAACATAATAAAGACATCCACAATAGTTTACCAGAAGTAAACAACCAACAAAAAAAGAAATTAAACCACATTAACAAGTGGCACTACATTTGTCCACATTTTGCAACCATAAACCAATCATCCAAAAAATAAACATCCTAAAAGGTAGCTATATATAGTCAACAAAAAACATCAGCATTTGTCCACATTGCACTTCACTTTCGTCATGGCTTAACTTTCCTCTTTGTTTGCAGCTTTGGCCTGAATGGTTGGGTTGCGATTTGTGCAGCTGAATGGGTTTGGGTGGGTGGAGGTGGTTGGGTAGAGGTTGGTGCAACTGAATGGGTTTGGGTGGATGCATCTGGGTGGCTTTGGGTTGTTGTATCTGTTGTCTCAGTTTGCTGTTGGGTTTGGTCGTCTGCAACTGTCTGGGATTCTTTAGTTGGTAAGGGGGCCCAACGGGCAAGTGGCTCTGTTGTGGCCAGACTGTCCACACCTTCTACAATGTCCAATTGTTCCTTTCTTATTTATCCTGTTGGCACTACTGCTAGCAGTCTCTCCTTGTTCCTTCCTTCTTATTTTTTAGGCCTTCCTAGCATATTCTTGGGTGGAGGTGGCTACACATCAATTAAGTCAGTAATGTCCCAAACATTTTCTCTGTCAGTCGGGTGGATGATGTATTGGTAGTATGCTTCATAGGCTTCCTTCCTGTAATAGTCAGGGATGTAATCATTAGGGTTTAGGTTCCTCATATTCATGCAACATATAGCATGAACACATGGTATGCCAATTAGCATCCATTTCATGCATGAGCATTCATTAGACATATAGCATTCATTTGTCTCCAAGTTGAGTGATGTGCCTGACTTCAAAAAAATGCTCCCGGGCCATCCTTTAGTCATGAATAAAGAAGGATTGTTTCAAACCTATAACCATGCATGCAATGAAATCATACCATGCAATCAAATCATAAACATAAACAATACCTAAGCAACCAATTATTTGTAGTTGTGGATTCCATCATCAATCTTTTTTTAATCCTTGGTAGTATATTACCTTCCCATGCAACAACCTTTTTTGAGTTGGTATCCCACCTCTCCATAAGATATATGCGTATATCCTCCAACATGGACACAATTGGTTTTTCCCTAGCCTTCAGTATGACGCTGTTAAATGATTCAGACATATTATTAAGTAACATATCACACTTGGAGTCCACGGTGAACCATGACTTGCTCCAAAATCGTGGGGGATGATGTCCATAAATATTTGAAGGTTTCTTCATTTTCTTTTCTCATCTCCTTCATTGCATTCTCATAAGCTCGAGGGTATGTGGCTTTGGTAGCCTTCCACATTAACAACTTAAGCTTCAAACCAGGAAACCTCTTTATGAAGTTGTTATACAAGTACCTAACACAAAATCTTGAGAAATGTCTGGAAGTAGTTCTTCAATAACTCTTGTTAAACCCTAACATGTAAATAAATCCCATAGAAAAATAATTAGAGACACAAGTGAACTTATTAAGAAAGATAACAGACCAATTTGAACCTATTAAAACAAAACAAGGGACCAATTTGAACACATTTAAAAAGATAAGGGACCAATTTGAACCTACTAAAAAAGACAAGGGACCAATTTGAACACATTTAAAAAGATAAGGGACCAATTTTAACGCATTTAAGGGAGCAACAGTTATGAATTTACTAACCTTCTATTGGTCTGATATGATGGTATATTTCAAAAATTTCTCTGTACCTCCTAGGTCATTGATTAGAAGTTCCAAAAACCATTTCCATGAGTTATAGTTCTCTCCTTCGACCACTACATAAGCTATTGGCAACATTTGGTCATTAGGATCCTTTCCAACAGCAGCTAAAATCTCTCCCCCATATGGCCCTTTTAGAAAACCACCATCCAAACCAATAATTGGTCTACATTTAAAAAAGTTGTCCTTGCAAGCCTTCAAACATATGTAAAGTCTATGAAATGTAGCTCACACTTCACTCCTAGAATGCTCTAAATCCTCTTGGTTACCTTTGTAAGGACGTGTGGTTAAAATAATAGTAGACCCTTCATTAGATGAATTAAGCTCATTGCAGTAGTCATTTAATCTCTTGTACTATTCAGAAAATGACCCATGAACAAGAGTCTTCGCACGAGCCCTTGCCCGTAATGCAGTTGTCTTTGAAACTCCACAGTTAAACTCCTCATGAACCCTTTCTCTTATATCAGAAACTTTAATGTTTGGATTCTCCCTAACACCATTTAATAACCTCTTGCTTAGCCATTTTGATTTCATCATTCTGACTCTATAATCCCTGCTACAAGAATGCTCATCCGTCATTGTCCTTAACTGCCATGTATCTATACCTTTCAACTTAGCTAAGTATGTTGACCAATGACAACCATCTTTACATTCAACTCTAACCCTTACCTTGTCATTTATTTTAAACTTGATATTTCTACCTGACTGTACAACATAAGTCATGATAGCCTCCTTGAAGTCCTCTTTACTAGCAAACAAAGTTCCGTTTTCCCATTTGTAATCTGTCAGGTCTTTAGGCATAACAAACACTGGGAACTTCTTAACCAATTTCGGCCCCTTTTCATCTTCTGATTCACTTTCTAACTCCTCTGAGTTGTATGTGTCATCATCCATTTCCACCTGTTGATGTTGTGGAGGTATTTCATGGTTTACTTCAGGTTGTGGAGGTATTACACCTTCAGCTTGGGTAGAAGTTGAACCTTTGGGTCTTCCTCGTGGCCTTTTCACTGACTTTGTTTTGGACTGTGTAGCTGAAGTCCTCTTCCTTCCCTTTTTCTTTCCATTTACATTGGCATCTTCAGCAGGTACAACAACCTCCCTATCAAACCCTTCTCCGTCGTTGGTTTCTTCTTCCTGGTCATTGAATGTTACTGTAGCATCAACATCTTCAGTTGCACCAGAACCATTTACATGTTAACACAAAATGATAAGGATTATTTTTAACATTGTAATAAACAAAAGGGACAATTTTGAACATAGTAAAGAAAAATAAAGGACTAGTTTGAATCTTTCTACAAAGATTAGGGACCAATATGAACCTGCTCATAAAGTTAAATACAAATAAAAACTCAAATTACCTATTGTAGCAGCATTTACATGAGGGATAACATAAGTGTTAGCTTCAGGGACTTTTTCAACATGTATTGCAGCACCTGATCACAAATTATTTTAATTTTAGTCTTGCCATAAAAATTCAAGACTCAATTTAAACTTGTTTGTACACACTATGATAAAACATAAATGATCTTACCCACTACTTCTTCTGTTTCTTTTTCAGCAATATTGTCTTGTGCCACTAGAGTTTCTTTTCCAACATGTGCCTGACTTTTCCCAATATTATCTTTTGCCACGGGAGGTTGTGGGGTTACATGTGCATGACCATCATCAATAGTGTCTTCAACCAATGGCGTTTGTTTTTCAACGTGTCCATCACTTTCAACAATATGTTTTTTAGCTAAATCATTCCCTCCATTTCCTTCAGTACCTTCAATCCTAGCATGCTCAATATCATTGACTACCTCAGGTATTGAAATAGGATGCAAAACATACAAATTAACACATCCATGGCATCTAGCAATTCGAACCATCTCCAACGCACTAGCATCACCAACAAGTTGTTTCAAACCAACATTCAAATCCCTACCTCCCATCTTGTACCAAAGAGTATCAACATCTTTATATCCTTTTTTTATTTAGAATATCAATTATCTCAAAATATGACCACCTATTAGCCATACATTCCCATTCACATTCATCCCCGTTGTAAGTAACTTTTTTTCCTTTCACAAACTTACCACCATGGTGCAGCTTCACTTTAATGTACTATTCCTCCATTATGCATAATACAAAGACATAAACTAAACACTGAGTAACACTAGCACTAACAATAAACAACACCAACATTTTAACGAAACAGAACACTGAGTAACACTAATACTTTTCAACACCATAACTAGGTTTCAAAATTTATTTCAATCAGCTTTTGTGCCACCATAAAATAATACAACATTTCACAAAGAAGAGATTTAAGCCACAAATTACGAAATTTAGGCCAGAAAAATGCAGAAGCACAAAAAACCCTGAAATGTTGAATGAACCAACCACAAACCCACAGGTTCCATTTCACAAACGTCAACCAAACCAGCACATCAACTAAACCCTACATCAATATCACATTCATTTCAAACTGAAAATGAACCCCAAAACATAGCACAATCAAAAGCACACAAAAAAAAAAAAAAAAAAATCAACATCACCAACAAACCATCAATGAAACATACCTTCAACAAACCGTCGAAACCCTTAACCTTTAGACGTATATCCTCGCGACTTCCTTCTTCTCTTCTCGCACAATATCTTCTTATGGAAATCAAAACTGCAAACCCTACATCGCCACTTACTGCTTGACGCTTCACTTTGTCTCAATGGGAGAGTTTTTACTTTGTAAACAAGCAAGTGTGACACCAAGAGATGCCCTTTCTTATTTTTTGAACCATCAAATATATGAAACGACGTTGTTTCATTAAGGATGCCACGTAGGATATGCAAAACGCCGTTTCTAGCCACTTCATCCTGCTCCGTTAAGCCTGTTAACGGAAGTAAAAGTTAAGTAACGGTAGGGACCATTTTGAGCCGTTTTAAATACATTGAGGACCAAAATGAACCTTTTAAAAGTTTAAGGACCAAAGTGAACAAAAAAAAAAAAAAAGTTAGGGATCAAATAGGTCATTTGGCCTTTTTTTTCATACCATGATATTGGTACGAAGTATCTACTGACTTTGTCGATAACTAATCTTTGTCGACTGATTGGCCATTTAGTAAGGTTTTTTCTTTCAAACACATTTTTTTCATCCACTTCAAACCCAACACCTTATTTAAAGGATGAAACTCAGCACCGACAAGGTGTTTTGTCATTATTTGGATCATATAATACTGTCTTCTAAACCCACGTGATGACGTAGCATTTCGTTATGATTTGAGAATCGGGAAGCAAGGCAATGCATGGTATCAGAAAAGCTTCGTGGCGATTTTGGCATTTGGCGTTGGCCACGTGGAGAATCCGTTACTCGCTATTTGTTTGTAGGCTGGCTCCGATAGAGAAAGAGAGAGAGAGAGAGCGAGGCAAATAACACGTTTTTGAATCGATTCCACGTTTAACTATCCTCCTTCTCTTCTCGAGTTTGAGGATCGTTAAAAACAAAAAAACGCATAATTGTTAGGGTTTCCCCTGATAAAACCTTTCCGTGAAGGCGAAGCCCGTCCACGTTCTCTTTTCTTCGACATTGTGCTTTTTCTTCCACTTTTTTCCCTAATTCCACGCCCTTCACCAACCAATTGTTCATTCTATGCAGGTACATTCTTTCTCGAATGTATTTGTGCTTGTTTTTCCCCTGTTTTACGTAACATAGAAACCCTACATTTGATCGATCACTCATTTCCCTCATTTCAAATACTTGTATGCGCATGTTACTCACAAGTTGTATGCATTAATCAACGTTGAATAATAGTATAAATATATACTTGTGTGACACACAAATGTTTTTTTATTTTGAAGTGATGATATGCGTGTTGGTTACGTTTCATCAATTGTTTTCGGGCCTCTCTGTTATGCTGTTTTGCTTACTCTCTTGACTCGCGCTGAAATCCATTACGTTTGGTTTAAATGGTGATGTGATTATGAAACATTGGTTCCAGAAACTGTGTTAGTCTGTTTGGTCATATCTATGAAATATCTGTTTTCTATAGGTGCCTAAGTTTATTTAATTTTACTATTTAGTATGTGTTTGGAAATCTTTTTAGTTGAACTTAACGTCAATCCATCTTTCCCTTTCCATTTATGTTTGTGCATTGTTTAATAGGATGCAAACCGATTCCCAAACACACCCTTAGTGATTTACTACACAAGTTTTGCCCCGTCTATTTTTTTCACGTTTCCCAATCCTACCTTTTAGTTACGTACACTACCAGCTTTAAATCTGATTTCATGAATACCAAGTAGAATAGTTACAATATCGCATTTTATGAATTATGTAGACTCTCTGGTATTCCTTCGTAAATTGCACGAGGGTATTAAGTATTAACTATGATGAAAGGTTTGCAATACTTGATGCCATGTGGCTTTGCTTTTAAGCTTCACTTCTCTTGATTGGTCTTGGTGTGTGTGTGTGTTAGTTTCAGATGAATGATCATTCTTTTCATTTCAAAATCCTTTGCTTGTATTTTTGCCTATTGTTTTTAAGGTAAAATTCACACAGGTTACAAGTGCAACTTAACCATATAATTAAAGGAAAGGATATTTCAATGTTGCATTCCTGAACTTGTCCAAAGAAAGCCATTTCTTACTGGGACATTAATTGGAATATTGTTCTTTCAGGTGATGGATATGATTTTGATGTCTTATGTCTGTCTTGGGTAATGAGATCTGTCGAGTTTGCCTCAGTAGGCAGAGATGGACATTGCTGCTCTTTTAACTTCTGCTGGAGTTAACATCGCTGTGTGCGTGGTGCTCTTTTCACTCTATTCAGTATTAAGGAAACAGCCCAGCAATGTCAATGTGTACTTTGGAAGAAGGGTAGCTTCTCGGCGTTCAAAAAGCCGTGATGTTTGTTTGGAAAGATTTGTTCCCTCTCCGACTTGGGTAATGAAAGCATGGGAAACAACTCAAGATGAAATGCTGACTACCGGTGGCCTGGATGCTGTGGTTTTTAGCAGGATGGTTGTGTTCAGGTTGTTCAATCATTTTAAAATTGAAACTTTTCAAAGCTGCATGCATGTCTTATACTGTGTGGCAGACTATAGTGACATGCTTATACTATAAGTTTTAATCTGAAATCCACAAGATGCCAACCTACTGAGTGAAGTTATCTTAATCCTAGATGAGTAGAAGTGAATAGATGCTATGGTATTAGGCTCAATTATTATGATATTTTCTTTGTTTTTTAAGTCTATTTTCTGGATGTTCCTGGTCCCAAGAATCATATGCCAGGAGTACATGTTTTGATAACATGGCACTGGCATTATGCACTACAAAAACTCTTTGATCAATATTTATTAAAGTGCTGAATGTGTTGCACAACAATTTTATGATTTGCTCGAGTCTCTGAAATAAATGAAGCTAAACATTAAAAGTGACCAGGAAGTCCGAAGCAGGATATTGTTGCAAGTCACACTTCAATGCATATATGTCTGTGCTGTTGGACAGTGCTAGTACTTAAAATCTAATGTACTGTTATGGCAAGATCTGAAAATTTTTACTTTTATTACAGATTTGTGTCTAGTTCTACCTATATGTGTGTGTTTGGTTTGCAGTTGCAAATCTTCAAATTTCCGTTCAACGGTAAAACAACAAATTGTTGTTTCCTATTTTGATGTCTTGGAAAGTGGGAACAGCCGTTTGCATTGATGCAAACGGGTTCCCAAACACACCCTATATCATCTGTAATGATGGTTATTATACTGCGTGCATAAGAAATTATTTGCTTAACAATTTATACAATAATAATTGGAACTGAGACTGGCGCACACAGAAGTGATACTGCTGTTGACTATATATGATGCTTAATTGACAGAGGTAAGCCAGTTTAAGTCATCAAGTTACTAAAATAGATTTTTCGTAATGCTAAACTGAAGTTTGCGTTGGGCCCTTTATGAAGTTTTACCATCTTTTTCATTTCACTATGGTAAATTTGCCCAACTTATTCTATTTACTTGACTGAGTTTTATGTGTTTGCTTTCAGCGCCATTTTATGTTACTCAAATTAAAACCAGCTGTTATTCACCCACTTAAAAGCACATCAAATAAAAGAAAAATGAAGTGTAAACGAATTTCTATTGTTCATCTTGTGGCTTTAGTGCCTTACTAATTGTTGGTATTGCTTTTTTCTCTTTCAGTATTCGAGTATTTTCTGTTGCTGCTGTCATCTGCACTGTTCTAGTGCTTCCAGTGAATTATTATGGTCAGGACAGAATACATAAGAATATACCTTTCGAATCACTGGAAGTGTTTACCATTGAGAATGTTAAAGAAGGATCCCGGTGGTATGGACCCGTTTCTTATATTCTAAATGGAAAATTTTAATATGTCAAATAGCCAGTAATGTGTTGAAGCTGAGAAAACAATGAATAAACAATAGAAAATAGAAAGTGATTTCTTCACGTTTTATAGCAAGAATGAATAATGCTCTAAAATATTTTGGATCTGCCCTGTCCGTGATTTTAATATTTTTTCCTTTAATTTGAATTATACGTGATTTTAAGTTTAAATTTTTTTTCTCATTAATCAAGTCTCTTTATTTTAAAAATTAAGTAAATATTTAGTTTTGTTATTAAATTTCTTTTACTTTAAATCTTTAAATTCTTGTTTTCTTATCAAAATCTTTAATAATTTAGTTGACTAAATTTTTTAAAATCTTCTTTTGTTAAAAAAATCATTAACC
Source organism: Pueraria montana var. lobata (assembly GCA_026413185.1). NCBI lineage: Eukaryota > Viridiplantae > Streptophyta > Magnoliopsida > Fabales > Fabaceae > Pueraria > Pueraria montana. Next base: position 8,071,423 of record CM048652.1, read on the forward strand.
AAAATATTAAATCTTACTGAAAATAATAAAAAATGGTTCAAAATGCACCCCCCCCCCCCCCTCTAAACTTTAATTTCACATCTTATAAAATCTTTCAAACTTTATTGAAATTTCACTAATTTTTTTATATTCCAAATCCATCATAAATTCTCAAATATTGGATAGAAAATGATAATTTGAGAATTTTAGATAAAAGAAAATTTTCAATAGGAGTAAATTTACTTAACTTTAGAGATAGAAAAATTTAACTTTAAAGAAAATTGCCTCAAAATCTAAAATTGCATACACTCTAATTTAAAATGATTAAAAGTGCAATAAGTCTTGTTATTATTAAATTGGGAGAGCTTAACCTTTTCTCCAAACAGTAACTGGAATTGTTCCAGGCCGGAATCATTCTTATTACGATTTTTCACTCGCATTTTAGATGTTAATGCATGAATAGTGAATGATTTTAATCAGGAATATGCTCCTACAAACTGGTTACTTATAGGTTCTATTTATTCTTTTGCTTGATGTCAGGCTTTGGGCTCATTGTCTCGCGTTATACATCATAACTTTAACAGCTTGTTCTCTTCTTTACTGTGTAAGGAGCTGCATTAACCTGCAAGATTAAGTTCTCTATCTGTTTTCAGAGTGACCTAACAAGTTATGTTTTACTTTTCCAATTTTTAAATATGACTAATTGAGTGGAAATAATATCCAGGAATACAAGAGCATTACTAATTTGCGGCTTGTACATATTACTGCATCGCCGCCAAATCCTAGTCACTTTACAATTCTTGTCCGAGGAATACCCTGGTCTTCAGAACAATTATACTGCGATACAGTGAAAAAGTTTTTCTCATTTTATCATGCATCAACATATTTGTCGCACCAAATAGTGTATAAGTCTGGTACAGTTCAGAAACTGAAGGTCTGCCTCTTAACTTTAAATATTTTTATGTTTATTGTGATTACAGTATCATGTTATATTTTTTTCCAAATTAATATTTATGTAATTTTTGTCTCTATCTTAGTTTATGTCACATAAATATTTTCATAACAGTCAATGTGCTTGTATTTGATAGACAGGAATTCCATTATTTGGTTCAGGGTATGTTTAACTTAGGCCACACATTGGCGGATCCACAGTGGGGGCAATGGGGGCAATTGTCCCTAAAAAGCAATTTTTTTTACTTAATATGTCAAGTAATTATTTTTTTTGCCCCATAAAAAAATAAGTATTGTCCCCGTAAGATAATTATTTTAAAAAATGAATGTAAAAAGTTATAAAAGATAAAAGAGAAAATAAATTAATACTAATTTTACCCATAGAAAAAATAAATTGACACTAATTTTACTCACAGAAAAATAAATTGGTTCTAATTTTATCCACTTTACCTTTTTTAATTTTAATTGTTTCCAATTTCTCTAATACCTAATAGGAAAATGCGTAGATTATAATTATAATTTGTAGAAATTTAAGTATTTTCATTTGTTGTATGTCATGAAATTATGTCTTTTATAGGAACTTATAATATTTTTTGTCAGTAAAAATATTATAAACTATTTTTTTTGCCCCCACTAAAAAAAAATTTCTGGATCCGCCATTGTATGTGGGCTTATTGTATGCTTTTCTTTCATTTTATAATTCGTGTTTTGCTCTTTATCAAGTTATTTGGTATGGAACTTTATTCTTGTACTTCTTTTTCTTTGAAGGAATCTTTCAAACCCCAGGAATTTTATTTAGTTGAGATAGAGTTTCCTTTCTTTTTAAACATGTTGATATATGCCTCACTCTGCATTTTGATGTCCTTTGTGAGTTGGCAAAAATGTCATCAAAGCCTTTCAATGCAATGCAATGCAGAATTAGTAAATCCTTTCTGTATAAAACTATCAAGAATAAACTCTTTCAAGAGTTTAAGCTATTGGGTTAAGACTTGTGAATGATTTTATATTTAAGGTGCCCCCCTCACAGAAGAGTCCTTTGAGTTTAAAAGTGTGGATCTGCTTAAATTCTACTTTTGTTTAGAAGAATAGAAGCAGCAATTATGAATTTATGACCACGTGGTCGTAGAGGTTATGGTACTATGTTAAGAACCAAGAGCCAATGCTCTAAAAAACTCAAGTTATTAAATAAAGGCTTATGACTAATTTTATAACTAACAGAAACTTAGGTCCATGACAGGCTTCGGTTCCTGAATGTTTTTCATGGTAATAGTTATTGGATTTCATTTGTATCGTGTCAGTGGGATTTCTTAATATCTATGGTGTCATTCCTATTTAATGGGGGTAATCGGGCTTTCTTTTATGATTCCAGAAGTACAAGTACGAAAGACTTCTCTATTTCTTTTGTGATCTTAGTGTTGTTATATATCACTTATGATCTTTAGAGTCTTTTTTAAATAATATAAACTTCAAGCATTCTTCTCTCTGTTGACATGACTGCAGTTTAAACTTTTGTTTCTTTTAATCTGTTTCTGCTAGGATGACGCAGAATATATGTGTAAGATGCTCAGTGCTGGTTGTGGTTCAATGGAACAGACGTGTAAGCCAAGCTTTACGCAATGTTACTTTTGTGGAGGATCCACTAATTCTTTTAAGATTATTTCTAATGACATTGATAGTATGCATGGGAGAGCAAGCTACACTGACCTGCATACAAATGCAAGAAAAAAGGTCAATTTTCTGGCTGGATTGATTTATATAATTACAATATTAATAATATATGTGAACCTCTTTCATTTTTATGATCTGGTGAACTACCATGTTAAGAAATTTCTTGATCTAATATTGATATATGAACTTCTTTATTCTCTATTTGATTTTTAGTGATTCACTTAATTATTTTCTCTTTTGCCACACTGTTGACCTGTGTCCAATTTAAACCTGGGAAACAAGTTTAAACTATTTCTAATAGAAGTTTGTCTAAGCCTCCAACATAATGTATAATTACCTTTTAGGGCCCGTTTGGTGGTCAGGATAGGATAGCATATGATAGGATATACGGACATGATAGAAACATGATAGGATAAGAGCAGGATAAGTCTTAATCCTATCCAATGTTTGGTGCACACCATGATACGAACTAGATAACAATAGGAGGTGATGGTGGCAACGACAATAACAAGAGTGGTAGTGACGACGATGGTCGATGGTGGTGGGAGTGGTGGTTGCAGTCGAGGCAATGGCGGTGACGGTGGTGGCAGCAGTGATGGTAGTGACGATGGCGACGACAACAGTAATGGGATGGAGGCAGCAATGGTGGTGGTGGCGATGGTGACAATGGTGGTGGTGGTGGTGATGGTGGAGTGATGGCGACAATGGTGGTGGTGGTGACGAGAACAATGATGGGATGGTGGCGGCAATGGTGGTGGTAGCGATGGTGGAGTGGTGGCAACGACAATGGTGGTGGTGGTGACAACGATGGTGCTTATTATGACAGAAATGGTGGTGACGGTGGCGATGACAGTGGTGGCAGTGATGGTGATGGTGGTTGTGACTATGGCGACAGTGACAGTGGTTGTGGTGGTGGCGGCAACAATGATGATGGTGATAGGGTTAGTGGCGGTGATGGCAACAATGACGATGGTGTTGATGGTGGTGATGAGGGTGGTGAGGGGGAGGGAGGGAGAGAGAGACTATCCTATCCTGTTGCTTTCTAACCCAGCTCCTCTCTTAGGATAAGAAATACACTACACCAACAGGATAGGATAGGCAATGGGATAAACAAATCATATCCTGTTGGTGCACCAAATACTTTATAATAATAGGATAGGATAGTTATCATATCCTATCCAATTCTATCCTGGCCACCAAACTGGTCCTTAATGTGAATATAGAAAAGCCAAGTTTCTTATGTAACTTGCAGGAACAAAACATTGAAAGCATCATCAAAGGAGCTTCATTCTTTTAAATCTGTAGAATAAAAATCGTTCTTGGACCAGCTCCTAACCATTTTAGCTGTTAGAATGAATTGGTTATTGACACAGTATTTAAGCCTTTTTATAACTATTTAAGAGTTTGATCTTGCTGTTCCCAACTTCCCATTATTTGTCATTAAAAATTAAATTTTAGTATATGGTAAAGTTGGTTTGTGCATTAGCTAGACTCCAAGTCCTAGGGGCTCTAGCTTAAGGGGGCCGTGAGAGAAAAAAATCATTCGAGTGTCTCAACCTAACAATTTGAATTGTTAGGAGAGTTGGTCTTGGATAACTGGACAAGGAACCATAGATTGGACTATTTAGGGGGCGAATAGCTGACAAATAGTTTCCTTTGGGGTCATTCTTAGAAGATCAATGTGTATTAGATTGATAGATGTGTATCCAAAACTAAGAAAGTTAAGAAAGTAACTAGTGAATAATATTCAATATATTATAAGGTTCATAATTTATTTTGCACTGGTTTGTGACTTTATTTCAAGCTTATTATTTGGCTCTGACTCTATCTCCAATTTCTGTGCCGCCAGATCTGGTTGTCTGATACATTAAAATACTTGTAATGTTTACTACTTGTGTATTAAGCCACAAATGAAGCAGTCATTGCTGGGATTTGTTTGGCGACTGTAGTTATAGAAGTACATATAGAATTGCTCTTTTTGGTCCTAGAATCGCATTTTATGTGATGTTAAAAGTTTATGCTCATTTAATAAATAAAAAAATGCACACGTTTTGGACTCTAATACAGGAATGTGCAGCTGCTTTCGTGTTCTTTAAAAGTCGGTATGCTGCTCTTACGGTTGCCCAAAATCTTCAAACATCAAATCCCATGTTATGGGTCACAGACCTAGCTCCTGAACCACAGGATGTTTACTGGGCCAACCTTTGCATACCATACAGGCAACTTTGGATCCGTAAGATATCTATATTTGTGGCTTCTATCACCTTCGTGCTTGTATTCCTTATCCCTGTCACATTCGCACAAGGCTTGACTCAACTGGACAAGCTAGAGAAAATGTTCCCCTTTCTAGCAGGGATGCTTCAAAAGTAAGATGTTGCTCTTACACAAGGGACAAGTTTTTCCCAATATTTATGGATCAGAATTTTGAAAGAAATAATTATGCATGATAAATTAAATGTGGAGCTTCATTTAATAAACCCTTTCTCTGAGCAACAAAGGTGCATTATATTAGAATCCATATACGATCCTAGGCCTACCACAAATTTTGTTTTGCACATTTCAAGATTTCTGAACTTATTATATACTCTATAACTCTACAAATTACAGTGTTAAACCTGTAATTGCAATATGCCCCCATAAATAGATGATATTGAAGAGTTTGTTCAAGCTGAGTAGATCTTCAAAAAAACCTTTTGAAGAAATACAAAACTGTAATTCTTGATAAAAATGTTTCCATTTAGGAATTGATCAACTCAACTGGTTAACTATGTTGAATAGGGTTCAGTGAGTAACCACTTATTGACTTAACTCTTTATTAGTATTACCTAAAGTGGAAATATTCTTACCAAGAATTCATTCTTTGTAATTTCCCCTAGATTTTAAGTCATTCTATTAAGCTTATTAGTTATTGCCATCTGCTCTGCTTGTTTGGCAAACCTGGTGTCTCTATATTTGAATTTGCTTATTGTTTGTCCTTCTACTTCACCTAATTTCAGTTTATAATTTTACACATACACACTTTGTTTTTTTTTTCTGATAAAAGAATAATTCATTAAGTCAGAAAAAAATTACAAAGAGATGGGAGGATGAAGGATCCCCCTGGCATAAGAACAAAGCATGAAACAACAAAGGGAAAAGAGAAAATGAACACAGCAAAGCTACCTAATCCCTCCCCATATCTGCTAAGGAAATATCATTTAAAGACCCAATTGCTTTACAACAAACAGAAGCCATGTAATCTTATTCCAAATCAAGTGCAGTGCCATATGTATCTCATTTCAAATACGAGAGTTACACATAAGGAATGTCAAAAGTATGTTTTTCTGTAAGTCACATTTCTTGTAAAATGGGGATTATTATAAATTGTTGATGATTATTATTTGTGCATGGGATGTGGAAGGTTAGCTTGGTAACTTTAAATCTCAAGGCTTGTACAATTTATTATAAATTGAGCCAGTATTTTTTTTTTTCAGGAAATTTGTGATTCAGCTGGTGACTGGTTACTTGCCAAGTGTGATTTTGGTTTTATTTTTATATGCTGTTCCACCGGTGATGATGCTATTTTCAACAGTGGAGGGATCTATTTCTCGTAGTGGAAGGAAGAGGAGTGCATGCACCAAAGTTTTGTACTTCACAATTTGGAATGTGTTTTTTGTTAATGTTTTTGCCGGGTCTGTTATCAGCCAACTCGCTGTCTTTAGTAGTATAACAGAATTACCTGCCCAACTTGCCAAGGCTGTACCAGTGCAGGTGATATGTCCATATTCATAGATGGCAAATACCTATTGTAAATTACGTATCCCTTGTGTGGACTAAGACTTACACTTGCATCAAAGATTTGAGCATCACTGAACTAAGTTTTGGTTCCCTTCAGTTTTTTAGGACAGATGATTTGGTAATCCTTCCATGATTAGTTATTCACTTTACTGTGGCTTTTTCATGGCACACAGGCTACCTTCTTCACAACGTATGTTTTATCATCTGGTTGGGCAAGTTTGGCATTTGAAATGATGCAACTGTTTCCACTTTTCTGCAATCTGTTCCAGAGATTCATACTTGGGTATAAGGAGGATACAATGAATGGCAACCTAACTTTTCCATACCATACAGAAGTTCCAAGGATCTTACTGTTTGGATTCCTTGGGTTCACCTGTTCTATTCTGGCACCCCTAATATTGCCCTTCTTATTGTTTTACTTTGTACTTGCATACTTCGTTTACCGAAACCAGGTTAGTACTTCTTTCATGTTTTTGTCAGCTTAATTTTATTCAACATGAAGCTAAATTGTGTTGATTTCTTTTATATATATGCATAAGCATGTACCTTATGAGTATATAAGTTATTTTATATTTATTTTACACTGTTTTATTTTAGGCATTTAGACATAGAAATCCACTCCGAACTTAACATATTTTCATCTGGTGACATTTTTTCCAAGCAATTTTATGTCGTGAGATTTATTCAATTAATTATTAAGGGATAAAGTGAGATAAGGGGTTGATTATTTATAGAAATCTACAGTTGGTGTCACCTTGTTTTCCTAGTGAAATTAACCAGGTTAAATGCTGTTTCACCCTATGATTTAGCCCGATATCAATGTGTCACTAGGAGTTCGAGCTGCTATTCTGGCATCCTCTGTTTTATCTCGTGGGCACAAGTCACGCAACCACTATTTCCCTGTCCATTTTTAACTGGAAAAATATGTAGCAGGGGCATGAGTGCATTAAACCACCTCATTTTAGGATGTTGAAAATGAAAAGAAAATATATGGTGGTTACGTGAAGCTGAAACAAACCATAAGACAGAGTTGACTTAGTTCAAACCAAGGCACACATTGAATCGGGCTACAAGGTGGGAAATTGAATATAATCTGAAGGGATTGTTAGCGTAAGACAAGACCTGGAACTTAAGTGAATGCTTATGGCTTACATGTAAATCTAATTCTCTTCCTTTGGACGACAAAGAACAGACTGAGTTACCGAAAGATGTCAGTCGTACTGAGAATACGATCATAGAAAATGATTTGCCTTCATTATATTTTAAGGTCTTGTCAGCAACTTCAGAAATTAGAAACTCTTTACGTCTGGCTTGAACTTGATTCCAAGGCTGGATATAGAATTTGATTATTTGGTTTACTGTATGGCAGTTTCTTCACTTAAATCCTCCCATTGCAGAGAATTTAAAAGGAGTGATGTAGATGGAAAATTAGTGATGCACACCTATATATCCATGCATGGAAGCAAATGTGATAATGTTTTAGTTTGTTTCTAGTATAATTCTGTAGTGTAAATGTTTTTTTTACTCTACCTTTTATGACATGGAATGAATTCTTAATGTTTAACAATTATTTTTTATCATGAAAGAAAAAAAGGTTCCATTTAACACTAGCATTTTCAGATTCTCAACGTATATATTAGAAAATATGATAGCGGGGGACAGTTATGGCCCATTGCTCACAACACAACGGTCTTTTCATTGCTCTTCGCTCAAGTTATTGCACTTGGGGTGTTTGGACTAAAACAATCACCAGTTGCATCTGGATTTACCATTCCACTGCTGATTTGTACCATTCTATTTAACCAATATTGTAGGCAGAGATTTCTCCCAGTATTTAAGAGAAATGCAACACAGGTGCTGTCACATACCCTCACTATTCCTCCCCCTTTCTCCCCTCTAAAACTAATTGACAGCTTGTTTTAGGTTCTTATTGACATGGATCGGAGAGATGAGCGTTGTGGGAGAATGGATCAGATTTATGAACTAGTGCATTCAGCATACTGCCAATTCTCTGCTTCTGCTCAATCCGAATGTTTCAGCAGTCATCAAGGAGACAGGGAACATGTTAGAACTCCAGAAGAATTGGAGACAGGTTTGCTTCCATCCAATAGTGGGGAGGGGATTTCACTGAGTTTAATTTCTATGCACTCTAAGTATAAATTTTTTTATATTATCAACCAATAAAAATTGATACGATAAGTATTAAGTATGACTTTTAATGTACTTATTATAAAAGTTAATACATTACCATAAATGACAGATTATAATTAGATGATAGTGTAAAATCTCTTTACAAATTATTTTCTCTTTCACTTGAAATTAAGGATATATGATAGTTTGGCTATTATTATTTTTATTTTTCAGGCAAGGAAATTAACCAAAAAGATATATCATGGCCACCAAATCTTCGTAGTTTGAGTTTGGATAATTCTGTACTTGGCGGGAAGTAATTAAAGAGTTTTTATAGGCTTGCAGATGTTGTGAGAATCATCGTGATGTGCCCCAAAAAGGGGGTGGTGCATGAACAATTTTGATGAAGATAATGTGGATTCCAAATACCTGCGAAGAAAATAGGAATTGGACTTTCCCGGAAAGTTCAGTTGAGCGACAGAGTGGATATATCTTTATGCTATTTATCCTATTTTCAATGTAATTGTAAATATGCATTATATGATAACAATACAAAGGCTAATTTTTTGTCAAGTGCTAAATATACACTTTATTTCTTTCTCCTATACTCAGGTTTCGTAAGAGAGATCAACCGCAAGGATTTCACCTCCCTATTCTCTTTTTAACGTAAATAAATATGCATGATAATTAAGGTAATTTAGAGAAAGGCTACTTTGTTTGGATACGCGATAAACAATGGTATTCGATTGTAAGCACAAGTATCCAGAACGAAATGCTACTCAAACATGTCAGAAAGGGAGATTTAAAGACAACAGTTCTTAGGTTCTTTAATTTTATTTCTTTGGGTACAATTCTTGGGTCTTATTTGTCATCTGTATTGCTTTAGTTACCTGATTTATTTTTATTACTTTACAAAATACTGGAGTTTCAAATATGATTCATTACTTAAAAGAAGAAAATAATATATATATGAGGAGGGATTAAATTATACCAGTATAACTCTAAAAGAGTTACACCAATCCTCATCCATTGATTCAATTTTAATCCAATGCTTCTAATAAAATCTATTTAAATGGCATGTGATCTCTTAAGCATTGGAAAAACAAACTTATCTCTTCAATTTATCAATTATACTAAAAAATTGCAATCATCAACTGCTCAAATTTTCTTCCACTACTCTTTCTCTCTCTCTTTTTTTTTTTTTATACTACACATTTTCCGCCATTACTCTGAATAAATATTTTAGTCATCTACTTGGAAGAATACACGTTGAATGAAAATCTCTTCAGGTTTGGTGCAATTTTTAATATGACATGGATGATTTCTAAGTTGGATTCAAAATGGAACTTGGTGGTAACATGTACGTGGTATTGAATTTAGGGTCTGGTTGTGGTATGATGATAATAATATTATAAAAGTAATGATCAATTAAAATTGATTAAATACAATTGCCATGGTAAATCGCTGGAGTTGCACGACTGGTATTTAACTGAGTCAAAACTACACTTTTGGTGTATGATTCCCTTCAATAAGCAAGTCAAAATTCCATAGTTTTTTTTTTTTTTTACAGCCAAAAGGATATAATATATTAACATTTTGGTTTTGTCACAAGGTGTGAACAAAATCAAACTAAAAACATAACACTGTTTCAAACTTTCATAGTATAATTGATAATTGAAGAGATAAGTTTGTTTTTCCAATATTTAAGAGATCACATGCTATTTAAATAGATTTTATTAGAAGTGTTGGATTAAAATTAAATCAACGGATGAGGATTGATATAACTCTTTTCGAGTTACACTAGTGTAATTTGATCTCTCCTCTATATATATATATTAAATATTTTAATTTTTATCTAATTTTTTATTTAATTAAAGAATATTTTAAAAATATTAGTTAATGAACATCTTTTTTTTTTTTATGATCCCAGTGTACTTACTTTATATTTTGTTGCAATTTTCGTTTTTTGTTCTTTAGTAGTCATTAGTAATTTTTTATTCTTTAATCAATCGCTGTCCAATTAGCACCCGATAGGCGATGGTGAATTTAATACTATTAAAAAAATAATTAGTCTGGAGTTGTCTTATACCATTTTAAGCTGAATTTTATTAAATTCTTCAGTCAAATTTATCTCATTGTGTAGCGTTACTATTTTTCAAACATAAAAGCCAAAAGAGTAACAGGTTTAGTTCCTTTTTAAGAAGTTATTTCGGTAAACAGCTTAATCTGACTTTAGATGCTTACTGAGAATTGAAAGAAAGATTCCCCTAAGGAGTTCTTGTTAAGTTTTCTGAACTGTAACAAGAATTATACTCTTTTAGACAAGGAACACTTTCTGTTACAGATTATTTCACTAATTTGAAAGTTCTTTGGGAAGAACTTGAAAATTATAAGTCAATTCAAGATTGTGTTTATCCTAATAACTGTGCATGTGAAGCCGCAAGAGAACCCAAAAAGTATCGGGAACAAGATTATGTCATACTTTCTTGACAGGTTTGAATAAAAGTTATGTTGTTGCAAAGTCTCGTATCCTCTTATAATGGATCCACCACCTAATCTAAATAGTTTTTAACTAGAAAGATAACTTGCTCTTGGCTCAGTGGAGGAATCACAAGTTTTGTTGAATGCAATAGTAGGAAAAAAAAATAACGCTCTTATTACAGTAAACTGGATATCACCCTATAGACGTGTGTTAGGAAAAGAATTGTTATCCTTTTGGCACTAAGCCGAAATTCACCAATTCATCTGCGAATAGTTTGGAGAACATGATGAAAATAAATTTTCTAATGTGGAATTTGTCAAGGAACAAGGTATAACAATTTTGACTCGTGACGAATACCAAGGTCTGTTAATGTTATTACACAAATCTAATATACAGAAACGAGTATTAGAGTCATGTGTCTGTCCCAATGCTTCAATTGTCAGTGCTAAACTTGTCACTGATTCCATGATTGATGAAGGTAAATCATTTACTTGTATTATAGATTCTAGAGCAACAGATTATGTTTGCAATTCTTTCCGTTTGTTTGAATCGCATAAGCAAATCAATCCTCTATCCATAAGATTTCTAAATGGCAACTAAACAGCAGCAAGCATTCCTGCAAGTGTTGGAATTTCAGAAACTTTATTACTAAAAGATATATTGCTTGTCCCACATTTTGGCTTCAATTTTTTATTCGTCTAAACTCATTGGATTAGTGCAGTGCTCCTTCATTTTTATTGCTTTTAGTTGTGTTATTTATTATTCTCTTGTGAGGAAGATTAGTTCGAATAACTTACATCAAGGCCGTTATCATGTTTTCTTGGATCACAATGGTTCATTAATTTGCAATTCAATTCAACAAGGTCAACTTTCTTTTCCTAAATCAACTTTTTGACATTATAGGTTTGGCCACGTTTCAGATGCTAGATTGGCCATTTTGAATAAAACTTTCTTTTCCTTGTCCTTACCACACAAATCTTTCTCATTGTTTGTATCTTCCATTACTAAATCCTCTACTTTTGTTAAAGCTAGCAAACACCAACGTTGGCTTGAAGCAATGGATATTGAACAAAGGCTTTTGATGCAAACCGTACTTGGATTATTGTGGATCTACCTCCTAATGTGATGTATATAGGTAACAAGTGGGTTTATAGAATTAAAAGGAAAGGCAATGTTTCTACAAAGTGTTACAAAGCCTGGTTAGTTGCAAAGGGCTACACGCAAACTGAAGGAATATATTACTTTGAGAATTTTTCTCCGATTGCCAAAGTTACTACCACAAGACTAGGTTTAGCATTTGCTTCTATTCACAATTAGCATATCCATCGTTTGACGTTTGATAAATCTACAGCTTGTGTATTATGGAGTCATTTGGGTACATGTTTTAATGTACTAACTTAGTAAATATTGTGAGAAAATAATTTATATGCATATATTTTCTTGTGATACATGTTTTGAATAGTTTAAATGGAAAAGGTGTATGAATACACTAATTTCCTTGGATTTTTAATGTAGGAAAAATAAGCAATGTGAGAAACTTAACTCCTTTGTTTTTTTGAATTTGCTCACTGTAAGGCAAAAAGTGAAAAATCATATTGTGCCTCTTGATTGGAATTAAGGGATTTATTCATACATGACACTTGTGAGTTGATCCTAAGTTTGGAGTTGTGTGTTGCTTGAGGACAAACAATGATTTTAAGTTTAGGGTGCGGATACAATAAAAATAAAATCTTCCTATTATAAATATAATGAAAGAAAATAATAAAAAAATGTATTTTTTTTATGTTGGTGTTTTTGTATTGTAAGTAATTGGGGATAAAAAAATTGGGAGGCAAAAATATTAATGCCAAGGATGATAGTGATGACTTGATGTCCATGATAATCCCTTAATTACAATTACTTAGCCTAATTTGAAATATTTTCCCACCTATATCTCTGGTTAGCCACATTTAGAAAAAATCTTTTGAGTGTGCATACTTATTTTGTGATGATGATTTTAGAATTTTGGGTGTAAATAAAACGTATTAATGGTAGGAATAGCATGTTGTATACTCCCTCTAGTCCTTTATGTAAGAAACAAAAGGATGTTTTTTGTTTGTCCTAATTATAAGAAATATAGACCCACTTTAAGATATATTAATTACTAGTTTTCTTTTTTACCCTTCATCTTATGAAATCTATTAATGAGGCACCTACTCATGCATTTATTAGTCTATTAGGTGATAAAATTAAATCAAAAGGGAAAAGATTGCCCATTGAGCCAGTTTTCAATATGCCTTCCCTTCATCTTATGAAATCTATTAATGAGGCACCTACTCATGCATTTATTAGTCTATTAACAATACAAGTTACACTTATTGGTGGAGGTGCAGTGTCATTAATGTAACCACTACTTAAACCAATCAATTTAAGAGGTACTTTTGGAATAAAATTAAAATTTATGACATTATTAATTTATAACAAATTAACTTAACTATTTTTATTGGTCTTGACGATTTAATTATTTGTTTCTTATATAAAGGACCTAATGAAATATTTGATAATAATTATTTTAAAAGTCTCAAATCTAAAATAATCTCTAATTAGTTACTGATGTAAAAATCTTTAAAATAATAATATATCAACATTATTTTTATAAAAAAAAAAAGAGAGAATTATATATTGAACATACTGTAGATATATTAAATAGCATGAACCAAGGTGGAAAAAGAATGAATCACGATTCTAAATATGATATATTATCTTTGGCACCTTTGACACACAAATAGAGTGGGCCAAGGTCGGCTATCATTTTCTTGGAAATGGTATTAAAAATTGTCTGCAGCCATTCTGAGGCAATGTAAGAAATGCAATTAGCGAACAAAACATGTTTGTCAGGTCTAAGGGCGGGACTGAATTTTGAGAAGTTTACATGTTAGTGAGTGTCATTATCACGGCATAAACAAATAAGGCCATTACAAATTCCAATTGATTATATGATACGGAATTAAATTTTCTTAGGATTCAGAATCAAGATAGAAGGAGACTTATTATTAAAAGAATGAAAGATGAATTATGATATAAGAGAAGTCGTCGTTTGGCTGTTGTCAGGTTTAGGGCATGCCCTTCCTATATGGCCTCAATCACGGATCGGTGTTAATTAGTTTTGTTTTGTTGTTCAATTATTAATTATTATATATCTGTAAAGTATGAGCTAACTCACAAGTCGGGGTTTTTAATTCCTTGTTTTATGTTGTAGGATTGTTCTTTCATGTTTTTTCTGGCTTTGGGATATTCCTTTTTACTTTACAGAACGAAATTATTCATATTATAAACTTTATTTTTTTTTTTAAATAATTACTAATTGATTATAGTTTATTTAGCATGCGTTTTTTTAGATTTTTTTTTTAATTGTTAAGCTCTTTGGCGTGCTTCAATTAAAATTATGTAGCTGTACAATATTAATGTTTAACTACTTGAAAGTTCAGTTACTGATGGTTATAGAAATTATGTGTGCGTGTCATCAGTTAATTAGAACTAAGGCAAAAAGATTAGAGCTTTTATTATGAATGAATAATGATCGGATTGAATTAAATGCTAGCTTAATCACTTCAACAGCTCGCATCCTACCCAACACACAGGACTCTTCTCAAGAATCAGCTACTAGTACTTTAATGTTGATATATTACTAGTGTAAAGATTTATTCACATCATTAATTGAGGCTGTACAAATAAGGAAAAGAAAATTAAGGGATTTATTCTAAGATATTAATATATAATTTGAAGAAGTTGGATCAGTAAATGGGACCGAAGTTTGAAAGTGTTGACAAACTCATAATTAGCTACCCAGTTTCACACATATCATATGTCAACCAGTTCTAACAAATCATGACCATTACTTACCAGACAATATCCATAGTCAACAAAAATTCGTCTAAAAAACATTACAGCTGTAATCAACTACATATATGCACACACGGTCAGCCAAGATATATATGAGCTACTATATGATAATGATTGCTTTGACCTTTTGAGCAAACAAGTAAAAAATGGTAGCGGTTGGTCTATAGACTAAATATTTTGTGTTAGATCCGATACATGACTGATGATGTAAAGCTGAATCATCTCTTTGTTTCATCTTTTCTTTGTTTTTCACACTAGCTGAAAGTCATCAGAAATGGGAGGTCTATATTCTGTGAGGATCGATGTAATGACTAATGATCAAAACCAAAAACTTTTTTGTAATTTTGGGAAGTGTGTATAAAAATCCCTCATTGTCACTGGCTGAATATATGATTAAAGTGACTGTTTAAATGACTCAGGTTCTTAAATTAACTTTTGAAATTGAGTAATAAAAAGTCGATAAACTTTAAAATAATATAATGGTAAAAGATAACAAAACCCGAACTAATATTTTTCTAGTATGTTGTCTTAATTATTTTTAGTTTTTTTTTAATGTCTGTAGTCAAACCAGAATTGTTGTAAACAAAATACATTAAGTATCGCAGAAATTAAGGACTTTCGTAATAATGATGGAATCAAACTCTTAGAAGCTCCATGTGTTATCTTCATATATCAATGATATCTTAGTCTTAAAATTGGTGCATCACTGTTTATCCTCTATTATTTTCTCAAGGGAGGGGGCGATGGAGGGCGGAACAAGAATAAAATACATGCGGGATCGATATACCTTTGTTTGTAGAACATATAATCAAAGGGAATTTCTCGAAAATACCGCAAATGCAAATCTACCTCTGACTGATTGAGCAAAGATACACAAATCAAGTATGGAGTATAAATTAATCTGATTTTGGCAGCATTTACTATATACATGCATTTCAATCTTGCAAAATAACTACCATTATTAGACGAATCTTCTTAAACTTTAAGCATTCCAGTACATAATATACATAACTACACAATGTGTTGTTACTTGTTATTAGAAATATAAAATATTGAAACTTGTTAATTGTTTTTGTGTTTAAAAACCATATCGTACGTCCATAAGATAACAAGTTGTGTACTTCGATTAATCTGAAATAATACATGATGAGATTAATAAATGCATGCTTACATATTTCATAAGAAATCTGGATCATATATATACGACTTTTCATTGTTTATAATAAAACCAGTCTCAAAGGTTAATTTCAAATGATCAACATATGCACAATAACATTGCACTTTCAGTCTTTCACTACATGTACTATTTTTTTTTGTTTTAAAAACTACGATCGACTCTTATTCACAAGATATTTTGGTAAATTGTAAACTCTTGTGGCGTTATATATAGATAAAATCCGCTAATAGAGTTTTTACTGTTAATGCGAAAGCTATGATGAAGTATTACTGCATCAATGATAGGTAGGTTAACTTCGATACACAAATTGAAACCAATTATTTGCTCAGTGAAACTGAGCTTCAAGTTACAACAGCTCGAGACCACTCGTCTAGTATAGATAATGGTCTAACAAAGCTTTTCACCCACAGAAGACTACTCGCATATAATATAGAATAGAGAAATGTATATAAGCTACTTAACTATGTAAAGTTACTTATTGATGGCCAGAAATATAATGCTAAACAGAAATGTGCCCTTTGACCAAAAAGAACCACCTTGCATTTAAGAGTCGCATATATCTATACCTATCATGTTATCAAGGGATGACTGCAGACTATATGACGCCGTCCTTAGTGCCCCTTCCAACGATTACCTAGAATTTAATTTTATCTTCTATAGGCATATGAATAAATATAAAAAATGTGATGAAAATAAAACAGTACACGTACATGCCAGTAATAGTTAAGTTTTTCTGACAAATGCTTCTTATCTCCTGCGACCCTTGTAGTAACTAAAAAGGAAATGATCGAATCCTTTGTTTGTAATGTGAACTAATTTGTATACTTGAGTTGAATTTAGGTCCAATGCTGCAAAATACCTAGTTAGAACATAAAAGGATATATTTAAATAATGAGTCTCAAAATTACAACCAAATAATAATACTCAAACAAATTAATCAGATAAACTGCACTGCCACTAAGGGATCATCAGCACATGAGAAAGTCTCAGAGAGCAGACATATCGCTAGTTATATATAAATCAAGCTGATTTTTTTATTATCTATATGGGAATCAAATACAAGCTTCCCTTTTGCTAGCTTCAATTGGATACATGATATAATTCCAAATTCCAGCAATTGATAACAAATAATGTACACATGCTATTGTGCCCCCGGGTAGCTCAACTCTTGAAAAGCACATTGATCTCGTGGCATCTCTTGCTGCACACCCTCGTAATTCGAAGCAACGAGAGAAGGATACATCACAGAACTGGTTTCACCCCAATTAGTACTTTGTACACAACTTGAAGAAGCACATGCACCCATTACCTTATCCGTAATATTCATTTCCTCCCCATAGAAGAACTCCAACCCACTTAATAACCTTTGAGAATAATCGTTACTAGAAACCATTTCCCCAATTGATGCTGTGAAACTGCCTTGTCCATGCACTAACTCAGCACAGTACTCATTACTTTGACCAAATTGTACTTGGTTGTTGCCAATAGTGTTAATGCACCCGGAAGAGCCAACATGGACTTGCTCTTGTTGAATTTGTTGTGTTGATGAGGGAGAAGAATAATCATGTGGGAACTGAAGATTCAACCCATCAAGGATGGGTTGATAATCATCGGAGAATCTCCCTCCAAGCTTGATTAGAAGCTTTCTAATAGAGTCTTGGTCGTTGAAACTTGGACTTTGGTTTGTGTACGGTGAAAGTGGCAGCACAGGAATCTGTGGCCAACATGGATGTTGTCGTTCAGCACTGTTTTCCTGAAGCAAGAGTGGGGAATTGTTCTCATGCTTAACGACGACACCGTTTCCTTTGTTACGTGACTGTAGTTCCTTACGGTGCTTCCCTAGAAGCTTCTTCTTCAGCCTCGTGTTCCAATAGTTCTTTATGTCATTATCAGTTCTTCCTGGCAATTGTGCTGCAATGACCGACCACCTGCATGCGTTACATGACACAAAAGGGTTCATGGCTGAAGCAAAAATGAAACTCAGTTAAACTAATTAAACCTGTTAATTACTTCTGTTCAGTTTATTTTAGAAAAAAAATAACATTGTTAAGAAATTTTTAAAGAATTTTTTTTCTTTCACACATGTATCCCCCTTCCTTCTGATCGAGACAATCTTATTTAAAACATAGTTATCGTTAAAACTCCTCATCCCTTCTTAAAGTGTGTTTTGTGGTGATCTAACCCTCGGCTCTTTTCACAGACTTAGATTGCGTGTGTTGTTAACTAAGTCACACTCGTTAAGTTAGATTATATATTGTAAGACCTATCTACCTGCTTCCAATGCTAACGTAGAGGCTGCAAATGATGTTGTCTTCTTCTTCGGAGAAACCACCGTGCTTGATGTTAGGGCGGAGGTAGTTTAGCCACCTGAGACGGCAACTCTTGCCACATCGTTTAAGGCCTGATTCAGAAATAATGAAGATACATAAGAAGAAACAAAGAGAAGTTAATTTGTTAATTTACTGAATGAGTTGTTGGTGACAAATAAGTAGGGTTATTTGATCAGTAGTGTGTAATACCAATCTTTTGTGGCAAAGCGATCCAGTTGCCTCCGGTTCCGTGCTGTTCGATGTAGGATTTGAGTTTGGCTTCTTCTTCTGGTGACCAAGGCCCTTTCTTCACGTTTGCTTTGTCACAGCAAGGTGCCCTCCCCATGTTGTTGTTGCTGTTGCTCTCAGCTAGCTTTGATTGATTTTTTGGGATAACCCTCCTCTGTTTACGGTCAGAAATAATTGAGAAAGAGAGAGTAGAAGAAGACGTTATTTAATTATAAAACTAGGAGCGGATAAACATGATTCCAATTGAACATCCCATCGTACAAATTTTATATAAGGGTGTGGCAGAAAAGAAAGGTGTTTATATAGAAAATTCCAGCTATTTAGTATTGCTAGGATAGGAGAATAAGGGTCGTTCTTCTTGTCTTTCTTAAACCGGAATCAATTTTTCTTCCACCTTTTTAAAGTCCACTTCACTCTGACCCTCGCTGTCCAAGGATATACGAGCATACGACATGCCTGTAACTCTTTCTTTTGGTCACTATTTCCTGTTTTTATACCAAATTAATTGGCATATACATTGCACTCCTTAAACCATAATTATATTTTATAGCATTAATTATTTAAACATTCTTTTAACATGAGATGCTGCGACTTTTTTATTTGGCCAGGGATCATAGGATGTATAGTTATTGGTTTTATAAATTTTGGGTGATGGCTTGCTTTCATATTGATTTTACTCAACTTAATTTAGATTGTTCCAATACCCAATGTAGTGTTCGGGTACTGGTGGTCATAACAAAGAAAGAAAAAAAGATTAAACAAGTTAGAAAATATGACAAATTTTCTTTTATAACTCTTGCTTTGATTTATATAGCCAATTAGCCATGATAAAATTTGTATCAGTTTTGCTAACTCTACTACCCTTAATAAATCAATAGGTAAGAAAAAAAATCATTGAAAATCATAATAAAAATGCATTGTAACATTATAAATTTTACATTATTTAACTATTTTTAATTCTTTTAATTTCAATTAATCAATAATTTGGCTCAATATTTATTATTTAATTATTTGATTTTTTTCTATAATTAAAACTTTTCTCACGTATTGCGTTCATGTAACCTACTTTGTTGTATCACTTGAATAACGGGTAACAATAATTAATAGAAATAAAAAAATGGAAAGAAGAAAAATATTTTTTGGGAATTTATAAATTTATAAGGGGAATGAAATACAAGAAAAATACAGGTAAAAATCTTAGTTCACTTTCTATCCTCCTATATCAAATTAAGTTTAATTAATACACCTTACTTTAACACAATTTATTTTAAAATTTCTTTTTCATCCATTTTAATAGTTATGTTTAATTAATTCACTTTAATTCAACACAATTTATTGTAAATTTTCTTTTTCATCCATTTTAGCAGTTAATTTTAATAGAGTTACACGCACATGCTTTGCACAAAACTTTTTGACAAAAAAAATGCTTAAAAGACGAAAACACCCCTATAGTATATTTGGAAAAAGGTCTATGAGCTCTTTAAGCCATAGGAAGCAATCCAAGAAGATACTTTTTTTTTTTTAACAGATCCAAGAAGATACATAGATGCTGAGTAATTGATGTTGTTCTTGTAAACTTCAAAGATTACGGCTTGACCGTAATTAATCGCCAACTAATTTACAAGTGTGAGTGGTTGAAAAAGGTTACGGAATTTGGAGGGTGAAGTGAGTGTTCTATTTTATCATGCATGTAGCTTTCTTTTTCCTTCCTATTTTTATTTTATTTTTATTTTTTGCTTCTATGCCTTAATTGTAGGCAAATTTTGGTAAAAGATTTTTTTTTCTTTTAAACATATTTTTATAATACAAGTTATGTGCACAACATGTTTATCAAATGGAAAGGTATAAGTTGAGTTAAATTAAAGTATAATGTGCTCACTTTGACACAACATGCCTCTTAATTCCTCTTTTCAAAGCAGCTTTTTGAAAATAGAAAAAAAAATGTATATACTTCGAAAGTTTCATCTTTCTAATAGAATAAAAAATGAGAAACAAAAATGACGAACAAGGTGTTGCATAAGCCCGTAACAAGAAAGGAGTATTAGAGATGTATAATTTAACTCTTAAAAGGAGAAAAAGAAATTGCATGATCTGAGAATTTGAGAGAGACGAATGAGAAGAGTCAGACTTCAGAGAGAAAGAAAACTTGGATGGTAATTTTGTGGGGCCAGTAATTCACTAACCAAACTTCACCCAAATGAGAAATTTAAAACCATGATGTTGAAAATTATCATCAACTATCAAATCCATCTCGTTGCGTTTGCAATTGCAACCCGTGTATTATAAAATCGAAAGGTTATAGAGTTTCTAGAAGCAAGAAATAGGGCACTAGCAGCATTGAAATTATATGGAAAATTTGTACGATTTTCTTCAAATTGGTTGGTGAACAGATGACCAACAAAGCAACACGATAAAAGAAGAATGCCGTGAGGACCGAGGCAGCAGGTTGACCAACGAGCAAGGTAGCAACACTCTTTCTTTCCCCTGTATACGTTGTGATTTTCAAAGTCCAAACCATGACACTTACACAGATAAAAAAATTTCGGAAGGATAGAAAACTAGAAATTAAAAAAGAATAAAAAAAAAAGAAGTGTTATAAATAAAAATAAAAAAGTACAGAAATATATAAAAAAAAAGTTTATTTGAATGAATGAAAAAAAGAGTAAAAAGAAATAAAAATATATATAAAAATATTTTTATATTAATTAAAAATAATTTTTACCCTACTAATAAAAAAATACTGAATTAAAAAAATAAATATAACTTAAAAAATGTGGATTTTATTATATTATTTTTCTTATTATAAAATTATGTTTATAATTTTTTATGTTATAAAAAATAATTTAATTTTTTAAACATTTCAGAAAAGGACAAAAGATATACCTATCACACATGTCTTCTCATCCGTACAATATTTCATGTCATTGGAGGAGTAAAATCTAGAAAAATCCTTTGCACACTCATGAGGTTTAGACACCCAAAGAGATATAAAAAAACATGAATGATAAATTATTAACATGATCAGTGATATAATATGATAAGAATAAAAGGATAAAAAAAATATATCAATAAAATGTTTCTATTGTTTGGTGTCCAAAAATCAGGACTCTAAAATTGATTAGAAGTCTTTTTTCTTTTTTCTTATATTGTTGCATTATCAAAACGACAACTTGTATATTTCTCTTTTAAATAACTTTTTTTTTAATACTCTCCACCCTGAATGTGTAATACAAACAAAGAGTAGAACTGAAAATTCGAAGAAAATAAAACAAGAATTCCTATATATATAGAGAAAAAGAAGAGGGATCAAGTTATGCCAAATTATCACCACCTTTCATTTTCTTGAAATCTAATTATTAAGATCAACTACACATTAGAACTATTAAATTTCAAAAAAAATTAATGACAAGAATGAAGAGTAACTCTTTTAAAATCATTCTTAAAGTAACCCTCATTTTATATATATATATATATATATATATATATATATATAAGACTCTGGCACTCTAGCCAGTATTTGCAAGAGAAAGGTGAGAAAGTAAAAAATTAAAATTAGTATATCTTGAGACTTTTATATAATCTAGTTAAAAGTCAAATTTTCTTTTAATTTATTTATTTTTTCTTTGATTACATAAAAATACATCATTATAAAAAAAAAAATTCTCGTTTTAACATGCAATAGAGGAAAGAAAATGAGATTATAAAGAAAAATTTAAAATTTGAATTGAAAAAAAAATTAAAACATCCTCATAAATTCATGGAACCAAACAAAGCATAAGAGTCTTGTAAATTTACCAAAGCAACTTCAATTTTTTTATACCCTTACTTAACTTTTGTTGTAAAAACATATTCGACCGTAATAATATTCTTATGTAATTCAAATAAAAAAGGTAAAAATGTAATTTTAATTGATTTTTTTTTGTCCCACAAGCTTTATTCTCTTTTCTCTTACAAAATTTCAGCACTCTAAAAAAGTTTTTTTTTTCCAAATCCCACCACATACTTCTATTTTTTTTTATATTTCTCTCTCACACATGTGCGCGCGCACGCAGGCACATACACACACATATATATATATATATATATAAAGATATCAGAATAATTCTTTTAAAATTATTTTTCATCTTTAATCTTCAGATTAAAAAAAAAATGAAGGGTAAGGAGGGCAGTGTCACATCAGAGGCGTCATTTGATTGACCTTTGGGCTTTACAGACTCAGCACAAGCGCAGCCATGCAATGGTAGCAGTGCAAGCCAGGGACGACGCAACAGAACTGTTATCACACTTGCATTTCACATCAATGATTTTTTGGTATAAGAAGAAACTCTGTTTGGTCCTGTTTTATCATTTATGAAGAGACAAAGGGCTGGTTGCTATGTTGACACTTGCAGCGCCAAAAAAAGGTTGCCATGGCTATTTTCTTAAAGTTTGAATAAAACAACATCCTTAACAAATATCAAAAGTGATAAAGCTAATTCATGCTTTTTGTTGGTATTTTTTATATTCATTAGTTTTTTTTATTAATAATTAGAGATTGATTAGGACTATATTAGTAAATGTCATGTAAGGAATTCAGTCCATTAGGACCTAGTCTGAAGAGTTACAACAATAAGCCATGGCTGACACTTTTCTTCTCCTAACGTTTGATTGTTTATGTCCAAGTGAAACTTTAACGTACACAACGAATTACATATGGAGTCAACGAAACTATTATGGTCTCAATTAAAATAAGAGTTAATTATACTTACCTCTCCTAAGATTTACTTTTATTACATCTGGTACTCCTTCAGTTTTTTACATTACTTTGAGTATCTCTAAGAGATGATTAGTGTAAGATTTTTCAAACCTAAGAGGGGGGTCGGTGTAACAAAAGTCCAAAAATTAGGAGATTTTTTGTAGGGTTAAAAAAGGAAGGGGTATCGGGTGTAATAAGGATAAACCTCATGGGAGTCTGTGTAATTTACTCTTAAACTAATTGGTTAATTAAGTTTTTAGTCCCTAAACTTTTTCAAAATTCGATTTTTAGTCCCTAAACTTTAATTTGACTGGCTAAGGTCCCTAAACTTTTTAAAAATTTGATTTTTAGTCCCTAAACTTTAATTTGACTGGTCAAGGTCCCTAAACTTTTTAAATATTTGATTTTTAATTCCTAAATTTTTTAAAATTTTGATTTTTAGTTCCTGAAATCTCATTAATTCAGATACTAAAAACTGAATTTTTAAAAAATTTAGGGACTAAAAATAGAATTTTAAAAAAATTTATAAACTAAAAACTTAATTAATCCTAAAATAATTTATGAGACGAAGAACCTCGTTATGTAAGGAGAGAGCTAAAACTAGCTCTATAATGTCTGGCATCTGAGTAGTACTTGACTACTTGTTTTTATTGACCAATCATCTCTTATAAAACATAAAACAAAGATGCAGTAAAAAAAGATGCGATAGGAAAAACGATGATAATGAGAAAAACAACAAAAGCTAGCTTGTAGGACTTTGCTCAAAGCTTCAAACAATCCGAAGGTTTAGCGGAAAATAGAAGTAAGCTTAAGCTCTAATATATAATACTAGTATACTATAATGGTAAATAAATAATAATTGAAGTGTAACGACAGAGGTCTCTGCTGCTGAGTAAGTGAGTTGGGCCATATAATGTTCTAATTTCTATGCTTGATTTGACCTGCAAGTTTGAAAAATCAATCATTTCTTGACAATCCCATTCCTTAGTAGTCAGTAGTACAGCTGAAGCCAACTTTCTCTCTGGGTCCTTTTAAAATTGTAGTGTGTTTGAATTTCAAGAAAGAATTAATTAATTCTATCTTATAAAATTAAGGTAATATTATTTTTTTTATATCATGATATTGATACGAAATATCTACCGATTTTATCAGTGACTAATTTTTGTCGGAGATCCTGACTGACCGCTTAGTGGGGTCTCTCTTCCCAATCACATTTTTTTCATCTACAAGACTTGAACTTGAAACGTTATTTAAGGGGATCGAGTTCAACACCATTCGGAATGGTGATATTATGAAAAAATATAAATAATTATTTGTTATTTTACTTTTATTATGACAAATTAGTTGATTATTTCATTATGACAAATAAAAAAAAGATAGGGTTAATTGGGTCATTTTCCACATTGAAGCTGGTTTAATTGTCATAAAGTAACTGCGGATTTGGAATATTGCAGAAAACTTCCTTGTGGGAAACTTGTAGGTAGTGAAAATGAAGGGTTCAAGAGCAGACGCAAGAGTGGGATAACTTGACTTTTACATGGTGAGATTGGGATGGGTGCATTGAACAGTGAGTAGTACGCTATTTATTCTACGTGACGGCTTAGAGTCGCTGTAGGTCGGTCCTACTTGGCTTACTTCATGCAGTTGCACATCACCATAGTGATAGTGCATGCACCCTGACCAGCTAGCCAACGTCAATATATTAGTGTGTGTTTAATTAATCGTTTAAATTTATGTTTATTGAAAAAATATGCGTTCTAAAATATAAAAATAAAAATAATATGAGAGTATTTTTTTTTTAACGATCGTTACGTTAAACGTAACTGATTTCCAAACACACTCTTAGACTATGTTTGGTTGAGAAGAGAGAAATAGAGTGGATGGAAATAAAAAGAGAGTGAAAATAGGTGAGAAATAAAATAAAAAATAAATGTATTTGGTTAAAGAAAAATGAGAAAAAGGTGAGGAAAAAGATAGAGAGAATAGTAGAAATAAGTAAAAAATAATACAATAGGTCCCACTGATTTTAAATTTATTTCCCTTGTCATCCACTGTAACAAACGCAGGACACTTATTTCCATCCGTTGTATATTGTTTCTATCGGCTGAAACAAACAAAGCGTTAGAGATTGATTTTTTCAATAGCAGAGAGTAGAGTTCGTTAAAGTGAGTTTTATTTTTTAATAAAAAAATATATACACACATTTAAAAATGGATAAAGTATGTTTTTAATGTTTATATTTTTTTTAGTAAAATTAGATTTTATTTTTCAAACTTCAACTTTAATTAATTTAGTTTTAAAATTTTACAAAAAAAAGTAATTATTTTTGTAAAAAATTGATCAAAATTAAAATACAAAAATTAATACTATTTTTTTTATAAAAAATACAAGGATTAAAATCATATTTTATCTTTTAAAAATTGAATATGATCAACATATTAAAGTTGCCAATTTATGTTTTATTTGTAAAATTTAAATGTTATAGACGTATTGAATAGATCTATTTTTATTATTTTTAACTTTAAATTAATTTTTAAAATTTAAAAACAAAATAGTTCAAAACACTGCATAAATATTGAATTATTAGTGGTGAAAACTCATGACAAAGTACCACCAATAGGGGTGGGAATAGGCCAGGCCGCCAGACAGGGGCCTATGGCCTAGCATATTTAAAGTCTGGCCTGACCCAGCTCATTTAATAAAAAGACTAGGCTTAGGCTTTTAAAAAAGCCTATTTAGTTAAATAGGCTAGGCCTGGGCATATGAAAAAGCCTATTAAGCCTGATAGGCCAGCCTATTTATTTATTTAAATATAATAAAAATTAATATACATATTACACTTATATATTTAATATCTTAATAAGTTAATAATCTCATATAATAAATAAAATAATTTTTTTGAGACATAAAACAAATTATTATTAAAATAAATTTCAACATCTTAATTTCTTAAATTTGTGTTTCGTGAGTGTCGGGAGCCCTTTTAGGTCAGAAAAATATGGGATTTTTTTTTTTTTTTTGTGATTTGGACATGGTGTCATTTAAATTTTTGTGAATGAGGAATTTCTTGTCTTAAAAGAAATGTTGGTGATTTACTTTTGGACACATAGGAATTTGAGTAGTATAAATGGTAGAATATTTGCGGTAATTCAAATATATGTGGTACCTAATAAACAATATATATAAAATAAGGGAATATGGTAGAGAGGGAATCAAGTACATAGCTTTTCCTTACTACGGGTACTAGGAGTATCAACCAGAAAAGCCTAGTCATACAAGTTGTTCCAAAAAGAAAGGTTAGGATACTCGCTATATCAAGTCACAAATATATACATCAAGGTAGGAGATAAGTTTAGACTATCCAGGCTCCCACAAATAGACTATATATATATAACAAAACATAAACACAAAACATAAACATATAAGCAACACACAACCCTCAGTGGCTATGTCTAGCATCCATTTGCACCACAAGTGTGACCCTCTTGTGATCCATTCTCGCTCGTTCACTGCTTAGAATCAGACAAAATCAAGAAACGCAAACAAGGAGGAGTGAGGTTTCGTAGTAAAGTACGATAGAGGTGGGAGAGTAAACACACATAAAACACATATGTTCATTAACACATACATGCATATTGAGTGACATATCCTTAATATGGTTGGCCAAAGTATTTAAGTATATACCATACAAATATATTAAAAAATTTCTATCTAGCAAAGGCGTGTACTTCAAACACAGGTAACCACACATACACAAGTCTTTACACAATCTAAACTCACTACAGATCACATATATCAACAATCACATAACTCACAAGGTTAGTTGTCCTATATGAATGTGGTGCATGATTCCTATGTTAGTCGTTACTACTATTTCATTAATGATGTCATGCAAGGGGGTACCCAATTAGTATTTATATGGTGCCTTTGGCACTAAGCCGTGGAATAACCCAGAAACTCGGGGTGGCACTAAGCATAGGAATCACCAAGTCTGGGTGGCACTAAGCCTGGGAATGGCACTAAGCCTAGGAGTGGCACTAAGCCTGGGATGCTGTGATGCGTGATTTCTTTCAATATCTTTCTCTTATATTAAAGATGAGACGGATGGAATAAATATTCATGGAAGACACTTGCCTCTCATTTGTAAACCTTTCCTTTTCCTCTTCACAAACATTTTCTCACCCATAAAACCAAATCATAAACCTTCAATAGAAAAAAGAGAGAATAAAAAATATATGTCTATAGCTAGAAAAACATTAAGTATGATTTTTAAAAAACAAAGGAACTATGAGTTAAAGGACATGATAATATGCTTATATAGATCTAAATATAGAGGTAGGTAAGTGGTATTGAAGGAACATAGTATAAGTTTACTAAAACCAAAAGCTGCACATAAAAATAAAACATACATTAGCATGAAAATAATTAAGGCTAATAAAGGAGCAGTTTGGGTGAGGAAAATCTCAAAAATAGAAAACTCATTGTTTGGGGCTAAAGATTTGCAGAGAACTTCTCAAAAGATCAATAAAGCACTGCTATTTTTTTCTATAATTTTGCAACTGCCACAGCTGCCTCAAATCAAGTCCCATTTCACAGCCAAGGTAAACAAACTGCAGAATTTTATTCCATCTCCATGCTCATCTTACCCAATTCATAATTAATTCTCTAAAAATGAAATTTCAGTGATTCCAAATTCTATAGAATCCTTGTCAAGTATATTTCTTACTAAAAATACATATCAATCACCAATCCATGCCAAAAAGTGCAGTTTACTATTTTTATCTCGCAGCCACACAGCATCACCAACAACAGGACAGGTTGCAGTGTAGAAATCACTGAAGGTTGTACAAAATTCGGAATGACATGGGACCAAAAGCATTGCGAAGAGGACAAATAAATATATAACAGTACCAAAGGAATTAAAAATCAAAGATCTGAGGCAAACACAGTGCAGACCGTAACACAGGACTGGTGCTGTCTCACGATTCCAGAATATAATATCAATGATTTAAGCATAAAAAGACATCTTGCTTAAGTCAAAGTAATTACACATACAAGTCTCAATGATCACAGTTCACATAATTTAAGCACAACAAGTCATCAAACTCAGCATTAAAGTTTGTTTATAAATCCTTCCCATACTCACTACTTAGTCAATCATAATTTACTCGGTTAAAGCTTTTAAACTAATACATGTATTATGAAACAGAAATTACAAGATAGTCTGGCAATGTACATCAATCGCAATAATCACAAATTATACAATTATCACATGATATAATATAAAAATGTGCTCTTTGAGCAATTCAATCAATTGCTTTGAGCCGGGGTTTGCCAGATAGTGAGAGAACCACATCGTTCTCTTAACATCATATTTAATTACTACGTATAACAATAGTGGCGGATATACGCGCCTTACGGCGAGTCATAATTCGACTCTTCGGTACTAAAACCCCAAAAGCGTTAAGAGTGGGGAACTTGTAACACTCTCCGCACGCCAAAACGTACAATACCCCTCACTCCCCCCTTACCTGAGGGTTTTCCGGGAACCTCCAAGAGTACTCTGAGACGTTATCCTTCGTGCGTAGAACCTTTACTCTAACCCTTGATCAACATAAATACTTTGCAGAAACCAAAATGAAAAAAAAGAACACTATCAAATAAAGAGCATAATAATAGAAGGTAATTTGTGATTAGGGATTCAGATTAAAGATGACCATGAGAATTGAATCTCTTAATAGGGAATTTGAAATTTACCCGATTAAATTGGAGTCAAGAACATGCACACAACCTCGAAGAAATTTCAGATTTATGAAGATTGTAACACCCTAAATCCAGGTTTATATATAATCCATTTATTTTATTTTACATTAATAAAACGTGATCAATTTGTTCAATATCGCATTCGTTGGAACATGAAAGAGACAAGTAATTAAACAAAAATAGTAGTAGATTTAAAACATTTTCAAACTCAACTTGCAGTAAAATAATTTAGCACAAAACCACATTTTATAAAAGTCGCACGACCCTTATATCGAAAATAAACATTCATTGGAATAACAACGTAAAACAGATATAAACAAGGTGTGCCTCTGTGGCCACCAAAATATACATATATAAATAAGTTTATGAGAATAAGGGTTAGAAGTGTCTCACGCACATGATTAATATCATGTACAGTCCAAGTCTAAAGTATTAAATACACCGAAATAAGAAAATAGATGACTGAAACAACATACAAAATTTCTGAATCTAGGCCTACCCATATCAAAATACAAAAGAAGAGAAAAAACCTATGACTCAGAGCAGTCATCTCTAAACCCTACCCTTGTGGAGGGCCTCTGCCGCGCCATCAATATCTGGAAAAATAAATGTATGGAGTGAGTCTCTCTCCTCCACTAAACTAACAAACAAATGACCGACGGTCTCAAGCAACATACAATAATCAACTAAATTGCAAAGATGCTCTCATGAGTCTCACTCGAAGTTCCTAATCTATTATACTATTTCTCTAGATCATACCATCTCAACATAACTCGGGCCCGCTGCTACTGGAACTCCCAGAACTCAGTGGACTTACACAATTTAAGTCAGATGACTTGCTGAGAGTACACCTTTCACCACGGTACAATGGCAGGGCTCTCACCAACATGGTTGTGCCTCGCATTTGTCGGGATTGCTAAGTCGACACTATGAAAACACGACCACAAACTCGGCGCCAAATCCCTAAGAAACAACAAGTCAGCGAGCACACCTCAGGCACCACTTTGTGAGGTCATCCAATCTCTGAGGACTGACTCCTCAACCACTCCCTCATATCGGGTTAATCTCTTATAGGTTGGTGTGACTTCTCTGCCAAAGGTACCGAACGGCGATCTTCCACGACGTATGTCCCCGACATACTATACGGAGATCCACTCTCCACCAACACAGTGGTCACACATTCCGACCCCATTCCTCACGAGCATATTGCTCATCACAGGTGAAGCCCCCACACAACCTTTTCCACAATTGTCCATTCAAGCTTTGTCCACGAACAAATTCATTCAACTGTCTCACACGACTTAGTGTTGGAGGTTCCTTTCTCCTTTTGGTTCTCACCACGATTCGGACAATCACAATTTTATAAACTTTTAATCATATGTGCATATTGCACGTTACCCAATCATGACCCACATCATAATCTTAACTGTCTTACTTTGTTTTATTGAAATCCTCACCCACTCTCACGTTTTATGCTTACTTAAGTCATTTTGTCCAAATCCATGCAAGGGTCCTAGATTTCTTTGTAAGTCCATTATCCGATGTCCTCTGTGTGCATAGGAAATTCCTAGTTATTAACTCGTAATATTATTAAGTTCCCACTCTTTAATTATAATTAATTCACTATTGCACATAGTGAATGTCATTAATCACTAGAGTACTTTCTAGTATCTACAAGTGTACTCCATTTAGAGTTCACTTGCTCTCACACAAGAATGAATTATTCTTGTCCTCACAACCACAAAACATTGCAAATAAGTCACATGCACAAGAAAATTTCAGCACTTTTTTTTCGAGGATCACGCTCCTCCCGGTCTCCAATTTACAGTTTTTTTTATCAGCAAAATAGTATTATATAAATAAAATCAAAATGAGGTACCAGCAGTACCATGAAGACAAGAGTAAAGGAAACCAAATTTACAAAGTGGAAAGAGCTCCTCTAAAGATTCCTTTCCTCACATAACTAAAGTCTTATCCCTGCACAAAAGCAACTACAAATATCCCCAACTAGGTGTTGTTTATACCATCGTATTTCCCTTCAAGACTTAGTCCCCTGGACATAACTAAAGTCTTGCCCCTACACAATTTTGCTACTGACCCTCCAACAAGCATATAAGTGGATTTGATGACCAAGCATACCACGATGAGGAAAAAATAAAAATCTTAGCTGACAACCATTTCCAAGATCTTGTTTTGACCAATTCCCACACTTTTTCTACATCCAAAGCTGCATTTTTTAAAACAATTTCATTTCTATGCATCCATAAGCTCCACACAACTGCAAACCAAGAAACTTTCCAACGTTGTGCCACTCCTTTTTTAACCCCTGTAAGACATGCTGCATAAAATTTCTTCCTGGATCCTAATGTTGGACAAAATCAATACCCACCCAACTGTAACATTTATTCCAAATCACCGAAGAAAAATGACAAGTGAAGAATAAATGTTGTACAGTTTCATCCTCTAGGGAGCAAAACGGACATTTAAAATTATCATCTGCTAACCTGACATTTCTTTTTCTCAAATTATCTCTTGTCTGCACTCTGTCAAGCATAAGCCTCCAGGAAAAAGCTGCTACATTAGAAGGAATTGGTGCCTTCCATACACTGCTGAACAGGCTTGTATGAGCTCCAACTTCTCCATTCAGTAACAGTACTTTATAAGCTTCTCTCACAGAATATGGCCCCGAACCATTTGATTTCCAACACCATGAATCTTGTTGGTGTTCATTCATCTCCAACGCACTAATATCCACCATAAACCTCTCTACCACCTCCTTTTCCCACTCAAACCACCTCCTCCTCCATTTGAAATCCCAACACCATCTTCCTTCTCGCCACGCTCCCATATCCCCAATAGCCTTATCTTTTTGTTCTGAAATGGAGTATATCCTTGGATACTTTGATGCAAAAGTATCATTTCCCACTAACTTTTGATGCCACAATTCCACTTTTTTACTACTACCAATTTTCCATGATATATTCTCTTCAAACCACCCGCGTTGACCCCATCTACCGCAAATGTTTTCAATATCCCTCCACCAACTTGAGGTTAAGCATTTATTCTCCCCCTCACTCCTTCTATAAAAGTGACCATATTTTGAAATAATTACCTTACCCCATAGAGACTGTTCATTGAAAAAAAACCTCCATCTCCATTTGGCCAAAAGTGCTTTGTTGAAAAGATGGATATTTTTAATGCCCAACCCACCTTCCGACTTTGGTAGACAAACTTTTTCCCATTTGACCCAAGCTATCTTTCCTCCTTCTTCACCTTTCCCCCACAAGAAGTCCCTTTGAATTTTCACAAGTTTCCTCACCACTCCACTAGGCATTTTGAAGAAATAAAGAAAGAAAGAAGAGAGGTAATGCCGAAAGAACAGAATTAACAAGACAAATTCTTCCACCAAAAGACAAATGCCTATGCTTCCAACAACTTAGCTTATTTGAAAATTTTTGAACAATAAGGTCCCATGTAGCTAACTTGCTTGGATTGGCTTCGATAGGAATCCCCAAATACACAAAGGGAATAGACATAACATTGCAATTCAAAAGAGATGCAGAAGTCTCGATACATCCATCATTCACCCCCACACCCAACAACTTACTCTTTGAAAAATTAATTTTCAATCCCGAAGCCAACTCAAAACATCTAAGGATACTTTTCAAAGTCAAAAATTTTCCAATGATGGTTTTGCAAAAAATAAAGTATCATCCGCAAATTGAAGTAGATCCACCTCCACACAATCTCTTCCAACTTTGACCCCCGTAAACAAAGATTTTTTCACCGCCTCCCTCATCAAACCCGCCAACCCTTCCACCACACAAAGAAAAAGAAAAGGTGTCATTGGGTCACCTTGTCTTAATCCTTTTTGCATAACAAACTCTTTGGTTGGGCTCCCATTGACAAGCACCGACAAAGAAACCGATTCAAGGCACCCCTTTATCCATTTAACCCATTTCTCACAAAAACCCAATCTTCTCAACATGTATAATAAGAACTCCCAACAAACCGAATCATAAGCTTTCTCAAAATTCACTTTGAAGATTAAGCATTGTTGTTTTTTTATCTTTCTTCATCCCATCCACCACCTCATTAGCCACCACAACCCCATCAAGCAAGAATCTCCCACCTATGAATGCACTTTGTCTTTCATCTATCACCTTTCCCAACACCTTGAATATCATTTTTGACAATAATTTTGATATCACTTTATACACACATCCTACAAGGAAAATAGGTCTAAATTCCCCTAATTCTTGAGGGTTGTCCCTCTTTGGAATTAGAGAAATAAAAGACTCATTTCCCCCATTCGGGAAAATCCCATGAGCATGAAAATCTAGTAGAACCTTTCTAAAATCAACATGAAAAAGGTGCCAAAACTTTTTGATGAAAGAGAAATTATACCCATCCGGACCAGGCATTTGTCTCCATCACAATCCCACACCGCTTGCTTGATTTCATCATCTTCAAATGGAGCAAAAAGAAAAGCATTATCCTCCTCACTAATAGTGTTGAAGTGTACCCCATCAAGTTTTGGCCTATCCCACACTTCTTCCTTGAATCTCTCTTGAAATTTTTTTTTTACCTCTTTCTTCACCTCTAAAGGATTTTCTTCCCATCTTCCTTCAATATTCACCCCCCTCAAACAATTTTTTCTCCTCCTTCCATTCACCGTGGCATGAAAGAATCTTGTGTTTCCATCTCCTTCTTTAATCCATTTACTCCTAGCCTTTTGATGCATCAAAGATTCATACTTTGTAGATACTCTCCAAAATTCAAGTAATAACTCCTTCCTACATAACAAAACTTCCTCACTAACATCCTCCTCCTCATCTTTGATATCTATAATATTAATCTTAGATACCAAATCTCTTCTTTTTTCTAGAAGATCCCCAAAACTCCTTTTATTCCACTTCCTCAATTCTCCCTTCAAAATCTTCAATTTTTCTTTCAAAACATATGTCGCCCAACCCGTAATTTCTATATTCTTCCAAATACCCTCCACAAAAGGTTGAAATTTCACATCCTTGAACCAACAATTAAGCACCCTAAAGGGTTTAGGGCCCCAATCAACAATTGTATTTTTCAAAACAATTAGGCAATGGTCCGACACGCTTCTCTTCAAAACATATGTAGTGCTTCCCGGCCATGCTTCCAACCACTCTTTGGATACCAAACATCTATCCAATCTACTCTTGCAATGGCTATTTGGCTTGTACCAAGTATATCTCCTACCAACCAACGGAGTGTCTTCTAATTCCATGTTTTGGATAAACAAATTAAACTCTTTCATTTCCACTCCCCCAACACCTCTATTTTGACTCCCCCTCCTCTCTTCTATCTTTCTCACCTAGTTGAAGTCTCCGATAACACACCAAAGGCCATCACCAATATGATTTTTGACATTTAGTATCTCCTCCCAGAATTGTCTCCTTTCAACCATTCCACAAGGTGAATATACATTTATGATTACACATGGTATATTTGTTGCCTTCCAAATAACCCTCAAACCCAAGAATCCCCTTCCACAAAAAGAACTTATCATATCAATAGCATCTTTCTTCCACACACAAAGCAACCCCCCTGACGCATTGACTGCCTCTCTTTCCACCCAACCCGCTTTATTAACTCCCCACATTGAAGAACATAGACTATTCTTCACTTTGGTTACCTTTGTTTCCTGTACACAAATAATATCCACACCTTCCTCCTCCATAATATTTTTTAACTCTTTTTTTTTTATTCTCCCCCATGCCTCTGATGTTAAAACTAAGTATCTTCATGATTCCTTTTTACTGATTCCCTCCTTTTCCTCCATTGTAGTCCCATATCTGACATTCTTATCCCCTTTCTCCAAATTCTCTATTCTTTTCACCAAATCTATATCATCGCCTCCAGAAGTTACTCCCATTTGAGCGCCTAATTTGCATAATTTTCTTGCCTCTGCTTTATCATTCTTCCAACATCTAATTTTTTGACAATCGTGACTTTTTTCTACTGATGTTGACTTTGAGACAGTACTGATTAAATTACTCACCTCTTTTTTTTGTATTTTCCTTCCTTACTATCCTTCGTCCTTGCTTCCTCCAAATTTCTTTTCCCTTCTTTGTTGGAATTGTTCTCCTTTGCTCTATCCGACAGTTGTCTTTTGTATCCCTCCTTAATACCGCTTGGTTCTCCCTTGCACTTTTTCCCCCTTGTATTCTGTATATTAATTGCTCCCTGTTGGATATGACCTCCTACTTGTTGTTTGTCCTCACTAAACTGCATCCTTGGTCTTTCTTTCGCAGTTGCAGTCACCACATGGCCATTTCCTTTATTATGTTCAGCCCGTATTTTTTGATAATTGTATTTTGGTTTCCCTACCCTTGCCCCTTCCTTTTTTTTCCTTTTTTTTCTACTTCATGGGCTTCATTCAATCGGCCCACGTCTTCATTGTATATTTGTCCCATGCTCTATTGTTTAGGGCCATACTCCCTCTCCTTTTCCTTTTCTCCAGAATTGGGCCCACTTGGTGCCAGCTGTACTGCACTAACTTTTGCCTCTATATCCTCCATGTTAACTTCTGTCTCCTCGGCCTTCTCATCGACCCTTCCACTTTGTAATACCCTTGTGCTTTTCCCTTCTTCCTTCGTTGCATCACCCAAATTCAACTACTGATCTGACATCTGAACATCTATTTTCGGCGTATCCTGCTCCTCAAGATGTGTGACTTTCCCTGGTAGTTGTTTCTCACCTTGTAAAGTTGTACTCTCACTTTCCTTTTCTATGTTTACATCTACCCCCTACAGACTTCCATACTCCCTATGTCATCTATGTTTTCGTGTACGTTACTCCACCAATTTGAAATCCTTCCAAACGATCTAGTTTCTCCGTCCGCCGGACAAAAGTCTTTCAGACCTTCGCCGTGACCACCCCAGGAACCTTCGTCCTCCATCAAATCACCCATTTCTGAACATTCCGCCATGCTAGATGTAACAAGATCACCATCAAAACCATATATTGAAGCTTCCTCCTCTGATTCGGCAATATCTGGCGATTTACAGCAGCACTGTGATTTTTCTTGCGCACCATTCTCTTCTACTATCAACACTGCACATATCTTCCCATTGATTCTGATTCTTTGAAATTTATGTATCAAAGTTGTCCAAGAAGTTCTTACCAGTAATCCAACGTTGTCCATCATGGAAAACGTCGAAGTTCTTTCATCAATGTGCATCACACTTCCTACTGTAGCAATTAGTTTTTCAAAACATCCCTCGTTCCAGAATTGAAAAGGAATACTATAACAATTCACCCAAACAACCCTATTACCCAAGCCTTCATTTTCGTTCCATGGCTGCACATACTCAAAAAAGTCTCATTCCACCATTCGTAATTACTTTTGATTATCTCCTCCAAATTTGTATCACCCTCCACCGACAGTAGCATATTATCTCCCAGGTACCTTACCTTTATCACCTCCAAGCCTTCTAAAATAAAAATCTCATTAATCCTTCTAACATCCATCAGTTTAGTTAACCTTGCCACCCAACTTTTTCTCAGCCAATCTATGTTATTTTCATCTACAATAAGGTCTATGCCTTTTCAATCTGAATCGTCCTCCACTCCGCTTTTCCCCATCTTTGGCTCCCACCTATTTATCTTTTTTTCTTTCCCCTTTAGCACCCTTTGTGCGTAAGTGCCTCTAGCTCTCCAGAATTCACCATCCGCTGGTTTGGCTTCTTCTTGCTTATTTCCACCAACATAGATGGGATTTCTTTCATATGGTTTTTGGTACCTCTCCAAATTCTCCTTCCTACCAAACTTGGGAAGATTTACCAACAACTTCATATCTCCAATCTGAATATTGTCAAGCTGTTTTTCCAGTTCCCATATGTTTCTCACTGTCATGTACCTAACAAATCCATATTTCCTTCCCCATTTGTTTTTTCTAGGTGCTATAAAAACCTTCAATACCCTTCCCCATCTTTAGAAGATTTTCCAAAGATCCTCCGCCAGAAAACCCTCAGGGAAATTAGAGAAAAAGAAGGTAGTAACATCCCTTCGATCTCTCCAGCCTCTTCTGTATGTAGTGTTTCGCTCACCCTCCTTGCACCAGTCTCTCTTTCCTCCTCTCGCTCTACCCCTCATTCCTTAAAGTTAATAATATAATAATCATTAACAAACAATAATTCAATAATTCAACATAATCCATTAAACAACACTTCACACACATTTTCAATAGAAATGTCCCTTTTGAGATGAAATGTCCATTAACAAATCCAACAAATGATATTAGGCACAATTACACAATCACACAATTAAATTTCATGCATATACCTATAGTTGTGCACACATACCAAAAATTATTTAACTTAGCAAATTAACTTATAATTTCATGAGATTTTACAGAGACATAATAAATCACATATATTTCATTATATAATTTTTTTCTCCCAAAAATTCCACCCATAAATATTATTTTTGAATTAATTATGGTTGCTGGATAGGCTCTGTAAAATGAACTTCTATATTTTTGATAAATAGCAAATCACCTCTTTTTTATGTTCCCCTTCACAGGGAATGTCCCCAACATGTGGGAAAACATATTGAATTTTCTCAGAACCAAATTCCTACCGAAAATGCCTTTTTTATATTTCTAAAACATTATTGCTTTAGAACAGAGTTTTCCATACAAAAATGTAAATAATTACAAAAAGTGTTCATAAAATTCTGATAAAATTCATAGGCAGTCTACATAGTCCAAATAGTGTTGAAAATTTTATCAAGGCAAAATTCTCATAAAAATATATTTTCTACATTTAAATACTCTGCTGTCTAGTTTTTCGGTTTTGACAACATTAATTTCCTAAAAATGCTTCTCGATTTGTTCTGACTTTACAAAAAGTCAGGAATGACCCTCATAACATATAAATAGAATTCATAAGACCATTTTTCCAAAAACATATCCCAAAATTTTTATAAAATTCTAAACAGCTCCTTTTACAGAATCAGCAACATTTGAAAATAATTCAAAAAAAAATAGTTCCACTATTCAGAAAATTCTGAAAAAAAAAACCATGATATCCAGAGGTTCCAAAACATAGGAAAACATCTTTACATTGCAAAATAATGCACTAAAATATTTTCAAAAAAAATGAAAACAGTTGTAGTGCACAATTAACAAACAACACATTTCAACATGTTTCACATACTCTTGAAACACCCATGGTGTCAAGAGACTCACAATCACATGAACAGCCCAAAAACATCAAGAGAAACAAGAAATAGCTTAGGAAAAATAAAAATCCCTCCATATCTCTTTGGTTCTTCACTCAAAAGAAGCAAAAATGGTGTTGTTGGATAGCCCTTGCCCTCCTCAACAATATATCCGAATTTAATCGGTGGAAACTTTGATTTGAGTACTTGAATCTTAGAGAGAAGATGCAGAATTTTAGAGAGAATGAGGAGAAAGTAAGAAACTTAGGGAAGAAGAAAAAGTGAAATGAGAGAAAGC
Organism: Pueraria montana var. lobata; assembly: GCA_026413185.1. Classification (NCBI taxonomy): domain Eukaryota; kingdom Viridiplantae; phylum Streptophyta; class Magnoliopsida; order Fabales; family Fabaceae; genus Pueraria; species Pueraria montana. The sequence goes on from CM048652.1 coordinate 8,110,027, forward strand.
TCTCTTGCAAACCCTAAAAAGGAAGAGAGAGAAAAGTGAAACTTTTAAAAAAATTCCCCCTATGTCCTTAGCTAGGGTTTGGTTTGTGTTGGGTCCACTAGGTCTAGGGTTAGGGTATTTTTCAGTTTAGGATTTTGGGTCTCTACGGAATTTGGTCATCTGATATTTAATCAACGAGAAAAATAATTTTTAATTCACTCTCATTCTATTTAATATTTTTCTAAAGCATATTTAATTAATTAATTAATTAAATCTTCACTAAATTTATTTTCATCAGTAATTGTATTTCTTTAATTATTCAAACACTGAGAATTGATTTAACAAAGAAATAATTAATTAAAGCTATAAATTATGTACTTGACTCTAATTCACACAAATTTTAATTATTTTCATTTAAGGAAAATAATTCCACAGATACTTAATCGAAATCATACCACTTCACAGTATGTAAATTTTTAGGGTGTTACAAAGATGAAACCATGACTAGCTTCGGTGAAGGAGAAGACAAATTGGGTCTTACAGGTTTGAATGAAAGAAACACAAGGATTTGGTTTGACCGAGAGGGAAAGTGAGCGTGTGCATCTAGTAACAAAGGAAGAGAAGAAAGAAAATAGGGGAGCAGGGTTTCGTGTAGCATAAAATGGCTTTAGGAAGTAAAAAATATATAAATAATTGAGAAGGCATGAAGCGGTGGTGTTTTGGTTTAGGATAAAATGGCACGTATACTATTTTATGAAGCATTAAAATGAGATTAGAAGGAGGAGGCTGCATGTTGCTAGTTAGCTGGAGTCATAAGTTGATGAAAATCAATTTAGAAAGGAATTGGATTAGTAATTTAGAATGGTAGGAATAAAATTGGTATAGTTTTAATTAAATAAAAAGAGTAAGATGTAATTTAAGATATAATGGTGTGATTACAAATTAAATTTGGACACAGAGGTAGTTATTAAAAATATTAGAAATAACTATAGCAAATATTTTAGAGAATGAAATTAATAAAATAAACAATAGGAATTGCTATAGCAATAGTTGGTATCTTTAGGATTTATTTGGATTTACTGAGGGTACAAGAATAAAATTTAGATATTATTGAGATTGTACAAAGATCTCAATATGATTATTTCAGGACTTAGATTATTTTATGAGATAGAAACTGTGTTATTTAATTGACCACTTTGACTCTAAACGAGTCCTAAAGTGTTTAGTTCTCATCATGGGTATTAGTGATTATAAAATCACTAACCACTTGTACACGTTCCTAAGAAACTATTTGTTCTTTATTCATAAACCTTAACCTACTATCCGCAATCTAACAACAATGTAAAAAAAAAAAACTACACTATATAAAATCAAATAATTTTCCATAGGCATATCAAGTAATCAATCAAGCACATATAATAAATATACCATAGCAACTTATAAGCTAACACCTCAAAACAGGATGTTAAAGTGAGTCTGTGACCTATAATTCTGTAACATGAGGGGACTGAGTGTGATAATGTCTTATATCAAAATTAAATAAAAACCAATTTTTGCTAATGTGAAACACCTTTTTGAATCAGGTGAAAATGGAACCTAGCGCAAGTGCTGGTGAAAGTGTGAACATAGTAAGCATGTGATGATGGCATCCATCATCTTTTTTATGATTTGCTTATAAAAAATTATCATTTGCTTATAAAATAAAAATATTCTGTAACTTCTATTTGATATATTTAAAACTGGGTTTGATGTTTTTTTTTTGTTGGCCTGTTTAAAATTTGGCCCATTTAAAATTTAGCTTGTTAGTTTATTTACAAGTCTTAATATAAAATAGGCCTTTAAATAGGCTAATAGGTCAAGTCAAGCTTTTAAAAAGGCTAGGTCAGGCCTAAAAAAAATTCTCTGATAGATAACAAGGCAAGCTTAGGCCTTAATTTTATCAAACATGTCAGGCCTATTTACGCAAAGCCTGACCTGTCCTTGTCTATTCTCATCCCTACAAAGGCGGAGCTTCTTAAGGACAGAGGGGAGTCGTGGCCCCCCCTATTTTAAAAAAAAAATTATATATGTGTATGGATATTTAGGGTATATTTGGTATAGAGGAGAGAAATAAGATAGATAAAAATAAAAAGGATGAGTGAAAATAGGTGAGAAATAAAATAAAAATTAAAGGTGTTTTGTTGAAGAGAAATAGAGAAGGGGTGAGGAGAGATAGAGAGATTAATATAAATAGGTGAAAAATAATATAATAGGTCCAAACATTTTTAAAATTATTTCCACCTTATTTCTTCTTTTTTAAACATCCTAACTTATTTTCATTCACCATAAATTATTTCCATCCATCATAATGAAAGAGTCAATTTTATATGAAAGTGAGAAAATTAAATGTTAATCATATAATTATATATGAATAGTCAAGATTTAATATTATGTGACCACTTAAAAAGTTGTGTTTTACACAAAGAGGTTTCTTTCCAAAAATTTATGAACCAGCCCAAACAGAAACAGGTTCCTTTCATCTAATTGGTTATCATTGTCGTCACTATGTATTCCATATATTTGTCTCTGTTTATTAGTATCGGATTTGGGTCCAGAACTCTGAAAATGCTAGATGTATTTTAGAAGACAAATTGTGAACTGATAATTATTGATTAAAAAACTAGAACTAATAAATGATACGAAATCAATTTTTTTCCTGTCTTTTTTTTTTCTTTTGCCTTTTGATTTCCATTTTTTTCCCACCCGATTTATTTTCTAATTTTTATTATTTTCCATCTTTACAAATTAATGTGGTGTACGATTTGAGCAATTCACTCCGACCAAGCAACAAAATTAATAAAAATTAACAGTTAAAAATTTAAAATTTTAATATTAGAGAGAAAGAGAATTTAGAAAATACATGGAGGCATTGAGAAACAGCTAGCTTGGGAAATCAACGACAGAGCACAAGGGAAACGGAAGGAGGTCTGTCGTGAACGGAAGAAGAAAGCGACGGGTTGGAGTTGTCGCCGGGGCTGCTCACCGACGTAACGACGATATGATTGTGAAGCTGCCACGTGCATGCCATTATCTTTGGTAGTAGGTGACTGGAAACTAGGGATGACAATGGGGTAGAGTCCTATAATACTCGTTCCCGTATCCGCGTTTAAAAAAAATTCTCGTATCCGGTCCCATATCTGCACGGGTAGTAACTTTAATCCTCATCCCCGTACCCGTTGGGTATCTATATACCCATACCCGCACCCGCGACCCGTACTTTACTTATGTATGAAATTAATAAATCAATAAAAAAAATATTATATGAAAAAGGAAACAAAAAAAAAAGACTTGAATATTTTTTTAGTCCTTGTAATTTAGTATTTTTTTACTTTTTGTCCTTGCAAAAAAATAATTTGATTTTAGTCCTTGCAAATTATGTTTGTTTTGTTTTTCGTCCTTAAAGTGGTTTAGATAGCGCTTTTAACCGTGAAAAAAGTGCTATCTAAACCGCTATAAGGATGAAAAACAAAACAAACATAATTTGCAATGACTAAAACCAAATTTTTTTTTGCAAGGACGAAAAGCAAAAAAATGCTAAATTGCAAGGACTAAAAATGTATTTAAACAAAAAAAAATTACATTTTGCACTAGATCATAAACACTACAAATTTAGACATAAAAGTAAATAATATTCATGAATTAATTTTTGGCAAAGCTAAATTAGTATTAACTATTATAATATTCATGAATTCATTTATGACAAAACTAAATTGGTACTAACTATTGCTAAATTGGTACTAACGACGAGACATATCGGAACAAAGAAACATATAATAATTTTTAGAGTTAAATAATTATAACATCAATAACGTAACAAAAATGTAGAAAGCAAACCTGAAAAGGTAAATGAAAAAAAAAATCCCCAATCAATTCAATGGTATCAATTTAGCAATAATTTTCAATTCAATGGTATCAATTTAACAAATTTCTCAGCTTTTTTTTTTTGCACAGCAAAAGAATTTCATTACTAAAAGCCAAATCACCCACCACCCCTCGGCACATTTCATTACTCGGAAGCAAACTAAGAAATTAAGGATAGTGAGTGAATGGTGGGGTTTTCTTCAAATTGCTAGGCCACTTTCACGTTTCACACTACTTAACTCTTCCATCTCTATATTTAGTTATTTGCTTTTCTTTAATTTTGTTAAACATCCACCGTGCAGTTCAATAGATTGTAGATAGCATTTTCGCATAACCAAATAGGCAAATATCCAATGTCAGGATTGGTGCGCAACTGGTGCTTGATTGGTGTGGGATTGGTGCAAATTGAGAATGGGTAACAAGGAGTAACAAACCTGGTGCCGTGGTGCATGATTGGTGAGAGTGTTAGTCATTGAAAATATATATATATATATATATATATATATATATATATATATATATATGGCAATGCCGGGCGGGGTGGGTACCATAGTACCTGTACCCGTACCCGCAAAAAAATGCGGGTAAATCCCCATCTCCAGCCCCAGCCCCAATAAGTGAGTATTTACCCGATCCGTGTGCAGATATTTTTGCGGATACCCGTAGAATCCGAGTCCACTTTGCCATCCCTACTGGGAACAATCATATTAATTAAATCTCACTTTATGAGGTGAAGAGGACAAGCAAGTCAAGAGCCAAACCCAAAGAAAAAAATAGCAGAAGATCGTATGCGAGATGAATTTTGATATCGATCACAAATGTTACCTGGGGAGAGTGGTTTTTGTAAAACCATATTTCTAATTGCTTTTCAACCAAGTCAAGGGAAGAGAAAAATAATTTAAAAGAGGAAACTTATTCTGAAAAAATAATTTATAATTACTTTTGAAAAAATAATTATTTTTAAAAAGTGATAAAAATACACGCTTATTTTCTAAATCAAGCACGTGCTTAATATGTTAAAAATGGATAATGATTTATTCAGCAAAATGATAATGACTTAATATTTTTAAAGTAAATAAGCTTTAATAAATAGAATAGAAAATAACATTACTATTGGATAAAATCCAAACTTTCATCCTCAAATTTGTCTCCGGGTATGATGTGCAAGTCCTTTACTTTATATAATGCGCATTACATATTTTACATATACATAACATGCTTTTAGATTACGAACACAACAGTATTTCAGTCATTTTTCGTATAGACAATCATTATATATAGTTTAAAATTTGTTCAATAACACTGGAATAAACAATTCTAAACACGCGTTGTTAATCAACTTCAACAATCCATCCCTTCTTATCTTCAATAGTACCCGTTTGAATTCCTGAAATGGTATTGTTCAGCTCTTGACAAATGGTTCCAGAACCTGTTATATAATCCATCCTGCATATATACAACATAATGTTTCATGAAAGTTTGGACGCGTGTGACGCATTTATATATACTCGCGTGTTCAAAAAATTACAATAAAACATAGTAATAAAGACTAATAACATATTTCCTAAAAAAAAAAACAGACTGATAATAGTATATGTTTCTCATCCATAACGGGTATATATATATATAGGGATTAGGAACAAAAAGGTATTTAAACTTTACTTTTTCTTAGTTATGTGTATGCGTGGGTGTTACCATTATTTTACCTTTTATCCTGGTATGTGATACTCCCTACGGGAGCAACACCGACCGCAGTTCCTGTGCAGAAAACTTCATCAGCCTCAATCAATTCATCCACGCCAACAACACGCTCTTCTACCTGAACCAAATTGGCCAATAATAAGCGTGTTTGAAAATGAAAATGAGAAAAACAATACACAAATTTCTAACTTGGTAAAATCTATCATGTGTTTCTACTTTCTAGTAAGTGTTTCGAATTAATTAATATCAGGCAAGAAAAACTGGCTTGTGATCTCAACTTTTCTTTTTATTTTCTCTTTAACTAAATAAAAAAAATTATCACTATTTCTATTTTCTCTCCTCTCTATTTTCTTAGTCTTTTCTTTAAAAAATATTATTAAATAATCTTTTGTAATGTTTATTTTACTAGTTTAGAAGACAAGAATAGCCTTGTACGTGTTTGCTGAAAACATCAACAAATAAAGGATTATTCAAGTTCACACACACTGTATGTGAGAAAGGGTGGTCAGGAACTTAAAAAGCATTAAGCAAAAAACTATTAAAGCTAGGCGGAATGAGTATTAGGTCCCGTTATCGTGTAGGAGCCACATATATGTAACTATGTAATACCTGATAGCCATGATCACGAGCAATTTCAATGACACTTTTTCGAGTAATTCCGGAAAGAATAGTTCCATTGGTAGCAGGTGTTGAGATGCATTTGCCCTGTGAATTTGGAAGCAAGTTAGATTGGCCAATTGTAAGCGTATATGTCTGACAAATTGTCGTACAGAGTCATTTCATCAAATCGTTTAGAACGTGCCCAATTGGGACCCAGCTGCAATTATCTGAAAACCATTTCGTTTACATGCATATTACTTGTTATAAACTTTTGATAACTAGATGGCACCATAAAATGACTTGCCATGTATTCCCACATTAGCTTACAAACACTAAAGTTTTAACATCGTGTATTTTTCTTTTGTTTCTTCTCGTCACACATCATCATATCTCGAGGTGTAATATGCTAAAAAAAAAACACAACACAACCCTGAATACACCTAATCTATCTTTATAATTAATTAAAGGGAAAAAGATGAATAATTAAAAAATACCTTGGCAATAAAAATGTTACAAGAAGAGACCTCCTCCAGATTTTTCTTGGTAGCTGAATCAAGGTATAGCACATCGGAAAATCCCCTTTTCTTGGCTTTAAGTTGTGCCATCAAAACCTACACGTCAAGACAAGAAGTAAAATTGAGCACTCTAATATGCATAGGATCTGAACCCCATCAAAGTCATCTCTGCTCCTTTTAATTTGTGATTTGTTTCTTAATTAGCTTAATCTAGGACCCACGGCTAAAGGAAAAAAAAACAAAATTAAGCCATAGGCATTGCTCTTTGTACCGGTGTTTTATACACACAAGTTCATTGATCTTTTTTTTTTTTTTTTGAAGGCATACCGGTGCATAATTGGAAATGGTTTTAACGTTTCCAGTGCCACGGCTAGAAGCACGGTCAAAGTTCTCCTCCACGTACAAGTTGAGAGGAGCCGAACCCTCCTGCGCATAAACCACTCGAATTGTTGAAGTAATTGTTAGCTAGAGAAATAAAATAAATAAATAAATAAATAAAGATTCACGTACAGACCTTGAAATAGTTGCGAACAGGGGAAGCAAATATGAGGAATGTGTATTCAGGTGCGGGAGCCAAACCCAAAACTGGACCAGTTCCTAAGAGCAGAGGCCTAAGGTACAAGGATCCTTTGCCCGGTGGAGGAACCTACTTGGCGGTTACAATAATCAGTCCAATTACTATATACATTATTGTCAAATGGCAAAGTTCAATACTAAAATTCATGCAAAGAATTCTCTGTCATTTATTTTAAAATTGAAACTCGAGATGAATTAATATTAATACCCAACGCTTATTAGCCAAGACAGTTTGCTTCAAAGCATCAACAAAATGATCAATGGAAGGGGATGCCATGCACATTCTTTCAGCACCAATCTTCATGCGAATGGCATTTTGTTTTGGACGGAACAGTAGTAAGTGCCCATTTTCTTTTCTGTATGCTTTGGTGCCTTCGAATAACCCCTGTTTTCACATTTCAACAAGAATTGCACCATTGAAACATAAAAATATGAATTGAGACTCCTTATTTTTCTTTATCTCTCTATTTTTTTATTATATCATATTACTCATCAAATATATATTCAATAAATAAAAATGATTAATAAAAGAAAATATTGTAAGAAGATTTAAAATTATTTATCACTCCAAACAGGAATTGAGTTTGCGTTAGTGGACAGCGTCTGCATTAAAGTTTGTTTAAATTGAAATGTGATTTTATTTTTCACTCTTCAGAATGATTTATTCCATAAATTGAAGCTGTCCTTATCGTTTTTTTTTTTTTTTGAATTAATTCCTTGAAGTCTTTAACTGGTATACGTCCATATTCAACTACCAGATATGGTTTGGCCACCTTTAAAGTTAAAGTGATTAGTTTCTTAAGAAGGGAATAGCAAATCAAAGTTTGAAATCACACCTGACCATAATTTAGGACCCCAGCTGATGGACTGAATTCAATGTTCCCATAACGACTAAGTTGTCCTTGTCCAAAATTTTGGCCCTCACAACATTTAGTAATGTACATGTAATCAGTGGGCATGAGTCCAAATCCAATACTGTCCCAGTCCACGTCAGCATACTCATCACTACTGTGTTTTTTTTATATAAAAAAAAAAAAGCAGAACGAAGAGTTATTATCTCTGGAAAAAAAAATCAAATATTACTTACATGTATGTAATATTGATAATAGTTACTTTACCTGTAACTAGGGTTAGGGCTTCGAAGAGATGAAGGCTGAGAAGCAAAGCAATTGTAAGTTCCGATCTGTTACAATATAAATTTGTGTTGAGATCACAGTTTTAATTAAAGTTTCAATCAACTTCACAATAATATACGCAGATTCTTCAAGCCCTTCCCTAATTGTTATATTTTTCCTATTTGGGTTGTGGGTAGTGGAAATTCGGTATCCAGTTTTCCACTTTTAAACCTCCAGATATTTATTTTTATTCGATTTAATTGTACTTTTAATTTTGGTACTTTAGTCTGTACGTAATTTGGGTTTTCTTCAAGTTAGTTATAATTTAAATCCAATAATGAAATCAATTATAATGAATTTGATTCAAATTTTAAATTAAAAAATTAACTAACTAAACCAATTCAAACAAATATAATTAAATTAATTTAAATTATCTAATTCTTCGGATGAATTCAATTTGATAAACACCTTAGTTTTGTTAAATAATTAAGAAATAACAAACATGACAGAAGCGTCTAATTAAAAAACACTAGACAATAAAGCGAGAAAAGAAACACACTTGAAACATCTTCCCAGAAGATGAGGATAAGGGAAGTGGAAATCATCGTCATCGACATGGCAAGGCAAGTGAGGGAGCCTACCAGACCAGGATTAACAAGATTATCTGCATTATCATTTGTCGACGATAATTCACCAAAAAAAATGATTCGTCGATGATAATTCACCAAAAAAAAAAATGATTTGTCGATGATATAATAAACTTCTCATTTGATTTTGTTCAATTGATTACGTGCTCCACAGAAATAAAAATGAATTCTTGAATTGAACGTAATGAAATATTTATTCCAGTTTAATAATAAAGAAATAATTATTTTTAATTTCTTAAATAAAATTATAAAAAGCAAATTAATTGAATACGCAAAATACTTAGATTTCCTAACGGAAAAAAAAAAACTTATTGTCGCATATAAGTTTTTGGCACAAAATTATTTTGAATATGGATTAAAATAATATTAACTCTCAAAAACAATATATATATATATATATATATATATATATATATAATTTTTATTCAGTGAAAGTTATTAGTTATCATGAGAAATAAAAATTATAAATCTAGATCATACAATTTTATCATTGTCAATCGATTAAAATTTGTCTTTGAAACTTTTAAAGTTACTATTGTAAAAATAAAAATAAAAACTTACTGTATATAATAATTTGAAATTAGATAATAATATTTTTTTACAATATTAGTGCATATTTTATTTTCTTTTATACTTAAATGATCAATGATAAAAGTTAATTAATAATCATAGGATTAGTAAATATATATATATATATATATATATATATATATATATATATATATATATATTTATATTTTAAGTTTGACCATTTAAATATAATTCAATAATATTTCTGAGACTAAATAGAGTTTTAATCCGATAAGGTTCATTCCAAATGTAAGATAAGGACAAAATTGTAACCATAGTTCAAAACGACAACGAGCTTCTCGTTGCAGTTCAATTCAAGATGCCATCAGTATTCACTATTCAGTAGTTATCTGTCTGTCTTTGTCCTGTCCATGCTCCGGAATTCGTTCACATATGCCCACGGCGGCATGGCCCATACCAGCCCATTATAAATTATAAATTTATTATATTTATAAAAAAAAAATATTATATAAAACTGTCATCGTGTTTTTGGAACTGCATTTGGGAAAAGGAAATTCAGTTTTAAAGGTGTTATGTGTTATTCTCTAATTATAATTAAAGTTTCATCTAAATAATATAGATAATTTTTTATTGCAAATTTTTTTCACGTATTTGAAAACATGTTGCGTCATCATTCAATAAAATCACGTCCAACACGCAGAAGTTACACAGATGTGACGCGGATCCGACTCGACGTGATGCGAAAACAATCATGTCTTCATGCATTTATTTCACGACTCGACTCAAAAACTACTGAACGTCTTCTTACATTTATTTCACGACCATGTAATAAGGTTTAAATTTAGAATCATGTAAGATGTAACTACTCAAACTCCCACCATTGTGGAATATGGACTATAGTGGATTTGAGTTTGAATAAGCCACCAAGGGGCAGTGGTTTAAGTTTAATGCATAAAAAAAGTTGTATTGTTTTAAGTAATTTATTATTAATTTAGGTGATAATTTTGGCTTTGATCATTTTTATTAAGCATCTATTTTATGTTATCTTAAAATTAAATGCCAATAAGTGTATTTTAAGAAAATTAAAGTATAAAATAATTATTTATTATATTAAAAATATTTAATACTTACTTTTTAAATAATTATAAGCTTTTATGAAGATTTACATATTTATTAGCCAATATCTTCAAATCACTTATTAGCATGGTCTTAAAACAATTCCTTGGTCAACATAATGAATAATGCTAGATTTGAATCTTATAAATAAATTATTGTTTTAATTTTCTCAATTAATTCTATTATTTAATAATTATTATAATATTTATTTTCAAGCATTGTGAGCTGAAAAATAATGTGAAATTCTTTCAGTCGTTTTGACCCCTTCTTAAACTTAATTATTGTCTATTAAAAATAAGAAAGATAGAAATAAGATGAAAAAGATGTATTATTTAAATAAATAAAAATAAATATGAAAATTTATATCCAACTATTTAGATAAATAAAAGAAAATACAAAAAAATTATAAAAATAAATTAATAAAAATTAAATTTAGCTCCAAAACATCTAAACTTCTTATCCGATATTCTTTTAACATGAATTTATTTTTTTATGTTATAACAAATTATTTAATTTTTAAAAACTTGAAAGAAGAAGAAAAAAATAGCACCTACTCATTCTGGTCCTTTGGAATAAAAAAATGGTTTTTGTGGGGCCCGCCCATATTATTTGACTCTTCATATTTTCTTCAACACATCCAAATAAGAAGCAAAGTAGTCTGTTTTTTTATCCATTTCTCTCTTCTTTTGTTCTGTTCTTCTTAGTTAAACTTCAACACAACCAAGCAAACTATAAAAAAGTTAAAATCAAAAAATGAATTTTATATTAACCATGGTTAGATACATTATTAGTTATTCACTTCAAATAATCCAGAATTATGTAATGAGAAGATAGTTTATTAAATCACAAATCATTATATATGATAATTTTTTTTATAATAATTATCTTAACTAGAGTAATAATAGTAATGATTATTATAAGTTAATTTGTTATCGTTAAAAAATAAACGTGCTCATGTAACAGACAAGGAACAGTGCAGACAAAGATAAGAATGTAAGAAAGTACAGGCTTAAATTATAATTATGGATGAGAAAGAAATTAGCGTAAGAAAGTAAGACATTGATCACCTTGGACGAAGCAGAAGCAGAAGCAGAAGCAGCCCGAAGAAGCAATTTCCTTAAACTGGGAAACGACACCGTTCTTTGAATCATTGTGCTCTATCCTTCTGGTAGGGGAAACCCAACCCTTCAAAACGCGCAGTGCCACTAAGCCAATTAGTGATGTGTGTGTCGGAAACAGTATGAAACCGAGAGCCACACCAAATAATGGAGAGAAATATATATAAATAAAAATGGAGAGAAAGAGATATGCACGATAGATAGGAGGAGTAACGGGTAACGCCAGCTCTACAATCTGAATACCCATTTATACAACCCCCAGTGTTTTGCTCCTTTTTTTTGGAACATTGCATATGGAAAACATTATTTTCAATTTTATATTAAGGTTAGGGACCACTTACCTACTTTTCCCAAAATAGGAGTAAGGTAGTATTATTTTATTAATTATTACTAGTCACTTATTTTGTAATATATTAATATAAAACATTCATAATTAGACACGAGTTAAGAAAGTGAATTGAATTTTAAGTATTTTTCTAAAATAATTGAAGATAAGGATAAAGAAAAGTTTACCATCTAATTCGCTTACAATGTAAAAGTAAAACGATGAATACTAGTACTAGAAGGCCAGCATTGATAGAGGTGGCTGTACATATCGAAAATGCTCCATTACCTACATCCACGTCGATCCATATCCTCTTTTAGCCGTTAGTGGAAATTAATAATGCATGAATATAAATATCTGATACAATGTAAACATTTTATTATCACTTTTAATTTATTTTATTTTTTCCTCTTGTCATTTTATATTATTATGTTAATTTAGTGTATAAAATAAAATTTATTATGAGGGATTAAAACATACTGTTTATCCAATATATGGATGCTCTGTTAGAATCTTGATGATGACATGGTCAAGGTGGCTGTTACGTTATAAATTAATGTTTAACAGAAAGGCTAAAAAAATTATTTAGAGACTTAAAGCAAGAATTTGGAAAAATTAATAATTCATTAATATCAATTAATCTGGACCAAATTTGATCTATGCGCAGGCCCAATTAAAATGAAGAGAAATAAGGCCAAGAAAAGAGAAACGCAGGCTCAGTCCGACTTGTAACTAGGAATGGCAAAGTGTACCCAGACCCTACGGGTATCCACAAAAATATTCGTAAGCGGGTCGGGTAAATACCCGCTTATTGGGGCTGGGGCCGGGGCCGGGTATTTACCTGCAATTTTTTGCTGGTACGGGTACGGGTACTATAGTACCCGCCCCGTCCCGTCCCGCCCCGCACCTACCATATATATATATATATATAAAATAACTTAAATAAATAATTATGTTATATATATACTTTTCTGTAAAAAAAATAATTTTATATTTTCCATAAACTAACACTAATAGTAAAAGATTTATATTATAACTTACAATAATTTTATATTTTTAATATTATGTGTGGATGCTTTTAATGTTAAGTTTGAATTATTTAAACGTAAATTTTTAATTTATTTGTAATAATTTTTTTAATTAATATTTTTATAGCTTAAATGCAATTTTGGTTCATCTATTTTGCACAATCTGCAATTTTGGTCCCCCTATTTTAAAATAGAGACGTTTAGTCTCCCAATTTTGTAAAATATGTAATTTTGGTCATTCCATCAAATTGAAAGCGTTGACTATTAAGAGATTAACATGAACCTTAACGTGGTCCAAATATAGTGACGTGACATGAAATTATTTATTTAGTTTTTAATTATTTTAAATATTGAGTAGAATAATTGATGAAAAATATATTTAAAAAAAATAATATCATTTATTTGACTACGATGTGCCATGTACTTCAACAATGTAGAACTAGTTTAAAATAAATGATTAAGACTTGTGATTTCTATTTTAGGACTCACGACTATCCCAACCATTAAAATCAACGTAATATGTGCTTTGGTGACGTAGATAAACAAATAATTATTTTTCAGTATTTAAAATAATTAAAAAATAAATAAATAATCTCGTGTCACATCACTATATTTGGGTCACGTCAAGGTCAACGTTAATCTCTTAACTGTCAATGCTTTCAATTAGATGAAATGACCAAAATTACGGATTTTACAAAATTGAGAGACTAAATGTCTCTATAGAGGGACCAAGATTACTGATTGTGCAAAATAGTATGACTAAATGTCTCTATTTTAAAATAGGATGACTAAAATGGTTGATTGTGCAAAATAGGGGGACCAAAATTACATTTAAGTCTATTTTTTATTGATTTATTAACTTCATACATAAATAAAGTGCGGGTAACGGGTGCGGGTATGAGTATATAGGTACATTGGATCGTGGCTCACTCAAGCGTTTCTGTTTTATTTCTTTTTTCATTTTTTATTTCTCTGTTTATCATGAATGATGATGAACAAATAGAACTGATGCTGCTTGGGAATGCATGTCTCATTCATGGATGGAACAATATTATGTATTTGGTTTAAACTGTTTTTTTTGGGAATCAGTTACCCTCTTCGTGTGTGTGTGAAAGCATGAAACAAAACTCAGAATAAAATTACAAGTACAAGTATACACAGAAGGATTAAAATAGCGAGTTATGTTCCAAGAATTCTTTACCGGATTGTGGCTTTAGCTTTTTGGTCCTCTTGATCTTTCCCTGCTGCTTTCACTCGTTTCTTCCTCTTCTTTCTCGGTGCAATCTCTTTTCCACACTCAGTTTTCTGATATTTTTTCTTTCAAATTTTATCAGAAACCCCAACCTTATTTAACGGGCTTAAATATAATTTTGATTTTATTATTTTACTCAATCCACAATATTGGTCTTTCATTCTAAAATAAAAATATTTGGTCTCTTATTTTAAAAAATCCACAATTTTGCTTTGATTTTCAATTTTGTTTATGTTTTATTTTTATTTCTCATATTTTGGTTCAATTGAATCCTAAACTTAACTTATTCATTTGAGATATTATTAAGAACTGATTTAATTAATTAATATGTAAGAAATAAAAAAATATAAATAAAATTAAATATTAGACCAAAATTGTGAATTTTTTAATATAAAGGATCGAAATGTCTCTAATTTAAAATCAAAATCAAAATTATGAAATTGACAAAATAAAAAGATCAAAATTATATTTAAATCTATCTAATTCAATGATATTTAATTTATAGGCTCAAAAAGTGCTCAGGATTACTTGAGATGATCAGCAAAATATGGTTAATTGGAGAAGCAATGAGGACAATTTTTCAGCATTTATTTTGGAAATTGAGTGAAGTTTGCAGGGAATGGGTGAAACTGAAAGTGTACGCAGCCGCAGGGAGTCGGTGAGAGCTGCCCTTTGCACCCGGAGAAAAAAACATTTTCGATTTTTATTACCTTTTTTTCTTTTTATAAAAAAGGGCTCAAATTGGCCAAACTTGGTTTAAAGAAACAAAAAGAAAATCACTGTGGCAATCTTGGCCAGTATTTTTTTAACCACAAAAAATATTCCAATAAAAAAAAGAGTAAATAAGAAGGATAAAATTAGGTGTTTACAATATTATAATTAAATTCTTTAACAAATACAATAATTTTTCTTTTGTTAAAAAGAAAAAATTGAAAAAACTCAAATACAGGGATACAATGCAAAAACATATACACAATTTGCAATTAGATTAGAAATTGATTATAAAAATAGAACAAAATTAAATTTAATTCTATTAAGACCGATTCCGAGTCACATTAAATTAGACTGATTTTTAATCATATTTCCAGGCTAATATTTTCAAGTGTAGTAGAAATTTTCAGATATAACAGTAGATTTCGTTTCTTGTTTATTTTAAATGATGTAGCATAAATCTCCAAATATAATAAGAGATTTTTTCTCCTTTCAAAAAAAAAAAAAAAAGAAGAAATTTTTTCTATATACAATGGCAAATGCTAACTTAGTTCATGAATGTAATAAAAAAAAACTTAGTTCATGAATAATTTCTTAACACATGTGCAACTCATTGCTTTATCGTGTGGAAAACAAATTCTTCACCAAGGTGTCGTACGGTACGGACAGACTCCTCACTGAAAAAAAAAAAAAAAATGCTAGCAACACATTCTCTATCACACTCTTTTGAACACACTCTCCTTGATTGGTTAAAATTTATTGAAAATCACAAATTTTTGTGGGTTCCACTTGTTATTTAATGACTCTCTCCTGATTTTGTAGTTTTCAATAAATTTCAACCAATGATAGAATGTGTGTTGAGAGGAGTGTGTTAGAGAGTGTGTTGCTAGCACTCCTCAAAAAAAAATGTAACGTGTTTTAAACGTTTTTATTAATTTACAATGTTTTAAGTTAAATCTACAATTTAACTGTCCTTAAAATAATAAATATAATTTTTAAAATCAAATCAGAGTTTTGCTCAAAAGTGGAGGAGATTCTGTACCCAAAAAAAAAAAAAGGGTGGAGGTGATGTTTAAGATGGAATAGATGACAGTATTGTGGGGTAGATAATTTGCTTGAATGTGGGGGAAACTGCAGGCCTATTTTAGTAGTTTTGGTGTGAAAGTTGTGTTGCAGAGAAGTTGTAATTCACTAGCTGCTCTCTGTCTTTTTCCCAATTTTTTGTTCATTTTGTTGAATGGAAATGTCGTGGCCATTGGCTGTTGAGAGTGTGGGTGGTAGTGTATGAACAAAAATTTTGGATACAATCGGACTTGAACTTTGCAGTGAGATGTTTTTCACGAAGAAAGAAAATAACATGATGCTCTGTATAATATTCAACCTTGGAGTCTTTGGGTTGCTGAGATTCATTTGTTGGCACCGTATGGGCCTGCGAGTTGGCATGTAAAATTTTGGAGAAGTGAACCCAACTCTGAGATGGCAAGCCCAACATAATCGGGCCTAATACATCCTATCCAATTTAAGTAAATTACTGATAGACAGCTACAAACTATATACTGGAATTTACTGAAAATTACCTAGACTACCATTAAACTGTGATTTGACTTGACTTGATTAACTATTCATAAAATTTTATGAATATGAATATTATAATATAATATTATCAATTAAAAAGTATTATAATTTCTAATCCATTTCCGATCTCATACATATATATAATTATATTTAATATATAATATAATTCAAATTTTAAAGATGTTTAGATATTTTTTACTTGAATTAAATGTTATTTTTTTTAAAGAATTTTAATATTAAAATAGTATTTTTATGTTACTAATTTATCAAAAAATATTACAATATTTCATTTAAATAAAGTGAAAACATATTAAAGTTAGGCAAGAGATGTAGTGTGTTTTCCTAGACAAATAAGTTAGTTTCTAGCTTATTTGATAAAGTGGAAATTTTGTTTGGTAAAGAAGTTTATTTTATTAATTTATAATATTTTTTTGAAATAATATCTTGCATAGAATTTTCGTTTATAAGCTTCTAACTACTTCTTCTTCTTCTTCTTATTTTTCATTATTATATTTCCTATTTTATTAGAATTATTTCTTTACCTCTCTTATATTCAAAGTTAGCGCTTTCTATAACTCATTGTCTCTCACTTTCATTAAATATTATATAATATAAATTTATTTATAAAATCTCATTTTATTTAACAAAAACATTTTGAAAAATAAAAATAAATTATAAAAATTATTATCCTAATTGTAAAATGATAAATTATTTGAAATAAATTAAAATATAAAAAATAAAAATTATTTAAAAATATATATAATTGTCAAATTTCAAGTTATGACCAAATAATTAAATTTGTTCTTTTATATCAGTTAACACTTATCAATTAATTCAACAGCTACTTTTGTCAAATACTTTTAATTCTATTAACTAATTCATCAACTTTTAATTACTAGCTTCCAACTTTTAGCTTTTAGTTGATCTTCTAATTTTCTCAGAGACACTCATAAACATATCTACTCTAATATATCCAATTTAAATCTTATTCATTGTTATTCTAACTCATTGTCCATTATAAGTAGTCTGAACTCTGAAGATCCATCTTAGCTAAGACAACGCGAGTGGGGTTTGCTTTTCTTGAAGAAGGCTACAGTTTGCTTTGGGCTTTGCTATTCTCACCCACAAATTGCTATTATCACCCCCTAACCTTGTAACATTACTCTCCTGTCCCTCTCCATTCCTTACACCCCACCCCACTCCCTTCTCCTCACAGTCTCCACCCCCACTCCGAAAATCCTATCACTCTCCTTCTCCTCCTTCAGTTACTCACACACACACCCGTAAGTTATGTAGATCAACAGAATCATGGTTCCGCTGTGTTGAAAGCACAACGGAATCGTGATTCCGTTGTTTTATTGTTTTTTTGCATACATTCCGTTGTGTATGCAGACAATATTTGATTTTTTTTTTTTTACTGGTACTCATTTAGTGAACTTTCAAAAAAAAATTCAGAAGTAGCAATGGATTGGAATACTTTTATTTCTGATGAAGTTACAATGCCAAGTAGTTGGGGAAATATAATTGATGCAAGTGAAAATGCTTTAGACCAACCCAATGAACAAAATGAAATGCAAGCAGATGATTATGTGATGGACATTGAACCTCAGCACAATTATCCTGACTTCTCCAATAATTTCATGACTTACGAGGTTGATTGATTAATTATTATTTTTATTTAAATGATATTTTTTGTATGTGTGTTTTGTTAGTGAAGGAATGCGTTTTGTTTTTAGGCTTTTGAAGAGCGAGATCACTTGTTGACGTGGGTTCAATCTGTCGTAAAGGAGCTTGGATTTGTTGTTGTCATAGAAAGTCAGAAGCTGGGAAGAAAACTTTTGTCCTATTGGCTTGTGAAAAGGGACGAAAATACAAACAATATAGAGATAAGTTATGATTGATTAATGGTATTTTAAACATATATTAGGTACTACTACAAAATTTAACTAGGATTGTACCCTTGTATAACGGAACCGTGATTCCGTTGTACAAGTGTACAACTGAATCAAGATTCCGTTGTACACTTGTCAACGGAATTGCGATTTCGCTGTACAAATGTACAACAAAATCACGATTCCGTTGTACACTATATAGCGAAATCATGATTCTGTTGACAAGTGTATAACGGAATCGTGATTCTGCTGTACAAGGGGGTGAAACAAATTTGTACAACGGAACCGTTCCGATGTATAGTGTACAATGGAATCGTGATTCCGTTGTACACTTGTACAGTGAAAGGGTATTTTGGGAAATCAAGAAAAAACCATCCACGTAGGTGGTGAGAATAGCAATTTCCGTTTGCTTTTGGTAAAGATGGCACGGCCCAAAATGTAAACTGTCTCCTAAAAATTGAAGCTTGCGTGTTACTTTAACTTTATTTTCTTTTAAATAATATAAAAATTTTGCATTTAAAATTAATTGACTTAATTGTATTTTCAGTCTCTCTGCTTTAAATCGGTCTTCTAATTTTCTTTAGCTAATTAAACTTTTTTTTTAAAATTACACATAATCTAAATTAGAAAAAACAAATACAATCATACTAAATTAATTTCAACCAAGGATGTTTCAGTCTCTTTTTCAATTCATTTATTTTCTTCATCCCATCATCTAATAAAGAAATGAATTATCTCATGTTAAATTTTTATATGATTTTATCGTGTGAAAATTATGTATTTATATCTCTTTTATAAATATTTACAAATTTTAATAAGGAGTTATTTATTTAAAGATTACTGAGAAATAGGTAAACTATATATCAAAAAGAAAAAAGAAATAGGTAAACATATTTTTTTCATAAGATGATGTAAAAATTTAAGTCTCCATTTTCTTCTAATACTGTTAACAGGAGGGACGCCTCTGATCTCTTTTATATATTTTGTGTAATTTAGTGCAAATTTAATATCATAGGAACCAAGATTGAGAATTGTGCCTAGTATCATATGGAAATGATTAAAGAACTTAAACATAACCTCAGCTGAAAGCCAAACCTTTCCAGCATACTTTTCTTTATTTCACATGTCTATAGACTATGTATGACGCGTTTTGCGTATCCCTTTTTTACTCAATGAATGGGATGGGATAATGGATCCAAAGAGAAAGAACCAGATGCTAGCTGATTAACGACAATAATGCGCAAAGGGTACATAAATGATTACGTAGATTGCAATCAAAACCAAGACTGTATTGTAAATGCAGACAAAAGTGGTGGCTTTGTTGACATGGACGATTGGTAAGGAAGAAAAGAAAAAGTGGAGATGTGGAAAAGCCTAACAACAAGCACAAACCCGATTTCCCACTGGTCGATGGGCCTTAAAGCCCGGAACATATCTGAAACCTTATCTCCACCACCGTCTCTTCCTTCTCAAAAATTATTAGGTAATCAATATGATTAGTGTTACATATTCAAGTTTTTAAATTTATGAAAATAATACTTAATTATATGTCATAAAAAGATTAGTAAAGAGTAAAGTTTCTTAGACTATTCAATAATTTATCTTTCCTTCATTTTTTTTTTTTTGTGAATTGAGTATTTTTCGATTAAGAATTAAAGACTAATCTTTTAAGATAATGAGATTTATTTATTAATTTGACTTGTTTTAACATATATATTTTTATATACATGGACTTTAGATTAAATCCATCATATACTTAAGAAATAAGATTATCTAAAAAGCATGTTACACCATGTTGGATCCTTCCTCCTCTGTCATTGCCAACTTCTACGCTCTATAACCATCATCAATTCATCGTCATAATCCTCCTTTAGAATCAAATACCCAATCATGGCAAATTATTGGTTGGTCCACCTACTCTATCCCTCGCCCCTGCCAACGTGGCACCGCTAACTTATTTACATCTGTGAAACCAAAAACTAAATAAAAAGAATCAATGTGTACACGCCCCTTACTTCACCAACTTGCTAGCAAACTGCTAAGGAACAAGATGATGAGAAGATCAACATTAATTGGAGAACCAGCATCAATGCCATGTATAGGACATCGATCCTTCAATTTGAAGTTTTCTTTCTTTCTTTATTTTCTCTCTAGTTCAATCTTTTTGGTGTCTAATCTAGTACATTTCGAGTATGAGACTGTTTTTTGGTCTAATCCCAATTATTCCCAATCATACTTTGGTTTAATTAATGCTTTTGATTCTGTCGACTGTGCTTAAGTCAATATATATCTAATCGGGCAAGAGGCTTGTCGGTTTAGAGACTATATATACACTATATAATTTCATGATAGGAAATCCTTAGTTCACTTAATTAGTTACTATTCTTTATGTCTTAAAGTCTATGAAACCCATTTTAGAAATTTTTAATTCCACACAGAACAATTAAAGGTGAAATAAAGGGTAACTCGTCATTTCAATTTCAATTTCTCAATCATGATCCATTGAACTAATTGATTCGTCGGCGATTCATATCAATCATGTCCTACCAAGTATATTTTTTCAACCCGTAATATTTTTTTTCAACTATATTACTTTTCATTAAATTATCATAAAATTGTTTAAACTCCATTTTTATTTTTACAGAACTCCATTGTTTTAAAGCATTAAATATACATATTTACCTTTCTATATGGACATATTAATAATAAAAATCAAGAAAATTATACACGAAACAAAGCTAGAAAATTATACATGAACTGATTTTGGGTTTGAGTCTTTCACGTAGAAAAAATATAGTTGAAAGAAAAGATTTTATTAAAAGTAATTAGTCAATTTTTTTACGTAAATTAGTCAATAAATAAAGTTAGTGGATACTTAACGCATGTAACATTATAACATAAAATGCTAAATATTCATTTTTCTTAACCTTATATACGAAAAAGACCGACAAAATTTATTTTGATGACCCACATCTTGAAAGGGATTAATATACTACTGTCTAAGAAATTTTTTTTGGGTAAAACAAAAGAAACTCATTTACGATGCAACAAAGGTCGAGTGCAGTTTGGATAGACCATTATTAAAAATAGGATGACAATGGGTAGGGTCTGGGTAGGATCATATAGTACCCGTCTTCATATCTGCATTTAAAAAAAATGCCTGTATCCGGTCCCATATCCGCGCGGGTAGCAACTTTAATCCTCATCCTCGTACCCGCTGGGTACCTATATACCCATACTCGCACCCGCACTTTACTTATGTATGAAGTTAATAAATCAATAAAAAAAATAGGCTTAAATGTAATTTTGGTCCCCCTATTTTTCACAATCCGCAATTTTGGTCATCCTATTTTAAAATAGAGACATTTAGTCCTCCTATTTTACACCATCAGCAATCTTGGTCCCTCTATAAAGACATTTAGTTCCCCAATTTTGTAAAATCCGTAATTTTGGTTCTTTCATCAAATTGAAAGCATTGACAGTTAAGAGATTAACGTTGACCTTGACGTGTCCCAAATATAGTGATGTAACACGAGATTATTTATTTATTTTTTAATTATTTTAAATACTGAGTAATAATTATTTGTTTATCTACGTCACTAAAGCACATGTCATGTCGATTTTAATGGTTGGGGTAGTCGTGGGTCCTAAAATAGAAATCACAAGTCTTAATCATTTATTTTAAATTAGTTCTACATTGTTGAAGTACATGGCACATCGTAGTCAAATAAATGATATTACCTTTTTTTTAAATATATTTTTCATCAATTATTCTACTCGGTATTTAAAATAATTAAAAACTAAATAAATAATCTCGTGTCACGTCACTATATTTGGATCACGTTAAGGTTAATGTTAATTTCTTAACAGTCAACGCTTTCAATTTGATGGAAGAACCAAAATTACATATTTTACAAAATTGGAAGACTAAACGTCTCTATTTTAAAATAGGGGGACCAAAATTGTGGGTTGTGCAAAATAGATGAACCAAAATTGCATTTAAGCTATAAAAATATTAATTAAAAAAATTATTACAAATAAATTGAATATTCACGCTTAAATAATTCAAACTTAACATTAAAAACATCCACACATAATATTGAAAATATAAAATATAAAATTATTGTAAGTTATAACATAAGTTTTTTACTATTAGTGTTAGTTTATGAAAAATATAAAAAAAAAAATTTTATAGAAAAGTATATATATAACATAATTATTTATTTAAGTTATTTTAATTATATATATATAACATAATTATTTATTTAAGTTATTTTAATTATATATATATATATATATATATATATATATATATATATATGGTAGGTGCGGGGCGGGATGGGACGGGTACTATAGTACCCGTATCCGTACCCGCACCCGCAAAAAATTACGGATAAATACCCGGCTCCGGCCCCGGCCCTAATAAGCAGGTATTTATCCGATCCGCTTGCAAATATTTTTACGGATACTCGTAGGATCCGGGTACACTTTGTCATCCCTAATTAAAAAGAACACCTATATAAATCGTGACAATATTGATTAGTAAAACACACTGAAATATCCGTAATACTACGGCCGAAGACTGTACCAAAAAAAAAATACTACGGCCGAAGACAAAATGTTGAAACTGATTTCCATATATTCGTATAATAATAGCTATAAATCATTTCCTTATGTTTATAAATTATGTGTTTGTGTTCACTGGAAGTGGAGGATAGGTTCATAAACACGAACAGGATTGATGGCTTAATTTTGCGGATTTCTTTAACTTCGAATATTCATTCACACCACCACTACGAAACGCAATATTCTTAACATCCTCTTCACGTCTCTTCTCTATAATATTTTATAGTTTTTCAATTTGTTTTTTTTTTTTAACGGCACAATTTTTTTTATTAATAGTTTTTCAATTTGTGACATTTAGATTCTTACCAGATAGTTAATTATTAGATGTGAAGTTCCTAAGGATCTCATAATTCCATATAATGGCTGTCTTTTTCCAATCCTAGAGAATTGAAAAAAATCACCGATACAAGTTGACTTTAATCTCACTCACAAGCAACTTGGCCTTGGTAGGAAATGCATATAAAGAAATAAATTATAGAACTTTATTCAAAGTAGTTAAATAAGCGCCAAAAAGAAAGAAAAAAGAATTATTTTTTTGTTGACAGAAAAGAAAAAGAATTAATGATGATGGTTCTGAACTGTTGGATGCAAAGATTAAGAGTGGGGAAACAAATGATAAATTAAGATGTGATCTGAAAGCTTGAAAAGCATGTTTCTCAGTGGACGTTGCTTTCGTTTTTTCACTTGTCATTCCTACTTGCTTCCTGATGGGTGCGTAACTGCTTTTCAACTCTAACCACCAACTCGTTTGTCTTTCTTCCTGATGGGTTACCCTATCTTCTTAATTATTTTCATAAATGAAGGCTATGTCAATAATTATTAAAAATCATAGATAAAAAAAATTAAAATTTTAAAAAGAGCAATCAATGTATAAAATCGGAGTTCCATATTAAGTTATATTACGTACAAATATTCATAAGCGCCACAAAATGATGCAAAAAATAGGAAACAATAGAATTATTTGATACAAATGATTTTTTGTTAAAGTATTACGAAGAACTTTCTTTTAAAAAAACTGACTCTTCTAAAATAAGTAAGATTAAAGAGAATATAATATTATTTCTTAATGAAAACATTAATGAGTGATATTTCAATACATACATATGACTTGTTACCCATGTGTATTTAGTATTTAGTATTGTCCGTTGATTTTCTAATTAATAACTTATTTATCCTCCAAAAATGAGTTGCTCACTTTAGGGAAGTGAGGTTGAACTTTTTAACTAATTAAGAAGGGAATGACAATAGAGTGAAATAGGTAAAGATAGTAATTACTCTTCATCACTCGTCCCATTAGATAAATATATACTCCAAACATGCCTACCAAGGAGGTCTAGCTCAGTTTAATTGGTTGAATAGGGTGCGTAGTTGTTGTAAATTTTTCGGTATCATCTTCGATTCTTACATATAAAAAAAAAAAAAATACTCCATGCCTTATACCTGCACGAACATTCATTAACTTTGCTTTCATGAATTTTATGAATATTTATGGACATCTACAAGTATATATATATATATATATATATATATATATATATATATATATATATATATATATATATATTTGTTAAAATATATTTTTTCAGAAAAAAGTAAAAAATTAAATTAAAAATAAATAATTTTGGAACATAAATTTATACTAAATAAATTTGCTAATTTTTGAAACGCGCATGAATTTGGAAAGAATTTAGTTTGTAGGACAACTAACTTTATATATAATTAAAAACGTTTAAGTGTTTTTAAATTGTGGGTACTCACGTATAGGCATAGATATAAAGGATAAAATTTAGATACAAATAGCTGACTGTTCGTCCCTACCCTATTAATAGGGGTGTAAGCATGTCGTACTCAACCTGTAAATCCGTCCAATCCAATCCAATCCAATTAGATTTTTGTGGGTTGGGTTGGGTTCAGTCATTGGATTGTGTTGGGTTTATTTTAATGAACCCAATTAAAATTGAGTTGGGTAATGGATTTGGAATTTTGGACCCAACCTAACTCAATCCAACCCGAATATACAGTAACATATAATAAAAATATTAATTGTTTATCTAGTGTCTACTAATATAAAAAACTCTAAAGGCCTCTAAAGTAAACTCTCGTACCTCAATAAGTCTTACACTCACAGAAATTGAATATGTATTAAGTATTATGCTATTTAAGACCATGTTTTTATGATTACTGTTTTAACAATTTATGTTTTTATGCTTACTGTTGACTTAAGTATTGAGTTGTAAAACAATATTATGATTTATAAATATTATGAGTTGTTAAACATATTACATGTGTATGTTTTATCATTACGAATGAGTTACTTAAACAAGTTACAAGTGTATGATTTACTTAATCGATGCTAATTTTGAAAATATCTCTTACTTTTTTTTAATTTTTAGTTTGATGTATTTTTTAATTTTTTTCAAGAGTTAAGAAAGTGACATTTTTTTAATGACTCAACCCGATGGCCCAATCCGAACCCAACCCAATTAAAGTTGGACTGAGTTGGATTGGGTTGCAAAAAAAAAAAAGATTAACCCAACCCAACCCAAATAATTTTAATTGGGTTGGGTTGAAAAATTGGCTAAATTCAACCCAACCCAGGGCACTTACATCCCTACCTATTAATAAGTGAATGGAGATTTTTATTTTATTTAACTGTAAATACACATTAATTATCTAAATCCATAGTATGGTTTACCTACGCATATATGCGGGTATGAGTTTTTTTTTTTATAACCATTATTATTCTAAATTATTCTAAAAAACACAATCAAAGAGAACTAAAAATGGATTATTATTTTAGTTTGGTTTTATAAAAATGATTTTCAGAACAACACGGCTTTGAGATTTAATAAATTAAGTTTTGATGAATACTCCCTCCATTTCTTTTTATCTGTCGTTTAAGGTTTATTTGTAGAAATCAATGAATGCATTAAATTTTTTTTATTCTAATAAAGTAATTATGAAATTTTCTATTTTACCCTTTTTTTCATTTCTACTATACAATAAATGCATGTGTAAATTCATTAAAGATTATAAGAGAAGTACGGGTATAATTGATAAAAGAATAATTAATGTGACATTAAACTTTACAAACGACAGATAAATAAATAAAAAATTATTCAAAAAATCTGACACTTAAAAAGAAACGGAAGGAGTATGTTTAACGGACTTAACTATTTATTATTTTTGTCAAGCTATATTAATTAATAATTTTAAATTTAACACTTGAGTATGTGCATAGGAAATTTCATTACATGGGTGTCATAGATATCAATTTTTTTTAATAAACTCTTATTTTAGTTTCTAAAATTATAATTTAATTATTTTAATTCTTAATTTATGAAAAAATATTTATTTAGATATTAAAATAAATAGTATTTTATAAATAAAATATTAGAGTGACACTTTTATGAATTTAAATTAAAGTAATAATTACTCCATATATTTTCTGTTATAGTACATTCGAATATTCACAATTTGTGCAGTCGCATCTGTCGTGTTGGACAAGGTTATAAGATTCTACTAGTATATCTTATGCATTAAGCAAATTAATAAAAAGTTTTAAGTCAATCAGAAAAACACTTTTGGTGGTCAGCCAATTGAAGCACTCGTTCTACTGGTCAACCCACTATCCTTAAAGACGACGTTGTCCTGTCACGCATGTACAGAGAGAAAACAATTAATTTTGAATTATAAAGTATAATTAAGTTTTTATCCAAATTAATTTGAACTACAGTTTTTACTTTCAAACATATGCACAATGTAGGAATTGATTTTCTATGTAAACAATGACTATGAAGCCTTTGTCCTTTTATTATAATTAAATAATTAACTAATGACATTTCATGCATTATATGAATATTTTAAATTTAAATAACGACGAGAATTAAATTACTTTAAAATTTGAATAATTTTAAGAGAGTAATTTATATAAAAACTCTTTATATCTGAATCCTAAACATTTAATTACTTCAAATTACTTTAAGTAATTCTATTAAAAATCTAAAGTAATTTTTTAATAGAATTATTTTGCTTAATAACTCTTATAAATTAATATATATATATATATATATATATATATATATATATATATTATTTTAATAATGAAACCGTTAAATTAAAAATTCTTATTTAAATAGATCAAAATTATTTATTTTTATAATTTTTTAATATTATTTTATATTTAATTAATAAATTTGATTTAATGTATAACATTTTAAAAATATAAATAAATGTCCACTATAAGAGATTTTAATTACAGATATTATATTTTTCTAAAATTTTAATGTGTGTGTGATCATTGAGATAATATCAAAAAACATCAACAGTTGAAATTAAAAAAAATGCAAATGAAATAGATAAGTTTTAATTAATATTATATTATATGTGTGTCTGAATTAAAGAGATAAGTTTTAAAAATTGCAAATGAAATTATATCTTTCAATCAATTCATTAATAAAAGCATCATAGTTAACAGAAAATTAAAAAAAAAATCTCTTTAAAAATTTAACCTTCTAAATCTTTTTAATAATTTTTTTATCTTACATCTATCATAAATCTCTAATGATTTAAGAAAAATGACGGTTTAATATTTCGTGTTAAGAAAAAAATAATAATAAATTGATTATAATAATTTAAAAATAAAATTCAAATAAAAATCATTACGGAACTAATTAATCATTTTTTCTTTTGCTGATTAACTAATTAATCATTTTAATCATTATTTCCTTAACAGAAATACTAGTACAATTAAACCGTAATAAAAGAGCTGAAATATTCTCTTGATTATGGACTTTCTATTGTGCCACCGACCTTCCACGTATACTATATACCATACAATATGCATAAAAAAAAAATACTATATACCATATACAATGATACAACCACTGAGCACATAACTTTTGCAGAATTTGTCCGGATAGAATAGAGTGTAACTTTCTCGTGGTAAACCTATCGGCTATTGGCAAAAAGAGAGATGAGAATTTCATAATTCGAGAAAAAGAATATTTCTTCATTTTTTTTAAGATCGAAAAATACATAGACTGACACGATAAAGATTTTTTATAAGGTTAGCTAATAACAAACTATTATAATAATATAATAAGTTGTCATTTTTATAATAATTATTTTAAAATAATTTATTTTTTTAATGTATTTTAACATTTTTTAATAATTTTTTTTATTATTAATTCTCTATAATATCTTATGCAGTAGTAAGATTTTGAATTTTTCTTTAATGCATTAATTCTCTATAATATCGTATGCAGTAAAATTTCTTTTTTTTTATGTTTTTCTATAAATTTTACAATAAATAATTTTTTTTTAATTTCTTAACCAGTATTTTTAGTCACCAATTAACTAGATCCATTTTTTATTTTACCGTACAGAATATCTACTGAGTTTGCTTTGCTTATGAATCCGAGACCTTACAAGTTAATATCACTTAGACCAAAGACACCTTGGTTTTCATTTCTTTCTTGATAAACAATAAATGAGTCCCTACAAGCCTATTGATCAATTATAAATTGTTCTCTTCGGACCCTCCCACAACTCTCTCCATTCTTTCATCTTGTACCTCACAACCTCTTTGTTTCATTACTATATACTATTCAGAAGATTGCTAGCTACATACTTCACCAATTCAACGTTGTTCACCATAGCTTCTTTCCAAGAAAGATCATGGGCTTTGATATCTCTAACCCAGGGCTTCGACTTGGACTTGGTCTTGGTCTTGGCCTCGGCCTCCATGATGTTCAGTCATCAGAAAATTGCAGGAAGAGCGATGAACAAAGGCAAAGGCAAAGACAAAGCCAGAAGAAAAAGGAAGCGGATCCATTTAACAACAAGGCTTACCCATCACTTACGTTAAGACCACCCGATGATGAGGCAAATAATAATAAGATTGAATCCGATGAATATAATTATTATTTCCATCGACATGCCTCTTCTCCAAGTGCAGTGTCTTCGTTTTCCAACTCATCTAGCATCATCAAGAGAGAGAGAGATCAGTTCGCGGGCGAAGAACTTGAGTTAGAGGTAGAGAAGATTCCGTCAAGGGTTGTCGATGTTGATGAAAATGGTTACCCCAAGAAGAAACTTAGGCTCACCAAACAACAATCTGCAGTCTTAGAAGATAGCTTCAAAGAGCACTCTACTCTCACTCCGGTACCGTATCTTACATTTCTAAACTATATATGAATGATCATTTTTATGTTTTTAAGATATTAAATTATTTATTTAAGGATTAATATCTTGTTTTTTATTAATAGTAGAATGGGCCGGTTTTCATTTAAGGAAGCTCCTTGATCTCTTCCTCGATCGCTTTTGGTGAATCTAAACTTAATCAACTGTATTGATCTAAAAAATAAGTACACCAAAATTCTTGAATTTTTCTAGGTACTATATATAGCAGCTCTCTTACTCTTATAACTATTATTAACTACTCTCAATTACTCCAATTAGTAGTGGATACTAATATGATTTTGAGTCTTATTTTCGATCTTGATGTTTTAAAATGATTATCGGTTTTCTGATCTGGAAGCTCTTTTATTCTAACGCCCTTTCATTTTACTTTGGCATTTGCTTCAGAAACAGAAGCAAGAATTGGCAAAGAAACTGAATCTGCGGGCGAGACAAGTGGAGGTGTGGTTTCAGAACAGAAGAGCAAGGTTAGTTTCTCTTATATTTGGACTACACATATAAATCTCTTAGAGAAATGATAGTAAATAGCAATACATGCATGCACTTTTTAATATACTCTTTTAAACATATTTTTTACTATTGATTGAAATAAATTAAAAATCACAAATATGTATGGATCTCACTTTTTATTTAATAAATCTCATTTATCATTTGTGATTTTTAACGAATTTTATCTAATAACAAAGAGTATGTTAGAAAATGTACAAGTTGATCTTCTCTTTGACAACATGATATTATTGTTCTTGTATTAATTAATGTAATTATTATATATATACGTTTACATATCTGTGTAGGACAAAACTGAAACAAACCGAAGTGGACTGTGAGTTCCTGAAAAAGTGCTGTGAAACTCTAACGGAGGAGAAGAAGATGCTGGAAAAAGAGTTGCAAGAGCTTAAATCGATGAAAACAACAGTGGGACCCTTTTATATGCAGCTTCCAGTGGCAAGCCTTACAATATGCCCTTCTTGTGAGAGAATTTGCGGTGGCAGTGGCGGCCCGAGCAACAATGGCTCCTCTCCCACGACGGCTTTGCTTGTAGGCCCAAAGGCCCATCATGATCAGCACTTCTATAAAAATAACTATACATTCACCCAATCTTCCGCAGCTTGCTAGCTAGCTAGGGAGGCTAATACAACTTCATTTTCCGGCAATCATTTTTTTATGCTGTTAACTACTGTTTTAAAGATATCAATTAAGTATATAATAAATAAAACTTCTTTTGATTAAAAAAAGAGAGTTTTTATGGTATCCCTAAAAATTTTAGAAATTTTGATACAGTTGATTTTTAACCAATCAAATTGTATATCATCTATCTTTTCATTAATTAAAAAAACTTTTATTTTTTCAAATTAATCCTTGATTAATTAAAATATTTTTTAAAAAATTTAAAATTACAACCATTTTAAATTAAAAAAATTGATTAAACATAAGTTTAGAAGTATGAACCCTAATCTCCTTCATCCAAATATAACACCACCATGCACCTGATGAATTTGTTCAAGTTCAAAAGAAGTGAGTAAATTTACATTGAATTTTAACAGATACCTTGTTCATTTCTGTTTCCCCCAAAATAAATCGATAGCACCATGCTTTAATTTTTCTTATTTTCAGCATTAGAATTAACCTGCTGCAATCACTAAGGTCACAATCAAGATCGTCAAGGAGGGCTTCTGGTTCTGGTCATCTTTAAAGAACTTTAAACACTATTTATGTGATTTCAAATATGAAACAACACGTATTAGCAGTGGCAATAGCATTGCAGTTGAACGGTGGCAATAGCATTTCAAATATGAAATAATGCGAAACAAATGGAGAAATTTTTTAACAAACAAAGGTCACGTTCTTGTACTATTGAGTGAAGAAGATTAGGATTTAGACTTCAGCGTGATTTATCGGTGAAGGAGATTAGGATTCAGACTTCTAAACACGTTTAATCAGATTTTTTTGAATTTAAAATAGTTATAATTTTAAATTTTAAAAAATATCTTAATTAATCAAAGACTAATTTGAAAAAAAATAAATTTTTTTTTAATTAATGAGAAGATAAATGTATACAATTTGATTGGTTAAAAAATCAACAGTATCAAAACTTCCAAAATTTTTGAAGGTACCATAGAAACTCTTTAAATTATGATAAAAGTGTATTCGTACCACTTTTTCTTTTATCATTTTTTTTTTCTAATTTTAATTTCTTAGTACCTTATGTATACTTGTTAGAATTTTTTTCGTACAAGACTATTTCACTTTACCAATGATATATACAGTATAATCCTCCTCTAATTATTTAGATCGATGGCAGTCTATCTTGTAATATTGTAAATTAAAGATGGTCGATCAACGGTCAGAATGATTATATTATCATCACATGCAGCTTATAATTAATGCATGTGATTTACCTACAAGAAAATGTACCAATTTACGTGAATCTTATTGGTTATGAATTACTGATGATGAGTTAGATTATCCACTGATCTTTAAATGGCCAGAATGATTTACTTCTTGTGTGTACCAATTCCACTCGTTAGAAGTATCTAGAGTGATACAAGTGGTTAATGATAAGATAAAAACATCACTTTTTTTCTATTGGTAAGCAACCCTGCTCAAAAAGATTCACTAACACTTAAATTGAGACTAGTTTAGTAATTGTAATTAAACAAGAAAAAGAATTTAGTTTTTCGATTATTCATGAGATTCACTTTTTCACGTGATTTTTACAGTGTGTATGACTCTTTTTGATTCGAACATTAATTGAATTGTATAATTTTCATGTAGATGAATCTAATGTAACAAATTTCAAGAATTAGTTAATAAAGAATTCAAATTCATACCACAAAATAAAAAATATCACTATTTTGAAAGGGCAACAATGACCCAATTTGAGAGATAAATGATCAAAATGAATCTTTTGAAAGATAAAGGACCAAAAAGATAAACAACTTCCCCTTCCAGTCCTCCTCTCCATTCTACCGTCTGCCACCACCAATGCAAATATACTCTAAAAAAACAAGTCATACAAATTTAACTACTAGTTGTAACTTTACATGTATTTCTAGTGTGTGACAATGACACTTAACTACTAAATAAAACTAAAATGATTAGAGAAAAATGGTGTTTTCCTAAGCTTCATAAGTCCTAAGAAGATTAACTCGAACAACACGGTTTATGTGCAAAAGTGTGTGTAATCAAGTTAAGCACTACAATTTTAGGTTTAGTTTGTGAAACAAAACTTGTGTGCGTGCACGCTTGGATGTGGGTATAGGTGGGGATGTGTGAACATTTAATTTTGTAATAATTAATTTTTATTTAATAACATATCTTTAATATATATATATATATATATATATATATATATATATATATATATATATAGATTCGTATGAAAAGATATCCAATTATAAATTATATATTACATTTATTGAATTTAATGAATATAAATATTATAGTTGACCAATATATTAATATTAATAAAATTATGGAAGTTAATTATATATTATATTTAGTAAATACAAATGATACAATTTTGTGTTTTAAAAGTATTATATGAAATATTTTTTTAAACACTAATAAGAATAATAATTTTCAATTTTATTTTAATATATATAGGTATTAAATTTTATAATAGAAACTTTTTATTTAATAATGTATTTTGAATATTCACAAATTTATATGAAAAGTCATTTGTTTTTTAAAAGTCCTAATCCATTTTTTAATATACGTTTGAATTTTTTATTTTAAAATATATTTACAAACTATTTTTTTAAACAACAGCAAAAGTAAGAATATCTTCAATGTACATGTATAGATTTCTTTGGGTATTTAGTTTTATAATAATTAGTTTTTATTTAATAATATCTTTTTTGCATATATAGATTCATGAGAAAGTTATACATTGAATAATAATATATAAATATTAAATTCTATATAGTTGATTTTTTAATAATATATTTTGAATATACATATATAGATTATTCAAAATATACATTGAATAATAACATATAATTTAATTATATAGATTCATGAGAAAGTTATACATTGAATAATAATATATAAATATTAAATTCTATACAGTTAATTCTTTATTTAATAATATTTTTTCACATATATAGATTCATATGAATTTATACATTTAATTTTAATATATTATTTTATTAAATTAAAAAATATATTAAAGTTAACAATATAATATTTAATAACATTATAAAAAATTATTTTATATTATATTTAATATATACAATTATTATTATTATTTAAATAAAAAATATATTTACTTATTTCTATAAATGTTAAATTTTTCTGTTTCAAAATATATTTTATAAAATAACTTTTTAGAACAATAATAAAAATAATAAATGTTTAATTTATATTTTACTATATATGTATAGAGGTTTGGACTTATTATGAAACAAATAATAATAGATGGTCACTCTATTTCTAGTATAAATAAGAGATCATTCAACTCTTGTATAGTTATATTTCTTCCTCTTAGTCCATATCTTTCTCTATATCTTTCTTCTACCACCAACAGAGTCACCATTTACTGCCTTTGTGATGTGATTTATCTTTAGTTCAGTTCTAAATGTACCCAACTCATGATTTCTTATGGTCATAATCTTGTATAGTGAAACTTCTCTAAATATATTCGTCAAATACCATGGACTATCCACATTCACTATCCATAGGCTATGGCCATCAAATTTCTCTAAACGGTTGGCATGATGATATCTATGGTATATCCATCAAATATATGTTATTTGTCAGCTACATGGTTATTGTCCAATTTGTCTGAATTTTGCATACTAGTCATTGTTTGACTAACTCAAAGTATTCATAAAGTAGGTGAGTTGGGGTACATTTAGAACTAGAACTAGAGAGAAAACAAACCACAAGCGAGTACACGGTGACTCTATTGACAGTAGAGGAAGATGGAGAGTTGTAATGATTCAAGATTTGTGATGATAATTTATACAAGAGATAGGGTGAACTATCTTCGGTTGCTTGTTGATAGTAAGCTCAAATTGTTATACCACACTAATTATATAATAATTCCCTATTAATGACAGTGGATTACTAAGAAAGGTGGTTTTTCATTTTCTTTCTCATACTGGTTTAATGACCCTATCTCATGCCTTAGGGACACACATGAAAATGGTTCCAGCAGGAATTCCCGATTGTGGAGTGCATTGGAGGAAGGTCCGAATAGCATGCTTGATATTGGATCCACGCTGTGTCAAGTTCTGGGTGATTTGGTACAATTTGTTTTCATACGGTTTTGGGCTGTAGCATTCGAATTAAATGAATTAGTTGATGTGGGGGAGATAATTATGGCTGCATAGGGTCATTAGTTTCACATGATATAAACATGATGTTTAATATTCTGCAGTAGGGGGAATTTCATAGGTGGAAAGACTGAAGTCATTGTTTCTACATTTTTTTTTTTGTAATTGCTCTGGTGTAATGGTTTTGGCCGGATTCCCACATCTTGTGGTATAATCTGGTTCTGTTAATGATTAATAAAATTATTTAGCCTTTCCGAAAAAATGGTAATTAAATAATATTTTTAATTTTTTAGTGTAAATTTAATAGGCTTAAATGCAATTTTGGTCCCTCTATTTTACACAATCCGCAATTTTAGTCCCTCTATTTTGCACAATCCGTAATTTTAGTTCCCCTATTTTAAAATATAGATATTTAGTCTCTCCATTTTGCACAATTCGCAATTTTAATCCCCATATTTTAAAATAAAGATATTTAATCTCTCAATTTTGTAAAATCCGTGATTTTTGTCCTTTCGTCAAATTAAAAGTGTTGATCATTAAGAGATTAACGTTGACTACGATGTGGTATGTGCTTTAGTGACGTGAAATTTGTTTAAAATAAATTATTAAAACTTGTGATTTTCATATTAGGACTTAGGACTACTATTGGCCATTAAAATAAATGGTTTTACCTTTTTTTAAAATATATTTTTCATCAATTATTATACTCAGTATTTAGAATAATTAAAAACTAAACAAATAAATTTGTATCACATCACTATATTTGGGTCATGTCAAGGTTAACGTTAATCTTTTAATGGTCAATGCTTTCAATTTGATGGAATGATCAAAATTATGGATTTTACAAAATTGGAGGACTAAATGTCTCTATTTTAAAATAGAGGGACCAAAATTGTGGATTTTACAAAATTGGGAGACTAAATGTCTCTATTTTAAAATAGAAGGACAAAAATTGCGGATTGTGCAAAATAGAGAGACTAAATGTCTTTATTTTAAAATAGGAGGACTAAAATTACGGATTGTACAAAATAGGGGGACCAAAATTGCATTTAAGTCAATTTTATAATGTTAAAGCAAAACACTCAAGTATAATGTTTCATTTGTAACATGAGAATATATTTTAGAATGCTTTAAAAGCATTGTTGAAAATATTTTATTTTAATATTTCTCGTAGAATCATTTTAATCCTTTATAAAAATAAATGTGATACAAGTTCTCTTATCTTGTACTAAAATTCAAAAGCTTAAAAGGACTCCATTTGTTGGCATGGAAGCTTTAATATATGTCAAGGACTGGTCGCGTTGAGAAAACCTACTAAAATGTCATTAAAAAAATAGTTAGCAAGAAAGGTAAAACCGTGCAACCAAAATTGATTGTGACAAAATTAGAGGAAAGTGTAACTCAGGTCTAATCATATAAATGACTAGCAGTTTCCTCATCCCACCAGTTGTTGGCATATACATATACATATACATATTATATATACTAAAGTTTGGTCTGCAGTGATTCCAATAGTATAGTTCCAAGCTGGGGCCACTAAATTTGTACTACCCAGCTTGAGGGGACTATTAGAGAAATAAATATTTATGTGTTCTAATAGCTAGTTAGCTATTGTGCGCAAGTTAGTTGTCTAATGTATAGTTTGTTGTCCTTAGGAAGTTGTCCATTTTCCCTTTCATTTGTGACAATGAATAATCCAATTTGTATATAAGTAGGACTTATATTGTGTCTTTTTTGTTTTAGACCAATGAATTCTCTCTCAATTTGAAAATATCACGAGATTCATTTTCTCTTCATGGTTCTTGATTTCAATTCAAGGTTCTTGAATCTTTTACTTCATCGTTTTTAACCCTTCTCAATTTTCATTTTCGTTTGGCCACACTAATCCATTCATTTCACTCTAAAATTGTTAACAAAAGATGCATGTAACCAAGATGTTAACATGGCCTCTAATTTATGAATATTATATAATATAAAATTGCATAGCTATGTACGTTCTATCTACCTTTTTTATTCCGTCTTTTTCACTTTTCTTCTTTATCATTAATGACACAGATTCTCTTACATG
Source organism: Pueraria montana var. lobata (assembly GCA_026413185.1). Taxonomy (NCBI): domain Eukaryota; kingdom Viridiplantae; phylum Streptophyta; class Magnoliopsida; order Fabales; family Fabaceae; genus Pueraria; species Pueraria montana. Next base: position 8,146,782 of record CM048652.1, read on the forward strand.
AGTTATTTAAACGTGATCCATGCAACAAATATTTCCCAGAAAAGAATGAGGATCACAAAAACCCAAGACTTACAAACGTTGAATCACCGTGGGATTCAAGATTAATTAATTAATGTGTTCGTTGTTTTCAATTAAATATGGTACAAAAACTACACGTCACAAATTTCCTCTTCAATGTACTGCAATCAAACAAAATTATGAACTAAATTCTAGTCAATGTAAGATTGAAGAAAATTACAGGCGACAATATACACTTAATACAAAGAGGAATAATACATATACATTTATTTATTTTAAACACCTCACAAATATCTCTCATTTCTCTTTTCGTATCACATTATAAATTATATAATATCTATATTTTTCTTTTTTTTTTCTCTCTCCTTAAATATCTCATAACACAACGGATGTTTATGAAACATCTTCCTATCACAAATAGTCATGAAAACCTGAAGATATCGAACAATGTGACATCACTGACATGTCATGACTCATGAGACATGAGTTACGGTTGCTTCCAGATACTACTTACATGCTAAAAACAATTGTAACAGTCGTTAATAATAAATAATAAATAAAAAAGGATCACGTTTGGCAACCTTCCTAAGTACTGTAACATCTCACAAGCAAAATGACAATGGCGTTCAACCAGTCAGGCCTAGCAAACGATAAAGTGATAAATACAATATCATCTCACACGTATTAGTTCATTAAATCAAATTAATTGGCCGGATGCGGTTCGAATTAAAGGGGACTCTAGAAAATTAAAAGCACAATTGATCTAAAATGTAAATTTAAATGAACAAAATAAGTTTCAGAACAAACGTAGAATTCGATCAATGACAAAGATAACTTGGACATGATTTCTTCAATTATTCATGCGATAAATGAACTCCTAAAATGGAAGGAACCACATATATATAGGGGCAGCTGTCCCCCCTAAAAAATTAATTTGCCCCCCGACAGTATGTCTATTTGCCTTTAGTATGTGAAAATTGGAATAGTCCAAGAATTATTATATTTATTTTTAACTTTTTTTCAACACACAAATATTTACTTTTTATTTTAGATCCTTACAATATTTTTTGTCCCTAAAAACATTTTCTGGTTCCGTCCCTAACTCCTAACTAGTTCAACCAATATCTTATAATTTAAGACAAATTTCTGCTTAAGTAATGAATATCCAATTCCTTAGTATACAAATCATCTTGAACTTACACGAACAGAGATTAATTCCTCAATTTATCGTCAAAACAAAATATGAATAACTAATTTATATCAAGCATTATTCACCAAAAAAATTATATCGATCAAGCATTAAAAACGGATTTACAATCAAAGTTGAAGATTGAAAGAAAACCTAATAAAGTAGTATTAATTAAGAAACTCATTACATACTAGTTATGACTTCTGACTTGAATGTGTATATATAATAATATAATATTGGACGTTTATGGCCCTAAACGGTAATGGCCATCAGGCATGTAGTGGCCATCCATATAGAGAGTTGCATTCTGCGTATGCAGGCCATCCATGACCATAAATTGCATGTCTTCTGATGGTTTCCAGTGCCGCTTCCTTTGATTTATGAACCAATTATTTATTTGCTTCTGATCCAAACCAGTTGCTTCAGCCAGGGCCACCTTCTCTGATTCCTAAGGTTAATCCATGAAGATATTATTTAGAAGAGAGAGAGAGATTGATGAGTTCTGAAGAAATATATGTATCTATCAAGCAATTAGAAATTAACATACCGAAGGATATGGCCATTTGTAATGTAATTCCCACCAGCTAAGTAGCTTTTGCCTAGCATCTTTAGGCAGTTTTCCTTTTTTCCTTTTCTTTGAAAGTTCTTGCTTAAGGCTACTTAAGCAACCACTGTACTTCTTCAGCAAGTGGCTTTTGAGTTCACGGTCTTCTGCCCGGGGATCAATCTCTGTTTCTCCACCACCACTGTTGTCTTCATCCTCTTCCGATGAACCAATGTTTTCCCACTTATCATCTGCTCAACATGTCTAGGTAATTAAGCACCTGATAATTAAACTGGGGGGTGTACATCTAGCTAAATAGAAAGAAATTAGTAAATAACTACTAACTAGAAATTAATGTATATTGAAAAATATCTCATTCCGGCCATATGACAAATGCACAGTCAACACGTCTGATGCATTTTATAATGGATATTATTTGAGTAAATTATACGGACTCTCCTGAATTTTACATATATTACATCGACACCTCCTGCTTTTTTTAACCATACAAAAAATTCCCTATTTGTTGGTTCTAAATTACACGGACCCCCCAAGTTTTATTTATATTACACGGATTCTCCTGAATTTTACTTATATTACACCGACACTCCTACTTTTTGAACTACAGGGGATCAAAAGTAATGTTTAAAAAAAAGGAGGTATAGGTGTAATATATGTAAAATTCAGGAATGATCCGTATAATTTACTCATATTATTTTTACTCAAATTGTCTACAATATTTCTTTATAATTTTTTCTCTCTCTATCACATCACACATTTTATCTAACACTTCTATATTTTCTTCCTATTTTTCTCCTTATGGTAAAATATATTGTGAGAATTATGTTGTTATAACAACATTATGCTTTTATAATTACATAGTCGTATTTCCAAATATTATACTAAGTTGGCTTGTAGTCTTAGATCGCCCAGAGAAGAGCCACACAAAGTAAAAGTATTTCACAAAATGTCATGGGATTAGTAATTTTTTGTGTAGTGTTGATGCCAAGGCAAAACGAGTTTGAATTGATTAAGGTAAGTACTCGGCTAGTTTAATAACAGGCAAAAGCATATAAGGGTATATTTCAAGGGAAAGATATATATATATATATATATATATATATATATATATATATATATATATATATATATATATTCTTGTGCGTAGGTAGAAAACGATAACCTTTCCTAATATTTTGGTTTTCTTTATTGGCACATTATATTGAATGTACAGGTAAATCCGAACTAATATATAAATTCCTTTCTCCTTGCCAATTAATTCCTATCCTTTATCAAACTTCAAATTACTTTTTATCCTCAGTATTCTCCAAGACTAAACATTGTTTTTTCAATATAATAAATCTTGCGTAGTGATGATATATATTTATAATAAGATAGGAGTGCCTGAATCATGTAGCCTCCAATAAAAATATACTAGTTCTTGAATTCGATAAATGATTCTATCACTTGATTTCTCTGTATTAATTCAAGTACTAGTTAAGAATTAGTAGTATCTGCTGATATTCTCTCCCTGCTAAAACTTTTCCTGGTTTTGTAAAGGTAGTATGCAAATAACAGGGTACCATTCATACGACCTGTAAATTCGTCGAACCGAACTACCAAAAAAATACCAAGCACGCTGGAAAGTGGTTTTTTTTTTTTTTCTTTCTTTATAAAGGAAAGTGGTATTTTAGGAGCACGCATACACTCACAGAATAACATAAAATAGAAACCGAATAAGATTTGGCTGCAAATGTAAAGCTCTTGTCAGATTAAGCATATATATTAGATACAAAGTCGTCAATCACAGTGAAATTAGCGTGGGAGAGTCTTACGATGATGAAGAAATTCGAGGTCACATATCAAGTTAACCAGCTATATGAAGATAGGAGATATCAGTATTAAGTATTGACCAAAGTAACGAGGCTTTCAGAAGAATCAGAACCCACAGAGCTGCTTACGCAGTCTATTAATTATTAACTATAAATATTAAGTATAAAAAACAGGAGAATGCAAATAAGTTTCTTTAAGGAATTAATTAAGAAATTAGTTAAAAATAAAAAATCTATATAAAAAAAAAAGGTTACGAATACACTTTTATTGTAATCTCTAATAATATTTTATTACAATTTCTAATAAAAAACTGTTTATTTATTTTTAAACTATTACTCTTGTAACACTTCTTTTCAGAATCTGAAAACTATTTCCAAATTCAGATGTGCACTGTCCTAACTATGCGGGTGTTTTATTTCTCTCCCTCTCCCCTCAACCAACCAACTAAATGAGATTGTCAGTCCAACTGGGACTCGTGTGTTAAACATTTATTAAGAATCTACAAAACCAACAGTTTTCTTGGAGATGCGGGTGATTGGAACAGCATCCAATGTGTTCATTCGTAGTAGACTACTACTGTAGTACTTTGGACTCCAAAAAACAAAAACAGATGTGACTAAATAGCATTTGTTGCAAAATGCCCCAGAACTGAACTGACCTCTGCAATAATGGGAATGTATGTAAAAGAATATTATACCACAAAACCCAATGAATCCACGAAAAGCTAGCACAACTCGCAATAGGTTTAATTATTAAAATGTGGAATGTGTTAAGGAAAATAATCTATGGACACCTATCACTAAATTAACACATAAAGAGAAAGCGAGAAAAAAATGAAAAGTGAAGATATGATAAATTATGATATGTATTATGATATAATAATAGAAAGACAATATATATATATATGAGTTTCTATATATCATCATCAATGTAATAATTAACTAGGAAACCCTAAAAGAATCATTTTGCCAGTGTTTAGAAAAGGAAGAGGGTTAGAAGAGACGTGTGCGATTTGTACAGATAAGAACAGTATTGCCAGTAAGATACTTCAAGCAAATGCTAATCAGTCCGTAAGTGTAATGACTATAAATAAAAGTGAATTAAAATTATTTATTATATAAATAATAGTTTAACACATACTCTTTAAATACTATCTTTAACACACGTATTAGTTATTTACAAGATTCAATAGAAAGTAGCTTTGTCAAATCTCACAAACCCTTTCTTTAAAAAAAAAAAAAAAAAAGATTATATATCTTTCATATTCTTTTTATCTTTAAAGTAATACACAGAGTATAAGTGAGGTGATTACTGATTAGGGTTGTATGCTTAATGAATGTCTTTTACTCTCCTGTCTCTTCTGGGTCCCTCCCCAAGATATGAAGGTAGAACTTTGGTCAAAATTTCCTGACTCCAAATGCAGAAATACCCCAGTTTACGAAGGTCAAGAATCACAGACGACCCAAAGCAAAATTTTGGTGCAGTGTCATATTCATATATACCTGATTATTATTGTATATTTTAGAATTATTTATTTAATTAGTTTGTTCTCAGCGACATCAAAAATAAAATAATGAAAATTTATGTTGCAGAAATTGAAGGAGATGAGTAACGAAAGTACAGTGGGAATAGTGTCCTCCACTCCCTCAAAGAGAAAGATAAAAATACCAGAGAAGATCCGCACGGTTCCATTGCAAAGCGTGTTCAGCTGAGTTTCTATCCTGCGCATGAAATCCGTAGCCTCTTGTATAGGCCTCGTTAATTCCTCCCGATACTTCACAAGCATGTCATAGTAAGCTTCCTGTTTTCCACACAACATACATCAAAGTCTAAAACTATTCACAATTAGCAAAACAAGGCCCAAAATGGGAAAGTGGAGGAAATTAATAAGAATTAATTAAAAAACCCACCATGAATTCATCAAGTTCTGGATCCTTGCAGGTTTCCCTAGACCTAACCAAAGATCGCTGCCGTACCTCAAAATCCTGCCGAACCGCAGCCAAACGCGCCACCACTTCTGGCGGAGCTCCTACCTACAAATATATGAAGAATATTTATAAAGAAAAAGCTAATTAATTTATATGTATACATATATTTATACGCAATTTTTTTATGCTAATGAGAAATTAATCAATTAATCATTGCGGACCTTTTGGCAATCCATGTAAACTTCTAAAAGATTGGAGTAGTGAGGATGGGCAATGATTTTGGCTTTTATGGCTTCGAGTTCGTTAGAGCTCTGGCTCCCTCCTTGCTGAGGATGCAGCGTGTGGTGAAGATTTGGTCTCATTAGAGGATAATGGAAGATAGGAGAGTGAAGGTGGGAATTGTTGGACTCGATTTTCACACTAGGGTGTGGTACTTGATCGGGTTGAAAACAGTGATCCGATCCACCCGATTGAAGATGAAAGGTGTTAAATTGAAGTTGGTGGTGGCGGTTTCCTACGCTTGAACCACCGGCCAAGGAGTATAACAAATTTGCCCTTGGACTTGGACTTGTGTTTTCGCTTAGGTGATTATTAATGTATTCCTCCATTTATTCAATTTAAAAATAAAAAATAATAAAACTCTCAATGATCAGCTATATAACCCAGCTGAACCAGAGCTTCAATCAATAGGGTATGACTATATACAACTCCTCAATATCAAGAAGAAGCGATGGCCACAAACCCTACTTAATTGATGAGGTGTACATCTTAAAACCCTAAAACTAAAAGACTAAGATTGGTAATGAAAAAATATTATGATATGGACCACACCATCAACTGCACAAGTCAGATTCAATTTATGTTGAAATCTAAGGTGCCCGTGTGGGAGGGGTATATGGTTTGGGAGGATTTCAAAGGAAGAGCAAGTGATGATTTGCACCACCAAATTTTGGGCAAAGACAGGGTAGAGAAGAGAGAAAATCTCACATGATTAATTAGTTGTACAGGAGGTGAGGAACAGGAGAGAGAGAGAGAGAAAGGAGAGTGGTGCAATTCAATCCGGCAATGGCACTGTGTCTAAGATGCAGTTGACAAAACCCTCTTTCGTTTTGAGAAAAATAAATACTTCAACAATTATATATGCAAAGTATGAAGGAGGCTAGCGTGCCAAAGCTACACAGGTCTTGTACCGTGCATAAGAAAATATGGACCGTCAGATGTCCTATTCAAAAATTGTACGGATACAATTTTACTATGTATACTAAGTGTAAGGTTATTGAATAATGTTCCTGATTTTTATAAAAAAAATCACGTGGACCCAATTTACAGTTCCTGGTTCCCCCTAGGCATCTATGCTTCTAAGAGCATCTTTAGTGATAGAACTCATTTTGGATTCTTAAATTACTTTTTGTGGATCCCATAGTGCCATATAGGATACAGTAACTCATATCATTTTTTGCTCCAATGGTAGAACTTACTTTGGATTCTTAAACTTACTTTTGTAGGTCCTACATTTGACCCCACATTCTTAATAGTTTTATTTAAATATATTTTTAAATTTAAATAAATATTTATATAAATTTTAATTATGAAACAAAAATTAAAAAGTAATATAAAAAATATTAATAATTTAAAATTTTTATTTGTGACTAAATATTAAATTGATGAGAAATACATAACATTGATGATTAAAAAAAATGCATAACACTGAGATTAAGAAAAAAAAATTAAATTTCGTTATTCTCGTGACCAAAACGTTCCCAAATATGCTCCACCAAGTCTGTTTGAAGTTGTTGATGAATTCGTCTTGTGTGCATATAGCGTCTATTTTCCAGTTATGTAGCAAAATCGGGATGAGCACCATGAGATACTTCACCTACTGAAATGTCATTGTCTGTATGATCATAATGAAAATCATGGCTTCTATTGTATGTATCTCGTTCATCTTCAACAATCATGTTATGCAAGATAATGCATGTCAGTATTATATCCTTCATTGTATCCATATGCCAAGCACGCGATGGACCACGTATAGTTGCGAATCGAGATTGGAGCACACCAAATGCTCGTTCCACATCCTTTCTTGCCGATTCTTGACATTTTGCAAATAATTTTCTTTTTTCTCCTTGTGGCATTGATATGGTCTTAACAAATGTGGGCCACTCTGGATAAATACCATCAGCAAGATAGTACCCCATATTATATGGGGTTCTATTAACTGTAAATTGCAGTGAAGGAGCTTGTCCTTGCAAAACATCATTAAACACATCAGATTGGTTTAACACGTTAATGTCATTGTTTGAACCTGCAACTCCAAAAAATGCATGCCAAATCCACAAGTCTTGTGGCGCAACTGCTTCAAGAATGATTGTGGGTTTGCCATGATTACCTGTAAGAAATTGGCCTTTCCACGCAGCTGGACAATTTTTCCATTCCCAATGCATACAATCAATAGAACCCAACATACCTGGAAAGCCACGTGCCTCCCCAATTTGTAGTAAGCGATTGATGTCATTGTTATTAGGCCTTCTCAAGTACTCAACCCCAAATAACTCGTTCACACCTTTTACAAATCTTTCTAAGCATTGAATTGCAGTGCTTTCACCAATTCTAACGTACTTATCCACACTATCAGCAGGTGATCCATATGCCAATATGCAAATAGCAGCAGTGCACTTCTGCAATGGGGAAAGACCCATTCTACCAGTTGCATCAGCTCTCATTTGGAAATACTCATCATGATTGCTAAGAGCGTCTACAATTCGAAGGAACACATGCATTCGCATTCGAAACCTTCGTCGAAACTGAGTCTCTGTGTATACAGGATTTTTAGAGAAGTAGTCATTGAACAATCGACGATGTCCTTCTCCACGATTGCGATCTATCATTGTTCTTCTTTGTCTGCGCCTAACGGTGTTCTCTGCTTCTTGTTGCATCTCGAGTAAGTACCTCATGATTTCTTCTTCAGTGTTGCCTTCAAGCTGTTCATCAACAATTTGTTTCCAAAGTCTATCAAAGTCAGAGTTTCGATCCATTATACAAATGATTGAAGCTAGAGAAAATGAGAGAAGAAGATTGCACAATTTGCAGAAAATATGCAAGAATGAGGGAAGATTGAACAATTAAATAGCATGATGCACAACAACTAGTTTTACAACGGCTACTTTTATAACGGCTACTTTCACAATGGCTAGTTTTACAACGACTACTTTTATAACGGCTAGTTTCACAATGGCTACTTTTATAACGACTAGTTTCACAACGGCTACTTTTATAATGCCTACTTTCACAACGGCTACTTTTATAACGGCTAATTAAAACAAAATAATTACTCATTAATAATTAAATTAAAGTTACAACATAATGACTAATTAAAACAAAGTTACAACACCACTACTAATTAAAATAAAGTTGAAACATTGGACTAATTAAAATAAAGCTACAACATTGGACTAATTAAAATAAAGCTACAACATAATGACTAATTAAAATAAAGCTACAACATTAGAGGAAATACCTAACTAAGGTTATAACATTAGACTAATTACCTAACTTGCGCCTAATATAACTACAATACAGTTCATGGTCTCGGCGTTGACTCTCAGACATGGTAGATGTGTCCTTCATTAGGATGTCGTACATCATCACTACGTTCTCTGTCTCCTTTGCCTCTGCTATTTTTGTGTTAACAACATTTTTTTCCCTTATAGCATTTTCCATGCCAGACAAGTCGACATGATTAGAAGACGTTGCAGCTCCTTTCCCCCTACTCTTTCTTTTGGCTACCTTTTGTCCGATTGGGCGGGTGATTCGTGTTGGTGTATCATTTTCTAAAACTTCAATCGGCGTCTCTGGATTAGAAGTCGATGAGTATTCCCCAGAAGCAGAAATCTTTGTTCTTTTTGAACAATTTTCTTTGAATTGTTCTAACCATTTAGGGTTTTCTTTCAGTAGTCGCCATGCATGCTCTAAAGTAAACTCGCAATGTTCGTCTTGAGACCAAATAACATATGCATTAGTCAAGACGTCATTCTCTGAGCACCCACTTTTCTTCAATTGAACAACTTGCTTATAATGCCTAATGAACTTTTGCACGCCAAGATTTATTTTATGCCACCGACATTTCAGCTGACCACTTTCTCTTACTCGTAGACTCTTTCGAAAGTTGTTGTAATTTTCCTCTATTCTCTTCCAAAAACTCTTTGTTGTTTGATCAACACCAATAATTGGATCTTTTGAAACGTTGAGCCATGTTTCAATGAGATGTGTATCCTCTTCATTTGTAAACATGAGTCGCGATTTCTTTTTTGTAGAATTCTCTCCTCCTTCCTCAAGTGTAATGTTTTCTAGGCCAATTTGGGTAGAAAATTGTGGAACTTCCGTTTCAACTTCATCATTAGATGATTGAAACATGGTGGAGTTGTTTGGTTGTGGTGGAAATGTAGGAATACTTTGAGAATTTTGAGAATTTTCGGTAGAAGGGGAAACAAAAGTTTGCATAAAATTCATTGGTGGTGGTGGAAACATGGGAAAAAAAGGAGGATTTTGAGAATTTTCGCTAGTAGGAGGAAATTGATAGTTTTGTAAGAAATTCTAATAAGCTTGCCAATTATACTGATTTGGATCCATTTGGCAAGCCCGAAAAAAATTAGAATTGAAATTGGGATTGGAGAATTGAGATTGAGAAATTAAGAATGAGAATGAGAGTTGGTGTGCAAAATGTGGTCACCACTAAGGCTATTTATAGGATTTTTTCATGTCTCATTTTTACATAATTTTAATATAAAAAATTTACAGCTACACTTGCTGTGTATACTTGCTGTGTAAAAAAGTATATCAGTCTAAAAACTAGCAAACGGTTATTTTTTCCAAATAAAAACGGTAACATGCATAGCTATTGCACAGCTATATGACGACACAAATTGTGCCTCTCTTCACTCTCAACAGCTATTTTTATTAAAAAAAAAAAATTTTAACGTCTCTCTTTCTCCACTCACGGATCTTCCCGTTCCCTCACTTTCCCCTTTCTCTTATGAATACATTTTCTTTTAAAAAATTTCGGACTTCTCATTTGTCCCACTGGTCTCTCTTCCACACTGCCCCTTCCCTTTCTTCTTCCTCCATTTTCTCTTCTCCCCCTTCCCCATGACCCCTCCCTCTCCTCCTTCTTGGTGTCCAACAGCAACGACAATGGAGGGGAGGAGATCCTCATCTCCGCTGCTTGCATGGGTCGAACGATGGTGGACGAGATCCATGCACAACAAACCAGATCCGCGAGGTTCGCGCATCCCATGGAGTCCTTCGTCAAAGCCTCCGTCGCCGCCTCCTTCTGCTTCATCGTCCCCTCCGATGACGCCGCCGCCTCTGATGCCTTCGCCCAATACGACTCCAATGTCGCAGCCTGGCTCATCCCGACATCCCAGACATCAAGTCCAAGGAGATCTTCTTCTCCGAAATGGTGAACTTGGTTTTCAGATCTGTGTTGTTTGAATATTTTAATTTTTATTGATTTTTTTTTAATTTGTTGTTGGGATGAATGTTTATGAAATTTTTCGTTTTGGATCCTGGGTTTGGATTTGTAGTCCCGATTCATGAATTATTCATTCTGGTCTTTTAATGGTTGGTTGGTTGGTTTCCCTCTTGAATCAGTTGAGAAAAAATATTTTTTTTATTCTTTGGAACCGTTCTTCATCGTTCTTCTACAAGAACCGTTCTCCAGCGTGTCCTCCACGTCAATCCGCTCAAACGGTAAGAACTTGCCAACCGGTTCTTGCTTCTCAAGAACCAACATTAAGAACCATCGTTGGAGATGGTCTAAGTTCTAACATTTGTGAGTGCGTTAAGTTCATATTTCTAGGCACTATATTTCAATTAAGTGATATATAATATATTTTTTAAAATTATTTTTTTTTAATGAACTTATTATATTTTTTAAAATCAATTTTTTTCTTTTTTTTTTAAAGAAACCATAATTTAATTAAATAAAATTATATTGCTTAAAATTATTTTTTAATCTTTAAATAATTTGCTAATAATATTGTTTTAAAACAAAAACAAAATTATTTTTCTTTTTGATTTTAATTTTTTTATCAACTTTTGTTTAGTGACAAAATATGTAAAACTTGTTTAACTGTTTGATAAACAAGTTTTTTTAGTAGCTTCTTCAAGTAACGTGTTTTAAAACGCTAGCTTATAGTTTCTAGCTTTTTATATTTTATTTATTTTTATCTTTAATATATTTATTAAATTTTCTTATTACTCTTTTTAAATAAAACATGGTTTTATTACATTGTTTAATTTAACAATTACAGTATTTATTTTATTATTTTAGCATTATACATCAATATATTGATAATGATAGATGATAGGTTTATTTTATTTTATTTTATTTTTGTTATTATATTTTATATTTTTTATATTACACTATTTATTTTAACTATTATGCTAATTAACATGATAAAAGTATGATGGCTACTTAAGTGTATGTTTTTTTAACTTTATTTTGAAGTATAATATTAAAAATAATAGAAAAATAACGTGAATAGGGTAATGGTTAAATAAATAATTTAATATTAAAATATTAAAAAAATAAAAATAAACTTATCATCTATCAATATCAATATCTTGAAGCATAATGCCGTAATAATCGTTGATCCGAGTGAAATTAGGTTCAGTCTCCTTAAGCAAGGTCTCAAGTTCGAACATTATGGATTAAAAAAAAAAGGAAGTTGGGAGGGAAGAATTCACTAAGGCTCTGATTGGTATAGATGATGGAAATAGAGAGGATGAGAATAAGAGGGATATATTTGAATTAAAGTAGAGTGTAGAAGGTGTGGGTCCTAAACAAAAAAGGTGAATATCTCTCCTCCCTCCCCTCCATTTCTCTTACACCAAACAGAGGGTAAAGGTGTCAGCTAGGTTCAAAAGGAGAATAAAATATAAAAAGCTAAAACTTAGAAGCTAGTGTTTTAGAGTAAGGACACGAAAAATGTGCCAAATATAACCTATATTTATTCTATTATTCTTGAAATATTTAATCCATTTCCTTTTTTTACTGAAAGTAAAAAAAAAAACTTAATATTATATATTATTAACCTTAAAATAAACATTAACAACACATGCAATATTAAATTTATCAATTATGATTTTACAAATTATAAAAATAAATAATAATTAAAAAAATTGGGCCACGCCCTGCCTTAGCCCACTTCGGGCCAACAAAAATTCAAGCTAAGTAGAGTTGGGACAAAATGAACTTGAGCTTGAATTTTCATAGCTAACCAATTTAATTCAAATTCCTTTTTACTTTTTTTTTTCAATCTAAAAACTCGGTTACCTATTTTAATATTCTCACATGCATACGACAATCAACTTGTCATTTGTCACCGCTACTTTGTTCGTTGTTACCGTGTTATCTCTTAACACACTCTTTTACTTGCATTACACCGTTAATTATTATATTTTTTATTTTATTTTTAATTGAAATCTTTAACCACTAAACAAAAATTGATAAAAAAATGAAAATTACAAAAAAAAATGTTTTTGTTTTTGTTTTAAAACAATATTACTAGCAAATTACTTAAATATTAAAAAATAATTTTAAACAATATAAGTTTATTTAATTAAATTATACTTTGTTTAAACAAAATTGATTTTAAAAGTTAATTAAAAAATTAATTTTTAAAAAATATATTACATATCACTTAATTGAAATATAGTGCCTAGAAATATGAATGTAACACACCCACAAATGTTAGACGTGTAGACGCCTAGGCGGAATCAAGGAGATGTAAATTGGGCCCATGTGATATTTTTTTTTATGAAAATCAAGGACATTATTCAGTAGCCTTGTGCCCAGTGTACTTATTAAAATCGTATCCGCACAATTTTCACGTAGGACATCTTACGGACCATATTCCCTTGTGTATGGTGCAAGACTTGTGCAGCTTTGGCACGCTAGCCTCTGTCTGCAAAGTATTAGCCTAGAAGATAAGCCCATAACATTCGGGCATGGGTTTCTTGCTTTGATTCTTTTTTTTTTTAATAGGCAAAAGGCAGTATTATAAGAAACAGACTAGCAAGTACACAAGAAGTGCCCCAACTAGCTACAGAGTACAACAGAAAAAATAAGAAGAAAAGCATAGTGCAGCAAGAACAAGAATACCTGGAACATAACAACTAAAGCTGCACTATATTCCGAAACAAGCCAATACCTACCCCACCAATACATTGCCCGACTCTTATAAAGTTAAACAAATTTTCCTACACAAACGACCACTTAATGGAACCACGGGCAGCTGTATTCAACCCTCTAAGTTCTTCAAACATAATTGTGGTGAGTTAATCCATTCAATTAACGAGTATTGAAAGCCATCAATGTTTCCTTGCAGCCAGCACCATGATTTCAATCTAACTGTATCTAGCAATGTTTCAAAAGCTAAGTTACCATTTCTAAATAAAATATCATTTATGCACTTCCACAGAGACCATATAATTGCCACCCAAATCAGCTGCCAAGCTTGTTCTCCTTTCTTCCTTTTAAAAGGCATCAAATGTTGCCAAAAGAGAGCCTCTATCTGCTGTGGTAGAGCAGTTTGTAGTTCCAACCAGCTGTAACAATGTTTCCAAATCCTGTCAGCAATGTAACAAGTAACTAGCAAATGTTCAGTTGTTTCCTCCTCCCTACCACAGAATGGGCATAAATCATTAATCCCCTGTAGAGGTATATTCCTTCTTTTGAGATTCATCCTTGTTGGGATCCTGTCCAGAGCCACTCTCCAAATCAAGTGTAATGCTGAAGGAGGTGCTTTTATCCTCCACACAGATGCAACGAATTAGCACCTAGCTTCTTGTGAGGGTTGTTGCAGGAGCTTATAGGCTGATCTCATTGAGTACAACCTCGATGGTTCAGGCCTCCAACACCACACATCTTGTTGTTGTTTTGTCGAAGCTACCCTACAAATTTCTTCTCAAAACAATTGGACAACTGGTAATTCCCACTGGAACCACTCTCTACGCCATATAATCTCCCATATCCACTGTTCCCCTTCCCACCTTCCCATCTCACTGACATAATTTGTCTGTTGCAGAGAGTTTTGGTACAGATGACAAAACTTTGTTATAAGCTTTGCATTCCCACACCACAAATCTGTCCATAATTTAGTCTAATTTCCTTCCCCCAATTTCTTCTCAACATTTACCTCAAACCATCCTACTGAGCCATTCCCACCACAATCCTTCCCAAGATCCTTCCACCAAGTGGAGCATTTTTGCACTATTGTTGGTGAATTCAACTTCTGCCAGCCACTATATTTTGAATTTAAAACCTCATACCAAAGACATCCCTCACTACTCAACATCCTCCACTTCCATTTGGCCAATAGTGCATCATTAAAGAGAGATATATTTTTTATCCCTAAGCCACCCTCCTCCTTTGGACGACAAATATCATCCCACTTAACCCAAGATATTTTCCTTTCCCTGTCCAATGCTCCCCAAAGGAAATTCCTCTGCACCCTCCTAAACTTTTTGACCACTTTGCTAGGCATTTTGAAAAGGGACAACATAAACAAAGGTATAGAAGTTAGGACAAATTTGATAAGACAGACTCTTCCTCCAAGAGATGAATTTTTGCCCTTCCAACTTGACAACTTTCTACTAACCTTATTTAATAATCCCTCCCACATCATCTCTTTCCTTGGGTTCCCCCCACTAGCATCCCCAGATACTCAAATGGAATATTCATTGTTTTACAATTTAGTAGATCCACATACCTTTTGATCCTGTCATTATCAATGCCAACTCCCCCAAGCTTACTCTTCTGGAAATTAACTTTTAATCCTGAGGTAAGTTCAAAGCACCTTAGAATACCCTTCAACAAGGTGACATTCTGCATACTAGGCTTTCCCACAAAAAGAGTGTCATCCGCAAACTGGAGTAAATTCACTTCCACATCATTGTTCCCCACCTTATAACTTATAAACAGCTTCTTCCCCACCGCCTGTCTCATCAATCCACTCAGCCCTTCAGCCACAATAAGGAAAAGGAAGGGAGCTAGAGGGTCACCTTGCCTTAAACCTCTTTGTGGTTTGAATTATGTTGTTAGGCTACCATTGACAAGCACAGAAATAGTTCCCGATTCCAAACAACTCCGGATCCACCCCACCCACTTCTCGCAGAAACCGAGTTGCCTCATCATATAAAACAAGAAACTCCACGACACTGAGTCATAAGCTTTCTCATAGTCCACCTTCAAAATCAAACACTCTTTCTTACATCTCTTTGCTTCATCAACCACCTCATTGGCAACAACAACCCCATCCAATAAATTTCTACCTCCAATAAATGCCCCTTGTCTTTTATCAATAACCTTCTCAAGCACTCGCTTCAACCTTCTAGACAGCACTTTGGCAATAATCTTGTATATACATCCAATCAAGGATATCGGTCTAAACTCATCAAGATGTTGTGGATCAATTACCTTTGGGACAAGGGTAATGAATGACGGATTGCTCCCCCTTGGTAACACACCATTAGCATAAAACTCATCAACAACCTTCAAAACATCATTCTTCAATAAGGCCCAGAATTTCTTAATGAACTTAAAACTAAAGCCATCCGGTCCTGGGCTTTTGTTGCTATCACAACCCCTCACTGCCATAAACACTTCTTCTTCCTCTATCTTCCCCAACAACACCTCATTTTCCTCCAAACTTATCATTTGAAAAGCCACCCCATCAAGCCTCGGCCGGTCAAAATCCCCCTCCAAAAACCTGTTTTCAAAGAACTCTCTCACCTTGCTCTTGACAACTATTGGATCGTCACACCAATCCCCATCTACCAATACACCATTCAATGAATTCCATCCCCTCTTCCAGTTAACACTATAATGAAATAATCTCGAATTACAATCCCCATCTCTAAGCCATTTAGCTCTAGACTTTTGGTGAGCAAGCAACTCTTCCCTCCTGGCTACTTTCCAAAATTCCGTAAGCAAGTCCCTCCTAAGAATAACGTCCTCTTCAAATAAACTTCCATTTTCATCCTTTTTGTCAAAATGTGTTAGTTCCACCTCAATCCGCTTTCTCTCTTCCTATAAATTCTCGAAAGTACTTTTATTCCATTCCTTCAATTGTCCTTTCAGCATCTTCAACTTTTCTTTTAATGCATAGGCAGCCCAACCATCCACCTGTAACTTACACCATTCTTCTTCCACAAACTTTGAGAATCCCGCATGCAAAAACCAACAATTCAATACTCTAAAGGGTTTAGGTCCCCAATTAGAGTTTAACTCCTTCAAAAGGTCTGGGCAATGATCAGATATATTTCTCTGTAAGACATATTGTACACATGCTGGCCAAACATCACATCATCCCCTGGATACAAGGAATCAGTCTAATCTACTCTTGGCCCTCCCATTAGATCTAAACCAAGTGTACCGATTGCCTACCACTGGTATGTCGTCTAGCTCCATTTCCATAATGAACCTATTAAAATCATTCATCTCCACCCCCCCCCCCCCATAGCATCATTTTGGTTGCCCCTTCTTTTCTCCAAACACCTAACAGAGTTTAAGTCACCCAGAACACACCAATTATCAACATTGCTTGACCTCCTACAGTTCTGGATTGCAGCTCATTGTTGTCTCTTAACACTCAAATCAGAAGATAAATGCACATTGAAGATGACACAGGCGACATTATTCTGCTTCCACGTACCTTTTATACCCAAGTACCCGTTTCCTACATATACTTGTTCCACGTCAAGCAAATTCTTTTTCCACATGATTAAGAGTCCTCCTGCTGACCCACATGCTGGATTAACTCTCCACTCTACTTCCCTGACAACCCATAGCGCAAAACAGACCTCCTTTCGCATAACCTCCAACTTAGATTCTTGAACACACACTAATTCTACACCTTCCCGTATAATCACATCCTTTATTACCCTCCACTTCGCCCTTCCCCCTAACCCCCTCACATTATAACTTAACATCTTCATATAGACTTTTGTTTCCTCCCCTCCCCTGCACAGTGTCTCCTCTTCCCCGAAGCCTTTAGATGTATATCCTCAAAGTCCTTTATTTTATTGATCATAGTAGTGTGATCCCCTTCATACGCCACCCCTAATTTGCCCCCAATCTCCCATAGATGCCTTGCCCCATAGATGTCATTTTTCAGCCCACGCATTAAATCTGTCCTGTGCCGCACAAACAGGTAGTGAATCACACCATGAGCTAACCGCGTTCCTGACCTCCCTTCTATCCTTTGTGCTAGCGATACACTTCTGGTGCCTATTACTTATGTTTCTCTTTGTACAATGTGCTCTACCAAAGGAGTCCCCTGTACTATCCACATGGCAATTGTTGCCACCTCGATTAGGACTTGTGGCATTTCCCTCCACCAACAATTGGATAGTTTCTCCTCCTTTATTGTACCTTTCATTGCTACTATTCAGTATAACGTCACCACTGGTAGATCGAGGCTCAAGACCTTTCTTTCCTATGTCGTCCACACTTGGTAAGTTATGGTTTATGTCCATACCATCTGATGTCATGTTCTCAGGCCCACCTACATTTTCTAGTTGCACTTCCTGTCCACTATAACACCCCACCACCTCCACCCCCTTAGTATTCCCCTCTGGGCCGCCATCATATTCCATCGTAGGCCCATTCACTTTTAATATTATATTAGTTTCCTGTGTGGGCCGAAGTCCATAATCCCCATTGCGTCCCCCCTCTTTAACTTCCTTATGACGTACAGAGTTGGGTATAAGTTTATTGCTTTTGTCTTCATGTGCCCCTTCTTCATTATGTCTGTTAGTCACAACAATGCGCTCTTGCACCCAGTTGGTCTCCTCGAGCACCTCCCCTTCCTGCTTACCACCTGACACTCCCTGACCTTCTATCTCAAGGTCAACTTCCCTACCTTTGTTATATGTATTAAGACACGCGCTTCGCTTTTCTTGATCATCACCTTTGTCACCAATTTGGTGCAAGTTTAATCCCCTGACACACTGAACATATGACATATCAAAGCCCGCTTCCTTGTTGCCCAATACCTCCTGGCTCTGCACCAACCCATCGTTTTGAATCCTCGACAGTCCTATATCACTCTCAAGCCCTCCTTGTCGGTTAATGCCCTTTTGACCATTTTTCAAAATGACCACCGCTGGCGAGCTCACAGTTGCTTCGGGCTACAAGCTGCTCCTCAGAAAATTGCTCTTCCTCCTCGTCTCTCATGCATTCAGACTCCGACGATATCAAGTCTTCCTCCTCTAAGCCAACCACATATAGCTCATCATCAGTTTCTTCAAAGTTGCGTTCATGACAACAACATTTAGGTATCTCCTGAGAGTAGGTTTCTTCACTCATCTGGACCACAACAACCATACCATTGATCCTAATCTTCTTAATACAGAAGATAGGTTCCATTGACGAGGTCCTAATAAGTACTCTCGTATACTCTAATCTTGACCAGTCTTTAGTAGATTCGTCAACGGCCACAAGCTGTCCCACCAACCCCGTAAGCTTTGCAAAGCAATCAAGGCTCCATACATGAATAGGTACCCCTCTACATCTAATCCATACGATCCTGCTACCAACTCTATCCTCGGGAGTCCACTTAGTTATGGACTCAAAGATGGTTGTGAACCACTCCTCATCACTTTTCACAACCTCTTGAACATCTACTCCTTCTGATCCAGTCAAAAGGACCATATTATCACCCATATATCGTAACCTGATAGAGTTGAAGCCCTCTTTGACGAAGGTGTCATTCAGTGAGATTACCTTAGAAACGTCCCATACCCTTCCAACTAAGCTATCCTTAAGCCACCCATTATCACCTTCAGCCACCTTAAAGTCTAACCCTTTCTAGTCTTTTATACCTTTGCCTTCTCTGACCGTAGACTTCGGAACCCATCTCTTTTGAGTCGCTATATGGTCACTACTCTTAACAACCTGCGCATATAAGATATCTGGATTCCTCATAGACACAATGGTTTCTGGGCCATGCTTCTTACGGGCTTCGCTGTTTACTTCTTTAATGCCAGCGTAGCTTCGAGTTGGATCTTTCTTGTTCCTCCCCCGAAAATACTCCCTGTTATACCTTGGGAGGTTGACGTACATCTTCACCTCTCCAATGCATATCGTATCCAACTTACTTTCCAAGGTTTTGGCATTTTTTACACCACCAAACCGAACAAACCTGTAGCGTTGTCCTCCCTGATTCTTCCTCCTATAAACAAAGATCTCCCTGACAGTACCATATCTCTGGAAAATCCTCCATAACTCATCCTCCTGAAAGCCTTCCGAAAATCGTGAAAAGAAATAGGTTGTTAGTTGTTGCCCATCACCTTGCCTCCTCACGCCACCTCCCCGCTTCGGCGCCTCGGACATCATTCGAATCCCTCTTTCATTGATATTACATTTCTTCTTGCTTTGATTCTATTTCTGACCCTCATTTTTTTTTAATTTCTGAACAGTTATTGCATGCACAGTTCAAATGTAACTCATGCGTGTATACGATGTCATATTATATTATACTAATTTAGGCTAAATTAATCTCAATATTTTTAAATTATTTAACAATTTTTAATTAAGTTTTTTAATTATTTTTTTTCAATTGAATCTCTAAATTTATATTTGTTTTTATTTAAGTCTATGTTGGGATCTAATTAAAAAATAAAAACAAATTCAAAGACCTAATTGAAAAAAAAATAGTTCAAGACTTATTTAAAAATGACATAGTTTACTTATTTAATTAAAAATTGTCAAGTATTTGCAGGTCGGTATTCTCACCTCTGCAAGCCATTATCTCTGTAAGTTGAGAATATCAAATTTAGAATCTACAGAGCTGCAGAGATAAAAATACCGGTTTCAGAGACTTGACAAATTTTAATTAAGTCTCTGAACTATGATCATTTTTAAATAGGTTTCTAAACTTTTTTTTTTTCAATTGAGTTCCCAAACTTGTAATTGTTTTTTAATTAGGTCTCTAACCTAATTAAAAAACAAATACAAATTTAAGGAGGGATCCAATTAAAAGAAATAGTTTAAAGACCTAATTAAAAATAGTCAAATATTTGAGGATCTACAGATTAATTTTACCTATATTTTACCAATCATGACATTGTGTTTGCTGCTTGAAAATTATAATAACAAAAATATTTATGTGAAGAAATTTTTTATACTTTGTTATATGGAAATAAGAGAGATAGAAAAAGAAAGGATAATATTTAAAAAATTAAGAAATTTATTTGATTTAAATTTTTCACTTAATTACAAATAATCAGTAATAAATATAAATGGCACCTTTAGGTATAATGGACAAACTTTGAAATAATATAAATATTGAAAACTATAAATATTAAATGTGGCTTAAAAAACTTTTTACTCTTTATAATATAAAGATTATTTGTTTTTAGTCTTTATCTTTTTTTTTTTGTCTCTATAAAATATTTTTGTTTGATTTTGGTCCTTATTGTTAGATTTGTCCATCCAATCTAATGAAAAAAAATTATAGGGACCGAAACTTAAGAGGACCAAAATGAAAATAATCAAAATTAAGGGGATCAAAATGAAAACAACTTTATATTATAGGGACTAAACAACCATTTAAGATAAATTTATAAAAATTAAGGGCATGTTTACTTCTTTTTTTTATTTTCTGTTTTTACTTTTAATTATAAAATTGACACACTATTTTCTATCTAAATTTTGTTTTCAAATATTTGGACAAGAAACAGTGAAAAAATATTTTTACTATTTTCTGTATAATTTTTTGAAAACAGAAAACAGATTGTAAATAATGTGATAGTTTTGTAATTAAAAATAAAATTAGAAAATAAAAACAAAACACATTTTTTCAAGATAAACAAGCCCTAAAGTTTCAAAAATTAATGTATAAAGACACAATAGCACACATTTTCTTCTACTACTTGTTTAAAGACACTATAACACTCTTTTTTGTACTGTGAGAGGTGAGAGCATTCAATAATTAATGTTAGATCAAAATAAATGGTTTATATTTAATATACTTACTTAAGTATTCATTAAAATCCCACATAACTATCAAATTTTAAAAGATTTACCAAACAAAAATTAAATATTTAAAATAAGGGGCTGCTAATATGCACCCTAGTTGGTGGGCATTAGCACTCAACACCAGAAATTTTGGACTTAAAAATCCATTAGTTCTTTTGTTTTTCAAAATTTAATTAGAGGATATTATTGTACTTTGTCATTTAATTTAAAAAAATCTTTTTTCTCTTTCCTATCTTTTTTTCAACAATTTTCTCTACTATTTTAGCTTAACTACCTTCTTCCTTTTATTTTTCGTATTAATACCTTTTTTCATGTATGTTTCCATTTTGTAACATCTTCAAACTTTCTCTAATACCTGATTCACCTAGCCTTAATCAGTCATCAACCATTGAAAGTTTATATATGGATTTTCTTACTTGCAACGACAACCAATGGATGCTTGAAAAATTCATTCAGTAATATTTTCTTTTGTAGTTCATAATCAAATTATGAAACTTTGACCGTGGATAAAGGTGGTTTATGATATATATCTTGCAGTTGAGCAACAAAATCAAATGCCTAATACTCTATAGCTATGGTGAATATTATGAATATAAATGTGACAAAGGTATTAGTAATACAAAAATGAGATAAAGAAGACGATTACGAAAGAATTTTTTGATGAGAGAAGTTGTAACTGACATACAAGATAAGAGAAAATTGTGGAAAAAAGAGAGGAAAGAGAAAAAAAAAATTCTTTAAGATTATAGTTAATCCATCATCATTATCACCACCATGGTTGTTGTTGTCATTAGGCACATGACCTCCTAGATATTAGGCAAAACAACTTATCTCTTCAATTATCAATTATAATAAAAAATTCGATCATCGACTACCCAGATTTTTCGGCATTTTTAATATTGCATGGATGATTTCAGAGGTAGATTTAAAATGGACCTTGGTGGCAACGTGTATGGTGGTATTGAATCTTCTAGGGTCGGGTCTTTTTGTTTCGTGGTAAATGAAACATGATAATAATATTATACTATAAAGTAATGACCAGTTAAAAGGAGAGACAAATATGTGTGCACTCCGTGGGTTAACTAGGCTAGAATGTAATATAACTCTTTGTACGGGAAGACTATCAATCCAATATTTGTAATTGAAAACAGCAATACTAATTTCCTCAAAATCATACCCACAAATTGATTCAATACGTTTTTTTTATCAGTCAATTGATTCAATAGTTAAAATTGATTACAATGGTACCTACAAATTCTTTAAACAGCAACGTTTTTAATTCTTGTTAAATCGCATATACTGACAAGAGGGTGATCGAAATTACAAGGAGAGTTCTAAACTGCATATATTGATCAGAACATCAGAACGATGCTTCCAAAATTTTTCAAAGCTGCTAGAGGAAAGTTGTAGGGAAGAGAGATGATCGATATTCAGGTTATGGAAAGTTGATAATTGAATAGAAAATCAGAGTAATGCCAAAAAATCTGGACAGTTGATGATCACAATTGGTTAGTATATTGATAATTGAAGATATAAGTTTGTTTGTCCAATATTTAGGAGGTCACGTGTCACTTAAAGTAGATTTTATTAGAAGTGTTAGATTAAAATTAAATTAATGGATGAGAATTGGTGTAACTCTTTTAAAGTTATATTAGTATAATTTGATTCTATATATATATATAGTTTATTAAAAATTATTTAAAAAAAAAAAACAGAAAATATTTTCAAAACCGATCGCCCCTAAAATACACAAACAAAATCGCTGAGCACATTGTGTATTTGGGTCAAAATTTATTGTTGCTTTATGGTTCCGTTGGTGAAGCACCACAGCACTAGTGATGGAAAGTAAAATGAAGGTGGCATGGAGCATGGTGGAAATGGGTGGAAATGTGGGCGTTATCGTTGTGAATACCAACTCTGCAGTTTGGTCCGCAACGATAAAGTTCATGAGTGGCGGCGAACACGGTGCGATTTGGGGCTGATTGACCCATCTGGGTTAGTTTTAAAAACTAATTTTCAAAATGGGTCTTTTTCAAAACATATTACCGGTATGGGTCTCTTTTGACCAAAGACCAGATAAAAAAAAAATTTGACCAACAAATTAAATTCCACGTAATTTTTATTTAAAAAAAAATCCACATAAACCAGCCATTACGAATGGCTGTTTCAAGACTGACAATTTCGTTAAAAGTCCTCGACACAATAATTGAGAGGAACCAGCCACGAAAAATGGCTGGTTTGGTAACTTTTTTAGAAGCAGCCATTACAAATGGCTGCACCTCCAAAGTGCAGTTTTGCGTTGTCCCTTCGCGCAGAGGCCCCCCTTCGTTCAGTTTCTTCGTGTAGACGCGTGCGTGGGGCGTCAAATCGGGGTAGTGGATGCAGCCAATTCAAATGGCTGGTTCTGTTTGTGATAAAAAAATAATTTCACTTTACCACAAAAAAAATACATAATTACAAATACATAATTCAAATCGGGGTAGTGGATGCAGCAAAAAAAATTAGAATCAGACTTACAAATACATAATTACTAACACTTACCACAAATTAAAGTATACACTTAAAATAAAAAAAAAATATAAATACACAACAAAATTACAAGTAACAAAAAATATCCCATTTACATAATACTTTTAAGAAATACTTATGATGACAAATATAAATATTACATACAATGTATCAAAAAAAAATACACTTTAAATCAAATTATTAAAAAAATTGTCACATAAAACTGTGTAAAATAGATACAATAAAATGACAAAAATGCATATATAACATATACATATAATATATATCTGTTAACATATAAAAAATAAAAAAATAGTGTGTAAGAAAATACTTAGATGTTTGATATCCGGTTAACTGTGAAGAAGACGAGGAAGAAGGGATATTTATAGTTGCTTCATGTTTTCTCCCATTTTTTAATTGGACATGAGTTGCACGGGCTTAAAGTAGCTGTTCAGATTGGCTGTTTCAAGTTTTCTCCATTTTTTTAATTCGGACCACGAGCTGCGCGTGGAAACGTTATGCACTTGAAGTAGCCATTTGAAATGGCTATTTTACTTTTTCTCAGTCACCGTACTTGAAGTAGCCATTTCGAATGACTACTTTATGTACTTGAAGTAGCCACTCACAATGGCTATTTCGCTTTTTCTCGGTCAGC
The DNA here is from genome assembly GCA_026413185.1 of Pueraria montana var. lobata. Lineage (NCBI taxonomy): Eukaryota > Viridiplantae > Streptophyta > Magnoliopsida > Fabales > Fabaceae > Pueraria > Pueraria montana. The sequence goes on from CM048652.1 coordinate 8,171,502, forward strand.
CTACTTGAAGTAGCCATTTCGAATGGCTACTTCAGGTACTTGAAGTAGCCATTTCGAATGGCTGCTTCACTTTTTTCCCCACTGGCACGTGTACTTGAAGTAGCCATTTGGAATGGCTACTTCATGTACTTGAAGTAGCCACTCATAATGGCTGCTTCACTTTTGGTCCAGCTATTACAATTGGCTGTTTCATTCGCGAATTTTATACATTTTTTTTTGGTTCGTACCGACACAATTAAATCAGAAATGATTGACTGTGTCAGCATGAAACAGCTATTTTAAATAGCTGTTTCATCACGTGACCGATGTGGCATGCCACGTGGTCAATTTGAAAATTTGAGTTAATTTTTGGTCAAAACAGATCCATACCAGTAATATATTTTAAAAAAAACCTATTTTAAAAATTAATTTTTAAAAAAAATCCAGATGGATCAATCAGCCGCGATTTGGTGCTTGGCAATTGGTATTGGCTCTATTTCCCTGCCCATTCATTCACACGCACACAGAACTGAACAGAGACATAGATGCATAGAGACAGACACACTCAGTGAGTGTGATGCATGGTCAGAATGTTTTTCCATCCTGGCCGTTAAAAAGGCCTTCACTTCACTCTCAAATACCCCCCGGGAGTCCCGCGCTCCTCCCTCCCTGCTGTGGGGGCCATATATACTTTTTCAGTTTTCAATTTCATAATCCCTCGGTTTTCCTTTTTAAATACATACTTACTACTTTTTCTCTCAGACAGATTGGACGTTTCCAACTTTCCGACACCCCATCTTAATGAAACGAGTCCCAGGCCAGTATGACTGTGAGCTGTTTTTGTTTTTATTTGATTTTGTCATTCAGCACTATTCGAATCGAAGGATTCAGACCGTCTACTGCCTCTGCAACCAAAAAAAAAAAATTGAAAACAGAAGTTCAAAAAAATAAATAAAAGAAAACAGATGAAAGAGAAATTAGGAAAAAGTAGAAAGAGATAAAAGAGCTTAACAGAGCTGCAGAGGATCCGGATCCCTATTCTTCGCCACTTCTCTATGTCACCCTTTTCCCTCTCTCCCAGATTTGTCTCGATGGAGGGAGCCGGTGAGAAAAAAACTAGCAACTTGTTTGGTTCAAAGGATGCAAATAATTTTGAGAAGATAAAAACAAGTTACTGTTGTTTGGTACGTGAGATTTATCCTTTATTTGATTGTTAGAAAGGAAAAAAAAAATATAAAGGAATAGATGAGACAAAAAAAGAAAAAAATATATGAGAAATAAAAATAAAAAAAAAAAGTTGTTTGATTTTGATAAAAAATAAATAAAGTAAAAGAGAAGAAAAATACTTATTTCAATTAAAAAGCACCCCACGCGAACCTTGACTTACATACCCATCTCTAGCATCAACTATGGTATGGTACTAGAATCACGGGGATGACATGATGTGGAAATTTTTCGTCCATTATTCTTTTCATACACTTCATTTGTTCAGTTGGCTACAGTCAAGGTGCATTATTGGGACTTTACCTTTTGCCAATCACATCACCATCTAATCATATTATGTGAATGAGAGCAGTTACGGTCATGTCACTCAGAATTCCACATGGAAAAAAAATAATAGAAAAGGCTAACAAATTACATTAGCATAACAAATGCAAAACATATCGATTAAATTGAATTACGCTAAGAAAGTACGCTAATAATATATTCTTTATCATACAACGATATTTTTTAATACAGTAATGTTTATTAATTATTTACTAAAGTTTTATTCAATATTTTTTTTTTCCTAAGACGAGGAGTTTTCCACCGCCTGCACGAAACGGAGACTAGTCTCTCACGGGAGTTTGTTCGGCATCTCGATGGGTGACATTCCTCCCAGCTGAGATTTTTTCCATACCCAAGACTCGAACCCGAGACCTTGATTAAGGGACGAGAGACCTTAAGCACTCACGCCAACCTCAGTTGGTAGTTTTATTCAATAATTTAAATGTTTATTAAAATTCTCGTGAAATTTATATTTAAATATTTTATTTATGTGAATTTATTCATTTTATGAATTATATTCATAATTAAAAAAATTGAAAAAACTTGTAGAAATTATTTACTTTAGATTAGATGATTTCAAATTGTGCATTTGTAGTTGAGATATAAAGGTTAGTGATCACGATCACAAACTTTACTTCTGCAAATGACTTTAGATCTTCATACAATTCTTTATTCTTTATGATTAATTTTCTGTTATTCTTATACGCAATTAATGGGAGATTTCAAACATGCATTTAGAAGTAGTTGAGATATAAAAGCTAACAATTATCATACACTTGTACTTACGCAAATGGGGCTTAAGATGTTTATGAATTTTTATAAGAAATTAATTAAAATATATATACTGAAAGTATATTATCTAATTATATATTATCACATATAGTAAAGTTATTGTTTTTATAATAATTATTTTAAAAATTATATGTAAAATATTTTTTAATTAGTTGATAATATAAAATTTATATAAATAATATATGAAAATTAAACTTATTTTTAATTGTAATTAATTAAACAAAGCATTACTTAAATGTAAATTTGAGAATCGAATCTCTAATAATATAATGATGGTATTATGATTTTATTTTATTTTATTAGTTTTTGAAGAGGATGGTATACTATGATTTCAATAGTTAGAACGGTAGATTTTAAAGATTTAGGTTTAATTTATTAATTACATTTTTTCCGAACTATTAACTATTCAAATTTGTTTTTTTTTTAATTTATCCTCACACAACTTTAATTTTGTTATTTTAATTTATTTATTAACTTAGCATGTAATATTTGATAAAAAAAATATTAACGTGACAGTAGAGTACTTACGTTACATATGTATGCGCTGACGTGGAGTGTTGAAATGTTGATATGACTCTTAATTTTTATTTTCTTATTTTTAAAATTGTGTGATTTTGTTTCCTATATTCTTCAAGCATTCAATAATGCTAACTTTACGTACGAAATTGATATTTTCCTCTGAAAAATTATCCCACATAATTTTCGGTCACGCCAATTTTCTTCGCGGATATCTCTTTTTCACGTATATATATGTGACTCCGCAAGAACTTTGAAGTTGTTTAATTCCTCACGCACAACACATTGTTTCTCTACTCCCATTCATCCCTTACTCATTACAATTTCCAATTCAATATTTCTCTTAATTAGCGATGACTAATATGTTTCTAAGGTTTGTGAGCAGTACTTTTCTTTTGAAAGCTAACATTACCTTTCATTTCTTTTAATTAAAGTCATTTCGTCCACAAGATTATTTAGCATGATATCTACGTATACAAATTGAGGCAACATTAATCCAATTAATTCACTATAATAATTATAGTTAACGCACCAAATTTGCTGCCTATAATTACCACATATATCTACATGTATTATAGTAATTGCATGCAGTCATCAAATATCTAGTAGTAGTAGGTAGATGGCGGGCGGTTGTCAAGTTGACGTGAGTGGGTGGTTTTTGTAGCATCTCTCTCTCCGGTGTTGGACCTGGGCCATCGCTCTCAATTGGATTTGATACCTGTTTATTTGATTAATTTCTGAATGATGAAAACAAAAATTAAGATTAGATCGTAATTTTGATCTCTCTTAATTTTTATTCGAAATTTTGATTTGTTTTTTTTTTTTTCACAGTTTTAATCTTTACATTTTGAAAAATTCATAACTTTGGTCAAATATTTAATTTCAGTGCTGTTATAAGACTCAGCTCGGCTCGGCGGATTGAACCGGTCAGACCAAAAACCGGATATAGGACCGAGTTGAATCATAATTCAGATCGGTTATGTATCTGGCTTAGTTGTGACATCATTAACCCGATCTCAAACCGGTGTAAACCGGTAGACTCAGAGTCGTCGAGTTACGTGAAAGCATGGCCCAAGACACACGCGGCCCAAGGCTTGAATCTGCTGCTGCTGCATGCAACCCAAGCTCTGAATGTTGGCAGCTGCTCCACGCGCACGACCCAAGGCTCTTAAATGCTGGCCTCAAAGTGGAAAATTAAATAATTGGCTTTTATTAATAAAAAGAGACAAAATGTGTCCCTTGAGGGATTGAACATGCATCCCATACGAGCATCTCCATCCCAATATTTTTATTTGGATTCCTAAATAGGTTTCACATATACACATTATTCATTTTTACTCTTCTCAAGACAAGCATCTTAAAAATTCTCATTCTCTCCAATCCAACCCAATACTTCTATTTAGGTTCTTATTTGGGTCCCACAAAATAACTCACATCTTTACATTTTATCAATAATTTATATTTTTTTTAACACAAAAGACACTTTTTTGGATGAGTACCGATTCTCTTTTGAGAATCTGAAAAAGGAACCGATTCTTTTGCATCCATGATATTAAATGAGTACCGATACTTTTTTTTATAAAATACAGTGCAAATGTTACTGATGTAGATGGTCTAAAGGCCAACAATTCATTTAATCACTAAGCTAACACTTTAATTTGTTTTACTAACTTAAAATAATATATATGTATAGATATTGTAATTTTTTTTGCTAATAATATTATAATTTATTAATTAATATAAGTGGACCTAAAAAAAATGACAATTTTCAACAATTTTCATCCAATCACAAGAGAGTATTATAAGAGATGTTGCTAGCATTCTTCTTAATATAATATAATAATTGATTTTTTTGCAAATAATATGGTTAGCGAAAATACAAAAACACTCACCCTAGATGGATCAAACCAACAACCTTTAAGCATTTAGGAGACATCTTATCACCAAGCTACCACCATTATTTGTATAACAAATGTGAATATATATATATATATATATATATATATATATATATATATATATATAATGTATAATTTTAATTATTTTATTAATTACACCAGGTCATGAGGGTCAATTAGTGACTCACTGGGTTGACCTTTGACCCAGTGATCCAGTATCTGACCGAGTCGATGACCGGTCCGAATCTGATAACATTTTTCACGTATGTTTTTATCTTTTATTTTTTATATTTTAATTGATTAACTTATTTTTTTATGTACCTTAAATGAATATGTTAAATCTAGAATTCAATTGAAGTAAAATAAAAAATATATATAACTATTTTTAATGATTAAAAGAAATATATAATCAGATTGAGTATAGAAGGTTTAAATAATATCGCATAACTATATTTCCACTATATATAACTATATAATTCGCCTGGTCAAAAAAGAAAGCAAACACGAAACATACAATTTCAAAGATGTAATGCTTAGTTACAAATGCACGACCGAAACTCAATAATTGTTTGTTATTTTCATATTTATTCTAATTTTGTAATCATAGAATGCATTGTATTTAAGTATAAAGTATTTATATGATATTTCCATAAAAAAATTAAAATTTAAAATAAATAAGTAATGCAAAAACTCGTGAATAACCCCGACTTGGAAAAGAACTAAAGTCCTATTTAAATATAAAGGCAAATTAATAACCCTCACAGTCACGCCTGCGTATTTTCATCTGTATCTTGTTAATGTTACATCATTCTCACTAATACTTTATTACTTAAAGAGGGATCGGGTATATCTGTTTTATTGACTGAACTATACCACTGTCGAAAGAAAATTAAAGGATAAAAAAAAAGCAGAAGCCAAGCTTGGAATAAATTGTGGTTGGAATAGAATGGACAAATCACAAGGTCGACTAGAATGAGAAGGAATAAAATGGATAAGAAAATAGGTTATGTAAAAACTACATTTGAAAAATCTCATTAACAATATAAATAAAATGGATAGTTATAGGGGGGGTAAAAAAAAATCTCATTTAACAGTATAAATACACTTGAGAAATTAAGGGATGACCATGGTATAGTTCACTCATCCTTGAAGAAAATTGTAATGAGTAAGGGATGAGTGGGAGCAGAGACGGATACAGGGGCCTTTGATGGAATCCGTCCTGAGTGGGAGTAGAGAAACAATTTGTTGTGTGTGAAGAATTAAACAACTTTAGAATTCTTGCTGAGTTACGTACGTGGAAAAGAAACATCCGCAAAGAAAATGTAACGTGACTGAAAAGTATTTGGGATACTAATTAAGAGTAAAATATCAATTTCATACGTAAAGTTGGGCGTCATTAATTAATGAATCGATAAAGCTTAATTAATTTCATACTATTTTTAAATGTTTTAGCCTTATTTTTTTGTCCCAAAATAATTTATGTTTTAGAATTTTAAAATTTAATTAATATTTTCTATTTCTCAAATATATCCTTATTTAATATTTCACTACTAGTAATATAAATATCAAGGATTAAGGTATATATTAAGTAAAGATATTTTAGTACAGATAAGAATATAATAGTAATATTTTACTTTCAATAAATATTTCTTAATCTGTGTATTAACCTAAATATTTAAAGATGAGGGAAGGTAGTATTATAAAAAAAAACAATGTAATAATTAATTTAATGATTAATCCTCTATAAATTTAATCTTTAATATTACACAAAAATCCTCAACTTTAGAAATTATCCATTAATTTAGCTTTTGATTTTAATGTTTATTGGTTGTTTGGTAGTGGAAAATTTAGGAGAAGGGAATGACGTCTCAGTCTAAGATATAGAAAGTTTTCGGGCTTAAAAAACATTTACATAGATATTTAAATTTACCTCATCCTAGAAGACGAGTGAGAATTTAAACCTGTAATCTGTCAAGTACGAGACCTTGTTTTGCTCCACTTAATCAATCTTTTGGGTTGTTTATCAATTAATTTGGCTTCTAATGTTATAGATCAAATTAATTAATAATTGTCAATTTGATAGATTAAAATGATTTATTTAGTAAGTTTTAAATTAATTGATGATACTAATTTTAGGAACCAAATAAATTGATAGTTGCCAGTGACTAAATTTAATCTTTCATAATGTTATAGATTAAATTAATTGATGATATTAATTTTAGTAGGTTTAGTAAGTGAATGAGGTAGGGACAGGGGCAGGTTTTGCCTCGTCTGACCTTGCCCTCAATCCCCCATCGAGAGAAGAAAATGGATACTTAGTTCTGCCCTTCTCCTAGCCACATATTTGTTAGTAACTTTAATAAAATTAATCACTTTTCGTATTTTTTTCTTCTTCTATTTGTTGTAAAGTTTTATATTCTTTCCATTTATTTTTTGTTTAGACTTTCAACAATTGATAATGGTTTTATACTTTTATATTTATACTTACGTCTACAATGCCCACTTTTTCTAAAATTGGAAAAAGATATATAATTTTATTTTCGGACACGAGGTAGGGAATAACTAACCCAATAACAACTGTACCAAAAAATATAATTCAATAAGGTTTAAATATCTTTTTGTCCTTGCAATTTAGTATTTTTTTACTTTTTGTCCTTATAATTTTTTTTTATTTTAGTCCTTGCAAATTATGTATGTTTTGTTTTTCGTCCTTATAGTGGTTTAGATAACGCTTTGAACCAAAAAGATTACAAGAACAAAAAACAAAAAAACACTAAATTGTAAGAACAAAAAGATATTTAAACAATTCAATAATAGTTAAAGTCCAAATAACCAATACACTACCAAGCCATGCAGGACCCAAAAGAAGACATGGGCGTGCAAAGACTTCCTACTTTAAAATTTGCCGAGTCAGTGTCTATATATATTGAAGTGGCTTCACAAGCATAGTCTCCAACTTTCACTCCCACTGCAAGAAAATTGTCTTCACCATAAGTGTTCTCTTAGTGAGTCATATTTGTTTAATGAAGAACTGATTTTGATTTTTCTTCCTAATTCAAGGTCTCTTAATTGGTTGGTTGTTGTATTGGCTTAGGAGTCTGGAGAAGCTATGGAAAACTTGTTGAAGATCAATGCAGGAAACCACTCTGAGGCATGCACTTTTACTAACCATTAATTGTTCAGCAAGTTTTCATATGCTTGTGTTGCTTTACCTTATTTAATTTGTTAACAAGAGTCCTGCATGCATTAACCACAATGAAATGTTAAGGTGTGTGAATAGGGAATCATTGGAAATAATAGCATTGGAAATAAATGGATTGTATAAGACAGTTTATCTAGAACTAAATTACCTACTATTATACGTCCTTGTAAATATAATATGCAACTATTCTTTCATATCTTTTTTGTTTGATGAAATCTTTATATTTTTTACACATTAATTTGTGATGCATTTTCCTCTAATTTCCGAAGGCAACAAACAAGGGATGCGTTTCCACTGAAGATGAAAGCATCGTAATAAACCCCCAGTTTGATGATGGCTTGAATAATTGGTCTGGAAGAGGCTGCAAGATTGCATTACAAGAATCCATGGGAGACGGGAAAATTCTTCCAAAGTCTGGTAAATTCTTTGCATCTGCAACAGAGCGCACACAAAGCTGGAATGGAATTCAGCAAGAGATCACTGGAAGAGTGCAGCGCAAGCTTGCCTATGAGCTTACTGCTGTAGTTCGGATATTCGGAAACAATGCCACCACTTTTGATGTAAGGGCTACTTTGATGGTTCAAGGACCAGAACCAGATCTTCGGGAGCAGTATATAACCATTGCCAAGTTAGTGTCGCATAGATTCTGAATGATATGACTTTCGTTGTTTACTATTCTTGTTAATTAATTATTATATACAAAAGAAAAGAAACTTGGTGCAGTTGTTTCAAAATCATGAATAATTGATATCAGAATGCTTCTATAATTGCTGATTAAAAGCTTTTTGTGTATTTAAGTGTGCAGGCAACAGATAAAGATTGGGTTCAAATGCAGGGAAAGTTCCTTCTAAATGGTTTCCCATTAACAGTAGTAGTTTATTTAGAAGGTCCCCCTCCAGACACTGACATTCTTGTCGATTCTTTGGTCATAAAACATGCAGCTAAAACACCACCTTCAACACCCCCGGATTATGAGGTTGGGCTTTCAAATTATTGTTTGTAAATTAGTTTAATATATAAAATTAGCAATTCCTGGAATTTAGTTGTGTTCATTCGTTGTTTGTAAATAAAGATTGATTTTGTTTTCGCAGGGTGCTGCTTTTGGTGTTAATATAATTGAAAACAGTAATCTGGATAATGGCACCAATGGATGGTTTCCCAATGGTAATTGTACTTTAAGCGTTGGAAGTGGTTCACCGCGTATAATTCCACCAATGGCAAGAGACTCTCTTGGGTCTCATGATATAGGGGTGGGTATACGGGCCGGCCCGGCCCGTTTAAGGCCCGGCCCGCGAAGCCCGCGTTTTGACGGACCGGGCCAAGCCCGGTCCGCGAAATAAATGGTCTTTTTTTTTGGGCCCGTATCCGCCCCGCGAAGCCCGCGGTTAAACGGGCCGGCCCGCGGGCCCAATAAAAATGATGATTTTTTAAAAAAAAAAAAAAAAAAAAACTTAAAAACCTTAAATTTGTTATTACTCATTGTCATTTGTATACAATGTTACTAATGGTGAATTGGTGATTGAGAAATATACGTAAATTCCTAAGTTTAAATTACAATTACATAACCAAATTTATTATTATTCTAAAGCAAAACACAATTTTACTTACTTACTAGTAGTGTATGAAATTCTAAAGCAAAACTAAGAGATTCTTCTCTTGTGCCTCTATGCAAAACACAATTTTTTTCTTATTAGCGGGCTTCGCGGGCCCCGCGGGCCCCCGCGGGCTAAGCCCGTTAAATCCGCGGACTTCGCGGGCCGGGCTCAAAATCCGGACTTATTGTACAATGAAAAATTTTTTAGGCCCGTTAACCGCAAAGTCCGCGGGCTTAACGGGCCGGTCCGCGGGCCCAAGCCCATATACCCACCCCTACTCATGAATCCTTAAGTGGGCATTACATACTTATAACCAATCGCACACAGACATATATGGGTGCTGCTCAGATGATCACTGAGAAATTGAAACTTTTTCTAACTTATCAAGTATCTGCTTGGGTCCGGATTGGTTCTGGATCAACTGGGGCTCAGAATGTGAATGTTGCCCTTACTGTTGACGACAGCCAATATGTCAACGGGGGACAAGTTGAGGTTGCTGATGACAGGTGGCATGAAATTGGTGGGTCTTTTAGAATTGAAAAGCAGCCATCTAAAGTTAAGGTTTCTATTCAAGGTCCTGATTCTGGTGTTGACTTAATGGTTGCTGGACTTCAAATTTTTGCTGTTGATAGACAAGCAAGGTTTAAATATTTAAGGAGACAGACAGACAAGGTAACGCATAGGTCTATTTCAAATCTTATATTAGGCTTTTAAATATGTAGTATCTGAATATATATATATATATGACTAAATTTGGTTCTAATCCTCACGATTTTTTTTTTATTGATTCTAGTATTCATAAATTCTAAAATATTTGAAAATAGTCGTTGTTACCTTTTAATGGTAGCATATCATGCTTGTAAATATGTTACATTAACAATTATTTTGAGTATCACCAAAAAAAAAAACAATTATTTTGAGTAACATTTGGGAAACAACCCTGCCTCATCCCTCAAGTACTAGTGATATGCAGATAATGGCGTCCAGTGCAGTAAATATCTTCCTAGGAGTCATTAGTCACAACACTGAACGTGTTTATAAAATGATTAACAGATTGGCATGGGACAAGAATATTGTTTAAAAATTTACCATGTTGTTTTGTCTGTCCATAAGATTGAAGTACAATACATGTTTATTTCCTTTCTATTTCATATGTCCTGTCCTGAGTTCTGTAATTGTATGATCAGCCAACTGACACAATTCATCCCTTTTTATGACAAAAAAAATAGTAGTATTATATAGCGGTAGAAAAAAATGTAACAGGAAGCTTAGTTTGTTCAGACTATAGTGCCTATTTTTTTTTTTTATCATATCGGTTCTGTATTTATGGGATATGTGATGATTTACATTCTTTATAATTTTCCCCCGTTTCTCATTTCACGTATTTCTTACTTGCTGCTATGCAGATCCGTAAGCGTGATATTATCCTAAAATTCTCTGGGCTGGGCTCAAGCGGAAATCTTGGAACCTTGGTGAGAGTTAGACAAATACAAAACGATTTTCCCATTGGATCATGCATTTTTGGTAGAAGCAATATTGACAATGAAGATTTTGTTGACTTCTTTGTGAAACATTTTAATTGGGCTGTTTTTGGGAATGAGTTGAAGTGGTTTTATACTGAGCCACAACAAGGGATTTTCAATTACAAGGATGCTGATGAAATGTTAGACTTCTGTCAGAAGTACAAAATAGACACCCGGGGTCATTGTATCTTTTGGGAAGTGGAAAGCAATGTTCAGCAATGGGTCAAATCACTGAATAAAACTGATTTGATGATAGCTGTCCAAAACCGCTTAAATGGCTTATTGACTCGCTACAAGGGCAAGTTCAGGCACCATGATGTTAACAATGAAATGTTGCATGGTTCATTTTATCAGGATAGACTAGGTAAGGATATAAGGGCATACATGTTCAAGACCGCACACCAATTAGATCCATTTGCTACCCCCATTTGTGAATGACTATCATGTTGAAGATGGATGTGACACCAAATCATCACCAGAAAAGTACATTGAACAAATTCTTGATTTGCAAGAGCAAGGTGCCCCAGTTGGGGGAATAGGAATTCAAGGTCACATAGATAGTCCTGTGGGGCCTATTGTTTGTTCTGCCCTTGAAAAAATGGGAACTCTTGGCATACCAATATGGTTTACTGAGCTTGATGTGTCTTCCACTAATGAATATGTGAGAGCTGATGATCTTGAAGTTATGCTGAGGGAAGCTTTGGCACACCCTGCCATAGATGGTGTAATGCTTTGGGGATTTTGGGAGTTGTCTATGAGCCGCGAAAATTCACACCTGGTGAATGCAGAAGGGGAACTCAACGAAGCAGGGAGAAGATTCCTTGCTCTCAAACAAGAGTGGTTGTCTCACAGCAGTGGTTATGTTGATGAGCAATGGCAATTCAGCTTCAGAGGCTTCAGTGGAACATACAACGTCGAAGTTGAGACCTTAACCAAGAAAGTTTGCAAGACATTCGTTGTTGACAAGGGTGACTCGTCACTGGTAGTACCAATTAATTTATAAGCTTCCTGCTTCACTCTGGAATTAGTATTTCTTGGTTGTGTTGTCATGCATTCGTGGTTTTAAACATGTTTTTTATTTTCTTCTTATTTGTGCGGTTTGATGAATAGGAAGTTGGTTATGTATTGTTACTGGACACTACCATTCTGGAAAAATAAAATAAAATAAAACTCGAGTTATGTTTTTATGATCAGAGGAATTTGGATTAGAAAGTCCAAAGGTAGCTAGCTTATGGCGCTAACATTCAAAGGAGATCTTAAATTCCAAACTCGAGTTAACTTATTAAACTGAAATAACTATAAATTAATTTACATGCTCAATGGTTAAATTAATGTCATTTACTTCACTGTATCTTATATAGGCATGTAAAAGGAAAAATATTTTTATTAGAATGCAGAAAAATGCGTTATTCTATAATTTTAAAATACACTTTCATATAATTTTCAAAAAAATCTTTTTTCTTTTAATTTCTTAATCAGTCCCATAAGGGAACTAGTTAACAAAACTCATTTATATAATATATAGTATTTAGATATATATATATATATATATATATATATATATATATATAATTAATTAAAAAGTACAAATTGAGAAATAAAAATAATAAATGGAATACTCGAGATTAGTTTATTAGAGTAGTTTATTAATTTAGGGACAAATGGATAAGCAGAGAACAACTTCGGTTTACGCAATAAAATTGGGCTAAAAATGTTTGAATTAGGGGGTTGTTATTCACACCGGTTTTTGCTCTTCGCACTTTCTGCCTTTTTTATATTTTTTTTACAAAAATACCTTTTCCAGAAATTAATTTTTGCAATATAAAACTATACGAAAACTAGTTTCCAAAGCCATATAGAAACTCATTTCTATAATATGGTTATGTCAAAATACGCTACTATTATGTTTGGTTGTGAGGAAATAAAGAAAGAGAATGAAAGTGAATAGATGAGAAAAGAAAAAAAAAAAAAAAAAAAAAAAAATATATATATATATATATATATATATATATATATATATATATATATGAGAAATAGAGTAAAAATAAAAGTTGTTTAGTTGAAAAGAAACAGTGTAAAATAAAAAAAAATTGAATTAAATTGTTTGATTGATAGGTAAAAAAAGAAAATAAGAGAAATTAATATTGAATTAAAATGAATTATTATTATTTTTATTTATTATTATTTATTTTTATATTAATATTATTTTATTATTATTTATTTGTTTGTATTTATCTATTTATTTATTTATTATTATTATTATTATTATTATTATTAGGCTAAAATATTTTTTCGTCCTTATAAAATTCAAAAAGTTTGGTTTTCGTCCTATAAAATTTTTCGTCCTCCTAAAATTAAAATATACTACTTTTTGGCTTGGAGCTAGGCTCAGTTGATTCCCATACCTATGTGTTACTATCCTTCTTACATGTCACTTTTTCATTGGTCTCATCAGTAGCTACTCTCCTTGTGATTTTTGGGGGTTAAAAACCGCCACAAATCGCATAAAAACCGCTACAAATTTCCAAACCCCTCTTCCTTAACCTTCTTCATCTTCTTCGAACTCCATAACCACCACCATCATTAACCCACCAGGAAAACTACATAACCACCACCACCGCGTGACCCAGACCTCATATCCGCCACCCACCACCATTCCAAAACCACATTTGAAGGTGGTGTTCAACCAGTCCGTAGGCGACACGGTCTGCTCAAGTGCGACCTCGTCCTCGAGTCTCATTCCATCAACGAGACCTCTGAGTTGCGCACCTTTGCCAACGAGTTTGGCGACAATGATCCCCACCACGTCGGCGGCCTCTCCACCGTCATCGCCAAGCCCAATAGCAACGACGACGAGTTCCTCTCCTCCTTCCTCTGCCGCTAGCAGAATCGCGACTCCAACCCCGATTGCACACTCATCCTCACCTTCAAGACCATGGCCACCATGTCCGATAGGTCCATCCCCTCTCCTATAGTTACCATCCAGATCGAATTGAAAGAAATTAAAAGAAAAATTTGTGGTTCCATTCAATGATTGTGGTTTTGATTTGTGATTTAGGGGCTGTGGTTTAATGGGGTTCGAAGAAGATGAAGAAGGTAAGGGAAGAGGGGTTTGAAAATTTGTGGCGGCTTTTCTGCATTTTGTGACGATTTTTAATCCCCAGAAATCGTATTTTAAAATTTAAATTAAAAATCTTAGGTTTAGATATAACCGAACCTTTCTCCGAACCAAAATTTGACATGTTTTAATTTTAGGAGGACCAAAAACGAACAAAAAATTTTGCAGGAACGAAAACCGAACTTTTCAAATTTTATAAGGACGAAAAACATATTTTAACATTATTATTATTATATAAGAATAGGGGGGAGGGGGAATAACTAATTATGGAAAACACATAATTAGTTAGACTTAAATGTAATTTTGATCTCCTAATTTTTAAAATCCACAATTTTTGTTTCTCTATTTTAAAATAGAAATATTTAGCTGTTATATTTTTCAAAATCCACAGTTACATTTAAGGCAATTAGTTATGTGGATGCTGCTTGCAACAGTAAGTGGAGAGAGACTCACGGTTTTTATAATTTTAGCGTAAAGCTGTTATCCTCTTTCACTAGACCACACCACCTTAAAGCTAGGGATGGCAACGGGTCGGGGCAGGCACGGATAGTGGTTACCTGCTACCCGATCCGCCGGAGAAAACCCGCCCCGTTACCCGTCCCGTTACCCGTCGGATATCCGTTTGATAAAAATCCGCGGGTTTTTCTTATATCCACGGGTATCCGTGGATACCCATGGATAATTCATATTTAAAAAAAACATTTTTTTTTTTGAAAAAATGGTGATTTTTTTAGAAGAAATACTAAGAAACATATCCTTTATGTGCAATAAAATTTGAAAATAAAATCATATTATTTACTAAAAGAAGAATCAAGAATCAAATGTGTAATTAAGTGAATTTTTATGTGAAAATTACATATCTTTAATTAAAAGAAATCAAAGAAATAAGAATCTTATATTGTGATTTTGAATCTCTAGACATAATTTTTACTAGTATCAAGAGCAAAAATTAGTAATTTTAAATTATATATATATATATGAGGGTAGTTTAGTAATTTTACGGGTAGCGGGTATCCGCGGGCACGGATAGTATGATACCCGCACCCGCCCGTTAATGAGCGGGTAAATGAAAAACCCGTACCCGTTACCCACGGGTATCCGTTTATACTATCCGTCTTCTATCAATGACGAATTTTATCTGCGGATATCCGCGGACGTGGATTTTTTTGCCATCCCTACTTAAAGCCCATACTTCCCACCTCCTCTCCTATATTTCCTCTTCACTAAACAGAGGCTACGATCATTAGTTTCCCTAATATATTTATGTTGGAATACATTACGAAACTAGTTTTTGTAGCGTATTTAAACACGATTATATTACATATACTAGTTTCTATAATGCAGTTATATTACCTTCTTTGGGTTCTGAGATTTCCTTTGAATGTTAGTGACATAAGCTACCTTTGCAATTTCTAATCAAAGTTCCAAAAATCAAGTGAATAGTAAATTCAAGAGTGACAACAACTAATTTAAGAACAAAATCAGTAAATCTTATTTTATTTCTTTTCCAGAATGGTAGTGTCCAGCAGGCAATCAGCCAATCATAACATGACATAACCAAATTTGTATTCAGCAAACTGCACAAAGAATTAAGAAAAAGTTTAAAACCACGAATGAATGACAACACAACCAGGGGTGAAGCAGGACGCCTATAAATCGATTGATACCACCATCGATGAGTCACCTTTGTCAACAACGAATGTCTTGGTAACTTTCTTTGCTAAGGTCACAACTTCGACGTTGTATGTTCCACTGAAGCCTCTGAAGCTGAATTGCCCTTCCTCATCAACATAACCATGGCTGTGAGACAACCACTCTTGTCTGAGAGCAAGGTATCTTTTCCCAGCTTCGTTGAGTTCCCCTTCTGCATTCACCAAGTGTGAATTTTCCCGGCTCATAAACAACTCCCAAAATCCCCAGAGCATTACACCATCTATGGAAGGGTGTGCCAAAGCTTCCCGCAGCATAACTTCAAGATCATCAGCTCTAACATATTCATTAGTGGAAGACACATCAAGCTCAGTAAACCATATTGGTATGCCAAGAGTTCCCATTTTATCAAGGGCAGAACAAACAATAGGCCCCACAGGACTATCTATGTGACCTTGAATTCCTATTCCCCCAACTGGGGCACCTTGCTTTTGCAAATCAAGAATATGTTGAATGTACTTTTCTGGGGATGATCTGGTGTCACATCCATCTTCAACATGATAATCATTGACAAATAGGGTAGCAGATGGATCTAGTTGGTGTGCAGTCTTGAACATGTTTGCCCTTATGTCCTTACCTAGTCTATCCTGATAAAATGAACCATGCAACATTTCATTGTTAACATCATAATGCCTGAACTTGCCTTTGTAGCGAGTCAATAAGCCATTTAAGCGGTTTTGAACAGCTGTCATCAAATCAGTTTTATTCAGTGATTTGATCCATTGCTGAACAGTGTTGTCCACATCCCAGAAGATACAATGACCCCGGGTGTCTATCTTGTTCTTCTGACATAAGTCTAACATTTCATCAGCATCCTTGTAATTCAGATTCCCTTGTTGTGGCTCAGTCCAATACCACTTCAACTCATTCCCAAAAACAGCCCAGTTAAAATGTTTCACAAAGAAGTCAACAAAATCTTCATTGTCAATATTGCTTCTACTAATGCACGATCCAATGGGGAAATCGTTTTGTATTTGTCTAACTCTCACCAAGGTTCCAAGATTTCCAATTGAGTCCAGCCCAGAGAATTTTAGGATAATATCCCGCTTACGGATCTGCATAGGAGCAAGTGAGAAATACTTGAAATGAGAAACGGGGAAAAATTACAAAGAACGTAAATCATCACATTCACATATCCTATAAATCACCACCATTTACTAATAACATGAGACATTAATCCAGACATGTCATGTCACGTACTACTTTAGAATGATCTCTAACATGACATTTTTAGATATATGTTATGTCATTACCAAAAGACGAGAGGGACTATTCTAAAAATTTATGAGAACTTAAATCAATAATTTTTTAAATAGATGAAAATCAAATTTAATAATATTTTCAAGATTATAAATATATTTAATCCATATATAAGATAGACCAAGATTTTACCTTGTCCGTCTGCCTCCTTAAATATTTAAACCTTGCCTGTCTATCAACAGCAAAAATTTGAAGTCCAGCAACCATTAAGTCTAAACCAGAAGCAGGGCCTTGAATATAAACCATAACCTTAGATGGCTGCTTTTCAATTCTAAAGGACCCACCAATTTCATGCCACCTGTCATCAGCAACCTCAACTTGTCCTCCGTTGACCCACTGGTTGTCAACACTGAGAGCAACATTTACATTCTGAGGCCCAGTTGATCCAGAACTAATTCGGACCCAAGCAGATACTTGATAAGTTAGAAAGAGTTTCAATTTCTCAGTGATCATCTGAGCAGGACCCATCCATGTTTGTGTGCGATTGGTTACAAGGATGTAGCGTCCGCTCAAGGATTCATGAGGCCCAAGAGAGTCTCTTGCCATTGGTGGAATTATACGCGGTGAACCAGTTCCAACACTCAAAGTACAATTACCAAGAGGAAACCATCCGTTGGTGCCATTAGCCAGATTACTGTTTTCAATTATATTAACACCAAAAGCAGCACACTGCAAAAACAAAATCAACCTTTAGGGTACATAATTGGCCTTACAGCAAAATTATATCAATACACGAAGAAAATATAGTCACATTTTTTGTATAAAGAACGAATGAACACATGAATTCCAAGAATTGCTAATTTTATATATTAAAGTAATTTACAGACAATAATTTGAAAGTCCAACCTCACAATCCGGGGGTGTTGAAGGTGGTGTTTTATCTGCATGTTTTATAACCAAAGTATTGACAAGAATGTCAGTGCCTGGAGGGGGACCTTCTAAATAAACTACCACTTTTGATGGGGAACCATTTAGAAGGAACTTTCCCTGCATTTGAACCCAATCTTTATCTGTTGCCTGCACACTTTAATACACAAAAGCTTTTAATCAGCAATTATAGAAGCATGCAGATATCAATTATTCAGCATACAATACTGCACCAAATTAACAAGAATAATAACCAAGAAAGTCATAACATTCAGAGTCTATGTGAAATGCAGTAATAAAGAATTAAGATAAAAACTAACTTGGCAATGCCTATATACTGCTCCCGAAGATCTGGTGCTTGAACATACAAAGTAGCCCTTACATCAGAAGTGGTGACATCGTTCCCAAATATCCGAACTACAGCAGTAACTTCATAGGCAAGCTTGCGCTGCACTCTTCCAGTGATCTCTTGCTGAATTCCATTCCAGCTTTGTGTACGTTCTGTTGCAGATGCAAAGAATTTACCAGACTTTGGAAGAATTTTCCCCTCTCCCATGGATTCATGTATTGCAATCTTGCAGCCTCTTCCAGACCAATTATTCAGGCCATCATCAAACTGGGGGTTTATTATGATGCTTTCATCTTCAGTGGAAACGCATCCCTTGTTTGTTGTCTTCTGAAATAAGGGGAAGATGCATCACAAGTTGGTGTGTAAAAAATATAAAGATTTCAAGAAACAAAAAAAAAAAAAGATATGAAAAAATAGTTACATATTATATTACAAGGACAATAGTTTTAGTTCTAGATAAAAATCCATTCATTTCCAATGCTATTATTTGCTATGGTTCCCTATTCACACACCTTAATGGGTTAATGCAGGACTCTTGTTAACAAATTAAATAAGGTAAAGCAACACAAGCATATGAAAACTTGCTGAATAGTGAGTAGTAAAAGTGCATGCCTCAGAGTGGTTTTCTGCATTGATCTTCTGCAAGTTTTCCATAGCTTCTCCAAACTTCTAAGCCAATACAACAATCAACCAGGAGACCTTCAATTAGGAAGAAAAAACAAAATCAATTCATCAATAAACAAATTTGACTCACTAAGAGAACAGTCATGGCGAAGACAATTTTCTTACAGTGGGAGTGAAATTTGGAGACTCTGCCTGTGAAGCCGAAGGACCACAACCTCTTCAATATATATATACTCACTGACTCAGCAAATTTGCGAGTGAAGGCTAAGAAAAACTGTGGGGCCAAACAGCCTAACTCATCAACGAGAACCCGATTGTGGGAATGCCGTTAGCTTTTCGTCTCAAATGAATTTCATAACTGATTATTATTAAATACCCTTTTAAGTAATCCCAATAAAAGGGAGAAAAGAAAGAAGTAATAGTTGCCTTTCTGTTTTTGCTTTTATTTTTCCTTCCCTGTTGCTTTGTCTTGCAGATAAGCAATGCTTGACTTGGAATGGAAGCCTTAGGCTCGCAGGTCGAGGAAGAACGCTTTGGTTCCTTAATTTAACACTACCACACTGATTCATTCGCACGAGACGTCAAGGTTTTGCTACAGTTAGGTGGACATAGCTGTTCGATCCAAAATATTATATTGGCGAACTTAATACATGTTCAAATTTCCTGATATTAACATATATAAATCGCAGACACCCAACACAGAACCATGCTGACAATAATGCCCACCACTTTTAGCTATAAATAAATAAATGGTTATTAGGACAGTAATGCCTTATCCTAACCACTCAGCACATAGATCAATTTGCAAGGAGTTGTTATAGTTTTTTTTTTTTTATCAATGGGACTAGTTTAATAAAGTGGTTTCAAGTATGAGTTTTAATTTTTAAGTATACATTTGAGTTAAATATTCAAAAGAAAAGTTTCGTTGCTCATAACAGTCTTATTCACAAAGAGAATCATAGTCCACAGAAAATATCTGTAGTTTCTTACCAAAAAAAAAAAAAAATTGCCTTCTGCTAGGCTTTGTAAAATTATGATGTAATGGAACTCCTAAAGCATATCAAACTATCATTCTGTTTTGCAAAAGCCAACTTGCAACGGACAAAATATGTCATGGGTGCAAGGTAGCCAAATTATCCAATTGAGATAAACGAAAATTGAATTGTTGAAGTTAAGTGTTGTCTATTTGTGTATGATGATCTAATGTATATTATGACAAAAGATTCCTTGTAAGTTAGGTAAACCAAATATAGCCTTGTGCCTGTGCACACCTTCGGGGTTCCTCCTTCTTGAAACTTGCGGTTATTAACAACGATTCGATTATTCGCTAATGATGACTGGATTCACTTAGCTAAAATTCATTTTCATTTTACATTCTACAATATACTTATTAAAGGGAAAGAAGTCAAGGCTTGCATCATTAAGGAGGGGAAACAATATCCAATGTTTTTCATTTGGAAATTCTAATTAAGGAAGGCAACGAGAATTGATAATGAAATGGGAGATTCAATGTAAATGACCGAGGCACCCTCACGCTGCTACATATCAAACAGGTAAATGCATGTGTAAATTTTGAGATTTAACGAAGGTTTTCTCAAACTGGTAATGGAGCGAATAAAAAACAAAAGTGGCCGTTGCCTGAATGCGCTACATGTCTGCAATCCAACATAAAACCACTGGTTGGTTTTGGTGCAGCGCAGTCAAAGACAGGAGCGAAGGGAGAATGAAGAACACGGCATTCCATGGTTTCAGCAGATTGTGGTTAAATAGGTGGTACATTACACAAATTGTGTGTACCCCTTTCGTGGACACTGAAACTTTATTCTTTCTTTTTTTGTTTAGCTGAAAAACCTTTTCTTTCTATCGACTCGACTTTTCGGTTTAGAACAGTCAACACAATTACTTAATGCATCCCATTTTTTGCTTGGTGCACCTCCAAAATTTGTAAACTTTCCAACTTACCTTTCCTCTCCCAAACATCGTGCCGCACCCAACCTCCAAACACCACCACGACAATCACTCAACGTCACCTCCACACTGTGCCGTCACCCAATCACCTGCCACCGTCATGCTACCCACGAGCCTGAACGCATCTCGCCGCACCACTCTCATACAGATATGAATTGAGCAATCCGTCATACAATTGTTTGTATTACAGATTGCTCAATCCGTAATACATTTGTTTGTATTACGGATTGCTCAATCCGTAATACAAACAAATGTATTACGGATTGAGCAATCCATAAAACAAATGCATTACTCATTGTTCAATCCATAATACATTTGTATTACGGATTTCTCAATCCGTAACTGTTTGAGAGTGGTGCGGAAGGCTCATGGATAGCATGACGGTGACAGGTGATTGGGTGACGACGCAGTGTGGAGGTGACGTTGGGTGATTGTAGTGGTGGTGTTTGGGTGTCGTGGT
Source organism: Pueraria montana var. lobata (assembly GCA_026413185.1). Lineage (NCBI taxonomy): Eukaryota > Viridiplantae > Streptophyta > Magnoliopsida > Fabales > Fabaceae > Pueraria > Pueraria montana. Next base: position 8,192,911 of record CM048652.1, read on the forward strand.
GGTGTTTGGTGGTTGCGTGGAGGTTGGGTGCAATGCGATGCTTGGGAGAGGAAGGGTAAGATGGGAAGTTTACAAAATTTGGAGGTGCACCAAGCAAAAAATGGGGTGCATTAAAAACTGCCAACAATCAATGGGAGGGATATGGACTAATAAGCCCAATCCAATAATGCGGTTCAAGATTAAAAATTGGGTATTGCTATTGGCACCCCCACATTTCTATTTAAACCCCCAATCAAAGTGAAAAGACAAAAATATCTTTTTGGTATTTAGTTAAAAGTACCTTAGAAGAAAACATATTTCCATTGAATAAAATTAATACAACGGAATCAAGTTTTCGTTATGTTATTTTTTTACAAAAAAAATTAATATAATAGAAACTTATTTCTCTTGTATTATTTTTTTCAAAAATATTTAATACAACGGAAACTTGGTTCTGTTGTATATTTTGAATTTACATTCCCTACTAATACAATGGAAACTTGATTTTCGTTGTATTAATTTCTATTAAAAAATAACACAATGAAAAATTGTTTTTGTCATAAGCATTTTCCTCAAGAAAAAATAAAAGCAAAAAGTTGGAAGGTTAAAATAGCAATGAGGAGGTGCCAATAGCAATGTCCTTGAAAGTTTTAAAATACAATGTGCAAGTGGCTAAGTGCATTTTGGCCCTCATCTAAATCAAATACTTTTCAAAATCCAATACTGATATGATAAAATAACGTTATTAAAATAAATAAATAAATAAATAAATGCAAATGACGTTGGAAAAAAAATGAAAATGTTGACAAAATGATACAAAACCTGATAGAACCATCACAAATTTGGTACAGATCACTCTAGCTGGTCTATACTGATATTAGTTTTTTTTTTCCATTTTATTTTATAAATCTTACCCCAAAAAATATTATTTTGAAAAATAACCAACCACCATCCTCGTCACTCGCCAGTTCCATGCATCATCTAAGTCGAAAACAATCCTCATTGCCAACTCTGTTTATCCTGGGCGTAGCCCTAGCCACCTAAATAGAGAAGTTTTATGTTTTGTCTTTGTATTGTCCATTTATGAGCCTAAAATGTTTCTTTAACCATGCTAAACTTTGCCTTGCTACATAAAAACTAATTAAAGATCGTTTTAACTTTGTAGTTGACTTCTTCTTAGCCAATCTCCAACATGTGTCCGCATCTGATTTAGGATAAATATGTTTTCCTTTATTATTATTATTATTTATCAAAGCAGTCACCCCATTAAAATACCATAAACAACAACTAATAAATACAAATGAAAAGAGTATTTAACTCTTTTAAATTTTAACTTTTCGATCAATAAAAAAATACTATCTATAAAATTGATCTTTAAATTTTATCTAATTTATAATTAACACTTTCTATAAAATCTCCTTATATATATAAATAACTAAGATTATCTCCTCTCCTTTATTCACTCTCTCCACTCTCTCTCACATTCACTCTTATTTGAATACTCTCTTCTCATGGAGTAGTGTAGTTCACTCTCCTAACATGCATCTGGTTCTTCTACTTTTCCTAAAATTTCTCTTATCAATTTTTGTAACTACCCTACATTCACAATATTTCTATAACTATCTTCATTCACTTATTTATCTATGTTATATTTTTTTTAAATATTTTTTATCAATTTTTTTAACTCTATTTTTTTAATTCCGAAGATTTCTCTCTTTTATAAATAATTTCAAATCCTTAATTCAATTTACTTTTCAATTCTCAAAGTTAATTTAAAAAATTAAAGTTACATCTTTCCTTATCTTTTTTTTTCTTTAAAAAAAATTATAGTTTCTAATTTCTTTTATAATTATCTCTTTTTCAAAATTTTGCTATATAATTCTTTTTTTTTTTCAAATTTTATACTCTCTAATTTTTTGGATTTTTTTTAATATTTCTTTTATCTGATTTTCTAACTCTATTTTTTAATTCTGAATATTTCTCTCTTTCATCAATAATTGCAAATCTTTTATTCAATTTACTTTTCACTTTTCAAATTTAATATTAAAAAATTAAACTTACATCATTACATATTCCCTTTTTTTTTCTTTTAAAAAAATTATAGTTTCTAATTTCTTTTATAATTATCTCTTTTTCAAAATTTCTTTCGATGTTCTATATTTTTTTTTCAAATTTTATACTCTCTAATCTATTATTTTTTTTAATATTTCTTTTATCGGATTTTCTAACTTTATTTTTTAATTCTGAATATTTCTCTCTTTAGTTAATAATTCTAAATCCTTAATTTAATTTACTTTTCAATTTTCAAAGTTAATATTAAAAAAATTAAAGTTACATTGTTACATCTTCCCTTATCTTTTTTTTTTTTTTTAATTTTATAGTTTCTAATTTCTTTTATAATTATCTCTTTTTTAAAATTTCTTTTAATGTGTTATATAATTTTATGTTCTTTTTTTTCAAATTTTTTTTTATTGACTATATAAATAAGGTAGTAAAAATTTTAATACACAGGCTAAAACACTAGTTGACATTAAGCTATCAATGGAAAAATATATTCTAACCGTTTATTTAATTAAATTTGACTCACAAAATTCATGGATTAACATACTAGTAGATATATTAAGTTGCAAACAATCCATCATAATAAATTTGTAATATCAGCCACAAGTTGCTGTAACTGCCAACTAATCATTCTATTTAGAAAAATCAGTTCCACTTTGAACAAAAATCCAAACGAGACTTACACTCCTTTACAAGTTCATCATACACACATACACATACACGTGCTTAAGATTGTAACAGTCAATAATGTAACGGAGTTTTAACGAAATAGAAATATTTATTGAACGGATGTGTGAACTCCGTTTATTTAGCGATAAAAACAAAGAAGCTAAGGCTAAACACGAATTCTTATAATGCAAGCTAAACAAGGCATGTGGACAGGGGACACATCATCATCGGGACTATAGGTAGTATTTTGTTGTTTCTTATTGTTGACTCAACCTTGGTTAAACAAACCGCATGCCCACAGGCACAGGCACAGGCACCACTTTATATATTTATTGTTACTGACCGAAACAAACTCAACCAAAACTAAACGATGATCCCAAACCTTCAAATCCCTCACTGGGACGCCGACGGAGGAGCACTCTCCCCGTTCTCTTCCAATGCTGACACGTGCTCATTCTCCTCGGACCACTTCCGAATGTTCCAGTTCAAGGTTCGGAACTGTCCACGTGGCAGGTCTCACGACTGGATGGAGTGTCCGTACGCCCACCCCGCCGAGAAGGCTCGCCGGCGTGACCCTCGCAAGTACCTCTACTCCGGCACGGCCTGCCCCGATTACCGGAAGGGGAACTGCAAGAGGGGTGACACGTGTCAGTTCGCGCATGGAGTCTTCGAATGCTGGCTCCACCCCTCTCGCTACCGGACCCAGCTCTGTAAAGACGGAACAAATTGCCGTCGCAGAGTGTGTTTCTTCGCTCACACCAACGACCAACTCCGCGTCGTGACGGAATCATCGTCGTCGTCGTCCTTTGTTTCCTCTCCCACTTCGGTCCTTAACTCTTCGTTCTCCTCCGACTCGCCACCCTCTTCGCCGTACGGCGTCGTACAGAGCGTGCGGGAGATAGTTAAGGCAATGCAGAACGTTCAGCTGGAGGAAACTCGTCGCAGAGTGTTCGGGTCGCCACGTGGCGGGTTTTGGAGTGTGAATGGGTGTGAGGAAGAGCCTGCTATGGAGAGGGTGGAATCGGGGAGAGACATTAGAGCGAGAATCTATGCCAAGCTGCTTAGCATGGAGAACTCGATTGCAGCCTCTGCTCCTGACATTGGATGGGTATCAGAACTCGTCAAATGAAGGTCAAATGGATTCGGTAGCCTTTCATTTGGGTCTGTATAGTTAAGTTGTATAATGGAATAAAAAGAAAATAAAATAAAATAAAATTGTATGTACATACTTGAGAATTGGTAGAGCCTCTCTGTTTTGTAATTCCTTAATTGTCTGACATTTTTTTACCTTTGTTCCGGGCTGCCGAACATTGGGTGGCAATTGATTGTATCAATTGTTTTTTTTTGGATTTTGGATTTTGATTTTCTGTTACCATGTACTGTCTGAGGGACATCAGAAATCAGAAGATGATTGAAGAATGATGTCTTTTTCTTTTTTACGCTCAACAATAATGTAACGTAAGTAACTAAGTATATTTTATTCGAGACTTGGAAGCAAAAATTCGATTAACTTGAAAGCCAAATTGTTACTCTCGTTTGACCTAAATGCCTCATTTTCTGCTTAATTTCTTAGATTCTTTAAGTATTCTCGTTCTGGCTTCTCCTGGATATTTTTTTTAATGCTCTTATCCATTTTGTCTAGCTTTGAATTTTTCAGATCATTCACAATTTAGGCGTTCATTTTTGTTCATCCATTTTAATTAGGATTTTTGGTTCTTCAGCGACACTCTCAAACATCTAAATATTTCCTAAGCTTTGATTTGTTGGATTGATTATGAAATTAACTGTCAGTCTCATATTCAGTCATACTTAAAAGTTCTTCCCCACTCTTCAAAAATGTGTTACAGGAAATCAAATCTTAATTTTTCCAAAAAAAAATTCAACATGTATTTACCAACTAAAGCACATCCAATAGATAGAGAAGTAGAAAGTAGACATGGTTTATCTACCATAGATTCCGCGATTGCAGTGTTTGAAATCTGCGTGTTACAGGTGCGGACGACGTTTTGGAATGGCTTCTTTTGTTTACAGAAGGTAAACGACATGAGACAATGATGGTGACATTAATTATTTCTTTATCCGAAGGTAAACAATTTGCCCAACGAAACCACTTTCTTATCTAGGTTAATGTTTGCTTTATGTAACTTGAGGTCTAATAAGTACTGAAACTAAAGATTTTAGATGAGCACTCAATTAAATGATTGAAATTTATGAAGCTTCTTAGTGAATATCAACAGAAATGATAACACCTCACTTTTTAATATACTATTTTAAATATATTTTAGATTGTATATTGTATACAATAAATATTTTTTATATAATTAAAATTAATAATAAATAAATATTTTGAATATATAAATTACATTTAAAATTTATAATAAGTAATTTAAATTGTAATATAAGGTTGTTTTTTAACTATTGATATTTAAAATAATAATAATAATAATAATAATAATAATATTATTATTATTATTATTATGAGATAAACAAGTGGAGATATATCATTATTAGTTATAATATATGTCTTTATCATCATTGACTTTTAAAATAACTATATAACATTAAATAACATTAAGTCTAAATGAATATAATTATATTTGATTAAATTGTTTTTAATTTAACTAGAATTTTTTTTATGAATCGAACTATCAATGAGTTTACAAAAATTTACACACACTATTCAATCAATTGAGCTAAATTTCTTGATAATTTAATTTAATTAGAATACACTCACTATATAAAAAAATTATACTATCAATAAATCCTAAATTGTTTTTTTTTACAGAAAATCCTCAATTGTTATATTTTAAAATTTATTGACTTTCATATAATTAGTTTGAAAGCCATACTTAAAACGTTATTTTATTAATTGATAGTATAAAAATATTTATGCTGACAATTTATCAAAACTAAATATATACTCGTTCTCAATTATCAGAACTAATTTGACTATTTGTGTCAAAGTATGGTTACTGAAATAATTATGTGAGTGATAATGAAGAAATAATAGAATATTATGAAAGGTTGATGAGTTATGACTAACACCAATTGCTTATATATTAATAACGCACTAGGGTTTATCTGAAGCTAGATTAGATACGGGACGTGGATGGCGATGCTGACAAGGCGGGCCTTATCTCCTATTCCGAGACGAATCTTATAGTTTATCCACTTGGTGCCACTTGGTGTTGGTACTTGACTGTTTCTTTATTTTATTCAAGGAACAAAAAAAATAATGTTTGATAATATCCACTCATGTGAAAATCTAAGAGTTGGAAGAGACAAGATGTGGTCAAGGATGCGCCATTTGCTATGGAGGGGCCCTTTAAGTTCAAACAAAGCAAATGTGGTTGTTTAAATTTTAAGTTAACAAGTACTAATGAATAGGCTAAGAGAGGGGACAAGAAGGAGCGATGCTAGGCGACAAATTAGCGTTAATTCCTATCGGTAAGCAACTTTTATAAATGAAAAACGAGACAAAATGGACGGTGGTTTCTCAATTCCATCGAAAATAGACAACGTTTTCTGAATTTTTAGGAAAGGACGAAAGGTTATTCGAGTTGGGAGATGCTGTTATGGAGTGCTGCGTGGAACAATGCCATTATGCCATCGAGATTATCCATCAACAATCACATTCCACACAGGAAAGGTTTCTTCACGAAGCAAAGATCCATCCATATTTAGGATAGTTTGGTGGCTGAAATTTATTCCCTTTTGATTATTCATACATGCTTAAATTAATAAATAGGATAAATAATATCACAATGTTATATTTCAAAATAAAAAATCCACATGCTACCTATCAGTGTAATTCAATTGACAACACACATTCAATTTATGAGAAAATACCTAAATTTAATTCTCGCATAATACATCATTAAAAGGAGGACGGGAGTTTTAAGTATAACTGAGTCTCAAAACGAGAATTGGTTTCATAGCCGATTCAAAGAATCGAAACTTACAAAGTACCTTAGGGTCCACTAGAAAATCAAAGACGTTAATTACGATAGTTACAAAAAAAATGTCATTTATTCAAATAAAAGTGGGTTTGGATTTCTTAAGAAAAGTGATTTAAATTTTGTGAATGAAAAAACGTAGATAAAAATAAAGATCTTACTACACAGCAATAACATAATAACATGGAGACAAAAATAATAATATAAATAAAAACATAAAATAAAATAAGTAAATCTTACATAAATAATAATAAATGTCTTTATATTTTTTATCTTAACCCCTATAAGACGGTAACAATAATATAAAATAAGTTAATAATTTAATTAACATACATTAAGAGTATAAAGATTTTTTATACTATGTTTAATCATGAATTGTTGTATAATTAAAAATTATTAACCATTATAATAATTACTTTAAAATCGTATATAAAGTTGTTTGACAAAGTAAAAATCTTTATATTGTCATTATATCAAAATTAACTAAGAATTTAAATCTAATACTTTTTGCTCAAATTTGATTGGATGTAATTTTGGTTCCAAAAGAAAAAAAAAAGTGTTGTTGTATTCTTTACTCTTTATATGTTCACATAGATGAAACATTATTATTATTATTATTATTATTATTATTATTATTATTCAAATTTATAATAAAATTTCTACACAATTATAATAAAAATATACTCTATTTTTTAAGAGGTTTCTAATTAAGTAAAAATCCTACAACTTGGTGTTTAATTTAGATGCCTTGAAGTTGTCTCTTCCGATAGTCATATAATCCATGTCCTTGTATTCTTTTCTGGTCCCTGCACGTTTTTCCCTTCATTTCCCACTTTTACCATATAATTCATGTCCTTGTATTCTTTTCTGTCCTTCCATGGCGTCTGATTCGGGTTCGTTTATTGGTAGAACCATACAAATACAAGTATACAAGTTTTACGCAATATATCCTTTTAGAAGTATTTATAAAAAAAAAATTAATTTTTATGTATTAAAAGTGCAGAACATTTAATACAATTAACTAATCAAAAAATATTTTAGTATAATTTTAAAGTATAAAACTCAACAAACTTATTATAGACAACAATTTATAATTAGATAATTATATATAAAAAAAATTACACTCTCGATATACTTTCAATACATTCTTGATAAATCTAATTATTTAATATTTGTTAAATAGAAATAAACATAAACTTTTCATATCATAAAAAAATTCGACAGGAACGGTTCCCTTATCTGTGCAGACCCTATTACTGGCAATGAACCAAAAGGGATTTGAGTTATCAAAAACAAAAAAGAAACATACAGAAATGATTTAGCATATATTAATCTTTATTGGTATAATTTTTATTTAATGAAAACAAAGTATTAATATAAGTATTAATAATATAATTTATTCATATGTGCAGGGGAGAATAATTTAGCTATTTTTTTTTTTATTTGAGTTTTGATTGAATATTTCATATGTGTGTACTTAAACTAAAAAACCATATTCCTTCCTGTAACCGTAATCCGTGGGCTATTGAACCAAAACCACTTGTGAGTTGTGGCTTAACAAAACTGACAGTACATTTCTCCATTTGTTGTTTTGACTGTTATTCCGTCTTTGGAGCGGTAGCTTCGGCGTGCCGGCATCGACCCGTTCTGCAACCCATGAATTCAAATAGCAAAACATATGGGATGAAACCTATTCATATACGATGGTGATGGCCTACATTGTAGAATTTGATTTCGTTTACTCAAGGATATATTTGATTTAAGAAAGAAAGTGAAAGTAAAAAATATAATAAATTGTGAAATGATTTTTAAATTGTGTGGTAGAAAAAAATGTATATTAAATGACATAAATAACAGATAAAAAATAAGATATGAATTATGAAATAAATAAGGGTAATTTTATAATTGTAAAAGAAAAGCTGTCTCTTCTCTTTTCATCCAAAATGAGCTACAGTAAACAGATTCCACATTAAATATGTTCCTTCCTTTCTTTTATGGGGTTCTAGATAGATTACATTTATTAAATTTAACAAATATATCATATTTAATAAATATAATAATTAATATTATATAAGAAAAAATGTCAATATATTTATATAAATATATATTAATAAAATAAACAGAAAGATATCGAATGCAATTCACATAAAATACAAGAAGTGCAAGTGTAATAATGTCAACAACGTTTGGGAGAGGTACTCGGTGTTATATATGGAAAACAATTAGAGAATTTTGTAGGATCATTTAATGGAAGAGTATTGGGCACCTAAAAATAAAGAGGATGAATGTGTAATATATGAGTGCAGATCCTCTAAAGTAAAATAGAACAGTATTTGGATAGTAACAAGATAATTGATCAATCTAAAACTTAAACCATAGTCTTCACTACACCATATTCATTATCTATAATATCTATAATTATACCATTTTATTTATTTTATTATTTTTTTTCTTTTTCTGTTTACCTTTTGGAAGCCTTTTGGTATTTCACAATAGAAAAAAGAGAAAAAAGAACACGCACAAAAATAGAAGATTCAAGGAAAAAAAAAAAAGATCACCGAATACAACCAGCCTTCGTGCCAATCAACACTTCAATTCCAGTAATTTCACGAAGTCAGGGAAATACAGAGGTGCACCCACTGTATCCGAAATGCACTTCGCTTCATCACTTTTTTATTATGGTTTTAATATTATTATATTATCATGTTGTCTTGTCATGCTTATTTGTTTCATTGTAAATTTGTAATGTAATGTTTCAAGGTTAAAATTTTAAGGTCGAATTCGTGTTAAGATTGTCTCGTACTCGAATAAAATTCGTTCGTTTGCCTTTTAAGAATAAATTGTTTCAGTAAGGAGGAGAGTTTCATGCAGCATTTTAATAATGAATATATTATAAAACATGATATGGTGTGGTCAAATCTATGATTTAAGTCTCAAATTGACAAATAATTTTGTTACTATTTCAAATACTGCTCTATTTTACTGCATAAGATATACACTCGTAATATACTAAGAAAAAAAAATTAAGGTCGGGCTGTAGATGTGCTCCCAGCCTCCCACTCAGCCCAAGAGAATTAGACTACGGCTTACACAGTAACACAAACGCATACAACCTTTAAGGCCCAAATCAAAGGCCTGAATCAAAAGTACATGGGAGTTGCTATTTTCACCTCCACAATTGCTATTCTCATCACCCACATGGATGGTTTCTTTTTTATTCCGAAATTGCCCTTCCTATGGAATTATGATTCCGTTGTGCAACATATACAGCGAAATCATGATTCCGTTTTTGATTTTTTTTTCACCCCCATATAACACAACAGAATCACGATTCCGTTTTAATTTTGTATGCAGAATTGTGATTCCGTTTTGGATTTTGTACGCGTGTACAAAATCCACAACAGAATCATGATTCCACGTACAAAATCCACAACGGAATCATGATTCAATTTTATTTTTTCGCCACCCCTTATACTGCAATGGAAATATGATTCCATTGTACATTATTAAATGGAAAAAGGAGGAAGGAAGGGAGGGGTGTGGAGAAATGCTATAGGGATAAAAATGTCTTTTCAAAAATTTTTGAAAAAGTAAGGGATGAGAATAATAATTAGCAGGTGAGAATAGTAACTCCCAAAGTATATAAGGGCCAACCCAATTCAATTTCAGAAGACAAAGCTAATGCATAACTGAGACCAGAAAAAAAATTGAAAGTGCACTTCATTTTGGGGTGTATGAAATTGAAGAAAGATTAAAAAAAAAAAAGAAAGCAAAAATAATATATGAAAAGTGATATGATAAAAATAAAAAACAAGAAAAAAGAAAGTAAAAGAAAGATAAAAGAAGAAATAAATATTATTTATTTCAACCAGGTGGAATAATTGTTGTCCTTTAAAGTTTTTTATTCCCTTATAATTAGTCAAGTAGCACGATGTAAGAAGAAATTTATTTATTTAATCGACATCTGTGTTTGGTTAAAGTCAATAATACTAGCTTTTGCATCATTTTTATAAATTAGACATGAAAATATGATAATATGTGCATTTTTTTATGAATATTGAGACACACACTTATATAGTTTTTTTTTTATATAGAAATACTTAATATAGTTTTTAAATACTAGAAATTTCAATAAATAAGATAAAAACACACCACAACCATTTACACCATATTTATTACCTATTGAGAAAGGGATTGATTTTGGTAAATTCCACTAATACAAATTCTATTCCTTCATTCTTTATCAACCCATCGAAATAATGAAAATATTTTACTTTTTTATTTTATTTTTCTTCTCTATAATTTCGTGCTTCCTAATTCATTACATCCAAACAAATGGTAAATTAGACGAGAAAATCTAATAATATGTGCATCTTTTTTTTTTATAAATATCCAAACATGTCCTTAATATAATTTTTTGAATACTAAAAATCTCAATAAATAAGTGAAAGACTAATATATCCTTACATGGAAAAGAAAACCAATTTCCTCCGTAAAGGGTGATAATAAACTAAATTGAACCAACATAACTTAAACATAAGTACGCACCTAAGTTTCGGTATTTATCCATGACAATTAATTAAGTCAACATGTCTTCTTTTTTTTTTAAAGAGAAAACGGTATTCATATCTTGTTTTTTTTTTTACAGAAAGATATCTATTTTATTTCATTCAAAATAACATATTGAAGACAATCTGAAATATAATTAAAGACATGGATGCTAGCAAAAGACAATGACTAGAGGGTATTCATATCTTGTTGGTCATACATCATCCTTCCTTAATTACAACTAGAGGTGGGCAAACGGACCCAGGCCCGCGGACTAACCCGTTAACCCGTAACCCGTACGGTATACGGACTCTATTTTTTCGAGTCTATTTAAAATGCGGGCTTTTTAGCTCGGCCCGTTTAACCAGCGGGCTAAACGGGTAGTCCGCGGGCTTTTTTTTTTTTTTAATTTTAGGATGTTATTTAAATATTAAATGAAGTATCTATGTGTATTATATTTGTGTGCATTTAAAATTTGCACTTGACTTGTTTGGATCTAGACTTGACACACTTGCAAATTAAGTACTTTTTATATGGTTGATGATATATTATTTTGATTTATTATTGATTGAGTAGTGCTTGAGTATTAATTGATTGAGTAGTGTTTGAGTATTAATTGATTGAGTAGTGTTTGAGTATTAATTGATTTGTGTATATCAAAACCTTTGATATTGATTTTGTGATAGGTGCCGCTGCATATGTATATAAATTTTTTTGGCTTTTTTTTAAAAAAGAAAGATTTAAAAAATGGTTAAATTTTAGTTTAAAAAATTTAATTTTCAAAATGGTTAATGATACAATATTTTGTCATAAGTGTTGCTGCACATTATAATTTTTTTTGGATTTTTTTTAAAAAAAGGTGTAAAAAAAGCTTAATTTTTAGTTTTAAAAATTTAATTTTTTTTCTTCTGTTAAACGGGCCAGCCCGTTTAGCCCGCGGACTAAACGGACCGATCCCGGGCTTAAAAAATCAGAACCCGTTTACAATACGAACTAAACGGACAGGCTAAACGGGCCGCGGGCCAAACGGGTTACGGACTAAACGGACGGGCCCGTCCGTTTGCCCACCTCTAATTACAACACATTATATCATATGAATATAACAATATAGTTGTCTCGCGAATAAAAAATATTTATTAACAATACTGTCAGTCTCAATCGGTTGTCATTGACAACTTACTTGTGCTTATCCATATGTCAATTTTTTTTTATAATAGAAGAAGCGTTGTTAATAAAATTAATTTATTAATAGTATTTTTCATCTTTAGCAAGACAATTATTATTTAAAAGAAAAAAGAAAAAAAAAAAGCAAGACAATTATTGGCATTGGAAAAATATGTCGAACAATAAAGCACGTAAATGAAGTTTTCTTATCTTTAAAACGTACAAACAAACAAGTATACGAAATTTGAGAACTACAATTGAGATTTATCGCAGAAATCTGGTTCTATATGTAAATCTTTCATTTATATTATCTGTTAGGACCGTTTTGTTTAAAAAATATTTTGTATTTATTTTTAATTATAAAAATGATAGTTTATTTTTATTTTTTAATGATGAAATAAATTGTTTATTTTTTAAGAGAAAATAAATTGTTTATTATTTTCTATTTTATTTATTATTCTTATTATTTCTTATATAAACTTTAAAAAACAAAAACAAAGTAAAAATAATGTGACACTGTTATAATTAAAAATATATTTTTTTCTTAAACCAGGCAATTTTTTATGATTTCAACTTTTTTTATGAAATCATTTTTAATCTTATTACAGTGTTAAAAACATTTCTGTAATCACAAAATTTCAGGGTCTTCTTATCAGGAATTTAGAATCAATAAAAATACTAACAAACAGTTTTTAAGTTCATCCGAAGGCTCACTCCTATTACATAGGATTTAAAACGCAAATAAAAATCCAATTAAAAAAAATGCTTAGCTACATATGACGTGGAGATAAATCTTCATTCTTTTTTTATTTTCTATTTTGTAAAACAGTGATAGAATGAGAAAATACATTAATATAATATTATGTCAATAACATGTTAAAAATATTAATAAATATTCATCTAAAAGATTATTGTACAGACTTAAATCACAAATAATTTACTTAATCACAATTACTCAATTAATCCATAGAAATTTTTCCTGAGAAAAATTGCATAACAAGCAAGATTTTAAAGACTCAAATCTTTTTTTTTGTTTGAAATGGAACTGTACTGATTTATTAAACTGCAAAAAAAAAAAAAAGACTCAAATCCTCGCCAACACCCACTCTTTTTAGCTCTGTGCCGCCTCTTAATCTTTCTCTATTTTTTTTTATTTCTTCATCATTTATTTTTCACTTTCCATTCTTTATGTACTTCTACTTTTATTTTATTGGATAGGAGAGACAAGAGAGGATCTAATTTTGTTACCAAAAAAAGAGGATCTAATTTGAAATTTTAATGGCTTGAGGGAAATTGAGCCCATGTGAATTTAATAAATTTCAACATATAAATTTTATTCTGTTTTACATCGCTAAATTGTTTTGATGTTGTATAAAGTCATTTAATATTTTTACTATGAAAATTTAATGTCTATATTTTCTTGCAATTTATTCAGCATAATTAATTACACAATATATGATTTAAAATACATACAAAATCGCGAACACAGAGTTTCTTTTCAATCGTGCTGGATGAGATTGAGAAGTAACTTTAATTAGTATAAACAGTGTTTGTTGAAGCATTTGTTTGCATTAAAAAGTTTCATTATTTCAGTGCGCATTGGGCACCACTGCATTCCTCTGCTTCTGTTCGTACAAAACAGATAACATCCCAGTGACGATTGCGGATTTCATCGAATCTGCTTTATTTGGTGCTTTTCACAGTCTGTCATTTTTAGATCCCCCATGCAGCCAAAAGGGCACAACCGAAAATGACGTGCAACAATCACAGCCCAACACCTGGATTTACAAAATGTTCCCATGATTTTTTTTTTTTACAAAAAGTTCAATATACTTATACCATGATGGTAATTAAAAATTATATTAGCTAAATAAATAATTACTCAATCCAGTTTAAATTAAATTGAATAATTCTTCTATTATAATTATCTATTTTATAAAATATTAAAAATATAAATATTTAATAAAACATTAAATATATTAATTATTGTAATGTAAATAAGGATCCTTTTATTAAAATTACATTAACTTTTTTGTTTGTCCAATTACAGACCAATAATCCAGCATTGCGCACTATCCCAGCTATTTTTTTCTACTTGGTTTCGGAGAGCATTCCACTAACTGAGAATTTTTGGGTACACACAGCTAAGTTATTCTTTCTTTCTCCTAATTTCACCCACAGAAAGACAGAAATCTATAAACAATATAATAGAATTATTTTCCACAAACTTTTTCATATAGACAAATTTTCAAATAAACTTTATAATATTATATGTGAATATCAAACATTGTACCAAAATATCTATGTGCATAAGATATTTTGACGGCGCAGTTTTCTCTCCCCAATTAAAAAGAATAAAGACTAACCATGAGCGGAAAATATTAATCAAGCATTAAGAAAGGGAATGAGTACTGATTAGAGTCAGATTGCGGCTTAGCTTACAATCAAAGTGAATAAAATTCTCCAATCTGGAGGCCACAGGTGGTGAGTAGGACGATCTTTCGTGAGTACTACTACTAGTACTATATAAGAAAAAAGAAAAGGGGAAAAAAAAAAAAAGAAAGCAGAAAAGTGTTATGTTTTATATTATAAAGTAAGTGCCATGTAAGTACCCATAAATGTAATGCATTTCCGGAAAGAAAAGAGAAAAGAGAAAAGAGTAGATTAGGACAAGAAAATCCAGTTAAAAAATTTAGTGCAAGAAAGAGGCTGCTAGTTCTATCCAATTGGGCCCACATAGTTCGCACTTTTTTCTATCTTTCCCTTTTCTGAGATAATGATCCATTCTTTCTTTCTCCTCCCTCTTCCTTCTTCTCTTGTCTCTGAGGAATCCCTAAACACAACACTCACCGCCTCTCTTTCACATCATCTAATCTAATCTCTTCTCTTATGTGTGTGCCTTTTTCTCTCCTCGAATTTGTTCCCTCTCTTCTGTCCCCTCCCAACATCATCCTTTTTTGTGTTCCGAAATTCTCGGGTTCTCTGCTAATTTCCGCCATTAGTTTTTTTTATCCACACCAAGTACTTGTGCTCTGATCCGCTCCCCCCCTCCGAAACTCGCCACTCTCAACCACAAGCTCTCGTCGGTAATCTCAGGCAATTTTATTTTCATTATTTTTTTTTCTCCTTCTTTGGATTTGAATTCTGATATTTTTGAGTTATTGCATCTGTGAGCAAGATCGAGCGCGTGCATAGGTTCCCCGGGTACCCAATTGAGAAAAGTTGTGATTTGATATCATATCGAGAAGTGGGTAGATTCGATACTCACGAGTCACGAGTTCAGTTCTGTACCTCCATCTCAATCGCTTACTTGTTTGGAGTTTCATTGTTAAGTGTTATTTTGATTGTAAATTGTAATTGTATTGTGTGAGTGAGATTGATTTTGGATTTGTGGATCAGAGAATCATGTGTTGCAATTTAACATAAAAAGACAAGAAAGAAAGGGAAGGTCTTTGTATATTATTAGGATTAGGATTAGGAAGTGTAAGGATGAAGAGAGGGAAGGATGATGAGAAGGTGATGGGGCCAATGTTCCCTAGACTACATGTCAATGATACAGAGAAGGGAGGCCCAAGAGCACCACCTAGGAATAAGATGGCCCTCTATGAGCAGTTTAGTATTCCCTCTCAAAGGTTCAATTCAGGGGTTCTGCCACTCAACCCAAATATTTCAAGTAATACAGTTCCCCCTGCATCCTCAAGTCAGGTAATTTTTTTATTTTGTTACTGTGGCTTTGCTTATAGTCCTAATTATTGTTGTTATGATTTTTTTTTCAGCATAAGAGTAGTTTAATTTGCCAATTAGTGATTCACTGATTCTATTCTTTTGTATGTTCTTACTAATAGTTGGTATTATTCTGGTTTTGTGTGTGTGCGCGCGCAATGGTTGGCTTTTTTTTCTGAATTGGATTGACATATTTGCAGGGTACTGTCCCTGAGAGAAATTATGCCTTCCCTGTTCACTTGCCACCGCAAAAACCTATTCGTCGAGCTGAAAAATGTAACTCTCGCCAATCAGAAGGGGCAAATTTGAGCGCTTCTCTTGAACAGAGAAAGAAGGTAGATGAAGATGACTTTAGGGTTCCTGTATACATTCATTCAAGGGTTGGTCAATGTAATGATAAAAGTGTTGAGAGTTTCGACGGAAAAAAACTCACTCCTACAGCAGGCTCTAGGTATTTTGGTGGTTCCATAGCAGGGCAAAGTGATTGTGAAAGAGATCCAAAGCAATTTGGCTCCTCAGTTGTCAATATGAGAAAAGATGTGAGAAGTGAGACTGATGGTCTTCCACAAGTAAGTACAAGTAAGGAGCAGCCATCAATGTCTGTCAGAAGCATATCAACTGGAGAAAATATTGACACCTTAGTAAGGCAAGCCAAGGTGACTCCGAATGGAGAGTTTCAAGATTTTAATCTATCAAAATTTAACAGATTACGACAAGGTGATGCTTGCTTACGGCAGGACTGTGGAGTGGGGTCCCAATCCAATGGCATTGGAGATAGTGGTTGTCTTGTTGAATCTGCAAGGGAGACGGACAAGGGAAATGCCCCTACAGCAAACCAAACTAGTCCAGCTGAGGCAATCAATGACACTGAGCATCATGATTCCAGGACGGGCAGTCCAATACAGAGGGGAAACTTAAATAAAAGTGACAATGCCTCCAAGATCTCCATGGTAGAAAATTTGTCAACAGTGAAAATTTCTCCAGATGATGTTGTTGGAATAATAGGTCAAAAACATTTCTGGAAAGCTAGAAGAGCAATTGCCAAGTAAGTCATATTGCTTGTCAATAGCATTGGTGGTTCCTATAGTGATCTTAAAGAAGTATTTCCTTGTGAAATTTTTCCGTCATATAAATAGTGAATTCTTTTAATTGCTTGGACCTGACAAGTTCTTAATTGTTGAGTTTTGTAAATATTAATATCCTTAACTTGTTTTCCATGGACAACCATAAAGATTTAGAATACAAAACCCAAAACCCCTATTTTTGGTGGAAGCTTGATATGTCCACTGATTTTATTATATTGATTTTGGTGGAATGGTGAAATTTCTTGTTTTTGTCTTCACGTTTGATTAGCTAAAATATGTAAAATTTTTCCCTTGGAGAGGAGAAATGTAGGACCAGAAAATATGAATTTTAACTGTTCCTTGCTGATTTTTGTTTTCTCCTTTTGCTACAAATGTAAAGTATCCTTTATGCATCATGAGTTATACTAGGCATGTGGGCTGGATATTTTCATTTCAATTAAGGAGTTGTATATGTGGCTTTGAAGAAAGGAAATTTGATAGTCCTGTCCCTTCTTATTTTTCTTTTTGTATATTCAAAGTCCTTAGTGGGATATGGCTATTGTTGTTGTTGTTGTACGTTCAAAGTCCTTAACAATGTTTTAATGGTGGGTGCTGGTTACAACAGGGCAGTGAGCAGTCTTAATATTATACTATGTTGGAGGGGACCCTTGTGACAGCAGATCATCTCATGATTCACTGTCTTCTAGCAACTGGATTTTGGATACATTCCTGTCTTGGTTTCCTCTTGCTTGGTTCTCCATGTCACCACTGGGGCAAGTTTCCTTGCACTACACTGAAGGACTTGAACTAAGAAGGGGACCAAGTAATGGAGGATGATCCTGGATGTATGGTAGGGAAACTTGGAGAGTTATGATGAGTCCTCAATTGAAATTATGATGACAAGGGGATTTTCCCCCCTTTTCTCCAACTTATCTAGTGTCTTGGTTTTCTACTTTCGAGAATTTTTGGGTTGGGTTTTTTTTTATAATACACACTGTTATTAGTTAAGGTGTCCTGCCATCTATAGCTCTGACAGATTTCATATCATATAGATTATTTTGTATGATTTTCATGTGTACGTGCTTGCCCCTAGCCCCAGAAAAGAAGTTTAGTATAAAGTTTTACAAATTTGTCCAGAGTACTTGATTTATTGTGACTGCTGAATGCTAATGTTCCCACAATTGGTTGTATGCCCCAATGCTCCCTGTTATCTAGTCTTTATTTTGGACAGGAACAAGGAAATTGTGCAAATATTTCTTTTGAATTATATAATGTTTTTTCTGCGCTAATTTTGTTGAGCCTTATGCAAGTTTTACTGTCTTAATTCTTAAACCATGTGAGAAAGCTTGTTTATGACCTAAGATAGGCATGTTATCTTTATGATTCAGGTATGGTTATCAGATTTATGTCTTTTTAATATGTTCAATCCTACTGAAAGAATCATGTTAAGACTTGTATGAAGATATGATATTTATAAATTATAGACCCGAAGATATTCTGCTTAACCAGTTAACTAATGTGATTGGAGATCCTTTGGTTATGATAGTTAGTGGTTTATATATTGGTTCTTCCAAGATGATCATATATAGTTCAAAACACTTAATTTTCCAGTTTATTTTAATTTGTGTATGTCTCAAGTCCTTATTGGATGAGTATTGTGCAATTTTCTTGATCCAACTCCTGTTCCTCTCTACAGTCAACAGAGAGTGTTTGCTGTCCAAGTGTTTGAGTTGCATAGACTTATAAAGGTAAATTATCTCTGGCACTGTTCAGCAGCTTGTGTTGGTCCAAAATGGGAAGCTTATTAGCTTTTCTGGCGCACACAATCTTGGAGTCTGTTCATACTGATTAATTCTTTTTATTCAAGCAGGTCCAACAGCTGATTGCTGGATCACCAGATATTTTGCTGGAAGATGGTGCTTTTCTGGGGAAGTCTCCTCCAAAGGGATCTACTCCCAAAAAACTCTCACTGGAATATGTTGTAAAACCTCGGCAACAAAACCTTAAGCGCAAAGATGATTCTGAAAAGCTAAATCATAGAATGGAATGTTCTGCAGAGAATGCAGTTGGCAAAACATCTGTGTCATCGGTGAAAGACGGTAGCCACCTTTCAAATTACACCCTTTTTCCTGGAAATCCGCACCAGGCAAATGTGGCTGCTGATAGTGGGATGGGTCCCTGGTGTTTCCATCAGTCACCACCTGGGCACCAGTGGCTAATTCCTGTTATGACTCCTTCTGAAGGGCTTGTCTACAAGCCATATCCCGGGCCTGGATTCACAGGAACTGGTTGTGGAGGATGTGGGCCTTTTGTGCCTGCTCATTTGGGTGGTTCTTTCATGAATCCTGCCTATGGAACCCCAAATGGAATCCCAACTTCTCATCAAGGAGTTGGGGTTCCACCAGACACTCCTCCTGGCAGTCATGCTTACTTCCCTCCATACGGCATGCCAGTTATGAACGCAGCAATGTCAGAGTCAGCTGTTGAACAGGTGAACCAGTTCTCTGCACCAGGTTCTCGCGGGCATAATGGTCATTTACCCGGAGGGGAAGCCAATCATAACACAAACAATCAAAGCTCTTGTAATTTACCAGTTCGGAGAAATGGAGCAATATCACATGCCCTGAAATATCCGACCTCTAAGGATTTTGAGTTGCAGGGGAGTACAGCAAGTAGTCCTGGTGAAATGGCACAGGGATTAAGCACAGGGCAAGTTGCAGAAGGAAGAGATGTTCTTCCTCTTTTCCCTATGGTTCCAGCAGAACCAGAGTCTGTTCCTCAGTCTCTTGAAACCGCACGGCAAACTCAAGTGATCAAAGTGGTGCCTCATAACCGAAGATCTGCAACTGAATCAGCAGCAAGAATTTTTCAATCAATTCAAGAAGAGAGAAAACAGTATGACTCACTGTAGTGAGGGTTCAAGTAGTTTGTGTAGTTCCTGTACTTTGTTGGAGTATGTCACGTAACGGGCTGTTGTATTTTATACTTTTTGTTTTGGTTTTGACCTTGTTCCAGCACATTGGTATGTAGATATATCTGGCATATCAAAACTGTTCAAAATGTAATATTTATTGTATGTTGTCTCCATCCATACATACTTGTTCGTTTTACAAAGGAATTGCTTTTACCAGGTGCTCTGCTTCCTCTGTGCGTGCTTGGGAGGAGGTTTTTGACCCTTATGTATTTGCTTGCCTTAGAAGACTAGTGATCATCGTCATACTAGCGATCTGCCAGTGGAAATGTTACTCCACTCGATTCGCACGTGATAAATATTTAGACAGCTTTTAACATTTTCTTCCCATGGGTACGCGTGCACACCATTCCAATTATTAGCGGATCTCTGTTTGCTTCCCTTTCTTGAATATGTACTTACATATCGTTAAATCACATCTAGATTCTGCACGCGTGAACATAGGTCTGGGGAGACTGATGATTTCAACTAAGTTTAAGGAGAAAATCTAAGTCACAAATTTAATGATATTGGTTCGGTGTTGAATCTAGGTGCATGGAACTCTATCCAATCTGAATTTATACCTATTTAAAAAAGAATTATGTTGTAAAATGTGTAATTCATCAAATCTCTTTCATTTTATTATTATTTTTATTTTTTTCTTATTTTTTCAAGTTTTCCATTTTTTTTTCTTTCATTTTACTGTTTTATTTATAGAACTTATGACTCATCCAACCCAAATATGATCAAATTGTATTAAAAAAAATGAAAAATTTGAGTCAATCCAAATTGAACTCATCAGTTTGAGTTTGAATCTAAATATTCCATGAATCTGATGTAACCTAACCCGTGCTCTACACTACTCCAAAGCAGAAGCATCGAAAGATCGGAGTACCCACTAGAGGAACAAACTCCCAATACTGTCTGTAGCCTCACAAGAATAAATGAATAATGCTATTCTGTTCATAGTGAACATTGCATTCACGGCAGCTGGAAACTGTATATGAAAATTACTGTATGTTTTTTGTTTTGTTAATTTAAAAAATTACATTAATATTGAAATAATTTATTGTAAGCAACTATTAATAAGAGACAGTTTGGCCGAGTGGTCTAAGGCGCCAGATTTAGGCTCTGGTCCGAAAGGGCGTGGGTTCAAATCCCACAGCTGTCACATACTTAGAATTTTTTATTTTGGATAAATCTTTTGTTGTTAACTTGTGTAAAGTCAATTTTAAGGAATTATTTTCTTTTTATGTGACTTTTAACATAATTAACAGCTAATTTTAAACTCATACTGTCAAATCTGAGATTTTAACAACAAATAGAAACTCTAGATAAAACCTCAAAATTAACAATAGGTTTTTTTTTTTTCATTTTCTAAAAGTCCTAAAATTAATAATAATATGCTCAAATTAGTTGTGTGACACTAAGTTGCGAAGAGAGGTAAAATGCCTTTCAAAGGCTTATTCATAATTTTCAGTTTTCACTATTACAGTCAAGTATATTTTATATTAAAATGAATAAAAATGCAAAATATTTTACCTCAGAAAAATAATGTAAGTTTAGTTTAAAAAAGGAAAAATCATGTAATTTAAGGGAGTTATACCAAATGACATCATTAAAAAAATAATTGTATTAATCTAATTAATGATTCATGCAATGTTATTAAAAAAAATAGCATGTATAAGAAATGTTAGATGATTTAAACATTTATATATAATGTATCATGTATGCGCATTCTGTTTTGCATAGCCATTCTAATTTTTTTCCAAGTTCAATGATAGTCAAAGCATTTATAATCAATTGGCTCACTTTCAAGTGTTTTTTGGGCCTAGTGGCTGTCAATTCTATTGAATTCAATATAGAATATGATGCCCAATTCGAGTAAATAAAAATATCCGAATGATCTATGCTATGCGTTCACAAACGACGTTCGTGATTTCTGGGTTGCCATAACTCAGACAAAACCACATGTATCATATCTATGAGTTAGGCTTCGGACGTTGGGTTCCAACAAGAGAAATTTATGGGGCAACACAGTTCAGTCCTTGACATTTATGCATTTATCAATCGCATTTACACGAAACAACCACATAAGTAGAATATAAATATTTATGTATAATGGAAAATAAATCAAGGACAATAGGGTGGCTTTCGTCCGGGCCCTCCAAAATAAAAGACAGGGTCCACCCCATATTTGACGTCATTGAGGGAGCTGTAACAGTAGGGCTCTTCAGCCATTGCATATGCATTTCGAGGATACTTAAGCTGTTGCGAATAATCCTTAATCCTCACATTGCGCATGAAGCACGCGTTCTGAAATCGACCACTTGCGAAATCTCCACTTCCCATTTGTGTTCCCGTGTGAGGGGTTTCCTTTTTAATATTTGTACTTGATACTTGTCCCCCCCATTCAACCAATATGGCACTGTGTGTTAAAGACCCCAATATTTCAGCGGGCCAATAACCCACTGGGACATTGTTCTTCACTTTAAGATACCAATTTCCTGAGTCTGGATCCTATATCGCACCCCCAAAATATAATTAAATTGGCACGTTCATGTTTAAGATAATTAATTCAATAGCACATAATATAAAAATATAGTACTACATGTGAATACTATTAATTACCAGGAACAGTCCAACGTTAAGGTAATACTGTGGGCCCATAGTGGATGATATAGGTCCTATGGTACCACCAAGCACTACCTGCCCTGTTTGCACAAATCCTGAGCAAGTAAGATCAAAGCAACCTGTTGACCTGTATGAATCCCTCTGCACCACAGTCCACAAAATCAAGAAACCAAAAACCAATGTTTGATTTTCTCCTTGGCATTTGAGATTATAAATCAACTAAGATTTAAGGAGATCAACGAACAAAATAACTTGTCTTTCAATAAATGAATACTTACAGTCCAGTAGGCAAAAAATCGGGTGGCTCCATCACGATATAACTTGGGATTCACCTAAACCATAATGGTAAGCATTAGTCATGTGTGTGTGTAATTTTAGCATCAGCCATACACGCACTTACGCGAAAGGATCCATATTTACTCTATTTTAATAATCATGCATTGATAAGTTTAAATACATTGAAGATTTATAACTAAATATACAATCTAAATTATTAATTTTGTCTAATAATTATAATGAAATGTTCTTATTAATTTCTTAACTTATAGTAAGTCAGAGTTCTCATGCAATAAACTCTAAATATTAGTAGTACGTTTTGTCACGGGAACTCACCATCCAACCTGATTCGACACTTTCAAAAAAGTCACCGTTGTTGTTCTTAAGCCAGATTTGAGCTGTGGTGAAATCGTTTGGCATGGCAACTTTTGGATTCCAAACGTTAATGTCTGCTTGTGCACCAATATAATTGAATCCCAATGTCACAAGATATGATGACTGCATGATCACATCAAAATACCATTAAATTGTATTTATATAGTATAATATATAAGTATACAATATAGATACCTTTATGCTGCATTAAGTTAGCCTGACGAAATCAAAATGGTCGATCACATATATATGTGTGTCTTCCCATGACATATGCATAATTGCAAATATTAATTGTGATATATATATATATACCGAGCGATTTTCTGGAATAAATGCACTGTCGACACCGGAGAAATTAAGGTTGAAGCCGTTTGTTGAATTCTTAAACACTGCAGGGGATTTCTGCCCAAAGCGGTCAAGAGAAGCAGCTCTGAGTAAGTCATCCTTTAGAATTCTGCGAATAGGGATTGTTCCTTTTGGACAGCTTCCACTTTTCTGCCATGTCTGAAATATCGCTGACTCTGACTCAGAAGCATCTTCTGTGCTTGAATTTTGGGATTCTAGCAGAAAATTTGGCATCATCTGCGCAGTCCAATATTCATTAAATTAAGATGCACAAATCTATTGAATTCTGAAAGATATAAAAAATACAAATAAGATGGAAAAAGAAATTGGATATATGTGACTAACTATAAAGTATATATAATATGGGTATGTTCGGCAAAACTAGCTGAAAAGCTAGTTGGAAGCTGAAAGCTGAAAAGTTAACTGGTAGTTGAAAGCTGGGAGCTGAAAGTTGTATTAAATCATAAGTGTTCGGTAAAACTATCTATTAAAATAGTTAAAAAATATAAAATGATAAAAATGGACATATTTATATGATATTTGTATATAATTTTAATTTTATTTTATTGATAAAAATATATTTTGAGGTGTTATAATTTTATTTTTTTAATTAATTTTAAACTCTTGTAATTTTTTATTCATAGATAAATTATTTCCATTACATTTTTAGTTTCAATTATTGCATTTTTTTTTCATATTTAGTATTTTACTATTAATCTTGTACTATATCTTAAATTTTTTTAATCAAGTTTAAAATAAAGTAAAAAAAAATACACTTAAGTAAACATTATTATACTTTTATTACGTCAATTAGCGTAATAGTTAATTGATAAAAAAAACATACACTTAAGTAGATACTCAAGTAGAATACAATAAAGAATAAAAAATAATTGATAAAAAATTAAAAATAGTTTACATGGAGAAAAAAAGAGAGTGATCAAGAAGATTGGAGAAAAAAAAAGAGTGATGAGCAGGTGATACATGTGAATGAGTGGAAAATAAATAAATAAATAATATAATCCTCATTTATTTAAAAAGGGTAATAAGGAAGTTTAATAAATATTTTAAGGATAAAAAGAAATAAAATATAAAAAGCTAGAAGTTAGAAGCTAGCGCTTTAAAAAATGCTACTTCAAGTAACGTTTAAAAAAACGCTATAAACTACTAAAAAAAGCTTGCTTACCGGATAGTAAACAAGTTTTTTCAGCTAGTAAAAAAAATTAAAAACTAGCTGAAATAGCTTGTCGATGACAGTCTGTATAAATCTCCATATATCGTTAATCTTATGGGAAAAATTCACTGAGCAGACTCTAGTGATACTATACATGTTGTGCATGGCAGTAAGGTTGGCACTCTAGAATTCACCTACTATTACTAGTAATACTAATAATAATAAGACCTTGATAGTGTGGTTTTTTAAGGCTGGATGATCAAATGCAGGTTGTTCGTAAATGTTGACGCAATCAATAATATCTCCATCTTCACTCTGCAGTAAAAAAACAATAATAAGTTTTATGTCCACATACTATGAAATAAAGCCCTTCTAATTGATTTTTATTGCTAAAATTAGATATCATATATATTTAGGGGTGTTCACGCGTACGGATAACCTGTGAATCCAACCCGATCCAATTAGTTCGGTTCGGATTTTTTTGAAGGTTTGGGTCAAATCCGACCCAACCCGTTCAAACCCGTCAGTGTACAGGTCGGGTAACGGGTTCTGCATTTTGAACCGGTGATCCAGCCCGACCCGACCCGTAGCATGAAATTAAATTTATTATATATATTATTAAATTAAGAAATACATATAATCATAGTTTTTTGCTAATTTTTAATCACACATGAATTATATATCTTTTTTTAATTGTTGTTTTTATTTTTTGTCTTAATTTTGTTTATGTTTTCTCATGCTAATATAATAGTTTATTTCTATCTAAAATAAAATATTGTATTAACATTCATTTTATTAATCAAATATTGTCACAATTTGATCTCTTTGGATGGTATGTAGTCATTATATATTTGCAAAGTTCTAGGCAAAAACAAATTGTTGTTATAAAAAATTCTAATTTTTATAAAATAAAAAATATTTTTAAAAGTTCAGATTCGATTAACCCAACTCGATCCAACCCATTTGTGAACGGGTTGGTTCGGTTCGGATTTTACAATAAAATTGCATAAATCCGACCCAATCCAACCCGTAAAATTTTGATTGGGTCAGGTAACGGGTTTAGCCAAACCCGGTACAACCCGACCCGTGAACACCCCTATATATATTCCACGTATTTTTATTTACTTTTTAAAATATTAAAATTACTATTAAAATATCAAAACAATCATATATATTTTGTACCACTATCATATCGATTTTAAGCAAAACAAAATATTTTTTATATGTTTAATTAATCATTTGGTCCTTATATCTGTACCAACTTTTCGTTTTAGTTTCTATACTTAAAAAGTCTATTGTCCTATTTGGTAGAGAAGAGAAAAACACGATAGATGAGAAAATAAAAAGGGTGAATGGAAATAGGTGATAAGTAAAGCATAAATTAAAGATGTTTGGTTGAATAGAAATAAGAAAAAAAAATGAGAAGAGAGATAGAGAAATGAGTGAAAATAAGTGATAAATATTACATGTGAGTTCCACCATTTTTAAAATTATTTCCCCTCTTTCTCCCTCCTACCAAACAACAAAAATAATTTCATCCTTTCCACTCCTCCCATTTCTCTGCAATCAAACAGAGCATACATTTTAGTTCTTACATAAATAATTTTTCTATTTTTTAATCCTTATGTCTCCATTTTGTGGCAGTTTTACACCACCATAAAACTAGTAATAGAGACTAAAAAAAAAAAAATATTTGTATAGGAATTAAAACATAGAATTTTTAGGTATAAGAACTAAAACTAAAAATTAAGCAAGTATATGGATCAAATGGTTAATTAATTTTTTTATTTATCATTATTAAAAGTTGTTTTATTTAACTGTTATATAATATATTAAGATTTCAAAATATACTTTTCTATCAAAATTATCAAATGCATAAGTATAATGTTAAAAAAAATTAATTTTTTAAATTAGCACTTTCTCCTGATGACTTTATTAATTTGTATCTTACATTAAATAATTTCGTTAGTTGCTTCTGCCTTCGTGTAGGAGTTTGGTGATGATATGATGATGTAACTAACCTTTTTATGAAAACTGTTTTCAGAACGGAATTGCATTTGAAATTCTTTTCTAGGGACAGGAGATTAAAAACCTTATATGAAATCGCGCGAATTTTATTTGAGAGTTTTTCACGAAAGTAATCCATTAGGCACTCTTGTGACGGGTTATTAATTAATCAAGAACAAAAAGTTCTCTTTAACAGATTTTCCTTTTAAGATTTGAAATTTGAGTCCTCTTTTCAATCTTAGTTAATTTTGTTGATAAAATAAATATTTTGATAGCATTTCAATAAGGTAAAATCTAGAATGACAACTGTAATCCAAAAGAGTGAGACGATGGAGTAATTGCAAACCTTAATGGTTTTCACGGCAGGCTTGTTGAGTTGCTTCAATTTGGCTTCGATTTCTGTTTCTAACGGTGATGATGATGATGCTCTTGCTTCAACATTCAAGGCAAACAAGACCCAAAGCAACAAGATTGCAACCTTACTTTTCCCGATTCTACTTTGATATCTTCTCTCCATTTCTCCGCTGATGAATATCGCACCCACAAGATACATATATACAAGTTACATTTGATTGCATGTGACATGTGACGTATCAAAATTAATGAGTATCATTTATTGATGTATTCATTATAAAGTTAGTCCATTTGTACTATTATAATTTTTCACGGTCAATTCTATTTATTTATTATTATAATAAATATATATATATATATATATATATATATTTATTATATATATTAATTATATATGAAATTATATAATAATTATATTAGTCAATTCATATTTGCATTGATTATTTTATTTAAGATTTTTAAAAGTTATAACAATTAAGATACACATTTAATTAGAATAAGTATTGATTATATAATTCTATCAATTTTTCTATGAATAATGTTTGTTGGAAAGTAAACAAAACAGAAAAATAGAAAAATGGAGAATATTTTTTGTTGGAAAGTAAACAAAATTGATAGTTAATATTTTTTATTAAATAAATTTTGAAACAAAATATATTCAATGCATCAATATGTTATCAAACAAAGTATTGAAAATTAGTATTTAATGGTACATTTGGCATGAAAATTTAGCATCAATATATTCAATATATTCCCATGTATTTCTTTACACATTGTAAAACTCCCATGATACTAGAACATTTGTATTTAAATGTATTAATTATAACTTTTATATATATACTGGGGGTATTCGGACTGTCGAATAGCCGAATACCTGAAGGTACTTTGGTCCGAGGATACATCAGGATAAAGTTCCAGACACTCGGATGGCCGAACGGCCGAACACATAGCCAAGGATATTTGGACTGCCGAATAGCTGAATACCTGAAGGTACACTAGGATGGCCGAATATGTGAGAATGTCTCAACCTATGACAGATCAATAATAAGGATTATCCGTATAATTGTTGTTATAATAATAATTAAATCTAGATTAACCACAATGGTAATCATGAACAAGGCCCGTGGATCCAGAAGCCCATTAAGGTATGTATAAATAGGGGTTAAATTCTCAAGATGAGGGGACTGTTGATTCATATTTACTACTCTTATTAAATGTTCTGAGCCGAAAACTGAGTTGAGCGTTGGAGTGCCTTTTGCAGATATCCCACCCCTTTTCATCTTGGAGGATTCGGACACCTAAAGGAGATCTCGGAATGAAGATACTAGCAAGGAGAAAATTACCCTATCACCCTCAGGCAGGAACATTTTGGCGCCCACCGTGGGGTCGTGGTAAACTTTCCTACGGCCTAAAGATTATGGTAACCACTCGGAACAAGACAATCATGGAAGAAGGGTTACGAGGAGGAGCGCAAGGAGGTGGGACTTCAGGGATAGACAATGAGCACTATGTGCACACGTGGAAGACTAGATAGACCACTATTCGATCATCAGGGAGTTACGCGCTTGGCCACATGAATACGAGTCTACACTCTCGAAACCATCCGACCACTTATCGAATCACACGATGACTTCCGTTGTGCCAGTGTATTTATAAGTATCATCATGCTTTGGGATGAAGTTCCTTGAGATAGAAGGCAATAGTCGAACAATGCATCGACGACTTAGTCTCCTATAACACGGTCCTATCTTTTCGACTCTCCTTATTAACTCATCTTATTATTTTTGTATGCATGAGAACATTGTATGCATTGTCAACCCATCATATATCATGATTGATATACACGTGACATGCCCATTGCTCGGTCTTTGGCATCCTTGGCATCTCAACTCGGTCTTGTAAATTTGCGACATTATGTGACTAGTACATCTCGGATTTGCTACAAAGGGGGTTTAATGATTCAAACACTAATTGAAATTTGATTCATCTTCTCGATATATTCTTTTTCAATAAATTTTACTATATATGCTAACACTATGTGACTAGTACCTCTTCGAAGCTCTCCACGGCATTGCAGGTACACATTCATTGCATAAGTGCTACAACAATCCTAGGTGTGCTTCCATGTGTGAATGTTGAGTGCAGACATATCATTCTTCAAGTACGACAACCATTTAGTTTCAATATTGGCATCAATCCAATCCTTATGTCGACATCGAGAGGCAATGAATCATGTACACCTCGGCATGGGCATGGTTGAGCTGTTTTGCTCTCATGTTCTCGACGTAATGTTCGGCATAACGTACTTGTAGGATTTCCTATGTGCTCACTCATCATTTCCTATGCATGAATTATTGTTTTTGATTGAAGGAGAGACTGTTTCATAATGTGCCGTATATGTGACCCATACATGATGAAGACAAAGCGGATTTGCCAAAGCAAAGTCGAAGACCCCTGTTCGGCATCCTTATAGTGAAGACAAAACCAATTTGTCAAAGCAAAGTCATACATTGTTCGGTTAACCACCTGTTCGGCATCCCGATAGCAAGCGTGTGTCTCAAGCCTGTTGGTACGTAAAGCTGCCGACACCATCAAATTGACCACTTGGTTGAAAGTTCACAGCTCAATCCACACACAACGAAAACAACCCTTCTGCCATACAACGATACAAGTTCTTAAGGATGTATCATGTAAGCCTGGCTGACATAGTCATCGGCTTTCCAATGCAATAGAAGAGACACGTCACTTATCGCCGAGATGTATAAGCACCTGCAAAGGATTATCCAATTAATGATTGTCATCGCATAGTGGATTCGTACAAGCAAAGCCGACTTCAAGGGACCTCTTCAAGCCGACATAGTGTGAGATCGATTGAAAGCCTATTCTAAAAAATGAATCTTTCGAAGTAACTGTCATGAAGCGGACAACTTGCCAATCATTGAGTCGCCATTGGTCATATAGGATCTCGTCTTCTAGAGCTATATCACCAACATCAATAAAGTCGGCCTTGTGGCACTCAATGCTGAGCACAAGCACGACATTGAGTCCTTCGCCCAGGTTCTCTAAAGTTATTTTTTGTTTGGCTATAGCATCACTCGCTACATGCTCACATGCATGCATGATGCATAAGTGGATAAAGAAATTACGCTTACTGATAATTAACAAACAAAAGGAGGGCATGGGGTTCTAGGTAGTTCGAGTCTTTATACTATGCGTATGCATGTTAGTATTATATGGAGTTGCATATTTAAATGGTCACGTTTCGGCTTTTAAGCCATCCCGAGTACATCACAAGTGCTAAGGCACAAGGTAGTGGTTTATTTAGCAAGATGATACTTTAAATTGCATGATTTTGTGAATAATATAAATTTCTACATCTGCCATTCTTTTTATATGCCAAAATTCTATATCATGATATATAATGGCAATCACGTTTCACGTGCCAAAGGGTGCAAGTGCCTATTATCTTCTATTACAATATTTCCTTGAACATTGTTATAATAATAATAGAATATGGCATATATTGTTTCCTCCATATTATGCTATGTATCTTACATTGATACAAGGCATTAAATTGTGATATATAAATACTACTTTGTTCAAACGTGCACGGGAATATCCGAATACCACTTCAATCATGTATTAGTTCCACTTGGCTAGACACTGGAAATATGACAAAGACAAATGTTCAATTATTGCAAGCAATACGTAAGATCTAGAGATATTAAAAAAAAATCTAAGTATATAGCTAAACCTTTTCCGCTTACTTTATTGCACAAAACGCATGGCATCTTTGGTGAAAGAAATTGCAGGATTAGCTTGTGTTCAACTCCCCTCGGCTGTAGAATGTTCAAATGACAGCCAACAATTATAAATACTGGCACCACTCAATACTTCCAACGCCCTAAGCGTGATGGTCACCGTTGCATACGAATATTGACATGAGATCCATTGGAATCACTAAGCCAAGCTTTTCGGACTTAACCACCTCATCTACACAAGCAAGCTTCATAGAAATGACAGGTTCGAAGCAACTACAGACTAAATGGCTAGCTATTTGGTCATGCTTGTATTCGGTGCACACGTGAGGGTACATAATTGATATTTAGTTACCAGCATGTAGTCGACAGTGGAGGAATTGCTATTAACAAGGATAGTAACTCAACCCCTAGTCTTCGGAGAATATGTAATTCAAACGGCAAGGATGGTTTACTACAACCAATATTTTGAATTCAGCAAATTTGGCAAGCCCTATCACGGCCCAAATATGGAAATGATCAAATTATTTTACTTAATATTTTACAAAGATTGCTTATGGTACCTTGTGTTTGTGTTTTCTTTGTTAAAAAAGATTGTGCAGTAGGAACATATTTCAGGATGCCTTGCAACCGACACACTTTCTTAGCTCGGCCTCAAGTCTTAAGCAATCATCTCAGCCTCATGCTTGAAGCACTCGTCTCGGTCTTGCGCTTTGAACATCTATAGCTCGGCTTCGTACCTTGAGCATTCACCTCGGTCTTGTGCCTTGAGCATATTCAACTCCACCTCAGTTATCTTGTACTTAGCCAAATTGATCTTGAGTAAATCGATCTTGAGTGGTCGCTTTGGAAGAATTGCATGTTGCCATAGCCTCCGAAGAAATCTTATCTCCAGAAAGAAGAATTCCCTGTCGAACGTGTACACATCGGTCTTGGATGCATCCTTAGTGAATTTCAATAAGGATTTCTCTCTCGAGATACCCTCCTTAGCCAAGGATGCGTACTTTGCGAATTTTTTCTAAGTTATAAAATATCCTTTCCAAGAACCCCTCTTGGACCAAAGCAAACATCAAATTGAAACCAACTTGTTAAGCCTTTTCATCCCCAAGTAGACTCAAGGCTTGGGGGGATGATGTACGGGAGGAATCCTAGTACCAGTCGGACTCATCTAGTCAGCCTCAACTCCTTCTCAGTGAATTTAGCCTCAAATATCTTACACTTGGCCTCGACTATCTTCTCAGCCACTCGGCCTTAAGTAACTACTATGTCTCAAGTAACTTCATCTTGAAGTACTCGACGAAGAGTATCTTACACTCAACTACGATCATCTTGCGCTCAACCATACTTTCTCGGCCACTCAGACAATCAATCTCAATTAAATACTTGGCCTCAAGTAATTTTTCAACCATTCTGCCTTCACCAAAAATGGTTTCCCTCCCGAGTACTCATACTCGGCTAAGGACGCACCATTCGGTCTTTACCAAAAATGGTTTCCCTCTCGAGTACTCCTACTTGGCTAAGGATGCACTTTTCGGACCTTACTTCAAATGGTTTTCCTCCTGAGTACTCATACTCGGCTAAGGACATACCATTCGATCTTTACCAAATATGGTTTCCCTCCCCAGTACTCCTACTCGGCTAAGGATGCAGCATTCAGTCTTCACCAAAAATGGTTTCCCTCCCGAGTACTCATACTCGGCTAAGGACGCACCATTCGGCCTTTACCAAAAATGGTTTCCCTCCTGAGTACTCCTACTCGGCTAAGGATGCACAATTCGGACCTTACTTCAAATGGTTTCCCTCTCGAGTACTACTACTCGGCTAAGGATGCACCATTCGGACCTTACTTCAAATGGTTTCCCTTCGGCTAAGGATGCACCATTCGGTCTTCACCAAAAATGGTTTCCCTCCCGAGTACTCCTACTCGGCTAAAGATGCATCATTCGGACCTTACTTCAAATGGTTTCCCTCCTGAGTACTCCTACTCGGCTAAGGATGCACCCTTCGGATTTTCTTGAAAAGGGTTTCCCTCCCGAGTACCTACACTAGGCTAAGGATGCACCCTTCAGTTTTTCTCAAAAGGGTTTCCCTCCTGAGTACCTACACTCGGCTAAGGATGCACCCTTCGGATTTTCTTGAAAAGGGTTTCCCTCCCGAGTACCTACACTTGGCTAAGGATGCACCCTTCGGATTTTCTTGAAAAGGGTTTCCCTCCTGAGTAACAACACTCGGCTAAGGATGCACCTTTCGGATTTTCTCAAAAGGATTCTCTCCTGAATACCCTAACTCGGCCAAAGATGTTTCTTTTGAAAAAAAATTCTTCTCGGACCAAAACCTACATGAAATTGAACCAACTTGTTAAGCCTTTTCGTCCCCAAGCAGACTCAAGGCTTGAGGGGCTGATGTAGGAAGAAATTTAAGTACCCATCAGACTCGGACAGTTGACCTCAATTATATGCTTAACCTCGAGTACTTTCTTGACCACTCAGACAGCCGACCTCAATTAAATACTCCGCCTTGAGTAACTTCTCGGCCACTCGGCCAATCAACCTTAATTAAATACTTGGCTTCAAGTAATATTTCGACCACTTGGTCCCAAGAACTTTGTCTCGATGAACTTAACCTCGATTATCTTCTCGACTAGTCAACCACTCGGCCTTAAGTAATTTTTCGACCATTCGGCCTCAAGTAAACCTTGTCCAGATGAACTTGATCTCGATTATCTTCTCAACGGGTCGGCCACTCGACCTTAAGTATCTTACACTCGACCTTGGTCATTTTATGCT
The DNA here is from genome assembly GCA_026413185.1 of Pueraria montana var. lobata. Taxonomy (NCBI): domain Eukaryota; kingdom Viridiplantae; phylum Streptophyta; class Magnoliopsida; order Fabales; family Fabaceae; genus Pueraria; species Pueraria montana. Next base: position 8,226,731 of record CM048652.1, read on the forward strand.
CAACCACTTTGGTGTAAAGTGTAGCTCAGAACAATTTGGCATGAAGAACTTTCCAGCCACCTCCCTCAAGCGAAGAATGGCCTAACACTTTTCGACCATCTCCCGCCAAGGATGGCCTAAACACCTTTCGACCTTAACAAAAACTCTACGAAAGTTGAAACACTTTAAGCCATAACCATTAAGAGTAGAGCCAAAACCCTTCCGTAAGACAAGAGACAAGACTCGTTAACCCTCTTCGTCCTCTTAAAGACTCGAGGCTTGGGGGGCATGTATACTGATATGGTTGAGAACCCTTTTGGCCCAACTTTGAACCCCTCAGTCATGGCTTATAACCCTTTCAGCCATACCTGGAACCCTCTCGGCCATACTTGGAACTCTCTTGGCTCAGTTGTTAGATAAGATCAACGGTTGATATGAAGAAACATTTCACTTCCTAAATGCACAAATGACTATCTTCATCATAATATATGAAAAGACACGACCTGACGATGAACACATTTCCCAAAACACGCAACCCTTGGTGACAGGTCTCGGCCCTTCGGCACTGAGAAGACTTCATGAGACGAGAAAAACCTCTTCGTCACTTATGTTCCTCGAGGCTTGGGGGGCATGTATACTGGGGGTATTCGGACTGCCGAATAGCCGAATACCTGAAGGTACTTTGGTTCGAGGATACATCAGGATAAGGTCCCAGACACTCGGATGGCCGAACGGCCGAACACATAGCTAAGGATATTTGGACTGCCGAATAACTAAATACCTGAAGGTACACTAGGATGGCTGAATACGTGAGAATGTCTCAACCCATGACAGATCAATAATAAGGATTATCCGTATAATTGTTGTTATAATAATAATTTAATCTAGATTAACCACAATGGTAATCATGAACAAGGCCCGTGGATCCAGAAGCCCATTAAGGTATGTATAAATAGGGGTTAAATTCTCAAGATGAGGGGACTGTTGATTCATATTTACTACTCTTATTAAATGCTCTGAGCTGAAAACTGACTTGAGCGTTGGAGTGCCTTTTGCAGGTACCCCACCCCTTTTCATCTTGGAGGATTCGGACACCTAAAGGAGATCTCGGAATGAAGATATCAGCAAGGAGAAAATTACCCTGTAAGAAGAATCCACTAATACCATAATTCATCATGAATTAAGAATTCCTGAAATAGAAACCCAATTAAATAAATGGACCTTACCCAAGTTAGAAATATCTTCAATGTATAAAACAAGTTTTAAAGATAAATTCCAATCAGAATGTGTAATTAAAACTGTAGAAAAACAAATAGAATTGAAAAATAACCATGAAAACATTCCCTTAATTTCTAAACAATTAATAGCTGAACATATTAAAAAATATAGATATCTGCACATAGGATCCATCCAAATTGCCATAAAACCTCTGTTTAGGCAAGGTATGGACATGCCTTTGTTCGCTTTGTTAAGAGATACAAGACCCATTAGATTAGAAGATCAAATATTAGCCCTATTTGAAACTAATTTGCATAAAGGACCAGTATACATAAATAATTACCCTAATTACTCAATAGCTTTATCCAGTTTTCATAATACCCCTCATAATATTATGTTAGATGTTAAAATGCTAAATGACCGATGGAATCCTAGCTCAAGACCCATCTCTATAATTTATAGAATTTATTATAAAGTAATGAAAACTCAATTAGCCCCAGGAGCTCTTTTGATGTCTCCTACTGATGAAACTACCCTATTATTAGTAAATCCTGAAAAGGTAAATGCTACTGTACCTAAAGTATTAAGACATGAAGAAATAACTAGTGGGCTGAAATGGAAATTAGAAGATATACTTTCTCCTGAAAAATCCTGAACCCGTAGTACTAAATGAAATAACTGAATATAAATTAGGAGATGTTGAAATCAGCTTTGCCCCTTTGAGAAGAACTAATTCTCTAAGAATTCCTCACCCAAATACACCCTTTAATGCTAGACGGTCAGTAGACCGCGCTAGTTTCACTATACCAAGGGGACTATCTTTAAAAGGAATTAGGAGTGACCCAGTAATACCTACCCCTGAATATGAAGTAGAAGCTCCTCTCTCACAATATGAATCTATACCACAACCCAATTCTCCCACTCAATCAGATATGAACCAATTAAATGTTATAAAAAGCTTTGAAATAAATAAGGAATTACTTAGGGAAGAATTTTTAAAAGAAGAAAACAAGGAAAAGAGGAAATGGTTTTTTGAAACCTTTAGTCAAAATGAATTAAAAACTTATAGAGAAGAATATTATGATCACCTAACTGAAATCCAAGAAAATATCCCTTATTTTGAATGGTTCAAAATAAATTGTCTACCTAAGTTACAAATAAATATGTTAAAAAATGCAAAAAAATTATGGAAAACAGCTAAAGGTGAAATAGAAGGAGTTATTCCTCCCCTAGAAGAAATAAAATTTTCTAATATACAAAACAAAGAAGTAATTGCCTCTCCCTTCAAAATGATAACTGAAAATAAAGATTTATTAGAAAAACAAACGGCAAATAGAAATGACATTCAAAAAATTCATAATCAATTAAATTATACAAATCAATTACTACACCAAGTAGCTCTAGAATTACATAGTCCAGAAAAAGAAAAAATAGCTACTAAAGAAAATTATAAATTAGAAAGGCCCTTAATAAAACCTTTTAAGTTTTCAGATGCCGAATTAAAAGATCTAAGAATAGGAAGAGATGAAGTTCTAGAAGATATAAACAGAAAATTAACTAATCTAAACATTAATAAAATAAATACTCTTATAAAAATTCCAAAAACTAATCTAGGTTTAAAAGAAATACAAAACCAGTTTGATGATTCAATATTAAAATTAAAAGGAAATAATTATGGAAATATTAGAAGTAGAATGGCCCCTAGACCAACTACCCGAAATTTTTATAATAGGCCTACTCTCCCATATATTCAATTTGAAGAATGGGAATTAGAACATCCGTCTTCGTTTGATGGAACTGGAATTACTGAATGGAATATTGATGGAATGACAGACCATCAAATTCTGAGAAAAACCAATGAAATGACTATGGCGGCCACAGTCTATAAAATTAAAAATACAGAAGAACAAACTTTAAAATTAATGATTGCCGGATTTATTGGGATATTAAAGGGTTGGTGGGATAACTACTTAACCCTTGCACATAAGAATTTTATTGCAACTAGTATTAAAGAAGAAAATGAAAATAATATACCTATAATGGTAGAAACCTTAATTATAGCTATAATTCATAATTTCATAGTTGATACATAACTCCTTTTATTTCACCTTTAGCTGTTTTCCTTAAATTTTTTGCATTTTTTAACATATTTATTTATAACTTAGGTAGACAATTTATTTCGATATATATATATATATATATATATATATATATATATATATATATATATATATATATTTTGTTATCCGCATGTGTCTTTGTATAAATTCAATATATAAATTTAGCATGAAAATTAATATTTAATAGTACATTTGGCATGAAAATTTAGCATCAATATATTCAATATATTTCCATATATTTCTTTACACGTTGTAAAACTCCCATGATACGAGAACATTTGTATTTAAATGTATTAATTGTAACTTATATATATTTATTTGTTAGGTTCCACATGTGTCTCTGTATAAATTCAATATATAAATTTAGCATGAAAATTCTCCCTCCATCCCAAAATGAGTGTCGCAATTGGAAAAAAAATTTGTTCCAAAATGAGTGTCGTATTTGGTTTTTCAATGTAATATTAATTACTTTTTTCCACTAATACCCCTAATAAGTGTCACTTTAGCTTTTCAATGCAATATTAATAATAAAATTAACTTTATAAAATTACTTCTCTCTTTTATCTATTTAATAGCTTTTTTTAATATGTGTAAAAAAATCTAAGACGACATTCATTTTAGAATGAAGGAAGTAGTATTTAATGGTTCATTTGGCATGAAAATTTAGCATCAATATATTCCCATGTATTTAACATTGTAAAACTCAAAACTCCCATGATACGAGAACATTTGTATTTAAATGTATTAATTGTAACTTTATGTAACTTATAAATGTTTAAATTTTTTTTATTCTTAGCATTGTTACAGTAATATCCTCTGGAATGTTATAGTAACAATCAAAGATTCTTAAGAAACTACTAAAGTTATTTATCTTGTACTGCAGTGTTTTACGTAAGGAAGGGTTCTCATGGAGGCTTAAAGATGATCATTGCTATTGATTTCTGTTCTTTGGGGAAGAGGGTGATGTGGGTTGAGAAAAAGGTGGTAGATAGAAATGCTTGTGACTCTGAGTGTTAGAATAAGTTCCTCTGTATGATTCTGTTATTGAACCAAAGAAATGGGTGCCTATGTGTGTGGTTGTGACTGATTAGTTTGATGTTGTGTGCAGGTGCAGGTGCTTATTGTACACGGGACGGTTTTGACGAAGTGTTTTTAGATAAAGAGAAAATTGTAATTTCAGTGTTTGATTTCACTTTTCAGATATCATTTTCAAAAACTAATAATTATAATTTTCACATTTTGAACGTAATTCCTTCGTCTTTAACGAGTTTTAAAACAAGCTTAAAGTGAGAAATATTGTGTGATCTCCACTCATTTTGTTATTTTTTTTAATTACCTAAATAAAATTGAGTATTCTGTATTCACACACTTGATCATCCAATAAACGAAATAACCACATAAGTAAATAGTAAGAGCGTTGCTATATCCTCCGAAAACCAAAAGCCGAATTACCCACCAACTCAATCAAAAAGTGACACCTCATTTAACTATAAAATATTAATTAATTTTAAACCTTTAATTTTGTTTGCTTTTCCAAACTTACCCCTTAGTTACATTTACAAACTTACAATCATTGTCACACAAATCAAAAGAGTGAAACTATGAAAGACTATTTTTTTCTTTTTTAAACTTAAGCAAACAACTCAGGAAAGATGGAACGTGACCCTCCATTTGAACCAGGCAACATTTTTTTTTCGCTCTTTCATTTTTTTTCCAGGTTTTGAAATAAGGTTCAAAGTAGCTGGAAATACTAGTTTCCGAGTGAGACTTTTTGAACACTTTTTAACAAAATAAATAAATAAATAAATAATTTGGTTCCAACCAGCATATACCATTGCAACCTGAAACCTCTCTGCATCCCTGACTTCAAGCAACCCAAAATGGCCCCAAACACCAACTATCCCACCTTGGATCTAACGAACAAAACTGCATAATCCCACAACCCGTTGAAGAGGGATTTGTAAAAGAGGTCCTCTCTGAAACAACCATCTCTAAACCCCAACAAGTGCTAGTTTTGATGCCACAAACAAAGACCCAATTATTCGTTATTCAACCCCAAAAGGTGCCCGTAAAAAAAGCATCGGAATCGGAGGATGTTTCTCACGTTTCGGAGACATGCAGCAACGGCAAGAGCTTCTCCACCATCGTGACGGAAAACAGAGAAGACATGGCCACGAGCAAGCGAAGCAAAGGAACCGAAAGCGTTCTTATGTCGTCGACGACAATAGAATATGTGGAAGAGAACCCAAATCTCCGGCGGAAAAGAACGAGATTTTGGCTGGGTCACAGTTAGTTCACCGCCATTCTGGCAAAGGGTCCTTCTAGGACGGTTGGTGTTGTTGACTCCAACCGCCGGGAAGTGCCGGTCGGCTAAGGGTGTTGTGAAGAAAATCAACGGCAATAAGTGAAAAGTGGAAGATGCAATGAGACTAGAGAAAGGGGATGAAAATAGTAAAAAAGTCTTTTCGATGGTGGACACTGGACAGTGGTACTTCTGAGGGGGTTTGGATGTGAAGGGTAGGTTAGGAAGAGAATTGTTATTAACAAGTTAAATTAAAAAAAATATTTTAGTAGTCATTCAGAGGCTTGTTCGGCTAGATTTTTCGGAGGAAGCAACATTTTTCAAATAGTAATTAGTGTATATAATGAAAAATCAAGGACAATAGGGAGGTCTTCGTCCTGGCCCTCCAAAATATAGGATAGGCTCCACTCCATAGGCTTTTATGTAATTGAGGGAGTTGTAACAGTAGGGTTCATCAGCCTTTGCACTTACAAATTTAGGGTACTTAAGCTGTTGCGAATAATCCTTTATCCTCACATTCCTCATAAAGCATGCGTTCCCCCATAGACCATTTGCGAAATCTCCACTTCCCATCCCTGTTCCTGTGTGAGGGCTTTGCTTTTTAATCTGCGAACTGAATACTTGTCCACCCCATTCAACCAATATAGCACTGTGTTTTAAATTCCCTATTAATTCGGCCGACCAATAACCTATAGGGATGTTGTTCTTTATTCTAAGCCACCAATTCCCTGAATCATCCTAACCAAAAAATAAAATCAAATTAGACATTAGTTTACCACTATTTATTGTAAACAAATCAAATTAATCATTTGACATGTATATATATGTAATGTAAGATATGTTAGAAATATACATATAGATAATGGAAATATATCATCTTTAATGTTGGTTCACAAGCAAGAAAGAAATAGAAACTACCAAGAACATCAAGAACTACAAACCAAACCAAGAAACCCAAGAACGCGCAACAACAAAGACCCTAAAAGAAAGAACATAAAAGATAAATCAAGATCACAACGCAATTATGTGGTTCAGCCAATGCGGCCTACATCCATGGAAAGAACAGCTCCACTATGAAACCAGAATCGTTACAAGATACAACAGAGAACCCCCTTGATTCTGCCTTCACAAGTTCAAGAAGAACTCTCAGCAAGTACCCAAGCCTTACTCTGTTTCACTCTCCCCTTTGCGTACCCAATGTTTCTGTTATCTCTTCACTCACCCCTGTATTGCCCACTCACATACAGTTAGTTACAATAAGTTACACTCACAGGGATCCCATGCCCTCTATTTATAGGCTCCAAGTCACCAGGACTTGTAACAAAAAACATAACAGAAAACTACCTCTTCAGACGATGCGTATCAGACTAATGAAACAGACTATCCTAACTGTTTGACAATCAGACGGTCCTTAGTCTGTACCAGATGTTCCTCATCAGACCCAACGCCCATCAGACTGAACAATCCATCGGACTGAACCTTCATTAGACTGAACTATGATTTAGAGTCACAGACAACAATTCTCCACCTTGACTCTAAATCTACAAAGAACGATTCCTTCCACCATAGCATTGCTCTTTCACTTCTGAAATTTTGCTTTAAGAGAAATTAATCAAGTCCAAGCAATGCTTGAACTTTGACCTCGGTAGAGACTTTGTGAATACATCAGCAGGATTGTCTTCAAATGCAATCTTCACAATCCTAACCTCTTCAGACTCAACCACATCTCTAATGAAGTGAAGCCTAACATCAATATGCTTTGTCCTCTCATGATAAACTTGATGATTTGCAAGGTGTATAGCACTTTGGCTGTCGTAGTGAATTACCACACACTTTTGTGCAATTCCCAGTTCACCAATCATCCCCTTTAACCATAGAGCTTCCTTCACTCCTTCTGCAAGCGCAATATACTATGCTTGAGTTGTGGACAGAGCTACCACAGGCTGTAACTTTGCTTTCCAGCAAATAGCAGTCCTAAACAGTGTGAAAACATACCCAGATAGGGATTTCCTAGTATCCACATTCCCTGCATAGTCTGCATCAACATACCCCACAATAGCATCTCCACCTTGAGGTGCCTTCTTGTACCTCAGACCAGATCCCAGAGATCCATTCACATACCTCAACACCCACTTTAGAGCTTCCCAGTGAACTTGACTTGGATCCGCCATAAACCTGCTTACAATGCTAACAGCATGGGCTAAGTCTGGTCTGCTACAGACCATACCATACATGATGCTTCCTACTCCATTAGCATATGGAATAGAGTCCATCTTCCTCCTTTCTTCTTCAGAATTAGGAGCTTGAGTAATTGAGAGCTTTGCGTGATGACCCAAAGGTGTGCTTACAGGTTTAGATTGATGCATCCTAAACCTTTCCACTACCTTCTTCAGGTAACCTTGTTGAGATAAGAGCAATTCTCCCTTTGTCTGATCCCTAATAATATCCACCCGAAGAATCCTCCTTGCAGTTTCAAGGTCCTTCATCTCAAATTCTGAGCTTAACCTCTCCTTAAGCATACAAATTTCATCCTTGCTTAAGCTTTCTATAAGGATATCATATATATACAGAAGCAAGAAAAGAACACATTCCTTTTCTCTTCTCAAAATGTAGACACAACTATCATAACTACTCCTTTGAAAATCCATCCTCAGAAGAAATTCATCAAACTTCTTGTAACACTGACGTGGGCTCTGTTTCAAGCCATACAGTGATTTCCTCAAGAGGCACACTTTCGTCTGATCCTCCGCAAACCCCTCAGGTTGCTGCATATAGATGGTTTCCTCAAGATCTTCATGCAGAAAAGCTGTCTTGACATCCAATTGTTGCAACACCAGATCATACTGATTTACAATTTCCATCAAGATCCTTATAGAACAGTGTTTTACCACAGGTGAGAAAATTTTATTGTAATCAACTCCCTCTACTTGTGTAAAACCCTTATCCACAAGCCTTGCCTTGTACCTTGCCTTCTCCACACCTGGAATGCCTTCCTTTTTCTTGAAGACCCACTTGCATCCAACTACCCTCTGGTTTTTAGGTAGATCCACAAGCGTCCAAGTCTGATTTTTATCCAAGGTCTTCATTTCTTCATTCATAGCTTGTAACTAGTACTGACTTTCTTTGACCTATGTTGCCTCCCTGAAGTTCCTTGGTTCCGAGTCTTGTATTTCTTCAGCCATATTCAGAGCATAGCAAATAAGTTTAGCATATCCAAACCTCTGTGTAGGTTTTATCATCCTCTTTTCCCTATCCCTGGTCAGTTGATAGTCAGAGTCTGAACTGCCTTGGTCTGTTCTTCCTGAGTCTGTTGATGGTAGCTGACCTGCTTCATCTTATGCTTCCCCTGATCTCATCAGACGATTATTCCTGAGATCATGAGTAGGAGACTCCACCTCAAACTGAGCTTTCTCCTTACTTTCTTCCAGGTTTTTGCACATCATCCCCATTCTGGTTTTGTCAAATGTGACATTCCTGCTTATGAAGCATCTTGATTCTCCAGGCTCCAACTTCCACAACTTATACCCCTTGACTCCGTCTGCGTACCCAATAAAGACACTTCACAGCCCGAGCTTCCAGCTTATCTTGCTTGACATGAGCAAATGTCAAAGCACCAAACACCCTCAGATTAGAGTAGTCTACTGGTTTCCCACTCCACACTTCCATAGGTGTCTTAAAGTCCAAAGCAGACGATGGACATCTGTTTATCATATACACAACAGTGTTTGCAGCTTCACCCCAAAAATTCTTAGGCAGACCTGCTCCCAAGAGCATGCACCTCACTCTTTCCAAAATGGTCTTGTTCATTCTTTCAGCTAGGCCATTTTGTTGAGGAGTCCCTGCAACAGTCTTATGCCTCTTAATTCCCTGTTTCCTGCAAAACTCATTAAACTGCTCTAAAACAAGTTCCAGCCCATTGTCAGTCCTTAAGACTTTCAGTTTGGTCCCAAGTTGATTTTCTACAAGAGTATGCCACTCCTTGAACCTCTGAAACATTTCAGTCTTATTCTTCAAGATATAAATCCACACTCTTCTAAAGAAATCATCAATAATGGTGAGAAAATAGGAACCCCCTCCATGAGTCGTCACCCTTGAAGGACCCCATAGGTCTGAATGAACATACTCAAAGGGCCTACTAGAGACATGCATGCCAGTCCTAAATTTAACTCTATGAGACTTATTCAGTATGCAATGATCACAAAATTCTAGTTTATCCAATTTATCACCATTCAATAGATTTTGTTTTTCCAATTCAACCAAACCTTTTTCACTAACATGTCCTAGTCTTAGATGCCACAGCTTAGTCTTATCTTGTAATGTCTGACTAGCTACAGATGCATGAGCAATAACAGTTGAGCCATCAAGAATATACAGACCATTTCTTTTAACTCCCTTAGCCACAGTTAAGGCTCCATTTGAAATCTTAATCAGACAATGTTCTATCTTAGTTGAGTATCCCAAAATATCAAACATGCTTATAGACAAAAGATTTCTCTTGAGCTCAAGAACATACCTCACATCTTGCAACAGCATTTCCCAGTTATCAAACATTCTGAGTTTGACAGTGCACATGCCTTGCACTCTGCATGATTTGTTGTTCCCAAGGAGCACCATTCCTCCTTCCTTTAACTCTAAGGTCTCAAAGAAATCCTTTATAGGACACATGTGGTATGTACATCCTGAATCCATGACCCAATTTCTCTGTGTTTCAAAAGTTGATGCCACCAAGACCCCTGCACTCTCATAACCGTCTGAAGCAACAACAACATCAGCAGATTCCTGAGAAACTCGAGACCCCTTGCCTCCTTTCTCTGGACAATCTTTCTTGAAATAACATGTTTTATGATAGTTAAAGTACTTAAGCTTTGACTTCCCCTTTGATTTTGATTTGGACTTCTTCCCCTTATTTTCTTTCTTTTCACTTCTGCTTCTGCCTCTTGAGACATTCAAGCTTTCCCCATTATCGTCTGTCTTTGACTCTTGAAGCTTTTGGAGCTCCTTAGTTCGTATTGAAGTCTGTACTTCTTCCAGCATAATGGTTTGATCCTTCCCATATAGAAGGGCATCCTTGAAATGCTCAAAAGACTTAGGCAAAGTGTTAAGAAGAAGCAGAGCCTTGTCCTCATCATCAAGTTTCAAGTCAATATTTTTCAAGTCATCAAGAATCTTGTTAAAATCTGCAAGCTGCTCTGTTATCGATCTTGATTCTGTCATCTTGAAAGAATACAGATGTTGCTTCAAGCAGAGTCTGTTTGCCAAGGACTTTGTCATATACAAAGATTCCAACTTGGCCCACATCGCAGTTGCGGTCTTTTCTTTTGCAACTTCCCTCAGTGCTTTATCACCGAGACACAAGATTATGGCACTTCTTACCTTGTCGATCATGTCGCTCTTCTCCTTTTGCAAAAGGGTGGAAGACATATGTGTCTCCCCCTTTAAAGCTTCTGCGCATCCTTGCTGCACCAAGATGGCTTCCGTCTTGATCCTCCATAACCCGAAATCATTGTTTCCGAAGAACTTCTCGATATCATACTTGGTACCCATGGTTCAACTTCTTGTCTTCTTCCTTTCTTTTCTTTCTCCCCACAGACGGCGCTACTTGTTGGTTCACAAGCAAGAAAGAAATAGAAACTACCAAGAACACCAAAACTACAAACCAAACCAAGAAACCCAAGAATGCGTAACAACACAGACCCCAAAAGAAAGAACGTAAAAGATAAATCAAGATCACAACGCAATTACGTGGTTCAGCCAATGCGGCCTACGTCCACGGAAAGAACAGCTCCACTATGAAACCAGAATCGTTACAAGATACAACAAAGAACCCCCTTGGTTCTACCTTCACAAGTTCAAGAAGAACTCTTAGCAAGTACTCAAGCCTCACTCTGTTTCACTCTTCCCTTTGTGTATCCAGTGTTTTTGTTATCTCTTCACTCACCCCTGTATTGTCCACTCACATACAGTTAGTTACAATTAGTTACACTCACAGGGATCCCATGCCCTCTATTTATAGGCTCCAAGTCACCAGGACTTGTAACAGAAAACATAACAGAAAACTGCCTCTTCAGACGATGCGTATCAGACTAATGAAACAGACTATCCTAACTGTCTGACCATCAGACGATCCTTAGTCTATACCAGACGTTCCTCATCAGACCCAGCGCCTATCAGACTGAACAATCCATCAGACTGAACCTTCTTCAGACTGAACTATAATTTAGAGTCACAGACAACATTTAATAAATAAAGTAAATAGCTTGCCTTTAACTTGAGAAACACATTCAACTCAAGCCTTGTCAAACCTAACTCAACCCAACCCATTTTTACCCCTATCATTGTGCCCACTAAAACAAAGTGTATTATTTTCCTTGAAACTCTGTAAAATGCTTTGTTAGTGTGTGTACGTAAGACAATTCAATAACATATGAAATATACATGTGACCATTACCAAGAACATTCCAACGTTGAGATCATACTGTTGGCCATGTTGGGATGACACAGGTGTTATGGTGGCACCAAGCACACCTTCGGTGCCTATTTGCACAAACCCAGGGCAAGTAAGATCAAAGCAACCTATTGACTTGTATGAATCCCTCTGCACCACAACATTAATTAAGAAACCAAAATCAATGCTTAGTTTCCCCCTCAGACTTTGAGGTTAATTACAAAACATGTTTTCAAATTACGAAATGACTGATTTTTCAATAAATAGATACTTACAGTCCAGTAGGCAAACAGTCGGGTGTTTTTATCACCATATAACTTAGGATTCACCTGAACCAGAACAGATAACATTTTTTTATGTATATTTATAATATCATCATGCATTAATAATTTATATAATCAAGTAAGCAGCTAGGAAGCTAGGTAGGTGTATATGGTTAATTTGGAATTGGAAGTAGCTAGTAAGTGTTGTCATGTGAACTATAACTAACCATCCAGCCCGCTTCAACACTTTCAAAATCAAGACCATTGCTGGCCTTAAGCCATATTTGAGCAGTGGTGAAATCATCTGGCAAGTCAACCTTTGGATTCCAAGTGTTAATATCTGCTTCTGCGCCTATATAATTGTATCCCATTGCCACAAGATATGCTGCCTGCAACAATTTAGCTACATGAAATCATAACTAATAATATAAATATAACTAATATTAATTTATACATTCATATATATCATGCAACAAGTTAGCTAAAACAATATACCGAGCGATTTTCTGGAACAGATACATTGAAGTCATTGGGGTTGAAAAAATTATGGTTGAATCCGATTGTTGAATTCTTAAAGACCGCAGGGGGTTTCTGGCCGAAGTGATGAAGAGAAGCTGCTCTGAGTAAGTCCTCCTTTAAAACTCTGCGAATAGGGACAGTTCCGTTTGGACAACTTCCACTTTTCTGCCATGTCTGAAATATAACAGACTTTGACTGTGATGCTTCTTTTGTGCTTGAATTTTGTGATTCTCCCAAAAAATCAGGTATCATCTGCAACAGTTCATTCATTCATTACATTAAACATGCATTAATCTGTTAGTTTAAAGACGAAATAAACAAATAATAATATTTTATTAATGTAAGTTTAACATGCCTGTTATTAATGTAAGTTTAACATTTAAGATAGTATAAATGATCAAATTAATATCCGTTTTACTAATTATTAAATTTAATGAATCGAAAATATTTTTTATTAAATCATAAATACAACATTTAATATCATTAATGCATTTCTTTTACCGTAATTTAAAAAAATATTTATTGTTTCCTTAATTATTACCTCTAAGTTAATTAATTATTAACATTACCTCGAATGCTAGACATGAAGTTATTTTGAGTCGTTCATGATAATAATTTAGTAAAATGGCGAATGATTTAGAAATAAGTTAATTTATAATTTTAATTAAGTCATTATAGTTTTTGACCTTTTAGATTGTTGAGGTAAAATTAAAATTTTATTAAGGTGCAAACATTAGCACTGGCTTATATAGTTTCTAGCTACTTTTCAATTTATTTGAGTTATTTCATTTTTAACTTACAATAAAATTTTCAACTCTTTTAGAATATAAACTTAATTTACAAAATATTGATCTTTTCACTAAAATTTCACTTGGCATACCCTAACTCATTGTTTTTTCAGAGAGAAAATTGAACAAAATAAAGTGAAGAATGAAAAAAATAATAAAAGAGCAGAAAAGTTAAAATGATTTTTTTTCAAAAATTTATTTCTTCTAAATTTTTCTTTAATTAAATAATATAAAAAAAATCCACATATAGAGTTTTTGTTTCAACCTATTTTCTTTTTATCCATACAAACGATGCAAAAAAAAAAAATTCTTTTTCATTGTATACTTATTTATTTTATTTTCTCTTTAACTAATTACACGATAAAAAAAAACAGTTGGGATTTATCTCTCCTCTGTCCTCTGCTTGCCTTTCCAAAAAAATTACACGATAAAAAAATTTACATATAATTTTTTTTCTTTCCACTAAATTTTAATTTTACCCATCCGAATGATGCATAAATTATTACCATGTCATGGCTATCGGTGACACTTTAAAATCCTTCTGATAATTTTAATCAAAACAATAAATATTTATTCAAATAATAAATAACTCACCTTAATAGTGTGATTTTTTAAGGCAGGATGGTCAAAAGCAGGTTGTTTGTATATATCGACGCAGTCCATAATATCCCCATCTTCACTCTGCATGCAGGAAAAAATTGATAATTAAATCAACAATTTAATATTTTTTATATTTTTAATCACTAAAAAAATAATATTATTTATATTAAATATATTAAATTTGGTAATATTTTTTCTCACAATATATATATATATATATATATATATATATATATATAATTTACTATGACTAAATCTATTTTTAGCGATGGTAATAATTGCCTTTCAAGATGGTTTTTTTTGTGTGTGTGTGTAAATCAAGCTATTTTTTAACATATAAAGAATATTTGTGAAAAATGATTTTAAATAATATGATCTTTGTTTCTGTAATGTCCTTATAAAAATATAAATTTCAAATTTTTAAGTATGATTATGCTCTCCTAAAAAAGAGTATGATTATTTGTATGAAGATAAATCATTATAATAATTTGATTTTATAGAAAAACCAAAACAAAAACAAGAAGCATTTTCTCTCATTTTCATGGCAACTTATGAAAAAAAAATTATAAGTGAGAAGTATAAAAAAAATTCTCTGTTTTAATTTTTTTTTCTAAAACAAACAGTAAAAATTTATAATTTTCATCCTATGTTTCTCATCTCTATTTCCATTCTCTCTATTTACACTCAAACATGGGATAAAAATTCTTCCTCTTTAAATCATACAAAAATGATAACAGGAATTGCAAACCTTAATGGTTTTCACCGCAGGCTTGTTGAGGAGTTTTAATTTGGCTTCTATTTCAATTTCTAAAGGTGATAATTTGCTTGCTGTGGCACACGAGACAAACAAGACCCAAAGCAGCAACGTTGCAACCTTACTTTTCCCCATCTGACTTTGATGGCTTCCTCCACCAAAACATATACAAGACATGCGTGCAGAAGTGAAATGTAATAGAGGACACATATAATGTGCTCACTACACAAGGTTCCCAACCATACCCTTAAATGTAAATTGAAAAATTAATTGATAGAAACAAATATTTGTCATAAATTATGCTATATAAGTCAATACATAAAGGAGATCCTTCAAATTTGCTTTTTGGGATATTATTTTCTTCACGATACTGGAAATATTAATTAATTATTCAATATTCATTATAAGATTATTAATTAGTAAGGCTTTGTTAACTAATTATATTGTTGATAAAAATAATATTATATGTATAAGAAACTTATCTAGCTTGAAATTAATCTTAAATAGGATTTTTTATCAGTATCTTAAATAAGAAATTTATTTATACAATAAATTATGCAACAAATTATACAATTAAGAAAGAGATTTTTTTTTTGTTTATATAAGAAAGAGAATTTTGAGATGTAATAAATGATAGATAGAAAGAGATAAACACATAAAATACTAGTATTGTATAAAATGTTGTACAAATAACATAACTCATCTTAAATATACATTTATACTTAAATAATCAAGAGTTATGTTATTTAAATTAAATTTTAATTGTCTATTTTAATTATATAGCTAAAAATTAATATCTCTTTATATGTGTGTGTGAGAATGTACCAAAAAAAAAAATTGATGTACCAAAAAAAATATGTGTGTGTGAGAGTTATTAAATGTTTAATACTATAAAATCGACATTCAATAAATATTGACAACTTTGAAAGTCTCTTCCGCTATTAATGTCAATCACTCGACCATATTTTATCAAACAGGTACCCACCCATCCATATAAGGGGTTGATTAGAAGGATGCAGTGGAAGTCCATCATCAACATACCTTGGGTTGTCCATATTCAACATGTGCACAGAGGGTAACAGATTGGTTTGCTAGCTGGGCTCACTCGATGAATACTTTTGTTATGTTCTATTATGATCCACCTGCTCGTGCCATGAGACTCTTCTGGAAGGATTTTTCCTCGTTTTAGTTTCTCCTGGGCTTTCACTTACTTCAAGAATAATTTTAAGAGAGTTATTTTTCATCCTGACCATTTATTTTCTTGAAATCTAATGATTAAGATTAATTACTCATTACAATCATTAGATTTCAAAAAATTAAATGATTAGTATGAAAAATATAACTCTCTTATAATTACTCTTGAAATAAGTGAATCCCTCCTCATATATATATATATATATATATATATATATATATATATGATCAATTTATTAAAAGAGTTACTATCTTAGTTATTAAATGTCAGGAAAATGAATCATGAGAATAAGTACATACACAAAAGTTATACCATTATTTAAATTTATATTGATCAAATATATTATCAAATGAATAAAGATGTTATAGAGAAGACTTTTTATCTGTTACAATGAGATAAGACTTTACATAAAAATTTATTAGTTTCATTTTAATTTTTTAACTTTTAAATTTGAGTTGTGTTGTTCTTTTAACTTTTTAATTTGAGTTAATTTGATCGTTTAGCTTATTAATAGTTTAGAGAGTCAGATTCGCTCGCCTTGCTTCGCCACACAACAGCAGCTTATTAACAGTTTAAAACTATTGTAAAGTGTATTTTATAACTGCCAAAAATGTAAAATACTAATAGCGTTATTTCAAGTTGACAAAAAGATTAAATTGAACTAAATTCAAAAAATCTAATTAAATCTTTTATAAAATAAAAAACTAAATTAAATTTAAAAAATAAAATTTACTTTATAATAATTTATAATTAAATGACATTAAAAAAATACGCATTTAGGAGAGTGAGTGGGGGCTCAAACTGGGTGGGCATCTCGTGGAAATGCGTAATGGCGCCGACTTGGCCTTTTCATAAACAGCTGTAACAATGTCGTTGCTCATAATTCATACCGAATTCAAATCCGTAGAGATTCGAATTCGATTTTGCCATTAGAATGGCCTTAACACATTTGGACGCATGAATTTGATATAGTTCAGGAAATAAAATAATTAAATCATAAAAAGGAGAAAATATATTCTTTAATAATAGGATCCTTTTAATTTAAAATTAAATAGAATTAATTTTAAATCATTAGACCTAACTGAGACGTATATCTAAATTAATCTCAACGGGTGTGTTTGGTTTTCAATTCAAATGGATCAAACCGTTCAATCCAAATATTAGGAGTTTAGCTTGAGCAAGTGTGTGAATTGTTGTAAACTCTTCGATTTTAATTTCTAGGAAAAAAAAATACTATACTTATAGATTTTGTTGAACATGGATGGGAGGTACGCTAACAGAAAACCAAATACTGAAATACACACAAAATTATATTAGAACATGTGTTTTTTTATTAAATTGTGAAAACTTATTTATAATAAAACTCATAGAAACTATAAATAAATGGAATAGGATACCCTACTGAGTCAAAATGAATTGTAGAATTTGCAATTTTAAATATCATCCTAAAAACTTATTGAATTAAAATACAAAAGATAAATTTAGCATTTAATAAATTTAATTAAAGATAATAACTAATTATATTATTTCTTATTGCTTCAAATGGATGTGGAGAGAGAATGGTAATCCATGTTGGAATTTTTTTTTCAAACAAACAATTAGAAAATAATTAATTATACTATTCTCTATGATAAATATTCTTCTTTTATAATACTTAATAAAATAGTAAATAATACTAGAATAAATTACACTAACCACTCCTGAGATTTTATCAAATTACACAGATACTTCCTGCTAACTTATTCCTTATAGGAGATGTTAATATAACATATAAGGAATATCAATGTAATGTTTTTAAACATAAAAAATGTTAGTGTAGGAATAGAAAAAAGAGACGTATTATGTATAATTTAAAAAAGTTCAAGGATGTGAGTGTAATTTACTCATAATACTAATTTACAGTATTATAAACTAAAATGTTAATAAATAAAATTGTTATTAAAAATAATTAATATTTTTAAAATTTTAAAAAGACAAATAAAGTAAAGAAATATTTAAAAAAATAAGAAATTATTTGTTAGGTACAAGAATTATTGTTCTCTGTGCCTGGCGCATGCTTTGAAGAGATTCCCCTGTTAGCCCCTAGTGACCCTCCCCTTCCCTGACAAACCTACATACAAAGTCACACACACTGATTGAATTCTATATTCTAGTTCTAGTACTAGTAATTCTAACAATTATAATTAAGTAATTATCAATAAAACAGGAAAAAAAAAAAAGAAGCAGTTGCCTAATTTTGACAACAGAGCCAGCTGGCACAGCACAACACCCACTCAAACCATATTGCCTAATTGCCACTCTGTAAATTCGTTTACCTTCCCAAACTACCCTCACCTTCTCTTTTCATTTCCCCTTCTTTCCTATATAAACACTCCTTCACCTTCTACTTAATTTCATTCGCCGCAAATCAATTCGCATTATCTTTCCTTTCCGAACAAAACCCTAAAACAATGGCTTCCTCTCAAGTCGTGATCATGACAACAATGACGGTCCTTCTCGCCGTCGTCTCCGCCGCTCACGCCGCCGATGCGCCGGCACCTAGCCCTACCTCTCCCGCTTCCGTTATCTCTCCGTCCTTCGCCGTCGGTTTTCTCACCGCCGCCGTTGCTCTCGTCTTCGGATCTTCTCTCAGGATCTGAACATGCTGCGCTCCGGCCTCTGGATTTTCAATTTCTCTATTTTTGTGTGTGTGGATTTATCAGAGATCGAGGCTTGACTAGTAGTAGAGTATAGTTCTCCTGTATTGATGTGCAGAGATTTTATGTGTTCGTTTCTGGATCTTAAGTAATTTTGCGATTTCATGGCTATTATCATTTGTTATCATTGTTTTCGTACATAATGGATTTCTTTCATATTCTATAATTTGTGCTTCTTAGTTCTTTCTCTTGTTTTTATTTTCAATTTCAATTATATATATATATATATATATATATATTCTTTTTCAGTTTTGCTCTGAATTCTTGCTTGGTGTGTGGTTTGGTTAGTTGTTCCTAGTGGACGCTTAAATTTATAATAAATACTAACAGTGTATTTAATGACAGAAAAAAAGTTTGTAAATTTTTATTACATCATTTGGTCTCAAAATTACGATGATTTCTAATTCAACGAGTATAATTTTTTTTACATTCACATAGCATAGAAATTATATTTATTTGTAGAAGGTATCTAGAACATGTTTTCTCAATATACTTTCACGGAGAAAGGTGTTCAAATTTTTAGTTTACGGTAGGACACGATCATTAACATGCTACAGGTGTAGTCGCTTTGGTATTGGGTAGAACGACATAAAAATTGATTCAAAAAACAAATTGTACTTTATGTTTGAATCGGCGTTATGAATCCATTTCAAATTGGTAATGTTAATATTCATGTATATATATAAGCTGAACGACATTAACGTTAATGGTGCTTATTGTGAAGCCTTTCGTAATTGATTGAGACTCTGTTTGGCACTGGTGGAAGAAAATTAAGAGAAGAGAAAAAAATTTGAAATTTGAATTGAAGGGAAGGTGGAAGATTTTTTTTTTTTAATTTTTATTTCTATTTTTTTTTTCCTTTTCCTTTCACTCTTTTGTTTTACTAAATAAGTATTGTTGGTGTTGTTGCAATGAAGTTAGTTCACAGAGACACAATTACAGGCATGTTTGGGTTTCAAATTGGAAGGTCCCTGAGAAATGTTCAAAAAATAAAATTTAAAAGGTCTTATATTGATTTTTAATTGGGTTTGATTATAAGTTAAGTCTTGCCTTAATCTTGTTTCGAAAGTCAATTTGAAATAGAAGAAAAAGAAAGAAGAAAAGAGAAAATTATTTTTACAAACTCAGTTTATAAAATAAAGTTTATTCAAATTTAAGTTTACTTTAATCCAAGACTGGTAGAACGTATTTTCATTTCGTATTTCATATCGGAGTATTTAAAAACTTGCAGTTGACGTTTTCTTGAACAGAACAGAATAGAATACATGAGTTTGTGGTCGCTTTTTTTTATGCTTCTAATATGCGGTCGTGCGTTTTTCTTTTGGGTATAATTTCTGCTGAGAACGGAAGCTTGTTCATTAAGGGTCAATGATCGCTGTTATTCTTGCTTTGACTCGTGCAGTTGTGCTTATACATCAATTAAATTAAATTAAATAATGCGTTAAGAGCCAAACAGAGACACGTTGCAGTTGCAGCGTTAGTGAATGATATTATTAAAATTTTGAACTTCTGGTTAAAAAAAAAAATGGTAATACAATGAGAGACACAGTAAAATCCACGATGAAACATTGAAGATGAGTATTGTTCTAAGATTTATTTAAACGCAAACAGGACATTCATCTCAACAATGGATTCCTTTGGTAAACACGATAATTGCTGCGAAATTGCAAGCATCCGGACTATCTTTGGAGGTAGGCCCCAAACAAAAGAATAATTCCAAACAACCTCAACGGCTCAAACCAATGTTCCTCTGTCTGTTTCCCACTGTTGTTCACAATTAAACAACGAAACGGTTAAATGAATTAGGATAATAATTTTAAATTTTATATTATAAATAAATGATGAGGATTTGATGATTATGTTTAATTCTTTTTTGGTATAGCGATGTAGTATTACTTTTGAAAGTAATGGGCGATTATAGTTATTTCGTTTTTTTGTGATGTATTTTTTTTTTAATAAAAAATATAATTTAATTAAATAAACTTTATTATTTACAATTTATTTTTAATATTTGTATAAATTTTTAATAATATCATTTTAAACAAAAAATAATAATTAATGAAAATAAAATAAAATACTCAAAATGTAAATTGAAAATTTAAAGAAAGAATAACTGTAGGAATCTAAATGACTCGGAATTACAAGAACTGATAAATGAGTTTTAAAAAGTAGAAGAAATTTGGCAAAACTATAAAGGCTTGTATTTAAATTTAGTTAAAAACATACACTTTGACTTTTTGAGCCATTAGTCATTATATCTATGAGCCATGCTAATATTACAAAAATGTTTCGTGTAATGTGTTATAATCACAAAATTAGCTTATAAGGAAGAGGTCATATTTATAGATTTGTTATTTTGACGATCTTCATATCTCGCTCGATCAGATAGACACTTGATCATCACTTGTAATCGTCTTTTGACTTAAATTTCTCAAACATTTGTCTCTAAATCAACTTGACTATGCTTTAAACTCAAATTGATCCCTTATTGAAATCATTGTTATTTGAACAACATAACTCAAATCAATTCCAAATTTCAAATATTGTGACCTTATAAAATTTGAAATATGATCAATCTTAAAATATACTATTGATACTTAGAAAAATTCTAAATTAACACCAACACTTCCTAATTACCTTTTATTTTAGCTAGTAAGTATGAGTGGCAAAATGGACTTGATTCACTAAACCAACTCATTTAACCCAATTTTTAAGACGGATTGGGACAAAGTTATCAATTTATTAACTTGTTTTGGTTATCCTCGTTTTGTCTTGTCAAAAATAGGTTTTTAGCATGACAAGGCAAGGCAACCCATCAAGCCAATAATTTTTTTTGGTAAAAACAAATAAAAAAGTTATTGTAAGATTTCAAAATTTCGTTTTATTTTAATATAGAAGTGGTATTATATTTAAAATTCAATATTTTAAGTTAACAAATAATTTTTTAACCATTTTTTAGTTTTTATAATTTATAATTTTCTTTTTAATTTTTTGACGGATCAACATAACGTTTAATTTATAACCTTAAACGGGATGAATTATATTTTTTCAATAAAGTACTTTTAAAATAGACTAACAAATGTCATCAAATTTCTTGATGAAGATTAATTATCAATAAAATTAATAAATACTTCACATCAATATAAATATAGTAACATCCAAAAATGCTATAAGAATTTCCTTCGACCCATGTTTATTTGATGAATGCTATACTTTCTTTGTCAATTCTTTCTCAGGTTTGTAAAAGTCTGACATAACCATTGCTAAAAGAGTATTATTATTTTAACTAAAAATTGTTACAAAAATGAGGGAGGAAAGAGAAATTGCGTGATAAAATGAATAATATAATTTAAAAAATATAAAATTTTGTAAAAAGATTCGTGAGAAATTCTATTGAAAATAACATTATTTCTGTGAAAATGCCAGTCCTTCACCGTAAAATTGGCACCTAGTCATTCGTAATTCCGGAGCAGTTTTCCTTTGCAGACAGGAAAAAAGAAATGATGAAGGCGAGGAGATTAAGCAGTGGCAAAGCTAAAATATTTTATATTTCGATTTCGATTTGTTAGCACCCAGCTCAGATGCCATGCCGTGCTTTACAACATCCCTGCATATTTCCTACATCCTTAGCAAACATAAAGCTTAGCTCTCTTCACTTCATCATTCACTTCTCTCTATTCAGAGTCCGAGTCCATGTTTCCCATTGCTTTCAAACCTCTTGGTCTCTGCTGCATTAAAAAAAAAAAAAAAAAACTTTATTTACGTGCCACAAAAATAATATCTTCTCATTCTTCATCTAATCAAAGACAGATAGATTGTAGAAAGTAGAAACTAGAAACAAATATTCTTTTTCTTTTCTCCCTTTCAATTTACCTTTTTGGATATCTTCTTCTCCCTAACCTCGTATCGTTCCAAGGTAAGATCGCACAACCATGCGCCAGGACTAACCAGCTGTAAAGCAAATCAAAGCATATTCAGAACACAAATCATGCAATTCTCTAGAATTTTCAATACATAACATCAAAATAAAGACAAAAAAAAGGAACACAAATAAATAAGAAAGAGTATCTACAAACTATAAGCAAGTAGGGAGGTTGAGTATTTATAAAAGAGTAATGATTCTCTCACCATTCCCACCTAATATATACCTCTCACTTCCCTTTATTTTTGTTTCTTATTACAGCAGATCATCAATTATATTAATTATTTATGTTTCTTTTAATTCCTATCTTTTTCTGGGTGGATATCTACACAGAAAAGTGGTGAACCAATCTTTTTCCTTTTATGAAAAATGTCAAACAAAAATTTACCAAAAAGAAAGCCAAATGTTAAAATAATAGATAAATGTCTTTCATCTTTACTTAATTAAAAACAGGAAAAAGAGTTTAAAATGTGATGTGCCACACACTTATTATTCAAAAACCTAGAAATAAAAATAATTTTAGATAAAATAAATTCTAAAACAGCGATAAAAATAGTTTCTGCTAGTCTTCCAGCTAATGAGAGCTGAACCGGTTCCTCAATTTGTCGGTTAGTAAGTCTTTTGTTTTGTTGATAAGTCTGTGTAACGACTATTACATCAGGGCCATCCACTACAACTGGCACCACTCATTCTAATCAGAGGATGCAATCCAGTATGTTCGCTCCTACTTTCTAACATATGCATCCAAACCCTTCGACACGTGTTTTCACACACATCGTCTGTTGTTTCTTTATGTCTTTCACTTAATTTATTTTTTGTTTTTGTTCGTGATGAAATCCACGAGTCCCCAACTAATGTGGTGTTGATTAGATAGACATCAAGTGGCCAAATGTCAATAATAATAATCAACCTCTGTCATGATCCTAATAATAATAGCATAATAATTTTTATTTAATTTTTTTATATTAAAATGTTTGAATAAGAACACAGTTTTTTTCTTCATTAAGCAACCGAATTTTCACTACCTGGCTTAGGATAAAGCAGAAATTAAAAGACACGTACCGGGTAGGTGTGGGCATCAAATTGAAGTATACTATTCACTTTCCCCTACCTTAATTATTATTTTATTATAACCTGTCAACGAAGAAGTTTATTTTGTATTTTTTTATGATAATTTTGGTTTCGATAATGCCCGTTCCTATTAACCTTCAAATGAAGGTAATTAATTGTTATTAAATTTTTTCTTTTCATAAATTAAAATTCTTTTACGTAGTGAAAACTACAGAGAGGTGGTGGTGATGTCAGACTACCTAATAATTTTGGTGAGTCACTATTCGGTGTGAGCCAAGCTCCCCTTGACGCGTGAAAGTCACTGCACAGCTGCCAACCATGTATGGCTTTTCCATGAAAAGGGAAAAGTAAAATACCAAAGGAAAAAGGAGCACTCACCCTAAAGAATATCACCACAAATCACATACTAAAATTATAGTAGTTGGTTTCACACCCACTCTAATATTATTATTATTATATGTTAACTTACACATCAATTTTTTGCAGCAAATTAATTATACAATTTTCTTGTTGAGTAAGTACCAAAAATAAGGTCTACCAAAGCACTTGATCCAAATTCTAAATTTGGATCCGTCAATAAGATTGTTTTTTATTATTGTCATTGTATAAAACTATAAATCATACTAGAGTATCAATTTATAGGAGCTGCTAAGATTTGAGACAAAGGATGATGTTCATGCAATGAATAATAATTAAAGTTGGAAAAAATGAAAAAGCAGAAAAAGGGGGAAGTGGAGGCTTACATTGAGGGTGCGTTGAATGAATTTAGCTCTCTTCTTGGGTCTCTGAGGCAGCTTTGAGCCCTTAATGGCGAGAAAATCTTCTTCCTTCTCCTTGTTGGTCAAGGCAATCACGAACTTGGGTGGCCAAACGGGCGGAGCAGCCGCGTCTCCGCTGCCGGACGGCGAGCCTCCCTTCTTGCTATCGTGCGCTGTATCCGATGAAGCTGCGGACTTGTTATTGTCATTAAGGTGGTTGTTATGGGTCCCCCTCTTATCGTGCGCACCCCTGTCCGGTGAGGCAATTCCCCTAACACCCCCGTTGCTTTGTCCTCCTCTCATGGCACTCGAACTTTCTGAGTTCCTAAATTAAAAACCAAAAATTAAAAACACAACAACCCACATGTAGTAATTATCCTATGTGTCTTTCTTTCTTAATCGTAAGAACGTGAATCACATCACATAACACGACATAATAAATAGGGCAAACAAAGATGCATTGAGAGGTTATTTTAGAGTTAAAAATAATTAATATATAAATATGAAAAGTAACTAGGGAGTGGTGAGTTTACGGAATTAACCTTGAGCGGTTGATCTAGATCCAAGGGTGGGAGAAGCTGGAATCTAGGCTGATTTTTTTGCGTAGAATAAGGGCTGGTTTTTGGCTCCTTCCGGTACTTTGTAGTATTTGTAATTTGGTTTCAAGGAGGGTAGTTAATTTATTTTCCTTGATGAGATTGAGAATTGGATATTTGAGTTGAGGGACCTAAGAGAGAAAGTGTGTGTGATTCCCCTATAACGGGTTCCACGGCGTGTTTGGAGCCGTTGGATTTAGAGAGTCTTTTTATTGGGTAACGAAGATGAAGATTGCTACGTGTTGGAATGTTGAAGGAGACGGGCCGGATCTGCGACCTGGTCCCTCCGATCCGACGGCCATAATGGAAAAAAAGGACTTTTGGTTAACACGTGTAAATTAACCGTCCATTCCATGTTTCCAACAATGTCTAGTAGTAATTTATGTGAATAATGAGGCGGTGGTTTTGCATCCTAGACTAGATGTAGATCTGGAAGCTGCAAATGGCCTCTGATCTAGTACTCCTCCCTATTCCCTAATTACTTTTCTTTATAAAAATTGAAGGATTTGTTGATCTTCATATAAATGCTCACATGAATAACAGTCATAACAAAAGCATGAAATTAAATTCACATTAAATAAAATACCAGAAGAAGGTTTGAAAGAGTGAAAATTAAATTCATATCCTCGCTCCTCGCTCCTCGCATCTTCTAGGTTTATATTACAGATATGGAAAAGTCAGCAAATATACAAAAAACTAGATCTAGAAAAGAAAATGTCAATGACAACCCACTACTAAAGCAATGTCTAAAGGATTCCCCTTTGAGAACTTACAATTTAATGTTCCAACCAATAATTAAGCTAGAATCATCGCCCAACTATATTTCTGTTTATTTTTTGTGCCTTAATATCATAGATTAATCCAAACTCATAACCCAATATTAATACCCTATTACCTATTTGTGAGGCAGACATTAGAGTAATGTGATATTCTTAGCTTAGTCATAATAATATCTCCAAATAAATTTTAAGGGAAATAAAGAAGGGGATCTCACGCACTTACCGTGAGTTCCTCTTCATTCTTTAATTTGGATGAGACATCCGCAAGGAACCTGATCAATTGGAGAGTGGACAGAATATAAGCCTCACGTATTCAGCCCATTTGAGTTTAACAAAAATCATTTGACTAGTCACCCAAATTTTATATTTTTTATTTATTTATATATAGTAACATTTGAGGCTTAAGATTCTTTGCCTGACATATGTGACTTACAAGTTGCCTTCATCGCATATAGCCGGCCCCGAAGGAAATTTCGTGGCAGACATGGCACTAAACAAATTCAAAAGCACTGCCAAATATGAGGATGGATAGTTCCACACATCTGCCCCACTACTTGGCACTACACTTTCAACTCATGGTTATGGCCACGCTATGCTTTTTCTATGCTACTTTTGTTTCTAGTGTACCAAGAAACCACCACTACTTCCACACACCAATTCACTTCCAAGGAGTTTCATCAGATATTTGACACAAACGCATGTGCTGCTTGGTTGGAATTAATATCTACAATGAATTTTATAATGAGATATCATCGCTGATAAGAACAGAGAAAAAAACACTGTCTTATGTTGAAAATACATCAACAATACATGTACACGACGAGTCCACGAATGCAACCCAAACTCAATTAACAAAATAAAACAAAACACTGGCCCACGCGGCAGTGCGCCACCAACACGAACCTTGCCCTCAAGATAAGTATGGATACTCAACGAGAGAAAAGAAAAGGAAAAAAAAAAAAATTTAAGTAACGATTTTAAACTTTAGGAAAGACAACACAAAAACTTGTTTTTTGCCCTCTTTTTTTGGGTATAAAATCTGGAATTTTGCGAAATTGCCCTCATCTCAGATCTCAACCCGTGGGCGTGGGGTAAGTTAACCCATCTATCTCATCTCAGTCTCTCTCAATCAGAATGAATAAATCGTCTTTCATTTATTTATCTATAAAGCAAGACAAAGACAAAGTAACAAAGTGAATGGTAATAGCTTTACCTGAGAATTCGTGGTTGCGGCGAAGATGGACGTTGACGGAGATTTGGATACCCGGTACTCTGATGATGAGTGTGTTCAAGGTTGTTATTATTGACACCAAACGATGGCTTATTTAAAGAATCCTTATCGGTTCTAACGACCCGGCGATCCACCCGAACCGTTGTCCTCTGAACCGGGCCGGAAGAATCGTCCTTAACCTGCACCTTCATGCACCTTAGCCGCTTCCGATTCCCCCACTGCAACACCAAATCCGACGTCGTTGCTTGCCTACCGCTATCGGAACTCCCCCTCAACAGCAACGACCCATCCCCTCCGTTTTTCTCTCTAACACTAGAGATTATGTTGGTATTGCTCCGAATAATAGACTCTTTCTCCATCTCCACCACCCGTACCTGCCGCCATCATCATTGAAAAGATAAATTTACCGGACTAATTATTAACTCTTAGGTAGAATAACAATAATTAAAAATATTGCTACATTTTTATCCAACAAATTGAAATTGGCTTTGTGTTCTTTCACAACAATCACGGTCTTTCTCGTCCACATCCAAATTAATTAAGATTATTATACTATGGTAACAGGATGTGCGCATCTTCTGTATCTGGGTCAAGACAAAAATGGATGATGACAATTACGAGAGGGAGAACCCGATATTAGGCTAAGATATATATTATTATCTTGAGATTCAATTTGCACAATGGAAAAAGAGGTTCAATGTTTTGACAGGACAGCTAAGACAATGTGAAAACGAGGCAGCAATTGATTCAATTCAACTGGTCTTGGAAGGCTCATCTTTTCAGAGGACACTAATGTTGTATTGTGAGTGATTGAGATTAAGAAGAGCACCAAAAATATGAGCTAGGCGAAAGAGATCCAGAAAAACTGAATGTGTTACCTCAATTTCTTCTGAAACTAAGGGGAAAAGGAGCCGATTTTTCAGATTTCCTGCAGGAAATGAGGAAAAGGAGAGAAATCAGAGAACAATATCAAGACTGAATTAACTATTGCAGCGAAGACTGCAAGGTTGCGATGAGAATAGATTATTTAGTTCTAATTTTGATGAAGTACATTAGTTTCTCTCACCTAAATCTGTTTCTGCTAAAACTTGGTTCAAGGCTGTAGGGAAACTGGAAAAGTGTCCCGATTTCAGTTCCGAAGCTATGGAAAACGCAAATCTATTTCTAAAATTCAACTAATGATGACATTTCAGAGCTTCTATCTACCACCATGGCCAAGCAGCGATCGTCCCTGTAATACAGGACTTCCAAAATCGATCTATTTCTCAAGAGAAATGTATCTGCAGAAGCCCATAAACAAAAAACAGGAATAACTTAGCACAGACGCCAAAAATAAAGGAACGGAACAAAACAAGCTCCCAAAACTCTGGCTCTTATTTCCCAACCTTCAAAACTGGAAAATCTTCTGCACCTCTAACAAATCACAATGAAGAAAAGAAATTTCCAGAACAGATTTCACTTGAAAATTTACAACGGAATTCCGACAAACTCCGGCAAAAATACTCTTTGAACAAAAATGAGCCAAAAAAAATTAAGAAAAGAAAAGAAGGATTGGACATAAAAACAAGTTTGATTCTTCTCCGTGGGCAAAAGGAGAAACAAAAGAAGAAGAAACAGATATTGAGGCTGTCTAAATGGCAAACCTCACTCTATCTAAAACAAGTGTCAGATCCTCAACATTTAACTTTGGTTTTATGTGAATTAGTGTTGTAAATTCAATTCCAGAGCAGGCAGAAAGTTGTGGGAGATGGATGGAAAGAAGAGAAGAAAGGGTTGAAGAGGAGGAAGCAGATTGTTGTTGTTGTGATAAAACGAAATGGTGTGTTTCCATTGAAGGACCTGTTTATATACATCTTGTACTACACTCCTTTGCACCAACCAACCGTCCACTTTCAGAGTTGATTGACCGTAGATCAACAATCTCACGGCTTTCCTCTTTCCTCCCTCTAACCATTCACGGTTTCCCCTCATCTATGCCCTCACGCCGTTAACTACATTAACGGAATCATCTGTACACTTCTCATATTCCAATTATTATTTGAATTTGAATCATTTTTAGTTAAACATGATTTATAAAAATATATGTCAAAAAAAATTATTTATAAAAATATATAATTATACCGAGGGGTCTAGTTCACGTCTAGTTCAATTGATTGAGCAGAGCGCGTAAGTTGTTAAAGTACCTGTCTTTGATTCTTATAGATGAAAAAAAAAAAAAAAATATATATATATATATATATATATATATATATAATTATAAATCATTCTTTTTGAGTTATTATAATATTAATGTGAAATATTTACCGTGATTAGTTGTTGCCAACGTTTTTTCATCCACGTATCTAAGATCTTACTTAAAAATTAAGTCCATACTACTCGACCAACGATATATTGTATATAATTATAAACTATTGCTTAATTAATATTTTGTATATAATAATAATAATAATATATTTATTAATATTTTTTCTCTTTTCCTCTCGCTTGAGTTCATTTCATTCCCGCGCCCTGAAATGATACCTAACCAGGGTTAGTTAACCTGCTCTTTATGCTAAACCAAACCAAAGCATCGGTTAGCTACAACCTGACAAGTTGTAACTACGGATTTGGTTTCATGACAGTTCTATTTGTGAATATCCGCTGTTTCGTAGATCTTATAAACGAAAGCTAAATCTGATTAACTTGAATCTAGTAACTACGTATTGACCAAATCCTGGCCATCAATATGTAATTGCCACTTTAATTTGGATTTCCAGGAATTTCATAAACCCATTTTTCATTTAATTCAAATAAAAACTTAAACCTGAGATTTCTTAAATAAAATACACTAAAATATATTAATTTCTAATACTTTTATACTTTAATTTTTTTTGCTATGTTTTTATACTTTTAAAATTCTATAATTAGTCTTTAGTGGCTAAGGGCTGTTAATAGTATTTGACAGTTATATTTGCGTGTTAATTTATGTTATCATTATAGATTTTAAAATATATTTTACCAAATACATTGTATTAAGAACTATGTACACAACGGGGTTACCATAAAATAATAAAGCGTTGGCTTACAAACACGATATTGTGTCCTGTCATATTAGAAGTTCCAAGGGTCCTTATGCTTCCACTGTCTCTCCCCAAGTAGAAGTAAAATGCCTTTGTTACAGCATCTATTTTGCACGAAATTACAATGTAAAGAGGTTTCCCCAGCGTCCCATGTGTATTTACAGAGTTGGTATAAGAATCATGACCAAAGTACAGTACATAACACTGATAAAGCATGATGCTACAACGACTATACTTGGTCTTCAATGGAGCACATTCTAGGAATTATGCACTGAA
This sequence comes from Pueraria montana var. lobata, assembly GCA_026413185.1. NCBI lineage: Eukaryota > Viridiplantae > Streptophyta > Magnoliopsida > Fabales > Fabaceae > Pueraria > Pueraria montana. Next base: position 8,257,302 of record CM048652.1, read on the forward strand.
ACCCCTGTGCAGAGAACTCCAGGGACTTGCAGGAACACTGACGCATGCTTGTGCTGAGGCCTCAGCCATTTGCTCTTTCCGTATTCCAGCATTGCAGAAGTTTGCAAAGGACCTCATATGTTTCATCCCATACTGAGACAGGGATCCACACTGTGTCTCAAAAGTCCTAACCTGCATCAACAATAGATTAAGGCACAACTTTGTCAGAAATCAAAAGCTTTAGTGCAATCAAGAAACAAATGCCAATTTATACTTTATAGTTCAAATCAAACATCATTTATTGGAAGAAGAAACTGTTGGAGGCCCTGCTGACATCTCATACTGTAAATATGTGAACTGGACAATTAATAACAAACAGAAAAGCAATGATTCAATCATAGATGGATTCTACCATGCACCATTCTTAAATTGGAGCATACATGCACCTAGATTTTTTTACTTGTTATTGCATTTGTAGGTGGCCCACCAATCGTGGATGCCTTTTTTTTTGCCAAATTAAAGGCTATAAATTAAAGGTGCATGATATTGATAAGGGTCTTATACAAACAAACTCAACAAAGTGAATCAAGGGAAATGGTACCAGTGTTTTAAGGCAGTCCCAGTCATCAACAAGTGGTTGCCCAGCAGGTCTAACACTGCTAAGCAGTTCTGGACCCTTTTCAATGCCAAAGAAGAGCTTTCCAATAAGTTTCATGCTGTCGTCTATATGCATTCTGTGAGACATTGCTTCCAGAATTTGTTTCTCAGCTGCAGCTTTCCTAGAAGAACCCACAGGAGCTTTGCGGAACTGGCAAAGAAGTGAAGAGGAAATCAAGAAGATAGAATATAATTAGCAAAATAAAGGCTTACAGTAGAAAATAAGCATCAGAGATCCCCCCCCCCCCCCCCCCCCCCCCCTTTTTTCTTTTCTTGTAGTTTTAGCATTAAAGCCAATTACCAACATTTCAAGAATTAAAAACTACTGACCACTCACTCATGTTACATAAAGGCACGGGATTCACACAACTTTTCCATATTTATCCAATTAGTTTTATTATTATCTGTTCCAAGATTTCTTATCTAGCTAGTTAAAGTTCTGCTGCATCCAAATAACTAAAATATATGGTTAATGGAAATCAATATATCTACTCTTATGGCACATTTGATACAAGGAATGGTCTAAAATGGAATAGCCATTCCCAGTCTAAAGCTTGGCAGCTTCAAGAATGGGATGACACTCAATTGTTTGGTACACGAAATGAATGTGGAATGGAATCAGTGGGAATTGCCATTCTATTGATTATCTCCCAACTATGAATATACTCCTCCAAATTTAATTTAAATTTTGGGAGCAAAATCATGACGAGGATATGATTAAGCAATTATTTCATAAAATAACTAATAAAAGACTATGTTTTAAACATATGATACCTTATCCCAGAAATGGATGAGATCTGCATCACGTTGGTTGACTGCTTTTGAAGGTGGCACCAATGAGTTTTTATGCACAAAAGTAAAGTTATCATTAGCAGGATTTGTACCCAAATATAGGAAGAGATTGTCCTTGCTAAGCCCTATGTCACCATACTGCATCACATGGGAACCATAGATTGAATTTCCATTCATAGTCCTTTCTTTGACCTGTGAGCATAGGAATAAGAAGACATCTGTCACACAACTGAAACATACCTTCTACCTTCTTGGACTCATCAAATTTTAGACCAGAAACTCTATCAAAACAGACAATTTTTTCCCATGTATTTAAGCAAACAAGGTATCAAATAACATTCAGTTTATATTAGTTTATTACATAAAACTAAGTTAGAAACAGGACCTTACCAATTCGTATTGTTGATGTAAAGTTTCTGTCTGCAAATTGTGTATGTCACTGTTCAAGAGTGTAGAGGGAACAAGATCAGTCCATAAAAGACCTTACAACATTATTCGTTAGAAAAAATCTTCTAACAAGAAAAAAGTTATCAAGGGCATGAAACAAAAGTTTTATTTTTAATATATAAAGAAGGGTTCGGTAAAGTACAAAATAATAGCCAAATACAGTTTCATAGTAACATGTTCATGTCACAGCAGTCACAGGCCTTCAACAAGGTCATGGAAATTGCTTGGGTAAAAGTGTTGCATTGCATCCAATATATCTTATTTATGGCCCCAATAAAGTTTTATAATATTTAAGATTTTGAGTAACAAATAATACAAGGTAATATGCTTCTTTGCTATGCTCATATAGTCATACCTGTCTTCCATCCAAGCAACACTGTACAGGTCACCAAGGCAGGTTTCATATTCAGGGGGAGGACTAGGATACTCCCCAGGACAATATGTTCCCCAACTGCTTTCTTCTGCATTTGAAGCTGTTGTTGCATATATATTCAGACCTTCAGGAAGAAGACCTTCAAAGATACTCCCAGATTCACATGCCTCTAGATAAAATACCTGCACCACCATTGCATAAATCATAAATTACTAAGAATTAGTAAGTAAATAGCTAGAATGAAGATTGATACAAACAGTAAGCAAATCATAATTACTAGTAACTTACTAGGCTTTTATAAGTTCCAGAAGCATGCTTCTTCTTCAAGACTTCAATCAGATCGGATGCATACATGTATGGATTAGTAGGCATCCCTGAAATCCATCCTCAGTTACCCCACCCCCAAGGAAAAAATACCGCATAAGAAATACAAAAGGGCAGATATTTGGTGTGAAGAAACACTTTGTTGTATAAAGAAGAAAAAAAACAAAATGATACTAGAAGAATCACCAATAAACAGTAGTATGCACTAAAATGATCAAGACAAAATGGATAATAAGGACACTGACACTTAAAAGACCATATACTCCACTTCACTCTTCCTCTCACTCCTTTTTTTCTTTTCCTTCTCTGTTTTTTTTTTTTCTTTTTTTTTTTTTTGCTATTATTGTTTGGAAAAAAAAAATTGCATCAGACTTGATCAATGTATAGTACAACTATTTGATCAGTATATGTCTAGGCCATAACATAACATACCATGAAATCAACCCACAAATATGTTACAATGTTCCACTATGCTGCATAAATACTAAGTTTCCTCTTTAAATAAAAATCCCAATTAAGCACTTGGGACAATCTTGGGATCAAAAAATAACCATAAAACTGGTATGATATATGTTACTTTTAAACCATCATCTTAACCAACATTTAAGAGTTCGAAGTTTTCAGTTTATTGTGCTTAGCTTGACAACTATATTATAGGTGATGCTAAAATTTGCAATAACTGTTTCATTCTATTCAAAATCAAGCAAAAACACACATAATCAACCCACCAAAATAAATACGGGAAACAGACATTTGCCATTAATAATTTCTAATACAAGAAGGCTCATACCATGCTGAAATGCATGTAAAACATACACAATCCTTGATTTTCATAACAAAGTTTCCGTGAAAGGATTCAGAACTACCAACCTAGCACTCCCGGGCCGCCATGATCAGAGTAGTATATAAATATATGATCATTGGGACCACTATCCACAACCTTCCCACTGCCACCGGTAAGAGCTGACTTATTTCCAAGTATAGCAGCAAAAAAGTTGTTAACTGTAACATCTTCACCAACGTAATCCTGCCACAACAAGGTCCATATTAGGAGTCTATAAAGCTTGAATTGGAAAGAGGATATGGGATACCTAAAAGTAAGACAACAGACCTTAGGGACTCCCTTGTAAACATCATTTCCATGTGGACTGTTAATAATGACTCCAGGCCGCGGGTTCTCTTCATTGAAAGCAATGTCATCATACATAAATACAACAATATTTTCTTCTTTCAGACCACCTTTCCTCAGTAGTTGATACGCATGGCAAACATCAGACTGATGAAATGGTAAAGGCCCATCAGTCATCATCAAAATTAACAACTAACAAGGACATCATGTTCGACAATAGAACTTTTATAAAAGTTTAAGTGCAAAAGTTGATTTTAACTTATGAAAGAAGTTTAATTCATTTTACCTTCTTATTTTCTTCTTCTATAAGAAATTTATCCAAACAGGGCCAAAAAGTAATACAAATAATCAATTGTTCAAGGCTTTTATACCATGATTCATAGTCTGTAGAGTTCTATTTCGTATGATGTAAGTAGAAGGACTTGCTTTAAAATATCAAACTCACAACCAAGGGTCAAAAAGTAATCTATATGAGTGCAGTAATGAACTACTTTAGAAATCAACGAGACAAATCAAAACAAAATATATATAACTGAGCTCATGACCGAAATTAAAAAAAAAAAAATTGATAATTATGATGGAATGATTCAATTTCCTGTCCTGCCTAATACACACAAATTAAGGAAAGAATTGAACAGTTAAGAGTGGAGAAAGAAGGAAAGTGAGGTGAAGGGTATGTATGAGTGACCTGATGCCTGTAATTCCAGTAGCCATTGGAACCGGCAATTAAAACGGCCCACCTCGTACCCTCATCGTTTTCATCGCCACCAGCAGCAGGTGCTTTGAAGAACCTGGAAGCTTCGGAGGGTAACCGGAGAATATCGTCACGGCCACCGGAGACGAGGGTGACGAGGAGAAAGAGGATCGGAAAACGGACCATGACCATGATGGGTGTGGAATTGAATTGAATTGAAGAAGGGTAGGCTGGAATGAGAGATGATGAGAGATGAGAGTATATCCCCTACCCAACCAAGGCAACCAACCCTTCCTTAAACTAAAAGTTCATATTAGTTTAATTCAGGAATGACAAGACACCCAGTTGCCTTGCGTGTTGTTGTAGACTTGTATAGGAAGGTTCCCTCGCTTTCGGTTATAACTTACTCAAGCGGAATGCGGACTTCTCTGTGTATAGTAGGGCCCATCGCCCTCTCTTCTATTTTTGACTCTTACCATAAATTACTAATTTAATCTTTATCTTTATCTTTATAAAAATGTTATTTCAATTTTTTAAATTATTAATAAAAGTTATAATAACACATTTTCTATCACATTTATTATTAATTATAAATTTATAAATAAAAATCGTCAAATAAAAAGTAAAATCTACCACATTTATATTTTTCGATAAATAAAACTGTATTTTTTTTTTTACAGATAATAAAACTGTATTAAAAAGTGTACTAGTATCATCTCCCTAACTATTATTGTTAAAAATAAATCATAGGATAAAAGATTTTCTTATTTGATGAGCAATTTAAGAGGTAAACATTTTCCGCTTTTTCTTTAATCTAACTTTCCTTTCACGTTTCAATTTGTTTGACTTTGTTTAACTTTTGCATTTGTATTCTATTGAACATCTGTTGGATTGTTTCACCTGTTATATACTAATTATTATGTTATATACTAATAAATTCTGGTGGTGAACTTTCAAGTTTTTTATTTTTTACTGCAACTTTCAAGTTTTTAATTACTTAATTTTCATTCATACATCATCTAACTTTTATATTTTTTTAATATATCATTTGATTTAATTTTTAGTTTGACTGTTATTGCCAAGCCCAACCCAATATTTTCATATATTCTCATTTAAATATTAGGCCCAAAGAAATAATTTGTTAGAGTGACTTCATATGATCTAGAATAGCTTGTTAGTTTTGTCAAAAAAAAAAAATAGCCTGTTAGTATGTGGCATTATTAGCATATGAGATATATATATATAGAGAGAGAGAGGAGGGATCCACTTACTCCAAGAGTAAGTATAAGAGACTTTACTCTTCATCATCACCATTCATTTTCTTGAAATCTAATGGTTGTAATGAGTAACTAATCTTAACCATTAGATTTCAAAAAAATGAATGGTAAGGATGAAAAATAAGTCTCTTATAATTACTCTTGGAGTAAGTGGATCCCTCCTCATATATATATATATATATATATATATATATATATATATATATATATATTGTAACATCCCGAAAATTTCAACCCAGTAAGTAGGAACATGAGAGATTTAATTGGAATTAATGGGAACTTAATTGTTTGTTTTAAATAAGAAAAAAAAGATATATTCTGAGTAATTAAAATATAGTTAGTAATTAATTGAGCAATTAAGAAAATGAAGGAAAATAAATAATATAGGAATTTCTTTATAAGGATCAGATAGAAAAAAAAACATTTATAAGAACAAAAACGTAAAAAGTTCTCTGCGAGTAACTTCCTGTAATTAATTTTCTAAAATTAATTCTCGATGGTTACTTTCTGTATAATTTGTCTGTAGGTCTTTTTATAAAATTCTGTTAAGTGAGCTAGTCTGCTTTATTTTATTTAAAATGGTAATGTGCAATGTGATAAGTATTTAAATATTTAAATAATTAGTTTTATCTGTGGATTGATTATTAAAAGTATCTGGAAATGAATCTGTCTGTGGATAACTATTAAAAATAAATAATAAAAATGTTTGTTGCTTTGTATTAGTTATTTATTTGAAAGAAAATTTGTTTTAACCGTTTTTTAACTCTGGAACTTGCATGTCAAGTTACCTTTCGTAAAATTCATCTATGAGCTATTACTTTACAGAGAAAATTTTATGAAAGTTATTAAAAAGTTTTATTTCATAAGATTTATAAAAATTAATTGATGTTTAAAAAGTTTAGTTTTTAAAATTAAAATCGCGTTTCGTTCCGACTACACAGTGTAATTCTACATTGTGTAGATTAACTTAGCACTAAACCTATCAAATCCTTCTCCCTACAGCCACTTTAATTTCCTGCAGCCTACCTCCCTTTCTCTCTCTCCCTTCCACAGCTGTACACACTCACAGTCCTATCACACTCACACTTACTCTCCCTAACCATCACTCAATCACAATTTAAGACTAACACTCACAACCTCTCACTTACTTCAGCTCACTCACTCACTCACTCACTTCACTCAACTTCTACCCAAAAAGAGGATACAAATTGCTCCTCACTCTCTCTTCTTTCTCCTGGTCGCAGCTCACTCCCTCCCTCACCAACACCATTTTTCAGTTTCTTCCTCCTCTTGCAAGCCATAGCTTGAGTGCCCAACAGCCAACACTCATTTGGAAGAAAACAACCAGCTCCTTCTCCTCTTTCCAGCAAGCTCATCATTAAGTAAGGGGACTCTTTGGTGGATTCAAGTGGTTGGAGGTGGAGGATCCAGCCACTCTCATCTAAAATGTCTTCCTTGTTGGCGGAAACTTAAAAAGTGTGATTGCATGTGTGTGTTGTGTGTTGTTTTTGAAAAACTCTTTGGCAGTGGCATTGTGGCTATGTCCAAATCTCTTCATCTTTTTCCTTTTCAAAATTTCGTGGGATGGCTCCAATACAAAGGAGACCATGCCCAATTTTCATTGAAACTCATTTCCAAAACCTTTAAGTATTTTTTTTCAAACTCGGAAATGGCGTGGACAGTGGCTGTCTCACGAAGAAGGCCTGGACAGTGCTTACATTTTTGTGTATAACTTTTGATATAGCCGTTGGATTTTGATGAAATTTATCCCCAATTGAAGTAGACTCAAAATGAACTAACTTTTCTTTTGAGACCATTGCGAGATAAACTCAAATGAAGGTTCATCTATGACATGCAATGGAACCATTCTGCTTGGGAAACTGGCTTGGGCAGTGGCTGTTTCACGTAGAAGCCCAGGACAACGTTTACGTTTTTGTGTATAACTTTGATCTAGCCGTTGGATTTTGATGAAACTTGTTCCTAGTTAAAGTAGGTTCAAAATGAACCAACTTTTATTTTGAGATCATTGTGAGATAACCTCGAATGAAGGTTCATCCATGACCTTCAATGGAACCGTTCTACTTGTGAAAACTGGCTTGGGCAGTGGTTGTTTCACGTAGAAGCCCTGGACAGCATTTACATTTTTGTACATAACTTTTGATCTAACCATTGGATTTTAATGAAACTTATTCTCAGTTAAAGTAGAATCAAAATGCACCAACTTTACTTTTGAAACCATTGCGAGATGACCTTGAATGAAGGTTCATCCGTGACATGAAATGGGACTATCCTACTTGTGAAAATTGGTTCGAGCAAGGTTCGGTTTTTGAGCTTTTTAAACCAAAGTAATGATCATTTTTTAAAATCTAAATTTTTTCCTAAAAATAGACAAACAGAACTTTAAAATGATATAAGTTTCGAAAATTTTCATCCATAATTACTAAGTTAACAAATTTGGTTTAAATGGAACTCATGTGTGGATCCCAGATTTTGAACCTGAGACATAGGTCTTGGAAAATAAATTACTGGAAACAATGTAGGAGGAATTAGGATTCAAGTTTTACTTTTTATGAAAGATATGAATGTTAGCTTTTTACCATAAAAATTTGAGTTAAAATATCATTTGGGAAAGTTGAGAAAATTACACATCTTTGAGATGTGCTCACTATGAGGGGCATACTGACCTGCGAACTTCTAGGAATTCTTATAATTTTTGTAGATTTAATCTGAGAGTGTGGGTTACCTTTTGAAAAATAGGTTTTAAGGGATTTAATTTGATATAAGAATTTCACCAAACAAAAATCGTTTACTAAATTAATTTTGGACAGAGATTAGGTGCTGTCAGAGAGGAATTCTATTTTAAAATTGTCTTGATATGTGATATTTGAATTATGATATATTTGAATGTGCAAATTAATTGTAAATGTGTGCATGCAAGGTAGTGGATAAATTTGACCCTTGCCTAAAATGATTGTAAGACCCTTGGAATGTGAACCTAGGGCACCTTTGTGCGTGTGATTGTGCGTTTTGATACTCTCTGTGGTACAGTCATGTGGACTGTAGTGTGACTTGAAATTGTCTGTGATCTGTGAGCATAAGACTCGAACGCGAGTGCTTTTGTAGACTAGGACTCTATCCTAGTAATCCAAAAAAATTTACCAGCAATAATAATATAAATTCCAACAGTGAGAACAACTAATTTAGACTTAAGATTTTATTTATTTTATAAGCTTAATAAATTAACTTTTTAATTTATGCTTTGGACTTAGATAGATATTCTAGAACCCTTGCGTAGAGGAATCACCGGTAAGTATTAATTATTAAAACTTTAGAATTTGAGAGGGTAAGGCATAAATAAAAATGTAATAAAGAATCTTGATACGTGATGGCGATATGCGTCTTGAGAGTCGTGCAACGAGAAAATATGCGTGTACGGCGGACTTGTGAAGGAAGTCACGTGGGGCAATTCCGGTTGGAAGAAAGATGCAAATATGTTGGCGAAGATCGAGCGACGTGATCACCAATGGGTGATGGAGAGCATATTCTCATATGGTATAATTTTTGTTGGAGCCAGGACAAGGTCTTGAGCTTGGCGTCAATTTGACCCGTCTTGTACCACCAGCAGCAAAAACCCACAATGACGAGCAAAGAGAATCTCCGTGAGAGAGTGTGCGAGGAGTAAGTCCTCGGAGTATGAATGACCACAGATTGGTACCTGGGAGATGATCGTAAGGCATTACAACCTTAGAGGGTAGGCGTCGAGTTGTGAATACATTCACACAAACCGACTTGGCGACCTTGACAATAACCACGAAAAAATCTCAGTTGGTGAGAGCCCACCTTATACCAGGGTGATGGTGTACTCCCAATAGTCATTCCACTCAATATATGTAAGACCATTGAGTTCTGGGAGTTCCAGTGGCAGCTGGCTAGTGTGTTACAATTTACAGAAATAGTCATGGAAACAGGTAGGTTCCGAGTATGAACGTTAGAGAACTATACCGCAGTGGTTAGCAGGATTGTGTGTATGACTTTCAAAGTCGTTCTGTGTGGTTTGTTTGATGAAACGAAGAGTTCACCCTTACGTTTTTGTTTTAGGAGCCGATGGCAGTACCTGTGGAAATCACAAGGGGGCTATCCTCATCAGTTTCATCGCTCTCGTCATCATTCGTCTTTTCGGAGTGTCCTTAAAGAGTTCATCGTTACCCGCTACTGTTTCCGATGCCACACCATCCGAGGAGTTCATGTTGGTCTGACACTTCCCGCCTTTCGTCGAACCTTTATTACGTTAAAGAATTGGAGACGTAATTGGGTGAGAGTTAGTCAGGGGGATCCACCGTTAGTCGTGAACTTAGGGAACAACGAGTCCTAGGATTTAAGGAGGATCGGAGAACCTTGAGAAAGATTATGTGAAGGATCCTGTGGACAATGACCACTAGATTCTCTCCTCCGGGATCTTGTTAGAGGCCCTCCGCCATCCCATTTCTTTGGATTAGTCTAACTTGCAGGGTTGGGTTTAGAGATGACTGCTCTGAGACTAGGTTTTTCCCTTTTATGTATTTGAATACGGGTAGAACTAGGTTTCAGATTTTACTACGTATATTAGTTTTCATACTCTATTTCCCTATGTATTTGGTATATACCTTGAGTAATGTGTATATGTATATATGTTACTATTGCTCTGGAAAAACATTTTGATGTATGAAATTCTCTATTTTATGCATATGTGTATACTTGATAATCGACCAAATTATCTCGTGTTCTTTATTTTATTAATTCAAAATTAAGTGCCCATTTATGTTTGAATGACGTTGCAATTAGTTTCTTGCGAACATAAATAACCCGTTGTAATTATCAAGTGGAACACAACTTTCGAACTTAAAATTTACATAAACTTTTTTTTACAATTTGGAAAAATTCCAACTTACCTTTTTACAATTACAGTTGATTTGCGAAATTAAACAAAGTTTAGCGCTTTGTAAAATGAATAAATAAATAATCTCTTCTTTCTTTTACGAGAATTAAATAAAGTAACATGTCTATGAAATTAAAATGAGTTTAAAATGCAAATACATGTAAACCCACTCGAATTTAGGGTGTTACATATATATATATATATATTCAAGAAGGGCCGAAAGGCCAAATAGCATAACAAACTACCTAACAAAGGAAATGGCTTATCTATCAGCCAGTAAGACTAAAGACAAAAACGCAGGAGGGGATTAAAAAATCCTATAACCACCATCCAATCTCTTAGCATAAGCAGCAAGAGCATCTGCCATCGCATTTGCTTCTCTAAACACATGCTGCCATTTACAATCTGTGAAGGACGACGCGAGGTTCTAGATACTGGTGACAGTATGCGACATTGGATGACTAGAGGCGCAACCCTTAAAGAGGAAGGAAATAGCACTACTAGAATTAGACTCAATAAGAATCCTAGAATAGCCTCTTTAAGTAGCAATTTGAAGACCTTTCAAGATAGCCATAAGCTCAGCCTGCATGATGGTGCAACTGCCAAGATAACTAGCATAACCAAACAGAAACCTCCCATTATCGTCACGAAGAACACCCCCGCCGTTGCCATCCTTGAAGAAGAAGAAAAGGCTCCATCACAGTTCAGCTTAACCCACCCTGAAGGAGGGGCATGCCACGAGACAAAGGCAGTAGCATGTCTTTTAATGGAATAATGAGCAGTCTGATCTTCCCTAGCAAATTCCTGAACAGCCTGAGCCATAAGATGTCCTCTACCAATAATACCAAACTCAGACTCCCATTCTCCTAAGAAGACCCACGTATTCCTTCTCTCCCAGATGTAGCACAACAGGATACCAAACATGGTCTCTCAGCCAAAGTGTATTGATCTATTGCCAGTCAAGTTAGCCAACAACCAATCCCTCTAATCCATGACAAAGAAAACAGGGACGACTTCGGTGGGAATAACCCTCCTCCAAATGCAGGCAACCTTAGGGCAGTCATGAAGGATATGCAATAAACTCTCCGACTCAGCCATGCATAACGAACACGTGTCATTATCCGATAAGTTCCTTGACCATCTAACATTGTTAGTAATCAAAGCCTTGTTACTCACCTTCCAAAGAAAACATCTAATTCTCTCGGGCCTTAGCCATCTCCAGATAATTCTATATAAAGGATCCTCTGGAGAGTCTGAAGGAGCTCTACACCAGTAGGCAGATGAGACAGAGAAATTGCCATCACGAGAAAATTTCCAAGCTAAGAAATCCCCATTGCCATGGGTGCTAGGAGGAGTATAGGAAAGAATCTTCGGGCAAACATGAAAAGAAAGGGAATTCCTCATGTAATCAATCCTCCACTAACCATCTTGATCAACTATGTCGCAAATCCTTAGCATTAAATCTGATTCAACGAGGGCTCTGGTTGCAAGGTCCTTAAGGCATCCCAGCTCAGGGATCCAGCAGTCACTCTAAAACCTAGTTGTATCTCCTCTCCCAAACCTCTAGAACACCAATTCATTAAACAGCTTCCAAACATACATCACACCATTCCAACAGTTAGAGGCTGTTTTAAAATTCTTCAACTCAGGAATAACATTTAAGCCTTTGGTATATTTAGCTCTAAGGACTTGCACCCAAAGATCCTCCTATTTGGAACAAAGGTCCCATGCGATCTTTAACATAAAAGCATCATTGACATGCCTAGAAACAAGTATTCCAAGATCTCCTTGATGCTTCGGTTTGCAGATGTGCTCCCACGCTACAGTATGGAGGCCCCTCGACCCATCTTTATCTCCCCACACAAAAGCACGACAAATCTTATCCAAATCATCATAGATTGATTGCGGTATAAAGGATGACTGCATAGTATATGACGGGATGGCTGAAAGAACAACTTTTGTCAATGTGACTCTCATAACAAATGAAAGAGATCTCTTTTTCCAAGCACTCAGTCTAGAGTTGGCCTTTTCTAAAATTCCTCGGAAAGACTGTCTGGATACCCTTCCGTGATTGATATTGACCCCCAAATATCTACCAATGTCATCAGTTCTTCCAAACCCAAGCACATCACTCACCTGGCTCCGGACTTGTAGTCCCACATTTTTGGAGAAGAAAACTTATGTTTTTTCCTTGTTGACCGATTGACCTGAGCTTTTAGAAAAGGTATCCAAACACTCAATGATCACGTCAACTTGGTCTATCGAAGCTTCAGAGAACAAAACTAGTCATTTACGAATGCAAGATGAGAAAGAAGAGGACATTTGCGGGTCAGTTTAACAGCTTTCCACTTCTTGTCCTGAACCGCACCGTTTATCAGCTGAGATAATCTTTCCAAGCACATGACGAATAGGTAAGGGGACAACGGGTCCCCTTGCCTAATCCCTCTAGCCAGGATGAACTCCTCCAGTTTATCCCCATTCCATAGCACCCTCAAGGTAGAGGTAGAAATGCAAGCCATAATAAGATGAATGACATTTTCAAGAATGCCAATATTCAGTAGAGTCTCCTCAATAAACTCCCATCTCAGCCTATCATAGGCTTTCTCAATATCAACCTTGATCATCATCCAACCTTTATTTCCTTTCTTGGTCCTCATGGAGTGGACTACCTCTTGAGTGATAATTATGTTATCCCTGCTTAGCCTCTTGGGGACAAAACTACTTTGGACGGGACTAATAATGTGCCCCATTATCTGCTTCATCCGTTGAGCCAAAGCTTTGGTAAGAATCTTGTAAGAGACGTTGCATAGACTTATCGGACGGAAATGCTTCATCGTCATGGTTGGTTCCACCTTGGGTATCAAAGTAATCAACGTTTTATTTAAACACCGAACCTTATCTGGTTCTTCAAAAATGTTGTTTAATAGCTCACATATAGAAGGGCTCGTCGTGGCCCACTGAGATTGAAAGAAAACCGATTGCAGACCATCCTCTCCAGGGGCTTTGAAGGCCCCCATATGGAACAACGCACTCCTGATCTCTTCCTGCAAAAAAGGTAACGAAAGTGAAGAAAGCACCTCAGGGTCAATCTGAGGGAAATGACCTTGATAGGTTAGAGGAATGAAGGGATGTTCATTGAGGAACACTTTCTTGTAAAAATCAATGACCACGTGCTCTAACTCGAGTTTGTCTGATATCCATTCTCCTTCCTGATCTTGGAGTTTTTCAACAAAGTTATTTCTTCGCCTCACCACCGTCGTGCAATGAAAGAATTTGGAGTTTCGGTCCCCAAACTTCAACCATCTAGATCGAGATTTTTGAAACCAAAATAGCTCCTCTCTATAGAGCAACGTCTCCAACTCAAGCGAGAGACTCTTTTGTAATATGAACAGAAAGGGATTGGGAGCATTAACAAGACTTCGTTCAACGCCTCTGAGTCTGCTCACTAAACTTCTCTTCTATCTAAAGATATTCCCAAAAATAGGTTTAACAAGACTTCATTCAATGCCTCTGAGTCTGCTCACTAGCATATGATATTGTATTATATTATTTCATATTATTATGTAGTCTTGTATTAGTGATAGAAAAGTAATGAGAATCTAGTCACAAATTTTCTATCTTCGTATTTTCTCATAAGGTTCTCTTGTATTCTATTATTTCATATTGTTATATAGTCTTGTTCTGGTGATAGAAAGATTATAAAAATTTAGTTACAATTCCCATATTAGAAATGAATAGAGGTAGTTATAAAAATATTATGAATTATGTAGTTATTAAAAATGATAAGAAAATTTTTAGAAAAAATAGAACAAATATACATATTAGGAGAGTGAAGATTAGTTAAACGAGATATACTTATTTATTTATATATAAAGAGATTTTGCAGCTATTAATATTAATATTTTTTAAATATAAAATTGAAACCAAATTTCACCGTATCTGTTTCTTCTGAAATCTGAATTTTAAGAGCAGGAGTCGACTTGCCGCAGTTGTCTACTCCGCTCGCTCACATTGAAGCAGTGCCCTTCGTTCTTTCTTCTTTGATTTTTCACTCAACCCCTGCGCTGCACTTCCAAGGTAACCTCCAATCCTTTCAATTTCATTTCTCCATTGTGTTGTTTGTGTACCCTTCGTGCAATCATGCTTGCCTTTGGTTTAAGTTCAATTAGTTTTCTAAATTGCTCTATTTGAAATAAATGCATACAGCGTTAGGGTTTGGATGAGTATTGTTTTTCTCTGTTTGATGAAAATTGGACACGAACGTTCGTCGTTTATTTTTCTCTCCAATCCTAAGCCAATATACAATCTCAGTTTCATCTCCCTTCTCTGTTTGTCATTTTAATAGTTTTGTGCTTATTGTAGTTGAGATTAGATTTGTTTTTTTTATTTCTCATGATAGTGTTTTTTATGTGCTCGTCCTGGATGTATTTTGCTCCGTTTATTTATTGATAGCGTTTCTGAATGCAGCATAGCTGTTTGTTATGGAGCACGGGGATAACATTCTGGATGCCATATACGAGGAGGATAACTTGGATGACGATGTTGACATGGTTGATGTTGAAGAAGGAGAGTTGGTGGAGCCTGATTCCCAAAATGTTTTGGGACAAAGCAGTGCTGGAGATATCAATGAAGCAAATCAAGAGCCTCTCAGTAAGAACCAAAAGCGTAGAGCTAATAAGAAGAAGAATAAGAAGAAGAGGAAGGGTTCAGGATCTAATGCCATGGACATAAACAGGTTTAACATTCTGCCCAATTTGAGTCTTGAAAGGAATTTTCATGTTGGCTAAAATATGATTTACCCACTTAAACTTTAGTTCATGTATGTTTACCCCCTAACTTTTAAGGTGTAGTAAAATGTCATGGAATTTATTACTAGAGCTTGGAATCCCTTATTCACAAATGTCATCCAAATAAATGACAGTGAAACCACCAAAAAGACACTTTCAATTCACCCCATATCTAATTTCTGCTCAAAGTTCTTTGCATGAGCTCCAAATCACCAGCCCAGCAACAATTTGTAACCCCAAAGGCATTACTGTTGGCATAATAAACTCATTTAACTTCGTAACCCAATAGAATTTGGAATCCTACTATTAAGGATGGCTGGGTTCATAATTATTTATTAGTTTTATGATTGTGTTTTGCTTTAATAACGATTCCACAGTTATTCAAATCATGGAAGTTCTATAAGCAAACATGGAAAAGTATCTGCAGTTTATTGATGTAGCCCCAAAGTCATTACTGATGGCTTAATAAACTCATTTACCTTTGTGACCCAATACAATTTGGAATTCTAAGATTAAGTATTCAAGAGTTATGTATTTGTTTCTTCCTTTTTATATAGTCATATAATGCAGCATTGCTCACTGCTCGTTTGTTATCCTAACCTTACCCTATATAGTATTCACAATCCTCAACCCTGTATGAATCTAATATGGATATAAGGATGTTTTTCTGTTTGTCCCCCGTCCCCGTGATTGAATTTCTAACAAATTGTCTGTTTTTCAGATTTGTGTTAGATACGTGTAGACGGCTCAAAGAGAAAAAGTCATACATGGTATACACTGCTGTGGGTTGCCTTGGAGTCTCTGCATTAAGCGATCTCGTCAATGAGGTATTGAAACCCTGTTATGTACTCAATTTTGGCTTAATATGCCAGCTTACTGTGTTTGTTAGTATCTCTGTTAGATTTTCTGTGAAATACCATGGCCAATTGGAAGTTAGAAAATAATTTAAGAACTACCTAACAACAATGCATCATATGACTTGAATAATATTGATATTTGATGATAGTGTTTAATAAATGGTATGATAATTACTATCTACCCACAGGATCTACCGACCCAATGATTTACTTCTGATTGCATTCCCATACTGGAATTTGCTGTCTCCCTTCTATAAATTTCTTACCCTTGTTTCTTGTCTTTAGTTCCTACTAGTTTTTGTTGTCATCTGTACTCTGATTTCATTTCATAAGTCTGAATTCTTATTTTTGCCAACTATATTTAAGTTTTTGTTGTGAAGATTGATTTTCTATGGTGGTGTTAGTTTGATGGAATTACTCTGAGGTACAGCTGCACAGTTGTGATGATATTTCCCCCCCTGTTTTGTCTTATTTTATTAGCTAATTGAACTCCTCATGTTATGGTTTCCACAACCTCGGTTCTAATCTTACAAATGTTGTTGGGTTTACATGGTCCTATAGCTACTTTCTGAATACTCCCAATCTTGGCTTCAGTCACTGGCTTAATTGCCTTCTCTGTTGATTTCCCATTGGAACGTGCTTGGCATTTCTTTGAAATAAATTTTTATTTTTGTGAATTATTTTCATTTCTTCAACGGGAATGTGATTATGGTTGGGAGGAGACATAATTTGCTCACCTGTTGTAGGGTTAAGGTTCTACAAGATTTGGGTGAGCCTTGAGCTGGTTATTCTTATCCACTCTTTCAAGCACCATACGGCTATTCATATTCTCTGATGTGTGCAATTTTGTCCCTAACCTTGCAGATTTTTCTTCCAGATGCTAGTTTGCTCCTTCCAACCCTCTGCTTGAGCTTCGATGTTCCTGGCTGAACCACTTCATTATTTACTAATTGTGAAGGTTGATGTCGATATTTGTTGCTTCATATTGTCAGTTGTGCATGTGTGGAGAATGTTTTCTCTTTTCGGCCCCATAAAGACTTTACTAAGCATGTGCATTGTTGTGCTGGTGAAGGGGAGACTAATGTTTCTCAAAGGCCCATTTGCTTAAGCTTAAAAAAATTGATTCTATTATACAATTTCTTTTAATTTTCTTTTCAGAAGCTATTAACTTCTGGAAAAAAAGACACCAAAATAACTAAAGAAGTGTTTTAATTAATAAAACATTTTTTCTTTAAAGAAAAAAGCACAAACAAACAGAGCATTAGTAATTTTTGTTCACTTCGATGTAGCAACCAACAATTTCAAAGCCAAAATTGAATCTCTCTTTAAATTTACTGCTTATTATCGTGATTGTTATTTCACTTTGACATGATCTCTGTTTTTTAACATTCTTTTCTTTTTTTGTTTAAAATTAAATTGTATGGCTGAATAGCTAACAGATAAGGAACTATTGATGCTACAACTAAGATTTTAGATTAAATATGCTAGGCATTATAAAGAATTTTTTATATGATTGGGCAGGCAGCATTTAGTTTAAATGGGTTTACCCTAAAACCTAAATGTGGGCTAATCACGCTGGAAGTTCCATTTAACTGTGCATCTAGTTTTTTTTGTTGGAAAAGCCTTTGACTTTTGGGCATCTGCTTCCTGAAATCTGTGGCTTTACTCTGCTAGGATTTTTGCACTAGCATAGCATTATCAAGTAATGGGACTGGGGACTTCTTTATTGTAATTTTGTAATATTATAACCAGTTATTGTATCAGTTACTCCCTATTTTTTCCTTTTCTATTTAATGTTGTTGAAAATCAGGATAAAATAATATACATTTATTGTATTATGATTTGTAGGAAAGTAGGATTTGATTTTGAGGAAACAAAATATCCTCTCATTATTAGTATTTATTGTAATGACCTCTATATAATAAAGCATCCGTGGTGTACTCATACACACGGTTTCAGTCCAATATCCCTTTGTTTCTCCTATTTTAACATGGTATCAAAACCTATGCTAGATTCATTGGTGGGCTGCCTGTGTTTATCACGCTCTAGGCGGGTAGCCTTGAGTGTGAGGGGGAGTTTTGGAAAGCCACCTTAATTGTGGTCACCCCTAGCCCACCTTAGTTGTGGTGGGCAGCTGTGGGCAAAGAGAGGTGTGTTGAAGTCCCACATTGTGGTGGGTAGCCGTGGGCAAAATGGAGCGTGTTGAAGTTCCACACTAGCTAGAGATAGTGCCGAGATAGAGTATATAAGTGGGGAACAATTCTCACCTTACAAGCTAGTTTGTAGGGTTGAATTAAGTCCAAACCCACTTTCTAACAGTATCGAATCACAATGGATAATATCCACTATTTGCATATTATGTATTAATGAAACCTGTTTATTTCAATTTCGGACTGAAAGGACCCATTTTTGTTCTAATTATTTTGTTATTTTTTAATCTGGTCAAGTTGATACATTGTAGACTTGTATAATGATTTGTGGAAGTTGCAGGTGGATGCAATACAGGCTTGTGGAGGCCAGAAAACTGCTGATGGTAGACGATTCCGGACAGGGGGTGGCATATTGTGGAGCATCTTAAAAGTTAGGGAACCAAAGGTCTACAAAGAGATAATGAAAAAAGCAAAGGAGTTTGAGGTGTGTGATTTAACCTTCAAATTTTTTGTGATGATACACTCTTTAAAAAAAAAAAATGTTATGCTCCTGATTATGCAGCGACAATGAAGTTTTTTTGCGGGGGGGGGTATCAACTGTCTAGGACCCTATAATGTGTCAACGAATAAGAGAATAGTATTTATTTCATGAGAAAAGGGGAGTAATTACGTTTCATAAAATCTTGAATTTCATCTGGTTTCTTAAAATAAATGCATTTTTTTTGGGAGGAAGGGGAGCACTGACAATTACCCTAAGTGTGATTGTTTACAACAATAAAGTTGCTATTATTTCATCAGCCCCACCACAAGTTTGTAGTAAGAAGGGATTCTTTTTCTATATCTAACTAAATTAAGGAAGTGCTTCTTTGTTTTAAAAGCTTTGCCTTTGATTTCTAAAGTGTGTATGGTATTGATATGGCATTATAAATTTAAAGGTGAAAAAGTAGGGTTAACATTTCGGACTTGGATCCCTTAAAAGTGTAATTTGTATTTTACAGATTAAGTGTGGAATGGTAATTGATGAGAAAATTGAGTTGACACATCCATGATTGCACTGATTTACAGAAATCCTCAAGGCTGAAGCCTTGATGTTTCTGCTTGTAAGTTGTAATGTTAGAGAAGCATACTTTATTCAATAATATCCTCAGATTCTGTAATATGGACAGGAATTCTACTCCAGCAATCTCAATTCTACCTCTAAATAGTAGATAGTCTATTATAGGCCTATTAAACTTACTGGAACAGAACAACTCCCCACTTTGCAAAGAAAATTTGGTTGTTAACTTCAATACCTCTATGGTTCTGAGGTGACATGAAAGTTTTTGCTGAAATTTGTTTGCCTTATTGGTATGCAATTTTTGGGAATAATTTGTGATTGAGAATTTGAGATTTTTGAAATATCAAGCAATTTAGGGAGAATTTGTGATTTGAGGTATCTATTAGTTTGCGTTTAATCTGTGTTCAAACTTCTAACCAAGACTACTGAATTTTTTTGGGGGCAACCCCTTCATTCAATTTTAATTATGAGGAACCAAGGCTCTTCAAACTATTCATTGTTTTGTAATTACTTTTTGTTTTTGCCCTTGTGCATCATAATGCAGAAACAATTCAGGCAGCCTAATGTGACTGTGCCAAAGAAAGAGGATTCTTCTGAAGGAGTGCCCTTTTCATTTTCTGGCAGGGATCAGAGCAATGCTTCTGACAGTGATATTCTCTCATCCCAAATGCAAAATCAACATGTACCAGCAACTTCTGAAGAAAAGTCTATCTCTGTTCATGATAGGTTAAGGCTACCTGTATCATATGATGATGACCTGCTTGGAGAGAATCCAGTCAACGATGCAACCTGAAGAAGTAAAGTGGCGTTGTAACTTGGCAAGTTTTTCTACCCTCATAGATGGAGATCTACCGATACATCTCTCACATTCCCCTTTGGGACTAGGGCTATACTACATTCTCCTTTCTTCTGTTCCATTTTGCTCTCTGTCCCTCTCGTTTTTCTTTTTTCGATTTTGTGAAACGAGTTCGCGGATGGAGCAGTGTTTCCATTTTGATTTTTTATTCCGGATGGAGTATGTTAAAAAGAGGGTAAATGCTGGAGAGGTCTATTTACTTTGCCTTACTTCTTTCTAATATAGTTACGAGGGAAAAACTAAAAATAAGGAAAAAAAAATGGAAAGGAAGAAAAGGATATTTACTGCTGGATGTGTTGTGATTCCAATTGGTTAACGATGTCGCAAGTATTTTGGTTAGTGCGTGTTTCCTTCAGTTCAAAAAAATAATATATTTTTTTTTTTCAGTTTTTTGAGATTTTTGTTTTAAAATTACCTGAAATCAATTGGATACCGTTACCAAACATTTAAATTAGTGTTAATAGTAAGTGCTGAACTTATGCCAGATGGAGATATATTGATAACTGAACCTCCAACGTTATGCAAAAGAGTTGAAAACTTAAAGGCCTTTTAGGAAGTCTGAGTTTTATATTTTCCATACAATTATTGCGTATTGGATGTATATATAATCACATTTTTTTATATTAGTGATATGAGAAGATATAATTTTTATATTAGCGATATTTCCATACAATTATTGCGTATTGGATGTATATATTTTTTTTTATATTAGTGATATGAGAAGATATAATTTTTATATTAACGATGAGTTATATTATTTGTTTAGTAAATTTTTTGATATACTTTTTTTATTTTTCTCTATTACGTCGCTTATTTTATATTTCTCTTTTAAATTCTGTATAAAGTCATTCTACAAAAGTAATTCTTCCAATGATATTACAATATTTTAAAAAAGCCTTATGGCGTGGCTATAAATCTAAATAAGAGAGAAGTCGTGTAGAAATAACTCATTGTGTATTAAAGATGATATGATACGAGAGATAGATAGATATGGATATTGATAAAGTAGAAGGGAGTAACTGTCGTCTAACATCCACTTATCAGCTTTCTATAAATTGTATCTGTCGTCTAACATGCCAGCTATTCATAACTTGACGACGTTCACATGGCAACTTTGTTATCAAGAAAAAAAAGGGCCTTATCCTTATCAGGGATTTGCACTTTTCACGGGTAGGAACTTCTGGAGGAAAAGGCAAATCACAGTGCAGTCATCTACCTTAGAAGAAGGATACTTGCGTTTCCATGCTGCGGTTGCTTCTTCCACTACTGCCCTTGCTGCTTCCTTTTCAGTGTCTGCCCCCCACACAATTGAGGAAACCTCCTTGTTCCTCAGTACATCCCACACCTAAAGCAGGAAAAGAAAAAGTCAATAAATTTGCAAAATCCAAAATAAGCAAAAATAAATCTTAAACATGCAAAATAAAACCATCATAAGCTAGCCAATTACCCCATCACTTGCAAGTACAATAAATTGGTCGCTGGATGTTAGAGTGCGATATGAAATATCTGGTACGGCAATGATACCGTGGTCTTTGAGCATGAAATCTCCAAAAGCCCGAGACATGGCTAGGCCTGGGGCGTTCTCATTGGGTAACCACACTCGCTGGATGTGTGGTTCTTCCTTCAGCGCAAATACACGACCATTGCAACTTCTTATTCGATCTGCTTCGCCTGTATTTCATAACACAATCACAAACATCTGTCACGTAATTTACTTTTTTCTTTTTGGTGGGTACCCTTAAATTTAATTTATTAGTTTTAGCAACAGACCCAACAAGAATGGTTATACTTATATATATCGTGAAAGAAGCTAGCCTAGCCTTACAAGGTAATCCAGGTTTCATATCCGTGGTCAATTGAATAGGTATGATTTCACCGTCAGAGATTGTTCCCAAGATTGCTCTCGAGTCACCAAGGTTAGCTAGGACAAGATCTTCACCCTGTTAATTTAATTATCGTTAAGCATGGTTATTACTTATTATATTTCCATGAGGGACATATATGACCAAATTAAGATTCAGTCAATAGTTTCACGGTTTGTTTGTTTACCTGTCTTATAACAACTACAGCCGTGGTTCCACTGCAGGAGCAGTCTAGATTCTCTTGTAGCTTCACCTCCTTGTCCATCACCCTGAAAGCATCAAGTGTAGCCTCTTTCCATTCATGACAATTCTTGTTAGGAGCTGAATCGTCTTCAACCGTGTCCACATGGTTTATTTTATCACCCTTTTGAACCGTGTCAATCTTTGCATGCACTTTCTTTTGGCTCAGTATCAGTGAACACAAACGGCTGTTCACTATTTTGCTTACTATGTGACCATTCATTCCATGCCCATCAAAAACGCCACAAAATGCTGCGTTTTCCGTTCCATAACCCTTTGTAAAGGAACAAAGGGAAGAAAAGTTAATTACAATAATTTTTAATTTATATGCTTCATAGTATGTATAATTTAGTTAAAGGTAGTTCATTAATTATAAGAAACATATATATATACCTGAAAAAGAGTGGCAGCATCTTGGTTAAGTCCTTTGCTACCTTGTTTAGAGTAAGCAGAGCAAAGTCCACTTGGAACCTTGGTTGCTTCAAACACTAATACATTTTCATCACGAGCTTCTTCAGGGGCTCCATGAATCGCTGAAGATTCAGAGGATATGCAGATACCCATTCCACCTTGGAGACTTTTTCTTCTCTAATTTATTAGTATATTCAAAAGATGGAATAAGCCTAACACTCAGGAATTTGAGGACCGAATATATAGCAATCATTTGCAATTTAATAAATGAAAGTTGCTTATGTGGTTCCTTGTGGGAAGCTTTATAAGCTAATGTAAACTCAATAATGGACGGTTGTTTAATGGTTATTTATTCAACTGGGATGTCCCAACGCTGGCTTTAAGGGACATGTACGGGGATTCTTCTAAATTACTAATAATAATAATCAAATGGGTATGACTTTCTATATTTTAAATTAAGATCTCTAACACCCATGAGAGATTCTAACACTTGTGCAAAACTATTCTCTCGTTGAATTTTTCATCTATGCTATATTACTATCCAAGTGATGAAGTAACATTTTAACATTGCGTTTGAGTTATGGACCTTTCGGGAATAAGGATGTGTGTATTTGATTTAGCTTATTTTGAAAAAAAAATTGTTTATTTTTTCTCAGTTTTTTTTTAAAGTATTATTATTGTTATTATTATGCAATAATGACAATGTTTTACTTTTTTATTATTTTTTAATCATCACTTCAGTTTTTTTTTTTTTTTGACACAATCATCACTTCAGTTGGTACTTACGAATTAGTCAAATTTTTATTGTTTTGGGGTGGGGATGGAGGGCTCCTAGAACTGTACAAAAAAAAAAAGTCAAATTGATCTTTACAACTTACAATTCGATTTTCATGCCCGATTTTAATGTAAAAGTTAATATAGAAAGAGTTAAATGTATAAAAATAATTTTACACGACAAAATAGTAAAACTAAGCTACAGATGTAACAAAAAAGAGTAGGCTACTGATGAGATATGCAAATAAATTTTTATAAGAGGAATGATAACGACAAAGAATGTTAACAAGAAAGTATCGCTAGCATTTCTCGTTTTTATAATATCAAATACAATTTTGTAACTCTATTGTTGCATAATAATAATAATAATAATAATGTACCCAAAAAAAATCATAATGTAACAAAAAATAATAATAATAAATAAATAAATAAATAAAGGTAGCCCATATGCTACCGAGAGCATATTTTGATTTTTAATTGAAGGGTCAAAAAATATGTTTGAGAGCAAAATTTTGCTTGCAAACTTAATTTTAAAGAAACAAGACTTAAAATATTTTTGCAAACTTAATTTATAAATTTATTAACCTAAACTTAAGTTTGTAAACTTTAATCCAAACATACACTGATTTTTTAAAACAACAAAATTAAAATTATCAAAATAAATAAACTTTTATATAACAAGTTAGTAAAATACTTTTTACACCGATAGTACATCCTATAATAAGTTGATGAATTCTTTGCTACTCATCATGTCCCTTGGGCCAGGCTCGCTTTCTTGCACAATTTCTGAAATGTTTCCACTTCAACCTTTCTAATCCCACGAAGATATTTGGACACCTATGATATTTTTGGCATCTTAAAAGAGAAAGAGAAAAAAATTAGATATAATTTAATAAAAAAAGAAAGATGTCAAATAGATATTTGCGAGATATGTGTGTTCATATATCGTTACTTCATCTTTATCCTCACTTTTGAATCACCACTATATATCATTAGACAGATCAATCTGAGACTGGAATGTAGTCTTATACTAAACAGAAAAGGTAGAAAAAAGGATTTACTATGCTTTTAAAATGTACAACTTTCGATTCAAAATGATAAAATATTCAAATTTTCTTCTCATTGTGATGATCCAATTCATAATACTAACCTTTTGGATATATCATAGCAGATGAGCTTACTCACCGTGCTTGCACTGCATACTTACACTTACCCATCCTGTTTGTTCCACATTAAAAAATTCCTACTGGGAGTGAAACAATTGATGCAAGGAATATAAAAAATGAAAAAGGTAGCCATAGATAGCTAGGAAAACAGCCTAATATGGTGTATATCAGTACAGTTGTCTGTTTTTTCCTTTGTGTTGCTTTAGAGAAATCGTGAGAATTGCATATAAATTCTATGAAAGAAGCTCACAAGGTCCGAATAAAAATTCTTCAAATAAAAGACTATTGCTATTCATAATGGAGCCCCAGCAACCCAATTAACAATACATGTTTTCTGAGGATTTGTATATGCAGCCAACCAAACCACCTATCGAATTAGTTCAGTTGGTCCTATTTAAGTTAAAGAGCAAGCTCTTCACTTTTTTATCCATATGCCGAATTATGTAATGAGCGGACAAACGGCGCCATATACTAATATATAATGTAGTGTAAGAGATTCAATGACCTAAACTTTTGTAAAATACAAAAATGATCTTTACAATGTAAAGGATACTTAGCCAATTTAAAAAAATGTCATAAAAACACAAGCCCGCTCTTGTAGCAGTGTGGTAGTATTCGTCCAAAAGCAAGCATGAACAGTGATGAAAATGGCCAAAAGAGAGAGAAAGAGTGCATATTCCTTTGAAACATACCCCTAGTCACCAGGATCATGGGAAGAAGCAGGGAAACCAAAAAGAGAAGACACCTGAACTGAACAAATGCTCAGTTCACAGTTCACACCCAAGCATGAAAATGCCTAAAACATGGCCATACTCGTTTGAAATATGCCCCTACTACTGACCAGAACCATAGGAAAAACCAGGGAAACCAAACTGCTAAAAAAGAAAAGGAAAGACATCTAAACGAAGAAATTCAAAAAAAATTTGGACCATTTCTCGATTTGTGCGTGTCATCCTTGCGCAGGGGTTCTCTGTATCGTTCCAATTTTATCGGATGTCCCCGAAGGGACAACACATGTTGTGGTGCGTTCACTTATAAACACTAATATTGTGGCAAGTTTAAACGGTATGGGACTTGAATGGGAACGAAACAACATGCACTGTGGAAAAGGGAAAGAAACAACAGGCAGGCTGAAGTAATGTTGAGTATACACAGCCTCGGAGCCTCCGTCGGAAGCAAACAAGAAGCATCTCTCTCAATATAAACGGCGTCAGAGAAAGATCTGGATACTTTAATATAGTAGCCTCGTAGCCTATGATGACTCTGCTCTGCACACTGTAGCCTAATCCTGATTTAACATTTCACCATTTATTTTGTTCCATATTGCTATTACTATTACTTTTTTTATTTATTGAAATATTACTATTACTGTATATTAGTTTTAGTATACTTTATAATATTCCCTACATTTCTCTGGTTTTTCAGAAGAAAATCAAAAGTATTTCTGATGCGTACATCATTTTTATACTTAAATAAATAAATATATATAATAAATAATAGAAGTGTTCCCAAACCATCACACATCAAATGCTCAACAAAAAAAAAAATCCCCATCTTTTTTACACTATCACGTGTCAAGTATAGCTCCAAGTATGTGACTTCATATCAGTACACTTAATGCGCATAATTGGCTCACAGTATTCTAAATCTGTAATCAGATCACATTAGAGCAGTATATAATATAACTACATATATCCAACTAGACCACCCAACAGAAACATGCTACATCTTAAAATTAATTACACTGATCAAACAAACAACATTATTATGTTACAAGAATCCTATAGATATTTGTAAGAAATTATTTCAGAAATCAAAATTAATAAATTAATATTGTAATATTGTGAATCATAAATTGACATTAAATAGGCAAATAAATAATACTTGTATTTTGACATCTTATAGCAATAATATAATTTATTATAATTTATATTATATAAAACTTATTTATTATTACATGTATTTATCTAAAATTATTTCATCAGTGAAGTTATAATATATGGTTTGATTATTTTTTAGATATAGCATGTTTTGTTGAGTGGTCTAATCCTAATGGATATATTGCTCTGATGCGATGTTTTGATTACAGATTCAGAATATTGCGAGGCAACTGTGCGCATAGAGTGTAGTGATATGAAGTCACACTTGGAGCTGTAGTGGACACATGGTAGTCAAAAAAATTGGGCGGATTTTTTTTAATTAAGTATAAAATGTAGTTTTCTTCTGAAAAATCAGAGAAATGTAGGGAATAAAGTAAAATAGAATATAGTACTAATCTATATAATAGACTATATTGTTTTTATAAATAAGAAAAGGAAGAAATAGTAATATTGAACAAAATAAATGGTAAAATGTCAAATAAAAATTTGGGGGTAGTGTGCAGAGCAGAGTCATCAATCCTCATAGGCTACGAGGCTACTAGTTATACCTACACCACTGATTCTAGTGTTCAGAAAAATATATTAAAATATCCGATTCTTTCTTTGATCAGCTTTGAAAACAACTGACTCCGTTTATGTTGACTATTGAGAGAGATGCTTCTTGTTTGCTTCCGGCAGAGGCTCCGAGGCTGTGTATACTCAACATTACTTCAGCCTGCCTGTTGTTTCTTTCCCTTTTCCACAGTGCATGTTGTTTCGTTCCCATTCAAGTCCCATACCGTTTAAACTTGCCACAATATTAGTGTTTATAAGTGAACGCACCACAACATGTGTTGTCCCTTCGGGGACATCCGATAAAATTGGAACGATACAGAGAAGATTAGCATGGCCCCTGCGCAAGGATGACACGCACAAATCGAGAAATGGTCCAAATTTTTTTTTTAATTTCTTCGTTTAGATGTCTTTCCCTGTTTTTTCCTATGGTTCTGGTCAGTAGTAGGGGCATATTTCAAACGAGTATGGCCAGGTTTTAGGCATTTTGATGCTTGGGTATGAACTGTGAAGTGAGCATCTCTCTTTTTAATTTGGGCATTTTCAATTCATCATTGTCCATGTTTGCTTTTGAAGTGAGCACACTACGCAGTGCACAATTGCACACCTTTTGGACGCATACCACACTGCATTATGAATACATGTAGTCTCTTATGCAATTCTCATGATTTCTCTAAAGCAAAACAATGGAAAAAAAACAGACAAATGTACTAATAAATACCATAATAGGTTGTATTCCTAGCAATCCATGGCTACCTTGTTTATTTTCCTTTTTTATATTCCTTGCATCAATTGTTCCACTCCCAGTAGGAACAAGCAGAATAGATAAGTGTATATATGCAGTGCAAGTGCGGTGAGTAA
The DNA here is from genome assembly GCA_026413185.1 of Pueraria montana var. lobata. Lineage (NCBI taxonomy): Eukaryota > Viridiplantae > Streptophyta > Magnoliopsida > Fabales > Fabaceae > Pueraria > Pueraria montana. The sequence continues at coordinate 8,285,342 of CM048652.1, forward strand.
GCTCATTCATCTGCTATGTTCCAAAAAGTTTGAGTAGTATTATGAATTGGATCATCAAAATGAGAAGAGAAGTTTCAGTATTTTATCATTTTTAAGCATAGGAAATCCTTTTTTCTACCTTTTCTGTTTAGTAAGAGTACATTTTAGTCTCAGATTGATCTGTCTAATGACATGTATTGTTGATTCAAAGTAAATTACATGTCTGATTTAGGTCTGTATTTTTGTGGGATTATGAAGTGGATACCGTATAAATTTCAGAATGCTACATGTAGTAATTTAATTGACAATCCGCATTCTTGGCCGTAGTAGCAAAGACTTTATCAACTTATTATTATTAGATTATAGATGTACTATCTGTGTAATTCTATCTAAATTTTTATAAATTTTTGTCATGGAAATTATTTTATTAAAACTAAATAAATATATAATTTTTTTTTGTTAAATTGAATTAAATAAAGTATTCGTGGATATCCTTTAATAAATAATTTTAGAAAAGTAAATATCTAAAGTATTAATTAATTATCAATCAAATATAATTACCCTGCCTAAACAAATTCGATTGGGTTATCTAAAAAAAATCAAATTCGATTGGGGAAATAACATATTCAATGACACATTTAAAATGATAAAATGTAAAAGATTCTAAGTGTGTTTAAAATTAAAAGCAAAATATTTACATAATTAAAAAATAACAAATAATTTATAAAAAATATTTCAATTAAACTTATGACTTATGAGCATGAATCGCATTCCAATTTTTTTTTTAACAAATTTAGAAATACTCAACTTTTTTTTTCTCAAAATAGTTATAATTAACATTTAATAATGGTTATAAATGATAAAAAAAAAATATACTTTAAAGATTAAAAGTTGAGTATTTTAAAATTAGAAAGACGAAAATAAACAAAAATAGGACAATTGGGAAGAAAGGAAATTTTACCCTACATTTTCACTCTTCCTCCGCCTAAATGTCTTACCCAAAATCTACTTTTCAATATAAGAATTTTTTAGGCTAGCACAATTACTCAATAACCCTTTTTAATTGTTTGACACCTTTCCCTTTTTATGGGTACTTTGGTCTTTAGAAAAGATAGTTGCTCTATTTACTATTTTACCCCTGTTTCAAAACACTAACTTTTCCACTTCTCATTCTCTCACGGACTCTCCCACTCTGCAAACAAAGACTCCTCACGTTAGAAGAAAGAAGAAAAAGTAGAAGAGAGAACTAGAAGAAGGACTAGAAGAAGGAGGTTTTCTTCTTCATGTTGAAATTGGAAGCTTGAAGGCAAGACCTAGGTTTTCCTCTTCTCCATTTACTTTTCCCTTCTCTACCAAAAAAATTGAGTTTTTAGGTTTTTTTTTTTCTCCATTCACATTTTCTCTTCTGAATTTCAATACGTGCAATTACGTTTTTAATATTTTTTGCAGGTTTTCAAACAACCATATACACTGTTGGTAAGCCTTTACTTGAGCTAAAACTTGATATGAGATAAAACTTATCTTATTGTTAGTACTTAAATAGATAGTAGTTGCTCTGCTCATACATAAATGCCTTTGATTGATGACAACCAACGATGCATGAAACCTCTACTTGACCTCTCTGGTTTGTTGTTGTTTTTTATTTGTTTGGTCTCCTTTCTCTAAGATTGAGGAATATGAGATAAAACTTGAGGTTATTGTTGGCTTTTAAATTGATAGTACTTGCTTTGTTCATACAACCATGTAGCAAGTTTATTGATTGATGACAAAGATGCATGTAAATCTACTTCACTAATTTCTGCTTCTGCTTCAGGTTTTTTTTTTTTTTTTGGCTTTCCTTTGTCCAAGATTCAAGGATGTTGTTGGTTTTTGTTTGTTTGGTCTCTTTTCTCTAAGATTGAGGGATATAGGATAGTACTTGCTTTGTTCATACAAAAATGTCATGTATCACGTTTGTTGATTGATGACAAAGATGCATGAAAATCTCTACTTCACTAATTGTTGCTTCTGCTTTTTTTTTTTTTTTTTTGCTTTCCTTTGTCTAAGACTGAGTGATATAGGATAAACTTTGATTTGCTGTTGGTTTTTATTTTTTTTAGTCTCCTTTTTCTAAGATTGGGGGTCATGAGATAAAACACGATGCACCATGTTTTTTATTGATGACAGAGATGCATTAAAACCTCTACTTTAGCTCTCTAATTCATGCTTTTTTTTTTTTTGCTTTCCTTTGTCTAAGATTGGGGGATATGGGACAAAATTTCTATTTGTAGTTGGTTTTTATTTTTTTTAGTCTCCTCTAAGATTGGGGGACATGAGATAAAACCTGATGTTATGAGTAAATGTTTACATAACTTGCAACTGCTATATATTTAAATTTTTTTCAACCTAATACTCCAAAAAATAAGCCTGATTTCGGTGTGCTATTAATTCCAAGAGATAAGTGATTGGCTTTTAAGTTGTTAAAATAGTAGGGAAGGCAATGATGTTTGGTGCAAGATGGCATTCATTGGTGTGTCATCTTCACTTCTTTTCTTATATAAAGTTTCTCACCCATGCTCATTCTTTTTCTTTGCAAGTTCAAGGGATGATTGGATAAAAACAAAGATGTGAATAGGAGTTGTTGAGGCCATGGTAGTACATATGCTAAAACCCCATGCTTAGGATACTAAGATGTAGAGGAGCTATCTTTTTTTATTTATTATTATTATTATTATGTACGAGAGATAGGATTGGTTATTTTCTTGAGAAACTACAACAAGCATTGATTTTTGTTATATGAATATTTTCAATACAAAGAGGACCACTTGGACAGCATAGGAGGTTAGTCTTTATCATTAGGGACATATGTTCTTCTTTTTACTTTATCATTTTGTGTCATACTCTAATTCTTTTTGTATTTCTGTCTCCAATCATCTAGCAATCAACATTTGTTTGAGGTTCACCAAGGGAATTCAAACAGGGAGGTTTACGGACAAAACATCTTCTAAAGCAGGAATCTTCCACCTGAAAGCTGCAATTCTTTTTGTATTTTACATTAATGATGTTCTAAATTTTCCTTATCTTGCAATTTTGGAGTGTTTGTTAAATAGAAGATCAATTAAGCATTACAATATAGAAAATGATAAGTTTTGTAACACCCTAAAAATTACAACTCAATAAATATATATTTGTGTGATTGAGTTATGATTTAATTGAAATTTGTTTCTTTTAAATAAGAAAATGTATGTTTGAGTAATTAAAATATAGTTAGTATTATTGTGAGATTTTCGAAACTTTTACGTGAGTTCCGTAAGTTATAAAAAAAAAAAAAAAAAAGAGAAGGGGGGTGTTCTTAGAGGAAGGAAGGTGCGAAAAGTAAAAATCTAATTTATAACCGCCTCATTCACGTGAAGCTTCCCGAATTCGATTTCTGCATTTCTTTCTCCGTTTTCTCTCCAATGAGCTCTAACTTCTCTCTAAGTTTTGAGCATCATATTTTCATCTTTCACCGTTCATTTTTGGATATATTAAAGAAGAGTTCAAGAGCTTCAATACCCACCAATTGGATTTCGATTTCGTCGAGGTATGGAGGGGTTTCTTTTTTTTCCCTAAGCTATTTCCTTATTTTCTTGTTAAATATGGATTGTGGCTGTTGTTGATGGTCTGTAAATAATTTTGAAAATCCGAAATAAGCTACTTGTGATTTGGGTCCTGTGACTGTGTGGATTTTTTTGTCTCGGTTTTTGTGCACGTTTTTGATGATGTAAATATATTTTCCTATGTTTTGATGCCTCTGGATGTCGTGGTATTTTTCTCAGATTTTTTTGAGCACTGTAACTATTTTTACCGGAATTATTTTCGAAAACTGTTAATTATGAGAATGGGACTGTTTTTATTTTTACAAGAATTTTGGGATGCGATTTTGGAAAACTGGAACCATGCGTTCATTTTATGTATCATGAGGGTCATCTCTGAATTTTTTCAAGGTTAGGAAAAGTCGGGAAGTGATTTTAGAAAATTATTGTTGTGAAAAATGAAAACTGGACAGTGGAGAATTTAAATGGGAAAAATATCCTTTTTGTACGAATTTGGCTATGAGAAAACTTTGTAACCTTATTTGGATTATGTGGAATATTTTTGAATTTTATCGGAATTTTATAGGCATTTTTGGTAATTATTTATGTTTTTATATGGGAGACTATGTTCTGAGACATAAATGCTTTAAAAATTCAAAAAAAGATATTTTTGGTGGGTTTTTGATACTGAGGAAATTATATGTGATGGTCCACATGTTGGAGATATTCTCTGTAAAATTTCACATAAAACGAATTTGATATGCTATTTTCTAAAAATATGGAATTGTGTTTTACAGAGCATGTACAGACACTGTTTTTAATTCAAAAATAATATTTTTGGGTTAAATTTTCGTGAGATAAATTTATATGATGAAATATATGTGATGTATTAGGTTCTTGTAAAATTTCACGAAATTCTAAGTTAATTTGCTAGGTCCAATAATTTTTGGTATGTATGTACAACTATAAGTATATGCATGAAAATTAATTAAGTGATTTCGTAATTATGCCTAATGTCATTCGTTGGACTTGCTAATGGATATTTCACCTCAAAAGGGAAATTCCTATAGAAAATGTGTGTATGATGTTGTTTAATGGATTATGTTGAGTTATTGAATTATTGATTATTAATGATTGTTCTATTATTAACTGTGAATTGGAGACCGGGAGGAATGTGATCCTCGGGCAAAGAGTGCTGAAATTTGTTTGTGCATGTGAATTGCTTGTGATGGTTTGTTGATTGTGGGAACGAGAATTTTTCATTCTTGTGTGGGAGCAAATGAACTCCAAATGGAGTACATTTGTGAATACTAGAAGGTCATTCTAGTAATCAATAATATTCACTATGAGCAATAGTGAATCAACTATAATTAAGAGTGTGAACTTAATAACATTATGGATTAGTAATTAAGAATTACCTATGCACATGGAGGACGACGGATGTTTGGACTTAGAAAGGAATTTAGGACCTGGCATGGATTTGGACAAAATGACTTAAATAAGCATAAAATGTGAGAGTGGGTGAGGATTTCAATAAAACAAAGTAAGACAGTTAAGAATCATGATGTGGGTCATGATTGGGTAAAGTGCGATACGCACATGTGTTTGAAAGTTTGTGAACTGTGATTGTTCAAATCGTGGTGAGAATCGAAAGGAGGAAGGAACCTCCAACGCTAAGTCGTGTGAGACGGTTGAACGGATTGGTTCGTGGACAAAGCTTGAACGGATAATTGTGAGACAGGTCGTGTGGAGGCTTTATCTACGGTGAGCATTGTGTTGTGAGATGACGGGGTCGTAATGTTTAACCACTGTGATAGTGGGGGAGTTTGACCTTCGTGTTGTATGTCTGGGATATATGTTGATTGAGGACCGCCGTCGAGTGCCTTTGGTAGAAAAGCTCACACAGATCTGTAAAAGGTCGCGTGGGATATTTCAGCTGCAAGTTATCTGTGAACCAAGGTCGGATTGCGAATGACGCGTCACTTGAGGTGATGAGATCGTTACAATGTAGCGATAAAGGCAAAGTCCTTAATTATATATGCATATGTGAGCGTAAAGGTGGTACCTTTAGCTCGGCGTCAATTCGTCCGCACCTGTACCATGTGCAGCGGGAAACCCACATGCGATGAAGAAAGAAAATAAACTCTGTGAGAGAGTGTTGAGGAGTCAGTCCTCGGAGTAATGGATGACCACAGTTGGTACCTGGGAGATGATCGTAAGGCAGGTTGTTCTTGGAGGGTAAGGCACTGAGTTGTGACGATAGATCACGTAGCTGACTCGGCCACCCTGACAAAAATACGAGCCATCATCAGTTGGTGAGAGCCCGCCATTGTACCATGGTGAAGGGTGTACTCCCAACAGTCATCCAACTCAAAAATGTGTAAGACCACTGAGTTCTGGAAGTTCCAGTGGCAGCTGGCCAGTGTGAAATAATTTACAAGAATAGTTGTGGAAACGAATAGGTTTCGAGTAAGACTTGTGAGAGCACCACTGTGAAGTGGTTAATGTTGTATGTTTGTTTGAGACCGGAAGGTCGTTTGGTTGTTGGTTTAGAGGAGGAGAGAGACTCACTCCATACGCCTTTATTTTTCAGATTTAGACAAATGATCTTGTGCAGACAACAAAGATGGAACGAAAGGCTACAACAAGCACTGTGAACACGAGTGGATGTTTTAAGAGAAAGAAGAGGATCCTTCTAGGATGTTATTTGGGTTAATTGGGTATTTTTTTTAAATTTTCATTGAGTCACTGCTCTGAGTCTTAGTACTTTCTTGTATAAAAAGGGCTAGACTTGGTTTTAATATTATGATGTACAACTCTTTATACGTGGCTCAAATGAATAATGTGTTAAATTCCAAGAAGGTAAATGCATGAATATATTCGGTGTAATAGAATAATATAATGCTGGATCTGAGGATGTTTTTAATTAAAGAAGATTTTGTTATGTTTCATGGTTTGCATTGAAGTTAATGTCTTATAAAATGAGTCTGATTTATTAAGACTGATATTTCATTAAAAGGAATTTTTATATATTAATAAGTTATTGGGGATGATTTTGTTTGGAGTTTTAAGTAACAACCTTTTTAAAGGAAAAACAAATCTTCCCGAATCAAAAAGGCTATTTTCAATAATTGGATATCGAATTACTTCATAAATTTCTTAATTAATAAGAAAATCTTTAATAGTAAAAAGGGGTGTTACAAGTTTGATCTAACTGTATTTCAATATAATGTGCAGGTGGGTTGTTGAGAACATGCTAGATGTAACGACCCATCTTCGTTACAGATTTGTTATACTAAAACATTGCCTAAATATTATCATATGAAATTTCAAAGAATTTTTTTTCATATTTAACACATTATATGTACCTGCTTTCCTACATATAATGTACTTCATCACATCATGAAAGTGTTAAGTCTGGCTTTACAAAATTTAAGTATATATATATATACAATACCAATATAATCCTCTTTTAAAGGATATTCATAACAATCTAAATATTTATACATAAGTCCTAAGCTGGTCTCCATAATATGTACATATATACTAGGAACAAAAATAGTAGAACGGAAGGATCGTCCAATCTTTGGATCGTCCAATCCAAAGGAACAAAAAGATCGTCCAATCTTCAACCTTGACTAGCATGAGAACCTGCACCGTCACTATTACCTGCTCCTATGTCAACACACGATCATTGCAGTAATACAATACAAACACAAATTGCAAGGGTAAGCTTCTTATAAAAAGAATGATAGAATATACACAAGATACAATCAACATCATTCACACTAAACATTCAGTTCATTTCATATGTCACTCCATACATCAATATCATCATGCAATATTATGCTGACTCGACTCCATGGAGATTTCAACAAATTTCGGGCTGTCCCCATAGGCCCCATCCCCTACCATTAGTCTCACCTTAGACCATTCAGGGAGTCCCTTGAGCCACCATGTGGAGGAAGTGTGAATTTAATCGAATATAGACAAGTGTTGATATTGGCTTACCTCTATCAGGTTTGCAAAACCTTCCATCTTTAGGAATTCGTCCACTTGTCTATTCTATATGTCCACCATTGGCCATCACGAAATTCTCCAGCACTAGGTTGAGAACCCACCTAGCACCCTCAACTTACGTGCCTACCCGCATGCAATATTATGCACAAACCAAACAACTCAGCTTGCCACACGTTCCCTCTATGTTATAAATTCACCATTTTTCTCAAATCATGCTTATGAACCCAATCTAGTAGTTCAGTAAGCACAAGTAAGGCATTCTCACACCTCGAATCCTTACTCACAACACAACACTAAATTTAACTAAGGGTGAATTTCCTAACATAGTTCTAGAACCAAAGTGGCAGCCTATCCAACATCCTCATTCAATATTTCAAATCTACACTCACAATTATATTATACATCTCAAAGAATATCAATCGCACATTTAAAATAATTATTTATATAAGAAAATGAATATATATCACATTCATAACAAAACTGGGTCCTGGACTCAAAGCTGAACAAAAGCACCAGAGTTGATCAGAGTTGACTGGACGCTGGTCACTGGACGCTGGGTGGTCACTGGACGTTGGTCAGCTGAATGGGTCATTGGACGCTGGGTGGTTACTGGACGCTGGTCAGCTGAGAGGGTCATTGGACGCTGGTCAGCTGAGAGGGTCATTGGACGCTGGGTGGTTCAATGGACGCTGGGTCTGCAGAATTGGATTCTCACAAAATTTACAACTAACAGAACATCGTAACAAAATTTTCTGCAGAATCCAGGGCCTCCCAAAGGATCCCAAGCACCCAAAAACATGCCTCAAAGGTTTAGGGACAATTCACAACACTTACAAGACCACTTCAAATCAAAACAACACATCATGATATTATATTAACTTCAACTTAAGTCACAAATTCAACCAAATCATCAAAACACAAAAGAGAGAAACTCATTGTGTCATAAAAATAAATCTCAAAGAACATCCAAAAGAGTAGAACTCAAATACCAAACACCACCAAATCATTCAAACAAGTGTAAAGCTTCCCTTACCTAAACTTCTTGACTCAACCCGTGGAGAAAAAGCTAGAGATGATAACTTTGAGGTTCTCGAGTGATCTGTCCTCAAGTTTTGTTACAGAATCAACTAGGAGACACCTAAATCAATATCAAAGTAAACTCAAAATCAAGATTTCTCTCATCTCTTAAAATCTAACCAAGACCTATTTCTCATGTTCTTGGGAAGAGATGAGAAAGTTACTTAGAAATCATGAATAAGGAGGACCTGGACTTACCACTTAAAATCAACTAAAAAATCTCTAGGGAAGAAGAAATCAAACTTCAAGTTGAGGCAGGAATCAAACTTCCATTCACGGAAAAGAGAACTTAGAGAGGAAGAAAGATAAGAACGAATGAAATGGAAGAAATAGGAAGCTTGGCACGTTTAAATAAAGAGATTTGCATGAAATTTTGCTATTTGTCTCCACCCTTCCTCTAAGGACACTCCCTTCTCTTATTATTTTCTTCTACAACTTACGGAACTCACGTAAAATCCCGAAAATCTCTCAACACACACTCTAAGTCCAACACCTCATGAAAATCTAAGAGTAATACCACAACACATAGCACAACGTAGAACTTAAGTTAATTATTATATTATTTCAACATAATTTAATTTTAATTTTCTCTTGCATTATTAGTCAAACACTTAATCATACAATTAAGAAAACCACAACGTCACACTAGACAAGATTGTTAAGCATTATTTGGCTCTAAAAAAAAATGTAAGACAACTATTAGTTATTTTGCTTTATGTTACTTGGACAAGATTGTGGTATTATAGCTCATGAATCTTCATAGGCTCAAGTTTAATTCTCATTTTACCCAAGTCATTATTTTGTATATCAATTGTCCAAGAGAGTTTGTTATTTAAATTATTGATTATTTTAACTGATATTTGATCAGTATTGGAAAAAAGACTTTATGCATTTAAATAGTGTAACAGAGATATTCCAACTTCTTTAATCTAGCTCTCTCTTGGGAATAATTTCTTTAAATAAGATTTTGGTAGAAATGAGTGTAACAAATGTTTCTAGACCTCAATAGTACTTTACAAATATCATCTCAATTTTCATTCCTTTTTTTAGACCTATGAACAGTGTTTGCAGTATAGACTACATAGACTTTTGCTTAGTGAAAGGGGAGGTTAACCCCTTTATTTCTCAGCTTGAATTGAAGTCATTGCCTGAAGACTACCTATGTGATTTGCCTGTCAATGTTTTAAAGTTGCTTAGCAGAAATAAACTTGGGGCACAAAAGACAAATTAGATGATGTGTGCAAAAATGGTTGACAAATCTAAAGTCAAGTTTGCATCCTAATATAGTTCTCTCTTATGGTTAGCCCCCAAATCTAATTTGCCAGAGTGCATCTTGACTTTAGAACTATATATATACAATGGTAAGGAACAATGATAGCAGTGAAATTTAATGCAACAATTCACAAGAATTAAGGATTTTCTTGGACAATGGAAATTGGTGTTAAATCCATTGTCAAATTTAAGGAGTTTTTTTTTCATTTTGATATAATTTTTTGTCATATTACAATCCTATATTATTTCAATAGACACTAAATATTTTATATCAATAATAGAGAAGTATTATATTTAAAAAAAAGAATAAAAGAGGGAGAGAGAAAATAGGTATAATTAATCTGCATTTGTCTATGACCTAAAGCAAAAGTCAATCACATGAACTAACTAACCACATTATTGTATATCCTAGACATGTAATAGTATAATTGCAGCAAAAGTAGGAAAAATAGAATTTACACCATATGGGAGTGATGTAATGGCAGCTTAAGCTGTGACATAATGGGTGGAATTATTATCTGTCTTTAAGGTCTTGGATTGCATTTACAGATGAGTACTACTTTGGTGGTGGATTCATTTATTGGTGGTTACAAGTGTCAAAAATAAGTCTTAACCATGTAGTACACTTTGTGCATATTAGTTGCTTTTGCTTCTAATATCATTTTTCTTGACTTTTATTCATACAACATTCATACTTTGATATGTATAATCTTATTATGGTTTATAATTTATTTGTTTGATAAATGGTTCCTACTATAAATTTTTTGCTTGGTGATGCTTTATTACATTTATATCAAAATTTCATCACAATTTGAGACGAAATTCCACCTTCTGAAGCTTGCACATTTATCTATCATAGTTTCTTTGTAGTATTTTCAGAAAGAAGTTGTTCCATCTTGCAAGGGTCATTGGGAAGATGCAAGCCTCTAGAGAGCAGTGTATTCAAATAGCTGTAATCAACCTATTCTTTACATGAGAGCAAATAGTTGTATTCAAGCTTGAGCAAGGTGACCAAAATGCAAGAAACTTCTTGAGGATGGAAAGAGTACACTTGGCAGCATGTCAAATATGATCCTTCTGCAGTGTATGCTAGCTATTACTTGGTATCTGTATAATGAGTTTCAGATAATGAGTGATCTTTTGAGACCAAATTCAACCTTCTCAAGCTTGCACATTTATCATGATGGTACAGTACATCTACTATGTAAGTTTTCTTGCAGTCTACCTCACATGGTTTCTCAATATATGATTTGGATGCTGGGAATAGAAAAATGGTTTTAAAGTATTCTTTCGCTAATTTTAATATTTTCTTTTAAAAGGAAATGGTGGAGGGAAAGGCAGAGCAGAACAATTATATACCAAAATGTCACTAGCAGTTTATGGCAGTATCCAATCTTCACATTGTGTGCCTCATACAAAACAACCTACACATTTAATTTGCTATGCTAAGAATTTTCCATCCTTTTGCCTGATAATTTCTATTCTTTTTATTCAGCAAACTCCACTGTACATTGAACCTTCCGCTGCAAATGCATTCCACTTACCTATAAAGAGGGCGGGTGTTGATTCTCTGTTGGCGCATGTACTTGAGTATAATTGGGGATATAGATGGCAAGGTATGACTTTTTTTTATATATATTTTTCTTGAATAAAGTACCTGATTGCATCCCCCAAGCCAGCACCATTGATATCAAGTAACTGAGTACATTTGCTTATTTTAGGGGAACTATGTTGTCTTTGACATGCTTTGATATCTGCCACCAAAATTTTCTCTATTATGAAGTGTATGCATTTTTTATTACAGAAAAATGCTGAATATTTTCTGCTATCAATAATGATCTTGCATGCTTCTTAATGGATCTTAGAACTCAATTAGCATAACTTACCCCATTTGTGCAATTCATATGCATATTCAAGTTGCAGGCTGCTTAAAATAATCAGCAAAATGCCAAAATGGATTTCAAATATTGTAATTGCAATGAGATTGTTTCATCAATGTCATCTATTACTTATTACTTATAGCATTCATCTTACAATGCAGCAGAAGAATTTTAAGCCATATGTTCAACTCTAGCAACACTTTCAACCACTTGCAGTTAAGCACTACAACTAGATTTAGCTGAGGCTTTGTTGAATCAGATTCCTGAATGTCTATATCCACACCTTATAATGCTTTGGTAGCATCATCCGATGCACCGGTGAGCATTAGTCAGAAATTTCAAAACAAAAATTATGCTTTTTTACCATTTTATTGTTTCCAAGACTAAAATTAGTTTACCTAAACGTAATGCACAATAGGAGGCTAATATGCTCTGTTGTTTGCATTTGCAAGACTATACCAGTTGTTTGACAGCAACCTTAATGTCTACTTTTGTGATCATGCATTATTTTTCTGGTGCATTAACCCTAACGACTTGGAAGCACCCTTTTACATGGAATTCAAACTTGGTAGAGTCCTTTTTTTCCACATGTAATGGCTTCTCATATCTTGGCTCTCCCTATTCCACAATTTTATCAAATGATATGCTGGTTTGGAACATACAGAAGATAATTTTTATATAGTTAAACCCGGATACAAAATAGAACGAGCAAATGATGATATTTGTTCCAAAAGTGAAAATAGGGCAGCTATCTAGAAGAAGATATGGCAAGTACATGTTGCCCGCAAAATGCCAACATCTTATATGGCAAGCTATGCATAACATTTCTCGTGGGGTCAAAGTTGCAGCAACGTCATAATGTTTATACTTCCTATGGCGAGCTAAGTGTGGAAGGTTCATATCTAATGCTTATTCAATGTACTTTTAATGTTTTGAGAGTTTACTTCTTAAGTTAGAAAAAAAAAAAACTCTTAAAAAGTTACAAACTTTGCTATTCTTTTTAATTACCTTTACTTTTCAATTAAGAGGAAAAAATGTGAGAGAACGAAATAATAGTGTCTTCGGTATGTAATTTTTTTATAAAAAAAATATAATCTAATTGATTTACAGGATTAGAGTTTATAAACTAATATATATTGATAATAGTAAAGATTAAAATTGATTTAAATATATAAGCTTACCCAACATTTTACATAATTTGTTACATACCGATTGGATTTTCTTTTTGAAATTGTTAATGTAATACTTTTTTTTTATAGATTTTATGATTTTTAATTTTTAAATGTCATTTTAAATATTTTGAATTAAATAAAAATAATCATAAACAAAATTTATATCACATAATTTTTATATATTTTTTAAAATAAAAACATTAAGGTCTCCGGCATCACTAGGTGGAGAAAGTCTAATAAGTTAGGATTTTGTTGAATTATTGTTTAATACTCTCACTTTTCTGCATTTTTGAAGAATTTGTCTCAATATAAAAGTTGAATTTTATAAACCCAAAATAACCCATAAATTTTTTTCTGTGTTTTTAGTCCCTCAAAAATTATTTTCTTTTGTTTTTAATCCCTGACATTAATTTTAACTGTTAAGTGATGTGGTGATAAACATAATTTGTGCTTGAAAATTTTCTGTTTAAGTTTCTAGAGGTTTTTAACTACTGCAAATTTTCTAACAAACTAAAACTAACATAAATGTTAAAAAAAAAAAAAAAAAATCAAAACCTCAAACACCAAATTTTCTGAAATCACAAGAAATGTTACAAAAGTAAACATTTCTAACTGTCAAAAAATTTGTAACGGTTAAAAATCACTAGAAACTTAATTAGAAAATTTTCACACACACAATTTATGTTTGTCATGTCACCACTTAACAGTTGAAATTAACGTCAGAGATTAAAAACAAAACAAAACAATTTATGAGGGACTAAAAACAGAACAAAACAATTTATAGGGGACTAAAAACAGTAAAAAAATTTTATAAGGGATTAAAAACAGAAATCAAGATAAAATGAGGAACCAAAAACATATTTTACCCTTAATTATATACAAACTATTTTTTTTAAACATACGTACAGACAACAAACACGACCCGTGCAAATGCACGGGTTACCGACTAGTTTTATTATAAAATTCTCTCCTTCCCTTCCCTTCCCTGCCCTCCCTTCTAGGTACACCACACAATATAAATATTAACCACAAAATATTGGATGTTCCTTTTTCCTTGAAGCTTTAGGATCGCATGATAAACATGTCATTCCTCTATACATGATACATCGTCATACATGCAATTGGTATGTAATAACAAGACAAATGAAAACGAAAACGAAAACTCAAGTATCCTAAACGCTTGATTACTAATGGATATGTTTTAAAGTACACTTCTCATACATTTGATTCAAAATAGCAAATGGTATCAACTTGAGAACAAGAGGGTAGTAGGAATCGAATCCAAACTCAGAAATCGTTCATGCTTGTAACAATCATTCCCTTTGTTAACGTAGTAACACTAGGCTCCAACTTGAACTTTGCTGAATTATGATCATATTCCATTACCCTTAACAGGTTGACCACGTGCAAGTGCAATTCACTTCCCCCAGCTCCTGAAATTGAAATGAAGGGAAAATCAGAGAGGAATTTTGTATTTCCCCTGGAGAAGAATTATTTGATGTCAGTGTAGCAGAGAGATAGAGTCTGCCAAATGGAAAATGTGTAAAAATTAGGATAAAAACACCTATGAACTGACAAATTTACAATCCATACAATTTTTCTACATTATGAATAATTTACAGAAAATAACCAGGAGATGTTAAAACTATTTTTCTTTTGGTATGATAGCAGCCATAAGGTTTGAAGAACTAAGACCTTCTACAAACTACCCAACCCCTTTCCTAGGCCAACTCTAGTAGGTTTAAGACATGTTAAACATACATAACATTAACACCAAATCAATATCCTTTGCATATATAAGAAGTCATCACATACATAGACATGAAACCAACAACTCAAAAGACATGAGAGAAGTAACTATGCAATTACTGTGTGTTATTGGCTGGATATGGGAGCACTATCTTCAGTGGCCATAAGCTCCACCTGAGGCGCCTTCTTTGCAATTGACTTTGGTATGTCAATATACTCTTGGATACAACGCTGCTGAGGATGCGACAACAGTATCAGCACGTGACGGAAAAGAACACGTGCCAAGCCCTGTCCACTCTCCAAGATATAACCCTCATATTCACTAACATGTTCAAGTGCCTCCACCAGTGTATCATAAACCTCCTGGGGGCAGTTATCGGGCCCGGGCTTATCATGAAGGTACATCACATCCAAAGTGAAGAGCTTCTGGTTCACAGGCCACTGATGCTGTGGTCGCTCTGATGATCTGCAGTAGAACAGAATCTACAATGGTGTAGCATGTAGCACATTGCATATTAGGATTCATAATCATAATACCATGCTAGTGTTATGTTAGCCATAAATTTTAGGCTAAATTACTCATTTCCCCGTTGTATTTATTTAATTAGTTCAATTTGGTCACTCTATTATTAAATAGTTGAATTTGGTCATTTAATTTTTAAAACTGAAGCAATATTGCCCTTTCCGTCAACACTACTTAAATTTAAATTTCTAACAAATGTGTCCTATGTGACGAACATGTATACAAGAAGTTAACGCGGTTTCTCAGCATTTGGATGGAAAAACCAACATTGCATCAATTTTGTTAATTAAGAGACCAAATTGAGACTAATTAAATAAATAGAGAGACCAAATTAATCATTTAGCCTAAGTGAATGGATGGACTTACTACTCTTAAAATGCGACCCTGCAGACGGGATTTCTTGGCTTCATGAGCGGCAAGGCGGAACAAATTAGTGAGATCGGGTTGGCAGGTGGATGAAGAAGCTGAAAGACCCCGCATTGCTGCAATAGTTGACTCAATTTCACTGCTAAACTCTTTCCTCACCTGTTTGGAAGAGGCAAAAAAAAAAAAATAATAAGAAAGAAAAGGCTAAAAGCGAATTGTTGATTTAATTGAAGGAGAAAGCCACGGACCCAAGAGACGGTGTTGGAGAGAGTGGCGAAGGCGAAACGGTGTTCGGGGTTGATAGTGAGTTTGGCATTGGCGAAGAGAATGATGGCTTGCTTGATGGAGTCCAATCGGGTGAGGGGTCTACCATTGGGTCCTGTGGCCCCTTTCATTTCAACGAGGCACTGAGGATCGACGTCGACGCAGATGAGAATATCTTCGTTGGAAATTCGTGAGGGTTTCAGACTGTATCTGCTGCTACTTCCCTCGCCCCTTCCGCTGCTATCTCCTTCAATCCCCTCCATTCTCTCTCTAATCGCCGATTGCTGATTTCTTCTCAGTCTCAGAACTACCCTCCAACGCGATTATCCCTAAATTAAATCACTTCGCTCCTTTTCCCCCATTTTTATTTTTCTTTTCTTTATTTCTTTCTTCCCCATTTTTTACACACTAATTAGTAGTACTAGTTAATATGGTCTAATTTATATATAAGCAATAATTAATAAAATCGTTATTAAAAGGTTAAATTTGAGTCTTAAATTATTTGGGATTTTTTTAATTAGGTTCCAAAGTAAAAAGAAAAAGAATGTAAGTCCTTGATTTTGTAATTTTTTTATAATTGAGTTCTTACAATTTTTAAAATCGTTACAAATTGTGATTTTTTTTTTACAGTTTCAACTTTCAAGTCATTGTAAATTAATTCTGAAAAATCAATTACAGTAAATTTTTAAAATCAAGGGTTTAATTACATTTTTTTTAAGTTAAAAACTTAATTAAAATTTTCAGATATTTAATCCTATTAAAAATGAAATTTAATTAGAATCTATTAATACTATTTTTTATATTTAATAATAATAGATTGTTATGTATAGTAAATTTGTTTATTTTTATACACGATAAACTATCTACTATCTTGAAAAAAATTTCAATGACACTAAATTCTAAATTTAATTAAATATTACACTTTACTTTATTTATATCAACTGAGTAACAATAATTTTAATAAATATTAATAGAACATTCTATTTAACCAAGATTATCAAGTTTGTTAACATTAAAAATCGTTACATACTTTGTACCACATTATATTTTTTTTATAATTTTTCTAATGAATCAAGGGTTTTAAACAAGTTAGTCAGCAAGTGAGTTGCTACTTGCTAGTCCTTTAAAAAAAAGTTTTTCTTTGCCATTATAAGTACCCAAGAAAAAAGACAGATAAAAAAAAATATCAAATTATAAGGAATTAAACATGTGTTGTTATATTTCAAATCTCCTAAAAAAGTATCCTGTAAAAACTCAAAATAAAAACCCAACACTTTAAAGATGGATATTAGGCAGAATTTGATTAAGTTATTCCTTAATCAAAATCTCTTAAACAATGTGTAACTAATAGCTTTTGCTTTTCTCTTCTTCCACTTAAAATAATTGAGTAAATTATATATTGGAACTAAGTAGGATTAGATTAGCCTTTATTCTAGAGATAATAGGTGTTTAATGAAACTTTCTTAAATATATTATTAATCAAATTGCTATAATTTCTCTTAATAAGCTACTTCAAATAGGGTAGTTATAATATGGAAGAATGTTTAGAGTTTCATATCACATGGACAAATTAAGTTTAAAATAGGATAGCATAAATTACTCATTTATAAATCTAAAAGTCTTCTATGTTCGAATCCAATCACAAACTATTATATTAAACAAGTAACACATATCTATTAAATTATATTATAGATGGCACAAAAAGTTTATTAAATAAACTAAAAAAACAATGTCAGGAAGTCATAACCTAATTTTATAAGTTAAAATAAACTCTTCATTTTTTTTTTTGTATACAATGGTGACATTAAGGTAAGAACTTGTGACCTTTTATTATTATGCATTCTATCCAAATTTCTCATTATTAGGTGGATCCTAATTGGTTAACTTTTTATAAACTATTTCAAATGCTTCCTTATTCTAACGAACCGAAAAACGTACACCATTGTATGGACCCAAAAAAAAATGAATTTGGATCCTCTACAACCATTATCTCTACAGTTTCTCTACAGCATCTCATCTCTCTCTATCTTATTCTCTCTCTATCATTTAACTTCATTTCCTCTCTCCTTTTCCTTTTGTATTTTTTGGCTGCAGAGGCAGCATTGCAGCAGACAATCCATACAAAAAAAAAAATACTCTCAGACAATCAAGGAAAAAATTCCTTAATTTAAGTATTCATTTATAATGTGTTTGAATAAATATTTTACATAGAAAATATATTTATTTTGTAAGAGTTTAA
Source organism: Pueraria montana var. lobata (assembly GCA_026413185.1). Lineage (NCBI taxonomy): Eukaryota > Viridiplantae > Streptophyta > Magnoliopsida > Fabales > Fabaceae > Pueraria > Pueraria montana. The sequence continues at coordinate 8,303,437 of CM048652.1, forward strand.
ATTTCTTTGTAAAATAAATGCTTTATTTAGATACTATTTAACAATTAACACAATCATTAAGTAAAATTTAAAGTTTTTTTTTAGAAATCACAAGTACTCTTTATTGAAGGCAATTTTAATCAAGTTAAATATGATTGTTATGAATGTTAAAATTCTCGTTTCAAATATTTAATTCAATTGTATATTTAATACTCAAACACATTTTACCAAAAAAAAAAAAATATTCAAAACTTGAACTGGAAATCATTAGTTAAAATAAAACAACTTTATAACAAGATGAATGCACTTGATGGTAATTCTAAAGAATTTTAATTAGGTGTTTCATCATCGAAAATAAAGAATTTAAAATTTTACCTCCTTCCCTATGACAACTCTTGCCTCCCCTATAACTTTCATTCCCAATTAGGTAGTACAGGCATTATTTGCCTGAATAACTTCACTCTCATCTCTCTTCTTATTCAAAAAAACAATTTTAGAGATTTTTGTTATTTCATTCATTGGAAATTATTGCCGACGAAGAGTTGTCTCATTTATGGCAATTTTTCAAAGGCTCCGAAGTTGTTTGATTAATGTCTCACGAGAATTTAGATAAGACCGTGGGTATGGTCATTTGTAGTTAGACATATCAAAAGCTAGTTTTGAGCTAATAGGAACTTGACAACTTAGAATACAATATAATGGTAGAGGTAAAGTTACCCCCTGATTTATTCACCAATATAATTCCTAAAATAATTATTCAAGCAAGACATTTTATAAAAGAAAGGAATTAGATTGATGTAATTTAATTTTCCTACATTCTAAATTATATTTATTTATCCAAAACACAACCTTGAAATTCATGTTAGGTAACACTATTTAAGTCAATAGCTAATTATCAAATCAAAGAAAGAACCCAGGTGGCATTATTTTGCACATAAGTGATGGAATTTAGGCCGCATCAAAATATGGATATTAAAATATACAGTACTTAAGCACCAAAGTCCAAACTAAATTGCAAAATGAAAGTTTCAAACGAAGTTGACCTTCGACTCCTCTAAACGGCCGAGAAAAAGAAGAACATTAAATACAATTATATTAGAAACATTTATTTATTTTAAGAATTAAAATTAACATTTAATTCTTACTTTTTATATTTTTAAGATATTAAATATTTTTATTTTTATTTTATACTCTTGTATATCTTTTTAGTAATTTTTTTTTTTACATTTCCAAGTTACTAAACCTATTAATTTTTAATAATTTATTTACAAATCATTACAAATTAATATAAGTAATTAATAAGAAGATACAATTAATAAAAAATTATAAGAAGATATAAATACAGTTTATTAACATTTAATTTTAAGTAATAAAAATATATTTTTTATTGAAAAGAATGTATTTATTATATTTTAAAGTAATAAATATTTTATTCTTTAATAGAAAACTTTTTTTTTTTTTTCAATTTGAAAAGCAATAAATACTTTAAGAAAACCCATATAAAATTAGTGTATCACTAAAAGACAAAAGAGTGGGGAGTTTCTGTGAAACGACGAAGGGACCTAAACGTCGGTGCTCGGTGTGGTGTCCTTCGAATTTGGAACACGTAGACGTTGCTTTCATTATAATTTAGAAGGTGAGCTTGGACTGATTCTTTTCTTGGTTTGGTTTGGTTTGGTGTTTGGTATTGACTTCTTAACTTTAATAAGTGCATGTGCCTTCCAACTTCAACTTTGGCAACCAAAACACAATATAAAAACTTACACCTCACCTCAGAACCCCCCTTCAACTTTCTTTTCTTTGCCAACACTCCTTTCCTTTGGGGTTTCGATCCGAAATTCCAAATTGGTCGCCATGAACGCAACCTCATACTCTGCTCTTCCTTCTGCGTTTCGCGGTCTCGATCGGAATTTCTCACCGTAAGCTCCCGTTCACCAACTTTTAACGCTCTCGCATTTGCATTTCACTTTGTGAATTTTATCGATTTAACATCAAATTCCTAAAACCCTCACCAAACCCTATTTGTGTTCTCCGCATCTTTGTATCTTTCGTTTCTCAACTTGACTTGTGAGTTGTGACTTATTATGATTATTTATTATTCTATTTCGCCGCCTTAGTCGCACTATGCAGGTTTTCATATAGGCGTGATCACTTTTATATATATATATATATATATATTTGGTTTTACTGTTGAGCAAAGTTAATATAGAAAAAAAAAAAAAAAGAACGGAATAAGCTTTGTAAAGAAATAAAGCATTGGGACAGTGGAAGTTTTTGAGATAAAGACACAGACACAGAGGCGCTGTGAGGGAGACAATTGAGATTATAAAGTGCACGAATTACTTGCGAGGGGCTTAAATCATGTGCCTGCTGCAATTTTTTCTTACCGTGTAGGATATAGAAAGGCCATGAGTGACATTTGTAAAGGGGTACAGTTTAGGTGCAGCTCATGTGTGGTTTTCCTGGTTGGTGGCTTATATATAGTATCATGTTGGGTGTGGTCTAGAGAAGTTCTATTTGTAAGGGTGGGGTTTATTTAGTGCCACTGGTTTTGGATTTATCACTTGTAAGTAGAGTTTGCTAACTAAAATGCTTGGTCACTCTTTATTTTCAGGTTATATTCTGATATCCGAAATTGCCATTCAAATTCTAATAAGTCTACATCTCAAGCATCTTTGTTTTTGTGTTCTGACTCCACCAATAGAAGAAATGGTGTGCTTGGTGGACCACTTTGTGTGAATCCCTCTGGCAGGAGAAACCTAGTTGGTCCAGCTTCTTATTCTGTGGAGACGAGTGCTTATGATGTGGCTGCTTTAGAATCTCCTTCCCGTGTTGTGGAAGAAAAAGTTGGCGTGCTGCTTCTCAATCTAGGAGGACCAGAGACATTGAATGACGTTCAACCTTTTCTGTTTAATCTTTTTGCAGATCCAGTATGTCTGTTTTTGTGCTTTTTCTACTTTTGATTTATTTTTTCTTTTTGTGTAAATTCCATATTAGCATTAGTACATGTTCATATGATTTGTATGCTAATGTGTGTCTTGTATTGACATAGGATATCATTCGTCTTCCAAGGCTGTTTCGGTTTCTTCAGCGACCATTGGCAAAATTAATTTCTGTACTTCGGGCTCCTAAATCCAAGGAAGGGTATGCTGCTATTGGTGGTGGCTCTCCTTTACGCAAAATTACAGATGACCAGGTGGACTTCAAATCTTTTGGTTTTCCCATTATCTGCTGTGGTGCTTTTATCTTTCTGCAACAGGAATGCTTATTTGGCATTTATCCTGTTACATTCAATAAAAGTTATGTGTATTAGTAATTTGTGCTGGAACTAACAAAGCTTTTATGGTTTGTTGTGCTTGTGCAGGCACTTGCAATTAAAATGGCTTTGGAAGCAAAGGGCCTCTCTTCAAATGTGTATGTTGGGATGCGGTACTGGTACCCATTCACTGAAGAAGCGATTCAGCAAGTAAGTTTTCATGCTTTTTGGTCAAAATGTTACCTTTCTGCATTGTTCTCATCATACATCCATGTTTTCCTTTCATGATTAAATGACATACAGTACAATTAATCATGAATTATATTATTTATTTTGAGCTCCACTCTATCACCTTAGACTTGAGTATAAAATCAAAAGCTTGTCTTGTGTGACAGATTAAGAAGGACCGAATAACAAGGCTTGTGGTACTACCACTTTATCCCCAGTTTTCTATATCCACGACTGGGTCAAGCATCCGTGTTCTCGAGCAGATATTCAGGTACTGTTTGTTGGCACTTTGTGAATGCTGTTAGGTGATTCAAGGATTATTCTTAATCAACTGATATCATTTAATTGTCAGGGAAGATGCCTATTTGTCTAGGCTTCCTGTTTCCATTATAAACTCTTGGTATCAACGAGAAGGTTATATTAAGTCAATGGCTGACTTAATTCAGAAAGAGCTCCAGAGTTTTTCTGAACCAAAAGAGGTGGGTTATTCTTGTGTTGAATGCTTTCAAGATGGTTCTTACATAAATTGAAGGCTATGTGATTTATTTTACTGAAGTCTGAACCATGGTGTATCTTGTTTTTTTCTATACACTAGGTAATGATATTTTTCAGTGCCCACGGTGTGCCTGTCAGTTACGTTGAGGATGCTGGGGATCCATACCGAGATCAAATGGAGGAGTGCATCTTCTTGATCATGCAAGAGTTGAAAGCTAGAGGAATTAGTAATGAGCACACTCTTGCTTATCAGGTTTGTTTTGAACCCTTTCATCTGCTTTTCTTGCATCTTGAGTTAAATGGAGAATTGGAGATTTCATATTTAATTGTTGGCTTGTATTCTTGCTTTCTATGGTGACCTTTTTAATTTTTATTTTTCCGATATCATACCTTTTTGTTGGATGAATTTCCAGAGTCGAGTGGGTCCTGTTCAGTGGCTGAAACCATACACAGATGAAGTTCTCGTTGAGCTTGGCCAAAAAGGTGTGAGGAGTCTTTTAGCTGTTCCAGTGAGGTACATTATTTTCAATCTTCTACGCTTGTTGATTTAAATTCTAGACGGTAGCATATGGATTTTATAGTATGTTACTCGTTACAGCACTCTTGAAAGTTGTGAATATCCCAGAGAGTAAAAGTAATCTTGTCTTCTTGTATCCCAGTTTTGTGAGTGAGCATATTGAGACCCTTGAAGAAATTGACATGGAGTACAAGGAATTGGCTCTTGAATCTGGCGTCAAGAATTGGGCACGCGTACCTGCCCTTGGTGTTACCCCTTCCTTCATTACAGATTTGGCAGATGCAGTAATAGAAGCTCTCCCGTTAGCAACAGCAAAGTATGCACCGACCAGCACCTCTGAAGATGTTGATCATGACCCAGTTAGATATTTTATCAAGATATTCTTTGGTTCAATCTTGGCATTCGTCTTCTTCTTGTCACCCAAAATGATCATGGCATTCAGGAATCATGTCATTTAGAAGAATTAGAACCTGCTTGCTAAATTCGATCTGCAAGCATATAGATGAAGCTATTGATAGAAACATAGTATACTTGGATTTTTTGCCTTGGTTTCACTCATTTCAACTTCTACCGTATACATCACAGAGCTATGAAGAAGCAATTTTTCGCACTTGATCTTGGGAACTTGTATCTCGGCTTAAAGAGTATTCAAAGAATAATTGACCAGGGATCTGTCCAAGAGCCAAAAGGCAATTGACTCGATCTCCGATATTAAACCCTGAACAAGTTATTATTGATTTTTGTATATTATTTATTTACACCCTCTCTACATTTTAATGTGTGCATTAACCGTTTAATTCTTGAGCAATGTTTCTCTCACCTCACAATAGGGTGTGAAATGGATGAAAAAGAGAGATAGAAATGGGGAGAAAGAAGGAAAAAGTAAGAAATGTAATTGGATAATGTGAATAAAAAAAATAAAAAAAAAAGAGGAGGATAAAGATGAAATATAAAAGAAATGTAAATTAAAATAGGTACAAAAAAATAAAAGTCCTTAATTCGTACGTAAACAAAAAAATTAAAATCGCTCAAACCAAGCAAGAAAAATCAACGGTAGGGCTTAGCCCAAATCTGTTTCATGACCTATTTACCTTCACAAATAATTAGATAGTCATTAAGAAATGTTATATATTCTTTTAATTTATATTTTAAAATCCTATTTAAAACTAAAAATACTCATTTAAAAAATAAAAATTAATCATTGATATGAATACAAATTACTCACTTCATAAGATAAAAAGTTAAAGTAAAAATAACTCTTCCAAACCCAACCTTGAAGCATAAATTTGACCATGAAACTAGTTGAAATAAACTTACGTATGAAAATCTAAGTTATTTTCATAACTTCAAATAAGCTTCCCAATTCAAACGCCCTCAAAAAGAGTTGCTATTTAACCATACAACATATTCAAAATGTAGAAAATTTCAATACACCAATTCTTCCATCTAAACAATGCAATGCTACATAGGTGTCGCTAGTACAATAAACAACGGTAAAACAGTTCTTGAGAAAAAGGGGGAGGGGGGCAAAAATATCAACTCTGAGGTGAAGCTTTAGCAACGGCACTCTGAGGAGCCTGAGTATTCCCATTGGCATTACCATCACCAGTATACGCAGAAGCCTGAGTATAACCAGCACCATAAGAGCTGTTGCTGTATGGAGGCGGTGCCTGACCATATGTTTGAGGACCATACCCTGGTTGCACTGCACCACCATAACCAGATGGTGGTGCTCTCTGAGCACCTGATTCTGGTTGAGCATACCCAGACGGTGGGGGCTGCACAGGATATGCTGGCTGACCATAGCCTCCTGCTGCACTAGGAGACTGCGACTGTCCATAAACAGGTGGATTGCCACTGGGTTTTTGAGATTGAGGGGCTCCATAACCAGGTCCATAACCCGGTTGTTGATTGCCATAAGCTGCTTGGGATGTAGGGGGAACCCCATAACCTGGCTGAGGAGTTCCTTGAGGTGGATAGTTGGCAGTATTCGAGCTGGGCTGTTGGTTGGTAGGATAACCTTGCTGCACAACAGTAGTCGGTTGGGCAGATGGAGCTTGGGCTGAATCACCCTGTGATGCATAGTTTGCAGTGTTGCCCTCTTGCGCTGGGTTACCCCCACTGCCATAGCCTTGCTGCTGATCATATGTCGGTGGCTGCCCATACCCTAATTGTGATTGCGCATTATATGCATTATAGCTGTCCTGTGCATAACCCTGCTGTCCTGATTGGTTATAACCAGAGGAAGGTGGCTGACTGTAATTGTATGCAGAGCCATCAGCTGGAGGTGCAGGACCCCCAGGATTTTGTGGTTGCTGTGGCTGTTGACTATAGTAATCATAACCACCAGCAGTAGACTGCTGGTGAGGTGGTGCAGTAGACTGATCCCAATTGGTGGAATATCCACCAGGTTGCTGGGGAGGATAGCCTGCATATGGTGGCTGAGGCATGTTATATTGGGATGATGGACCACCAGAGTATGCTCCAGGTTGCACATGGCCATAACCAGGTTGCTGCATTGGAGCAGGGGGAGCCCAGTTAGAGGGTGGTTGAGATTGGTAACCTTGCTGAGGATAACCACCAGACATTGCAGGATTTCTAAGACGATTCTGTGGAGACAAAAATTGAAACCAAAAAATAAAGTGTGAATTCATCTGATATTCCACATCGGACAAGTATAGAAAGCAACAGTTGCACACACATACACAGGTTAAACTTACACATAAAAATCAACATATAAAGAACACAGGATAAAGGGTATATATCTTGCATTAACAGGTTGCATACAAGATCAGAAAGGGATGTGAATACCTACATACCGTACTGGTTCGTGATAAAACTGAGTTACTCCAGCAGAAGCACACCCTTTCCCTATTCGAATTGAATGGGTACAAAAGGAAGCACAGACCATAGAAGCAGACAAGCATACAGTATTTATTGCCTTAAAAAGGCAATCAATCATATAGTATCTCAAAATATGCAAGATCTTATTCCAATTATAATATATCATTCATAATCATATTAATTCAACAAGAGTGTCTGGACTACAGATATTTCACACTGTATAAGATGAAGGAGCAACCATAAATGCAAATATACAGACTGTCGAGACAACTCTTGCTACCATGTACATCCTCTTAACCTTTCCTCGACCCAATCTAATAGGTCAACCTCAAAGGATCATCAAATAAAAGCAAATAAAATTAAATATTATTTTAATGGAACAGGAATTTAAAATAGGGGTAAAAGGCCTGTAAACATTGTGACTGTGTACAGCTCAAACTTCCCAAAAAGATTACAGTTAACAGACACAAGAATAAGAAAAAAAGAAAAACATTTGAATGATAAGAGGTAGAAGAGAAGTGGTATAAGCTATAGAAAGGCAATAATGCCACATGAAATGTACAACCCATTACACATCAGAAACAACAGACAGATCATAACAGAAATCTTGAACATAACTTGTTAGTTGAAACAACTATGATTTAAAAATGGATAAAATAATAGTATAGGAAAAAAATTAGAGTGCTTCACAATGGGCAAATTCCAGGTTACTATGCCAAATGCAAGTCCAGTATAAGACACAAGGATAAAATACTATTTCACGTATACAAATTTTTTTTTATTTTAGGAATGAACTGAAAAGTACAAATGGCATAGTTGAAAATGATTTCAACACAATAATTCAATATTCAGTCTAATAATGACACTTTAGAGTTAAAAAATATTAATAGGAGACTTACTGCCCTTGATAATAAATATCAAAACTGAGATTTAGAACCATACCAGGGCATGCTGAGGGAACACCAACAAAGGGATTCATGTTGGTGTCACCAATGGTCCAATAGATACTATAACCCTACAATAGTCCCAATAACAAGATCAGTCATAGGATACACAATTAATAAGCATATTCCATTGTTGAACAGGCTATAATCCCAATGAGCACCCACTTGGGCCAAAAAAATGGCAAGATTACAGTAGCCTTCATGGCCCCAGGAACTAAACCACAAAAATATGAAAGACCCAACTCACCAAAGCACTGGGCTAAGAGCAAAACTTTACTAGTTAAAATACAATTTTTAAATATTTCCACCAATGTCCTCGATTTGTGGGTATATAACGAGATAATGATTACGGCATATTATCTAATTATATAGCAGACTACAGTTACACACACAAGCATAAAGACACAGTTAGCAAGTCAGAATTTGAAGGACCCTGAAAGTTTATGACCATCAACCTAAGCCTAGACTAAACTAAAAGAATACCGCTTTGTGCATATCACTATTATATCAAGACCGCTAATTGAACAAGACACCATACATTGTTAACACCATAATATAGCTAATAAAAATGATGGCTACTGCAGTGGCCAGTCTCCCTAATCATATTTCCACTTGGTGAGCTGATGCAACTACACTGAAAGAGAATTGGAGATTGCAAGCAGAAACATCATAACAGCGATTAGCAATTTAATGTATCTTCAACCTTTGTGCATGATTTTTATAGTAGTCTTGAAAGTTGAAACAACTAAACAACATGAAACAATGCAGTAATTTTCTTCTGAGAACAGTACAACAAGTAACAGATGTCCAATCAATATAGATGTATCATATATATCAAAAGACCACTTGTTCAAGACACATTAGGCTCTGAAGAAAACACCATTTCTTTATACATACACCTACAGCTAAGCTGATTTGGTCCAGAGATCAATGCATCCAAAATATACAATATGATGCAATATCAATAATAAGATCAAGGAATTAATAAATATGGACAGAATAAAAATTATTTATGCCAATTAAAGTGAAACCATCACATAATTTACCAAAAATATTTTTTCCCCTGCAATGGAACAAAAGCAATTATTTAAGAGTCCAAAAATCATGTAACATGTTAACAAATCCATCAGTTCTAGTTTTATATTTCAACATCATACAATAATAACAAAGTCCCAACAGGCAATCACAAGCACAAAGTATTCATCAACAATCACATAAAGCATGGACATAAATTCACCTAGTTTGATCCAACATTCTTAAGGATAATTAGATTTCTGCAATATACAGAATACAAAACCCAGTAGAAAATCCACAATTTTAAACACTAAACTAGACTTGGCACAAGGCAGGCAAACATGCCTAAGCTGAATCTAACAAAAGTGCCCTTAACATACCTCACCACTGATGACTTGATTAATCAACTGCTTTGCAGACTCAATTTGCTCAGGAGTACCATCAATTTTTAATGTTCTTTCAGTTGATGTGTCACCCGGGGGAAGATGCAGAGGTATCACCTGAAAAAAATATACAATATTAGTGAAAGGCAACACTAAATAGGAATTTCCAAGTCTGCTGTTATCACAGACTAATTTCTAATTAGTAGTAATCACAGAGCCACAGTAAAAAACCTTAGCAACTAAAGCAAAGCTAACTATGATTTATCACCTGTATCTAACACACAATTAAGACAACAATTTAATATTTATCACTTAGAAGTGAAAACCTAGCAACTAAAGCAAAGCTAACTATGCTTTATCACCTATATCTTATAACACGGAATGAAAACAACAATATACTATTTATCACTTAGAAGTGAAAACCTGAATCCGTGCTCCAGTAGAAGCTTGCATATTCTTTATCGTTTCTCCTCCTTTACCAATTATAAGGCCAACCTGAAGATTCACACAACAAACCATATCAACCCAAACAGCCTGGACAAAAAAATTATCCCCAGTCGAGAACAACACCAATCACATAAAACACTGTACAAAGCATAAGCTTATACGTGTCTCCTTTCCACACCTTATTATTTGGGATTTTCATGACAAATTCATCCGACCCAGCTTGTCCAGTCAGTCTTCGAGCAACAGTGCCAGAACCCCCAGATTCAGCCTGGTACAGAAACAATTCATCAGGAAACATTTCATCATATTCAAAATCTAAGATAATTTAACAAAATCCTCACCATACACAATTTACAGGAAAAAAAAATAAGAATAATGCGCGATACCTCAGCAAGAACTTCATTGATGAGTTTCTCAGCAGAGGCAATTGCCTCAGAAGTGCCCATAAGCTCAACCATCCTAGTCTGAGAATTAGGGTCCGCATCCATATCACGAGTAACCTGAATTTTGGCACCAGACTGCAACTGGAGATACTTAATAGTCTCTCCACCTTTACCAATAATGACACCAACCCTGCCATTAGGGATATCTATCTTCTTGCTCGTACCTTGGTGACCGTAGGAGACAGGAGGAACCGATGAATACTGAGGCTTCGAATCTGCATTCACCGAAATGAGAGTTTAAAATCCTAACCTAGAAGAGAAGAAGAGAGGGATAGTTATTAATTAGTTAGTTACCGAGAGAATCGAAGCCGGTGGTAGGAGCGCCGTTATCGGATTTGGGACGCTTGGCGTCGACGGGCGGAGGAGGAGCGCCGCTGAGGAGGCGAGCGGCGACTTCCTGAGCACGCTGCTTGGCGAGCTCGATGCCGGAGGGTTGGTCTTCGTACTTACGCTTGAGGGGCGTGGTCTCGGTTCCCGATGAGTACTGTGCTTCCTCCGCCATTGCCACAATCACAAACCCTAGACTAGACACACACACTCGCGTTAGCTCTGTTGGGTGGGAGTGGTCCTTTTTTGTTATACGTGGCTACTGTTCCCCTTGGGCAGGGGAGAAAGATGAGATATTTTGCATCTTTGCAACCAAAATAAGGGGGCGTCGTCTTTACGTCATCCACACACTTTTAACAGTTTATTATTTAATTTTTTTAATTATTCATTTAATTTTTATAGTTAAAAATTATCTATTTTAATCCTTATATATACCATTTTAATTTTTTTAGTAACTTATTAATTCATATTGTCTAAACTCATAATAACTAAAAAAAATGATTAAAAATAGTATATAGAAATACTAAAAGAAAAGTTTTTTAAGTGGAGAAAACTAAAAGATAAAGTTCTTATAATTGTAGGAACTAAATGAGTAATTAAATCAATTTTTTTATAAATATTTATATAAATAATTTAATTTATTTAAACATATTTGTTTAATGATAAGTTTTTATTAAATGAATAAATAAATAGAATTTTTATATATAATATGACAGTTTTGTTATCTATTTAAGATTTAATGATAAATAGTTTATAAAGTATATTTTAAAAATAAAGAATTAAATGTATATTAAATATAATAATAGAAATTAAAAAAAAAATATATATATATATAAGCACCTTAAATGTAAGAAAAAATGTTAATGTAGCATTTAACACTAATGTCATATATTTCCTCAAATAAAAAAAACACTAATGTCATATTTATTCAAATATGCAAATAAATAGAATTTTTCATGTATGGTTAGACACAATTTTGTTAATTAATTAAGAATTTAAAAAATAGTTTATAAAATATATTTTAAAAAGGAAAATTTAAGATATATATGTATAGTAACATAATATATAAAAATTGATAAAAATAATAATAATAACAATTTATTTCTCAATTATTATTTTAAATGAATTATTATCAATTATTTTCAATATTTCTATATATTTATAAATTTTTATATTTAATTATTATTTTTTATACAACATATTTTTAAAATAACTAAATTAAAATGTATATTAATATAATTTTAAAATTATTTAAAACTTTATTATATATTACCATGAATTTCAGCTAATCAATTTTTACTTATTGTATTTTTCTTTTATACATGTAATATAGTAAGTTAAATTTTATTTATTACAAATAATTAAATTAAAAATTAAAATCATAAATGCTATGTAGTTTATAAGATATTTTATATATTAGATAAATTAAGTTGCATTATTTTATATGAAACAAATAAAACAATGGGGTTAAACATTTTAATTTACAAATCTTAAATGTAATATTAAAAAATCTAATAAATATCAAATTTAATTGCGTTGAATAACAAAATTTTGATGAAATTACTTGAGTTTTAGAAGCACTCGGTGCTACTTCTTATTTACAATCATTTCATATTTATTTACATTGATGCAGTATTTATTTATTTACAATCATTTCATATTTAACTCCGTAATAAAAAAAAATGTAACACCCCAAAATACTAAAAGCTACTATATATGAATATGATGCAAAAAAATTTGAGAGTCTCACGTAATGAACGATCAAATAACACATTATTCAATTTCTAAAGTCTAACTGATTTCACTGAAGTTGGCTCCATTATTCAGAAATGCAGAGGACATGCTGAGCGAACACAAGGGATGACAACGGGTCGGGTCGGGCACGGATAGTGGTTACCCGCTACCCGACCCGCCGGGAAAAATCCGCCCCGTTACCCGCCGGATATCCGTTTGAAAAAAATCCGCGGGTTTTTCTTATATCCGCGGGTATCCGTGGATACCCATGGATATTTCATATTAAAAAATATATATTTTTTTTTTAAAAAAAAAGTGATTTTTTTAGAAGAAGTACTAAGAAATAGATCCTTTATGTGCAATAAAATTTGAAAATAAAATCATATTATTTACTACAAGAAGAATAAAGAATCAAATGTGTAGTTAATTGAATTTTCATGTGAAAATTACATGTCTTTAATTAAAAAAAATCAAAGAAATAAGAATCTTATAATGTGATTTTGAATCTCTAGACATAATATTTACTAGTATCAAGAGCAAAAACTAGTGATTTTAAATTTTATATATATATATATATATATATATATATATGAGGATAATTTAATAATTTTACGGGTAACGGGTATCCGCGGGCATGGATAGTATGATACCCGTACCCGCCCGTTAAACCCGCGGGTAAATAAAAAACCCGTACCCGTTACCCGCGGATATCCGTTTATACTATCCATCTTCTATCCGTGACGGATTTTATCCGCGGATATCCGCGGGCATGGATTTTTTTGCCATCCCTAGCTAACACCAACTTTTTTCTCTGTTTCCAACTTTCAGGTTAAGTTGGTTAGGCGAGAAGCAAATATTGTCGGTACTCATACTTTTGCTAGGGTAACTATTGTCGGTCCATAATTTTATCATTGACACCATATTGTATTGCACTTACGATCAATAATGAAATGCTATGAGTTTGTTGCTGTCAAAAAAAAAAAAAAGTCTAACTGATTTGAGATAATAATTTTATGTTTACCAATAGTTAGAATAAAACATATTCATTTTAATTTTCATAAAATGTGTACAGAAAATACTATCTCAAATTAAATTTGACCCTCACATTGCAAATAATCCTTGTTTGAATTTCACTTCCCATTGCAACCAACCATTTAATTACTTGGATAAGTTCATTTTATGATTTTATAACATCATGTTTAGTTGTAAAGAAATAAAGAGAAAAGAAAGCGAAGGACGAAGGAATAATTTAATCAAGTTCACATATTCAATTAAAAAATGATAAAAGAGAGAGGAGCAGCAGGAAAAATATTAGTTCCTTCATTTGGTTAAAAAAAATATGATAAAAAAATTTAATCACTTCCCTCATTTGCTTTAAATATGATAAAATTAATTTTGAACCGTTGGTCTAAATTAATCACATTCATGACATATTTTTCTGTGAAAAAAATGTGAGAATTAATTTTTCAATGCGAAGACAAATAGGCACTTAATAAAAAAATCAAACATAAAACTGTGTTAATTTCTTTTTGAAGGGCGATGGAGTTGAGGATAGGGGGTGCGGAAGGTACAAGGTAGGAAAGAAACCATCAGTTCAAAATTATTTATTGAAATGCCATTAATCAATAGTAGGCGAGAGGGAAATTGGTCCAACTTAAAAACTGTAACTTACAAACCAAACATGAGTCATTCAGAAATTGTTTACTCTCAGGTACAGATGAAGCATTAACAGATAAGAAACATTCAACTTCAAAGGGGCCTGAAGCCCCGTAAATGCAGCACATAGAGCATTCAGAAACTGTGATAAGGTAAATGTATCGACACAATCTCCATCTAACATGGGTGCTTCTTAGCAAGGTAAACTACCATGTATTTGCTTATTATAAAATAGCTTGGCTGCCAAGAAATAAACAATTGACCTCACTTTGTCCACCAATGGAGGAAGTCTTTGCGCCTATTGATCTTTTTCTGCAGCTGGAGGAGTCCATACAGCAAAGCTTCAGCAGTTGGAGGACAGCCTGGAACATATATGTCAACAGGAACAATCCTGTCACAACCCCGAACGACGGAGTATGAGTAATGGTAGTATCCTCCTCCATTAGCACAACTTCCCATTGAGATGACCCATCTAGGCTCAGGCATTTGGTCATAAACCCTGCAAGAATTTTTCAGCATCACATAGAAAATTGTAAATTTAATTAACTAGTTTCGCCATGTCTAAGAACATGAATAAAGTTCCAAGGCAATAATAATACAGGAAACAAGAAATTTCACAGGGAAGAGGAGATAGAAAAAGGGCATGAAAATTAATTACTAATGTTTCATGAACATCTATTGTTGAAAAATCCCAACACCAAATAGATGTGGCATTACAATGGACATAACTGCCAGCATTAGTAATTTAGACCTCAAAAGAAAAAATTCTGACAATTGAAATTAAAAAAAAAAGGATGCAGAGTCCTACAAGTGGTACAGCAAGCTGGCTAATGTTCAAGAACAAAACTTATAAGGGGGCATTTGGAAGAACTAACGGAGAGTTTTTTTGAGCAGATGAAAACAACTTATGACTCTCATAAACTATTTTTAGCCTATTCCAATAGGTTTCATGAAAAAGCTTATTGAATTAACGCTTAATTAAGCCGTTTCCCGAAACACATTGACGATATATTAATGGATAAAGATGAGCAACCGAGAATGTGTTATAGAAGAGTATAGAAATTAAGAAGTGACATACTCTTGTACTCCTTTTCTGTAACAACTGATGCAAATTAAAACCTTTTTTATACTTTATAGTTACACGACATAACTCAGAATGTTCCCACCTCTCACCCAGTGCAAGACAATCATTATCCACACATTAGAACCTCTTTTGACATGCATTATCATTCAATGAAACTGATTTCTATGCATATAAACACAGAGAGAACACTATATTAGCCACCCACCTATTACTTAGGTGTATGTTAGGAAGAAAGGCAAAGGTAGCAAAGAATTAGAAGCACATTGAGGCAACGAGGTAAATAAATGTGAATGGGGAATCAGTCTGGGGGAGTGGATTGCAACAACCAGCACACATGCCAGATGGACGCAGGAACCAGATTCTGTTAGTGATACGGAACAAGAGTAATCGAGAGGGGGAGAAGAGAAGCAAGGTTCAGTTCAAGTGATGAGTGAGGATTGGGAAAGTAGGAAGCAAGCCCCTCAAAGAATCCACAGATTACAGTTAAGTGTGTCGTTTCGCTTTTCTGGTACTGGTATCAGCATTAGCAGAATAATGAACTCAATGAGATTTTTTCATCATTAAAACAGTGTCCTAGTTCCATTTTCCTATCAATACTACTAAACTAAAAGTAAAGCAAGGTTACATCATCAAAACAAGAGTCAATTAAAACAAAATTATGAATTGCAAGATTAAATCTCCTTGAAATCCAATTAACAGACATTCACCTTCTTCAAAACCGAGCACACCTCAACATATATACAACAGCAGCCTCCAAATCGAATATTGTTTTTCACAAACAAAGCTAATCAATGAGTGCATCAAGTGAGGCATGTGATTTTGATTAGGGAAGTAAAAACCCTAGAAAAGGGGGATAGAGGATGATTACTTGCGAAGAGCAGGGGCCATCTTGTTGGTGAGAGTGCCGGCGACAATCATGCAATCAGACTGGCGAGGGCTGGGCCTGAAAATGATGCCGAAGCGATCCAGATCGTAGCGGGCGGCACCGGTGTGCATCATTTCCACGGCGCAGCAGGCCAGCCCGAAGGTCATGGGCCAGATGGAGCCGCGGCGGGCCCAGTTCATCAGATCGTCAACCTTGGAGATCACGAACTCCGCCGCCTTGGACACGCCGGCGGGAGAGGAAGCGGATGGGAGCGGTGGGGGAGCATATGGAGTAGGTGTGGGTGAGGATGCGTTCAGAGATGGAAGCGTTGTGTGGAGAGAAACTACCCGTTGAGGAGAGACCAGTTGGGGGAAGCGTGAAGAGGCTCGACTCAGAAGAGCCATACTGATGCTATGCTATGTTGCTGTGAGCGTGAGCGTGAGCGAAGAAATCGCACCCAAGTTTCAGGAGTCTCTCTCTTTCTTGTTTACGGCGAAGCCAAACCTTTTTCTATTATTTGGAAAAATGGTAGCTACATCGTTGACGAAAACTAAACCAAGCTACGTGGCTCATTTTGCCTTCATTCTTTTCATTTTTTTTTTTAAGTTAATGATTAATTTATTAAATACTGAAAATGTCCAAGCTTATATTTATATTTTTTTTGTTAGTATTTTATTTTTCAGTTTGTATGTTTCTATTAATATTAATGATTACAAAAATAATGTTACGAAGACAATAAAAGCATATTTTCATAATTTACCCAACAAATTTATGGCAACTTATGATAGTAAATAAAATATTAGTGATATATGTATTTTTTTTTTTTTTGTTTGAAGGCAAACTTAACACTAACTACAACTTGAAAGACATCTACTAGGAGAATGATAAATGATAAAAATCTTTATCTTTATATACATAAAAGTAGAAGTCATTGGTATCTATGTAATTTTCTTTTTTTCGCCTAAAATAGGAACATTTTTGTAATTTTATTTATTTTCTCAATCTTAATTAGCATTGTGTAACTTTCATAAATAAGCTAAATTAGTGGATTATATTAAATTACATTAATGCTACAATTATATAATTAATTTTAGTATTTTTAATAGATTATATAATCAATTCATATATCAAATTATATAAAAATACAAAATTATCTAAATCTTAAACTTAACAAATAATTAATTTATAATACAACAATTATTGAATAGTTATTGTTCATAAAAATACAAAACTATTTAAATCCTAAACTTAACAATAATTAATTTATAATACAAAGAGTTTTATTAAATATAGTGATATATTGATATATTCTTTTGGATTAAATTATGTTATCAAATTTTAATGTAATTTGTGAATTTTTATTTATAATTTATCAAGTTTTATTTTTTTATTTTTGCTACATATTAAATATATGATAACCAATCACCGTGAGCTTGATTTTAAATCTAATAATGAAAATTCTCATTCAAATACTAATCTTTTAACTAATCACCTGATTAATAATATAAACTAATTAAACATATATCCTTCCTTATATCTTCAAACTAATAATGGTTGTTAGTGCTTTCTTGAAATATTATTTGTAATTATAAAGCTTTAATATTCTTAGTAAATAATTTTTTTAATTAATTAGATATATTAAAACTAAGGAATCCAACTATAGCAAATAAAATTAGGTTGTACTTTTAGTGAATCAAATTCTTTTTTATTTCAAACCGGGACAAATCAATAAGTTTAGAAATTTTCGTAACTAAAATAATAAAAAGATCAGTTGCACAATTTTAAAATATCTATCTTAATAAAAACAAAGATCAATGTCACAACAATCATTTAAAAAAAATTAAAAATAAAAATTATAATAATCATTTTAAAATATATTTATTGTTAATTATTTGATTTTAAAAATTGAAAATTGAAATTAGTTATATTTATTACTTTCCTTTATTTGGTTAAACAGGAACCTAAAAGTAAAATGATTAGATAGTTTTTTTTTTTTGAACCAAACATAATGGAGTTTAGAGATATGTAAACAAAAATTTATATTAAATTCATTTTGAGAAGTAAAAAAAATAACTATAAAAATTTTGTTTGAAAAATTGTAAAATATTCAGCAAATGAAAAGAATTATAAAAGTATATATTCTTTTGTTATTGTATAGGCTTCGGTAACAAATATATATATATATATATATATATATATATATATATATATATATATATATATGATCCCAAAATGTATTTATATTTTTTTATTGCTTTAATTAGTATTTTTTGTATATTAACCACGTAACTTTCCTATTTTGTTAAATTTTCATATTTATTAATTCTAATTTTGTTTCTACATCTTAAGTTCTTTATATCTCTCATGTTGAATTTCGGCCATGGAACAACTTTTAAAGTTTCAAACAATCCAGTTTTACTTAATTTTAACTTAAAGAAACTCTTAAATAAAATTTTAAAACAACTTTTATTTTATTTTCAAAGTTTTTAAATTAGTTTTAACTTTTAAGTTTTAAGGCATAATAAATTTGGGCCCAACATAAATAGTTCCTAAATATAATATAACAAATGGAGATTAATATTTTTTTATAAAAGTATGAAGAAATTTTTTTATTTAACTTCCATATAAAATATAACACACAGGGATGAATAGTTTCTTATGAAAATAAGTAGAAAAATTTACAGTAAAGTCACAGAGATAAACTTTGTTACTAAATATTTTTGTTAAATAAAAGTTAAAATTTCTTTAACATAATTAATATATATTTTAATTACATAAAAAAATTAAATTAAATCAACATAATCACTATTATTTTCTCCAGGCAAAATTAGAGTCTAAAATTAAATTTTAGCTCATAATTATTTATTTATTATCTTCTCACTTAAATAAATTATTTATGATTTTCTTCTACATAGAAAAATTTAATTTTCTTTTAGACATTGATATTGGATGCCAATATATTAAAATATAAATTATATATAAAATATAACACACCGACATGAATTTTTTTCTCTGACAAATGTAAGTAAAATTTTTCACTTAATTCATGGGGATGAACAATTTAGCTAAAGTCACATCAATATCTAAATTATTATGGTGAAATTATATTTTTTATTATTATAATTTTAATTTGAGTGTATTCTTTTATAGATGTCTCTTTTCTGATTTAAATAATCTATTGAATGTTTGATTTTACGATCTTAAAAAGTATGAAGAAATATAACAAATAGGAATAAATATTTTCCATGAAAGTATGAAGAAAAACTTAGACTTAATTTACCATATAAAATATAACACATGTGGATGAATTTTTTTAAATAAAAATCAAGAAGGAAAATTTATAGTGAATTAATAGGTATTAACATTTTTATTAAAGAATTTTGCCCCATAAATGTTAAATTTATTTTTACATAATTAATATATATTTAATTACATAAAAATCAAAATAAATCAACATAATCACTATTATTTTCTCCATGCAAAAATTAGTGTCTAAAATTTATTTTTAAGCAAATAATTATTTATTTTTATTTCTTATCTTCTCATTTAAATAAATTATTCATGATTTTTTTTATACTTGGACAAAGTTTAATTTTCTTTTATGCATTGATGTGTATATGCCAATATATTAAAATATAAATTATATATAAAATATAACAAATAAGGATGAATATTTTTTATCTTATAAAAACAAGTAGAAATTTTCACTTAATTGACAGGAAATAACAATTTATCTGAAATCACATTAATATCTAAATTATTATGATGAAATTAAATTTTCAATTATATTAATTTTATTTTTTTATGGCTATCTCTTTCTTGATTTAAATAATTTACTAAATGTTTTATTTTACAAACATATAAAGTATAAAAAAAAGATAACAAATGTAGATGAATATTTTTCATGAAAGTATTTATATATATTTAATTACATTACAAAATCAAATTAAATTAACATAATAGTAGAAAAATTTACAATAAATGCACAGGGATAAATATTTTTACTAAAGATTTTTGTTCAATCAAATTTAAAATGTCTTTTTGCATAATTAATATATATTTAATTACATTACAAAATCAAATTAAATTAACATAATAACTATTTTTTCTTCATGAAAAATTAGTGTCTAAAATTAAATTTTAATCAAATAATTATTCATTTATATATTATCTTCTCACTTAAATGAATTATTCATGATTTTCTTCTACATGGATAAATTTTAATTTTTCTTTAGGCAATGATTTGTATATTCCAATATATTAAAATATAAAAAATATATAAAATATAACATATAGGGATGAATTTTTTATTTATTTATAAAATCAAGTAAAAAACTTACTTAATTCACGGGAATGAACAATTTAACTGAAGTTACATTAATATCTAAATCATAATGGTGAGATTATATTTTTTATTATTATAATTTTAATTTGAATGTTTTTTATGGCTGTCTTTTTTCTGTTTTAAATAATTTATTGAATGTTTTGTTTTACAAACATAAAAAATATGAAGAGAATATAATAAACGAGGATGAATATTTTCCATGAAAGTATGAAGAGAAATTTTGACTTAACTTATCATATAAAATATATAAAATGTAACACATATGGAAGAACAATTTGTTATATGAAAATAAGTAGGAAAATTTACACTAAACTCACAAGAATATACATTTTTACTAAATATTTTTATCCGATAAAAGTTAAAATTTCTTTTGCACAATTAATATATATTTAATTGCATAAAAATGAAATTAAATCAACATTTTCTCCATACAAAATTTGCATCTAAATTTAGTTTTTAAACAAATAATTATTTATTTTTATTTATTATCTTCTAACTTAAATAAATTATTCATGATTTTCTTCTATCTGGACAAATTTTATTTTTCTTTTATTCATTGGTATGTATATGCCAATATATTAAAATACAAATTATATATAAATTATAACACATAGGGATGATTTTTTTTTCCTTATCAAAGCAAGTAGAAATTTTCATTTAATTTAGGGGAGGAACAATTTTACCGAAGTCACATTAATATCTAAATTATCATGGTGAAATTATATTTTTATTATAATAATTTTTATTTGAATGTATTTTTTTGATTGCCTCATTCCTTATTTAAATAATTTATTGAGTGTTTTATTTTGTCATCTTAGAAAGTATGAAAAATATAACAAATGCAGATGAATATTTTTCATAAAAGCATGAAGAGAAATTTAGACTTAACTTACCATAAAAAACATTTAAAATATAACACACAGAGATTAACATTTTTTTATAAAAATAAGTAGAAAAATTTACACTGAATTCACGTGATAAACTTTTTAACTAAAGATTTTTGTCCAATCAAAGTTAAAATTTCATTTACATAATTAATATATATTTAATTACATAAAATAATCAAATTAAATCAACATAATCACTGCTATTTTTTTCACAAAAAAAATAGTGTCAAAATTTAATTTTTAGACAAATAATTATTTGTTTTTTGGCTTTTATCTTCTAACTTAAATAAATTATTCATGATTAAATTTCTTCTACCTGGGCAAATTTTAATTTTCTTTTATACATTGATATGTATATGCCAATAAATTAAAATAAATATTATATATAAAATCGAACATATAAAGATGAATTTTTTTTTCTTATAAACACAAATAGAATTTTTCACTTAATTCACGGGGATGGACAATTTAGCTAAAGTCACATTAATATCTAAATTATTGTGGTGAAATTATATTTTTTTATTATTGTAATTTTAATTTGAATATATTTTTTTATGGTTGTCTCTTCCTGATTTATATATTTTATTGATTGTTTTATTTTACAAACATAGAAAGTATGAAAAAAAATATAACAAATGAGGATGAATATTTTAAATGAAAGTATCAAGAGAAATTTAGACTTAACTTGCCACATAAAGTATATAAAATATAACTCACAACATAATTTTTTTTCGGCTTAAACATGTTTTTAGTCCCTTAAATGTGAGTAATTTTTTTTAGTCCTCTAAATTTGAAGTGAAGTTTCCTTTTTTAGTCCTTGGAATTCGAATCTTTTTAGTTCCTCTCCACAGTGCGAGTCAAACAAGAAAAAAGAGATTCACAATTTGTAACAACTTTTGATCATAGTAATTAAAATATGAAGATAATTTGTGAGTCAAACAGTTAAATTAAGATAATTTGTCATAATAATTAAAATTTGAATGTATTTTTATGACTATCTCTTTCCTTATTTAAATAATTTATTGAATGTTTTATTTTATGATCATAAAAAGTATAAGAAAATATAATAAATGAGGGTGAATATTTTTCATGAAAATATGAAGAGAAATTTAGACTTGACTTGCCATATAAAATATAACACACGGGGATGAACATTTTTTATAAAAACAAGTAGAAAAAGTACATTCAATTCATAGGATAAACTTTTTTACTAAATATTTTTGTCCAATCAATGTTAATATTTCTTTTACATAAATAATATATATTTAATTACATAAAAAAATCAAATATCAAAATAATAATAATTATTTTCTCCACATAAAATTAGTGTATAAAATTTATTTTTAAGTAGATACTTTTTTATTTATTTATTATGTTCTCACTTAAATAGATTATTTATGATTTTTTTAATTTTTGAAGAAATTTTAACTTTTTTTATACATTGATATGTATATGCCAATATATTAAAATAAAAATTATATATAAAATATAGCACATAGGAATGAATTTTTTTTTATTTATGAAAACAAGTAAAAAACTTACTTAATTTACAAAGATGAACATTTTACCTGATGTCACATTAATGTCTAAATTATTACGGTGAAATTATATATTTTTTTACTAAAGCATGTAGATAAAAATATAACATATTACATTACATATAATACAAAATCTAAATAAAAAATCTTAAACTGTTAACCCCGTACAACGCAGGGGTCAAAATCCAGTGTAAAAGTAAAGGGAAATGCTCGTTAGTATGAAAACATTTTTCTCTTAAAAAAAAAGTATGAAAACATTTTCGTAAAATCTGTACAATGTATAATTAGTGTCAAAAGCTTATTTTTTTATTTTAATATTTTTTAAATTAATATTTATTTTCATCACGAAAAAAATTAATATTTATTTTGAAAAAAAAATTGACTCACATAACTAATTCGTGCAATTAGTGCAAAATAGCATTGCTGAAAAGTAAAAGAACCAAAACATATTTCATAATTAAAAAAAAACTAAAAACATACAAGTTAAAAGTAAAAATAAAAATGACTAAAGTGCATATATCAATTGGTGCAAAGTTGTTTTAAACTAATCAGTATTTTCTTGTTTGAATTTTGGATATGCAACTGCGTTAAATATTTAAAAAAAAAATATTTTATCACACATAATGGTTTTACTTCTACCTCAGCTGAACAAAATTGTTTCTCATAGAAGATACATTGCTTTGTAATAAAAAATAGACCATACAATCTTTCAAAAAAAAAATGTTTTTGTTCCACAGGCCCTAAATTTGAGTTAATAGATTCACAGGTCCTAAAAGGCCCATTCCTTTTGAGTGAGGCTAAAGGCCTAATGACATGTTTTTATATTCCCTCATGGGGATTGCTATTCTCACCATCCACGTGGTGAAATTACCCCTTTACTCCTGTTAGCCACCCCCCACCCCCTCACCTTCCCCGCACCCTTCTTCTCACCCCCTTCCCCATTCCGCTCACCTCCAGCACCCACGTCTCTCCCTCACGTCTCTCCCTCATGTCTCCTTCACCTTCCCTATTCCCTCACATTGTCTCCCCGAGGTTCGTCCCCTCCCCCTTTATTTGTTTTCAACTTTACGCAGTACAACGGAATCGCGATTCCGTTGTACTGTTTGAAAATTCAAACAACACAATGGAATTGTGATTCGTTGTGTTGTTTGAATTTTTTTTAAAATTTTGAATTTTGAATTTGTAAAGTATTTTTTTTAAAACAAAAATATTTAATTATATTTGTATTATATATTAACAGTATTTTTTTTAATATTTAATTTTTAAATTAAAATAATTATTTAATTGAATAAAAAAATTTTGAATTAAAAAAATATTAAAATAAGAAATTTATATTTTTAAATGTGTTATATTTACATTGTAAGTTTGTTTATTTATTTGTTTATTTAGTTGTATAGTATTTGACTTTATTTTTTTGTTTATCGAGTTATAAGTATTTAAGTATATTTTTTGCAGATTTATTATGGCTCGGACGAAATATGTTTCGTACGATCGCCAATAGGATCCCTCCACTTTGGAGAAAGATGCTGTTGTAGATGCTGGTCAGTCAGCCCAGCCATCCAGGACAAACCAACGATGTGTGACAACCATCCAAGAATGATTTCTCTATTAAAATCATAGAACAAACAACAGTAACAACAACAACAACAATGTGCAACATCATAGCACCAACAAAATATATGATTTTTGCCAAGTATGTTAAATTGGTATGTTTGTTTTTCGCCAAGTATTATTTTTGCCAACTATTTAAAACCAACTGTCTATATGAATCCTTTAAGATACATCAACCAATGTGCATTAAATTTGTATATTTATTTTGGCCAAGTCTTTAAAACCTAAATTTATACATTTCAAAAAACATTACTCAATATAAAAAATTAAAAAAAAACTTAGCAAAAATTTGAATAAATTAAAAAAAATGTGCAACGGAATCGTGATTCCATTGTATAACATTGTATCCTTGTACAATGGAATTGTGATTCCGTTGTACATATTTTTTTCACCTCTTGTACAACAGAATCGTGATTCCGTTGTACACTTTTCAACGGAATCGTGATTCCGCTGTTCAAGTGTACAACGGAATCGTGATTCCATTGTATTCTTGTACAATGGAATCACGATTCCGTTGTACAAGGATATTTTGGGAAATCAAGAAAAAACCACCCAAATGAGTGGTGAGAATAGCAAATTGGGGGGTGTGAATAGCAATTCCCTTCCCTCGTTAATATGTTCCTTCACGGTCTACGCAGTCACAGTGTGCTTTGTCCTCTTCACTCGCGTTCGCATATTTGATGGCCGATTCTAGTTTACAACCACGTGCGGGAATAAAGGTGCAGTGACTTTTCACTTTGTTTTTATTTTAGTAACATTTTCTCCCATAGGAGATAACAATTAAGCTACAGTCCGTTGATTTTTCTTTATCACTCTTGGCTCATATTCTCGATCGATGATCATAACATGTCTATGGTTTTTATTTTATTTACAACGTATGAAAGAAAAATATGTAAAGATAGAAAAACCAAAAAAAAAAAAAAAAAAAAGAGGAAACAAGATAAGGGAATTATAAATGCAATTAAGCTAAGAAAAAAGAAAAAGAAAATTTCTATAAGAATAATTGACAGTTGACGTCTAAGTTGTGTAGTTTCCAGGAGTATATCAATATCATCGGGATTGGGTTTTAATAAATGTTCAGAACTCAAAACAAGTAATGGCTTATTGAAATTTGCAACCTGCATGCTGCATCTGGTTGCTCTGAGATCGGCAACATGCTGATTTTGAGCGATTCGACTTGGACTTCTCGTTATTAATGACTTCTCTTAACAATGCACCACTGAATCTCTGGTGCATTCGTGGACCATTAACTTGTACCGTAGATATAATATTTTGAAAAATGAATGGCCCTGATTAAAATACTTATCAATGATGCATATATATATGCTTTGGAAAATTTTAGATTAGATATATGCAATGCAACACAGTACACATTGCTTGTTCTCGTTCCCTTCAATTGGAATTGGCCCTTGCGATGGAAATGCTTGAAGCTATTGATGACGGCTTGTGCTTCCTCAGACAAATAAATCACACATGCCATTCTGCCAAGGAAACAGTGGTGCTAGGCCACACACACTATTAGGTTCGTTTGCATGCTAGTGCCTACTAGAGTAATTTTTATCCTTGACTTCCTAATGAGAAAAGTAAATGAAAATTACTAGTAAGAAGCTTAAGGAAAGAATTGCAAAAGTGTCTGGTGTGTATATATCAGATTTTACTCCATGCAAGCTCTAAACCCGATGCTCAAAAACGATTCATAAGCAAATTTTATTTTCATAAAGATTAAATTGTAAATTAATAAAATGTTGTATAAGTATTTATAAATAGAAATGTAGTGTGAAAAATATAAATAAAAAATATTTAATCAATAAAAATAATTAGAAAACATTAAAAAAGACCTTCAAAATTAAATTTTGAAATGTCAAAAATATATTTAATTAGTAGAATATTATTTAAATAATAATTTATAAATATTTCAATATACTTGATGTTGATAGAAAAAACGTATAATGATTAAATAAGTTGAGGAAATTAAAATTTTCATTATTAATTAATTAAAAAAATATTAATTTGATTTAACATAAAATCCAAAAGATGTATATCATAAAATTAAAAGTACGCGTCTACTTAAAAAGAGAGTACAACGTGCATACAAATATTATACTTTTTTAATAAATTTGAGTTTTTTATTATTAAACTTTTTTAATAATAAAAAACTCAAATTTATTATAAACGTTAATTATTATTAAATAAGGTCACTTCAATCACCTCATATTTTTTTAAAATTATTTAGGAATTGTTCAATTTATATTGTGATATTTTAAAAAAAAATATTGAAATTTTTATTTTAAAAGAATTAATATTTGAAAATTAACTTATGTTCAAAATTAATATTTTAAAAGTTTGTTTAAAATAGTTATTTTTTGAATTAAAAAATTAATTTTAAAATGTAATTAAAATATTTTTTAAAACTTAGAATTCTTACACCAAAAATCAAATATATTTTTCATGAAAACTAAAAGCTTTTTTTTCTCATCCATAACATAATTATATTTTATACCCGCCAAAACCATATTACGCTTACTATTCAAGTGCATTTTTCTTGCCGAAAATGGACTCCCAAGTCCCATCGCTAGAGAAAAAAGGCTATCAAGTATCAATAGTTATAGTGTCTTTTTTTTCACTTTTTTTTTTTTGAATTTTGATTTGTAGTTAAATTTTAATTTTCGTGGTAGCTAAGGTATTACTTACCACATCTTCCTTTCATTTTTTTAAAATGCCTTTTACATGCTTTCTACACATTATAATCATTGTTCAAGAGATAGTCTCTTATAAACATTTTTATATGAACCAGGACTCTGGCAATGTAGAAGTTTCTCAACTAAAAGGGCAAATAAGCTTTTTTTTTGGTGAAAAGGGGCAAATAAGTTAAGAAGGCTTGAAAATGAAATTTAACTTAGAAAAGATTGATTTATTTATCTAGACAAGTTAAATTCTTAAGAGTGATGGTGAGGTCAAATTGATTAAAGATCCACATCCTATTACGAAGTCTGTCCAAATGCTTCAGTGAATAAAAATTAATTAATTAATTTAAAATATATGACATTGTTAATTTTTTTTTATACTTTTATCCTATAATAAAAAATAGCTTTTTTTTTCATGAAGGATTGAGGGTGTCAATTTCATTTCAGTACAAAATAACATAAAAATACTACTATTACTGCATTAGTCAAGCACCTGTAATTAATTTAATTCTATACATTATACAGAGTAATTCTTGGGTAAGAGTGATGTTTATAATAAATACAATTAATTAATGTATTAAAATAATAATGAAATTTAGTTAAATTTTCTTTTAATATTACTTTGTGCATATAATAATCTGGTCAATTGTATAACCACATGACGTCTCATATTGATATTATACGCCCTGTGGCTGTTAGAGAACTGACTTTGCATCTTCAATTAATGGGAATTAATAATATTGTCATAATGAATATCTTTCCAATATTCCAAGAAATTAAATATACACATTAAGAAAATCACCTAAATATCAATAATTTTATAATACTATGATTTTTATAAATTTAACCATTAAATTATAGCTATATATTATTTTAATTATTTATATTAAATTTTGTAAAAATAGAATAATCATACATTTATAATGAAATAGTATTTATTTTTATACGTTTTAAAAATATATATTACATCAATTTTGATATATATTAATAAAATTTAAAATAATTTTAGATTAATATGATCATGTGATAATTTTTTTAATTACACGGTAAATATTTTTTATCAATTAAATTAATATTTTATAAATTCAAAAATTAAAATAATTAAGTATTTAAATTTTAATTTTTATCATGCGAATAGTTTATTAATTAAATAAAAATATATTTATAATTTTATATATTTTAAAGGCTCACACTCAAAATCAAAATAAGCTGGTCCATGTCGACGACGGGGACAGTGGCAAGCAATTTTAATATGAAAGAAATAGTGTTATTTTAAAAAAGGGAGGGAGAGGGAGAAAAAATGTGATGGAAGGAAAAAGTGTCGGCTTGGGAACTATGGTTAAGCGAACCAGAGTGTGGGGTTAAGAAAGCAAGTGTTACGCGTAGCGCTGGTGTGTTACGGCTTGAATTGAATTGAGTTGAGCGTCGGTGACTCGTGCGAGACAAGCACAAAGAGAGAGAGAGAGAATTTGACACATACTAACTATAAAAGCAACAATCAACGAATGGAGTGTGTGTGTGTGAGAGAGAGACCGAGAGTGGTAAGTGGTAACATAACACTCATTCTTTCGCAACCAACGCTATTGAGAGTGAAATGGCGGATTCAGTGTCGGTGGACATGGAAGCCATCTCTCCTCCACCCGAGGTAACTAACATCACACGCACGCCGTTTAACTCAATTCTCGTTTTCAGTTTCCATTCTCAACTCATTGTCCGTTTCTAACAACGGCTTCAACTACCTTTTTAACTGATTCTGTTTCTCGCTCGCTTCGTTAAGCAGAAACGGCATTCTTCGTTTGCGTTTCATCTACTACTTGCACTGCTATCACATAATGTTGTTGCGTTTGCTTTAGAATCTTTCTGAATTCAGTAAAGTGAGAAGAATAGGATTATACGCTTACTTTAGTTTGTGTTCCAGTGGGGACCTGACCTCGAAACTTGCCATATAAATTTCGGTGGTTCTTAATTAATTATTCACTTCTAAGTGCTTTCGAGTTAGTCAAGACATTATTCTAGTTTTGTTATCATGATTTTGATGGATTAAATAAATAAATGGCTTTTGGTTTTGAATTTCTTTTAAAATTGTCTTACTTTCTATCACTGGTAACATTCCAGCTAGCAGGTGCAATTTAATATGAGTAGTATTTTAACCTCTTCGCATGCAGTATCCGCCTTGAAAGATTTGCACTTTTTGTTAGCTTCTATTTTTTGTTGGTTTTGTTTTCTTTTTTCCGTGAATGAAAACCCCGAAGGACCAGAGGATTTACACGCTTCTTTTACCCATGCTGAAAGCATACACGTGGTTAAATAAAGAATAATCCTTTATTTCGCCCCTTTTTTCTTGTTGTGTAAACACGAAGGAGATGGTTTTTCATGTTCATATATGATTTTCTTGTCTATTCTGGCTAACGAGCTACTGAGATATTTTTGCAGGAACATGTTATAAGAACTCGTCATGGTTGTGTCTCTGTTGCTGTGTATGGGGACCAGGACAAGCCAGCGCTTATCACGTATCCTGATTTGGCTTTAAATTGTAAGTTAAATGGATTTTACTTTTTCTATATCATTCTTCTAGCTGATGAGTACTCTTACGCCATGATTAACGTCATTTTAATACACTTTATGACATGCTTATAATTACTTCAAAAACTATTATTAAATGATTTTGTGTTTTTAATATAATAAATAAATGTTTTATTTTGTATTAATACTTTTTAGTTTTAGTTTCTTTACTAGTGTAGTTCTAGTTACCATTTTCCTTTATATATATATATATATATATATATATATATATATATTTTCCTTTTTTAACCAAAAAATAATTGGCTTTTATAGATTTGTTTTAATCATTAAGTTGAAAACGCTGTCTCATAACGTTTAAGTAGATTCAATGCTAGAGTTTTGAAATAATGGTAGTTAGGGATAATTAAATTATGGTTCTGCTAGTTTTCTCTTAAAAGGTTTTATGATGAGAATGTCAAAATATAAATGATGTTTTATGACTTTGTTAACACTGTTTGTTTTGTTGACAAACCAACAATCTAACCATTTGCTTTCCTGCATGTGGTTTCATCAGATGTCTCCTGCTTTCAGGGGTTATTATTTTGTCCAGAAGCCTGTTCACTGCTGCTCCACAATTTCTGCATATATCATATTAGTCCACCTGGGCATGAGGTCTCTAACTTTATGTCTTGAAACTGTAATATGCTATTACTTGCTACTTATCTCTCCTCATTTGTTAATATTTTTGTTGTTGGATGTATCCGGTTCCTTATCATTTGTACTTTTTCATGAGTTCTTGCAGTTGGGAGCTGCTGCCATTGATCCAGACTATCCAATTCTTTCTGCTGATGACTTAGCTGATCAAATAGCTGAAGTTCTTAACTATTTTGGGTGAGCATGTTCTAGCTTACTCATCAATTTCTTTCCATTTAGGCTATTGGTAGAAAGTTGTAGAGATAATGGAATGGGATCAAATGGAATGGCAAGGTATGGAATGAAATATGAAATGGAAAACAGTTTCATTCCCTATGTTTGGAGACTTAACTAATGATGGAGAAAATGAGATAGTAAAAGGTTAAAAGTCTAAAATTTCAATAAAACCTTTATAAACTTGAACTTTTTTCAAGTAACCAAGTTTATGGGGTGAAATAGTGAATGACAAGTATTCAAAATAGAAGCTAAGCTGTTCCCCGCACAATCTCTTCCTCTTCGGAAATTTTTGAACTCCTAAACAAGGGTCTTATTCCTTACGTCCATCCTTTTTCCCTCCACTCCCCTTATATAGCATCAAGACAATAATGTTAGTGCAATTTCCATTTGGCTTCAATTTGCAATATTTGCTTGCTTTATCTTTTAATTTACTATGTTTGCAACTGAAAATTCCTTCTGTTGTGCATTGAAAATGATGGGATTATAACTTGTGCAACTGAGGCCAGAAGCTGATTTTGCGTCTCCTTGATCTTGAGAAGACAATCTAATATCTTTCCCCCCTCTCTTTGCAGTCATAGTACAGTAATGTGTATGGGAGTAACTGCTGGGGCTTACATTCTTACCTTATTTGCTGTGAGTTTCTGTCTCCTTTTTACCATTCTTGAATGGCTGAGCTTCAAATAATGGGATCTCACAGATCTTTCTCACTTTTGATAACAGATGAAGTATAGACATCGTGTTCTTGGTTTGATACTTGTTTCTCCTTTATGTAAAGTACCATCTTGGACTGAATGGTTGTACAACAAGGTTCTTTTTCTAAACCTGAAAGGCTTTGTCTCCTTATGAAAATACATATCACCTTTTGCTAAAGACTAATAATTGCAGGTCATGTCAAATTTACTCTACTTTTATGGCATGTGTGGGATGGTAAAAGAAATATTGCTAAAGCGATACTTTAGCAAGGTATGCCTATTCTTTCAAAAGAAAATTTTCCCCTTACTTCCTTCAGTATGTGTGGTTGAGTCAGTCAATTTTATTGGTGGTGATAGGATGTTCGAGGCAGTGATTATTTGCCAGAGTCGGATATAGTTCAAGCATGCCAAAGGGTTAGCTCAACTTATTTTACGTTTCCATGTTATAACTTATAGTTGGTAGTTTGAAACTGAGCCCTTGTCTGACTCTCTTTTAAATATTTCCTGACAGTCATTGGATGAGAGGCAGAGTATGAATGTGTGGCGGTTCCTTGAAGCAATTAATGGGTAAGATAACACTTCAAAAT
This sequence comes from Pueraria montana var. lobata, assembly GCA_026413185.1. NCBI lineage: Eukaryota > Viridiplantae > Streptophyta > Magnoliopsida > Fabales > Fabaceae > Pueraria > Pueraria montana. The sequence continues at coordinate 8,335,429 of CM048652.1, forward strand.
AGTGGTTTTCTTCCAATTCAAAAGTGATTACCTATAATGTATGGGGTGGGGTGGGTTGCATAGGAGTGGAGTTCTCTGCGTGATATCAATTATTGCTTGAAACCTCCATACCATCTGTGTAGCCAAAAAAAGATAATTGCTAGAATTTCAACATCAGTCAGAGTTTAATTATATATTCACTCGTTGCTCCTAATTTACCATTTTTCATGCACAAATGCATATGGTGATGCTGTAGGTTCCACATACTGTGAAACAGCAATGTGCCCATAACTTTGTATTGGCATTTTGCAGGAGATATGACATAAGTGAAGGATTGAGAAAATTACAGTGTCGTTCACTAATTTTTGTTGGGGATATGTCTCCTTTTCACGCTGAGGCTCTCCATATGACATCTAAGTTGGATAGACGATTCAGTGCCTTAGTCGAGGTGTGTAAAATAGTTTGTTATAACAATTTGTGTTTGTTTCAATAAAAATTGAGCTAGATTTAATAGCTAGCTATTGTTGGTGAAAGTGCAGGTTCAAGCGTGTGGGTCAATGGTAACAGAGGAGCAGCCTCATGCCATGTTAATACCGATGGAGTACTTTCTCATGGGATATGGCTTGTACAGACCATCTAAGCTGAGTGTCAGCCCAAGAAGTCCCCTCAGTCCTTCTTGCATTTCTCCTGAACTTTACTCCCCAGAGAGTATGGGTCTGAAATTGAAACCAATAAAGACACGAATTTCCGTGGAGATGTAGTACAGTAGTAGTAGTAGTAGGTGAATAAAGATTGCCGCTCTTTTTGATTTAATTGTTGTACCAGTTTATAATTCTTTGTTTTGTCAAAAATCTAATGAGGGAGGGATGTCATAACCTTGTAAGTTGTAGATAGAGGGAGACGAGGAAAGAAATAAACAGAGGGAAAAAGGGCAAGAGTTTTGTTGAAAGCAGTTATAGTCATTCTTTCATTTGTAATCATAGACTTTAGTAATTTAGTTAGCTAGCCTGAATGGTTTGGTAAAGCTTCGAAATTGTTATTTTTGGATAAATAAATAAATAAAGTTCTTGTTACAACTGTAAAGCTAACACGGTGAGCATAATGCCGACACCATGCAATCTTACACATTGTTTTCATGTCGTCGGTATCTTTCTCCCTGCTGATACTTTCATAGTTTACTTGCTGAAATGAAATAATGAAGCAATTTTGGATTTTTTTCGTTAACAGTTATGGAAATTAACTTGCTGGCTAAAACATAAAAAAGTTTATGTAATCATTTTTCTCCAACGATTAACTTGCTGTTACTTGCAAGTATGCCCAATCCTCCAAGTGATGACTGATAGCGTCAATCCGTTATCTTTTATATCTGACTTGGATTTATCTTAGAAAGTTTAATCCCTTTATTTTGCTGCAACATTTAATGTTGGATTTATCTTCTTAAGATAGCTTAACCGCTTTATCGTTTAGCAGCACTCCGTGACCAGTTAGCACATGAGTTGATTTGTTCTTTTTAATTTAAGCGGCATTTACAATTTCTACGACTGCATCGCAATAAAAGAAAAAGAAATCAAGCTAAAACTAACGAGATAGCATGGACAGTCAAATAAATGCCGTGTTATTTACTGAGATTCTATTTTTTTTTTCATGGACATCCTCATGACTAATATACCCAACCATGCAAAAGCATTATGCGCAGACTTTGGCTTTAGTTCTGTTTCTATTTTAACTAAGAAAAAGGTCCATGATATCGTTATGCGACTATAGTTGACACTGATTAAACCTTTGATTGCTCATGCTTATCCTGTTTCCGTGGTTGCTCTGCATTGCTTCTTCATTGCGATAAACCTTTCTTTTATTCATTTCAGCATACATCTCTTCAATCATAGGTTTCCACAGCCGAACACGAGCATTTATAAACCAATTGGATACCTGAGTTTGAAGAAGACACAACCAAACAAGCATATCAGATTGTTCCTCTTTAAACAAAGTAAAGAACAAGAGTAGTAGCTAAATACCTGGCTTCTCGTCAACCCACTTTTTACTGCAAGTAAATGCTTCTCTGCATCTTTAGGATACCTGAAAATCCATCAAATTATAAATAAACAATTTCTTTAAATTAATTTCATGTGCACTCTGCTGATTAAAGTATAAACTGATCTTCTATGGCTGAAACTCACGGATGCAGGAAATTCTGAAACATCCAAGCACGTAGAACCGAGACGGATCTTTCTGGCAAGCCTCTTTGGGGCCTCCACAGCTGATCTTTTCTTTTCAACTGCTGGAGAGCCCATTGCTTTTGAAGGAATGAAGTTTCAACAGACCATTCATTCTCTTCTGAGCATGAGTTGTTGAAATTTGATCCCATGGCAAGAATGTAATTGCTAATCCTCTCTCGCAAGTCCTTGTAAAGGATAGAGATGGTTTGAAGGGCAAAATGTGCATGAATTTGCGGGTCCAGCTCTGTAGCGGCGTGGAATGCGGATACAACAGTATGTATCTCATCCAAACACTGGGTATATCGATTGTCCACCTAAGCAAAAAAGAGATTACTAATTGTTGGAGTGCGAATCTGAGCAAGAAATTTCACATTTGATAGAGATCATCCGTTTTTCAGATCATTATATTATAAACCAATTTTATGCATTTGAATATGGAAAAGTGCAATGCAAAGCTAAAAATGATTCTGTCCATGACCATAATTGATATGAACACCAAATGAAGTAATTTAAGATGTAGCACCATACCAGTTGTAGAAGTGTCAGGAGTTCGGCTTTCTTTGATTCAGAAGCAAGCCTTTGCATTGGAGACTCTGCATGACCTTCATACATAGAATTTGCATTGTGATCTATCAGTATCCTTCTCTTGGGTGGGAAGGCTGAACTCGACTTGTTTCCACCTGCTCTATTTCCAGCAGCTGAATAATTTAACTGTTCTAGATTTTCAAATGAATATCTTGCAATTTGAGCAAGTATCTCTTGAATCCCAACAAGGTATCTCGATTCCAGTACTTCCGGTGAAAACTGTACATATTTCTTACCACCCAAATTCATAGAAAGTTCCCTACTGCTGCTGCAGGAGGCTTGCTCCAACCCTGCTGACATGGATCCATTCATGCATGGGGTCACATTAGAGCAACTCACCTCTGAGCATTGTCCTGCTGTTGTAGATGTTGCAAGACTCAGGGAAAGTTCCTTGCTAAAGCTAGAGGAATGGTAAGCATGATTGGCCATGTTTGCAAGATTTGATGATACCCATTCATTTGGATCCAGATTTGCTATAGAAGAATAAGGCTGACACCCAGTTCCATCAATCTCTGGAGCTTTAGAAAACTTGTTAGCATTCCACTTACTAGGAACTTCATTGTAACCACAGTCCTCAAAAGTTGCAGACGAAGGGTTTGAATTTGAAATACCTTGCAAATTGTTGAAGAATGCCCCCAATGCCCCCATTGAGCAGAGGGAGGGAGGCAAGACTGATGAATTTTCCAAATTTTCTTCAAGACCAATTCTAGCAGCAAGAATGGCAGCAAGGGAAGAGGGAGTAATTGGCATTCCTCCAACTAAATGCTCTTGAAGCTCAGTGTTCTCCATGGGATTTGAGGAATCTCCCACAATAGTCTTTCCTTGTGATGTAGCTAATTGACTAGAGTCAGCAATAATTGAAGGATTAATGAAACAAGCATCAGCATGGAAATTACTCATAGGTTCACCTTGCTCTCCAGAAAGCATTGAAATTCCATTTATGATGTGGGATTGGTTGTTAAGGTCAAATGAATAGCACTGAATGAGAGGATTTGAGGTGGAATGTTGGGAAATTTCATCTATTACTGTAGCACCTCGGCCAGAAATGTCCAGTGGAGCAGTGTACATATCACTCTCCATCAACATAAGTAGTAATTAGTAAATGTAACAAGAGGCTCTTGATTTTGCAGTGGTCTTCCAGAAAAGCTTTACTTCAAGAGCAGTATGACCCCACAATAGAAGAAAATAGACCTACATAACAAGAAACATCGCCACCATAAACTAGAAAAGAAAATTGGAAGTAGAAAGAGAGCAAATGGATAAATAATTATGCAGCATGTGACTTAATTGAGCCTCCTTTCAAAATTCAAAATAAGTGATACTAACAGACACATGAATTCAAGTATCAACCAACCTTGACTTAATCTGCAAAGGAGTAGTCCATCACCCAACAAAGCAAATGAAGCCACTAAAACACGAGACTTTTCTTGTCAAACCAGAAATCTTCTTAACATTTAACAACTCCTTGCCAAGATATGTTGTCCATCGAGAACCTACAGGAATGTAAAATGAAAATGTAAAAGAACAACAAGGCTATTTGTTTTAAAAAACCAACAAGGAAAAGAAGCCAAGGGATTCCAAACTTGCTTACACCATGCCAAATAAAAGACCAACACCAAAGTCATGTTGATTTCTTTTGCATGAACAGATACATCTTTTTCTTCAAGCATCCCAACCCCAAAACACGAGTTTCATTTTCTTAGACCCCATCGAGATTTCCTGCACCACCCTCCTTTCTCAAATAATGTTATCTAGTGTTGCACATTAAAGACAAGAAGTTGTTCAAGAAGAAAACCATCAAAAGGGAAAAAGAGAAACAAAAAGGGAGTGGGGGTGAAGTTGAATGGAAAATAAAAAAGCCATAAATTAAGAGGGAAAGGTAAAAGAGGCAGAAAGGAGAGGGGAAGAGGGAACACATTAGTGTTTGGTGCAGTGGCACTCATTTGTGTAGCAGGCTTTACTGGGCCCATCTTTTGCCTCTCTCTCTGATCTCTTTTGTCCTCCTCAACACCCCTTATTATCTGTTTCCCTGCAATCATCATAATCAAAATATCTGGATTCTCTCTGTTCAAACTCCTGTTCATGGCAGGTACCCTCAGAAACATTTTCAGAGAAAGCCCTTTGCTTTTTAGCTATTTTAAAAGCAAGTGACGATAAAGGAGAGTAAATAAAGAAATAAGTTTGCAAGCTTTCCCTTCAGAATGTAACAACTAAACGCACAAGGCAAATGAAATGAGAGGGACAGAGAAAGAGAAACACTGTTATAGCCTTATAGCAGTGTCCTTTCTTGGTGGTGGCCAGACACAGAGGAGATTCATTCATTCATTCAAGGGGTGATGTAAGCAAAGCAAACTAATGACGACAAATTTTGATAGGATGAGATGATCCTACTTCACCAACACCATTTTATTGTTGTTTTGTTATTACCGATAAGTGGATTGAACCTGGTATCAACTCTTTATTGTTGCTGCTATTGGTTGCATGCCACTTGCCACTGCCTACTTAAGAATTTCTATCTTTGCATGAGCAAATCCATGACTTCATACAGAATTATAACTTTGCATATCGGGTAATTACCATAACTACAACCACAAACTCTATATTCATTGTGCAAATACAAACAGTGCCACTAGACATGTATTTTTTTATTTTTTTTAAAAAACATATATATAGGAAATATATCTAGTGAGATAACTTATCTTATATGAGAGTGAGATGGGTAAATATTGATTACTAGATCTATTTTGAATGGTCAAGATTAAAACAAATTAAGTCATGTGAGTTTTTTAAAAAGTCAGATGACTTTTTAAGTAGTCACATAACATTAAATCTTGACCCTCCATATATGATTATATGGTCCAGATTTAACCCTCTCACTCTCATATAAAATGTCTTCCTCTCACAAGAATTCTCATATATATATTTTTTCCAGGCTTTTATTATTAAATAAAATTTGTGTGATTTTGGGACACACATAATTGAATGGGTTTTTATGTGAACTCCATTTAATAATAAAAAATGTGTGTGCTCACAGAAAGAGAGAATTATTAACATAGAGTACATATAGTAGTACTGTTTTTTTTTTTTTAATCCTATGCATTATTTTTTTTAAGAATAATTAAATGCGATATTATGTGTTTAGTTGAAATAGCTAAAAATGTGCAATACTATATGTACTATGTGTTAGCTAATTTTCTTTTTTCATTTTTATCCTCGCTAATTTACTTAAATATCTTTTTTCTTTCTTCAATTTAGTAATCATTTTACCTATCATGTCACTCTCAATATACTACACGGGTTAGTATCATGAGCGAAACAACAAATAATTACTTCAACATTTTCATAGTGTCACCATGATTTTATGGACTATAATCAATTTTGAGTTGTTATCCAAACACACTACAGCTTGTTTTAACACTTTCAAAACATGTAAGTGTATATATCCTTGAAGATAAACTAAACCATCCAATGTGGGAGTATTTTGAAACACTAAAAAATTATAATATTAAATATGTTCTTTTATATCATTTTACATTACCAATTAGTTTTTTTTTTTCGATCGACAAATATTAGTTGTTAATTGTTAGTTTTTTTGTTAGCGGAGGGATTCGAACCCACGACCTCTCCTTTCTTTCCTTTTCCCTTCATCACCAAACCAACTTTATAACTCTTACTTAGCTTATTAATTAATTTTACTGATCACTTTTGATTCAATCAATTATATTATAAGTTTTTAACTTCTAACTTCTTGTAAGCTTTTAACTAGCTTATAAGTTAATTTTACTAAACAAACCTCAATTTTAATTTGTGATAAATTTTACTTGTAGATATGTGTGAGCATAGATTTTTTGTTTTTTTGTCATTGCAAAGCACAATCTCTTTTTTTTTTCTCTTATATTTTATTTATGAATGGTTACGCTCCTTTATTTCTTTAAGAAGATTTAGGTATGTCAAATTGTCAATGTTATTATTTGAAATGAAATGTTTATAGAAAAAAAAAATTATTGACAGATATCTCGGAGGGGTAATGATTTAGCATTTTTTTTTTGTTGACAATTTATAGTGATGAAAGAATTGTTTTTCTGTTACACATTTATTATTAAGTGAAGAATTTGTGAAAGAGAAAGACTGTGCACGTGTCATACAATTTTTTATTTGTTTTTTATTTCCTCTTTTGGTAGTTCTGGTCAACTATGTTATTGGTTACTTGATTGGCAGGCGACCACTGCAGAATGCTCACATGGTTCATTAAGTAACGAATACAAGGTCATATATGGGCTCTGTGTAACCCTTTATATAAAAAGGCCATCAACTAGGCCACGGGGTGTCATAATGCTACCCACTCTTCACAAATGACAAGGCCATATCTGCGATGTGGGCCTCTGGCTTGTTGCCATTGGGTCCACCTACTATTATTAAGCTTTAATTCAGCTGAACAACTCGCTTATTGTAGCCTAGGTAGGAAAGCAAAAAGATGCAGGTCATAGGCCTGACTTTTGTTCTTGGGCTATTACTTCCTGCACCCTTTTTTGGCTTCCGGATTGACCAATCCGAAATGTAAAATTAGATTCGGGATTGGATACACTTTTTACATTCTGGATTGACCAATCCGAAAGTCCAGAAAGGTGCAGGAAGCAATTTTTAGGGTGCAGAAAGTAACAACCTTGTTCTTGTTACAATCACACATGTCCAATGCTATTCCAACCCAAGGAAATGGCCCACGAACAGGGTAGTTCACTTGCCAATGTTAAGGTCTCTCATTCACTTCTTCTTGGAAAAGTTTTAACGTACACCTGCACAGTGCCAAACTCCCGTAAGACACCCGCTGAGGGAGAATTAAAAATAATATTATATTATTTAATATATTTAATAAAAGAAAAACTAAATAATAAAAAAAATAAAATAAAAATAAATAAATCAAAAAATAAATAAATCAAAAGAGGGAAAAGGGTAAGGAGGGTAAGGAGTGAAAAAAACTCAAATCCCTTCTTCTCCCCACGCTCGTTCTTCTCCCAGTGCTCATTCTTTTCCCCGACCTTGCCGTGGTTCTCCTCGCGCTCGTGCCGGTTGTCATTCTCGTCGCCCTTGCCCCTGATTCTCCTTCACTTCGCGCGGCCACTTCTCCCGTTTGGCACCAGCATGAAGGTAGTTCTCTCTCCGACCCACTCCCCGACCTTGCCGTGGTTCTCCCCGTGCTCGTGCCGGCTGTCGTTCTCGTCACCCTTGCCCATGATTCTCCTTCACTTTGTGCGGCCACTTCTCCCGTTTGGCACCGACGTGAAGGTGGTTCTCTCTCCGACCCACTGCGAGCACAGGTTCTCCTCCGCACCAAGTGAACCACTGCTTTTATTCTCTACATTTGTATTCATACAATTTAGTCATATTTTGTGATTTTGGTGATGTAGATATGCTAGCAGTTTTTTAGTCTTATGGGGCACTCCTTACATCATGTGTTTCGTCGGGGTGGGGTCTGCGGGATCAATTTTTATGGTGAAGATATATAAACTGGTGGGGTTTGTAGGGGTATGCTGTGTTTTGTGATCCTTGGATGTTTCAAAGTCCCAAACTTTTGTTGTTTTCTGTTTCTTTTTTCACTTTTTATTATATAAACTTGAGAAAATAGGAAACAAATTTAAGTTTGAAAGCTGAGATTTTTATTTGCTGAATGAAACTATGATCTGATGAGGTGTTCATTTCTGGAATGAAATTGTGATATGCTGAGGTGTTGTTTATTAGGCTGACTCCAAACCCTTTTAACCCCACAGCCTTCTGACGAGCCACCTCTGCTACCATTGCTTCAACCTTGATTTTAAACCTTGTCTGATTTTTGGCTTTACTGTTTAGGTAGCAAGAACATCGTTGGTCATAAATCACACACACATGATCTGATGCAACTCAGACAATTGAGTCAGACATGTAGATGTCGATACTATCTTTTTTACTTTCATCCTCATCATCACTGACAGTGATATAAAATGTAAATCTGTAACCCAATATTGCCTTCACCATAGGACCAGAGATAACACAACTAGTAAGAGGAGGTACGTTAGATCTCTTTAGGCAATGAGACATGATTTGGCTTTCACTTTTGATTGCAGGGGTCTTGTCACTTTAATAAGTTATTAGGAATGAATTTAACTGCATTGTAAGACTAGGACTCGGGAGAGTGTTTGTCCAACAAAAAAAGAGATAAAAAGAACTGGTTGCTTGCTTTGCTTTATTTGGTTGTCATGTTTGACAACTTTCCTTTTACCGACTGTTTCCTTTATTTGGTTATTTCCATTTTCTTCAGTATTCTCGTTGTTTGAACTTTGGAGTGGTTTTTTAGTGCTAAACTGCAGCTCATAACTGTTCAACTTTCGGGTACAATTTCTATACTAATGAAATCAAAGCTGTATAATCAATAACATGACATGTTTATTACTTGTTTATGAATTTATCAGACAAGTTTTACTTCAACATTTAATTTAAGAATTTCTACTATATGAGATGTAAGCTCCAAACTCCAAAGAAAAAGAAGGAAATTTGCCAGCTCACGGCATTGTAAATCATGCTTTGCTAATAAACTCCACGTCAAACAATAGTACTGAATTAGGAGGAATGACACATGAACCTGCATTGAACTAGGTATAAGTTTTTGCTTGGTTATGAAAAATGGTAATAGAAAAATTCATGCAGAAAAAGAATATGTGAAAAGTGTTCCGTGTGTATAAGGCAATGCATAGTTCTTAAGATTACCATTATTGTTATCAACCGCTAGCACTAATTTAAATTGATGAAACAGAACATTGCTAGCCTACAGCAGGTTGACATGCTTTCATTTGTTCAAGTTTCTCTACAGAATTCGTTGTACATATGTTTTCACTATTTGATAAAGATTTTTCTATAGTTTGCATGTTCTTTATGATCAAAGGATGAGTATGTCTTGGCATGGTTTTTGCACAAATGATGTTTCTTTAAGAGCTTAATTTAATGGTTCCAATTTGTCTGTTATTGAGAAATCCTGTAAGTTATGTATTTAACAAGTCCATGTAAGTTTAACAGAGATATGTTAGCAGCTACTTGCTTGTAATATTAAGCAATGTCACTATTAGAAGAAAAACATCTTAACAAATTATGCTTTGTTAACATTAAGTGTGCATTTTTCTTGTTTGTTCTCCTGCACTACTAAGCGAACAGGAAAAAACAGAGAAATATAGCTTCCATTCAGTCCATTCTCTTCTCTTAATCTACATTTTTATGTCACTTGGCGAGTGCCATAATCATCACACTAAGCTCTTGTATAATCAAAATTAAGTAGATCATAGACTAAAGTAACCAGTACTTTTCCCTAGAGTAACACTATACATTAATACCAATTAAAGATAAAACACTAACATAATCTTTAATCGTCCAAGTTTCACAAAGTGAAAAACACCCAAATATATTAAAAAGTATTGTTTAGCAGCACAGAAGAAAAGGAAAGGAGTACTTGCCTCCTCTACGACCAGCCCCTCTTGAGCCATATGCAAGTTCTGGAGGAATCTTCAGTGTACGTTTCCCTCCTATGTTAGGAAAAAGTAAACAAGTTTACCTTGGCATGTCATAAAACACTGAATTTACACAGATAACTAAAAAAGTACCTGCAAGCATGGGGGGAACTCCATCACCTCCTATAATGCCTTCATCCCAACCTTTAATGACCTATTTGATTCATGGAAAACTATTAATTCCTGAACATCACTTTACAAAAAGAGTACTCTATAATATGAATATTTATGACTGGTGGGGCTCATTAAAAAACATGGAAATTTACTCTATGTTTTTCATTAACAATTCTTAAGAAGCAATTCCATTTCTAACACAAGTAAAATCTATTATGAATGTTGTATATTGCTGCTTACAGTTATAGTGTAACGAAAAAACATAACACGTTAGCTAACTATGATACCTCTCCAACACTGATGCGAAAGGTTAGTGGCTTGCCATGATTGTAGCTGCTATGGTAGGATAAAAACCAATTTATATTGTTGCATAAATGATCTGTGGCCCCAGAGTCCACAATCTAATAAGAAGAATTGCTACTAGAAAGTATAGAAATGATACCTTCATTTTGAGTTGGTGAAGGCTGTGTGATTGTTCCACTACACACTTGATTCACTGTGTGGGGTGCTTGGGTGTCACTTCAAGATTTTTGGAAACCATTCTTTTGCAGCAAACTGACAAGTACCTTATATTCATCACTGTTGAGCCCTGGAAAACTGGACTTAGCATTTCCTTTTTTCTTCTAAATTTTCATAACATTGTTCTCCATCTTCACTTACTATATTGTTAGCCATTGTACCACCTTTAATTTTTGGACCATAACCAATCCAGGGGGATACCCACCCTTTTTGTAACATACTTCTACTGTGTGACCTGTTTTTGCATAATAAGTGCACTGTTAACCATTTGAATATGTCTTCCCTTTATATTGATTGAAGAAATAAAAAGAGCTTAGGTTCCAATGTATTATTGACACTTGTCCCTAATATTATTAGTTGGAATTTATAAATCTTTCTAACATGGGATAAAAGATTTTAAACTTGAAAGTTCACACTCTTGCTCACTTATGAAAGAACAAATAGACATGTTTGCCAAATTGCTAGAGTGATGTTGAGGTGTTTTGTGATCCTTGGATATTACTTTTGCCTTGATTAATTAGTGCATTTGACTTAGGAAAGTTGATAGTCCATTTGAACATATCAAAAACTCGTAAAGGATTAGATATAATAAAGCCCAATAACATGAATAATGAAGCTAAACTTCATATTACAATATATTAGTGCAGATGAAAACCCAAAGTCCCAAACTTCAAATTCAGATAAACACTTTGTTGACATTTTATCAAACAGCCACTGTCCTACATCTAACCATTCATTGAAAATTATGCAGTATCTTGAAGACACTGCAGCTGTTCAATAGACACATTGTTTAGAAAATAGTCTTGAATTTAAATACAAATTGATATGATTTACAAAGAATATGAATGATATTGACAGTTGAATCTTTTATGCTTCAACTTTTTTATTGGTCAAGTGATTCTTGAATTTCATCTATATACCATAAAAACAAAGACCATTGAAAGAGAAGAAAAACTTTGAATTGGCTCCAATTTGTAATAACCAATGTGTGCAACATGCATGGTTCAACTTCTATTAATACTAGGCACTGCTAGAACATTAACTTTGCCTTAAACAAGCTAGGCCTAGGCCCTGAGAAAAGCATTGAAATTAAATGGAAAAGAACTTAAATATGTAAAGCAGGGAAGGAAGTTTCTTTTGTTTGGCTGGAAAAAAAAGAAGAAGAAAGATCACAACTTCAATTGAAATCGCTTAAGTGTGTCTGCATATATATTAGAGTGCATTAGGTATCATTGTTTGAGGATAGGCAAATGATAATTGTATAGAATGGATTATCACAAGTTATGAGCTCTTTGATGATATTAATATGTATATAATATGTGTAAGTGGCATGTGTTAACATTGTTTTCTTTTGAAACAGGAGGAGAAGATAAAACATAATTTCAAAGCCACACCCTTGCCAGCTTTTCACAGGGGTCAGAAAGCATCAAAAAGCCATCCAGAAAAGGTATGGTATAAAGAATCTTTTCATATATGAATAGTAGTTTGTTAAACTTTAACTGCCAATTTTTTCTTTATGCTTAATACTTAACTTTTAATTGAAGTCAGCAAAAGATTGTGTTGTACAACTTAACCCCTCTGGTGATCTAAGGAAGGGAGCAACAATGTTTTTTGGCTGTCTTATTTTGCTCTAAAAAGAAAACCTGTTTTCTGCCAAATGAGCATAGTGATTTAGTTGTTGGTCGTGAATTTTTCCAGTTAATGGATAAACAAACGTATCCAATTAGGCCTAAGTGGTAACCGCAGTAGTGGAGAGTTGCTTGTAAATTTTTCCAGTAAATGGATTAGCACTTGGAAAACACATATATAACCAATTGTTTTTGTTTGGCAAACACATTTATCGTATTCATTTTATCACAACTATCATGAAGAACCTGCAAGTACAACTTTTTTCTACATTTTAACCGATCTCAATACTCTGTGCACTTTGGAATTTAGATTATGATACTTCATGAAAATTGCTATATAAGAATGCTTTTGAAGCTGAGACATTATTCCTTGGCCTTGCTATTAGTAGTCTTCATCGGCCTTATGTAATACTCACTTAAATTTGTAATCAATTTTAGATTGAATTAGGTGTTTTTTAATGTATTTGCTTCATACTACTACACATGTGACAATATTTTATATCTGTTACTTGAAAGGTAATTACTTGTTCATTCAATCAATTTAGCAACAATTGGCCATGAAACCGAGAAAACATAAGCAAGTTATTAAATAGGCCGATTCTAACAAGGTATGTAATTAATGTATAAATATTAATTTTTAATTAAATAATTGGTCATGATTTATTGTCATTTGATGAATGTAACATTTTTTTCCAGATACGTGTCAGGCATGTATGTAGACCAAAGAACTTGGTTGACGTGAATAAAAAATTGACCACTGCACAAAGGAAACAGATAAAAGCCACTCCTTTTCATTGGGCTCTAACAATACCTGAAAAATTTCAAATCTCCTGCCAATTGTTGACTGTGTTAGGTTGTAGGTGGATTAAGGATATCGGGGCATTTAGGGTGAGAAATACACATGTTGATCTTAGTCCTTTAGATGTATGCTTTGCATTAGGACTACGCATAACAGGGCAAGACGTGTTGTATAAGGAAGAAGAAGAAGTTGAAAGTCAGACAAAATCACTATTTGGACAAAGACCTTGTACGATTAGTACGATTGTTCATCTACTACGAGTGCATTCTGCTGATGAAGATGTGGACAACTTCTGCTGACTTTACATATGTCTAGCATTTGCAGAGTTTTATTTTGCAATGACAAATCATGCTGTCAATGTTGGGTTGTTCAAGTTTCTGGATGACTTAGATTCCTTGAATGAGTACAATTGGGGGGGTGCAGTATATAATTGTCTTGTTTTCAGCCTTGATCGAGTATCAGCTTGCCTTACAAATAAAAAAAATGAGTCCCAAGTATGGCTATCAGGTTGTGTAGCAGTGATGCAGGTATATTTATATTGTATTTGAAATGTCTGATTTTGTAAATTTTGGTTAACAGTATTCAATGTGTTAGTTTTTTTTTTTGTTATTGATGTGTACTTTTTTACAATCCATGCCACCAATGTAGGTTTGGGCTCAAGAGCATTTATCCATGGAAGTTACTTCAAATGTTGCAATCAAAGACCGCTTCCTAGGATCAAAGTGTGGCAAAATTTGGTGAAAGGTCGCACAAGTCTTCAAATGGCCATTACAAAAAATTTGGTATGAATTCACATGAACATAGAAATGAATTTTTATATACAACATTTGTATTATTGGTATTGCAATTGTGATGGCCTTTACTTTGTACTAATTTGTGTTATCATGAACAGATAGTTCATCAACTGGCATATACAAAAGAAGAATACAACAAGCATGGCATCCTTAGGGATGCCATGAAGGAGATAGAATCTGAATCTTCCCGTTGGAAAGATTATTCACTTACCTTGGAGGACCTTAAGAGTGGTTATGAGTGGTTAACCAGGGAGCTTAAGCAATCCAATGAAAGAATTGCGGCCTTAGAGGTAGAAGTTACCAATCTTAAAGCTGGAAGAGCAAATGCTAAACAAGGGCATGTTGTACATGAAGAGGAAGGCCTTGAGCCTACTAAAACAAATTTGAATATCCATGCCAATGAGGACCATTATACAGAACTTTCATCAGCATCAGTTACACGATTTCCAGTGGAAATGAGCAACTATTCTGACCAAAAAGTAAATCAACTGCAACAATTATGAAAGTACTGCACCCGGTCATGTAAACCAAAAGATCAAGAAGAAGAGTATGCATGATATTTCTAACCTTATTTTAATATATAGTAAATCATTTTTAATGTTTGAATGTATATACGTAAATATGTTTGTATATGATGTCTAACGTGGAAATTGTCTAGGATTTTGGTCTATATGTATGACAAATACCTTACCCGGAGTGAGATTCGGACTATGAGACCTTACCAACGGGTTAATAACATGGTTTGTATTGTCTTGTTATTATCTAATCCACATATTTTTTTAATACATCAATTTCTATACATGTACTTTATTTTTGATCCTTTTGTAGGTATTCCTCCTAGCTCCAGAGATGATTATGCATAATGAACTCAAACAAACTGGAGTTATTTCCCGCTACATCTTCCATTATACTCTCGTGGTGTGTACAATTTGAACTTCTCTCCAAATATAAAAATAACTTGGTGGCAGGATGTTTGTTTTACTAATTTATTTTTCATGCAACAGGGTAAGGTCATTGATGAGTTAGCCTCATTTCGTGAAAATACTCAAGTGCATTGGAGTCAGAGTAAGTTTGCTGATTTTGTTAAGCAGAACAACATTGAGTTTAGGGTGTCGTCCAGTAAGTTGGTGAGTATATTATAAGTTACCTAGGAATGATAATATTATTGTAACATGTTTTTGTTACATTATTGGAATGGTTTATTGTGGTTAAGTTACAAATTGAAAACATCAGTTATTAAATATATTAGGGTTTATGGTTATTTTATTTTGATCGATACATTGTTAACACTGGTTTTTATAGTCATTAAGTGAATTGTGTAATTGGTTAACATATTGTTTCTGATATGTGACCTTATAATTGACTTGTGTATCAATACTAATATGTAACATAATAAACACAGTTAATGTGATTAATGACGAAACTATCATTGCTGTCGATTCTGTCATCTCCAATAATCTGTAATAAAATTAAACTTGTTATGTAGACATTTTCTAAAATTCTAATTGAAAAATTAAGTTTGAATGAGTTATATTGTTTTACCTTTTGTCAGTTAGCACTAAAATTATAACCATGTAAATTGAAGATTTTTGCACCTGCCTTATTTGAAGACCATTGGTTTTGTTATGTGGTTGATAGACCAAATAAGAAAATACATGTACTAGACTCACTGGGTTATCACTTAGATGACCAGCTTATGTTGAATGAGGCAGTGGTATGACATGTGACTTTAATTGAATTGTGTTTTTAATAATATCTAGTTAGTATAGTTTGCAAAGTACTTAACATAAGATTTGTAATGTTGTGTAGAAGCGTCGATTCGAGGTCTTTTTGGATTTCCTTAACCAAAAAATGGATGAGCAATCAACTGAATTGGAACTTTCATATGAAATGATGCCTAAGCAGCGCAACACGTATGGTTAACTTTTTATGAATTTTAATGTCTGACATTGTGTCTAACATTTGTTTCACAATTAGTAATTCTACTATGATGATATGGGATGGGATCAAGAAATGGGATGATTCAACCATGCCTGATTATTCACTAGTAAAAGACCTTTCAACTCATTTATATTGAAAGGGGATAATGTTATGCTTTAAAGATTGACGACATTTCTAATTTTGCAGACTGAAATTAAGGAGATTCGTCAACAATTGGTGTTTCACTGGATTTTGCATCCGAATAACAGGGAGAGACAAATAGTGTTGGCTAATGCAGGACTTCCACTTAACTTGTCATTCTGACGAGTTTATAAACATGGACACATTGTTATTATATATTTATTTCATTTGTATTATCATTACATTGTGTGGGTGACCAGACATTATTTTTAATGATATTATGTTTCACTAATGTTGTCATGCATTATTTGTTGCAGGTCATTAGTTCAGACGACATTTTGTTGATATTTCACATTTTGACACCAGTTAGAGGCTGAAGACCAATACTACGCTGACAAAGTATAATGAAACATACTTCCATGAAACTGCATATAATATTGACAATTTTTTGGACATGTACATATTAAGTAGTGTTGACCAAAATCACTATTATGCTATCAATTTCTAGTCCAAACTTGCAATATTTTGGAGGCACGTGATTTAATGGTTTCATAAACTTTATTTAGATGATATGGGCTATTGATAAACATGATTTAATGGTTTTGACTCCTTATCATGAAAAGATTTTGACATGAGAAATGCTATAAGCTCCGAAGGTGTTAAAACGAAAAAATTACCAACCCGTTTAAACTCTGACACCTATCAATCAAATATGAATTAATTTTAACATTTTAATGTGTTTTTATTTTTCCAAATTTATCCTTTGTGCACATAATACCATGCTCGTGATTGCAAGCGAGAACATCATACTTCTTTGGTGCACATATTTTATTTTTCATGAATTTCTCGTTGGAGTAGCATTAAGTAATTAATTACAATTTCATAACACCTAAAGGAGTGGCTTGCTTTCAACATATGTTGAATAAGGATTGTTTACAATATTCGAAAAGACGAGTATCAAGTAATCTTATGAAATATATACCATTACTTTACATCTTCATACTTGAGGGATCTTGTTTGGTGCCTTCTATGTTTGATAAAAACGTGTAAATTAGCATATTGCAATTGTTCTCGTGTTTGCAATGCAAGTGGATCACGTACTGCTTTTTTGAAGCGAATGTTATTATCTCTAAACATGGTTGAGCCACTATGGCAAGATCGATAAGCTCGTCAAAAAGTTTGTCAGCGTCCACCGTGACAAAGAACAGTAAGTCTGATCCTTGGCAGTAGTGCAAGCAATGTCCTCCACGCAGAATCAGTACAAAGGATAAATTTGAAACAAATATGCAATTAAAAAGTAAAATGAATTTGTTAATATATTTTTAAATAGAATATAGTCTGTAAAAGAATTTGATTTACGGTATTATGGATTTATGGTATTCAATTTATAAATCAAGTGATTAAAAAAGACAAAAATAACATTGTACATAAAACAAATACTTTACACCAGACATGCATATGAATATGTTGTTAATTGTATGTATATAAATCGTTAAGTTAGTCTCACAAATGATTTAAACACAATGAACTTTATTGTATATGGTTATTAGGTTATACCTAATACAGTCAATACTTTTGAATGACTTTTAGTAGTTAACTTTGTTTCAACTTTGACTTACATGTGGTATAATGTTATTAATTGCAATACGTGGTTAACTACATATAAATTTAATGTTAATATTGCATAAAAAGTGGTTATCAATAAATGAAGGCCATTGAATCAGTTATCGAGGTTCTAAATTGTGTTCAAGTTTTCGAAATTTATAATGATGATTAAATTTGTCTCTTAAGTGAATTAGGATTACATATGTGAACCACTACCTCAATGAAAAAAACACTATTGAACATAAGAATAACTGATTTAGTCAATAATTTATTTATAACCAATTGCAAAGCAAAGTTGACTAAGTTTACATATATAGTTAACCACAAATAACGGACAATAAGATTATGTATATAAATTGTTAAGTTAGTCTCCCAAATAATTTAAACGCTTTGAACTTTATTGTATATGATTATGAGGTTATACTTAATACGGTCAATGCATTTGAATGACTGTTGGTAATTAACATTGCTTCACAAGGATTGTTAACTACACTTGTATGGATGATCAACTTTGACTTACATGTGGTATAATGCTATTAGTTGTAATATGTGGTTAACTGCATATAAAATTAATGTTAACATTGTAGAGAAAGAGGTTATCCATAAAATTAAAGTCATTGAATAAGTTATCGAGGTTTTAATCACTTTTCAGCTTTTCAAAATATGTAACGATGATTAACTTTGTCTCCCAAGTGAATTAGACTTACATCAGTGAACAACTACCTTAACGAAAAAAATACTATTGAGCACAAATGCTATTTTTAACCAATTGTGAAGCATAGTTGACTACTTTTATATATATAGTTAACCACATAGTATGCATAATCAAACTATGTATATAAATTGTTAAGTTACTCTCACAAATAATTTAAATGCTATGAACTTTATTGTATATGCTTATGAGGTTATACCTAATACGGTCAATGCATTTGAATGACTGTTGGTAGTTAATATTGCTTCAAAAGGATTGTTAACTACACTTGTACGGATGGTCAACTTTGACATACATGTGATATAATGTTATTATTTGAAATACGTGATTAATTACATATAAATTTAATGTTAACATTGCATATAAAGTGGTTATCAATAAATTAAGGTGATTGAATAAGTTATACAGGTTTTAATGACTTTGTTTCATAAGGATAGGTAACTACATTTGTATGTATGGTTAACTTTGACTCACATGTGATTAATACTTCTATAATATTATTAATTTTTAAACATGGTTAACGACACATAAATTTAATGTTAACATTATATGGAAAGTGGTTATCATTAAATTAAGGTCATTGAACCAGTTATCGAGGTTTTAATCACTTTGTTTCACATGGATAGTTAACTACATTTATGTGTATAGTTAACTTTGACTAACATGTGATTAATTCATCTATAATGTTATTATTTGTAATAATTGGTTAACTACACATAAATGTAATGTTAACATTGCATAGAAAGTGATTATCAATAAATTAAGGTCATTATATCAGTTATACAGATTTTAATAACTTTGTTTCACAAGGATAATTAACTACATTTGTATGTATGTTTACCTTTTACTAACATGTGATTAATACTTTTATAATGTTATTAATTTTTATTCATGGTTAAGTACATATAAAATTAATGTTAACATTGTATAGAAAGTGGTTATCAATAAATTAAGGTCATTGAATCAGTTATCGAGGTTTTAATAACTTTGATTCACAACGATAGTTAACTACATTTGTGTGTATGGTTAACTTTGACTAACATGTGATTAATATTTCTATAATGTTATTAATTTTCATACGTTGTTAACTGCACATAAATTTCATGTTAACATTGTATAAAAAGTGGTTATCATTAAATTAAGGTCATTGAATCAGTTATCGATGTTTTAATAACTTTGTTTCACATGGATATTTAACTACATTTGTGTGTATGGTTAACTTTGACTACCATGTGATTAATTCATCTATAAGGTTATTAATTGTAATAAGTGGTTAACTACACATAAATTTAATGTTAACATTACATAGAAAGTGGTTAATCACCATATTAAGGTCTTTGTATCAGTTATACAGGTTTTAATAACTTTATTTCACAACAATAGTTAAGTATATTTGTATGCATGACTAACTTTGACTAACATGTATTTAACAGGGTTAATATCATCTCCATGAAATATGTGTTTTCACACAACGGAAGTTCTATTGTCAATATTAACTCATTGTACACCATTTACTATTAATACAACTACATTCCAACAAAAATATAAAAGTTTCCCCACATTCAAATTGAAACTTGGTTTTCATCACTTCTGAGTCATTTTCTTTTTTCGATGATATGTCATCCAAGGTGTTTGAGTTACTGTACTTTTCACACGAATCCTCGGATGGTTTTTAATACGTGTGCATATATTTAATGTTTGATTATTGATTGTCTCTTCTAATTCGCCCTCAACATGTAATTTACCTACAACAGTTATGAACACATCATTCAATGTGTAAACCTATAAGTTCAACAAATTATTTATAATGTTCAACTATACATAACTTACCAACACGAACGATACTCATACACTGATTCCAATAGTCATTATCATCAATAGATGTAATTTCTTCTTCTTCACTTCTACACAATGAAGGTGGCGCAATTGATGAACTTGGTTGTGATGTCGATTGCTTTATCA
Source organism: Pueraria montana var. lobata (assembly GCA_026413185.1). Taxonomy (NCBI): domain Eukaryota; kingdom Viridiplantae; phylum Streptophyta; class Magnoliopsida; order Fabales; family Fabaceae; genus Pueraria; species Pueraria montana. The sequence goes on from CM048652.1 coordinate 8,355,932, forward strand.
TGTTAACTTCATCCTCTACTGCACATATCCTATCAACCAATTTCTTCTTTAGTGCAAGTACCTTTTCATGTTCTTGCACAAGAGTTTCCAAATCCAACCTACTTTTCCGCCAATGGATAAAGCTTTTTGGTCGATTTTGCAATGCTTCTCAAATGACTTCATGTTTAACCTCTTCATTCATTGCACATAAATCTTCAATGATCTGTAAGTGGTAAAAAAAATCCAGACAATTACTGAAAATCGAACAAATGTTTCAATTGATAAAAAAATGACAACTAGTGATTTGTAAAAAGAACAATATAATTTATTTCATACTTACTAAATTATTACGAAATACTGCTACAATTTTAATCCCTCGCTTGTTAATATTCTGCCAATTTAACAATCGAGGAAAAGGCTTTAAACCAGTTGTATTTTTTCCATCACTTAAAGAGAGATGATCCAAAGCCCAAATCTACAATACAATCGCATTATCAAACTCATATACCACTTATACCAAAGAAAAATTATTACATAATGATCAACACTGTGCATCATAATATTAAAAAGTGTTATGTATAACAATGTATGTACCTGTAGAATAGCCGCACAACCTATTAAATGTAGCTCAGAACAATTCTTCAATTTTTTCATACAATTCGAAACTCGCATCAAGCTATCAACCAAAATATCATATACGACAACTCCCCAACTATAATTGTTAAGTGAGTCTAAGTCATCTAACAATCTTAACAAACCAACATGCACTTCACCATTTGTTTTAGGAAAAAAAAACTCAGTAAATGCAAGAAGTATGTAAAGCCCACAAAAGTCATCAACATCATCATCATCACCAATCAATCTAAGTTTTTCAACTATCCTTTCAATGGTTATTTTTTGACCTCCAAACAAGCTTTTTGTATAACATTCACCATCTTCATCAAATTTCACTTCTTCACCCACTATGCGTAGACCTAAGGTGAAACAAACATCCAAATAAGTAAAGTACACTATTGAATTTTGTATTTCAAAACCTCCCCTAGTATCCACCCATCTACTGCATAATTCATGCAATAGTTTACCAGAGATTTGTATATCATATGGCATTTGTATTAACCACTTAAATGGAGTGTCCTCGAGTCGAGACTTTTGCACACTTGTCAAACTTTTATTCATTTCCACAACCCACTTCATTTGACATCTTGGTCTAACATGTACCTGAATAAGAAAATTCAAAGATCTTAAATGATAAACAATTTATATGCACATTTTGGATAACTAAGCTGACACAAATTTAATGTGGTTAGTTATAGGTAAAAATGAGGTCTAGCATGTGTTTTTTTGGTTAATTTTACTCATACTCTAACTGCCAACAAAAATGTTTAAAAATTACATGTAAACAACTTTCTTGACCACAAATTTAGTGGGTATAACATTTGCAATGCTCAAACATAAGCACCATAAGTTGTACCTTGTTCTCCATTTACAACAACACTGTGCTTAAGGAGTTCCACTGTTGAAGTCATTGCTGCAACAAAGGGTACCTCCCTCCGCGGCACGTTTGTTCTGCTTTGGTGTTCGTCCTCTTGGTTTCTACCCACGCTGTCTTCAATGTGTGAAAATGTTGATCAAACTTAATAGAGTTAACGGATTTGTGATGACGTTTGTTTCCACCAATGCTATCTTCGTTTTGACCCTTGTTACATGTTAGGTTTTCTCTTCTGCGTTTTGTCGTGGTTTCCCTCTTATAAGGGTTAATGCTTCATATGTCTATAAATCAGTTTAGCTTAACAAATTGTTATCCAAAATTGCCCTTGCTGACTCAACTATTTTCCTAAAATTTGTTAACCATCTTTATATGAAGAGTTAACAAAAGATGTATAAAACCAGGGGCAAACCTAGACCTTTAGGTTAAGGGGGGGCAAAATTTTTTAGTCCGTGTAATAAATAAATATACATTTATATATATATATATATATATATATATATATAATATTTTGTATAAAATATTCATAAATATATATTATAAACCATTAATTATATAAATAATATATTAATCTAATAACACTTTGAGAAACAAGAACTCCATGAATTAGATATAATATTCAAATAAAATTTCGGCTTAAATAATTTTTAGGTCCTTGATAAATTTTCAAATTTAGCTTTGAGTCAGTGACAAATTTTCTAGTTGTTTTGAGTCCCTGATATATTAAAAATTTTGTTTTGTGTCCTTGTCGTTAAGTGATGACATGACACCATATCAACGGTTGATATATATTGGGAATATCTGCTCGAATGATGCCATGTCATCACTTAAAAGACGGTAAGGACTAAAAATAAAAATTTTTATATATCAGGGATTCAAAACAAAATTTGGAAATTTTTCAACGACATAAAAGTTATTTAAGCCTAACATTTATTTACAATAAAGATATTTATTTTACAATTTAAAAGTTTGGAGATGAAAATTGATTGGATAATAACTAAAATTTGAACAAATATAATATTTAAATAAGATTTCTTAAAAAAAATAGTCTTGCTATTGATTTCATAATTTACAACAAAAACAAGTCAACAATTTATATTAACCATAATTTAGTGAAATACAATATTTATATTAAATTTCTTTTAAAAAGTAAATAATAATCTAATTTTTTATAGGCAAATTGGATGTCAATCCGGCTCCTCTAATGTGATTCTATAATTATATAAAATGAATATAATAAGACCAATCTATAACCATGCTTACACTTACATAGTTACACGTGCCTATCTTTGTTTATATTTGAAGTTGAGAAATTTAACACAGATAGTCATTCGAACGTCTGTTGAAACTTCCATAAAAACTAATTGGAATATTATATTGAACTTCAAATTTGGAGAAAAGTCACGAGGCGCCAATGCCCCTCCACTACTCAATGTTGGTATATCTATATTTAAAACTAAAATAGAAACTACTTATGAACACAAGTGATTAACTTAACAAATTTTACAAAATAAACTTAAAGATAACTATGAAAGATAAGTAGTTACTACATTGTTCAACTTTAATGGTTGAAACTTACTTATCCATCAACTTATAAGCTGTTTAATCTACCCATGAACATTTTTTTCAACCATACATGTACATAAGCTAAGTACACGATTTATTTAATATGTTGAAGTCACTCCTCATCAGATAAGTCTCTGTCAGTACAATATTGAGGTTCGTGCATTAGATTTCCCAATTCCATATCTGGTGGAATAGTTTGAGTGTGTTCATATTGTGCATTACAAGCATTGTAAACAGCTTGTACCTATTGATTTTGATTTGCATCTGGTTGTTCTCGTGTCGTATCATGTTAACTGCCATCTCCAACGATTCGTTACTGTCATGTGCAACATGAATATATTGTTGCTTAGGTCTTTTTATGTCGTATTCTTTCAACTCTAGTTTCAGCCTTGCAGACTCGTTGATGCGGTATTCCCACTCTCTTCGAAACTGAACCATATTTGCAGCTGAGAACCGTTCTTGAGGGCACAAGTTATATCGAAACATGTCTCGCTCCAATGACCACACTCGACCCATATATTCCAGCATTTCACCTGGACTGTATATTATTCCTATCAGTTTTGAACTGAAGGAAAACGACCAATAGTCAACATGATTCATAAAAATATAATTAACTTGGTATAACAACTTAAGACAGTTCAATAGTCTTGTAAGTTGGTTCCGATGGAAAAAAATATTTTTATCACAGGTATATTTATAACCCCAAAAGCGTGGTTGTGGTACATTTGCCACACACACATTGTCATCAGAGTGATACACATTGCAGCAATGTGCATCATAACTTAGGAGATGTGATTCCCATAGTCTACAGTGACATTGATTCCCTCACATGTCCATCCACACAGTTTGCTCAAACAAGTTCATTTTAGCAGTATTAACTAAAGCAAATCACTGTTCCCATGTGACATTGGATGATTAGTTGCAAAAATGTTAAAGTTAACCATGGATGATCAAAGTTAACCAGAATTTATGATTCACCTAACAACGTTCTGAATTGGAAGAATACAACGTCGAATAGTATGCTTTGTCTAAAAGGGAAACAAAATATTAGTAAGCATGTGTCAAATATGGTGATTAAATCATTTAGATTAGTGTTTCTTTTGTTCTTTCTAATTAAAGCTTTTTTACAAATATTAAATGGCAAACTATTTAACCACATAAATCACCATACTAACCCTTCTATCAACTTTTATTAACCACGAAATATAACAGGCTTGAATTCTAGTGGATAGTGACAATGATTCTCTGACATGTCTACATACACACTATGCACAGACAATTTCACTTTTGCAAGATTGACACAAGGAAATTGCTATTCTCATGTGACATTTGAGGAAATAGTATGCGATATTCAATTAGCATTTGCCAAATATGGTTATCAAATATTTAGGTTAGTAAATATTAATTTTCGTTTCCAAATAAAGCTTGAATGTCAAATGAATTCCAATAAACTTTAACCACATCAATGACTATATTAACCCTGATTTTAAGTATAATTAACCACAAAATTCAACAGATGTCATTCCTTGTGGATATAGTGTGAATGATTCTCTCATATGTCCTCACATACACTTTGCTTAGACAAGTTCAGTTTTGCAGCCTTGAGACAATAAAATAACTGTTCTCATGTGACATTGGAGGAATCATAATAGAAACTGTAAATTAACTACAAATGTCCATAATTTATCAACATTTATCATGTGATCTAACTTCAGTATACCATATAATCCCATCTCCATGTACACAATTGGTTAATCATGTGTGTAGAATGTTTACTCGAAGACCCATTAAACATAAATAGTTGATATCATATTTTTAATAGATGAGTTCTTCATTAGATTTATCTTTTTTTTTTTTAAGAATGTATAATTTTCAACACTAATATATGCGTGATATTATGTTTGTAAGAATTAACTTGTTGAAAGGGTTTTTGTCCATGTAATTAATACATTTAAATAGTATAATATGTGTATATTATTTAACTTGACACAAGGGAAGTTAGATTAAAATTATAGAGGTCAGTGGTTTGCAATGAATTGGTCAACTTGTATCATACATTGTTTAAGTCAATTTTATGATAAAATGATATCGGACCTAGTTAACAAAATTATTGGCTAATACTGAGCATTTTAAAGGAAACCGATGATCGCCATTGATATTATCAAAAAAATTTGTTAATACATTTATATGACTCATTTTTTAATATTTTGTTGATGATTGACACACATGTATGACAATGCATTCAAAGTCCTTCAATCAGGCCAAAAGCATGTATAACACAATCTAATGAGCCTCATAAATATTTAACATAATTAGTTCATACGAGAACCACCATCCATGAAAATGCCACACACAAAACAACAAAAAGGGGGAAAAAACAAGGAAATTCCACGTACAGTGCTATCATATAATTACATATCAATCAAATCCTAACCATAAAATTATTGCTTTTTATAGTTATAAAACATAATAAATACTAAATAATTAATAAAACTATCGCCATGATAACTTCGCGCTTCACTATGTCGTTCTACCTTTGTAGACCTCATCCAACCTTTGTTGCATGATAGGATCTGGTGTAAAAAAAATGAAATATTGATTTATAATAATTGATTCATGTGAATTAGCCATAAAAGTTATCCTTTTAAGGGCCTATAAAAACAACTTGATTCATATATATGGACAAACCTATATTAGGTGTATGGCGCATCACTGGGCGTGCAGCATATATTAGTTCTTCAGATGGAGGTCCAATGTCCTTCGGAAAAACCTAGATAACATGTTAACGTTTACTATAACTACTTTATCAATGAAACATATTCTACTTTATGCAGGTTGACAGTGCCAAAATGTTAATTAAAAAATTACATATGTTTATTCTCCATAGGTAATTAAATGGACCTAACTGATGAACAAGTTTCTAATGAAAAATTGCAAACAACATACACTACATTCAATTGTAAGTCATTCAAAATTAAGGTTACCATAAATGGTTAACTATGTTTACTAATGCGACCTAATCATATTTGCATACTGAAAGCCCCATGGCCTCAAACAAGGATTGGAAACCAAAGAGTGACTATAAGCCCTCTGTGAGCAGAGTAAACAAACTTTAAACCTATTCACATTTCTAGTGAAAATGGTTAACATTGATAGTGAAAATGGTTAACTATGTTTACTAATGCAACCTAATCATATTTGCATACTGAAAGCCCCATGGCCTCAAACAAGGATTGGAAACCAAGGAGTGACTATAAGCCCTCTGTGAGCAGAGTAAACAAACTTCAAACCTATTCACATTTCTAGTGAAAATGGTTAACATTGATAGTGAAAATGGTTAACTATGTTTACTAATACGACCTAATCATATTTGCATACTGAAAGCCCATGGCCTCAAACAAGGATTGGAAACCAAGGAGTGACTATAAGCCCTCTGTGAGCAGAGTAAATAAACTTTAAACCTATTCACATTTCTAGTGAAAATAGTTAACATTGATAGTGAAAATGGTTAACAATGTTTACTAATGTGACCTAATCATATTTGCATACTGAAAGCTGCATGGCCTCAAACAAGGATTGGAAACCAAAGAGTGACTATAAGCCCTCTGTGAGCAGAGTAAACAAACTTTAAACCTATTCACATTTCTAGTGAAAATGGTTAACATTGATAGTGAAAATGGTTAACTATGTTTACTAATGCGACCTAATCATATCTGCATACTGAAAGCCCCACGGCCTCAAACAAGGATTGAAAATCAAGGAGTGACTATAAGCCCTATGGGAGCAGAGTAAACAAACTTTAAACCTATTCACATTTCTAGTGAAAATGGTTAACATTATTAGTGAAAATGGTTAACTATGTTTACTAATGGGACCTAATCATATTTGCATACTGAAAGCCCCATGACCTCAAATAAGGACTGGAAACCAAGGAGTGACTATAAGCCCTCTATGAGCAGACCAAACAAACTTTAAACCTATTCACATTTATAGTGAAAATGGTTAACATTGTTAGTGAAAATGGTTAACTATGTTTACTAATGCGACCTTATCATATCTCGTTAGAGAAGGAATAAACCCCATTAGAATAAGAAGGAACAACCCTCATATCAAATCAGAATACAAATTCATACAACAAATCCTATATCAAATTAGATAATGAATGCACGTATGAGACAGAGACAACCCTAACCTGAGAGAGATGAACCTCAACCAGCAATTTACACAAACGTATGAGAACCTCAACCCCTGTGATACAAAGAAACATATCAATAATGAGTGTGTGTACGACTGAAACATATCAATAATGTGTGTGCGTGCGAAAGAGGGAGAAACTACCTGCTGCGGCATGGACGACGTGCAGACGGTGGGTTGGGAGAACGATGATGATTTCTTTGGAGAATGAAAATGGTACCGAGAGAGAAAGAGGAGCGCAAGAGAGAGAGGAGCGCGAGAGAAAGAGGAACCAGAGAGAACGAGGAGCGCGACAGAAAGAGGAACGAGAGACAACGAGGAGCGCGGGAGAAGATCGCAATTTCATATCACAATTTCCCAATTTGTCCCTTTATTTTATGTTTTTAATATTTTTTGAAAAAAACAAATTAAGTTTTTTTTATTTTAAAATAAACAATTGATTGATTAAAAAATTACCTGTTCAGCGGGTGTCAAATGGGTGACGGTACTGTTGAGCGGTACGTGTATCACTGCTCCTTCTTCTTTCTCCTCTCACTCCCTACTCGTGACTCCCTCTCCCATTCTCCTCTTTCCCCCACACACCCCCTCAACCCCACCTTCATATATACTCTTATTGCACCACATTGCTTCTTCTTTGACAACTTTCTGTTTTTTGTGTGTGTTATTATTTTAGTTTTATTAAGCAATTGTTATAATTTTTTGAGTTTTCCTGTTATTAGTGTGAAATATTCACTAGTTTTGTTGCTAATTAATTTTTATTGGGAACTAGTTAACCTAAAATTCAAATCACATTTTTTCATCTACAATACTCAAATATGAAATCTTATTTAAGAAATTCAAACTCAGTTCTACTCAAATTAATGACATATTGGCAGTGATTGTTTTTAATGATTATATATTTTCATGAGATGTCGTAAAGTGTAAACATAAACTTGATATATTTTTGAAAAATAGTTGATAAGGTGATTTTATATTTCATACATTTTTTTCATAATTATTAAGGAAAAACAAATTGATGAACTAAATGGAATTCATATTTAATGATATATAGCAGATCATTTTTTTTAAATTACAAAAAATATTAATTTCATCAATGAAAATTATTTATGTCCCTCGAACTTTAAATAAAAAATAATATTTTTTAAACTTTTAAATAACTAATTCAGCGATACAGGTTTTACGCGGATGAGCCTTCACAGTCACATGTTCCTCAAGGTTGGTCACGACTCACAAGCTATTATCACAGGATTTTGTAACTTTTTGTTCTTGTCGTTGAATTCAGGGTTAACATATGGACCGCACGAAAAAGGTTTTAACCTCAACTACCTGTTACCTTTTCTTCCAATCACCTATTTTTCTTCTTCTTAAAATAAGGTAAATATTGTTTAGTGAATAAGGAAAAAAAGAGTACAAAATATTTATTTTATATATATAATACAATAAAATATTTAATATTTATATTTGTAATTAATTTGAAACATATAATAAAATATATGAAATGTTTCTTAATCTGTTTTTTTTTAATATTTGTCAATAAAACCTTAAATATAATGATATTAATGTGAATTCATTAATTTAAATATAAGTCCAAGTGTATTCATTTTTTAATTTTGATAACATAATATTACAATGTATTTTAAATTAAATTAAAGATCTCTTTATTGATTTTAAAATGATTTTGCTTCTTATTAGAACTTTTCTGTCATGTTTTTGTCAATACCTGTAATCAAAGTCTTTGGCTTCTTAATTATATGTCGAAGTATTTTCACAGATTTGGACCATTTTGACCAATTTTATGAGACTAATATACTCAATTTAAAACTTAAACATATTCAAAGTTTTTTTTTCCCATTCCAATAATATGTTATATGAAAATAGAACCCAAATTTTATCACGCCACACTTATTGGATAATTCTTGTTTCATACTTGAGTACACGAAAGCTCGCAACAAATTCGCAAGTTGCAATGCAATAGCCATTAGCCAATAATCCATCCCCAATAACACACGCAAATGTTAAATCATGTATTTCCAAGTGATGGCAATTGTCAGTAACATTCTTCTTCTTCATCGTCATCTTAAAATTAAATACCTGACCTTTTCTTAAACGCAATCTATTTTTCTTTCTTTCTTTGTTATGTTCTATTATACTTTCTAAGCCTCTAGCCGGAATACCAAATTAATACAAGATTTTGGAGGCTAGCTATACCATAATAATAATTAAAAAAAAGACTTGCAAGTGTAATTCATTAATTAGATGCTAGCCTATTTTTTCTATTTCTATTAAAGAAGGGTGTAACTAACAATCATAAATAGGAAATGATTAACTAACCATTTGACTAACATTCAATATCAATTCCATGTACGAGGCATGCAAACTAATAATAATTTTTATCAAAGGTAAGTAAAGGCAATAGAAGTAAGATTATTCAACGACGACGAAGAGGGATATAAGTAAAATAATTAACAATGAAAAGTTGGAGGTTGCAAGCAAAGCATGCATGCATGATGCATGACTAATTAACCAATTAATAATAGAAATTAAATACTAATTAATAGCATGCAGTGAGGAAGAAATAAATTATGTAGTTGAGTGGAGTGTGGTAGCCATAGCGACCTCCCCAAGTTTCTGAAGGTTTAGCTTAACGACAGTGTCGACAAACATCTTAGTATCAACTCCGGTGTTTCCTTCGGGTATGTCCACCACGTAAGACTCCAACACAATCGTGTAAACCTTACCGTCGTCCCTCCTGAACTCGTTAACGGACGTGACGGAGCGGTAGTTGCGGAGGCGGTGCTCGCCGCCGACGACGCGGAAGCTGAGGAGGTGCTTGTCGTCGTCGAGAATCTCGAGGCGCTCGGTGCTTGTGGAGGCGGGGAGGCCGGAGACGACGGTGACCTCGCGGATGCTGCCGACGCCGCCGTCGCCTGAGAGCATGTTGCAGCTCTTGACGAAGTGCTTGTACTTCTGGGGGTTCTCGAAGCTTCGAACGAGGGGCCACACGGTGCTTGCGGGTGCGTCGATGCGTTGCGCTATGATGGAGGTGCAGATTTCGGGGGAAGGGTCGAATTTGTGGTGCGTGTTGATGATGCTTTCGAGTTCCGAGAATTCCTCTGGGGTTAGACCCAGCAGAGGATCTGCTTCTGAAGCCATAATAATGATTAATTTTCTTGGTTGACGGAGCGCTAGCTAGCTAGTAATGAAGAAGGTTCATAATACATGGAGATGAGATGAGATGAATAGTGAACATCAAATCAAACAACACGCTTGCTGATGTGACTCTTATTTATCTTTCTTTCTTGAGCCTACGTACCATGACTCTTTTCTTTTAGACACATATGCCCTCCACGTTTTTCCTTTTATCTTTTTAAAATTTTTTAGATTAAAATAATATTTTGAAAAACAAAGGTGACATGTTAGTTTCCAAGTTAATCAAGACATTTTTTTTTATCATGAGTTAATCAAGACATTGAGGACATTGTGTAAAATTTTGCATACAGACAAAACAATGTATCAAATATATAATTTCTAAATAAAGAATGAACTAAAAAATATATATTTCAACATTGATTCCCCGTACATTTTCTTCCTTAGTGTAAAAATAATAAAATGTTTTGACGTGAAAACTTTATTATTCAATGCCACGCCCACGCCCATTAGTTTGTGGTGCTTGCGTGTAATATAGAGTTTAAGCCGCCATTTGTTGATAAGTGAAGAATGTTGTTACGAAATGATGATTTTAATTTTAATTTGTTGTCAAGTAAGTAACTTACTAGTTAAAAAATCTTGCATTAAATAAAACACTATAATTAATCATTTAGGGCAGGAAATAATTAGTAATTAATTGAGAAACAGTTGATGGGAATGCTATTTTGAAGAAGGTGGGAGAGGAGAAAAAGTGGTGGTCGCAATCGTTGAAAATCAAGAAAAAGGAAAAGGCTGAATTGGAGATACGCGGTTCATGTGAACTCTTTAACGAACTCTCACCATTCCTCCTCCAATTTTGTTTTTTTTTTTTCCATTGATTTCAGCTATTTTGATTATAATGTTTGTTTTATACTGATAAAAAAAATGAGAAATCGTACATTACTGATAGATTCCCTTGCTTATCAGTGCAATCAAGCGTTGCGACATGACAATGTTTAGTTGTTTACTGTGGTCTCTGACTTTCTTCCATGCGTACGAATACGATACGACTACCAAGTGTTGAAAGGCCGGGCCGGATGTACCAAATATAAATGGGCTGGGTTCCCTTTTTTAGAACACTTGTCATAAGTAAGTCAAACTTTGAGAGGTCAGATAGCATAAATAAGTAGGCTTTTGCTTCCTGCACCCCCCAATTTTTTAATATCCCTAAAGTACCCTTCTGATATTATGTTGCCTTGTTATCCCTCAGCCTAGTTCTCCTAAATCACTTCACAGCCGACACCCTTGCACCTAGTCCCATTTTCATTCGTCTTGGTAGAAGGTTGGTGTCCTCTCGGAGATGGTGATTCATGTGCCTCCATAATCCTTTCTATGTCCATCAACGGTTAAATGTCTTCACCAAAGTTGGCTTGTTCTGTTAAATTTCCTGTGTAATCCTCCTCTTGTATAGCTTCGGTGAGGTCCCGTCGGCGTAGTGTAAGGTTTGTTTGCCTTTTATTTTGTTTTTATTAAGTACTTTTCGGATTAGGCTGTCCGGAATAGGTCATTTCGGAACAATAATCTGGAATGGGCAATCCATAATTGTTACTAGTTTCTGGATCACTCATTCCGAAAAGCCATTTAGAAGTTTCCAGAATTGGTAATCCGGAAGAGAGTTAATTCCCTTCCGGAATGGATTATCCAGAAAGTATTTTCTGTTCCGGATTGCTTATTCCAGAAAGTAATTATTTTTCAGGATTGCTTATTTCAGAAGGTAGTTTTGTTCTGGATTGCTTATTCCGGAAGGTAGTTTTTGTTCCGGATTGCTTATTCCAGAACAGTGGAAGCAAGCTTCCGGATTACCAATTCCGGAAACTAATGACCTTTAATTTATTTTATTTTTTGTCTTATATCCATACGTATGGATGGAAATAGAATTGATGTCATAGTTTGAACCAAGTATTGGTTTAAAATTTTAGTTGGTTGATATGGATGACGGTTACTTGAGCAAGATGTCTGATGAAGTCAATATGCATGAGGACATGGATGTCGATGTGAGAAAGGATGAAGTTATAAAAAATGACTGTAGCGAATTTTTTACAACTACAGAGGTAATTATTTTGTGTAATTGTTATGTAATTTTTGTAAAAGGTTATTTATGTAATACTTGAATAGGTGAACTTTGACAAACATATGTTGTATGTTGTTGTTAATGTAGGTTTTTGATACTCAAGATGAGCTATTGAAATGGGTTCGAGCGATTGCATTTGAGTTGGGTTTTGTTGTTGTCATTTTAAGGTCAAACACAACAAATGGGCAACTTGGAAGGAAGACTGTTGTTGTGTTAGGTTGTGAGAGGGGTGGCAAATATATGCAATACAAAAAATGGTGTAGCTACAGGCACTGGGACTAGAAAATGTGAGTGTCCCTTTAGGTTGAGAGGAAGACCATTGAGGAATGGTGAATGATGGACTTTGAATGTAGTGTGTGGGTCTCATAATCATGATGTGGCTGAGACATTGGTTGGCCATCCATATGCTGGCCGACTAAATAATAATGAGAAGACAATAGTTGTTGATATGACAAAGGTAAAGCCTAAAAATATTCTACTCACGCTAAAAGAACGCAATGAGAAAAATGTGACAACCATCAAACAAGTATATAATGCTAGAGCTGCATATCGGAGATATGAAAGAGGTCCTAGAACAGAAATGCAGCATTTGATGAATTTGCTAGAGCGCGATATGTATATTCATTGGCATAGAATGAATGATACATCAGAAGTTGTGCGTGACATTTTTTGGACACATCCTGATGCAATAAAATTGTTGAATGCATTTAACATAGTGTTCTTGATGGATAATACATACAAAACCAACAGATATAGACTACCATTGCTTGAGATTGTCGGTGTGACTGCAACTGGCCTAACATTTTCTGTAGCTTTTGTATATTTGGCAGCTGAACGACAAAATAACTTTGTTTGGGCACTTGAAAGGTTTAGAGGACTTTTTCTGAGACTTGATAGATTGCCTCAAGTGTTCGTCACAGACAGAGATATGACGTTGATGAATGCAGTCAAAATTGTCTTTCCTGAGTCACATAATCTGTTGTGCCAATTTCACATTGATAAGAATGTCAAAGCAAAGTGCAAGATGTATGTGAGTCCCAAAGAGGCACGGGACCAAGTCATGGATGCATGGGGTAGTGTTGTGGATTGTCCTACAGACTATGACTATGAAGACTGTGTGACAAAGTTTGAAGTTGTTTGTGAACCATGGAGGTTGACTATGTGAAAGATACTTGGTTGATCCCTCAAAAGGAAAGATTCGTAAAGGCATGGATAGATAAAGTCATGCACTTGGGGAATACATCAAGCAACAGGTATTAAACTTTTATTGACAACTAATTTGATTTTTGTTTGTAAACAAACTTTGTTGTATTGAAACTAATATGCATTTAATTTATTCATAGGGTCGAGTTTGCGCATTGGAGCTTAAAGAGGCTGCTATAGACTAGCATATGAGACTTTTGTAATTGTTGGGATGCGATGAACAACTTGATTACTTTGCAACATAATGAAATTAGAGCCTCATTTGAGAAGAGCATTCACGTTGTTGGTCACACTTTTAATGTAACATTGTATAAGAGACTACGTGGATTTGTTGCAAGGTATGCATTGAATCATATTGCAGATGAGTTTGATCGAGTGAAGTTTGTTGGTGTTGACAGTGGTCGTTGTGGATGCAAAGTAAGATCTACATATGGTTTGCCTTGAGCATGTGAACTAGCTAGATATGTTTTAGGCAGCATACCACTTCATGCAGTTCATGTGTATTGGACTAGGCTAAGCTTCAATGACATGGGGTCTAATGATAAATATGAAGAGTTGTCTGTACAGCCTGAAGTTGATGCTATTATGAAACGTTTTAAAGAGGTTGACATAGCTGGCAAGGTTACTATCAAAAGTAAATTTCGTCAAATTGCATACCCTGATATGACTTCTATGTGTCCTCCTGTTGACAAGGTCAAAACTAAAGGTTCACAAAAGGGTCGTGCAGGTAAATTAGAAAGCTCAACTAAGCGTGATCCTTCATACTTTGAGCATGTGGATGCATTACATTCTGTGCATGACAGTTCATCCATATGGAGGTCAACCAGAACATCATCCCAACAATCAACACACAAGAGAAAGTTCCCATGTTAGATCAATTTCATGTAAAGCTTCATCCATACATTAAGGACATTGTTGATGTAAAAGCAGATGGCCATTGTGGATATCGAGCAGTTGCAGCCTTACTGGGTATGGGTGAAGATTCTTGGCCTCTTATACGCAACAATTTGCATAAAGAGCTGGGACAATGGCGTGACGAGTATGCTACCATATTTGGAGGTTATGATCGATTTGAGGAGATAAAGCGATCATTACTTGTTGACAATGTCTTAGTGGTAAGGTGTTATTTTGTATAACTGCGCATTTAATTTTTATTATGTATTTGTTTTGAGTTGACCAACTGATATTTAAACAGGCATCAGCGGATAAATGGATGACTTTACCAGATATGGGATATGTTATAGCGTCTAGGTATAATGTCATACTTGTTTTGTTATCAATGAAATAAAACATAACATTTTTTCCTCTTAGAAGTCAACCTCCCATAGATACCTCAGTGCATTGTATCATATGTGTAGGCCATGTTAATGGCAATCATTTTGTTCCGGTATACCACTTGTTTCATTTTAAGTGATGCCTAATTATAAAATATTTAGCGTTGTTAATTGTCTTATACGAAAATGTCAACATGCAGGTACACTTGATAGATCGTTGCCCTATATCGCAACCTGACGTGTTATGGGCCAGACATTGTCATCTTCCAGCCAAAGAATGGGTTACTTCTTACATTGGTCGGATACAACAATTTGCACAATTAGTTGGGGTTACACGCGACTATGTTAACCTTGGAGATGATTAATTGTCTATTTACAGAGACAACATATGTTGGTTGGATTATGATATTTAAAAGTTGTAATGATAGTTTATATATCCTCATTATAGGATTGGTGACTTGTTAATGTTGTAATAAATGTAAACTAATCACGTATGGACTAAAAAAAAAAGAAATTAAACAAAATTTTGACATAATCTCCCCTAAAATATGAACATAGAACAATACCTAGATAGCGTTTTAAAACAACAAACTAACATTCAACACATAACAGCATATAATAACCAAGTATCAAAGTAACTCTTACAGTAACTCCAACATGAAAACAACTACATAATAAGTGATGTTCATACAGTAACCATCAGCCCAAAATAACTACTAATTGAATAAATCATAACATCAATGTCCTCGTCAGCCACCTCGACCTCTCGTACCACCCCGTCCTCTGCGGTTGTAAACATTTCCATCATCAGTAACTCCATGCGCTAATAATAATGCCTGTTCGGTCTCAGAATATGCATCAGTGCCTTTAGTAACCATACGTAAATCAATCATGCGCTGTAGGTGGTCACCGATCCTACGACATATTGCCTGTATTAAAATTACAAAATTATATAATTGTCAAATTTGATTATTAATAATAATTTAATATATTGATAAATAATAAATTTTAATTAGAAAATAAATGTTAATATACACTTACAACCGCAGGATGATTTTCATTGGTGCTGGTATCTCCCTCAAGCACAATGTATGGTATGATTGGTGGGACAATAGGAGGTGCAGCCCTATGACCTGATTCTACAAAAGGGTGAGACATCCTGTAATACCACTCCATGTACCCTGTATCACAATCAGATGGGTCCACTGCAAGCACTATCGGTTGTATAAGGTGATTTGCAAAATGCAACCACCTATCATCCACTTGCTGCAGGGTGGTAGGCTCAGCTGTGAACACAGAAGGGTGTCGGTGAATAGTCTGACGAAACCCATATTGGCGTAGTACCCTCTTTGGAAAATGGAGGTGCATATCAGGGCCCCACCTAATGAATCCAAAGAACAATGATATCATGTCAAATGCATGACCTATCTGGTGCTCCTCATAAGGCATCCACCACACTCCATGTATGGTTAACTAATCTATTTGTTTCCGGTATGTGGTCACTGGTAATAACTTTGCAGGTGTCCAACGACTGACATGTGGTGATAACTCACTGTATGTTCCAACAAGTTCCCTTATGCCAATGTTAGGAAAATGCTCATAAATCCATCCCTGTGTCACCAAAAACAACAAAGCTGAAGAAGAGTGACATAACCACCAAGCTGCTTCGTCCTGGCAAAACTAGCGTCACTAAGATGCTCATACATATGTGTCAACGTAGCTGCCCCCTATACATAACCCCCACAGCCCAAAAGGTCACGAAAAAGGCCTAAGTATTTGACATCAACATAGGTTGAACTCTTGTTAGCAAATATGGTATAACCCACTAGATGCAACAAATAGGCCCTAGCAGCCTGCGTCCATTGCATCTGCCGACACCTTTTCGCATAAACAGTCCGCAACCAACTAAAACGGACATATCCACCTCTGGTGAACTCTGTCTTTGAACGTGCATCCTGCAAAGATACTCCTAGTAACTCCATCAACTTAGGAATTGCCGCCTTCGCATCCATATTCTCATACATATGTGTCAACGTAGCTGCCCCCCATGCATAACCCCCACAACCCAAAAGGTCACGAAAAAGGCCTAAGTATTTGACATCAACATAGGTTGAACTCTTGTTAGCAAATATGGTACAACCTACTAGATGCAACAAATAGGCGCTAGCAACTTGCGTTCATTGCATCTGCTGACACCTTTCCGCATAAACAGTCCGCAGCCAACTAAAACGGACATATCCACCTCAGTGAACTCTGTCTCTGAACATGCATCCTGCAAAGATACTCCTAGTAACTCCATCAACTCAGGAATTGCAGCCTTCGCATCCATATTCTCATAGTTATAAAAAGCCCCAGTAATAGGAATATGTAATAATGATGAGACATCATCTACTGTTATTGTCATTTCTCCTATAGGCAAATGGAATGTGTTAGTCTCCTTATGCCACCTCTCCGCAAAAGCAGACAACAGTCCCTTGTCTGCGGTTGTATAGCTGCATGTAATCAATGAAAATAAACTAGAATTCTTCACCACATCCTCTATGTGCTGGTCTAGGGCACCAATGGTCTTCAACTTTCTTCCATGTGATACTATCTTCAACTCACCGCAATCCTACAAGTTTTTATACTATGTAATTAATTATAAAATAGGTACCAATTAAAACATTAACCTTTCAATATTTCAATTAATATTCGATTATAGATAGTAATTTACCAATCCAACCCACAAATCCGCAGCAACGTGATCACCATATGAGGTAAGCAATGATGTGTCTTTAGGTCCACCCACTACTACAAAAAAGGCATTTAACATCGTCGAAATGACATCGGTTGTATGAGGACCGATGTAAAAAAATGTGCGGTGGCATTTTTGTAAATAATTGGACGTAGTTAACATCAGTTGCCTCATAAACGATGTCATTCGTCTTCGTTAACATCGGTTATACCTCATAACCGATGTCATTTGTCTTCGTTAACATCGGTTATACCTCATAACCGATGTTATCCATGTCAGTACTAGAAAATATACATTCTACATCGTCCATTTAACATCGATTATTTGAGAAATGATGTTAAAAAATGCACGGTGGCATTTTTGTAAATAACTGATAGTCGTTAACATCGGTTATCTAATAACCGATGTTGTAAATCATTATTGACATCGGTTATATTTAATAACCGATGTTGTCAATGCTTGTTGACATCGTTTCTATATGACAACCGATGTTGTCAATGTTTTCTAAGCCTTCTAAAATCAGTTTGGTTCTCAGTCTCTGGCACGTCCCTCACTTTCGTTCGTCTCTGCCATCCCTAGTGCTCTCACTCTTTCGTTTGTCCAACCCTTCAACCAGCGTCACCGTCGCCCTGTGTCACCATCATTGTCGCCCCTTGTCTTCTATTTGCCCCGTCGTGTTCACAAACCCTTCTCCCTCGCACTGACGAACCACCATTGTTCGTTCTCTTCCTGACAAACACCACCTCCATTGCACTACACTGCTCCATCACTGCCATTACTCTCAACAATGAAGAACTCGCGCCGTTGTTGAAAGGGTCAGTGTTATTGTTGTCGCAACCTTCGACTTCTCTTCCTCATTACGCAGTTGTTGCGCCAGGTACCCTCTTCACTATCTTCTTTGCCTCTTGTTTTTGTTTTTTTCTTCCATTGATTTGCTTCTCTGACCACTGATTCTTCCAGCACTTTGTTCGCACCCATTACAAGAAACCATTTTGCCATTTAACGCACCTCTGTTGGCCAGCACGTGTCCTCTAACCCAGTCAGGTAATAGCTCGCCTTTTGTTTGATGCTTTTTGCCTGTTTGATTAAATGCCCCAATAGTAGTTTACTGGATTTATTCTGGGATTTACGTTGTTTTGGGGTTGTTTGCTGGGAATTATATGTTAAAGGGGATGTGGTTAAAGGGGTGCTGTGGTTAAAGGTGTTATTCTCTAACAGCTAGTTGAGGCTGTGGTTGCAACTCTATTTGTTTGACGTGATTGAAAATTCTAGACATTTTGAAAGTTTAAATTGATTTTTTTTTCATTTGTAAAATGTCTTATTTGGGTAAACTAATTTTTTTTTATAAATTATCCTCTTGTTGACTTACAAACCTTGCAGTGTTTTTTATTCATGTGAAATTGAGTACTTGATTGTTTTTTATTCAGAAAAAACTGAGAAATACTCAACTAGGACAAAGGGAAGAGAAATTTTTTACCAGCATTGACAACAAGAGGGCTACTCCTGTAAGTACAGAAAACTTGCTATCAAGAGTTAATATTTTCAGTTCTAATGATAGAACTGCAGAGAATGAGAATGATTTCTGTTGTGCGGTTGTGCCTTTCTTTTAGCTTTCCTTTCAATGCATCAAGTTTCTATTTATGTATTTATTTTGGCAATATAAATAAAGATTGAACATCAAGACTTCCACTTGAATTCTACCCAATTTTCACTGCTTGAGTTATGCTAAGTGGTACATTGATCTATAACTTTACATTGAAAGTAAATTTATTTCTTAAAATAAACTAGAAGCTGCCCTAATAATTGTCTAAGTGCAAGGGACCCTTTCTCTGAATTTACCTATTTTTTCTCATTTGAATATTTTTCCTAGGCAAATAATTTGATTATTATGAATTTTAGTTCTTGGTAGGAGTGGCATTCTATCTAGGTGTATATTAAGGATGTAATTATACTACTCTAATGTCCATAGTAAAAACAAGCTAGGGATATATTTTAAAGTGTTAGCAAACTCTGGGAAAAGACTAAAATATTTTAAAAAGTCTTTATATTGAGATTGGATTTGGTAACATGGAAGCCATGTACTAATGTTAGTTTAGAACTTTGTTGTTACTCTTTGTTAGCTACTTAGCATTTTATTTTTCTTTTCCTTTATATTTTATACTTTACCAAAAGGAAATACTGAGATTGATGTTTGTTATTATCTTATCATTTCTTCCTTAGTTTTAGGCATTATTACTTAATAATTTGTTTTACAATTTAACACCATAAATGGCCATATATTCTCTGTTATTATCAATTTCCAGCACTTCTATTTATCTTTTAAGATTTGAACCATAAATGAAACACGATTTAATTTGCAGACTCTTTTTCCTTTGTTGTTTCCACCGTCATCACTGCACTTTTTGTTATTGTTAGTGAGCATCTTTTCAGGTACGTATCTCATTCTTACACTTCAGTACTTGTTACAATTATAATAATGCTTTATAACTTGTTTGTGTAATTTATGAGTATTATTTTTTATTCAAGTTAAGCATTATGAGTGAACCTTAGTTTCCCGTTTGAGGTTCAATACAATGATTAATACGGATAGTTTGGATTAATCGTTGTATTGAATCTTGAATTGTCCGTTTGGACAGTTTGGGAATAGTCATTTTTTTATACTTGATTCATACATGGAGGTTGAGTCTCTTTTGTTAAATTTGATGAAATTTCGATTTAGTGCATTTCATTTTGTTCTCCGGGTGCATACTTGATTGTGGTGGAATTTATGTCACCACTTTCATGTCGTGTACTTGGAGATCAATGCGAAATGCTGTCGAAAATTCGTCAAATTTAACAAAAGAGACTAAAGCTCTATGTATGAATCAAGTATAAAAAAATGTCTTCCTGAATGGGATAGGGCCACACCTTTTATGAAAAAGTGAGATCTTCATGCATGTCACAGAAGAGGAAAGATGGATCGAAGTTGGATGAAAGCTATTTGCATCACTGAGGAGTATGAGAATGGGGTTGAAAAGTTTTTGGAATTTGCTCAACAAAATTTAGCGAATATGGGGGGAAAATATTATTGTCCTTGTGTTAACTGTCTGAATGGGAGACGACATGTCGTGGACGACATAAGGACACATCTTCTCTGTGACGGGATTCTTCAAACATATACAAGATGGATATGGCATGGTGAATTCATAGACATGCCGACGGTGTCCCAAACTGAGTCTGTTGTTGATGTTGAAATGGGAGATCGATTAGAGGATATGATCCGAGATGTTGGACAAGAGTCTTTTCATCAAGCACATGCCCCTTTGTATGATGCATTCGAAAGTGATTCGAAGAAGCCTTTGTATGTAGGGTGCAACAACTTCACACGGTTGTCAGCGGTGTTAAGTTTGGTCAATTTGAAGGCAAGATATGGGTGGAGTGATAAAAGCTTCACTGATTTGCTTGAGGTGTTGAAAACGATGCTTCCAAAAAATAACACGTTGCCGAAAAATAACTATGAGGCAAAGAAGATACTGTGTCCGGTGGGTATGGAGTATCAGAAAATACATGCATGCCCTAATGATTGCATATTGTACAGAAATGAGTTTGAACATATGCATAAATGCCCCATGTGTGGAGTGTCACGGTACAAATTGAAGGATGACGCGTGTGGTAGTGATGAAAGCATAAACAAAGAGTCCCCAGCAAAGGTGTGTTGGTATCTTCCAATAATTCCAAGGTTTAAACGATTGTTTGCTAATGGAGATGACGCAAAAAACCTGACATGGCATGCAGATAGTCAAAAATGTGATGGATTGCTCCGGCATCCGGCTGATTCTCCCCAGTGGGACAATATTAATCATTTGTTTCCAGATTTCGGGGAAGAGTCAAGAAACCTTAGGCTTGGACTTGCTACCGATGGAATGAATCCTTTTGGTAACTTAAGTACTAACCACAGTTCATGGCCTGTTTTGCTAGTAATTTACAACCTGCCTCCTTGGTTGTGCATGAAGCGAAAATACATTATGTTGTCTATGATGATTTCGGGTCCAAGACAGCCAGGAAATGACATTGATGTTTATCTAAGTCCGTTGATTGAAGACTTGAGAAAGTTATGGGACGAAGGGGTTGATGTCTTTGATGGGAATCGCAAGGAAACCTTCAAGTTGCGTGCAATGGTATTTTGTACCATTAATGACTTTCCAGCATATGGGAATTTGAGTGGATATAGTGTTAAGGGGCATCACGCATGTCCTATATGTGAAGAAAACACAAGCTACGTGCAACTCAAGCATGGAAGAAAGACAGTCTACACTAGGCATCGGAGATTTCTCAAACCATATCACCCGTATCGGCGATTGAAAAAAGCTTTCAATGGAAGACAAGAGGATGTAAGTGCACCGATACCTTTGACTGGAAAGCAGGTTTATGAGCGGGTGGAGGAAATCCAAAATATCTTTGGGAAGACGCAACAGAAGGATGCAAGTGAGAAAAGAATATGGAAGAAGAGGTCGATATTCTTTGATCTTCCATATTGGTCCGATCTAGATGTTAGACATTGTATAGATGTTATGCATGTGGAGAAAAATGTGTGTGATAGTTTAATCGGCACGCTTCTTAACATTAAAGGCAAGACAAAGGATGGTCTGAATGCTCGGCAAGATTTGGTTGAGATGGGTATACGTGAGCAGTTACATCCAAGGTCAGAAGGTAAATGAACATATTTGCCCCCAGCATGCCATACTTTGTCCAGAGAAGAGAGAAAAAGTTTTTGTCAGTGTCTACGGGATGTTAAGGTGCCACAGGGATACTCTTCAAATGTAAGGAGTCTTGTATCGATGAAGGATCTCAAATTAGTTGGCTTAAAGTCTCATGATTGCCACGTCTTGATGCAACAAATTCTAGCCGTGGCGATACGAAACATCTTGCCTAACAAAGTCAGGGTTGCCATAACTCGCCTGTGCTTATTCTTCAATGCAATATGTAGCAAAGTAATTGACCCTGTAAAGTTGGATGACTTGGAAAATGAGGCTGCTATTATCTTGTGTCAGTTGGAGATGTATTTTCCTCCTTCATTTTTTGACATCATGGTTCACTTAATTGTTCATCTAGTGAGGGAGATTAGATTATGTGGACCCGTTTATTTAAGGTGGATGTACCCATTTGAGCGATACATGAAGATCTTAAAAGGGTATACGAAGAATCAATACCGTCCTGAGGCATCCATTGTTGAAAGGTACATTGCAGAAGAAGCTATTGAGTTTTGTTCAGAGTACATGGAGAAGACGAAACCTGTCGGGGTTCCTGAGTCTCGTCACAAGAATAGAGTGAGAGGTAAGGGTACACGAGGGTTACTTGTTGTAACCATGGGTCTCAAGGCACTGAATGAAGCACATTTGTATATATTGAATAATACCGATGAGGTGACCCCATACATAAATGCACACAAAGAATTTGTGAAGGCAAGTAACCCAAAAATGAACAAGAATCGGGTGTTGATTGAGCATAACAAAACTTTCTTAAACTGGTTTAAAGACACCATTTTTGCTCTTGATGATCCTTCTGAAACGTTAAAGTGGTTAGCAAATGGGCCTAAGCTAAATGTTCCAACTTGGAAGGCATATGATATCAACAAGTATTCATTCTACACGAAGTCACAAGATGACAAGAGTACAGTTCAAAACAGTGGGGTTAGTCTTCGGGCTGAATCAGAACACTTTTCTAGTGCAAAAGATAACAACCCCAAATTGGGGTCCATGTCTTACTTTGGAGTGATTGAAGAAATCTGGGAGGTTGATTATACTATTTTCAAAGTGCCTGTTTTTAAGTGTAATTGGGTTGATAGCAACACCGGTGTGAAGACTGATGATTTGGGATTCACTTTTGTAGACCTTACAAAGGTTGCTTATAAGGACGAGCCTTTCATCATGGCAGAACAAGCAAAACAAGTGTTTTATGTCGAAGATCCCTGTAATGCAAGGTGGTCAGTGGTTCTACAAGGAAGAACCAGCGGTGTTATTCATGAAAATGATGATTCAACACTTGATATTTGTGAGCCTCCCTCTTTCTACACACGCATGCCTACCATCATTGAAGAAAATGAGGAGGATGGCGTACATGCAAATCGTCATGATCATGATGAAGGCTTATGGGAGAACATTCCTACCTAACCATGTTATATATAAGTAATGTCTATGTTATTGTATACTTTAATAATTTTGTCAACTTATTTTTTATCTCCATTTACAATTTATAAACTTTGTACAATTGCAAATAACACTTAATTTTTTGTTTGTTTGAACAGGCACATGGGTACACCACCAGGTTCCCCTCATCCTGAGTCATCAGCTCCTTCTGAGTCTACGTCCAGGAGGACTAGACAATCCACACGACTCAAAAAATTCACTGCTAAACGCTTGTCTGGGGAGAAGCCACGAGTTGATGTCGTTCCTGCAACTGGGAAAGCTTCAGGTCCAAATAGATCACATTTCAGGACCTATTTGGGGATTGCTGCCCGAGACAGGGTTGATATTACATATCAAGATTGGCACCATGTGCCGGAAACTAAGAAGAACATGATTTGGGAGGACATTCTGGTATTTGCAATAAACTCTTTATGTTATAGTAATTGTATGTATTTAACTTGCATATTATTGTCATTGACTGTTACATATGATTCTCTGTTGAAGGAACAATTTGATATTCCAGAAGCGTCCAAGGCTAAGAGGAAAATTATTTCCCATGTGGGAACAAGATGGAGGCAGTTTAAGGCAGACCTTACAAGGAAATATGCACTTAAAAAAAAGAAGGGTGATGAGGAGGAAGAGGTACATGAGGATGATGATGACATTCCTTGTGTAAAATTTGGCATTGAGAAGGACATGTGGAGGGAATTTAAAGCCAGCCGTAATACTTCTGCTTGGCAGGTAAGTTGTGGGCAATGTTTTTTAATTTGTCTATATCAAAATTTGATTAATTATTTTGCTGAAAGTATGTCTTATTATTCACAGAAAATCAGACAGAAGGCTCAAGAAATCCAGAAACAGAACAACATGCCATATGTAATGTCTCGTGGGGGTTATGAATGGCTTGAGGAAAACATGATGGCCGAGAAGATGAAGAAAAAACAGGCTGAAGCTGCTGAATCTGGGAGTACAAGTGTAGTTGATCCTCCATCTCCCATTAAACGACATATGAAGTGGAAGAAGGCCCGTACAAAACGTTCTGGGCAGATGACATCTGAGGCAGCACAACATGTTGCTGATAGGATTGTAAGTTATTATGCAGCTTAAAATGTAACTACATATAGTAACAACAGAAGTTGACTCCTTTATCTTTTTTTGCTTGTAGGATTCCCTAGAGGAGCAGTGCATACAGGGTACCTTTGTTCCCCATGGACGTCAGGATATACTGACCACTGCTATTGGTCGACCGGAGCACGGTGGTCGTGTTCGTGCTGCTGGAGTTGGTGTGACCATTAACCATTACTTTGGACCACTATCACGTGGCTCGCATACTTCTTCATCCATCACTGCAGAGCTTGTGGCTTCGTTGAAAGAGAGCTTGAAAGAGAGCTTCAGAGAGGAGTTTAAAGAGGAGTTTAAAGAGCAGTTAAAAGAGGAGTTTAAAGATGAGCTAAAGAGAGAATTGTTAATGGAGTTGAGCCAGATGACCTCCCAGCAGCCGCCTGAGCATGTTCACCCATATGTAGCTCCTTCCGGTGCCCGTGTTAGCACGAAGGGGAGTTGTGCTGGTACTAATATTGATCTCTCAGGGGAGGAGCCTGGCACTGACACAATAGCTGAACAGTGTGGCTTCTATGTTGATGAGCAGCCTCCCCGCTTGGTGGCCATTGGGAGAGTTTATCATGGGGCTTCAATCATACACCACACGTGTTTGACGGATGATATGGTCAAGGTGGGGGTTGAAGAGGTTCTAGATGCTACTGCTCGAGTCCCTTTACCGACTAATGAGGTTCAATTAGTGGGGGATGCCCTCAACACCTTTATTGCATGGCCGAGTCATCTTGTGAAGCCTGTTTCATGGGAGGTAGCACGGGAGGTAGCTTCTTTAATTGATTTTATTTTTTGGTATAATCAATACAATTGAATAGAATAAATTGTTGACTACAAGTAACTTGTATTTATTAATTGTGTAGGATTGTAAACAGAGACCAAAGGAACCAGTTGAACCTCATGATAGGTCGGTCCCTGATGATGATCCATTATTAAATTTGGTACAGGTTAGCCTGTTACTTTTCAGACATCCTTTCCAGGTGTCGTGGGATGCGAGATTGTTTGGGGTGCATAATGAACAGTTCCCCATCTACATAAATCATAGTGATGTTGGGGAGATATTGAGTGGCAATCAATATCTTAATATCAGTATTATACAGTTGTGGATGACGTAAGTACATTTTAATTTTAGGTCAATTACCTATTTAATTGTAAGTGATTAACAATTTACATTTATTTGAACAAAAATAGGTTTTTGAATGACTTATGTATGGAATTCGAGCATGGTTCTGTCTATGGACTCCTTGAGCCTCAGAGCATACAGAGATCAGGGAATACGAGAGATCATGCTCAAAATTACATTCAAAGATGGATACATGAATCTCAAAAAGAAGTCTACCTAGGAGCTTACTTAAATAAGTAAGTAAAATTTGATTAATAAATGCATTTAAATAATGATTGCATTGTTACTAATAACTATTTTCCAATGCAGCCAACATTGGCAACTCCTGGTTATTTGTCCTAGGTCCAATGTTGTTGTCTGGTTTTGTTCCCTACACAAGAAGCCCGATGTAGACATCAAAGCCACAGTTATAGGGTACGTTTAAATTTGTAACAAATTGATTGTATCGAACCTATTATACATGAATATCTTGGTCTTACAATTATATTTGCATGTTTCTTTTAACCAGTGCTTTAAAGGGCTTGCAAGGTAACCAACCAAGTAAATCGAAGAAAATTGATTGGATAAATGTAAAAGTAAGTAATTTAACCAATGTTTGAATATCCAAAATGTTTACTTAGTTTTTTTTTTTACAATAATTTGTCTTAAACACTATTAAATTTCATATTGAATTTAGTGTAATCTACAAAGCGGAGGCACTGAGTGTGGCTATTATGTCATGCATTGGATGTGGACCATCATCCATGGGGGATTCAGGGATAACTGGGAAACGGTAATATATTTGTTTACTTTAACAGGTTTCATTTATTATAACTATTAATATTCGATGTGATTAACTAACATTTGTTTATATATGATGTAGACATTTTGCGATTCTCAACCATTGGAGGCAACGACAATTGAAGATATTCTCATTCAGTGGGCACGATACTTTTTGAGAGTTAGAAATGAAACACTGAACAAATTAGTAGAATGTTAGCTTATTAATGGATTCTATTTGTATATTGGATATATTGCTTAATGTTTGTTTATACATTAATTAGTATTTTATTTATAACAATATAAAGCATAGATAATTGATTATTAATTATACAAATTGCCTGGGTCTGGATTTTTCTTTGAAATTACAGGTTTGGTTCAATCTAAAACAGAACGCTAATAAAAAAAAAAACTGCATAAACAACATCGGTTATGGTAAAAACCGATGTTGTTAGTGCACAAACAACATCGGTTGTCCCAGAACCGATGTTATTTGCGCACAAACAACATCGGTTATGGCAAAAACCGATGTTGGTAGGTGCATAAACAACATCGGTTCTGGGACAACCGATGTTGTTTGTCACCTAACAACATCGGTTTTTGCCATAACCGATGTTGATTTCAACACATATTTTGACTATTCTGGTACAAACAACATCGGTTTTGGGATAACCGATGTTGTTTGTCACCTAACAACATCGATTTTGGCAAAAATCGATGTTGTTTTCAACACATAATTTTCACTATGTGAGCATCCTTTTGACATCAGTTGTGCTCCGAACCGATGTTGTATTGTATTTTAACATCGGTTCAACAACCGATGTTGAAAGTTGTCCACTTTCAACATCGTTCGATACAACATCGGTTAATAACCGATGTTAAAAGCCTAAAATAACCGATGTTAAATGCCTTTTTTGTAGTAGTGACCACCAAAGGCAACATCCTCAGCTGCTTCTGGCTGTGGCTCTAGCTCTGGCTCCTGCTGCCCCATCTGCTCCTCAACAACATTTGCTCTTCGAGGTGCACGACGCCTACGTAAGGATGCAGTAGGTTTGACACGTTTGGAAGTATCAATCCCACCACCTCTTGTTCGTGGTGGCATCTGTACATAAATATAAAATAAATTACAAATGACAAAATATAAAATTAAATTAAAAAGGCAAACCACCACTGAAAATATAACAATCTTAATACAACATTTTTTTTATTAATATAACATTTTTGATACAATAAATCACTGAAAACAAATAAAAAAAATTAACTCAAACATATAAATAAATACAAGACATACACAATGATTAACATATTATATAAAATTGATGCGTAAATAAAAAAACATTTACTGAAAACTGTTATACAACATTTAAAATCACTAACTTACACATCACAATTGTAGAAATTAATAAATGGCAACAAAAAAACAAAATAAAAAAAACAGTAAAAAAACCTTTTCCGGAAAACTTTCTGGATTACATGTGTTTTCCGGAACAGGCATTCCAGAAAAGACATGTAATTCAGAAATATTTCCGGAATAAGTGATCCGGAAAAGGTGGATTTTTTCTGGAATAGGTAATCCAGAAAGCATCAAGCCTTTTTCGGATCACTTATTCTAGAAATATTTCCAGATTACATGTCTTTTCTGGAATTCCTGTTCCAGAAAACACATGCAATCTGGAAATTTTTCCAGAATAAGTGATCCGGAAAAGGCTTGGTGCTTTCCGGAACAGCTAATCCAGAAATGTTTCCGGATTAGCTATTCCGGAAGCATAAAGCCTTTTCCAGATCACTTATTCCAGAAAAATTTTCGGCCCCAATCCGCCATTAACGAACACCCAACACAACACACAGCTAACAAAATACCCCCAATGAGCGCAATTCAACAAACACTCAACACAACTAACCAAGGAAACCCCCTACTCAGCCGCAATAACAACACAAAAAAAAATGAAACACAAAAAAAATGAAATTAAAGAAGATGAAGGAATGACCACTTACCTTCGCCGGAGTCGGACTCGAGATGGAGTAGAGGTCCACCCACGTCTTCGCCGGAGACAATCGAACAACGACGCCAACTTGTTGGGGGCAAGGGTGGGGGTGACGGGGGTCTTGGGAGTGAAAGGGGCTTGCGGCGCAAATAACAGATTGGGGTGGCTTGGGGTGTGCTAGGGTTAAGCACGTAAGGGAGGGGGGGTGGGGGGGGCTTTAGTTGCTGAGGACAATTTTGTCCACTCACATTTTAATGGGGGGTGCAGGAAGCAAAAGCCAAATAAGTATCAAGTATTGGGGCGGCATGGATCTATGGGTTCGTAGTCCAAATTGGCAAGCAATTAATGGTCCAACGTAAAAAATCTCACTGATAGTTGCAGCTTTTAACCATCGCCATCTTAAGGGTGTCCTTCAAGTTCAATGAAGTGTTTGGTAGAGTGGAATGAAATGAAATAAAAGTAAATTGAGATGAAAGTTTTGAATTAAAGTAGAGTGTCAAAGTGTGGGTCCCATTCTTTTTACTGTTCATTTCACTCCTTTTCTGTTCTCTTTCACCTCAAACAAACGGATCATAACTGATAGTGTGTTTGTAACCATGTTTTTTTAGCTATGTTAATGCAGTAGCTGTAGTATAAGGAATGCACGTTTTATACTGTTTAGTCTAGACTCTAGATGTGGGTTTGAACATCCACTAATTTAAACAACAGCTTAATTGGGCTCAAATCCAATTATGACCAATTTAAATTTTAAAAATTATTTCAATATAATTTGAGAATGAATTCACACTATATATTGAGTCATAATTAATTTGGTTTAGTATTCTATATTTTTAATAATTTTATAAATATATATTTCAAATATATCTTAATTTTAATTTAATAATTTATTAATTTTATGATTTAACTATACACAACATTAAAATTTATACTATATTATTATATTAATATATATTCAATTCTAATATTCTATACATTAATTCTAAGATATTGATTGAGTGGTATAGGATAGAGTATCACATCTAAGAAGTTTTCTACTTTGGATTAGGACACCATCCTCTTCTTCTTAATTTGTATTTGGTGTAAGATAAAATGAAGATCAAGTGAACATCAAACTAGGAACTAAAAAGGACTTAAAATCTTTTTGGGCTTTTTAACAAACGCTAAGAATGCAATAAAATGAGATTTCAACAAGTATGATAAAAATGTGCCACTTTCCTTTACTTATATTAATGATAATTAATAATATTCAATTTAATCAATCATTCATCAACCATAAATATCACTAAAACCCTAATTCCTTAGTGGTTAGATTCTAACTCTCATTATTATCCCCTAATTCCTTAGTGAGATTAATAATGAAAATTGCATTAAGCATATGGTCTAACAAGATGACTAAAGATTAATACACCATCCCTAGTGCATAACCCTTAGTTACTTCACTATAGGTCTAGGTTTTTAGCAACAATTTTCAATGAGTAAAATCCCAAAAGCAAGTGGTTGATCAATCCACAAGAAGAAGATAAAGCAAGAGAGTGAAATAAAAGATTGAGAAACTGAATATATATTAAAATATCAAAGTAAATACAAGAGGATAAGTAACATTACATCCAACCCCAAACACAAGGGGAATTTAGCTATTCATAAACACTAGAAGCTCTAAAAATGAAGAAGAAAAACAAAATCTTGAAGGAAGAGCCATGGAGAAGCCTTCACAGCAGCACACACTTCTAGGAGAATGTTCTCTGATGTAACTTAGGTCAAATAATGGGATTCTTGCCTTAAATAGGACCTGACATGTGTCTCTTTAAAAACCCACGTGACACACTCACGCTTAAGCGCTAGAGATAGCTCGCTTAAGCGTGAGTGATGCTGAGACCTGATGCTCTAGACAAGTCGTGCTTAAGTGTGGGACATGTCACGCTTAAGCGTGTGACAACACTAAGACAAATACTTCCAGGGATCTCTTGCTTAAGCGTTGGTGAAGTGACGCTTAAGCGAGGCTGATAAACCAGATTTTGACTGTATTTTTTATCTCAGTTTGGATACCATTTGCAAATGATTTGAGCTTAGTTATTGGCAGAACTCACGGTTTATTGCTAGTTTGTGTAAGACAGGCAATTCAAGGATTTCTTGAAGAAAAGAGCTCAAAAATAAATAAATTGAAGGAAGTTACCTTTGTCTGGAATACCACGGCCGTGGTAGACTAAGCACGGCCGTGCTAAGTCACCACAGCCAAAATCACCCTAATTTACCACGGCCGTGCTCGTAATGCACGTAGATTGGACCTCCAGACTATGCAAGGAACACGACCGTGGTCATCTGATCAGCACGGCCGTGGTGATCCGCGTCAGCAGTTTAAAACTTTATAAATAAGTGCTGAAAACCCTTTGGGGGGTATCTTTTGCTCTGTTTCTGAATACTGAGGGTTCTGATTGAGATAGAGAACGTGCGAGAGAGTCTGATTGCTGTAAGACGTAGAGATCGTCATTGGGAGTACTACTTGTAAAATTTCTAATCCCTTTGTAATCTTTATGTTTTCTATGAGGTTTTCTAGTTTATTCATGAACATGAGTGACTAGTCCTCCAAGCCTAGGATTATGATGTAGCTGCGTCTCTTGTACCCCATCTTTGATTATCAATGAATGTCTCGATGTTTCCAGTTATTGAATCTCTTTACTATTTTGTTTGCTATTAGAACTGATCACTCTAAATATTAGTCAGTCCCTTGTCTATGATCAATTGCCTGGGACTGACAGAACTGTAAAGTGATTGAATTCATATGATTTGCATGATCAAACTAATTGTGTGAATTTCCAGTGGATTAATTCTATTAATCAACCTCTCTGAGTATTATCGTTTACTCTAATTTAATTCACCTATGACCAATTGGGAATTGAATTAGGGGAAACAGCAGTAGTAAGCTATGATCAGTTGTTTACTAATGAATTTAAAGAGGACTGACAATTAACTTCATTAGAGCATTCAATGAGATCAAGATGAGGGAAAAAGGGATGCATGCAAAATCATAATCTTCAGCGTTTCATTCTTATTGTTTCGCATTAATCCTCTTGTCTTAATCCTTACTTTTAAGAACTGAACAATTGAACTCTATTTTCTCCCAAATTTGATTCCTGATTGAATTGTTTAATCATTACAAATTGATTGTTCGGGAACACAACTGGTCCTTTGGGTTCGATATCCGGACTCTTAGAGTCCACTGTAACTACTGCGTAGGGTACGCTTGCCCTTTGCGAACACATTTTTTTTTACGCATCAAGTTTCTGGCGCCGTTGTCGGGGACTAGTTGGGTAGTTCCTAGATAATTTATTTTGTGAAAAATTAATCAATTCTTGTTCATACTGTGCATAATTTTGGGTTCCTTTTAATTTTCTATTTTATCTATTTTAATTTTAATTTTAATTTTTATTTTGTTTTTTTTAATTTTTTTTTGTTTGGTTAATTTTTGAATTTTTATTTTATTTTATCTAAAAAAAATTCTGTTTATTTTTTTTATATATATCATTCTCTTCTTTACTTGTTACGTTTAATCTTTTTGTTGTGTTGATAGTGCATGCTAACCAGGTCCCAGAGACCAGAGCTTTTGAACGAACCTGAGATTGAAAGGTTTGCCCGGAAGAACAGAGCGGAACAGAGAAGAAGAGTAATGGCTGAAGAAAACGATCCACCGGTGGAGCAGTCTCTGTTAGACTATCTCACTCCTCAAGTTGGGGTAGCTAATAGCATCTTGTTGCCAGCACTGGGGGATGTCAATTTCGAATTGAAACATGGCTTCCTCCAGATGATAGAGAGTAACCAATTCAATGGGCTGGCCACTGAGGACCCGGTGGAACATCTGAGAAGATTCCTGAGGATGGCTAGCACAGTCAAGTATCCTCGGGTGTCTGCTGAATATATCAGACTGGCTGCTTTCCCATTCTCCCTCAACGGGAAAGCACTCAGTTGGTTGTGCTCGCTTCCAGCCAACAGCATCACTACCTGGGAGATGTGCACCAACAAATTCCTATGGAAGTACTACTCTGTAGTGAAGACAGACCAAATGCAGAGAGAGATAGGCAATTTTGCTCAGAGGGAGCAAGAGAGCTTGTCAGAAGCCTGGGACAGATTTCAGGAGCTGCTTCGTAGTTGCCCACATCATGGGTTTAGCCAGCAGAGAATCATCCAGATTTTCTGTGGAGGTGTGTCCAACCATAACAGCACTAGCCTCGACGCTGCTTGTGGAGGTTCGTTGATGGCTAAATCACCAACAGAGGCAAACAGAATCATTGAAGCTATGGCCTCCAACGCCTACAACCATACTGCAGATAGGCGTATTCTGAGGAAGCCTGTTAATCAAGTGGAGACCGGAACATCTAGCTCCGGGATTGATCAGAAACTAGAGATACTGTCCAAGCAGATGGAGAATATGATGAAGGCACAGGCTCAGATTCTCTCAGCATCTCGTCCACCTCCTACTTGTAATAAGTGTGGGGAGGGTCATGAGGAGAATGAATGCCCTATAGATGCTGAATTGGCTCAAGCTATAGAGGAGGTGAATTGGGCCGGTGGGAAAAGCGCCGAATATGATCCCTTCTCTAACACCTTCAACCAAGGATGGAGGGATCATCCTAACTTCTCCTGGAAGAATCAGAGGGATCAAGGACAGAGACAAGGGCAGAACCAGAATCAAGGTGTCTACAGACCTCCACATTTGCAAAATCAGAGGTCAAGACAAGAGGAGAGAAGACCCTCTCTTCAGGAGGTCATGATGCAATACATGGCCAAAAAATGATGAAAGAATGAAGAGCATAGAGTCGCAAATGACCGACATGAAAACCTTGTTGTCTCAGAGGACTCCTGGAACACTGCCATCCCAAACAGAGACTAATCCTAAGAAGGAAGATGTCAAAGCAGCGTCAACCAGGAGCAAGAAGGCCAAGGAGGAGTCAGAACAAAAGGAAGGCCCAACCACAGTTGATGATGAAGAGGTTCTTACTGAAGAGAATCAAGTTCCTGAGAAAGAGAAGAAAAAGGAGGTACTGACACCTCCCAAGGTAAGTATTCCTTTTCCTCAGAGAGTCAGGAATGAGAAACATGACCAGCAGTTCTCTAGATTTTTAGAGATGTTTAAGAAACTGCACATAAACATCCCTTTTGCTGAGGCTATTGCTCAAATGCCAAAGTATGCTAAATTTTTAAAAGAGATCATTTCTAACAAGCAGAAATTGGCGGAATTTGAGACAATAGGCCTTAATGAGGAGTGTTCGGCTGTGGTCCTTAAGAAATTGCCCCCCAAAATGGCAGACCCAGGGAGTTTTACTCTTCCTTGCAAGATAGGGAACGTCTATTTTGAAAGATGCTTGTGTGATTTGGGGGCAAGCATTAATCTGATGCCTTATTCTGTTTTTAAGAAAATAGGCATGAAAGAACCACAGCCTTCCAACATTACCATTCATCTTGCGGATAGGTCTATAGTATACCCAAGGGGAGTCATAGAGGATGTATTGGTAAAAGTAGGCAAGTTTATTTTTCCTGCTGATTTTGTGGTGCTTGATATGGAAGAAGAGGATGATGTCCCAATCATATTAGGGCGTCCCTTTCTGAACACTTGTGACATGGTAATTGAGGTAAGGCAAGGAAAACTCACCTTAAGATTGGGTGATGAAAATGTAGTTTTCAACTTATCTGATTCTGTGAAAAAGCCTACCTCTTTTGCCTCTTGCAATTTTGTTCAGTCTAGGGACATAACTGATGACTTCACTGAGGCTTCATTCCCCACTGTGGGGATAGAAGACCCTTTGGAAAGAGTTCTCACCATGGAGGACTTGGATTGGGAACTAAATGACATTGAGGAGGAAATACTGATGTTCCTCCAAGATCAACAGGAAGCCAAAGCTGTTGGCTTTGAGAAGTTGGAAAGGAGCAAAGGCCCAAAACCCAAGCCCTCCATTGAGGAACCTCCTGTTTTGGAGTTGAAGCTGCTACCTTCCAACTTGAAGTATGCTTTTCTTAACTAACCCTCTGCTCTACCAGTTGTTATTTCTGCAGGTTTAACTAAAACAGAGGAGGACAAATTGCTGCGGGTTCTAAGAGATAACAAGGAGGCCTTTGGGTGGACCATCCATGACATTAAGGGTCTTGACCCTACTGTGTGTACTCACAGAATTCATTTGGAGGATGGATTTTCACCCAAAAGACTTCCTCAGAGGAGACTCAACCCAAACATGATGGAAGTGGTAAAGGGCGAGGTAATTAAATTACTTGATGCAGATGTTATTTATCCTATCTCTGATAGTGACTGGGTGAGTCCTGTTCAATGTGTCCCTAAAAAGGGGGGCACCATTGTAACAGAAAATGAGCAACATGAGCTCATAGCTGTTAGGAAAACCACCGGGTGGCGGATGTGCATTGACTATAGAAAATTAAATGAAGCCACCCGGAAGGACCATTTTCCCCTTCCTTTCATTGACCAGATGTTAGAAAAGTTAGCAGGAAAAGCTTTCTATTGTTGCTTAGATGGTTATTCGGGCTATACACAAATTCCATTGGCTGAAGGGGACCAGGAAAAAACTACTTTTACATGTCCCTATGGAACATTTGCGTATAGACGAATGCCTTTTGGGCTTTGTAATGCACCTGCTACATTTCAAAGATGCATGATGTCAATATTTTCTTATTTACTTGAAAGTTGCATTGAAATTTTTATGGATGACTTTTCTGTATTTGGAAGCACTTTTGACACATGTCTGAGTAATCTCAATTTGGTCTTGAAAAGATGCAGGGAGAAAAGGCTGGTTTTGAATTGGGAAAAATGCCAATTTATGGTACAAGAATGTATCGTATTGGGGCACAAGGTGTCTCACAGAGGCATTGAGGTAGATCCCGCTAAGGTGGGGGTGATTGCAAAATTACCTCCACTAAATTCTGTGAAGGCTGTCAGAAGCTTCTTGGGTCATGCTGGGTTTTACAGGCGCTTTATAAAAGATTTTTCAAAAATTGCAAAACCCATGAATGACCTAATGGCTAAAGACGTCACCTTTGAGTTTTCTGATGAGTGCTTACAGGCATTCAAACTACTAAAAGAGAGGCTTGTTAGCGCTCCTGTGGTAGTAGCCCCTGATTGGTCACTGCCTTTTGAATTGATGTGTGATGCTAGTGACACAGCTGTAGGGGCTATTTTGGGTCAAAGGAGAAATAAAATTTTTCATACTATTTACTATGCCAGTAGGACATTAGATGAGGCCCAAAGGAATTACACTACCACTGAAAAAGAACTTTTGGCAGTAGTTTTTGCTTTTGATAAGTTTAGACATTACTTAGTGTTGTCTAAAGTTATTGTTTTCACTGACCACTCTGCTATCAAGTTTCTTTTGAGTAAACAGGATGCAAAGCCAAGACTCATCAGGTGGATATTGTTGCTGCAAGAATTTGATTTAGAAATAAAGGACAAGAAAGGATCAGAGAACTTGGTTGCGGACCACCTGTCCCGTCTAGATCCCTCTGTCATGCAACCTGCAGAAGATGGGGCCATTAAAGAGACATTCCCTGATGAGCATCTTTTTGCTGTCATTTCCTCTAAAGGGACACCTTGGTATGCTGATATAGTTAACTATTTAGCCTGCCAAGTATTTCCCCCTGAATTCAATTATCAGCAGAAGAAGAGATTAATGTCAGAAGCAAGGAAGTATTTCTGGGATGACCCCTTTCTATACAAGGTGTGTGGTGACAACCTGGTAAGGCGGTGTGTGCCTTATAATGAGGTAAGTTCCATCTTAAACCATTGTCACTCTTTAGAAGCCGGCGGACACTCGGGCCCTATGAGGACCGCCCATAAAGTGCTTCAGTGTGGTTTTTACTGGCCTTCCCTTTACAAAGATGCACATGCATTTGTGAAGGCTTGTGATAGATGTCAGCGCACTGGCGCTTTATCGAGGCGATTTGAGATGCCTCAAAATAACATGTTAGTTGTGGAGATATTTGATGTGTGGGGAATATACTTCATGGGTCCTTTCCCCAAATCTTTTGGTAATGAATATATCTTGGTTGCTGTGGATTATGTATCAAAGTGGGTAGAAGCTGTATCACTGCCCACTAATGATGCTAGGAGTGTGATTAAATTTCTGAAAAAAAACATTTTTACAAGATTTGGCACTCCTAGAGCAATCATTAGTGATGGTGGTACTCACTTCTGCATCAAATTGTTTGATGGCCTCTTGGCCAAATATGGAGTAACTCACAAGGTCTCTACTCCTTACCATCCACAGACAAGTGGTCAAGTGGAGCTCTCCAACAGGGAGTTGAAAAGGATTTTGGAAAAAACTGTAAGCGCATCTAGGAAAGATTGGTCTATCAAATTAGATGACGCTCTTTGGGCTTACAGAACTGCTTTTAAGACTCCCATTGGGATGTCTCCTTACAGACTTGTGTTTGGAAAAAATTGTCATTTACCTGTTGAGTTAGAACACAGAGCCGTGTGGGCTCTGAAATTTCTAAACTTTGATTCTGAGCTTGCAGGTACCCACAGGTTAATGCAACTGAATGAACTTGACGAGTTCCGTCTTGCAGCATACGAGAATGCCAAGATTTACAAGGAGAGATCCAAAAAATGGCATGACACTCGTATTAGACAGAGACAGTTCCATGTAGGCGAGAAGGTCCTCATTTACAACTCTCGCCTACATCTGTTCCCTGGGAAACTCCGCTCAAGGTGGAATGGGCCTTACACTATGCATCAAGTGTTCCCTTATGGGACACTAGAGCTACAGAAAGAAGATGGTTCTACCTTCAAAATAAATGGGCATAGAGTAAAAACATATGATGCAAGTTTGCAACAAGTGCGCTTTATTGCGCATTTCCAGAAATGAACTGAGTTCCCTTTTCACCCGTCAGGCTCGGGACGTTAAACAAGCGCTACCCAGGAGGCAACCTGTGGGGGCTGGGTTCATTACCCAGTGTATCCTTTCCTTTTATTAACTTTAGTTTACATTTATTTTTCTTTCGCAACTAGAATTAATTTTCTTATTGTTTTAGTCCGCATGTGGGGACCACGGCCGTGTTAAGCTGAGCACGGTCGTGGTGGTAGAAGCCAAGCAGTGATATTAACTTACCACAGCCTTGCTCCCATATTTTCCCAACAGCGTCATATACGACCACGGCCGTGGTAAATTTAGAACGGCCGTGGTTAATCTGGACAGCCGTGGTAACTTTTACCACATCCGTGGTTAGTTGTCCAGAAGAAAAAAAAAAGGGGGGGGGGGGGACACCAGAGGCTCACCACGGCCGTGGTAAAGTTACCACGGCCGTGGTCCGCCCATCTCTATATATAGCCACGGGGGTGGTCAGTTACCACCACCCGTGGTTCTCTCCTGCTTTATCTGTTCTGTCTCTCCTATTCTTGGCAATCCTAGCAAGTAAGCTTTTCATGATTTGTCAGCATGCATTTTTATTGATCATATGTTATTTCCTTTTTCTTTTCTGTTTAGTATTAATAAAAAAAAAAAAAGGAAGGATGGTTTCTGACAGTAAGACACCACGGCCGTGGTAACATTTACCACAGCCGTGGTCATGTTTACCACAGCCGTGGTCATGTTTATCACAGCTGTAGTCATGTTTACACAGCCGTTGTCATGTTTACCACAGCCGTGGTCATGTTTACCACAGCCGTGGTCATGTTTACCACGTGGTCATGGGAAACACAGCCGTGGCCATTATCACCACGGCCGTGGTAAATGTTACCACAGCCGTGGTCAGCCACACAGTGGCTATTCTTTTTGTTGTTGCTCTAACCCATACTGCTTCATTTTTTTTGGATTATGCTCGTTGTGTGCAGTTATGACAGGTGACGGCCCATCTCACACTCGTGGGAAACGTGCTCGGACCACACAGGCTCAGCCAACACAGGGTGCAACATCTTCCACACGATCCACATCATCACCGCTTAACCCACCCCTTCGACGCCACCCTGGGGCTCAGCCTGCGCATTATGATACTCCCGTACCACCAGAGCACATGGACCGGTACACAGTGCTTAGGACCTTTGACTATCATCCCACTAGAGCCCTAGACACAGCACTTCTAGAGGAGCATGGTCTACTGCAACGGGTCATGGCATACCTCACAGCTGTGGGATGGGAGAAGATAGTGGACATCACAGAGCAGGCATACAGACGCCCCACTATTGACTTCATCTCCACTTGCCAGGAGTGGGACCCTGCACCTCGACCTGCACCAGAGCAGGAGGCAGATGAGGACGACATGGAGGATGAGGAGGTGACATAGATAGATGACCCAGCCCTTCCGCACATGGTCTCCTTTTTCATGATGGGACAGGTCCGGAAGATGACGTTGGCAACTTTCAATGTCGTCTTGGGGTTTGAGACACCGGAGTCCATCCTGACAGATGAGTATAGGGCTGCTTTGAGATGGCACCTGAAGACTTACAGACCAGCGGCCTTCTGGAGAGAGATTACAGGACAGGCCCGCTTTATCCCTGGCACCTCAAAGGCCAGCGGCATCAGAGACCCAACACTTCGGGTGTGCCATCGGTGGTTATCTGGGACACTCCATGGCCGCAAGGAGAGCACGGGCACGATTACTGGGAAGGACCTCTTCCCTTTATGGTGCATGGTTAGGGGAAGGCGGTGTAATGCCGGCCTCCTTTTTATCAGACACTGTCGCACCATTGGATTACGAGTTTCTCAGAGCCAGACTGGCCACATTGCAGTTGGATCATTCATCACCAGGCTGGCTACTCACTTTGGCTTCATAGAGGCAGCCCAGGATGGCACAGCCGTTTCTTACATTGACAGATCCACTCTGGTTTCTCTGGGGATCCTTCGACGCCAGGGCCAGCAGTTCTTCCTTGTTGAGCAGCCTGACCCACATCAGGATGAGCCAGAGATCCAGCCCCAGGAGCCAAGCATGGCAGAGCAGCCGTTTGACATGGAGGAGCAGCCGACAGAGCAGCATCGGGCATCACCACCACCACCCACATTTGACATGAGCCAGATCCTCCAGAGATTGGATGATTTGGAGACTAGGGTGACGCAGAGGTTGGATGATCAGGACACCCGCAACAGATGATAACTGACCAATTCACTGCTCAGATGGATTTTTTGAGGCAGCTTCAGGATCGTCTCTTCCCAGATCCTCCTCCTTCTTGAGGAGCTTTTCTATTTTATTAGGTTTTGTTTTCTTTTTCTTTTATTTTGTTTTGTCAGTCTGTTTTGTTTATAGCACCGTACTCTACTAGTTTTTTGTTTCTCTCATTGTTTCCTGTTTTCATTTTTATTTTTGATGCATTGAGGACAATGCATTTATTAAGTGTGGGGAAGGGAGTCACGGTTGTTTTTCCCTATTCTTGAGACATTGTGTGGTTATGTTATTTCTGTGTTCTGATGTGATTTTTAGATCCTCAATAGTTGTAGAATTGTGTTGCAGAATTTCCCTCTTTAAAAAAAAAATAAAAAAATCAGATAGCAGCAAGGTTACTAAAGGGGAAACACTGGCACTAAAACTAGACGAATAGATTATTTCCCTTGAGCTTGAACATAGAGATGGGAGAGTTGAGCCTTAAGCCTTTCAATATGATATGGAATCAATTCAAGTGACATGTTTTATTTTCTATGCTGACATACATATCCTTGATTGACTTTTGACTTTCTGAAACTGTTGAGGCATTGTTTAGGCATTTTTCTAGATGCAGAATTTGTGATACAACCCCACTTAGTTGACTGTTTTGAGCCTTATGAATATATTTTTTTTTGTCACCCTGTTATGTTAGTCTTTGTACAATATGCTTGGTGGTCTGAAAGACAGGAGAAAACCAATGTAATGAAGGATATTCTGAAACAGAAAAGACTCAGTATGTCTCACTTCCTCTCCTATACAATGAATAAATCAAGGTCAAGGCCTTCAAAAAAAAAAAAAAGGGAGAGAAAGAAGAAGTGAGAGCTAAAAAAAAAAAAAAATCAAAAATCAAAATCAAATAAAAGAGAAGAAGAAGAAGAAATAAACATTGGTATCTTCTTGATTTTGGATCACTAAGCATAAATTGATTGTAAAGCCCATTGCTAACATTTTTCTTTCAATATCCACCCATCATTGAAATCCTAGCCCCGTTACACCTTGTCATGCCTCATATGTTTTGATTGTAAAAAGTCCAATTGAGTTGAGTTGATCGATGCATAGATTAGTGAATATGTTCATTTGAATATGATTGGAGAGTTTTTCTATTAACCCTGAAACACTGAGAGAAGGAGAGATGAGTGAACCATGGCTCCTGGGAAATCAATTTTTGTGTAGGTTTAAGCCTAAGAGACCCCGAGAGGAAACCTGCTGCATTCTGCTGTATTTGCTTCTGTCATAAATAAATCGGGAATTCTGTTACAAGTTCTTGGCTAGGGAGAATAAATTTTGATGTCTAACTCAGAATAATTGCTTGAGGGCAAGCAATGCTCAAGTGTGGGGAGGTTTTGATAAACCAGATTTTGACTGTATTTTTTATCTCAGTTTGGATACCATTTGCATATGATTTGAGCTTAGTCGTTGGCAGAACTCACGGTTTATTGCTAGTTTGTGTAAGACAGGCAATTCAAGGATTTCTTGAAGAAAAGAGCTCAAAAATAAATAAATTGAAGGAAGTTACCTTTGTCTGGAATACCACGGTCGTGGTAGACTAAGCACGACCGTGCTAAGTCACCACAGCCAAGCAGAAATCACTGAAAGTTTTGCATCAGCGTCAATTTTCCGAGCACAGCCGTGGTTAATTTACCATGGCCGTGCTCGTAATGCACGTAGATTGGACCTCCAGACTATGCAAGGACCACGGCCGTGGTCATCTGATCAGCACGGCCGTGGTGATCCGCGTCAGCAGTTTAAAACTTTATAAATAAGTGCTGAAAACCCTTTGGGGGGTATCTTTTGCTCTGTTTCTGAATACTGAGGGTTCTGATTGAGATAGAGAACGTGCGAGAGAGTCCGATTGCTGTAAGACGTAGAGATCGTCATTGGGAGTACTACTTGTAAAATTTCTAATCCCTTTGTAATCTTTATGTTTTCTATGAGGTTTTCTGGTTTATTCATGAACATGAGTGACTAGTCCTCCAAGCCTAGGATTATGATGTAGCTGCGTCTCTTGTACCCCATCTTTGATTATCAATGAATGTCTCGATGTTTCCAGTTATTGAATCTCTTTACTATTTTGTTTGCTATTAGAACTGATCACTCTAAATATTAGTCAGTCCCTTGTCTATGATCAATTGCCTGGGACTGACAGAACTGTAAAGTGATTGAATTCATATGATTTGCATGATCAAACTAATTGTGTGAATTTCCAGTGGATTAATTCTATTAATCAACCTCTCTGAGTATTATCGTTTACTCTAATTTAATTCACCTATGACCAATTGGGAATTGAATTAGGGGAAACAGCAGTAGTAAGCTATGATCAGTTGTTTACTAATGAATTTAAAGAGGATTGGAAATTAACTTCATTAGAGCATTCAATGAGATCAAGATGAGGGAAAAAGGGATGCATGCAAAATCATAATCCTCAGCGTTTCATTCTTATTGTTTCGCATTAATCCTCTTGTCTTAATCCTTACTTTTAAGAACTGAACAATTGAACTCTATTTTCTCCCAAATTTGATTCCTGATTGAATTGTTTAATCATTACAAATTGATTGTTCGGGAACACAACTGGTCCTTTGGGTTTGATATCCGGACTCTTAGAGTCCACTGTAACTACTGCGTAGGGTACGCTTGCCCTTTGCGAACGCATTTTTTTTACGCATCAAGTTTCTGGTGAAGTGACGCTTAAGCGAGGCCTTCACTGCAACCAGACATCTACAGAACTCCTCCCTTAAGCGAGGCTGAGAGCTCGCTTAAGCGTTGACCACTCTTCAACTTGAACATTGCTTGAGCTCCACTTCAGTAGTCACTTATTTCCTCTTGCTTCTACGTGAAAAGAAACCAAATTAGATGAAAATGTAACTACTTCACTACTCTACAACTAATCTAATTTATTTACAAATTAATTATAAATGAGGCTTAACAAAGTTATAAAGCTTGAATTATTA
The DNA here is from genome assembly GCA_026413185.1 of Pueraria montana var. lobata. Taxonomy (NCBI): domain Eukaryota; kingdom Viridiplantae; phylum Streptophyta; class Magnoliopsida; order Fabales; family Fabaceae; genus Pueraria; species Pueraria montana. Next base: position 8,398,841 of record CM048652.1, read on the forward strand.
AGATAATTGCCTTCACTTTTTATTAACAAGTTAAGTTCAAAAGGCAATTATCATTAAGCCTAATTAATTATCTCATTGGTCGATCCTTTTTCCCTTCTAGAAACCCCGATAGTACGTTCTTCACCTTAACCAAAATAGAAAAATGAAAATAATCAAACGTAAATACATGACAAATTAAAATAAATGCATTTAATTGTAAAAAGGAATCTAATTTGTTTATATTTTAATGTACGGAGTTTGTTAATTACTGTTCTGAGCTGATGGCTGATGTAGTGCAGGCATGAAATGAAGAATAATTCTCTTGATCCCCGCATGCCTAATGTGCCACTTGAAAAGAAAGCTTGATTATGTATTAATTAAGGATAAGCTTTTTATGTTTGTCCAATTGTAGTTGAAAGAGAGTACTTGGGTTTCTTTCTGTTTTTGGTTTCAACTGCAAAACCTTGGGTTGGAAAGGTCCCAACGAAAAACTATGTTCTCTAATTACACCTTTTACTCCTATGCACCTTTTTACTTCCACTTTGCACGTTAACAATAGCGCCACCAAAGACCGCACAATACAAATATGTACGATTTCTATGCCTTTCTGTGTCTCTTAATTGCTTTTATTCTGATTTCTGAATCTATATATGTGTGGGTGGGTTTAGTAAGTAATATATGCGAGGGATATTCTTTTTTCTCGTTAATTGAGAAATGGGAATAGCAAGGAAGTGTTCATATTGTGGTAACTTAGGTCACAATGCAAGGACTTGTAAAAGTACTCTCAGTCACGGACACCAACTAAAGCTCTTCGGAGTGCAACTTGACGTTTCTTCTTCTTCTTCTTCTTCTTTATCCTTGAATTCTTTTTCATCATCATCACCTTCATATTCTGCCATGAAAAGAAGTTTCAGCACGAACTACTTGTTGTCTTCATGGGCCTCTTCATCTGTACCCTCCTCCTTTTCCTCGCCTTCCCTGCTTGGTGCAAATGGAAATTCAGAGAGTTACTTACTCAGTGCCAATAGCCTCATATCAGCAATCCAAGACACAAAAAAAGGTTATTTTTTTCTCACACTTCATATTTGCTCATCTGTTATGGTTTCCAAAAAAATAAAAAATAAAAAATGGTTATTATTACGAGAATTTATTAGATAATTTTGGATCATTACATATTTATAATCTCAATCAATTTCTATGTAATATGTATTCAAATTTTTTAATTTATGAAAAAAATTAATAACTCTTTTATTATTTGTTATGTGGAGATATTGGGAATTATAATGATCCCAGACAACTTAATAATTTATCATTCATAATTAAGAACTTATTTGTTTCCATTTATTTTCATGAGAAAACCACTTTATTTCTAAAATCATTTTATTTATAAATTTTGAATACGTTTATTTAAGCTTTAAAAAAAGTAATGTTATCCTTACTTAATTTTTTTACAAAATTTTCTGTCACAAAATAAAAAGAAGAGAGAGGAATATATAAAATAAAATGAGTTGTGTGATGGAGAAAGTTAAACAATCGGGCCGATAAGAGTGAGACACTGAGACTTTACATAAAGTCATGAACAATTGTTGATTGTTGATCTCTAAACTGACACTTGCACTATTAATTGGTAATAGTATGTATAGGAATGGAAATTAAAGATTTTAACTTTTCCCTAATATGTAAATTAAATTAAGGCTACAAAGTTCCTAGTAACTTTGCCACTTGTTTGTTCTATAGTCATTAATTGTGTTGTTTTTTGTTTGTTTATGGTCAGGTGTGCCGTGGACAGAGGAGGAGCACCGGATATTTCTTATAGGGCTTGAGAAGCTGGGGAAAGGGAACTGGAGAGGCATATCTAAAAGATTTGTGACAACAAGAACACCTACCCAAGTGGCCAGTCATGCACAAAAGTATTTTCTCCGTCAATCTCAGAATACCTTCAATAAAAGAAAATACCGTCCCAGCCTGTTCTATAATGTGAGTAAATTAAAACATTTCTCCTTTGTTTGATTTGCAATTAGATATTATTAAGTCCCATTTTGTCTTCAGTAGTAAAATTAGTTAATTACATGGCTTTAAATATTGTTGCACAAACATTACTTTTATATTTCGTTTTTACCATTTGGCTAGAGAGTCGGTTTTAACTCATTTACACACTTCTATATATGGATTGCATGAAACAAGCATTTTCTTTAATTAATTCTTGCTTTTCTAATTAAACCAAGTGAAGCTTTTGGTCCATTTGGGCTCCCGACTAGTTTAACATCAATGATATATCAACTGCTTCAACTAGCCAATTAAGTAGCAATTGAATTTTTCTTTCCCAGTGGCTTTCGCATCCTGATTCAGTGCTGAATTTGCCTACCACTTCAACTTCAACTAATTGCACTGATGTTCAGAGCGCGGCCCCAGATTTAGAACTCAAACTTGCAACTCCCACGCCATTGGATGCATGCTCTGCAGGCCTTTTTTTCTGACCAGTACAATATATATAGAATGTGTGATATCTGACTTCTCCTCAGCATGCTGTACTTTTTGTGACTTCAAAATTATGTATATTTTCCTGGCACCGAACCTAGTATTATATATTTTTATCTTTATTTTTCACTTATACGTACTTAAATATATATATCCGATTGAAGACAATTTTTTGTTGCCCCAATTAATTTCTTTGTTCACAAGACATAAGACATTACTCTTTCCTGCATAACTGATCACCTTACTCACGTTAAAGATCGTGACTATTTGAATTAAAGACCACCTTACTCACGTTAATGTTAATGATTTTCAAATAAAAGAAGCATTCTTACTACACTAAGAGAGGAGAAATCAAGCTATTCCAAGAGTAACACTTGATAAAGTTACTCTTTTTTTTTTTTTGTTCAACTGTGATTTTTTTTTGTTCAAAAAGTTACTCCTTTTAATAACTCTTTATATACATTAAAATTTATTAATCCAACAATTAAATTAAAAAAAATTATTGAGTAAATGAAGTTTACAGAATTTTATAAAATTTTAAAATTATTGGATACTTTGTTAAATAAATTTAATTTACTGCATAATATATTTTTTAACAATGTAGGTAAATGTTGAGTATAAGATTATATTTACAAATGTCTTATTTATTAAAATTTGGAGTACATGTTCATTAAGTTAATGTTAGTGGTCACATAATTTCTTAAAAAAATCAAGTATAATTATTTTAATCTTGATCATTTAAATATTGTCTATTAATTTATAGTTACTATTTTTATTTCTCGTAATAACAAGAGTTCTCACCTTTTTTTTTTTCTTTTGTTTGACTGCACAAGAGTTCTCACTTGACATGTTATATATATAATAATGAGATTTAAATTCTTGACTTTATATAAATTAATTAGTGTGCATTTAGATCAACATTTATAAAATTAATTATGTAAAATTAATTTTGAAGGACAATAATTTTTTTTAGATAACAGAAGGGCAATAATTCATATTTAGGTATTTCTATTCTAAAAATAAGTTAGCCATAAAACTCAATGTAAGGTTTTTTTTAATTTTAACACAAAAAACTATTTAAAGTATTTCAACTCAAAATCAATTCATTTTTTAATGTATCACCAAACGTCTTATCATTTACTTAAAATCATATTAATTTTTATTTTTTAACATTATTTTATATAATTCAATGTTAATATAAATATGCACTTAAATTATTTCTTACTACCAATAAGTTGTTGGTTCAAGTGAAACTAAACTTGAATTCTTTAAGGAAGATTTTGGATTTAAAAAAATGTGATTGAAAAAGAAGACTCCACTAAAGTTGTCTAGCAGATTTACTGGCAGAAATTAGTCATGGACAAAAATAGTGGACATTTCATACCAATGATTATAAAAAAAAATTATTAACTCATTTAATCATATATTTTGATATGCATTAAAATATGAAAGTTGTGATGGACAATTGGGAGCTGATATAAGCAAAAGAAAAATGGAAAAAAAAAGAAGAAAGAAGTGAATGCAAACACAAAGGTAAATATCAAAAAGGATTTTGAGATTATTATTTTTTTACTATTTACTTTTGAAAGTATTTTCTGTTCGAAAAGCTTGAAAAGGAAGGCTGAATTCTAATTCTCGCTTTTGTAGCCCAAAGAACTGAGCTGATGTACAAGGTCGGGATATTGTCCATATTCCATCACCAGTTTACTCACCATCTCTCTCTCTCTTTTTCAACTAGATCGCCTATGATTGATAGTAGTATTATTTTAAGATGGTATCAAGTGGTTGTGACTATTCAGGGGCAGGAATGCCACCAGTGGGAACCTTCAAATATGGTAACAGATAATTAATTATGAAGGAAACAAAGATATTAAAAATATAAAACAAAAAAGGAAACAGATTATTAAACAACAAAAAAGTTACATTAGTGCTACTGCTAGCTTTACAGGGATCTCAGTTAAGTTAGAGCATATGGGTGAGATGGAGAGAAAACAATGTAATGCAGTTTCAAGGAAGTTACAGATAATTTTTTCTGAGAGAACAATGTTCTTTCTAATGAGTATGTAACTAAAAAATGTATGCATGTCACAGATAATGTCACACATAACCAAAATTATTACCACGGGATGTGAAGGTAAAAATGGTGCCAGGTGTTTCTTTACTCCATGAGGGATGCAAAATGTCTTACGGAGATTCAGATGGCAAATATCTGCTCCAATCCAACCTGGGCTTGTAAGTCCCACCTGTAAACATGAACCAAGTGACCAAATACAACTTGAAAACTAACATCATTTGAAAATTAGGCCCAAAATGACCAAATTCCAAACCAAAATAATATACAGAACGGTAGCAACAAAAGCGTCAGTTTGTATAGTGCCTAATTTTGCATGGCAATATGATTGAAGATTTACATTGAATGTAAAGACGTGCATTCATGTTAGCACCATCCATATATACTTTGACCTCCGTTATCATGAATAATCTTGCATATCTCATCAATACCTTCTTCATAAACGCCATGAGTTGAAAGATATGTTACCTATAATTTAAATCAAAACCACCACACAAATAAATATTTTAAGAAATAGGCCAAGTTGGAAGCACCCCTTTCCCCCAAATTCTCAGGTTATCCAAATAATACAAGTAAAATTCCTATATAGGAAGCAAGTTCTACCATAAGTACAGATAAGTTGTCCTTATGTGTTTCTGCAGCCTTCCTCAACTCTTCAATATTGATGTTTCCCTTGGCATCAGTTCCAACCTATCTTGCATGGATACGGGTATGGTACCGGAACCGGGTATGGGATACGAGATTTTTCAAAAATCCTGGATATGGGTACATTAATGTATATTTAAAAAAATGTGTATTTATATAAAAATAGAATTTAATATAAACATGATTAAATTTTAAAAGTGGTAAAAAACACAAATAAGCATAATTTATAGTATAAAAGGAGATTAAATTCTTCAATATGACAAAAAAAATCTCATAATAAAAAACTATAATACATATGATATCACACTTTAACAGTACTATGATACCACATTTTAATAGGGTTGGCAAAACGGGCCAGCCCCGCCCGTTTTGGCCCGGCCCGCCTGTGGCCCGCCAAAAACGGGCCGGGCCGGGCTGGCCCGCCTAGCTACGGCGGACTGCTGGTCCTGGCCCGCCCCGCCTTAGAGCGGGCTGGCGGGCTAGCCCGCCAGTTTTTTTTATTTATTTATTTTTTTTTATAATTATTGTAAATAAGATATAAATAAAATGATCTTGTATCACTTGTATCATAAAGAGGACAATAGAGAATATTTTTGTTACTGTGAAGTGTGAACACAATTAAAAATAATTGCAATATTGTTTCATTTTCTTTAATAAATCACAAACTAATAGTCTTTTAACACCACAAGTTCAATATCATCATGAATAACATCTTAAAAAGGCTTACCACAAACTAATAGTCTTTCAAAAATACATCACAAAATATTAATAGTCCCTAATAACTTATATTATTTTATATATATTAATTAAAAAAAAAAAGCTGGCGGGCTGGCAGGCCGGCCCGTCCTGCCCCGCCTGTGGCCCGGCGGGTTGGCGGGCCAGGCGGGGCAGGCCAAAGCGGGCCGGTGGGCTGTAAACCCCACCCCGCCCAGCCAAAGTGACAGCGGGCTGGCGGGCCGGCCCGCCTGGCCCGACCCGCTTTGCCATCCCTACATTTTAATAGTTTCAATCTCATCATATTATTGTCCATCGTCACTAAAAAGAATTGTCTCTATAGTTGGTTTGTCAAGAGAAAAAATAGTAACTTTAATTCAAGAATGTCAACTTCTTTGTAACTTACTCTTTTTTTAGGAGGAGATGAAGATTTGTATGTGTAAGAACTAAATCTTCATCTCTCTTAGGATTGAGCCTATTTCTTTTCATGAATGAATAAAGAAATATGTGCTTCAACTTCTTTCATAATAGATGGACTTAAATATTGACTTGATATATATCCAAGTGAAGTACACATTTTTTTTTTTTGAAAAATATTTTTGGTATGTACCCATGAGTACCCAACAAGTATCGGGTATGGATACGTATCCAGTACGTGTACTGCATGATTTTAGAAATACTCATGCTTCAGAGGTTCCAACAGATACAATTTTCATTGCACACACAATTACGGTAATCTTATATTGGTTGAATAGCAACATAAAAGGTTAAAATTAAATAGCAACCAAAAAACTTCTATATCTAAAGTAAATCAGACGAAACTATGAATGACTTGTGCACTTAAAAAATCAATAGAAGCCACACTACCCGAGTAACTAACATTCTCCCCAAAAGGCAAACATGTTCATAATAATGACTAAAATCACCATACCAAATTATATGCACGAATAACCATCAGTCCTGCATATTCTCTAGCAGCACCAGCATTAGGTTGCAAAGAGAAGGAGTCAAACCCGGTGATTGTACACAACAGTTTACCCAAATTTTCGAACATTTCCTGATACCAGATTTGCTTGTTTAGACACCAAAAAATATCTATCCCATATTTTCCTGAATAAAAAGCACTTTTATTATATTTAACCTTGTACATACCTGATAACCTTGAGCCTGTTCAATTGGTGCAAAAGGGTGAATGTTAGCAAAGCTAGGCCATGTCACAAGCATCATTTCAGTTGTCGCATTCAGCTTCATTGTACAAGATCCCAGGGGAATCATACTGTGACACAATGAAAGATCTTTTGATTGTAGCCTATGAATGTACCTGAGCAACTCATTCTCAGTGTGGTACCTAATTCAGTAAGGTACCACAATATAATCGCGTGAATTCAACTTATGTGCAAAGGGATATACGTGTTAAAGATAGGGTGTGTCAGATAAGGACTCTTCCTAATTAGTCCAGAAGGAAGTGCAGTCTGAACTTCTGGTGCAAGAGATGCAGCTGTGAAGGAGACCTGCATACGAATTAATGTTTTAGATGGCCTTTTAGTAATGAGTAATGACATAATTGACAATTATGAACATGGTATATGTAACAAATCTTGCAGGCTTGCCATCAGAAAAATTTTTGAAAAGATTATCAACATCCTCCAAGGTGGTTGTTTCATCAAAGGCAACAGTGATCTGAAAAGCAACCAAGCTCCATAATCCAAAGACATGAAAACAAACTCAGCTGATTTGATGCAACAAAAAGCAACACTCACAATGTTCCCATCAACAACCCGCAAATTTATTTCACTCTTGCGAGCAGCATCAGCAATTGCATGGGCATTGGCAGTCTTAATTTTCACACTGTCAAAGAATGGATGGTCCTGAACTCCCACGGCTCAAAGTTTCTTTAGTCCCTGGGCAAACACCCCAGCAAGACCATGAACCCGTTGGGCAATGTTTTTAAGTTCTTCAGGTCCATGATATACAGCATACATAGCAGCCATGTTTGCAAGCAGTGCCTGATCAGAAACAACAATGATCAAACAAAATCAACCAACTCAAAGAAGACCAAAACACGGCTCCAGGAATACACTAGCACAAGCCCCAACAGACTATTCAAACAAAAATGAATTAATGCAATATAGAGAGTGAAAATTTAGAAATGAAAAATCTTGAGCAGTTTTTTGCACACCACAGGTCTGAGGTCACCCCAATGATAAAATAAAACTAAGAGTTATTATAAACATACTCACACTTTCTCTTCTATGTTTCCACTCCATTTTCTTCCTATTACTTTCTTCGTTTCCTATCACATTACTTATTACATCTCTTTTTACAACTGAAATCCATCCCAAAATGGGATGGAGGTTGAGTATTGTCCTAAAACTAAAACAACCCTTATAAATATCTTCTCACTTTCCCTTTCTATCTTATTTTCTTCTCAACTCTCTCTTTCTTTCCCATTATGTTATGGCATTTGTCACTTTTTCTCTTTACATTTTTTTCTCTCTCGTTATATCAGTTATCATATATGTCACTTTCCCTTTTTAAATTTTCTTTTTCCTTCCTTCCCTCCCAGTACACCCCAAAAAGGGGTGTTGGTTAATATTTTTCCAAACTAATAAAATTTGATTAGGACCAAATGAGGATGAGGAACCAGGGTGTTACCTGAGCAGTGCAAATGTTGCTGGTGGCCTTGTCCCTCCTGATATGCTGCAGACTAGTAGCCTTTCTATCCAAAGGAACTCACGGTGGAGGAAGGTAGTAATTAAGGTTACCAAAGAAAATAGTACAAACATCTATATAAGTTTTGTCCTTGGGTAGTGATATATAGACACCTATATATCATAAACACCTATTTGGTATCCATTTTTTTTTTCTTTTCTTGATCCATAGAAATCGAAGACAGATATCAGGAGGCTTACAATAACTCACACACTAAACCCCCTTGGTATCCATTTTTTTTCTATCTCTATCTTCTATCAAATCATATTATCTATCATACACTTTTCTCTTTCTCTCTCAAGGTATCAAATAACATCATGTGTCCATGCATCTTTATCTAATAATTAATGCATGATATCATATTATTGTTATAATTTTTCTAGAGGCATGTACTCACATTGCCTAGTTGAGCATTGTATTCATTGTTTATCTCAAATTGTTTCAAAGTGGTTTAGTAAGAGACATGGCTCGCATTGTAGAGAGTTATAAAGTGGTCTGGTGATTGAAGGGAGGACATAAGCGTTGGAGTGACAAAGAGTCTTGGATTTGCTCGCATGCATTGCTCCTTCTGCGATAATGGCGCTCAAAATTTTTGTATTGTGATTTAAGTATATTAGATCCACAAAAATATGGAATTATGCTTTACTGGTTTTGACGTAAGTTCTTTAGGACCATCCAATAATTATTACTTCTTCTATGATTACCTGGCCTGGCCTTAAATTTGATATTTTTCGTCTACGTTCTTCTAGTTAGAAAAAGATTAAATTCAATAGTACGAAGTAAGGTCTAAAATATAAAGTGTAACTCAGCAATCTCCCCGCGTGAAGAGCTTAAGATGGATAACTGGTTAATGACAAAGAGAAAGAAAAAAACAGATATCAAATCAAATATTGAACAAGGCAAGAATTACAACTATATAGGGGAGGGAGATCGCATCAGGCCCAAATTGCGAGCGAAGACATCAACCCAGCCCCAAGGAAAAGCATGCAGTAAGAGACAATCTGCAGCCTAAAGTTACAACTCATTCTCTTGCTAAGAAAATCCGCAGCTATCAAATCTACCAAAGCCATATACACCAAAATCCCCGACGACAAGGAATCCAAGATACCTTCGGTGATGAGTGCACCGGGACTGTAAGGATTATACCCAGAAGAAATGGCCGTTCCAATCCCAACACCCAGGGGTGTAGTCAGTGCAAAAAAACAAGCCATTATTGTTGCTGACGAAGCTTTAAACTGGGCCTGGGAAATGCAGCCTCCAAGCGCAAACCCTTCAAAAAACTGATGAAAAGATAACGCCGCAATTAAAGGCCTTATGGTACAAGGACTTTGAGATACCCCTAAGGACAACCCAATTATAACAGAATGTGATACTATCCCAAGCTCCAACACCTGCACCCACATGTGTACACAACACATGTTATCTCCACTGCGCACTAACCAAGAGTTTGGAGTTTTTTAATTTAATTTAACTACGCACTAACCAAGAGTTTAGAGTTATTTAATTTAATTAGTTACCTGAGAAACGACGACGTGTCGAACGTCAGTTTGTTCTCCTCCATCTTCGATGTGAGAGTGGGAGTGGGAGTGGGCGTGTCCGTGGGAGTGGACTTGTTGTTCCTTGACGTTGGGAATGCCATGACATGCATCATTGCCATGAGGATGGTTATGTCTATGATGTGCAGCATGTGCATGCATCCCCACGATGTGCATTCCACCGCTATCTTCTTCACCAAACACCTTCCCTCCGGGTTCGGATGACCCGACCCGTGCTTGTTCTTCGGAGCCACGGTTCAGCCCCTGCTTGCGCTCGTAGTATTGCGTTCCCACGAAATCGAGGAGGAGCGTGAAGAGCGCGGCCATCATGGCGAAGAACCCCGTGAAAGGAAACTTGGACCACGGGAACGACGGCAAGCACGGGTGGTGAAGCGCTTCGGTCGCGTCGGAGAGCATGTGGACGAATCCGGTGGCCAGAATCACGCCGGCGGCGAAGGCCTTCGCCCCGACAAAGAGGTTCCCATCGGTGCGGAGGAAGCGGCGGTGTTTTCCGACGAGGGGGATCGCGATTCCGGCCATGCCGGAGAGGAGAATGGAGGCCATGGCGACGAACTTGAGAACCAATGCGGCTGATTCATCTCGGCATAGGTCCAACTCTGCGCCTCCGCAGCTTGAGTTCGTCATCGATTCCCGAAGGTTCTGGAAGAAGGACGAATTATCTAATTGGGAAAAAAGCACCGTCTCAAGAGAGAGTCTATTATTATAGATATATATATATATATATTACTACTAGAACTTGCAATTGAGAGCATTATTACCTGATGAGAAGAGAGGAGTTTTTCCAACGAGTTGCTGGAGCAGTGGCCAGAGATCCTAAAAAAGAGAGAAAAAGAAGAATCATCATCGGTTACATCGAAAGTGCGTGTGGAATAAAGAGAGAACAAAAACAGAGGAAAGGAGAAGAAACCTCGGTAAAAATCATGGGAGAGAGACAAATTTGTAGGGGAAAAGAGGAGAAGGCTTGTAGGATGAAGAGAGAAAATGGAATTGATAAATAAAGAAGTGAAGAGAATTGGAAATTGTATTTGGTGGATGATGCTACGCAGGGCATCAAGGAAGGGGTAGAAGAAGCGTGTTCGCGAAATAAACAAGAGTGTCGTCATATCTCCTGAGAGAGGGGTAAGAGAGTAAGAGGTGGATGCTTCGGTTGCAACTTTTAGCAATCAAATGAGCGCGATAATGTCGACACTCTTGCATCACCTGTCTGTTTCTCTACATTACCTCGTTTTTTATTCTGCGTACGCCGCTCACAGTTAATAATACAAAGTCTACTTGATTTAAATATGATTAAATTTTTATTCTAATTTGTAATAATATTTTTATTTTTATTTAATCCTTTGTATATATTTTATAATTTTTAACATCATATATGATATATCAATCACGTTATATATTATTTCAAAATAATTATTAAGATAATATATTTAGATACATGTTATGTTAACAAGAAATAAAATCATATTTAAAATTGTTGCAGTATTTATTTAATTTATTAATTTAACTACGACTTTTTTTTTTTCTTCTTAACATTAGGACTAGGAGAGATCTATGCATGATACAACCACTAAGTTCCAGACTTTCACTCCGCATGATATCATTATGAGTTTATGACAATCCCACCTTCCTTGTTTGACTGTCTCTGCTCCATTCAATTATAAATTCATCTAACTAAAATTATTATCATAATAATAAAGTAATAAAAAATAAAAAGAAAACTGTTTACTTATTTTTTAGGACACAACTAACAGTTAATTATTTATTTATTTTGATTACGACATTATTTTGAATAAAAGATCTATATGTGCTTAGTACAAACATGATGACATCAAATTCCATTCCACACGACATTATTATAATTGTCACTGTTTCCCTGTTACTTCTAGCGAAGTTGGCGCTGGTGGTTGATCATCGTATGAAAATGCTAACAAGTGTTTTAGTAAAGAATAAAATAAAAAATAGAAAATTTTCTATATAAAAAAATGCAGTAAAATTTTCTATTGAAAAATATAATATTTTCCCTTGATTTTTAATGCAACTCTTTAATAAAAAAATATTTATTAATTTCTTAATTTTTTTTAAACTGATTAATTTCTTAATTATTATCCTCATGATACTGCTTAACAAGACTCTATATTAAATATTTTCCCTTTTTGAGAACACTTGTCATAAGTCAAATTTTGAGAGGTCAGATACCATACATAAGCATCAAGCGTTGGGGTGGCATAGATCTATGGGTCCAACAGTCCATAGTCTAAATTGGCATACAGTTAATGGTCCAACGTAAAAAAAAATTCTAAGTACATGTTTGGTTCTGTGTCTTCTCCCCTAAATTTGCATATTTGACGTGAATTTTGAAGTTACCAAGAGTAACTTTGGATCAGACATGACTTGAACGTAACTATACGCACGTTATTATATTTTAACCAAACACACACCGAATAATTTCGGATTTTAACCATCGTCATCTTAAATCATTATATAGATTATACTAGGTTGTCTTTCAAGTTTTACCGATAGCGTGTTTGTAACCCTGTTTCTTTAGCTACATTAATGTAGTAGCTAAGGGTAATAGCGTATAAGGAGTGCACGTTTTATACCGTCTAGACTTTAGACGTGTGGGCCTAAACATCCATCAATTTATAGGATGTTTGGATTATTGTTCTAAATCACCCAAAATTAAGTATGTTTAAAATAAGAAATACAAAGAGATTACTTATTTAAAAGTATGTTAAACGGCTGAAAATGTTAATCCAAATAGCGGCTTAATTGGGCCTGAATCCAATTATGACGAGTTTAAATTTTAAAATTATTTCGATATATTTTGAGAATGAATTCACACTATATATATTGAGTTATAATTAATTTGGCTTAGTACTCTATATTTTTAAAATTTTTATATTATTTTATAAATATCTTTTTTCAAATATATCTTAATTTCAATATAATATTTTATCAATTTTATGATTTAACTATACACTACATTAAAATTTATATATTATGTCAATATATTCAATTCTAATATTATTTTATCCAGTAATTTCAAAAGATTGATCAGGTAGAGTAAGACAAAATATCATATCTAAGAGGTTTTTCTTCTTTGAACTAGTATTATTATATACATTATATTGGGTATTGATGAAATTGAGTATTGATATAAAATAAATGATTTTGTTAAAATTTAGGACTGTAAACTACATAATCCCATCCCAACTTATCCCATAAACTCTTTAATATAGATTCTTAGAAGATTTATTCCCAAATCCCAGAAAAATAAACGAGAGTTAGACATTTCAGCTACCCCACCCTGAAATTTTCAAGATTTTTAATTGAATGTTGAATTACAATTTCAATATTCATAGAGATCAAACTAAGTTTAACTAAATGGAATTTTACGTGTGTTTTACCTCAAGAACAAGAAATACTCACACGATATTGGACAAAAACAATAGAAATTTTTTTCTAAAAAACATTTAAACTCTCACAATGTTGTCGCTTGGTCATCGTGATGCAAATTATGTTCAAACAAACAATACCGAAAATTTCTGCATCCTGCCCATATCATATGCATTTGTTGTATGTGTCCAAGAATTTTGACTGTAAGGGGTTGTCTACTTGTCTTCAACCCTCATTTGTACACCGAATGATCAGCCCCTAAAATATCCTTAGAAATAAAATAAAGTTACCTAATATAGTAATAGGCATTTTTCCCTAAAAGAAAAACTAATCTCTAAAATTAAATGACTCGCTAAGATGAATACAGGACAACAACCTTTTTCGAGACATAAATATCCATTTCTAGTAGCTGAAGTAAGTCACATCCTCAATTTTTAATTGGATGAAAAAGGTTTCATTATGTTTTTAGTTCATTAAATTAAGGAGTATTTTTTTTAGTTTTTTAAATAAAAATTTGTATTTTTAGTCTATCAAATTCACAAAATGCTTTTTTTAGTTTCTCTTGACTGATTCAATTTGGATGTGCAATTTATAACAGATTTTGACAACAAGAGGGACTAAAAAAACATTTTACAAATTTATGGGACTAAAAAATACAAATTTTAATTTTGGAACTAAACAAAACAGATCCAAATTTGAGATACTAAAAACATATTTAAATCGAAGGAAAATTACAATTCCAAGATTCTTTGCTGGAGTGTTTGTAAACTCGTACACTTCGTAACATTATCATACACTAAAATACTTCAGAGAACAAATTTAAAAGAGACATTAATTGAAATTAAATTTTGTTTTTGTATTCACAAAATAAAAGAGTTTACAAACATGATAGAATAGTTTGAAGAATGAAATATTTTTAATAATATGTCCAGTAAATAAATATTGTATTTAATGAATATATGACAAAAAATAAATTGAGAAAACTAATATTAAATGTGACTTTGATAATAAAATAAAAAATTAAACATATTAGGAAAAAAAACTTCTCTTTTAGTTAAAAAATTAAAAATTGAAAATAGTAGGAATATAAAAATTAAAAATTGATTAATTTTTCTTTATTTTTGATTTATATAATACAAGAAATAAAAGTTTACAAATTCCTATCTTAAAATAGTTTAGAGATCTAATTACAAAATAAATACAAGTTCAGGAATTCAATTGAAACAAAAAAGTTCAAGGACCTACAGATTAATTTAACTTTAAAAAAAATAGAGTATATAAAATACAAAAAGAAATATTTAATATTTTGTTAAAATTAAAAACATTTAAAGAAGATATATTAAATGTTCTTTAATTAATATTTCTATCATTCATAAAATAATCCTAAAATCCAAAAGCAGGAGTATACCGCATTGGACACAAGTCACGACCGTTTATTTCTCTTTTGGATAACTTTATTGTGTTACGTATGCTTCTGGTTGAATGAAACTTACATTATCATCATATGATATGATGAAGCAAAAGTCAAGCAGCAACGACTGTATGATGGGAAGAGTTTATGTACAATTTAAAAATGAAAATACTTGTCAATGGAAGAAAGATTAGGCTGTTGCAGCAGCTTGTTCTTCAACAACCTGTGATGTTGGGAGAAGGGTGCAAACGAGGTTGCGGTCACCGTACACATTATCAATACGTCCTGATACACCCAACAACATTTTACATTTATTAGTCTATTTAATTGTCAAACACAACTATACATGCCGCAAATTCACTAAGTGAGGATTAGAAAGAGTACTAATAATATGCCATAGTTTAATGACATTTAGAATCAATTCGTATCCCCTCAGATAAGGTGAAAATTTTAAGAAATAAATTAAAGTAAAAAAATTCACACCAACTTTAGAGAATAGCCTTACATAGCATAGCATAGCCTTACAATAGAGGATAATGTGGTAGGTTAATTTTGAAAAGGATTCATACCTGTGGAAGGCCAGAACTTAGAAACACGGAGCCAGGAAGCTGGGTAGGCTGCATATTCTCGAGAGTATGGTTTTGTCCATGCATCTCCCATGAGAACTGATGGTGGGTGCGGGGCACCCTGCATAACATTTTAGATCGAAATTGTAAATAAAAATATGAATCCAGTGGTATAAGTATAACATTGCTCAATAATAAAGTATATCATGTTAATGGAGAAGAATACCAAAGAGCCAAAAAAACAAACTCATAGTCTCATACCTTTAGAACATTGTTGTTAATGTCAGCCTTTCCTTTCTCAATCTCAGCAATTTCTTGTCGAATGGAAATAAGAGAATCACAAAACCTGTCTAACTCGGCCTGCAATGATGTTTAGTTGAGTTAAAGATAATTTACAAAGAAAAGAGGTCACTTGTTTCTGGATTGTAATCATACTTTGCTTTCACTTTCAGTGGGTTCAATCATGAGTGTGCCAGGCACAGGAAATGACATTGTCGGTCCATGGAAGCCATAGTCCATAAGGCGCTTTGCAACATCTTCAGGCTCTATCCCAGCAGTATTCTACCATAGAAATAGCTTACAATTAAGCAGAGAATGAATAATCCTAATTGGTTGAAAAAGCAACCACATTGATCAATTGGACCTACCTTAAAGCCTCTTAAGTCAATAATGAATTCATGAGCAACTGTTCCATTGACTCCACGGAAAAGAACAGGGTAATGATTCTGTAAAACTTAGAAGTATAAGAAAAGTTGCAAGGTAACGAAACACATGCAATCTATGATGTTGCACAAACCTCCAATCGTTTTGCCATGTAGTTCGCATTCAAAATGGCTGTTTTTGACGCTTCAGTTAGTCCTTTAGAACCCATCATGGCTATGTAAGAGTATGAGATAGGCAATATCAGTGCTGAGCCCCATGGTGCAGCAGAAATGGTACCAAGTGGTTGTGACTTGTCAGGGGCAGGAATGCCACCAGTGGGAACCTTCAAATATGATAACAGATAATTAATTATGAAGGAAACAAAGATATCAGTATACAACAACATAGTTACACTAGTGTTACTGCTAGGGATCTCAGTTTGAGCATACGAGTGAGGTGGAGAGAAAACAAGGTCATCCAGTTTCAAGGAAGTTACAGATAAATTTTGCTGTGAGAACAATGTTCTTTCTAATTAGTATGCAACTAAAAACATGTATGCATGTCATAGATAATGTCACACATAACAAAAATTATTACCACTGGATGTGAGGGTAAAAATGGTGCCAAGTGTTTCTTTACTCCAATAGGACCCATGCCAGGGCCACCTCCTCCATGAGGGATGCAAAATGTCTTATGGAGATTCAGATGGCAAACATCTGCTCCAATCCAACCTGGGCTTGTAAGTCCTACCTGTAAATATAAGTGACCAAATGCAACATGATAACTAACCTCATTTGAAAATTAGGCACAAAATATTAAATTGCAGACCAAAATTATATACAATAATACAGAACAGTAACAACAAAAGCACCAGTTTCTGTAGTGCCTGGTTTTGCATGGCAATATGATTGAAGATTTACATAGAATGCAAAGACGTGTATAGAAAAACAAACCTGTGCATTCATGTTAGCACCATCCATATATACTTGACCTCCGTTATCATGAATAATCTTGCATATCTCATCAATACCTTCTTCATAAACACCATGGGTTGAAGGATATGTTACCTATAATTTAAAACAAAACCAACACAAATGAATATTTAAAAAAATGGCCAAGTTGGAAACACCCCTTCCCTCCAAATTCCCAGGTTATCCAAATAGTGCAAGTAAAATTCCAATATAGGAAGCAAATTGTACCATAAGTGCAGATAAGTTGTCCTTGTGTGTTTCAGCAGCCTTCCTCAACTCTTCAATATTGATGTTTCCCTTGGCATCAGTTCCAACAGATACAATTTTCATTGCACACATAGCAGCACTGGCAGGATTTGTACCATGTGCTGAGACAGGTATAATGCAAACATTGCGGTGGTGGTCTCCTCTTGCCTACAGTGCTCAATTGCCAAAAGAAGTAAGCATCACAGAAATTTCAGAATATATATCAAAGGCAGTAATGCAGGGGAAGGCATTGCATCTGCTTTAGATATGCAGGAATAGGTAAACACACAAAACAACACAATTGAGGTAATATTTTATTGGTTGAATAGCAACATAAAAGGTTAAAATTAAATAGCAATAGAAAACTTCTATATCTAAAGTAAATCAGACGAAACTATGAATGACTTATGCCCTTAAAAAATCAATAGAAGCCACACTACCCGACTAACTAACATTGTCCATGAAAACAAACAACTTCTTAATAATGACTAAAGTCACCATACCAAATGATATGCTTGAATAACCATCAGTCCAGCATATTCTCCAGCAGCACCAGCATTAGGTTGCAAAGAGAAGGAATCAAACCCAGTGATTGTACACAACAGGTTACCCAAATTTTCGAACATTTCCTGATACCAGATATGCTTGTTTAGGCACCAAAAAAATTCTATCCCCTATTTTCCTGAATAAAAAGCACTTTTATTTTATTTAATCTTGCACATACCTGATAACCTTGAGCCTGTTCAATTGGTGCAAAAGGGTGAATGTTAGCAAAGCTAGGCCATGTCACAGGCATCATTTCAGTTGTTGCATTCAGCTTCATTGTACAAGATCCCAGGGGAATCATACTATGGCACAATGACAGATCTTTTGATTGTAGCCTATGAATGTACCTGAGCAACTCATGCTCAGTGTGGTACCTATTTAAAAGCAAATAGAATCCAGGTAAGGTACCATAATATAATCACGTGAATTCAACTTATGTGCAGAGGGATATACGTGTTAAAGATAGGGTGTGTCAGATAAGGACTCTTCCTAATTAGTCCAGAAGGAAGTGCAGTCTGAACTTCTGGTGCAAGAGATGCTGCTGTGAAGGAGACCTGCACACGAATTAATTAATGTTTTAGATGGTCTTATAGTATTTAGTAATAAACATGGTATATGTAACATATCTTACAGGCTTGCCATCAGAAAAAACTTTGAAAAGATTATCAACATCCTCCAAGGTGGTTGCTTCATCAAAGGCAACAGTGATC
Source organism: Pueraria montana var. lobata (assembly GCA_026413185.1). Classification (NCBI taxonomy): domain Eukaryota; kingdom Viridiplantae; phylum Streptophyta; class Magnoliopsida; order Fabales; family Fabaceae; genus Pueraria; species Pueraria montana. The sequence goes on from CM048652.1 coordinate 8,417,481, forward strand.
TGAAAAGCAACCAAGCTCCATAATCCAAAGACATGAAAATAAACTCAGCTGATTTGATGCAACAAAAAGCAACACTCACAGTGTTCCCATCAACAACCCGCAAATTTATTTCACTCTTGCGAGCAGCATCAGCAATTGCATGGGTATTGGCAGTCTTAATTTTGACAGTGTCAAAGAATGGATGGTCCTGAACTTCCACGGTTCCAAGTTTCTTTAGTCCCACAGCAAACACCCCAGCAAGACCATGAACACGTTGGGCAATGGTTTTAAGTCCTTCAGGTCCATGATATACAGCATACATAGCAGCCATGTTTGCAAGCAGTGCCTGATCAGAAGCAACAATGATCAAACAAAATCAACCAACTCAAACAAGACCAAAACATTGCTCCAAAAATACACTAACACAAGTACTAGTCTATTCCCAACACACTATTTGAACAAAAATGGATTGAAACAATGTAGAAAGTGAAAAATCTTGAGCAGTTTTTTGCATACAAGTCACCCCAATGATAAAATAAAACTAAGAGTTATTATAAGCATACACTCACTTTCTCTTCTATCTGGTTTCCACTCCATTTTCTCCGTATCACTTTTTTCCTTTCCTATCACATTACTCATCACATCTATCGTTTTCTTTCTATTTTTTTCTTCTTATGTCTCTCTTCTTACCAACTAAATCCATCGCAAAACCGGGTGGAAGTTAAGTATTGTCCTAAAACTAAAACAACCCTTATAAATATCTTCTCATTTTGTCTTCTACCCCGTTTCTATCTCATTTTCTTCCCATCTTTCTTTCTTTCACATTTGTCACTTTCTCTCTTTACATTTTCTTTTTTCTTTCCCACTATATCTGTTATCACATCTGCCACTTTGTCTTTTTACATTTTCTTCTTTCTTCGTAATTCTCTGTTGGTTTACATTTTTCCAAACTAAAATTTGATCAGACCAAATCAGGATGAGGAACCAGGTCATTACCTGAGCAGTGCAAATGTTGCTGGTGGCCTTGTCCCTCCGGATATGTTGCTCCCTAGTTTGCATGGCCATTCTCAAAGCTGGCTTCCCACAAGAATCAACACTGACCCCAATGATCCTCCCAGGCATCATCCTCTTATACTCTTGCGACGTGGCAAGGAACGCAGCGTGTGGACCCCCATACCCCATCGGAACCCCAAACCTCTGAGCAGACCCAACAACAATATCCACCCCCATTTCACCAGGAGGCTTCAACAAAGTCAGAGCCAACAAATCAGTCGCCATAACAACCTTAACTCCATGCTTATGAGCCTCCTTAACAAACTCTCCATAGTCCAAAACCTCACCCTCAGTCCCCGGATACTGAACAAGAACCCCACAAACATCACCAGATCCATAATCCACATCCTTAACATCCACGGTAACAACCTTAATCCCAAAACCAGCCGCTCTGGTCTTGCAAACATCAACAGTTTGAGGATGACAGTTATTGGCAATGATGAAAGTCTTTTTCTTTCCCTTGTGAATGTTGTTACACATTGACATTGCTTCAGCGGCCGCAGTTCCTTCATCGAGCAACGAAGCGTTGGACATTGGAAGAGCGGTGAGATCCGAGATCATGGTTTGGAAATTCATGAGAGACTCGAGACGGCCCTGAGATATCTCGGCCTGGTAAGGAGTGTACTGAGTGTACCACGCGGGGTTCTCCATGATGTTCCGCAGGATCACGGGTGGCACGTGCGTGTTGTAGTACCCCATTCCGATGTAGGACTTGAAGCACTTGTTCTTCGACGCTAAGTCATTCATGTGCGACAACATTTCGGACTCTGTTAGCCCCTCGTTGAAGTTGTTGTTAAACGACATGTCGCTCAGACGGATTGATTTGGGAACGGTGGCGTCGATGAGGGAGTCGAGGCTGTCGAAGCCGCATGTCTGCGCCATCTTGGTTTGTTCCTCCGAGGTGGCGGAGTTATGGCGCCGAGGGAACGTGTCGCTCGGTTTGAGTGCCTCCAATGAAATGGATCGGGATGGAACATTATTGCGTGAGAGGTTTCTGTTGTTTCCGACCGAGTTCTCTGGTTTGGGTCTTAAAAAGGAATGAGAAACAGATGACACAGAACGCGAATGGGAATGAGAATGATCCTTTGCTGAAGAAACCAGCCTCTTCAGAATCGCCCTGTTTGCTATCCTCCGTGCACGTTCCATGAATGCGAATGTGGAAAAAAAAAAATTAAAATTAAGAGGGGGTGATTTTGTATTGTTTTGTTTCTTTGTTTATGATGATTCCATTTGAGGGAGTGTGATGAGGAGAGTGTAATGGAGGTGTATAAATAAGGTTGGAGATTGTCGGTTTTGAGATCTGGTGGAGGTGTTTGGTGAACCTATGAAGGAAAAGGACAGGTTCTAAAAAGAAGGTGATGTCACAGTGTCAGTGTCTTGAAAAAACACAGGGTTGGTTGGAGCTGTATCTGTATTGATCGAAATACAAATACGTTTTCCTTTGCATTCAAATGTAGATTCTAATGAGTGGGTTTGGTTGGTGGCAGATCCGATCGTGTGTCGCGACAGGATTGTTTATCTTTTGTATGTCTTTGGTCGTGCCGGTGCGGGAGAAGGTGCGAAATTAGTAAGTTGACGGAGTTAAAAGAGGGATTTTGATTTGATTAGTGAATGAATGGTGGGTGAGACTGAGATAGATTAGAGACAACACGCAGGCTAAAAGAACATGGGATGCATCGCATTCGAATAGGGAGATCTTGATTCTTGGTTCAGACCGTATTTACGATTTGTTGGATGCGTTACGTGAAATGATGACCGGAAAATGGAGAATCCTGACCGTGCGATTATAAATTTATACTTTTTTTTTTTTTTGTCCCAAATTTATTTGAGTTAATTTGTACTATTATTTTCTATTTCATCTTTTTGCATCTCATTTTTTTTTTCCTCTAACTTTTTCTTTTTTACTATAATCATTTATCATATCTGTTTTTTTTTTCATTTATATAATCAGGCATATGAGAACTCATTATTTTGAATTGGGTTGATGAATAAAAAAATTCACCATGTATTTTCTCATTTTACATTATCTGAACTTCAAATCTCACTTAGCAAAAACGAAATTCCTTATTATTTACAGTATATTTTTGGTTCAATAAAAGTGGGAAGAAGAACTATTTTTTAATTTTTATCTCATTTGATTTAAAAAAATTAAAAAGAATTGAAATGAAAAATGAAAGAAATGATTTTTGTTTAATTATTACTTCTCCTTCAAACCTCCAAGTATAAAATTGTATAAATTTAATTTTTAGACTGGATGAACTAAATTGTAATAAAATTTTATTTCATTTTTATTATTATTTATATAAAAAATATAATAACATGTTATTTATATATTTTCTTTCCTTCTCTCATAAACCAAATAAAATAATGATTTGTTTCCTTTCCACTTGTTCTCTCTTCATCATCGTCCATGGCAACTTGTCATTCCTCTTGCACTGCCATAGCTCTTTGCATACGACATGACTTGTCCTCTTTACAGCTCACTCGTCCTATGTGTCTACTATATCATGTACGTGACATAATACACTGTAAATGAATATAAATTTAACCAACATATCAAAAAATACATTCATTAAGTTCAGATTCTCAGCAAAAACAAGTTTCTGCTGTGTAGTTGGTTCAAGTACATTATGAAAAAAAGTTTCCATTGTGAACCTGGTTAAGGTATACAACAAAAACTCCATTGTGCACCTGAACTAGGTATTCAACATGGAAAAAAAAAGAAGCAAAAATGCTTGCCTAAGAAGCTCTGCAAATACCTTTCGGTCCAACAAAAATGGTGAGGGAAAGCTCACAGAGAGGGAGAAGGACATTGAAAGGGTGTGCAACAGTGTGTGATGGAGATGGTGAGAGTTCACGAAAAGGAAAAGGAAAACGAGAGGGTAAGTGAGGGGTGTTTCAAAGAAAGGGGAGGGGTAGGGGTGTCTTTTTATTGTGATGGAGGGTTTAAATAGCATATTGAGGTGCAATAGTAGGGCCCTTTCATTTAATGGGTGTAAATGGGCCGATCCACCTCTCTTTAGGATGTTGTTATATCCACTCTCCTTTTTTTCTTTTTTTCCCCAAACTACCCCACTAAAATACACTCCCCTCATCTCCTTCTGACTCTCCCATATATAACTCTCTTCTAGAAAAAGAAAACACACTCCCCTCATCTCCTTCTTCCTCTCCCATATATAACTCCCTTTCGGAAAAAGAATACACACTCCTCCTAGCAGGGATTTTTACTTAAACCGCTAAACATAGTGTCCAAGAAAATATCTAAGAGCATCCAAATACAGTGTACTATTCTAGCAGCGAGATCGATTTTACAGACTACAACCTTGGAGATGTTGATAGTTCCCAACTCATAAAGTCTTTGTACATATTATGTAAAGAAATTACAAAAACCTTTGCCAGATATTTGGGATAGATGGACTAGATAATCTTACACTTTGTCAACTTACACAGTTACACTTATTTTATTCCATTTCTCTACAAAACTTATATATTACTCTATTAGTGACACCTAATTCAAATTAACATAATTAAAAAGCCAAAATGCTCAGCCATTATTCACAGTGACCTACCTATATTGTGATAATTGCTGCTATTTGGTCAAGTCCGTGGCTCAATGGGTAGATGGGGAGGCGCTCAATAAGTAAAACTCTTCAACCAGATGAAATATTGTATCATCCTCTCTCTTTTTTAGTCTTTTGACCTAGCTAGATTAGCATTTGTTAATTTTGTCGTCTCAACGATGTAATTGATATTTGTAAAATGTGTTGCTATATGTGCAGAGGCATTGAGGTTATATAGTCTCCTTCAACAAGGACAGATGTATAGTCAAAACAGATGATGGCAAGTCTGTCTTCTCTGCCAGACGACACAACAATCTGTATGAAATTGATCTTATAGACCTTAGCAAGCAGAAGGTAACGTGTCTGCTATCTAGAGAAGATGAAAGATGGATTTAGCATAAAAAGCTTAGGCATGTGAATATGAAACATATTTCAAAAATTTTGAAAAAGGGTTTAGTAAGAGGATTGCTTGAGATTTCTTGGAAAACCCATCTTCTCTGTGAAGCATGTCAAAAGGGGAAACAAATTAAAACTTCTTTTAAATCTAAAAATGTCGTTTCCACCTCCAGATCGTTGCAACTCTTGCATATGGATTTATTTGGTCCTACTAGAACGTTGAGTCTGGGCGGAAAGAAATATAGCTTAGTTATTGTAGATGATTATTCAAGATATACATGGGTATACTTCCTAGGCCATAAACATGAGTCTTTCAAGGTCTTTGAAATATTCTGTAAACGAGTTCAAAATGAAAAGGGCTTTTGCATCTCTAGCATCAGAAGTGATCATGAAACTGAGTTTGAAAATGTTGAGTTCAAATCTTTTTGTGAAAAGAATAGGATTTTCCACAACTTCTCTTCACTGAGAACACCTCAACAAAATGGGGTAGTTGAAAGGAAAAATCGAACTATGCAAGAAATGGCTAGAACCATGCTTTGTGAGAACTCTCTTCCTAAACACTTCTGGGCAGAGGCTGTGAACACTGCTTGTTATGTTCAAAACAGAGTATTGATCAGATCTATGATTGAAAAGACTCCCTATGAACTATGGAGAGGAAGAAAATCCAACATTGCTTACTTTCATCCTTTCGGATGTGAGTGTTACATCTTAAACACCAAAGATCAATTGGGAAAATTTGATTCTAAGGTGGATAAAGGTGTCTTTCTAGGATATTCTGATACATCTAAGGCTTACAGAGTTTTCAATACAAGGACCTTAGTTGTAGAAGAATCTATCCATGTTATGTTCAATGATGGACTAACATCTGATAGGAGACTATCAAATCTTGAGGATTATTTTGCAGATATGCAGATAGGTCTGTTTATAGCACCAAAGTCAAACAAAATTCAACCCTCTCAGGAAATTCTTTCTCAGATTCAAGGAGCGTCTGACTCTCAACCACAGACAAGAGACTGAAAATTTGTAACCTATCATCCACAAGATCAGATCATAGGAGATCAGAAAGAAGGCGTAAAGACCAGATCATCCTTAAGAGATCAAGCATCATACGCTTTCGTCTCCAAAAACAATAGACGAAGCTCTGATAGACAATGACTGGATCTTAGCCATGGAAGAAGAATTGAACCAGTTTACCAGAAACGACGTCTGGACCCTTGTCCCTAAACCAAAGAACAAAAGCATCATTGGAACAAGATGGGTCTTCAGAAATAAACTGGACGAGCAAGGAAAGGTGGTAAGAAACAAAGCTAGATTAGTAGCTCAAGGCTATAATCAGCAGGAAGGTATAGACTTCACCGAAACCCTTGCTCATGTAGCTAGATTAGAAGCTATAAGAATCATGCTTGCATTTGCTGCTCATAAATACATCAAGCTTTTTCAAATGAATGTTTGAGTGCCTTTTTAAATGGTTTATCGAAGAGGAAGTTTATGTTAAACAACCTCTTGGTTTTGAAGATCCCACTCTTATAGATCATGTTTTTAAACTCAAGAAGGCTCTGTATGGTTTGAAACAAGCACCTCATGCTTGGTATGACAGACTAAGCTCTTTTCTTTTAGAAAATGATTTTGTGAGAGGCAAAGTAGATACTACTCTTTTCAGAAGAGAAGTTGGCAAAGATTTCATTATAGTTCAAATTTATGTTGATGATATTATCTTTGGAGCTACTAATGAATCTCTTTACAAGGATTTTTATGATATGATGAAAAGTGAGTTTGAAATGAGTATGATGGGAGAACTTAAGTTCTTCTTAAGACTTCAGATCAAACAAGACAGTAAGGGTATCTAAGTTCATCAGTAGAAATATACAAGGAAACTTCTTAAGAAATTCAAAATGGAAGATGCTAAACCAATGAAAACACCTATGCATGCTTCCAGTCCCTTGAGCAAAGACGAATCAGGTAAACCAATAGATCAGACAATCTACAGAGGTATGATTGGCTCACTTCATTATCTTACAGCCAGTAGACCTGATATTATGCATAGCATCTGTCTGTGTGCTAGATTTCAATCAGATCCTAGAGAGTCTCATCTTAAAGCTGTTAAAAGGATCTTACGTTATCTAGTGGGACCACTAACCTTAGTCTGCTCTATAAGAAAAATCAAGATTTCAGGTTAGTAGGATATTGTGATGCAGACTATGCAGGAGATAGAGTTGAACGAAGAAGTACAAGTGGAGGATGTCACTTTATAGGACCTTGTCTCATCTCATGGGCAAGCAAGAAGCAGAACTCAATCGCGTTATCTACTGCAGAAGCAGAATATGTGTCTGCTGCAAGTTGCTGCTCACAACTGCTATGGGTAAAATATCAGTTAGAAGATTACTCTAGTTTTGAAAATAATATACCTGTATATTGTGACAATACTAATGCAATCAATCTATCAAAAAATCCCATACAATATTCTAAGGCAAAACATATTGAAATCAGATATCATTTCATTCGTGATTATATTCAAAAAGGTGTTTTCGATATTAAGTTTGTAGATACAGATCACCAATGGGCTGATATCCTTACAAAACATTTGTCTGAAGAATGTTTCATCTGTATTAGGGATCATTTGCATATGCACATGCTTTCAGATTAATTTCTGCATTCATCAGACGGTACCTTTCGTCTTATCTTTTTCATTAATCTGTTGGAACTAATGTGTGTTCAAGTGTACAGACGTTAGAGTGCCCACGTTCACAACGGTTACAAGTCTTTTCGTTTTTACTCAAAACGTGCGCTGCCCTTTTCGCCATGATGAGACAGTTTTCGAAAAGTTTTTAATGATTTTAAAACCACTCTTTTTTTTACTTTCTCTCTCCCTTCTCATCTCATATGGTATAAAAGGACGAAGTGCCTAAAGAAGAAGGTTCCTTTGATCTTTCTAATCTCTCTGAAATTTTTTGAGTTTCTCAAAGACTTCAAAGATCAAAACTTTCTCATCTCTTCTTTTCTAAAAACCTAATCTTTATGTGAACAATGGCACCAAAGAAGCAAGTCTCATCTTCTGCTACTCCTCTCATCCGTAACATGGACGAAGCCACTGCAACCTTTCCAGAAGAGCTTTTCATTCTTGGAAAGTGGGCGAACCTGAAGGAGTTGGCAAAGGAAGGCTTTGATGTCCTGGACATGTTCACCAGAGTTAGGTGGACCAACTTCGTTGGAAAACACAGCGTCTGATACCATGGTTCATATGCTCTTTTCTGGGGGACGGCCAAGATGGATGATGACCAATGCATAAAGGGGATGATTGGTCACACATTAGTAGAGATCAGCCCTGCAACCATAGCTAAGGCTATTGGTTGTGCTGAAGAAGGTCTGGTTTTCGACAAAGATTGGGAGAAGACCATCACTCAGGAGACGGTGGACAAACTTCTCTATGACGGGGTGAGACCTGCAGACGAAGACTCCAAGAAGAAAGTTGCAGCCACGAAGAATTTTCTTAGGTCTGCCAACATGACTCACGTCTGTAGACTTCTTCACAGCATGCTCTTCAACATAGTGCTCCCAAGGACGGGGTCAAGGGACCACGTAAGTGAAAGAGACAGATTCTACATCTACAACATCGTCATAGGAGAAAAGATCAACCTTCCAGATTTGATCTTCTATCATCTGGAGCAGGCCTTCAAAGATAAATTCTCCATGAAAAAGCAGAAAAACCCCATCCCTTATTGCATGTTGTTCACTTAACTAATGAGGAATGCTGGTGTTGATCTGGCAGAGTTTGAAGCTTCTAGTGGACCCACACAGGTGACAGGAACCACTTTTGTGAGGATGGGTATCACTCACAAGTTCCCTGAATGGGTAAAGAAGCAGGAAATCAAGGTGAAGAAGGAGCCCAAGGAGGAATCGTCTGACAAACCTGTGTTTGTCTCAGAGACACTACCACAGGCTAAACCTACACAGACCAAACCAACCACCAGACGCACCCAACCTCCTTCCTCAGACTAACCCAAAAAGCCCAATCAACAACCATCTTCAGACCCTCCCTCATCTCTAAAGAGAAAGATTTCAGACGCACCATCTGAACAAATCCCTGAACCTCCACTCAAAATAGCCTTTCACTAGAACCACTAAAATTCGCATCATCACCAAAGCCAAACTCACCACCTCACCAAAATCCCAACCTGAACCTCAACCTTCACCTTCCCAAACCCAAGAATCAGATGTTGAGATTCTTGATGAACCCCTCTCTAAACCCCAAACCTCTACCAAACCCAAGCCTGCACCTAAACCCAAAACTTCATCTTTTCCTCCACCAGCTGACAAAAAGGAGCAGCAGCCATCAGAAAAGCTCAGGAGTTGTCAAGAAAGGAAGCTTCTAAAAAGGATAAGCTAGAACAATCTGTGGTAGAGTCTGTTAAGACTTTATCAGCTGAAGAACAAAAAAGGAAGGTTGCTGAAGAAGTCTTGGCTCCTGCAGACGCTACTGAAGAAGAAGAAGCAATGGAAGAAGTTGTTCTTGAGTATATTAAGACTATTTCTGAAGAAGAACAGAAGCAAGCAGCCATGGAAGATCTTGAGAGAATTGAATCTGCCCTGATTCAAACGGCTGAGATAACATCTGCAGAAGTGGCCAATAAGCAAATGGAGCTTCAGACGCTCACAATAGACGAAGACGCAGACGAAGCTGAAATAGAAGAAATGAATGAAGCCCTTCTTTAGTTTGCTTTGGAGGCAAGTGCCCAAGGTCTGGATATTGGAGAAGACCTTGTTGAAGCTGATGACTCTGGACCTCGTGCTATCTACAGGCCAATCACTGAAGAAGATGAGAGAAAAGTAGATGAGCACTTAGCACAGTCCGAAGAAGGTCGTGCTGCCAGACAGATGATCATCTATGGTGGCTCTTCATCTGTACCCTCAAATGAACTTTAGACTCGGACTAATGAAGAAATTCATACTCTGATTGAAGATGAACTCTTCAGATGAAGAACGTATGCTTTAAAGGCCTCTCTCTCTCTCGGATATATCTATGGAAGTCTAGCTCTGGACCTTGCTCCAAAGTACAGAGGCTATGACTGGATTATCCAAAGAAGCCTCAACATTCCACTCCCTCCAGTGCAACCACCAACAAACCCAGACGTCAATGTGAGATACTATGGTGGGTGGAAACAACCCAGAGTGAATGAATAGGAATGTTGCAACAGGGAATGGAGGAGGAAGGGAATTTGCACTGATGAGGATCAAGCTTTCCTGCTTGATTCCATCAACTTTGTAGAGTTGTGGAAGAAATGTGTTCCTGGGATTGATCCTTTCAACCTTCCCAACTTTGAAGTCCTACCAGAAGAAGAACTGCCTGCTCTTTCATGCTATAAGGAGGAGCCCCAATTCAAAATCTTTCCTCCTCGACAGACGGAAGCACCAGACCCAAACTCCATTATCTTCGAGCACAATCTACATGGCAAACACAGCTATCCACCTAGAGCCTCAGTCTGGATAAGGCTTTCAATGCTCACTAATAAGATACCTTTTTATGAGCCTATCAATTTACAACAGATGATGGGTCTTCTAGCATAACTCAATGTGATTCTCCCTTGGAATCATGCTGGGCCAAGTCGCTCTGTTTATATTGAAGATCTTAACTTGGACGATCCAGAAGCCAGTCCAACATTTCATCTCTGGGAATCTTCATACTACTCTGCAGAGTTACGTATAAAGTTGTAGACGTACAAGGAAGAGATAAAGAAGCGGCAAAACTCTTTCAGGCAGATTCAACGACGAGCACAGACGATGCCTCACTTCCTAGGCACACAATTTCATTGTGTAGTCTCAAATCAAACCCAATTCAAGCTTGCTCTGAATAAGGTTATTCCTATCCTTCCTATCTTGAATTTTAAGGGTAAGGAGAAAGCTGAAGACGAAGACGAAGCTTCTCAAAGAAACATTCAAGTGCGAAGAGGCAAACCCTTCAGACGGGAGATTGACGCCATCTTTCAGAAGTCTGCTGCTGAAAGAACATCTGAAGACTTAAAGACCATCAGACGCGTCCAGAAGTTTGATGCTTTCTGCTCTGGTCTGGAACCTGAAGACAAGCCTCTTGCAGATGGGTATCATCTTAAGATAGGAATATGTTATCAATGCCACAGATATCAGACTTTCCCATCTTCATCTGACCTTTCCGAAATCATGCCCTGGAAGTCCACCTTCTACTATCAATCTGATAGGGACTTCTCCTTTGTGGTGCAGCTGCCATATTCCACATTCTTCTTCTCCATGCTTATTCTGGGCTTTGTGCAAGAACCAAAAGATGATCTGATGGCCATTGAACCATTTAGACCTCCCATATCTGAAGAAGAAGTCCATGATCTGTATGCCGAACTATGGGCAACCAGCAAAGCCCTGCGTCAAGCTTTGACAGATAGAAAAGCACTCGAGGCTGAGCTCAAAAAGTGGATCAACATAGATGCCTTCTTTAAAGGACGTCGCAGCAGACGCACTCCTACTCCACCAGGATCCCCTATGGTTCTTTCATCAGACTCTGACTCTGACACCTCTGACTCTGACGGTCCCATTCCTGGGGAACCAGGTTTTGCTGATCGCCATGCAAAAGGGGGAGAAGGGAAGAGTAAAAAGAAATGAAGATAAAGCTACAGGGGAGCTACATCTGAGGGGGAGCTACACCAAAGGGAGAGGCCAAGAAAAAGGAAGAGTATATTTTTTTCCTCATCTGTATAAACACATCATCTTCATGTGAAAACTCTTTCAATATGACAAGTTGTTTGATTACTCATCAAACCTAAGTCTTCTTTTCTTTCTGTTTAAATTCTATGTTTATAGTTTATGTTATTAATAACTCTGATACATTTTTTTACAATATTTGCTTGGCATTATAAAAAAGGAGGAGATTGTTGAGTCATAAGACGAATAAGGACCCTCAATTATTTTGATTTTATGCAAAACAAATATTAAGTAAAAAGACTGTGTCTTATAAATTCCTACAGACGAAAACGTTGTATTTGCGTCTGTAAGATACAGATGATACACAGACAGACACTTAAGTCTGAAGAAGCATTTAAAGGCATAGTAAATGCACTATGGTTTTGGTAATCTGTTTTGTAGGGAATATTCATATAAAATCCTCCTAGGATCTGTCGAGTGCATAAAAGGGAACAGAAAGAAGAGTCAAAGTTTCAGAAGTTTCTCTCTCCTCAAAAGACGCGCTACAACTAGCAATAAGTATTTGTCTGAGCAAGCAATGTAACCATTGCAGCAGAAGGATATGGAGTATATCTCAAGAAAGATAAGCAGAATGCTTTATCTGTGATAAACCGGATTTTCATTGTATTTTGATGTGAGTTTAGATGTCATTTTCATACATTTTGAATATATTTTATTGGCAAAACTCACTGTTTGGTGTTAGTTTATGCAAGACAGATACTCAAGAGGCTTCATGAGGAAAAGAGTTGAAAATTGCACTTTTTGGAGCAAAAATGCCACTGTCTAGAGGACCAAGAAAAAAAGGCCAGAATTGAAGTAACGCAAGGACTATGGTCATGGTAAATTTACCATGGCCATGCTGGTTGCGTAGCAGAATTGGACCTTGAGTACCATGCAAGGACCACGACCATGGTCATTTTACCAGGGTCGTGGTAAGTTGCGTTGTCAGCCCATTTGAATTTTGAATTATTATAAATAGGAGCTGAGAAACCCTTTTTATCTTTATCTTTTGTTCTATTTTGAAAACTGAGGGTTATGAGTGAGAAAGAGGTTCTGTGAGAGACTCTGAGCGGCAGGAGGACGTAGAGAGCATCATTGGGGATCACCACTGTAAAGTTTCTTCCCTTTTGTAATCTTTATGTCTTCTTTTGAGTTTTCTGGCTTAATCATGAACATGAGTGGCTAGTTTCTCTTAGCCCCAAATTGTGATGTAATTGTACTTTTGTACCCCGCTTCTGATTTTAATAAAACCTCAATGTTATTCAATTATTTGTATCTCTTCACTACTTTTATTGGTTTTTAGGACCGATCAGTCTAAACATAAGTTAATCTCTTGTCTATGATCAATTTCTTGCAATTAACTGAACTATGAAGTGATTGGATTCGTACAATTTGCATGATCAAACCTATTGTATGAATTTTCAGTAGATTAACCTGTCAATCAACCTCTCTAAGACTTATCATTTGCTCTAAATTAATTCACCTATGATCAATTGGGAATTAAATTAGGGGAAATAGCGTTATTAACTATGATCAATTGTTAATTAACGAATTTAAGAGGTCGCTGGCAAGTGACACATTTAGGGATTTTATTGATATAGAATTGGGGGAAAAAGGGGTACATGTGAAATCACAATCCTAGGCTTCTTTATTATAATTGTTCTCACATTAATCTTTCTGCTCCGATTCTCTTTCTTTTGAAAAGAATAATTGAACACCATTCCTCTCAATTTGATTTTAATTTCTGGATTGCTTAATTATTTGTGAAATTAATTATTTGGAAACGCGACTGGTCCTTTGGGTTCGATATCCGGACTCCTAAAGTCCACTGTCACTACTGCGTAGGGTACGTTTGCCCTTTGCGAACGCATTTTACGCATCAATCAGCTCATAATGACTAGTTGGTGACAAGCATTTGCTCGCATTAAATGCCCCTCAACCACCCTCCTTCAGACGATGGTCAGACGCAAGAAAAAAGACCGTTTAGAGACAACGGTTACTTCCTCAGCAAGTCTATATATAGAAGAAGATTTGAAGTGTTGCATAGAAGAACACACGAACTGAATTCAAAATTCAAGCATTCTTTCAAGCCTTCATTCTTTCTCTTGTAAATATTCTTTTTATAAAAGCTCTCAACTCACTTTGCGTATCCTGAGAGAAAAAGACTTAGTTCTTAATCTTGTATATCCGTCTATAAGACGATAGTTAAAAAGCCTGTGCGCCCTTACAAAAACAAATCTTGTGATTTGCTTTAGAGCTAGAAGTGGCTTGGTAGAAAAGAATACTTGGGTTTTTTAGCTTGGAGAGACTAAGTGTGAAAAACTACTTGGGTGAGCTAGAAGTGGCAAGTTATTAGAACTTGGTGGTTTGCCAAGAACTGGACGTAGTCTCGGGGTGAGATGAACCGATATAAAATTTTTGTGTTGTCTTTCCTGATCTTCTATTTTCTGTAACTGCCTGAACTGACTTTGTGTTGTGATTAAAATCTGTTTTTCATTAAAAGGGTTTTTCATCTGTGCAGTATCGTCTGTAAAAAGGTTTTCTTCAAAAACGATATCTTTTGTTCAACAGACGATACAAGTTGTTTATAAAAAGTTTGCAATTTTTTTTATAAATAACAATTCAACCCCCCTTATTGTGATTTTTGCCTTTACAGATAGTTTACGTACAATTTAATTAAAATTAATGCATTGGCAATATAATTTTTTTATATCTAACTATATAGATTAACATATATGATAAATTGTCGATTTTTATAAGTCATATTTAAAATATTTTTTAATTGATTAATTATATAAAATTACTAGTATTTAGTATATGAAAATGAAACTCTAATGTATCCCAAATTTATATATCGATGAGCTTTTTGCCTCCTGTATTCAAACTCAAATGGATGGAATAGTTGTTACCATTATAATCAATTGTGTAGAATTTATCAATTTTGTTTAGTTATGATTAATGGGGTGGCCGTGATGAGGATTTTGCAGATCTGAAGAGATGGATAGAGGTATGCATGAAAGCCGTAACTTGTTAATGTTGCCAAAGAAAAAATCAAGTGCTATCACAGTAGGCAGTCTCGTGACAGAGACAGCCTCTCAGTCCCCACACCCTTTTGCCATCAACCATATACAACTAGATCTATCATATTGTTTTTTCCATCACCTCCATCCGTTGTGAAAATTAAGAACAATATGCCATGAGTAATTTTTTCCACATACGCTTTGTAGGCCTTAATTATTAGCCTTATTATATTGTCTGTTAATGTTATGTTACACAGGAAAACTAAGCGAAAAAATGAATAAGAGATTAAGAATCAAGCAGCCACAGGAGATGCTCGATAAGTAAACTGCGTGGTTCAAATGTACGGAAGAGATCGATAAATGATTGAATGAGTATGTTTGCTTCCGATCGATAAGTCCAGTTTAGTGATCTCTATTTAAAGTCTATTTACTTAATTAAGATAATTGCATGAATTTAAGATTGTAATTGATTTTATTATCAAATGAATTTTAAGGAACAAGACGGGAAAAGATAAGTGACCTTTATTAGCCATTTGATACGTTGGTATAACGAGAATCAGAAAGCTATCTATCTTTGCTTTTGGCGCCACTCATTAGGGGTTGAAAGTTGTTGATAATGTTGTTCGCCAGATAAATCTACACAAATCTGGGCCTAATCTACAGACAACTTTTAAGATCAAGAAGGAAGCTACTGTAGTCTTTTGTTAGAGAGGAGAGAAATATGGTGGATGAAAATAAAGTGAATGAGTGGAAGTAGGTGAAAAATATATATAGTATATAAATGAAAGTTATTCGGTTGAAAAGAAATAAATACTCCTTCCGATCCTTTATATAAGAAAAAAAAATTATTCTTTTTTTCTCTTAATTATAAGAAATATAGATTCATTTTAAGATGTATTAATAATTAGTTTTCTTTTTTATCCTTCATCTTATGAAATCTATTAATGAGATACCTACTCATTTCTCATACATTTATTGGTCAGTGGAGGTGTAGTGTCATTAAATGTAACTACTACTTAAATCAATTAATTTAAATGGTATTTTTGGAATAAAATTAAAATTTATGACATTATTAATTAAAATTAACTAACTTAAATATTTTTATTGATCTTTATGAATTAATTAATTGTTTCTTATATAAAGAACTGGACGAAGTAAGATACAAGAGAAAAAAGATAGAGAGATGAGTAGAAATAGATGTAAAATAGTATAGTAGATTCCACAAATTTTAAAATTATTTCTACTTTAAATCTTCTCTACCAAATAATCAAATATTTTTCATATCTCTCCCTGCTTCGAGTTTCTCCTCTACCAAACAAAATATACAGTCATAGAATCACTCCCGTGACTTGAAGCCAAAACAAGATTACAAGTGGTACTGTTGAATTTTGAGGGGCCATGGACCATGGTGGCACGCATTCGACTAAGGGCCTTGCTATTCTCACCCTCTAATTTGCTATTTTCACCATCCACGTGGGTGGGGTTTTGTTGATTTTCCAAAATATCCTTGTATAACGGAATCATGATTCTGCTGTACAATGTACAACGGAATCGTGATTCCGTTGATAAGTGTACAGCGGAATCGTGATTCCGTTGTGCAAGAGGTGGAAAACAAGCGTACAACGGAATCACGATTCCGTTGTACAAATTTGTTTCACCCCCTTGCAAAACGGAACCGCGATTCTGTTGTACACTTATCAACAGAATCATGATTCCGTTGTACAGTGTACAGCGGAATCGTGATTTCGTTGTACAAGGGTACAACATTGTACAATGGAATCACGATTCCGTTGCACAATTTTTTTAATTTATTCTTTTTTTTTAATTTTTTATATTGAGTAATGTTTTTTGAAATGTATAAATTTAGGTTTTAAAGACTTGGCCAAAATAAATATACCAATTTAATGCACATTGGTTGATGTATCTTATAGGATTCATATAGATAGTTGGTTTTAAATAGTTGGCAAAAACAATACTTGGCAAAAATCCTATATTTTGTTAGTGCTATGATGTTGCACATTGTTGTTGTTGTTGTTGTTATTGTTGTTTGTTCTATAATTTTAATAGAGAAATAGTTCGTTCTTTCATTATATTAGCAGGCGCGCACGTGTTGTTTATAGAGTTTACAAAGAAAAATGTAATAAACTGAAAAATCAACATCATTTATATAATAAAATGTATATACAAAATAAAAGTTTATACAAATATAAAAAAATACATAAAAAATCAACCACCTCTGCGGTCGCCGCCCTCGGTCCTCCTCCTCTGTCTGCGTCCTTGGCTGCTGCACCCAGCACCTAAGCC
This sequence comes from Pueraria montana var. lobata, assembly GCA_026413185.1. Taxonomy (NCBI): domain Eukaryota; kingdom Viridiplantae; phylum Streptophyta; class Magnoliopsida; order Fabales; family Fabaceae; genus Pueraria; species Pueraria montana. Next base: position 8,434,495 of record CM048652.1, read on the forward strand.
ACCCTGTGCAATGCACAATAGTCGCTGCACCAACTCATGGTCATGCGTGCCCTCAGGAATGACTCTAGTATGCAACAACCTTTCTGCAATCGCAGACATCATCCGGTACCGATCCTACATAAACGAAAATTAAAATTAATAATTTCAAATCGAAATAAATGTAAACAATTATGGAAAAAGTGTTTGCATTACATTACCTCGCACGAGTAATCTACATCATCCAGAAACTCTGGTAGAGGGTCACCAGGCTGAGGAATGGGGTCGGACATACGTATTGGGCTCTGTGCTACCTCTCCTTCCTCTGGCCGAATCACATATGGATGTGAATGTTCATAATACCACACCAGGTAGTCTGAGGTGCAGGCCCATGGAGCATCCTCTGGCACATGCTCGCCCAGCTGCACTGTATGCTGCTCCCACTCGGCCCACTTCTGAATGGATGTCTCAAATGGAGGATGAGGAGGTGGTGGGGAAGGGATCCCTTGTATATACCCGAACTGCCTCAAAACCCTCTCTGGCAGATAAGGTCGCATGTCTGTGCCACACCTTATGTGGCCAGAATAATATTTCTGCTCCAAGAAAGGTCTTTGAGCGACAGCGCTGTATGCATCATCATATGGGGACCAGACGACGTCCTTCATCTGCAACATATCCAAAAACCGCCTGGTCCCCCAAGCCTTGCCGATACCCCTGGTCGCCTTCCATCTGGCAGCAAAGGGAAGCGCGGGGTCACAAGTGACAGGCTCCCATCCGCCAACTGATGGCAGATGTGCAAACGCTGCCTGTAAAATAAAGAAAACAATTTATGTTAACATTTGTATTAAAAAAATACACAAACAAATATGTTAACAACAAATAAATAATTTCTTACCATCAGTAATGTCATACAACCCCCACACTGCTTGCTCTCCCGCAAGCTCACATAGGAGAGATGGTCGTACAGATACGCCAATGCAGATAATCCCCAAGCGTGCTGCGAGCAGGTGTACAGATCGCTGAGGTAGCAGAGGTAGAAAATGTTCACATGTGTGGAGCTCTTGTTGCCAAAGATGGTACAGCCGAGCAAGTGCAATAAGTACACCCATGCGACCCACACATATGAACCAGACTCCACATACCTCTCATATAGCTCCCTCAGCCATGTGAGACGGACCCTAGCTCCTGCCGTGGTAGCAGCATCAGCCTCCTCGTCAGACAGCAGGCCTAGCTCGGTCCTCAGCAGCATCCTAATCTCAACCTTCGAAAGGCGGTCGCCTGGCCGGCAATCTGCAAGCCTGTAATAGGCAACTGCAGCAAACATGACACATCATCCAGAGTGATGGTCATCTCTCTAACGGGCAGGTGGAAGGTGCATGTCTCCTGATGCCACCTCTCAATAAAGGCATTGACGAAGTCTTTATTCGCGATATATCGCGCATGATAAAGGCCCGTTAAGCCAGACTGATTCACGTATGCTCGGACCTGTGGCTGGGTAGGGTAGGGAATCAACTTTCCAGTGTGGCTGACCACCTTCAGCTCCTCCCGAGGCTGATGAATCCAAATATGTCCAGCCACGTGGTCCTTGTAGGACCCCGGCAGTGTATCAACTGCAGGACCACCAGGAAATGGTGGTCCAATGATCCGGTCAGCAAACGCGATCACCGCGGCTGCTGGTTGTGGCGGCAATGCTGCCTCTGGCTGTGGCTCGTTGTGTTATACTGCTCCAACAGCACGAGTATCCTCTGCCTGACGACGGCGAGCAGATGCTGTCACACAGTGCTGGTCTGCCCTAGATGGCTAGGTAGGCTGACCAGCATTTGCAACAACATCTTCCTCCAAAGTGGAGGGATCCTCTCATCGATCGTACGAAACATATTTCGTACGAGCCATAGTAAATCTGCAAAAAATATAGTAAATTCCTTAGAACTCGATAAACAATAAATAAAGTCAAATACTATATAACTAAATAAACAAATAAATAAACAAACTTACAATGTAAATATAACACATTTAAAAATATAAATTTATAATTTTAAAAAAAATTAATTCAAAAAAAAATTATTCAATTAAATAAATATTTTAATATAAAAATTAAATATTAAAATAATACTATAAATATATAATACAAATATAATTAAATATTTTTGTTTTAAAAAAATTCTTTACAAAATCAAAATACAAAATTAAAAAAAAATTCAAACAGCACAACGGAATCGCGATTCTGTTGTGTTGTTTTTCAAGCAACACAACGGAATCGCGATTCCATTGTGTTATTTTTCAAATAACACAATGGAATTGCGATTCCATTGTGTTGCTTGAAAATTAACACAACGGAATCGCGATTCCGTTGTGTTGTTTTTCCAAACAGTACAACGGAATCGCGATTCCATTGTACTGCGATAAATTCAAAAAAAATAAGCAACCACCAACCTGTTGCGAGGGAGAGATAGAGGAAAATGGGGACAATGAGAGGGTGAGATGGAGGACAATGAGAGGAAGAGAATGGGGTGATTGAGGGAGAGGCAATGAGACGGAGAGAGTGGGGAAGGGGGTGAGAAGAAGGTGGGTATAGGGGCGGGGAAGGTGAGGGGGTGGGGGGAAGAGGGTGAGGTGGGGTGGGAGGAGGACCGAGGGGTAAGGGGGTCTTTTCCTGTATGTAGGGGGTGGGAATAACAATTCAGGGGGTGAGAATAGCAAGGGCCTTCGGCTAAATGACATGCAATCGGTGGCCGGATTCATCCTCCCTATTCTACTTTTCTGACACAGATAATTGTCTTTAAGCTATCACTATTCCAAGGGAAAAACATTGGAAGGATTTTCTTAAGGATAAAATATGTTTTCAGTTTCATGTACTTTCGATTTGATCAATTTAATTTTTGAATTTTACAAAAAAACAGTGATTTTTATTTCTCTTCACAATAAAAACTACTTTTGTTTCAAAGTTTTTTAAAATTAAAGAACCAAATTGATGACATTAAAATACAAGGACTAATGACAATTTTTATCAAAAATATAGGGATTAAAAATATATTTTATTTCTTTTTAATTACAGCAAGTGTCATTAAGCTAATATATATATATATATATATATATATATATATATATATATATATTAGTATTTAATCTCAGGCTGATTCTCTTTCTCCCATAGTTAATCAAGTGAGTACAATAAAGAGAATAAATGAGTTTTTGAACTGAAATAAAATTGAGATCGAATTCAGAAATGTAAAGGACATGATAGAGAGAAAAATGATCAGAAAAGGCTACTGTGCTTGGATAACTAGCTCTAACAAATGTAAGGAAGCTTAACAAAAATTAGACAAATAGCATGATAGCTAACAAAAGAAGACAAATCTGTCCAAAAAAAAGAAGACAAAGAATAATCAACGTGATCTGTTGTGAGAAATGAATTACCTGAACCACTGCTTGAGGCTTGTTGTGGATTAGTAGAAAACTCACCAACAATTGAAGTAGCCACTTGATTAACAGCGGGAGAGGGAAATCAGCCTAGGATTGAACACTAGATTGTTGAAGAATATTAATGAGCTTATGAATGTGTTCAAGAGTCTTGATTTAATGAATAAAACAGTTATACTTTTATAACTAGTTTTAACTAACTAGTTATTTTACAACTAGTTAATTACAATTATCCTTAACTAGTTTCATAATTAGATAATTTGAGCACCCCTATTCAAGACTAAGCTGACTTGGTAAAAAAAAACTTGCTAACTAGCTGATTGCAAAGTTTCCTGATTAATTAACTGCAGATGAGCTTGCATTGTTATTTTTAGATACCACACTTTTCTGTTTTCACTGCCATTTTTATTAGTATTTATGAATTTAAAACCAAGAGGAAAGACACATTTTGAATAACATTGATCAATTATCTGACCAATTTTGCCACAGTAAGTACATGCTATTCTCGTATTATATTTATTGCCTTTTACCGTGAAAATTTTGATCTTGGCCTCTGCCATTAGAGAAATTGATAGTTCCTCGCCCTTGTGATTGCTTCCATCCATTGTTTCTTCCTGTAAAAGTTGAATTCAGAAGCACCTCAGGCCCTCCAAGAATAGTACCATTTAATTGCCCCTCTTGTTGAAGAACGAGAATACATGGTTAATAGAAGGCATTGGTTCAATTAACAAGATTTGTGTCTTAACAATGTTATATGAATCTCCAAGACTTTTAAGGAAACACATAACATACTCTAGATCTGCATCCTTATACTTCACATTTTTCAACGTATCACAACTGCATTTGATTGTACAAGAACAATCCAAATCAGGTTGCAAAGTGTCTAAATTATGCCAAAGGATTTTTAATGCAGTTAGTTAGACATACTTTTTTTCACCTTGTTTAATTGAATGAATTTCTTGCAACAGATATGAAAGTCTAAAGTGATATCCCTTAGAAAATCTATCTTTTAAGATTATCCAACAAATCCTTAACATCTTTTATATGTGCAATATTGAGTAATTGGAGGAGCAAGGGTTCTACAAATCCAATAAAGAACTATTACATTACCTTTTTGTCATGCTTCAAACAATTCATCATTTTCATCAGGCATTGCAAAAGCCCAATGATAAACTTCAATTTATTCTTTTACATGAGAGCTCGCCTCATAGTTTTGCTCCAAGAGTTAGGCCTGTGCAAAAAATCGGGATGTGTTAAAGCTGTCCATAACTACACTGGCCCAAATCCTTTTAAATCGAATTTCATGGATTGACTATTTATCCAACCCACCTTTAATGAATATGGACTTACTGTGTCCAAATTAGTTGTTGTCGAAATTCATCCGTGGCGTAAATGTCATCAATTGCAGCTGAGGCTGTTACGCTCACAATCCTTCCATACACTTCTCTTCTCTTCTCGGTTTCTTTTTAATAAATATCTTATTACAACTCTTAAAAAAAAAAAAAAAAGAAGAAGAAAGTGTTATAGTGTTTTTAATTATTATGTAATTACAATTATAATAGGCGGAGAATGAGGTTTGGAGTGCGATGTTGCGTGATACAGATAGTCCTTTTGGGGGGCCGAGATGAAGATGAAGTTGTTGATAAAGAAAGGATAAACAAGTCAGATTTCATTGACGGAAGGACATTGGTGTCCGGTAACGCAATTTCCATCCAACTCCCGAATCCAATAGTTAAGAATAATGGTCCATCACTATATCATTTATATACTGGTCCACCTTAGACGTCAGCATAAATTACAAGTGAAGGTGCGGTTGACATAGGATTTTCTAGGAAGAGAAGTAAATTAAAAAAAGAGATATTATCAATATTTATTGAACACTGTCAGCAAAGCGGTGAGACACGTGTATCATTTTTTTTTATGTAGGATTATAAATGGCGAGACTAGCTGTCTAGGCACATCGGATCAAATAAATGACAAGCACAAGTCATAAATGGTTCATTTATGAAACTTAGTATTTTGGTGGGATTGTGATTCCTCCATTAATTACTCTCACCTACGCTGAGTGAAGTGAATGCAGCGTGCACCGTAATCTATCCGGCGCCGATGGAATGGAAACACAGAAATAGCCGAGGCAATGTTAACAAATGTATTTTTCATCCATTAATTCCTTAATCAACATCCTACCTAAAGTCCATATCGAAAACATAATAAAAATATATCTAATTGCGTGTGTGTGCGCGCTTGCATGTTGGTATGGCGTAATTAGTGCATATTATTATTATTATTATTATTATTATTATTAATATTGAAACCTTACACCGAAACAGCTCTCTGAAACACACAGCACCAGGCGAGTACACGGCTGAACGAATCAACCTGGCCTTTTCAAATCATAAAAGTTGCAACCTGGCCCTTTTCATATCATAAAAGTTGCAACCGTGATTCTCCAACATATTTCGATTAATTATTTTCCATATACTCGATCTGCTGTTCAATATTTTCATTATTATAGATTTATAATTGACTTTTAAGTCACGCACATGCAGAATATTTCTTTTCATTTGAGCACTAGACGGTTGAGCGTTGAGCCTCGGAATTTCGTTCCCCAGAAACATCTCAGGAAAGGAGCGACATACATACAGTTTCCAAGACTGAAATATAGCCATGTCAACTTTATTTTTAACGAGACTTCTTCAGCATCACACAGTAACATCAAGTAATTAACAACGACAATATATAATTTTACAAACTACAACTAGTCATACTAATATTTTGCAAATTATTCATCTGGAGGTTGATTGACAAATGAAAAGATAAGAAACAATTCAAAATGATTATAAAAGTAAAAGACGAGGATTGTAAAAGGAAGTCATATTCTTGATATATATTAAAACGGTGCAGAGCGAGACAAGGAGAGATTTACATATATATATATATATTATTGGAGCAGTAGAGTACTATAACTATTATTTCGATCTTACAGTTATACCTGCAGCACATATAAGTACTAGCTAGCTAGGATCCCATTGATCTCATTTTTTTGTCAAAATCAAAACCAGTCACTAGTGTCAAGGACCTGACCCTGAGCCTGACCCCAACTAAGCACTCTTGCGAGCCACTCATCATCGAAATCCCCTTCATATGCCTTCTCTTCACCAACTTGAAGGCCCGTAGAGTCATTTTGCGGCACCACCAGAGACCCATTTGAGGGTGAGGGTTCTGACGGCGTTGGGGAAGGTGGGGATGCGATTATCTCTTTGTAAAGCTCTTGCATGACCTTTTCTATCGTTTCTTCTTTGAAACAGAACTGCCCCACATCGTTCTCCGTGTCGGTGAGAATCTCGTCGAGCTTTCGGGTGAGAGCTTCGGTGGAGGGAGCGTTCTCTTCCATCAAAGCCATTCTCTCTCTCTCTCTCTCTCTCTCTCACTCTGTGAGTGAACAATGATATATCTGTCTGCACTGTGTGAGTTCTGAAACTTGGTAATTGTTACTAAATGATAAAGTGCAACAGAGAGAGGCTGACTGAAGAGAGTGCGATGCCACGCTGGCAGTGTGGAAGAGTGACGTGGCGAGCTTTGATGCTCAGGTCTTCTTCCGTGGAATCCTCGTGTGACGAAAGCATTTGCCTTCGGTGGTCCGTTTCGCACATGGAGACAATGTTTTCCTACCGCGCTTGTCACCTATTCCCATCTCGCCCCTCATTTGGAGATGCCATCAAACTTTTTAGAAATCACTCTAAGAATTTAATTTAATTAAATTAAAATACATTAAGAGTGTGTTTCTTTTAAAAAATATTTTGATCTAAAATTATTGGTCCTTTAGTTTTAATAATAACTATCAATGTATAAGATTATATTTTTATTTTTATATGGATAAATAAGATCCATTTCTCTCATTTTCTCACTGTGTTGATTCTAGTGAATTATAAGATTTATATTTTTGTAATGAATACTAATAATATTTGAAAAATATTAGTAATATATTCTATATTATACTATTTTGAATATACATTTTATTATTGGCTAAAAATTATTAAACATTACAAATTTATGTGGGCTCCAATGTTCCCTTCTTTATTTAACGAGTCTCTTGTTTTTATAGTTTTAAATAAATTTTAGTAACAAGTAAAATGTGTCTTAGAAAAAGTGTATTAAAGAATATATTGCTAACATACTACTGGTCTTCCTAACCATTCATCCTAAATAAATAACTATTACTATGCTAATATTTAAAATTAAAGAATCATCTATCAGGTTATCTTAAAGCTTCTTTTGAAGAAGAGGATTCATCTAATAGAGGAAGATGCATCATCTGAAACATCAACTAAAAAGCGTATACAAGAAGCCTTAAAGCTTTATTCTCATAAGAAGTAACAAAAGTATATTACTTATTCTTGTGTCATAGAAGACATGAAAAGCACAAAAGTAGAGTGACAGGACAACATTTAAAAAAAAGAGTAGTGATACACGTACTGTTAAATAGTAAAAACACCCACAAGACGCCCAATGATGGGGCATATAATATATTATTTTATTATTTAATAATTAATAAACTTAGATTAAAAAAATGAAAATTTTGAAATGAAAGTGAAAATTTGGCTTGTTTAGGTTAGAATCGTTCCCTCCCCTCCCTTTCCTCTATGTATTTTTGTCTCCACTCCTTCTCCTCAACGTTCTTTCATCTGATGGGGGTTGTCACTGAAAAATGAAAATCGTAGCCTTGCACTAGAGCATGGTTGGTCCCTTTCATTTCCCAACCCACTACAATTTTGGTGATTAGTACAAAGCGTTGTAAAGTTTGAGTTGAAGCGCATGTTCGTGGGTTTGGCAAAACAACGAAGATGTCTTGACAGAAGAAGAGGTGTTGTCTTCACCAACAGGTAAATTGCTAATTTGATCTGTAACTTCAACCATTATTTATTTACCTTTTGATGTATTGGGTACAATTACAATGTTTTGGGAATACTTTGAGAATGACAAATCTCTGTTTTATATTTTATTTGATGCTTGGTTATGTTAGTGGTTGAGCAGTATATATAACTTGTTTTGAGTTCTACTTGAAGTGACAATGCTTGCAAAGTGTTTGACAAAGTGCTTCTATGAGTCAAATGAATGAGTGAAGTGAATGAGGGGAATAAGATGTGAAGGGTGTGAAAAAAATTACGTATTGTTGCAGAACAGTTCAAAGTGGTTAATTTTGTTGGTGCGAGTGGTTAACCCTATTAAGTGAATGGTTAAAACAATATTACTATTAGTTGGTTAATACTATAAGTGAAAGTAGTTAACTTCGTTGAGTAATTAGTTAAAAGATTGTATCTGATATTAGACATGATATGTGACTTGTATAAATACATATGTTCTATATGCAATAGACAGTGAATATGTAATCAATAAAATTCTCATTCATTCCTCTCAATTCTCTCTTGTGTGTGTGTGTGTGTTCTTTCTTATCTCTAACAAATTGGTATCAAGAGCTTCTTACGATCCAAGACCTGTGTGTGTGAGAGAGTAATCTAGAGGGCATATTCTATTTCTAATGGTTGGTTCAAACAATTTTTTTGCACAATTGCTGGTTCTTGATGGGAATAATTAGGAGAGGTGGTGTGTGCAAATATGGGTGTTGTTTAGGTTCCAAGATGTATTGGACATTGTGAATTTTTTCCAAGAAATGAGTGAAGACTCTTCAGATGTGTAAAAGACAATATACAAGGAAAATGAGAAAAAAAGACTGTAAGGATTTAATCCTGTTATACCAGAGTGTGGACACAACCAACTTTACAAAGATAAAAGTTGCAACCATTGCAAATGAGGCCTGTAAAATCTTGAAGAAGTGCTATGCGAGTGTTGAAAAGGTGAAATGAAGCTAAAAATCATGAGAAAACAATACAAGTTGCTACAAATTGAGAACAATGAGAAAGTGGAAAATTATTTCACAAGGGTGATCAACCTTACTAATTTTATGAAAAATTGTGGTGAGATAAGATGTGAAGATTGTAGGGAAAGCACTTCAAACTCTTCCCCCCAAGTTCAATCACATTGCGGTGGCTATTGAGGAGTCTAAGAATGTTGAAATCTTAAAGGTGGAAGATATTTAAGGCTCTTTGGAGGCACATGAGTGATGAATGATTGAAAGAAGCGTGGAAATACCAATTGATCAAGCATTTATGGCTCAAGTCTCAAGAAATGGTCGTGCTAAAAAAGGAAAAGGCAAGAAAGGAAAAGGAAAGTGGAGAAATTCAAGAAGCATTTATGGTGGTAGCAATTTTTATGGTTAAGATAAATGTAATACTGATCAAGATCATAAACAAATCTTATCATCTTTATTGGAAGAGATGAAAATGGTATTGAAAGGTGTTACACAATTGCTGGAGGACAATAAATTAGCTATTAACTTGGCTAAGAATCTTGTGGCTCATGGAAGGAGCAAGCGCATTAAGACTGAGTATCACTTCCATTATCATCAAGTCAATAAATGGAGATTGGAGTTGTGTTTCTACAAGTTTGAACTCCAAATTGTTGATATCTACCAATTCCATAAAGATTAAGCGATTTAAAAAGTTGTGGAGAATGTTAAATGTGGTGTCTTTAGAAACTTTGAATTAAGGAGAAATGTTGTAAAGTAATTCAAAGTGGTTAATTATGTTAGTACGAGTGATTAATTATGTTAATTGAATTTTTAACATTGTATATTGTTGTTAATTGGTCAATACTAATAGTGAAAATGGTTAATTTTATTGACTAATTGGATAACAGATTGTATCTGATATGCGATTTGACATATGACTTGACATCATGTTCATTGATTCATGAGATACCATATTAATGTTCAAGTTACAATTTTGTATAAAACATCTCTTTTGCCTTATTTACTAGGTTGTTCTATACTTCATTGCTTTACTCATATTTTTATATGTTTTTCCCCTTCATCTGAATCTTTTAGAAAGAACAGTGAAGATCGTTGCTGAATTAGATGAATCAGCATGGAAAAATTATATTTGAAAGCATGTACTAGAACAAATTCAAGTCCTTGGGATTAAAGTTGAGGAAATGTTGAAGAAGCTCATGGACACAAATCTAAATTCCTTTAGCAAGTTGGTGCATACATTTTTTGAAGCTAATGGATATGGTTATTGAGAGATTTCAGAAGAAAACTTTGAAAAGCTCAAACAATTGTACTCAAAAGTGAAAGACAAAATTGAAGGGATTAATCACTGAAGTAGACACCCATAATTAAGATGAATACCCAAACATGAATTATTGATTTAATTATGTCTTATTTGTTTCTGGAGCTTCTATTCTCAATGTTAGACTACATTAATCATTAAGTGATTATTTGAGTGTTCATTCATAAAAATGGTTGATCTAGTGTAAATAGATGGTTGATCATGTGCTCTGTCTGGTAATTAAGGATTCTTCCAAAAATAAAGTTGACATTATGTTGTTAATTTTTCACCTTTTGAAGCATAATCTATTAATAATTAATTGAGAAATTTTTACACTAAACATTCACTAAGAATGTTTTACTTTACAAGAAATGTAAAATTTAGTGTGAGACTTCAATGGTTAATTTTTCTTATTAAATAGGTTAACCCAATATAGACATTGGTTAATATTCTTATTCTGATGCATTTGCCATAATTACTAAATGAAATGGAAATTATAAACAATAAAGTATGTTCATATGTCACTTGTTTTACCTACAAATTTATCCTCACGTGTCAGATTATGATTGGTTAATAAGTGATTATTTAAGTGTCCATTCATAAAAATGGTTAACTAAGTGTAAATAAATAGTTAACCATATGCTCTATTTGGTTAATTAAGGCTTCTTTCAGAAACAAAGTTGACAGGATTAAATACTTTTAGGAATTGAATAATGGTGTTATTATGAGAAATTTGACTCATGGTTAACCAAGTGTAAATATATGGTTAATCATCAATTACCGTGATTAATTACATATTTTTCAAAGAAAAAGTTCGTTAAATGTTGTTAAAACTATGCATAAAAAAAATGTTAAAACTATACATTTTTAAGCATGATTTTTTTGCAAGTAAATAAGTAATTTTTATACTAAAATGTTCACAAAGTAATATGAAATGCAAAACTTAGTTCTAAATTTTAGCGGTTAATTGCATGATGAGAAAAAGGTAAATCCATCTTCAAATTGATTAATGGTGTTATTGTGAGAAAGTTAACTCATGGTTAACCTTATGTAAATATGTGGTTAATCCTAAGTTTAGTATGGTTAATCACCTATTTATTTTTTTCAAATACAAAGGTTATTAAATGTTATTAAATTTTTACGTATTTAAGCATGATTTTTTCATAAGTAAATGAGTAATTCCTATACCAAAATGTTCACTAAGTAAAGATCTTTTCACATGGCATGCAAAGCTCAGTTATAAATTTTAGTGGTTAATTGCATGTTGAAAAATGATTAAATCCTTCTACAAATTGGTTTATGATGTTATTGTCAAAAATTAGACTAATAGTTAACCTAGTGTAAACATGTTGTTAATAATAAATTTAGTGTGGTTAATCACATATTTTTTCTTAGAAAAATGTCATAAGTTGCAAACATGCTTGTGTGAGAATAACCCTTGTGTAAAACAAGTTTGATAAAGCATGTTCACAATTTAATGATACTTGTTTCGTCTACAAACTTATTCTCACATGTTAGATTATGATATATCAATAAGTGGTTATTTAAATGTTCATTTATAAACACAGTTGACTGAGTGTAAATAAATGGATAACCATGTGCTTTGTTTGGTTAGTTAAGGTTTCTTTCAAAAATAAAGTTGACATTATATGGTTAAAGTTGCACCTCTTGAGACACTATTTGTTGATAATTAACTAAGTAATTTTTATACAAAAATATTCACTAAGCATGACTAACTTGACATGAAATGCAAAACTTAGTTTTAAACTTTAATGGTTAATTATTCATAGTAAAATGATTAACTTAATATAAACATTGGTTAATGTTTTTATTCTGATAAATTTGACATAATTACTAAATGCGATGAAAATTATGAACAATAAATTTTGTTCACATGTCACTTATTTCACTAACAAATTTATTCTCACATTCTAGACTATAATTGGTCAATAAGTGGATATTTAAGTGTTCATTCATAAATATGGTTAACTTAGTGTAAATAAATGGTTAGTCATGTACTCTATCTGGTTAATTAAGGATTCTTTCAAAAAAAAATTCATGTTTACTCACCTACCAATGTTAGACATGTCTTTGCAATTTTAACAACATTTAATGACCTTTGTCTTTGAAAAAATATGTGATTAATTAATCACGATAAACTGATTATTAACCACATATTTACACTAGATTAACCATGAGTTAAATTTTTGACAAAAATACCATTAACCAATTCACAGACGAAATTAACTCTTTCATAGCATATAATTAACCTTTAAAATTTAGAACTAAGTTTTGCATTTCATGTAAAATAAATTTTACTAAGTGAACATTTTAGTATAAAAATTATTCATTTACTTATGGAAAAATTATGCTTAAAGACATGCAATTTTAATAACATTAAATAACCTGACTTTGGTAAATATGTGGTTAACCACAATAAATTGATGATTAACTAAATATTTACACTAGGTTAAATGTGAGTTAAATTTTTGACAATAATATCATTAACCAATTTGAAGAAGGATTTAACTCTTTCACAACATGCAATTGACCACTAATATTTAGAACTAAGTTTTGCATGCCATGTGAAATGGAACTTTACTTTGTACGTGAATGTTTTAATACAAAAATTACTCATTTACTTATAAAATAATTATGCTTGAAAACATGCAATTATAACAACATTTAATAACTTTGAAAAATGTGTGATTAACCCCAATAAATTGATGATTAATCACATATTTATACTAGGTTAACCATTAGTCAAATTTCTAACAATAATATCATTAACAAATTCGTAGATGGATTTAACCCTTTCATAACATGCAATTAACCACTAAAATTTAGAACTAAGTTTTGCATGCTATGTGATAGAAACTTTACTTAGTGAACATTTCAGTATAAAAATTGTTCATTTACTTATGGAAAATCATGCATGAAGACGTGCAATTTTAATATCATAAAATGACCTTTATCTTTGGAAAATATGTGGTTAACAACAATAAATTGATGATTAACTAAATATATACACTAGGTTAACCATGAGTCAAATTTCTGATAATAGCATTGTTAACCAATTTGTAAATGGATTTAACCTTTTCACAACATGCAATTAACCACTAAAATTTAGAATTGAGTTTTTCATGCCATGTGAGAGGAAACTTAGTGAATTTTTTAGCATAAAAATTACTCACTTATGAACAACCATGTTTGAAGACATGCAATTTTAACAACATTTAATGAACTATCTTTGAAAAAGACTTGATTAACGAAAGTCAATTTATGATTAACCAAATATTCATACTAGGTTAACCATGCGCCAAATTTATCAGAGTAAGACTATTAACCAATTCCAAAAGTATTTAACTCTTTCATAATGAACAATTAACCACTAATGGTTAAAATTGAGTTTATAAAGTAAAAGTACACATTACGTTACAATTGTGCTATAAACAAAAGCTGCTCTAAAATATATCCATCACCCATGCAGGTGACGCCATCAAGAGATTAGAGGAACATGATTCATCTGTTGTTGAACAAAATATTAGCTCCAAAACTTAGTTAATAATCAATGAAACACCTGCATGGTAGTCGTTTCTTTCAGACACAGTGAAACATGTCTCATTGTCTTACTGTATATAATCTCTATCCAATAGCATGTCTATGTGTCTCTCTTCAAGTAGCAACTCCAATTAACTTTACCTATGATAGAAAATTGCAATCAAATTACATTATCAACATGTGAAGAATATAACATAAAATTGCAAGTAAATTCCTTAATCTTTAAATATCATAATAAAAAATAATGATAAAATTCATTGGAGCAACTGAAAGTACACCTAGAATGACATTCTTTTCTACAACAGAACCTAAGAGGATTAGGCTTTCACTGCCCACAACTGAATTATCTTGAACCTTTATTTTTCCACAACCATATTCACTGTAATAATGGAAACCAATGATTATCTTGTTGAAATCACCAAGATGGATGTCGTCACCTATTGACATTAACTCAGGTTTTGAAATTGGGTTGATGACTTTAATGGAACAGTGCTGGTTAATTTTATCACTGATAAGTGGTTAACTCTGTCATAAGTGGTTAATTCTATCCCTGATAAAGTGATTTAACTACATGTATATGTATGGTCAATAATATATGACAATTGGTTAACATATATTAACCAAATAAATTGCTATATGCAATGATTTATATGGGGTTGAACATAATATTAGATCTTGCTAGTGCAACCAAAGCATCAAAGATACTAAAGACTCCATCAACACAACAAAAATTCGCTAAACACCCAACATGGAAACTACTTCACAATGAAATCCCAAACATTGTAAACAATTTCTGCAAAATAAACAATGAAATCAGCACACAAACATGAAATTTTCATAGCCACAAAATCCATATTCTCATAAATCAAAATTATTAAATATAGTAAAAAGCTCAAATTTTAAACGGGAAAGGGTTTAGGGTCTTACCAATGCAGTGACAGTGACGTGAATGCAGCGACAATGACAGATTCACATTAACAACCTCCACCGTCTCAGGCTAAACAACCTTCACAAGGGGTGCGTTGAAGAAGTAGTGCGTTCAATGTTCACAACAGGAGCGACTGCAAAATGGGTGCATCCAATGTTCAGACTAGCAACGATGGCTACACAACAACCACCTTCGATTAAAAGGCGAAATCACCTTCACAACGGTGCGAAGGAGAAGTAGTGGTTCAGAGCAGGAGCAGCGGGTCGGAGAGACACGAAGACACGACCAACGACGGCTGCGGAACAACCACCTCCGACCTTGTCACAAATCACCTTCACAAGGATGCCAAGGAGATGTCAGAGAAATCACATTCACAAGGGTGCCAAAGATATGTCGAACGTTCAAAGCGGGAGGCAAAGTGAGGAGAAAGATTTGGGTCTTTTTGGAGTGTTAATCCCCTTTTCCCTCTTTTAATTTTTTAATTTATTTTTTTATTTTAATTTTTCTTTTATTAAAAAATAGTAAATAATAAAATAATATTTTTTAATTCCACCTCACCGGTGTCTAACGGAGGTTCAACACTGTTGGGGTGTATGTTGAACTTTTTCCTAAAAAAAAGCTAGCGTACTTTAAGCATAAAGATAGAAAATTTTCGGAAAAAGATTTTTTGACACCCAAATGCCATTTGACACCTAGAGAGAGAGTGAAAAAAGAGAGAAAAGTATAGGTATGATAGGTAGTATGATGTGATAGGAAGAGAGAGATAGAGAGAAGTGATGGGTGTTGAATAGGTGTTTAAAAAAAGTGGGTGTTCAAATATCATAGTCCAAAATTTTCCCTACTACATTATGAAAGTAGAAAAAAAAGAAGATAATCATAACACTTTATCAACTTATATGTGTTAAAGCAGGCAATGCATTTAATGCAACTTATATTTAGTGTTACTCAGCACTCACATTTTAAAGTTAGAAGAGCATAATAACTTGAACTAGCACTTACTGAGCTTAATTTATTTTCTTAGAACATTCTCTATAAGCTTATATTTTGAGCATTTATATTATCATTCTTTTTTTGTTTGTGCTTATCATATGATAGCCTAAGGTTACATTTTCAAGCTTAACCTGTTAGAATCATTAGTTCCTAAAGTGGCAACAAAAGAAGAAATATGGGGAATATATTGTAGAGGCAAGTGATAAATAATTCTTGTGTAGATCCTAAAGAGACTTGTTTAAGAAAGAATACTTCGACTTAGTGCATGTAGAGGCAAGACAAAAGAATATTTGTGTTGAAGCCTAAACAATATTATAGAACCTTAGCCTATTGTAAATGTGTTATAGTGAAATTCTTCATGATTTACCATTATTTTATACAACAGGTTAAAGGTAATCATTGTAAAATAGACGCATTATAGTGTTAATATCTTCCTTATGTGTGATCGATTCTTGGATTTATATTTTAGGTTATAAATATTTCTTTGAGATTTTTTCATATGTTTTTCTTAAATAAACTTTGGTGGTGACTTTCGCTCTTCATTTTATTCATATTTATTATTGTTGTAATTTTAGGAGTATTTCAAAACGCACAAGTCTCACATTGCCTAGTTGAGCATTGTATTAATTGTTCATATCTCAAATTATCTCACGCTTTTAAAGTGGTTAGTAAGAAGCATAGACTCATGCACACGAGTTTTGGTCTCATGAGCACTGTTGTAGTGCAAATTTGCCTATTTGCTCCTGCGTGTGATAATGGGCATCAAAATTTTTTGTATTGTGATTTAAGTTGATTAGATCCAAAAATATGAAATTATGCTTTACCGGTATTGACATAAGTCCTTTGGGATGATTATTTATTAATTATAACTTGTATGATTACCTGGTCTAAAATTTGATCTTTTTCGTCTACGTTCTTCTAGTTAAAAAAAAGTTAAAATTTAATAGTACGAAAGTAAGGTCTAAAATATGAAGTTTAAGTGTGTAACTCAGCAATCTCCATGCATGAAGAGCTTAAGTTGGATAGCTGGGTAATGACAAAGAGAAAGAAAAAAAATAGATATCGAATATTGAATAAGCCGGTAATTACAACTATATAGGGGAGGGAGATCACATCATGCCCAAATTGCGAGCGAAGACATCAATCCAGCCCCAACGAAAAGCATGCAGTAAGAGACAATCTGCAGCCTAAAGTTACAACTCATTCTCTTGCTAAGAAAATCCGCAGCTATCAAATCTACCAAAGCCATAATATACACCAAAATCCCCGACGACAAGGAATCCAAGATACCTTTGGTGATGAGTGCACTGGGACTGTAAGGGTTATACCCTGAAGAAATGGTCGTTCCAATCCCAACACCCAGGGATGTAGTCAGTGCAAAAAACAAGCCATTATTGTTGCTGAGGAAGCTTTAAATTGGGCCTGGGAAATGCAGCCTCCAAGCGCAAACCCTTCAAAAAACTGATGAAAATATAACGCCGCAATTAAAGGCCTTATGGTACAAGGACTTTGAGATACCCCTAAAGACAACCCAATTATAACAAAATGTGATACAATCCCAAGCTCCAACACATGCAATTATACACACACATGTACTCATGTTATCTTCACTTACGCACAATAATATTAAGGCGATTCCTTTGGCGAGCGTTGCCTTCAGCGTCCATTGGTGCCCTCTTATACGTGGTCAAATGAGAAGCAACCACCTGGCAATCGTGGACAGTAAGGACAGAAAATCACATGCTGACTATGAATGCTGTTTTGTATGACCGTATTGCCCCCGCTTATAATATAAAATATAAAATAATTGTCCCTTTCTTTGACTAAATATTCAATTTGTCGCATTCTCAATTTTTTTGTTACATTACAGACATATCCGCTTTGGTCAAGTTTTAGTGCTATTCCGAGTAAGCCAATCTCTAGTCATCGCGTGAGGGGATGTTCCTCCATTGCAATCGTTGACAGTCGACGGTGTTGGACATCTGCATCCACATCTTTTCCTTTTTTCCCCCTTTTGTGTGCCAGTAGGGTTTGTCGGAGATTGCTGTTTTCGCCGACTATCTGCAAAGTGGCAAAGATGAACTTTGCAATCGATGAAGTCCGAAGCACAGTGATGCTCGAAATGCTGAATTTAACAAGTTTGTAATCGGTGGTTGTAGAGACATCCGATATAGTTGCTCGCATAAACCCTAACGGAGCTCAGAAGGTTGAAAACTCACCAAGTGGTCACCGACAAATTCAATGTTTAGTCAAAGAAAGGGATAATTATTATATTTTATAAGCGGGGGGCAATACAGTCATACAAAACCGCATTCATAGTCAGCATGTGATGGTTTGTCCTTACGTGTCCACAATCGCCAGGTGGCTGCTTATCATTTGACCACGTATAAGAGGGCACGAGTGCATGTTGAACGCAACGCTGGCCAAAGGAAAAGCCTAATATTAATAACTAATAATAAGTACTAAAGCAAATTTAGTTAATTTAATTAATAAATTACCTGAGAAATGATGACGTGTCGAATGTCAGTTTGTTCTTCTCCATCTTCGATGTGAGAGTGGGAGTGGGCGTGTCCGTGGACTTATTCCTTGACGTTGGCAATGCCATGACATGCATCATTGCCATGAGGATGGTTATGTCTATGATGTGCAGCATGTGCATGCATCCCCATGATGTGCATTCCACCGGCATCTTCTTCACCAAACACCTTCCCTCCTGGTTCGGATGACCCCACCCATGCTTATTCTTCGGATCCGCGGTTCAGCCCCTGCTTGCGCTCATAGTATTGCGTTCCCACGAAATTAAGAAGGAGCGTGAAGAGCGCGGCCATCATGGCGCAGAACCCTATGAAGGGAAACTTGGACCACGGGAAAGACGGCAAGCACGGGTGGTGAAGCACTTCGATCGTGTCAGAGACCATGTGGATGAATCCCGTGGCTAGAATCACGCCTGTGGCGAAGGCCTTTGCCTCGACGAAGAGGTTGTCGTCGGTGCGGAGGAAGCGACGGTGTTTTCCGATGAGGGGGATAGCAATTCCAGCCATGCCAGAGAAGAGAATGGAGGCCATGGCGACGAACTTGAGAACCAATGCAACTGGTTCATCTCGGCATAGCTCCAACTTTGCACCTCCGCAGCTTGAGTTCGTAATTGATTCTCGAAGGTTCTGGAAGAAGGACAAAATTTCTAATGGGAAAAAAGAACCGTCTCAAGAGTTTAGAAAATAATCGATTCACCTATATATATGAGGCGAATTATAGATATATTAGAACATGCAATTAGGGTGTGAGTGGAATGAGAGAATTTAGAATTGATTCACTATTAAATTACCTGATGAGAAGAGAGGAGTTTTCCAATGAGTTGTTGGAGCAGTGGCCAGATATCCTAAAAAAACACGAAAAAGAAGAATCATCATCGGTTACATCGAAAGTGCGTGCAGAATAAAGAGAGAACAAAAACAGAGGAAAGGGGAAGAAACCTCGGTAAAAATCATGGAAGTGAGGGGAAAAGAGCGGGAGGCTTGTAGTTGTAGGATGAAGAGAGAAACTGGAATTGATAAATAAAGAAGAAAAAGGAAGTGAAGAGAATTGGGAATTGTATTTGGTGGTGGATGCTATGCTACGCAGGGCAACAATGAAGAAGCGTGTTCGCCAAATAAACAAGAGTGTCGTCATATTTCCTGATCGAAGGGCAAGAGAGTAAGAGGTGGATGCTTCGGTTGCAACTTTTAGCAATCAAATGAACGCGATAATGTCGACATTCTTGCATCCTCTGTCTGTTTCTCTATACATTACATTGCCTGATGTTTTTTCTTTTTTATTTATACTATTACTATTACATCTAACAGTTTACGAATAATTTTTTCTTTTACATAACAGTTTGCGAATAATAAAACTGCATTAGAATATGTTTTCCTAATTTTAGATATTCATACAGTAGCGTACTAATAAAACGTCACACAAGACAAATTTGTCAAATACTGAGCCGAATATCTTGAAAACATAGATTAATCATTTTAAGGAAGAATTTCTTTTTCTAATTATTTTTTGAACACGCAGTGGAAACTATTACATAATAAAGTGTGATATATAATTGAAAGCTTATAAAAAAAAGGACATATAATTGAAAGAAAAAAAAAAACAAAGTCACTTCTCTTTTTTTTTTTTTTACTTAAATATATTTTAGATTCATGATAAATTAACGAATTTTGTTTTGAGTTCCTAATAAAAAAATTCTTTGCATTGAGTCTCTAATAAAACAAAAAAATTATTTTTAATCCTTCTAATATATCTATTTTTTCGTTTTTGTCTCCAAAATATTATAAGGACTCGGATGTATTTATAATACTCATCCCATACTTATGTTTGAAAAAGTACCCATCGAGCCATATACATATATCTATGTACTTGTTGGATACTTATATATTCCACCACTAACACAACGAAAATTTGTTTCTGTTGTGTTGTTGAATAAAAATACACAACAGAAACAAGATTTTGTTGTGTTGTCATTTTTCACACCCCTATAATACAACAAAAACTTGTTTTTATTGTGTTTTTTTACTCAACAACACAACGTAAACAATTTTTCATTGTGTTAGTGGTGAAAATACACAATGGAAACAAGTTTTCGCTGTAATAGGCATTTTGGTCATTATGTTCAATTACAACGTCCATGGGGTGTTGTTGGCAATTAGGGGTTTCCAATAGCAAAGCCCGTTACACCTTTGTTAGTTTGGGTTCATTTTGTTCAGTAAACAGGCTTCAATGAAGAACGGCAATCCATGGGCCTTTACTTCTTGCACCCCAAGCAATAATGAAAGTACAAAATTACCCTTCATTAAACTATAAGGGCACCCTTCCCTCACCTCTTTAGAACCCTAGCACCCCTCCTTGTTTCGACGCACCCCCTTACCTCCTCCTATTCGGCGCACCCTAGTACCCCCTCCCCTCCACCACGACACCCTCCCCTCCCCTGCGACAAGCCGTACTTCCCCGCGACACCCCTTTGGCAAGTTCTGCGTGATTGTTGAAGGAGCCACTGGTGAAGGTGCATTATATCTGGTTGCTCATGGGACGCTGGAAAGGTAAGGCCCTTCTCTTGAGAGCTTTTGTGTTCCGTTCCTTGGGTGGGTTAGGGGTGCCACACAGGAATTTGGTTTCGGAAAGGTTGATCCAGAAATATACATTCCGGAACGGGTATGCCGGAATTTAGTCCTGAATGACATGTATGATACGGAACACCCTTTTCCAGAACATGCATGTTTTGTTACGAAATACGTTTCCAGAACATACATGTTTTTGTTACGGAATAGGTTTTCCGGAACATGCATGTTGCGTTACAGAATTGGTTTTCTGGAAACGGGAAATATACTCCAAAATGCCTGTTCCGGAATGTATATTTCAGGATCAACCTTTCGGGAACGTATTGATCATTGATTTTGAAAAATAGATAAGTTAATTCTGATTATGATTTTTGGAAATTAGATAAGGTATTTATTAAGTAGTGGTGTTGTGCACTGTGATCGCAAGTCACTGTCCTTGATCATGATCTCATGATGAAATGAGTAATATTCATTTGTTTGTTGCCTAGTAATATCACTTTGGTCCCTATTTTGTTCGATTAATATGAATTTTAGAAAAATTAATGTAATCTAATTTTGACAATGAAATTGATATAAAAGTTTATAAATAGGAATTTAGACATTTGATTATTCTTGTTTAGTAATTTAATTAAAAAAAGGAATGAGTACACTGACTATAATAGTTTTATGACATTTATATTTGGTTTGATATATAAATGCAGATGCCACGAACAAGAGGTGGAAATGTTGTTCCTTCTGAACGTGAAAGACCTACTGCATCTGCACGTAAGCGGGGTCGAAGAGCTGAAAAAGTAGAAAATGTTGATAAACATATGGAGGATGTGGAGGAGGATGTGGAGCAAGAGGTTTTAGAAGCAACTGAAGATGTTGTATTTGGCGATGGGCCTGATGACACATCGTTGTTGACGTCATATGGTGATCATGTAGCTCATGATTTGTGGGATGGATTGGTATAGTACTAACTTTAATTGAATATTTATTAAAATATATTAAGATTATTGCATTGATTAATACTTAATTTGTAATTAATTATGAATGGTAAATACGTGTAGGATCGCCGTGACCTCAAAATAGTATCAAATGGAAGAAAGCTGAAATTGTTTGGTGCCCCGCATGAGCAGATATAGGGTGTGATCAATGATTCTGACTTATTCTCATTGACTAAATGCAGCTATGTAACTGCAGACAAGGGATTGTTGTCTGCTTTTGTGGAGAGGTGGCATAAGGAGACTAACACCTTCCATTTGCCAGCGAGAGAGATGACAATAACATTAGATGATATGTCATCATTGCTACATATTCCCATCACTGGAGCTTTTTACAATTATGAGCACATGGATGCTAACGCGGCCAATCCTGTATTAATGGAGTTGCTTGGTGTTACAGAGAAGGAAGCAGGTTTGGAGATAGTGTTCACTAGAGGTGGACATGTCCGTTTAAGTTGGTTGCGGGTTGTGTATACCGAAAGGTGTAATCAGATGCAATGGACACAAGTTGTTAGGGCATATTTGTTTCATCTTGTGGGGTGTACCGTATTTGCTAACAAGAGTTCAACCTATGTTGAAGTGCCATTCTTAGAGCTTTTCCGTGACCTCCAAGGGTGTGGGGGTTATGCTTGGGGTGCAGCTGCGTTGACATACATGTATGAGCATTTGGGTGATGCTAGTTTTAAGAAAACGAAGCAGCTAGGTGGTTATGTCACTCTTTTACAGGTAAATAAAAATCATTTCAAATACTTTGGTATTATATTCATTTACAAATGAACCTACCTTAATCTGTTGTTGGTGGTGACACAGGGATGGATCTATGAGCATTTTCCTGATATTGGGATGAGGGAACTTGCTGGAATATACACTAAATTATTACCACGTGTCAGCCGTTGGGAACCTGCACAACTATTATCCCTAGCCACATACTGTAGGCAAATAGATGAGCTGACCTTACATGGAGTGTGTTGGAGGCCATATGAGAAGCACAGGATAGCTCGTGCATTTGACATGATATTGTTGTTCTTTGGATTCATTAGGTTGGGCCCAAATATGCATCTGCATTTGCTAGAGAGAGTCTTACGGCAATATGGATATTGTCAGACTATTCCTCGACATCCTTCTGTATTTTTTGCTGAACCTACCACCCCGCAGCAGATGGATGATAGGTGGTTGCATTTTGCCCAGCACTTGATACAACCGACAATTTAGGCAGTGGTTCCCTATTACCATGCTCTAGGGTACATGGAGTGGTACTACAAGGTATCCCACCCATTTGTACTACCATCTCATAGTGCTCCCCCTCATATTGTCCTACCAGTGATACCAGAAATGGGACATAAGACAGATGCCATTGAAGATCAACCCGAAGCCAGCACCCATGATATTCGTCCTACAGTTGTAAGTATACATAAATGTATAGTTTTATGTAATTATATTGTAAATCAATTGTGCTACTTACTTTAGTGTTTTTTGTTTTTTGTTTTTATAGGCCATATGTCGTAGGATTAGTATACACCTACAACACATGATTGATTTAAGGATGGTTACTGAAGGCACTGATGCATATTCTGAGACAGAACAGGCACTAACACTAACGCGTGGAGTAACTGAGGGTGGAAATGTTTATAGCAGGAGAGGTGGTGGTGGTAGGAGAGGTCAGGGTGGTCGGAGAGGACAAGGAACCGACATGTGATGTTATTAATTGTGGTTATCGTATTGACTTAGTACTTCATTTGATGTTGGTTTAATTGTATGAACTTATTGACTTAGTACTTCCTTTGATGTTATTATATGTCGATGAATGGACATGGTTATTATAATTGGTAGAATTTTCTGTTATTTTTATTAAACAGGTTTTTTTAAGTAATTTCAATATGTCGATATTTTAGGGGAGGTTTTGTCAAAATTTTAGAAGAAAATCCTAATAATAAACATGAATAAGACTTTGCATAGGTAAATCACAACTAATGCATAATAGGTTTACATAATCGTGTGTAACCCCAATTAATTGTGAGAATTGTTGTATCCGACCAATGTAAGGGGCCAACCATTCTTTGGCCGCAGGATGGCAATGTGCAGACCATAACACCAGTGTTATCAGACCCGGCTCGGCCCGGCGGGTTGACCCGGTTGAACCGGAAACCGGGCATGTGTCCGGGTCGAGTTATTTATTAGATCGGAAATGCATTTAATCCGCATATGACATCATCAACTCGGTCACAACCCGGGTTTAACCGGTGAAACTCGGTGCCGGTCCAACCACGTTAATTTGTTGGAATTGGTTTTGCAAACGGAATCCCAAGCTGTCGTGTAGAGCTAATGGGAAAGCTTTTATGCGCGTGGCCCAAGACATCACAATGTCACATGCAATTGTAGGTTCGTAGGTGTCACTATTTGTCAGCTTTTATTCTTGTCTTTTTTGGTATTTCAGTTTTACTTTTTTATTTTGTTAAAGTACATGTCGCCTTTCATAGTGCCAAATACAAAGTTATTTTAATTAAAATACAAAAAGGGCTTCCACGAGAATCGAACAAGTGACTTGGGAGACTCTAACTAAATAACTTACCACTAGGCTATAATATATATTGTGATTTTATACGCGAAATGTATATATTATATATTTTCATTTTTATTTTATCTACACCGGTTCATGCGGGTCAACTAGTGACTCACTGGGTCGACCCCTGACCCAGTGACCCAGTACCCCGACCGAGTCGATGGCCGAGCCGGGTCTGATAACACTGCATAACACATCAGGTTCTGGTATCGGACAACGATCTTTCAACTGAACCTGCATAATATAAAAGAGCATAAATTACAATGAACTTCATCAAGTGAGTCAATAATGATCAACTATTAATTAAGAAGTAATAATTGATTCACCTGAACAAAATAATTGCCATTAACATAACCTAGGCATATCATTCGATGCACTAAGCTATCTATGGGAGGTTGACTTCTTAGAGGGAAGAATGTGATGTTTTGCTTGAGAGATAACAAAACAAGTATCACATTATACCTAGATGCAATAACATATCCCATATCTGGAAGAGTCATCCACTTATCCACAGATGCCTGTTTGAATTTAAGTTAGTAAACACAAACAAATTAACAAATAAATAGTGTAGGATCAACTTGTAGATAATAAGTAATAACACCTTACCATTGAAACATCATCAACAAGTAAAGATCGCTTTATCTTATCAAAGCGATCATAACCTCCAAATATAGTGGCATACTCGTCACGCCACTGTCCCAGCTCTTTATGCAAGTTGTTACGTACTAGAGGCCAAGAATCTTCACCCATACCTAGTAAGGCAGCAATAGCCCGATAACCACAATGACCAACTGCTTTTACATCAACAATGTCCACAATATATGGATGAATCTTTACATTAAATTGATCTAACATAGGAACCTTTCTCTTGTGTGTTGATTGTTGAGATGATGTTCTAGTTGCCCTCCAAGTGGATGAGTTGTCATGCACAGATTGTAATGCATCCACATGCTCGAAGTAAGAAGGATCATGCTTAGTAGACCTCTCTAATGTAGTTGCACGACCCTTCTGTGAACCTTTAGTTTTGACCTTCTCAACAGGTGGACACATTGAAGTCATATCAAGGTATGCAATTTCACGAAGTTTATTTTTAATAGTAACTTTGCCAACTATGTCAACCTTTTTAAAACGTTTCATAATAACATCCACTTCTTGCTGCACAGACAACTCTTCATATTGGTCATATGACCCCATGTCATTAAAGCTAAGTTTGGTCCAATAAAGATGAATTGCATCAAGTGGTATGCTACCTACGACATATCTAGCTAGTTTGCATGCACAGGGTAGGCCATGCGTAGATCTTACTTTGCAACCACAACGACCACTATCAACACCGACAAACCTCACTCGATCAAACTCATCTGCAATATGATTCAATGCATACCTTGAAACAAAGCCGTGTAGTCATTGTGATATTAAAAGAGTGACCAAGGACATGAATGCTTTTCTCAAATGAGGCTCTAATTTCATTATGTTGCAATACGATCAAGTTGTTCATTGCATCCCAGCAATTACACAAGTCCCCCATGCTAGTTTGAAGCAACCTCTTCAAGCTCCAATGTGCAGACTCAACCCTATCAAAAAACAAAGTCCACATTAGTTTCAATATATTCATCGTAATTTGAAAACATTATTATCTATGTTTGTGTTTAGAAGTTCAATACTTGTTGCTTGTTGTGTTCCCTAAGTGCATCACTTTATCTGTCCAAGCCTTTACAAATCTTTCCTTATGCGGGATCAACCAAGTATGTTTGACATAGTCAACAAAAATATTCCATGGTGCACAAACAACTTCAAACTTTGTCACAGATCTTCATAATCAGACTCTGTAGGACAATCCATAACACTACCCCATGCATCCATCACTTGGTCCCATGCCTCTCTAAGAGTCACATACATCTTGCACCTCGCTTTCACATTCTTGTCAATGTGGAATTGGCACAATAGATTATATGACTCGGGAAACACAATTTTCACTGCATTCATCAAGGCTATATCTCTGTCAGTCACAAACACTTTTGGCAATTCATCTACTCTAACAAAAAGCCCTCTAAGCCTCTCAAGTGCCCAAACAAAGTTATTTTGTCGTTCTGCTTCCATATATACAAAAGCGGTAGAAAATGTCAACCCAGTAGGCGTCACACCAACAATCTCAAGCAATGGTAGTCTATATCTGTTGGTTTTGTACGTACTATCCATCAACAATACTATGTTAAATGCATTCAACAATTTCAATGCATCAGGATGTGTCCAAAAAATGTCACGCATTACTTCCGATGTATCATTCATTCTATGCCAATGAATATACATGTCCCGTTCTAATAAATGCATTAAATGTTGCATTTCAGTTCTAAGGCCTCTTTTTGATGTCCGATATGCAGTTCTAGCATTATATACCTGTTTTATGGTGGTCACATTTTTGTCATTGTGCTCTTTCAATGTTAGTAGAATATTTCTTGGCTTTACCATGCTCTTTGTCATATCAATGAGCAATGTCTTCTCATTAGTAGATAGCCGACCAGCATATGGATGGCCAACCAATGTCTCAGCAACATCATGATTATGAGAGCCACACAGTACCTTCAATGTCCATCCTTCACCATTCTTTAGTGGAATGCCTCTCAACCTAAAGGGACAGTCACATTTTCTAGTCCCAGTAGCCGTGCCAACTAAATCTTTTTTGTATTTCCTATATTTGCCACCCCTTTCACATCCCAACAAAACAAATGTCTTCCTTCCTGCTTGACCATTTGCTGTGTCTGACCTCAAAATGACAATGACAAAACCCAACTCAAATGCAATGGCCCGAGCCCATTTCAATAGCTCATCTCGAGTAGAAAATACCTAAATAAACAACATACAACACTAGTTTCATAAATCAATAAGGTATTACATACATTATATAATAATGACACAAAATATTTACCTCTGAATTTGTAAATACATTGCTACAGTCCACATCCTTCTTTATTTGTTGCTTCAATTGCATCCTAATTTCTTCATTTTCCTCATCCATCATTAAATTTTTTTCCATATCCTCATACATATCAACTTCATCGGACATCTTACCCAGGTAAACATCCTCCATAGAAACTAAAATTCCAAAAAAAAATCAAAATTAAACTCAATAAAAAGAAAACAACAATGACTTACGAATCCATTAATTTCAGAAAAAGCTTTCCGGAAGATACTCTTCCCAAAAAAACTTTCCAGAATATACTTTTCTAGAAAAAGCTTTTCGTAATACACTTTTCCAAAACCACCTTTCTGTAACATACTTTTTCAGAAAAAATAATCTGCAACATAAAATAACAAATCCCGAAATGGTCTTTCCGGAATGGTTTTCTTTTAAAAAAAAATTTCCTGAACAACAATTCCGTAAGCTTGGAATTATGTTCCGGAACAACTTCTCCGGATTCGTGCTTGTTTTCTAGATAAACCATTCCGGAACTGTCTCACTCATGTTGTGGAATACCCTATCCGGAAAAAACCATCAATTCCAGAACACCCATTCCGGAACAACCTCACAAACAATCTGGAATGGCTAATCCGGAAATGACTAACCAATGTTATGGAATGACCTTTCTGGAAAACTTATTTTTTCTAGATTGACTTTTCTGGAAATCTTTATTTTTCTGGATTTGGCATTCCATAATTTTATCCCCACATTTACGGAACACTTATTCCGGATTACCCATTCCATAACATTTGTACAATAATTACAGAATAACTTCTCTGGAGTATACATTATAATTGAAGATTACGGAAAACCTACTCTGGAAAACAATGAATGTAATAAAAAAAATTAATGTTACCTGAAACAGTAAGTTCACCGTCAATGCTGCACAGAAGGACGAAGCACGAGGAGGACGATTAAAGTAGAAGGCAACCTTCCACAACACAATCACCTACTTCGTGGGTGAGTCGAAGTGAAGTTGGAGGCTGCGAACATCAACAACAGGGAGAGAGTAACGAAGTTAGTAACGGAGGAGCTTCAACCAAGTTCGAAGTCCTAGGAACTCTACGTTTGAAGCAGAAGGCACTTTGGGGATTTTATAAAATTTGGGGGTGCAGGAAGCAAAAATGAGGGTGCAGGAAGTAAAAGCCCAATCCATGCTTTAGCCTCAGTGACGTTGAGGTGCATGGGAAAGTGTGAGAACCGAGAAGGGATAAACAAGCAAGGGAGGGGGCCGTATACGTTATACAGTGACAGCCACATTAGAAACGTTGATACATACAGTACTTGATTTCATAGCCACGTGGGACCTACCTAAATGAAATAAAAAACGGCCAAGTGAAACCAGCATGAGCATTCTTTTATTTATTTTGCATTCTAAGGAACTAGGAAGTCAAATCAAAATCAAAATCACAACCACAACCACAACCGAACTCAAACCCAAAACCCAAACAAACGACAAATTTCCTTTTCGCAGAGGGACACTGTTCTGTTCGGTGTCCAGACAGAAAGAGACACTTTTTCCAAACCTCCAAACCAACCCAGGTTTTTTCCTTTCTTTCTTTCTTTTCATCGAAACCTTTTAAAACGCAATTAAAAAAAAAAAAAAAAGCGAGCAAGCAGAAAGAGGAGAAGTAAAAAAAAACGATGGGTTTAGGTTGGGTGGCGAATCAACAATGCAGAAGGTGGACGACAAGTCGTTTATGGGGAGCAACGTTTCTGTGCTGCATGTGCTTAATCTTCTTCACTCCTAGAATCCCTCGCTCTCCCAAGCACCACCAATTCGTTGACATGCGCAATCTTCTCGGTAACCACCCACATTGCATAACAAATCATAATTTTCCTCTAATTTTTGTTTTGCAACCTTCATCGATGTTCTGATGTTTTTAGATTCTCCAGGAGTACCCAACACGTTGAATGTGATGACAAATTTCCCGTTCTTAGTTGTGGGTGTTCTGGGCCTTGTGCTTGCCCTGGAAGGAGGTGTCTTTAACATAAGGTTTTGGTTCCTGCGTAACAAAATTGGTTTCTTCCTTTTCAACCGTTAACTGACATTGTTGTGTTGCGTTGTTGCAGTTCCCAAGGAGAGGTTTGGACATGGGCACTGTTCTATGCTGGAATAGCAGGTGTGGCTTTTGGCTCTGCTTATTACCATTTGAAGCCCGATGATCATCGTGTGTTGTGGGACACTTTACCGGTTAGTTAGTATTCTGTGTTTGTTCATTGATTCTTTTCCTTTTCCATACTCCAATTGCTTTACTGTTTTCAAAATGGATGTTTTGTCATTAAATTAACTCATCTCAACACTCAACATACTCTTCTTGCAAGTTTTAATCAAGTGGGGCCACTCCCTATTCTCTCTTTTTTCATTGTGAAGCTCACTGGTTTTGTCGATGACAGATGATGATGGCCTTCTCTTCACTTTTGTCTAGTTTGGTTGTTGAGAGATTGGGCCAGAGGATTGGGTTGTCTTGTATGCTTGCACTCATTGTTGCTGCCTTTCTTTGTGTAATTTATGAACGGTTAGTTTTTATTTTTTGATTCATACTTATTCTGTCTTGGAATGCTTATAGATCAAGTGAAGGTGCTGAAGTAGCTAAGTTTTATGCTGAATTCTGTCTGCTAGTTGGTTGCAGAATTTACAATGATATCCGGTTCTGCGTGATGTTCCAGTTGACTCTGCCTCTAGCTATTCCAGTAATAGCAGTCATGTACCGCTCCAAATATACTCACTCAAGATATTGGTTTTTTTCTACAGGTAAGCCCTGAATTTTGTAATTTTTATTTTGCTGAACAAAGTTTCTACGTGACTGCTTGTTCCTGCTTTTGATGTGGAAAACTACTTCTATGTGTAAATTCTAAATGTTCAGTAAATACCAATTTATCGTTTCAGTGTATCATTTGGGGAGAAAGTGCCTAGGATACGTTTGTTCATTAGCAAACTAAAACTTTGCTTAGTTAGTGTTTATCTTTTTATGATGTTCTCTCTTTTGGGACCTGTGGTCATTGCGCTAACAAAGTTAGTAATCTAACTTATGTCATTAACAGCTTTTGAGATGCATTATCTGTTTACTGAGTCTGGGTGGATATCTCATGCAATCTTTTGAATGTTTGAAATGAGAATGGAAGCTGTCATTCCACTTCATAGTTTCATATAGTTCTGATGCTTAGTAGTGGATAGTGGATACCTTGAAGGATTTTGTCTTTGAATGGAAACTGTAGGTGTTTAATAAACTGGTTAGGTTTCTTGTGAACTGTTTGGTTTGGAAAAAGGAAGACTGTCTTCTCTTTGATTAAGGCCCTATTTGGATAAACTTCTCCATAAGCACTTGAAAAGAAAATAAGAAGGTAAAATGAATTGAGCTTCTCCCATAAGCTAAAAATACTTGGTACTGTACTTCTATACTTTAATCTAACTTCTCCAAAAGCTAAGGTGCATAAGTTGATTGTAGCTTATGGGAGAAGTTTGATTCATTTTTCCTTTCTATTTTCTTCCTCTATAAGTACTTATGGAGAAGATTATCCAAACAGGACCTAAGCTTTAGATTCTAATGTTAAGATATTCCACTTGATTATGCAAAGAAGAAATATAGAAATCTTATCGAAGATGCTACATGTCATGAGACGGGTGAAGAGTATTGACAATTGTGTTATTATGAACTTAGAATATAGTTTCCAGTCCTGATTTTATGTGTATCTTAACACAAGGTAGGTTTTTGGGCATGCCTATACCATATTATTGCTCTGTCCACTTTTATAGTTTTCAAGGTTTGAGATTTGATTGTACTTTTTATTAATAGACCTTCTTCTTGGAAACAATGATCATTTATGAAGTACAACTTCCATGGTTTCATGTTTGTGGGATATAACTCTCACCAGTTTTTGTAAGCCACCATTTTCATTGTATCCATTATACTTGTATGATTGTATCTCTAATTGGCAATGCCTTTTTTTTTTTTTTTTTTTTTTATATTGGTCAAACTTCACCATTACACTTCAGACATGCATCTTGATGTCTGAAGTTCACACCTTTTGCATGTCAGCGATTTTGGTCCCTTGAAAGTTGAAACATTCTTCACTTGTAACCCACTGCCCTAAAATACGTGCTCTGTTCCTGAATTATGCAAATTTTAAAGAAAATAAAGCAGCTGTTAATGTATGAATTGAGGATATACAACTTGAGAAATAACCATATTCTATTAATGTGGATATGCTTTGAAGCCTGAACTTTTTTGGCACAGGGATTTATCTGCTAGCAAAATTTGAAGGCGTTACTGACAGGAAACTGTACCATGTAAATAACTACATTATCAGTGGGCATTCTTTGGAACACTTGTGCTTAGCATTGATCCCAATTTTTCTCAGCGTAATGCTCACCTACAGGGAACTTAAGTTTCAAAGGTAATGATCAAAATGTCTTGTGGCTATACTTAGAAATCAGTATATCAAACTGTCCTTGTTCTACTTTCGAATCAATTAATATTCTTCTCCTGAGAAGAGATGTGATCCCTTTTTCTTGTACATTTATTGGCTTGATGACAGATTAGTTGATGTTAAAGATCGACCATAAAGAGGCAGAGACAATGGGTGATTGTTCAATTGCTCGTGGACGCCTGAGATATTGCAGTTATAGATGAATGAAAATGCCTTTGGATTATGTAAACCATGGTCGGCGAACTAGATCAAGTTAAAACTTCTCTTCCACAACTTGTTAGTCTAACTAGTTTAGCTGTATAGTGGGGTCAAATTCCTTTATCTTTATTTATAAAGGAATCTCTGTTGACACCAATCTGATCTTGCTTGGTGGGTCGTCACGTGTATGAAAGCTTGTGCATTTCAGATTGAGGACCTGAGGTGACGGACAAGAGGTTTCTAACTTGAATTGGTTTTTCTTTGTCGTTGTTCATTGCCCTTCTGAAAATTGTGACAGCATTATTGATTCAACAACGTGATGCGTTGAGAATTTTGTAACTAGTCTTGTTGAGTTTATTTTTCATGAGTTTGTTTTTTGGGATGTGGGAATAACTAACTAGCAGAAAGCATGATAGATTCTGTTGTGAACTTGCGAGGGACTTAAGATTGCGCTCTTGTATGTTTCCTTTGTGGATTTATTATGGATGAATCCAGGTGGCAATAGAGGATTCGAGATTCACATTAGCAAAGTTCATGGCACGTGTTGGCGCTTTAGATGCGCACCTGGCAAATATATGCTCCCTTCACAATTCACATGCTGTTGCTTTGTCCTTTTGAATAACTTTTAATCTTTTCATGTCTGCTTATTTTGTGGCTCCTTACATATTCATAATCATGTGCCTTGTACCCATATACACATGATTATTTATTTGTATTACGTTCGGTGATCTTTCGTTTTCTTCTGGGCCCCTCTTCTCCATCATGGTAAGGGGAAGATCAAATTCCTTGTTTGGAGTTTGATCTCTTTTTATATATTTATTTAAGTTAAAGAAGGTTACTTCTGGTTACATTACAAGTTGGTTCATATAACTAGCACTCCGAGACGTTCGAGGGTACATACATACATGCACGTACTTTAGTAATTTAGTGGTAAATTACTGTTGGGTTCATAATCTGGTAACGAGCCCAACATTTTTGCTTTAGGATTAGGATTAGCAACTTTGTAATAACAAGAAGCTAAAAAGTAGTATTTTTTTTCCGAGGCAAGAAAAAACGCAAACAATAGTTGTGCTTTGATATTGCTTCTTTCTTTTTTGCTCCAGCGTTGGTTTTGTTTCATGAGTAATCATAAACGATCTAGTTAAAAAAAAAAAAAGAATAAATAATTAGGCTAATAGTTTGATCAAACTAAAAACTATTGAGTACATAATTTGCTGCGTTTAACAACTTGTACCTAGTAATCTGGACATCCAAGTTCAATTGGATAAACTGAAATTCTTTAGCCTCACTCATTGAACCGTATTTGAGGTTGAACTTGAAATGCCAAGAATTCAAGAACTGGTCGATGGTTGTAGTGTTACGCTGACAATGAAGAGCAACCTGCTCCTAGCGGGTCTTCAGCTCACGGAAATGGGTTTCCAAGGCTAGTGGCAGTACCAAACAATTAATTTCAGCCGGAGGTTTAAATCACAGAGGGAACATATGATTTAAATCCTCCAAATGTAACTTTTATACAAAAATCAAAATATATGAATTGGTTTTACAAATTATGTTAATATTATAGACAATTAACCCTTGTTTTCACACCTTTTTAACACATTAGTCTTTTGAGAAATTACATTTCAGTTATATATTTTTCTTGCAGAACACCGTAAGTGATTTTTTTTTTTTCTGGACAACACCGTAAGTGAAAACAACTCTTAGAAGAGTTGTTAATATTCTAAGTGATATTAACAACTCTTCTAAGTCAAGTTTATCCTTTTTCAGAACACCTTCAGACTTCAGTTATAAAATTGAGAATAACTAATTTAGGATAAAATATGTTTTTGGTCCCTCATTTTATCTTAACTTTTGTTTTTAGTCCCTCATAAATTTTTTCTATATTTTTAGTCCCTAAAAAATTATTTCATTTTGTTTTTAGTCCCTGACATCAATTTTGACTATTAACTGATGTCGTGACGAGCAAAATTTACGCTTAAAAGTTTCTAGTAGTTTTTAACTGCTGCAAATTTTTTGGCTAATTAAAACCGTAAAAAATGTTAAAAAATTAAAATAAAAAATCAAAATCTCGAACACCAGATTTTCTGAAATCATAAGAAATATTATAAAAGTAAACATTTCTTATCGTAAAAAAATTTGTAACGGTTAAAAGTCACTAGAAACTTAATCAGAAAGTTTTCACACACACAGTTTATGTCCACCATATCATCACTTAATAGTTGAAATTAACCCTAGGGATGAAAAACATAACAAAACAATTTACGAAGGACTAAAAATAGAACAGAACAATTTATGAGGGACTAAAATCAGTAAAAAAAATTTATGAGAGACTGAAAACAAAAATCAAGATAAAATGAGGGACAAAAATATATTTTACCCTAAATTGAATTAAAAAGTTAAATTGTTTTTAAATAAATTAGTTACAGTTTAATGACAGCAATAAAGATCGTACATAAGAAGATCTCATGCATACTACTCAATCTCCACCACTTACGATTTGGTTTGAATGAATTTTAAGGAAAAAAACCACTTGGAATTTGATTACAGAAATATATTGTAGTTTAATTTGAATTGATTAAAATATAATATCAGATCCAATCCAATCTTTTTTCGGTTTGTATTGGATCTTTTGCCTGATTTTTGCTTTATTTTTTAAGTACAGCACATGTTAAATAAAAAACATCAAATATATGATGAATATACTACAAAAACTTATCTAAAATATTAAATATCTCATCATAACTCATAACAAGGTCCAAATTATAAATTACTAATTAAAAGAATTTTAAGTTTTCTAAAAACAAAAATACATGTCAATATAAAAATTTAACAATACTTACTGTAAATTACTACTTGTATATTTAATTTACCACTTCTTATTTTATATTTTGTTTCTTCTATCTCTTCTTTATGAAAACTTAATCTTCAATATAAAATATAAAAGTTATATAATGACAAAGAATGAGAGATAAAGAAAACCAAATTTCAATCTAACTAATTTAATAAACTTAAAAATATTAGAATAATAAAATAATAAGGAAAATAAAGTAGTATAATGATTTCATAAATATCTAATTATATAAATATGAGTGGTAAGATAATTTCGTAGATAAAATTACATATGAGTATATGTTTAGTTTAGATTGAATTAGATCAATTTTAAGAATTTCATATCAAATTTAATAAAAACAAAAAAGGTTATTTTGATTTTCATTTTTTTCATTTATTTGATCTTTAACTTTTCAGTTAAGTTTGTGTGATTAGTATTCAATAATTTTATAAACACTCTTACATATCAACATTAATTAAAAGCAATGTTTTGAACCTAGACGGTGATTAAATTGACGAAGACACCGGTTGGTAGTTTATTAGTTAAGTTGTGATTGAATTAGGATTAAATTGGTAATAATAAAATATATATTTTTAATATCGACTTAGTTACACTTTTGGTCTCTCAATTATTATAATTGTGAAATTTTAGTCTCTTAAGTTTCAATTGTACAAATTAGCTCTTCTAGGTATTACAATCAGACAATTTTGATTTTTCTATCAGTCTTCTGTTTAATATTTAAAAGATTCTACTAATGCAACATTGAATAATGACATGTCAATGACGTGATAGTTGCTGACATTAGTCAATTAATATTCAACCTCAATAAATATTTTTTCTTATAATAGAGTTAGATATAGAGTTTTTTTTTTTGTCTCGTTAACCATTTACCTTCAAAAATAAAAAAGGAAAATGCTTTATTAAAAAATTATATGAGACCGCATTTAAAAATTATAGATTTTTTTTTCTTTTTACTTTCTTAATCAGTATTCTCTTATTGACATTTATCTTCTTTTTTTTTTTTAACTCTTCCTTCCTCTATCATTATCCTTCCATTTTCTTTCAAAACAAACAAAACATTAATTACTCGATTGTATATTTGTATATAAGGATATAAATAGATAGAAGTATACAATTATATCTTGAAATTCCAAAACAACTAAAATTTTAAAACAAAAATAAAATACTAAAACAATCAAAGTTTAGAAATGGTGGAACTACGTGATAGGAAACTTTATTTAGAAATTTAAATAGTTCTATTTCATTTAATGCAAGTGTTCCAACTTCCAACACACACTATGAAACTTTATGTTGACAGGAACCATAGCCCCCCTGTCAATATTTTATATTAAAACATTGAGTGTTCAAAAAGTATTTTAAAGATACAAATTAAGAAATTAATAAATTTGTTTAAAAAATTATGATTAAATTATAATGGAAATTATAATGGGGTGGGTAGGTAGGTACTAATACTTCTTCTTTTTTTTCTTTCATAAAACCATTTTATTTTTAACTTCTCAATTAATGTTTTAAGGATACTAGTTAGTATTTTCCTCTAACTTAATTTGATTTTCTAAAAAAAAAATTGATTTTCTAAAAAAAAAAGTGATTATAAAAGAAGTTTACTTAATTTTTTTTTGTAAATATACCTCAACAATATATAAAAAAAAAAAAAGTATTCTATTCATGTTTAATATTTATGATTGTTAATTTAAATGATATTTGGGAGGAGAAGGTCTTTGTAAAAGCCTCGCTATTCTAAGTATATTCTTACACACAGAAGATCCTCTTTAAATTTCAAATAAATAAAAATTCAAGTGTCGGCGCTCTACCCTGACAGAGTAGAGATTTGGTTAGGACAAAGCACACTGGTACTCACAGTCTTCCTTCTCTGTACAAAACCTTTCATACTTTTAAAAAAAAAAAAAACTAAAAATAAATATTATGATAATCATCCAGTATTGAAAAGGCCAAGATGAAAAACAAAGTATCAAATTAGAAGTAGGATTTGAGTTAGAGATGGGCCACGGAGTGGGTTGAGAGGTTAGAGGGAAGGTAATTATTGACTTTGGAGTCAAGCAAGTGCAACAACGAAAATGATTACAAAACTAATACTTATAGTTACACTGTCAGGTGTCAATCAGCAACCAAAATCAATATCTGCATATTACGATCTTTTTCACCCCGTTGCAATGGGTTACTATAATAGTAGTTGCTACTTTGTAGTAATAGTAATTCAAAACAATTAATTAATTATTGCATGTTTGGTAAAAAAAAAAAAATATATTATTATTACATGTCAATCGTCTTGCATTACTATACCCATTTGATTTTGACCAATGGAACGAAAGTCGATATTTCTTTTGGTTACAGTTTACATGATTAAAGTATTATTACATCGTTGCAACCAGACACCGCGTTTCCTACCTTTCATTCGTCGTAGATAGACCATTTGTCTTACCAGCTGTTGATGATTGGAAACCAGTGAAATAGTGTAACAAAGATGGAAATGGCGAAATGCATTTGGTTGCCTAAACTTTTATAATTCAAATTCGCTGGGCATTATTAGAGTGATTAGAATTTAGAACATTACAAAAAAAACAAATAAATTAGATGGACCTTCATAGTATCAACAAGAGTTTGAGCCAGGAGAAAATATTTATAAATAAGAACAATCTTATTGCAAAACCTCATTCAAAAATCAAAATACAATTTTTACATTAAAATGTAAGTTAAGAAAATAAAAATTATTTTTAATAAAATATTTATTATATTAAAATACTACTATGAAAATTATTTAGCATTTACATTTTCAATTATTATTAATTAAAAAATATATTTCTGTGTTGATACATAACATAAAAAAATCATTGAAAATAAAACATGGAGAAAAACGTATGGCCATAAGAACCTGGGGCTTGTAATTGTTCCTATATCAAGTTGCCAATTCAATGCAAGTCTTTATCTTCAACCATAAATTTGTGTTGGCTTAAATATTTTTTTAGTCTTTGTAATTTAGTATTTTTTTCTTTTCGTCCTTGCAAAATTATTTTTTTGGTTTTAGTCCTTACAAATTATGTTTGTTTTATTTTTCGTCCTTAAAGTGGTTTAGATAGTGTTTTGAATAGTAAAAAAAGCTTTATCTAAACCGCTATAAGGACAAAAAATAAAAAAAACATAATTTATAAAGACTAAAACAAAAAAAATAATCTTGTAAGGACGAAAAACAAAAAAAATACTAAATTGTAAAGACTAAAAATGTATTTAAATCATTTGTATTTCAATTTTTTTTTGTCTCTAGCATATTATATAAGACATTTGGCCAATTTAATTCAAGTCGACTAAAATTATTATTATAGATGGAATTTTTTATTTGATTTTAATATAATTATACTCTTACGAACAATTTTTTGGTAGTAGTTTCAATTTGTTTATTATAATAATTGATAAAGGGGAGAAAAAAATAGTGAATGTGAAAGCTTGTTTAAAAGATGGAAAATGAGTGGACCCAAGATTACCGATAGTTCACTCAACTGAATCACATGTTACGAAGGCAACAAAATCAGTTGAAGAGAAGAGAACAGAAGAGCAGCGCGCGACGTGTGTGTTGGATAAGCAAAATTACTGGACACAACACAACACAACACAACACAGCACACAAACCTTGACTTGGCTTTCAAGTCTTATAAAATTAACAAGAGGTTAGATTAGATTAACATTAGACAGAGAGAATAATGCTAGAAATCCGAATTAAGTAAATGAAAAGAAAAAGACCAGAAGGAAAGGAAAAAAAAAAGATTCCAATATTGGTGAGGTGGAAGCATCCACTTTTGGTTCTGGGTACCTATCTATCTCTTCTCCTCACTCTTCTCTTTTCTCTCTACAAAACTTGTTCCTCTCTCAGTTCCCCTTCCTCATCTCAATTCTCATCACTTCACTTTCTTATTTTCGATTTCATTTTATTTTTTATCACAATGTCCGACCCAGCCTCCAAACCCAACGGAAACGGTGCAATTAACGGCGCGGCCGCCACTAACGGCAATCCCGGACCCGTTAAGTCTCAACTGTACAACCCGAACCGTCAAGTTTACCGGCCGCAATCGCACTACCACCGTCGCGGCCAACGCTCCCACCGTAACCTCTGCTGCTGCTGCTGCTTCTGGACCATCCTCACCCTCCTCGCGGTGGCGCTCCTAGCCGCCATTGTCGGCGCCGCACTCTACGTACTCTACCGCCCTCACCGTCCCGAATTCTCCGTCACCAACCTCCGCATTGCGAAGATGAACCTCAAAACTCCCTCGGACTCGCCCTCGCACCTCACCACGCTCTTCAACCTCACTCTCATCGCTAAGAACCCTAACAACCACCTCGTCTTCTTCTACGACCCGTTCTCCGTGACGGTGTTCTCGAACTCCGTCCCCATCGGGAACGGCTCCGTCACGGCATTTACTTCCGACAAGAACAACCAGACGAGCCTCCGCGCGGTGCTGTCGGGGTCGCAAGATCTGGACACGGACTCGTTGACTAGCCTGAGATCGGGTCTGAAGATGAGGAAAGGGTTCCCCGTTGAGATTCAGATGGACACCAAGGTGAAGATGAAGATGGATTGGCTCAAGAGCAAGAAGGTCGGAATTAGAGTCACCTGCGACGGAATCAGAGGAACCGTTCCCGCTGGCAAAACTCCCGCGGTGGCCTCCGTCGTCGACTCCGACTGTAAGGTCGATCTTCGAATCAAGATCTGGAAGTTCTCTTTTTAATTTTAATAATAATAATAATGTCTTTTTGATTATCATTGCCAAATTGCGAAATTCGTTATTACCTATCGACATCAATTTCAATAATCAATCCAATCATCCATCGATCCCTTTTCTCTTTTTTTTTTTTTTTTGGTTTTCATAATTGCCTTGAGGGATGGATTGATTATGGTTATTACTTACTTTTCATGAAATGTGCACAAGGTCAAATTTGTATGGAGGGAAATGAATTTTGAGCTTGTAATATGAGATTTAGGGCAGAAAGCCCTGAATTTAGTTTCTTTTTTTTAATTTGTTATTGTAGTTTGTTGATGTAATTTGTTTCAAAGTTCTTATAGTAATGCAATGCAACTGAAAATTATATCTGGTTTTTTGAAATGTAAGTCTAACTACTCCTCTATCTCTGTGTCTCGTTTTCTGCAATAGATCTATGTTTAATGGATCCCCCGATCTGCCGAACATGATTGAATGAGATTCTCTACATTGGTTTCAGTGAATCAGAATAATACACCGTGTAAACAATTAAGTAACCAAATATGGAAACGAGGCCATTGTAGTAGTAGATTGTTTCGCTTTCGCTTGTTCATTTACCAATAAATAATTTATATATATGTCTTTAGTTTATTCTATGTTGCAAATTCGTTAGCACTTTAGTAAAAAAAAATTATATTATGAATTAATTAAAAATTACTACTTTAGATATAAGGTTTAAAATAATTATTGTATAATGAAAAAATTTAATTAGATGACAATTAAAATTAGATGAATTGAGGTGTAACGTAAGTATTAGATTAATATATTTTGAAAATAATAAAAATTACAAAGTGACGATGTCTAGCAACTAATTAAAGTCCTAAACCATGTGCTTAGAGAGAGAGAGAGAGAGAGAGAGAGAGAGAGGGTGAATTTGGTTGGTATGGCAAAGAGAATATGAGGAAAATGACTTTACGAAGATCAGTGACTTGTAGGTGCTGTGCTGTGTAAGATTTTCCCGCAGACTGAGAGATTTGAGAGTTTCAAG
Source organism: Pueraria montana var. lobata (assembly GCA_026413185.1). Lineage (NCBI taxonomy): Eukaryota > Viridiplantae > Streptophyta > Magnoliopsida > Fabales > Fabaceae > Pueraria > Pueraria montana. The sequence continues at coordinate 8,475,374 of CM048652.1, forward strand.
TTTCAAGCAATACAAGGTTCCGGAAATGATGCGAAATGTGTTAACGTTAGATCAGGTGCTGTGTTATATCTTTCTGAATTCTGAAAAGTGTCCCATCCTATTGCCACGCGCACTTCTGTTCTGTCTGCAGTGTTAAACGTCGTTCCTCTCTTTAATCCAATCCTTATTACTGTGCTCCCACCAAAATAAAGATCGTTATTACTGTGCACTTAACTGATAATCCAAAAATTAGAAAGTGCTTTTACTTTTCTGATCTCTAATTAATTAGCAGCAAAATAAAACAAAGATATAGAGAAGTACACAACACAAACAGTGTTGCTGGGTTTAGTTAGTTAATGATTGCTTCATCCCACACAACTTTACTCGTGTGTAGTTTGATTGAGACTTTGAAGGTAATCACAATAACGGAAAAGATGCATCAAAACCAAAAACTAGAATGACTTTCTTTATCAAGTGGAGTGGTCAAATTTTTAAAGTTTTTTTTTTTTTTTTACATTCATTCCTTTTTTTTTTTTTTATCATTGTCGTCTTTTTCTATCACATAATGTATCATAATTTTAACTTTTTTCTTCTTTTTTCTATTGGGGTGTGAGAAAAATCATAGCTCCAATTTCACTTGGGGCCAAAGCAGAGATCCCAAAAAAATTGTGCTAGTGGATCTGAAGGCAATGGGTCGTGGTTGCTGTACGGGTCTTTAAAAGCTTTCTATTTTCTACCCTTCCTATGGGTACCTATCTCTGCCGGGGAAATCCCAATTTCCTTCCTAAAGCACATGTGAAGACTGATATTGCATTAGATCTTATGGACCTACCTGCTACATAGATATTAGATAGTGATCGTAAACAATTTAAGAAAACAGAATAAACATGAGCGAGACAAAAAACAAGTAAGGAGAGAACAAGTTATCTCTCTATATGCATACATACTCAAAAGAAATCCCTTCTTTTTCTTCATAAGCAACATCTGAATCTCTAACTGTATAAGTGATTTCTCATTTATCACCATCAAGTGAAGTGCATTGTAGTGATAGGGGTGTCTTAATTTGGGTGCACGTGGTTACCATGGGTTCTCGGCCTAGTCGGCAAGATAGTTAGATCTATACATCTTCCAATTCTTTTTCTCAGTTTGTGTCCCCTTAACCCGTACTTTTGTTTTTCTTGGTCTCCTCGTGTTACTTGCATATACTTAATTAGTGACATATAATAGTATAGTATAATACTTATACGATATGTGTGGATATGGCTTAATTTCCTACCTAGAATTAATATAAGTGTGTGTCTTCACTCCCAATGCAATTGTCAATGGCACTAATTAATCCAACCACGTGAACCCATTTGAACAAAGAGGCGAATCCGGTTTCTCAAAGTCACAAACAAGTAAAAGGGCATATATATATGTATCCAATTTCAGAACAGAAAAAGCGGTCCTGAGAGTGACATGATCCATGTTGTAGTTCTGATTCTTGGGAAGGCTGCGTGCTCTCTCTAGTATCAAATTTATGTTGATGCGGTGCTTCATGTTTAATAAGTTTGTAGTTTTGTGACACGCACTTAATTAATTTGAGCATTATAAGAAATGATAAATTAATGGGAAGGAGAGTGGTCGTTTTGATGATTGTGACCATAGAGCTAGAGAGCAAAGAATGACAATGGTTGTGGATGGTCAATGCAAATGATTTTTGGTGCTAGTTACCTGGTCAAATAAATGATTGAAAGCATTGTTTCAGCTGTATTATTGAACAGCTAGCTTACTATCAAAGGAACAAGTTTCTCAAGTCTTTCGCGAGAATTTAGGGATATTTTGGCTAGCTAGAGTTAGAACTGCATTTTTTGGACAACAGACAAACCAGATCTGGAGCTGCATTACTTTGTTTAAGAATGTGACCTTAATTTGCAAAATACCAAACGGAAAATGCAAATAATACAATTTCTAATGCACTCTTTTTAACATATACTCTATTATTAGTTAAAATTTATTGAAAATTATAAAATTAGAAGAGAAATTCATTAAGTATAAAGTGAGACCTACGAAAATTTATAACTTTTAATGAATTTTAGCTTAAAAAAAGTATTTTAAAAAATATGTTAGAGAGCATATTATTAATATTTCTCGTATCAAATATTATACATACCTGTATAATATTGGCTGCTTTTAGTTATTCAAGTATTTGCTTTAGTCTTCTCACCCTGTTAAAATTTTGAATGTGGACCATCCGATCGTTTTTGGACCGAGCACTTACCATAGCCCATGACTCGGTGGCCGACCGACCCAGTCCTATGAGTCATTGATAAAAATAATATATTCAAGTATAGTAACTACCATATCGGTTGTTTTGGAAGGTTACGTGATATGATAAAAAATGATATCTTATCTCTAAGAATCATGGATATAGATTGACAGAGACTAATATAAAAAAAAAACCATGACCTAGAGACTAGACAAATTACACATACACACTTCAATGCTTCTAGTTAGGTCTCCCAAATCCTAAGGCAGATCTATACCGAAACAGAATGCATGATTGATTCCCAAATATTAATTTGAGTTTGTAAGAATTAATTATAAAAATGAATAAGGTTGAACAACTGAATTATTGATGTTTTGTTTTTTCTTTCCTAATTACTATGCTTTGCTGGATCTAGCAGATGTTAGGTGGGATTCAAGGGTGTGTGATCGGAATTTTAAGAGGAGGGAAAATATTTGTTAGATAATATACTGTTTAAACTAATCAATCAACAATAAATATATGATAATCGTATATATAAATTATTGATTAGTTTAAATTGTTTATTTAAAAAAATAATTGCATATTTTTTTATAAGCTTTTTAATTGCATATTTTAACTTCAGATAAGTGTTAAAATAGTTTTTTTGAATTTTTTATTTTTTTCAAAAGTATATAATTATTATAGTTTTTTAAACATGCCTTTTTTTTAAATAAAAAAAAACTGTTTAAACGTTTTTAATCAAAAAATATTTTTTTTCCTTTTAAAAATACAAGTATTACCCCGAAATCAAATCCTGCATGCCAAACTCCTTGCAAATAAATGAAAGCAAATTCATGAAAGGAAAATAATAATTGTCCATCCATTTTGGGTGAATTGGACTGAAAGGAGTCCGGAGGAGAGAGATAAGAAGGAAAAAAAGAAGAAGAGAAATAGCTAATGATACAAAGTGATATATTATTAGCATGTTTAGAGTAGCAGTGAGATGAGCCAAAATCAATTTTGATTTCACAGTGAATGTGAAGCAACACATTGTTGCTTTGGAAAAATCATGGTAGCATCGTGATTTTGAGGCAGTTGCTGTAATTTTACATGGTATCCAAACATACTATATATGTGATAATCTAATGGAAAAGAAAGAGAAAAATAAAATAAAAATGATATATGTAAGTTGTAATTTAAAATAGCAATGAACTCACAAAATAAATTCTTACATTTTATTTTATTTTTTTGTCTTGGATCAGAGACCACGGTGTCCCCCAACCCACTGGGTCAGAGATTAATCCCGCTCGCTGTACGTGGTTGCCGCTGACCCAAGGAAATTTTGCACACGGAGGGAATCGAACACGGATTTTTTCGCTAAATAGATCGTTCTTCCTCATGTGAACGCAGCGGGATCTTACACCACTGTGCCAACCCTTTGGGTTAAATTCTTACATTTTATTAATGTTGAAAAAGTTGATTAAATAAATAAACTTAATGACTCTTGAAAATGATTATCAAGATGGTTGAGAAGGAAACTACACTACATAAGGAAAAGCAATTTTATTCTTTTCATTTTTCATTCCGAACTTTTTTGCATTTATTAAGAAGATTCAAATTCTGTAAAAAAAAAAAAGATTCAAATTATGCTTAGTAAAAAATAGTATTAGATGAATGTACATAAGTAGGTGATTTTTCCCTTCAAAAAAAAAAAGTAGGTGATTTTAAGAGTGATTTCATACATACTATTACAAGTTAAATTAAATTTTATGTTAAACATATTTTATTTCAAAGAATTCTTATCTTTTAATTATTTTTTCACTCTCCAGTCCTATATATTAACAATATTCAATATCTCTGTAAATAAAACAATATTCAATATCTATTATGCTAGTATACTCCTAAAATTAACTTTTCTAAAAACTCCATTAGTTAGAAATTTTTTTATTAAAAAATGCCTTGAAAAAACCCCTTTATCTTTTATTTTCTTTTCTTTTTTTTACAAGAAAATTCCCTTTATCTTAAACCTTAACTTCTGGGAAAAAAAGAAAATAAATTAAGTGAAATACTATCAAAATTTTAAAATGAAATTCTTATAACCCTTATACTTTATTATTTTGATTTGACCCCGTGCATAGCTAGCTCGAGACCAAACACTAGCTGTTAAATCAAATCAATAGGAATTATCCTAATTCCTACACGATCTTTAACTAACTACAATATAGTGTACGTCAACTTGAGCTGGAATACATTATTTAAGTTCCATTGACTAAAGTGGAACCACTGCAACCCAAAAAATACCGAATAAATTTCCTATCTACACATTTCAATCCGGCAATAGTTTTTTTTGCAGCATGTGTCACCAGTCACATCTCTATGATCCCACTGGGGTGGCACCTTGAGCTTTGGATGCAGCGGCTGCGGCACTAGCAACTGGATTAAACTGTGAACTGCTCTGAGATTCAACTGTTTGTTGTTGCTGCTGTTGGGACCTTACTTTTTCAAGTAATGCCTTAATCTGATTTCCTGTAAGTGTCTCATGCTCCAGAAGAGCGTTTGCAAGCACATGAAGCTCCTTATCGTGGGTGGTCAGAATAGTTTTTGCATTGTTGTAAGCCCTCTCCACCAACTTCTTCACCTCTTTCTCAATAAGCAGCCTAGTTTCTGAGCTCATGTTTCTGCCACCATCATTGTAATTGTGAGTGACAAGTCCAACTTCATTGCTCATACCATATCTAGTAACCATTGTCCTAGCCAGTTTAGTTGCGTATTTAATATCAGAGGATGCACCAGAAGTAACTTCACTCTCTCCAAAGATGAGCTCTTCAGCAACCCTTCCTCCCATGAAAACATCAAGCCGGGCAAGCATCTGTTTGCGGCTGATACTGGTCTGATCCTTGTCAGGTAATTGAGTAACCATGCCAAGAGTTGAGCCACGAGGAACTATAGTTGCCTTGTGAACAGGAAGTGCTCCAGCAGTATGCATTGCCACTAAGGCATGGCCACCCTCATGGAAAGCAGTAACCCTTCTGTTCTCCTCAGATATAACCGCTGACTTGCGTTCACTTCCCATCAAAATCTTGTCCTTTGCAAACTCAAAATCTTCCATGCTCACAGATTTAGCATCCTTCATTGCAGCCCTCAGAGCAGCAACATTGACCAAGTTTGCAAGCTCAGCACCAGAGAACCCAGGTGTTCCTCGAGCAATGATCATTATATCAACATCATTACCCTTCACAATCTGTATTGTATTATATTATATTCAAGAAAAGAAAATCAGCACAAGTACGTAATGCTTTAAATGTTGATCAAGATATAAATATATGTTACAGTTTACAGCAATGTTTTGCACCAACATAGTGTGAGCACTGAAATTAGAAATCATAAAAGCATATATATACCTTTGACATGTGAGATTCCAAAATCTGTCGCCTTCCTTCTACATCTGGATTGGGAAGATGAACATGTCGATCAAATCGGCCAGGTCTCACCAAAGCATGATCTAGTGACTCTGGAAAGTTAGTAGCTCCAATCACAATAATGCCTTCATTTTGTTTGAATCCATCTAGCTCGACAAGCAACTGATTTAAAGTCATGTTCAAGTATGATGTAAAGCGATTTGGATTTCGGCTTCCTCCAACAGCATCAATCTCATCAATGAAGATTATACAAGGTGATTGCTTCTTAGCAGCAGAAAAAAGATCCCTAATCCTTCGTGCACCAACACCAACATACATCTCATCAAAGTCACTTCCACTGCAAGAGAAGAAAGGAACCCCAGCCTCCCCAGCAATAGCTCTTGCCAACATTGTTTTACCAGTCCCAGGTGGCCCAACAAGCAAAACACCTCTTGGTAACTTGCCACCAAGACGAGTAAAGCGCTGTCACAATGGAATTAATTAAGTCATTAAAAGTACAAGCCCGTATGAAAAAGAAATGTGATGAGAAATCAACCTTCGGATCTCGGAGGTAGTGAACAATTTCTTCTAGTTCTGCCTTTGCCTCGTCAGCACCTTTAACATCTTTAAATCTTGTAGTTGATCCCAAAACGGGCTTCACTTCTTCATTGAGACCCAATCCTAGGAAAGGTCAAAAGCAAAACAAACAATGTAACCCATCAAATTTATGTTCAATAGCAAATTAATATGAGAAGCTCATAAGTTACAAGGACAAGACCATACCTCCACTAATTTTTTTATCATCCATGAGTGCTCCTAAACCAGATATCACGATGAAAATCACTAAAACGGACCTGAATGTACGGATTAGTTGTTCTTTGAAACTAACATTTCCTACATCCATCATATGAATAGGAGCCCTTGCAGTTCCAAGAATTCCATCTTTTGTTGGTTTTCCCACATTTCTAATACCATTTAAGCCACCAATACTTTCTTCTTCCCTAGCGGAATTAGAAATACCTGAAAATTCACAGACATCTCTTGGTTATAACTTCTACTCTGTTAATTGCACTAAAGAAATAAATGTTAAAAAAGCTGATTGAAAAATGAGGAATAACAAACTTTAGACAAGTACACAATTGAAATGCTGAATCTAAATTTCAACACTAGACGAGCATATGTCTAGTTTCCTCCTTGGGGTTAAAAAAAGAAAAAACTTTATTTCCTAGAGTTAGCAGGTACAAACAAGGCAAAGCAACTTTCTAGTCTATCAGTTCTAGCCAAATAGTTAGTTACCTCTTCGCAAAGTCTTCAGTAATTTATTTTCATCTAGTCTATCAACTTTCACTAATGCTTTAACATATTGAGAAAGTGCCGAAGGATTATCATGTAGAGAGTGCTGACTTTCAAATGCTCTAATCACAGCTTCAGGATTGTTTTGATGGTAAAGTTCCTTGAGATGAGCAACTTCAGTAGCTTCATCTGCATCTCGCAGTCGACGGGCCAGACTGCCAACATAGCTGGACTGGAATCTCTCCTGGGAGCAGAAAAGCCTATTCCCTGCAGAACTTTGAAAGTAGGATCAACAAATTATAGGTAAAAACCAGCAGTTACTTGGTCCCCATAACATAAATGTACAAAAGAGAATTTTAAAGTCTAAAGAAATTCTACAGCAAAACAAAATTTTAAAGTTAAACACCAAAGACGTAAAATAAACCAGAAAAACAAAGCTACTATAAATGAGAGAAACAAAAACAAATGCTTTATACAAACATAGTACAAACTAAATGTGCTATAGGAACAAGCGATATGTACTTGTACAACCTTCAAACCTATTAAACGATAAATAGCTCCTAGCCGATAAATTTTTGACCAGTCCAAATTCTGATTGATGCCTTGCAACCTGTAAAAATAAATTATAAAATTATATGGCTAATAAAAGTAATACAGCATCCATATCATAGATGGAAATAGGCTTCATGTGAATATAAGCCACAGTGATCAAGCATGAATACGTCATGCATAACTTTGTGTTTCATGACTTGCACCGTCTACCAAGAATCAATTAAAGAAAAATCTTGACATAAATCCCTGCTCTTTGCTTTTCATTTCTTTCCTTTTTAAACACACACAAACCCTTCTTTATTTTCCAACTACTCAAACAAGCTTGGCCCATAAGACAAACTCTGAAACAACCAAGAAATCTGTTTCCTATGTCTCCAATGAAAGAAAACTCTTATACCACCCTCCAATACATTTGATCATGAATCAAAACCCTACCTTGAGCCATGACCAATTCAAGAACTCAATCAAAATAAAATAGAACAATTATGAAACTGAGGAAGATCATTCATTTCCCAAAGATAGTTTGATTGATGAAATGACTGACTAACCTGCGTCATCAAACACCTCCAAGCCATGTCACCAAATTGTGTGTGTTCGTTCGTTCGTTCAATCTCCGTTAACGTGTGTAATGAAAATGAAAGAACGAAAACACAACGCAAAGAAGAGTAAGAATTGAAACTCTCAAATTCTCAATTCTCAGTCCTCAATCCACATTGTTATACTTCTTTCACTTCTCTTCTTTAGTTTTGGTAGTCTTTCTTCCGAGATGATTGGTTTTCCGTTTCGCAGAATGTAAATGTCACATTTCTCCTTCCACGTATCAGATATTTTTATTTATTTTTCATATTTCTTCACTGTCCTTTAATGCATATTGCATGGGCATGGCTTTGTAAGATCAGTTTTTTTTTTTTTTTTTCCAGGCAAAAGGCGAACTAATGCCTTACAAATATTAATTAATTAATAAATAAAGACAAATGCATAAAAGAGAAAAAAATTAATTGGGATGCGTAAAAATATATTTTTTTCTGAAAAAAAAACATTTTTCTATAATTTTTAAATACGTTCTAATATAATTTTGGGTAAAATACGTTCTAATATGTTTTTAGTTCTTCATTTTATCTTGATTTCTATTTTTAGTCCCTCATAATTTTTTTTACTGTTTTTAGTCCCTCATAAATTGTTCTGTTCTGTTTTTAGTCCCTCATAAATTGTTTTGTTCTATTTTTAGTTTCTGACGTTAATTTTAACTGTTAAGTGATGACATGACAGACATAAGTTGTGTGCGTGAAACTTTTCTAATTAAGTTTCTAGTGACTTTTAATCACTACAAATTTTTTGGCGGTCATAAATTTTACTTTTGTAAAATTTCTTGTGATTTCAGAAAATCTGGTGTTTGAGGTTTTGATTTTTTTTTAACATTTATGATAGTTTTAGTTTGCCAGAAAATTGACAGTAGTTAAAAACTGCTAGAAACTTAAACAGAAATTTTTGAAATACAAATTATGCTCGTCACGATATCACTTAACAGTTAAAATTAATGTAAGGAACTAAAAACAAAAGAAAACAATTTTTGAGGGACTAAAAACATAGAAAAAATTTACCAGGGACTAAAAACAGAAATTTAGATAAAATGAGGGACCAAAAAAATATTTTACCCTATAATTTTCAATAAAAAAATTTCTCTTTTAATTTCTTGACTAGTGTCACATGGACACCGATTAACATGACCCATAAATAAATAATATAAAATTTGTATTAAAAATATTATAAAATTAATGTTTATCATAATTTTTAATAAAACTTTTTTATTTTTAGCTAATAGTCAGTGAAAGAAAGACATTAATTCCATACTTCCATTTAATAAATGAAAAAGATGTGAGTGGTTATAAGTAGTCTATAGATGTATAGATTTCTCAATTAATACTCTATGGACATTCATTAATAATACTTATTTTATTTTAGTGTTCAATTTATTTTATTATATGCTGTCAAAAAAATTATTTTATTATATGAAAATTTAATTAAGAAGTCTAACCTTAATCTTTGTTTTTTACTCAAACGTCTAACCTTAATCTTAATCCACCTATATAAATTATTTTAGAGATTTAGAGTGGTTTTTCTTTTGAATAATGCTATATGTGTAATATTATATATTATTTTATTATATCAGTGTATAAGAATTATTGAAATAGACCATAATTCGTTGGCCAACCAATGAGAGGGTCGAAGGCTAGAAATTGCAGCCTATTAAATCGAAATTTTGTTGGCCTTATTCGTATAATTTGCGAATTTGGGAGTTTTTTTATTTTATTTTATTAAGGGGACCGAACCGGGAGTTAGTCAAATGATTTGGGCTCAGTTAGTTAAATAATTCATAAATTAAAGAAAAACTCAGATAGAAAACATACATGTGTACCAAAAGAACTTAGAGAAAAAACAACTCATACAGTGTGACATGCCATTCATTACCTCCAAGAAAATGTTGGTTATATAATTCAATAGGAAAATTTGGAATCCTCCAGCATACTGTGAACTTGTTTTTCTCTTTCCATGCAAGAAGAAAGGTCAGCAGTGGTATGAGTAATCTTCGCTGTGATCATGTATTCCGCAGATCCAACCAAGAAGTGGACTTGCTAGTACATGGCGGGCTTAAGTAGTGATTTAATCAACACTTTTTAAAATTAATTTTAAATCCAAAAAATATCCAAAGACTTAATTTATACTATTTCGTACACCAGGGGTGTTAAACTACCTCAGACAATAAATAAAGCAGAGTCAATTATCATCGCATATTTAATTGATTGCCTATCTAATCATCTTTTTCTTAGGAATAATTCCCCTTACTCAAGATTAATAATTCAGCATACTGAAAAGAAGCATTCTTCACCTTGATGCTTTGATAAAACTTTAGATACCTAAAATAAAATGAAAAAAAAAAGAAAAAACGGTGCATAACATTTGATTGGGACAGAAGAGAAAGATGAATAATATTGGTGGGAAACAAAGATAGACCGAAAGAAATAGAGGTAGAAAGGTTAACAGCAGCTCCACGCTTGAAAATATAGCCATTACAAGTAGGGATGGAAATAGGCTAAATCGCTCAACAAGAGTTTATGGCCTAGCCTACATCAGGTATAGGGCAGGTCAGGCCTTTTCAAAAAATAGGTCAGATCAAGACTTTTAGTAAAACTTATTTAGTTAAACAGATCAGGTCCTAGGTCATTCAAAAAGTCTTTTAGACCTAATAGGCTGGCCTATTTAAAAAATCATAAATATTCATTGTTACTGTTATTATTATATTAAATTTATTATGACACATTAAAATCTTACGTGTATCTGTCTTTTTAAATGATAATCATGTTAATCTACATAAAGAATTAAACTAAAACTTATAATTAAGTTTATTGAAAAATAAATTTGTCTTGTTTCAAAATATATTTTTAAATAAGTTATCATGAATGTTATATTAAACCTTAAAAATATGTTTAAATATGTTAGATTTGATTCTTATAAAGTCCAACATACATATTTTTACCTCTATTTTAGTGTTAAATTATCGCAAACTAACTTTCTTAAACAGGCTTGTAGGGCAGACCAGACTTTTATGTAGGCCAAGTCCAGGCCCTTAAAAAAACCTTTGACGGATAAATAGGTCAGGCTTAGGCCATGTACTTTTAACTAAGATCAGGTTCAGACCTAACAAAACCTAGTTCAACTTGACCTATTTCCACTCCTAATTACAAGCATGAGTAAAGATGGTAAAATATCTAAGATACTTTTTAGGTAAATACTTTATATAAGATATTTTTAATAAGTTTTTAGAGAATATTTGTAAGAGTTCGTATATAAGTTAGAAAAAATAATATATATACAGGCGGTGTAAAAAAAATATACCCATTATTAATCACAAATTAATATATAATAAATTTATTGACTTATATCGTAATTTTTTATGTGTTAATAATGTAAAAATTAAAATTTATAATTTATTTTAAAAATAATAATATTTAAACATTTTTTAATAAATATCTATTTAATATATTTTTTTTCTTTTTACCTCTCTCTTCTTGTGACATTATATATTCATAATTTCATACATCACTTATTTAGTTATTTTATCTGAAAAAAAAAATCTCCGGTTTCTAGGTTATGAAGATTGTAAATTACACGTGGATAAATCTAGCGAAAGAAGGTAACAATAAATAGTATAGAACAAAACTATCTGTTGTCGATGACAGCTCCGACCGGAAAGTCAAAATGGAATAACCAACGAATTTTTTCCTTCATCAACCACGCCATTACCATTGCCACGTTTAGAAATCAAGCATCTTTCATGGTTCCGTTCCGAGTTTTTCCTTTCCTTTCTCTCTCACTCGCAGAAAATTGACGCAATTCCACAAAAACGGATAAGCTCGGCTTGGCTTGAAAGTGAAATAAATTACTCTGGATTGGGTTTTCTATAAGGAAAAAATTATAAAAAAAAAAAAAGGCATCATGGGCATGTTCCCTTTTGAGCAAAGTCTGTGACTTTGGAGAAGCGGTAGCAGGGAATCGAAGGATGAGCGCAGTGGAAGATGACCCAGACCCAGAGAGGAAGAGATTGAAAAGAAGGCAAGAGAAAGCAGCGTTGAATTGTGGTGTGAAGAATTTCCAGCGCGATCTGATGGCTGGGGCGGTGATGGGTGGTGTGGTGCACACGATTGTGGCCCCAATTGAGAGGGCGAAGCTATTGTTGCAGACCCAGGAGAGCAATTTGGCCATTGTGGCGAGTGGGCGTCGCAGATTCAAGGGCATGTTGGATTGCATAGTCCGTACGGTCAGGGAAGAAGGCATCCTCTCTTTGTGGAGAGGCAATGGCAGCAGTGTTATTCGTTACTATCCTTCTGTGGCTCTCAATTTCTCTCTCAAGGTTACCCTTCCTCTCTTAATTTCTATTTTCTGACTCTTGCCTTGTATCATTTGATTTCTTTTCTTTTCTTTTCTTTTGCCTCTCTCGTTATGCATCAGAATCAGATTCCTCCATTAGTTGCGTCCGCAAATTACTTATTTGTGAGTTGAACTGGTATTCTTAACTTTGGAGGAATTGCCAGCCTTCTGTTGCTATAGTTTATCCTATGCCTATTATGTTGTGTCAAATGGTCCTTGTGAGTATTTGCAATTGAATATCATCTGAGATTCTGAAAATATAACAAATTAGTCTCTGAATTTACTAGCACCCATCAATTTTAAATTACAAAAAATTATATTTTAATTTGTGAAATTACCTAACATTTGTGATTTTAATCCTTTTTCTGTAATTTCAAGGACTAAAATGTCATTTTTATAATTTTGGGGATTAGACTGATTGGTGCTGGTTGTAATTTCAAGGAATAATTTGGTGTATTACTCAAGGAAAATTGCAGTTATCCTAGTATTTTCACCTTTTTCTGTATTTTATTATTACGTTTTTGGTTGTATAAGAGGGTAATGTAGACATTTATGTTGTGTTGGGCAACAAAATGAAGAACCCTGAAAGATATCATATTGCAAATACCCTGTTACTAAATATGTTTCATGGAAATGGAGATTCCCTAGTAATGCACGTTAAAAGTATGTTAGGATAATAGGATCTACTTGTAACTTGTAAGGTATGAGACTTGAGTCCCACATTAAAAGTATTTGGATTCATGTGTGGGGTTAATAAGGCCTTGGGTTCTCCAACTATAATGTCTAGCTTTTATGGTGTGGTTATCCTAAGGTTCCTATTGATTGGTCATAGAGCTTTTCACCATGTCTCTCAGCTGTAAATGAATGGCATTGGTGGTGATAGCGACATTGCAGTGTTCACCCGAAACTATTTAAAGGGCTAGTGCACAGCCAGTCTATTGGGTGCAAGGGTTATGGAGCATGGTGGAATGTCAGGATCCAATTGCAAGGTATGGGACTTAAGTCTCACATTGGAAGTATGAGATTCTAGTGTAGGGTTTATATGGCCTTGAGCTCTTTAACTACACGGTTAGCTTTTGTTATATGGTTCTTCTAAAATTCTTATCATGGTCTTTCTTCCCACCCTTTCATGTGGTATCAAGTTTGTACGGTTTTGTATGCTAGCTCCGACATCACTGATTCAGGTATGGCCTGATATGTTGTATGTAGTTAATAAGATACTATCATGACTTGAGCAGAAGGACAAAGGGAGTTGAATCTGTCAATTATGTATTTAAACACCATTATTTGGATTGTTTTGGGTTTGGTTATCTCATAAAAGATTGGGATGAAGGCTATGTGCAAAACTGTTGGTTGTACATACTATTTGTATTAATTAGTCAGCTAGTTTCTCACTTCTCAATAGTAACCATATAAATATAATTGAATCAAATCAGTTTCCTGAAGTCTTGAATTCGTAGCAACATGTTTGTTAACCAGAGCTTTTAAATTGGTATGCAAGATATGCGGCATCTTTCTGCAGACTCAGTTTACCCATCCATTTATTTTTGGGTTTATACATTTTAATATTTGTCCTATTTAAACATTTAAATTTTATTTAGCAATGTCAAAATCATATAGAGCCATGCTAAGCTATGATGCATGTAAGACTGTAATTTACCTCCATAATCCATAACAATAAGTTAGCGTAGTAATTTACTTCTAATGTCATGCTTCACTAAGTGTTTTGTTGACTTGAGATAACCCATTTTCTGTCCTTTACCATATTATAATTTTTGTTTTCCTCTATCATTAACAGATTTGCCTCATGCATCAACGTAACTGTTCCTCACTTACTGTTCCGTTCTGTTTGTTTTTTCTGTCATCCATATACCCTCCTTGCCTAGTATTGTTCCATCCTTAATTGCTCCAAACACTTCTTACCTATATCCAGGAGCAAAAGCCCTCAAATTGCAGTTCTGACTGGCAAATGTTTTTCAGGCCACAATGTTCCCTTTGTATAATGTACAAGATGGATTTTGACAAATACCTGTTGACATAATGAGTAATTACTCTAGAAACAGCGATCATATGCACACCTTTCACTCATTAAATATGAGAAGCGGACTTCTGTTTCTTCGGTTCTGTTCGTAATTCCTTTTTCTATTTTTTTGGTGCTGCAATATCAAGGCTGATTGTTGCTTTTGTAATTCCTTCCCTATCACTATGCAGAAGTCTGGCCTTACTCCATAAAGAAAGAGTAAGAAGTTATGTGCTGCACCTTATTTTCATGGTGCTATATCACCTTTTTTTAAGATGTGTCTTTCCTACCTTCCCTACCTTTTGGATATTATCAGGGACTGTCCAGTTTTAATGAATATGCCTCTTTCTATTTTTTTAGATTTTACTGGACCTTTGTTTGGCTTTTTCTTGAATTGCATTATATGGAAACAGATGTTTCTCTTTGACTTTCTGCATTTTTAGCATTGAGACATAAATTACTCACGGACCAGAAATCTTTTACGAGGATTTTGTCTTTTCTTTTTTCATGTGTTTATTAGAAACCTTTTTTCAGTCTTTGGTGGGAGTAAGACTTCTTTCACAAATGCATGGTGTGGATGTACATGTATGTATCAGTATTTTTAAAATATAATATAATATAAAAATACTTATCAATAAAATAATTGATTCATTGACCTGTTGTTCAATAGGAATTTGATCTAGACACTAAAAAGTAGGGACATAGGTACTTTAGTGCATTGTATCTGAACTTGTGATGCACACAAACGCATGATGGTTAGGATTTCCTTTGCCTCTCCAGAATAATTTCCACTTGAATAAGAATAATTGGTCTATATTTTTATATTACTGTATCTGACATCGTTTGAGCAAAATTAATGGAATGTTTCAGTACAATTTGAGATGAGATAATTAGACTGTTTTATGATCAACTCCTATAGTAATTTGATTCAAGTCACTATCTCTTTTCTATCTTTTATTTTATTTAATGAAATTATTTTGTAAAAGAAAATAGGGTATATAGAATATCTTGGGTACTGTTGATGTTTTTCCCCTTGGCATTTAATCTCAATAACCGCAGCCTTCATCTTGTTAACTAAAACCGACTGGAATTATTGAGATGAAATGTCAATTTTGATTGGAAAATAATACCAACAATACTTATAGTAATATATCTATGTTTTATCCAAACAAAAAAAGCATGCCTGCAACTTATACTTAGGTCACGTCCAAAGGGAGAAAAGGGAATTGATGAATCCTGGGCTAGACATCTGAGACTGAAGAAATTTGCTTCTTTAGAAGCAAAACACAGGCACTGTTCAGTCAGGTTGATTTTTGTGAAAAATTCCTGAAATTTTTCTGACTGAAGAAATAACAGAACTTTTTCAGAAAATTTTCTAACCAAATATGCACTTTAAAGTTGCTGCTCTTGTTGAAGACCATGATTCCTAATTAATGCAATTATAGCAGTTTCGAACGACGGCAATATTTTTATCACAAATATAAAAAAAGGACTTGGGCATAGGTTCTCATTTAAGGCAATGCATTATTAGGGACGTGACTAACGTGATGTGAATGTGGCAAAAGATGTATCTTGTGATTTTTATCTCTAGAAGATGACCGGTCCGATTATTGACGTGTGAATAAAATGTGGGCTTTTACAATTGTGTTTTTGGTGTCCTAACCTAGGGTTGAGATGAATACGTGGAGTGCAATTAAGTGCTAAAAATACCAACCCAGCTATTACACTCTAGAATCAAGGTTAGTAATTATATTTCCAAAGAACAGTTGTAACAATCTTGGTAATGTGTCCTTGTTAGCTTTGCTACTTTTTTCCTTCCTTTCCCTGTGATCCTTTATGTCCTTTTACAACCACGTTTTGTGTGATTCAGACAAAGGTGTTAAATGGAGAATGACTGGCAAAACTTCAGTATCTTTGCATTCAATGGAATAACACACAATATTAAAAAAAAGTGTTGGCATGTATTTCTTTTTTTTTTTGTTCTGCCTGTCATCATTCACTCATACAACTGATGAAAGATTACAATTGAAGCTTAATATGTAATGTTACAGTTAATGCTGTCTTGATATTGATAGATCACCAATTTTTTTCAACAGGATCTATACAAAAGCATGTTAAGAGGTGGAAACTCTAGTGACAATCTTTTGCCAGGTGCCACTGCTAATTTTGCTGCGGGGGCTGCAGCCGGCTGTACAACGCTTGTGTTGGTATACCCCCTTGACATAGCACACACGCGCCTTGCTGCCGACATTGGAAGGACAGAAGTGCGCCAATTTCGAGGCATTTACCATTTCTTGGCTACCATATTCCACAAGGACGGTGTTCGGGGGATCTACAGGGGCCTTCCTGCGTCTCTACAAGGGATGGTGGTACACAGGGGACTATATTTTGGAGGCTTTGATACCATGAAAGAGATAATGTCTGAAGAATCAAAACCGGAGTTGGCTTTATGGAAGCGTTGGGTGGTAGCTCAGGCAGTGACAACCTCTGCCGGGTTGGTATCTTATCCATTAGACACGGTTCGTAGGAGGATGATGATGCAGTCAGGCATGGAACAGCCAGTGTACAATAGCACCTTGGACTGCTGGAGGAAGATCTATAGGACTGAAGGGTTGGCTTCATTTTACCGTGGTGCAGTTTCTAATGTGTTTAGGAGCACAGGAGCAGCAGCTATCTTAGTCTTGTATGATGAGGTTAAAAAATTTATGAACTGGGGGGGATTTTAACAGCATCAACGTTCATTCATTTCATTTTGACACCCGGGACTCAACTTCAATACGTCAACATGTTACAAATCTTGAGGCTTAGGATAATTTTTTAAAGCACAAAATGAGCTCCATTACAGTTCATTAGTAAATGCGTCTTTATTGGCCACGTTACTTTTGTGGCTTTGCAATACTAATTTTCCTTTGTATTTTTAAGACAACGGAAGATCAGAAATTAGGTATGATGAAAAGGGATTTTGATTGGTAGTACAAGAAAAGTTCCGGGTCTTTATTGTTCTTTGTCTAATTTTCAAATGCAAGGTGGAACACGCGAGGACACTTACTGGCAAAAGGATGTCTTGAATATTAAATTAGCACAAGTGCGTGCATAACGTAACAAGAGTTAGAGTAGCCTAAAATTATTTAAGTGACAAGAAGCCACTAAAGTACAAAATAGCATAAAGCTATCAAAGGCAACACAAAGCCACCTTTGCAAAAAGGTTAACAAAAAATGTTTATTATTATATTTTTTTATAATAACAAAAATTGTTTAGTATGACAAATATTTTATTGAATTGCATATTAGCAAATTAGTACTTAACCAAAACTTGATAATGAACTGTATTTTGAAAATGATAACAAAAAATTATTTTTTTTATACTTTAGTAGACAATATTTGCATCCTTTTACTTGATGGAAATTTGTTTAAATTTTACATCATTTTGAAACTTGGGGATTTTGAAACTTGGGGTTTTTTCTGGGGATTTCTCCGTATCAGTCTCTTGGTTTTTCAATCTTAATTGTTTGAATACAGACACAGTAGCAACCAAATGGAAATTTTCGCTTGAAAATGTTAATTTAAACATTTTCTGTTTAAGTTGTAATTTAGTCAAAACTATAAGGAGATGGAATGTAAGCTTCTAAACTACAAAGAGTTAATTTGAACATTAAAGAAATTGCATGGAGTTTTTGGTTTTTAAACTTTTTCTACCACGTACCAGAAAAGTATATATGGGTGGAGGGATACGGCATTAAAACTCTTTCATGCAGCAAGTCGCAAGACTCCAAACAAGCCCAAGAAGCAACAAAGTTCAAATGACGTAACCATATTAGCCTAAAATTATCAAAGTGACAAGAAGCCACTAAAATATTGAAAAATAACATAAAGCTATTAAAGGCATTTGATATATCTAGCGATTCTAGCGTGCACAAATTGCACAACTAAGTGACGCATTAAGCAAAAAGACGAACAAGCAGCCAAAAATTGCTTTGGAAACGGAGTAAAGAAAATCCTCTAACCTTTGAGAATTGGGGATATTTTCCTTAAGCACAAAAATTTCCATAAGCAGAGTAATGTGCTTCTGTGTGTGTATGTGGTGGGGTTAAAAATAACACAATAAAAATCAAGATTAAATATTAACATTATAAAAATACACACACACAAAATAAGTTTAACATGTTTGTAAAAGAGTTTCATTTTGATACATCGTGAGTGTAAAAATTTTACATTATCAAATAATTATAATTCATTATGAATAGATGTGATTTTTAAAATAATTATTATAAAATTCAACAATCTTACCTTACATGCTAATTTATAATTAAATACTATAGTGTCACAAAATTTTACATTATCAATACATTTTAATTAAATAATTTGTAAAAAAAAAAAAGACATTCATTTGTAAAAAAAAAAAGGATATGTTTTGAAAGTTGCACATGATATCCCTATCTTTTAAACGTTAAAAATCAGGAATATCATGTGCAACTTAAAAAAATCATAAGAAATATCAATATAATATGCTCTAAAATATAAGTGCTTTTGGTAGTATTTCTAAATAAAAATATAACATTTATATTATTTTTTAATCACCTCGGTCTCCATTTTAAAGTTTTCATAAATAAGCTGTAATAAAATAATCTAAAATATAAGTGCTTTTGGTAGTATTTCTAAATAAAAATATAACATTTATATTTTTTTTAATCACCTCAGTCTCCATTTTAAAGTTTTCATAAATAAGCTGTAATAAAATAATATATGTTTGTGTTATATTTTTATTCAGAAAGCAAGATATCCCTGCCTTTCTAATTCACTTGTTAACGTACACTCACTTTTTTTTTTGTTAGAGTACGTTGCCAAGTTATAATTAGATATTGTCTTAAATATATTGATGGTGTAACTTGCTAACATATTCTAGCTAAAATAAGTGTGTGTACGTTAACAAATGCTCGTTAGGTTTACTAATGTAGATTCACTTTTTTTTAGTTGAGACATAGAGTAATAAGGAATGAAATGTATATTAAAATTAACAAGAAAGTTCTTGAGGTCACGTGATCATTGTGATTATATTTACCTATTCAGACAAACTGAGATGAAAAAAGTAGAAGGGAGTGGTGGGAATTCCATCAAGAGTCTATGCATTAATAAAGTTAAAATAAATATCACCCCTCTTTGTTAAAAAAAAATCGTGTTTGTATCATTATATGTTTTGGTGTTTCGTTCATAACCATAAATAATTAAAGAGGCTTTTTGATGTTGGACTATGTTTTAAGAAGAGAGTGAAATACCTAAAGCCCAAGCATTATGGAGCATTTGATTATGACTTCAGCTCCCTAAAGCAAATATGGAATGCGTATTGCCATTTTCACGTCGGCTGCCCAATTGTGTTTTTATAATTTATATGCATTATAAGCATACTTGCATTTTTAAATCTTGAATGATATATTGAATAATGTGGCTCGTCCAATATTTCCATACTTGTGTATGGAAATAGAATCATTAGAGCATCTTTAGTGGTAAAACTCATTTTAGGTTTTTAAACTATTTTTTGTGGGTTCCACAGTGCCACATAGAATACAAGAACTCATCTCATTTTTTGCTCCAATGGTAGAACTTACTTTGGATTCTTAACTTACTTTTTGTAGGTCCCACATTGGACCCCACATTCTTAATAGTTTTATTTAAAAATATTTTTAAATTTAAATTTAAATAATTATTTATATAAATTTTAACTATGAAACAAAAATTAAAAAGTAATATAAAAAATATTAATAATTTAAAATTTTTATTTGTGATTAAATATTAAATTGATGAGAAATACATAACATTGATGATTAAAAAAAATGCATAACATTGAGATTAAGAAAGAAAAATTAAATTCCATTATTCTCGTAACCGAAACGTTCCCAAATATCCTCCACCAAGTCTGTTTGAAGTTGTTGATGAATTTGTCTTGTGTGCATATAGCGTCTATTTTTCAGGTATTCCTCTTGTTTTTATCATAATTATTTTTTTTAATACTTGAAACGGGTTCTTAGGAGTTCTTGCAGAAGAACCGTTCTTACACCCAGGCAGTCACATCATCCAGCTCCAATGGTAAGAACCGGTGGAACGGTTCTTACGATACAAGAACCAGGCACAAGAACACCATTAAAGATGGTCTTATGCTTACGTGAGGCTCTAAGATTCTAATAAGATCCGCCATTTTTTTTAAATAAAAAACCACGGCATGCTTGCCACGTCTGATTTTGCATTATAGAAAGCAAAAATTTTAGAAAGTGAAACACGCACTCACTCACTCTTGGATTGTCGCTGTAGTTAGTTGTAGTTGTAGTGGTTGATGTTGTTGATGTCATCACCTTCTGTCTTTTCCCAACTCAAAGGAGAAATAATTGGGTCACATAATCACATGGTGGGAAGTGGGGTTAGGATTTAGGACACTTAGACTTAATTATCATCTCCATGCCTCCCATGTTTTCCTTAATTGGGAAAAGATCCTACCACCCTTTGTTTGTTTTCCTAAACTTGTAGCCTCTGTTTGATACCACCCAATATCATGCTGTGCTATGCTAAGCTATTGATGATTTTTAATCCCCCCACCCCACCCCCACTGACACGGATTTTGATTAAAAAAATTCTTAAACAATTTGTTTCGTAGAACGTACTTTTTCTCTGGAATATATTAATAACTAGTTTGAAGAAATTAAAACACTTGTTGAAGATCTCATGTTTATTAGTGACTGATATATATAATGATATGACTAAAATAGTGTATATAAATGAGAGATAATCTTCATTCTATAAACTAGCTTTTAATGTTGAGTTAGACTTAAATCCACATTTTAAGAGCATCTCTTGAAGCCGTTGTCCAGGTTCGTAGATGCTATGCTTATGAATCAATAAATCCACCAATCCGCAATTTGTTTATACACTTTTCAAAAAAGGATGAGAGCTTGGTGCTAGGTACTTACCCCTTATTGTTTTTGGTTTCCCTTTGAGTTGTAGTTTGTAGCTGAGTTGGCATAGCTAGTGCAATGGTGATTCTTACTAAATGCTGGTGAAAGTCTCGTGTTTTAAACTTGAAAGTTGAGACTGAAGCTTAGTTAGGTTTATGGCGGTGAAGGCCAGGATGCCATGACGCACAGGCTCGCCTCTTATCATGATGTCAATAATTTGATACGATTATTCTTACCCCTGTTTTAGCTTTGAATCTATTTATGCTTTTCACTTTTGTGCGAGCCAATTAAACGATAATTTTGTATAATGTATGGTTATTCCCTTAACTCATTAATTTTTAATGTAAGGTTTAGGTGAAAGTAAAAAAAAAAACAAACAAAGATTCTACCGTTCAAAACAAGAAAGTTAATTTTGTTTTTAAAGAAAAGGCAATTTATACCGATGCAGTCAAAAAAGACTAAAGATAATAAGGGAATATTTCATCACAACAAAGATAATAACAGAATAATAAGAAGCACGATTCCGTGTTTTCGTGTGTATCAAAGTATCTTTTAACCTATAGTTAAAAATTAATTTCTTTTAAGATTTAAAAATTAACAAATTAAATTTAATTATTCTTACAAAGTCTCTTTTATATATATACAATCAAGGTTCAAAACATATCAATATGTTCAAGGATTTCAATTAGTATTCACTTACGACTTTGAGGGTTTCCAATCCTTCTAATGTAAATGGTTTTGGCCGATAATAATAAATTGGAAAATGCTAATCAATACTCTTGAAATATTAGTTAAGAATCAAAAGTAAAAAGTTTTTCATTATAAAGTAGATTTAATTACATATTTTATCATCCAATTATCATAATTTTACAAATTTTATCATTCAATTTATTTTTTTTTTGTATATTTTACCATCATACTTTTCAATTTTTGTCCATTTTATTTATCTCCTTAAATGTGTAATGAAGTGTTGACGTATCCCTAAAAACGACATCGTTTAATCACCAATTTTTACAAAACAGCATAATTTTGTTACTAACATAATAGTAAAATGCACAAAAATTAAAAAAATATAATGATAAAATGTGCAGGAAAAAAAAATGAGTGATAAAATTAGTAAAACCATTATAGTTGAGTGGTAAAATTTACCATCAAACCTAAAAAACACAATAGTGCATTTTACTGTAATTTTCAATGCACCCCCCACTTAAAAACTTTCTACTTATTTGATTCCTTGATCAATGTCTTGAGAGCACTGATCAGCAAGATTCTAATAAATTATTTAATGAATTTGGGGGTTAAAGTAGCATATTAGTCGATTTCACGAGGACAGCATTAACACGAGTGTGTATTTAGGGGGAAGCTAAGTTAGCGCACCAGAAGGGGAAAGAAAAAAGAGCCGTGTGAGATTGTAACAACATATAGTTTATTTGTTTGCAATAATTGGAGGTGCATGCCTTTGTCAAATATGTTTGTATCGCAACCTTCATTCATCATCATCATCCTCCTTTTGTAAAGTACTACTGCTTTGGGTTTTGAGAAGTGTTGTCCCTTAACGACTTAGCCCCAGATGGGACAACCAAAATTGAAAAGGTTATCACCCCTCAATTGGAGGGGCAAGGTGGTGTTTGTTACGGTCCCACCCACTCACCCAATCAAAACCAGATTGGCATTATTATTCAAACAAAAACAAGAGGAAAATGAAGAAAAGGATGAAACTATGTTATATAAAAACAAAAGTGCCATAATTTTAACCAGGAAAATAATAAATTTACATAGAAGTAAAAGGGAAGGAATAGATAAGCTTAGGATTCCCGAAGGAAGCAAACTGACAAAGTGACTGGCCTATCTACGGTCCCGATTGCTTAATAATTGTGAATGGGACCCAATCTACGGACCCGATCAATCCACTCAGTATAGCGCGTTGAAGCCAAATTGACGTTATTATTATCACCCCGGATGCCATTCCTGTACACGTGTCACCTCCGATCCGTAAACGGCGAGTCAAACCAGGTTCCTTCACTCACCCAAATTCTGCTATACTAGTTTCAATAACAACACCAAAACAACACAAATTGGGATTTCACAACCCTAAATTATACAATTAGTAATGTTCTCTTCTTCTTCTTTTTTTTTTTTTTTTTTTTTTTTGGAAATAATAATAATAATAGTAGCTAGGTAGGGTAGCCAGCAATAGCATAGCATATATATAAAAATTAATTAAGGGGGAGGAGGAGGAATATATATAGATATAGGGATGATGGTAAGTATGTAGTTGTAGGAATTGATAGTGTTGTGTTGTGTGATTGATAGTTCATACCCAGAGAGCGCCGACTTGGACGAGTTTGGGGATGAGGTGGCCGCTGACGTGGAGGGCGACGAGGGATTCGAGGCCGCCGATGCAGGTGCCGCCGATGAAGGCGGCGGGGGCGGTGGTGTCGGGGAGGGGGAGGGGGAGGGCGGCGATCTCGTGGTCGTCTAATTCGATGACGGTGGGGTGGACGCCGATGGTGGCGAGTAGCTTCTTCATGACGTGGCACATGCAGCAGGAGGATCGGGTGAAGATGATCACGGGGTGCTCCGATATCAGCCGTTGGATTCGGCTCTCCGGGGACTCGTCCAGCTCCATCGATAACGAAGAGGAGTTGCTCATAGTGGGACTCAGCTCCAGCTGGCCTACCACGACGTCGTTTGAGCAGCACCCTATCCCTATGCCTTGCATCCCCTCACTGTTGGTGGTGCAGCAGCCAGTAGTAGAAGAAAGAGAAAGGAAGAGAGTGTGTTTGTGTGTCAAACTCAAAGCAAAGGGAAGGCAAGTGGATAGGTGGAACCGAGTTTGAGGGAGTTTTTATTTTATATATATATATAAATCAAAATCAATGAGGAGAAATCGTGCTTGCTTACATCACAAACTACTGTTTCTCACTTTCTATTTCTACAATCCCCACGCGCCCTTATATGCCATTCTTTTCTGTCATTATTATTTTATTGTACATCTACTTCAAATATACCTATACATACAAACGCAACGAAAAGCATTTCAATTTTCTGTATTTTAATAAGTAAAAATTACAAGTACTGGTTTTTTATATGAAAAATATCATCAATAAATATAAATTTTAAAGATTGAAATAATCTTAATTGACCAAAACTCAAATCACTATAATTATATTTATATAGATCGAACAACGGTGTATACTGCAACGATTAAACTCCGATGAGGGAAACTTTGTGAGTATCAGAATCTTAATTTAATACTTAGTTTCATATGTATGTGTTACGCAATTTGGATTCGTCAAACAAAGATATTCGACTTCTTTCTGTTAAAGTGTACTGATCCCTCCATAAAACCACCCATGCTTTATTTTTTTATTAGTTCTAAATATCAATGTTTGACAAGATGCACAGCATAGCCATATTATAGGTAGACTTATGTTTTTTCTTTAACTATATATCGCGAAACATCAATTTCGATTGATACATATCTGGATACGAGATCTTTAGACTCCGATCGCAGTCGTAGCGGTTGTTACGTTACACACTTTAGCAAGGACCGTGACCAAGACCACAAATGAATTATTACTAGATTGTAGATACTAGGAAGAAAATGGGCTCCATAAAAATTTAAAAAAAAAAGAAAAAGAAGAAGAAAACGGGAGGGAGGGCGACGAGGGCGCGTGACTACGCAATTAACCGTTGTTTAGGGACACCGGATATTTTGGGGGTGAAACGAAAAGTAAATAATCATTTCAATCTCTTCATCATTTTAATTTTAAAAAAGCTGAGATGTATTTTTCATCCTTATAATTTTATTATTATGTACTTTTGGTTCTTCAAAAATAATTTTTGGCATCAATCCAAAAAATTTAGTCAAAAAAAAAAGTTAATAGGTTAGAATTTTTTCAAAAAAACACCAAAATATAAGTATTGTAAAAATATAATAATGACTAATAACGTTAAGAATAGACAAAGGATCAGTTGGAATGGGTTATATTTAATCCTAATCCAACCCTAAATTTTGATTTGGTCAATTTTTTAGACCTTAAGTTGTCATTAGACTTGAATGAACTTAATGATTTACGAGTTAAATTATGATGGACCATATCGAGCCATTGAGTTGGATTTGGTCTTGTACACCTTTATTTTATTTTATTTTTTTGACAAATTGTACACCTCTATTTAACGTTAACTTTTAAGGATTAAATACATAGTATTTGGATATTGTGACACTTAACGTGTCACGGGTAATATTAATTTACACTAATTATATAAATTAAAATGACCAAGAAATTAAAAATTTGCAGAAAAAAAATCCAATTTCACCTTTTAAAATTCTTTTTTTTTTGGAAAATACTTTTTTAAATTAAAACCATCGACTCTTAGGACTATTTTTTTTGCAATTTTGTTTTTATTTTTATTTACAAAATTATCATCTTGTTTTTAATTTGTTTCTTATTTTCAAAAATTTGTATAGAAAATACTGAAATTTATTTTTCTCTCTATTTTCTATACAAATCTTTAAAAAAGAAAATAAATTAAAAACAAAATAAAAAATTTAGAATTAAAAAGTAAAAATATAAAATAAAAATAGAAAACAAAATAACAGGTAAACCACCCTTAAATTTTCATACACAAATGAGCATTTAACCATTAGCTCCAGCATTGACTTGGAAGTGGAACCGTGATATTGAACGGTGACGTCACTATAAAAGTTAACCCGGATTGTGTGTTGTGCTGAGATGGAGTGAACGCGCATAGGGTGGATCATGGGCGTGCCCCATGCATATTTTATAAAAATCGGACCGGACCGGTCGGTCGGATCGGTTCGATCAGAAATCGGTGTCCTGTCCGATTCAATTTAGTTATCAGATTGGAAATCTCATTGACCCAGATCAATCCGGTTTGACCAGGCCTGTTTTGGTCAAAATCGGTAATCCAAAATCTGATTGACCTGATTTTGTTTATTTTTTTTTTTTACAATTCTTGTAACAATGTTGTTATTTGGAATTCTTTTTATAGTACCATTTAAAATTTAAAACCATAACAAAAGCTAATTTCTAAATAATATATAATATAATAATATACTCCTATAACATTTTAATTAAATTGTTAATAGTTAATTACTGAATATTATATAATAATATGCTCCTATAATATTATTTTGATGTTGACAATAATATATAATAGCTAATTATTATTATTTTAATCTTGATATGATTTAATACTTATGTGCTTTATTTATCTTTACCATATTTGCTCATGGTCCTCCGACAACTTTTATTCTTATTCGTGAAAAATAACAAGAGTTTTCTTAGTAATTTAATGATAATATCCAATAAAATAATTTATAGTAATAAATGATTATGTAAAATTTATAGTTTGATCGTGGTTGATTTTAATTTTAGAGTATAAATTATGGATTGATCATATTTTATTAGGTATATTATATTTTTTTTAATTTTTTAATATATATTGACTGAATCAAACCGGATCAATTAATAATCCATCAATTCGATCACTGACCTATCAATTCATCGATGACCGATCCGATTTTCATAACACTATTCGCATGACATAATCATCGGAGGGACTTAAAACTTTTGCTCATCTTCGAGTCACTCCACTTCGACAAGTTGAACGATCTTTTTCCCTCGCTTCAGGCAGGGAGCCCCAGGTTGGGAATAGTAGCCAATAACATAAAGCCACCTCAGGAAGTGAACTTGTGACTGTGGTCCCCACCATTCATCAATATAAGAAAACGTGTGAGTTTTAATTTGGGTTTATAAATTTGTTAGTATTTAATCTATACCATGCACCAGTTGTGTATATTTATTTTTATATGGATATTTTTAAACATATTATATGTATGATATAAAACATAAATATTAGTTTAATTTCATGAATAATTAGTATACATTTTAAATTTTAAAAATAAATAATTTAAAGTCAGCCAAAACCGACGCTAATTTGAAATTTGCATCGGTTGTATGTATAGCGATTTTAAAGTAGCATCGACCAACTTGACGCAACCTGACATTTAATGCGAACATGAACATTGCACGAGTGATCACCCTATCACAGACCATCCAAAACAAAAACCTAATTGCAATTTCATGGATTAGTCAAGTGTTATGATTAAATTAAATTAAATAGTTATGAAAGTTTTTTGGTTCTCTTAAAATATTAAATATTAAGAGGATTATATAATGAAACAAGTTGCCGGAAAAACTATTGTATGTTGAACTTTTGAAATGCGCATAGGTTTAAAACGAGGAGACAGTGAATGGCAATGCATTAGAGAGGTTACCTAATAAAAAATAAACATATACCAGGGATATATATACCTTAGACGACAAGGGTGTGGACGTGGTTTAAGTTTACACCTTGAACTTGGTTTGTTGCGATTTTCTTCTACGCAAAGCTTGCTGTGGGATTGAATGAGTGGATTCTGAAATCAGTGGGAATGGGAATATATATATGATGTAGCTGAGTGGGTCGAATGCAATGTGCAATAGTGGACAAAAAGTGCTTCTTAGCCTTTTAACTCTTCAACTAACCTTTATTTGTGACCAGATTGAGTTTAGTAAAGGAGATTAATTTCTCATAACACAGCATAATAAATTAAGATTTAAATTTCCATTAAAAAAAGTACTCATACCTCAAATAGGATTGACTTTGAAGAAAATACTTATGAAAAAAAAAACCTTTATGTGAAAAAAAATAAAAATGAAAGAAACTAGCCTTTGTGTGCGGAAGCGGCACTCGAGTCGTGGTCACTATCACCATATATGCCGAAGGTCAAACTTGAAGAACACCCCCACTCATATCCCCACTCATATGTTTTTTTTTTTTTTTTTTTTTGAAACAGATGATGTTTTATTAAGAAGAAGAGCCCGAAGGCAGTACATCATCAGCAACTAAGGCTTGTAATTGGGGAGGAACTTCCTCAAGCCAATACACCTCTTTAATAAAAAAAAGGCTTAATTGCAGATTTTACCACCTAACTTTCATAATTTTGTAAATTTTACCACCCAAGTTTTAATTTTGTAAATTTTACCACTCAACTTTCATAATTTTGCGAATTTTACCACCCAAGTTTTAATTTTGCAAATTTTATCACCCAAGTTTTCAATTTTTGCACATTTTACCACCTAAGTTTTCAATTTTTGCGCATTTTACCACTATGATGTTTCACAAAATTTTTTTTTTTTTGAATTCTTTAACTTTTTTTTTGGTAAATATCAGAGTGGTAAAATGTGCAAAAATTGAAAACTTGGGTGGTAAAATTTGCAAAATTAAAACTTGGGTGGTAAAATTCGCAAAATTATGAAAGTTGGGTGGTAAAATTTGCAATTAAGCCTAGCTAAATAAGCAAGTTTATCAGCAGGTCTGTTAGCTAACCTGTTTGCATAGCATAAAGAATGAAACCTTGTACTAGTAGTTTTTTTTTTATAATTAAGATAAAATAATTCCATCGATTGTTACTATTTTTTTTATAAAAAAATATTGTATTTATACGATAACTTATATAATATTTTTTTAATCTCTGTATCACATTATCAATCTTATTTCTATTTTTCTTTCTATTGCTTATTCTTATAGTTCTTAATAATTATTTCATTATTCCCTTAAAATATATATATATATATATATATATATATATATATATATATTATTATTATTATTATTATTATTATTATTATTATTAATGAGGATGATCTTTTATTAAATAATATTGGTGGCGTTTGAGTATTATATACGGTGATATCGAAGTTTCAAATATCGGAGTTTCAAATAGAAAGCATAATTCTAATACTGTAAAAGAAGAGAAATAAGAGTGCATAATATATTCTTATCGACGATCTAATAAGGACTTCTATTGTAAACCGCAATGCTATATTTTCTTTCTAATATTTAAATTTTAAAAAGTAAATGAAAATTAAGGTATTAAAATGTACTTTTTATTAGTATTTTGAAAATTATATGATAAAAACAATAAATTCAAATTAACTCGGAAATTTTTATCGAAATAATAGTAAGTGAACTAGATTTTCGCACGCATGGGATTGACTTCATCCATTGCCCATTGGAGTGGGGTGTGATAATTTGAAGCATATTCAATTCAAATACTATACAAACCAAATAGCACAACAAGATAAATTGAGTCAAAGAGTGTCAATTGGTGATTGATGCGCAGTACAGACAATTTTTAGAGGTGGAAACAGGAGATTTTGTGCTTGAGTACAGATCCCATTAGACCTCCTAGTTACTCCTTATTGATATTGATGGAATGTTTGGTAAGATATTTTAGTTAATTTATTATTTTTTTATTAGTTAAAAATTTTATTTAACTTTATAAATAATGTTTGATAAATGATTCTTTTTAGCAGTCTGTAATGTTTTTTGAGATGTTAGCTTTTTTTTAAATATTAGTTTCTAGTTTTTTTATATTTATTTCCTTATTGTCTTTATAATACTTATTAAATTTGTTTTATTTTTTAAAATGAGATAGATTTTATTATTATATTTTAAGATATTTTAACTATTACGCAAATCAACCTAATAAATGAAAGTATGATGTTTATTTAATAGTGTCTTTTATAAAAACTTTAAATTCAATAGCTAAATTGATTAAAAAAATTAAAGAAAAATTATTAAAAATGTTAGTTTATTAAATTTGAATCTTGATATCATTTGATCATTTCCATACATACATAAAATTACTTAGGTGAGAAAGCATGATTATTATGATACGAAAAAAAATGACGAGACCGTAGATGCAAATTGCATCGTTCTATGCTCAAAATTAAACCACATTCTAAAGGTGATCACCGTGGATTTGGTCAAATGCTCTTTATGTACGAAAGGTGTTCATGATTTGATTTCAATTGATTTTAAGACAAAAAAAATTATCTGATTGGATCATAAAAAAATTGTGGTTCGGTTCAGATCAATTTGAAAATAATATCAAATGAGAACTTTTTTTTTTTTTTGGAATTAGAACCAATTTAATTTCATCCTTTGCAATATGAATCGGATCAATTTTTTTTACTTAAGGGGAAAAAAAAAATATTTTAGTTAGAAAACAAATGAAATTTCATTAATTAGGTTAAGAGTAGAATCTCTTATGTATTGTTTAGTTTAAGAAAGAAAGTGAAAAGGAAAAAAAAAAAAAGTGAAATGATTTTTAGATTGTTTGGTAGGAAAGAAATAAAAGAAAGAAAGATAAAAATTTTCCTTTCTCTTGATTGATTTTGTAGAAAGTAGAAAAAAATAATATAAAATGACATAAACACCTAAATAAATATAAAATTTTTTATTTTATTTTTTACTTTCAATCTTTGACAGAGTTTAATTGTATAGAAGTAGAACAGTTTGAAACAATTTTTTTTTTTAAACAACAACAATTATTATTATTATTATTATTATTATTATTATTATTATTATTATTATTTTGCTTAGAAACAATTCTTAAATACCTCTTTCGTGTGGTATTACCTAAAACAAAACAAAATCTGCTAGGATTAGCGTAGAGTTTAACAGGGTATGCATGAAGTCGTAAATTTTAATTTGCTGGATATACATATATATATATATATATATATATATATATATATATATATATATATATATAACGTTATGCTTTAAAAAAAAAAAAAAAACTCCGTCATTATATAACTACCACCAAATAAATGCATTGCACTAAGCTTTAATGGATTTGACACTCGGTGGGTTGAATGCCAGGACTTTTGATTAGTGGTTGATTTTATAAGTTCTAAATATCGACACACCTCATGTCCGATACTCTCCCATTTTAATTCTGTCGTGACTCCCTATGTCTCAATCTCTAAATTTATGGAATAAACAAATCTTGTGGATCTAACTTAATTACTTAGCATATGTCCCATAAAGTGGAAGTCACATGTCATGGTTCCGGGCATTAACCAAAGTTTGATTCCTTCCTATTATTGCTTCCAATGGGCCAAATTTATTTATATACGCATTAATCACCAGTTAAACTTGACGTATGCTACCTCCTTCCATCAATTTTATGCATTACTTAGATCGTATAATAACCACAGACAATTGTAAATTTAGGTTAAGTTTGTTATTGATTTTGTTTTTCAAATGTTACTTCTTCAATCTGGAGAAACAAAATGAAAAGGGGAAAATAAACATTCTGGTTTGTACAAATTTGTTTTCGTCAAATTCCATGAATCCTACCTGACATTTCTAAAGATGGAAGCAACACAGACAGAAAGTGACTTAAGTGGAAAAATAAAAAAAGAAATTCAGTAGATGGAAAAAAAAATATGCAAATCTGAGTTTTGTTGTCTCTCAAGGCGCAGAGTCACGAATAGTCTAATTGAGCATTAACGTAAGACGTGTAATGGTTATACTATCCTCAAAGATTTGTCCACAATGCGCAATTCTTTTAGGATATAATAAGTTCCTTCCGGCTATAGGATTGAGCTATAAAAATTAGGAAGCAAAAATTTTGAGAAACCCAAAATCTTAAGAAATTTGGTGATCAAAAGAGAAAGAAGAAAGCCCTTTTAAAAGTTCGAAAAGTTGTGTTTCATTTTGGGTAAGGTGTAAAATGATCTGTACATTAATAGTAATTAAACAAATATAATCGGTTGTTAATATAGGTAATAATGCACATTAAAATAAGGTTAGCTTGGTGATGAAGGGAGAAGGGGGAGGAATAAGTCGTGGATTCCAATCCCCACTAACAAAAATTAATATATTAATAACTAACATTTAACCGATAAAAAAAATAATGCACATTAAAATATGATATTAAATGTGAATAAAACGGAAATTAGAAATCTCATGTTTTCAAATAAGCTTTCAAAATCTGAAAAATTAATCTCTGGAAAATATTTAATAAAAGCGTAATAAAAATGATTGAAGGTTCCATTGTTACACACACAATAGACTAATAGAGAAAATCATATAACTTGCACTGCATCAGACACACATAACCCAATTTCATGTTTGTGTGTGCACAAAACCCCCCCTTCTATTTTATTTTATTTTATTTGACTGGAACCCACTTCTATTTTTAAACCTCTTAAAATATGAATGATACATAAAAAAAAAAAAAAAAAAACTCTTAAAACATGTTAATATATTTATACTTGAAGAGAGGCCAGTCAATCCATTTGAAACATGAAACTTTTTTTGTCCTGGTATCATGAGTGTCTCCCAACCCATTGAATTAGAGATTAATCTCGCTTGCAATGCATGACTGTCATTAGTTTAAGGAAATTTTGCACATGGGAAAATCATACACGGGTTCTCTCGTTAAATAAATTGTTCACTCACACACAATGAAATCTTACATCACTGCACTAACCTTATGGATTAAACATGAAACCTTTTGAAATACTTACAAATTAACAAATTGTATTGAGATATAGACTCCATTGCTAAGCTTCAAACTTTTTTAAAATATTACATTGCTACAATGTACATCTTGGCAGATCCGTTGACCAAATACTTAACAATTGGACCTTCCAGAAAAATGTAGCTCATATGAGTTTGCTGATAAAAAAAAATGTAGCTCATATGAGTTACATTAAGTTTTTTTTTATATTTTTTAATGAGACACAAAAAAATGTCAAAAAAAAATTATATGGACTAAAAACAAAAATTTAAAATAGTAGAACTCAAAACACAATTAACCCTTATCCAAATTACAATTTAATGGTTAAAATATTATAATTTCAATTTTTTGTATGCATATATTGATATTTTATTATAATTTTTGGTGTGAATATTTTATTATAATTTTAATTGTTATTTTATTAACATTATTCTATACATTTGCATGGATTCAGTGCATGGTGCCTTGGTCATTTGTAATGCCTGTCGGCGTCGTTGAATTTATATTCGTCATGGGAAGCGGATCCGCTACAGTAAAAAATAAATAAAAAAAATCTATTACAGTATTGAAATATCACCGTTAATTTTTTAAAACTTTCATTTTATAATAAAAAATTATTATATTAATAAAATTTAACGAATGGTTAAGATCTTCTGAAATGAGTAATGTCACTGCAGTCTGCAGAGGATCCGTTCCCCGTCAAATGTGTATTTGATTTTTTTATTTATTTATAGAATGTGTATTTGAATTATTAATTTTTCGATTAAATCATAAAATATTTAAATTCCGCTTGTTTTGAAATATTTTTGTGAAAAAAGTCATTCATATTTCATAATTTAGCTTGATAAAAAAAATATTTCATAATTTAACCGTTTCTGCTTAGGCTTGCATGTGGGTGACGCTATCAAATGCTTAGGCTTGGCACGTGGGTGACGATCTGACGAGATTGTACCGTGTCGTTTATTTAACAAGATGACTTCATTGTCTGACTATGATGAGTATTAAAAAAAAAAAATTGTCTGACTATGATTATACAGTGAATAATTATTTAAATTTTTTTATTAATATAAATATTATAAATTTGTATTAACATTATAACATAGTGAGAATTTTTTTTTATTAATGTAAAAGATTAACACAATATCAATCATCATATTTTTAGTGTAATATATTTCATTATTAATATAAACACACAATAAATATTATTAGTTTAATTTTAATTAAAAATATATTCTTACAGGAGTTATTTAAAAAATAGTAAATATTTTTATATCTTTTTAATTAATAAAATTAAAATTCTCATTAGTTATTTAAAGTTAATTTTGTAAATGTTAGGGGTGGAAGTTGCATCACTACCATTTTGTTTGAAATTGAAAATAAAATAAAAGAGGAAAAGGTAAAGTTAAAGAACAAATAACACAGTAGAGAAAGCAAGCTCCTACGACACAAAAGCCTATGATAGAGGCCAAGCCCAGTGGTACGGCAGTGATGAGGGTGTTGCTATTCTCACCTGCTTTTTGCTATTCTCACCCCACAATCAAGTGAAATATCTATTTTGCCCACCCACCAAATCCCCACACCCCTTTCCCTTCCCCTCAGACTTCCCACTCCACATCGAACCACCTCGCACCGTCAAGATCTATTCAGCACCACACGCGCACGCTGCACCACCGCGCGTGTACACCGCGCACCTCGCTGCGCGAACCCCGCGCGTACACGTTGCACCACCCCGTGTAGACACCGAGCCACCCCGTGCATATGTCGATGACAAAGGGTGGCCGCTGCTTCACTCCGCTGCCAGCATTGGGTGCCACCCTGTGCGACTCGTGCGACCCTGCGCAGCACCGCACCCCACGCAACCTAGATCCAAATTGATTTTTGTTTTGTTTTGTGTGCTTGTTGAATAGGTTTGATGAAACATTGCTTTGTTGCAGGCTTTGAAACGGTGCTATTTGTGGAGCGTGTTGCGCGAGAGAGAGAAGAGGCCAACGGAATCATATGTCTGTTTTGTATATTCAACCACGGAATCAAACTTCCTTTTTACAAAATACAGTGAAAAATAAAATTGAACAACAGAAATACGATTCTGTTGAATTATTTTCAACGGAATCGTGTTTTCGTTGTTTACTAAAGGGTGAAAAAAAAAACAACAATGGAAACCGTTGAAAATAGTTCAATGGAATCGCATTATCGTTATTCAATTTTCTTTTTTCACCCCCTTTAGTAAACAACGGAAACATCATTCCATTGAAAATAGTTCAACCGAATCGCATTTCCGTTGTTCAATTTCTTTTTTCCACCCTATGTATTACAACGGAAACATGATTCTGTTGTACACTTGTACAACGGAATCGTCTTTCCGTTGTGTTTTTTTTTGGCACCCCATTCATTACAACGGAAATACGATTCTGCTGTACAAGTGTACAATGGAATCATGTTTCCGTGGGAAGGACATTTTTGAAAATTAATAAAAGGTCACCCACATGGATGGTGAGAATAGCAATTATGGAGGTGAGAATAGCAACACCCCAGTGATGATGGTGAAACCTCGAGTGGCCCATTCACTGCCAACGGTTCAGTTTAATGTGGGTCAATTCGTGACCCATCAAGTATTATTTGGGTTTATTAATTATTTGGGCTAATTAGTGGCCCATACACTGCTACTGATTCAGTTTGATGTGGGCC
Source organism: Pueraria montana var. lobata (assembly GCA_026413185.1). Lineage (NCBI taxonomy): Eukaryota > Viridiplantae > Streptophyta > Magnoliopsida > Fabales > Fabaceae > Pueraria > Pueraria montana. Next base: position 8,510,787 of record CM048652.1, read on the forward strand.
AATTCGTGGCTCTTCAAGTATTATTAGGGTTTATTAATTGCTAATATAATTGGATTGTTTTGTTCATATTGGGTTATATTTCTACTATTTATTCATCCATTTTTATAGTTAAAATTTAAAATATTAATTTTAAATAACTTATTTAATTATTTGTAGGAAAAACTAAATTAATTTCTTAAATTTTTTATAATTAATTATTATTCAAAACAGATAAATATTTATAATAAATAATATTTTGATTAAAGTAGAGATTATCTTAAAATATACCTACAATGTAACTTGTTAACGTACTCCAACTAAAAAACGTGTATACGTTAATAAATACTTGTGGGATTTGCTAACATTCATCCTTTTGTTTTTTAGGTTCGGTATGTTAGTAAGTTATAACTAGAGATTATCTTAAAATACACACATGATATAATTTGCTAACATACTCCAACTAAAAATTAAGTAGGTGTAGGATTCCCATTGAGCTTTACTAGGATTCCTAATCTATAACAGAACATCCATGGTAATTCTAGCCCCACCAATTTCACTGTTTAAATAACAGTGATTTAGCTTCAGCAAAATACTATGTGCTTTTTTTTTTTTTTAATTAGTTTCTTGCTATTCTTTTTCATCTTCATGTATATCTGTTTCAACTTACTAACTTTTGCATACTTTTTTTTTGTCTTTTCTTGCTTACTGACACAACCAACAATATGGTAGTTCAAATAGTACCGTTCAGTTTTGTTTTTTATGTACAAATTCTTCACATGCTTTCTTACACTTTTGTTTTCATGCATGCATTATTTTCGGTGTAAAATGCTTTGTACAACATCCTACTATTATCCGTTTGTTTTTTAGTGAATGTTGACATACTTTACATAGTTAGATTCATGTAGTAGTTCACATATATGTTTCATGGTTTTATATAGCATGGATTTCAGTGCAGGAAAAAATAGAAGAAGACATAATTTCATGATTACAGTCCACATGTAATCTGACAGCACGCGTGTCTATTTTTCGTCTGTTTGCATTGACATTCTTGGATGAAAGTATTTTTCTAGCCGTCTGAATCTCATGTGAAGAAATCTTAGTTACAAATTGTCCTTTTTTTTGTGGTTGTCCTATCCCGTTAGTTTTATTCGCTATTGTGGGTTTGAGCACTTCAAGTGTCATCATTTTTACGATTTGTTTGATTGTCATTTGAATTTTGAATTGCAGAAGATGTCGCGCCTAAACTTTCATCATACCATGAAGAATCGTCTATAAATACACTGTCTGTGTTGTTTTGGGTATTGCAGTTTGTGTTTTTGCCTTTTGTTTCAGTGTACTAATCCCTAACACTAAAATGACTGTGATGTTTGACAGCATTTGCAATGTAAGAAATGCAAAGCAGACTTGGAGAATTAAGGCTAGAGTCATTCAATTGTGGAACACGTGCCCAATCGATGAAGCTAAGAAACCATATGCAGTTGAGATGGTGTTTGCTTGATAATAATGTAAGTATTTCTTTCACGCAACATATATTATATACTTTCTTTTGATGTTGCTTGCAGAAAGATAAACTTTGCCATCGACCTCTATTGTGCAGACCTCCTTTGTCAGATTTTGAGTAAGATACATTTTTTATTTGAAATTTGAAATGTGCGATATGAAATGAATGGTACTACGGTATAAGGACTGTTCCTGGTGCGTCTGTGATGAATGTTTCATAATTGTTCTGGACTTTTCTGCCGATGGTGTAAATTTGTACATGTTAAAATAGTCATGATATATTCGAAGTTTTTGAATTTGGATTGGTGAAGATAATCCCGCCTAGCATTACATGCTTCGTGGATGAGGCTCTATAAAATGGCAGTAAGTCTTGAGCCCATGAACGTGGAAGATCAATAGTGACATCAATGTGATAGTAATTTTGCTAAAATGTGTTCCATGTTTGATAGTATTTCTACAATTTATAATATTTAGTCTGATAAAGATATGTTATCTGTTGTATGTAATTGTTGCTTTGTGTTTTTTTAATAAAATATTATGGATTTAGCATATAGGGTGTGCTTTGTGTGTGTGTTTGTAGGTAAACTGGAAATGTCAACAAGAATGTGAAGAGGAAGCTTGAGTTAGGTGTTGCTTTCCCAACATGTCTATCTATAAACAATATAGTCTGCCATTTTTCTCCACTAGCTAGAGTTGAGACAGTGTTGGAAGAAGCTGATATATTGAAAATGTAAGATTTTATGAGCATAAATTTGTGTTAAGTGGTGGGTGAATGGACTTGGTTGTTTTGCTATTACTGGGAAATTGATGGCAGGTTCTCATTTGTTTGTAGTGATATGGCTGGTCATATAGATGGTTTCATTGCTGTTGTGGCTCACACCCATGTTCTTTAGGAAGGTTCTGTTACAAGAAGGGCACCTGATCATTGCTGCTGAGGTGGCCTTGAGTCTTGTCTGGCCAAGAGACAAGGTAATGAATTGTAAGAATTTTTTTCCTATATCTGCATTTTGTGGATATGAAGAACAGAAGAAGGTAAGAATTTCCCCTGTATATTATTGTCCCTTCATATTCTTCTTTATCTGTTCTCTTTGTTCATTACAGTTTGCTACATTATATAGTTTCTAAAGATTTAAAAAAAAATGCCAGTTTTTGTATTGGGTTTGCAATCTGCTTGATTTTGTTTTACTGATTTCATTTTATTTTTTGGTATATTGTGTATTAAAACGCCGAACATGAAAACCTGTTGCAGACTGCTTGGTCTCTTTCTTTTCTTCTTTTTTTTGGTTGACTAATTAAAAACGGTATTTCCAGCCATTGCAAGAAGAAGGAAATGTGGAAAAAGCTAGGCTACATTGACTGTGGCAAAGGTAGAAAGGCAGAAAAGCAAGTCAACTGAAATTTGAAGTGTTCATTTCAATGACTAATATTTGTAGTATAACATGAACCTACATATTTGCTTTGTTGATGTATAGGTGCCAATCGAAATAGGAGCCATTTTTGGAATGGTACAATTGGTATTATACTATTATCTTTTAGAAGACAACACTCTGTTAGCTATAGAGGACCATACAAAGGAGCAATGTTCATTTGATGAAAAAATTATTTTAATTCTTTTTATTTGAAAAAAATATATAATGACTATTTTTTTGTGGTTTTCTTTTTTCCTATGAAAATATGAACTTGGACTGCTATATTGCAACATGATCAAAGAAATCATATTTTTTTTATGGTTGCTGATACTTTTGTCTGGATTTTCTTTCTGCAGTTACAACAATTCATTGGCTATAAGGGGGTAAAAGGTTTCCCTGATCAACATTTAACTGAGGATATATTGAAGGAGCATTATGACCAGTAAAAAAGCATTACCCGTCCCAACCTTTGTTAGCGGCTTTTGTTTCAATTACCATAGTTCTCAAAAGATGAGAGTTTTGGAGTTATCACCTTTTGATTGGCAATGGTTCCTCTACTAATTAAGATGAACCTTTACCTCAGGATGCATATTATAGTAATGTTCTGAGTCTTAATGGTGAGCTACAAACTTTAATTTTGGCAAGATTTCCAAGATCACAACACAGGAAATTATAATGAAGTCAAAGCCTCTGACTGTAATGTTTGGAGGGGAATTCATTTAGTTCGATTATTGGAGTTCAGAAGGACTAAGCCATCACATTCCTGAAATGTTTGTTAGCCCCTTAATATGATATATTGTATAATCTGATTGCAAGATATATTATTAATAGGCCTTTGTTCAGTGACTACGAGAACTAAAATAATAGCTAACGGTATCTTTCTTTAATATTTAATTTATACATTTATACATAAAGATAAAAGAAGGTAAATTGAAAAGAGATGCACAATCCAAGAAAATTAAATATCTAGATAAAGATAAAAAGAATGGCAGTTGGAGATAGTTGAATGAGATTTTTTTTGGATAATTGTAGGAGTAGTATGAAAAATGCACTTCTAAATGAGAAAAAAATATATACAAAATGTCTAATTGAAAGAAGAGAGAATGTTTTCACCTTTACTTCTAATTTATAATATAAGAGCAATTTAATATTAAAAAAAAACAAGTTTTAAAAAGGTAATATAAATATTAAATAATATTATGAAAATAAGTTTAAAGAAAATAATTTTTTTTCAAATGATAAAATAAGTTTAAATAATATTTTCTCAAATATTAAAATATCACCGCTTTTGAAATGAAAAAAAATATAAATATGATTTTAATTATTTTATATGCTTCACACTAAAATCAACTCTCATTAGAGAAATATTTTACTTTTTTTAGAATTAATTTTATTCATTGTAATTTTTTTTATAAGTGTGTAAATAGGGATCTTCTATCCTAAAGATTTCAACCATAAAATAAATTAAGTATGAATAATAGTGACTACTTAACTTTACAATCACATAATAAATATGTATTCATATGGACTCAAATTATCAAAATTATATTTCATTTTAAATTAATTAATTTTTACATCTTTATTTATTTAAACGGTTGTTATTGTTATTTTATTCATGAAAAAAAAATTAAAAAATAAAATAAAATCCCGTGCGTTGCACGGGTAGATAACTAGTTCCTATTACAAGGAAGAAGAAGACCTCCAAATATCCACAAAGAAAGTTAGAACAAGAGCTAGGGGTGACATCATATTGATGAATCTACGACGAAGCAAAAAAGGCGATTGAGGAAAAAATAACTTTGTCACCTAAATCTAAGAGAAATCTTCTTGACCTTAGGGGGCAAAAATCTTGTCAATATTGAGAACATAACAAAGGACATATAATTATCTGAAGATAAATGGCCTAAAGATCAAGAAACAAAAGTGTTGGGGCCAGAAGAAGAGATGGACCCATGTTTGGTGATCCCAATTTCAAAATTTGTTTTAGAAAATGGTGTGCTTCTTTGAAGGTATATCTAATAGTATTTTTTTTTTATCATGATAACAATAAAGATAAAACTTAAGACTTCGTGCATACACTTCCAAAACTCTCAAATCACTAGACTGATTATAGTAGGTTCTAATACTTAATATTACAATAGAATATAGTAATTTAACAATACACATACTAGAAATATAAATCAGAAAAAGGAATAAGGATATAAAGAGTAATTAGACCTCCCAAAAAACATTAAATTTCATTAGTTATAAATTTACTTTTCTTATTTTTTTTGATACGTAATTTACTTTTCTTAGTCTTTACCTCTTGAATAATAATTAATTGTGATCTGCTCTTAACATTTTCTTAATAGAAATTCCAGATAAGAAAAAAAGTTTCATGTTTTCATGTTTTCATGCGTCATGGCTTAATTGTCTACACTTCCCACTTGCAGAGAATTATCCTCCGAACATTCGGTCTTGAACTTCTGGTTCCGTCCCGCTTTCATCCCCTTCATGTCTTCAAGATAATTTAAAATGACCTTTGTAAGATTTTTTTCTTCTTCATCAAAATCTCCTTCACGTGTCCTAAATAGAAATAACAAAAGGCATAAATTTAACAGTTTTTATCTACGCCCACGAAGATATTGTTCTTACCAAAATTGGTAAGTCCTCCAGTGCGGTGGTTTCGCCAGAATCTCCTCGATGGACGGTGGGGGGTGTACATGCAAAGACACTCGGACGCTCAAGTTAGAGGCGCAGAGGTAGGAAACAGGTATTACAATTGGGATTAGAGTTTCGTACCTCGATTGGGATGGGTTTCTCTGTTTTTATAGAGTGTAAATGGATAGATTTGATAGGGTTATTTTCCTATTAAATCTCCTCAAATCTCGTTATGAAGATAGAGATAATTCTATTTTCTATCCTTATCTTATGACCTGATCTATCTTATCATATAATAAAAACTGTTCTTTCCGTTATTATTCTCCGAGTCCGAGTGAGTTACTACTCGGCCAGCTCGACTATTTGGTGGAGTGCCTAGTCCGAGTAGTACACATGCCCCCAAGCTCTGAAGTAATGTAGGAGCTTAAGTAGGGTTGTACCAATTTCGGATTTTGCTTGGCCGAGGCGAGTTTACTCGTTCCATTTGGACGGGTCCGAGTTTGGTTCTCGAAGTGTCACGTCATTTGGTGATGGTGTCGTTTCAGACTTATAGAAGTTGTAACGATTCCCAAAGGTGGCGATAATGATTGTTTTTGAATTTTGAAAAGATCTAGGGATTCCCAAAGGTCTCAAGCCTTCCTAGCCGTTGATTGGCCTGGTGAGGCGTCTTGATCCAACGGTTCGGACCATTTCGCCTTTTCGCATACGAAACGCTTGGGGCCCTATATAAAGGGCACTATTGACACCGGTGTTCACTTTCTTCTACGTCTTTTATTTTTCTGGCGAGATTTCTCTTCCTTCTGCCATTTTGTCCTCCTTCTTCTAGGTTTTTCTTTTTCCTTGTTCAGGTACGCCCTTCTCCTCTCCATTTCTCTTCTTTGTTATTCTAGAATGTCTTCTTTTTTCGGGGATTCGGGGCGTTCCGGCGGAGGTCGTATGCTTGTGCCGGAGGTTCGCCTCATCGGAGAGGGTTTCGATGGCGGTTCTCCTTTGCATCGCTCTAATTCTGGTGGAATTAGTGATGGTGCGTCGACGACAAATGTTGCTGTCACGAGTGTCGGGGTGGTTCGTCCATCCGTCGACCCTGCACAGGTACCTTTGGTCGCTCCTGTAAGGGGGGTGGTGGTTCTAGAAAATTCTAAGGCTACTGAGGATCGTCCTCTTGAGACTCGGCGTGATCGACTTCCTTTTCCTCCCACTCACCCCCAGCCTATAGAGCCTAGGGGTAACAAAAAGGTATATCCTCCTGTTACTGCTTCCGGTTATTCCTGGGTAGCCGGGGAGGTGGGTGCGTATGCCTCTCGGTATCAGACCGAGGAGGCTTTGTCTACCCTTCTTGAAACTATTGATTTGTGTCATTCGGAAAGGCCGGGTATGGTCTATGCCGAGTCCTGTGGGCCTAATGATCGAGTCTTCATGTCTGCTGTCCCGCACCAACCTCATTTTACTTTTGTGTATGAAGCTTTATTCTCAATTCTCAGCATCACAGTGTAGTTTGATCAGTTCGAAGCTGACGTTCTTCGGGCATTGAATGTCGCTCCTACGCAGTTGCATCCGAATTCCAGGGCTTCGCTACAGGCTTTCCGGGTGCTCTGCAGTAAATTTTTTATTACTCCTACTGCTCCCAAATTCTTGTATCATTACAAATTTAAAGAGACTCAGAAGGGCGGCTGGGTCTCCCTAACCGGGATTCCTGGTCGGTCCATCCTTAGTCCATATACCTCCTCTTGGAAAAATTTCAAGAGTGGTTTCTTTCGTGCCTGACCGGGTCCGGAAGGGGAGGTCGAGTTTTTTGATAGTCGTGGGAGGCCGAGGTTCCCTCTTTATTGGACCCGTTCCCCAAACAAACGGTTGTCTTGGCAGGTCGTGGACATGTCTCCTGAAGATCAGGATGACATGGTTACACTGTGCAAGCTGCCGCGTTCCCTATCTTGTAAGACGGTTGTGGGGATTCCTATTTCTCGGACTTCGAGAGAGGACTGAGACGGTGAGTATCTTCTTTTTATTCGGTCTTCCTTCTTTTACTTTGTTTTTTTACTAATGTTTGCTTCTTTTGCAGTTGTGATGGGGAAATTCGACTATAAGACGGCCAAGAAGCAGAGGCTAGAGAAGCTGAAGAGCAAGGAGCCTGCCGCTGAGGCTATCCGAGTTGTTCCATATGTTCCTTCTCCTCCTCCTCCTCCTTCTTCGAAGAGAGATCAAAGAGAGGTTGTTGTGGGGGGGGGGATGGCCCTTCCAAGAAATCGAAGCTGAGTCCACCTGGTGCTCAAGCTGCGGGTTCTGTTGTTGAGAGACATCCGATCTTTCTTTCTATGAAAGATGGCAGACTTCACTTTGGGGGAAGGATTTCAACCTCGGGGCTCTCATCTGTGCCAACAATCTCGGTCAAGCCGATCGGGATATGTTGAGGGATGTTGGGCCGCTGCTCTCTATAGAGGCTGTTTGTCGCTTCCAGGCTCGTTCATGGGCCATTACTCAGTATTGGGCCGAGGAGTTCGACCGCGGCCACCGGGAGCTAGCCATGGTGAAAAAGGCTGCCGCTAAAGCCGAGCAGGCCCTGGTGGAGACTACCCTGGCCAACGAGACTCTTCTTCAATCTGCTGAAGAGTCTCAAAGGTCCTAGGAGGGGGTGGAGGCTAAGTTAAAGGAAGCTGAGGGCCGTGAGGAAGATTTAAAGCTTTCCTTAGATGCGTCCGAGAACTCGACTCGGAAGTTGCAGGCTGAGGTGGATAGGCTTATTCTCGAGCTTGCTTAGGCAAAGACTGAGGCCGCCAAATCTGAGGCTAAGCTTAAAGCCGATTTAGGCAAGGCCTTAGATGAAATCGTTACGACCCATGAGGCCGGGTTCAGCAAGGCACTTCGCCAGGTTCGTTATTTCTTCAAGGATGCCGACACTTCTCTTTTTGATGTTGATAAGGATATCAATAAAGAGGGACAGTTGGTGGAGGAGTCTGCTCTTGAGGGTGAGGATGCTCCCGGCTATTCTACTCAAGAGGGGGAAGATGCTCCAGGCGACCTTATTCAGCCTGCTACTTAGTCTTAGGAGATTTTCTCTTTTCTTGTATGGCTCGTACCCGGCCTACTGAACAAGGTGTTTAATGAATTTTCTTCGTTATTTATTTTTGTATCCTTGCTTTTCGTATCCTCGCTTTTTGTATTCTTGTGAAGGTCTACGCGGTTTTTTTGCTAACTCACTTTTTGTATCTTTATAAATGTCTACTTAGTTAAGTCTAACTCACTTTTTGTATCCTTATAAAGGTCTACGCGGTTAAGTCTAACTCGCTTTTTGTATCCTTATAAAGGTCTACGTGGTTAAGTCTAACTCGCTTTTTGTATCCATATAAAGGTCTACGTGGTTAGTTTGTAGTTTGGTCATTCTCCTTTCGGAATTCCGAGTATTGCTCTGGTATTTAATGCCGGTATCCGATTGGTCTACTCGGTCAAATAGATAATTTGAAGAAAGGAGTTTTATTAATAAGAGAAATTGGGTGTTCCTCATTAAAACCAATTTGACAAAAAACCTCTTGAAAAAAAATGTCAAAGTAGGAAAAAGAGTACATCACCACTTACAATTTTTCTAACTGTAGTAAAACTTTAGGTGTGTCGCGTTCCAAGTTCGGGGGATGGTTTTGCTGGATGGATGCTCCAATCGGTAGGCTCCATTTTCCAGCGACTCGATTACTCTGAAGGGGCCTTCCCAGTTGGCTGCCAATTTACCCTCTCCTATAGCTTTTCTAGCTTCCCCGCACTTTCTCCAAACCAGATCTCCAACTTCGAAGTTTCTTGGTCTGACCTTGGTGTTATACCTCTTCTCGGCTCTTCTATTACAGGCCTCTATTCTGATTCGGACCTCGTTGAGGGTCTCTTCGGTCATGTCGAGTGCATGCCTTAGTAATTGATCGTTGTTTACCTGGACGAAATTTGCTCTTCGTAGGGAGGGTTCCCCGACTTCTACTGGTATCATGGCGTCTGATCCATATGAGAGTCTGAAAGGGGTTTCCCCCATTGTTGATTGCAGTGTGCAGCGATATGCCCACAGGATTGCCGAAAGTTCTTCGGTCCAACTTCCTTTAGGGTCGCCTACACGCTTCTTCAGTTCTCTAAGTATCACTTTATTTGCTGCTTCAGTTTGTCCGTTGGTCTGCGGATGTTCCACTGAGGTCACTCGGTGCTGAATCTCTAGGTTTTTGAAAAACTCCTCCAGGTTCTTTTCGATGAACTGTCTACTGTTGTCGGATATTACCAAGTGAGGGATGCCGAATCGGCATATGATATTTTTCCATATGAATTTTTGCACATTGTGGGCGGTGATGGTTGCCAAGGGTTCGGCTTCGATCCACTTTGTGAAGTAGTCGATTCCGACGAGGAGGAACTTCACTTGTCCTTTAGCAAGTGGAAAAGGGCTTAATATGTCTACTCCCCACATGGCGAAGGGCCATGGTGTTGTGATATTGTGCAACTCTTCTGCTGGTAGGTGGGATATGTTGCCATATTTTTGGCATTCTTGACATTTTTTCACGTATTCGGCGCAGTCGCAGCGCATTGTTGGCCAGTAGTATCCGGCTCTTAGGATTCAGGCAGCCATGGCCTTTCCTCCTGAGTGCATTCCGCATATTCCTTTATGCATCTCGTTTACCACGTACTCGGCTTGAATCTTCGTGACACATTTCAGCAGTGGTGCAGTGAAGCCTCTCCTATAAAGGTCTTCTCCCTCTATGATATAATAACTGGCCCTTCTTCTGATTTTTCTAGCTTCTTCTCGATTTTCTGGGAGGGTTCCTTTCTTCATAAAGTTCCATATCTCGGTCATCCATTCTCTGTCTGTCGGGTTGATACTAGAGACAATTTTGTCAATACTCAGAGCGGATATTGTTTCCTGTATGACAGTTCGGTGTTGGCCTTTCTTCTTTGTACTTGCCAACTTTGATAGCAGGTCGGCCCTTTCATTCTGTTCTCTCAAAATGTGGTTGAGTTCGAAATTAATGAACTCGTCCTTCAACTGGGAGGCCAGGTGGTAATATCTTGTCATCTGGGGGTCCTTTGTTTGATAGGATCCATCCATTTGCCCAGTGACTAATTTTGAATCGCTCCAGCATCTAAGGTGTTTCGCCCCCACTTCCTTAGCGAGTTTCAGTCCTATTAGTAGGGCTTCATACTCAGCTTGGTTGTTGGATGCGTCGAAGTCAAATCTGAGTGATTGTTCTAGGATAATCCCTTCAAGGCTTTCAATTATGACTCCTGCTCCACTGCCTTTTTCGTTCGAGGAACCATCCACGTAAAGGGTCCACCATGGGAAGGGTGCCTCTTCTACTGGTGCTAGCTCAGCAATAAAGTCGGCTAGGCACTGTGCTTTGATAGGTCCTCTCGGTTCATACTTGATGTCGAACTCAGATAATTCAACTAACCATGCGATCATTCTTCCGGCTAGTTATGGTTTCCTCAGTATTTGTCGTATTGGGTGGTCTGTTCGTACTACTATTTGGTGGCTTTGAAAGTATGGTCGTAGCCGTCGTGCTGAGGTGACCAGGGCTAGTGCTAGCTTTTCTATCATTTGGTATATGGTTTCTGCATCTTTCAACACTCGACTTGTGTAGTATACTGAATTTTGCGTCTGATTTTCTTCTTGAATGATGACCGAACTGATTGCGTCTCCCAAGACGACTAGGTATAATACTAAGTCCTTGCCGGATTCAGGTCGCGTTAGAATTGGTAGTTATGAGAGTAGTGTTTTTATCTTTAGAAAGATTGCTTCACACTCTTCATTCCATCCGAAAACCTGTTGTTTCTTGAGCAGTTGAAAAAAGGGTCTGGCTACTTTTGCTGCTTTCGGCAAGAAACGAGACAGGGATGCCAGTCTTCCAGTTAGCCGTTGTACTTCCTTTATGTTACTCGGACTTCTCATGCCTATGATAGCTGCACATTTCTTCGGATTGGCTTCTATGCCCCTGTGGGTGAGCATGAATCCTAAGAATTTTCCGCCATGCACTTCGAACACACATTTCTCAGGATTTAGCCTCATATTATGTTTTCTGATCTCGCCAAAAATTTCGGCTAAGTCTCCTGAGTGTGATTTTGGTTCTCTGCTTTTAACCACCATATCGTCGACGTAGACTTCCAGGTTTCGGCCAAGTTGGTCTGCGAAAATCTTGTCCATCAGACGCTGGTATGTTGCTCCTGCATTCTTAAGCCCGAATGGCATTACCGTGTAACAGTAATTGGGCATGTCAGTTATGAACGCCGTCTTTTCCTCATCCGATGGGTACATTGGTATCTGGTTGTACCCGGAGTATGCATCCAAAAAACTCAGGATCGGATAGCCAGCTGCTCCATCTACTAACTTGTCTATGCTTGACAACGGGTATGAGTCTTTTGGACATGCTTTGTTAAGGTCTGTGTAGTCAGTACACATCCTCCATTTTCCGTTTGCCTTCTTTACCATCACCACATTTGCAAGCCATGTGGTGTATTGTACTTCTCTTATGAAGTCGGCGCTGAGTAACTTTTCAATTTCTTCTTTGACTGCTTTTCCTCTTTCGGCCCCGAGCTTTCTTTTCTTTTGGGAGATTGGCTTAGCCTCTGGACAGATGGCAAGCTTGTGGCAATGGAAGCTCGGGTCGATTCCGGGCATGTCGGCGGCTGACCATGCAAACAAGTCGGCGTTGTTTAACAGGACTCTGGCGATTGCTTTTTCAGTCTCGTTTGCTAGCTGAGTCCCGAGTTTTGTGCATTGACTTGGTTCTCTTCCTATTTGGAAGGATTTTACCTCCTCTGTAGGCTCTGCTCTGGGCTCAGCCTCCCTGGGGTCGAGATCGGCCTCCTCTATTGGTGTTACGAGTGAGGCGCATGCTACGTGTTTTACTGTCAGTTCTGGGACCTTTTTGCCGCTGGCTATCTTTAGACTTTCTAAGTAGCATTCGCGGGCTGCCTCCTGATCAGCTTTGACTGTCACTATCTTTCCTTCTGAATTTGGAAATTTCATTGCCAGATGTGGAGTTGAGATTATTGCCCCTAGTTTGTTGAGTGTCGGCCTACCTATGAGAATGTTGTATGAAGTGAGGGCGTTGACTAAGAGGTACCTGACCGTGATAGTTTTGGACCCCATCTCATCTCCAAAGGTAATGAGGAAGTCAATGTAGCCTCTGGTATCGACCTTTTCGCCTGTAAAACTGACTAACTGCTCGGTGTATGGTTGTATCGTAACAAATATTCATATCACAATTAAGATTATAAGTTTTTAAAACCAACTTGAGAAAGCTTCTCCATTACAAGTTTTCTATATAAACTTTAAGAAATCATCTTCATTACATGATCCTCTCTCTCACTTTAAGAAATAGATATTTAGTAAGCCTTGATTGTTTTATCTCTCCACTTATCATCTCATTACAGTAGTTGAGTTCTCCAATAATCAAGATACATTTTAGTACATCTTAGAATTCACCTATTAAATTTCTACTCACTATAATTAGTTTTGAAAATTTAAATTTCTACTCACTTTAATTAAATATTCTAAATCTCATTTTTACCTCAACAATGTTGGTCATCATGGAAGTTCATCACAATTATCTTATGTTTTTCCCTCCACATCGTGCTTCCATTTCGCAAAATTTGGTGTGTTCCCTGTACTTGCATTGTCATTAGCTATCGCAAATGAGAGACATACATTTCGACATAAGGATCTTTACATAAATTCACCGTTAACTCCACCTTGCTTTGATATTATTGTTTGAGAAAAATTACCTTCACACATAACAGTAATGAGGGGCTTTTTCACCAGTATAGTAATAAAAAAAAAAGTAATTACCAAACTAAGATTAAAAAAAAACTATTTACCTATCATGGGTGGTTTTGGACACGTAGATAAACAAGTGTGAAGAAAGAGTCACTACTGTTGACGCTTTACACAATGTCAGCTTTCTCCCATTCTCACGCGTGCGTGTGATTGCTTCATGTTCCTTTTGATTATGGTGTATTCTTCTGGAGGAGTCAACTGCCCTGACGCTTTGAGTAGAACTTCTGGGAAGAGTCAAGGCTATTGACGCTTTGAATGAAAATTTACTGTTTACGTGCTTCCCCGTGACCATTGTAATATGACCATTGTAATACACTACGGCAAGATAGGAATCCATATTCTTGGTGAATGGTGAAGGGTGGGAGCTTCTACTTATAAAAGTCCACATTCTATTCACGGGTGATTGAATGAATCAATGTGTTGTCATTTTTCATTAGATAAAGGAACGACTAAGATTGCATCTACAAAATTAACAATCCATATGTCCCCGATTGCAGTGTATTTACTGTTCATGTGTCAGTGCATCGTTAAATGTGTTGTCCCTTTTCGTCAGATAAAGAAACAACTAAGATTGCATCTACAAATTTAACGATCCAAATGTCTCCGATTGCAGTGTAACTACTATTGATGTGTCAGTGCATTGTTCAACGTGTTGTCCCTTTTCGTCAGATAAAGAAACGACTAAGATTGCATCGACAAAATTAACGATCTAGATGTCCCTGATTGCAGTGTATTTGCAACGTGTTGTCACTTTTCATCAAACAAAGGAACAACTTAGATTGCGTACAAAAAACATATGCTTCTTAATTTTAGAAAAAATTAAACAACTAGTGGATAATTTTAGAAATGAGAAAAAATTACTCAGTAAATTTACGCTCAAAGAGTCATGGCTCTTGACTCTTCCCATTACGCTCAAAGAGTCATGTCTCTTGACTCTTCCCAACAATTCCTGATTCCCCATACGCAGTGTTCGACTTGACGGCACATTCACGGGAAAACACGTAAACAGTAAATTTTCATTCAAAACGTTAACAGCCTTGACTCTTCCCAGAAGTTCTACTCAAAGCGTCAAGGCAGTTGACTCCTCCAGAAGAATACACCACAATCAAAAGGAACATGAAGCAGTCACATGCACGCGTGAGAATGGGAGAAAGCTGACATTGTGTAAAGCGTCAACAGTAGTGACTCTTTCTTCACACTTGTTTATCTACGTGTCCAAAATCATCCATGATAGGTAAATAATTTTTTTTTAATCTTAGTTTGGTAATTACTTTTTTTTTTATTACTATACTGGTGAAAAAGCCGTAATGAGGATAAATGGACACAACACACACAAACAATATCATAAATAAAAATAGTGAAAGATATAAATTTAAGGTGGTTTTATTTATTACGATTTGATAATTTTAATATAATAAAAACTTTTCAATTTTTAATTGAATACTATTTTTTCTTTCTTTTGTCAAAAGTGTTTTCCAGTGAAGTGACGTTGGCAACGTCGTTTCTGCAACTGTGATTACACGCGTCGGCTGCATTTTGAAAACAGATTTTTGGTGGAAGCAGCCGATAAGTCGAGAAGTTTCGAGAACTTATACAAAATATCTTTGGCACAGCAGAGTGACAAATGGCAGAACCTTCTGACAATCTTCACCCATTAAAAAAATCTTTTCCCCTCTCTCTAGAATGTTCCTCCTCCCTTGCCTTAAATTGCTTCTTCCCTAAGCCACAAGTAACCGTTCGTTAATTCATTCACACACACCAACATACCAAAAACAGTTTCCATAACAGCCAAGTCCAGGTCCAAAAGGGGAAAAAAAATAAAAATGAAGGGAGTTACAGTGAAAGTGGAAGAAACAATGGCATATGCTTCTTCATCTTCATCTTCATCCCCACAGCCAATGGAAGGGTTGCACGAGGTGGGACCCCCTCCGTTTCTCACCAAGACATTTGAAGTGGTGGAAGACCCATCCACAGACGACATCGTTTCATGGAGCAGGGCGCGCAACAGTTTCGTCGTTTGGGACTCTCACAAGTTCTCCACCACCATCTTGCCTCGCTACTTCAAGCACAACAATTTCTCCAGCTTCGTCCGACAACTCAACACCTATGTAAGTATTCTTTTTCTTAACCTCGTTTAGTTCATGTTTCTATTAACTAACTGTGAGTTCTAACTTGGGTTGGTGCAGGGTTTTAGGAAAATTGATCCGGATAAATGGGAATTTGCGAACGAAGGGTTTTTGGCCGGGCAGAGGCATTTGTTGAAGACGATAAAGAGAAGGAGGCACGTGACGCAGACACAGTCACATGAGGGAGGAGGTGGGGCTTGTGTTGAATTGGGGGAGTTTGGGTTGGAAGGTGAGATTGAGAGGTTGAGGAGAGACAGGACAGTGTTGATGGCTGAAATTGTGAGGTTGAGGCAGCAACAGCACAACTCAAGGGAGCAATTGTTGTCCATGGAGACTAGGTTGCAAACCACCGAGAAGAAACATCAACAGATGATGACTTTTCTTGCAAAAGCACTCAACAACCAGGCTTTTATGCAACAGTTACTTCAGAGGAATGCTCAGAACAAAGAATTGCAAGGTGTTAGAAGAAAGAGGAGGCTTACTACTTCCCCAAGTGTGGAGAATTTGCAGCAAGATTCTGTGTCAATTGAAGAAGGGTCGGCTACTATTGAGTCACAGATGGAGTCTTTTTTCTCAGCTGCTTGTTCTGATGATCCATTGGAATCAAGCTGTGAAATCAAAGACCCAATGTTGAGTTCAGTTCCAATTACAAGTGGGAGTAATTTGGAGGTGGTTAGTGATGCTGTCTGGGAGGACTTGCTGAGCCAAGACTTGGTTGCTGGGAACCCTGAGGAGGAAGTTGTGATTGGTGATTTTTCACAAGTTGATGTTGCTGTGGAGGATTTGGTTGCTGAGCCTGATCAGTGGAGTGAGGATTTGCAGAACCTTGTGGACCATATGGGTTATCTTGGTTCCAAACCATAGTGGACTTGAAGAATTTTTATTATGTGGGGGTTCAGATAAACTTTCCCCTTTGAACCATGGTGGTATAAATAATTTCATAAGGCTTCATTGTTTTTGTTGATATTTATTTGTGGTTTGATAATTTCGGTGATTGTAATTGATGTAGAATATGAATGGTTTTCTATGCAGCAGCAGGGATGGTGGTAGCTGCAGAAGGGGTCGACAGATATTGCTCTTTATCTGTTCTGTATCCTTTGTAAACAGACATGTGTCTTGTTTGTGAATAGCTGAGTATTCGCTGTGTCAATGTCAATGATGATTCTATTTTTACTCTGTTGTTGCCCTGTTTATAACTACATTGTATGTTTTTGCAGGGTAGATCAAAAGCAGATATTCAAGGGGGTGTGATCGACTGGGAAAAGAAGTAGTATTAGTCTAATGATAACTTGTTGGATTGTCAAATTTTCAGTGTTTAGGGAGGTGAAGTAAGATCATTTGATTGTTGTACAGTGGCTGATTCCATAGTAGAACATCATTAACAATTCTTTGCTTACCAGTCATCTCACCTGGTTTATTGTTATATTGAATAGAGGAAATAAGCATTCGTCTCCATCATTGAGTCCTGTTGCTCTGCATATGTCGTTTAAAATAGGTTAAATTATTCATTTAGAGCATCCACAATGGTGAACCAATATTTGAGTTCTTAACCCACTTTCTGTGGGTCCTATTATGCTGTCAAAGTTTTAAGAACTTTAATTAAACTTTACTCATGTATTTATTTTAAAATTAATTTTTTATTGGTAAGAACCTGTTCTCCAGTAAGAATGGTTCTAATATTGTGGCAATCTTACTTTTGCACTCCAATGATAGAACCTAGGAAAAGTGATTTGTTCTTAAGTAAGAATTCTATGACAATCTTCCGCTAAAGATGTTCTTAGTGTATATAGTTGAGATTATGTAAGTTTTAGGTCTTTCATTCATATTTTGGTAATGGCATATGGTTGATATGTGGTAATGACATGACTAAGATTAATGGTTAAATTAATTTATTTGGTTCTTATTATATTTATATAAAAATGGAAGTTTTAATTTTTATATTATTTTTATTAATATAAAATGTTCTCTTTATGGTTTGTTTATCGTTGAAGAATATTGATACGAGTTGTAAAATATTAGTATTGGAACATCTCAATTTTTAGATATTGTGATTTTTTTTTTTTAGCAAAGGGTGTGAATGTGTGATAATTATTTCTTAGATATCGTTGGAATATATTTCCTACAACTTTTGTTTTGCAACATTCTAATTCCTTTAATTTACCAAGTCTGTTTTAAGTCGCTTTAATAGCATACATATCTTACGTATGTGTCTGCATTTCAAGAAGTTTCTTTTAGTTTTGCTCAATCAACTTATGACAATCTTTAATTTAATTTTTGTTTATATTACTCATTTTCTTCTTATCAGCAATGTACATTGAAGCCATTATTAGGTTTGAGCGAGTGTCAGACTATTTTTTCGAAGAAGTAGAGTATTTTTTCTCTCGTTTTATCCATATAGGAATCGAACTCTTTTTATATGCTTAAAAGATTTTTAAGTTGTTATAGGAATCGAACTCTTTTTTCACAATTTATTGACAATTGAACATGTGATTGCAATTATTTTTTTTACTAACGTGGTTATAAATTAATAACACGTTTGATTTAATGTTATAAATACTTAAACATATATTAAAATTAATTGGCGAACATCAAATGATAGTTAATACCTGAAAAGAAAAGAGTAAGAAATGTAAATATATTATTATTTTAAAGATGATATAAAGCATAAACAAAGTGCATTAAATAAAAAAAATTAAATTTATCTGTAGTCTTTTGTGTGTTTCTTTCTCTATCCCTTTAATTTAATAATAATTCTTCAACACTTATGATTTCAATAATTCAATCCCTACCATTTATGAGATTACCCCAAAAGGACTTTGTGGAAATCACTAAAAAAAGAACTTCTAGGCAACCGCTATGAACTCGACTACTGTAGGCCTGCGATAGTTTATTAGGCCCAAAACGAGTTCGTGGGCTTCATTAGAAAAATTAAAATGAATATTTTTTTTTGGGTGCATTACCTAGGAGTATCCCCCATCAAACATGAGGACTAGTCTCCCTCGGGAGTTTGACAGGCACTGAATAGTATCCCCTCCCAGCTTGAGTTTTCTGCGTTCCCAATAGCTGGGATTCGAACCCAAGCCACTTGGTTAAGCGACATGAGTCTCTCGCCACTCGCGCCAACCCAAGTTGGTATAAATTAAAATGAATATAATATGATAGATATATTTTTTTTTTGGTCGGCAAAATATGTATATATAAATATCAAATGGTACCAGAAGCACCTAGAAGGATAACAGACGATCTAGCAAATGATCCCTACAACACCAGTCCCATCTACGAAAAAATCAACATGGTTACAAGTAGAGCTGGGCATACAGGTAGCCCTCGTTTGAGCCTGCAACCCGCAAAACCCACAACCAGCATAACCCGCCCCGCAAAGCCCGCAATTTAAACGGGCTCTATTTTATCGAGTCCGCGACCGCACCGCTTAGCCTGCGGGTTAAACGAGCCAGCCCACATCCGCAAAAGAATTTAAAAAAAAAAAAGAAGAAAATCAAATTTTAAAAATTTGAAATTTAACTTATTTTTCAAACCCTTTTAAAAACAATTGTCTAAAAAAAAGACTAAAAATCATTTATAGGTTTTGGTTTGGTGTTAGATATTTTGAAATGTACCTAATTTCAAATAGAATGGCCATAATTTTGTTATTTTATTACTCTAGTTTCTATTTTTATTTACTTTTACTAAACTACAAAAAAAAAATACATTTTTTTAATTAAGGCAAAAAAGCCCGCGGACTGTCCGCGAAGCCCGCGATCAAGCCTGTTTAACCGGCGGGTTAAACGAACTGGGCTAAAAAGCCTGCAATTTAAATGGGCTCAAAAAATTGAAGCCTGTATACCGTGCGGGCTGCGGGTTATGCGGGTGGTCCGCGGCCCAAACCCAAATGCCCGGCTCTAGTTACAAGTTATTTAAAGTTGAACAAGTGCCAAAAATATCCAGTAACCATGTATTCCTATATAAATAATTACACGTATCATCTACCAGTCAAGAAAGCACCACGCAATAAAGTTCTACCAACCAAACTACAGCAATTAGATACATCCCACATTAAATGGATACCACCCACATTCGCTGCCAAATGTCATCTTCAACGATCTATTGGCGAATTGTTTTGTCCCCGAAATTGGCTTCATGATGCCAGCCCACTACGCACCAAAAAAGATACCACACCTCACCATACACTTCTAGGCAGAGATGCCAGTTCCACTAAACTAACTGGCCACAGTTTCGCAGAATATTTAAGAAATTATAATCTACCTTGCCACACATGCTCCCGGATCAAACATCCATTGATAATATGAATAGGTGAATGATGGATCGTTGCTAGTCAACCATGACCACATATTAAACATAACCTGCTGAATGATATGTTCTTGCTCGGGCTTGATACCTTTAAACACCGCATTGTTCCTGCTCTTCCAGAGTGACCAGAGAATTGCAGCCCACAAATACCTCAACCTAGCATTATCTACCTTGCTCCTGTGAATTAAATGGTGTTGCCAGAAATGCATTTCTACATTTGTTGGCAGAGCTGTATGGATTCCTACCCAAGCATAGCAATGCTTCCATACTGCATCTGCTATTGAGCACCAAAACAGAGAGTGCATAACTGATTCTTCAACTGTTTTACAGAAAGGGCAATTAAACTAATTGTCAGAAAACAACATGTTTCTTCTTCTCAAATTATCTGCAGTTGGCAACCTGTTTCTCACTAATCTCCTAAGGAAAAAGTTGATCTCGGGAGGCACTTTGAGATTCCAGATCTGAGCAAAAAATTGTTCATAACTGCTGCCAGTAAAAAGCCTATACAGTGCTACATAAGCTGACTTTACGGTATATGAACCCTTTTGGTCTTCCCCCCACCTCCATATATCCGATACTTCTTTTTTTAACCTGCTCCCCGAGATTTCTCCTTCAAAACTTTGTACCACTTGTTTTTCCCACTCAAACCAAGGTCTACGCCATTGAAGATTCCACCTCCACTCATCTCCTATCCACTCTCCCATATTGTTAATAAATTCCTCTCTTTGAAGATAATTTAAGAACAATCTAGGATATTTACTTGCTAGAGATTTCTCCCACACCGACTTCCCACTTTACCATTGAGTCAAACCACTTTTTTCCATCTAAACCCCCACACACTACACCTAAATCCTTCCACCAAATTGAAGAATTATTTGGGATCGCTTCTTTTAAAAGTCCCCTCCACCCACCATATTTTGACCCCAACAACTCACACTAAAGACCATCCCTCTCAAGTGAAAGTTCCCACCTCCATTTTGCAAGAAGTGTATCATTAAAGAAGAAAATGTTCTTAATACTAACACTGCCATGGTTTTTTGGTTGACACATCTTACTCCAACTTTCCCAACACACCTTCCTCACACCCTCTTGACTATCCCATAAGAAATTCCTTTGAATGTTAATCAATTTTTTACCCACACTTTTAGGTACCTTGAAAAAAGACAAGTAAAAAATAGGAAGAGAGGACAACACCGAATTTAGGAGACAAACCCTTCCCGCAAAGGATAAGACTCTGTGTTTCCAACCCGACAACTTCTTAGAGAACTTATCAATAATAGGTTGCCATGTATCAACTTTCCTAGGGTTTGCACCTATAGGTATGCCTAAATACACAAACGGAATATGCAATAGTTTACAATTTAAAAGATTTGCATACCTCTCCAAAGTGTCTCCATGTACCCCTATCATACCAAACCTACTATTGAAGAAATTAACTTCGAGTCTGAAAACCCATTCAAAGCATCTTAAAATACTTTTAATTGTACTCACATTGCTTAAAGTGGCCTCTCCCAAGAAAATGGTATCATCCGCATATTATAAAAGGTTGACTTGGACATTGTTCTCCCCCACAAGGAAACTTTTAAAGAGATTCTTGTCAATAGCTTCCCTTATCATGCCACATAACCCCTCCACCACAATAGTAAACAAAAACAGAGCTAGTGAGTATCCTTGTCTCGACCCTTTTGACACTACAAACTCATTTGTTGGGCTTCCATTGACCAAGACTGAGACCCTACTACTCTCCAAGCACCCCTTTATCCACTTGATTGATTTAGCATGAAATCCCAATCTTTGAAGCATATAATACAAGAACTCCTAATTCACCGAGTCATAAGCCTTTTCATAATCAACTTTGAAGATCAAACATTTCTTCTTCATCCTTTTTGCCTCATCAACAAATTGATTTGCCTTTGCCACCAATGCACTATGCAACAAATATCTCCCACCCAACAAGGCACTTTGTCTTTGATTAATAACTCCACTTAACACCCTTTTAAGCCTATTTGAAAGAATCTTGGCAAAGATTTTATACATACATCCCACTAAAGATATTGGCCTAAACTCTCCCAAGAAATGTAATTTTATTAATTCTGAATGATTGAGAAGATTTTTACACACACACACACAAATGTATTTTTCATCTTATTTTAATTAAAATAAAATTTTACTTTATCATCTAACGCGTAGATTAATTGATGTGAAGTTATTTTAGCTTAACTAATAGTTTCGAAATCCTAAATATATAGTTGCATTAAATACTTAGAGGCAGAATTTTGCCGCTCATAAGAGTTCTACCTAACTCAAACAGGTTTGTCTCTAATAAAAAATACTTGTAGTCTTAAGTCCAAAAAATAAAATAAACAAAATTTACTTTGATAACATACGTCACTTTTTATTATATGAGTTATCAAAATAAAATTTTGATTAAAAAGATAATATTACAAGCAAATAAATTTTGTCAATCATTCAATTCTCTAATTTTTCTTTTATTTTTTCATGGGTATGGGTATATCTAGGATATTTCTAACAGAAAATCACATATTAAGATATTGTATTAAGATTCATTCAAGAAAACAACTTCTCTCAATAAACATTCTTTCGTACAAAAGTCAAATCTCTCAACGCATACCCGCCCCCCGGGATTTTTTATATATATACATATATATATTTTTAAGTTGGTTAATACAAAATTGTGTAAAATTAATTGTGTATGTTATTATTATAATAATGGTTAAGATTAATTGGTATAAAATTATGTAAAATCAGTTGTGTTTGTTGTTATTATTGCAATGATTAAGGTAATAATTAGTATAAAATTGTATAAAACTAATTATGTGTTTGTTATTATAATGATAACGGTTAAAATTATTATCTTTTAAAATAAAAATTAATTTCAATTATATGTGTGAAATAATAAATATTTTTTTAAAATTATTATTTTTTAGAAGTTAAACATTTAAATAATTATAAAAGAAGAAGAAAAAAATTCGGTCCTCTTTAATATATTTCTGGATCCATCCCTAATTATCTATTAACTATCCTACATCATGTTAGACTTTTATTCTTTAATTTGGTATTTCTCCACCGAAATGCAATCACATCATCGTGGTGGTGGGTTCGTATGAAAATTTGTTGTCCAGTACAACGACGTGCTCAAACTAAAAGGCAAGCAATTTGGCCCCCCATCCTACCAAAAAACGAAAGCTAAGATTATTCATTATCCAATCCAACCCCTTCCCCCACCTTGAAAAATAAAGCATATAAAATAAAAGAATGTGAAAGAGATGAAAAATTAGTGCCAAGATTATTAAATAAAATTCATGTGTAATTTTTAAACAGAGAATAATAAGACTTATTCAATAAAGAATGAAATTTAAATTATTTAATAAATTTCATTTAATAAAAATATTAAAAAATGATTTTGCTAACCATGTCTCGAGAGTATTAATTAACAAATATTAAATGCATCTTATTAAGTATGTTGCAGACACCATGAATTTGACTTTTAATAAATAATTTGACTTTTAAATCATCAGCAAAATCATTTTTTTAAAATTCATGGTTAGCAACATATAAATAAAAAAAATTGACTTTTTAAATACTTAAAACAAAACAAAACAAAATTGACTCACACTTCCCCCCTCCCATTTCACTTCAGGACTGGTGAGAGGAGAATTATTTTGTTGTGGGCCAACAAATTTAATTTCACTTCTCTCTAATTTCTATTAATTCAAATGGTAGAAGACTATTCTGTCTTTTCCATATATTTATCTCTTATTTCTTTTATTCCTAAATATATCCAAGTGATCCAACCAAATAAAAGCTAAAAAAAATATCTGTTACGAAAATGTTATTACTAATACGTAATACACTTTTAATATACTCTTTTAAAAAAAATCTTTATTATTATGTAAGAAAAAGAGTTGGATTGTCGTATGTAACTAGTAAGACAATATCATATAAAAAAGAAAAGGACAAAAAAAATTATTAATCTTTTTATAACATCTTCCATCAATTTTTTTAATTTATTAGAATAAAAAGTATCACAAAAAATAATAAAAGAACAAAGCATTATTACTCAAAATAAAACTATAAATAAATCTCATAGCAAGAAATATAATGATAGGTGTCAATTTTTCTTATAATATAACATTATTATATTAGTTACTAACACGAGAGAATCCTGATTCACCAGAAAGAGTGTATGTATGTGGCTGGCACTCTTCAAAACAACTGTGTTGCATACGATATAGACACATGTGATGTTTTGCAAAAGAAATTTTATATTATTAATTTAACTTTTTTATATTGTCATTATAAAAGATTTTATACTGTTAATAAATAAAAAAAATTATTATTAATATAATTTTAAAGACAATTATCATAAAAATTAATATTTTTTTTTATCCACATGTGAACGTAGTAAAGTTTTATATTACTGCATTAACTCCTATGGATTATAAAACTCAATAAATTTACTTTACATGATAATTTATAATTAGATAATATTACTATTTATCATGCATAGACTATTTATTATTTTTACATATCATTATATCTTTTGAATATTTGCACCGGATATTTTGATTGACGAGTACTATAAATCTGATACAGATGCGCAATTTAAATTAATTATGCGATCTTACACAAGTATAAAAGTTTTGAACTTATCCTTTATGAATAATATAGGTAAAAGATAAAGAAGATGTATATGCGGATTGAATTGGATTAATTTTGAAAAAAAAAATTATCTAATTGTTTTGGTTTTTTAATTTTTTTTATCATTTGATTGGTTTGATTTTAAATTAAATTCAATTTGATCCAATTTAATTTGTTTCAATTTAAATTGGATTGATTTTCGATTTTTGAAAAAAAAAAGTTTCTAAAAATTAAAATAAATGATGAAATATACAAATTAACCTAACATTAAATATTACATCTCTAATCTTTAGGCTTTTTTTTTTTTTTTTTTTTGCTATAGACTAATCTCTACGTTTTGAGGGATTAGTCTCATGCTTCCGACCATGAGAATATCTTATTTTTAGAAAGAAAAAAAAAACATCTCATAGAGTATAACTCAATGTATATATTCAAATTGTAAGTTTAAAATAATTTTACAATAACTCAGAGAACAAATATATAATTGATAACAAATTTTTAGTTCATATAAGTTATTGAATACACGATTATGTAATTAATTATTAAATAAGAGGAGATATCCACTTACTCTTGGAATCTAATAGTTAAGATTAGTTACTTATTACAACCATTAGATTTTAAGAAAATAGATGGTGAGGATGAATATTATTACAACCATCAGATTTCAAGAAAATAGATGGTGAGAATGGAGAATAAATCTCTTATACTTATTCTTGGAGTAAGTAGTAAGTGGACCCCTCCTCATTAAATAATCTTAATTATACAACAAAGTTCAGTTTAATTTAAATTGAATCGATTTGTCAACAACGAATCTGAAATTCGATCAAATAAAAAAAAATGTTTTTTTAAAAAGTTTTTTCAGTTTTTAATTGGTTTTATTCAGTTATTGATCTTTTGGTTCAATTATTTCAATCAGTTAATTAGTATTACATAGTATCAGTTGATTAACACGCTAGAAGAGATAATACAATTTTAAAAATTAGAAAATTTATCTCGTTGTTTATCTGTTGCTGCTTAGATACATAGGGTATGTTTGGTTTAACGTTATGTTGAACGGACACACATTCTAATACACGTTTTGTGAGAAGTAAAAATTTAGAACTTTTGATCTAACGACCGTTTTTGAAGACCTCTCAACAAAAAACCAAACACACACATAAGTTAGTTGTAATCCACATTCAAATGCGGTCTCTATCATGTTATCAGCAAGAATAAAGTTAAATACTATTCACACTACCTATTGATACACAATTCAAATGCGGTCTCTATCATGTTGTGTATCAATAAAATAAATATAAAGTTAAATTCCGAAAGTTATTACTTTTTTTTTTAACAGCCAAAAAGAAACGATTTTATAAAAGCCATGAGCTTGGCACAAGGAGTTCAAAAGTACCATGGCAGAACGGAACAATACACCATACCCTGAAATAATATTACAGTCGCCAACCCCCCAACCACTTATTAACTGACGAAGAACAAAAAATAAAATTAGTATTTACGTCACTATATATTCGTACTATGTATTACGTACAAATATAAAATGGAAAAAATATTTTTACAACAGAATTTATCATCGAATAAATTGGATTTTAATTTGGTATACTATAGATTAATTATAATTTTAGGGTTTACGTCACTATATATTCGTACTATGTATTACGTACAAATATAAAATGGAAAAAATATTTTTACAACATAATTTATCATCGAATAAATTGGATTTTAATTTGGTATACTATAGATTAATTATAATTTTAAATTTATTATTTCCAATACTACTTAAATCTCCCGCCACTAAACCTATCCTAGGTTATAATTTCCAATAGTTCAAACATATGAGTTATGCATAGTTAAATAATAATAATAGTTATGCGAGGTCGGTGTATTATTCTACTGTTCGAAGTAAATTATCTCCTTATAATTTGGTTTTAGGTCAATTCTATCATACATGTGTATTTCAAAGTATTTCGATACTTTTTTGAGTAGATCAATAAATTATAGGGTTAATTAAGTTTTTAGTTTCTAAACTTTTTCAAAATTCGATTTTTAGTCCCTAAATTTTAATTTGATTGGTCAAGGTCCCTAAACTTTTTAAAAATTTGATTTTTAGTCTCTGAACAAAATTTTGACCGGTCAAAATCACTAAACTTTTTAAATTTTCGATTTTTAATCCCTAAACTTTTTAAATAGGTTTAAATACTTTTTTAGTCCTTGCAATTTAGTATTTTTTTGCTTTTCGTCTTTGCAAAATTATTTTTTTGGTTTTAGTTCTTACAAATTATGTTTGTTTTATTTTTCGTCCTTATAGCGGTTTAGATAGCGTTTTTTTCACTATTCAAAGCGCTATCTAAACCATTTTAAGGACGAAAAATAAAACAAACATAATTTGCAAAAACTAAAACCAAAAAAATAATTTTGCAAGGACGAAAAATAAAAAAATGCTAAATTGCAAGGACTAAAAAAGTATTTAAGCCTTTTAAAAATTCAGTTTTTAGTCCTTGAATTAACGAGATTTCAAGAACTAAAAATCGAATTTTTAAAAAGTTTAGGAACTAAAGACCGAATTTTTAAAAAGTTTAGGGACCTTGACTGGTCAAACTAAAGTTTAAGGACTAAAAATCGAATTTTTAAAAAATTTAGGAACCTTGACCATTCAAACTAAAGTTTAGGGACTAAAAACTAAATTTTTAAAAAATTTAGAAACCTTGACCATTAAAACTAAAATTTAGGGACTAAAAAATAAATTTTAAAAAAATTTAGGACTAAAACCTTAATTAACCCTAAATTATAAGCACACACACTTACATGGGTTTAAGGATGGTAGGTATCTTGTCTCAAAACTGGGACGCAATAGTGGTATAAGCCATTAACACACACATTTATAATATTTACTTTATAGGTAACATGAAATTGATAATATGACTTATCATTAGGATATTGTTAATTTTTTAATTGCTAAATGACCAGTAGAATTACTTTGTTGCCCATTCCATTTTCACTTCCTTTATTTTTCATGTTAATTTTTTTTTTGTCAATCATGTTAATTTAATATTGAATTTTTTTTAAAATTGAAATAAATTTTGATTTTTTTTGCAATTATAAAATTTAAAATACCATTAAAATTAAATTCTAATTTATTTATGATGTGATTTTAATGTATAGATGAATGTTTTTTTTTATTGATTTAGATCAATGGGTTACTTAAAATTGAAGTATCATGTATAAATTTGCTTAAAAAAATAGAGTGAGTTATTTATATGAAGAGTATTAAATATGCTTTTAACATCAATATGCACGTATCTTTAACAATGGATGTCATGATTAGTTAGAGGTTTAGATAATTTTGAGTAAAATTGAATTTAGAACATAATGTCATAATTGTCATTGTTATTAAAGATAAAGCCAAAGAAAAAAAAAAATGGGGATCATTGCCGTCAGTGGAATTCGGAGGGAAGGGGGAGGAACTTGGTCCCTTCATATCACTTTCTTACTTTGTTTAGTTAGAGAGAAATAATTTTTTAATTTTATCTTATTTAATTTAAAAAATTAGAGAAATGAGTGATAGTAAAAGGATTAAAATCCCCTTCCTTCTCATTTTTATTTTTCTTCTAATATTCAAAAGAGTTGGAAACAAGATAAGGACAAAATGATTTATAACTTTTATATTATCTTAAAATTTTATGTTAATTCTCATCTCTTCTATTCTTATTTATATAAATAAAACAGTATACTATTTATATCTTCTTTTTCCTCTTGTAAACTAAATGAACCTTCCTTTTCTTCTCCTCATTTCTTCACCACTCCCTTTCTCTTAAACAACTAAACAAGAGAACTTTATCGTATTCTCCCTTTCTTTTCCACTGCCTTTTTATCCACCAAACAGATCATGTTAAGCATTATTGACTCATGAATTCAATGGACCAAGGAAATACTATATATATATAAATGGCGCACATTGTTGAGTGACGACAGCCATATATAGCTAACAGAACCTTTTTTATTTTCATTTGTCATCGGCATTCGGCGAAGAATCATGAATCCAATACCTACATCCACGTGAAATTTAATTTGAGACTCCAAGCTTCTGTCGATGAGAAATCCTTCCATACGGCGGAAAATTTTGACCAAAAAAATTAGAAGAATATCATGACACTTGCTAAGGTGGACAAATGGAGCTAGTAATAAACTGTACTCCTCTGTTATAAAATGAGTGTCTTCTATATTTTTTTATATAGATCAATAAAAGTTATTAAATAAATAAAAAAGAGATATAATTTTATAAAATTAATCTTATCATTAATATTGAATTAAAAAATTAAAGTGACACTTATTAAGGATATTAATAGAAAAAAAGTAATTAATGTTATATTAAAAAACAATTGCGACACTCATTTTGGGACAATTTTTTTTTCAAATGCGACACTCATTTTGGGACGAAGGACGTATGTATTTAATTTTTTTTATAAAATTTAGAAATTGATTAGTCTCTCAAATATAGGAGTATGTTTGTTTTAGTCCCTCAAATTAAAAGTTACTTTTTTTAGTTCCTCAAAATTGAGAAATGTTTTTTTAGTCCTTCCGTCAAGATGTCATTAACTGAGCGTGTGACGTGGCACATGGTATTGCGATTTGTGGTGATTTTTAACCGTCAAAATTTTATTTTTTTAATTTACTCTTTAAATACAGTTTTTGGAAGCCGCCGATATATGTTAAAAAAAAAAACATGAATATCTCTAAACATCAAAAGTCATTAGTTAAAAATACCTAAGCCCCAAATCAATAAAACGAAGATCTAATTAATCTTATCTACAAAATCAAATATTATCTGTAGAACCAACTACCAGTCAGCTCATAGCAATCCCTAAGCCCCTAATCAATAAAATGAAGGTCTTAATCTTACTCACCCTCCCATTTTTCGATTTGTCGAAACAACCATCCGATCGTTAAAACCCATCGCTGCCGGTGGCAAACCAGGAGGCTCTTCATCTCCTTCGCCCTTGCTGCCGCGCGCCACCACCTGCGACAGAGCACAAAACTGAACACCAACATGACGAGGCAAACCACCGTGAAGTCAAGATCTTTCATCTTGACCTGTTTTCGAGCGTTGTCTCGCATGAGAGAAGGCTCAAGTGAATCCACCAACAAAGCATTGGGACTCAACATCTGCAGAAGCCATGGATAA
Source organism: Pueraria montana var. lobata (assembly GCA_026413185.1). Lineage (NCBI taxonomy): Eukaryota > Viridiplantae > Streptophyta > Magnoliopsida > Fabales > Fabaceae > Pueraria > Pueraria montana. The sequence continues at coordinate 8,540,382 of CM048652.1, forward strand.
AATAAGAAACCCTAGAAATTTGGGGAGAAAGGATTAGGAAGAGGAAGCAGATGAAGGGTTGTTTTGGGATGATGAATTGAAGCCGCAGAGGTCGGATGAGCTCGCGAACCCCATCGATGCGTCGGAACCGAAGAAGAAGACCCTATGCGAGAACCAGGAGCCTTTTTATCTCCACCCTCATTGTTGTGCCCTGCATAGCTGTTGTGCGCCGCAGGGCCTATGCGAAGAAGAAAGTCGTAGAGCTTCCACAAAATTATCCATTTTGTATGCTTCCCAGATTTCACTGTAGAGCCTTTTTATCTTCATTTTGTACTTTTATGTAAAAGATTCTATTGATTAATCAATTAATTAATTCATTGAATTGTTTACTCAAATTCACTTACAAAAGATTCAATAGGCATAACTTTATTTTAATGGGTGACGGGTGTTACTGTTACGAGAGGGAAGAGAAAAAAAGATATGTGTGGTGGTGTGGTTCCAGATCGTGAAAAAGAAAAAGAAAAGGTGTTGTCACATTTTTTTAATTTGATTTGATTTGATTTTGGCGGTTTCTAAATCGCTAGAAATTGTATTTGAAATTTAAATTACAAAACTCAAATTTTGATGGTTAAAAGCCACCACAAATTGTGAAATGTTAGCCATCTCACATGTCCCATTAATGCCGTTTTGACGGAAGGACTAAAAAAGATATTTCTCATATTTGAGGGACTAAAAAATGCAACTTTTAATTTAAAGGACTAAAAAAAATAGACTTCAAATTTAAGGGACTAAAAATATATTTAAGCCATTAATATTTTACTACATCACCTTAATATAACACATTGTGTATGTGTGTGTTGTATTATATAAGAAGAATAAACATTTTGTGTGTACATTAAATAGCCTTCATTAAAAATTTATTGTGAAATTTATTAAGTGTGTGTAAATTAAATATCCTTCATTAACTTGTGTTATCTCATATTTGGATTTTTCAACATTAACTAGCCTTGATTAAAAAATTATCGTGAAATTTATTAAGTGTATGAATGATGACATTTGATTTTTTTTTTTTAATATTCAATAGCTTCCATTAAAAATATTATCGTGAAATTTTTTAAGTGTGTGTGATGAGATTTGGATTCTTTTTAACATTAAATGGCCTTTATTAAAAATTTACCTTGAAACTTATTAAAAAATCCATATATCATCATTGACTTTAAGAACTTGATAAATGACCTTTTTTAAAAAAATTATCATGTAATTCTTATTAACTGGTACACCATTAATAATTTTATAGATCAAACTATTGAATTATAATTTTATATTATCCTGATTGTTTGTCTTAAATTTTGTCAAAATTAAAGAATAATAAAAATGTGACAAAATGATTCATATTTTATAGTATAGGCTTAAATATATTTTTGGTCTCTAAAATATAATCATATTTAAGACAAAATTTGGTCTCTAAAATATAGTCATATTGTTTGGTCTCTAAAATGTATTTTAATGTATAGGCTTAAATATATTTTTGGTTTCTAAAATATAGTCATATTTTGCTTTAACTCAAAAAAAAATTGCTTGACTTTTGATCCTTGTAAATTTTTTTATTTTTTTTTGGTTTTGATCATAGTTGTTTTGTTTTAGTCCTTTTTTTTTTAGTCCTAATATATATATTATTTCATTTTAGTTCCTATAATATTTTGTTCATTTTGAATTAGTCTCTTCTTAAAATATTTGATAGAGAAAAAAAGCAAATAATCTACATATTATAGGGGACTAAAATGAAAAAAATAAATATATGAGAAAGACTAAAACAAAGCAAATAATAAAGACCAAAAAAAAAAAAATTTTACGAACATCATAAGTCAAGCAAAAATTTTATTGACCAAGAATAAAATAGAACTATGTTGCAGAGACCAAAAATATACTTAAGCTTTTAGTATATTTTGAAAAGTATATAATACGTAAATTTTGATCTACTTGAATGAGGTATTATATATATATATATATAGTGAGAAGATTTATTTTATATGAGAGTGAAATGAGTAAATATTGACACTAGATCTTATTTTAATGGTCAAGATTAAAAATACTAAGTCATGTAGAGTTTTTTAAAAAGTCACATGATCTCTTTAAGTATTATGATGACATATCTTATGAAAGGAAGACATCTTATATGAGAGTGAGAGGGTTAAATCTGGATCATATAACTATACATAGAGAGTCAAGATTTAATGTTATGTAAATACTTAAAGAGGCCATGTGACTTTTAAAAAACTTCACATCACTTAGTGTTTTTAATCTTGACTATTAAAATAAAATCTAGTGTCAATATTTACTCCTTTCACTCTCATATAAGATAAATCTTCTTACTATATATATATATATATATATATATATATATATATATATATATATATATATATATTATTGTTGGGTGGAAGTCATAGTTTTTCCCCTTTTGTCTCCGATAAGATAGAAAAATAGTAAATAGTATATAATAACGGGAAGAACACGTCTCTTGATTCCAAACATTTTAATATTTTATAATAGTGATATTCATATATTTATATGGTGTTTTTATTTCTCATTCACTTTATTTTTTAATCACTGTATATCACTTATGACATATTCCGTTCCTTCTTATCTTCGCCAGATTTATATACCTAGCAAGCATATATCTGTTCAGAACCAAAGCAGTCTGAAGAATATTTGTGGTAAGATATGAAATTCTGAAGATTTTTGATAGATCAACTTTCAGTATAGTCACTTGTAAGGATTTTGATGTTTAAATCAGTGTATTAAAAAAAATGATGAAATATGTAAAATAAAGATGTGTACCTTTTATTCGTTAGACTTATAAAGCTCCTGAGATTGAGATAGAGTGGTGTTTCTTGTATGATGATGTGTGAATAGCGCCCCGAATTTAATTCCTTGGTTTACAAGTGCCTATTGCTAAGGGTCCGAGGTCAAGCTGCGGTATCTTGCGTTTACACGTTTTCTGTAGATTGTCAATAAGAAGGTTCTCGGGTGCCTTGAAATATTTGCTTGTGGTCCAATAATGCTTAATTGAGCTTGACAAGTGTTAGCATGTTTGCTTAAATACGTGTGTGCTAGTAACTCACTCTCTAACACACTCCTCCCAACATACATTTCATCATTGGTTGAAATGTATTTAAAACTATAAAATCAGGATAAAAATGGTCATTAAATAACAAGCGAAACATATAAAAATGTGTGATTTCCAATTAATTTTAATCAATCATAAAAAGTGTATTCAAAAGAGTGTGTTTTTAGCATTTCAATAGGTCTCCATGAGCTAGCCTAACAGTGACTTACAGAAATATCATTTTTCAATATTTCATTTATAATGAGCAAAGGTTGAGGTAGTGCTAGGTCATATAATATATAAACTATTCTGGTAACTGTGTGTATGACGTATATTCAAAGTGCATTAATTCATTGATTCCACAGCGAATAGAAAGCATAAATGCTGATCAAAACGACCAAAGTAGAAGGTAGAGGGTTCACGGTGATTCTTATATATATTATCCTTGTAGTTTTAGGCTAAGGATAAAGGAATTATGATTATCTTGCTCAGCTAGCTATCGCTCTCATGACTAAGCCTCATTCTCATCATGCCTGGGTATAGGAATTAGGAATAGGATGCATAGTGGATAGTGTCTGTGTGTCCCGATTCAGGTGAACGTGCACTTATACCCCCACACACTCAACTCAACACAACACATGCACGAGGCAGTAGGTATCTTTTCAACGGAAAAGGATGCCTCGCAATGCTAATTTACTATTTTTCCCTTCCCATGAAAACCATAATTTGTTTGCATAAAAATTAAAATAAAATAAAAAAAGATTTTGTTTGATTATATGACGAAAAGAATGAAGAAGGAAACGGATTGGGTACAAGGGTATCTAATTCGCACATGTCATCATTCACATAAGGACAAAACCCCATCTTTCATCCACTCCTCTCATGTAGCTCCAATTCCTTAATATAAAGCGAGGAGACTAGAGTAGAGGGGTACCCCCCCCAAACCAACCAACCGAATTAAAGCCTCAGTCTCTTTCTCTTCATATGTAGATTCCTATACTGTTGCTAGGAAAATAAAACAAAGATACATGGTGTTCATGGATTTGGAATGGTTGTTTCCAATTCCAAGTGTCCCTTCTGCTTCAGCAATGTTCACCTTGCTGGCTTTAATAGGAGGATTGTTGGTTTATCTGTATGCACCCTATTGGGGGGTAAGGAAGGTTCCAGGCCCACCATCTCTGCCCCTTGTAGGACACCTTCCCTTGCTGGCTAAGTATGGTCCTGATGTCTTCTCAGTCCTCGCCAAGCAATATGGTCCAATTTACAGGTTAGTATTGTACATGTATTGGTGCAACATATATAGTTAATTGATTGTTATACCTATGCTATTTTTTTCCCCCTTCATTTGATTGATAAGGAAAAGGTCGTTACTGTTTATTGGATATCGATCTTGTTGTATATATGTCCATTCAAATGGCTCAAACTCCTTTTGGAGAATGATCTGAGGCCGAATCATGATGGCAGATAAATTTTGACTTTAGAAGGTTGGTTGGTTGTGTCTTGTTTGAGTGTGGTTTGGTGTGGGTCGCTGTCTCTATGTCGCGGAAGAACTAGATACAAATTTTAATAAAGTGATTATTCTATGATCGATCCAAGTGTCCTACTTGTTCTTGTTTATTCAGATGCTTGCTTGCTTCCATACAAAAACTGATAAAGGGCACAGCGCAAGCGTCCTATGCTTTGGTGTCTTTCTAATCTCGGCCAATAAAATTGAATATTTTTTAATATACTTTTTAGGCTTAAATAACCTTCATTTTTACTGATAAAAAAAATTACCTTCATTTTTTATTTTAATCTTTTAATTTTTTTTTTAGTTTTAATAATAACGACAAACTAGTTAATAAGGGATTTAAAAACACAGTTTATATAAAGAAAATTATACATAACTGTCTTATCAAACTCTATGATGAGGTGACAAGTCAATAACTGCCAATGTCGTTGTTAAGTCATTATTTAACATTGTTACTTGACAATAGATAATAAAACAAAAAATTTAAATCTTTAAAGAACTAAAAAAAAAGCTAAAGGACTAAAATAAAAAACACCTTATTTTATAGAAACTAAAAAGTTATTTAAGTCTACATTTTATTAATTATTAAGAGATTTTTATATGAAACCACCAAATAAACGGTGCCGAATGGGGAATAAGATCTCTATCATTTATGAATAACGATAAATGTCTACTTTGGGAGAACTTATCATATGGTCATATTAGTATAGCATAAAAAAAATCTCTACATGATATATAATAGAATTTTTATTATTCTTTTATTAATTAAAATATTTAATTACATGTGATATATAAATTAGTTGACGTTATTATAGTCTTAGACAATCTCTACATCACATATAATTTAGTTTCTATTAAAAAAATGTAAATTAAATAATAAATAATTCGATTACATGTTTTATAGAAATTAGTTGAGATTATAAATATATAATGGTTCAAGAGAACCTAGATCATGTAATAATTTATTTATTTTAGATAGATTAGGGTAGAAAGATGAAAGAGGAAGGACGGAAAAAGAAAATGTAAAAAGAATATGATAAATGTAATAGGTGATGAATAAAAAAAAAGAAAAAGAAGAAAGGAAATGCCGAAATGGGATGAAAATGAGATGAAGAGAAACTGAATATATATCTATAGTTTTGCTATTAAGTACGAGAGAAAAAAAAGTAAAAAACAAACATACATACATGTGGATCTGTTGTATTGGTTATTTGAAGGTTAAAAAAATAATAAAGTTATATATTTGATGGAAACAGAAAAAAGAGTTCTGGACAGTGTTATCAGACCCGGCCCGGTTATCGACTCGGCGGGGGTACTGGATCACTGGGTCAGGGATTAACTCGGTGAGTCAACAGTTGACCCGCATGACTCGGCCTGTATTAAAAAATAATAAAAAATTCATAACCTGTAAACTTTTTAATAATTTTTTTTTAATAATTTCATAACCTGTAAACTTGTATACTTTTTTTTGTGTGCAGAAAAGATAGCTTATAAACTTATACCCTTAAATATTTAAAGTTTAACAAAATTCAACACATTTATAAGCATAGTTATGAACTTGTTTAATAATCTTGAGCAGCATATTTTTTTCTAAAATTCAACATACACAATCTTAAGTTATAATTTAAAATATATCATTATCATCTATTTATTAAAAGTTAAAACTATCATTGTTGTACACCGGCAGACATAATCTAATATATATATATATATATATATATATATATATATATATATATATATATATAAACCTATTTTATTTAGACAATACAATTTTTTCATTCATCCCATTATTGCTCTGATAAAAAATAATAATTTTTCAAACCAGTAACTATATTGGATGAGATAAGATAAATACAAGTTTTACTCGTAGATAACAATATAAGCCAAGGAGAAAAGGCAAAATTGGAAGTGACAATAGTTTTAAGATTTTATCATCTTAAATCCTAACATGCGGTTATGCTTGGTAAAAAAAAGTAAGCAAATATAAATAACATAAGTGTAAGATATAAATTAAATTTTCTTATATGAGTGTTATTGTTCTCCTGTAAAAAAAAAAAAAAAAAACACCAAAATTCGTGACCCGCCGAGTCAACCGAGTCACCGGGTCAACCTCAAAATCGGCCGAGTCAACCCGGGTCACATCGGGTAGATTGCATAATCGATCCGATTGGTGACTCGGACCGGTTGGGTGACCGGTTTCCGGGTCAATGGGTCGACCCGACCGGTCCGAGCCGGGTATGATAACTATGGTTCTGGATACGCGTTCGTGCAATCTTTTTTTTATTTTTTATTTTTTGCTGATTACGCGTTCGTGCAATCTATATTTTCATAACAAATAGGATTTCCATATTTATAATTTTTCATCGTTTAATAGGTCCTACCACGATTGATAAATAACTATTATGTGTTGTATTAGTCATATCCTGCAAGAATACTATTGGTCCTTGGTGCTCATAAATTATAGGTTCCCTTTATATGAAATTTTTTTGGAGCGACTACCGTTAAGCAAATCATTTTGGAATCCGCACTAATTATTAACGTCGCACGGATAATATTATTTATTAAGGCAATCTATCTCTTCTTCTTAAAAAATTCCCTTTTTTTTATCATAAAATTTAGATTGGGTGTATTGTTAGTAAAAAAACTATATTAATATTTATGAGAATATATCATTTGATGTTAATTAGTGTAAAAACTTTTTATATATTGTACTGAAAAAACACCTTTTTATATTGACATTAAAATAAACTACTATATTTAAGGTTTTAAGCCTTGCTTATATTGTTGTCTTTGTTGATATGGGTTTTAAGGCTTTAAGTACAAAAGTATGTTTATTCTACACTTAAGTGTCAAATAAAATAACAAGATATTTGGCTCGAGGAATATTTTCTAAATAGTAATAATGGAAAAAAAAGGAATATGAACGTAATTGGTAATTTTAAGTTTTTCTTTCATATATACTTTTTATAAAAAAAAAAATAATGTACATATTCATATTTAAGACATTCGTCTTGAATAAAGTATATGTATTTAGTTATTCTAACAAGACATTATAATTTAATATATAAATTATTGGATAACATGTATGTAACCATAATCTAACAACTAATTATTTGCATAGTAGCATTCACCGTCTAACTCACTCAACAAATAGTGCTAAGTGCTAACAGTGCATGCTAAACACTATCAGGAAAATAGATGTGAAAAGTGACTGAAGGGAAAAAAAAAAGAAAAAATAATTAGCACTGTGTGATTACATTCATCTCATATATTATTATCAGTCAATGTACCAAAAAATATTATTAGCAGTCAGTTTTTAGTTTTACTACTCTTTTTTTTCATTCTTATTAAGCAGCAGGTGCACTTATTCTAAGTTTCTTATAACCTTTTGGGGTTGGCGCTTCACATAGTTAACTGTAACTGTTTCTTCTTAGTTACGTTGTTTGTTTCTTTATTCTATGATCGATTTCACTGGTTGTAAATGATGTTCTTCTTATTATTTATTGGTGCAGATTCCATATGGGAAGGCAGCCACTAATAATTATAGCAGATGCAGAGCTTTGTAAGGAGGCTGGAATAAAAAAATTCAAAGACATTTCAAACAGAAGTATTCCCTCACCAATTTCTGCTTCCCCTCTTCACCAAAAGGGCCTCTTCTTCAGCCGGTATGCAAATTATGACCTACATATTTTTAACAATAGTAATGTTATTTCTGCAATTTTGTTATACTTTCTTTATTCACTCACATTCATATAAAAAGGGTATTTTCTCTCTCTCTTATTTTTATATAAAAACAAATAAAGCAAGTATAAAAATGAGAATATTCGATTCTACAATTTTATTTTATTTTTCCTTTTTACATCTCTATTTCAAAGCTTCCTTTTATTGTATAATAAATTGCAGAAAAAATATTTTCTCTTTTTTTTTTTATCATAGAAAGCCGCATAATAGAAGTATAGAAAATTAAATGTAACAATAACAGTTGTTAATTATTCATAATTTTGAAATGATTTTTATAAAGATGTTTAGAAATTTTCAAAAGCGTTTTAAAACTCACACGTCACTTACCAAAGGGGTCTAGCTCAGTTGATTGAACAGTATACATGAGTATTATAAACTCCTTGGTATTATCTTCGATTCCTACGAATAAAAAAAAGACTCACACGTCACACGCCCATTGGAAAAAGAAAAGCATAAACCAAATGAGAAAACACGGGTGCTAGTGATTTTTTTCCTTCAAAAATAGGATAATTACTTAATTAGCAATGATTATTTTCCTCCAAATATGAGAGTCATATGAAGTCACATATGAAGTCACATTAAGTTATACATTAGTGAGAGTTATATTTCTCATACTTCAATTTTTTAAAAATACTATTTTTTCTAAAACATCACTCATTTTATCTGACACCTTTTTTATATTCTTTTTTTCTCTGTCACATTTTGTGGAGTTACATCAACAATTATGCCAAAATGCTATTATATGCATAATGCATGTCACACACGAATGGCGTTGAAGGTGAAAAGAGTGAAAGAGAATGTAAAATTAAAAAATATATATATAATTTATATAACAGTTTTTTATAATTTTTTTTTATTATATTGCCTTCTTTATCTAATATTTTTCTCTCTTTTATATTTTATCTGTCTTCTAACTATATAAAAGGATAGTAAAAATATTATTTTTCTAACAAATGAATAATTTGGCCGGATACATCCTCAATCTCTAACTTGATGATTGCCTCCAGCTGTGGTTTATACCATTTTTTTTTTATCACAACATTCGTACAATATGACATTTCATTGGTTCACAGGAAGTTATCATGCAATTGACATATGGCTAAAAGAAAGAAAATAATTTGTAATTTTAAGCCGGATCATTTTTACACTTTTAATTTGTGAATTAGACAGAATAAATCAGAATTTGTGCCTTAAAAAATGTGAGTGAAAAGGAAATGCGTCCTCCAGTATTTTAAGAACGGCAGAAAATCTTAGCTAGGAAAAAAAGAGTCGTGAATAAAATATTAATGAACAATATAATTTAATAACTTTGAGCCATTAGAGCAATAATTGGACTTTGGACCCTGTATAAGATATTTTGAAACAGCAGATGATCGTAACGCAAATGTAAAACGTTGACCGTTTAGCAAACAAATACAAGAGTTAAACAATCCTTTCAATAATTAAAAATGAAAAGTTTTGTCAAAAGATCCCACATTGACTAATAATTAAAAAATGCATTAACAACGGCTGATAATAGGCTTTACAAATTGCTTACTGAGAGAAATTATTAACTGCAAGAATCAAATCTGTATGTTAAAAGCAAAATGCTTGATTTTCATATAAATTGAACTAACACTGTTATAGTGTTATTACTCAATTTTAAAATAAAAATAGTTTTTTCTTAAAATAAATAATTAGTCCATGTAATTTTACTCGTTTTACGGTTTTACCGCTAAGATATTAATATTTATTTTTCATATATTAGAATTTTAAGTTTTATCTTTATAATTCTTAATAAATTTTGATCTTTATTTTCCATGAAGAATTTATTTGTATAGTTTTTTAATTGCTAAATCATCAATACATAAGGGAAAAAACTTTAAACAAATAAAAGTTTATGAGTCAACATGGCAATAACTAAAAGAAAGTTACACGGACCAAAATTCAAATAGGGTAAAAACTATAAGAGGGGTGGGGTAAAACTACATGAAGTAATTATTAATTGAGTAAATTACTTGAATGTATTCCTTGAATTTTTTTTTTCAGATTGTACATAATATTTCTCTATTTTTTTATTCATACATTAATCTCCTTAAACATTACACTATTTTTTATACATTACACTAACTTCTTTTAACTGTTTAAAAAATGTTATATCATAATGTTAAAAAAAAAATCTTGTAAAAAATTAAAAAAAAAAAAGAGTATTATTACATATAATCCGAAAAAATCTCATAAAGTCTTGGTATGATTTACTCTTATTAATTTTAAAGTTTAATGGTGATGCACTAACAATGTAAAATAATTTTACACTGTCATTCAATCACAAATCACCGTTTGCATGATTTTTAAGATAATTTTATAAAAGTCAATAAACTTACCATAAATGATGAGTTGTGATTAAATAACGGTATAAAATAATTTTACATACACAACACTTTTTCTCTTAATTTTAACCACAACCTTTTTTTTAATGTTCCTGAGTAAAAATTATATGCTTCCACAAATGACTCACATGAAACCTAATAAAAAAAAATGAGTCACATGAAGTTTTAACGGCTTTGCCTTAAAGTTGTAAAAGCTTCTTTATATACTGGTGGTGTCCACTAAGTTGCATATCATTCATCATTTTCTTTCCCTTTTGTGAACATTAGTCGTCAGAGCCGACGTGCCCTGTATGTTAATGCTTCTCCAAAACTATGCTAGTCGTGTAATCGTCATCAAATACACCAATTTCAATTCAAATCACAATACATAAACAGTGTGTTGAAACTTGATGCAGGGATTCACAATGGTCTACCATGCGAAACACTATATTATCAATGTACCAGCCATCACACTTGTCCAGATTAGTGCCAACAATGCAGTCCTTCATAGAATCTGCGACCCAAAACCTTGACTCTCAAAAAGAAGACATTATTTTCTCCAACCTGTCCCTAAGACTAGCTACTGACGTGATTGGACAGGCAGCATTTGGTGTCAACTTTGGCCTCTCTGGGCCCCATTCAGTTTGTGATTCTATCAAGAGTGTTGTTAACAATGACAATATTGCAAGTGCTGGTAATGATAATGAAGTATCTGATTTCATCAACCAACACATATACTCCACAACACAGCTTAAGATGGACTTGTCTGGTTCCTTGTCCATTATCTTGGGTTTGCTATTGCCAATACTTCAGGAGCCATTTAGGCAGATTCTGAAGAGAATTCCAGGCACCATGGACTGGAAGATTGAGCGCACCAACCAGAAACTAAGTGGTCGTCTTGATGAGATAGTGGATAAGAGAATGAAAGATAAGAACCGAAGTTCAAAGGATTTCTTGTCACTCATACTTAATGCCAGAGAAACAAAAGCAGTTTCAGAGAATGTGTTCACACCTGACTACATAAGTGCTGTTACTTACGAGCACCTACTTGCTGGCTCAGCAACCACCTCCTTTACCTTGTCTTCTGTTGTCTATTTGGTTGCTGGACATCCTGAAGTTGAGAAAAAGTTGCTTCAAGAGATTGATGGGTTTGGCCCAGTGGATAAGATACCCACTTCTCAAGATCTTCATGACAAGTTTCCTTACCTTGATCAGGTTTGTTTAACTCAACACAAAATCTCATACATGTTTGAAGTTCCAACTTGCAAGGGCAAAGTATGTATATATATTATTATACTTTTGTAAGCTCTACCTCAATTTTATTAATGCAGGTGATCAAAGAGGCCATGAGGTTTTACATTGTCTCCCCATTAGTTGCAAGAGAAACATCAAATGAAGTAGAGATTGGAGGCTATCTTCTTCCAAAGGTAATACAAAATAGTTTAGATAAACTTCTACACAATTACTTATAAAAGGAGAAAATAAATTAAATTAAGGAGTAAAAAAAATTAAAAAAATCTCATAATTAAGTTAAATAAAAGATCACTTGTTTGGATAAACTTGTCCATAAACATTGATGAAGAAGAAATTAAAAAGATAAAAAAAATTAAATTTTTTCCATGACTTAAAATCAACTTATGCATTTCAACTTTTATAATAACTCTTCTATTTACCTACTTCAGAAACTTTTGTTTACTAAGGGTCTGACTCTGTTGATTGAATAGTTTATCTACGTTGTTGTAAACTTCTTAATACTTGTCTTTGATTTTTCACGGATAAAAAAAAAACTCTTGTTTAACTTCTCCACATGTCAAGGTGCATTATTGTTAAAAAAAAAATCCAAACTGACCATCCAGGATTAATTGGGTTTTTTGGTATACATACTCTTCACAAATCACAATCAAATTAACGAGAGTTTTTACTTATGCCGTCACTAAATATGGTTTTGTGTTAGCAGGGAACTTGGGTCTGGTTAGCTCTTGGAGTTCCAGCAAAAGACCCCAAAAACTTTCCAGAGCCAGAAAAGTTCAAACCAGAGAGGTTTGACCCCAACTGTGAAGAAGTGAAACGAAGGCATCCTTATGCTTTTATACCATTTGGAATTGGTCCTCGGGCTTGCATTGGTAAACAATTTTCTCTACAAGAGATCAAGCTTTCTCTGATTCATTTGTATCGGAAATACTTGTTTCGGCATTCACCCAATATGGAAAACCCCTTAGAACTTCAGTATGGGATGGTCCTCAACTTCAAGCATGGGGTCAAGCTCAGAGCCATTAAAAGAACAGAGACTTGCTAAGTAAACGAACGGTTCAGACTTCGCTTATACTAGTATAGAGTTCAGAAGATAAATTATACATCATTATCTTATCATATTAAGTGTGATAGAATCCAAAAATGAACAGTTGTGATGTTACATAGAATCAGCCAATAAGTGTTTAAAATAATAGGCCAAAGAGTGTGTTGGCATTTCCCAAATATAGAATGTAAGTTTACAAGAGACACTCTTCCTACAAGATTATGAATGGCATTATGATTTGTGGTAAAAAAACTCACTACAGCAGATGACAAAATCCGTCTAAATGTGTTAACAAAAGGGCTGTTTCCCCATATAGTTATGCTTAAGTTGATTTATCCGGATAAGCCTCTCAGCGCTGAGTAATATCAATACCCACAAATAAACAATTATACAAATGGAGACCCCTCACAAGTATTACAAAACACATCAGCATTAAGCTACTTCTAGCTAGCCAAGTGCATGTTTAGATTAAAGTTTGCAAATCTAAGTTTGGATTAAACTTAAGTTTGTAAACTGAGTTTGCAAAAGTATCCCAAGTTTTATTTCTCCAAAATTAAGTTTGCAAGCAAAATTTTACTCTCAAACATACTTTTGAGGGATAACCAAACATGATTCTAAACTGATTTTGCTCTCAAAGATACTTTTAAACCCTCTCACCAGAAATTCAAACATGCTCTAACTCAATTTAAATTGCATGGAACAACAAGATGTTGAACCTTTTGGAAAAAAAAAATAATAAATACAGAAAGATGTTGAGCTTCCACCACATTCACATCACACCATGTAGGCTGAGGCTTTTCCCTCTCACCGTGCCCTAACTGAGCCCTTGTCCAAGTGAAGTGGCCTTGAAAAGTTGATTGAAGGGTCAGAACCCGCAGTGCTTTTGGAATCTCCATTAGAGAAAACCACTGCCCTCTTGAGAAACTGAAACTCATCCATGGACTGTTGCCTCTGAGCTCTATTATACACATGATTACTTGCTTTTTGCTTTGCCTTTGTGGACTGAGTCAGGTTCATGTAATTAGGCCTAGGAACAGCATTACCACTATCCTCAGTCCTGTCACAAGTGTTCCCAGACATTGGTGTTGTAGATGTACAAATGGAAGATGACGCAGAACTCTCATCATATCGAAACTCAGAACTTGGACTTGAGGATGAGCGAGTAGCTTGCCCAACAAGGGGAGGCCTAGCAGAAACCCTTGTTGTCACGTTGTTCTTCTTGACTTTGACCAAGCATGGTTTGGAGTTAGAGCTCACAAAGGATTCCACAAACTTCTTTGGAGGTGGAGTTTTATCTAAGCCTTCAGCCTGAGATTGTTCCATCAATCTACTCTCCCAAGGCTTGGCTGCCATCCAACGCTCCAACCAACTCCACCCCCAGTTAGCTTTGTTATTCTCATGACTCTTCAGAGAGGAAAAATAGGCATTTGTTCGTGAATTAGAGCTTGGTGTTGATCTGCATTGCTGGAAATACACAAATACAGAATTTTAAACATCTCTCAAAATTAATTTAACAAATGCTCACTCAATCTCAGACTTACCTTGTGAGCAAGAGAGTAAGCCATTGCTCTTTCCCTTTTGAAAGCTCCTTCTTGCCTCATTTGTATCTTTGCCTTAACATCTTCCAACGTTCCTCTGCTGTCACACCATCCTTCCTGCAGATTGTGTTAGATATAATACCACACGACACGTAACTGAAACAACACAAGCTTGCATGGGTGAGTTATGATACCTCAGCTTGCTTCAAAAGATCAAGTTTACTGCGTCGCTCGTTGAGCATGTTCTGCACAGCTTTCCCCTCTATGGACATCCTCACACGACGAGCTCTTACTCTGGCCTGAACTCGAACCAAGGCCTGCATGCACCTCAATGTCACCGCAGCCTGCTTCCTCACCTGTCTCCCCCGAACAAGAGCTTGAATCCTCACCACTCCCTTCAATGCCCTCAAAGCCCTTCTTGCCTACAATCATCATCACACAAGTCTTATTTTTTTGTCAAAAGATCCCACATTGACTAATAATATAACTAAGATAGTGTATATAAGATCTGGACCAGGAAGGCACGGAAAGCAGTTTGGATTCTTATAGCGGCCCATTCTTGCTTTACGAGTCTGAAATCCTTAGGTGGAGCTCGAACCACGGTGGCTACTGCTGCTGAGAAAGCATCTGCTGCTACAACAGGTGGAGAATCAGACCCTTCAGAAGCTGAAGCTGCTGCTTTGTGGTTTCCTTTGAAACCCTTCCAAGAACCCATGTCCCCTGAAGAACTCCTCCATAACCTCCATTTCTTGCTCTTACCACCCTCTTTCACCTACACACATAAACCAAACAAGTCATAAAAAAAAAAAAGAGTTTTGTGTTTGGATGCATGCACTGTGCAATATAAATGACTTACATGGTCGTCTTTGTCTGGTTTCTTGAGTCCGATTAATGCCTTTACCCATTTTCCTGAGGCACCCATCATGAGGCAGGTGTTGATGCTTGGCTTGCTTTCTAGTGTCTGTCAAATGAGCTCAAATAAGAGCCAAAGTTTTGTTAAAATGTAACGGAGTTACAGCCTAGGATGTCGGGAGAGAGATATGGTCGTGAAGGGATGTAATGTTGTGAGTTTGCGTTACGAGATTTGAAATTCAAAACGTGCAACGGACAAAGGGGGGGTTGACGTAGTTGGTCCCGCATGATGGAGGATTCTTTGTTGTTGCATTGGAACAGTGCCACCTCGTCACGTTGTGGTTCAGGGTGGGGCCCAGTGCCTTTGGGGAGGGATGTAATAAAGGCATAAAAAGGCACGAAGCCTTTGGTGTGTAGTACCTAAAAAGTGTTAAGCAGCGAGAAATAAATAAATTAAAAGAGGGAGAGAGGGGCAATTGGCCAAAATGCAAAAAGACAAGGGATCTTTCTTGCAAACACAGAGTCAGTGCAGTTGGGAGAGATCTGGCGCTCTGTTAAGTGTTATTTATGGTATGGACCCGTCAGACTCAGCCTCAGCCCCACCTTCTTTTTCTTGTGTTATTTAGGAGACAAAATTAGCATTACCAATAACAAAACAAAAAGGCTTCTGTTTGTCATGCCGGAGAAAACAACCTTACAAAACCAAATTAATTGCATCCGCATCGGCCTAGTTTATTGCATCCACTGGTCTAATTACCTGTTTCAAAATCAAAATTGGTTTCAGACACTCGCAATATGTCCTATATCCAACTGTTCCAACCATTTTTTTATTTTATGTTTCTCATTCGTGACTGAGAGCACCTTCGTCGGAGGTTGCTCTTGAAAAAGTTGGAACAATAAAATATATATATATATTGTTTTTACTTACTGTATAGAAAAAAAATTATTAGTAACAAATATTTTGAGAACACTGGTAGGCAGGCTAGTAGAAAGTCAGTAGAGTATCAAAGTTCAAATTTTGGCCTTTTTGGTATTAATGAGAGTAGATCACTGGATTGGCCTTCCTTATGTCGAGGTCACCCCATTTGTAGTAATATTTAATTCAAAGGGGCATTGATTTTTTTATGTTTTGTCTTTCTTCTTTGGTCTTGAGGAGCATTCCCATGGATACTGCACGGATCAGCGATAAGTTCGACAAATAAAGTAGTAATAGAAAATCTGAAAAAATGTACAATTTGGCTCCTACTTTTTATTTCGGATTAGCAGGGATTTGGAATTCGAAATGCGATGACCAGTAGTATCCATCCTCTGTGTTTTCGAGAACAGTGAAGCATTCATATTCGCAACTGCAAGCCTGTCTGCACTGTTCTAGTGTTCTTAGGAATCCAAAGACAATCCAAGAACTCAAATAAATTATAAATAAAATGCTGCATTGAGTATGTTTGATTGGCTGCTTAAAATTGAAAGGCCAATTTGAACCGTGGCGTGCCTTCCAACACTTTATAATTACTTTTGATGTTTACTTAAAGTTAGTGTGTGTTTTTTCTTTTTTCTTTTTTAAAAAAATACTACTAGTATTTGGATGTGTTTGTAGAATTAATTTGACTTTATAAAATTGATTTTAAGTAAATATACGTGATTTTTATTTAAATATTAGAAAAATAATTTTGATATATAATATTGTTTAAAAATTTGTAATCAAAACTGATTTTAAGTACGTAATTATTAAAATGACTTAAGTCTAACTAAAGAAATGAAGTACATGAAACAAATAACATAACTAAAAATATATGCAGAACAAATATTAGTATTGATGCAAAAATCACTTTAAATAGTTTCAATGAAACTTAAGTCTAAAATTTAGATTCATATTTTTAACACAATGAAAATCATGGTATTCGATTATATTGATTAAGCTGAAACAATTTTATGCCAATTGATTTACGTGTTTAATGGTTCAAGATATTTAATATACACGAGTTTATAAATCTATTACAATTTATAATATTTAATTGTTGCACTATTTTTTCTTAAACTAACATCACATATTGAACTTACTATTCTGTAAAAAAAAATGGTGATTTATTCTGTAATTATTTTAAAGTATAAAAACTTTTTGTTTTCAATCGGCTGCTGGTGAGAAGGTAAAAACCTCATGGCAACGCAAAAAGTGCTATGCAGTGCTCAACATTCCGCGGATCAATAGTCAAACAAAAGTTAATAAAGACAATATGAGAGTGAGAGCAAAAACGAAAAATCAGAGACAGATAGTCAATGGAGGAGGTGACTCATTTCTTGTTTTTCCATTTTCTATTATTCTTTGAGTATTCCACACACCAACTACGCAGCCAACCTGTCTTGCCGACTTCGTTCCCCACTCTCTACCTTAATAAAATAACCATAAGACTTATATAAATTTTTATTTTTTTAATTTGAATTTTGCGTGATTTTGATTTTTAATTTTCTAAGCTAATTAGGTTTTTATTTTTAAAATTAAATAAATTTGTTTTTATTGCTAATCTTTTATTCAAAATTATTAAATTCTCGTTTTTACTATAAATTTTATAAATTAAATAAAATTATTTTCAATCTTTTAATATTCAGAAGTCATCAATCAAAATATCATGTTTTATTCAAAATGAACAAGGTCATATTTTTTTCTCTTCACACCATAATCTTGTATCTTATAAAATTCTTCAAGTTTCATCAAATTTTTATTAAATCTCTAACTTTTTAAGCTTTTGAAATTATTCATATTTTTAAATTCATAATAAATCTTCAAATATTTTGGTATAAATAATAATTCTAATTTTTAATAAAATAAATAATAAAACCAAACTTACTTAATTTAAAACATAAAGAGACTTTAGTGCCCTTAAAAAAATTGAAAAACCAAAATTATATATAATCCAAACTATCAAAAACATCCATCATTATTTTATTTTTAAAAAGTACTCCCTTTGTTTCACTTAATATGACATTTTAGCAAAAAAAAAATTCTAAATTAGTTGTTTTACAAAACCAATAAAGCAATAAATATTTTTTTCCATGGAATACCCTTAATGGGAATAGTTGTTACTGGGTAAAGGTGTCAAAGTGAGCCCGAACCCGGTGAGCCAACCCGGCTCACCACGGGTTTGGGTCAGGCCGGGCCGAAAAAATATATTTTTTTGCGATTTTGGCCAAATTGTAACCCAACTCACTTAACTCACGGGTTCGAGTCGGGTTGACCTATTTAACCCACTTAAACTTTTAAAAAAAAACAGTATTTTTTTACAGTAAAAAAAAAGTATAGTAAATAGAATAGTAACCCATTTAATGTTGTTGAACTATAACTAATGTTTGAATAATTGGATGGTTGAATTTTATTTTAAAACTTTGGTATTTTAGACTTTTGAATGGTATTTATGTATCTGAGACATTTGAATGGTTACTTGAATGATAATATTAGATGCTTGAATGGTTATTTGAGATATTAGCCTATTATTTGTATTTGAACATTTGAATTAATAAATGTCTTTGATGAAAAAAATGTCACTTTTTTTTATAAAAAAACAACAGCAAAACGTTTTGATTTTTTTATTTTTAAAATTTGGTGAGCCAATCCACCGAACCCACCAACCCGTGGTGGGCCGGGCCGGGTTGGTATTTTCATGACTCACCAAAAGGTGAGCCGGGTTGGCTCGGCCCGTTTAACTCTCAACCCGTGGTGGGTCAACCCGTATGGGCCGGGTTGGCCCGTTTTGATACCTCTATCATTGGGTAATTAATTAGAGATATAAAGGGTATATCAGAAAGTTAGTTATATTTTTTTATGAAATTCAAGATATTAATTGCATTTCTTAATACATGTGTCAAAATCTTAAACGTCATATCGAACAGAAGGAGAGTAATATCGTCAGATAAGATTAGATAACGAAGACGAATCAAATTTGCAAAAAAAAAAATAGCAAAATTCAAGGTTTTATACAGTACTTAAATTAAAAATGTTGTGTTGTGTTCTGTTGTAGAGTTTAGGAGAATGTGAAAAGGTTTCAATGAAAATACTAGTATTTATTAATCTTTTTTTTTAAAGAAATACTAGTATTTATTAATCTTTTAACACTTACTAATTGTTAGCAAGATATTTTTTCAATAACCAAGTTTTTGAATCACACATTGAGTAAAAAAATATAAGGCCAACCTAAAAGATAAAAGTCAAATCTTGTGGGCATGTTTGTTTTACACAAAAAGGACAATTTTCACACTATGCACATGTTACAATGTAAATACACATTCACTTATGTGCAATGATTTAAAATTATTCTATCAAAATTAATTTTACCCAACTCTAAAGCAAATGAACCATATATCATAATTGACATTAAACACAATAAAAAATATATACACAGATGTTTTAATCACAATAAGTCACATTCACACATTGATAAGAAAAGAAAATTTTAAAATTTATAATGAAGAGAAAACTTAATAAAAATTAAGAAATATTTTTGAATATTTCCTACCTATATTTTCTCTGTATTTAAATAAATTTTTAAATTTATTTTTTTTCTCCTTTCTTTATCATTTTTTCTCTCTACCCAAACACAAGATTAGTTAGTGTTCAAATGCTTCAAATTGTTTGTACTTTGTACACATAATGTAGCACATTGTCAGACTGGCTCCTGCGACCTTGTGTGAAGTTGGGAATAGAGCAAAATAAAATTAAAATCTCAATCCCCCAAACCCCGTGGCGCGCAAAATAAAATTAAAAAAAAAAATGGCGCAGATAATAGTAGTCTTATATCAGGCATGAGCATAAATAAGCGCTACCTCGTGCTTTGTTAAAGCCATAGCCCATAAGTATGTCGTACCATGTGTGTATATATATTTACATATTCCTAGCGTTGCAGTCATCTAAAATCTTACCCGGTTAAAATCCTTCAAACGGTGTTGATGATTCCTGTGATTATTAACTAGAATGTACAAATGCAAACATTAGCCATCCCTAGTGGTATGGATTTGACAACAACAACAATTTATGCTCAATCAGGAGTAGAAATTTCAAGGGGAAATAGTTAGTTACCTTTGTAATGCATGCACAGTTTAGTATAAAATCTATACAAGTTACGTTTTAAGGTTAAAGAAAAAATAAGTAGCACTGTGAAGGAACTTTCCAGATATGACAAACAAACTTGAGCATTAGTTAATTTAATCAACCTCTAAAACAATAATAATCTGTGGAAATTATATGCAGTAATACTCAGTAAGAGAGATTCCTGTAAAATTAGAGTCAATTAGAAGGTGACATTGTAACTTATTGCCATGACGGGTGAACACTGAGCAATCATGCTGCTGAAACTGATCGAGACTTTTGTTGAGGTGGTATGCCAAGCCAAGACTTCATCATGTCGTATGTGGTGAAACTAATTGCAGCTGAAGGAACAATCTGTGGACATAGCAAAGTAATGTTTAAAATAGAACCTTTATAGAACCAAAAAGAAAGCATATGCCACCAACAAAATGGATAGGAATGCTTAGGTTGACCATAACAATTTTCAGGAATCAGCCACAGAGATGACTCATGACTATTTTTAAGGGTTTTTTAATATGGACATGCTGTTCACAATTTTAAATGAGTACCAATCGCACAAGGTTTTGAAATCAATGCATTATTTGTGTAGTTTCTGAAGTTGGATAAAGAACCTGAGTCACTATCACCATTCACCCAACCATTATTTTCAGTCCTTAGGTGTTGGCAAACAGAAGAATTGGTGTCCAACAAGATGTTGAAACATGTGAAATAGTAATCTAAAACTCGGTTCACATAAAGTTGTCTATGATAAGGTGAGCATTACCCTTATATAGTTAATGCTTACGCCATGAAACAGCTGCCTCCATCCTTGATTACGAGCAATCGTCCTAAGTCCGTCTAATGTATTTTTGTATCTGGCATCCTCATGAGCAGCATTTTGCAGGCTGCCAACCTGCACATACAAAGAGAAGATGAGTAAAAACTTCAACAAAGGGGCATTTGCTAATGCTATATAGTTGTAAAATTTGAATACAACCTAAAAGGGCTCTAACATCAAATTTTATACCCAGCAAAAGATTGCAGAGCTAATTTGGCTAGACACCCATCCCCCCACGACCAGAAAAAGGGAAAAGTTTGTCGAAACTGAGGAAGACATAAAGTTATGCTTTAAGTACCTGCATCTGTCTCTTAACAACATCTAAAGGGTATGTTAAAGTCTGCCCAAACAATCCAGCTAGAGCTCCACAAGAAAGACGCGTCATAATGGACTTTTGATGTTCTTCAGGAACATGAGTCTTCAATTTCTCATACATGTAGAACTTTAAACCAGCATATGGAAGAATTCCGGTAAGGGTTGGTCCTAAGGAAAAGAAAAAGGTGAGGTTTTCAATCTATGTACTGAAAAAATTGGATAAGGCAGTAAAATACAGGGGATGATAACTGAGATATGTTATTAGAAAACGTTATCTCCACAAACATGTATTCCAACAGAATTCTACACCAGTAATCAATTATGATTGTCATTCATGAAGGTTGTCTTGGTAGAGACATACATACCTGCACCCCTGTAAAGTCCACGAACTCCCCCTTCCTTATAGACACTTGTAAGCACACCTTTAATGCCATTATGTGCAGGTTGAACTCCTTTCATACCATCTTTGATACTTCCTCTTGTGTCTGCCACCTATAAAAATTTAAACAACAGAAATAATAAATATGATTAGACTGTATACTACAAGCAATTCTTCCCTAAGAAGATATGCCCCTATAACTAAAGCATAAAAAAACAAAGGTACATTATTTACATGGATAATAAGTCCAAGAAGAGCAACCAATCATACAGGTTCACCTAACAGCTAAATGGAAAATGATCTATTATTTACACACAACTAATAAAGCTAGGTTCTTGATTTGGTTATTGTTCCAAATTTACAGTGGATATCTAAAGCAAATGGGTTGACCAATGGAACATTTTAAGGAAAGAAAGTTCTCAACTGAAATCCCAGGTGCACCAAACTATTCAAACAACCATGACATAGTTCCTCAAAGCGATTAAAAATTAAACATAACTAACAATATATTCCCTATATGTGTTGGAAAGCCACCTTAATTGCGGTCATTCCTAGCTTGCCTTTTATGCTTGTCTTTCAGAGTTAGTTGCCAATCTCTCGAAAAGGGCTACTAATGGAGGGGCTTACCAGATAGGTTGAGTGAAGCGTCGTAATGTGTAGCCATCGAGACGTCGACTCTTAGGCACATCGACTAGAGATATGGCCTAAGTAGTGCTTATAAGGCTTGGGTAGCCCTCACCTTTCAAGCCAGCTTTGTGGGGTTTAATTAGGCTCTAAGCCCAAATTCTAAAATGGTATATGAGTTTATCCTAGATCCATTATTAGGCCACCTACATTGCCATGCTCTAAGCATATAGCCCTGGTGGTGAGGGAATGCGTTTAAAAGTCGTCTTAATTGCGGTCACCCCTAGCTCGCCTTAATTGCAGCCTATCATAGTTACTTGTGTCTCAGAAAGGGTTACCTACAGAGGGGCTAACCAAAGTGAAGCATTGTAGTGTGCAACCACCGAGACGTTGACTCTTAGGTGGTTGAGATCCCACATCAACTAGAGATATGGCCTAAGTAGTGCTTATAAGACTTGGGCAGTTCTCACCTTACAAACCTATTATGTGGGGTTCAGTTAGGTCTTAAACCTAAATTTTAAGATAGTATCAGAATTTGTCCTAATGATTATTGTTGGGCCTATCCAATCTTGCAAACTTCACACTTGAGGTGTTCAGTCTTCAACATGAAGGGGAGGGTGTATGTTGAAGATCCCACATTAACTAATGATATGACCAAAATAGAGTATATAAAGTGAGAGGTAACTCTTACCTCTTGAGCTAACTTTTGGTGTTGAGTTAGGCCCAAACCCAAATGCTAAGAATATATACGTGAATGAGTCAATGTTTTTTATAAGCTAATCTTATCAATTTTAATTGACTTGAGTCATTATGTTTATTCCATGCAAATTTGATTCCAACATAGAAGCATTGTCATTGTCATTTATACTTTCCTATATTACCTAGGAATTATCATAGACTATTAAGGACGACACATGTTAAGTCTATTTTAACCAATTTTAAATTTTAAAAGAAAAATAGTATATTAAGTAAAAGATTACAAAGTCATTTATATACATACATATGAGTAGTCAAGTATATAAATAAAGGACAACTTTATCATTTTTTTATATACAACGACCTCGCAAGGAGGGGAGTATGATCCTTGTCCCCATTCTCAAATATGCTTTGGGGAGATTTTTTTCCCCATCTTGTCGGGGGAAATCTCCAAACTTGGGGCCCCAAATGAAGCAATCCCCACGAAAATCCCCAAATGATGGGAAAATTTGCCATCCTGATGGAACATGTGCATTGGAATCAAGATACCATGTTTCATAGTGTCTCTTATTAAGCCATGCTGAAGCATTCTATGAACACCAGAAAAGTTTTCTTAGTCTCTTGAAATTGGTAGATGTAAATTTAATATTATTTATTCTTCATCTCTCTTTCTCTAGTCCTTTTTCCTGGTTGTACAACCTTCCTTAAACTTTAATTTAATTTTGATTTTGATTAAATGAAAATAGAGAAATAATGGAATGGATAATAAGGGATTCTCAATACTTATAGCATACGTGCATGTGTTAGAAGTACCATCAAGTCTATTTCAAAGGTTCAAATATGTTCAAAATCATATTCCTACCTGGTAAGCAAGTTTGGTACGAGCAAGATCCAAGGGGTAGGTACATAAAACTGAAGTTCCTCCTGCAGCAGAGCCTGCTAAAAGATCAATAAAAGGGCCCGAACCTAACACAGGATAATTATTCAAGATCCAACTTTTGTAGCGCTCGTATGTCATAAAATGCAAGGCTGCATACGGAACAATGCGGATAACACTAGCTCCATTTCCCCTGAAACCACCACATAAACACAGGTTAACAATACATAATTTAAGAGGGGAAAAAGAACCATGTTATGTGATTTGAGTCTTACTTATATAATCCCAGAAAACCTTCATGCTTTAGTAACTTA
Source organism: Pueraria montana var. lobata (assembly GCA_026413185.1). Lineage (NCBI taxonomy): Eukaryota > Viridiplantae > Streptophyta > Magnoliopsida > Fabales > Fabaceae > Pueraria > Pueraria montana. The sequence continues at coordinate 8,564,854 of CM048652.1, forward strand.
CTCAAAGATTGATACACCCCAAGAGAATGAAATCCTGGTGTCCTTGTCTGTAGATAAAAATAAATAAAGTTTAAAGAGGAACATACACACATTCAAAGAACATTCTGAAGGAGCAAAGAAAGCAACGACGTCATAAATTATGTATTATATCTAACAAGTGACAACAAATATACCATAAAACCAGAGTTAAAAAAAATCTCCTTGAAACAAGAGGCGATAACCTCTGGAAGTCACTTGATGAGAGTAGAAATCAATAACTTCAAGACTCCAGCAAGAGGCACAAAACAAAGAGAAGAATTGAATTGGCACCTCAGGCAAGCCCAAGACAAAACAGAATCCTCTCTTTACACACTTAAAATTCTCTCCCCCTTCCCATATGTTCCTAAAAGATTCTAGATCCAACATACCTACATAATACCTTAAACATACATCACATGTCACATTTGTCTAGTATCATCATTTCAATACATTACAGGATAAAGATGTCTTAATCAATTTGCAACATACTTATAACGTGATCTGATCAAATAAGCCCTGAATCATGTTCCACTAAAATAAGAAAAAGGGATGAGAAATTGTGTTGAACCTGCCAAAGTATCTTGACCCGTTCGAGGGGTGCAACACTGGTCTTAGAAAGCGCACCAGCAAAGCCTCCAGCAATTAGTTCCTTCACATAGACAGGAACGCCATCAAAACTAGATTCATTCCTCTGAATGGATGCCTTGTCCACGAAACCAGCAATGGTAGACCCTTGTGAAGAATCCATTGATTCCAAAAATTAAAAACACAATTGAATTGTTATGAATCTGATTCAGACTATCCACTCTGGAGCTCAGAAAACTCCTTATCCCATCTGCGTTTAGAGAAAGACAAGTGGGTGTGTTGCAATGGCAAGGAATTGGGTGTGTTCACATTCACATTCACAATCACAAGCCAATCCCCTTCAGCAACAATAAGAGACATCAACAGCAGACAAGAACAAACAAAGGGACCCTTTTCGATTGCAACAAGGAAGAGGAGTTTACACCGATGAACAAGGGTTTGTGTGGCAGAAAAAACATAATCCCGTGAATCTGAGTGGCATGAAAATAAGAGGGTGAACAGAAAACCCTGACTTTGATGGAAAGGGGAAAAGGAGAACAGGTACGTGATGTGAGAGATGGGGAAGATGAAGGAACAGATACCTGTTCTCCTTTGAATTGAATTGAATTTTTGAGTTTGTTTGTTTTGATTTGATTTCTTTGATTATATGCCCCTTTTTCAACGTTGGTATTCTCTCTTCCTTGCAATTGCCAGTTTGCAATTACATCGTATCTTTCGTGAATGTCCCACGTGGTGTGCCCCGTCAACCATTTATCATGTTCGCTTTCAGCCTACCTCACATGATTTATGATTTGTCCACGTGAATTTAAAAACGAAAAAATATCTGTAGTGTTATATTTCTTTCTTTTATTTTTTGGAAAAAAATGGATAAAATTAAATGTTTTTTTTTAATTTAATCAATTATCAATTATCCATCAATTATCTCTTAAAAATAAAATTATCAATCATATCATCCTATCTAAATTTAAATTAAAATAATTATCTTAAACGAAAACGTTTTTAAAAGTCATCAAACCTGTTTGTTTAAACTTATTTAATAAAAAAAATATTTTTTTAAGGAAATAAATAGTTTCTTTTTAAGAAGTAAATCTTATATATATATTTTTTTAAAAATACTTTTTAAAAAACATTTTTTTAAATTATTTTTTTAAGTTTAAACAAACTAAATCTTCAAAAAACAAAAAAGATTAAACAAACTAGTCCATTATACAATAAGAGTGCTTTTAATTTTTTTTTTAACTTCTTCTCTATTTCAAGCTATCTTTTTCATTTTTATTTCTAAATCAATTTTTATATTTCAAGCTATCTTTTTCATTTTTATTTCTAAATCAATTTTTAAAAGAAGTTATCAATAATTAAAAATAACTTTTATATCCTCTATATATACATAATTGTGTAAAACTACATATTTTTTTATGCCTCTATTATACTAACTCTCCCTAACATTTATTTTCATTTTAAAATTCAAATACACTCGTAATATCCATATCATTTTATGCTTTTAATATTAATCGAACAATGTTTAACATAAATTCTTATCTGTTTCAATATAATATTTTTAGTTCTAATTTGAATTTGAATATTTTTTAAAAAAAATATCAATAATTAAAAATAACCGTATATAGTAGCATAAATTTAAAATATAATTTATATAGTCAAAAATATTTATGTATTATATATTTATTTATTATAAACTATAAAGTTTAATTGTATAAAATAAACATATACTAATATAAAGTTTTTTTTATATAAAGGATCGGGGGGAGTATTATGTGTAATGCAATTGCAAAAATACTAATATATATATATATATATATATATATATATATATATATATATATATATATATATATTATATGTGTGTGTGTGTGTGTGTGTGTATTGAATAGAATTATTTGCTTCCCTGTGCATCCATTATTTTCATTCTTAAAATTTGAATATTTTACTCTCATAAAGTGACAGACTTTACTTTCCTAACATGCATATAGTATCAATTGAATGGTCTGATAAATTGTAACTGAATATTGTAAACCTACAATTAAATGATTTAACAAGTTATAACTGAATATTATAAATCAATTTTAAATATATTTTATCTTCAAAATTCAAATATTATATTTTTCTTCTCTCAAGATTTTACTATTTTGTGCTCTACTTTTTTTTCCGTCATATTCTTCTCTTTTGATTTTTTTTCCCTTCGTTTAGGTCAAGTACTATTTTGTCTTAAGTCTCTAATAAAAAGAAAAATATTACTGGAAGGCAAGTTTTTTTATTTTTAGAAAGGACTAGTAAATCAACATTGGTTGGTACAAGTGATAGTAACTTGTGTCTCTTAATCAAGTGGTTCAGGATTCAAATCGTGATATTCCTTAACCAAGTGATTCAGTATTCAAATCCTGATTAATAACCCAGAGTTTGCAATTTTTTATAACACAATATTTAAGGGTCAAAGGTCCATGCAAGTTTGCACCATCCCGTAAGTTCTGGACAAGTAACTCTTTCTCCCGTGGCCAAGAACTTTTTACTAAATCTTCTGACCATTGCCCCCTGTTATTTTAAACGTTGCTTGACGTTTGTTTTCATTTTTTTCTTCTTAATATAAGCTTAAGCTCAATTTAAATTGAACATCTTCCATTTCAATTTGAGCACTGGGCAGTTGGTTGTAATTAATTAACGATTTTTCTAAATACCAAAGCAATATATGTCACTAGGAAAAAAAAAGAATACTAGATGATTTGTTAGGCATTTGTTTTTCAATTTTTATGATCTATACGGCCATTTAAATCCATGACATGCGACTTGTTTATATCACAAGAGAGAAGAGAATTTTATTACCCACAAGCACCAGATATACAAATCGCAAATACCTAATATATATTTTTTTTCCCAGACAAGCAGAAAATTTGTGGCTATTCTGATTGCATGATGCATTCATGCACTAACTATCTGAACAGGACAAAGAGAACATAACAAAAATGATTGAATTAAGCGCTACTAGTTGTTTCATCTTGGGTTCGGGATTGGGGTACAGACAATGGCATTGGCAATGCATCATGATCAAAGAAAGATGTTTGCCTAGAAATAGACATTGTGCTATGCCTTTTAGTATGGTACGCGGAGATTCTCTTTCCCCTCCCTTCAAAGATGACAGGATCATCCTCTTCGTCAGGGACACATTTTTCTCCAAGAATAATTGTTTTCATCCAAACAGAGTCCTCTGCTTTCAACTTCCCTTCTATGTTCCCTTTATTTTTCTCCTCCTTTTGTTCCCAATTTCTTGCCACAGACAAACTCCTCGGCATTTTGATGCTTAAACTCAACGGTGCCTTTCTCTCCGAAGTCACTCTTTTCATTCTTTCCGAGATAAAGGGGTCCTTTGGGTGTTGTTGCAATGCGGGTGGAAGAGGTAGCTCCTTTACCTGCTCCTCCTCGTTGTTGTTGGTCTCATTTTCTGTTTGGTTGTTTGATGCATCCGAGTCATTGGCCATTTCTATGGGATCGGACGATGGTGGCGAAGGCGGTGGTGGTGATGGTTTTCTTCGAAATCCAACGCCACATAGAGTTGTGATTATGGCCATGCTGGCAGCCAAGCCAGCAGCGAGGAATGACAAATATATAACGGGGTGTATCAATGAGAGATTTTCAATGGGGACTCCTCTTCCCATGACATACATGAAATGAAATGGTTATTGCGTGCTACGTATCCTCTCTCTTTCTCTCTTGTGTTTAATTACAAAACAACATTATTATTAACTATAATGAGGACTTAGCGTTTGCCTGCAAAGTCCTGAGAGAAAATAGAAATTGGGATGTCAAATACAAAGTTTTGGGGTTTCTTGGTGGAAACTGATTGCTTGAATTTAGGGGTTGATGGGAGAAAGAGAAACTGAGAGATAAGAAAGCCGTAGATGTTTGTTTTCTACTATTCCCATTTTTGGCAAAGGCGCCAACATTTGTTATCTGTTTGTTGCCTTTGGATTTGGAAAACCTAAAAATATCACTATCCTCTCCTCTCAAGGGAAATCAAGGAGGGAAAACCATAATAATAAATTTAAAATTAGAGATAGGTCTAGTCTAATAATGTAACAAGGCTTAGTTTAGTATAACGAGTAAATAATGTGTATATTATTAGTGTAAAGAAATTTTACATTATAATCCGATTACAACTTATCATTATCATATGATATATTAACTTCTATAAAAGTTATATTTATTGTGATCTTTTATTAATTAATTGTGTAAAAAAATTTATACTAACTGTGCATAGAAGTTATTATTTTTTATCATACAAAACTTATATGTATTTTTTCTAATCATAATCAGAAATTTATTTTAAAAATAAGCGTCGGTTGAAATCAAGGTCGACTTTAAATGTTAATTATATTGCATCAGTTATTGAGACAAAACTTTGATTTCAACTTTAAAAATAAGCGTTGGTTGAAATCAAGGTCGACTTTAAATGTTAATTATATTGCATCAGTTATTGAGACAAAAATTTAATTTCAACTAAAAAATAACATCAAAATATTTAAGAAATAATACTTAAATGTTGTCCTTTTGTATATGTAATATTGTGTAGTCAAATATGTGATTTTGTGTAAAATATATATTTTGTTGTTTTTCTTTTTCTGGATATGATATTTTGTTGTTTTTCTAATATAAAGTGTTGTAGAAAATAAAATAAAAGGACATTGTCTAATTCCAAAATAATAAGGTCACGGCATGTCATCATAGTTTATCAATAAAATTCATTTTAAATTAAAATCTTGTTTTATTGCCGTGAAGTGATTTTATTAATTAAACCGACGCTCCTTGTTTATGGTATCCGACTTATAATTCTTTTATTCTTTTCTTTTTTTTCGAACCTTGTGATTTTAAAATCATATATAGATCCTTTGGGAGCATTGTGCTACCAAGAAGGGATTGCGTGTTCTTCTTTCTCCTTTTGTACCTATGACAATAGATAGGATTTGAGTAGGGTACTATAGTACTCGTTTCCATACCCGTTCTTTAAAAAAAAAATCCCCGTATTCGAATCCATACCCGTATGGGTAGTAATTTTAAGACCCGTATCCTTCCCCATTGGGTACCTAACTGCCGGTACCCGTTAGCCACACTTTAAATAATTAAAAAATATTGATTAAAAAAATAATAGTAATTAAATTAAAATATCATTCAAAGATCTTAATATAATAAATAGGAAAATTTGATAAAAGAAGCAAATAAGGAAGGTGATTTTTTTAAAAAAAATTAAGGAATACAATCTATCTTTAAGTGAATAAAGATTAAAGATTATGATCTATTTCTATAAGAAATATAATCTTTTTTTGTTGTGAATTAAATACGTGATCTATCTCTTAGCAAATAAAGAACGTGATATTTTTTTTTTGATGGATTAAGGAACATGATTTATCTCTTAGGTATTATTATTATTATTATTATTATTATTATTATTATTATTATTATGGGTCTAGGCAGGGTTGGGTACTAAAGTACCCATACCCGCACCCGCACCCGTTAAAATTTGTGAGTAATTACCCGTACTCGAGCCCATACCTATGAAGTGGGTAATTACCCTACTCATTGTGGGTAATTTTTTAGGGTACCCATAGGATTTGGGTAGAATTGTCATCCTTATTTGTACCCAATAAAATAAGGCAACAACCTCTTCCATATTTTTTTTCGAGAAATCAATTTCCTTTCGTTCCTTTATTTTCTTTCTTTTCCAATCTTACCTTTTATTCTTTTTTTTGGGGTTAATTATGTTTTTGGTCCCTGAACTTTTTCAGATTTTTACTTTTAGTCCCTAATCAAAATTTGGACTGGTCTTGGTCCCTGATGTTTTCGTCCGTTAATGGTTTTAGTCCCTGCCGTCAAGTGTGCCGTTAAATAATGATGTGGCAGCCACGTTTTGTGGCGTTTATTTTTTCGGCGGATAAAAACCACCAAAAATTGCTCTTTTTTTGTCCTGAGTCAGAGACCACGGATATCCCCCAACCCACTCGGTCAGAAACTAATCCAGCTCGCGGTGCATGACTGCCGCTGACACAAGGGAATTTTGCACATGGAGGGAATCGAATACAGGTTCTCCCGTTAAATAGATCGTTCCCTCTCATATGAACGCAGCAGGACCTTACACCACAAAAAATTGTTTTGGATAAAGCATTAGGAGGTATTAAACAATTTCTGGCGGTTTATAACCGCCAGAAAATTGCTTCGCTGAGGCACTTAGCGTTGACAATTTAAAACCTTTAGAATTTGAAACAAATTTTAAACTATCAATTATATCTTCCCCGCCCATTGTCCAAACATATATCATTTCAAAAACTCAACTCATATTTTTGCCTTCTTCAATCCATTGGCAGAATTATCCAGAGCCATGAATGGGAACTTTAATTGAAAAGATAAGAATATTAATCAAATTTGATTGCAGATCGTAGGTAGGATTCGAATCCTAATTGAAAAGAAAAACTAAACAATAATCGTCAATTTTGATCGAAATCCAAATTCCAAACAAAGATAGAATGAAATTGGATATAATTCCTAATTGCACGAAAAATCAAAACTAAAATTGATGGTTCAAAATCAATTGCCCGAAATACCAGTGATTGCAATTGCGATTCAACTAGGCACCACAAAATATCTTCTTCCTTCTCGATTTCGAGATTTCTCACTTTCTCGATACAACGACCAATGACAATACAATTCTAAGTATAAGCGGGGAACATTAAGCACTCCTCACGCTCACTCGCGATACAGGAACTGTTTTAGGGTTTGGTAGGAGGTTTCTCACTCAACACCAAACTCGCCGACGGAAAAAACAAAAGAGAGAGGGGGGGAGAAGGGTTGTTGACAGTGGAGCTATGGGTACCGTCGATGACGGTGAAAGGGTTTTTGAGAACGGAGGAAGAAGGAGGGTACCACAATCTTCAACTTTCCTAAGCCCTTTGCAAGTGTCCATTCGTCCCGTTTCTCTTCCAGTGTGGCCTACGTCTTCCTCATCCTCCTTACCACTTTCTTCTTCATTGGCTTCGTCTTCCTATACTTTTACCAATTCTCCTCTGACACTGTCTCCTTCTGTCGCCGTCTTTTGCCGCGCCAGGGGCAGACGCCGTAGCCGTGAAGACCCTGTCGGTGGTGTTGCACCATGGAGACGCATAGTGCGAGATATTTCCAGAGGAGTTCCGAGACGGCGACGCGGTGAAGATGATTTCGTACTGCAAGCCCGCTTCTCTTACCCAAACTAAACTTTCCCAACCCTAACCATGTGGTTCCAATCGCGATTTGCGCTATCGTCGAGTTATTCACCGAAGGAACAAATTGTGTTGTTCTTCGATTGGATTCGATTGTGCTATTCTGCCCTAACTATTGCTATGGCTTCTTTGGATTTCTAATTTGAGAGGGCTTTGCTTCGCCTGATTCGGATTTGTTTGATTTGCATCCTCAATCGTTTGATAACGATGTTATTGCTCAGATTTTGAGAAGAGAAAGAAACTGTATTATTAAAAATATATATGAAACTTTGTTGGGAATAGATGTTATACAATTTGATAGTTCTTATTAGAAGTAATTGCTGATGAATTTTAATCGTCAGAAATCATTTATTACATTTTCAACATATCAGTCATGTCATTTTTGGCTGTTTAAACTGTCAAAAAATGAATCACCATGAAAAATCAACACGTGACATTTTTAACTGCTATCACATCATCAATTAACGGTAGCACTTAATGAGAGAGACTAAAATCATTAATTGACGAAAATATTAGGTATCAAGATCAGTCCAAATTTTGATTAAAAATTAAAAGTAAAAATTCAAAAAAATTCAGGGACGAAAAACATATTTAATCCTTTATTTTTTTTTTAAATTGTAAATTTGTAATATTTTGATTTACTAGGTCTAAAATGGAGTGTAGGTTTGTATCCACATGCAATGATAGACCTAACAATTTTAGCGTAATAATTTTATTTGGGTTTTTTTTCTTTTAAAAAGAAATTGTACCAAACACTTATTAAAAAAAAATTAAAATATAAGCACCTTAATTTTTGTAAAAAGAAAAGGAATAAAAGGAACTTTCTCCCCACTTCCCTTCCCCATCCTCTCACTTTTTCCTCTTTCTCCATTTCTCTTCTCTCCCTCTGTTCTCTCTCGACTTGTGTCTTTTAAGTTAAAAGATATGAAAAATGTCAAGCAATTTTTGTTTTACTTTTAAAGTTCTTATTTTTAATTGTAAGTTTTAAGGAGTTGTTAAATATAAAAAATAGGTCAAACATGTCCTAAGTAATAGAGACATTGTATAATATTTTTTTTACCTAAATAAATTTTTAGTCCCTTAAATTTAAGATAAATTTACTTTTGGTTTTCCAAATTTAAAATTTATCTTTTTAATCCTTCTAATTTGAAAAAAAGTTTGATTTAGTTCCTTTGTCCTAATATTGTTAGAGATTTCACTTATATAACTAACAAATTACAAGTCGCATAAGTCACTTATGTGATAACTCACCTTGTTTTTGCATTCTTATTATCAAATATTCTATTATATGTTTTTTTTTCAAGTATTTATTTTGACAACGTTTGGACAAAGGGACTAATTAATTTATTTTTCAAATTACAAGAATCAAAAAGATCAATTTTAAATTTGAAAGACAAAAATAAATTCATCCCAAATTTAAAGGACAAACATATTTAAATCGTGTTTTACTGGATATTGTAATAGTATTATTTTTTTACATTTTAAAATGAGTGGACGATGGGATAGAGTTAAAAAAATGAGACTAAACGCTAAAATAGTATTGAAATTGTTTGAAATGAATGAGTGGCACAACCCCATATTGCTTAAGGTGGGTTTGTCCCTACTCATAACACACTTCTCTTTTTTAATGTTACGCTGATCTTTTAAGAAATGAAGAGAGATGTATTAATTTAAAGGGTACATAACTATGTTGATATATAAAATAATAATAATAATAATAATAATAATATAAAAGAAAAAAAAATCATGTATAATTACATTAAACATCAAGAGATATAAACGTGACTTATCCAAAAATGAATTATCACGGCTTAAATTCACGAGTTGAACACAACTCTATGGACAATCTTTTAATTGAGAGAAATTCATAACTTAAATATAACATTTAACCTTGTCATTTATTTAATATCGTCAATGGTTCGAAATTTTAGGCGATAGCATATACATAATGTTTTTCAATGTGTTCATAACTATACATTTCCAGGAAAACGAACAAAGATATGCCAAGACCCAAGAGGAGGAGTAGTGGCAGGTTAGATTTTTTTTTTTTTTTTTGTTGTTGTTGGTGAATAGTAGGCTAGAAATTCTAAATGCTAGAAAAGGTGGTGTTCACTAAGCTAGAATGGCTATAATATAAATTATAATCGGCCCGGCAGCAACCGTCGTCCATTTGGCAGGACAGTGGGACATAGTGTTCAATTTTGAATGTTTCCTCTTCTCTTCTTTCACCCTCTTTGTAGTGCTGTGCCACATATAGCGAGACGAGACGCTCGTGCACTCTCATGACGTGGATCTCTCTCTTTCCTACACTTGCGAATTTTAGTTTTTAATGGTAGGGTCACACACACACACACATACACTTAATTACCCAATCCAATTCAATTACATGGCCCAATAAATCAAATCTACAAACACACTTGTATCTTTTAACATGAGTAGTTGTTCTCTAAGAAAATTGAACATACTTGTTCTTCCTAAGAGAAGCAATTCATACCCTCAAAAAAAAAAAAAAAAGAAAGAAAGAGAAGCAATTCAATTCCATTAACCCATGCCAGTTATTAATAACAAAAATAAAAGCCGCAGTCTTATATGTGGTCCATAAATAAGCAAAAAGAAAATACGAAGGCATCTCCTTGGATTTTGGAATAGCTAACAAACGAGAGGATGAAATTTATTCGATACCTCACAGCAACTAGTGCGATCATAAATGTTTTATCACACACACAAAAAATCATAAATGTTTCCAACACTTTTTCCCCCCCTTTTCAGGTTATATTTCTATGTAGCCTTATTTGATTTGATTTGATCTTTTTTCGGAAAATCTCTCTTGGATGTTCTAAACTTCCAATGTCCCATATCCTTCTTCCTTCTTCATCACAAAATACAACAGTGTCCGGGTATAAATAAAAAAAAAATCCAAATAAATTAAAATATCACAGTTTTTTACAATAAAACCACGAAAACATCATTATTATAGTTTTTGGAGGGGAAGCAGAACCCTCAAAAATCACGTATCAGCATGGTTGAATAATTTCAATATGACTATTGATTAATTAAAGACAACTTGTCACTGTTAAAACTTTTGAACTTACTAAAATTCTTGAACAAACACCAGTTGACCACGTTAGGAAGAGTGTGTACCTCATCGATGAACATTTCACCCTTTTTTCCCCTATCATTTCAGAGAAAATTCGACTAGTTTCTTAATACCACTAGCAACGTAATCATTTTTTTTTTTTTTTGGTATTAAGGAGGACAACGTAATCATATTTCAAAATATTATATTATTGCGTGTATATAAGATGAGAGTACGAGACATTAATTAATAACTATAAAGAATAGTCAATTTTCGCTCGTTTTACGAGAAGATACTCTCACTTATTAACACGTCTTCACTAAAATTAAAAATAATGGTCAATTGGTCATGTATGATTGAAATTAATTATGTTAGTTAATGAATGACATAGAATAGAACCCTAAAATTGAGTATTGCTCGCAGTGTCAATTAATAGTACTGTGTATATTAAAGTTTACAAAGCCGACAAAAAGACGTAGGATTGGAAAAGAAATAAGAGCATGTTGTGGGGTGGGAGTGCTTTGCTCACAAAAAATGAGTCCCCGTCTCATCGATGATTTCTCTTACATGCTCTATTTAGGATCACCCCTTCAAACAAAGTTTCTGGCTTTTCTTCATACCTCAAAAAGTTACTAAAGTAAAGCACAATATTATAGTATAATCTTTGATCCGCGTTAAGCCTTGCCCTTTTTTTTCTTTCTTCTTCCGATGAATGGTTTGAATTGAAAACCCGCAAAGAAAAGAAAGAAAGCATCGATTTTGAATGGAGGAAGGGTACCCCAGAAGCAAGTTCAAGACCGTTTGTGTCTTCTGTGGCAGCAACTCTGGCAACCGACAAGTCTTCGGTGACGCTGCGATTCAATTGGGCAATGAACTGGTTCGTTGTTTTGTTTTGCATCACTCTTCACTGTCTTATTCTCTTTTTCTCAAAACATTTGTCTGTATAAGGATTTTTATATGGTTTCAGAGCACCTCCTCTGTGTTGCTTTGTTCACTTTTGGTGTATTCTATTCTGCATAACTGATGCTTAACGTAAAGAAACATTTGTTTTCTATGGTGATACTTGATGGTGAATTTGTTTTGTTTGTTAAAAAAACACTTTTTTTTTTGTGGGGTGTGTCGTTTTTTTTTTTTTGATAGGTTTAACAATTTTGTACGAATGCATTTTGTGCCCTGCATACACAGAGTGAAGAATTCTTCATCATTATTATTTTGTTTTTTTTATTTTTATTATATGGTGTGAATTGCAGGTTAAGAGGAACATAGACTTGGTGTATGGTGGGGGCAGTGTTGGGCTGATGGGCTTAATATCTCAGAGAGTGTATGATGGAGGCTGCCATGTCCTAGGGTATTATGTGCATAAAAAAAAGAAAATTACTTTTTAGTGTTACCGATAATTGATCACATTGTCTCATCATTTGTTTGTTTCTTCTTTACATTTTACCCTCACTCCACGTACAGGATCATTCCAAAAGTTCTCATGCCTCTCGAGGTATTTGTACCACCACCTTGGCAACTTCTTTAACAATCTTTAATCATTTTGTTTATTTTTCTGTCCTCATGCAGTTAATTTAATCAATTGGTTTATTTATTCCTGGGATTTAGTGTTATGATTAATTTATTTGATTATCACCAATGCCTTGACATTTAACTTCCTACATGGTAGCAGGACTAATATATAGTGGTTCTTTTTCATAATGACCCCTTGGCCATGGAAATAATTTATAGATGCTTTTGATGGAGGAAATATGATCAGTGAATTGTTGCAATTTTGACAGATATCTGGTGAAACAGTAGGTGAAGTGAGAATTGTTTCAGATATGCATGAGCGTAAAGCTGCAATGGCTCAAGAAGCTGATGCATTTGTTGCTCTCCCTGGTACTTTTACATCAACAGCTCTCAAATAATTTTAAAAAATAATTGATGATTACATGTCTTATACATGTGAATGCCACTAAAATTGTTCTTAATTGTACGGAAATTTGTTTGTATTCTTGGTATTTTGGATGGTTGTTGTATTGATTATTTACTATGGAGTATGGACTCTCACTGTCCTTATTATGCCTACCCTTATAATTAGGAGGATATGGAACCATGGAAGAGCTGTTGGAGATGATAACTTGGGCCCAACTTGGAATCCATAAAAAACCGGTAACATAGTATTTTTACTGTGTAGTACAAAATCTTTAATATAACAATCAAATGCTAACACTCAATATCATCCTGCACAGGTTGGTCTACTGAATGTTGACGGTTACTATAACTGTTTGCTTGCATTATTTGACAATGGTGTTAAAGAAGGCTTCATTAAGCCTGGTGCACGGAATATAGTTGTCTCTGCTACGTCAGCCAAAGAACTTATGATGAAGATGGAGGTCTAATTTCAACTAGCCATTTTCCCCTTACCCTTGTAAAAGGAACACATTAGAAATGTGTGCATATAAATTTGTGTTCAAATTAATCCTTTGAAGATTGATTAATAGTAGATTGGCATGAGGAAAAAATAATTGAACATCTATCATTATTATAAAATGCTAATATTGATTATACTGTCAAAGTCAATTGCTGAGTTTAAGGGCTGCTGTCCGAAACCTAAAATAAAGCATAGACATAAGACTCTTTGCATGACTTAATACTTGGACTAGTGAGAATAGATTGGAGGTCATGTTTTTTCTTATATTCTCCCTCCTTAGGCACTTTGTTGTGTGACAGTTGTCAAGTAGGACTTTGCTGCCTTAAGCACTTTGTTGGGTAATTGTTGTCATTTAGGACTTTTCTGCTTATGTGGCAATCCTAAACATTAAAGCTTATATTATAGGATATATGACTTTTTAAACTCTCAAAATGATCATACACATTAATGATTTCAAAGGGTCCGTGTTTTCTATTCTCTCTCTTTGTCTTTTATTTCCTTTGGGGGATAAAAGAAGTGTACAAATTACTGTGTTGAACTTGAATTCTAGCTGACTTTTCCTTTTTGCAGCATTACACTCCTTCGCACGAACATGTTGCCCCTCATGAGAGCTGGCAGATGAAGCAATTAGGTAATTATCCAGATGCAGAGTGAGACTGTTATTGATGGAAGGTTTTTCTCCAAAATTGATTTATGATGTGATTCTTCATCATTTGAGATGTATACAAGAGCCTGCATAGATGGGGCCATATGTTGTTTGTTACCGTGTACTACGTTGTTTTTATGACTGGAGTGCTTATATATTGGTTTTGTTGCTTTTCATCGTTTTCTTTTTTTTCTTTCTTTTAATGGTCAATTGATTCCCTGTGAGATAGTCATATCTGGTTGTTACCACTCATTAAAGGCAAAAGTACTTGGAAATGGAAAGAGATGATAAGCATTTCGTGAGCAGAATTTCAGTTGTGCGTAATGGGTTGGCTCCACTTTGTAGTGCCTTAATTAGATAAGATAGGTTAATCAAGGACAACCTACAATTTTGGCCAACCTGAAGACTTTATGAAGCTTACCATGACTTCGTAAGGTACAATGGTATGAAGTTGGACGCTTATTCCCTTTCATATTCAAAATCAACTTAATTTGTTTTTTTAGATAATTTATTATTAAATTTTACTAAAATAAAAAAAAACAATAACGACAACAACAAAGTCTTATTTCACTAGATGAAGTTGATTCTATGAATCACATGATGTTACAATGCCATTTAGCTCGATAAAAGACCAAAGCTTCAACAATGTCCTTTTGGGTTTCCCTCTCCTCGTTCTCACAGAAATAAAATCTATACTATCTACTCTTTCCACTAGTGTCTCCCCTGGGTATTCTATGCACATGCCTAAACTACCTTAATCGGTTTTCTATTGTTCTATCTTTGGTCCTAATTATAAGCAACATAGGACAAATCATCAATATCAAAGAAAGTAATTATTACAGTTTTTTTTTAATTAATTCTGTCATAAATTCAATTTTTATTCCAAAAACACCCTTTACTTTAAGTGGTTGTCATAGTGCATAGGGAATAGAGTAAACAATAAGTAAGGGTACAAAAGAAATTTACTTTAAAAACTAGTGATTGTTACTTATAATTATAACCAAAGAAAAAGTAAATTTGTTGCTTATAATTAGGACCAGAGGTAGTATTTTCTATCTCTCTTCATATATAATTATTTCGCATCTTGTCTTTTCTTGTATGATCACATCTATTTTAGCATTTTTATTTCTGTCACTTCGACATTTTTTCTCTTATTTATCCCTCTAAAGCCTAACATTTACTATTATAGGGTATAGTCAGACATATAATTATAAGTACGATAAAACTTATCTTTAAGTTTAGTAGATACTTTGTGGTTACAAATAATCCTCAATGTCTTTCTCCATTTTAACCATCCTATTTGTATGAAATTTGCATTTCCATCATTTTGTAGTATGACATCTCCTATTTTTACTTTCATGTCACATTCTTCCTGCTTTTTTTTTTTTATAAAATTACAAATATGAAGAATGATCGAGTGTAAATGTACACATTGTGCTGGCAAATAAATAAAATTATTTTTTTTAATTAAGAAGCGTGTTCTAATTTTTTATATAATATAATATCTCTTTAATTATATCTTTCACAAAACACGTGATAATATTTTTTGGTCTTGGATCAAAGACACAGGTGTCTCCCAACCTATTAGATTAGAGACTAATCCTGCTTACTGTGTGTGACTATCGCTGGCCCAAGGGAATTTCGTAGAGGAGAGAATTGAACACAAATTCTCCTACTAATACTAAATAGATTATTCCCTCACATGTGAACGTAACATAGTCTTACATCACTGCGTCAACCCTATAGGTTAAACACGTGATAATATAATTGGTTAACACTTAACACAACTTATCTTACAACTAAAATAGGCAAATTTTTTTTCAATTTTCTCAATTGGTTGTTGTTTGTACATTTATAGCCACTGAAGTCTTTTCTATGAGAAAAGATGGCAAAAAAGTCCAATGAACAAGCACAAAATTACTTATAGTGAGCAAAGTCCAGAGCTAAAGAGTAAAAATATCAATAATAAAACAATTAGTGCAACATACACAATAATGATATTCAAGTCTATAGTTAACCATAAAATAAATATGGTTGGATAAGGATTGAAACGTAATTGCCTATGCCTCTGACCAAGTAGTGAGGGCTTGAGTAACTAAAGTCATAACAGAGACTAAGCAATACTCAACAATTAAAACAAATCAAAGTCCATAGTCATTATAATTTAATCAAGTTCAAGCAAGCTAAAATGTCACTTACCACATTATGTGGATTATTAATAAATTGTTTATGTGGCAAAATAGTAAAGATCCAAGTTGTTGAAATAACATTTTCATAGCTTGATATATTCTATATACATGGATTTGACTTGAGTTTGTCTGTTTGAAATTTTCTTTTATTCAATCAAAACTAAAAGTGCAAGGAGAATAGCTTCTTAATACAAGAGGTAGAGGAAAATTAATTAATTACCAAGGATAGTGAGAGAATATTAAATCAACAGTTTAAGAATGCTACAAATCTGTTGGCAGTTGAGATTTTTCCTACTGTCATATTGTTGGCAGTTGAGATTTTTCTACTGTCATATTAAATGTGTTTGCAACTTTTTTGATTACTTTTTAAGCATGCCTTTTAATTATTAGGTAGTTGTGGGCTAATGATGCCTATTCTATGTTAGCTTTAATTTGTTGTTTGCTTTACTCAATCAGAACTTGTTAGTTTAAGCTCCTACTGTAACAAATTAAAGTGTGCAAAACTGATATGCAAATTTGAAATATACCAGACCAGTTTTGCTCCTCTGCTCCTTTCTTCTTCATACGTTCATATTTTGCTTCTCTTTTATGCCTGTTCTGTTTTTCTCAACATGGTATCAGAGCTTAAATGATCTTTAAGGGACTGTGAGGGAGTGAAAAACCAGAGTCAGTGAGTGAGAGAAAACCTCATACAAAAAAAAAAAAAACCTTCAAACACAAAATGGCTTCCAGCAGTAGTTCTTTACCTCCACCTCCTATATTTGCTAGTGAAAACTTTCATTTGTGGGCTGCGAAAATGAGAACTTATTTTAGAGCTCAGAGTTTGTGGGATATAATGGAAAATGGAAGTAATCCACCTCCATTACGAAATAACCCAACACTAGCTCAAATGAGGAGTCATAATGAGGAATTAGCAAAGGAAGGCAAAGCACTTGCCATTTTACAAGCAACACTACACGATGACGTTTTTATCAAGATCCTTACTCTTAAGACTGCAAAAGAGGCATGGGATTAGTTGAAGGAGGAGTTCCAAGGGAGTGAAAGAACAAAAAGGATACAGGTTCTGAACCTAAAGAGGGAGTTTGAAGATGTGAAAATGAAGGACAGTGAATCTGTAAAAGATTTTACTGACAGACTTTCAAAGGTGGTTACACAAATCAGATTGCTTAGTGAAGAGCTAAGTGATCAACGTGCTGTGGAGAAAATCCTAGTGTGTCTTCCAGAGAGGTTTGAGTCAAAAATCTCCTCTCTAGAAGAAAATAAGGATTTTTCTCAAATATCTATTGCATAGCTTGTAAATGCTCTGCAAGCCACTGAACACAGGAGATCTTTAAGAATGGAAGAAAGTATGGAAGGTGCTCTTGTGGCACACTCCAAAGTCAAAGCCCAAGGCTGGAGCAGTTCTGGGAAAAAGCCATTTTTTGGGGAGAAAGAAGACAACAAAGGAGGAGGTTGGAAAAATAAGTTTCCACCTTGCCCCCATTGTAAGAAGAACAACCATACTGAAAACTTTTGTTGGTTCAGGCCAAGCGTTAAATGTAGGGCCTGCAATCAATTTGGTCATGTGGAGAACGTTTGTAAAAATAAACCAAACCAACAGGTACAACAAGCCCAAGTTGTAGAGCATGAAGAACAAAATGAGGAGCATTTATTTGCTGTTACTTGTTGTCCAGCAAGTAATAACAAAGAAGTATGGCTTATAGATAGTGGATGCACAAATCATATGACCCACAATGCTAGCATTTTCAAGGAATTGGACCTGTCCTACTTCTCCAAAGTCACCATTGGCAATGGTGAATGTGTTGATGTCAAAGGAAAAGGAGTTGTTGCTGTTGAAACTCCAGCAGGTACAAAATATATTTTTGATGTGTTATTTGTGCCTGAGATAAATCAAAGTCTGTTGAGTGTGGGACAAATGCTAGAAAGGAATTATTCCTTGTGTTTTAAAAATATGAGCTGCACCATATTTGATCCTGTTGGATGAGAGATAAAAGTTTTCCAGTGGAATGGAAGAAAAAGGCCATGCATGTTGTTTTGGAGGAAGTTGTGAATTTGGAAAATATGCCACTTGAGAAGGAGGTATTTCAGAATCAACAGTGTGATTCAAATGGACCTACAACAGAAGTTGCTAAGAAGAAATTGGACATCTTTGGCCACAACAAACTTGAAGAGAAGAAGGAAAACAAGTTTTTGAAGTTTTGGAGTTTTATGATGAATCTTTTTTCATGGGTCATGGAAGCTGCAACAATCATGGCCATAACTTTGGCAAATGCAAGAGGTAAATCTCTTGATTGGAAAGTTTCTGTTGGGATTATCATACTCCTTCTTATCAAGTCAACCATAAATTTCATAGAGGAGTACAATGTTGATAAAGTTGCTGCATCAGTCATTGCTCATTTGGTGCCTAAAGCTAAGGTCCTTCAAGATGGAAAATTGATTAAGAAGGATGCAAACATTCTTGTTTCAGATGATACAATTTCTGTTAAGCAAGGAGATACAAATGTTTGTCTACTTGAAGGTGATCCTCCATAGATATGGGAATGATTTGAGATCAAGGCTTGGAGTATTGAAGAAAAATCTCAAGGAGGAGAGTTGGCAGTTGAGATTTTTCCTACTGTCATATTGTTGGTAGTTGAGATTTTTCTACTGTCATATTAAATGTGCTTGCAACTTTTCTAATTACTTTTTAAGCATGCCTTTTATTTATTAGGTAGTTGTGGGCTAATGATGCCTATTCTATGTTAGCTTGAATTTGCTGTTTGCTTTACTCAATCAGAACTTGTTAGTCTTTTTATGTAAGTTCCTGCTGTAACAGATTAAAGTGTGCAAAACTGATATGCAAATCTGAAATATACCATACCAGTTTTGCTCCTCTGCTCCTTTCTTCTTCATACGTTCATATTTTGCTTCTCTTTTATGCCTGTTCTGTTTTTCTCAACAAAATCACATGACTATACATGGAGCAGTGCATATTTAATGCATAATGAAAGGTTTTGAAATAGTAAAATTTGCTGACATGAAAAAATATCAAAGTTATAGTCTACGTTTGTACCTGTCTTTGTTTTGGTATTATTTTATTTTTTGAATAATAATATTTCAAATCTTTCCAATGTTAATGACGCAAACATACTCATTTAAAGATACTGGTCTCAGAAACATTACTCCAAACTTGTTTCCATGGTTAAGTTATTCAAAGTGAAAGCAATGCAGTTTGATGGAACAGACTCTAATAATGGAGTTTGAAAAAAGAAAAAGTTACAGTTTTGGAACTATGATACTCAAGTACAACCACTCGCTGTGGTGAAATATGCGAGGTGTGACATAAAGTGGTCACAGGCCAAATACTTATAGTTATTTTGGTACAAATTAAAGGTATCTTCTACGGAGACAATTTTACTCGAGTCGAATAAAATTATTATAGGCAGCAAAGTTCTTGCTCAGTATTTAACGCAATTGTATATAACTCAGAAGAGTCAGAACAGAATTGGAACTCGAGACTTCTGATTAAGTTGAAATAATCTTATGTTAATTAATTCACACGCTTGATAGTAATACCTATCACAGTCATTCTGAACTTTATCCAAAATATAGTAATTTTACTGACATTAACTATAGAAATTGACTCTCGTATGCTGAATCAATTTGTGAGCCATTAGTCTGATTAATTAATATATGTAGTGGTTGCTCAGTAGGACAAGTGTGGCCATGTTTGAGTGTGGTTATTGCATCAGACATGAATTCTCAAAGAACTATTGAGCAGGACCTGCATTGTATGGTTCTTTCCCTTTGATCAGTTATGTAATTGGCTCTTCCACTGTCCTTTTGTGTCGGTTAAGTCCCCTTGAGTGGTCAGGTCACGAGTCTCATGATGCCTAAGGGATCGATTATCAGTAGTGTGAGCTTGTATTTGCATCATGGATTTTCACTGCACAGTACATTCCGTGTCTTAGTCCTTGTCGTGGTGGACCAAGTGATATATGGTTAAATCACAAGATAAAGCCCAGTGGAGAGTGCTATTACTTCCTTGAGGGGTCCCTCTCCCCCTTGTTCTTTCGTGATCATAATGTGTTTGCTGTCCTCTTGAAAAGTTGTTAACTGTTTACCAGACCCACTATGAAAGGATTGCAGAGGTATTCAACTGCACATTTTGTGTTCTTGGGGTCCCTACCCTACTAGTACTACCATCATCGCTAATTGCTCATAATATTCAACCAACTCATGTCACTATTCAGATCAAACTTGAGGTTCCTTTTAACCTCCCGATTGGCGGTGTGAACCAATGAAAGGGTAATGATATTCAAGACACCACTGCCTTCTTCTTTTCTATACACTCTTTAATGTGTGCCACTTCATTTTTAGTAGTATTCAGTATTTACTATTGACCATATACTTCAAATAAAAGAAGCAATAATAACCACGTATGACGTAGAGAGCACCTAATTACTCTTTTGTTACAGTTTAAGATCGACAATAGTCTTGACAACTGACATGTGAAACCTGTCCAACAACTGTTGGGAAAACAAGGGGACCCCCTCCCCCTCCAACAAAACAATACATGTATGGCAAAGCAAATATTGACAATTGTCGGACCAATTTTTTTTTTTTTTTCTTCTAGAAGCTCAAAATAGGCACAGAATGAAATGAAACAAGTGTAGAAAGGTATAGAAGAATATGATATGATAGTAAGAAGTTTTAATGTGAAAAGCTCCCTTACTGAGAGTAAAGAAAAATTATGGGACTTAATCCTGTGAAAATATCTCTACAATTGACAATAGGATTACAACGTCTCTCTTGATACAAGAGGATCTCTCAACTGCCTCTCCCGATTAAGGATGATTTATAATACAAAGTTTCTTTCGTCTGCAGTGTCTCTTTCTTCTAAAGATTACAAGTGTTTCTCTCTCAAATGTATTGTGTGAGGTATAAAGGATTCTCTCTCAAACCTATTGTATGAAAATTAAAGTGTTTCTCTCTCGGTTTTTAGAGTTTTTTTTTTTTTTTCCATCTTTACTAAGAGGCTTGTCCCTTGCTTGCGCTCTCAAGTTTTGGATTCTTCAACTACATTTAGGGGTGGTCTAATCCTAAGTAAAAATAAGGTTAAATAACCTCATTTAAAGAAGGTAATGAATAATTTGCAAATATAAAGACAGTGATTGATTTTTCTAAGACTTTGCATCTGCGCTTTTCGAGGAGATAGTCAGTCACCTTTGATTTTAGCAAAGGATATTTTGGACCTAGGATACAACCCTCACATACCAAGATTCTTTGAACGTGATCTTCCATTGATTATGAAAAAACTTCGAGAGAACAACATGAAATACTAGGAAAAAAATTATTATTTACAAGAGTTTAATGGTGATGCATTGACAGTGTAAAATAATTTTACATTGTCATCCAATCACAAATCACCGTTGATATGACTTTTAAGATAATTTTGTAAAAGTCAGCAAACTTACCATACATGGTGGGTTGTGATTGGATGACATTGTAAAATTATTTTACACTGTCAGTGCATAACTCTTTTTCTCTATTTATAAATAGACAAAAAATGCTAAACATATAAGTATTGACTTTCTTAATATAACGAATTTACTATTTTCGGATTAAAGGTATCTCAAGTTTAAATGTAAGTATTAACTTTCTCGTATAACGAATTTAATATAAGTATTGACTTCCTTAATATAATCTTAAATAGACAAAAAAATGTTAAACATACAACGAATTTACACTACAAAAATGCACCTTAATAGAGTCGCATAAATAACATCTACCTATAGGTTGTCACAAATGGCAACAACCAAGCCATCAATAAAACCAACGCAAACGACAAAAATTATCTTAAAAAGAGAATGAATCAACTTACTCCAAGAGTAACTATAAGAGTTACTCTTCATATCCACCATTTATTTCCTTGAAATTTAATTGTTAAGATTAGTTACTTATTACAACCATTAGATATCAAGAAAATGAATGGTGGGGATAAAGAATAAGTTTCTTAGAATTACTCTTGGAGTAAAGAGATCTCCTCTTTTGAAAAAACATTTTTTTAATGTAAGCGATGACCAAAGTCAACGCTTAATTTTAAACGCCAACTTTCCCATCCAATATTTTTGCCCTCATTTTTTAAATTTTGAATATTTTTTAATACTAAGCAATAGCTTGGCTAACGCTTAATATTTTTTAAATATAAGTGATGATCTAGGTTGATGCTATTTTTAAGTTCCAACTTTGCCCTTCTTTTTAAAATGTAAGCCATGCTTGGTTAACCTTTTTAACCTTTCTCCTTTCCCTTACTCTACGGACCTCACTCTCCTCATTCCCCTCTTCCATTCTTTTCTCTATTTTCTCTTTTTGGTTGCTGATGTTTCTTGATGGTTGTAGGTGATTTACGATGGCGGTGGCAGTGGAATTTTCTCTATTTTTAAATCTTGCTTGAATTTTTTTTCCCTAAAAAATCCTATTGTTACATCTCTAGTTTTCGTTATGTATGATGATTGCTGAACCTTAAATACTTAAAGCATACATGTTATAAAATATCTTCTCTAAATTTTACCTCTAGTTAGAGTTGTTACATGGCTACGTAAGCATTTTTATAATAAAAGGACAAAAGACAGAAGATTTATACATTTCAAAATCATTAAAAAAAAATTATAAAAACTAAAATCCAAAAAGGTATTTAAACCTTCCATATATCATTACTTCTACTTAAGCAAAAGTCATTAACTTCGAAAACTTATTTTCACATTTCCTATCCATTATATTTCCCTTCAACAGAGGGTTTGTAGCCTTTTGATAGAATCATCCCTTTTGCCCCGATGAAAGTTTCCAGAGGATAAGTACAGCCTTGTCGTATTACTTGGTAATAGAAGTCAGACCTGATCTCAAAGAACATTGCTACTACATTAGCATAGGAAATTAGGAATAAATTGTTCTGCACTGCACCCTGCAAGTTGTTTCCAGCTATGCTAGCATTCTGCACGTTGCCATACCATCTTCATATACAATATTGAAAAATATTAGAAGTTCATGAATAGTTTATACAGGTGGTATCAGAAAGGTAATGATCCCTAAAAATTCTTGCCCTCTGATAAAGGAGCCACTGTACACCAACAACCTAGCCTTACAAAAGGGGTTTTCTTTAAGGGATGAGGGTGAATCCTAATCCTGAGAATGGATGAAGGATCATTTTCCAGCTCAAGTCAAATCAAGCTTTTTCTTTGGAAGATGATGAGAGTAAATGATTTAAGGTCGCTGCTTGAATGACAGCAGTTGGGCTAGGTTCCCTAATACGGGAAGTTCCAGATCTTCTAGGGCCATAATTCTTATCAGCGTTGCTCCTTTTAAAGCGGTGTGAAGAAAATCGAATGAATCTCACTAGCTTTGTTGAACCAACAAGTAAAATCACGCCTACAATAATAAGTAGCCTGCAGCAAAATATTTCCGAGAATTACCACAACATTACTGATATATATATATGGAAGGAGCTAAGTATAGAAGGCTGGAGTTCATTTCTGCATAGAGAATCTTTAAAAGCAAGGGAGGTAAATGCACAAAGAAATAATAGCATATACGTCTATTATTACCATCCAAGAAGCAGTAACAAACGAGCTTTTGGGGCTGAAGGGAGTCGCTCACCCAAAGCAAGCATCCCAGCAAGTACACCGGTCAAAATTGATGCCACAGCGGCACATGTAGAAACTACAATAGCCCTCCCATGTTTTAGACCACGTGTCTGCATGTTGGAGAAGTAAATACAAAAGAGGTTAGTATATCTGAAATTGGCAGTGCAGAACTTGGACAAATATCTAGCCAGTTTGACTGAAATCCCACCTTCCCACCATCCATAGGTTGAAATAACCCTTAGGCTTAAGGGATGTAACAGTTCGCACAAAAGTAAATGGTATGAAAGAGGTCTTCAGAATACCTGGTAGTAAAAGCCTGTACCACTTGAACAGACACTTACGATGATGCAAATAGGAACCAACAGCTTGGGGAAGCCTTGTTCCAAGAACAGAAACCCCATCTTTGATATTACAGATGCCATCCTGCATTTTCATATTAACACAATTAAGAGTAAGGACTTATGATCAACTTCTGTTCTCTCTCTCTCTCTGTAAATAATACTCTCTCCGAACTTAAATATAAGCAAAATTAACTAACTTTTGCGTTAATTAAGAAAGTTGGTTAATGTTATTTAATTCTACTAATCGCATTTAAAAAGAAGTCATTGGAACTAGAATCACAATTAATTGAAGGGTATTTATGGGATGGTATCATTAAGTAGGGCAAAAGTAGTTAAAATTATCTTATATTTGAATCCAAATTTTTCTTTTGTTGCTTATAATTGAGTCCGGAGTAGTATCTTATAATTTTATTATCTGTATTATCTGCAAGTTTTGTACATAGCCAACAGAAAGTAGTGACACTCAATAAAAACTCACAAATCTAAAAACTAAAGGTAAAAGACTTCACAAATAAAAATATTGTAAGCAGTTATAATGTAAAATTGTCTATTTTTTAGATGCTGATAATTAACCAAAAAACAGACCATGTTTGTTATAAATGGAAAGGAATGATCACATTGAGGTATCTGTTTATCCTTACATATGTTATGGAATAGAGTTGTGTCTATGATCTCTCTGACTGTGATAATCTGCTGATAATTGTTTTCAAGGAACTTCCAGTTCCTGTATACACTATACAGATAGAAAACAGTTTTTTTTTTTTTTTGCCTCTCTTTTTGCCTTTTATTTTTCTATTCTACATGACTTGTTATCCTACTTACTGCATTATTCTCTCCAAAGCATTATTTATTAAATAGAAAAAGAAATTGACACGAACAGATAATACCATTAAAGGTAAAACACTTGATTGTCATAATCTTCATGCTAATATTAAGGAGTTGAGGTAAATGAAGGAAGTGAAATGCATCCAATAGCACAATATATAAATATAGTAGGGAAGTAACAGTACCCAAACAAAATTCCAGATTCCAAGCCGTAAATAATTTCCTCAACAACATCGTATTCCATCTGCATCACTTAAAAATGTCAAGCAATGGAAGAACAATAAAGGACAATATATCTCATTAGATTACCATAAGAGGTATAAACATGTAAGAATGAAGGCATCCCATCATGATTAAAGCATGAATTACCATCTCTTGTTCTCTTCGATTACGTCTGCATATACGAAGCCATCCATTAAGCATTATCTGTACAAGTGTTTCTAACAATTAGGAACAATAACTATTTAAAACTATTTTAAAAGATAGTAATTGCACCAATGACCCCACACTCGTTAAAGAAAAGTTAAGCCAATAAAAATACTAATACTATTAATAAAATAATGTATCAAAACCACGAGTCTTGTAATCATAAAATCAGATTTGTGAAAAAATAAATCATAATGCTACATAATTAGTTCCAAGAGACCACAGTAATGTCTTCCTATTGACTTCAAACAAAGTTGGTAATTAATGGACCAAAGCATAAGACAGGGTACCTACAAACAAGATGAAAACAACAAATGCCAGCCATGGTATGTGAAAAATAGATAGAGCAGCAGCCTCTTGCTCCTCACCTCCAGCACCAACTCCTAAATATAGAAGAGCATACAATTGTTGACAAATTGGAGAAATGAACATAAATCATATATCAACGAATGACACATGATGTTAGTAACTGACTGCAAAAGTTAATTTTATAAGCAGCTAGATTAAAAAAGGAAAATTCCATGAAATCTCTATCCATTGCTCGGCTACATAACACAAGTGCATACTGCATGATACAGAAAAATAAAATGGTCGCACCATAACATTTAGGTTATTATGTTTAGATTCAAATTCTGACCTATATAAAAACCTAGAAATTCTGTTAGTCAGATCATAATCAACAAAATGAATTGTCAATAAATGCACAAGACTTTTCTGTCAGTGACTTAGTGTTACTTGATAACGCACATGCACACACACAAACAGAGGGACAGACCAATTGGAACAGAATATAGACATTTTATAATTACTTCAACAGCCATGTTCCTTGCTGTGTTAAAGGAAGTAAAAGCAGTTAAACTAAACAGTCTACTTTGGCAATCTAAAACTTACATTACCTATTGTGCCAAATCCTGCCAAGGTAATGCCCACCCAATCAACAACATTCATGACTTCCTTGAGATAAAAATGAGAAAAGACTGAAAGAATTGCCAGTCCACAGCCAGAAACTGGTTGGATGACAGAGACCTAAATAAAAAAAACAACCAAATTACACATGAGAAAAATCTAGGCAAGAGACTAGAAGATCCTGCTAATGATAAAGAAACATCCCTTTAAATTCAAACTCTAGTTTTCTTCTGCATTATTTTTCTATTATAGGTATAGCCAGAGAACTTACAGGAGCAAGAGCTAATGCCCTTAACATCAACAGTGCCCCAAATATATCCATTAAAAAACCTATCACCCAGGTTTTGTTCAAAGCATATGCTCTTATGACCTGCAAACACAATTGTCAAAAAAACACCAAATAGCAATGTTAATCCTTAATCAAACAGTGACTTCCTGGCCACACATGCTTCAACGAAAAATTGGATCTTTACCCAATTTCCCTCCACCCAAAATCTCACGCTCATGCATACGCACGTGCATGTACCCAATTTCACCGTTCCAAATAATCCAACCGCAAAAATGGTAAACGGCAACCAAATCATGGGAATATGAAAATGGAAAAAGAAAAAAAGAAAGGAAAGTGGAATTAAGAAAAGAGAAACATGCCTTGAACTTGAAAGAGAGAGGGGGAAGAATGACGGTGCCCTTCTTCTGAAGGATTTTGCCGATGTTGTTGCCGGCGGTGGCAACCACCGTCAAAACAATTGATTCCCACATTTTCTTCGACCCTTTCTTCCTCCCTCTGCTCTGCGTGCCCGCCCCTCTTTTGTGTTTAGGATTTGTTAATCGTGATTAATTATTTATTCAATGTCATTATTTAAAGGGTGAAGTGTCATTTTGGTCCCCGAAAGTGTAATTCATTGTCACTTAAGTCCCTGAAAGTATGAAAATGTCACTTTAGTCCCTGAAAATGCAATTTATTTGTCACTTTAGTCCTTTTGATAAAAAAAAATTATTTAAAATTAACGTTTGTGTCTACATTACACGTTATCTAACTACATGAATAACATGTCACGTAGGTAAATAGCATATCACGTAAGCACGAACGTTAATTTTAAAGAAATTTTTTTATCAAAAAGACTAAAGTGACAGACAAATTGCACTTTCAGGGACTAAAGTGACAGTTTCATACTTTCAGGAACTTAAGTGACAGTGGATTACACTTTCAGGTACTAAAAAGGTAGTTTACCCTTATTTTAAACGGTTTTGAGAGGAGTGGTTAATAAATCAAAAGCACTGCTAGTGTTTGGTAGAGAGGTATAATGAGTAAAAGTTTTGAATTAAAGTAGAATGTAAAAATATGGGTTCCATATTATTTTACTATTCATTTCACTTCTTTTCGGTTCTTTTTCATCGTGATCAAACGGAGGGTAATATATAAATTATATTATATTATAATTAAGTTTAAAATTTATAATCAATAAATATGTTTAAATATAAAAATTATATTTTAAATTAACAGTGAATAATATAAATTGTAATATAAAGTTATTTTTAATTATTGATATTTTTTTAAAAAAATTATTAAAATTTAACTTAGAAAAAAAGATAAAAGAACAGTAATTTGAAATAGTTGAAAAAAACAATTGACCAATCACGTGATAATGGGTGAGATGCATTTTCAAAGGAAAGAAAAGAAAAAATATTAAGAATGTTTAATTAAGAGAATGAGCAAGATGAAAATTTTACTTTTCAAGTTATGTACTTTAACTTATATAAATAGATTAATGTAACATGATTTTCAATATCTTTAATATGATTTTTAATTAAAGGTGACAAATTGAACTTAACCCAATAAGTGGACCTAAATTTTTTTTTTAGTGTACAATGATCATATTAAAGTTTGAACCTATAACTTCATGCATATTACTTTAATCTTTATCGCTAGCTCAATCCTAATGAGTCAATAGGTTGACCTAAACAATCCATAATTAAAGTTGAGTTAGGCTCCTAAAATTTAGGTCTGGAAAAGCTATGCCTACTTGGTCCTATCCAATGGGCCTGGCTGGACTCGTTAATGTAGGCCCAAAAACTATTGAGCCTATTTGAACTAACTTGATTCATTATTAATTATTTTAACTTTTTTTTTGTAAATTTGTATATATTTCTTAACATTTTGTATATTAAACATGTAGAGATAGAGTTAGCGCAGTGATGTAAGGTTCTGCTACGTTCATATGTGAGGAATGATTTATTTAGTGAGAGAATCCGTGTTCGATTCTCTCTGTGTGTGCAAAATTTCCTTGGACTAATAGCTGTTGTAAACCCCTTAATACTTGTTTTCGATTCTACGGATAAAAAAAAAAGGATAAAATATGTTTTTAATCCCTGTATTTTTACTAAAAATTGATTTTAGTATCTGTACTTTCAAATCGACTATTTTAGTCCTCAAATTTTGAAGAACATGTTGATTTAGTCCCTTAACATCACTAACATCAATAAATGAGAGGCACTAAATCCACATATTTTTCAAAATTTAAAACCAAAATGATCAATTTAAAGTATAAGGACTAAAATCAATTTTAAGTAAAAGTATAGGGATCAAAATTATATTTTACCCAATAATAATCATCATGTACGAAGCTAACAAAACAAATAAAAACTGGTGCTTGTGACGGTGAGAATGAGTCGTATTTGGCAGCGTGGTGATGGCATAATAATTCCTCATGGAACGAAATCATAATTCAGACAGTGAATGAAGAGGAGAAGTTCCGGACGACGTCATTGGCCAGGCAGTAAATGGAGCCCTCCTCCATACCTTTCTTATTTATAGGCGGCGCCGAATATCCTTGTTATTGTTAGCTTCACGAAGACGTCCAAGAAAAATATATTAAATTTGTTTTTAAATTTTTTATAAGAATATCACAAGTATCTTTTATAGGATATAATTAAAATTAAATAAAATTAAAATTTAATGATTATACATAGTGTAAAATAATTTTACATTGTTATTCAATTATGAATTTCCATTTGTAGGACTTTTAAAGTAGTTATTATAAAAGTCAAACAAACTTATTATACATAACGAGTTGTGATTTGATGATTGTATAAAATTTTACACTATCAATATATAGTCATTTTTCTCATTAGATTATTATAAAAGTTTAGTTACCATGTCCTGATACTTTAATTGTGTAAAATAATTTTATATTATCATTTATCTAATCACAAATCCCAATGGTCATACAAAGCAAGGAATTAAAAAAATGTAAAGGTCCAATAAATTTGTTAATTTAATAAAACTAATTGGTCTTAAAAAAAATTAATTGAAAACTAAAGATTAAGCTTGGTCCTTTAAATCTCAACGGTGATCTTAAAATTTTATACTAATAATGCATAATCATTAAACTATAAGTTGTGCTTTGTTTGACTTATTAAAACATGATAAATCTTAAGTTATCTTAAAATTGTATAATAATAATGCATAATCATTAAACTATAAGCTTATTGCTTTGTTTGACTTATTAAAACATGATCAATCTTAATATCACCTTAGTTGATTGCACAACTAGTGACCAAGTTTAACCCTTTTTCTCTTAAAAAAACGTATTTTAAAATACAAAGTAAATTATACATATTTTCTTGAGGTTTGCTCTTATTACACCTAACACCTTTTAATTTTTTTACATTATTTTGAATGTAATAAAGACAAACCTCAAGGAGTGTGCGCGTAATTTACTCTAAAATATATGTTACTCAAAATAAACAAATACAAAATCCAAACTAATTAAAACTAAAAAATTAATCGTTTTCGCCTCAATAATCGCTCAAAACCCAACCAATCCATCCCTACTACCAACCAGCTTTCACAGGAGAAAGATATTGTAAAATATGCCTGCCTCATCAATCAAAATCGCATCCATACCAAACATTACACTTCCTTTCTCCCAACCAACATACCAAACATTAATAGGAAATGAATACAAGTAATCTTTTCCCTGTTAAAAAAAAAAGTTATCTTTTTCCCTTTTCGTTTCCTTTCCACTCAAAAATACCATGCGAACTCACAGGCTAGTGGCCCTGGCTACTGCATTTTTTAACTTAACTACACCCTACAGGAAACTTCATTTCAAACCACCACAATCTCTGTCTTGTGGCTTGTGGAGTTGTGGTCCACATCACACTAAGCTATTCCTCCCAATTATTTGTTTTTACAATAGCAATATCCATGTAAGAGCAATGATGGCATCAGTGAAAGTATAGCTTGATCACCAAAATACACAAGTGCTTTTAACACATTAAATTAAATATCACTGACGAAATAAAAGACCTTAAACATTTATGTAAGCAAATTCCCTTGAAGGAAGCTAATTGTTGCAAAACTAATTCTGTTTAAAAGTTGAGGGTCGTTTGCAACCAAATAATGATAATAATAAAGACAGGATCGCGGAAATACACATAACAGAAGCCTCACTAATTGGAAACATATGATTACTACACATGATTTAATCCATATATACGACCCATCATCATAAAGTTAAAATCATGAACAACAAAACAAATATAATTTCATTCCACCCCTCAAAGAAGATCTTCCATCCAGGACCTAATAATGAGTAACAAATTATTTCACATATAGACAAAACAAAACCTTTGACGAACTCAAATAAACCGATCAATCATAAATTCATAACCCATCAATGATTAATCTGCAATTCATATATATATATATATGTAAAAACAGAAATTTAAATACAAGTAGGAATTTTATTATTAAATTAAAGGACTACCAGCCATAAACTACTTGCGAGTACTTGTTCTTGAGCCACCTGAAGCTCTTTCTGAAGGAGCCTTTGATCTTACCTTCGACAGAATACATTTTATAGCTGGCAACCCTCTTCTTCCTCTGAAGCTCAGGATCAGCCAAGGTCCAAGACTTGGAGAAAGAAGACCCTCCAGAAATGCTTTTCCCTTTCTTCAACTTCAAGTCCCTAGGAGTAGGACCTATTTGAGTTTGTGAATAGGAAGCACTATAACTTCTCAGATCATAAGGCCTAGGAGCCCCATAGTAGCTCTCTATCTGAATCATTTCCCCATTTGCATAAGACCTTGATCTTTGAAACTCCTCCATAGGGAAAATTAAGAAGAATGAAATGATAGGGCCAAAGCCAAAGGGGTTATCTCTCTTCTCTCTTCAACTCTTAAACTTTTTTTCTTTTATCAAAATTTGAGGGACAGTGGTGGCGTGGGGTCCAACAAAGACCTTAGGAGCTTCGGTCTACGGTAGCTTTGGCTGGCTTAGTTTTACTTTCAATTTTGTTGTAGCTTTGCCTATGTCTATTGTCTACTACCAATACCATTAATATTAAATTCCATCCACTGTTACTGACTTCTGGGGATAATTGATATATTCATTGTTAGGTGGCGTGTTTTGTGGGGAATCCTAATTGTGCTATAGTTATTATATTAATATACTCTTTTTTTCCATCATGTAATTTATTTATTAGTTTCTCTCTATGTTTTTATTTTCTCTCTATCTCTTTTTTCTTTCTACTCAAGTCAGGAATTAAAAAACTAAAAACTTAAAACTATCTGATTTAATTAAAAATATTTAATAAGATTAGTTAAGAAATTAGTTGATAAATATTAAATAATATAAAAAGACACACAAACGTATATATATCACTTTCAAATTTCAATATTTGAATTTATTTTTAATTATGTATCATTTAAAAAAATTAAATAATAATTTTTAAATTTTATATAATAAAAAATGATAGGAAATTTAATGATTTTGCTTAATCTTTATCAAATTTAGCAAATTAAAATGAAAAAGGTTTTAAAATAAAAAGATATTTCAAATAAATTGGTGAAAATACAAATAAAAAAGAAATAGAAGCTTATAGATTATAAAGTAATTTATGAAAATAAGTTATAAATTTCTAAAATAAATTTGTATACCAAATAAAATTATTTTCGTCAAAAACTATTGAAACTAAATTATGAGCTCTGATACAAAAATTAAATAATGAGCTGATAAAACTTAAAGTGATTTCCCAAACACAATCTACACCCAAAAAAAAAGTGTTAGTTTAGAATTTTCCATTGTCTACGGTTTACGCTTTTAAAATTCTTGAGGATTTTGCTTTTGACCCGGACAAAGGATTCCCAGTAAGATAATTTATCTGCCACGAATTCTGATCCTTTTTCAATGGCCCACGACAGCAACAGAGATAAAGCGACTTTTTAATTTTTTTCACAAGCCTATTTTCAAAAATGAATTTTCCAACTTCGTACGTCAAAAGTGTTTAATATTTTTATATTTTCAAAATATTTAATGTATTCATTTTTCATTCAATATTTTTGTTAAATAATAGATTTTTTTTTAAATATATAACTGAACTTATAAACATATTCCTTCAGATTTTGAGGTCGATAATGAGAGAAAATCAGGAAATTTAGATTTGGAGTATTTCCTCGATTTCTTAATATATAATACTCAGAAATTATTTTATTAGTTTCAGTTTTTTTTTTATATATACCTTATTAGTTTAAGTTATATTTCAATATTTACTATGGAATTAAAATTCATTCAATACATATTAAAACACTTATCTTAAATACTATAGTAGCTTTCTTAAATTTGACGTACTTTTATAATGACATTTATTTACAAGGTTTTCTTTTTGGACTAATTTGCATTAGGATGACTATTTACGCATTGTTTTGTGCTATTATGATGCTATATTAGTTATGTATGTACCAACATTGGTTGACATAAGTAGTAGTGACTTGTGTCTCTTAATCAAGTAGTTTAGGATTCGAATCCTAGTGATGTCACTTTGGATATGAAATAAATTATGTCACTTTGAATATGAAATAAACTATGTTGGGAAGGAAATACCCACCTTGGTGTATGCACATGGTCACCTTAACATTTTGGCTTGGTGTCTACATGAATGGGGTTAGGTATGTGACGAGTGAGTTGGGATGGTAAATAATTTTTGCTTTTCTAAAGTGAATAAATGAGTAAAATAATAAAATAAAAATATATCTATTATTAATTAAAACTAAGTAAATTTATTAAAACTCTTAAAAAAAAATTAAAACTGAGTAAGTTTACTAAGGGAGTCTAAGTTAGTTGACTGTTGAGAAGGATGTGCGAGTTGTAAACCTCTTGCTACTTGTCTTCAATTTTTACAGATAAAAAAGAAAAATAAATTTATAAAATATTTTAATTTTTTTTATGAGTGAAATAT
Organism: Pueraria montana var. lobata; assembly: GCA_026413185.1. Lineage (NCBI taxonomy): Eukaryota > Viridiplantae > Streptophyta > Magnoliopsida > Fabales > Fabaceae > Pueraria > Pueraria montana. The sequence continues at coordinate 8,598,395 of CM048652.1, forward strand.
TTTAATTTAAATTAACAGTAAATGTCTCACTTTATATATTTACGCACTTTAGAAGAAACAAATTCAAAATAATTTTGATCAAGTTTAAATATCAAGAAAATAATTCTTGTTTTCTAAAAAAAAATTTCTTGTAAAATTAAATAACATCCTTAATTCGCATCTTCCTTTACCTATTGATTTGGAAAAGTCAAATATTCATCACTTGGCACTCCTTTACTTTAATAAAGTTTGTTCCTATTTTACAGGACCTTGAAAGTAGAACATTCTAACGAAATTTTCATTAGTTCTCACGAGTCGAACTCTGATAGTATATTTATAAAAATTCTAACAGTTAAGTTAGTGTATACAAAGTACAGATGAAGAAATCCACTGGTTAGCCTAATAGTGAAGGTGTAGATAGATGCATAAGGTTTTAAATTTGATTTTTATCATCATCATTGTATACTAATAAAAAATGATAAATGAAGGATAAAAATTAGATAGAGATACCCGAGACTTTATTTAGCCCGTTTATATCATTTTCAATTCCGTTATTTAAGTATATCTTATATGAGGTGGTAAGAATAATGTATCTTTGAACAAATTCTACAGGAATCGCTACCTTTAACATTTTTTTTATGACTTAGTATTAATGTCAAGCTTGCAAAGCTTAGGTTTGACTTATTTAAATAATCGAGCCCTTCAAGCTTGAGTTTGTTTATTTAATTAAACAAACGAGTTTGATCAAGTATTTAACGAGTCAAGTTTTTTTTTTTTTAAAGAAGGTATGTTACTCTATGACATATACAATGACATCCCAACTAAGTTGACGTCTCATAATCTAGTCATGATTTGCGACACACCCAAAAAATATTATTAACAAAAAAGAAGGAAGAACATATACAAAAGCATTTGGGGGGAGGGGGGGACCTAACCCATAGCAAAGCAAAGTTACTTGAACTTATAACTTGGTAACCCAATTCTGTTCCGGGGGGGAAGGGGAGCGAACCTAACCAATAGCAAAGCAAAGTTACTTGAACTTATAACTTGGTAACCCAATTCTGTTCCTATTAAATTCTGCTGAAAGAAAGGATGGGATAGAGTCCCACCAGCAAAAACCATTACATGTAGAAGCATGAGAGGCAATAATATTTGCACAAATATTACCCTCTCTAAAAATATGACCAACCAAAAGAGTGATATCTTCAGTAAATTGTATACAATTAAGTCACCTATTTCTCAATTTTCAAAGGACCAAACTGACATCAGAAAAGGCTTGCACCACTAACACTGAATTCCAGCCAAATTTTATTCCAACCTTTCTCCTTGGCAGTTTCTATTGCTGTAATAGCTCCCATAATCTCCTCATAAAGAGAATTTTTATGCCCAAATTAGTTGTGAAACATCCCACAAAGGCAACAAATTATTTTCGAAAAATACCTCCACATCCTGCATTCCCTGGGCATCCCTTGGCAGCCCCATCAATGTTGCATTTGATCCATCCATTAATTGGAGGGTGCCCTGTTTGATAAGAGTGTCTTTCCTTGGATGACAAACAATATCCAAACTTTTTAGAATCACAAACTCAGTTAGAGGAGTTCATTTTTGCCAGGGTAGCATTACCTGTGATTCTGATTTTAGCTCGAATTAATTTTTTTTTAACCAAAAGAAGAGACTATGCTAAATATCAAAGGGATTGCAATGATCCCAACTAGGTTGGCACCAAAACAACCACTTATCCTATGCCGCATAGCTCGAATTCATTGAAAAAAGGGATCAACAAGAAACAAACAAAACACCATGGGGAGACATAAAAACCAAACCCATGAGGAAATACACCCCTCACAATCTAAACCTGTAAGAAGGGAGAGGTTGTCTATCATTTACAAAAAAAATAGTGACGAATGAAGGAGTGTAATCCCACCAACAAAATCCTTGTATACTAGTTCCGTGAATGACTAACCTATCTGCACAAGTGTTTCCCTCACAGTAGATATGGCTAACAAGAAAGGACATAGACTTAGTCAGATGTATTATGTTCAACCATCTATTTCTGATTTGCCAAGGGACAATATTAACCTTTTTGAAAGCCTGAACCACTAGCAGGGAGTCGCACTCAAGCACCCTCCAATTAATGGATGGATCAAATGCAACATTGATGGGGCTGGCCAAGGGATGCCCAGGGAATGCAGGATGTGGAGGTAAATATTAACATTTTAGCCCGAATTAATGAAATAGCTGGCCATGAGCATTCCCCAAACAAAGATGAGCTATACGTAATTTTATTTTATCTTTTTGGTTGATAATCATCATTATCAGAATATTCTTTACGTTCTAAATTGCTCGTATACTGGCAGATCTGGCAGGGAAACGGTTCCAAGTTCTAACTGCCAACATGGAAAGCGTATCCGACAAGTCAGTGCACGTAGTATGAGTGGTTTAGCGAACAGTTGACCCAGCAACTGTAAGCAATTGCAACGATTGCACATATTGCTACTTCACAATTCACAAATACGTCACGAGCAATCTAATTTCTACTCAGTCAGAAGATTGTAAGCTGAAGCATGCAACATTATCTAAGAAGTTATATAATATTTTAAAGTTAACAAGTACACATTTATTTATAAATTTTAAGATATCATATTTTAAATTATATAAAATATAAAGACATCCTTGCATTCTCAGACAAATTCACTTTAGAGAAACCCTGTGCACCTTGGTCCTAAAAATGAAATTTAAGTTGACTGTATACATATATGTAGATTAAGAGCAAGCATCATATGACAGCCACAGGTACACAAGAGTCAAACAACGGGGTGACAATGAGAATAAGTCCAGTATATTTTAAAAAAGTTTCAAATTTACACAACCACCTCACGGATATATTAAAACAAAACACACAGAAAGCGGCAATCTACAATCTTAAGTAAGACATACAAACAAACAAGCAACAAAATTGCAACCAACGCATTCTGCTAGACCCAAAATTAGAGAAGAATGCCCACTTCAAATCCACCGGTTTGGGGTTAAGTTCAAGTCTTGCTAGAGAAAGGCCCTGGGCCATGAAAAATAAAATAATGACTGCAGCCTCCGTGATAAAAAAGCATACCAATGAAGGGAAGACCCAAATCAAATGAGATCAGCTACATTGGCTGGCAGCTCCTCAACCACCACATTATAAAACTTTTGGATGTCAAACAGCATCCTTTCATCATCCTTGGTCACAAAATTGATAGCAACACCCTTTCTCCCAAACCGACCACTACGACCAATTCGATGGAGATAGTTCTCTGGCTGAGTTGGCAGATCATAATTTATAACAAGTGAGACTTGCTGGACATCAATACCACGGGCCAAAAGATCTGTGGTAATAAGAACACGGGAGGACCCAGAACGGAATTCCCGCATGATGATATCCCTTGTGTTTTGGTCCATATCTCCATGAGTGGCTGAAACTGTGTGATCACGACTCCGCATTTTGTCTGTCAGCCAATCTACCTTGCGTCTGGTGTTCACAAAGATAACACTCTGGGTGATTGCCAAAGTTTCATAAAGATCACATAGTGTCTCGAGCTTCCATTCCTCCTTGTCTACATTGACAAAAAATTGCTTGATCCCCTCCAAGGTAAGCTCATCACGTTTTACAAGAATTCTCACAGGTTTGTTCATAAACTTCCTTGTGATTTCCAGGGCTTCAGGAGGCATTGTGGCAGAGAAAACCCCAACCTGGATCTTAGGTGGCAGCAGCTGAAAAATATCATAGATCTGGAAGGTGGAAATAAAAGAAAGGCAAAGTTCAGAAGGATACACTTTATGAACCAACCAAAAGGCGGATAAAGTTGTAGGTATTTGTATTTCATATTAAACATGTACATGCTACCAATGCAGACCACAAACCAAAACATATAATTTTCAAAATGGCAAAGAGCAAGTATTTAAATCTTCCTGCAAATAAGAGCATTAAAAGACTAGTCAAATATAAAAGAAAAGGAAAACAAAGAGACTGAAACGGGATTTCTATTTCTCCTATTCTTTCAGCTTCAAAATCTAGTCAAATATGCACTTGCATCTTTAACAGGCTAATATATTGCTGTATCGTATCTAGTACACCAAAATGTACTATTTGACAAACCACAATTATTGGTAGCCATTATAGCTCAGTTATCTATACATTTGGTGAAAATTCAAATAAAACACTAAATAGTATTTTTAAGCTAAAATCTTATCCCAACACAACAAACAACAGAATGAAGCAAATTAAAGAGAACAGCATAGGGAAATTAGAAAACCTGATCCTTGAAACCTCGAGAGAGCATCTCATCCGCCTCATCCAATACAAACATCCTGATGTTATCAGGGCGCAAAGATTGCCTACGCAGCATGTCAAATACACGACCAGGAGTACCGACAACAACATGAACCCCACTTGAGAGGATGCGTTGATCTTCACGAACACTGGTCCCACCAACACAAGCATGAACCTTGACACCAAGATAGTCCCCCAGTGCTCGCATGACCTTCTCAATTTGTTGTGCAAGTTCCCGAGTGGGAGCAAGAACCAGTGCCTGGCATTCAACTAAGCTGTAATCAAGCTGCTGCAAAACTCCAGAACAAAACGTAGCAGTTTTTCCAGTTCCAGATTGTGCTTGCTGAATTACATCAAGCCCCTTGCAGAAAGGAACAATCCCCCTTTGCTGAATTGCAGAGGGCTTCTCAAAACCTTCTCAGAAGAAGTAATACAAGATCCACACAAATGCTCGGTTATCAATCAATGACAAATAATAATAACAACAACAACAATCAAAACAGAAATTAAAGTTCTCAAACAAGATTTAAAATTATTGTAAATTCAAATATTAATGTACATACCGTATGCATAAATGCCCCTCAGAAGGTTCTCCTGCAATCCCATAGCATCAAAGCTTTCGCAAACTTCGTCATAAGAAGTAAAAAAATCTTGCCCATCAGTTCCAAGTCTGGTCCCATCAACACATAAAACCAAGAATGAGCATATAATTCTAGGCATGGATGCATCACAGGTAGGCATTACATATGAAAAAATAAGGTGGTATCACTAATACATATAAATATAAAAGCATATCTCAAGCCATAGCATCTCTACTAAGCATTCATCTAAGGGAAGGGGAAACCTACAGCTCATTCATCTTAGCATCATATTGACGAGCATCGAATTGTGATCCTTCTGGTGCCAACCCAGCCATGATAGCAAACTGCAAAGAAAAATACACATCAATTCATTTCACACCCTACAGATCAAAGTTTATATACTGATATTGCACAAATTTTAATTCGCCAACTATAGTTCATAACACAATTTAACAATAGGAAAAAATGAATAATCCGATTTAGTGTACTAAATAAATAGTACTAAGCAAAACGGAGGCAGAGAATCATTGGCGTTTCTTTTATGCAAAAGACAAAACTGGAACAACCGAATTAGTTATGTTAGTTTGAGTTACTTATGGTAGATGTGAGTTCTGAAATGAAAAATTTAAGATTTTTCATGCCAGAGAATAAATCGATCCGTGCAAAAGAGCGATAGTAATCTATAATATAAATTACAATGAAAATAAATCTGCATAGCAGCTAAGTAACGAAATCAAACCTTTGGGGGAGATGGTGGAAGTTCGAATTATCAAATAGTGAAAAGGAGTGAGTTTGTGAGAAGGGATTGTGGGGTTAGGGTTTTCGAAACTCGAAGGGTTGTGGCGGTGGCTATGAGACGACGACGTAACAGAGAAGGCGCCGGAGAGTGTGAGTATTGTATTGGAATGGTTTTCTCTTATTTCAATAGATTTCGATGCTTTAGTTTTCAATTTCTTTCTCGATTTTACCCCTGATGTTTCCGGCTAATTGCAGCCCGACCCACAACGTTACGACGTCGTGTCCAGTTACCCCTTTCGTTTTCGGATTCCTCCTTCCTTTGTTTTAATTGCAAAGAAACACATCAAAGGTTGTATTTATTTAATTTGATAATTTTTTATGTGTAATTTATCCTATTTTTAGAGTAAAAGGTTTAGATACACACAAAAAAATACAAAATTTAAAATAAATGGAAAAATTTAGTAATTAATATTTAAGGTAAATATCAAATATTTACCTTAAATATCAAATATCAAATATGAATAAAATGAACATAAGCTATAAAAACATATAGTAATGATTTAATTGCATTTTTATAATTCTTTTGGATGTGAAAATAAATAAATAAAAGAAGCAGGGTGAAAAGACGGAAAAAAAATTGAGTAACTACAATGGCAAACTTGTAAGTTGACCCTAAAAAAAATCTTGTAAGTTGCTTCATTGAAGAGAAAAAAAATCTACAATAACTCTAATAATTTAATTTATATAATATAAACATAATATTAAAATTATCCTTTTCATTAATTAATCTCAAATTTGAGTCTCAAGCTCTAGGCTTTTGTCTTTCTTTTTAACACTTTTATATATCTATTTTTTTTAATACTAAAATTAGCCGAACTCACAACTCTACTCATTTTCTCTTTTTTTTCCCATGCAAATGGAGCTATAAAAAATTGTGTTTTCTTTATTCCATTTCTTTCCCCTCCTTGTCTTTCATTCTAAATAAAGTGTTTGTCTTATAATCCTGTAAAACTGTTTATTTTCTCGAACCATCAGTCTCCTTACTTTGTCTCACATTCACTCTCATTTAAATACTTCTATTATGATATTCTTTACTCTTCTAACGTGCATTTGGTATATCTTATTTCATTTTTGCTAATTCTGAACAGAAAGAAGGATGCATTAGAGACTTAGGAACGTGGGGTGTGGAGGGATGGACATGGACACTAAGGTGGAGAAGACCATGGTTTGAGTGGGAACAAGAACTAGTATCAAGCTTCTGGGCGAAAATTCAAAGCACGGGCCAAGGTTAGGTAAAGAGGATGGTTGGTGCTGGACTACAAGTAAAGATCACAGATATGCTGTGAATTTGGTATACAACCAGTTGAATCAGGTTGGTCATACAGCAAATGCAGGTTTTTTCAACTCTATGTGGAGAACAACAGTTCCATCCAAGGTGAAGGGCTTCGTATGGAAGCTTATGCACAACCGTGTTCAGACAAAAGACAATCTTCACAAGAGGAATATCCTTCCAGCAGGGAATAATTTGACTTGTATATTCTGTAATCAAAGCCAGGAAACAGCATCACACTTGTTTTTTGGTTATGGTTTCTCCTTGAAAATCTGGAATAGATGCTATGAATGGATTGGTGAGCAGAGGGTTCTTCCTATTACATGCAATGATCACTTTCTGCAACATGATGGAAGCATAAGAGGACAGAAGGCTAAAGAAGCATGGAAGGTGGTATGGATGGCTATTGTTTGGTCCATATGGAAACTAAGAAATGGTATATTGTTTAATGAAGAGGTGTGTAATGTAGACTTACTCTTAGATCTCATAAAATACAGAGCCTGGAGTTGGATGAAATCTAAGGTGAGGGGCTTCCATGCATCATTGTATGAGTGGACCATGGAACCTTTGATCTGCTTAAGTTCAATAGTATAACCGCGGAAGTCAACATGCTGGTTTCATCAGCAAGAAATAGCTCTTCCTGTTAAGATGGATGCGTTCTGATACCGGTGGGTTCCAATAATGGGTGGAGGAGTGTTAGATCAAGCAACTGATTCCTGTTGTGATCAAGAGCTGTTATGCTTATCAGTTTGCTATCAGTTTCAAATGCATTTGTTTTGAACTGTAGATATCATATTTTAGGTTGTTACTTATCTAATGCATTTGTTTTGAACTGCAAATAACATATTTCAGGTTGTTACTTATTTAAATTTAAATTAGCTCAATCTTATCTTTGTAATCCTGATGTATATATATACACTTCCAGAGCAATAGATGAGATGTGCCATTATTATTCAATTCTCTACATGGTATCAGATTTCCACTAGCTTTACAGCACCTTGATCCTCATTCAAGTTTCCACCCATGGCCACCACTAACCCCATCTCTTCCAAATCATCCCTCCTCCTTAATGCTTCTATCACTTTCAAACTATCTCGCGCCAATTATCGTGCTTGGAAACATCAGGTTACCACCCTCCTCTCTGGTATCCAAGTCATGGGCCACATTGATGGAACTACACCATCTCAATCACTGACTATTGTCCAAGATGGATCCTCTATGCCTAACCCTGAATACACAAATTGGTTCACTGTTGACCAATTGATCATTAATCTTCTTCTCTCAGCCATGACAGAGGCAGATAGCCTCTCCTTTGCAACTTATGATACAGCTCAATCTCTATGGGTTGCAATTGAAGCACAATTTGCAAACACATCTCGCTCTCATGTTATGTCCATCAAGAATCAACTTCAGCGTTGCACAAAGGGAGACAAATCAATAACTGATTATATGTTCTCAGTTAAAAGCCTTGTCGATGAACTTGCTGTGATTGACAAATCTCTGTCTGACGATGATGTTACTCTCTACATTCTTAATGGACTTGGCACTGAATATCGTGACATCGCTGCCTCAATTCGTACACGTGAGCATCCCTTCACCTTTGAGGAGCTTCATAGCCACCTACTTGCTCATGATGACTACATTCGTCGTGAGGCTGTGCAGGCTGACATACAGGTCCCTACAGCCAATTTCGCTAATGCCAAACATAATTCAAAACAAGATGGTCTTCTGCCAACACCATCCTATGGACGTGGCAACTTTTCATCCAAACCATCGCAGAATAATACATCATCCTCTCATGGACAGGGGTATCAACAACGCAAGACTCGTGGTTCCAATTCACGTGGTAACAGGCCACCACCGAGATGCCAGTACTGCTCCCTTCTTGGTCATATAGCCAAATACTGCCCTCAGCTTATGCAACGCAGTAATGCACCTTTGGTCAATTATGCCTTTACTCCTAATACAACAACACCTAATTGGGTGTTCGACACAGGTGCCAGTCATCATGTGACTACCAATCTCAATAATATGCATCTTCACTCTGAGTATGAAGGCCCTGAAGAAGTTCAAATAGGTGACGGTACAGGTTTGAAAATTTCACATGTTGGTTCCACCACACTCCCCACACCCACCACTGTATTTCATCTTCATGATGTTCTTTGTGTTCCACATGCCAAACACAATCTCATCTCTGTTTCCAAATTCTGCAAATCCAATAAAACTTACCTTGAATTTCACCCTTCTTTTTTTTGTGTGAAGGACCAGGCAATGGGGGCGACATTGATGTGCGGTCCAAGTAGTGGTGATCTCTACACTTATTGTCCAACCTCCTCAATATCTCCCACTGCCCTGTCCACCACATCCACTTCCTCATCTCTTTGGCATGCTCGCTTTGGTCATCCTTCCTCAAGAGTTCTTAATCACACGCTGTCCAACTGTGGACTCTCTAGGACTTTAGAAAATAAAAATCTTCATTGTAATTCTTGTCATATCAATAAAAGTCACAAACTTCCTTTCTCTATATCTTCTATCAAAATTGTTTCTCCACTTGAACTTATATTCTCTGATGTTTAGGGACCCTCTCCCATTACTTATGTTAATGGTTACAAGTATTATCTTGTATTTGTTGATCATTTCACTCGATATTCATGGTTGTACCCGTTAAAAAGTAAAACTGAAGTTGCCACAATATTTCCTCAATTTCATACAAAAATTGAAACAATGTTTTCTCACAAAGTTAAATCAGTTTATACTGATGGTGGTACTGAGTATATCAAGCTTAAATCATATTTCAATTCAAATGGAATATCACACTATGTCAGTCCACCATACACTCCTGAACATATTGGCATTGCAGAACGGAAGCATTGCCATATAGTGGAAACTGCTCTAACTTTGTTATCCCATTCGTTTGTCCCACAAATATTCTGGTGTTTTGCATTTCAAGTGGCAGTTTATTTAATCAATCGCATGCCTTCCGTTCAGCTCAATAACAAGTGTCCCCATGAGATTCTCTTTGGTTCCAAACCTAATTATCTTACCCTTCGGGTTTTTGGATGTCTCTGTTATCCTTGGCTCCGCCCATACTCTCAACATAAGTTATCAAATCAGAGCATGCCTTGTGTCTTTCTTAGTTATTCCTCTCAGCACCATGCCTATCAATGCTATCATCCTCCCACTCAAAAACTGTATGTTTCAAGACATGTAGTATTTTGTGAGTCAATCTTCCCATTTCAGTAAAATCTATATGCTTCTCTCTTTTCATCTACAAATTCAAATTCAAAAAATTCAAATGTTAACACCTTATCTCAGGCAGCTCCAAGGATAACTTTGTTCATCCCCCTCATGGTATAGAAGTGCTGCGTCCAGTCAAGACTCACCACTTCTCAGACACCTTTGCCTGCTTTCTGAAAGATTCAGATGATTATCTGGAGTTAATAAAGACTTTGCCAAAAATCAGAAGCAACAAAGTGTTTGACCTTCGAACACTGGATCGCACAGAGTTTGTGGAGGAACTCCAAACTCTGCATGAGGAGTACCAAGCAGAAGAAGCCACAGCAGCAGAACAAGCTCGTCTAGAGCAGCTGGCTCTTGAGGAAGCTGAGACCGCAACCATAGAAAAGGAAGATACGGTTGCTAAGTCAAAAGCTACACAGGCAGAACTGGATGAAGCATCTGCCAAAGTAACAAAGGTGCTAGCTCATCTTGACCTGAACTCATCTGTACCAGTGGACGTAGAACACTTTGTCACGTCACATGAAGAACCTACCGTCCAATCTGATAAGTTCGAGGATGATAGAGAGCTCGTTGTTGAAGCCTCCAAGCCAATGGAAGCCTCTGCAGCACAGCCTATTGCTGAAGATATCACCAGCTTCCCCATTGTTGATGCATCTACTGAAGCACATTCGGGCACACATCAACTGGTTCCCACTGGATCTTCAAGTCCAAGGGGCATCAATCCCTTGCGATTTGCTGAACCACAAGGAGTCTCAGAAGATCGTGTTCACGAGATAGTGCAACAGGCTCTGAGGCAACAACAGCTGGAGACCGAAGCCGCTTTTCAAGCTTTTCAGCAAAGACAATAGGCTGAGGCTGATCAACATCGTCTGATGCTGCAAAATGCAATCACTGAGCAGTTCATGAGTCTCTCCCAGACGCTTGTGAACCAGATTCAAAATACAGCAGCCACCTTACTTGGACAAGTTGCTCATGCAGTTCCACCCGTCCAACCACAACCTCCACAACCAGCACCACCAATACAAGCACCACCAGAACAACCACCACCACCACCACATGAACCACCTCCACAGCCATAAGGTGACCATGATGGCCAAATTTTTTTTTTCCATCTTTCAAACCTTTTTGTTAATGACAAAGGGGGAGAAATTGGAATTTTGATGAGAGTAATAGCTAAACAATCTGTATTCAAAATTTTTTTGGCATATATATTGGCTCCTTTATCAAAACATGAGGTGTTTATTTTCATAAATTCCGCATCCATATCATTGATATATTTTTCACTCTGATATCTGTTATACATGATTTATACTTGCCTTTATATTTATCTGTTATCAGATGCATAAGAAATGTTGAACTCAGGGGGAGTACTTCATTTCACTTTTATACTCTGGCATAACATAATCATCTCTGACTTGATTCATTGTATTCTTATATGATTATGTGTCTGTTAACATCAAAATTTACCATTATTTGTCATCATCAAAAAGGGGGAGATTGTTAGGTTCTAAGACCTTGGACGATGTCCAACCCCTCGAATTTCGGTTTTGATGATAATAACTAAAGGATAAATTTTGAAGTATCTAATGATCTAGTTTGAGTGTTATAGGATTTACGTCGTCCAATTCCACAACGGTATTGTATCTCTCAAACCTGGACTTTATGTTTTAATAAAGAAAGCGTCCAGATGTGTTTTATAAGAATCCTACAGGCAGCGTCCAATGCTCCTGTGAGAGCAAGCGTCCAACGCTTGAATAACACTCTCTGTAGTTTCTATCTTAAAAATACGTTTTCAATGTTGACTCAATATAAGGCAACGATCACTCTCTCATATTTTAACATGCCATTCTATTTGATTTTTTCGAATAGTACTAAACAGGAATAGAAGAAGCTTATCTCTGCAGAAAAAGTACAAGTAGGAGAGGCGCTACAAGTACGGCTGTTAGGGATGGCAATGGGTAGGGTCTGGGTAGGGTCCTATAGTACCCGTCCCCATACTCGCGTTTAAAAAAAATACCCGTACCCGGCCCCATACCCGCGCGGGTAGCAACTTTAATCCCCATCCCCGTACCCGCTGGGTACCTATATACCCATACCCGCACCCGCTACCCGCACTTTACTTATGTATGAAGTTAATACATCAATAAAAAATAGGCTTAAATGTAATTTTTAATCCCCCTATTTTGCATAATCCGCAATTTTAGTCATCCTATTTTAAAATAGAGACATTTAGTCATCCTATTTTAAAATAGAGACATTTAGTCCTCCTATTTTGCACAATCAGCAATCTTGGTCCCTCTATAGAGACATTTAGTCTCCCAATTTTGTAAAATCCGTAATTTTGATCCTTTCATCAAATTGAAAGCATTGACAGTTAAGAGATTAATGTTGACCTTGACGTGACCCAAATATAGTGATGTGACACAATATTATTTATTTATTTTTTAATTATTTTAAATAATGAGTAATAATTATTTATTTATCTACGTCACTAAAACACATGTCACGTTGATTTTAATGGTTGGGGTAATCGTGAGTCCTAAAATAAAAATCACAAGTCTTAATCATTTATTTTAAATTAGTACTACATTGTTGAAATACATGGCACATCATAATCAAATAAATGATATTACCTTTTTATAAAATATATTTTTCATCAATTATTCTACTCAGTATTTAAAATAATTAAAAATTAAATAAATAATCTCGTGTCACGTCATTATATTTGGACCACGTTAAGGTTAACGTTAATCTCTTAACAGTCAACGCTTTCAATTTGATGGAAGAACCAAAATTACATATTTTAGAAAATTGGGAGACTAAACGTCTCTATTTTAAAATAGGGGGACCAAAATTGAGGATTATGCAAAATAGATGAACCAAAATTGCATTTAATCTATAAAAATATTAATTAAAAAATTATTACAAATAAATTGAAAATTCATGCTTAAATAATTCAAACTTAACATTAAAAGCATTCACACATAATATTAAAAATATAAAATATAAAATTATTGTAAGTTATAACATAAATCTTTTACTATTAGTGTTAGTTTTTGGAAAATATAAAATTATTTTTTACAAAAAAGTATATATATATAACATAATTATTTATTTAAATTATTTTAATTATATATATATGATAAGTGCGGGGCGGGCGCGGGGCGGGTACTATAGTACCCGTACCCGCACCCGCAAAAAATTGCGGGTAAATACCCGGCCCTGGCCCCAGCCCCAATAAGCGGGTATTTACCCGACCCGCTTGCGGATATTTTTGCGGGTACCCGTAGGGTCCGGGTACATTTTGCCATCCCTAACGGCTGTCACTTCCATCTCTTCACCCTAAGTCAAAACGTGACAACGGTCATATGCTACAGAAAGAACCGCTCTTGGAAAAGGAACAGATCCCTCAACGGATACCTTTCAACAAGCTTCCTATATATAGAAGAATGAGCTCAAATATCAGACTGACGAAAAATTTATAAAGAGCTGAATCTCTGTAAAAACGACTGGACGATCTATAGTTAAGCAAAAAGAGCATTTCATCTTAGCTTTGCTAAGCAATTTTGTATATTTGTACTTACTGTAATATCCTCTCTGTGAGAGTTAAGTTTTACTTTCTATCTCAAACATTTCTGTTTGGAAAGCCAGGAGTGGCTTAGTGTTAAAGAATACTTGAATTTTGTGTTTAATCTCAAGGAGAGATTAAGGGTGTGCCAGAAGTGACCTAGAGAATACTTGTAGCCAGAAGTGGCAAGGTTAGAATACTTGAGAGTAATCAGATCTTGATTAGTAGAACCCTTCAAAAGTTTTTGAAGGAGAACTGGACGTAGCTCAGTTGAGTGAACCAGTATAAAACTAAGTGTTCTATTCTCTCGCTTTCTAGCTTACTTGCATTTCTCTTAAACTATCTCTTCAACATACTACGAAAGGGTTTCTATACACATTTTATCTAAGTTTATCTATTACGTGTATTCTAACGAAAAGGAAGAAGAGTAGTTTCTTTGGACTGCTGTCTTTTAATCTGCTGGACGATAGCTTGATTTTTTGTTTTACTAAGTTCTTGTAAAACGTAAAGATACACTATCTTCACATTAGCAAAAGTTTTATAAAGAAATTTTAAATACACTATTCAACCCCCCCTTCTAGTGTATTTCTCTATATTTCAATGCTATCATCCTCCCACTCAAAAACTGTATGTTTCAAGACATGTAGTATTTTGTGAGTCAATCTTCCCATTTCAGTAAAATCTATATGCTTCTCTCTTTTCATCTACAAATTCAAATTCAAAAAATTCAAATGTTAACACCTTATCTCTATCTCGTCACCCTCTTATCATCCAACAACTTACACCACCTATTATTCCTCCAACTCTCATCCCAACTACCCCACATGTACCTACCTTATCCACTCAATCTATTCAACAAACTCCAAATTCCTCTACGAGATTACCACCACCTCCTCTTATGGACACTCCCACATCAATGCCGCCTCCATTGCCCACATCTTCTCGTCCTGTCACAAGAGCAATGAATCAAATACACAAGCCTAACCCCAAATATCTTCTAACTACCAAACATCCTCTCCCTTCCTCAATCGAACCAACATGTGTTAGTCAAGCTCTCAAGTCCACTGAATGGCGTGATGCAATGAGTAAGGAATTTGATGCTTTAATCCAACAAGGAACATGGGACCTTCTCCCTCGGCCTCAAAACACAAATCTCATAGGATGCAAATGGGTCTATCGAGTAAAACGAAAGGCTAATGGTGATATTGACAGGTATAAGGCCAGACTAGTGGCCAAAGGCTTTCATCAGTGACCCGGGTTGGATTATACTCAAACATTCAGTCCCGTTGTTAAACCTACAACAGTAAGGTTGGTTCTTTCCTTAGCTTTGCAGAATAACTGGACACTTCGTCAACTTGATGTGAACAACACCTTCCTGCATGGTTCCTTAAGTGAAGAAGTTTACATGCAACAACCTCCAGGCTTTGTTCATCCAGAAAAACCTCATCATGTTTGTCATCTAAGGAAGTCAATCTATGGCCTCAAGCAAGCACCCCGGGCTTGGTTCCAAACCCTGCGTAAGTTTCTATGTGACTATGGGTTTGTTAATTCAAAATCTGACTCCTCTCTATTCATCCTTAGAAACAAAGGTCTTGTTCTATACACTCTTGTGTACGTAAATGATATCATAATCACAGGCAACTCCTCTAGCAAAGTTACTGAGTACATTGCAGCCCTTGCAAATTCATTTTCTATCAAAGACTTGGGGAACCTGCATTATTTCCTTGGTGTTGAGGTAATTCCAACTGCCACGGGCTTATTCCTGAGCCAACATAAATACATTGCAGACCTTCTTGACCGGACCAGAATGTATGACGCTAAGCCGGTCCTTACTCCACTGTTAACTAGTGCCACCTTGTGCAAAAATGATGGCTCACCGAGTACTGATGTCACATTTTATCGCAGCACAATTGGTAGTCTCCAATACTTGTCAATGACCCGGCCTGACATCGCCTTCTCTGTTAACAAACTGGCACAATTCATGCAGAGACCCACTGCCACACACTTAACTGCACTGAAGAGACTTCTACGCTACCTTAAAGGTACTATCTTTCATGGTTTGCTTCTTCAGAAACCAAAGTCTACTGCACTCATTGCATACAGTGATGCCGATTGGGCTGGGAATAAAGATGACTACACTTCTACATCTGCACACCTTGTCTACTATGGGTCCTGCTTAATTTCTTGGAAATCCTCTAAGCAACGGGCTGTTGCTAGATCATCCACAGAGGCTGAATATAGAGCTCTAGCAAATTCTGCAGCAGAGTTGTAATGGATTCGATATCTACTTCATGAATTAGGTGTCACTACTTCAAAGGCTCCATCACTTTTCTGTGATAATCTTAGTGCCACCTATCTTACTCATAATCCAGTCTATCACACTCGCATGAAACACATCTCCATTGACATTCACTTTGTTCGTGATTTGGTATAGCAAGGAAAACTCAAAGTCCACCATGTTTGTACAGCTGACCAGCTTGCTGATTGCCTAACCAAGCCTTTATCAAAGGCTCGCCATCAACAATTATGAAACAAGATTGGTGTCACTGAGGGGACTCCAATCTTGCGGGGGCGTATTAGATCAAGCAACTGATTCCTGTTGTGATCAAGAGCTGTTATGCTTATCAGTTTGCTATCAGTTTCAAATGCATTTGTTTTGAACTGTAGATAACATATTTTAGGTTGTTACTTATCTAATGCATTTTGTTTTGAACTGCAGATTACATATTTCAGGTTGTTACTTATTTAAATTTAAATTAGCTCAATCTTATCTTTGTAATCCTGATGTATATATATATACACTTCCAGAGCAATAGATGAGATGTGCCATTATTATTCAATTCTCTACAAGGAGCTATAGTTGGTTCACGAAGCTTCATATGCTTGAACATAAGTTGTTTTATACAATAGATGTCTTAGTTTCTGGTTGGTTTTGTAAAGGTGTAGATTTGTCATGTACTGTGTGTACTTAACAGTGTTTGTGTCATACAGGACCGTTATTACCCACAGCAGGTGTTGTTTCTGGTTTGTTTGTTGGCACCCCTCATGACAACACAAACAATTTTCTATATATATATATATATATATATATATATATATATATATATATATATATAATATCCTTTGTTGGTTGTTCAAAAAAAATAGTAAGTATAAAGACTTACTATTCATCCTCACCATTCATTTCCTTAAAATATAATGGTTAACATTAGTTAGTGATTACAACCATTAGATTCCAAGAAAATGAATGATGAGGATGGAGAGTAAATATTTTATACTTATTCTTAGAGTAAGTGAATCCCTCATATATATATATATATATATATATATATATATATATATATATATATAACATCAGTTTAACTTACATTAATTATTATACTATTTAATAACTTAATCGTAATAATAAAAATTTAAGAAATTAAATTCAATTAAAAGTATCGAAAAACTAAAATTATATATTAATTATGACAAAAAGATTAACAATATTATTATAATTTATCTTTTACAATTATGATTGAAACTTTTGTTGCCTTTTATTTACGCCTCATTCTCATGCACAGTTCACGTGAGATTATGTATCGTTTTAAGAGTAAATAGTGTATATTAATAATGTAATTTTTTTTCTTCAAAAAAAAATAATGTAATTTTTTTATACTATTATTTAATTATAAATTATCATGTATAATAATTTTTTATTTTATAGTAGTTATCCTAAATGATACTAACAATAAATTTTAATTAATAATATAAAATATTTTATACTGTGGTTGTATAGAAATTAAACTCGTGTAAAGCGATAGCTTTTTGTTGTCAAAGATCGGTCTAACGCAAATATCTAAATGTAGTGCGTGGCTGAGTCAGTGTAGGGTCAGATAGAATAGTTTTTTTTTTTTTCCTAGATAATAGGGACCTTACATTATTGTGCCAATTTTTTGGGTTGATCAGATAGAATAGTTTATTTCAAAGGGTATATTTTAAAATAAATATAAAATTATTATTATTAATTAAATTTCTAAAAATTAATTAAAGAAATGATTCTGCTGTAAAAAAAAAATAAAGAAATGATTATTGCATAATACTGAATAAATCTTTAAAAATTGACAAAGAATTTTAAATGTGATTAAATTTCTGACTCAAAATTAATCCTTAATCTCATAATAGCATCTCCAATGATATTTATATAAGTAACTCAATTTATGTCACCTCAATTTTAAACAATTCAATTAATTTTCTCTCAAATGAGAGTTTTTATTAATAAGTTATTTAACTCACAAATATCTCTTTTCTCTCTCTTATATTTAATACAAAGTTAAGCAACTCATGAGAAATAGTTACTTATATAAACAACTTTTTCCAATTTTAAACAACTCAAAATCATATGTGGCATACCAAATTCTTTTTTTGATAAGCAACTCATTAAACAACTCCCACTGCGGATGTTCTAACTAACTCGAAAAAACCAAATTTTTATAAAAGGATAATGATATTTAGATGCCCTTTTATAATCAACATATTTTATTTCTTTTTATCTCTCTTCCTAATTCCTATCACATCATATCCTTTATCATACTTATATTTTTTTTCTCTCTCTCACTAGGTATCAACTAGCATTTAGGTGTTCAAATATATTTTTTCTTTTGTAGAAATATATTGAGATCTCACTAAAGTGTTAAAGACTCTAATTATAATGATTATTTTACAAAATAATAATTTAATAATTTTACAATTTATTATATATGCGTCTTTATTTTATAAAAAGTAATTATTAATTAAAATTTTAACAATTATTGTTAGACACTTTTTTCTAATAAAAATCACTTTTATTTTACAGAAATTATATCCGATTTGACAAACTTGAGATCAACTATCTGCTCTCTACGAGGGTCATAAATATTAAATCATACAGCAATTGGTTTTATGGAATTTTGTTCACCCATGACGTGTCAGCAGCTCTCTTCGATTACGGTTGGTAGGTATATATAATATTCTGATTCAAATGAATTCAATTATTATTATCAAATGTAAGCAACTCTTTTAATAAAAATTTGAACCTTAATTTATTATGTTGTAAGGGATTAATCTTTTTTATTAGACTCAATTCCTATGGTTGAATTTGTATGTTAATGGAATATTAAATACTTTTATATTAATAAAATTTTTATAAATATAATATACTAGTAAGAACTTTTAATTTTTTTTTGTACGCGTAAGAACTTTTAATTTAACGATAGATTTTGAGATAAAATTATTTAATAACAAATAGTGAATGGTATTATATATATTATATATATTGTTAAGAATAAGAAAAGACAAAAGGTTAAAAAAAAAATTCCATTTTTAAATGTGCATAGTGACATCCCTCTTCACAAGTCTCTGGTTTTTAAAAGATGCTTTGTCATCATCTAACTACGTCGCTATCGAATATCAAACTCCATTGTCTTGGTACAACTCATCAAAACCACTTGTCATAGACATTATTATATTATTTGGATAAGATTGAATTTTTTTTTTTTTCACCGGAACCCTTATTACTTAAGGTATTAATTTCACTATGTCGTAATAATAACGAAAAATTATTAGTTCACGACTATCAAATATTTATGATCTCAATCAATTTATGTATACCATGTATTTAAGATTTTTAGTTTACGAGAAAAAAATAAACACTTAATTATATGTCATGTGATAATTAATTAGGAATTATATGGTATTTTTTTTTATCAGCATTGGGAATGATATGGTATAGGACTAACTAATAATTTTTTTATAATAGCATATTTTTAATATGGTTAATGGTATTTTCAGTTTCTGGCAAACTTTTAAACTTTGATTTTAGTCTTCAGCTTTTATAATAATGGTTTTAATCTCTCAATTTTTTGAAATATCCAAATTTTATCTTGTGTATGAAAAAAAAAGTGTCAATGTTAGAGACTAAAAATTAGATATTTACAAAAATACAGAAACAAAAGCTATTAATTTTAAAAGTCGGCGACAAAAAACTAAAACTGGAAAATTTTCTTGGAAGTAAGACCATCATTAAGCCTTTTCAATGTCGACTATTTGGATCTCACATTTTTAGCTTGAATCTTAAGGGGAAAAAAGGGGCTTATATCAGGCCTACATTAACAAAAAATTAATTGGGCCCTCTTGCCAACCTAGGAAATTTCCTTTCATGTTTGTTTCTCACTCTCACTCTTCACTTTTTAGTTTTTAGTCTTCTCCAATGATGATTTTCATGGTTCACTATTTTTTCAG
Source organism: Pueraria montana var. lobata (assembly GCA_026413185.1). Taxonomy (NCBI): domain Eukaryota; kingdom Viridiplantae; phylum Streptophyta; class Magnoliopsida; order Fabales; family Fabaceae; genus Pueraria; species Pueraria montana. Next base: position 8,618,395 of record CM048652.1, read on the forward strand.
TTATTTTATTTTCTAGTCATGAATGTTGCTTCAATTCATATGGATTTTTTTTTTTCGGGGAACTGGAGGCAATGACATGATAACCCTTTTTTTTTTATTTACAGAAAGATTCTTACTTCATTTTATTTAAAAATTAAAGATTGAATACATGTTAGAATTTGCTCAAAAACATGAATGCTAGCATAAAATAACGATGCTCTAGCTAACTTATGAGTGACTCTATTTACTTGCCTTCAAACAAAACTAACTAATGAGATTGATAGATGACTTAAAGAACTCCTACACTTATTTATCAAAAGTTGCATTTTAGAGCAACCATGTGTGGCTAATCAGATTGTCTACCAATGCCTTGCTAGGGGTGGGAATAGATTAGGTCGAACAAGGCTTTACTTAAATAGGCCTAGTCTGTTTAAAAAAATTCAAGGCCTGAGTCTGGCCTGTTACCTGTCATAGACTTTATTTTTAGGCCTGAGCTTGTCTTATTTGAAAGCCTAGCTTGGCCTGTTAGCCTTCTTAAAGACCTATTTCATATTAAAACTTTTATATAAGTTTAACTTCACTTTACATGGAACAATAGACTCATAGACTATTGAGAAAAACTCTATGTGAACCAAACTATAATCTATAAAAATAAAAAATATTATTATTCAAAGCATGAGACAAAGGTGAAAATAGGCGAAATAAATTTTATAAGAGTCAAGTCTAACACGTTAATATGATATAAGTTTATTACCTTCAAGATAACTTAGTTAAAAAGCCTAGATTGTAATAAGCCCTCTAAAGTCTAAATAAAACATAAATTTATTACTCAATAAACTTATATGTTTGACTCTTTATGTAGGTCAACATTCGTAATATTTTAAAAAGTAAACAAATGTATGATTTTGATACATTATAAGAATTTTAATATAATAATAATACTAACAAAATATTATATTTTATATTTACTTAAATAGGCCAGCTTGTTAGGCTTAAAAGACTTTTTAAATGGCCTAAAGCCCAGCCTTTTTAATCAAATAGGCTTTTATAAAAGCTTAGGCCTGGGCCTTATGTAGGCTAGGCCATAGGCCTCTATCGAGTGACCTGTCCTATTCCCGCCCCTATGCCTTGCAATCAACTTCAATTTGAACATTTTGGACACCAATCTCATTCAACCAATTTAGAGCCTGTAAAAGAGCTCATGCTTCAGCTTTGTAGGTTCTGTAAAAGAGCAACATGATAACCTAGTTAAGGGTGATCAAGAATCCATCCAAACCGTTCCAAATTGTTAACCTAATTAAAAAAATTGAAAACCTAACAAACAATTAAATTTAAAAAAGTGCATTTTTTTATTTAATTCTATTTTCCTATTTTCGATTCTCATGTTCAAGACCAAATTGTAAGCATACTAAATTTATTAATTTTTTTTTTAAATATGTTTTTAGTCCTTTAAATTTAAGATATTTTTGATTTTGGTTTCCATCGTGTTGTTGTGATGCATATTTATTATCTATTATTGTTAAATATAATTAACCATTATTAGATTGAAATTCATTTCAAAATTTATTGCTGAATTTAAAATTCTTTTACAAAATCTCTTTAGGAATTTTTCTGGCCTTCAAAAGCTGTTTCTATCTTTTTTCTTTTTTTTTAGTAACGATTGTTACTAAATTTTCCCTTAATTTTTTTTCAGTTTTTAGTGTTTTGTCTTCCAAGTTCCAACTCTAGTGGAGTCCCAGTTGACTGTTCCCAAACTATTCATAGACAAGGTCATGTTTGCTTTGTATTAGCATTCTCTTGCAATATACAAAAGTAATGTTTTAATTCGATTTCTAAGCTTCTTTCTTAAACTTAACCACGGTTTCCTAGCGGTCATATATAAAAACAGGGGGGTATATATATATATATATAGCTGAACAACAAGCTAGGGAATAAACAACTGGACTTGGATCATACTACTAGCTATCATATTGTCTGTATGTCACGACTTACGATCATTTATATCATTCATCGCATGCATCCAGAAACTAGACAGGGAGAGAGCGCGTGGGTGGGCCAAAAAACAAATCAGGTCCACCTTGGAGAAAATTTGAACATATGATTTTGATCCAATTGCAAAGTTGTGTGTAAGAATTAAGTAGATCGATTAAGGTTTATATATTCTTTTTGTACTGCTTATCATATCTTATCTTAAGGTACTATTTCTTTATAATACTATTATTACTTTGCTTATAAAGAAAAAGTAGATTAAGTTCTGAAAAATAATTTTTAGTGTATGTACATTCAAATGATGAATAAATCAATCGATATTAATTAATTCGGATAAAAGTTGAACTTATCTTACTATCAAAATAGTAAAAAGTAATCGACGCTGCATTTGAACCAACTACTGAAGATTATAAATGTACCATAGTAAAATAAAATGAAATGAAATAAAATAAAGATGTTATAGCTTCTAAACTTGTCTCAACTTTGGATTTATAAACTGTGCTGCATGAAGAAAACTAAAAACTGACCGATAACTGATAAAGGTTTGAGCTATGAGACATAGCCTTATAGGCATGGGATACGCGACGTGATGCACAATACGACATGGGTTACAGTGACACGTGCTCACGCTTCACATTTGTTTTCAATGAACAATATAATGGAGATAAATTATACATCTCTGATTGTTTTAGTGTTTAAATTATTTTAAAAATTACGTATTTAAATATGTACCAGACGACAGATTTTCAAGACAGTACCATCTTCTCTTAAAAAAAAAAAAAAAAAAAGGGTCAGTACCATCTTTTTACAAGGACAATAACAATATTCTTATTTGAGTGCCAAAATTAAGTTACCTAGAACTCATTATTTTGCTTGTCGATATCCAACAACCTTTGAAAATATTACTATATATCTTTGGATGAAGATAACACTGATGGTTACAAAAGAATTTAATGAACACTTAATTTTTTTTTCTATTTTCTAAGAGAAGGATAGGTTCAACTGGTAAAAAGTATTAGTGTGTGTTTTGGTAATTAGTGTTTATAAAATTTATTTTGAATTAAATTAATTTTAGTTAAAATTAATTTTAAAGTGAAGTGATTTATGTTTGGATGTTTTTAATTAAAAAATAAATTAGTAGTAAAACTTAGTATAATTTTTTAACGTAAAAACTACTTAAACTTACTATGTGTTGTGTTTGTTTCAACATTCAATACACACATCCAACATCAAAAATGCGTCAATAAATTAAAATTACATAAAAGCTATACATTAACTTTTGCCTTGACTCACATCCAAGCAGTAAAAACGTGTAACCATTACTTTAATTCAAAATCAATTTTAAACTCATAATGAATTTCTCAAATTGAAATTAAATATGTAAATATTTATCTAAAATAATGTTAATTTAAGGTAATTTTAGATGTGGATCAAAATACATACTTATAATCTAGTATTTGTTTTTATCTTTAACTTTTATTGTTTGTTAATTTAAAAAAAATTAAATTTATTTGCTAATTGTAAAAATGAAGGAAATTTATTTTTCTAATTAATTTAAAGCTATGATTTGATTCTACATTTCCATTACACCCCCCTCTCCATTCAGGCTTTATCACTGACCAAGTGTTGTGTTCGGAGTAAATGTACAATGTACATGGTCAGAAATATGCCAAAAATATTACTGCACACTACACTGCACAGGGTTTGGATGTTACATGTGAGCAGACCTGAAATTTTTGTTATTTTGGATCACATCTCGAAGTAAGATACAATTTGATTTCTGCAACAACATTGTTTGATAGTAGTTCAACTTTCCCGCATGAATTAAGAAACAGAACGGTACAAGAGAAAGCTCTCGGTAACCACACTACCAAAAGAAATTACTACTATCATTTATAAACTATTAGATTACCCTTGTCTTTATTTAATGAAAAATAAAACTATTAATATATATATATATATATATATATATATATATATATATTGTGAATTTATATATAAAGAGTATGGTTCATTAATTAACAAGCAATTTCATTAATATAAAAATACTGATATATTATTAATTAATATATCAAATATTAGTATGATACATCATATTATTAATGTAAATCTTCAAAGTCTATATTAGTAACTAATTTAATTTTCTTAGGCAAAAAATATACTAATAAAGTAATTCTAACGCCAGCTGACAATTATTATCTGTTAGTAAATCACATTTTTTTTCTTCTAAGTGTCTGACGACTATCATAACAAGGAAATCTAATACTCCCAATTTTCATATGATTCTGCGAATGATCCATAACATGAAAAAAAATTTGTTAGTAATACACTTTTAAATACAGTCTATAAATAAGAGATCAAACTTACATCACTAAGACAGACCTACAAGAATTCTTTTTATTATAAGAAGTGCATCGAAAACTGTGTTAGTATATTAACAGACTAATAAGCACCAAGTTAACCCCAACTCCACGAGGCCTTGCTTAATTTGCAAAATCTATTGCTAATATAAATTCAATTACGTACGATTGTTTGTTGCAAGTAGACTTATTTAGAAAGATGTATATATATATATATATATATGATGCTAAACTTTAATTAAATATATGCAATAATTAACCCTATAGAGTCTAGAGGTTGTTTCATCTTTAAATTATATATTCTTAATTTACCACTAAATTAAGAAACAGTGTATCTCATTCCATAGTACTCCAAAGCATTCTCTTACTATTAAGAAACAGAACAAAAGGAATAAAGTTGAATTTCTTTTGGTAAAGACTAAAAAGAAGGGAAAGAAAGAAGAAAAGAGAGCATAGCATAAAATAGTTAAAGATAGAGGACCAAAATATATCCATCCACCTTCCCAAGCACACTAGGTTCTGCAATAGTGCAGAGGTGGGGATATATATTGTTACACTACACCGCCACACTCAGCCAATATATATCGGCGTGCACAGTTCACACCAGTAAATTAAAAGATATATATGAATATGTGATATGAAGCACATGGCTCCAAATTCTGGTCACATGCATGCTTGCTCCTGAGTTGGCAACGCCTCCAACTACAGCCCCACCATCTTAACCAAATAAAAAATTAAAAAGGAATTGACCCTATTAATTTCTGATAAGGCATGCAAGGCCCTTCACTGACTTTGTTTTGTTGGCCAGTTCCCAACACACTGGAGTGGTGTGTAGCGAGTATCGAATTCCAAAGGACGTGCACAGTAGTAGTATTAGGATTATTAGGGTTTATCCCTTCAGATAGAGTCAATGCCATCGCCCCCACTACATATCTTAATGGAATCAAATCAATCGCCCACTTGACCAGCCTAACCCCAACCACACGATGTGGGAATTCAATTCAAGATTTATTTCAATGATGCCATCAATGCCGACAAAATAAGCAAATCAAAACAAAACAAATAAGAGATAATTAAAATAATTACTGTAATTTGTAAACCATGTACTATATATAAAATAATTAAAAGATTTAGGCACATATTCTAATTAGAACTTGTTGAGACAAATAATGTCATGGCTTGGCTTTCTTTTTGGTGAGCACAGTCTGGTGGTCTACTTTAGAAGATTGTAGTAACAATGCTTTGAGTGGGTTCGCGAAGCTACTATAGTATTTTATAAGCTAATTTAATTAATTTATAAGTTAGTTTGATTAAATTCAAGTAGCTTATAAATTTTCAACTTTTTAACTTTTAGTTTCTAGCTTATAAACTTAATTTAAACTAGTTTATAAGTTTTTACTTATCTTATAAACTAGTTTTGCCAAACACACCTTTTGTATGTGTATATATGTACTTGACTTTCAATACAAAAAAATTAACATTAGTCATGTATAATAAAGAAAAAAGTTAAACGTTAGCATTATTTTTATTGCTATATATAATATTTATTTAATAGAAATTTTATTATTTAATATAAACATTGTATATTTATACATGATGATCTGCTGTACTAATAATATGATCTACTTATAACATATTTATATTTACTAATAAAATTATTTATTAGTATGATATAATATACTGTAGGTATACTTTTATATTATCTATATTAGCAACTCAGTTTCTATTAAAAAATTATACTAGCGAAAACAAATACAAAATCAAACTTTTAATTAATATATTCACATTTTTTATTGTGTATGTTTATATATGGCCATAGACATATCCCATTTTAGTTGGCCGAAAGTTGTATTGGTAGAAATCTGAAAGGATCAATGTAGAACGTGCTAGTCCAAAGGTTTAATTCTTTTATTTCCATTACCTTCTTATATGGTCAAAAAGTAAAAGAGAAGTGTTGACGTCTTGCCGATGGCCGGTGTAGAAGATGCTTCCATAATTGTTGTTGATGAAGATCATACAAGTGGGCTTTCTTTATCCACACAAAAAAAAAAAAAAATTTGGTTTCTCATTTTCTCATGTTTGTTGAAACACCTGGGATTAACGAGCATGCAACATTATCCATCCTCTTCACTCCACCAAAAAGGGTTAAATTCTAGAAAACGTTATACTTGTGGTCCTTCCTTATTGGGAAACCCTAGCCATTTCTTTCCACTTTGTGATACACCCCATCACTTCATAGTTCATATCATCATTGGAAGTATAATATATAGTGATTTTTTTTTTATATATAGTTGGCTTAAAAATATAATATTATAGGCTTATATGTAGTCACGGCCTCAAGATCTGTATTCATGCCCATAAGGTGTGAAACAGCCTTTGGTTGGCGTGATCAATCTATATTTGCAAGTTGCAACCAATAATAGCCATCATTCTTAGGGGGTGTTGCCACCGAGCACTTAAACTTTGCATTCGTTACTTAGCAATTTATGTGAGACCCAATTTATAATTTGAGTTATACTATTAATAAAATAATTTCTGTAACATTACCTTTTTTTTTCGGCACTTTCTACGGTGCACTTGTTCATCAAATTGTGCAAGGTGCACCATTCAAAATAGTGAATACTGTAAATTTTTTTACTGTAGCAAAAAAATATATTTAATTTAGCATTGCTATTCGCACCCCCAAAATTTCTATTCACATTTCCACGTGCTTAATTTTTTTTTACCAAAAATACCCTTTTCACGTAATCATGATTCCATTGTATAAAATGTACAAAGGAATCAAGATTCCATTGTGTACCTGGGGGTGCAAAAAAAATACGAAATGGAATCATGATTCAGTGGACAAAATACGAAATGGAATAGTCATTCCGTTGATAAAATACACAACGGAATCATGATTCCGTTGTGTATTTTTTTGCACCTCCAGGTACACAACTGAATTATGATTCAGTAGTGTATTTTACCATGGAATCATGATTCCGTGGAAATGATATTTTTTGAAATAAAAATAATTCAGAGCACTACTGGGGCTTGGACGTAATTTCGCTACTTCAAAATAAAAATAGTAACCCGTTAAATTAAATATATATTTTTTGCTACAGTAAATTACCGAGGACTTGGACGTAATTTTGCTACTTTAAAATAAAAAAGTAACCCATTAAATTTTATATATATATATATATATATATATATATATATATATATATATATATATATATATATATATTGCTACAGTAAAAAAACCTAAAGTAAAAAAATTAAACACGTGGGAATGTGAATAGCAATTTTGGGGGTGCGAATAGCAATGCTAAATTAAATATATATTTTACTACAGTAAAAAAATCTACAAAAATCAACCGTATTCACTATTTATGCATGGTGCACCGTGCACAATTTGATGCACAAGTGCACTGTAGAAAGCGTCTTTTTTTTTTCTCTATAACATTAATCATTTTATTGCACACTTTTTTTTTTTTTTCCTCTTTTCCTTTTTTATTTTTCTTTGTTATGCATTTTTTTGTATAAGAGTTTGTATAAATATAATTTCTTTTATTTTAAAAGACTAAAATTATGTAACAAAGACACAACATGTCCAAGAATATTAGCTCGGTGTTTTTGTAACAAGACCATAAGAAATTCACACAGCAAAAATGATTGGTTTAGCTCCCTCGAATCGCGAGGTTCAATGTGCGATGCCTCCATATATAGCAGGGACAAAGCAGCTGAACCAATCAAAGTGGTTAATATACAATTTATACATTTAATATTAAATACATAATGTGGGAATTGTCAAAGGAATAACGTGCCTCAAACTCAAATCACGCACTTGCTGCGATTGCTTCGAACATAAACGTTTAATGACATCAATAATGTTTTAACTAAAATAAGGCATAAAGCATATATACTTTAAACTGCTTTTAGCGGCGCATTAGATCTTTGTGTTACCTTTTGTGTGTATGAGGCAATGTTGAGCACTAACTGGCCAATTAGTTCTTTAACGCAATTCCAATTCCTTTTCTCCCATTCCCTCTTTTATTAAAGGAAGGTGACCTGCCATTATAGTTCCATGTGTTTGGCTTCAATTCGATCTGCAGCATATTATGTGTAAAAACAAGGGCACCATGGATATTCCTTGAAAGATGGACAACAATAATACTGCATTTAATTAGTTTTTGATGGTGATATTTCAGAGCAAGAACCATTCTATCTCAATGATCGATCAACTTTCTCTCGTTTACAAGAATCAATAGACATTATTATTGTTATCTAAAAAGCGAATATTTTTTTAAAATATGATTTATTAGTTTAAACAAATTGCAGTACTGTTGATTGATAAGTTTTGAACCGGTACGAAATTGCTTCAAATCAAGCACTTAATAATCATCATTTGTAATTGATGTGAAATCTGTATATATAGCCGCTATATTGATCGCATGTATTATTGCTCAAAATTCTTATATCGGGATGTCGTAGACCAGTTCAGACAATATAAAATAATCTCTAAGAGGCTTATCTATATGAAAAGTCAGATCAAATTTCTCAGCATGAGAGATTCTTATGTATTTCCGGAATATGAAAAAAAAATTATTCTGTATCAATGAATGTGCATCACATTAGTTATAAAGTTAAAAATATAGTTAAAGAGATAAAAAGCTAATCATAAATAAGGATGATAATAGGACAGACCTTAACAAGGGTGTGGAAATCAATATCCAAACCTAACCCCCATCTTCCACAATGAGATGAATATCTAATCTCTCACCTCCTCCCTCAATAATTAAGGACTCGAAAATTTGTCCCCACTTTGCTCAATCCCTTACACGTATAATCTCATATTTTTTTCTTCAAATAAATCATATATCAAATATATTTCAAATCAAATACTACCTCCTCTGAATATGGGACAAAACATAAATATAGTTTTGTAGATACTTTTGATATTGTTCTTTAATAAAAACTAGAGTTTCATCTCAGTAATTCACATAATATACATTTTCATGTTAAAGTAGATTATCGATATGAAACTTTAATTTTGATTTAAGAACAGTACTAAAAACACTTATGAAACTACATATAAGTTTTGTCCTTATATATAAGACTTTTTTAATTAATTCACAAAAATTAAAAAATTGATTAATGTAGTTAGTAACTTTTAATTTGTTGATAATTTATATTATTTTTCAAAATCACCCTTAAGATTATAAACACTTACCATATCTCTCTTTTCACCTAATCAATTAATGTGTTAGTCATCTTCTCAAATTCTCACAAAAGAGAGAATAAGTTTATTTTATTAACTTATAGCATTTGTTGTTTATTGACTACAAAATTTTCAAAGTAATTAAGGATATTTTAGTAAAAAATAATTAATGCAAGAGACAATGTAAAGAAAGTCTTATAAAGAGGATGAGAAAATTTCTCAAAAGAGTCTTGTATATTGGGACAAAGGTAATAATATATAAAAATAAATGTTAAGAACTTTAAAAGAAAGCAAGAAATTTAAGAAAGACATAACTCTAGCTTTATAATTTAAAAGGTTTTGTTAATATAATTTGAGTTTAATTTTCAAGCACCGTAATGATTTTATACGGTTAATCAATCAAAAATTTATTCTAAAAACCTAATAAAAAATTATTTTAGGTATGACTTTTAAGTTATTTATTATAAAAGATAATAAGTTCAATTAAATTCGTATAATTTTAACAATTGATGTGAATAAAATAAAAGTAATTTTTATTAAAAAATATTTTCACTTATATAACTAGTAAAATCATAACTTAATTATTATCGATAATTGGGTTAATTTGGAATTGGTATTCATATCTCTAAATCAATCCCTATCATTTTTATATCGGAGAAAACTTTATTCTAACCCTTTGAATTTGGTCATATTGAGTTTTTTATTTCTTTCTATTTTGTCATGTTTATTCATAGGGAAATGTTATTTTTAACAACTCCTTGAGAGATACGGTAGAGAGACACCATATGGTGGTCCACCTTTTACCCTTTTAATGTGATATGAGGAGAGAAAAATATATAAATAAATATAGTAGAGTATAAACACACAATTTTAATGTTAAAAAACAGTACAAATAATTGCATAAAAAAATAGTAAAAATAACAGAACTTTTATTCTTAATATATGTTTTTTTTTTACATTAATAACAATACATAAACACCTAAGTAGTATAAATATTAATTTACCCCAACAGAACTCTTGTCTTTGTTTCTCTTTCATGTAGTAGACTAGCTTTTGATTTTTACAAAATATTATTCTTATATATATATATATATATATATATATATAAGCACTCACAATAGACGTTTAATGATAAAAAAAAAATTCTCTTTAACTGAAAACACAAGAATTTTTCTTCTAGATATAGAGAATTGAAGATAGGGCACCAATTAAGGGATGTTGAATAGCGAGGATTGGAGGGTTAATAGATTTAGAATTACAAGATTGGAGGGTTAATAGATTTAGAATTACAAGATGCGTTGGTAACAACAATGAATAAATGGGTTTTGGGCTAGTTGCAGATGGGTGGAGAGATCATAAAGATAAAGTTTAATTCTACACTTCTTTTTTATGCTTTCTCTTCTTCTTTTTTTCTCTTCTGTAAAATGTTTAAAATATTGGAGAATGGCCAGTGGAAGATAAACCCACATTTATTCCTCACATATGTGATGCAAGCAAATTCTCTTTCAGGCTCTATATAAACCCCTGTATCTCCCTTCACCTCTTCACACAACATCTCAAGTTTCTAATTTTCTTCCTTTTTATAAATATTCAAATGAAACAGCTTTTGTGTTAAATATAGAGGAAATTAAACAAGGTTAATTCATGGTCTCCTCGTAACCCTTCTCACCCTTTCAGAAATGAGTTTAAGGGGAAGAGCCACTCAAGTTTCATTGATTCTGTGAAGGTCAAAGGGTAAGGGAGGTGACAGAAGAGAGTGAGCACACATGGTACTTTCTTGCAAGATGACGATTTCATGCTTGAAGCTATGCGTGCTCACTCTCTATCTGTCACCCCACCACCATCTCTCTTCCTCTATCTCCACCGTTTTCACTTTCTATATATATATATATATATATATACTTCTTTCTTTCTTTCTTTATTTATTTTTTTGCTTTCCCTTTTGGTGGTTGGACGAACCCTAAGTAGCAGCTTTGGGACCTCACAATCAGCCAAATAATATTTACATCACATCGATCTCATACATATCGCAGGTATGTGCGTTTTTCAGATTGTTCTTAATTAGTTCTTGCTATTCTTAGCATGCTGACCTGCAGTACCTAGCTACTTCATCAAAAGCTTACTTAACACCTGTCTCCGAGGCAGACATGTGCTTGGATACAGAATCTATTTTAACAATTATAATTATCTAACTCTAATTGTTTGATCAATGTTGTTATATTCTCAGTCAACATACTGTTATGATGAATAAGAGACTAAGTACTGCTGATTAATTAATTAAAGCATCTGGAAAACCTAGCTCGTCTTTTGATTCAATTCAGACAGTCAAGAAACATGATTTTTCTTTGATGATTATTGCTTTGGTGTATATATATATACACCATCCATCTTTAAAAGAGATAATGGAAGATCAGGTCGGGTATATATATATATATATATATGAAAAAATATACTATATATCTTATCCTTAGGGTTTTTAAATTTTCAAGGTTAATTGATTAAGAAGAAATTTGATCAGCAAATTAATTGATTTTCTGTAATTTCATTCTCCTTCAGAACAGATTGCATTCTGATTTGAGCTTCATTAAATACTTAATTTCTACACTGAGTTGATTTATTTTTGTAACACAGACAATCTCAGTAGGAATGTTTTGGATATTGAAAAGAAGCTGGACTAATTAAGCAAAATTAGAGCATGGACATGGAAATAAGCTAGATTAATTGGGAGGAGTTTCTTTTAATCTCTTATATTAATTGTTTATCCAATCCATTAGCTTTAATTTGATTGATCAAAGTAGCAGGACAAAGTAATTTGATGTAACAGTTGGGGCATTCTTTATACTCCGATTAGTAAATTTTTCTTTTGCTAGTAAAAAAACAGCCATTTTGAAGTTATGGAGAGGGAATTCCCTTCTTTTTTTTTTTTTTTTTTTTTTTTTGTGAAAGGAAATAAAAAGTTAAAAACTACATATTGTCTTGTCTCCTTTCTATACACTCTCTAGGGTTCTGAGATATAAGCTTTCAACTGCCAACTATACTCTAGTTTGCTAAACTTTATGTTTTCACACTTTCAGATTGTGACAATCTTGCCGGTATGCTATGGATACATATTTAACGGTGCGACAGAATCAATGATGCACTATTTTCTTTGTGCTTAGAAAGGGAAGCTAAGAAAGCGCCTGATGAAAATATATATATTGAATAAATTAAAACGAACAAGATCTATGCATTGTTTGATTTTCAAAGAAATGAGTGATGACATGGATGTATAAATGTTTTCGTCTATGTTAATTTGTTGCAGTTGTTCAAATTAACCAATTGTGTAGGGGATTTTGGGATCACCTTCCGGATACCATATTGAGGATCCAACTAATTTGGATCAATTTGAGAGAAATTATTATAAGTGATTCTTTTTTTTACTGGATTATAAGTGACACCTCATACTTGAATTCCATGGAAACCCTTAATTAAATTAAAACGATTCTCGTTAACTAATTTACGCACTCGATCATCAATTGTGTAAGATTTGTGATCATTGATTGAAAATGAAAGGGGAGACCAAGCTCAAGATTTATCAAGATTTGATGTGTCAGATGATGTATACACTATCAACTTTGGCTTCTGTCGTTTTATTGCTTTTTTTTTTTTTTTTCACTCTTACCAAAATAATTGATATACTTTCTTTTCCAAGGATATGAATTTAACAAAAGCAAAAACAAAAACAATTAAATAAATAGTAAAAGATAGTGAAAGAAATTTACATGGCATGCAGTCCGATCTTGTATTTCATGAGATCTTCGTGCAAATTATTTGAATAACCAGCTTTCCAGCACGTTCAAAATTATTGTGATTCATATTAATAAAATATCCAGAATTTGTTGCAAAAATAACCATTTCCCCCAATTAAAAACAAAATAAATAAATATTACGTAATCATGGTATAAAATTCTTTTACACTATCATATAATGAATAAATTATAACCTATAGAGATGGTGCAGTGGTGTAAGACCCCGACCCCGCTGTGTTCATGGAAAACGATCTATTTAGTGGGAGAGAACCGTATTCGATTCCTGTGCAAAATTTTATTGGACTAGTGACAGTTACGCACCGCAAGCAGATTAGTCTTTAATCTAGTGGGTTGAGAGACATCCGTGGTCTCTGACCCAGGACAAAAAAAATATAATGATAAACTTTGTCTTGTGTATGATAAGTTTAAGTTTAATAATTTTTATAATAATTATTTTGAAAGTTCTATCAAGAATGATTTCGAATTAGTTAGTAGGTTAATAAAAACTGCATGCACATTAAATTGTAACAAATTTGATTGATTCCATTTACTCTATTTACAATGTTTTGATATTCACCTTCATCTGCTTCACTTTTCACTTTAAGCAAGTTTTCTAACGATTTTGCTAAGCAGACAAACAAAAATAAAATAAAAGAATAAAACTATCTTATAAATTTCTATATTGGAAAGTATGGAGAGAATGCATCAAATGGTCCCAATGCATACCCCGCCCTCCCACCTACCATCACCCTAAAAAAGAAAAAGAATCATTTGATTAGATACAGTGTAAGGAACTATCATCGAGATTTCACAATCTCTTAGGTTGTGTTTGGATGCCTGTTGGAAAGCCATTGCACCGTTATGAGAGAGAAAACGTGAAATAATTTTTTTTTTTTTTTTTTTTTTTTTTTTTTTTGCATTGAGCCAAATGCAAACGTCCATTAAACTCTATAACAACATTTAACAAAATACACATGTAGTTGTTAGTTAGTAAGAAGCTCAAAGAAATGACTTGAATTACTATAAGACAGAACTTAGGTTTCCTACATAATTACCATCAAGTTCTTAGATTAAATAATTATATGTAAATAATTTTTAAAAAAAAGCCTACAACATATAATATTTAATGGAGGTTATTTAGAAAGAAAATAGTTCAAATGTCATCATTTGATTTGAGAACTAACAATAATGATATAAGGATTTTTAATCTAAGTTCTATCCATTTCTGTATAAGATCAAACTTAGTAGTATTATTTGAAGGAAAATAATTTTATGCTTGTCATTGAAAGATTAGTCCTTCACACGCACGCTACTGTAAAGATAAATACTAAATGCTGGTAATCAGTAGCCGTTGCAAATATACAATGCTGCGGATATATGGAGTTATAGATTCATAGACCATGACCATATTTCTTAAGGGTTTCTTTCTAGGTTTTTTATGACAAGAATAAAAAATTTGAATTAAAGGCTTCAATTTGAGGGACGGATTCAGTAGAGTCTGTTGCTAGGGTGGTCCTTGTTTGATAGGCTTGAGATGCATGAAAGTAGGTGGGTTCGATTGGTTTAATCAATTAATTAATTTATTGGACAAATTTCACCATTAACGTTAACATAACATGCTACCTAGCTCCTTCCTTGCACTCCACTAAGTCATGCCTGCTAAAAACAAAAAGAAAAAAAAGGAGGGGAGGAGATAAATATATTTTTCAACTGGTTATTCTATTATTATTTTGAAATATTTTTATATTCATTGTTTCTTTTTATGATCTCTCCATTACGTCACTCAACATGTCCCACATTTTTTATCTCTTCACTTCCTATATATATCTCTTATTTGTAAAAAGGAAAATGTTAAAAGTTGATGTACTATAATTTCTCTATTATTTTTATTGCTATAGAAGAATGAGGGAAAGGAAGAAACTAAACAAATGTAGGGTTCAAAGAAAATGAAATAATGAAACCTCCCCTCTTAATTTGTGTAGACCAAATTGATTTTTTTTTGTTGCAATTTTCGGCGGAAATTTTAGAGGCTTATGCCAGCAATGAGTTGCGGCAGTCAGACACCCGAGTAGCTTGTGCATACGCCATGTCTAAAGTGTGATCACATACTTCAGTGATCACAAGATAATTAAAACCCAGACCTCTCACATGTAGATTTTAGAATTTTATTGATTTTGACCTTTATTGATTGATAGGTTTGGTTTTATAAAAAAATGGGCCCAATAGATGAGAGAAAAATGACTATATACTAAAAGTATAAAATAGTTTTACATAGTTATCCAATCACAATCTATTATATATGGTAAGTTTATTGATTTTTAAAAAATTATCTTCAAAGTCATAATAATGATGATTTGTGATTGGATGACCGTGTAAAACTATTTTACACTGTCAGTGCATCACCATTAAACTCAATAGATAATATAATATTTTTTTGGAGCCCATATAATTATGTGATTCATATGTATATAATTTGTGTTTATGTTGATTGGGTTAAATTCTAATTAGGAACTGTGCTAAATTATGATGTTTGCAGGTACGGATTCAAAAGGCAATGAAAGAAGGGACCAAAAAAATATAATAATAAAGGGTTAAATAACCTTTTGGTTTTAATAAAATACAGAATTTTTTATTTTAGTTCTATAAATATTTTTGTTTTAATTTTAGTTTTTATAATTTTTCTTTTTGATCTTAGTTTGTTAAGTAACACGTTAACTGACATAACAACGACATTGACAGTTTATTGACTTGTCACGTTATCAAGAAATTTGATATGATATTTACGTATAATTTTATTTTGCTAAACTGTGTTTTTAAATTTTAATTTTTATTTGTTCAAAACAATTGATAATGTCAAACTAGTCAGTGAGAGATTTAAAAATATATTTTATAAAAAAAAATACACATCAAACTAGATTTCAACATTACTGTTACGTCAGTTAATGCTTTTATATAGGCTAAAAAAAACTTTAAAAAACTAAAATAAAAAAGCACTTTATTTTATATGATCCAAAAAATTATTTAAGCCTGATAAATATTAAATCATAAAGTAATAGTTAAATAAATCATATCGTTTATCTAAGTTTTTATTTTTTTTAGAAATCGTTTATCTAAGTTGTGAACGTTTCTCTAAAAAAAAAAAGTTGTGAACGTTATTTTTTTTCATATCATAGAATTTGCATCAAAATTTTCAGTAATCCTTTTTCTCAATGTAAATAATTAAATAATCAGTTAAAACTTAAAAATTTATCTTTCATCTTATTTCACTGTAAGTGATCTATTAGTTATAGCAGTTAAAATTGAAAGAGTAAATACCAAACAAATTAAAGAATTAACTAAAATATAAGTCATGCGCAAAACTAAAAGATAAGTAAAATATTTTCTTAATATATATAGACACTAAAATCATTTTTTTAAAAAGACTAAAATAAAAAAATATCCATCTCAGTTGAGGATTGAGGGAGCAGGTTGGACCGCACCTATTTTATATGGCTCAAATAAGCCCAATCCGTGTTAACCCACCGGCTTAACACTAAAACAGTATTTGGGCGGAAACAGGCTCCATTCCTTACCGTTAATGCAGTTTGAACCCAACCGTCCTTACCGATCCTCTTTATCTGTTGATTAAAATAGTAAAATACAAGTACATTCCGGACAATAATTTGTTTTTCTTTCTTTCTGCTTTGAATCTTCAACAGGGAGGGTTCTGTGGCAGACACACCAAACGACAAACAAAGGACAGAACCAAAATTAAATATTTCCCATGCAAGCCTTTGTTTGCCACAAAATTATCGCAAGGGTGGAAACACTCCACACGATTAATATATTTGATTACTTCACTAATACGTAGGAAAACAAACAAAAATAATACATCATCAGGACAACCCCTTCCCCCATAAAAAAAAAAACAATGATAAACCTGAATTTGCAATATGCTAAGTACATGGACTGGACGAGAGGCCCTGCTTTGCTTTTTCTCAAATAACACATTTCACCTTATAGTGTGAAACTACTGGTTACCAACAACAGAAAACCAAATTAAGAACAATAACAAGACCAAAAAGGGTGCATGAATAGAAAGAGAAGAAGCACCCGAAGCATAAAAATAATAATAGGGATAGGAAAAGTCATGCGGAGCTGAGATCACCGTAGGCTGTGGCTGTGCCAAACCTGAAGGTGGCGTGTTGTAGGACTTGAAAGGCGGCGGTGGTGGTGGTGGTGGTGGTGGAGGAGCAATCCCTGAAGAATGTGATGGTGGTGGTGGTAACTGTGGCTTGGGAGGAGGTGGTGACAAATAAGATAGTGGTGGGGAATGTGAAAGTGAAGGTGGAGGATGTGATGATGTTACTAGTATTGGAGGAGGGGGTGAACATATAACAGGACATGTGGCACAGTCGCTGATGCAGAAAAGACCACTTGAAGGATCTTCTACTTTGTCCTCCCATGTCACCGTGGCAAACAGAGCCAGCCCCATGAACCAAGCTTTTAAGATCCATGAAAACAGCCTTTTCATTTGGACTGAAGTGGGAGGAGCTCGTCGGAGAAACCCACAAGGTATAACTATGTTCATGGCCTAGTATACTAGTATTGAATTTTGTGATGTGGAAGGAAACTAGTGCAACTTTTCAAGAATCAGGTGACTTGTAGAACTAACAAAGGTGAGGACCAGGTGGCTGCTTCCTGTAGTGCCAATGTAGTTTTTTTCTTTCTTTCTTTCTAGAAGCTTGATTTCAGAATCTTAGATGCTTCCTTCATACGTGATAAATGTATTAAAATTATGGTGTAGGTTTATTAAGAACATTTTCTAATAAAAGTTTTTCATTTTAATTCCTTGACTAGTAAAAGATGCTTATTAACATTTTTTCATAAGGTAGGGTTTCACATTCAAGTGTCCTAAAAGAATTCGTTAAAAATCAATAAATAAAAATTTTCTTATATAAGAAATTACAGTAAAAGTAAAGTAAATATATAATATTTTCTTATACTAATTTTTCTACTTTTAATTCTTTAATCAATATCCTAAAAATATCCATAATCCAAGTTTCTTAATGGTAAGTAACGTTCAATTACGTGTTTTACCATCAGAACACTCACTTTTTTCTGCCAAAATATTAGAACTGGTTGCTTAAGGTGACAAAACGGACCCGACTTATATAAAAGGATAAGAAAAACACTCGTTCAGCCACAGTGCACTTGTTAGCACAAAATGAAATGAAAGTATAGTTGTATATTGATATAACATTGAAACTAAACTCAAAATAATTACTCTTTTTTATATTTCAATCTGATTACAAACAGGGACACGACATCATGATAAAATCATAAAGTCTAAAGTGCACAATTTTCTGAATCCTCCACCGCAAAGAAATCATGCTTGTTAAAAAATTCAATCAATTTTGACTTCATATTTGTCGCCTATTGGACCTGGTTACCTTTGGAGTTACTATTATAATCAATTTCATATTTAGATATCATGAATATAACGAGGGGATAAGGGGACCCATAAGTCATAACTCATTACTACCACAGAATAATGACAAAAATACACCAGCCGAAGTGACAAATTAAAAAACTCACTGTATATCAGTAGAGTTAGGACTTTGGACAATGTGATTTGCACCTTTTCATTTTCATGTTAAGGGAATCCAAAGCAATGCTTCTTTAGCAATCTCTCTCTTTTTCTTATACCAAGCTCCAAGCATAATCCATCTCTTTATGTTGATCTTGTTATACTTTTCTTTGCAAGCGGAAATTCTGAGCCTCCTTTTCACTTAAAGTTCTTGCAAATTCTTATAAAGTTGAGTATGATGTAAGGTGTGACATTATGACAACACATGAACGAACTTCCCGCACATCATTGTTTGTGAAAGGAAATTTACACAATAGACCTGCTTCATTTGCCAACTCGCGCAATTTATAATTTAGTCTGTCATCGTCAATCTTTAACAGCTGCAATATTCCTTTCTCGGGGTAGCTCTAAATTCCCCAACACCATCTTTAGATGCTACCTCCTAGTTGATCAAAATCATATCAATAATAACAATTGTTAAGAAATAAAAAACATTTCCAACTGGAAAGTATTCTAGAAACCATGTATTGATGGCTTGAGTTTGGCTCCTTTCAGTTGAAAACACTTCAATAATTTGAATTGCATGGATTACATTATGATTGCTTTCTACATGATGATGAGCAAGTGAGTCAATACACGAACCTAGGTCCTATAGAGCGTCTCTGAGTCAGAGTATTGACTTCGTGGAGGTGTGGGAGGGCGTGTGGCATAGCTATTGATCATATCATCACTGCTAAAAAAGACTTGATCATTGTCTAAAGTCAATTCAAGTTCGCTCAACCTGTTAAGCTCTGGCAACACAACTGTTGCAAGATTTGGCCTGTCCTTCTTGCTGAGTTCTGCACAGTTCAATGCTAATTTGGCAAATGATAGAGCCTCTTCAACTGGCCAATCAGTGACCACGGGGTCAAGCACCTCTTCAAACCTACCCTTTTCAATTGCCTTCCTAACTTGGTGAGCAAGACCCATTGGAGGCTTGGCTGTGATTATCTGCAGCAGCATTATCCCCAGTGAATATACATCTGACTTTGTTGTTAGTATCCCCGTTTGTTGATACTCAGGATCAATGTAACAAAAGGTTCCAGCAGCGGAAGTCATGTAATATTGTGTCACGGTATCAGCCACAGAAGCGGGGACTAACCGTGCCAGACCAACATCACTGATTTTACTCACGTAATTCCTGTCCAAGAGAATGTTTGATGGTTTAAGGTCTCGGTGCACAATAGGCTCTGGCTTGTTTTGGTGTAAGAAGAGGAGTGCAGTTGCTATCTCAGCAGCTATTTGGAACCGTTTCCTCCATGAAATTGGCCTGCTGTTGTTTTTTCGGTATAATCTATCTTCTAAGCTACCATAATCCAGGTATTCATACACCAAGCACCCATGCTCAGGACATGCACCAAGGAGGAGGACCATATGCGGATGTCTAATGCAGCTTAGTACTTCAATCTATGCATGTAATTAAGAAGGAAAAAATATATATTGTTATAGTTGCATAAATGGTATCTTGATAACAAACTGACGAAAGGCATTCAAAAGTTTAAGGGTCCTCCTAGAATACACTCTACTAAATGCTTCTAATTAATTGAAAATCAAGTATGAAATAACTTTTATATTTCTAATACACCAAACGTTTTCTTTTCCAATAAAATATTTCCTTTCCTACTATTGTAACTTCATAAAGATTAAGGACACTGATTAGCAGAATTTCATATGCTATTCTTCTGTCAAAAGCCACTTCATATTCTGAATTAAATAATACTAGTTAGAATATGCAAAATGTACTTATAAGGCATATGGTGTATGGTAGATTCAACAGCATTTTTATGCAAGGAAATTTTGCAAAAATATTTAAGACATATATGTATATAAAAAAGGGTGTCATTACCTCTTGCTGGAACTGCTTCATTCCCTGAGCGGCATCAGGCCTTAAAATTTTGATTGCAACTGGGGTGTGATCAAGGTGGCCTTTATACACAGGTCCATAACCACCTTCACCAATTTTGTTTAATGGGGAGAACTTTTCTGTGGCTGCTTCAATCTCCTCTATGGTGTATTTTCTATACCGGTTATCATTTTGAACCAACGCAGATAATGCTCGTTCCTTCTCTTCTGCCTCTATCCTGGCCTTCATCTCTGCATCCTTTCTTCTCTGTGCTTCCTGTTCAGCCCTCCTCCTGGCTTCCTCAGCTGCTTCCAATGCAGCTTTGGCTCTAGCCTTCTCCCTTTCTGCCAGTGCAAGAGCTGCCTCTTGAGACAACCTAACTACCTCAACCTTACGGTCCTCTTCCATTTTCCATTGACGAATCTGTTCTGCCTGTTAACCAATCACATATTCTACAGTCATTTCATAATTTTCATTTGACACCCTTAAGAGTTCAAACCAGAACAACTTTCTCTACTGACTTCACCTTACTATGGAGCATCATGGTTAATGATGAAACTTATTCTTTAGAAATTAGTCAATGTGTTTAGTACAAATTATCTATAGAATTTTTCATCCAATCTCTTTATACTATCAATTAATTTCTAAATCACCCTAAATTTGACTTTTTAAAGTAATTATTACAAAAGAATTTAATTTTTATGTATTGTTAATTACTAATTAGTATAAAGATTGGGAACCAATTAGATATCACCTTAGGTATAACTTGTGAGGTAATTATTACATAAGATATTCCTATCACACATTATAATTTATAATTGAGTGAATTCAGATTTTGATTACTTGCTCCGATCACTTTTTCCTATATATATATATATATATATATATATATATAGCATGATTAAACATGACCTGATTTTTGGCTGAGATTGCTTGCTTGCAAGCTGAGCTGTACATGTCCATAGTTTGCTTCAGTTCAAGCCTCAATCTTTTCATCTCGGCTTCAAGTTCTTTCTGTGATGAAGTAAATACTAGATTGTTAGGTTCTTAACCTCACCATCTTCATTTGGTCAAAGAATAGTTCTCGTTCCACAACAAAGACAATTTAATTCACAATCCACAATAACCTTTTCTTTTCTGTTACACTTACTGAGGATTGAGGAGCTGATGTCCCGAGGCAATCTGATACATCAGGATCTTGTTTAGTCACATCCATTGCCACAAGCCCTGCCATGTCTCTTTCATCCATTGACCAATGTCGTGGACGAGTGTGTAGATCAATGTTAATGTCTATTGACATACTACTACCCGCACTCCTTGGCCTCTCACGTGCCTGTATTCTCATTTGTTCTGCTGCTCCTTCGTAAGTGTCCCTACTTCTAGGTGGTTGTCCCCTATTTGTACCCAATCCAAAATGATTAATTAACAAATTAAAAACCAATTAAGTTGCACCACTTTTAGTTTTCAACATAGATATTAGTATTATTAAGTTGCTAGCTAAATAACTTTCATGCTTTGGCACCTTACTGATCCACCTTCTGGTTCACTATGTGGACATGCCTGCACAGGAAGTTGTTTCGGTGCCACAAAACTTTTTGACCGTACTGCTGATCGAGCTGACACAATCTTCAATTTCGAAATTATGTACACAGAGCAGTAATCTGGGGCTGATTTGATCATGGCTGTTGGTATATCCTGATACTGATAGGCTTTAAACATTTTGAGACTGCCACAACATAATTGTGGAACATTAATTCGTTAGACAAAATATATACTACATTGCAAAGGGAATTAACATATATTAAATACGTAGAAAATTAAAGAGACCTTGTCAAAGGGTTTTTGGCGGATGCACCGACCACGATACTATGTATGGCATTCCTGTTTGCAAACTCTAAAAGTCCTCTCACAACATCACTATCATCGACTACGGCTTCTTTCATCGTGACCTAAATATATGCGCCAGATCAGTACTAATGAGTTCAAGTTTCAAGTACGATATATATATATATATATATATATATAACTGGAAATCTCACGAAATTAATGCATACAGCTTTGCGGTTACACATTCCACGCAAGTTATTGAAAATATTGGCTACATCCTCTTCGTCTGGTGGAAACACGTTGGTGACATCTGCATGCAATGCACATGTAACATATTATGTAATCATCAATAAAAAATTGAATAAGCAGCTAAGGTTAATTCCCATGATGATATGTATGATATATCACCACAACACAGGTATATATATATATATATATATATATATATATATATATATATATATATATCATAGGTTTGCTCCATCCTATTCAAGTCTCTGCTCGAATCACTTATTAAAACGGAATAATCTCACGTAAGATGATTCACATGCGGGTTGTATATATGATGTTAATTGGCGGGGAAAGATAAGAGGGTACCTACGATGAGAAAAGTTTTTGTGCTTGACATGGACGGCAATGATGACGGGGTTGTCGAGATGATTAACGGCCCAACGGAAAGCATGGGCACTGTTTTTGTCTTTGTCAACAGCCACCATTGTGATGTTTTGCAGTGAGGCGGCACATGGCTGTTGAACAGACATGATTGTTCGTCAACGTGGGAGTGCCGCCACCGGTTCGGTTCAGGTCCACCAGAAACGAAGGAGGAAGAAGAAAAAGGAAAGGAAGGAGAAGACAGCTCCTCTGAAGATGGAACCAGAACTAACCTTACCCATGTTTCTTCCTCCACCGTTCGTTTTTGTTTAAATTTAGGCATCACCTTGACCAACCCTTGACCAACCCCAAATGAAATGGAAAATAACCAAACCCACCTGGATTTTTGCACCATAAATTTTACTCTTTTACTAGACTCTAGAGAATATAGCACGCCTTTGTTCAATTTAAAATTAAGATTAATGTGAAATTCTTTTTTAGTGTAAACCTAAAATATATATTATCAACACAATTTTGTTCAAGTTAAATATAATCACAATAAATAATAAAGCTCTTTTTTCAAATATACAATTACATGTAAGAACTATAAATGGAGACCACTATGGTTACATATAATATGTTAGTTGATTTTTATAATAATTATTTTAAAAATTATATTTAGATCAGATAATTTTATTTATTTATAATAGTGTAAAAGTTTTTATGAGAATATATGAAAATTAAACTTTTAGTTTATTTTTATAAATATTGTATAACTTTTAATTTAAAAATAAAAATATTTTCTTCATGCGTTTTTCTTTAAAACTCCACTCTCAAACTACACAATAAGTCCAGCAAAAATATATATGTAAAGCAATACCATGCCCTGTAAAATGGTTACTTGGTAAGGAATAGAATAAAACTTGCCAAGAAAGCGAACGATTTTCTACAATGTCAACAATGCTTGACTGTGTCAAAGTATGTTCCTCTTGTTGCACAAGCTATAATTTTTTTTTTTATGCTATGGTTGCTTTTGCTCGCTACATATATAAAGTGTACAAAAACACAATATATGAGTCAAGTAAACGCAATTAGAGTTTCAAATCAAATTTACACAGGATTATCGTTAAGTGCGGTTGATCTGTCCATTGAACATCTTCAAGAAGGTTGACAAATTTGCCAGAAGCAATGCATGTTGTATCTCTCTTCGTTCGTTCTCTTTTTGCCCTTATAATTTCCTTTTTGTTTTTCTGAAATTAAGCATGGTGATCCATTATTTGTCGGTTGTTTCTTGCTAGGGATGGCAAAGCGGGCCGGCCCGCCAGCCCGCTAACAATTTGGCGGGATGGGGTGGGGTTTCCAGCCCATCGGCCCGCTTCGGCCCGCCAACCCACCGGGCCACAGGCGGGGCGAGGCAGGCTGGCCCGCCAGCCCGCCAACACTTTTTTTTTTAATTAATATATCTAAAATAATATAAATTATTAGGGACTATTAATATTTTATGATGTATTTTTGAAAGACTATTAGTTTGTGGTAAGCCTTTTTAAGATGTTATTCATGATGATGTTGAACTTGTGGTGTTAAAAGACTATTAGTTTGTGGTTTATTGAAGAAAATGAAACAATATTGCAATAATTTTTAATTGTGTTCACACTTCACAGTAATAAAAATACTCTCTATTGTCCTTTTATGATACAAGTGATGCAAAATTATTTTATTTATATCTTATTTACAATAAATTAAAAAAAAAAAAACTGGCGGGGCGGGCCAGGAGAAGCAGCCTGTGACAGCTGGGCAGACTGGATCTTTCGGCGGGTCACAGACGGACCGGGCCAAAACGGGCGGGACCAGCCCGTTTTGCCAACCCTACTTCTTGCTCTCTCTATGGTATAGTTGGAGAGACAAATAGTCAAAAGAAGTGTTTATAATTGTTGATTTAGCGTATCAAGATGGGACTAGAGCTGTCATTCTGGCCCTAGGCCCTAGGGCCAGCCCCACTTGGCCCATCGTAATGGTCCTAGGGGCTTTTGGCCCTTCTAATGAGGGCCCTAAAAGGCCCTAACCCACAAAGCCCCACTTAATATGGGGCCAGGGCCAGGGCTTAAGGGGGTTAGCCCCACAAGTCATGCTATTCGTTCGCTTTCGAACAGAGCATTTTTTGTAAACCTCGATCGAGGCTATTTTTGACCGACTTTAGCAAAGACATTTTCGGTTGACTTCGGTCAGGGTTGTTTTCAATGACCTTGGCTAGGGTTATTTTAGGCTGATTTCGGCCGAGGCAATTTTTAACCAACTTCAATCACGATTGTTTTTGGCCGACCTTGGTTATCGTTGTTTTTTGTGACCTCGACTAGGGTTATTTTTGGCCGATTTCAGCCAGGGCAGTTTTTGACCGACTTTGACCGGGGCTATTTTCGACCAACCTTTGTCATTGTTGTTTTTTTGGTGACCTCGACTAGGATAATTTTTGGCCGACCTCGACCGGGGCTATTTTCGGCCGACATCGGCTAGGGTTATTTTTGGCCTACCTCAGCTAGGGTTATTTGCGGCCAACATCGGCTAAAGATATTTTCAGCTGATGTTGGACGGAGCATTTTTCGGTCGACTCGACCGGGGTTGTTTTCGGCCGAACTTGGCTAGGGTTATTTTCGGTCGACCTTGGTCGGGGAAGTTTTTGGCCGACCTTGGTAGGGACAATTTTCGGCTGGCCACGAGCTGAACTATTTTTGGCTGACCTCAACCAGGGCTGTTTTCGAACAACCTCGACTAGGGTTAATTTTGGCCGACCTCAACTAGGGTTATTTTCGGCGACCTCGGCTGGGGCATTTTCAATCAACAATTAGTCGTGGCAATTTTCGGCCGACTGCGACAAGGAAATTTTTTGGCCGACCTCAACTGAAACTGTTTTCATCCTACCTCGACCAGGGCTGTTTTCAGCTGACCTCGCCCTGGACTATTTCAGGCAACCTCGGCTAGGGTTATTTTCGGTCTATCTCAACCAAGGCATTTTCTGTTAACCTTTGCTGGGACAGTTTTCGACTAACCTCTGTCGGGACAGTTTTCAGCCGACTCGACCGAAATTGTTTTCGGCCAACCTCTGTCGAGGCTGTTTTCGGTCGACCTCAATTAGGGTTATTTTCGGATGACCTTGACTTGAGTATTAAAACAAGTATGTCATAGTATTGAAACTTAAGGCCCATGGGCTAGCCCTAGCCCATAGGGCTTTGTGGGCTTTTTGGCCCTGTGGGCTTTTTGATGCGGGTTGTTTGGCCCTGCGGGCTTTTTTAGCCATGACCCACGCGGACCAGGATCGTGCTGGGTCAGGCCGGGCCATTTTGACGGCTCTAGATGGGACCCGATGGACCATCTGAACGTGCATGCATGCTTCAAAGTCCAAGTCTCCCATGCCAATGCCTTAATAGACACAAGAAGGCTCGAAGAAGTAACACATTTTGGCAAAACCCAAAATATTAAACGTTCTGCATGTCTAGTCTAGCTAATAAAATAAAGGAAAAAACTTAAATACAATACAATAAGCATATAATACGTGATGATATTTAATGAGATCTGATATCATATAAATTATTGAGATGAAACTTTAATTCTAATTAAAGAACAATATTAACAATATCTATGGTACTATATCTGAATTTTATCTTAAAATAAAAGGTTAAATTATTCTTTTGTTTTATTTTTAATTTAATTTGTTTAGTTTGATTTTTTAATTGTTTAAAAATTTAATTTAGTTTCTTAATTTTTAAAATTGAATCAATATTGTTATTTCATTCAATTAACAGTAATAGGTTAATTGCGAGAATTTGTAAAATGGGCACATGTCCGACTTTGTTGACAGCTTTATTGACAATGGGACAAAAATAATACTACCTATAGTTTTGATTATAAATAAGGCTTAATTACAAATTTTACCACCCAACTTTCATAATTTTGTGAATTTTGTCATCCAAGTTTTAATTTTGCAAATTTTACCACCTAAGTTTTCAATTTTTGCATATTTTACCACTCTGATATTTTACCAAAAAAAAAGTTAAAGAATTCAAAAAAAAAAAAATTGTGAAACATCAGGTGGTAAAATGTGCAAAAATTGAAAACTTAAGTGGTAAAATGTGCAAAAATTGAAAACTTGGGTGGTAAAATTTGCAAAATTAAAACTTGGATGGTAAAATTCGTAAAATTATGAAAGTTGAGTGATAAAATTTACAAAATTAAAACTTGGGTGGTAAAATTTGCAAAATTATAAAAGTTGGGTGGTAAAATCTGTAATTAAGCCTATAAATAACGTAGAACAAATCATTAATACCAAGAAAAATAGTTAATACAAATTTTTTTAATTAATTCTACTATAAATTCAATTTTTATTCCAAAAACATCATTTACTTTAAGTGGTTGTCATAAGAATAAGTGAATACATAGGAAATAGAGTTAACAATAAAGTAAGAATATAAAAGAAATTTAACCTTGAGTAACTTTAAAAACTAGTGATTATTGCTTATAATTAGGACCAAAGAAAAAGTCAATTTGTTGTTTATAATTATGATCAGAAGTAGTAATTTTGACCCGATTTTAAAAATTAAGAGATTAAATTGAACTTTTTAATAATAAGAAAATTAAATTGAACAAATTAAATAAAAAAATAGATGAAAAGAATAATTTAGCTAATAAATAAATGCTAAATGAAGTGTCTACGTAAATTTAAGGTTTATTTTTTTTTTGTTTTCTAATTTATTTTTTAGATTCAATTTGGTTCTCTTATTATTTAAAGGTTTAATTAGGTCCTATATTTTTAAAAAAATAATTCAATTAAGTCCTTTATTTTTTTTAAATGGGTTCAATTTGGTCCCATTTTTCTTCCATATGCTCCGAAAATTTTAAAAAATAGGCCCAAAGTTTATTTTAAATGGGATCAAATTGAATCCATTTTAAAAGACAAGGGACCTAGTTAAACCTTTTAAAAATAAAGGACTTAATTAAACCATTTTTAAAAAACACAGGACCAAATTGAACCT
Organism: Pueraria montana var. lobata; assembly: GCA_026413185.1. Lineage (NCBI taxonomy): Eukaryota > Viridiplantae > Streptophyta > Magnoliopsida > Fabales > Fabaceae > Pueraria > Pueraria montana. The sequence continues at coordinate 8,646,607 of CM048652.1, forward strand.
TTAAATAATTAGATAGCTAAATTAAACCTAAAAAATAAATTAGGAGAAAAAAAAGTAATTAAACCTAAATTTAAAATAACGACATGAAAGGGATATGTTGATTTAGCTTTTTTTTTTATAATTATTATTGCTAATATTTTGTAATAGTGAAAGAAAGATAAAAATTAAGCTACCACCACCACCAGTCCACCACCACCATGAGTTCCCGTTGCCGCCATCGACATCATCACTATGATCGTCAACCACCACTACCACTATTATCATTATTGCCATCACCACACAAAAACACCATTAAACTAATTTTAATAGGATAAAAAACACTTTCAAAATGAGTTTATTTTGAAACTAAAAATTGGAGAAACTATTGGAATAAAATTAAATTTTAAAAACTAAAAACTGATTGTTTTTAAAAAAATTAAAAAATTCACAACTAAAAATTATCCCAAACAAGACCTAATGAGTTGGGTTAGGTTTGTGTAAAACTTAATGTCATTTAATTCTATTAATCACGTTTGCTCCTACAGTCAAGAATAAAAAAATCATTGAAAATATAATTTCGATTAATTGAATGATATTTTTAGAAAAATATCATTAAATAAAGTAAAAATAATTAAAATATACTTATATCTAAGTTCATAATTATTTTTTATTTATAATTGAGTCCTGAGGCTAGGGTGGATGGAATATTTTTCCTCTTAAACCCAACTCACGAAATTACGGTAAACATCCGTTACCTAACCCCGCCAAAGCCAAATAGCAACTGCCAATCCAATCTGAAAAGATGTTTCTATCCTAAATCATGTTCACACTTGCTCCTCCCCCGTCATTGTCGTTCCTCGAGACTCACTCACTAATACACCATTTTTTTTATCATAAAATATGTTTTCAGTCTATGTATTTTTTAAAAAAATTAGTTTTAATTCCTGTATTTTTGAATCAACTATTTTAATTCTTATATTTTCAGACAAATTTGGTTTTAGTTCTTCTTCTCCAATGGAGTTAATATTGTTAACAAAAATACAGTTTTCGGTGACTATAAATTGCTAATAAATACATATTTTTTATGTATTTAAACTCAACATTATTAGCGGCTAAAAACTGCCACATATTATTAAAAGATAGACTCAAACTCAACGAGAAATCCGTCTCTTTCATTACCGACGACACATTATTTGTCTATTTTTTTAATAATCTATGACGGTTTTTAGCTGCCAATAATATTGAGTTTAAATACATGAGGAATGTGTATTTTGTGACAGTTTATAGCCACCGGAAACTATATTTTCATTAACAGTATTAACTCCATTAGATGAGAGGGACTAAAACCAAGTTTTTCTTAAAGTACAAGGACTAAAATGGTTGATTTGAAAGTATGGGTACTAAAACCAAGTTTTTTCTGAAAGTACAGAGACCAAAAACATATTTTATCCATTTTTTTATACATCTACAAACTAATTCACCATATTTTTTCTCAAGTTGAATTTCTCACAATTTTAAAATCTTCCCAAAGTCAAAATAAGAAAATTAAAAACAAAATAGGTTTAGTTTAAGATTTTTATTGTAATTGATGTTACTTATCATTCTTTGGCCATAATATATCTTCATATATTAATTAATACAACACTAATTTCTAACGAAGACCTTAACTGTTTACCTGAAATTTTATAAAATAACATTACTTTACAACACCATCTCCTTATATCGTTTGCTATAAAAAGAAAAATAAAAAGCATAAAATAAAATAAATTACACGATAAAAAAGAGTTAAAAAATTATTGATCAATTAGTATAAGGTTGTTTCAATTTCACCAATAATTTATAGTTCAAATCCAAGCATACAACTGTGCTAAAATATTTAAGAAAAAACTTTGTTGTTTATAATTATTTTTTCAACTAGAATAAGATTGTCTGTCATAGAAAATACGTGTAGTCTTTATTAAAAATATAGTAAAATTATTAATTTTGTAATGTGCATTTTAAAAATCATATGTTGAATAATTTTGAATTGATTGTAGTATAAAAATCTTTATAATGATAGGTATTTAAATTAAACTGAAAACAAAATAATGAGAACGACATTATTCAATTTTATGCATTTAGCTGAGTGTGAAGTATGAACGCATAACCGACCGTAACATTAAAATCTTAATATAAACCTTCTTGCATCCTTCCCATACACGATTAAGGGTTGTGTCGTTAATTATTTAACATATCAACGTATCATCGACAAGATTGAATTGGGGTCAATTACCACCTAGTACATAATATTAAATTCGATCGAAAACGATTTGTGAAAGTTTTCAAATGCCCGTTCACACCGGGGTTTATCCCACATTAAAAACGCATGGTCGGAAAGAGAAAAAAGAGTAGCAAAAAGTAGCAGCTTCATTGTTATTTGTATGTACACGAAGCCGAAGCCAATCCAATTCAATAAGCAACACTCAGAGACCCGTGAATCGTGAGTTCCTTCGTTACCTTACCGCCAAATGAACGAACCCACGATAAAACGCCGCAAGAAGAACGAAGAAGAATCAAGATCAACCCAGAACAAGAAGAAGAAGAAGAATAAGAAGAGAGAACTAAAGAGCATCCTCACTTCGCTCTGGTTCGTGGATGCAAAAGAGAAAAATGAAGAAGAACACGAGAAAAAGATGAAGAAGGACATGTTCGATGGGTACTACAGCGAGGTGGAAGAGTCCAATTACCCGAAAAAGAGAAAGAAACTCGCCGGCGCCGGCGGTGACTCAGGGAGTCACCGGCGAGTTTGGGTGAAGGAGCGTTCCGGAGCGTGGTGGGAGGAGTGTAACAAACCCGAATTTCCGGAACAAGAGTTCCGTAAAGCGTTCAGAATGGGAAGGGTAACTTTTGAAACGATTTGCGAGGAGCTGAATTCGGTGATTGCGAAGGAAGACACGACGTTGAGAAGCGCCATTCCGGTTAAGCAAAGGGTGGCGGTTTGTTTGTGGCGGTTGGCCACCGGCGACCCTCTGAGCGTGGTTTCTAGAAGGTTCGGTTTGGGGATATCCACTTGCCACAAACTGATTCTTGAGGTTTGCACTGCCATAAAGACAGTGCTTATGCCAAAGTATTTGCAATGGCCTAATGTTGCATCCTTAAGGGACATCAAGGGTGAGTTTGAGAACATTTCTGGGATTCCCAACGTTGTGGGGTCCATGTTCACTTCGCATGTTCCCATCATAGCTCCTAAGATGAGTGTGTCTGCATACTTCAACAAAAGGCACACCGAGAGGAACCACAAGACTTCTTATTCTGTTACTGTTCAGGGTGTTGTTGACCATAGAGGGGTTTTCACTGATGTGTGCATTGGGTGGCCTGGTTCAATGGGTGATGATCAGGTTTTGGAAAAGTCAGCGCTTTTTCGTAGTGCTAATAATGGGGGGCTTAATCTTAGTGGGGTTTGGGTTGTTGGGGGTTCCGGGTACCCTTTGTTGGATTGGGTTTTGGTGCCTTATACTCAGCAGAATCTTACTTGGACTCAACATGCTTTCAATGAGAAGATTGGAGAGGTTCGGAAGGTTGCTAAGGATGCGTTTGGGAGGTTGAAAGGAAGGTGGGGGTGCTTGCAGAAGAGGACTGAGGTGAAGCTGCAAGATTTGCCTATTGTGCTTGGGGCTTGTTGTGTGTTGCATAATATATGCGAGTTGAAGAATGAGGAAATGGATCCGGAGTTGTTGAAGATTGATGATGATGGTGAGGTGATGGAGCCGGAGGTTGCCTTAAGATCTGTTAGCTCCTTGAAGGCTAGAGATGCAATTGCGCATAACCTTTTGCACCATGGACTAGCTGGCACTTCTTTTGTTTGATTGGAAATTGATTTCTCAATATTATGTATAATTAATTCTTTTGCTTGTTTTAATTCTAGACATATGATGATAGTATTCAATCAAGGTATATATCATTGTTTGTTGAAGAAGGGGCCTTGTAACTAAAAGGTATATTCGCCCCTCCGACAAATATGTGGTTAATTGTAATCGTCGGTGCCAGGTTTTATGTATAAGATTCAGGGAGGGACTTGTAATATTCTAGTTCCTTTAACTATCCAAATGGGAGATTTTAATGTTAGTTAATAAAATCGTATCATTCTTTTGTAACGATCTCTCAGTTTTATAATTTATTTGTGAGTGAGGACATTGGTTAACCAAATCAGAATATTCTCTTGTTATATTGTAGCATCCCTTTACATTAATTTCGGGAGCAAGCAAAACAAACATACACTCTTTTCATGCGCTTATGCTTAAACTATAATCATTCTCGCAGTAGCTCGATTTTTTATATGCTGTAACCAGAGAACAATTACTGTCCAAGATCCTAGCTTGTAAGAAAAGATCCGGTATAAAAACAGAACAGTTTTTGCTTGTACTAACTACTAAGTGATGCCAGCTAATACTTCTTTGATGCTCTACCCCTGTATCCAAGTATGCTTGTTTGTTTCATATTTCTACGTATTTAGACATTAATTCCTTAAAACCAATGAAAAAAGTAATATTATTTTTTGGCAGTGTGAAATAAATGCCTTTGTACTGAACCCTGTAAAGATTCCTAAGTTAAAAAAATTGACGCGTGTATGTAGTGAGTGGAACTTGAAACGTGCAATTATGAATAGAGGCCGTGGATGGAAGAAATACTGTGATTGTGAAGAAAAGAAGCGCATGGCATGCACGTTGGCTTTGCATATATTAATTCATAGTTGACACCAATTAAGCCTTTTATATATATGTTTTTCTGGTGAGATATTGACGCGTGGTGTTGGGGCCAGTGGCCAAGGCGCTATTATAGGGATGGAATTTTTTTCTTTGCATTCACATTTCACGTTGCCTTGGGCCCGCAAGGGAACAGAAAACACAAAAGGAATTGCAAGGTGTGATTGGACCACATTATTTTGAAAACTTGGCGGAAAGGTTAATCAAGGGACACCTTTGTGATGTGAGGTGTCGGTGCGCGCACCTATTGATCAAGTTGATGATGAGAAACAAGTCGCGTTCACACACAGCAACACTCTCACGTACCACCCCAAACATTGTTTTTGTCGATTAGATAAAGTCACCTTCACTCTCACCGGCAAGTTGGAAGATCCTGCTCCAGTGGTTGCTATAGATCACACTCAACTTTAAGCATGGCAAAGTGTATCCGGATCTTACGGATACTCACAAAAAATATCCGCAAGCGGATTGGATAAATATCCGTTTATTTGGAATAGGACCAGGTATTTATCCGTAATTTTTTTGCAGATACGGGTACTACCCGCCCTGTCCCGCCCCGCACCTACCATATATATATAATATTAATATATTAATGTAATTAAAATAACTTATTTAAATAAATGATTATGTTATATATATACTTTTCTGTAAAAAATAATAATTTTATATTTTTCATAAACTAATACTAACAGTAAAAGATTTATGTTATAACTTACAATATTTTTATATTTTATATTTTAATATTATGTGTGGATGCTTTTAATGTTAATTTTGAATTATTTAAGAGTAAATTTTTAATTTACTTGTAGTAATTTTTTAATTAATATTTTTATGGCTTGCAATTTTGGTTTCTCAATTTTTGCACAATCTGTAATTTTAGTCCCTCTATTTTAAATAGAGACATTTAATCTGCCTATTTTGTAGAATCCGCAATTTTGGTCCTCCTATTTTAAAATAGAGACATTTAGTCTCCCAATTTTGTAAAATCTGTAATTTTGGTCCTTCCATCAAAACGTTAACCTTAACGTAGTCCAAATATAGTGACGTAACACGAGATTATTTATTTATTTTTTAATTATCTTAAATACTGAGTAGAATAATTGATGAAAATTATATTTAAAAAAAAAGGTAATATCATTTATTTGACTACGACATGCCATGTGCTTGAACAACATATAACTAGTTTAAAATAAATGATTAAGACTTGTGATTTTTATATTAGGATTCATGACTACCCCAACCATTAAAATCGATGTGACATGTGCTTTGGTGACATAGATAAACAAATAATTATTACTCAGTGTTTAAAATAATTAAAAAATAAAAAAATAATTTCATGTCACGTCACTATATTTGGACCACGTCAAGGTCGACCACGTCAAGGTCAACGTTAATCTCTTAACTGTCAATGCTTTCAATTTGATAAAAAAAAACCTAAATTATGGATTTTACAAAATTGGAGGACTAAATGTCTCTATTTTAAAATAGAGGGACCAAGATTGCGGATTGTGCAAAATAGGAGGACTAAATGTCTCTATTTTAAAATAGGGAGACTAAAATTACGGATTGTGCAAAATAGGAGACCAAAAATACATTTAAGCCTTTTTTTTATTAATTTATTAACTTCATATATAAATAAAGTGCGGGTAGCAGGTGCGGGTATGGGTATATAGGTATCCAGCAGGTACAAGGATGATGATTAAAGTTGCTACCCGCGCGGGTATGGAGCTGGGTACGGGTATTTTTTTTAAACGCGGGTATGGGGACATGTACTATAGGACCCTACCCAGACCCTATCTATTGTCATCCCTACTCAACTTCCGCAAGAAGAGAAGTTTGAGAACCGAGGTTTTCAAGGGATGCGATTGTTGAAACCATGTTACTCTAATTTTGTTTTGAAAAATGTTAGAAATACCCTCCTTGTCGTATTCTTTTGAACACATTTTTTTATTGATTGAAATTTATTAGTTGTCGTGTGAAAACTAATCAATTTAATCGGTTAACACTTCAACACGATTCCAAAATAAAAGTGAGTCGATTGATGACAAGAAGAAAAATCTGCTTTTCAACAATGGATTTCCAAACTATTAAAGAAAATGTTTGGTGTAGATAAGATGAAAAAGCACTAGAAAGTGATAAAATTAAACTGAAAAAGCAATAAAACAGTAAATTCGATAAAGGTAAAATGCAAAAATAAAATTGACTGAGTTTGAATTTTTTTTATTAAAAGTCCTTTTTCAATTGGAATACAATGAGTATTTATAGTGATTTTATCTCTAATAACTTAATACAATTACGGAAACAACATATCCAAACTCTTTCTCATTTTCTTGGCAGTTTTCCATTATCTTAGTGCTTCCTATATTTTGAGCCTCCAGTAACCACAAGTTATCTAATTAATTTTGAATGAATCTTCTAGGTTTTCAGCACCTTTTTAGATTAAATAAATATTTTTTTAATTAATCCTCTAAGTCACTAAAAACCTTTTTTGGGCTTTAATATGTTTCGGTGCATTCAATCCTCCATCCTTGCCATTTTGGACTTATCGATTTGGATTACCGAAAATTTAAATTTTGGTTACCAACAATTAAAATGACAAAACTATATAGGTTCTAGATCATATTTACTAATTATTCTCCTTCCTAATTTTATAATTTTGAATCAATTTTAACCAATTAAAGAGTGTATTTCTAGTATTTCTCTTGTTTTTTTGCTAATTAAACAATTAAATTGTATTCATTAAAGAGAAACGCTAGGACACACACTCTCTAATACAATCTTTTAAATACATTCTCACTTATTGGTTGTCAGTTAAAATTGATTAAAAAACACAAAATTTGGTAGGTCTCACACCTTATTTATTGAATCTCTCCCATAAAAAAATTATTGAATCTCTTTCTTAATTTTATAATTTTCAACAAATTGTAAATTAATACTCTCTTCATTCCTTTTTAACTGTATTTTAAGATTTATATGTATTACACATCACTCCAACCGAATTTACTATTGGTACTTCGTGTTTATTTATATTATTTTTTTAGGATAAATGTTAACCAGTGTCCTTAGGACATTGGTTAAAGAACTAAAAGGAAAAAAATTTTTGTTGAAAGGCGTAAAATGCACTGTCCATGATTTTTTTAAGCTCTCTTATGATTTTTATAATAAATACTTTTTTCTTTTAATTTCTTAACCAATATCCCAAGGTGATTAGCAAGACCTTTTTTAAGAGAGGACATTTAAACTTCATCTTCGTCCTCGAAATCTCGTCGACAAATATCATTATACTTCACTGGCGGATTAGTTCAACATTCCCCTCATTTTGATTTTCTTGAAAGATTGACATTATATATATATATATATTTGCAATGTGAAGGCTCCACTTTACTACCATGCAAAGGTGTTTTTTTATTTTTTAATAAGTCTAAGTATTATTATTATTAATATGAAAAGAGCATCAGGAATGCCTTTTAGCATCCAAAAGACATTGTAAATAGGTTAAGTAAAGATCCATGCTAAATACAATGCCCTTCGTAGTTGCAGACTACATAGCAAAGGTAAATGAACATGGACCAAAATAAAAAGATTTAATTATAATTTTTACCCCTAACTTTTTACTTTTTAATGAATTTTATCCCCAACAAATTAATTTGACTTATTTTACCCTTAATTTTTTAAAAAAAAGTTACAAATTTTACCTTCTACTGTTGTTCTGATATGTTCTGATATGGCATATTGACATAAGTGTAAAAAATAGAAATAAAATTCACTAAAGTAAAAAGTTAAGAATAAAATTTACCAGAAATGAAAAAGGTAAGAATAAAATTTACCAAAAAATAAAAAATTATAGATAAAAAATACAATTATTTTAACATGTCAAATCAGCAAAAGTGTGAAAGATAAAGTTTGCAACTTTTTTAAAAAATTGGGAGTAAAATACATCAAATTAATTTATTAGAGATAAAATTCACCATAAAATAAAAAATTAAGGTAAAAATTACAAATTAAACCAAATAAAAACGATGCAAAATCCATTTTTATGTGATTGACACAGCAAAAGCACGTGCTTCTGGAAACAAGCGGACCTACACCGAGAATATATTTGCGTCAAATGAATATAATAAATTTTGATTTTTTTTTCCAAAATATTATGGAATAAACAAATATTAATTTAAAAATATTTTTTATAATGTGGAAAAGAAAACATAATCTGATGCTACAAATTCATCAAAGAAATTAACTTTTACAAATCATGTTCCTTGCTAATTCACCCTCACCAAATTTTCATCTCAACCCGTTGCAATAGACCATGGATTAAAACCACCAAGATTTCTGACGGAAATACAAAGCTTGCTATGTTCAAACAAAGATACATCGTACAGGCAGCGGAACATAATACCACATCAACAGTGGTCGTCACATGAATAAGCTTCGTAGTTAGTTACCTGCACCAAAACTACAAACTCATAATTAGGCCCAACCTACTATAAGGATTAAGGGAATATAACAAGAAAGATGTTTAAAAAATTATCATAATATCCAAAAATAATCTAATACCACCAATTTCAAAGATCTGTAATGGGAACAGCTTAAAATATAAAGCAAACAATGAACCAATAATTTACAAATCACAAGATGAGTTTAAAGCACAGGACACAAACAGAACATAACTAATTCTTCACAGATCACAAGGTTCACCTCGTTGATGCTTGATTCACCTCGTTCACCCTGGGACACTGAGCTATGATGGGTTCATTCACAATGGAATGGCCTGATCACTGGGTTCGTTGCAGAAAATGGTAATGGGTTCTCTTAGAAAGTGGATTATGGGCCTAACTCAACCTTACAAAACCGGCTTTTAAGGTGAGGGTTGCCCCCACTTATATACACTATTTTGGCCTTATCACTAGTCGATGTGGGATCTCCAACACACCCCCCTCATGCCGAGGACTGGACATCTCGAGCGTGAAGTTTGCAGGACTAGACATCTGCGGGTGGTCCGATAGCGGCCCGATAGCGGGTGGCACGATAGGCCCACAACAAGGCACAATTGGCCCAACAACAAATCGCTAGGATAGGCTCTGACACCATATTAGAAAGTGGATTATGGGCCTAACTCAACCTTACAAAACTGGCTTGTAAGGTGAGGGTTGCCCCCACTTATATACACTATTTTGGCCTTATCACTAGTCGATGTGGAATCTCCAACAGGTTCATTCAAACTAGGAGCCTGAGATATAGTTGTTATGGGTTTGTTCATGCTAGGACACATCTGTGATGGTGTTCATGAAACTCGCAAATTAACTCGTGGAATCATGCGTGTTTACAATTTTATGTAAGGAAATCAATTTGACTTGCTTAAAACTCATTTCTTCAAAGACTTGGGTAGACTCGCATGAAATCATTCAAAATAGTGAGTTTATGAATAACTGAACTTTGCAAGACAGCTTAGTATCCCCCCTCCCCAAAAGCCAAAGACAACAGCGTTACTACAGATATTCAGAATGCAGTTGAAAAACTGCCTAATATCTTCTAGGGCTCTGGATCCCATCACTCATTGTCTAGGTTGTTCACAAATTACAAGACAGATTATAAGGACAGAATACAAGAAGTTCAAAATAAAAAATAAAATAAAATAAAAAAAATAACGCAAGAGGTTTGAAATTGAAAAAACAGAACACAAACAGAATGCTAGTTTGAAATAGACCTGGAGTTCACGATGGATTAACGATGGAACTGCTCACAAGACACAACAGATTCACTTCATAATAGACCTGGCATTCACGACAGATAGATAGAAACCATTGGTTCATGAATCACAATGATGGGTTGAGTTACAATTGCTTTGATGAGCAGTTATATATTTCTCATTCAATCCTACTGCGTTGGAACTTTGGATGAGTATGAAATACTAATCTACAGTTTGAATGTTTAATGGGGGTAAGATAATGGAGATGTGGAGAAAGTATGAAAAATGACACTATTCCTTCACTTACCCCAACTTCCATTCAGTCCTCAAAAATGCCCCCAAAAAAGAGTTCAATGCTCTTTCTCACTCCAATTTCTCCTTTCCCAAGGGAACATGAGAAAACTGCTCAAATTATACCCATGATATGATAAACTGAGGCCCCAACCACATATGAAAGTGTATTTTCATGACTACTTTTATGAGTTCAAAGTCAAGAAACTTGTAGTAACTTGTAAGAGATGAACACGAGGCCATTCTACGACGAGGGCAAGAATGGAACTAAAAGGCAACCACTAGATCATGCGACAAAAATAAGCAAACACAAAAGCAACATATTGTCATTGAGTAATGATTCAATGTTGCCTAGAGCTTAGACATGGACATCCAACTCTGTCAACACCTCACAGAGGTAAAACAACAATAGGCCTGCTTCACATAACTTAAGCAGCTAATCCTGTTACTTGATATCCTACTGAAGAATACAATGTCCATTGCTTTGGTCCCGTTCTTAAACCTATAGCCTATAGCCTTGGTTTCTATTACTTAAACAACATATAAATTATAAATAATAGAAGTTTTTAATGCATAGCAACACAACTAGAAGCTAGGCGATGAGATTATACAATTGTGCATAGATCACCTTACTCCCTACAAGTTACTGAGAAGTAACACCACTGTCTTGAACAACGCCTTCAGCTTGTAAGAAACGAATCAGATGCTTATCCTCCAAATGTTCCTGTCAAAAGTTACAGAGCAATTTTCACGAAACGCAAGCATGTAAGTAAAGTAAGTAAGTAAGGACCTACAGAAAGGCAGGCTCTGTATTTTTGCCACTCGGAAACGCATTCTTGTTTGTCCAAGTGACCCTTCATGAACTTCTCGGCGTACCACCTTCGAAAATGGAATTAGGGTTTAAAGGAAACCAGATGAAGAAACAATTCGGGGAAAAGAATGTTTTTTGGAATGAAACCTGTTGAAACAATTGTGGTATGCGTCGCGAAATAGGGCACAAGGAGAGGTTGAAGATGAAGATTTGGAGGCTTTCTTCTCTCTCATCTCACGGAGGGAGCAATTGTCCTGTTCTTTTTTTTTTTTTTGTTTTCCTTAATGCATCTGTTGTTTTCTAGCGATTAAAATTATTAACGGGTTAATTTTAAACGGATGAACCGTGATCCCCAAAGTGTAATCCACTGTATACAAACCCGATTAAATTAAATATTTTAAAATACAAATGACCAAATTGAATAAAAAAAAATTCTACTGTAAAAAAGAGTAAAAGTGTATTTTAATCCATTTCTCTACCCTTCCTCTTTCTTATCTATTATTTTACCGACAAGTGAAAGTGAGGGTCAAGCGAAGAGGAACAATCTTTATAAATACCCATCCAACCTCAGCTCTCACTCTCAACTTCATTGATTCCGTGTGAATTTGTGTATGCGACACACCTAACACTAAAAACAGATAGATGGATCAGTTCAAAGGACAGCCGCGCCTTCCAAAATTCGCCGTTCCGAAACGCTACGACATCAGGCTCAAGCCTGACCTCGTCGCGCACCGTTTCGCAGGTTCCGTCGCCGTCAACCTCGACATCGTCGCCGCTACCTCTTTCATCGTTCTCAATGCCGCCGAACTCTCCGTCACCAACGACGCCGTTTCATTCACCAACCAAGATTCCTCCAAGGTCCTCTCTACTTGTTTTAAATACTATTTCTCTAGAATATTCCAGACTCATAACTACGCTATGCAGTTATTGCATCCATTTTAGACAACCTCGTATTAAGTATTAACTCGTGTCCCTCTGTGTGGAGTGTTGTTGCTAATGTAGAACCAATGGATGTCTATGCAGGTTATTAAACCTTCACGAGTTGAGTTGTTTGAAAATGATGAGATTCTGGTATTGGAGTTCCCAGAGGAAATACCTATTGGGTTGGGTGTCTTGGCCATTTGCTTTGAAGGAATCTTGAATGATAGAATGAAAGGTTTCTACCGAAGGTAAGTGCCCTGCAAAAAAAAACACACACACACACACACAAAGTAATGTATACCAAGGGGTCTAGCTCTGTCCACTGAGCAGTGTGCGTAAATTGTTGTAAATCTCCTTGTACTTGAATTGGATTCCTACAGATCCAAAAATACCTTGTTTGGATAAAGTTTTCGATAAGTACTTGTAAAATGAATTGACTTGAGCTTCTTCCATAAGCTAAAATCAACTTATGCACATTTTTTCTTTTTATTTTCTTCTCCTGTTATAATAAGTGCTTATGGAGAAGTTTATTCAAACAATAGTACAAGATTTTTTTTTTCATGCCTTCCTATTTTTCTGAGGAAATAGATGGGTTGTTAATTCCAGTTTTTGTTTTTAAATTAATTTATATAGATACTTTTTATGTGTAGTACCTATGAGCATAATGGCGAGAAGAAGACTATGGCAGTTACACAGTTTGAACCAGCTGATGCCAGGCGATGCTTTCCTTGTTGGGATGAACCTGCTTGCAAGGTTTACCTGTCTCCCTCCCTTCCCTTCTAAAATGAACCTTTTGTAAGCAGTCACAAATCTAAAATGTTTATTGTTGCAACAACGCAAGCTCAATACTTCAAATAATAAGCTTCTTTTTTGGGTTCATGGCTTGGGTGGTAAGGCCTGAGAGGGTGGGACAGATCTGGATGGATTTTGGTATTCAACTTGCTTTAACAAATGGTAAATACTTTGAGGTTGGGCCCCTTTTCTCACATGGTTGATCTTGCAGGCTACTTTCAAGATCACATTGGATGTGCCTTCAGAGCTCGTTGCTCTTTCCAACATGCCAATTGTTGAAGAAATAACTGATGGAAATCTCAAAACAGTTTCGTATCAAGAATCACCAATCATGTCTACATATCTGGTTGCAGTTGTTGTTGGTTTGTTTGATTATGTGGAAGATCATACCTCGGATGGTGAAAACATGTTTGCTCTGTACATTTTAGGTATTGGTTGTTTGTTAGTACTGACCTTCCCTGTTCTTAATTGAATTCAACATCTCTACAGGGGTCAAAGTCCGAGTGTATTGTCAAGTTGGTAAGGCAAACCAGGGGAAATTTGCACTTGATGTAGCTGTGAGAACTTTGGAATTATACAAGGGGTAAGTATGTAACTATATGCAATATTGTGCTTCTTAGGCAAGAAATTTATCAGATATAATCCAGGACCTCATTTATTTCTTTTCAATTCCATTAATCCATCTCATGGCTACAAATCATTAGAAATATTCATTATAATAATTGATTAAATATATGTTAATCTTCAGGTTAGTCTGTTTGCTTGACTATATGTATAGGTATGCTGCATTGTTTATCATTTATTAGTCAACTAACTATGATAATTTAACAGTTACTTTGCTACTCCCTACTCCCTGCCAAAATTGGATATGATTGCAATCCCTGATTTCGCTGCTGGAGCCATGGAGAATTATGGTTTGGTTACATATCGGGAGACTGCTTTGCTATATGATGACCAGCATTCTGCTGCTGCAAACAAACAGAGGGTACTCTGCTTATCCATAAAGTTGATATGGTCTCGGCTACTTGAGTTTCCTATTTTTAATTTTAAAAACTAATTATTTTGTTACTAACTGAAGGACAAAAAATATTTCTTTGGTTACTGTTTAGGTTGCAACTGTAGTAGCTCATGAACTAGCACACCAGTGGTTTGGCAACCTTGTTACAATGGAGTGGTGGACACATTTATGGCTGAATGAAGGGTTTGCAACATGGGTAAGTTGTGTGGCTCATATATGCTCATATTGATGCCATTGCAGAGATGCTGGTTGGTTTTGTTGCTTTTACTTTTAATTTTTTTTAACTTTATACCTAGTTGATATTTTTCTTCCTCTTCTCTTCTTTTGGTGTGGTCAGGTGAGCTATTTAGCAACCGATAGCTTGTTTCCTGAGTGGCAAATATGGTCTCAATTTCTTCATGAATCTACTGAGGGTCTTAGGTTGGATGGACTTGCAGAATCTCACCCAATTGAGGTATTGTTTAATCTAACTTTTTCTTGTGTTTTTAGTCTGTCTCAGATAATGGATTTGGCTAATTTTATCTGACTCTGGGATTTTATGCTGATTAATTATATGTAATGCAATTCTGTAAATTATTTGTTATATAATATCAATTTGTATATTTATTTGTTTTTTAATTAAAGTATATAAATAAATTGTATTTTTATTTTTTCTTCTTTCGTTAAAATGTTCATTGGCTCTCTTATCAGCTTACCGTGTATTTTAAAGTTTTAATCTATGTAAATTATGTTTACAGGTGGAAATAAATCATGCTTGTGAGATTGATGAAATATTTGATGCAATAAGTTATAGAAAAGGTGCATCTGTAATTAGGATGCTGCAGAGCTATCTTGGTGCCGAATGCTTTCAGGTTAGTACTTGGCCCCTTTCTGCTTCCATAAAAAACTATATTTTCAATGCCAAATTTGATGGGATGAAATAGTGAAGTTAAAGGTATTTTATATTGAATTCAATGAGTTACAGGCATATGTACTTAATATTATATGAATGCTTTTAAGAAGTATGGATTTAAAATCCATGGATATTAAATTGCATATAAAATATGGCCGAGTTATATATCATGCTATTTGTTATCAAATTATACATTGCTTTTTCATGCAACCAGAGGTCGCTGGCTTCATATATAAAAAGACATGCTTGCTCGAATGCTAAGACTGAGGATCTATGGGCTGCACTTGAAGAAGGATCTGGTGAACCTGTGAACAAGTTAATGACTTCATGGACAAAGCAGAAGGGATATCCTGTTGTATCTGTTAAAGTCAATGATCAGAAATTGGAATTTAATCAGGTTCCATTGCATCTGACATTTCATTAGATTTTTATATGATTATGTTCAGAGAAAAAATCCATCACATGTCAGGTGTAAGCTTTGTATGTATATTGACAGTCACAATTCTTGTCAAGCGGTGCTCAAGGAGAAGGCCATTGGATTGTTCCAATAACATTATGCTCTGGCTCTTATGACGTCCGCAAGAGTTTCCTCTTGCAAACAAAATCTGAAACACATGATGTCAAAGAGTTCCTTGGTTCCACAGACAAAGATGTAAATAGTTGGATTAAACTTAATGTGGATCAGGCTGGTTTCTACAGGGTGAAATATGATGAGTTGCTTGCTGCTAGACTTAGATATGCAGTAGAGAAACAACTCTTATCTGCATCAGACCGATTTGGTAAATTTGATAATCACTTGAAAATTTATTTTCAATGGTAGAAAAGGAAAAGGCTAATAACTTCCGACTTATTTACTTTGACAGGCATTTTGGATGATTCATATGCACTTTGTATGGCTCGCCAAGAATCATTGACCTCCTTGATTAACTTGATGGGATCTTACAGGGAGGAAGTTGATTATACCGTGCTGTCTAACCTGATAACTGTAATGTTATTTTCCAAATCTTGTTCTCATTCATTACTTAGGTTATATATGTTGGATATAACTCCAATTCTTCTGTTTGACAGATAAGTCTTAAAGTTCAACGCATTGCAGCTGATGCAGTACCAGACTTACTAGATTATTTCAAGCAGTTGTTTATTAACCTTTTCCAGTACTCTGCTGAGTAAGTTGTTGAATGCATGATCCTGGGAAGATTGTGTTTCTGTTATTAAATTTTTTTAGAAACTACTCTTAACATTTCTATTGCTTTGCATAATGATTGGATTGGAAAGGCATATGCTAGGAATGATGTTTGTATGTTTTAATGTAGCTGATAGTAGACGACTGGAAATAAAGATATTGGAAAATCTGGAATTTGGATGGCCTAAAATAGATGGGATTGGCAATTCTATTTTTATAGTAGTCTTTTTAACATCCCGGGTTTTACTTCTTGCCCCATATTGGCATTTTCTTGCAGGAGGCTTGGTTGGGAACCTAAACCAGGAGAAAGTCATCTAGATGCAATGTTGAGAGGAGAAATTTTGACTGCCCTTGCTGTGTTTGGTCACGATTTGACACTGGATGAAGCAAGCAAGCGTTTTCAGGCATTCTTAGAAAACAGAAATACACCACTTCTTCCACCTGATATAAGAAAGGTTTGGCTGCAGCATCATTTTAATGCATGAAATCTCCTTATGGATTCTTCTATTGATTATTATTGTGAAATGTTGGCAGGCGACGTATGTAGCTGTAATGCAACGGGCAAGCAAATCTAACCGATCGGGTTATGATTCCCTTTTGAAAGTATATAGAGAAACTGACCTAAGTCAGGAGAAAACACGAATTCTGGGTAAAGAAATATCTTCTATGAGAGCATATCATAGTTTTTCTGGGCATGGATACTAATATTTTCTATGATTGTAGGCTCTTTGGCATCTTCACGCGATCCCAATCTAATTCTTGAAGCTCTTAACTTTATGTTGTCATCTGAGGTATCCTTTCTTCAGACATTTTTGAAGTCAGAATGCACTTACATACATTATTAGCTAATTATTTTTTATATATACATAATGGATATTGATATGTTGTTAACTTGTTATATATTGTTAAGGTTCGTAGTCAGGATGCTGTTTTTGGACTTGCTGTTACTCGGGAAGGACGAGATATAGCTTGGGCATGGCTTAAGGTATAAACAACCCAAAACCAGTAGTGAGTAGTCATATATGAAGTGTGAAACACATTAAATTGAAATGAAGTTTTGTTTGTGTCTCATTTCTAAATTTTTATTGATTTTAGTTTCCTTCAAGGTTTTGCAAATTGATCAATGTTGAGACTGAGTTAAGATTCATTGGAAAAAGTTCCATTTTTTGTTGTATTTGGAGAACACCTGATCGTAGAGTCTGATTTAGGAATTGGCCTTTTTTGCTAATATTGCTTGTCAATTGTCATGTATCTCGTTAATGCATTTACATGCTACTGCTTTTATCTCTACACGCCTGGAGAGAGCACACATACACTTTTCTTTTAACCCCTTTCCCATTCTATTATCATCTTCTCACCGTTTTCTAATGTTATACAGGAAAATTGGGAACACCTCATAAAAACATATGGTTCAGGATTTTTGATAACTCGCTTTGTCAGTGCGGTTGTCTCACCGGTTTGTTTCCCACCCCCTCTATATATGCTTTGTCCCATTGGTTTTCTTAGCACACTCGAGTTCCCTCTCTGGAATGTCCAATTATAATTCTTTTTTTTTTTTGGTTGGTGCAGTTTGCTTCCTTTGAGAAGGCCAAGGAGGTAGAAGATTTCTTTGCTAAGCATGCTATGCCCTCCATTGCTAGAACGTTAAGGCAGAGCCTTGAGCGGGTCAATATCAATGCAAACTGGGTTCAGAGTGTTCAGAATGAAAATAGGCTTGGTGATGCTGTGAAGGAATTGGCATACAGAAAATACTAGGCTCTTGTCTAGAGTTTTTTTTCCAAAAACAAAAAAAGTTTGTGGTAAATTACGACTTTATTCAGTCTGTCAATGTTGCTACTGTCTTTGCTGAGCATGGACCTTGCGAGTAGCCTGACCCTAGGAATAAAAAAATAGACTTAATATGCCATTTCGTCGGTATATCATTTTTAAATGTGGGTTTAGCTTGTTGTTTTCTTGTTATTTAAATAGCTTGTGGTTTTCTTGTTATTTAAATGTGACCAATTTTACCCTCACCAGTTAACATAATAAATGCGACAAAAATAACCCTTAATCTTTAGGTGGATTTTTTTGGTGGAAATTTTTGTCCTAAGTACGTTACTTTATGTACATTATTTTAAGTAATAAAGGATATTTTATAACATGATTGAAATTGAAAACGTGTCAAACTGCTTTTCGATTATTAATTATTTTATTTCTATATTTATTAAATTAAATCAATCATAAACGATAAATTAAAATAATTTATTACTTTCTGTTTAATTTTATTTTAATTTTTTGTGACTGTTTTAATGCATTAAAATTACAAATAAGACCCTAAAATTTTTGGGGGGGAAATTGTCATAAATGTATATTACTTTTTTTTATTCTGTATAAATGTATATATATTACTTTAAGTGATAAAGGATTGTACATAAATAATAATTAAAAATATTTTTTTTTTTAATTTTGAAATTTGTAAGTGTTTAAATGGATTTGAAATTACAAAAATAACCCTTAATCTTTAGGTGGATTTTTTTGGTAGAATTTTTTTTTATTACTTTAAGTAATAAAGGATATTTTATAACATGATTGAAAACGTCTCAAACTAATTCAAATCAATCATTCATTATTTTATTTTATATTTATTAAAGTAAATCAATCATAAATTATTAATTAAATATTTTTATTACTTTTCGTTTACTTTTATTTTAAATTTTTGTGATTGTTTTAATGTATTAAAATTACTAATATGACCCTAAAATTTTTGGGGAAATTTTTTTATCACCAATGTATAATACTTTAAGTAATAAAGGATAATAAAGGATATAATATAAATAAATATACAATAGTATTATAATATTCAATGAGAAAAAGAGTTATGCATTAATAGTGTAAAACTATTTTACACTGTCATTCAATTACAAATCATCATTAATGGTAAGTTTGTTGACTTTTACAAAATTATCTTAAAAGTCATGTAAACAGTTATTTGTAATTAGACAACAGTGTAAAACTGTTTTACCTTGTCAATGCATCACCATTAAATTTATATTCAATATATTATACTCTTTCTATTGCATTTCTTTAGTTGTTTTAGTCTTCTATTTTTTTTTCCCAAACAATTGTTGTTTTAGAATTTCAAAATCTAATTAATATTTTTTCTCTTATTTAATTTAATACCTACTATTAATGGTGCAAATATCAATATATTAAATAAGGACATTTTACTCCAAATATAACAATATTTTACTTCCATTAAATATTTTTTAATCTATGTGTATTAAGCTTAAACAACTAAAAAATGGAATGGAGAGGGAGTATATATATATAAAGAGAGCTTATCTTATAATGTTGTTTTCTAGAAATATTTTAAGGGATAAAAAATAGAAAAAATTGGTTATGCATTGACTGTGTAAACATTTTACACTGTCATTCCATCACAACTCATCATGTACTATAAGTTTGTTGACTTTTACAATAAATATCTTAAAATAAAAATCATATCAATAGTAATTTTTAATTAGTTGACAATATAAAATTACTTTACACTCTTAGGCCATGTTCGGTTGAACAGACGGAAATAATACACCGTGGACGGAAATGCGATCTGAGTGTTTGGTATCAAAGAGTTTGAAGAGAGTTAAGTTACAAATTTCTATCTTCTCAAAAATCATTTTAAACCGTAAAAATCGATTATTACACTTAAATAATCAATTTTTTTGACCAATTTAATCGATTATTTGTACATAATAATCGATTTTAAGGGTTACAGCATAAAAAAATTGATTATTTGTGTATCATAATCGATTATTTGCGCATTTTAATCGATTATTTATGCATCGTAATCGATTTTTTTGTGTCTATTTCTCACTCATTTCTCTTAAAACAAACAACACAACATACAACTTTATTTCTACTCTATTTCTTCCTTTTCAAATTATCTCTCTTCTATTTCCATCTACCCTATTTCTCTCCTCTAAACCAAACACAGCATTAGTACACTATTACTCCCTCCGTTCCTAAACTCTTATGTTTTACACATTCCAAGGCTTTAATTATTTTCTTCCACATGTACCTTTATTTAACATGACCTAGATTTTCACAACTTCTTCCATCATAGATATTAAATAAGGGTATTTTTAGACTAAATGTATTGCTTGTGAGTAATATTAAATGTTTATTAAGCTATGTGCATTAACCTTAGACATCAAGAGTTTAGGAACGGAGAGAGTATTTAACTCTAAAAAATATTTGACCCAAAATTCAATCCATGAAAACATATTTATAATAGTTTGACTTTGACTTGGTATATTTTAGAGCTGTCAAAACGGGCTAGCTCGGGCCACCTTGACCCATCTAATAGGCTGGTTAACTCAACCCGACTCACTTCTTAGTGAGCCTTTAAAATGATGGCCCGATTCGACCTACCACGGGTTAGTGAGTTAAACGGGTTGACCCACCTAAAATAAAAAAAAATTAAGAAAAATCATTTTTTTTTAAAAAAAAATAGCTTCTATTTTCTTTTGACATGTAAAAACAGCAATCAGAAGTTGCCAAAATGCACCGAAAACAACACATTTTCAAATTCAGTAACATTTTTAAATTCAGATTCATATATTCACTAACATCATACATCCCCTAACAAATTTGGATCTATCAAGCATCATACATTTACTAACATTTTCAAATTCAGATTAATATATCCTCAACCTCAAGGGAACTAAGACAATGCAAAATTTCATAAGAAAAGACTAAGTGGTCTAGTGAGGCATATGCGGGAGGGCAATCTTTTTTTAATAAGTAGGCAACTCGTGGGCCAATCCGGCCCACCACAGGTTGGCCCACCATGACCAGGCCATAAGAGGGGCGGGTCAGATTTCTTATGTTACTGGGAAAGAGTTTTTTTTTTTCAATCCAACCCGGCTCAAACCCATCACGGGTCCAAATGATTCATGAATTGTGATCCATTTTGACGACTCTAGTATAGTTATGAGTAGGTTTGACTTAATTGGATTTTTTCCCACCCCCATTGAGGGTCAATCCGAAGAGAGATCATTCCCTATAAATACCCATTCAACCTCAATTCTCACTCTCAACTTCATCCGTTACGCACGCACCTGACAGATAGATGAATCAGTTCAAAGGACAGCCTCGTCTTCCAAAATTCGCCGTTCCAAAACGCTACGACATTAGGCTCAAGCCCGACCTCGTTGCCCACCGTTTCGCAGGTTCCGTCGCCGTCAACCTTGACATCGTCGCCGCTACCTCTTTCATCGTTCTCAATGCCGCCGAACTCTCCGTCACCAACGAGTCCATTTCATTCACCAACCAAGATTCCTCCAAGGTTTTCTCTACTTGTTATAAATACTACTATTTCTCTAGAATATTCTTCGAGATTCATAACCATGCAGTTATTGCATCCATTTCAGACAACCTCGTATTATCTCGTATCCCTATGATGTCGAACCAATGTATGTCTATGCAGGTTATTAAACCTTCACGAGTTGAATTGTTTGAAAATGATGAAATTCTGGTATTGGAGTTCCCAGAGGAAATACCCGTTGGGTTGGGTGTCTTGGCCATTCGCTTTGAAGGAATATTGAATGATAGAATGAAAGGCTTCTACCGAAGGTGACTGTTTTTTTGTTTTTCTTAATTTGCTTCATATTACTACAAGCTAAACGTTTACCTGAATTTTGCCTGAGGCTGCATTTTGGTCACCGATTCTTTATTATTAATTTTCTTGGCTATTGATTTCGTGTAAATTGCTCATTTCAAAACACTACTGGTATCTAAATGTACGCCCACCCACAAAATACACGCACAAAGCAACATGGCGGTTAATGGGATGAATTGGATGAAAACAAGGAATTAAATGCAATATCACAAATGCTGTTGACATGATTCTCCAATCATATTTGAAGTTTCATCTCACAAATCTGTTTAATAAAAGATTTCATTAAATGTCATGTGTATATTACTACTATATAGGAAGGACAAAACTTACACACAATGCTATAGGTGTCATATGTGTTGTTCTTCAATTTAATATTAATTGGAGTACAAATAAACAGTACTCTTGGTACTGCATCTAAATCTCATACTGGAAGAACAAAACTTACATAAAGTGTTAAAGGTGTTTTTGTCTAATTATAATTTGAGTTTCACTTTGGAGTTATAAGGTTGATTTTGTGGTAAAGGAAGAAAGGAAGGAGGAAGAGGTCGTGGGTTCGAATCTCTTCATTAACAAAAAAAAACTAACAATTAACAATTAATATTTACTGATCGAAAAAATAATTAGAGTTTCACTTTAGTAATTTACATAATCATTTAATGTAAATCTTTTTGCGTATTATTAAAATTCTAATTGTAATTGAAAAATAGCACATATAATACCTATAAAATTGGATGTAAGTTTTGACTTTATAGGAAAGGCCATTTCTGGAAGACAAAATACCTTCTACCACATTAAGAATCTTACGACTTAATGTTGCACAAATCATAAGCCACACTTGCACAATATGGCCAATATTATAGCCAAAATACTCTCTACCCTTTTAGCCGTTTGATTGCATTGGGTGACTCTGATATATAACATGGCCAATATTCATTTTATGTAAATTTCTGGTCTTCTATTTTTAAGTTTTTTTTTTAGGATATCGATATTTATTTTATGAATGATTAACACTTATTTATGTATATTTTACTTAAAATATAAATAAAACAAAATAATTTATTAGATCTGAAAGTCTAATAAAGAAAGGACATTTGTTGCTCCTTTTGGATTTTAGCTTTCGACCAAATTTCTTAATATTTTGCGGTGAAAAAATGTTCATTGTTCCAAGAATATGCATTCCTTTCATTAAAATTATGACGTGTCATATATATGGTTATTTTTATTACTTATTTTAATTTTTTAGATAAAATAAAAAAATTGTCAAATTAAGATTACTAACTATTAAAGAAATATATATTATAAGTATAAAAAATTTACACTATTGTAGTAAATTTTTCATCAACATTCTTTTAGTGAAATGAAATTATATGGAAGTTGGGTATTATATTACATGAACTGTGTCAAGAACTCAAGATACTCTATTAAGAGCAATATTATTTATAACACTTTACTATATTACTTTTATAAAAAATATATAAATATTTTTTTCTTAAATTAATTGCCTACTGGAAAATGTCGACTTGGGTTAACAATATATAAATAAGTCGTTGTCAACTTGAGAGATCCAGGACCAGGAACGGATAGCGAGCAGGGGCGCCATACATATATATTTTTAAAGTAGTTAGTATCAGTGTTTTAAGAACCGGACCGGCCGGTCCGACCGGAACCCGGTGGCTTAACCGGTTCGGTTCGATAAAAGGATCAGTTATGCATCTGACCCGGTACGACCCGGGTTGAACCGGCCGGTTTTTTTTGAAAAAAACCGGTGCCTCGGGTTGAACCGGATTGTGATATGATTTTTTTTTTTGAAAAAAAAGTGCTGAAATGACGTGTTTCAACTTTTTTTAAATTTTTTTTTGTATATGAAACTTATTTATGGACTTGTATTGTCATGATTATTTGTTGTTATTTCTTATTTGGAATATTAGGTACTTTATAATGACAATAATTTAAAATTTGAAGTGTTAAATGATTAAATTATGTTAGCTATATTATATTTTTTTAATTTTTTAATATATATCGAGTCAAACCGGTCCGACCAGTGACCCACCGGTCCGACCAATGACCCATTAACCCAGTACCTCGACCGATTCGATGACCGGTCCGGTTCTTAAAACACTGGTTAGTATAAAATTGTGTAAAATTAATTGTATATGTTATTATTATAATACTAATTAAGATTAATTAGTGTAAAATTATATAAAACTAGTTATGTTTATCGTTATTATTCCAATAATTAAGATGATAACTAGTGTAAAATTATGTAAAACTAGTTATGTGTTTATTGTTATTATGGTAACAGTTAAAGTTATTATCATTTCAAATAAAATTAATTTCAATTTTACATGTAAAAATAGTAAATATTTTTTAAAAATTATTATTTATTAAAAGTTGGAAATTTAAACAATTATAAGGGAAGAAAAAAAAATCCAACCCCCCTTTAATAGGTTTCTGGATCTGTCCCTGTCCAGGACCTTTTAAAAATGTGATGTGTTAACACATCCAGTAAGAAGTCTTCTCTTTAAAAAAAGGAAAAGCTTGAGGTTCAGGTGATAACACCAAAAATGTAAAACTAAAAATGGCAAATGGGCATTGGAAAATTGGAGGAAAAAAGAGAAAGGAAAATACAAACAAAACTGATACGCTCTTTGTTTCATTGTTAACCTAAGCTTCAGTCAACTTTCATATCCCTAACCACTTCCTCACTCACACTTAGGGGTGTAAATAACTCGAGCTGAACCGAGCACTATAAATTTTGGCTTGGCTTGTGAAAAAAATAAAGATTGGTCTTGACTTGTTTAAAAAAACTAAGACTTGAGCTTAGCTTATTTAATTCATTTATAACTTGATTATTTTTAATTTGTAAAAAAAATTCTTAAATTATTTTTTAACTGTATCAATTTAGTATTTAATGAAACATTTTAATACAAGATAATAATCTACACATAAAAAGAAGTGCTAAACATATGGTATGATATTTTGGAATCTATGTAATTTTAATTTTCTATGATATATTCACGAGTTATTAATGTCGAGCTTGTAAAGCTTGAACTTGACTCATTTAAATAATCAAACCCAATGTCAAGCTTGAATTTGTTTATTTAATTAAACAAACGAGTTTGATCAAGCATTCAACGAGTCGAACTCAAGTAGTTCATGAATACCTTATCTCATTTACACCTCTACTTATCGTTCTGGAATTTGCACTTTCTTTGGAAGCCATAGCGAGGGGGGGGGGGGGGGGGGGGGAAGAGAGAAGAGGAAGAGGAAGAGAAGAGGAGGAAAGAGAGAAGAGAAAAGGCTAACATTTTTTTTATTGAATAGATATTAAATTTTTTATTTAATGTAATCTAATCAATTTTGAAAAATAATGAATGGATCATTAACCATCCATAAAATTAAATAGATAGATCGGATCCAATTCATTATTATTATTATTATATTCTTGTAATGAATGAATGGAATAGATTTATCTGTGGATGGATTAGATGATCAATGGAAAAATGGATTAGTTTGTCACCCCTAATAATATAGGTCACATTAGATAAACTTCTTCATAAATAGTTATAGAAGTGGAACTTCTCTAAAAGTTAAGGGGCATAAGTTAATTTTAATTTATTAGAGAAGCTCAATGAATACCTTCTTATTTTTTTCACACACAAGTGCTTGCGGAGAAGTTTATCCCCTTAGGACCATAGTATAAGGTTTGTTTTCCTTGCCTTGCTATTTTTCTGAGGAAATGGGTGGATGGCTAATTCCAGTTTCTGTTTTTAAATTAATTTATATGCTTACTTTTTATGTGCAGTACCTATGAGCATAATGGTGAGAAGAAGACTATGGCGGTTACACAGTTTGAACCAGCTGATGCCAGGCGATGCTTTCCTTGTTGGGATGAACCTGCTTGCAAGGTTTACCTGTCTCCCTCCCTTCCCTTCTAAATGAACCTTTTGTAAGCAGTCACAAAGCTAGAATATTTATTGTTGCAACAATGCAAGGTCAATACTTCAAATAATAAGCTTCTTTTTATGGTTCATGGCTTGGGTGGTAAGGCATAGGAGGGTGAGACAGGTCTGAATGGATTTTGAGGTTGTGCCCACTTTTCTCATGTGGTTGATCTTGCAGGCTACTTTCAAGATCACATTGGATGTGCCTTCAGAGCTCGTTGCTCTTTCCAACATGCCAATTGTTGAAGAAATAACAGATGGAAATCTCAAAACAGTCTCGTATCAAGAATCACCAATCATGTCTACATATTTGGTTGCGATTGTTGTTGGTTTGTTTGATTATGTGGAAGATCATACCTCGGATGGTAAAAACATGTTTGCTCTGTACATTTTAGGTATTGGCTGTTTGTTAGTACTGACCTTCCTGTTGTTCTTAATTGAATTCAACATCTCTACAGGGGTCAAAGTCCGAGTGTATTGTCAAGTTGGCAAGGCAAACCAGGGGAAATTTGCACTTGATGTAGCTGTGAGAACTTTGGAACTATACAAGGGGTAAGTATGTAACTATATACAATATTGTGCTTCTTAGGCAGGAAATTTATCAGATATAATCCGGGACCTCATTTATTTCTCTTCAATCCCATTAATCCATCTCATGGCTGCAAATCATTAGAAATATTCATTATAATAATTGATTAAATATATGTTAATCTTCAGGTTAGTCTGTTTGCTTGACAATATGTATAGGTATGCTGCATTGTTTATCATTTATTAGTCAACTAACTATGATAATTTAACAGTTACTTTGCCACTCCCTACTCCCTGCCAAAATTGGATATGATTGCAATCCCTGATTTTGCTGCTGGAGCCATGGAGAATTATGGTCTGGTTACATATCGGGATGTTGCTTTACTATATGATGACCAGCATTCTTCTGCTGCAAACAAACAGGGGGTACTTTGCTTATCCATAAAGTTCATCTGATCTTGGCTACTTGAGTTTCCTATTCTCAATTTTAAAACTAGTTATTTTTTACTAACTGAAGGACAAAAAATATTTCATTGGTTACTGTTTAGGTTGCAAATGTAGTAGCTCATGAACTAGCACACCAGTGGTTTGGCAACCTTGTTACAATGGAGTGGTGGACACATTTATGGCTGAATGAAGGGTTTGCAACATGGGTAAGTTGTGTGGCTCATATATCCTCGTATTGATGCCATTGCAGAGATGCTGGTTGGTTTTGTTGCTTTTACTACATTTTTTTTTTAACTTTATAACTAGTTCATATTTTTCTTCCTCTTCTCTTCTTTTGGCGCGGTCAGATGAGCTATTTAGCAAATGATAGCTTGTTTCCTGAGTGGAAAATATGGTCTCAATTTCTTGATGAATCTACTGCGGGTCTTAGGTTGGATGGACTTGTGGAATCCCACCCAATTGAGGTATTGTTTAATCTAAGTTTTTCATGTGTTTAGTCTGTCTCAGATAATGGATTTGGTTAATTTTATCTGACTCTGGGATTTTAGGCAGATTAATTATATGTAATGCACTATTTGTTATATAATATCAAATTGTACTTTTTTTTTCCTTTGGTTAAAATGTTCATAGGCTCTCTTATCAGTTTATAGTGTATTTTAAAGTTTTAATCTATGCAAATTATGTTTACAGGTGGAGATAAATCATGCTTCTGAGATTGATGAAATATTTGATGCAATAAGTTATAGAAAAGGTGCATCTATAATTAGGATGCTGCAAAGCTATCTTGGTGCCGATTGCTTTCAGGTTAGTACTTGGCCCCTTACTGCTTCCATAAAAAAAACTATATTTTAGATGCCAAATTTGATGGGATGAAATAGTGAACAGTGAACTCACAATGATCTCTTCATCCAAGGATAATAAATTATATTTACCATTCACTGCATAAGTAAACTATTGTTGGAGTTGTTAGAGTTTTGTCTCAACTCAATTGACTTTGTTTTATGCTTTTAATTAAGTAGGTTTAGTAGGTTGCACAATTTAGTTTGTGATATATAAGTTGAAGGTATTTTATATTGAATTCAATGAGTTACAGGCGTATGTACTTTATATTATATGAATGCTTTTAAGAAGTATGGATTTAAAATCCATGTATATTAAATTACATATGGCTTAGTTATATATCATGCTATTTGTGATCAAATTTTACATTGCTTTTTCATGCAACCAGAGGTCGCTGGCTTCATATATAAAAAGGCATGCTTGCTCAAACGCTAAGACAGAGGATCTATGGGCTGCACTTGAGGAAGTATCTGGTGAACCTGTGAACAAGTTAATGACCTCGTGGACAAAGCAGAAGGGATATCCTGTTGTATCTGTTGAAGTCAATGATCAGAAATTGGAATTTAATCAGGTTCCATTGCATCTGACTTATCATTAGAATTTTATATGATTATGTTCAGAGAAACAATCCATCACATGTCAGGTGTTAGCTTTGTATGTTTATTGACAGGCACAATTCTTGTCAAGTGGTGCTCAAGGAGAAGGCCATTGGATTGTTCCAATAACATTATGCTTTAGCTCTTATGACGTCCGCAAGAGTTTCCTCTTGCAAACCGAATCTGAAACACATGATGTCAAAGAGTTCCTTGGTTCTGCAGATAAAGATGTAAATTGTTGGATTAAACTTAATGTGGATCAGGCTGGTTTCTACAGGGTGAAATATGATGAGCTGCTTGCTGCTAGACTTAGATATGCAGTAGAGAAACAACTCTTATCTGTATCAGACCGATTTGGTAAATCAGATAATCACTTGAAAATTTATTTCCAATGGTAGAAAAGGAAAAGACTAATAATTTGCGACTTATTTACTTTGACAGGCATTTTGGATGATTCATATGCACTTTGTATGGCTCGCCAAGAATCATTGACTTCCTTGATTAACTTGATGGGATCTTACGGGGAGGAAGTTGATTATACTGTGCTGTCTAACCTGATAACTGTAATGTTATTTTCCAAATCTTGTTCATTCATTACTTAGGTTATAATATGTTGGATATAACTCCAATTCTTTTGTTTGACAGATAAGTCTTAAAGTTCAACGCATCGCAGCTGATGCAGTACCAGACTTACTAGATTACTTCAAGGAGTTCTTTATTAACCTTTTCCAGTACTCTGCTGAGTAAGTTGTTGAATGCATGATTCTGGGAAGACTGTGTTTCTGTTATTAAAACTTTGTAGAAACTACTCTAACATTTCTTTTGCTTTGCATAATGATTGGAAAGGCATATGCTAGGAATGATGTTTGTATGTTGTAATGTAGCTGATAGTAGGACTGGAAATAAAGATATTGGAAAATCTGGAATTTGGATGGCCTAAAAGAGATGTGATTTTTATAGTAGTCTTTTTTAACATCTCGGGTTCTACTTCTTGCCCCATATTGGCATTGGCTTGCAGGAGGCTTGGTTGGGAGCCTAAACCAGGAGAAAGTCATCTAGATGCAATGTTGAGAGGAGAAATTTTGAATGCCCTTGTTGTCTTTGGTCACGATTTGACACTGGATGAAGCAAGCAAGCGTTTTCAGGCATTCTTAGAAGACAGAAATACACCACTTCTTCCGCCTGATATAAGAAAGGTTGGCTGCAGCGTCATTTTAATGCATGAATTTCTCCTTATGGATTCTTCTGTTGATTATTATTGTGAAATGTTGGCAGGCGACGTATGTAGCTGTAATGCAACGGGCAAGCAAATCTAACCGATCGGGTTATGAATCCCTTTTGAAAGTATACAGAGAAACTGACCAAAGCGAGGAGAAAACACGAATTCTGGGTAATGAAATGTCTTGTATGAGAGCATATGATAATTTTTCTGGGTCTGGTTGCTGATGCTTTCTATGATTGTAGGTTCTCTGTCATCTTCACGTGATCCAGATCTAATTCTTGAATCTCTTAACTTTATGTTGTCATCTGAGGTAACCTTTTTTCAGATATTTTTGAAGACAGAATGCACATTCATACATTATTAGCTATTTATTTTATATATACATAATGGATATTGATATATTGTTAACTTGTTATATATTGTTAAGGTTCGTAGTCAGGATGCTGTTTTTGGACTTGCTGTTACTCGGGAAGGACGAGATATAGCTTGGGCATGGCTTAAGGTATAAACAACCCAAAACCAGTAGTGAGTAGTCATATATGAAGTGTGAAACACATTAAATTGAAATGAAGTTTTGTTTGTGTCTCATTTCTAAATTTTTATTGATTTTAGTTTCCTTCAAGGTTTTGCAAATTGATCAATGTTGAGACTGAGTTAAGATTCATTGGAAAAAGTTCCATTTTTTGTTGTATTTGGAGAACACCTGATCGTAGAGTCTGATTTAGGAATTGGCCTTTTTTGCTAATATTGCTTGTCAATTGTCATGTATCTCGTTAATGCATTTACATGCTACTGCTTTATCTCTACTCTACACGCCTGGAGAGAGCACACATACACTTTTCTTTTAACCCCTTTCCCATTCTATTATCATCTTCTCACCGTTTTGTAATGTTATACAGGAAAATTGGGAACACCTCATAAAAACATATGGTTCAGGATTTTTGATAACTCACTTTGTCAGTGCGGTTGTCTCACCGGTTTGTCTGCCACCCCCTCTATATATGCTTTGTCCCATTGGTTTTCTTAGCACACTCGAGTTCCCTCTCTGGAATGTCCAATTATAATTCTTCATTTTTTTTTTTGGTTGGTGCAGTTTGCTTCCTTTGAGAAGGCCAAGGAGGTAGAAGATTTCTTTGCTAAGCATGCTATGCCCTCCATTGCTAGAACGTTAAGGCAGAGCCTTGAGCGGGTTAATATCAATGCAAACTGGGTTCAGAGTGTTCAGAACGAAGATAAGCTTGGTGATGCTGTGAAGGAATTGGCATACAGAAAATACTAGGCTCTTGTCTAGAGTGTGCATTTAAATAAAATGGTTGTAGTGACAAATTAATAATTACGACTTTCTTCAGTCTTTGCTGAGCTGCGAGTTGCCTGACTTGGGAATAAAAATAGGCTTAATATGCCATTTCTTCGGTATAAATATATCATTTTTTTTTGGGTATGTGTGTCCTTTTTAAATGTGGGTTTCGCTTGTGGTTTTCTTGTTATTTTAGTAGTGACCAATTTTAGCCCCTCTAGTTAACATAATAAATGCGACAAATGGATTGTCACATTGTTATTGCCACGTTTTTATACACCTCACATTGCATTAATCATTCGCCACTGCCCCACCATGTCTCGTGGCTAATAGGGTACTGCTTGTAGGGGGTGCACAGAGATAACTAGAAGAGGAGGTGTAGAAGATGAATAGTGTTTAGAATTTTTTATGGGGGAGATGTGGCAAAAATTCGATGTCACGTGGCTTCTTGTTTGTGTAGGACAATAATCACATCAGTTAACATCTTAGTAAATTACCAGCTATAAAGTAATCTGATCTCACACTTAATCTTATATTTTTAGTTAATTAAAACCTCCTGATTTTCTTATGGGCATGAAAAATCCCTAAAAAGATATAGAAGTTAACTGAATATCCTATAGCATTTTTTATTTTCAAACATTAAAATTCTTAAAAGTATAAAATAAGGTTGAATTTAACTACAACCTTGCTCTGGCTGATTAGAAGTCATTTGCATTTTTTATTTTTGTAAATAAAACTTTTATTTCTTTAAAAACTTTATAGTTTATACTATTAATTTCTTAACTAGTATTTTACCAGTACTAGTTAGCATTTTTTATTTTTAAACAAATTAAACTTAAATGTGCAAAATAAAGTTGCAGTCTTGTAGAATATAAGTACAACCTTGCCCTGGCGGGTCAGAAGTCATTTTCTTCCAGTCTTATTTTGTTGCAAAACATGACAGCATGACACAGCCAGGCACGTAGGACCTTTAGCTTGTCTTAATGCTCGCGGCAATCAGAATCAGAACTGAAATGTTTGGATATTTATGTATCATAAATCATGGCCATGAAAAAGAAAAATAGTCCAATCAGATGAAATAAAAACTTCCTTTTGAAAAAAAAAAATTGGCAACCTGAAAGGTTGAATGAATGAAAATATCTTAAAAGTTAATCAATCTGCGGTAAACTTTTTAAAAAGAAGAATGTGACAAGGTTCAACAGTGTTTGATAAGGCATATTCCTATTTATAAGCAATTACTCTCAGAACCATGATAAGCACAGGTAAACCATCCCAAACCAAAAAAATTAAATTAAATTAAAAAAGATAGCTAGGATTTTTCTTAAGCAACCTTGTCCATAATTGTCCCACCATCATTATTGCAGTACAACCACTAGAATTGAGTCATAACCAATGATATCAATCCACCACTTACATAAATTTCTAGAGTAGGCTCCAGATAGAGAATTGCTTTGCTACATTATTAGAACGGGTGGGATCACAACTCGTAAACCACAATGCCAATTAGCTACTACTTTTTTTTTTATAAACAACACAGGTTAAAACAATATGAAGTAAATACCTCACAGAGCCTTTGTTCTCGGAGGCATAATAATGAATACAATATGGTGACAGATAGGCATGGAACTGGTCTCCTATACCTACCTACAAAAGCAGCAAAGATTTACATGGCCCCAATGTGGCAGTGTACAAGGAGACTCTTGATCAGTTGAGAGAGTTCTAGGGAGAGGTGGATGTATTGTACAGGGTGCTATTCTGATGCCCATATGAAAATTTTATGGGCGAAAAAAACTATATTGGATCATATTCAGTTTTCCATCATCTTCCAACACCCAGGTGCAGTTTAAGAAACAGTCATGTCTTGCTCTTAAATTTTCTTTGAGCTTTCAAATCCACCACAATCACAGTGATGTTGTCTTTGCTTCCTTTCTGAAGAGCACGGTTTGATAGGTACTCTGCAGCTGCTTGTGCAGCAGGATCAATTCCCTCTCCCCTTTCTGAGGGCAGTGCCAAGCCATTTTTCTTGTGCCAGAGAAGTATGCGCCGTCGAGCAATGTCACACACCTCTTCATTGGTCATGACATCCCACAGGCCATCACTGGCCAGAATGAGGCATTCATCATCTTTCGCACGAGGAAGAAACGTCACCTCGGGGTCCGGAATAATCCATGGCTTCAAATACCTATCACCTGTATAAATCAAGGCAACAATAAACAAAAACAGTTTTGGACAAACTAACTGTGCAAGTATCACAAGTCTCAGGAGCAGCTTTTCAAGGACATGCAACCTACAGAAACTCACAATTAAGTCAATCGGATAGCTAAAAACACTATTCATTTGAATTGCTCCCCTGCATGTCGTCAGGATTAGCTGAACCAAACCCAACAAGATATTCTAAAAATCAAATAGACAATGTAGATGAACTTATAACTTATAAGTTTTAAGATTTGCAGTGTATGTTCCACATTGTACATCTTCAATATAAAGGGTTACGTAGCTTAAGGCTATGTTTGAAAGTATTGGAAAGAATGATATGAAATGGAAAAAAAAGAGGTTTTTTCCCCTGTTGAGGGAAGAAAGATAAATAAGTGGGAAATTTTAACCCCATGTGAAACTTCTCAACTAACTCAATATATGAATTAACAAAGTTTTTAAAATAAAAGTAACCAAATCTGGGGGAAACAAAAGGCTCAGCTTGAGGACAGTTCCCTTCACATTCCCTTTTGATAATTTTTTTAATTTTAAAACTCCCAAACAGGGAGCATTACTTTCTCGCCATTGTTTCCCCTATAATATACCTCATCCAAACAGAGTCAAAGTGAAACTTTATAGGATGAACTATTGGACGTTGAAAGATATTCTTGCCAAAAGAACTTTATACATTTAATGTAGGCTTAAATACAGTGGCAGATCCAGAACCTTGAGTCAGCAGGGGCAACTTATTTAAAAAGATAAAAAAATATTATTATCATACATATAAAAATAAAGACAAATATTAAAATGAAATGCATTGAGTTGAAAAGCAAACAAAACATAAGAAAAAATTAGCCAAAAAAACATACCATTTGACATCGACTGAAAAATTGGGAGCAATGGACTCAAATTATAACAATAGAGGGGGCAAAAAGATAATAATAGTAGATATATACTTATATTTTCTAAAAGTCAGGAGGTGCAGCGGGTTCAAATTATAAAAATAGAGAGGATAAAAAGATAATATATATTTACTTATATTTTCTGAAAGTCAAGGGGTGCATCTGCACCCCCTCAACAACACTTAGGTCCGCCACTGCTTAAATATGTTTTTAGTCCCTCAAATTTGAGGCACTTTTGGTTTTGGTCCCCCAATTAAAAATTTGCACTTTTTAGTCCCTCAAATTTGTAGAATGCTGTTTTTAGTCCCCCAAAGAGTGAATTTGAGGGACTAAAAATAGCAAGTTTTTAGTCCTCCAAAATTATGTTGAGGGACTAAAAATAGCATTTCGCAATTTGAGGGACTAAAAAGAGCATAATTTTGGGGGCCCAAAACCATAAGTGTCCCAAATTTGAGGGACTAAAAACATATTTAAGCCTTTAATGTAACTCAAATCTTAAGTTTTGAACTAAAAATTATAAATTTATTGTAGGCAAAGTAAAATACAAGGACGTACAAAAGATTATCCCTAATTGCATGCTTTTGCAGATGAAATAGTTTTAATTAAGGAATCAAGGGAAACAATTAACTTCATACTTGAGCTTTAGAAATAAAGTTCAAAAACAAAGAGTTTTCTTCGCTTAAGTAGAGGAGTAAGATAGAATATATGCATTGCAACTTTAGCAAAAGACGAAAAATATGATTTGGAAGTAAAAATGGGAGAAGATGTTATACCACAAGTTTTAAGGAATCCTATTCAAGCAATGAAACTTATTAGAATTAGGATTCATGTATAAATAAGTGATAGAATAATTGTAAATCCTCCTACAACATCTTCCTACTTATTAAATGTAGAAAGAATTGAATGCATTTTACATTTCCAAGATATTAAATGCATTCACTTTTTCACATAATACTTATTTATAGAGTATTAGGAGGGTTAGTAGGAAAATATAACATTACTCTAAGTGATATGCATAGTATGGAAATGAAAAGACTCTAAAAATTAGTAATTTTCACAATCTTGATATGGACACCATTTCTATCAGAGATTAGAGTACATATATAAACAATGCAACCAATGTCCACTTTTTACATTCATAAAATAAAATACTAACAAGTGCATTGAGAAAAAGTCCTTGTAATCAGCCATGCTCACAAAAAGACTTCCAAGAAACTCAAATTATTAGACAACAGGAAATAAAGTAAAATTTGTGATTAAGTACATACCAATAGACCTTGACATTGCTAGAACACCAAATACTCGGTGACCATTCCATTGTATCACCTTGCCTCCAGCGGCCTCAATTCTTGCATATTCATCATCTCGATTTGGCTACCATAGAACAATCAAATATAAATTTCTTCTAATTAGTTAAAACTGTTTTCAAAGGAGATGCAAAACTATATTGGAGGTAGCTTACTTTATGATCAACAGATAGCGCCATGGGTTCTTTGCCACGACAGAGAACCGCTCTTGAGTCACCACAGTTTGAAACTACGATATGAGATGAACAGATAATAGCAACAACAGAAGTGGATCCAACAGTTTCTGGGGCAACAGGATCACAATTAACTTCCCCCCCAACTTCAGCATCAACCTTCAGAAAACAATTGGTGAAAGCTTTTTTCCACAGATCTCGACAATCATCCTTGGTATTTTCAACTAATAGACCTTCCTTGACAGATTCTATTTCCTCAGCCAAGGCCAAATGCATGCGCTCACGGCAATAATTTGCCACCTGAATGATGTAAACAAGCTCCATGTGAAGAATGCTTAATCATTGGACATAAGAATCACATATAAAGCAAAAAAAAAACTTTACCTGAGAGCCACCATGGCCATCATAGACTCCAAAGAAATGTATTGTCTGCTGACTGAAACATTTGTTTATTCCATCAGGTACCTTATCACCAATTAGCATTTGAATAGGAATTTTCAAAAAACGAGGTACAGTTGCGACTGCATCTTCCATCTCAGGCCTTTTTCCACACACAGATGTAAATCCCCAAAGTGGGGTACAATCTAATTCAAAAACACTTCTACCAACTGTTCCACTCACAGATCTTTCCAGAGTTAGTTGATGAAAAACACCTGTAGTAGGCTTTTGGCCAGATCTAACTCCTGTCTCTTCAAGGCTCGCTGCTACATCCGCCTCTACATTTGATGCACCCAAATCAGTAGCCCTGGCTGCAATTTTGACAGTGGAGATGCTCTTCCCTATGTCTATGGAACTTGTTGTCCCTAAATCTGAAGAAACCTCAGAACTGATGAACTCATCTCCACAAACACTACTATTCTCACTGGCTACTGAAAGTGAAGAGCTATCAATAATTGGATCACCTTCCAGTGATATCAAATCATCCTCCTCAATTTCTGGGGTTAAAACTTCATCACCAACAACCAGAGAGCTTATATTTTGGGATATCATATCCAACATCGGAATTTCTCCTTCTCTTCCCTGTTCTGGAGCTGTGACTGCTGTAATACCAACTTCATCCTCATGACGACCACTGCCATGATCCTCATCCGAACCTATAAAAGTCTCATTGGAAACCTTAGTTATAGAATTGGATAACAACCCTGCATCTGCCATCAGCTTAATTCTTGATACATCCTTGTGGGTAGCTATGGTTGGCTTATCACACACTGAATTACCTACTCCCAATGGCACTGCAACCGTGGTTGACATCTCCTCCATCAAAATCCTTGTCTATGTAGTACAAAAAGTTACCCTCCCACCCTACAGATATCACACAGCCTGTCATATTTTAACTAATTTATCACCTTCTTTTCTGATTGAGAACGATCCCGGAATGCAAAGCGTGGATTTAAAAAAACCATTTCCCATGTCTAAGAAGCCCAAAGGAGGAGGCATATTCAACCTAGGCAAATCATGGACTAGTTAAAAGGTGGTGAAAGTGAAATGAGGGTAGTCAGATCTGGTCAACAACAATGGATCCGAATTTCCATTTGTGGAAATTTCAACCAAAATTAGCTAGACTACACCCTTTTTCAACCATTATCATATTCTTCTCTGGATTCTTCTCTGTCTACCTCCGTCAACTCTAGTGAGAGAGAAACAGCTCGAAACTTGAAAGAAACAAACTTTATCTGCAAAAAACAAAAAAGATTAAAACCCACAAAAATAAAAGAGAGAGAGAGAGAGGAAAAACAAAGCCAACACCTAAACACAAGAAAGAATGAGTTAAAAAAAAAAGAGGGTCATGAGAAAGAACCCCAGGAAAAGCAAAGTCTCAAGAATCACAAGGAAGCCCTCAAAAGATAACTCCCTTTTTTTCACACTACACCATGAGTTGCCTGGATCTGAGGCAACACATCTCAACCTCGTCCAATAATAATAATAATAACTACTAATAATATCATAAAATGAAAGAAAGAAAAAAGGTAAAAGAAAGAAAGAAAGAAGAAAGTACCTAATTTTGTCAACCATGTAGAGTCTCGTTTCTTCCTTCCTTCCTTCCTTCCTTCCCTTCTTTTTTCTCTTCTCACTGCCTTGTCCTCTGACTGACACCTGAGACCCACGATTGAAGAAGGAACAAAGAATCAACAAAAAAAATAAAGACATGAACTTTCCTTAATCCTAACCATTTTTAGTTAATAAAAAATTAACAGCTTTGCTGGGTGTGATATAGAAATAATAGGCATACCTGAGTGTGTTGGGGTGTGTGTTGGAAGCGCAAGAAAGGGAGTGGAGAAGAAAGAGAAGAAAAGGACCTAAAAATAGAAATAAAAAAAATAAACTTTTAATGAAAGAACAATGGGTTGAAAAGAGAAAGGGGCAATATAGAAAAAAAAGAAAAAGAAAAAGCGTAGAGTGTTGTGTGAGAGAAGACAATGGAGTTGGACAGATGTCAAATCTTGAAGAGCATATTAAAGCATCTCCACCCATCCATCCATTCCCAACCTCCCTTCACTTTTCACCATCCAATCTAATCTTCCCCTATTTTTATAATTTCTTTTTTGCTCTAAAAGGAATCATGGTTTTAATGTAACTCATGTTTTGTTATTCCTAATACAGTAATTTATAGATACGGAGATTCTTTACGGTTAAATTATTAAGGATTTTATTATTTATTATTATTATTGCTTTACTTTGCTCTTCTTTCTTCAAATCAGGGAAAGAAAGGTGTGCCTTTCTACTGAAAAAGGACAAAGAAACTCTTCTCTTGAATTATTTTTTTTTCCAAAATGGAGTTCCTTCCCGGTTCTTAATTTTTTTTTTTTCTCTCCCACTCCCCCTCTTAATTTTGAGTCCACGTGAATTTAGGTAGAAATCATTGGAATTGATTCCTACAGTTATACATATCATCTTTGCTGGTTTTCTTTTGGGGGTTTCAAAACCAATTATGTGATAAGTAGAATTAATTTTAGAAAAAATAAAAATTGTTTAACTTTTTTATTGGATAAAATTCATTGTAGGAATAGGACACAGATTATATTTTACTTATATTCTAAAAAAAAATCCACTTTATCAACTAAATTAAATTAAATCTTCTCAACTCACTTTTAAAAATATTATATCTAAATAAATATAAACTTTTCTAAAAAATACTAATTAACCAAAATTATTTTTTTCAAAATTAATTATACCAAAATTCAAAAAGAATGGATCCTCGATCATTCATGAATTTTGATAAATTTTAGTTAATAGTCAAAAACTAATAAATAAATTTTTTGTTAGAAATATATTAATGGCATTGAATAATATATTTTTAATATAAAAAATTACTTTTCATTTTAAACAAAATTATAATTAAAAATTTGTTAAAAATCATATTGAAAAGAGTGTTCGTAATGTTCTTATCAGTGTTCATGAGTTCATTCGATTACAAATTATTTTAACTCACACATTAAAACCGAGATTGAAATAAATAAATAAAAAAGCCTAGTATTTTAACGAATGACTATTTTATTTTGAAAATTTTGACCTAAAAACAAAACGCATGCCCAAAGAGTCAGTGTGGAAAAGCCTCTGTTTTTTATCCATCATTGAACTTGTTTGTGACGTATTGCCATATTCAGCTCAATGAAGTCAGCACTTCGTATAAAAGAATACGTAAATACGTAATGTTAAAATATATGATCACATATTGAGCTGAAGTTACTTTCACCGGCTGCTGTATATTTTAAAATTTTAACCAACAAAAATAACCTTTCGACATTTTCATTGGAAAGTGTTCATCACAATAGGATGAGACAATAGACTTTTCGTCATATATATCATGTGTTTATTTTGTTATTTGAGAGGGATGTCCCACCAATGAAATGAGAGTCCCACAACCCACCATTACATTAGTCATCCACGAATAAATACACAGGCAGCTAGTCAAAATTAATTCTTTTTTTTTTCATTATATATCGCACTTATTTTAATTTAATTTGTATACGTCTAATCATTTTAAATTGATTCTTGCCGTGTATTGTTGTTATCATACTATTTATTGAATTATAATATAATATAATATAATATAATATATAATATACAAATAAAACAAAACATGTCATGTATTAATATTATTATAAGTATTATATTTTTTTGTTCCTACAATTTTAATTTGTTTTTATTCACTCCCTACTTATAATAGTTTTATATTAATCGTACAATTTTTATAACAAGAAGAAACAACATGAATGAATTTAAAATAAATGAAAGTATAAAAATTAGAATTTTTCCCCATAGAATTATATTATTTTAAAAAACAATATATATATATATATATATATATATATATATATATATATATATATTTTACTGCAAAAAATATATCTAAATCAATTGCTTTTGTGTCGAATATCTGTAAGGAGTCAAAGTGCAGTATTATTTGAAAAAATTAAATCAGACGGACAGTTCAAATAAAACCGGTCAGATGTTCGATTTATGTAACTAAAAAGTTGCAAGACTCTATTTACTTTAGTTTTGTTTCTTTCGTGTTTGTTTCTTAGCTTTCCGTATTGTACCCAAAAAAAAAAGTTAGGTGATGAAAAACTAATTCGAACCATTTGTTATTTAATTTTTTTGTATTTTATTAAAAAAATATTCTATTAAAAATACATTTTTTACCAAATAAAGGGCCAAGGTTAAGTTATACAGGTTTATGCAAAAGTTTATTCATAAATTATTATTATTTAATCTCTTATATTAATTATTTATCTCATAAGACATGTAATACGATTATTTTATGTCAATTTAAAATTTATCTAGCTAATTTTTATAATTATATATTTATTTATTATTTAATGTATTATATAATATAATATTTAAAATATATACTAGATTATTACAAATTTAACTACATTCATATCAAGAAATCATTAACAACTTTAGTTCAAAAAAAAAAAGAATATTAACAACTTGTACCAAACAAATTAATCACTAACAGCTGCTTTCTTCAATTAAATGACCAATCTATTATCTATGTTATTTTAGAATGAGTAAACTCTTACATTATTTCCTAATATTATAAACATTGTGTTTTTAAACTCTTGATTTTTTTTTTCAAATCCTCATTTAATCTTAACAATATTAAAATTAATTCACTTGAATCTCTTCTTTTTTTACATCATTTTTCATTAATATTTTTTGGGATTGAAAGGGGCCTGAGCCCAAAAATTTTCATTAACATTAATAACTAAAATAAATGACTCTTTAAAAAATTAAATAAGAATTTTAAAAAGTTAAAAATTGAAGCAACTCGCGTTTATAATTTTAGAATAGATACAATCAACACTCTTGATAACGAGTTTATCTTATTTTTATAGGCGGAATGATGATGGGCTGATTTCTTTAATCTATCTCAACCACACATTTCTCTTGAAGATTGCATCTCCTTTCTTAACCACCAAAAAATGAAAAATAAGCTATAAAAATTTTCTTATAAAAAGAAAAAGACAAGTAATCAGTAATCAAGATGGATAAACAGACCACAAAATGGTTGGCCATCCACTTCAAGCTCAATCCTTATGTAATGGAAGGTTACATAAAGATTGATTGAGTGTGGGGAAAATTAACGTTGTGTTTGATTTAGAAGAGAGAAATAGGATAGATAGAAATGAAATAGAGATAATTTGAAAATGAAGAAATAAAGTTGTATATTATGTTGTTTGTTTTAAAAGAAATAGGTGAGAAACAGAGTAAAGATAATATTGTAAAGTTGTTTGGTATAGATGAAATAGGAAGAAGAGAATTAAATAGATACAAAAAAATCGATTATGATGCACAAATAATCGATTAAAATGCTCAAATAATCGATTATGATACACAAATAATCAATTTTTTTATGCTATAACCTTTAAAATCAATTATTATGTACAAATAATCGATTAAATTGGTCAAAAAAATCGATTATTTAAGTGAAATAACCTATTTTTACTGTTTAAAATGATTTTTAAGAAGATAAAAATTTGTATTTTAACTCTCTTCAAAATCATTGATACCAAACACTTATGTTTCATTTCCGTCCGCGATATATTAACTCTCTCTGCTAAACCGAACACAGCCTAAGAAAAGTTGTTTGTATTCATTCAAGCATTAGCCAGTGACCAGGACAATGAGGTTGACGTCACTAATTGCACTTTTCCACATAAAATAGTAAGGTAAAAGGGCAAGCAACTGAGCAGCTAAAGACAATACCATAATCCATCCCCAAGCATAGTCTTCGTTTTAATAGTTTAATTTTTGCTATCTTCCAATAAATGTACACATCACATCGAATAATTTTCAGGATGCTTTAATAGTTCCTCAGCAATTTTTTCCATAACTAACATTTAACCAGCAACTGCCACTAGAGAAGGCAAGTCTTCCACAGCCAACCTGGGCAGCCAGGACAGGAGCACTCAGTCGCACAACTCTCAGTTCCTAAGTTGAAAATTCAAATGCACACACACGGTGTTGCCCTACAAGCTTTCACAATGCTGTTCAACTACTTGCTGTACACATTGTTCTTGCAAATGGCATTGGAATTGAAGTACCATAATACATGTTATTGGCCAAATATTTAAAGCCAAAGAAAGTACACAAAAACTCAACACCATGGACTTCAATTTGCACAAAGTTATGGTAACATGGGATCTCCAGAGGACGCAAGCATTTGTAAACTTGTTTCTTCAGCTGCCCGTTTAGAAGCATACTCTTGCATGGAATCACCTGCAAATAGTTATTAGATCATTAATATCATAGTTATCAGACCCGGCTCGAACCGGCCGGGTCGACCCAATAACCCGCGAACCGGTCACCCAACCGGTCCGAGTCACCAATCGGACCGGTTATGCAATCGACCCGGTATGACCCGGGTTGACCCGGCCGGTTTTGATGTGACCCGGTGACCCGGTGACCGGGTTGACTCGGCGGGTCACGAATTTTGATTTTTTTTTTTTTTTTTTTTTACAGGAGAACAATAACACTCATATAAGAAAATTTAATTTATATCTTACACTTATGTTATTTATATATTTACTTACTTTTTTTTACCAAGCATAATCGCATATTAGGATTTGATATAATAAAGGCATAAAGCTATTGTCACTTCCAATTTTGCCTTTTCTCCTTGGCTTATATTGTTATTTACGAGTAAAACTTGTATTTATCTTATCTCATCCAATATACTTACTGGTTCGAAAAATTATTATTTTTTATCAGAGCAATAGTGAGATGAATGAAAAAATTGTATTATTTAAATAAAATAGGTTTATATATATATTATGTCTGCCGGTGTACAACAATGATAGCTTTAGCTTTTAATAAATAGATGATAATGATATATTTTAAATTATAACTTAAGGTTGTGTATGTTGAATTTTAGAATAAAATATGTTGCTCAAGATTCTTAAACAAGTTCATAACTATGCTTCTAAATGTGTTGAATTTTGTTAAACTTTAAATATTTAAGGGTATAAGTTTATAAGCTATCTTTTCTGCACACAAAAAAAGTGTACAAATTTACAGGTTATGAAATTATTGAAAAAAATTTATTAAAAAGTTTACAGGTTATGAATTTTTAATTATTTTTTAATACAGACCGAGTCATGCGGGTCAACCATTGACTCACCGAGTTGACCCCTGACCCAGTGACCCGGTACCCCGGCCGAGTCGATGACCGGGTCGGGTCTGATAACACTGATTAATATAGTCAACTTTTATCAACTGTTCCTTGGGCCTTCCTGCAATACCATTTTGATCCCTATCCTATGCCAGCATATTATTCAGGAACACTACAGCTAGTTTGACCCAGCATGTTCAACAGTCAAAACTGGTTTGAAATAATTACGAAAATTCAGCTTGATATGCACACGTACATTGAAAAAAGAAGACAAGATGCTAACTTGAAAGAAAATAACTAGGAATTGTTCTTAGTGGCCACAGAATGCAATCACTAGATTCTCAAAATCTTATACACAAAATAAAAAGTTGTTCTACATTACATACCAAAAGATTGACGAAGCCCTTCCTTTACAGCATCAAAGTTCTTGTAAGTGTAACCAACAAAGCTTAGATCTTTGGTAGTTAGCATCTGCAGGAATTAGGTGGAAGTTGAAACATTAAATTATGCCAAATACGTTAAAACAATAAATACGCAAGATAACAATTTATTGAATGACATACTTAATGGATATTC
Organism: Pueraria montana var. lobata; assembly: GCA_026413185.1. Taxonomy (NCBI): domain Eukaryota; kingdom Viridiplantae; phylum Streptophyta; class Magnoliopsida; order Fabales; family Fabaceae; genus Pueraria; species Pueraria montana. The sequence goes on from CM048652.1 coordinate 8,690,221, forward strand.
TACATAAAAGAAATCGAGACAGAGAATAGGAATAAATAATTAATGCACTGACAGTGGGAAGGCCTTTTACACTGTCATCTAATAAAAAAACTACTAATATGTATGATAAGTTTGTTGACTGTTATAATAATTACCTTAAAAATCATATCAAAGATCATTTTGATTGATTAATAGTGTAAAAACTCGTATACTGATGGTGCATGTCTATTGAAATCAGAGAATACTCCCCTACTATGAACGAAAATAATTGAAGACTTCTGACTCTGTGTAGTCATGTCCATAAACGGTAAAACACCAGGGCAAAACAAATTGATAAGATGTCAGCTGAATCAACTGGTGAAGTCTTTTGTTGTGACTGGATGGACTTGGGATCAAATCCTACTGATAAGAATCTTGGGAGAACCACACCACAAAAGCTAGCTATTGTAGTTGAGGAGCTCAAGGCCTTATATAAACCCCACAATAGAATCCCAAACTTCTAATGTGGGACTCAAGTTCAATACCTTTGAATTGGTTCCTAACATCCTACCATGCTCCATAGCCCCAACACCCATGTGGGCTGACTATGCACTAACCTTTGACTAGTCCCAAATGAACACTGCAATGCCGACATCACCACCCACACCCCGCTCATAGAGACAAGGTTGAAGACTTTGATACCAATTAATAAGAATCTTGGGCGAACCACATCACAAAAGCTAGCTGTTGTCATTAGAGAGCTCAAGACCTTGTAAACCCCACACTATAATCCCATACTTCCAATGTGAGACTCAGGTCTCACACCTTGCTTGCAATTAGATCCTAACACCCACCTTCACGAGAGGAAAACTTACCTCCCATTGTGTAACCAACATTGAAGAACCAAAAGATTAAAAAGGAAAAAAAAATGAGAAGAACCATTGATTAATTTAATTCCATTTAAGGTTTTAAATTGTGGTTGTGGTTTATATATTTTATCATTTTCTTTCCCACGCATGGGTGTTTGAATTGGCTTAAAGTTCAAAACAACTTCTAATCAAAATCTTAAAGTGGCAAGCCTTCGGAAAAAAAAATCCTAAAAAATAATATGATCCAAACAAGAACTATAATTTGATATAATTGCAATACAATTTAATGTGTCTTTACATATAACATTTGATAGTGAGAGATTTTATTAAAGAAAATTATGCAAACCAAACCAATTCAAGAAAGTGTACCTTTCGTGAGGATCCAGACCCAGTTCTTGCCGCTGCTGGTGGATCTACCTAACAATTCACAAGAATACAATGAGAAAATCTTAAAGCTTTTCATTGCTGGTAATATTGAAGTAACACTTTTCAAATGATTATAAGCAAAAATTAGATATTTGCAGTTCCAAGTTCCAACAGTTAGTAGCAGTTCTGCTGTATGAGAAAATATAGAAGGGGAAAATAACTGGGATAGTGTGATGGGTTCATATTTTATACCTCATCAAACTTCATGAAGTTTTGGGTATCCAGCTCCCCGTTGACTTGAGGTTTAAATGCTGCCACCATTTCATACAGTTTGTCCCACTCCACACCCTTGAACCAAGGATGAGCCTGGTATATACAGAATGTATACTAAGTATATGACAAAAAAAGAAAGCTGACACAACATCACGGCAATATTATAATAATAATAATAATAATAATAATAATAATAATAATAATAATAATTAAAATAAAATGAACACCTTACCTTTATTTCATTGGCCCCTCGAGTACCTAACCTATGATCAACATCACACAGCAACCTATAAATTAGATCCTTAGCCTCAAGTGTTAACTGGGCATCTTCTGGAAATCTTAAATGATTTCTCCAATGAACAATCTGAAAACAATTGGTGAATTTAGTGTCAACCAAAAAGAATAGAATCTTTGAACACTGGCTCTGGGTAACATAACTAGAAGGGCCTAAAATAATATGGTTATGGATAAAAAGCATTAACAGTAATTATAAGAAGTCATAAACATGGTCAAATTTTGGTGCAAAAGATCTTTTACCATGTCAAAAATCACACATCCCAAAAGCTTGAGTTATTAGGTGAAGGCACATGAACAGTTTTATTACATCTCCAACATGTAACCTTTCGACCATCCCTTATTATTTTTATTAATATATTATAATCATCTCAATTTAAAAATAAAAAATTAATCATCCCCTCCCATCTCCAAACTCCTCCATCCAAGCATACCTTGATGTCCTATTTTATTTAATTTTTATGTTGTTTAAATTAAATTTTATTGTGCCAATGAGGGTTGGCTTAAGTGCTTAACTGAAATGATCAAACAGCGTCCCGGACCTTGGAATGAAGCAACTATCCCCAGGCTTTTGCCCACCTCTCCCCGTTTTTATGAGTTGTCATGCTTTATTGGGGGGAATAGGGAGAGGGGATAAAATATTTGAGTCTCAAATAATACGTGTACTAACAACAGGAAACGGTGCCAAGTCATACATCAGCTTAAACTGCCTGTCTCCCTTTAGTTTTTCCAGGATTTCATTAGAAGATACAGAAAAGGGGTAGAATATTTGAGTCTCAGAAAGAACACAAGCAGTAACAATAGGAAATGGCGCTAAGTGTTAAATCACCATCAGCTTAAATTACAAATGAGATGCAAGAAATTATTATTTTTTTATGAGAAGCCATTAAGCCAATTAAGGATGATACCTTTCTGCATGTGGTTATTGGGTCATCGGAGTAAAATGGAGGGTAACCAACCAGCATTTCATACATTATTGCTCCCAGTGACCACCTGTCCATATGAAATATTACACGTGAAATCTTATGAATAGGGTAGGTTAAATATAAAACTTATCAAGCTAATTAAAATTGTACAAATTTCTTTCACAACAGGAAAAAAGAAGTTACAAATTTGAAATGATCAGCCAAGAGTTAATCCACACTGAGCAGAACTATTGCTTGCACATTAAATACAACAAAAACACGTGCAGCAATCTTCACGGCTGATAGATTTACAAGGCCTAAAACAGAAGGTAAGAACTAACCAATCACATTCCATCCCATATCCTTTTTTCAAAAGTACTTCAGGAGCAATGTAGTCTGGTGTTCCCACTGTTGAAAATGCCTTGCAACAAGAAACAAGGGAACTGAGTGAACTGAAAGGTTTTCTCATTTCAGCAATATTAGAATAACAAGTACAGTAGTAATTGTAGACCATGCAATTGAAAAGCATAATTTATGTGCAACGGATACAATAACAGCTGTGATCAAGTACTAAGGTCATATAAAAGAGATTAATTGTATTGTAGCCCAAGTTACACTATCCTGAACCATACTATGTCATTCACTAAGACTGCACATAGGGACAGAGACACACTACAATGAGACAGGACCAAAGTTTCAAGATTTTAAAACTTCCCCACATTCATAATATAAACATTTAGAGTTTGGACCCTTCAAAGATGTAATTTATTCCTTAAAGAACTCTTAATCATTTTATCCCCCCACCCCCCAAAATAAATAAATAAGACAAACAAATGTTTAGATCCTAACTCTGTTTAATATTGTATCATTCAAATAAAGAAAAGGAATCTTATAATATCAATGCAGGTTTTGATTTAGACTGCAGAATGCAAAGCCAGGCTATGAAACCAATGACAGAGACATGATATAAGAAAGCTTGGACAATCTCTATGAACATATCTTCTTAAGTTTAAATAACAAAAGCATACCAACTTCCTCCTGTTCATCTGCCAATGTTGAAGTTGTTCACGTGGACTTCTCCAGCTGCTCCGGTTGTCCGCATCATCAACATCCATTGGTTCTGCCAAAGTTTCATCATCCATGGTCTGATTTTCATGCAGTGTAGACAAGGCAATACAATCGAGAGGCTTACAGAGACCAAAATCAGAGAGCTTCATGTGACCATTTTTATCCAGAAGAAGGTTATCAGGTTTAATATCTCTGAAAAATAGATGACAATTGACAAACATTAATATGATTGTTTAGCATGTAAAAACAATCCATTTCAGCAACCAATAAATCATCATCCCTGATATAACAAATTAAGCCAACAACTTTATAAGTACAGCCAAACTGAACCTGTGAATGTAATTGTGTTTGTGAATAGATTCTATGGCCAGAACACTTTGTGCAATGTAAAATCTAGCAACATTTTCACTTAAGGTGTCTTCCCTCATCAGCAGAGTCATAACGTCACCCCCAGGCAGATACTCCATAATTAAATACAAGTACTCAGCATCCTGAAATGAGTAGTAAAGTTTCACAATGCAATGACTGGCAACTTCAGCTAGCAAGTTCCTCTCAGCTCTAACATGTTCCACCTGTAAAGAAAAAGGAGCTCGTGTAAGTAAAATAGCAACTAAGCATTCTTCAAGACATTCAGTCATCCAATAAAATGGGTGATCCATCCTCAATGGAGACAGTATAACCATTAATGGGTTTGGAATAATACATTTCAACCATAACGAAACTTTAAAGGACTATGTAGAATAGTAAATCGCATTCACATGTCAAGTCAGTTAATTTGCATCTATTAGTAATTTCTAAGTTTTGTTCTACTCAGCATGTTGTATATTTCTCACCTGGCCTCTCCTAAGCATTTCAGATTTCTTCAGCTTTTTCATAGCATAAATGTTTCCAGATTTCTTCTCCCGACACAGTCTAACCTGTAATTGATCAAGTTAGCATAAAATAATACTAGAAACAACCCTTACATAGTAAGCACAAAGAAGATTTGTCATTTCCAAACACAATAATAATGTATTGCGTCATATCCAACGACAATTCTTTCATGCACAAATAAGCATGCCAGGGACAGTACTGACCTCCCCAAAAGCCCCCCTTCCAATGATGGTCAAAAGTTCAAAATCATTAACACAAATCTTGTGCCTTTTCAATCGCATATATTCAGTCTCCTTCCTCTCTAAATCTTTGATGAGGTTGATCCGCTCCTCATTTGGCACATCTGACGATGCCAATTTTCTTTCTAAAACCCAACGCCTGGAATAAAAAAAAATTGTCAGCATCAGCAACTCCAAAACACAAGGTGAACAAAAGATCTGCACCAGTCTAGAGACTGTTTTAGGGAAAGACATAAGCAGGGCTACCAGAAGAGAGGCCAACATAAACTTTAACTGGTTCTTTTTTCAGATGAAGCTCACAAAAGGAAGAACATGCATTAGGTTGTTTCAATGTGACCAGATTAGGCCAAACTATATCAAACGAGGTGACAAATAACTCTTATGATCAAGTCAGCCAATATTATGATTTCATTTACTAATGGCTACACAAGCATCATGTTATACTGACATACCACCCAATGTAAAAAAAAAAAAAAAAATTGAAAAAAATACATGATTTTTTCATCCATGGTGTTAAAGATAATTCCAAAGCAATAACTTTAATTATTAACAGAGACAAGAAAACTCAATCTATAGAACAAACATATCACTGTCCTTGTTTATGATTATAATTTCTAAGTAGGTTGAGATATATGTTTATCCCTTCCAAGTCTTTTGATAGCATCAATGTTGTCCTTTAATTTTAGTTCCCATTTAATTTGGTCCTTGGCATCAAACCACAAGAGGTGCTTGTGTGGCTGTTTGCTATGCTTACTCAATGGCATGAAAATGGAAAGGCATCTGTTGATAGAAATAAAAATATAAAAATTACTATGAAAAGGTTATATGATTATGGGATTAATTATCTTGAGTCTTTTAAGTAATGCAATCAATCTAATCTGACCCATAATTTTGTAGATCAGGGTTGATTGTATAAATCTTACTCAGACATTAACAGATATAGCTAAATTACGATCTGTGACCAAGAGTTGGTAAAAAGTAAAAAAGAACAATAAACAACATGCACGGTTCAAGTTGTCTAACTCTAAAAAGAGAAGGCAATTAATTTATTAACAGAGACCAGAAAGCTCAATCTATAGTATAATGATATCATTGTCCTTGTTTATGATTCTAAGTAGGTTGAGACATATCACATGTTTATTCCTATTTCGTAGCCACGTCTTTTCATTGCATCAATGTTGTCCTTTAATTTTAGTTCCCAGTTAATTTGGTCCTTGTCATCAAATTAGCATATCAGGTGCTTGTGTGGCTGTTTGCTATGCTTACCAAATGGCATGAAAATGGAAAGACACCTATTGGTAGAAATAAAATATAAAACTATTATCCCTGTGTTTGGATGCGCGTTGCACAGGTCTGGACTCACGTCATTCTTGAAGCAACTATTATTCTATTAATTGCTTCTGTGTAATCTAGTGAATTGGATGTGAATTTTGGAAAACCATGGTTGAGAAGACACCAAACCTAACACAAATATGAAAAGGTTGCGTGATTATGATACAAGCATTCACCAAGATGCTGACATGGCAGATGAGATCAACACGTGGACTTGACAATAAACTGAGGAAGAGATTTCAATTGCTAAGAGCAGGGCAAGTCGTGAAGTTAGGAAGCCAATGAGATTTAGAGATTGCAGAGGAATGTAACCATTAGTAACGAAATGTGTTAGGATGTGCAGTGTAATATAAGGATCAAGGGTAACGCCAGAAGTAGTTTTTGGGAATCATGCAGAAAATATTCATACCTCTCATCTATCTTCTATTCTTCATTTCTCTTTCCCTTTTATGCTAATTCTTCTTTCTCATCATATTATGGGATAAATTATCTTAAGTCTTTTAAGCAATGCAATCAATCTAATCTGGCCCATATTTTTGTAGATCAGGGCTGATTGTATAAATCTTACTCCGACATATTAACAAATATAGCTAAATTATGATTTATGACCTTGAGATGGTAAAAAGTAAAAAAAAGAACAAGAAAACCAACATGCTCGGTCCAAGTTGTCAAACCATAAAAAGAGGAGGTAATTAATTTACAGATTCACAGCTTGACAAAAAATATTCAACCAAAGCAGGCATACAGATATCAAGTTGAGGAATGTGGTGATACTCGAAGATGCACTTGGGCTTCTCTTCACTCACTGATCAATTGTACAGATGTAACATATTATAGATTACATATGTACTCCCTGCAACTTTTGATGACAAGAATTGCACAATTAAGTTCAGGATTATCACTAAGAGCCTAGATCATACACTATGGTATTTACTTAAACTAAGAGACCCAAGCTTCTATACTGTAACGACCAAATAAAAACCCTTCCATCGAGTCTCAAACGAGCTATGTAGATGAATTGATTACCGTGTCTCAAATACACTATGCATTTACTTCAACTCAAGAATCAGAACCTCCAAACAAAGCAAATGGAGTATGAATTGAGATTCAGACCGGGATCAGTTAAATTGAGCAATTGTTAGTTGTGGGCCAACGAAGCCCAAACACAGTGATTCATACCTAGATTATTTCAGCTACCAAGGCATAAGAAGTTGAAAAAGGTAATTAAACCATAAGATCTAACCCTGAATTTGCATTGTGCTCGATTTCAACAAAAGGATTAAGCTCCCGAAACACTAGCGTTAGAAAATAGCTGAAGAAAAAAGAATAAAACAATTTTGGTACCTCTCCTTCCTCTCTTGGATGTTCTTCATCTGAGCCCTATAATGATTCTCAATGAACTTCTTGGCCGCCGCCACCTTCTCCATGGTCAAGCTTGACCCCAACACCTCCTCCGCTCCGTTCTCTTCCTCCTCGAGATCCTCCATCTCTCTCTCTCTCTCGTTGTCTAGCACTCTGAGTGTGAGTGAGAGAGAGAATAATGTGTAACTCCAACTCCAAGTGTATCTATTCTTTTATGTATATAAATCTAACCTATCTGATTCTTCTGAACCTTTTCTCTCTCTCTAATTCCAACACACACACTTTCTCTCTCTAGAAAAACACCCTGGAGCTCTTATTTATTGCAACAACGAGGAGATGATGGCAAAGATGCATTCAACAAAAAGGCACGGATTTAGCTCGCAAGCATGCCGCACCACCGTTATCCGATGCACTTCCCACGCATCCGAACTGGAAGGGGTTCGAGGAGCTTACGTGGCAGAATCTGGTGCGCGAGCGCACTCGATGGTGTGCGCAGGGGAACGCGGCCTGGAATAGATTAATGAAAAAGTGAGTTGCGGGGAGGGCGTGACGCGCCGGGGAAGGCGAGTGAGGAACACAGTGCGATGTGGTAGGAGAAAGCGTCGCTGTCACTGTCATAAATGAAAATAACGCATTTTTAGTACATGAGAACAACGAAGAGTGGGGCCCAGTGTGATGGGTGTTGATTGGGTCGTGGTACCCACTCTCCTTGCTGGGGACGTTTCTTTTCTTTTTATTAAATAAATTCTGATTTATGGGTTAAGCTGCAGTGGCTTGTGCTTGTGTTTAGTGAGATATCGCCCTAGTATGTACTATTTTCCCCTCTGGATATGAGTTGTCACAGTCTTATTCTATCTGTTTTTTATTTTTTCTTTTCTCAATAAACTTGGCTGTTTCAGCTCCACTCGCACCTGCCATTGCCAACCCCTCCAATATTTTTAAGCTCACTTTCACGCACGCACGCACCTTAAATGGTAGTATTTATCTTTTGCTAATTTATATAAACATTTTACTAATTTAATATGTAAAATATTTATACGAGAGTGTTCCGAATTGGGATTTCGAGGCTTGACCCATCACGGCGGAAATGTCCAAATAGATGCGGCAGTTATCCCAGACTGATTAAATAATTGTTAAATTCTTTAAAAACTTGTTAAAAAAAAAACTATAAAAGTATAGCTCCCATTGCTAAGTTAAGAAATTAAAGAATGAGAAAATAGTGAATATATTAACAATATAAATAATTTTTATATTATTATTGAATTACAATCTATTATAAATGATAAATTTTTTAATTTTTATAATAATTATTTCAAAAATCATATTAATTATGATTTTTGATAGATTGACGGTATAAAACTTTTTATATGATAATACATAAAAATTAAATTCTTAAAAAATTAAACATCCACAAATATATTAATCCTACATACTAATTTATTTCCTAAAATGATGTAAATTCTTTGTTTATAAAAGAAGCAAACATATTAAATAATGTTCAAAGCATTATTAAATTTTAATATTAAATTATTAACAAAATCTAACATAATTGATAGATAATTGAGTTTATTGATAATGTTAATTAAGATTCGATTTTAAGACTTGTGTATAAAAAAATGTTAAGAAAAATAAAAAAATAATAATACTTTGATCATCTTTACATCTTAAAGTGGTTAATTTTTTATTTTAAGCTGAGAGTATTATTGATGCGTACCCAAAAAAGGTATAATATTAAACTCTTAATAATAATGCATCATAACAACAATAATGGTAAAGCTTTTTTCGTGACATAAAAAAGAATTATTAAGGACAGTTTGATGCACCTTAAAAAATGACGGTCGAAATATGTATATTTTAAATTAACGAAATACGTAAATTATTTTTTAATTGGAGGTACAAACACATTCACAGTCATCCAGCACATGGGGGTGGACCATGTTTCTACATTATTAATCTAGCATAAAATATGAACATAAAAATATTAAAAGTTTAGAAATTTAACTTTAGTGTATTGTCCGTGTTTAAATTTACTACACTTTTATCTAGTTATTTAATTACCTTTATTAAGTTATTTTAAAATTTTAATTATTATTATTATAATGTTATTTAAAAATTATAAAACCAGATTAAAAAGAATGACACAGACGATCTGCTAAAGAGAATTTGTCAAATTGACGTAATACTAACCGGATTTTTAAAAGTATAACTTGAATTGGTTTTGTGAGGGTTGTTTGATTATTATTTTAGTATAGTTGATGTTGATGAAATTGATATTAAAATAACTAATTTTAATATCGTTGATGTTAAAATAATAAATTTGTGTTTTAAAATGATATTTTATATAATAATTTAAAAAATATTTAGAATATTACTTTTAATATGATTTTAAATATATTGTTTTAAAAATATAATTTATATTTACAAACAAGTTTATTGACTTAAAAATTACAAAAATACTTATCTTAATTTAATCACTTCCTTTAACTTTTTTTTTTTTTGAAGGAACCATTAACTTTCTTTTTTTTTTTTTTTTTTGAAGGAAACTTTAACTTTCTTTTTAGTCTCCATAAAAAGTAGCCAAACAACATTAACATGATTGAACCCAATTATTTTGACTTGAAACATGCTTGTGGTCTATTGTCTATAGCTAAATAGTAAATAGTCACTTAGTCCAACTTTTTACCTGTTGTGCTCCCATTTCCATCTTGTTTTAGGATAATGATAAATATGCATGGCAAAATGAAAATGTATGAACCGTGAAATGAAAGAAAGAAAGAAAAACTAATAAATATGTTATGTAATGTGATAAAAAAAAAATGTTTGAGAAAAGTAAATAAAAATAGAAAAAGATATAAAAGATAAAATAGATATATGTTTATATTTATTCTTTTTGTACTTGTTTTGTTGTGAAGAACTAACATTGATTTATAAATGTGTTTTTTTAAACTTATTTTTTTCATCTGTTTTTTATCTTCATATTAAATTCATTGTCGGGCTAAGCAAAGCTTAATTTTAATTGTGTCTATTTTTAGGAAAAAGTTAAATCTTACGAAAAAAATGGCTGCGTATATGTATCTCTATTTATATTTATATTTGTTTGTTGTCTGACATAAAAATAAGCTCGATGTTGTGTTGCTGAGACGAAAAAAGAATGATGAAAATATGCTTATTCAGGACGGCTCCTTGTTGATGAATGGGGTAGCCTTGGCAGCCCCCTCCCCCAAAAATATTTGTTTTATTATCCATAAAACTTTTATGGACTCCTTTTCATTTTTAAGTAAAACGGTGTCTTTGATTTATATCATAATATTTTCTAAGTTTGACATTTCTCATTCTTCCATTTTTATCATTTCATTCTCAACTTAACTATCCATAGTCTTTTCTTCAAAAAAAAAAAAAAAACTATCCATAGTCAACTACTTGTGTTAATATAATGGTTAGGTTTAATATATTAATCTTGAAAAAAAAATACCTTTTACGTTTGTTCCAAAAACAAAGACTACCCCTTGTACTTATTTCTGATAATAAAAAAAAAAAAGTTTTATATCGTGTGATTATAGATATATGTTGAAAAAAATCAAATATATTAAAGAATGTGTTATTTATTATTATTTATTATGAATTCCTCTGTAATATAAATTACAAACCTAATCTGTGCGGGCTAAAACTTTACTTCTTTTTTTTTTTCCTTTTTTGGTTTATTTTTCATTCCCCCCAAAAATTCAATATCTTAATTTTATTGATATCTTTATTTTAGCGTAATAAATAAAAAGGGAAAAAATATGAGAAGTGATAATGTGACAAATATTGTGATTATTTTTAAAATAAATTACAGCAACACTCCCTGAAGTTTCATGTAATTACACAAACACCTCGTACATTTTTAACCATTACACTTACCTCTCTTATAGGGGGTGTTAGTGTAAGATTTAAGGGAGTGTCAGTGTAATGTTTACAAGCATATAAGAGAGTGTCAGTGTAATGTTTTCAAACTTAAAATGAGTCGGTGTAAGAAAATCAAAAAGGGTGAGTTATGTGTAATTTAATAAAAGTCTGGGGGTATTACTACAATTTGCTCTTATTTCTAATATGAAAACCACTTGTATGTTATAAAGATATAAAAGTTATAACTTATTAGGGTCGACCTAATGGTGGAGGTTGGAGTAGACACAAGAAAATATATATTCGATCCTCATTGTCATTATTGTGATTTGCACATATAAGTTTGTAAAATCGCAAGGCTATAGACCCAACAGACCATAGGGTCGAGAATCTTTTGACCTTATATCGATGCTTATGCTTGTGAAACATGAAAATTGATACATAATCGAACAATAACTGGAAACACAGATCGTGAGATTCATCCCTGAAGACACTTCTCATGTCTCACCATGTAAGAAACACTATCATAACTTAAAGGATAATAGCATAAATAGGTTATAAAGGTCTTAGGTATACTCTTTAACGGATTGACCTGTTCAACCTGCCAACCCTTTTTATTTTATTTTTTATTTCTCTTAAACTACATTTAACACTTACACTTTTTCATGATCTTCTCTAAGTGTTTTTATTTACTAGTTTATAATGTTTTTTTCTTTTTATAATTATATTTGATTATAAAATTTGAAAAAAATTTAAGACAAATAAAATGATTAAATATTTAAAAAAAAAATAGGTTGACAAGTCAACCCAATCTACAACCCGTCACGTCACGAGTTGAGTTTAAATTTTTAACCCAATACAAAAATGAATTCAACCCAACTCAACCTATTTTTTAGCATATTAAGAACTGAGTGGGTTGGGTTGGTTGTCCGTTTGACACTTTGCTTGTCATCCAATAGAAGTTGTTGAGGTTTAATGCATATTCCAATATTCATATTATCGGTAAGAAAATATCGTTTCAATATATATATATATATATATATATATATATATATATATATATATATATATAATTATTTATTAGTATAATCAAAATAGGTTTTGTGTTTAAATTATTTTGTAGACAATTGGTAATTTTAAAATATTTCAATTCGTTTAAATTATTTATAAGAATTATTTTCATAATAAAACCATAAAAATATTATTTTTTACAATAATTAATTTTTAGTGATGAAATAAAAAAATAGATAGCTTTTAATTATAATATTCAAAATATTAGGGGTGTATTGAATTAGGATTTTAAAAGACTATTTTGGCATAAAAAATTACGTGGATTGGAATGTAATGATTTTTAAGATTTTTTTTAAAAGACTTTTATGATTATGATTTTATAGTTTTTTTGGTACAGGGAAGAGTTTTTTAGTATAGAAGATTTTGTAGTTTGGATTTTAATGAATTTATGACATATTAATTCATAAGATCTGAAAAGACTTTATGGACTTACAAACTTTTAGATGACTTCATGAATTTTTAGAAAATACTCAAATAAATAAATGATAAAGTTTGGATAAAGAAAAGTAAAACCAATATTTTTTTTTTAATATTTCAATAGCTAATTGATTCTAACTTAATGTCCTCCTATATAGCGTTTACCCGCATATCTAAAGCTATATTAACCCTCTATGCATTAGTATTAAGCAAATCACCCCGTCATGTAACAAGTTTTGTCATTTGATTCAAGACCTCTTCTACGGCGTTCCAAATATTACTCTCCATTTATTTATCTATTTCGCTTTTCTCCATTAAGTTCAATATTTTTTCAAAATTGACAGCAATAGCCTCAATACCAGTATAAAAGTCTTATAAAACTTTGGCTTAATTGTTTCCAATTGAACTATAACTCCCTGCATGCTCAAGTCTACTATCAAAAGAGTAGAAATGGGAACCTATAAACTTAAGGGGGATTGGGGTGGTGGATTATATTGGTTTTTCAGTGGGAACCTCTAAACCTAAACGTGTATGATTGGAAGAAAAAGATGACCCAATAATCTATCAAGGAAGAGAGAAATAAAATTATGTGCGTTGGAAAAAAGGAAAATCTGGAATGAGAGAATATAAAAGTCTATCTGATTTTAAATACCAAAAGACTTTTTATAAATTGTAAAAAAAATTAATTGAATATCACTGATTTTGTTGTAATAATTTTTTTTTTTGAAAGTCTTGATTGAATATGTAAGATTTTTTTATCTTGTTTAAAAATCTTGATTAAATAACACAATTTTTTTTATTAAAAAAATCTTTTAAAATCTTTTAAAATGCTAATTGATATACCCTTTGGTGGAAAAAAAGAAAAGAAAAAAAAAAAAAAACAGTAAACGAACGAGTCGAGAGGGGAGTGTCAAGTGTGTTTTTCATTACTCGTTCATAGTTTTCTTTCTTTCCCTTGTTGCCGGCGTGAGGGAGAGTGAGAGCGAAGCAAGTGTCGATGGCGGATCCCTACTACTCATACGGTGCTCCGGCAGCCGCTGACGGAGGTACTCCCTATTATTCCCTATTTTTACAAAACCCCAATTAATTTCCTCCACTTTTTTTTTAATTCGTTATTCCCCCACACAAATATGCCCAACTACAAAACCCATACCAATTTTACATGTTCTTAATCAGTGGATTCAAATTCAGTTCGCGCTTCGGTAAATTTCAACAATTACGCTTATTTTGCAGGACTAAAACATTCTGTTTCTTAAATTTTTTTAAGGTTAAACTATTCATTTGTCCCTATAGTTGTCTCCATTTTAAGTTTTAGTTTCAGTACAAAAAAAGTGGAAGTTTTAGTCTCTAAACCTGCATAAAAGTTTAAGTTTTGATCCTTATTCAGAACATGAGAAAAAACTTTTTGGTGGTATAAAACCGCTACAAAAACTTTTTGGCGGTGATAAGACACCACAAAAAACTGTGTAGGGACTCAAACTTAAAATGAGAACAACTATACAGATCAAGTAAATAGCTTAACCTATTTTAAAAAATGATTGTGTTTTGACCGTTGATTTGGTTCTGTTAGCTAGCATTGCAAGGAGCAGCTTTGCTGGTTATATTCCATCTGAGCCTTCAAATTCCACTGAATTGAGGGGCATTGGATCAGATTACCTGCAGAGAGATGTAAAACTTTATATGACTATTTTGTGTTATTATGTGATGCATGTGGGAGATGAATTTTCATTTTTAACTTTGATTGTTTCTGCAGATAGGCTTGTTTTACAGTGCTGATGATGCCTTGGGCTCCAGAGTTCATTCTGAGCCTGTTAAGGGTTATTCACCTCTTGCAGATCCTGATCTGACTAAAAAACGAGATACAACGCCGTTGGGCATTAATCATGGTGTTCCTGATGTAAACAGTGAAAGACCAGCCTCTAAAAGCAGTTATGACGGTCTACCAACTTCGGCGGCTGACTCAAACATTCTGTTTGTTGGTGGACTTCCAAAAGACTGCAGTAGAAGGGAAGTCGGACGTATCCTTTGTAGCTTTACTAGCTTATATGTCTGCTTGTATGCGTTTGCATGTTGGTTTTTGTTCCTGGTGTGGCAATAATGGATAGGAAGAAAGTGTTTTGAAATTAAAGTTGTATTGGATTAACTATCTGAGATCCTCGTTAGTTACTCACTCTTTATTTTTGAGTTGAACTAAAACTTTGCATGGACAATAAGTTGCCTTTTAAGTTTAGCAGCATATGGAGATTAAATCACATGGTTCCTGAAATAACTTTAAAGGTATGTTTGGGAGTGGGATTTTGGGGGCATGAGAAGGGAGGTTAAAAATCTATTTGTTTTTATAAACATTATATAACTCTTTTAATTTAAAAATGAAAAATTTGCCCTTCTTTCCCTTTTCCTCCAAAACACATTCCCAAACATACCTTGTATTTTGTTGTTATGTTGATATGAAGCCTTGACCTGTACCCGTAGATCTTTTCCGTCCCTTTATTGGCTATAAGGATATCAAAGTTGTTCACAAGGAGCCTAGACGTGTAAGTGTGTTAATTAAGAATTTCTTGTTGGCTATTTTAGAATATTCCAACAATGTACAATCTATCAATATTATTATAGTTTTATCTAGAGGAAGGAGAATGACTACATATGAGGTCATGATTATTATATGTTTTGAAGGAATATGCTATTGCTTCTCACTTGTTGCAGCATTCCTCTAGTTAGTAATTACTAATACATTAGCTTTGATAGCCAGAAATATTTAGTGTAGAGTGTTAATCTACATTATTTCTTTTTGCTTCATTTATTATGAATAACGAGTAGTTTTTAAATGACTGAGATGCTGCAGAGTGGAGACAAGGCTGTGACTTTGTGTTTTGTGGAGTTTCTTGACTCCAAATGTGCTCTCACTGCCATGGAAGCCCTGCAAGGTAATAATTTTTTTTTTCTAGATTGTATATAGTTGAGTTTTATATCTATGCACAGTCCTGAGGAAAATAGAAATATGAGAGAAGGCATGTAAATAATATGGGATCTGATTCTATGATAGATGTGGATCAAAATACAGAGCACTAACACTTATTTATTCCAATATTCTAAGTCAACTAGTCAAGTATCAGTACAATCCCAGCTATAAGTTATTAAGCACTCTAAGTAAATATCTCATATTGCTTTGTATTCATATGCAAAATATAAATATGAATGTACGATGTTTGTTAGAAGGTATACTACACATAAACTGAGGCTTTGGTTGTAATATTGTCAATTTGAAATTTAAATTAAAAGGTGCTTAATCATATGATAAATGTGTGGAAAATACATTATTTACTCCATGATAAAATTTGATGCAGGCTACAAGTTTGATGATAAAAAGCCTGATTCACCAACCTTAAAAATACAGTTTGCACACTTTCCTTTCCGTCTACCATCTGATCATGGCAACAGCTTATCAACATGATACACGCTGACTGGACATTGATTTCTTGGGTGAGAATGTATTTGATGGTGCTCAGATGAACTCTATCAGATGGAGATATTCACTTTTAGATTCCAAATTTTAGGTTATGGCTATTGAATATAGGATATGGATGCAAGAATTCTGGCAACAAGCCAATTTTTTAATCTAGAATATTGATTATTGGCTTATTGCCATTGGATAGAATTTTCACTATTATATTTTGGCCCGTCAGTAAAGCCTCTCCAATCACCGGAGTAAGGCTGTGGCTTTGTACATTTGAGTTTTGACCCTCTTATATCTGACAATGGTGGGAGACTGGGAGTTTCATGTATTTGGCCTTCCATTTTAATCTTTATGCTCAAGCAGGGAGTTGTAACAATAGGCAGGACTTGTGAAATAATAATAGTCATGAGTTGGTTCAGTGTGTATTCGGGCATCCCCTATTCCTGGGGGACCCAGGGTTCTCCCGGTGGTGATTTGAATTTTTTCCAAAATCTGATTAAAGGGCTTGCCTCCACTTACTTGTGCCTTATGCCGATGATTAATGCATATTGCAAGATTCCAAATCACTATGATTATTACCTCTTGATGATTGATGATGAGGTATTGTGCTTGTCGGTTAATAGTTGGTTGTGACTATTAAAATTTACTGCTGCACCTTTTGGTGACACTGTAGGGATTTGCTCCTAGACATACCCGATAGTTACCCTCCACCCCACTTCTCACAATGAATCTATACGAATTCTGCCTTGCAGCCAATCGTAAAATAATTTTTTTGGTCACTTATGTAAAATAATTGAAATCCAGACAAAAAGAAAATTGAAATTACTTGGGCCTAATAGTGACATACGCTATAATATCAAATATATTTAGAATTAGGACGTGAACGAAGGATATAACTTAAAACTTACCCTGCTTTTCTTTCTTAATATAATTTTGATTCCATGTACTTTTATCCCCAAAGATGTGCTTTGTAATAACTAATCCATTTATACTGAATAATAATTCATTAAACTAGAAAAGCGTACCAGTCCATGATCTTGTAAACAAAATAAAAATAAAATAAGGCCTCTGGAGAATAAAGCTAAGGTTGACTTTAAGCCAAATATATCTAGTATTAAGTCAAAATTTAAATGTTGATATATCCAAATTTAAGCTATTTTATTGATTTGGTCAATTACTATCTGGTACGATTGAATGTCTTATTAGAAGTTAAACACATTTTGTAACATTTAGAATTTTTGTCTATTTATTTGTATAAAAAACATTTATTACATAAAAGATAAATTTGTTTGTCTTAACTAGTGACTAAAGCGCGAATTTACAATGACTAAAAATAAAAAAATTGGAATCTTAAAGAATTAAAATTAAAAAAGTGCAAATTTATAGGGACAAACTGAAAAAAAAAAAAATTACAGAAACCAAAATTAAAAAAACACAAACTTTTACAATGACGAAATTCATATTTAAGTCAGTAAATAACGCTGGAGTGGCGACACCTTTACATTAGGAGCCAAAGTCAAAGGATTGAGAAAGGAAAAAATAAAGACAAACAACCAATTAAAATAAGTTAAATAATAAAAGTATAAAACATTATTGAAGAGTGCAACCTCATTTAGCAGCTTTTTTTAACGCCATTCTCAAATAGTCAAATTAAAAGATTAGGTTTCGGCTTATTTTATTTCTTTTTGAAAAGAAAGTGTGCAACCATCCATTCTTCACCGTTATTGTATCCGAAAAGCTCTGCTACAGCTATGAAGAATGTTCTCCAATAGGCAGTCCACTTGGTAGCCGAATCCTTGCCATACGTTGATTCCATGATTGGCTTGATGTAAGTCATTCTCTGGTCCATTCTTTTGAGCCATTCTTCACTGCAACATAAATTCATTTCGTCTTCAGTAATACAGTTCAAACTATTCATGGAATATGACAAGATTGCTGTAAAATCACTGAGCCATTTAGTTGATTCTAACCTGGTCTGTGCGTAGTGTTTCCCATTTACTAGCCAATGGTTGATAATTGTAACATCATCCTGCATACATCACCAAAGAAGTCAGTTACAGGTGAGCTAAATCTGGACACAATATAAAGGTGTTACACAAAAATATAGCAGGTACTTCTGCTCTTGCATTTTCATTTTTCTTTTAAGGAAAAAAGAAATAATTTTTTCCTTTAGAATTTTCCTTCATCTTTATGTTTTAGAACACAGCAAAATTTGATAGGATTCTGAAATACCATCAGGTAATAAAAAAGCTGGCACAAGTTGCAGAGCAAACTTACTTGGAAATAAAGAAGTAGATTTGCTGAAGGCATAGTTCCTCCAGTAAAGAAGTATCTTGTAATCCAGTCATCTTCATTTTTGTCCTTTATGAAGAAGTAGCCAGTAGGTAAATGAATTGTATCTAAAAAGTTGAAAACTCACTACTCTTGTTAATGTATTGACTAATATCATTATAAAACAACCAACAAATCATGATGGCCAAGTTGTTTAACAGCGTTATGTTGGGTTCACCTCAAAATGGTAGGCAAATGCTTTGTGGCAGAAGTAATGAACAAATAAAAGGCTATCCTCTTTCATCCATTTGGATATCTTCTTGAGAAGATCTTTATAGTTCTTCATATGCTGCATCAAGGTCAAAACTGACTCTAAAATTCAAGAAAACGTGGTTTAAACACTAATTATTTATTCACAAATTCTAACCTCAAACATTTCTATGGAAAATATTCTGTCATAAGAAGCCTCCATTTCAAATGTGCTAATATCAGCGACTATAATATTCAAATTTTGCAACTGAAGATCCCTGACAAGAGAGCAGGAGCAGAAGAATGTGATTTTGATCATCATGCAATATTTAATTTAATTTGCAAGCTAAATATTGGTTCCACGTAAGTGTCATCTGTTATTAAGATTTTTCTTAACCGTATGACATGCATAATGCTTTAAAAGCAAACAATGGGATATCAAACAGCATACCGGCACTTCTCCTCAATAGAAGCCTTTTGAGTTGCGGAATTGCAGATTCCTGTAACCCTGCAGTTAGTGTACTTCTTGGCAATGTATAAAGCCAGCGATCCCCAACCGCATCCCACATCAAGTACTGTATGACCATCTTTCAGGTTTGATCTCTCGCAGTATAGTTTCAACATTGATTCTTCAGCATCTTCCAGCGTCGTTGAGGCAGAAGAGAAATAGCAACAGCTGCATCAGTTCATGCATATATGAATGTTATATTAGCCATAAGGTTGTGTGTGTATTTCACCATTTTTCTTTCATGCACACATTCCTGTCAGTAATTTATATTGCCAACAAATTACATCCCTCATATATTCATTTTGCAACAGAAAATGACTTGTTTATAATGAATCTTTACAGTTTTGTTACACATACCTTAATCAGTACGGGGAAACCTGCTTTAGCTAACCAAGTGAGCTATGGCAAGACTGTGTCCAATGCTTACCATTCATCTTGTACACCCTTTTAGCTATTTGTTTTCCTTCTCACTTCTTGGCTTTAAAAACTGTTCTTTGAAATAATTCCATGCTACTCAAAAATCAATTTCTCTTCCAAAATCTATTAAGTTTTGAAAATTTTTACAACACGTGCTTTTAAAACTAAAAAACAGAAACAGTTGAAAGATTTCTCTTCTTCTATTTTGTGATCCTAGCTCAAGGGTGTGCGTCATCTGTAGTGGTGCTACATGTTGTGAGACATGAGCTTAGTATGAGTGTCTGTTTTCTTTGTTTTTTTAAAAAAAAAAGAAAAAAACTAAAAACAATTTTTGAAAAATAGAAATCATAGAAACAGGACCACTATCTACTAGCAGCATAGCAATCAAAAGAAATTTTAAGCTAAAATTATCAATCAATTACTACTTTATTTTTAAACCTTTTATTTTGAGTTTAATTTCAAAGTAGTATTAAGCCAAAAAAAAAAAAAAAAAGGTTGGGCCAAAAACATACGGCCTAGACGATTCATAATCAACATAAAGACAGATAAAGCAACAAACAGGGTAAAATTAAATTTGAATGTTAGCACCTGTATTTGAGATTGTTTCCGAGCACAAGCTTGAAGAAAGCGGTGGGTAATTCATAATGTTGAGATTTAGGCTTATCAGTGCTGATTGCTATGGGCATTTCCTGTAAAGCTGAGAGAGTAGCAGATACGAAATTCATCTACGACACCAATTTGAATGACATATAATTGATTCCGGTAACACTTGCGATATGATTATCGTTGTTTTTATTTTCATGTGTGCAATGGTTATTATAATTAAGAATTGATGTTGAGTTAAGAAGTGAGAAGGTAAGAGAGAGAGAGAGAGTACAATGCGCAAAGTGGAGGAGATCGGAGAGCTGAAGTTCTGAGGATGGTTTGTAACCAGAGCGGAGGCGAGTAGACAAGAGGAAGCGCGTGAGTCTCCTGGTGATGGCGTCAGGGAGCAAGTTGCGTTCCAGTGAACCCAGCATGAGCTTCACCGTAGCGTCGTACGCAAGTTCCATTGAACCTTCACTGTAGGATAGGGAATGGCAGCAGCACCTACACCACACCCCCCAACCCCAACACTGTCTCGTCCAGACTTATCTTTGAGTTATTACAATCGGCAGGTTTTTTTTTTTTTTACAATTACTTTTTGTTTAATTTTAAATAAACTGGTCTAATATGAGCTGGATTTTTATTATTATTATTATTTATTATTATTATTATTATTATTATTATTATTTGTTTCAAATATAAGAATTTTTTTTAGGATTGATTTTAAATATAAGTAAATCTTAATTATTTTTTCTTATTTGATTAGTTCATTCCTAAAATGCTTTTCATTTAATTTATGTTTTATTTTCAAAGTTTCTCTTTTATTTTTAACATCAAATTTCAAAAAAAAATTTAGAAAAAATTAAAATTAAAATAATACAATTAAATAATATTTCCTCCGCCCCTATTTATAAGACCATTTTTGAAAAATTGTTTGTCTCTTTTTATAAGACTCTTTTCTAGTTCCTAGATGTATTAATTATTTTTTTCCTGTAGTACCCTTAATTAATTATTCTCTCTCCAATCATTAATTAATTAATTAGATGAGAATCAATTAACTAAAGAGATGATTAATTTCAAAAAAAGTTAAGGACACTTTTGGAAGAACAATACACATTATTGACAAATTTAATGTGACTAACTAAATTAACTACTTTTATTAAGGGGTGTGAAGTAGTTAAAATGGTCTTATAAATAGGGACGGAGAGAGTACTAACTATTTTTTTAATAAACATAAGTTATTTTTTTCAAAATCAAAAGAAATTTTTATTTTCTCCTTTTGGGATTTGCATAAGGACAAAATTTAAATATAATGAATCTTCAATTCTAATTGGAGAACAACACACCAATTATACTTATGATATTGTATCATTTTTTTTCTTTGCAGAACTGAAAAAAAATCTGTTCCATGGGGCCACAAGTACAAAACTTAAAGAGTAGTGCTAGCAATACACACCTTATTACTGGTTGAAATTTATTGAAAATTATAAAATTAGGGAAAAAAAAGTCATTAAATAACACGTGAGACCCATAAAAATTTGTAATTTTCAATCAATTTTAACCAATCATAGAAAATATATTTAAAAGAGTGTGATAAAAAATGTGTTGTTAGTAATCTCAAACTTAAATATTTACTCCATAAACATAAAGTGTCATGTGAATATTTATTATTTGGTTATATCGAGAAAAAAAAAAAACGTACTGTACCAATTCTGATTACAGTTACATTACTAATTTACTACAACTCTAATTTGTTCGACTTTTTGACGTGAATAAACCAAAAAAAAAAAAAAAATTACCCAACTAACCTATTCCATAAATTATTTACACAACTAACCCAAATTACTGTACACATTAAAAAATCGGTTGACCCGTAACCGATTTCTCAACGCAAAATACTGCTGCCTCCCAGATTTTTGCTGTGAGAAATCGGTTGCCTACAGACCAATTTCTCAACAGCTCCAACCCCTCCCCCCCCCCCCCCCCCCCCCCCCGTGTAAACCCCCGACCCCAGTTAGCATATTTTTCTACTTTTTTTATTTTTTCATTTTTATTTTTGAATTATTGAATGATAATTTTAAAAGTTTTTCATTTTTATATTTTAATTCTTGAATGATAATTAATTTTTTGTTTAAAAAAATTTAATTATTAAATTGAAATAAAATAGAATTTTTAAAGTGTTTAAAACTTTTTATCATAATAAGTTTTTGCTATTTTTTTATTATGCATATGGAATTTTTTCGTTTGAACAATAGTGCATTATCATTGTATTCATGTAGATCAATCCAATAGTATAAAAATTGATAACTTGAATAGATTAAAAAAATCTTAAAAATCATGTCCGAAAATTATAAAAAAAAAACTTTTTGCACTTTAACAATTTCCTAAAGATAAGTTTTTCCATTCTTTTACTTATGAATATGCGGTTACTTTTTAAAAAAATATTAACAATAAATACATATATTTAATTTACCATCTTTAAAACAAATTAATTAGCATATGTCATATGTTAATAAACAAACCGTGAACAAACTTTTTTAATTAATGAAATTAAAAAAAACAAAAACATTTCTTTTTTGGCGGGGGGGGGGGGGGATGGGATGGGATGTCACGCAATCGGGATCAGGGGGGGTGGGATTGGGGCGCAGAAAAAGCAGGGGGTGGGGGTGGGGGTGGGGGTGGGGGTGGGTTTGGGCTGTTGAGAAATCGGTCTGTAGGGAACCGATTTCTCACAGCAAAAATCTGGAAGGCAGTGGTATTTTGCATTGAGAAATCGGTTACGGATCAATTGATTTTTTAATGTGCACAGTAATTTGGATTAGTTGTGTAGATAATTTATGGAATAGGTTAATTGGATAATTTTTTTTTTTTTTGGGATTATTCACGTCAAAAAGTCAATTTGTTCTTTAGTACTGAGTAAAAAAAAAAATTGTTCTTTAGTACAATTACACGTCACATGCTGCTACCATTTCCCATTAGCCATTATGCACTAGTACCGAGTACTGACTACCCCTGCATTTTGAAGTCTATGAGAAATTACAAGTAGGGATGACAAAGTGGGTCGGATCAGGTCCATCACAAATTTGGCAGGACGGGATCTAGTCCGCTTTGGCCCGTCCCGCTTAACCCGCCAGCCCGTCACTTTTTTTTTTTTAATTAATATATCTAAAATAACATAAGTTATTATGAACTATTAATATTTTGTGATGTATTTTTGAAAAATTACTAATTTGTGGTGTTGAACTTTTGAACGAAATGGAACAATATTTAAGCCTTTTTAAGATGTTATTCATGATGATGTTGAACTTGTGGTGTTGAAAGACTATTAGTTTGTGATTTATTGAAGAAAACAAAACAATATTGCAATTGTTTTTAATTGTATTCACACTTCACAGTAACAAAAACACTTTCTACTGTCTTTTTATGATATAAGTGATGCAAGATCATTTTATTTATGTCTTATTTGTAATAAATTAAAAAACTTAATTTTTTTTTTCAATTCTGGCGGGCCAGCCCGCTCTTAGGCGGGGTGGGCCAAGCTGTCTAGTTCGTCCTCACGATGGCGGGCCAGCCCTAATTACAAGTCATGCCTTGACTTATCTTCTACTGTTATAATAATAATAATAATATTTTTTTTACTGAAGTTATAAGAGTTTAACGGTGATACACTGACTGTATAAAATTATTTTACACAGTCATCCAATCATAAATCACCGTTGATATTACTTTTAAGGTAATTTTTTAAAAGTCAACAATCTTACCATACATGATGGGTTATGATTGGATGACGGTGCAAAAATTTTTTACACGGTCAGTACATAACCCTTTTTTTCAAGTTATAATATGTACATTATATATGATAAACATTTATTTTTATATAAATAAAATTCATAATAAATAAATATAGTTGACTATATAAATTATATTTTTTATTTACAGTGAACAATTTAAATTATAATATAAAATTATTTTTAACAATTAAAAATTTCTTTTAAAAAAATAGTAAAATTTAATTTAGAGATAAATAGAAAGAGAAATGCTAGCAACACACTCTCTATCACGCTCTTTTGAACACACTCTTCTTGATTGGTTAAAATTTATTGAAAATCACAAATTTTTGTGGGTCCCACTTGTTATTTAATGACTCTCTCTCCTGATTTTGTAGTTTTCAATAAATTTCAACCAATGATAGAGTGTGTGTTGGGAGGAGTGTGTTAGAGAATGTTGCTAGCACTCCTCTAAATAGAAATGATAGTGAATCAAAAGTGATAGGGAGTTAAAATAATTAAGTATATAAATAAAGATAAAAAGAGGATAATTTAAAATGATTGAGAGAGAAATTTGTTGGACAGTTGTGCAATGTCTGTAAAAAATAGCATGATAACACAAAGTGAGAGTGGGGGCATGCCTGGGATGACTCAGGGAAGACTTTCAGGAGTTGTTAAATATAGTCAAGAAATATATAGTATCAGTCTTAATTATTAATTGAATTTTTAAAAAATTTATAAATTTTGACCTGTTAAACTTTTGTTTAGAAATTAAAAATTAAATTTAAAAAAAAATTTAAGGATTAAAAACTTAATTAAACATTTATTTTAAAGTATCTGCATTTGAGATTGTCTCCGAGCACAAGCTTGTAGAAAGCGGTGGGTAATTCATAATGAAGACATTTTGGCGTAACAGTCGTGATTGCTATGGGCATTTTCTGTGAAGCTGAAAGAGTAGCTGACACGAAATTCATCTACCACACAAATTTGAATGACATATAATTGATTCCGGTAACACTTGTGATATGATTATCGTTGTTCTTTTCTTTTTCATGTGTGGAATGGTTTTGATAAGAAGTGAGAATGAGAATGAGAAGGTAACAGAGAGAGTACAATGTGCGAAGCGGAGGAGATCGGAAAGTTGAAGTTGGGAGGATGGTTTATAACCAGAGCGAAGGCGAGTAGCCCACAGCAAGCGCGTGAGTATATCCTGGTGATGGCGTCAGGGAGCAAGTTGCGTTCCAGTGCAGGCAGCATGAGCTTCACCGCAAGCTGCACTGTCCCTTCCATTAAAGTTAAACCACGCGCAATGGAAGATGGTAGAAGTAGGAAGGCAGCAACTCCTACACAGCACTAGTCACCCCCAACAGCCAACAGTGTCTCGTGGAGACTTACCTTAAGTTATTTTATTGCAATATTTCCCATTATTAGGCTGGACTCTTTTTACGAGATTTGGGAAAGGCCATTGGTATTCTTAGTCCCTTACGAGCTAAGATGAATTTATTTATTATTTTATCTGGTCCAAATTTTTTATAAGAGCAATTTTATTAACTTCAATCTGACTTAATTAAGACTCAATAATATTTAAAATGGGACCTATCAACTCGATTTATTAATACAATATATTAATTATAATATTATACTCTTTCATATCCATTTTATAAGACATTTTAAACATAATCACACGTACTAATAAAAATAGTTAATTCAGTTGATTTTATTAATTTTTTTAAAAAAATATTACTAATGTACTTTCTCCGTTCCACAATAATAATCTTTTTAGTTTTTTATTTTTGTTCCAAAATAATAGGGTTTTTTTTTTATAGTTTTTTAAGCTATTTTTTCCAACAATATCCTTAGATATAATTAAGAAGATCAATTAATACTTGTATTGAAAAGAAACATCTGTCATAAAAATAAGTTAGTGAATAGTCTGGTGTATTTGTTATTGATGGATAGTGGAATAATTTATAACAAGAGTAGTTAAAAAAGTAAGGGTATTTTTATCTAAACTTATATCAACTGAATGTTTCTTAATCAGTGTGCCGCAACCTTAAAAGACTATTATTTTGGAACAGAGGGAGTACCAAATTTACCATTATTAATAATCATTAACTTGTTATGGATGATGTGAAAACATTAAAGTCTAAAGTGTTATGCGTCACTATCAATAAAAAAACACAAATGCTTAGAGTATTTAATAAGGATAACTAGTGGAAAAAAATTAAATGCTTCATAGGAATTGTAAAATGCCTTATAAAAAGGACCATCAATTCCTTCTGAATTGTATCTTATAATAAGAATCGAAGGAAGTATATAGTTAAATTATAGAATTAAAAAAATATACAACTATAATTAAGATATATTTAACCATATATATTTTAAGGTACATGATGTCAATATAAATATACTAGGCTAAATTATTAATTTTGTTGTTGATCTAGACCACATGTATCCTCCATTTAAGGCAATCCTGTTTGAACTGGATAGGACCATTATGGGTGAAAAACTCTCCCTTTGAGTATTTAACACAACTGTGTACACAAGACTCAAACTTGATATCTCTGGTTAAATTGAAACAATCTTACACCAGTTGATCCATGCACTCCATGGTAGGCTAAATTATTAATTTGATCCTTCTATTATTAAAAAGTTCGATTTGATAACTTAATTTTCAAAGCTAAAGCAATGTTGTCCTTTTCAACAACACCGTCTAATTTTCTAACAAAGATGTCATACGAGGTGACTATGTGTCGATTTTTTATTGTGTCGCATAAGCAATAAGTTAACGTTGTTTCTCATAGTTAAATGAAAAGAACAACATTGCTTCAATTCTAAGAATTAAGTGACCAAATTAAACATTTTAATAACAGACGGACCAAGTTAATAATTTAGCTAATATAATATCATGTTAGTCAAAATATTATTTATTAAATCAAGAAGTTATATTATATATATATAATTATATTAAAAAAAGTATACATTTTAAAAGAATATATCATATTAGACCAAATTAGGATAATCCGAAATGTAACATTGACTTTATATAAAAATATTTTTTGCATTTTTATTATATCATCACAACATTGACCTTTTTTTATTTTTTTTATTTTTCTGGTTTACCGTCACATTACATTAGGAGTGAAGTCAAAAGGATTTAGACCGGAAAAAACAAAAAAGACAAACAACCAATTAAAATAAAAATAAGTAATAAAAGTGTAAACCATTATTGAAGGGCGAAACCTCTTTTGGCAGCTTTTTTGTCCTGTTAACGCCATTCTCAAGTAGTTAAAACTTAGGTTTCGGCTTATTTTATTTCTTTTTGAAAAGAAAGTGTGCAACCATCCATTCTTCACCGTTATTGTATCTGAAAAGTTCTGCCACAGCTATGAAGAATGTTCTCCAATAGGCTGTCCGCTTGGTAGCTGAATCCTTGCCATAGGTTGATTTCATGATTGGCTTGATGTAAGTCATTCTCTTGTCCATTCTTTTGAGCCATTCTTCACTGCAACATAAATTCATTTTTTTTTTTCAGCAATACAGTTCAAATGAACTATCGATGAAATATGACAAGATTAATCCTGTAAAATCAATGAGCAATTTAGTTGATTCTAACCAGGTCTGTGCGTAGTGTTTCCCATTTACTAGCCAATGGTTGATGACTGTAACATCATCCTGCATACATCACCAAAAAAGTCAGTTACAAGTGAGCTCAATCTGGACACGATATAAAGGTGTGAACACAAAAATATATTCTGCTCTCTTACATTTTCTTTTTTCTTTTTTTTCTTTTAAGGAGAAAATAATAATTTGTCTTTTAGAACACACCAAAATTTGATAGGATTCTGGAATACCATCAGGTAATTCCAAAGCTGGCACAAGTTCCAGAGCAAACTTACTTGGAAATAAAGAAGTAGATTTGCCGAAGGCATAGTTCCTCCAGTAAAGAAGTGTCTTATGATCCAGCCATCTGTTTAATAAGACTTTTGTTAACCATATGACATGCATAATGCTTTAAAGCAAACAATGGGGATATCAAACAGCACACCGGCACTTCTCCTCGATATAAGCCTCTTGAGTTGTGGAATTGCAGATTCCTGTAACCCTGCAGTTGGTGTACTTCTTGGCAATGTACAAAGCCAGCGATCCCCAGCCACATCCCAAATCAAGTACTGTATGACCATCTTTCAGGTTTGATCTCTCACAGTACAGTTTCAACATTGCTTCTTCAGCATCTTCCAGGGTCATTGAGGCAGAAGGGAAATAGGAACAGCTGCATCAGTTCATGCATATATTAGCCATAAGGTTGTGGGTGTATTTTACCATTTTTCTTTCATGCACACATACCTGTCAGTAATTTATATTGCCAGCAAATTACATCCCTCGTATATTCAATTTGCAACAGAAAATGAGCTTAGTGCGAGTGTCTGTTTTGTTTTTAAAACTAGAAACAATTTTTGAAAATAGAAATCAAATAAACAGGATCAGTGTGCATAAAAAACAAAGGAACTTTTAAGCTAAAATTACCAATCAACTACTACTTTATTTTTAGACCTTTTTATTTTGAGTTTAATTTGAAAATATTATTAAGTAAAAACAAACAAGGTTGGGCAAAAGATAGGCTAGAGGTTTGATAATCAACATAAGGACAGAGGGTAAAATGAATTTTTGAATGTGAGCAAAAGTACCTGTATTTGAGACTGTTTCCGAGCACCAACTTGAAGAAAGCGGTTGGTAATTCATAATGTTGAGAATTTGGCTCATGAGTGTCGATTGCTATGGGCATCTCTTGTAGAGCTGAAAGAGTAGACGAAATTATCTTATCTTGTTGTTTTCTTTTGATGTGTGCAAGTGCAATATAAGAAAGAATTGATGTTGAGGTAAGAGAGAGAGAGAGAGAGTACAATGCGCAAAGTGGAGGAGATGGGAGAGTTGAAGTTGAGAGGATGGTTTGTAACGGGGTGGCAAAACGGGCTGATCCGCCCCGCTACCGATTCACCAAAAACGGGTTAACCCGTCCCATCCCGCATTTAAAATATGGGTTGAGAGTGTCATCCTGCCTGTTTTTGCTCGGGTAAGTAGGTTGGCGGATTGACCCGCCAAAACCATTACAAAATGGTCGTGGGTTGGCGGGTCAACCCATTTTTTTTATAAAATAAATTGATTTTACATGTAATAAAATGCCCAAACACTGATATTTCAACTAAACCATCACTGCAGAGTCCCAATTCAAAATTCCAACTTAATAAAAAATATATAATTATTAATTAAAACGGGTTGACGAACCAACCCACCCGACCCGCCATCAACCCGTTTTTTGGCGGGTCACATCGGGGCGGGTCACAGCGGGTTGGTGGGTTATAAACCTTGGCCCGCCCAGCAAAAAAAAAAGGGATCAAACGGGCCGATCTGTCGGATTGGGCCCGTTTTGCCACCCCTACCAGTGCGAAGGCGAGTAGGCAACAGGGAGCACGTTGCGGTCGAGTGCACCCAGAATGAGCTTCCCCGCAGTGTCGTACGCAACCTGAATTATCCCTTCCATTGAACCGAGTAGGAATTGCTTGTCTTGGAGATAATACTTATATATATCTTTGCTTTGCAGATGCCCTTTCCCGTTTGGCTCCATGGACTCTTCTATTTTTAGTAGGATTTAGGACTGAACAACCACTTCACTTGACTTTAACAACACTCTGCCATTAAAGGAAATTAAAAACAAATTTAAATGTGTAAATTCATAATTTTGTTATTCCAATTTTTTTTTAAATTATATTTAAATGATAATATTAATATATTTAAAATTTAAAATATTAATAAGTAGTTAAAGTTAACTTACTTGTTAATTTTAATAACTAATATGATAATGTTTACCAACTTCAAATACAAAAGTGGTTGTTTACTTTTTTTTTTATTTTTATAAAGTTACTTTCAAATTTATATGATTGACAAATTGTATTTTTAAAAATTTATTTAATATTTCCTTAGTTTTAAAATAATAATTTAGTCTACTATTATTTCTTTTCTCTTTGGGATTTGAGGGAAAAAAACGTTGCGTTCAATATTTGGGTCCCATGTGGAGAACATAGTACTATTAAGTTATACTCTCTCCGTTCCAGTTTATATCACGTCTAAGATTTTGACACAGATATTAAAGAATGTAATTAATTTGTTGAATTTTTTAGAAAACATTAGGTGATTTCTTATTATATCCTTTATCTCTCTAATTAATTACTCATAGTACACTACTCTCACTAAGTATTGATTAAGGATAGTCCTGGAAAAATATATTTAATGCAGCATTGGTTTT
This sequence comes from Pueraria montana var. lobata, assembly GCA_026413185.1. Lineage (NCBI taxonomy): Eukaryota > Viridiplantae > Streptophyta > Magnoliopsida > Fabales > Fabaceae > Pueraria > Pueraria montana. The sequence continues at coordinate 8,720,685 of CM048652.1, forward strand.
GTAAAAGGACATTTATTCTGGAATAATTTTTTTTCTTCTAAAACGTTATATAATCTGGAACAGAGGAGTACGTGAGAATGATAGAAGAAAGTATCAATTAAAATATCAATTAAAAATGTAGTTACGTGAGAACCACCGAAGAAAATATCAATTAAAAGTATAGTATTATTTTTTTGATAAAATTGACGGTTTTTGTAAAGGAAAACATGGTACTATTAAGTTATGTGAAAACAACAGAAAAAAATATCAACTAAAAGAATTACAATACCAGTTATATTACCTATTATTTGAAGAGGAATTTTTCTACTAGTGTCATATTATTAAGAGTGTAAGGATTTTTTTTTTTATATTGTCAATCTAATAACCAAATTACTATTTTTTATAATAAGTTAGGATAATTATCTTAAAATTATAATGAAGATTGTTTTAATTAGTTAATAATGTAAAAATCTCATACTGATAACAGTACAATGCACAAAGCGGAGAGGATGAGAGAATTAACACAGTCGGGCCTATGTTAGAGGGGCAACAGCCCATAATCCCACAATGGAAGAGATCCCTAAACTTTCTAATCTACTTTCTATGTAGGAATTTTTTAGACTAGCAAAAAAAACTCAAATATTCTTTTCTATTTTTTGACACCTGGTATTAATTGGACTATTTTAGGCATTTGACTTGCTTTGAAAAACAGACATTGGAAAGACAGGTGTCATCATTTTAGAGAAAATTTCTCTCTCAATCTTCTCTTTCTTCCTTTAAAATTTTTCTTTCTTTTTTTCCTTTAAATTTTTTCTTTCTTTTTTCTTTTAATATTTTTTCTTTCTTTTTTGCTTTTTTTTTCTTTTTACATTTTTTTCTTTTTACGTTTTCTTCTCTCTCTTTTTTCTGTTTTACGTTTTTTTTTCTTTTAATGTTTTTTCTTAATTTTTTCTTTTATATTTTTCTTTTTTAGTTTTTTTCTTTGTTTTTACGGTTTTAAACTTTTTATATATTTATATTATTATATTATTATTATATTACTATATTATATCTTTTTTTTACTTTAAAATCTTATAAAATAATTTTACTTAGAAATCATATAAAATAAGAGAAAATAGGTTATGCACAGACAGTGTAAAATAATTTTACTCTGTCATCCAATCACAATCCACTATGTATGATAAGTTTGTTGACTTTTATGATAATTATCCTAAAAGTCATATCAACGGTAAAATAATTTAAATAATTTCAAAAATAAATATTCTATTGATTAATATTTATTTTATATGATTGAAAATGTTATACTAAAAAATAATTTAAACTTAATTAGTTAATGTGTATAAATTAATTTATTAATATATTTTTATTACAAAATAAATTTAAATTACTTTAACAATAATATCGTAAATTAAATTAGTTTTAATTTATTTATGGCATAGACCTCAAATATCATTCATGTGAGACAATCCTGCTCAAGATCATTATGGACGACAAAGCTTTTTTTTTTCCCCCAAGTTTTTAACACAACTGTATATCAAAGACTCAACAATAATTATTTTTTTACTTTGAAATCCTATAAAATCATTTTTACTAGAAATTGTATAAATTTTTTTTAAAAAATTTCATAAATAAATATTTTGTTGAATAAAATATATATTATGAGGTTGAAATTTTTGTACTAAAATTGTCACAACCCGTCCTAGGATCATGACCGGCGCACAAGCTACATGTTCTTTAGCCTGACTAGCCTGAACACAAAGACATAAATAAAGACAAATAAAAGGGACTACCAAAAATCCGGCAGAGTCTCCCCTAAAAACAGGACAAACCAAGTATGCAGAACCACCTGTGAAATCATATATACATATATTTAGATCCAACAGTTAGATATCAAGGCCACACATCACAACATAGGCCCTTGATATGGATATATATCCAAATACATCACTAAAATAAACTCAAAATAAAGGGATTTCATCTATATCTATTTCTGTCCCTGTCACTATAGCTGCATTATACTGGAGTCACCAAAATATACTCTCCATTATATGCAATGGAGGCCTACCAAAAGATGAACAAAATTCCTAGGGAGATCAGCAAATCCCAGGAAGTCTGCTACTCAACTACCTGTGAATCTGAGAGGAAAAGGAAAGAATGGGATAAGTCACAAGGACTTAGTGAGAGCATAAAAATACAAAGTGGACAGGAAGGAGAAAAGCAACCATAGCACGAGTTTTTCATCCGAAAAGAATTTAAATGGAATTTAAATTAAAGTGAAATAAATACAGCTCATTTTTTATAAAACTTATATTTACTCCCTTGCTAACTCATAAGAATTAAAATCAAATCATAATCAAGATGAACAACTTTATATAAACTTTAATTCTACTATGTATACATAGACCACGTTATCTCTTCGTTGTGGCAAACGGAAATTATAGAACTACAGCACTTAGCTCGTAGACTGCATTTTCTCTTCGTTGCAGCAAACGGTAAATATAGGAACTATGAATATTCAACCCATAGGCTACATTATCTCTTCGTTGTAGCAAACGGAAATTATATAAACTATAGGTAATTAACCTATAGGCTACTTTATCTCTTCGTTGTAGCAAACGGTCATTATTCACAATGAGAACTCAATTTACACATCTAAATTATATCATCAAATTATCAAAAATATAAAGAATTAAATCCAACCAAGTAAAATAAATATTATACTTATTTTTTTTTTCTCAAGTACTCATAGGAACTAAGATCACTAAGAAAACATATTTTTAAAATATACTTGCTTCTCCTAAAAATACCAATGAAAAAGTCACTAGGTAAATTTAGCTACTCACAACCAAAGAGAACCCAATCAGTGTCTTCCAATGACGTGGGGAGGAGCAACCATTGTGTTTTCCAAGGAATCTAGACATTAATAACAAGAGAATGAAAAATTAGATACAGTCCCCAATTTAATATACCCAGGGTTTTTGAGGAAACCACAATAATCCTAATATTTAAATTTCCAACACCTCTCACACACAACCCATAACTAATCTATGCTAAAAAAATAATTATCTAGCTTTGTTGTTCATGGATTTACCTCAAAAGCTTCAAATAGAAAATTTCAAGGAGATGGGTATTATTTCCCTTAACTCCAATCACCTTCCCAAACTTGAGCACCACAAAAGTGTAGGAAACTTGATGGGTTTTTGGAGCAAGGAAGGAAAAGAGTGGGAGAAGGAGAAGAAGAGATTAGGAGAAGGGTGTAATTTGGAAGAAAGAAAAAAAGAAAGCGAAGACCAGAGGGGGAAAGGGTTCAGCGTAAGAAGAAATGAAATTGGGGGGGGGGAGGGGGGGCTCTCGGGTGGCTTTTTAAAAAAAAGGGGAAGGGTTTTTTTTTTTTTTTTTTTTTTTTTTTTTTTTTTTTATATTTATTAATGAAACGGTGCGTTTCATTATTCCCCTCTTAAAAGAATTCGTCCTCGAATTTAATCTATGACTAACCTTGAGTCTCAAACAAGTGAGGATATTTCTCACGCATAACAGTTTCTGGTTCCCAAGTCATCTCCTCACCTGCTGCTCCTCGCCAAACCACTTTCACTGACACAACATCCTTAGAACGTAAACGCTTCATGCGTTTGTCTACTATTTCCATTGGTTGTTCTGTATAGCTTAGATTCTCATCAAGTTGCACCGACTGATGCTGAATAATGTGAGATGGATCATGTACATACTTTCGAAGCATAGACACATGGAAAACTGGGTGAACCCCAGAGAGATCAGGTGGGAGAGCTAAGCGATAAGCCACTTGTCCCACCCTCTCTAGAATTTCAAAAGGACCAATAAACCTGGGACTAAGCTTACCCTTCCTGCCAAAACGTAAGATACCTTTCATCGGAGACACACGCAAAAACACATGTTCTCCTACACTGAACTCCAAAGGTCGACGTCTTCGATCTGAATAAGACTTCTGTCTACTCTGAGCAGTCACCAAGTGATCTCGGATTATCTTGACCTTCTCAACAGCTTCTTGTATTATATCTGGACCTATCAGTCTAGACTCTCCAGTTTCAAACCAACCAATCAGTGATCTACAACGCCTTCCATACAAGGCCTCAAAAGGAGCCATCTGAATACTAGACTGATAACTATTGTTATAAGCAAACTCAACCAAAGGCAAGTATTGATCCCAACTACCTCCAAAATCAAACATGCAAGCACGAAGCATATCTTCTAGGATCTGTATTGTCCTCTCGGATTGGCCATCAGTCTGAGGGTGAAAAGCAGTACTCAAATCCAATCTGGTCCCTAAACCCTTCTGAAAAGATCTCCAAAATTGAGCTGTGAACTGAGGTCCTCGATCTGATATTATAGACAATGGCACTCCATGCAAGGATACTATTCTCTCTATATAAAGCTTAGCATACTGAGCTGCTGAGTAGGTAGTTTTCACAGGCAAAAAGTGTGCTGACTTGGTCAATCTATCTACAATCACCCAAGCTGAGTCATAACCCTTTGAGGTTCTAGGCAACCCTGTCACAAAGTCCATAGTGATCCTCTCCCATTTCCATTCAGGTATATCAATTCTCTGAAACAACCCTGCGGGCTTTTGATGCTCTGCCTTAACTTGCTGGCATACTAGACATTTAGATACAAATTCAGCTACATCCTTTTTCATCCCTTCCCACCAATAAAACTCCTTCAAATCTTGATACATTTTAGTAGAACCCGGATGAATGGTATATGAGGAATGATGGGCTTCTCCCAAAATCTTCTCCCTTAAGTCTCCTACATTAGGAACACATAGGCGAGTACCAAAGTGTAAGACACCCTCCGAATCAACCACAAAATCAAACACCTTGCCTGCTTGAGTCTCCTCTATAATCCTCATCAAAAGAGGGTCTTCACCTTGAGTTGCTTTAATGGTATCCACTAAAGTGGAACGAGCATGAATATGAGCTAAAAGTGATCCGGTGCCTGTGACTTCAAACTTCACTCCGCTGGTTACAAGATCTTGGAATTCTTTCACCATAGGTCTCCTAACTTCAACTATGTGAGCCAGGCTACCCATAGACTTCCTACTCAAAGCATCAGCAACTACATTTGCTTTACCCGGATGATACAAGATCGTGCAATCATAGTCTTTCAAAAGCTCCATCCACCTCCTTTGCCTTAAATTCAAGTCCTTCTGTTGAAAGATATACTTAAGGCTCTTATGATCAGTGTAGATCTCACAAGTCTCACCATACAGATAATGCCTCCAAATCTTAAGAGCAAAGATCACTGCTGCCATCTCCAAGTCATGCGTAGGATAGTTTTGCTCATGCCTTTTGAGCTGTCTAGAAGCATAAGCAATCACCCTTCCATGTTGCATCAACACACACCCTAATCCAACTCTAGATGCATCACAATAGACCACATAACCACCACCACTCGAAGGTAAGGCCAAGACAGGAGCGGATGTCAAACAATCCTTTAGCTGCTGGAAACTTTGCTCACATATATCATCCCATTGGAACATAACCTGCTTCTGTGTCAATCTGGTTAGAGGAGCTGCAAGTCTGGAAAAATTCTTAACGAATCGACGGTAGTATCCTGCAAGTCCAAGAAAACTACGAATTTCTGACATCGATGTAGGCCTAGGCCAAGCCTGAACCGCTTCCACTTTCTTCATATCTACACTTATTCCATCCTTAGATACCACATGGACTAAAAAGGTTACACTATCCAACCAAAACTCGCATTTGGAGAACTTTGCATATAACTTATGCTCCCTCAAGGTTTGCAAAGCTAACCTCAAGTGTTGTTCATGCTCCTCCTTACTCTTAGAATACACCAAAATGTCATCAATGAAGACTATCACAAAGCGGTCTAAGAACGGCTTGAAGACTCGATTCATCAAATCCATGAAAGCTGCAGGGGCATTGGTTAGTCCAAAAGACATAACCAAAAACTCATAATGTCCATATCGAGTACGAAAAGCAGTCTTAGGAATGTCCTCCACCCTTATCTTCAATTGATGATATCCAGATCTCAAATCAATCTTTGAGAAACATTGAGATCCCTGAAGTTGATCGAACAAGTCATCAATGCGAGGTAAAGGATACTTATTCTTCACTGTCACCTTGTTTAATTGTCGATAATCAACACATAACCGTAGTGAACCATCCTTCTTCTTGACAAACAACACTGGTGCACCCCATGGGGAACAACTAGGACGGATGAAACCTTTGTCAAGAAGATCCTGCAACTGTTTCTTCAACTCTTTAAGCTCGGCTGGAGCCATCCGATATGGAGGTATGTATATGGGTTGAGTTCCTGGAAGTAAATCAATACCAAACTCTATCTCTCTATCTAGTGGGACACCAGGTAACTCTTCAGGGAAGACATCAGGGTATTCACATGCCACTGGGACTTGCTTCAACTCCACTACTGCCACATCAACATCTTTTATCATTGCAAGGTACCCATGACAACCCTTCCTTAATAACCTGTGTGCTTTTACTGCTGAAATCAAGTTACTTGACGACCAACTCTGATCACCCTGAAACACAAAGGTTGGTTCCCCTGGCATATCAAACTTCACCACTTTATTGTGGCAATCTAGGGTAGCATGGCAAGAAGCCAACCAGTCCATACCCAAGATCACATCAAAGTCGACCATATCCAACTCTACAAGATCTACCATCAGCGGTTTGCCCTCCACCAAAACCTCACAGGATCTGTACACTGAATTTGCTAATAAAGAGTGACCCATGGGTGTAGCCACTGTCAAAGGCTCATCTAAAGGTGATGGATCTCTCCCAAAAGCAAATGCAAAGAAGGGAGAAACAAAAGAATGTGTAGCTCCGGAGTCAAACAAAACATGTGCATCTCGAGAATCTATGGAAAGTATACCTGTCACAACAGCATTGGACGCCTGAGCATCCTGACGAGTCAAGGTGAACACACGAGCCTGTCCTCCACTAGTCTGTCCCTGTCCTCTACCTCCTAGTCCTCTACCTCCTGGTCCTCTACCACCCCGATATGAGCCACTTGGACCACTAGACTGCCCCACCTGAACCATAGGTGCTGCCACTCTGCTAAAAGAAGGTTGGAAAGATGACATAGGGCAATTCCTAGCAAAGTGTCCAACTTGCCCACATCGATAACATCCTGCTGACCCTTGCCTGCAAGATCCAACATGCACTTTCCCACATGTAGCACAAGTAGTAGGGGTCCAATCAGAAGTAGTGCGATGCTGTGAAACACCTCGGCTATGAGCTGTGCTAGCTGCCTGGCTAACTTGAGTGACCTGTGGCTGTCGACCTCCTTGTTGACCTCGACGATACTGACTAGTATCATCCCTAGAGCCTCCACCACCATGGCCCTGATGGCCACCACGAGATGTCTCCAATTGGGACCTCTTGCGTGAGTCGCGAAAATTCCCACCTCTATCTCTGTTTCCTCGCTCAACAGTCAAAGCCCTATTCAAGGCTTGCTCATAACTCATGTCACCATGCCCTGCAATCGCCCTGAACAAGTAACTCTTCAAACCATCTAAAAACCTCTGAACTTTAAGCTTCTCTGTAGCCACCAAGTGTGGTGCATATCTAGAAAGTCGCATGAATTGGATATTATACTCCATCACTGACATCTGATCTGTTTGCACAAGTGTCTCAAACTCTCGTGCTCTGCTATCTCTAACACTCTGAGGCAAGAAGTGAGCTAAGAACAACTCGACAAACTCATCCCACATCAAAAGAGGTGATCCTGTCGGTCTCGCAAGGAGCATGGTCTCATACCATCCCCTCGCCACATCACGCAAACGAAAAGCAGCCAACTGAACCATCCGAGTAGTAGAACAACCTAAACCCTGACATATCCATGACACCTCATCTAGAAATGCCTGAGGATCCTCATGAATGTCTGAGCCGCTAAAAGTCGGAGGATTAAGCTTAGTGAATGCAGTCAATGAAACCTCTGCTCTAACGGGCTGAACAAGTGGTTGCTCATGTAGTTCCTCATCCTGATTAGTCTCAAAAACTGGCTGTTGTGGCCCTGTTTGTTGCTGCCTCTGAACTCCAATCACATCAACTAATTGTTGTAGTGTCTCTTGCATATTTTGCATATTAGTAGTTAACTGAGCTAGTGTTGGGTTTCCACGTGCAGCTCTAGGAACCTCAACCTCTGGCATTCCACCACCCCTTCCACGTCTTCCCCGACCACGACCGCGACCACGTCCACGGCCCCTCGGGGCTACATTCTGGGGTTGAGTAGAAGCCTCATCAGAAACTTGCTCTCTAGCAGGTCTAATCCTGGGTGGCATCTCAACCTAACAATGAGGATCAAAGATGTAAATATGAAGAGGAATTAGAAAGGCAAGCCTAGAATCCATTACACCAACTAATACAACAACTCCAGTTTAACAATGGATTGTCATGGCCTCTTGCATGTAATTTGTGCCCGGGTACACAAGTTACAAACAAGATGCTACAACATACCCAATAATGCAGCCATAGGACCTATTAACCTAAGCTCTGATACCAACTTTGTCACAACCCGTCCTAGGATCATGACCGGCGCACAAGCTACATGTTCTTTAGCCTGGCTAGCCTGAACACAAAGACATAAATAAAGACAAATAAAGGGGACTACCAAAAATCCGACAGAGTCTCCCCTAAAAACAGGACAAACCAAGTATGCAGAACCACCTGTGAAATCATATATACATATATTTAGATCCAACAGTTAGATATCAAGGCCACACATCACAACATAGGCCCTTGATATGGATATATATCCAAATACATCACTAAAATAAACTCAAAATAAAGGGATTTCATCTATATCTATTTCTGTCCCTGTCACTATAGCTGCATTATACTGGAGTCACCAAAATATACTCTCCATTATATGCAATGGAGGCCTACCAAAAGATGAACAAAATTCCTAGGGAGATCAGCAAATCCCAGGAAGTCTGCTACTCAACTACCTGTGAATATGAGAGGAAAAGGAAAGAATGGGATAAGTCACAAGGACTTAGTGAGAGCATAAAAATACAAAGTGGACAGGAAGGAGAAAAGCAACCATAGCACGAGTTTTTCATCCGAAAAGAATTTAAATGGAATTTAAATTAAAGTGAAATAAATACAGCTCATTTTTTATAAAACTTATATTTACTCCCTTGCTAACTCATAAGAATTAAAATCAAATCATAATCAAGATGAACAACTTTATATAAACTTTAATTCTACTATGTATACATAGACCACGTTATCTCTTCGTTGTGGCAAACGGAAATTATAGAACTACAGCACTTAGCTCGTAGACTGCATTTTCTCTTCGTTGCAGCAAACGGTAAATATAGGAACTATGAATATTCAACCCATAGGCTACATTATCTCTTCGTTGTAGCAAACGGAAATTATATAAACTATAGGTAATTAACCTATAGGCTACTTTATCTCTTCGTTGTAGCAAACGGTCATTATTCACAATGAGAACTCAATTTACACATCTAAATTATATCATCAAATTATCAAAAATATAAAGAATTAAATCCAACCAAGTAAAATAAATATTATACTTATTTTTTTTCTCTCAAGTACTCATAGGAACTAAGATCACTAAGAAAACATATTTTTAAAATATACTTGCTTCTCCTAAAAATACCAATGAAAAAGTCACTAGGTAAATTTAGCTACTCACAACCAAAGAGAACCCAATCAGTGTCTTCCAATGACGTGGGGAGGAGCAACCATTGTGTTTTCCAAGGAATCTAGACATTAATAACAAGAGAATGAAAAATTAGATACAGTCCCCAATTTAATATACCCAGGGTTTTTGAGGAAACCACAATAATCCTAATATTTAAATTTCCAACACCTCTCACACACAACCCATAACTAATCTATGCTAAAAAAATAATTATCTAGCTTTGTTGTTCATGGATTTACCTCAAAAGCTTCAAATAGAAAATTTCAAGGAGATGGGTATTATTTCCCTTAACTCCAATCACCTTCCCAAACTTGAGCACCACAAAAGTGTAGGAAACTTGATGGGTTTTTGGAGCAAGGAAGGAAAAGAGTGGGAGAAAGAGAAGAAGAGATTAGGAGAAGGGCGTAATTTGGAAGAAAGAAAAAAAGAAAGCGAAGACCAGAGGGGGAAAGGGTTCAGCGTAAGAAGAAATGAAATTGGGGCGGGGGGGGGGGGGGGGGGGGGGCTCTCGGGTGGCTTTTTAAAAAAAAGGGGAAGGGTTCTTTTTTTATATATTTATTAATGAAACGGTGCGTTTCAAAAATCAATTTAAATCTAATTAGTTAATAAATTTATTAAAAAAATAATATTTTGACTCTATGTTTAATAACTTCATATACGAAAATTTTATTGATTAATATTTATATAATAATGTTAAACTTTTTTTTTTACATAAATATGCAATAAATATATTACAATTAATTTGTTAAATATATTTTTATTACAAAATTGTTTTTAATTACTTACTCAATAATATCAAAATTTTTATTTTTTATTTTTTTATGATAGAAAACACAAATATCATTCATAGGAGACAATCCTACTCAACACCATTATGGGCAAACCATTATGGATAACAAAATCCTTTTTGCGAGTATTTAACACAATAACATATCAAATACTTAACAATATTTATTTTTACTTTGAAATTCTATAAAATTATGTTTACTTAGAAGTCATATAAAATAATTTTAAATAATTTCATAAATAAATATATTGTTAAATAATGTTTCTATTATTTGGTTGAAATTTTTATACAAAAAAATAATTTAAATTTAATTAGTTAGTATATTTATACAAAATAGTATTTTGACTCTATGTTTAATAACTTAATGTACAGAAATTTTGTTGTTTTAATATTGGCTTAAATACCTTTTTAGTCCTTGCAATTTAGCGCTTTTTTGCTTTTTGTCCTTGCAAAAAAAAAATGGTTTTAGTCATTGCAAATTATGTTTGTTTTGTTTTTCGTCCTTAAAAAGGTTTAGATAGTGCTTTTTAAGCCAAAAATAAATTAGAGGACAAAAAACTAAGACAAAAAGGGCTATGCACTGTTTTACACTGTCATCCAATCATAAATCACCATTTATGATATGTTGATTTCTGCAAAATCATCCTAAAAATCATACCAGCCGTGATTTGTGATTGGATGACAGTGTAAAATTGTTTTACACTGTCAATGCATCACCATTAAACTCTAAAAATAAATTTAACATTATTATGTAAGTAATTTAAAACTATTTTGTCACAAAAAATTATACAATTCCTAAGTAAAAATGATTTTATAGATTTTCAAAGTAAAAATAAATATTGTTAAGTCTTTAGTATGTAATTGTGTTGAATACTCAGAAAAAGAGCTTTATCATCCATATCTAGCTGACTCAAAGTATATTAGTTAGTTAATATTGTATGATTATGTTATTAAAGAGAAAAAAAGACCTACATTAGAGAATTTAGTAGTTAGTAACTTAGTACATTTTCTTCTCACAAGACGAAGATAATTCTAAACACATATAATAACAAATCACATAAGTGCTAATGAAATATAAATTGTCTATTAGAGATTAAAATAATATTTAATTTTAAGTAATATTGATTTCAATAGTTTGCATCAAATTTAATTATTTTTTATTCAAAATATTGTTTATAAATTATAATATTATAAAATTAATATATATATTTTTAAAAGTATAGTTGTAAAATAATTGAATTATTTTACCATTTCAATTTAAAATTACAAAATTAATTAAATTTAACAAAAGTTAAATTCTTTTTAAATTTTTATACATAATAAATTTCACATAAAATTTTATAAATGTTTTAAATTAAATAAAAAATATATATGATAATATAACTAAATATATGTTCTCTGCTTAAATACTCTTTTTTACTCTTTTTGTCATTTTTGAGAACTTAATTAATTAATTATGTTTGTCTCAATAAAAATATTTAATTTTATAAATAAATATATTTTAAACATACGTGAAAACATAAATAACCCGTGCGAATGCATGGGTACCTTGCTAGTTTGAAAGACTAAAAACATAATTAAACCAAATAATAATTCATTAAAAATAGAACCAGTCCATGATCTCGTTAACTCAAAATTTAAATGTTGATATATCAAATTTTAAGCTATTTTATTTATGGTTAAATTAATTTGCATGTCCCTATATTTTTACCAAAATTTCAATTAGGTCCTGAACTTTTTTTTCTTTTAACTGGGTCCCTGAACTTTTTTTTTTCAATTGGATCCCTCGTCTAATTGTCATAATGAAAAATCAACCACAAACACTTAATTAGAGGTGAAGTGAACTGATGTTTCTGGAATGTTTTGTAAGTACAGCTGAGTCAATTCTGAGAGATTTTTTCAAAGTTTCAACCTCTACAGGTCAATTTAACTCAGATATTCTTTCACAATTATTTGGTTATGTAGAAGATTTCAAACTTTGCAAAAAACTCTCACAATTGAATATACGATGGATGTAATTGAAAAAGAAATAAAAGTTTAGGAATCTAATTGAAAAAAAAAAAAGTTTATGGACCCAATTAAAAGAAAAAGAGTAAATTATACAGACCATCCCTAAGATTTTAACTAATTACACCCGATACCCCTCCTTTTTGAAACCCTACAAAAAAAACCCCTAATTGTTTGGTTTTTGTTACACTAACATCCCCTGACTCCTAACACCGTCCATGCTGTTAACCCCAGCAGATCATGTGCTTGGCACATGCCTTTTAATAAAAAAATTTTGTCTAAAATACCCTTATCTCCTTCCTGGATCACCTCTTTCTTTGTATGATTCAAATTTACAGAACTTGAATTTACCAAAAAAAAAATTTCCAGAACTTGAACTACATTAAACAACATAACCAAAATCTGTATCAAAATCTGATAGTCTATCCTTCATAAACACCTCAAAAGTGCATGTGTGGAGCCCTTCAATTTAATCCAAATTGGCGTAATATCAGATCCAAATTTGTTGATGTCTAGGCTTGGCAAAACTAGTAAACAAAAAATCAACTGTGACATTTGTTTCGGCCTTGCAAAGAAACTAATTAAGCAACTACGTTCACATAGGAATGTTTAGGTCAGATGTGGTAAAAATTGTGTCAAGTTGCTTCTTCATATGATCTATAAATTCTTCAAGTTTTTACTGTAAAAGAAAATGGTTCATATGAATATTAATTAAACAACACTTGTATAAAAAGTGTATATCACCATTACCAATATCCCATCAAACACGACAACAATTACAAGTTCAAACAATGAATAAAAAAAGAAATAAGAAAATTACTAATTAACCAAGAAACAAAATTACGAAAGTTATCACACCTGGAACAAGAAAAAAGGGGAATTGAAGAAGAATGTGATGCAAAAACCGTGTAATCAATTAGGACCAAAGCACTGACCGATTGAATGTACAAATTTGCATGCATACATTGAAACGGGAAAAGAACAAAGACGAAATTATTTCTTCAGTGGTTTCTGTTGCATTGCTTTATCGCTTCTCTCTTCGGATCTCACTATCACTGCGTCGGTGCCTCCGCTCTTCGGATCTCACCGCCCTGTTCACGGCAGTGCTTTCTCTTTTTAGATCTGACACTTCTCTCTTCGGATCTCACCACCTCTATTCATGCGGTGCCTTCTCTCTTCAGATCTGACACTTCTCTCTTCGGATCTCACATCCTCTGTTCACGCGGTGCCTCCGCTCCGTTGCCGCAGAACCATCCTTCATCTCCGTCGTCGCCATTGTTTTATGAGGGAGTTAGGGATAAGGAAGGGAGTGAGTAGGGTGCAATGGAGGAGGATGGAGGCTGCGGAGGAGATGACATGGCTTTGAAGAGCGGTGGGTGAGAGGGGTTGAATTGTTGTCGACGACGGAGGCAAGAGGAGAGGATTTGACGCATTCTATTCTGAAACCACCCCAAACCTAATCGGAGTGTTAAATGAGGGGCAATTTCGAAATATCATAAGATATTTTTTCTTTTTGTTTTTCTCTATCTTAAATAACTTAACGGAAGTTAAACGACAGTTTGCACAGGGGATTAAAAGTAATGTTTCAAAATGAAGGGTATCAAGTGTAACAAATGCTAATCTTAGGGGGTGTCGTTGTAATTTTAATTTACTCAAAGAAAAAACAAAAAATCAAGAACCTAATTAAAAATTGAGTTAATTACACATACTCCCCCTAAAATTTGAACTTATTACACTTGATACCCCTCCATTTTAGAGCATTACTTTTACCCCCTTGTGTCAAACGTCGTTTAGCTTCGTTAAGTTTTTTAAGAAAAGAAAAATCAAAATAAAATTTAACTTTGCAATATTCCATAATTGTCCCTGTCATCTCCCCCAAAGCCCTCTCAACTTTTCTCGATCCTTCCCCTGTTGCCTTTCGATCTTACTTCCTCAAATTCCCTTGCACCACAATCAGAATCAACAAATCAATTACCCAACTACCCTCACAATTTCATATTCACCCAACCAATCCAAAACCTAACGGTGCTAAGAACCAAGTTGCCATGAACCCGCAGAACACCGTTTTTGTCGCTAAGCACCTCATTGGTCCCGATTCTTGGACCTTTAGGTGCAGGGAGACATGAAGCATTTGCCGTTTAAGGTTGTCCCCGTTTCTTTCTCCTCATCTTCATCGAGATCTCTAACAAAACCCAGATCTGAAAAAATAAAACCAAGATTTGACGGTGAAGGGAGCTAGAAAGGAGGGGAAGAGGGGAGAGGGAGGACGACGGTGGTGCCATCGCGTGCAGCAGTTCTGGTGGTGCATGATGTCAGCGTTAGGGCATCACAGCATCGCGAATCTTTCTCCAACCCCTTTCACCGTTGCTGTCGCCGCGCTGTCGGAAACTGCTCGAGCCACCGTGCGAGGTGGCGTGAGGCTGAGAGTGGTTTTTACTTGGCTTTTATGATGGGGTTGACTTTGTTGGACTGAATGGTTCAGTTGTTTGAGAGTCTGGGAATTTTATTGTTTAAGATTCATAGAATTTATGGGATTCTTGAGGTTTTGGAAATAATCTGGTCAAGTTTTTTTTTTTTTTTTTCACTTTCAAGAACCACTGGAATGTTAAAGGAGGGAGATGGGGGCATTATTGGTAAAAAAAATTCATTAAAACTCATGTGCCGGTCACATGATGTTGCTCTGTTAACGTTTCTGACCTTCAAAACATCCCAGGGGGGCAAGTGTAACAAACTATAAAAAATGAAGGGGTTTTTTTGTAGGATTTTAAAATGGAGGGGTGCCGGGTGAAATAAGCTCAAATCTCAGGAGGGATCTATGTAATTTACTCTTAAAAATTTGGTAAAAATATAGAAATATACAGATTAATTAAACCTTTGTTTATTTGGTAGTTACTTTCTAGTTGAATGTCTTATTAGAAGTTAAACACATTTTGTAACATCTAGAATTTTTGTATATTTATTTATTTTAAAAAATTATTACATAAAAGATAAAATTGTTCGTCTTTAACTTTTTTTCACCACTGATGCATCCTATTGTTTGAACAGCAAGATAAAATTGTAGTCTCAAGGGAAGGAAGGAGACCATGTGTTCGGAGCGTGCACAAATATATGGTCATCCGCCTTGCGCATAACCATTTTCGTTACAAAGTAATACAAAAACACAATCTAATAGAAGGCTCTAAGTGCATATTTTAAAGTTTATGAACTAGAGAGCACATGCATGACCATAAAATTAAAAGATTGGGTTTCGGCTTATTTTATTTCTTTTTGAAAAGAAAGTGTGCAATCATCCATTCTTCACCGTTATTGTATGCGAAAAATTCTGCTCCAACTATGAAGAATGCTCTCCAATAGGCAGTCCACTTGGTAGCTGAATCCTTGCCATACGTTGATTCCATAATTGGCTTGATGTAAGTCATTCTCTGGTCCATTCTTTTCAGCCATTCTTCACTGCAACATAAATTCATTTCGTCTTCAGTAATACAGTTTAGATTTTCCTTGTAAACATAAACAAATAAACTATTCATGGAATATGGCAAGATTGCTGTAAAATCATTGAGCAATTTAGTTCATTCTAACCTGGTCTGTGCGGAGTGTTTCCCATTTAGTAGCCAATGGTTGATGACTGTAACATCATCCTGCATACATCACCAAAGAGGTCAGTTACAGGTGAGCTAAATCTGGATGCAGTATATGTTTGGTGACACACACACCACTTCATGCACGATGACGAGATTTGAAATTGGAATTTTGAATTATTTCCTAACAGTTTAAAGGTCTTACACAAAAATATATAGCAGGTACTTCTGTTCTTGCAATACTTTTTTTCCTGTAGAATTTTCCTTCATCTTTATCTTTTAGAACACAACAAAATTTGATAGGATTCTGAAATACCATTAGGTAATAACAAAGCTGGCACAAGTTGCATAGCAAACTTACTTGGAAATAAAGAAGTAGATTTGCTGAAGGCATAGTTCCTCCAGCAAAGAAGTATCTTGTAATCCAGTCATCTACATTTTTGTCCTTCATGAAGAAGTAGCCAGTAGGTAAATGAATTGTATCTATGAAAAGTTGAAAACTCACTACTCTTTGCTAAGATATTGACTAATATCATAAACAAAACAACCAACAAATCATGATGACCAAATTGCTTAACAGCATTATGTTGGGTTCACCTCAAAGTGGTAGGCAAATGCTTTGTGGCAGAAGTAATGAACAAATAAAAGGCTATCCTCTTTCATCCATTTGGATATCTTCTTGAGAAGATCTTTATAGTTCTTCATATGCTTCATCAAGGTCAAAACTGATTCTAAAATTCAAGAAAATGTTGCTTCAACACTAATTATTTATTCACAAATTCTAACCTCAAACATTTCTATGGAAAATATTCTATCATAAGAAGCTTCCATTTCAAACGTGCTAACATCAGCAACTATTGTATTCAAATTTTGCAGCTGAAGATCCCTGACAAGAAAGTAGCAAAAGAATGTGATTTTGATCATCTTCCAATATTTAATTTAAGGCTTAAATATAATTTTGGTCCCCCTATTTTGCTCAATCCAAAATTTTGGTCCATCCATTCTAAAATAGAGACATTTTGTTCCTATTTTAGAAAATCCGCAATTTTGGCTACATTTTATTTCTTTTATTTTGGTCAATTGAATACTAGACCTAACATATTCATTTAAAGTACCATAAAAAAATGATTTAATTAATTAAAATGTAAGAAATAAAATAAATAAATATAGACAAAATTGAATATTAGACCAAAATTGCAGAATCTCTAAAATAGAGACCAAATGTCTCTATATTAAAAAAGGAGACCAAAATTACGAATATGATAACATAGAAGGACTAAAATTGTATTTAAGCCTTAATTTAATTTGCATGCTAAATATTTGTTCCACGCAAGTGCCATCTGTTATTAAGATTTTTGTTAACCATATGACATGCATAATGCTTTAAAGCAAACAATGGGATATCAAATAGCATACCGGCACTTCTGCTCAATATAAGCCTTCTGAGTTGTGGAATAGCAGATTCCTGTAACCCTGCAGTTAGTGTACTTCTTGGCAATGTACAAAGCCAGAGATCCCCAACCGCATCCCAAATCAAGTACTGTATGACCATCTTTCAGGTTTGATCTCTCGCAGCACAGTTTCAACATTGCTTCTTCAGCATCTTCCAGTGTCGTTGAGGCAGAAGGGAAATAGCAACAGCTGCATCAGTTCATGCATATACGAATGTTATATTAGCCATAAGGTAGTGTGTGTATTTCACCATTTTTCTTTCATGCACACATACCTGTCAGTAATTTATATTGCCAACAAATTACATCACTCATATATTCAATTTGCAACTTATAATGAATCTTTACAGCTCTGTTACACATACCTTAATCAGTACAGGAAGCCTGCTTTAGCTAATCAAGTGAGCTATGGCAAGGTTGTGCCCAGCATTCATCCTGTATTTGATTTCCTTTTCGCTTTTTGGCTTTAAAAACCGTTCTTTAAAATAATTCCATGCTACTCAAAAATCAATTTCTCATCCAAAATGTAATAAGTTTTGAATAATTTTCCAAAACATGTTTTAAAAACCGAAAAAACAGAAACAGCTGAATGATATTCTCATCCTCTTCTTCTATCTGGTGATCCTAGCTCAAGGGTGTGAGTCATCTGTATTGTGTAGTGGTGAGACATGAGCTTAGTGTGAGTGTTTGTTTTTTTTTTTAAACTAAAAACAATTTTTGAAAATAGAAATCAAATAAACAGGATCAGTGTCAATCAACTACAACTTTATTTTGAGTTTAATTTTAAAATATTATTAAGCCAAAACAAAAAAGGTTGGGCAAAAAAAACGATAGGCTAGAGGTTTGATAATCAACATAAGGACAGAGGGTAAAATGAATTATTCAATGTCAGGAAAAGTACCTGTAATTGAGATTGTTTCCGAGCACCAACTTGAAGAAAGCGGTTGGTAATTCATACTGTTGAGAATTTGGCTCATAAGTGTCGATTGCTATGGGCATCTCTTGTAGAGCTGAAATAATAGACGAAATTATCTTATCTTGTTGTTTTCTTTTGATGTGTGCAATATAAGAAAGAATTGATGTTGAGGTAAGAGAGAGAGAGAGTACAATGCGCAAAGTGGAGGAGATCGGAGAGTTGAAGTTGGGAGGATGGTTTGTAACCAGAGCGAAGGCGATTAGCCGCCATCACGCGCGCATATCTCCTGGTGACGGCGTCAGGGAGCACGTTGCGTTCCAGTGCACCCAGCACCAGCTTCACCGCACTGTCGTACGCAAATTGCTTTATCCCTTCCATTAAACCTTCACTCTAGTCACTAAAAATGTCAACACCGTCTTCACTTATCCTTGGCTTATCTATATCTATATTAATTAATTAATTTGATAACCATACAGTCACCGTGTTCCACGTGCTTCCGAGTCTATTGGGTCTTTTTCCCTTGAAAATTGATCATTTTTTCTATCCTTAAGAATCGAAGGCACTGTATGTAGTACTTCCTCAGTTTCAAATTGTACTGCGTTTTAGAGAATTTTTTTTTTTTTTAAAATATGTCATTTTATAAAATTAATGATGCATTAAATATTTTTTTCAGGATTATCCTTAATCAATACTTAGAGATAAATGATATATTAGGAAGTTATCTAATTCAACAAATTAATTGCATATATCTGTGTCAAAATCTTAAACGTCATATAAACTGAATCGGAGAGAGTAATAAGTTTACAACAAATTCACTCATACTAATTGAACTAAACCTCTTTAATAATCTTATATTGGCTTATTTGAAATTCTTGTAATTTCCGATAAAATTTTTTCGTACAATCGATAAACAATACAATTGAAGATGTTATTTGTACTGTTCATTGTTGAGAGGCTTATTATATTAATTTTTGGTGAGTTATTTTTGAGTTTCAGAGAG
Organism: Pueraria montana var. lobata; assembly: GCA_026413185.1. Classification (NCBI taxonomy): domain Eukaryota; kingdom Viridiplantae; phylum Streptophyta; class Magnoliopsida; order Fabales; family Fabaceae; genus Pueraria; species Pueraria montana. The sequence continues at coordinate 8,740,093 of CM048652.1, forward strand.
ACTTATTTATTTATTTATTCTTTTATCATCTGTGAAAGTTTTGGGCAGCCGTAGAGTAGTATTTACATTTGGAGATAATATTTTATTATTTTTTTAGGCAACTTAGTATGTACGTGTAAAGGCAAAAATCACAAGAAGGGGGGTTGAATTGTGATTTATAAAAATTTTCGCAAACTTTTTTTAAACAACGTATACCGTCTGTTGGTCAAAAGAGATCGTTTTTGAAGAAAACGTTTTAACAGACAATAGTACACAGATGAAAGCCCTTTTTAAGAAAACAGGTTCAAATCACAAGACAAAGTCAGTTCAAACAGTTATAAGAGATAAGGTGTAACACCCTAAAAAATTACAACTCAATAAATATATATTTGTGTGATTGAGTTATGATTTAATTGGAATTTATTTCTTTTAAATAGGAAAATATATGTTGGAGTAATTAAAATATAGTTAGTATTATTGTGGGATTTTTGAAACTTTTACGTGAGTTCCGTAAGTTGTAGAAAAAAAAAAAAAAAGAGAAGAGGGGTGTCCTTAGAGGAAGGGTGGGTGCAGATAGCAAAATACCAAATTTTACCCCCTTGAACGACTTGGCTTGTTCTCTCATTTTCTTCGTTCCTTTCATCCGTCTTCTCCGTGCTCCTTCTCTCTGCATCTTCTCTCTAAGTTTTGGAGCATCAATTTTCATCTTTCACCGTTCATTTTCGGATATGTTAAAGAAGAATTCAAGAGCTTCAATACCCACCGATTGGATTTCGATTTCGTCGAGGTATGGAGGGGTTTCTTTTTTTTCCCTAAGCTATTTTCTTATTTTCTTGTTAAATATGGATTGTGGCTGTTGTTGATGGTCTGTAAATAATTTTGAAAACCCGAAATAAGCTACTTGTTATTTGGGTCCTATGACTGTGTAGATTTTTCGTCTCGGTTTTCGTGCATGTTTTTGATGATGTAAATATATTTTCCTATGTTTTGATGCCTCTGGATATCGTGGTATTTTTCTCAGATTTTTTTGAGCACTGTAACTATTTTTACCGGAATTATTTTCAAAAACTGTTAATTATGAGAATGGGACTGTTTTGATTTTTACAAGAATTTTGGGACATGATTTTGGAAAACTGGAATCATGCGTTCATTTTATGTATTATGAGGGTCATCTCTGAATTTTTTCAAGGTTAGGAAAAGTCGGAAAGTAATTTTAGAAAATTATTGTTGTGAAAAATGAAAACTGGACAGTGGAGAATTTAAATGGGGAAAATATCATTTTTGAGCGAATTTGGCTATGAGAAAAATTTGTAAACTTATTTGAATTATGTAGAATATCTGTGAATTTTATCGGAATTTTATAGGAAATTTTGGTAATTATTTATGTTTTTATATGGGAGACTCTGTTCTAAGACAGAAATGCTTTAAAAATTCAAAAAGGGTATTTTTGGTTTGTTTTTGATTCTGAGGAAATTATATGTGATAGTCCACATGTTGGAGATATTCTCTGTAAAATTTCACATAAAACGAATTTGATATGCTATTTTCTAAAAATATGGAATTGTGTTTTACAGAGCATGTATAGACCCTGTTTTTAATTCAAAAATAATATTTGTGGGTTAAATTTTCGTGATATAAATTTATATGATGAAATATATGTGATGTATTATGTTCCTGTAAAATTTCACGAAATTCTAAGTTAATTTGCTAGGTCAAATAATTTTTGGTATGTATGTACAGCTATAAGTATATGCATGAAAATTAATTAAGTGATTTCGTAATTATGCCTAAGGTCATTCGTTGGACTTGCTAATGGATATTTCACCTCAAAAGGGAAATTCCTATAGAAAATGTGTGTATGATGTTGTTTAATGGATTATGTTGAGTTATTGAATTATTGATTATTAATGATTGTTCTATTATTAACTGTGAATTGGAGACCGGGAGGAATGTGATCCTCGGGCAAAGAGTGCTGGAATTTGTTTGTGCATGTGAATTGCTTGTGATGGTTTGTTGATTGTGGGAACGAGAATTTTTCATTCTTGTGTGGGAGCAAATGAACTCCAAATGGAGTACATTTGTGAATACTAGAAGGTCATTCTAGTAATCAATAATATTCACTAAGAGCAATAGTGAATCAACTATAATTAAGAGTGTGAACTTAATAATATTATGGATTAGTAATTAGAAATTACCTATGCACATGGAGGATGCCGGATGTTTGGACTTAGAAAGGAATTTAGGACCTTTGCATGGATTTGGACAAAATGACTGAAATAAGCATAAAATGTGAGAGTGGGTGAGGATTTCCATAAAACAAAGTAAGACAGTTAAGAATCATGATGTGGGTCATGATTGGGTAAAGTGCGATACGCACATGTGTTTGAAAGTTTGTGAATTGTGATTGTCCGAATCGTGGTGAGAGCCGAAAGGAGGAAAGAACCTCCAACGCTAAGTCGTGTGAGACGATTGAACGGATTTGTTCGTGGACAAAGCTTGAACGGATAATTGCGAGACAGGTCGTGTGGAGGCTTTATCTACGGTGAGCATTGTGCTTGTGAGATGACGGGGTCGTAATGTTTAACCACTGTGATAGTGGGAGAGTTTGATCTCCGTGTTGTATGTCTGGGACATATGTTGATTGAAGACCGCCGTCGAGTACCTTTGGTAGAAAAGCTCACACAAACCTGTGAAAAGTCGCGTGGGATATTTCAGCTGCGAGTTATCTGTGAACCAAGGTCGGATTGCGAATGACGCATCACTTGAGGTGATGAGATCGTTACGATGTAGCGATAAAGGCAAAGTCCTTATTTATATATGCATATGTGAGCGTAGAGGTGGTACCTTTAGCTCGGCGTCAATTCGTCCGCACCTGTACCATGTGCAGCGGAAAACCCACATGCGACGAAGAAAGAAAATAAACTCTGTGAGAGAGTGTTGAGGAGTCAGTCCTCGGAGTAATGGATGACCACAGTTGGTACCTGGGAGATGATCGTAAGGCAGGTTGACCTTGGAGGGTAAGGCACTGAGTTGTGACGATAGATCACATAGCTGACTCGGCCACCCTGACAAAAATACGAGCCATCATCGGTTGGTGAGAGCCCGCCATAGTACCATGGTGAGAGGTGTACTCCCAACAGTCATCCAACTCAAAAATATGTAAGACCACTGAGTTCTGGAAGTTCCAGTGGCAGCTGGCCAGTGTGAAATAATTTACAAGAATAGTTGTGGAAACGAATAGGTTTCGAGTGAGACTCGTGAGAGCACCACTGTGAAGTGGTTGATATTGTATGTTTGTTTGAGACCGGAAGGTCGTTTGGTTGTTGGTTTAGAGGAGGAGAGAGACTCACTCCATACGCCTTTATTTTTCAGATTTAGACAAATGATCTTGTGCAGACAACAAAGATGGAACGAAAGGCTACAACAAGCACTGTGAACACGAGTGGATGTTTTAAGAGAAAGAAGAGGATCTTCTAGGATGCTACTTGGATTTATTGGGTATTTTTAAAATTTTCATTGAGTCACTGCTCTGAGTTTTAGTACTTTCTTGTATAAAAAGGGGTAGACTTGGTTTTAATATTATGATGTACAACTCCTTATACGTGGCTCAAATGAATAATGTGTTAAATTCCAATAAGGTAAATGCATGAATATATTCGGTGTAATAGAATAGTATAATGCTGGATCTGAGGATGTTTTTAATCATAGAAGATTTTGTTATGTTTTATGGTTTGCATCGAAGTTAATGTCTTATAAAATGAGTCTGATTTATTAAGACTGATATTTCATTAAAAGGAATTTTTTATATATTAATAAGTTATTGGGGATGATTTTGTTTGGAGTTTTAAGTAACAACCTTTTTAAAGGAAAAACAAATCTTCCCGAATCAAAAAGGCTATTTTCAATAATTGGATATCGAATTACTTCATAAATTTCTTAATTAATAAGAAAATCTTTAATAGTAAAAAGGGGTGTTACATAAGGGAGCAAGAAAGACAACACATAATTTTATACTGGTTCGTCTCACTCCGAGACTACGTCCAATTCTTGGCAAACGACCAAGTTCCACTAACTTGCACAAGTTACAAGTATTGTTCACTGCCACTTCTAGCTCACCCAAGTAGTTTTTCACACTTAGTCTCTCCAAGCTAAAAACCCAAGTATTCTTTATTACCAAGCCACTTCTGGCTCTAAAACAAATCGCTAGATTTATTTTTGAAAGGGGCGCACATACTTTTCAACTATCATCTTACAGACGGATATACAAGGTTAAGAACAAAGTTTTTTTCTCTCAGGATACATAAAGTGGTTTGAGAGCTTTTTACAAATAGAATTTACAAGAGAAAGAATGAAGGCTTGAATTTTGAATTCAGTTCGTGTGTGTTGTGTATTTAGCACTTTAAATCTTCTTCTATATATAGACTTGCTGAGGAAGTAACGTTGTCTCTAAACGGTCTTCTTTCTTGCGTCTGACCAGCGTCTGAAGGAAGGTGGTTGAGGAGCATTTAATGCGAGCATTAAATGCTTGTCACCAACTAGTCATTCTAAACTGATAAAACACTCTGCTTATCTTTCTTGAGATATACTCCATATCCTTCTATTGTAGTGGTCACATCGCTTGCTCAGACAAATACTCATTGCTAGCTGTAGCGCATCTTTTGAGGCGAAGGAAACCTCTAAAACTTTGACTCTTCTTTCTGTTCCCTTTTATGCACTTCGACAGAGCCTAGGAATATGTTCTATGGATATACTCTGTAAAACAGATTACAAAGCGATAGTGCATTTACTATGCCTTTAAATGCTTTTTCAGACTTAAGCGTCTGTCTGCGTATCATCTGTATCTTACAGACGCAGATACAACGTTATCGTCTGTTGGCATTTATAAGACGTAGTCTTTTTACTTAATATTTGTTTTGCATAAAATCAAAATAATTGAGGGTCCTGATTCGTCTTATGACTCAACAATCTCCCCCTTTTTGATGATGCCAAGCAAATATTGTAAAAAGATGTATCAAAGCTATTAATAACATTAACTATAAACATAGAATTTAAAACAGAGAGAAAAGAAGACTTGGGTTTGATGAGCAATCAAACAACTCGTCTTATTGAAAGGTTTTCACATCAAGATGATGTGTTTTTACAAATGATAAAAAATAAATACTTTCCCTTTTTCTCAGTCTCCCCCTTTGATGTAGCTCCCCCTTAGATGCATCCCTATCTTCATGTTTTCTTTTTACTCTTTCCTTCTCCCCCTTTTGCATGGCGATCAGTAAAACCTGGTTCCCTAGGAATTGGACCATCAAAATCAGGGGTGTCAGAGTCAAAGTCTGATGAGAGTACCATAGGGGATCCTGGTGGAGTGGGAGTGCGTCTGCGGCGGCGTCCTCTGAAGACGGCATCAATGTTGATCCACTTTTTGAGCTCAGCCTCGAGTGCTTTCCTGTCTTCCAGAGCTCGATGCAGAGCTTTTCTGGTTGCCCATAGTTCAACATACAAATCATAGACTTCTTCTTCAGAGATGGGAGGTCTGTATGGCACAATGGCCTCATCATCTTCTGGTTCTTGCACAATGCCCAGAATAAGCGTGGAGAAGAAGAAGGTGGAATATGGCAGCTTCACAACAAAGGAGAAGTCCCTACTAGATTGATAGTAGAAGGTGGACTTCCAGGGCATGATGTCTGAAGGGTCAGATGAAGATGGGAAAGTCTGATGTTCGTGGCATTGATAACATCTTCCTATCTTCAGATGATACCCATCTGCAGGAGGCTTGTCTTCAGGTTCCAGACCAGAGCAGAAAACATCAAACTTCCTGACGCGTCTGATGGTCTTTAAGTCTTCAGACGTTCTTTCAGTAGCTGACTTCTGAAAGATGGCGTCAATCTCCCATCTGAAGGGTCTGCCTCTTCGCACTCGAATGTTTCTTTGAGGAGCGTCATCTTCTGCTGCTTTCTCCTTACCCTTATAATTCAAGATTGGAAGAATAGGGATGACCTTGTCCAAAGCAAGCTTGAATTGGGTTTGACTAGAGGCCACACAGTGAAATTGTGTGCCTAGGAAATGAGGTAGTGTCTGTGCTCTTCTTTGGATTTGCCTGAAGGAGTTTTGCCTCTTCTTTATCTCTTCCTTATATGTCTACAACTTCATACGCAACTCTGCAGAGTAGTCTGAATATTCCCATAGATTGAAAGTTGGACTTGCTTCTGGATCGTCCAAGTTGAGATCTTCAGAATAGACATAATGTCTTGGTTCAGCGTGATTCCAGGGAAGAATCACATTGAGATAGGCAAGCAAACCCATAATCTGTTGAAGGTTGACAGGCTCATAAAAGGGTACTTTATTAGTTAGTACTGAGAGTCGTCGCCAGACTGAGGCTTCAGGGGGTAGCTTTGTCTGCCACATGGGTTGTGCTCAAAGATAATGGAGTTTGGGTCTGGTGTTGCCATCTTTCGAGGAGGAAAGATTCTGAATTGAGGTTCCTCCTTATAGTATGAGAGAGCAGGCGTTTCTTCTTTTGGAAGAACTTCATGGTTGGGAAGATTGAAGGGATCAATCCCAGGAACACCTTTCTTCCATAACTCTACGAAGTTGATGGAATCAAGCAAGAAAGCTTGATCCTCATCAATGCAGATACCCTTTCTCCTCCATTCTCTATTGCAGCGTTCCCATTCATTGACTCTGGGTCTCTTCCACCCACGGTAGTATCTGACATTGATGTCTGGGTCTGTTGGTGGTTGCACTGGAGGAAGTGGGATGTTGGGGCTGCGTCTGATGATCCAGTTGTAGCCTCTATACTTAGGAGCTAAGTCTAGAGCTAGACTTTCATATATGTACCCCAGAGAGAGAGTGGCCTTGGTAGCATACCTTCTACGTCTGAATAATTCATCTTCAGTCAGAGTCTGTATGTCTTCATCAGTCTGAGTCTGAAGTTCATTGGTGGATACAGACGATGTGCCACCATAAATGGCCATTTGTTTGGCAGTGCGGTCCTTTGCAGATTGTGCCAGGTTCTCATCTACCTTCCTTTCATCCTCTTCAGTGATTGGTCTGTAGATAGCACGAGGACTCGAGTCATCAGCTTCAATAAGGTTTTCTCCAAAATCCAGACCTTGGGTGCTTACCACCAAAATAGACTGAAGAAGTGCTTCATTCAGTTCTTTTATTTCAGCTTCATCTGCGTCGTCGTCTATTGGGAGCATCTGAAGCTCCATTTGCTTATAGGCAACTTCTGCAGACGCTATTTCGGCTAGTTGAATCAAGGCAGATTCAATTCTCGTGAGATCTTCCATAGCTGTCTGCCTCTGTTCTTCTTCAGAAAGAGTCTTGATAGACTCGAGAACAGCTTCTTTTATCGCTTCGTCTTCTGCAGCATCGTCTGCAGGAGCCAAGGCTTCTTCATCAGCCTTCCTCTCTAATTCTTCAGCAGATAGAGTCTTGACAGACTCTACCACAATTTGTTCCAACTCAAACTGTTCCTTCTTCTCAAGGCTCTTGTCTATTTTAGCCTTTTTAGTAGCTTCCTTTCTTGACAGCTCCTGAGCTTTCCTGATGGCTGCTACTTCCTTCTTGTCAGCTGGTGGAGGAAAGGATGAAGGTTTGGGCTTGGGTGCAAGTTTGGGTTTAGAAGAGGTTTGGGGTTTAGAGAGGGGTGCATCAAGAATCTTAACATCAGATTCTTAGGTTTGGGAAGGTGACGGTTCAGGTTGGGATTCGGGTGAGGTGGTGAGTTTGGCTTTGGTGACGATGCAGATTTTGGTGGTTCTGGTGAAAGGCTTTTTGAGCGGAGGTTCAGGGATTGGTTCAGATGGTGCTTCTGAAACATTTCTCTTTAGGGATGAAGAAGGATCTGAAGATGGTTGTTGTTTGGACTTTTTGGGTTGGTCTGAGGAAGGAGGTTGGGTGCGTCTGGTGGTTGATTTGGTCTGTATAGGTTTGGGCTGGGGTAGAGTCTGTGTCTCTGCGACAGACGCAGGTTTGTCAGACGATTCCTCCTTGGGCTCCTTTTCCACCTTGGTTCCCTGCTTCTTTACCCATTTAGAGAATTTGTGAGCTATTCCCATCCTCACAAAGGTGGTTCATGTCACCTGTGTAGGTCCTTCAGAAGCTTCGAACTCCATCAGATCAACACCAGCATCCCTCATTAGTTGAGTGAACAACATACAATAAGGGATGAGGTTCTTCTGCTTCGTGGAGAATTTGTCTTTGAAGGCTTGCTCTAGATGATAGAAGATCAGATCCGGAAGGTTGATCTTCTCTCCTATGACAATGTTGTAGATGCAGAATCTGTCACTTTCGCTTACGTGGTCCCTTGACCCAGTCCTTGGGAGCACGATGTTGAAGAGCATATTGTGAAGGAGTATGCAAATGTGAGTCATGTTGGCAGACCGAAGAAGATCTTCATGGCTGCAACTCTCTTCTTGGGATCTTCGTTTACAGGTCTCACCCCATCGTAGAGAAGTTTATCCACCGTCTCCTGAGTGATGATCTTCTCCCAGTCTTTGTCAAAAATCAGTCCCTCTTCAGCACAACTAATAACCTTAGCTATGGTTGCAGGGCTGATCTCTACTGATGTCTGACTGTAAAGGCAAAAATCACAAGAAGGGGGGTTGAATTGTGATTTATAAAAATTTTCGCAAAATTTTTATAAACAGCTTGTAACGTCTGTTGAGTAAAAGGAGATCATTTTTGAGAAAAATCATTTTTACAGACGATACTGCACAGATGAAAGCCTTTTTAATAAAAACAGGTTTAAATCACAAGACAAAGTTAGTTCAAGCAGTTATAAGCAGAGAGAGGGCAGAAGAGATAACACAAAAAATTATACTGGTTTGTCTCACCCCGAGACTATGTCCAATTCTTGGCAAACCACCAAGTTCCACTAACTTTTACAAGTTACAAGTATTGTTCACTGCCACTTCTGGCTCACCTAAATAGTTTTCCACACTTAGCCTCTCCAAGCTAAAAATCCAAGTATTCTTTATGACCAAGCCACTTCTTGCTCTAAAACAAATCACAAGATTTATTTTTGAAAGGGCGCACAGACTTTTAACTATCGTCTTACAGACGGATATACAAGATTAAGAACTAAGTCCTTTTCTCTCAGGATACACAAAGTGAGTTGAGAGCTATTACAAAAAGAAATTTTTATAAAAGAATGAAGGCTTGAAAGAATCTTGAATATGAATTTAGTTCATGTGTTATTCTCTGCTTCAACACTTCAAAACTTCTTCTATATATAGACTTCCTGAGGAAGTAACCGTTGTCTCTAAACGGTCTTCTTTCTTGCGTCTGACCATCGTCTGAAGGAGGGTGGTTGTGGGGCATTTAATGCGAGCATTAAATGTTTGTCACCAACTAGTCATTCTGAGCTAATAAAGCATTCTGCTTATCTTTCTTGAGATATACTCCAAATCCTTCTGCTGCAGTGGTCACATCGCTTGCTCAGACAAGTACTAATTGCTAGCTGTAGTGCGTCTTTTGAGGCGTGGAAAGCTTCAGAAACTTTGACTTTTCTTTCTATTCCCTTTTATGCACTTCGACAGATCCTAGGAGGATGTTTTATGAACATTCCCTGTAAAATAGATAACAAAACGATAGTGCATTTACTATGCCTTTAAATGCTTCTTCATACTAAAGCGTCTGTCTGCATATCATTTGTATCTTACAGACACAGATACAACGTTTTCGTTTGTTGTCATTTATAAGATGCAATCTTTTTACTTAATATTTGTTTAGCATAAAATCAAAATAATTGAGGGTCCTGATTCGTCTTATGACTCAACAATCTCCTCCTTTTTGATGATGCCAAGCAAATATTGTAAAAAGGTGTATCAGTGCTACAGAAAATATTAACTATAAGCATAGAATTGAAACTGAGAGAAAAGAAGACTCGGGTTTGATGAGTAATCAAACAACTTGTCTTATTAAAAGAGTTTTCACATCAAGATGATGTGTTTATACAGAAAAAAAAACTTTTCCTTTTTCTTGGCCTTCCCCTTTGATGTAGCTCCCCTGTATCTTCATTTCTTTTTACTCTTCCCTTCTCCCCCTTTTGCATGGCGATCAACAAAACTTGGTTCCCCATGAATGGGACCGTCATAGTCAGAGGTATTGGAGTTAGAGTCTGATGATAGCACCATAGGGGATCCTGGTGGAGTGGGAGTGTGTCTGCGGCGGTGTCCTTTGAAGAAGGCATCTATGTTGATCCACTTTTTGAGCTCAGCCTCGAGATCTTTTCTATCTCCCAAAGCTTGACGCATAGCTTTTCTGGTTGCCCAGAGTTTGACATACAAATCATGGACTTTGTCTTCAGAGATGGGAGGTCTGAATGGTTCAATGGCCATCAGATCATCTTCTGGTTCTTGCATAAAGCCCAGAATAAGCATGGAGAAGAAGAAGGTGGAATATGGCAGCTGCACCACAAAGGAGAAGTCCCTATCAGATGGATAGTAGAAGGTGGACTTCCATGGCATGATGTCAGAAGGGTCAGATGAAGATGGAAAAGCTTGATGTCCATGGCATTGATAACATCTTCTTATCTTCAGATGATACCCATCTACAGGAGGTTTGTCTTCAGGTTCCAGACCAGAGCAGAAAGCATCAAACTTTCTGATGCGTCTGATAGTCTTTAAATCTTCAGACGTTCTTTCAACAGCAGACTTCTAAAGATGGCGTCAATCTCCCGTCTGAAGGGTCTGCCTCTTCGCACTCGAATGTTTCTTTGAGGAGCTTCATCTTCGTCTTCAGCTTTCTCTTTACCCTTATAATTCAAGATTGGAAGTATAGGAATAACCTTGTCCAGAGCAAGCTTGAATTGGATTTGATTGGAGGCCACATAGTGAAATTGTGTGCCTAAGAAGTGAGGCATTGTCTGTGCTCATCTTTGGATCTGTCTGAAAGAGTTTTGCCTCTTCTTTATCTCCTCCTTGTACGTCTGCAGCTTCATACGCAACTCTACAAAGTAGTTTGAAGATTCCCACAAATGAAAAGTTGGACTTGCTTCTGGATCGTCCAAGTTAATATCTTCAGAATAGACAAAATGGCCTGGCTCAGCATGATTCTAGGGGAGAATCACATTGAGGTAGGCTAGCAGACCTATCATCTGTTGAAGGTTGACAGGCTCATAAAAAGGTACCTCATCAGTGAGCACTGAGAGCCTTCTCCAGATTGAAGGTCCAGGTGGATAACTGCGTCTGCCACGCAGATTATGCTTGAAGATAATGGAGTTTAGGTCTGGTGCTTTTGTCTGTCACGGAGGAAAGATTCTGAATTGAGGTTCCTCCTTATAACATGAGAGAGCAAACATTTCTTCTTCTGGTAGGACTTCATTGTTGGGAAGGTTGAAAGGATCAATTCCAAGAACACCTTTCTTCCACAACTCTACAAAGTTGATGGAATCAAGCAGGAAGGCTTGATCCTCATCCGTGCAGATTCCTTTTCTCCTCCATTCCCTGTTGCAATGTTCCCATTCATTGACTCTAGGTCACTTCCATCCACGGTAGAATCTGATGTTAACGTCTGGGTCTGTTGGTGGTTGCACTGGAGGAAGTGGGATGTTGGGGCTGCGTCTGATGATCCAGTCATAGCCTCTATATTTAGGAGCAAGGTCTAGGGCTAGACTTCTATATATGTATCCCAGAGAGAGAGTGGCCTTGACAGCGTATCTCTTGCGTCTGAACAGTTCATCTTCAGCCAGAGTTTGCATGTCTTCATCAGTCTGAGTCTGAAGTTCAGATGTGAGTTCAGATGATGAGCCACCATAAATTACCATCTGCCTTGTAGCGCAATCAGCGTCAGATTGTGCTAAGTGCTCATCTACTCTTCTTTCATCCTCTTCAGTTACTGGTTTGTAGATGGCACGTGGACCAGAGTCATCAGCTTCAATGAGGTCTTCTCCAATATCCAGACCTTGAGCACTTGCTTCTAAGGCAGACTGAAGAAGGGCTTCATTTAATTATGCAATTTCGGCTTTGTCTGCATCTTCATCTACTGTGAGCGTCTGAAGCGCCATTTGCTTATTTGCCTCTTCTGTAGATGTTATCTCAGCAGTTTGAATCAGGGCAGATTCAATTCTCCCGAGATCTTCCAATGCTGCTTGCTTCTGTTCTTCTTCAGAAAGAGTCTTAATAGACTCAAGAATAGCTTCTTCCATTGCTTCTTCTTCTTCAACAGCGTCTGCAGGAATCATGACTTTTTCAGCATCCTTCCTCTTTTGTTCTCAGCTGATAAAGTCTTAACAGACTCTACCACATATTTTTCTAGTTCAATCTGCTCTTTTTCCTCAAGGCTTTTCTCTAGCTTAGCCTTTTTAGTAGCTTCTTTTCTTGACAGCTCCTGAGCTTTTCTGATGGCTGTTGCTTCCTTTTTGTCAGCTGGTGGAGGAAAAGATGAAGGTTTGGGCTTGGGTGCAGGCTTAGGTTTGGAAGAGGTTTGGGGTTTAGAGAGAGGTGCAACAAGAATCTCAACATCTGAATCTTGGGTTTGGAAGGTGCAAGTTGAGGTTCGGATTGAGGTGTTGTTTGGGGTTCAGGTGAGGTGGTGAGTTTGGCTTTGGTGACTATGCGGATTTTGGTAGATCTGGTAAAAGGCTTTTTGGGAGGAGGTTCAGAGATTGGTTCAGAAGGAGTTTTTGCAATCTTTCTCTTAAGAGAGGAAGGAGGGTCAGAGAATGATACCTATTTGGGTTTCCTGGTTTGATCAGATGAAGGTTGGGTACGTCTGGTGACAGACTTGGTTTGAGTCTGAGTGTCTGTTTCAGATGCAGGAACCTCAGACGCAAAAGCTTCAGATGGTTCCTCTTTGGGCTCCTTTTTCACCTTTCCTCCTTGTCTTTTTACCCACTCAGGAAATTTGTGAGCTATTCCCATCCTCACAAAAGTAGTTCCTGTTACCTGTGTGGGTCTTCCAGATGCTTCAAACTCCGTTAGATCAACACCAGCATCCCTCATCAGTTGAGAAAATAGCATGCAGTAAGGAATGGGGTTCTTTTGCTTCTTCGAGGAAAATCTATCCTTGAAGGCTTGCTCCAGATGATAGAAGATCAGATCCGGAAGATTGATCTTTTCTCCTATCATGATGTGGTAGATACAGAACCTGTCTCGTTCTCTGACATGATCTCGAGATCCGATTCTGGGCAGAACAATGTTGAAGAGCATGCTGTGGAGAAGTCTGCAGACGTGAGTCATGTTTGCAGACCTGAAAAGTTCTTCAACACTGCAGCCCGTTTCTTTGGATCTTCATCTGTTGGCCTTACTCCGTTGTAGAGAAGCTTATCCACCGTCTCCTGAGTGATGATCTTCTCCCAGTCTTTGTCAAAAATCAGCCCTTCCTCAGCACATCCAATAGCCTTGGCTATGGTTGTAGGGCTGATGGTTACTTCCATCTGACCAATAGTGCCTCGAATGCACTGGTCGTCCTCCATCTTTGCAGTGCCCCAGAAGAGGGCATAGGGACCATGGTACCAAACGCTATGTTTTCCAATGAAGTTGGTCCACCTAGCTCTGGTAAACATGTCTAGAACATCAAACCCTTCCTTTGCCAGCTCCAGTAGACTCGCCCATTTTCCAGGAATGAAGAGCTCCTCTGGAAACGTTGCGATTGCGTCGTCTTGGTTGCGGATGAGAGGAGTAGCATAGGATGATGCTTTCTTCTTTTGTGCCATTTTTGTTCACACGTATGGTTTTTAGGAAAGAAAGAATAAGAAAGTTTTGATCTTTGAAGTCTTTAGAAACTCAGAGAATTTCAGAGAGATTTGAAAGATCAAAGGAACCTTCTCCTTTAGGCGCTTCGTCCTTTTATACCGGAGAAGATGTGAGAGGAGAGAGAACATCATAAAAAGAGCGGTTTTAAAATCATTAAAAACTTTTCAAAAACCGTCTCATCATGGCGAAAAGGGTGGCACATGTTTTGAGTGAAAACGAAAAGACTTATAACCGTTGTGAACGTAGGCACTCTATCGTCTGTACACTTAAACACACATTAGTTCCAACAGATTAATGAAAAAGATAAGACGAAGGGTATCGTCTGATGAATGTAAACATTAATCTGAAAGCATGTGCATATGCAGGTGATCCCTAATACAGACGAAACGTTCTTCAGACAAAGGCTTTGTAAAGATATCAGCCCATTGGTGATCTGTATCTACAAACTTGATATCGAAAACGTCTTTTTGAACATAATCATGAATGAAATGATATCTGATTTCAATATGCTTTGCCTTAGAATGTTGTATGGGATTTTTTGATAGATTAATTGCGCTAATATTGTCACAATATACAGGTATATTGTTTTCAAAACTAGAGTAATATTCTAATTGATATTTTACCCATAGCAGCTGTGAGCAACAACTTGCAGCAGACACATATTCTGATCTGCAGTAGATAACGTGATTGAGTTTTGCTTCTTGCTTGCCCATGAGATGAGACAGGGCCCTATGAAGTGACACCCTCCACTTGTACTTTTTCGTTCAACTCTGTCTTCTACATAGTCTGCGTCGCAATATCCTACTAACTTGAAATCTTGATTTTTCTTATAGAATAGACTAAGGTTAATGGTTCCCACTAGATAACGTAAGATCCTTTTAACAGCTTTACGATGAGACTCTCTAGGATCTGATTGAAATCTAGCGCAAAGACAAACGCTATGCATAATATCAGGTCTACTGGCTGTAAGATAAAGAAGTGAGCCAATCATACCTCTGTAGATCGTCTGATCTACTGGTTTACCTGATTCATCTTTGCTTAAGGGACTGGAAGCATGTATAGGTGTTTTCATTGGTTTAGCATCTTCCATTTTGAATTTTTTAAGAAGCTCCCTTGTATATTTCTGCTGATGAACGTAGATACCCTTACTTTCTTGTTTGATCTGAAGTCCTAAGAAGAACTAAAGTTCTCCCATCATACTCATTTCAAAATCGCTTTTCATCAGATCAGAAAAATCCTTGCATAAGTTTCATTAGTAGCTCCAAAGATAATATCATCTACATAAATTTGAACTATAATGAAATCTTTGCCAACTTCTCTTCTGAAAAGAGTAGTGTCTACTTTGCCTCTCATAAAATCATTTTCTAAAAGAAAAGAGCTCAGTCTGTCATACCAAGCACGAGGTGCTTGTTTCAGACCATACAGAGCTTTCTTGAGTTTAAAGACATGATCTGTAAGAATGGGATCTTCAAAACCAGGAGGTTGTTTAACATAAACTTCCTCTTCAATAAAACCATTTAAGAAGGCACTCTTAACATCCATTTGAAAAAGCTTAATGTTTTTATGAGCAGCAAATGCAAGCATGATTCCTATAGCTTCTAATCTAGCTACAGGAGCAAAGGTTTCGATGAAGTCTATACCTTCCTGCTGATTATAGCCTTGAGCTACTAATCTAGCTTTGTTTCTTACCACTTTTCCTTGTTCATCCAGTTTATTTCTGAAGACCCATCTTATTCCAATGATGCTTTTGTTCTTTGGTTTGGGGACTAGGGTCCAGATGTCGTTTTTGTAAACTGGTTCAATTCTTCTTCCATGGCTAAGATCTAATCATCATCTATCAGGGCTTCGTCTATTGTTTTTGGTTCTATTTCCGAGACGAAAGCGTATGATGCTTGATCTTTTAAGGATGATCTAGTATTTACGCCATCTTTCTGGTCTCCTATGATTTGACCTTGTGGATGATAAGTTACGAACTTCTAGTCGCTTATCTGTGATTGAGATTCAGACGCTCCTTCAATCTGAGGAAGAATTTCCTGAGAGGTTTGAATATCGTCTGACTTTGGTGCTGTAGACGGACCTATCTGCATATATGCAAAATCATCCTCAAGATTTGATAGTCTCCTATAAGACGTTAGTCCATCATTGAACTTAACATGGATAGATTCTTCTACAACTAAGGTCCTTGTATTAAAAACTCTGTAAGCCTTAGATGTATCAGAATATCTTAGAAAGACACCTTTATCCACTTTAGAATCAAAATTTTCCAATTGATATTTGGTGTTTAAGATGTAACACTCACATCCGAAAGGATGAAAGTAAGCAATGTTGGGTCTTCTTCCTCTCCATACTTCATAGGAAGTCTTTTCAATCATAGGTTTGATCAATACTCTTTTTTGAACATAACAAGTAGTGTTTATAGCCTCTGCCCATAAATGTTTAGGAAGAGAGTTCTCACAGAGCATGGTTCTAGCCATCTATTGCAGAGTTCAGTTTTTCCTTTCAACTACCCCATTTTGTTGAGGTGTTCTCGGTGAAGAGAAGTTGTGGAAAATTCCATTCTTTTCACAGAAAGATTTGAACTCTGCATTTTTAAACTCAGTTCCATGATCACTTTTGATGCTAGAGATGCAAAAGCTTTTTTCATTTTGAACACGTTTACAGAATATTTCAAAAACTTTGAAAGACTCATGTTTATGGCCTAGGAAGTATACCCGTGTATATCTTGAATAGTCATAAACAATAACTAAGCCATATTTCTTTCCGCCCAGACTCAACGTTCTAGTAGGACCAAATAAATCCATATGCAAGAGTTGCAACGGTCTAGAGGTGGAAACAACATTTTTAGATTTAAAAGAAGTTTTAATCTGTTTCCCCTTTTGACATGCTTCACAGAGAAGATGGGTTTTCCAAGAAATCTCGGACAATCCTCTTACTAAACCCTTTTTCAAATTTTCGAAATGTGTTTTAGATTCATATGCCCAAGCTTTTTATGCCAAATTCATCTTTCATCTTCTCTAGATAGCAGACACGTTACCTTCTGCTTGCTAAGATCTATAAGATCAATTTCATACAGATTGTTGTGTCATCTGGCAGAAATGACAGAGTTGCCATCATCTGTTTTGACTATACATTTGTCCTTGTTGAAGGAGACTATATAACCATTATCACATAGTTGACTTATGCTCAGTAGGTTATACCTCAGACCTTCAACATATAGGACATTGTCTATGGAGGTTAGGGAGGACATACCAACTTTACCTATGTCTGTAATGTGTCCTTTTCCCAATGCTCCAAAGGCAACTGCTCCGCCTTCAATCGGCTTTAGGTCTAGGAACATAGACCTTTCTCCGGTCATGTGTCGTGAGCAGCCACTGTCCAGGTACCAGCTCAAACCCTTGCCATTTCCTACCAAGGATATCTGAAATAGGAATAATCTAAGACTTTGGTACCCAAATCTTTTTTGGTCCAGCAGCATTAGTGCCCTTAGACATTTGCTTCTTTTTGTGTATGCATCTGAACTTGGAGTGTCCAGATTTTCTGTAACGCCCTTCGTTACAAAAACAACTCGTAATGAAACATTCTTTGAAACATAAATAATATAAATTTTTGAAACTACAATGGTCTAAAATACCTCAAATATTATAAAATAAGATTAAATAAATGAATAAATAAAAACATTAGTCTCAAATATGAGCATCTAAAAGAGTGGCTGAACTAACCACATCCGACCCTTTATTCTAACCAAAAATATAACTAAAAAGAACTAAGTCTTCAAGTCTTCGTCGTCTCAACAATTTCTCCCTCGTGCTCTGAAAACAACACTTTTAATGAGACAATAATCCCAGTGAATAAAACAAGTTCTAAAAGGGTTCACAAACAGTGTTATTCTCAGTCGGTGCGGTAATCCAAAAAAACTCAACCATGGTACCCGCAAAGAATTTAAAATAAGATATTGTATATATATATATATATATATATATATATATACATATATATATATATACTCCAATAAAAGTCAAATTAAAACAACCATAATTTATTCTCATAACATTCTCATCAAGGTAAATGTTTCAATAAAAGAAATTAACACCTCAATGCATTCAAATAGATATCACAAACACAATTTAGTGATTCCCAGAATCACTAGACTAGACTCTTTGGTTCCTAGAACCGGTGTGGATCTCAGATTCGTAAAGTTTCTGAGCTCATATCCATGCAATGGCATCCCACTGCCTTCCCCATCTTAGATGGAGCTTAGATGGAGGTATCTGAATCTCTTCCCCATCCCAGATGGAGGTATCTCTCTTCCCTATCCCAGATGGAGATACCTATCATAAATCTCATCCCCATCCCAGATGGAGGTATCTATCATCCTATTCCCAGGATAGAATGTACACCATCATCCCTTACCAGAAGGTAGTGACCAACTCTCACAATAATAAAGAAATATGTAATCTCTTATAACTATCAATTTAATTCTCAAACACTAAGTCTTAATAACAATTCTCACGTTCATAACTTGACAGAGCTATAATATTGCAATCATCAATTAATAACGTAATATATCATACATGTATTAGTATACAAATATATATAATTAAAGAATATTTATTATAATATAAAACCAATACACGCCAATGGGGTTTGGAATCACGTAACTAATGGATTCATGGCATATATACATATAATGAATTCAAGATATAACTATATATATGTAATTGATAATTTCCTTGGCCAATCCCACAATTTATAGCACGCAACACATCTCTTTCTCTTTCTTTTGTTGGAACTTTTAAAGACACTAATTAAGATCTTCACACAGAATATGTAGTGTATATATTAGACCCATACTCAATGACAAGCCTCTTAAACAGTTTCACTCAAGGATCAGCAAGAATACTACGGTGTCTGATTTTTCGTAATCACTACTGGAATTAATTCTGATTTTAGCACCCTCGCTTTGCGTACAAGAAAATAAAAGAATGAAGCCTATTGGCTACGACATACAGCGAATATATATAACATACACACATACACACGAATTCAATGTATAAATACACAAGGTAATCCAATCACAACATTAGGACATTAGTGGTCTCTAATCTTCTAAAAGAATTAAAAAAGACACGCTCCCCAAATTTATACCATGGAAGTTTAGAAAAAAAATGTTGTTTTACTCACCTCTCTTGAAGTAATTCGTGCTCTTTGTTTATTTTTCCTTTTCTCTGCCTATTGCATCAACAAGATCCACTATATTTCTTCCTTCTCCACACTTCAAACAATCTACTAATTTTCTATTTCTCAAGAGACTAACTATGTAATTCTAGGAAGGAAACTGTCTATCCTTATATAAGTGGAGGAGTATGTGATTTAAGATTTGATCACATCGAACAGATTTGGTTTGTCAAATCTTTCTTTATCTTTTTCTACTTTATTATCTAGATTTATCTCTTTATTAGCATTATCTATTATTTTCTTTTCTTTTAAGATATATTAAGATAAAATATGATAAGATTTAAATCGTTCTCAAGGACCAATTTGAACTATATCTAACATTATTTTATCTAAACTATATATATAATATCATATTACTACTATATTAATTATCTTTTGCATTCTTTTGTGGTTGTTAGATAATCTCAACAATTCTTATATTAATCACCTAATCTTTTTATTGATAAGATAATTATTTAACTCAATAATATTTGATAACCAGTAACTAAATTTTTAATTCAATTATTTCAATCAAAGTTAATATATCCTAATACAAACATTCCAAACAATATATAATATACTAAGATAAGATTCCAACCAAATAAAATAATATCATAATCAATTCAAATAACATATCATGATACAACATTCTAAATATAATATCATATTATATCATAATTATTCAATCCTTTTAACTCAAATAAATTCTTATATTAATAATGTTTATACTAATTCTCATAACAATTTAATCTTTTAAAATAACAATAATTATATTAGAATTTCAGGATGTTACATTTTCCACAGAAGTCACATTTGTTTAGGTCAGACTGAGTAGAAGCAGATGCATCTTTTTCTAAGCCTAAACCAGATTTATCATGGGGATGTTGATGATATTTCAAAAGCATGGTGAGAGTGTTAGAACTCTCCAGAAACTTCCCAAAATCCTTAGTTAAACAGGCTACTTCTTCCCTTAGTTTTTCAACTATGGATGAATCGTCTGTTTGACTGGGGGTACTGGTTTGACTTAGGCTCTCTTCCAGAGTCTTGATTTTTTCTTCTAGTTCTACATTTGATTTCTTCAGCAATTCTATTTCACAAACAGATTGTTTAAGTTTTTGTTTAATTTTTTACATTGCTGAGAGATCATATCATAGTTCTGAAGTAAAACATCATAAGACATCTCTTCTTCATCGTCTGATGAAGAACCAGATGAACTTTCAGATCCAGAACAAGTTTTTACCTCAACTTTTTCTTCTGTCTCTGCCATTAGACAGATATTTGCTTGTTCATCATCTGAGCTGCTGCTTTGCTCACTGTCTGAGTCGTCCTAAGTGGCCATCAGACTCTTCTTCTTTTTCTTGCCACTGTAGGACTTCTTTTTCTTTAACCTTGGACATTCAGACTTCATATGTCTTGACTTTATGCATTCGAAGCATATGATCTCCTGACTGTCCTCGTTATCCTTTCTTTTGAATCTGGAGTCTTTCTTTCTGGAGGAGTGTCTGAACTTGTTTTCTTTTTCAGCATCTGCTTGAATTTCCTAGCCATGAGGACAACTTCATCATCTGTAGATTCGGCAGAGTTTTCGTCTGATTCTTCTGTTTGAACTTTCAGAGCCTTGGGGGCTCTTTTCTTTTCTTCCTTGATGGTGCTGGTTTCGCCAACTTTGAGAGCAACGAAATTGTTAGCGTTGTTTGTAGGCAGTTGGTCTCGGTTCTGCAGGTGCACTTCATGCACTCGTAGAACTCCCAGCAACTCATCCCAAGACAAGGTTCTCATGTTCCTTGCTTGGATAGTTATGGTCTTGGGTTCCCAGACTTTGGGCATACTATCAAGAATCTTCAGATTAATCTGAGCTTTAGTATACGTGTGCCTAAGAGATTCCAGGTCTAAGAGAAGAACCTGAAGTCTCCCAAACATGTCATCGACACTTTCTCCTTCTTTCATGGAGAAACTCTCATAGTGTCTGGTCAGAGTGGCAACTTTTCTCAATTGAACATCTTCCGTTCCCTCATAGTTGGTGCAGAGGGAATCCCAAATCTCCTTGGCCGATTTTAGTCTACGTATCTTCTTATACTCATTTTTGGTTAAGGCGCAGGTTAGCAGAGTATATCTGGCTTTGTTGTTGAGTTGAAGAATGTTGTAGTCATCTTGAATCCATTGATCTTCAGGCCTTGTAATGGGAATATCTCCATGCATGATGATGTTCCACAGTTGATATTGATTTGACTTGATGTACATTTCCATGCGGTCTTTCCAGTAGGGAAAGTCATCTCCAAGAAAGGCTGGAGGCCTTGTTAGAAAGGCTCTTTCGGGAATGAACTGATTGTCGTGACTGGCTATCTAGATCTTTTCCTCTAGACACGGTCAGGTGCTCAACCCCTTAGAGGCTGAGCTCTAATACCAAATTGTAAAGGCAAAAATCAAAAGAAGAGGGGTTGAATTATGATTTATAAAAAAATTTGCAAACTTTTTATAAACAGCGTATACCGTCTGTTGGCCAAAAGAGATCATTTTTGAAGAAAATGTTTTAACAGACGATAGTACACAGAGGAAAGCCCTTTTTAAGAAAATAGGTTTAAATCACAAGACAAAGTCAGTTCAAATAGTTATAAGAGATAAAGGAGCAAGAAAGACAACACAGAATTTCATACTGGTTTGTCTCACCCCGAGACTACGTCCAGTTCTTAGCAAACCACCAAGTTCCACTAACTTTCACAAGTTACAAGTATTGTTCACTGCCACTTCTGGCTCATCCAAGTAGTTTTTCACACTTAGTCTCTCCAAGCTAAAAACCCAAGTATTCTTTACTACAAAGCCACTTTTGGCTCTAAAAACAAATCACAAGATTTGTTTTTGAAAGGGGCGCACAGAC
Organism: Pueraria montana var. lobata; assembly: GCA_026413185.1. Lineage (NCBI taxonomy): Eukaryota > Viridiplantae > Streptophyta > Magnoliopsida > Fabales > Fabaceae > Pueraria > Pueraria montana. Next base: position 8,761,858 of record CM048652.1, read on the forward strand.
TTTTCAAATGTCCTCTTATAGACGGATATACAAGGTTAAGAACAAAGTTTTTTTCTCTCAGGATACACAAAGTGGTTTGAGAGCTTTTTACAAATAGAATTTACAAGAGAAAGAATGAAGGCTTGAAAGAATGCTTGAATTTTGAATTCAGTTCGTGTGTGTTGTGTATTTAGCACTTCAAATCTTTTTCTATATATAGACTTGCTGAGGAAGTAACTGTTGTTTCTAAACGGTCTTCTTTCTTGCATTTGACTAGCGTCTAAAGGAAGGTGGTTGAGGGGCATTTAATGTGAGCATTAAATGCTTGTCACTAACTAGTCATTCTAAACTGATAAAGCACTCTGTTTATCTTTCTTGAGATATACTCCATATCCTTCTGTTGCAGTGGTTACATCGCTTGCTCAGACAAGTACTCATTGCTAGCTGTAGCGCGTCTTTTGAGTCGAGGGAAACTTCTGAAACTTTGACTCTTCTTTCTGTTCCCTTCTATGCACTTCGATAGATCCTAGGAGGATGTTCTATGAACATACTCTGCAAAACAAATTACAAAGCGATAGTGTATTTACTATGCCTTTAAATGCTTTTTCAGACTTAAGCGTCTGTCTGCGTATCATCTATATCTTACAGACGCAGATACAATGTAACACCTTTATTTTTATTTTTTGTTTATTAATAATTTAATATTAAGAAATCAAGACAAAATATTAAAATATTGATGCACACTATTGTGATCAAGATTTCATATTCTACTTAATCGTGAATTTTAATAATTATTTCGGGCCAAAGTCCGGTAACTATTAAAACAATGATTAAATACATAATTGTTTGTCTATATGGCAGACATGAGGAAAAGTCTCAAATGATTACAAAATAATTATTTGAGCTTAGAATCATGTTTTATAGGTCTCAATAAGGTTAGGATAATTTCTCAGGAAATTTAGAACTTTTTGAGAAATTTTACAAAACGCTCTAGATGCTGATAAGTCAACCAGTATAGGAAAAACATTAAAACTTGATGAAACTAACAAAGTCAGATCATTTTTTGGTTAAATACATAAAAATATAATTTCCATAAAAATTTGAGAATTTATCGAGCTAAAATGAATTTAATATGATTTTTGACTCAAAATACTTAAATAAATATTAAAATTTCGAAATTAATTATAGAAACTTAATTTTAATTCATGGTAATTAATAATAAATATAATTTAAGTCTCTTAAAAATTTTCAACTCAAAATAAATTATTCGAACAAAAGTTAGAAATTATGCAGATAAACTTCTACCGGTAATGCCTATAAACTATCGGGTATAAGTAGTGTGACCCAAATAAATTTTGATCCAGACCAGGCTTTCTTCCAGCCCAATCCGTCAGCCCATCTCTCAGCAATATCACATGCCAATTCAATACTTCAAATAAATTAAAAAGCTTAAAATAAAATAAAATAAAATAAAAAATGAGTCTATTTAAGAAACCACCCACACCATTTTCTCTTCACTGCTAACTCACTTCTCTCGCTCGACCCACTCCCTTACTCTTAGTCCTCTTTCAATCTCTCTCTTCTCTCACTCGTATGCTTCCTCTCAAACACCAAAACCTCCATTAAAGCTAATTTCAAGCTTTCAAAGCTTCCTCCTTTCAACTCCAACCATCATCAGGCTACAAAAACGTGAAGCCCTCTTGTTCCTCCTCCTCCTTGGTGAATCCGAATCCACTCTCTTGGTAAGGGGGGAGTGAGGCCTTGATTCCTTTATTGTTTCATGTTATATTTATTACTTTGGTTTGTATTTCTTTTATTTCCTTGTATTTCTTTGATTTCCCTGTATTTATTTGATTCTTTGTTGATGTATTGTATTTGGGGCTTTGTAAAATTTATTCTCCCCTTTCCTTTGTTATGTCACTGATTCGTTGGAATGACCTCTCTTAGGGGAGACCATGTCAAAGTTTTCACTTAATCCCTTGTGCTTGTGATCCTGATTCTTTGTTTCTTTTACTTTAACAGGTTAAAACTTTGAATTGAATCTTCCTTAAATTCTAAAAAGCTCGCGGTTTTGCATGTCAAGGGAGAGTAATCTTTTATTTTTATCTTCTAATGATGTTTTAAGTCATAAAATGAAACTTAATAATTATTACTTGAGAAAAATTACATCTTTCCAAGAACGTAAGCCATAAAAGTGAAGAGTTTTCTTCTTTTCCTTTTCTCTTTGATTTTCACGGTACTAAACCATGGGCTATGGTTCTGTTTTCTTTTTCTGATTGTAACAAGAACTTTTTTGAGACATCTGTTAATAGTTAAGAAGTTGAAAATTTTCTCCCCTTTTGATCAAACAAAGTCATGGTTTACTGTGTAAAAGAGAAAGGTTGAAATTCTAAAACTTCTTGAACCAACTAAGTTTAATTTAAGTTAAAAAGGGATGGGTGGAAAAGAGTTATAAACCTTGTGAATGAACAATATTTTATTTTATAATTTTTGTTATAAATATCTCTTGTAACTAACAACTTGAAGATAGAAAAACAGATTTGAAATTTCTTTGCCCTTAAGCAGTCACGGCCTCCTGGCACATTTTGCAAAGCTGTGATGTTTTAAAATTGTTCAGTTGTTTTCTTACCTCTAACATTTTATAAGAAATCTTTTTAAACACTTGATTCTTTCTTTCTTTATAGTCCCAGGTTCAGAGTGAATAAAAGGAGAAAATCTTGAAAACAATTTGGCTATTTCTTTCCTTTTGTCCCAGGATCAGCGTAAAATAAAGAAAAAAAATTGCCAACCTTGATTATTTATTTTAACAATAAATTCCGGTACCTAGAAATAAGTTTTAAAAACCAAATTTGATCTTGGTTTTTTGCATATGTCAGTTCTTGGGTTTGGCAGGGAAAAAAATACAATGAGTCAACATTTATGTTAACAAAGTAAGTATTTAATCCTACCACTTAGGAATAAAAGTTTAGAATTTATACTTGATTTTTTTTCTACCTTGGATTTCGGGTTGGTTAAGAAAAGAGAAAAAATTGTTATTTGTTATTAATAAATTCTAAACACTTAATTATATTGTTTGTAATTATGATGGATAAAACTCTTAAGTCAATTTTCTTTACAAACATCTCACGTTTTCATAAGTAGGAAAATGACACTTTTAGAAATTAAGGAAGAAGTTAGAACATTTGTTTTCTTTCCTAATTAGCCACGGGTTGGAAAAGAAATAGGTGAGATCAAGTATTAAATATTTACTTTAATAATTAGAAAAATGATCATATAATTATGTGTTATTACTTTTAGTAATTTTAAAGAAAAAGAAGACAATCACAAAACTAGTTTTTCTTTAAAAATAAACTAAGTTTAAAATTAATAGAATAAAATCTGGAGTATGCTCTGTGGTTGCAGTTTTAGCTAATCTTCCACATCAGAAAAAAGATTTTGTTACTATTAGTTTATAAACTTAGTCTATGGTAAATTCTGAGTATGCTCTATGGTTGCAGTCTAATCTGATCTTCTACATCAGAAAAGAATTTTCCAATATTAAAAATTTATTTATGTTTGTATAATAAATATTTTATAACAAGTTAGAAGGTTATCTCTTTTTAACAATTTAAGTAAGGAATTAAGCAAAGGAAAAGATAAAACGAATAAATTTAACTTTAGATGTTTTTAATAAGAATTTAATAGAAGAAGAGAATTAGTTAAATATTAACTAATTGTTAAATTAATGATTAGCGACATTAAAAATTGAGTGTCTAATGTCTTGCTTAATTACTTTGTGATATTACATAAATCTTTATATTAGATACTTAATGTGTGATAAGATGCTTTGATGTGGTGAAGTACATATGTGATACTATGGATTACTTAATCATGTGATAAGATGCGTTATGGCAATGTTATTTATCTATCTATAAGACATAAGTGTTGTTACCTTGTACTGGTGCTTGATGATTGAGACTAGTGATATTAGATGTGATACAGTGAATGGTGACGCACTGTTTGATCGTATACTGGTTATACTGTTGATCTGTCTTAGGGACAGAGATGTTATCTCCTTATGTTGGTACTCAGTAGTTAAGGCCAAATGATGATGAGTAAAGTGAATTGTGAGTACTCTAGTGTGAGTACAGTTAAGAGAGGAACATGCAGTGGCATGTTGCCTATAGTGGAAGACACAGCCAGACACAGCCTGACAAGCTGAGGAATGAAAGGCAGGGACTCACTGTCGAAAGTCTAGGGGGTACGATGTCGAGTGATGAAGTAACTAAAGGGCCAGGGGGAGCACCCTATGTCAGGGACTTCATCTGACCAAGCTTGGCAACCCCAACAACTGCTCAGCATTCCATTGATTGGTGCGAGAGTATGCCTGAGTTTTATATAGGACCGTGGATGTACTGAATTGAGATAATTTGAGTTCATCTGTGGAAGATGAAGGTTTTGCCATGGGTTAAGGCATATGTACTCCCAATCACTTCAAATCGGGGAGTATGGATCCATACTGCGTCTAGAGGATTGAGTTGTTAAGAGCTTGAGAGATTATGGCTAGAAAAACATTAGGTCCCTCGCTATTATATAATTATTTAACTAACGGTAGTTACTACCGTTAGTGACACAGACACACACACACACACACACACACACACACACACACACACACACACACACACACACATATATATATATATATATATATATATATATATATATATATATATAACTTATATAAATTAGAATCAGGTCTCACTCCTTTGCTTTTCTTTTCTTTGTATGTACTCGTTGGATGGATACGTGAAGATGACAGTCATGCCTAGTGATCAAGTCTCTCCGCCAGTGTAGATGGTTCAGAGGTTGCAGAGGACGATGCGAGGATGCCAAATTCGAAGGCCAGTTTTATTATTATGTTTGGGTTAGGGTAGAATTCATGTACTACTCTGACTAGGATAATTAATGTATGGGTTAGGACTAGCTAGTACATGATTCTTCTATACTTGTTAAACTATGTATTTATTCTTGTATTATGTTATATGTCACTTTTCTTAATTCGTTGTTTTAATAAGCTTTATAAATGTTCCTTTTAATCGCGAAAAATTTACCCTCGATTTTATAATAACTAAAATAAATAAAACTATTAGTGTGGTTTATGTCTAATGTAATGGGGTGTTACATACAACGTTTTCGTCTGTTGGCATTTATAAGACGCAGTCTTTTTACTTAATATTTGTTTTGCATAAAATCAAAATAATTGAGGGTCCTGATTCGTCATATGAGTACGCATAAGCTATAAGGGCCCATTTTGAGATTTGGTGTTTGTTCACCAAAGAGGGATGGAGGTTGTTGAGTTTCAGAAATTCTGCTGACTGATTGCAAGTTTTATTCCTGAAATGCCGCTGGAAAAAAGATTTTAGAGATATTATAGTGATAAACCAGATTTTCATTGTATTTTTATGTGAGTTTAGTTGTCATTTTCATACATTTTGAATATATTTTATTGGCAAAACTCACTGTTTGGTGTTAGTTGATGCAAGATAGGTACTCAAGAGGCTTTATGAGGAAAAGAGTTGAAAATTACACTTTTTGGAGCAAAAATGTCACTTTCTGGAGGACCAAGAAAAAAGGCCAGAATTGAAGTAACGCAAGGACCATGGCCATGGTAAATTTACCATGGCCATGCTGGTTGCGTAGCAGAATTGGACCTTGAGTACCATGCAAGGACCACGGCCGTGGTCATTTTACCAGGGTCGTGGTAAGTTGCGTTGTTAGCCCATTTGAATTTTGAATTATTATAAATAGGAGCCGAGAAACCCTTTTATCTTTATCTTTTGTTCTATTTTGAAAACTAAGGGTTCTGAGTGAGAAAGAGGTCCTGTGAGAGACTCTGAGTTGCGGGAGGATGTAGAGAGCACCATTGGGGATCACCACTATAATGTTTCTTCCCTTTTGTAATCTTTATGTCTTCTTTTGAGTTTTCTGGCTTAATCATGAACATGAGTGGCTAGTTTCTCTTAGTCCCGGATTGTGATGTAACTGTACCTTTGTACCCTGGTTCTGATTTTAATAAAATCTCGATGTTATTCAGTTATTTGTATCTCTTCACTACTTTTATTTCTTTTTAGGACCGATCAGTCTAAACATAAGTTAATCTCTTGTCTATGATCAATTGCTTGCGATTAACTAAACTGTGAAGTGATTGGATTCGTACAATTTGCATGATCAAACCTATTTTATGAATTTCTAGTAGATTAACCTGTTAATCAACCTCTTTGAGACTTATCATTTGCTCTAAATTAATTCACCTATGATCAATTGGGAATTAAATTAGGGGAAATAGCATTATTAACTATGATCAATTGTTAATTAACGAATTTAAGAGGTCGCTGACAAGTGACGCATTTAGGGATTTTATTGAGATTAGAATTGGGGGAAAAATGGGGTACATGTGAAATCACAATCCTAGGCTTCTTTATTATAATTGTTCTCACATTAATCTTTCTGCTCCGATTCTCTTTCTTTTGAAAAAAATAATTGAACACCATTCCTCTCAATTTGATTTTAAATTTTGGATTGCTTAATTATTTGTGAAATTCATTATTTGGGAACACGACTGGTCCTTTGGGTTCGATATCCGGACTCCTAGAGTCCACTGTCACTACTGCGTAGGGTACGCTTGCCCTTTGCGAACACATTTTATGTACCAAGTTTCTGGCGCCGTTGTCGGGGACTAGTTGTGTAGTTCCTAGATAATTTATTTTGTGAAAATTAAGCAATTCTTGTTCATATTGTGCATAATTTTGGTTCCTTTTAATTTTCTGTTTTATCTATTTTAATTTAATTTTTTTTGTTTTGTTTTTGTTTGTTTAATTTTTGAATTTTTATTTTATTTTATTTTATTTAAAAAAAACTCTATTTATTTTAATTATTCATTCTCTTTTGCCAGTTGCGTTTTAATCCCTTTTTCTGTGTTGATAGTTTATGCTAACTAGGTCTCAGAGGCCATAGCTTGTGAACGAACATGAAATCGAAAAACTTGCTCGGAAGTACAGAGCGGAACAGAGAAGAAGAGTAATGGCTGAAGAAAATGACCCATCGGTGGAGCAGTCTCTGTTAGACTATCTCACTCCTCAAGTTGGGGTAGCTAACAACATCCTATTGCCAGCACTGGGGGATGTCAATTTTGAATTGAAACATGGCTTCCTCCAGATGATAGAGAGTAACCAGTTCAATGGGTTGGCTACTGAGGATCCGGTGGAGCATCTGAGAAGATTCCTGAGGATGACCAGCACTATAAAATATCCTCAGGTATCTGCTGAATATATTAGACTGGCTGCTTTCCCATTCTCACTTAACGGGAAAGGTCTCAGTTGGTTGTGCTCACTTCCGACCAACAACATCACCACCTGGGAGATGTGCACCAACAAATTCCTCCGGAAGTACTATTCTGTAGTGAAGACAGACTAGATGCAGAGAGAGATAGGCAATTTTGCTCAGAGGGAGCAGGAGAGCCTGTCAAAAGCCTAGGACAGATTTCAGGAGCTACTTCGTAGTTGCCCACATCATGGGTTTAGCCAGCAAAGAATCATCCAGATTTTCTATGGAGGTGTGTCCAGCCATAACAGGACTAGCCTCGACGCTGCTTGTGGAGGTTCCTTGATGATTAAATCAGCAACAGAGGCAAATAGAATCATTGAACCCATGGCCTCCAACGCCTACAACCACACTGCAGATAGGTGTATTCTGATGAAGCCTGTGAACCAAGTGGAAGTTGGAACATCTAGTTCATTGATCAGAAGTTGGAGAAGTTGTCTAAGCAGATGGAGACCGTGATGAAAGCACAGGTACAGCTTCTGATTGCAGCTCTTCCACCACCCACTTGTGATAAGTTTGGGGAAGCCCATAAAGGAGAATGCCCTGTGAGTAATGCACTTGCTCAAGCTATGGAGGAAGTAAATTATGCCGGTGGTAAGAATGCAAAATATGATCCCTACTCTAGCACATTCAACCAAGGATGGAGAAATCATCCTCACCTTTCTTGGAGAGACCAGAGGGACCAAGGTCCCAGGCAGGAGCAGAATCAAAATGTGTATAGGCATCCACATATGCAAAATCAGAGGTCGAGACAAGGAGAGAATGCCATCACTGGAGGATGTCATGATGCAATATATAGCCAAGAATGATGAGCGCATGAAGATTATGGAGTCTCAGCTTTCTAGCATGCAAGCTTTGCTATCCCAGAGAGCTCCTGGTACCCTTCCTTCTCAAACTAAAACTAATCCTAAGAAGGAGGAGGCGAATGTTGTGATGACTAGGAGCAAGAAGGCTAAAGAGAAGCAGAAGAAGAAGGAAGAGTCAGCTCCAACTCAAAAAGAGGAGGCTCTTACTGAAGAGAACCCAACTATTGAGAAAGAGAAGGAAAATGAGGTACTGACATCTCCTCAGGTAAGTGTTCCTTTCCCCCAAAGGTTAAAAGACAAGAGTGAGGATAGGTATTTTGCTAGATTTGCAGAGATGCTGAAAAGTTTGCATATTAATATCCCTTTCGTTGAGGCAATTGCTCAAATGCCAAAGTACGCCAAGTATTTAAAAGAAATTCTTTCAAATAAAGTAAAGTTGGCGGACTTTGCTACAATTGGCCTTAACGAAGAATGCCCTGATGTGGTTTTAAAGAAATTGCCTCCTAAGCTTAAGGATCCAGGGAGTTTTTCAATTCCTTGTACTATTGGCAATTTTCAATTTGATAGAGCATTATGTGATTTGGGTGCTAGCATTAATCTGATGCCTTATTCTGTTTATAAGAAGTTGAGGTTACAAGAACCCCAACCCACTGACATCTCTATTTTGCTTGCAGACAGGACTCTCACCTATCCGCGGGGAATAGTGGAGAACTTGCTAGTTAAGGTTGAGAAATTTATTTTTCTTGCTGACTTTGTGATTCTGAACATTGAGGAGGATGAGGAAATCCCAGTTATTTTGGGATGACCTTTCCTCAACACAGGAGATGTCGTGATTGAGGTCCGAAAAGGGAGATTAACTTGGAGGCTAGGTGATGAGGAGGAAGTGATTAAAGTGTATGATACTGCAAAAAGCTCCTCCTCTTCCCCTTCCCATAATTTTGTGCAAGCCATTGACAAGGTGGAGATGATTGATGCTGAGCTTCACCCAAGTGTGGGGAAGGAAGCTCCTGGCTATAGAGTGGATGGGCATGCTGAGGGTTTACTGCAAGAAGGGAATACCACCCTGTTTGAGGGAGATTGATTTCCCTTTCATCCGTCAGGCTCGGGACATTAAACAAGCGCTACTCAGGAGGCAACCTGTGAAGAGTGGGTTCATAAACCCACTGTATCCTTTTAATTATTTTATTTTGCATTCTAGAGCTTAGGAATTATTTTTATTTTTGGTTATTCTTGCATATGGGGACCACGACTGTGCTAAATTGAGCACAGTCGTGGTGGTAGAAGCAAGGTTGTGGTTATATTTGACCACAGCTGTGCTCCCAGCATCCTCAAACAACGTCATTTACAACCACGACCATGCTAAATTGACCATGGCCGTGGACAATGACCACGGGTGTGGTAAATGGACCCTGGAAGTGGAAATTTCGCAATTTTTGTGAAAATCAGCGTCAAAATTTTCCGACCACGGCTGTGGTAAATTTTACCACGGCCCTGGTAAAAAAAACTAAAAAAAAATTCTTTTTTTTTTTACTTTTTTTCTTTTTCAAGTTCATGGTCCCTCCTCACCAGAAGCATTACCAGAAACCTTAGAGGCCTATTTTTTAGGAGGTTTTTCTGTTTTTTCAGTACTTTATTTTATGTTTCCCTTTCAGTACATTTTATTTTCATGTCTTGTTGATTTATGTTTTTGAATGCATTGAGGACATTGCATGCTTTAAGTGTGGGGAGGGGGTCACGGTTTTTCTCCCTAGCTTTGAGATGCTGTGATTTGTGATTATGCCAGTGCATTGTTCTGTGTTATTTTTGAATTCTTGATAATTATGAAATTTTGTTTTCAAAAACCCCTTTGAAAAAAAAATTGCAGCATAGCAGTGGGATTTTCTTCCAGGAAATGAACATTAGCACTGAACATAATTGAATAAATTGTTTTCCCTTGAGCTTAGCCATAGAAATGTGAGTTTTGAGCTTTTGATTCTTTCAATGTGTGATTCTGATCCACCTTAGGTGGCATGTTCTATTTTCTATCCTGAAATACATATCATTGATTGGCTTTTTATTTTTTGAAACTATTGAGGCATTGGTTAGGCATTTTTCTGGATTCAGATTTTGTGTTACATCCCCATCTAGTTACCTGTTTTGAGCCTGATTGAATATTCATTTGTCACCTTGCTCTGTGAAATTGTGTATAGTAGTTTATGCTTGGTGATTTGAAGGATGGGGGGAAAAGTCAATGTAATGCAGAGCATCCAGTTAAAAAAAAAAAGAATTCAATGTCTCTCAACTTCCTCTCCTGTGAGTTGAATAAAATAAGGTCAAAAACCTTAAAAAAAAAAAAGAAAAAAAAACTGGAAAAAAAAAGAAGAAAAAGAAGAAAAATAGAATAATGGGAGAAGAAGTGAGAGCTGAAATATGGGTAGTGAAAAAGTGGATGAAAGAAGGCATTGGCTCCCTTTGATTTTAGATCACTGAGTGTGAACTGCCATTAGAGCCCTTTGTTGTCTTTTCCTTTCAGCATCTACCTATCACTATAAACTTGGCTCCATTACACCCTGTCATGCCTCATTTGTTCTGTTTGTGAAAAGTTGATTGACTTGAGTTGAGTTGATTGATGAATAGATTTGTGAACATGTTCAATCAAGTGTGATTTGAGAGAATTTCTGTTGACCTTGAAACACTGAGAGAATGAGAGATGAGTGAACCAGGCTCATGGGAAATTGGTGATTTATGCGGGTGTTTTAAGCCTAATGGATTCTTTGAAAAAGTTCTGCTGCATTTTGTTGCTTTTATGGTTGCTTATGTTTCGTTTTCCATTCTGAATAAATTGGGGTTCTATTACAAGTTCTTAACTAGAGGGAATTGATTTTGATATTTGGCTCAAAATAATTGCTTGAGGGCAAGCAGTGCTTAAGTGTGGGGAGGTTGATAAACTAGATTTTCATTGTATTTTGATGTGAGTTTAGATGTCATTTTCATACATTTTGAATATATTTTATTGGCAAAACTCACTGTTTGGTGTTAGTTGATGCAAGACAGGTACTCAAGAGGCTTCATGAGGAAAAGAGTTGAAAATTGCATTTTTTGGAGCAAAAATGCCACTGTTTGGAGGACCTAGAAAAAAAGGCCAAAATTGAAGTAACGCAAGGACCATGACCATGGTAAATTTACCATGGTCATGCTGGTTGCGTAGCAGAATTGGACCTTGAGTACCATGCAAGGACCACAGTCGTGGTCATTTTACCAGGGCCGTGGTAAGTTGTGCTGTCAGCCCATTTGAATTTTGAATTATTATAAATAGGAGCTGCGAAACCCTTTTATCTTTATCTTTTGTTCTATTTTGAAAACTAAGGATTCTGAGTGAGAAAGAGGTCTGTGAGAGACTCTGAGGAGCAGGAGGACGTAGAGAGCACCATTGGGGATCACCATTGTAAAGTTTCTTCCCTTTTGTAATCTTTATGTCTTCTTTTGAGTTTTCTGGCTTAATCATGAACATGAGTGGTTAGTTTCTCTTAGCCCCGGATTGTGATGTAAATGTACCTTTGTACCCCAATTTTGATTTTAATAAAACCTTGATGTTATTCAGTTATTTGTATCTTTTCACTACTTTTATTGCTTTTTAGGACCGATCAGTCTAAACATAAGTTAATCTCTTGTCTATGCTCAATTGCTTGCGATTAACTGAACTGTGAAGTGATTGAATTCGTACAATTTGCATGATCAAACCTATTGTATGAATTTCCAGTAGATTAACCTGTTAATCAACCTCTCTGCGACTTATCATTTGCTCTAAATTAATTCACCTATGATCAATTGGGAATTAAATTAGGGGAAATAGCATTATTAACTATGACCAATTGTTAATTAACGAATTTAAGAGGTCGCTGGCAAGTGACGCATTTAGAGATTTTATTGAGATTAGAATTGGGAAAAAAGGGGTACATGTGAAATCACAATCTTAGGCTTCTTTATTTCTTTATTATAATTGTTCTCACATTAATCTTTCTGCTCCGATTCTCTTTCTTTTAAAAAAATAATTGAACACCATTCCTCTCAATTTGATTTTAAATTCTGGATTGCCTAATTATTTGTGAAATTAATTATTTAGGAACGCGACTGGTCCTTTGGGTTCGATATCCGGACTCCTAGAGTCCACTGTCACTACTGCGTAGAGTACGCTTGCCCTTTGCGAACACATTTTACGCACCATATAGGAATTATAGGAATGGGAAAAACTGAAAGAGTACCATGCATACATCATGAAAAAAAGTAACAAGGTAAATTCAAATTTGAAACGCCCCACTTCCCCGCTCCACTCTCACACTCGTAAGAGAGAGGGAGAAACCATTTTCAAAAGCAGATCTACCGGTGAAGAAAAGCACGGAGAGAAGAAGAGGGAAAGAGAAAGTAGAAGAAGAAAGGAAAAGAGAACAAAAAAAGAGGGACAAAAGAAGAGAAGATGAGTGAGAAAGCGCCACCACTTGAGGCATCGATGGTGGATTTTAGAGTGAGAAGCGCAATGCCGTAGAAGGATAGAGAAATGACGAGGTGTGGAAGAAGAGGAAGAGGAAGATGAAGAGAATAACAAACATTTAGAATGAGTGATACACTGATTCGACACCATTTTGGAAAAGAAAGAAATGTGGTAGTGGTACGGTGAGTTCTGTTCAGTGTTGGAAGAATGCAGGTGCAGGATGAGAATTTGGATTTGTGTGGTGGGAATTGAAGTTCTATTTTTGTTATTAATTATTTTTTTAGAATTATGCAAAGAAATTTATAGTTATATGGATTTTGGATTATTTTTTTTTTACATTATTTTTCTGGGATTGCAGTGTTTGTCACATTTGTTCTCCTTTTATGTGTCTTTGATTCACCAGGATTCCCTTATTGACATCATATCATAAACTAAACAAAGGTAAGCCTCAAGGTATTCATCTGTAGTCATTTTGAGCATTGATTTAATAACGCTGGGAAGTATATATGTTCACATCTCTTTTCAATATTTATATAGTTTATGTTGCACATTATATTTGAAGTCACTTGATTTTATTTTTCTTTTGTTTTTTATAACTAAATGTTCATTACTTCTACACTTAGATCACCAGTACTTTTGACATTTTTCGCTAAGTTTTCTTATTCTTAAATGACACACTATGACTTCATTATTAGACACTTGATTTTGCAGTTTCCTTTTGGACTCTAATCATCCTTAACACTTGAGAGAGGGAGAGAGATTGAGTAAATATATCATTACATGGGGAAAAAGTCATATCACTTTCAATCAACTAAAAGCCAGGTGGAGTGAAATTGAGGACAAATCTGAATATAACTGTTAATTAAGGATGATGTGATTAGAATAATTAACAAAAAGCAATTTATGGGTAAGTATGATAATGCGAGACCAATCTTCTATTCACAAAATTAAAGCATTTTCCCACTTTGATATGTTGCAACTGTTGTACAATTAGTTCTTTAGTTTTGGTTAGACTATGGCTATCTCTTTATTGATCCAAGATGCACTGATGCTAGGTTGAGATAGGATTGAGTGAATTAGGGAGACTTGATATGCCATTATGGTTAAATGTTGTACACTGTTTTACATTATTTAGTTGTTTATCATCACTTTGATTTTTAATTGTGTCAATTCCTCTCTTCAGGAGGTTGGAATAGTTCACAGGCGATGACATCTTTGGATGAGAATCAATGATTTGTACCTGGGGTAATATCAAGATACTATGTTGAGTTTATTTGTTATAATTAATTGTCAAAAACATAACATCCTTTGCTCTCTTTAGTTATCCCTTTATATCTAAATATTTCATTTGAAACTCAATAAACATGTTATCTTTCTACCAATATTTTTGCAAATAATTGGTTCTAAGAATAAGATTTGCAGGAATAAGCAATTTGCTGTGGTTGAGAATCCTGGCTTATTGAATTGGACATTCACATTGAATATTTATTATAATCAACCACATTGCTAAGTTATTTAAGTGACAATTGACAACTAATATTACTAAGCACATATTTTTAAATTTTCAATTGAAAGTTGAAATAATAGAGTAATCAAATTTATATTTATCTATGTATCTATATCTATATTATAAATAAGGTTCTCCCTCCATTTATTAACACCAGTCCTTTATTGGCTGTGTACTTGATATTCTTGCCTCTTGCTTTTGATTCTCGTTTTTCAAGTGCTATAGATTTAATCTTATGCCTCCTATGTGAACTGACATGTTCGTTGTGGTCGTGAGGAAAGTAAACGACGTGATTTCCACCAAGACAGGTTCAGAAGCGGCCCTGCACAAGCTTTGACGGAAGGAGAAAGAAAGAGGTAACTTTTGACAGAGATGAGTGTGGCGCGACACTGTTGCTGCGTCTTCATTGCTTGAATTTTGATGGTGTTGGAATTGTTGGCTGCACTCATTAAGCAGTTACTAACCGCAAGTCCCTGTGATTTTTACAATTGAAGATGACCCCATATATATGTGTGTGTGTTTGTGAGTAAAATCAATGAAATATCTACAATCTATATCTTTTTTTTTTTAATGATAAATAGGGCCCAGAGGCCAAAACAAAGTATATGCTGATTCTGCACAATCAGCTAACAAATGTAGCTGCAAGAAATTGCTGATTAAATTTATTTTTAAGCATGCTTAAGGTCTTTTTCATTAAATTGCTCATATTTTCTCATTTTCAGTGTCATTCCCCAAGCCTGAAAACATGGAACTACTTTGATTGATGGGAACATGAAGCATGGAAATCCCAAAGAATCTGAGTTTGCGAAATAGAATGGTTGAAATGTGTATAAAGCTAGATCTGCATGCTTATACTTCACTGATTTTTTTTTTTTTCATTATGGTCAAGTAAAAACAGACAATGTCATTGCTAGATGAGATGCTCAAGAAGGGTCCTATTCCTTATCAAGTTCTCTTTAAGTTTTGAAAGTGTTTAATGATGATAAAGTGGTTCATTGGCTAAGTTTATTAGTTTATGCTTTTCTCATTGCATTTTATTAGACCTGCGCATTGGCTAAGTTTTCCTCAGCATTGCAGCTGCTGGGAGCAGATTCATTAGTATTAAGGGTAATTGAGCGACACTGGTTTATGCATATATTGTACTTGGGCTTTTACATATTAGCAATTAAACTCCAATTATATAATATGTTAATTTTTAGTTTGCTTCTGATGTGATGGGGTTATCTCATGACATTTTGAAATCAAGGGTGGGGGGGGGGGGGGGGGGGGGTGTATTTTACATGTATAGTATACAGATTTTTAATATTCAGTAGATTAATTCTTAGTATGTGAATTGACGTACATTCTGTAAGGAAAATCAATCTTATAATGTGCATTTCAAATCTAATCAAATTGAATTGTATATACCTTGTGTTTGGTGGAGAAAAGTCTATTTCTTATCTAATGGAAGACACTGATAACAATTAATCAATTTAATTTGCTTCTTCTAAAGAATTGAATTGTAGTCCTCTGTAATTATGAATTCGGTAGTATTTAATTTCATTCCAAGAAGATGAAAACAACAATGCTAAATAGAAAAATAGTTAAATAAAAACCAATTAAATTTCCAACAACTTGGTAATCTGTTGAAAGGCACAATATACAAAATTCAGGGGGTGACTGCTCTAATATATGTCCTCTTAATCCCAATTATTAGTAATTAGCTTAATCCTTATATATGGTTTTCTTTAATACATAATACCTTATATGAAAGAAAAAAAAGTACACGTAAAAGAGGTTATCACATGATAAAACAAAAAAGAAAATGATATTTAAATAAAAAAGAGAATTTGTTCGGTAGATAGTAAGGGAAAAAATCTGTACATACTTGCTTATAATTGGGCAACATGTTACACAATTACCACATTTTAATCATTGACCATTAATATTTTTACTTGATTTTATTTAATCTTGTTTGATTTTTTTTAGTTTTTAATTTATTATTTTTTTTATAGATTTTAATATTTTAATTTGAAGATATAATTTTAAATATTTTAAATTAATTTTAAAAAAATCTTGAAAAGAAAATTTACTCCATAAAACCTGATTAACTTAAATTTACTCCATATTATTATTTTTGAAACTAGGATAATTTTATATTATATTATTTTATATATATATATATTTTTACTATCATTTAAAAGTGTTTTACTTTAAAATTTAATTTAATTTTATATCATATTAAAATTTGTCATATTTATATGAGGGATAAAAAATATCTTTAGTTTTAAAATGTGTTTAGTATTACATGATTGAGTTTCTCATATTTAAAAGAAATCAATTAGATATTAGACCTGTTTGTTTAAGTTTTTTCTTAAAACTATTTTTTAATAAAATAAGTATTGTTTTGTTGTTTTTATGTGTTTGTTTAAAATATTTTTTTAAATAGAAAATAGTTTTTTTAAGAAACAAATCCTATCCTTTTCTTAAAAAAACACTTTTTTAAAAAGTACTTTTTTAAAAGTATATATATATTTTTTTAATTTTAAACAAACTAACCATTACTTATGCATTTATCAATAGAGAAATGTTATTTCTTCTAATCATATTACTAATGTATTTTTAAACACAAACAAATTTGAAGCCTAGTATAATAACATTGTTTCTTTTTTCTTTTATTTCTTTTACTAATTCATCTCTTTTTTTTTTTCTTTTTTTCTTTCTCGCGCCCTGTGCAAAACACACATTCGGATCCTTTGCCGTTAATAACTCTATACAGCTCTCTGCTGCAGCAAGACAAAAAAATTCAATCCTTATGCGTAACTCCTCTTCCTCCTTATACATGCAGAATAAATAAAAAGAAATTTTATTTCTGCAATAATGAATAAACTCATATACGTTTAACATATTAGAAATATTTTTTAATTATTTTTATTATAATGTGTGGCTGGAAAGAAAGGTAGCATCTTTATTATAGGACAGATTATGTTTTTAATCTTTGAACTTTCATTGATTTTTATTTAATTCCTAAAATTTTATTTGATCGATCTTGGTCCTAAATTATAAATAATCATATTTTTAATCTTTGAACTTTCACTTTGGAATTTGGAAACTGAATAGAAAATTTTAATTCCCAATAACTTTTAATTGAAAAAAATGAGTTTTGTCATCCTTCGTGAAGGAAAATAAGATGCAAATTCTTTAGCGAACCTGAATAACCCAAGTACCATGAGTTGACTCATAAGAATACTCTCATGTTTGGCTAGGTTTGGGCCTTTCTTTGCATTATCTCTGTACAAGCTAATCAGGGAAAAAGATAATTCATTAATAAAACTGAATTATGTTTTTAATCTTTTTAAATATTATATATATTTTTATTTTTTTTAGAAAAGTTATAATTTAGTCTTCATAATTTTTTATTTATTTCTTGCATAATCTCTCCATTAGTCTTTAATTTGCTTTGTTAGTAAAAATTAAGAATTTAAGTGGCAGGGAGGGTAAACTCTTTTAACATTTTTTTTAAGGCTGGATAATCCTTTCCTAATTCATCAAGCATAACAGTAATATTTTCATGAGTCATGTTCAGTTTTATATTAATTTGTCACTGGTATTTGTTCATTGGAGTTGGAGATCATGTGGTCTGTTTCTCCCTTGACCTCAGATGCGTAGCGTAAAATTCGTAATACATTTTCTTTTTATGAGTAAATCCACAATACATTGAGCAGGTTCAATACATGAAGTTTCATATTTATGTCAGTTAGCAGAGGTAGGTAAAATGAAGGTTTTTTCCCCCTCTCTGTCATACAAAATCAAATATGCTATTGTGGTGTTGGGTTCAAGCCTTCGAGGGACCAATTTTCACGTGACAACCATGAGATTGGAAATATGCTAATCTATATCCCTTACCGTTTATTTTGCTAGCACCTCACCTGTGACTATTTCTGCTTCTGCTAATTTATATCCAGATTAACAGATAATAACTAACGTGCTGCCAGTGCTGACCTCTTCCTTATAAAATCTCCAAATAATTTGTGAAAAAAATACAGTTAAACTTTGTCGCTACCCTTGATGAAGAAATTTTGGAAAAACAGGGATTTTAGGAGATTAGGGGAATTCACGGAGAAAGTACTGCTGCTTGTAGTTTAATTCACGGAGTAATTCAATACAAAATATATCTTCTAAATAAAGACAAGAAAAAAATGCTAACAGCATACATTAAAAAAAAAAAACCTTAGGGGTAGAGTGACACATCACAAACCATAGATAGGGTCGCAATGCGAAAATAGGCTATACAACAAGGGGAAATCTGATTGTCTATCCTCCTCACAGTTGTGTCAACCTTTATTCCCCTTCATGAAATCATTTATAGTCAATAGTGACAGCGCTAGTTCTATGTTGTATTGTTTATATAGAAACATGGTACCTTCCAAAATCCATTGTCGTGGAGAGAAAACAAGCAAGTTTCCTCTATTTGATCTTAATTCGTAGCCCTTAAAGTTCAGTTGTTCCTGAAAAATTACTAACTCTGATAATTGTCGACATGCCTCATAAGTCATAACACTTTACAAGAGCACGTGCAGTGATGATAAGAACCGGTGGTTGTGGCTAGCTATGGCCCACGAAACTGCAAAACTTGTTAATTTTCGACTTAGCTATAACTTGGGTGAGTGTGGATGCCTTCGTAGGTTGTTATTACATACCTTGGATCATCCTTATCTCTTTCAACTCTCTTTTTGACCTGGCATCCGTCCACTGAACACCTATAGTAGTTCCTGTAATAATCAGATGTTCTTAAGTTAAATGTGTGTTTGAAGTGTGCGATTATTTTATAAGAGTGTGAAAATGAGAAGTTTCAATTTTCTATAAAGCAAGACATTATTGCATGATCCAGTACTAACGTGTGTATGTTCCGACCAATTTTTCATTTGACCCATAGCAAAAACTTTCAGCTTATAAGAAAGAGTTAATAAAACTAACAACATGTCGCATAAAGATTAATCAGAACTATGATGGTCTTGTACCATGCAATAATTCCTCGTATAAAGCATAGGCATATAAATATACCTTGGATTGGGGCTGTTTTTAACCATCTTCTTTCCGTACTTCCTCCACTTGAACCCGTCGTCCAGTATTTCTACCTCTGACTTTGTTTTGAATGCAACTCTGTCTTTGACTTCCTTCTTCTCACGTTCATTGCCAGCATCTCCTACGACACAACCAATGATATAGAAGTCAAGAAAAGCAAATTAAAAAAATATTAAGAAAGCAAAATTATCAGAAGATGTTCATATCAGTTGCTCTGATATTGAATTACAAAGTAAAGTAAGTTTCATTTCAGGAACTTTGCTTACTGGTAGAAGACTCTACAAAGTGGGTGCCACTTCCTCCAAAGTCACCAACTTCATTGGCTTGATTGTTATGGCTGAAGACATGCCCAGAAACAAATGAATCCGGATCATCATCAAAATTCAAGTACTCAGAGACCTCCAAAGGCCATTGGTTGGTGAATTCATTGTCAGGTGAATCTGGTGGTCTTGGATTTTTATCTGTCATTTTGGCACCATTGATACGAAAAGAAAGGATCACGGTGCACATAATTTAAACTCCATAGCCTTTGTTTGATGAGGCAACTTCATTGTGACCTTCCTATGAACTACATTAGGAAGCTTCTATGGGTTATATATAAGCAGAAGAGGAATGTTAACTTTATATTTTTTTGATAGTTTAATTTTTATGTTACTTTCAATCAATAAAAAATTATACATCTTATACACACCTTTTAAATAATTATGATAAAAAATCAATGAACTTATTAGATAATTTGTAATTAGATTACGGTGTTAATATATTTTAATTTTTTTTTTTTTAATATTGAATGAATTTTTATATGAAATCTATTAGACTCACTCTCTATTTAATAGGATCAGTATGAAATTGACCCAATAATAAATAGTTTATTAAAAAATAATATGTTGAAAGTTTATATTATTAACATGTCTCTGATAAAATTGGTAGGTATCCAATAATTAATGTCTGTAAAAAAAATACTAGCATGATAACACAAAGTGACAGTGGGGCATGCCTGGGATGACTCGGGGAAGACTTTCAGGAGATGTTAAATATGGTCAAGAAAGATGTATATAGTACCAGTCTTATTAATTGCTGAAATATAAAAATTATCACGTATAAGTTATTAAAATATGACTTTTATTGGAGAGCTGATAATTTAAGGACTAACTTGACCTGACAAAATATATATTTTAAGTACTTAAGTGTTAATTTTTATCCTTCACAGATTAGTATTCGACCTGTTAAATGTTAATTGGCTATTGAGTGTCGTGGTTAGACCAACCCCTACGTAGCTGAGAATTACGTACAGTCAAAAGTGATGGTGCTTTGAGGTCTCGTGGAAGTTCCTTCGAGCCACAAGTTTTTGGTTATCTGAAATAGATGTTTGATGGTTTTCTTTTTCATTTTTTTTCTAATAAAAAAATTGCTTTTGAAATAATCTAAACTATTTTTGACATTATTTATTGTAAACGAAAAAACAAGGAACAAGAGCAATTTAGTGAAAGGAATTAGCCTCCTACCCTATTTTAAGCAGGATTTTTTTTTATATGGAAAATACTTACGGGGAAAAAAAAGAAGGTAGTGAAAAATTAAGTCTTGATTTTTACATTTTATACTTGGTAAATAAATAATGAACGCAACTTAGTAAAAAATATATTAAAAAATGTAAATTATTTGCTTATGAATTTATAACTAATCCATCTTGTAACCATTGCTTATAGCTATTCCATTTTTAAAAGACGGAAGAGAGGAACGTACTGACCTTCGCGGGGGCTATTCACGATACTCCGGCCAGCTCGTGTGTTAAGAATACTCTTCTCCTTGCTTTTGATAAAAAGAAGGCTTAATTTACCGAAATAAATCATAACAATTATAAAATTTTGGATAAAATATGTTTTTGATCCCTCATTTTATCTTGATTTCTATTTTTAGTCCCTCATAAATTTTTTCTCTATTTTTAGTCCCTAAAAAATTGTTTCATTTTGTTTTTAGTCCCTGACATTAATTTTAAATGTTAAGTTATGTCGTGGCGAGCAGAATTTGCGCTTGAAAAATTTATGTTTAAGTTTCTAGCAGTTTTTAACTGCTGCAAATTTTCTAGCTGACTAAAACCGTCAGAAATGTTAAAAAAAATAAAAATAAAAAAAATCACAACCTCGAACACCAGATTTTCTAAAATTACAAGAAATATTATAAAAGTAAACATTTTTTACTGCAAAAAAATTGTAGAGATTAAAAGTCACTAGAAACTTAATTAGGAAATTTTTACACACACAGTTTATATTCGTCATGTCATCACTTAACAGTTGAAATTAACGTCAGGGACTAAAAATAAAACAAAACAATTTATGAGGGACTAAAAACATAACAGAACAATTTATGAGAGACTAAAAACAGAGAAAAAATTTATGAGGGACTAAAAACAGAAATCAAGATAAAATAAGGGACCAAAAACATATTTTACCCTAAAATTTTCATATATTCAGACTCACTTAGCTTTTTTTTTTCCTCCCTTGTTATTAGTATGAAGTATATCAGCTTTTTCCATGACAAAATTTTGCCAAAAAACTTGGTTGACAAAGTTTATAAGTGGAGTCTTTTTTTTTTTTAATTACGTTTTTTTTCATTTATAAAACCCAAGATTTTGTTTAAAAAATTTGAATATAATTTCACTCAAAATCAACGACGTATTGGTAAATTTAAAGAATTTGATAGGATTTTCGTGAGTCTCGCCATTTTCTATTATTTCCTTCTTAAACATGTAAGAAAAGGGAGAGAATTAGCTATTATAAATTTTTATCTAATACTCAGGCGTATTTTTAATTCATTTACGTATATTTCTATTTTATAATTTTTAAGGAAACTATTTTTTTAAAATATCTTTTTCTATCAAATGATGATAATTAAATGAGAGTCAAAAGTTATTCACTTATATGTTTTTATCCTTTTCTTTTCTTTTCTTTCCATGCAGGTGGTCAACAAGGACCAATTAAATCCTTAGGAGCAAGAGTTCCAGCTCCAGCAGCTACTTTAGTAGATGAAAGGTTTTTGTATTGTGAATAAAGGGCTTTTCTTTCCTTGCATCCAATCAAATTCGGTTCCCATTAAGTAGTTTGAACTACCTGATCAACTTCAACTTTATTTTCCATGAACTCTCCTGAATAATAGGTGCGGGTGGTTTGCAACTGGGTCCGGGATATATGACTAACTCGGGCATTGGATTGGTTTTGAAGAAATTCCAATTTCAATTTTTTTTTTACTTTGTTATTCAATTGATTTTGTTTTTAAAATTTAAATTTAATTTAATCTAATACAATCTAAAGTTATTTGAATTAGATGAGTTTATTTTTGCTTTGTTTAGTCAAAAAACAACAAACAAATCTTATTTTATCCCTTTTACACATATTTTATCAAAACTTATTTTCAGTACAAAATACAAAAATATATTATAAACGACGACAAGAGACATAAGAACAATTTCAATTTAATTATTTCAAAACTAATAAATAAATGAGTATACCAAAATAATTAGATGCAATTTTAAGAATAAGTCAACTTTTACACTATTAATTAGTCAACAATCATATTTGATATAACTTTTAATGTAGTTATTATAAAAATTAATAAATTTATCATATATAATGATTTATGATTAGATAACAGTGTAATAATATTTATACTATTAGTGCATGTATTATTTATTATAAGATTATAAAAGAACAAATAAGTTTTGTAATTTCTTAAATATATACTTATAGAAGTTTGAGTGATATCTTAATTTTACAAATATAGTTATATATACATAAACACAAACATGAGTATAGTTTGAATTCAATTAGATGAATTTTTAAAATTAAATATAAAATTTGATCTAATCTAGTAAAAATAGATAATTTTTTGTTATTTTTTGCGATTCTGTATTAAATCAATTAGTGCATTTTTTTTTCTTTTTGTTGAGATGCCTAAATTGTTAATAGGTCGCTTCGAATTGTAACCCTACCTAATATGTTGAGAGGTATCATGCAGTGAAAGTGGAGGGCTCGAGCCAATAGTATGGACAGACCCATATTTATGTGTTTTTCTTAGAATATGAACGGGTTAGGGTTAAAAATAAAGGAGTGTTGTTCATTGTAATAAATTAAGACTCTTTGTATTTATTTTTGGCAAATGTTAATCGTTAGTTAAGAAAGTAAAAAGAAAAATATTTTTATTAGAATGCGTAAAAGTGCATTCTACTATAATTTTTAAATGTGTTCATATATGATTTTCAATAAAAAAATTTAATTTTTTAATTTTTTTAATTCCTTAACTAGTGTCTTTAGGATATTGTGGTTAACAAGACCCTTCATGCTTTGTGAAAAAGATAGAATCTCTATAAGTAATTTTAGACAAAAGTCACATTGACTAAAATAAGTACGTTGTGTAATTCTTTTGCTATCTGAGTTTTTTTTTTTTTTTTATCCTCATTTTTTGTTATGGCATAAGCATTCCCATCAGTTTCAACTTGAATGGCTGGTTCTTAACAAATAGGCAATGAAAAGGGTATGTATATATGAAAGGCAAATGAGCAATTCAAGATGGTTAAAAGTGAATGTGTGCTGGGTTTAGGAGATGCAACATGATTTGGTGGTGAAGGGAAGTTTAAGTGACTTTATGAGCACGTATTAGGATTACACGGTGGAAGTGATTGGTAAACATGCTCTTATGAGTGAGGTGAAGAAACAGTAACACCAATGCCTCTTTTTTTTTTTTTAATGTCTTTTTCATAATTTTCATTTAATGAAATATCATATTGCAAACTACCATTTTAATAGCAAGAAATTAATTTCAACATTTCATTTATTTTATTAAAATATCAACGATTTTGACTTTGTATTGCAATGGGACACCAAAACCATCGTGATGACTAAAAAATGAAGTCCATTGATTTCACATTCTTGCATTCATATACAGCTTGTCCAATAAATGAGCTTTCATATACTCTAATTAGCTTTGATGGTTGACAACACTAGAAGCCAACTATAGATGTTCGACAGCGTGGAGGGGAAATGAATCAATGATTTTGTAAGACATCATGGTCCCCAAAATTGGTAAAAGGTGCCAAGGAAGTTTACAGGCATCTTCCGCTTCCATTTTGGGGCAAAGAAACAGTGTAGGAAGGAATTCAAGCACTACCTGTGTATTTAGTTTCACATTAAATTTTTCATAACCACACGTTAAAATATCAACTGTGTGTATTTACTATTTAGTTTCACATTAAAAAAGTCATGTATGTATTTAGTTTCACGTTAAATTCTTCAGAATCACACATTATAATTTCAACTGTGTGTATTTAATTTCACATTAAATTCTTCAAAATCACGCGTTAAAATATTAATTAACATGATTTTAGTTAAATTTTATATATTTAATTTCATATTAAAAATTAATTTTGAGTTTAGAATTAATTTTGAATTGAAGTAAATTTAAGTAATTTTTGTATTAGATAAAAAAAAAATTATACTAAATTTTACTACTAAGTACTAACTTTCTTTTATAATAAAAACGTTCAAACATAGATTACATTATTTTAAAAACAATTTTAACTAAAATTAATTTTACCAAATTCATCTGAACACATACTATTGTAGTATTTAAATCGGCTCAGACGTAACATACCAAATTTCAAAGATTGAATTTCTTGTGGTAGCTGGATGGCCTTTTTAAATCTCTCATCTTATTAGGCATGTGTCAAATCAGAGCATCCACTCTCCACTTAACCCTTATTTTTAGGAAGCGTCGTGGATATTACTTTGAGCTTATATCACCACTAAAATTTCCATTATTTTCATGGAGACTCACTCCAATGTTTTGGTCCCTTTGTTAATTAGTTACATTTTTAATTATCAGATGGTTATCATACAAATCTTGATAGATATTTGGATAATGCAATCAATATCAATATATAATAAAAATTATTTTAAAAATTCTCACATAGACCAACACAAAATTAATTAAATTCATAATAAAATACTTATATCTTGAAATTAAAAATAAAAAAAGTAATATAAGAAGATGAGCATACACCCATACTTTTCACAAATACTTGTTGGTTAAGATTTCATACCAAGGAAAGATAAGATATATTCCTTTGTTATCTAATGTATATGTATATATTAGCCTTTATGTAAAATCACTCTTCATAATCATGTCTAAGGTCATTTTAACGATAAATGTCATATTTGAAATACAAACAAGACATTGTCATTTTGTTTTTTAGTGAAAAAAAATATAGCTTGTCGTTCAGATTTTAGATTTTATAGTCAAACATGTAGAAATATTGCGGCACATGAAAATGAATAGTCTTCCTTCTGTCATTTTCAATAGCAAATATCTCACACTTTCAGTTTCATCTACCTTTATATTTTTTTTTTAATTATTGAAATTTAGTATAAAAAAGTGAGAATAATCGTTGAGTCTACCAGAACATGCTATATCGTAAAGACTTGAAAGTGCACATTCACCAAAAAAGGCAAAAAGACTAGCCAGTGCCATGATGGATCAGAAATTACAAAGAATGACACTGCTGCTCTTTTAGGTATTAACTAGTTGAGTGACCCATGCGATGCACGGGTTGTTGTTTGTTAAATTAATTGATTAAAATTAATATAAAATTTATGATTAAAATTAGATAATTAATTGCTATTTTGTCAAGTTCAAAAAATCCTAATAAAATAATCGATTCATGTTTTACTTGATATGGATTTCTTCTTAAATATATATAAGATTAATAATTAAAATATACCAACATATATTAATTTTTAATAACAACAAATTTACAATATAACGTCCCACTGTCTAAATTGAAAAGTTAAGAATATATCTATTATTTATTAATTATAAAAGGATTACTATTTTTTATAAAAATAAATTTAAAAAATCAGTTTTGAAATAGGTTTAAAATACTAAAAGTTAATATGATTTAAGGTAATAATCCTGTTAGTTAATTGTAAATTTCTCTTCATTCTTTCAAGGTAGTAATTATTATTCACACATTATTCTTTTAAGTTAATATGTTATATTGATTCATGTTTTTTATATTAGTCAATTTAAATGTAAATAATGTGTAAAAATTAGAATAGAATAAGAAATTGCCTTTTTTAAAATTTAATTTTTTTATATCATTTGAAAGATTAAAACAAAAACTTGAATTGAATTCAATTTTCTATAATTTAATTAAATCTAAACTATTAACTTAAACGAAATATATAGATAATAATTACCAAAGATAATAGAAGTTCAATCATAAATATAAACTATATACTATAAAAGTTATACACATGATACTCTTTCATTTTATTCTTAATGATTTTTAACTTGCTTGTCAAAGCCTTTGCATAATTACATATATAACGTCCCACTGTCCCAAAATTGTCTAAATTGA
This sequence comes from Pueraria montana var. lobata, assembly GCA_026413185.1. Lineage (NCBI taxonomy): Eukaryota > Viridiplantae > Streptophyta > Magnoliopsida > Fabales > Fabaceae > Pueraria > Pueraria montana. The sequence continues at coordinate 8,788,452 of CM048652.1, forward strand.
AAAGTTAAGAATATATCTATTATTTATTAATTATAAAAGGATTACTATTTTTTATAAAAATAAATTTAAAAAATCAGTTTTGAAATAGGTTTAAAATACTAAAAGTTAATATGATTTAAGGTAATAATCCTAGTTAATTGTAAATTTCTCTTCATTCTTTTAAGGTAGTAATTATTATTCACACATTATTCTTTTAAGTTAATATGTTATATTGATCCATGTTTTTTATATTAGTCAATTTAAGTGTAAATAATTTGTAAAAATTAGAATAGAATAATAAATTGCCTTTTTTAAAATTTAATTTTTTTATATCATTTGAAAGATTAAAATAAAACTTGAATTGAATTCAATTTTCTATAATTTAATTAAATCTAAACTATTAACTTAAACGAAATATATAGATAACTAATTACCAAAGATAATATAAGTTCAATCGTAAATATAAACTATATACTATAAAAGTTATACACATGATGCTCTTTCATTTTATTCCTAATGATTTTTAACTTGCTTGTCAAAACCTTTGCATAATTACATATATTTAATTTCGGGTAATTCCATAAGTGACCTAATGACTTGCTAATTATAAAATAAACTCAACGTGTAGCTCTTAATTTTTCTAAGCTTATGTTCAAAATTGAAGATAAATAAAAAAAGATATTTATATTTTAAAGAGTCTAATTTTTTCAAATAAATTTTTATTACACACTTTCTTTTACTCTCACTATATAACATTATTTTGATATCTCTATATAGATAAGACAACCGATACTATTGGCAAAATTCTTTCTCTCATCCAACCACTTATAACTAATGAGATTCAGGTATACACATCACAAATTATATTTTGAATTACATGAAAAGAAATAGAGCAGAAAACATTTTTTTAAAAGCATATGACTTCATCTCTTTCAAGCCCATACTTTTGCTTTATCCAAACTGACTTTGCTCCATTTGGAGCTCAACCTTTATAAATGACAAAGGTTTTTCTCATGCCTATCAGGTCATGCTTGGAATAGATTTCCCTGTCTCTTCCCGTTGCTTTCCAAAACCCTGTTGCAATCATCACAAAAGTTAATAGAAGCTTAAATTGATCCAATATTCATACCAAACCTGTGTTTGATCAAATTTATAGGTTGCAAAAATCGAATCAGAGATAACGAAAAAGAGTGCAAAGATAGGATACATGCAGGAGAAAACTCACAAATATACATGGAGAGAAAAACTAAAATGAAGAAGTGATACATTAGAATCAGAAAATTAAAGTGAAAAAAGGGTAACCTACAAAAAATATCACTAAAATTAATCAATGGAACAATAACTATGATAATCATTCAATGAGATGCACAAAAAATAAAACTTAGCAGAAGTCAAATTCATTTATAATTTACATGTCAGTCAGTGATCCAGTACTTCCTATTCTCACCCTTAATTGGTAAAGAATAGAAGCCTTGTGGGTATACTCTCAGCATGGATCCTGGGATACCAATTTGGGTCACCATTTTGTAGGGCAGTGCTGAAAAAAATGTCCCACACAAAAGTGAAAAAAAAAAAGAAAACGTTTTATCTTTAATTCAAGATACCGTTCTATTTACTTAGAAAAACAGTTGTAAAGAGCATATATTACTATGGTGGAAACAGTTTCAAACCCATTAAAAATATACATTTGAAGAGAAAATAAGGTGGAAAAATATAGATATAAGGGGTTCATTTCCTACTATGATAACAGAGCTATCCTATTAAGAAAAAATGAATGTAATTGACAATATTTGCATAATAAAGTCATAGATTCAAGTTGTGAAATCTATGCTATGCAAATGCAAGAAAAGAAAACCTATACAACATAAAGTTAAAAAGAAATTATAAATAATAGATGGAACACATAGGCTGCAACAGTACACCAATGAGACTAATCAAACCAACTACTTTTGCACCAATACCCCTAGGAAACTAACTGATAATCAATGAACAATGCCCATTATGGAAGTTAAGCTTAAAATACAATGCTTTTTTTTATCTCTTTTCATTTTATCAGATTATACCCTATATATATATATATATATATATATATATATATATATATATATATATATATATATATATCAAAGACTAATTGCATATTAAAAATCCATTGGGTTTGGAACACCAATTATGAAATTAAAATTTTGGTCTTTAACCACAGTCAAGAGAGTATAGTAAATGGGGGAAATGACAATAATGTCGAGAGAATATTAGAATAGCCTTGAAACAATGGAAATGAAAAATAAAAGCCATGAGCAAGAATAATAACCACGCAAGTCATAACATTCAGAGTCTATGTGAAATGCAATAATAAAGAATTAAGATAAAAACTAACTTAGGAATGCCCTATATACTACTCCAAAAGATCTGGTGCTTGAACCTACAAAGTGGCCATTATATCAGAAGTGGTGACATTGTTCCCAAATATTCAAACTCAGCAGTAACCTCATAGGCAAGCTTGCATTGCACTCTTCCAGTGATCTTCTGCTTAATTCCATTACAGCTTTGTGTACGTTCTGTTTTGGCCAGTGATCTCCCACTGAATGCAATTCCAGCTTCAGAATAGAATAGCAACATTGTTTTAACAAAATTAAAAAAAAATGTTAACATGATGTTTCAATAGAATGGTAAAAAAAATGTATGAAATAAATACCTCTGTCCGATGGTATTAGGCATTCGTTATCCTGCTCTAAATTTAATGTGATGGAACCAAATGATTGGATAACATGTTTTGATTGTGTGACATATTTTGAACAATATCAAACAATTCTGTTGTGCGCCATGTCGGACAAATACAATATAAAATATGTCAGTTCAGTACACAATATATACAAACCAAGTAAAATTACAAAGAATGGTTTTTGCCCTCGTCAGTTAGTTTGCCAACATAGTGATCACATCACATGCACCCAACACAGGTCTGCCTAATCTTAGCTTTTGTTTAACCATTCTAGTTGTTCTGATACTATGAAGATCTATATCTCTCTTATTGAAACCAATTCTCAAAAGTCCACATGAGAAAGCAGGAAGTGAGGAAGTCAAATCCCACAAACTAAAAACCAACCACAATTTAATAGTAATGTTTATTTTAATATAGGACAAAATTCACTTACTGCAGGTGTGGCAGAATGTTTGGTGAGAGGAAAAAGTTATGTCCCAGGTCCTCCTCCAAATATAAGGGAAACAACCTTTTGTGGGACAGTTTTGATCTCGAGAATGAAGAAACTTGTAAGGCCTGAAATTAATTACACAGACAATAAAAATGCAGTAATACAAACAAAGTAAAACTCTCAGAAGTAGAAGGTATATCGCATAATCACATTTAGCTTAGCAGTGATTCTCTGGCTTGTTGCAAAATGCTCAAGAGACTTTGGAAAACTTAATTAGGAATGAAGGACTCTAAACTTAATTGGAAAGCTAAGCAAAATTCTTAATCATGTTCATACCTTCTAAATAATGTTTAGTTAGGTTAAATCGCAGTCATCATTCCATCAAGGAATTCATCACGGCTTGTTGCAAAATACCTCACCTTTCCACAAACATGGCACTCTACAACTCGTCATTTGGTCTGCTCATCTTAAATTTTTCTGAAATTTTCCAATAAGACAGGATGCAATAAGACACTGCATAAGTAGTTCCTCTACCCGAAAATTTTGTAATAACAAATACAAAAAGTTCACCAAATTGATGAAATTCAGAGAAATAAAGTTGTTTGGTTAAAGTAATCCTTGAGCCTATGCAATAAAAAATTCAAGATAAAAAACCTATAGAGAGTTTAGGTTTTCAGTTTTTTTGTTATTTGAGCAACATATTTACTGTGGTAAAATGCATGCTGCAGTTCCAACTCTATAGGTTAATGATATCTATCTCATTTACAGTACCATATGTGCAGCCTCCTTTTACCTCATCCAACTCAAACATGCCACTTCCAAAGGTGTATCCAAGAGGAACAAAAAGCACACCATGATGAGGTAATTGAGCTATCAATCTGCGATCAAAATATAAAGAGGAAACTAAAAACTAAAATGTAGTGGCCATAGCCTTCAAGGAATCATAATACTTATTGATGCAAATAATCCATATGGCTACAATTGTTACATCAAAAGTTAGAGAAACAAACGAATCATATGGCTACAATTGTTACTGCAAGAGACATAATTTATGAACCAAACATGATTCACATCAAGCTTAAGGAGATGAAATGAGCTAACCCATAAACACTTAATACATACCCTGAAAAAACTAAGAAGAAAATAGAGAAAATGAAAATGCTTGCTAACCCTTATTGCTTTTAAATTCAATGTCAGTCCACCGCTGAGCAAATTGGGGCTCAGCACAAATGTTGATATGGAGGAAATGACCACCATGCATTGCACTGCACCCCTGCTTCCTTTGTAGCTGCGAGCACATTTATGGTTCCTTTAATCTACAGGTTCAGAACCTCCTTCTGCATTCAAGACCAAAATGTGAAAAAGATTGAAGATTTAAGATATGTTTGGTTGAAGAAGACGTGAGGATAATAAAAGAGTGTTATAGAAAGCAGGAAAACATAAAATCAAGCAGGCATTCTGTCCTAATAGCAACCTTTGACCTTTTTATGTGTCTCTTCCAACTCTAATGGAGCTTCCACGGTTTGCCACACCTAATACGAAAAAGAAAATAGTATTAATTCCTAATCTGAAACATCATCATCCTGAAAAGTTAAAAGATAACATCTTTGGTTATTGAGAATCATTATTTTAGGTTTCATGATTTCTAATCAACTTAAATACCAATAAATAAATAGTTTACTTTAATGACAGTGTTAAAACTTTTAATACCAACAACAATTTTTATTGGTTGAGAGTGTAAATTTTTACACTAACAACACACAAAAATTCAACTCATTACTGATTACAATCTGAGAAAAATATAATTATTTCCATTACCTAAGACAAAGTCATCAAAAAATTTAGAATTACTAAAGACATATGTAACCTGAATAAGCTTGGGATCAAATGAAACAACTGTTCCAACTATCTATATATGTAAATCCAGCAGTAATATAAAAACATTTTATCAATGTTAATATTTTCATTTATTTTCACTAATTATATGTTGATCAAATATATACCTTCAAAATAAAATTTAAAAAAAATGAACGGAACTTTAAATTACCTCCAAAATAGCGAGCAGCACACACCTCATCTCCAGCAGAGACACCAACAAAAGGGCCAACATAGAATTGCCACTATAAAATAAGGACAGAATTCAGAAATATTAATTTTCAACACAATCCAATTAAACAGTAGGAATAAAAAAATGATATTTTTATTTAAGTTAGTAGTTAAGGAATTAATAAGTTATTTTTTATTGAAATTCACGGTGAAAATGTATTGATAAGATATCTATTATAAAGAACTCTGTACTTTTAATTTCTTAATCACTATTCTTTTATAGGTTAAAATTTGAGGCAGTGACAAAGAGAAATTGAAGGAGTAGAGCAATAAAGTGTGAAATTCTGTAAATTCTCAACTGTGATTCTTCAACGAAGACCACAGAGAAGAGACGCCACCATTCGCTGCCGCATACGGTGAGGTCGTTCCTTTACTTTTCATCGGCTTTCATAAAGCCTTGCTCGTTGAAACCCGTCAGAGCTATCACCGATACACAGCGGCGTCGCGCAGAGAACGACCTCTGCCCTTCTCTCTTGCTAGTGCTGCTCTACGTCTTCCTTCTTCCTTTTGAATAACATAATCCATTGTGGAGATAATCAGAAGAGAAATTCCAAGCCCGATTTTGTATCAGCAAAAATAGATAGAGATGCAAAAATTGTTAACCATTAACAACACAAAGGAAAAAAAATGGCTGTGGGAGCGTCTAGAGAAATAAAGAGATAGAAAGAGAAGAATAAGAATAGAAATGTATGGTTGAAAATAACAATGACTTTTATGAGGAGAATAGGCTGGAATTTTAAGAATTGAAAGGAATGTGAAGAGGCTGGAATATGATTCATTGTATGTGGTTAGGATTTGGAAAATGTTTTGAACAGACTGCAGTATTTAATTGCAGCAGAAAGGAAAAGTCAAGCTTTATTTTCTTCTGTAACCGCATGCTATTAAAGTCTAAACAAATGTTGGGAGCTGGATTAGGAGGTTTTAGGCGGGAAAAAAAGCTAGCAGAACTTCTAGGATTTATATTTATTAAGATACAAATAATTTCTCCTCTAACCTTTACTTCCTCCCATCCTCGTGCAGTGACACCGTTTCTGTTTCTGATTTCATAACATACTTCACCAAGCTTCCGTTGGTGGCACCATTAACGTATCCCCCAATGGCACCACTGCTGTTAGCAGCAGCGACGCCATTTCTGCTCCATCGACGTCGTTCACTCGTCTGAATTTATATGAGAATCTAAAAAAATAGATGCAGCGGACCAAGTTGTGCTTGCAGAGTGGTTGCAAGAGTTGGGAACCTGGGGTCGATGGTTCTTTGTTATTCGTCGGCGTTGAAGGATGAAAAAAAGAAAAAGAAAAAATAACGTTTAGATTCAGATAAAAAAGGAGGAGAGAAAGTGGGTGAGTAAAGCTCAGAAGATTGAGAAGAGAGATAAAAAAATGAGCGAGGAAAAGGGGGAAAAAAAAAAGAATAAAATAGTTTAGAAAGAGAGAAGAAAAAGAAATAGATAGTGTAACAGTGTAATTAATGTTGATGTTTTCAATTGCTTTATTTATGTACTAGAGACGTACAGACTCCCATTCTATTTTTTGGAAATGAAAACGTATTGCACTCCTCTTTAAATGGATGGAACAAATGCATTGAAACTAATAGTGTCATCAATGTTGTGCTATTTCCAATTCCTTTATTCTATCTTATGATTATTTTTTTATTTTTGAAAATATAATTTTGTATATGTGTAGTTTAAACTGATATAAATAGAAAATTTCTAGAAAGTTGTGATTGCAATTTTATTTCGTAATGATTACAAATTTTGGAGGGAAAAAGAGTTGGAAACTGTTCTAACTTTAATATTATTAAGATAGATAGTGTAACAGTGTAATTAATGTTGATGTTTTCAATTGCTTTATTTACGTACCAGAGACGTACAAACTCCCATTCTATTTTTTGGAAATGAAAACTTATTGCACTCCTCTTTAAATGGATGGAACAAATGCATTGAAACTAATAGTGTTATCAATGCTGTGCTATTTCCAAATCCTTTATTCTATCTTATGACTATTTTTTTATTTTCGAAAATATAATTTTGTATATGTGTAGTTTAAACTGATATAAATAGAAAATTTCTAGAAAGTTGTGGTTGCAATTTTATCTCGTAATGATTACAAATTTTGGAGGGAAAAAGAGTTGGAAACTGTTCTAACTTTAATATTATTAAGATAGATAGTGTAACAGTGTAATTAATGTTGATGTTTTCAATTGCTTTATTTACGTACCAGAGACGTACAAACTCCCATTCTATTTTTTGGAAATGAAAACTTATTGCACTCCTCTTTAAATGGATGGAACAAATGCATTGAAACTAATAGTGTTATCAATGCTGTGCTATTTCCAAATCCTTTATTCTATCTTATGACTATTTTTTTATTTTCGAAAATATAATTTTGTATATGTGTAGTTTAAACTGATATAAATAGAAAATTTCTAGAAAGTTGTGGTTGCAATTTTATCTCGTAATGGTTACAAATTTTGGAGGGAAAAAGAGCTGAAAACTATTCTAGCTTTAATATTATTAAGATAGATAGTGTAACAGTGTAATTAATGTTGATGTTTTCAATTGTTTTATTTACGTACCAGAGACGTACAGACTCCCATTCTATTTTTTGGAAATGAAAACGTATTGCACTCCTCTTTAAATGGATGGAACAAATGCATTGAAACTAATAGTGTCATCAATGATGTGCTATTTCCAATTCCTTTATTCTATCTTATGAATATTTTTTTATTTTCGAAAATATAATTTTCTATATGTGTAGTTTAAACTGATTTAAATAGAAAATTTCTAGAAAGTTGTGGTTGCAATTTTATCTCGTAATGGTTACAAATTTTGGAGGGAAAAAGAGCTGGAAACTGTTCTAGCTTTAATATTATTAAGATTTCTCCTCTAACCTTTACTTCCTCCCATCCTCGCGCAGTGACACCGTTTCTGTTTCTGATTTCATAACATACTTCACCAAGCTTCCGTTGGTGGCACCATTAACGTATCCCCCAATGGCACCACTGCTGTTAGCAGCAGCGACACCATTTCTGCTCCATCGACGTCGTTCACTCGTCTGAATTAATATGAGAATCTTAAAAAATAGATGCATCGGACCAAGTTGTGCTTGCAGAGTGGTTGCAAGAGTTGGGGACCTGGGGTCGATGGTTCTTTGTTATTCGTCGGCGTTGAAGGATGAAAAAAAGAAAAAGAAAAAATAACGTTTAGATTCAGATAAAAAAGGAGGAGAGAAAGTGGGTGAGTAAAGCTCAGAAGATTGAGAAGAGAGATAGAAAAATGAGCGAGGAAAAGGGGAAAAAAAAAAGATAGAATAAAATAGTTTAGAAAGAGAGAAGAAAAAGAAATAGATAGTGTAACAGTGTAATTAATGTTGATGTTTTCAATTGCTTTATTTATGTACCAGAGACGTACAGACTCCCATTCTATTTTTTGGAAATGAAAACGTATTGCACTCCTCTTTAAATGGATGGAACAAATGCATTGAAACTAATAGTGTCATCAATATTGTGCTATTTCCAATTCCTTTATTCTATCTTATGATTATTTTTTTATTTTTGAAAATATAATTTTGTATATGTGTAGTTTAAACTGATATAAATAGAAAATTTCTAGAAAGTTGTGATTGCAATTTTATTTCGTAATGATTACAAATTTTGGAGGGAAAAAGAGTTGGAAACTGTTCTAACTTTAATATTATTAAGATAGATAGTGTAACAGTGTAATTAATGTTGATGTTTTCAATTGCTTTATTTACGTACCAGAGACGTACAAACTCCCATTCTATTTTTTGGAAATGAAAACTTATTGCACTCCTCTTTAAATGGATGGAACAAATGCATTGAAACTAATAGTGTTATCAATGTTGTGCTATTTCCAAATCCTTTATTCTATCTTATGACTATTTTTTTATTTTCGAAAATATAATTTTGTATATGTGTAGTTTAAACTGATATAAATAGAAAATTTCTAGAAAGTTGTGGTTGCAATTTTATCTCGTAATGGTTACAAATTTTGGAGGGAAAAAGAGCTGAAAACTATTCTAGCTTTAATATTATTAAGATAGATAGTGTAACAGTGTAATTAATGTTGATGTTTTCAATTGTTTTATTTACGTACCAGAGACGTACAGACTCCCATTCTATTTTTTGGAAATGAAAACGTATTGCACTCCTCTTTAAATGGATGGAACAAATGCATTGAAACTAATAGTGTCATCAATGATGTGCTATTTCCAATTCCTTTATTCTATCTTATGAATATTTTTTTATTTTCGAAAATATAATTTTGTATATGTGTAGTTTAAACTGATATAAATAGAAAATTTCTAGAAAGTTGTGGTTGCAATTTTATCTCGTAATGGTTACAAATTTTGGAGGGAAAAAGAGCTGGAAACTGTTCTAGCTATAATATTATTAAGATTTCTCCTCTAACCTTTACTTCCTCCCATCCTCGCGCAGTGACACCGTTTCTGTTTCTGATTTCATAACATACTTCACCAAGCTTCCGTTGGTGGCACCATTAACGTATCCCCCAACGGCACCACTGCTGTTAGCAGCAGCGACGCCATTTCTGCTCCATCGACATCGTTCACTCGTCTGAATTAATATGAGAATCTAAAAAAATAGATGCAGCGGACCAAGTTGTGCTTGCAGAGTGGTTGCAAGAGTTGCGGACCTGGGGTCGATGGTTCTTTGTTATTCGTCGGCGTTGAAGGATGAAAAAAAGAAAAAGAAAAAATAACATTTAGATTCAGATAAAAAAGGAGGAGAGAAAGTGGGTGAGTAAAGCTCAGAAGATTGAGAAGAGAGATAGAAAAATGAGCGAGGAAAAGGGGAAAAAAAGATAGAATAAAATAGTTTAGAAAGAGAGAAGAAAAAGAAATAGATAGTGTAACAGTGTAATTAATGTTGATGTTTTCAATTGCTTTATTTATGTACTAGAGACGTACAGACTCCCATTCTATTTTTTGGAAATGAAAACGTATTGCACTCCTCTTTAAATGGATGGAACAAATGCATTAAAACTAATAGTGTCATCAATGTTGTGCTATTTCCAATTCCTTTATTCTATCTTATGATTATTTTTTTATTTTTGAAAATATAATTTTGTATATGTGTAGTTTAAACTGATATATATAGAAAATTTCTAGAAAGTTTTGATTGCAATTTTATTTCGTAATGATTACAAATTTTGGAGGGAAAAAGAGTTGGAAACTGTTCTAACTTTAATATTATTAAGATAGATAGTGTAACAGTGTAATTAATGTTGATGTTTTCAATTGCTTTATTTACGTACCAGAGACGTACAAACTCCCATTCTATTTTTTGGAAATGAAAACTTATTGCACTCCTCTTTAAATGGATGGAACAAATGCATTGAAACTAATAGTGTTATCAATGCTGTGCTATTTCCAAATCCTTTATTCTATCTTATGACTATTTTTTTATTTTCGAAAATATAATTTTGTATATGTGTAGTTTAAACTGATATAAATAGAAAATTTCTAGAAAGTTGTGGTTGCAATTTTATCTCGTAATGGTTACAAATTTTGGAGGGAAAAAGAGCTGAAAACTATTCTAGCTTTAATATTATTAAGATAGATAGTGTAACAGTGTAATTAATGTTGATGTTTTCAATTGTTTTATTTACGTACCAGAGACGTACAGACTCCCATTCTATTTTTTGGAAATGAAAACGTATTGCACTCCTCTTTAAATGGATGGAACAAATGCATTGAAACTAATAGTGTCATCAATGATGTGCTATTTCCAATTCCTTTATTCTATCTTATGAATATTTTTTTATTTTCAAAAATATAATTTTCTATATGTGTAGTTTAAACTGATTTAAATAGAAAATTTCTAGAAAGTTGTGGTTGCAATTTTATCTCGTAATGGTTACAAATTTTGGAGGGAAAAAGAGCTGGAAACTGTTCTAGCTTTAATATTATTAAGATTTCTCCTCTAACCTTTACTTCCTCCCATCCTCGCGCAGTGACACCGTTTCTGTTTCTGATTTCATAACATACTTCACCAAGCTTCCGTTGGTGGCACCATTAACGTATCCCCCAATGGCACCACTGCTGTTAGCAGCAGCGACACCATTTCTGCTCCATCGACGTCGTTCACTCGTCTGAATTAATATGAGAATCTTAAAAAATAGATGCATCGGACCAAGTTGTGCTTGCAGAGTGGTTGCAAGAGTTGGGGACCTGGGGTCGATGGTTCTTTGTTATTCGTCGGCGTTGAAGGATTAAAAAAAGAAAAAGAAAAAATAACGTTTAGATTCAGATAAAAAAGGAGGAGAGAAAGTGGGTGAGTAAAGCTCAGAAGATTGAGAAGAGAGATAGAAAAATGAGCGAGGAAAAGGGGAAAAAAAAAAGATAGAATAAAATAGTTTAGAAAGAGAGAAGAAAAAGAAATAGATAGTGTAACAGTGTAATTAATGTTGATGTTTTCAATTGCTTTATTTATGTACCAGAGACGTACAGACTCCCATTCTATTTTTTGGAAATGAAAACGTATTGCACTCCTCTTTAAATGGATGGAACAAATGCATTGAAACTAATAGTGTCATCAATATTGTGCTATTTCCAATTCCTTTATTCTATCTTATGATTATTTTTTTATTTTTGAAAATATAATTTTGTATATGTGTAGTTTAAACTGATATAAATAGAAAATTTCTAGAAAGTTGTGATTGCAATTTTATTTCGTAATGATTACAAATTTTGGAGGGAAAAAGAGTTGGAAACTGTTCTAACTTTAATATTATTAAGATAGATAGTGTAACAGTGTAATTAATGTTGATGTTTTCAATTGCTTTATTTACGTACCAGAGACGTACAAACTCCCATTCTATTTTTTGGAAATGAAAACTTATTGCACTCCTCTTTAAATGGATGGAACAAATGCATTGAAACTAATAGTGTTATCAATGTTGTGCTATTTCCAAATCCTTTATTCTATCTTTTGACTATTTTTTTATTTTCGAAAATATAATTTTGTATATGTGTAGTTTAAACTGATATAAATAGAAAATTTCTAGAAAGTTGTGGTTGCAATTTTATCTCGTAATGGTTACAAATTTTGGAGGGAAAAAGAGCTGAAAACTATTCTAGCTTTAATATTATTAAGATAGATAGTGTAACAGTGTAATTAATGTTGATGTTTTCAATTGTTTTATTTACGTACCAGAGACGTACAGACTCCCATTCTATTTTTTGGAAATGAAAACGTATTGCACTCCTCTTTAAATGGATGGAACAAATGCATTGAAACTAATAGTGTCATCAATGATGTGCTATTTCCAATTCCTTTACTCTATCTTATGAATATTTTTTTATTTTCGAAAATATAATTTTGTATATGTGTAGTTTAAACTGATTTAAATAGAAAATTTCTAGAAAGTTGTGGTTGCAATTTTATCTCGTAATGGTTACAAATTTTGGAGGGAAAAAGAGCTGGAAACTGTTCTAGCTTTAATATTATTAAGATTTCTCCTCTAACCTTTACTTCCTCCCATCCTCGCGCAGTGACACCGTTTCTGTTTCTGATTTCATAACATACTTCACCAAGCTTCCGTTGGTGGCACCATTAACGTATCCCCCAATGGCACCACTGCTGTTAGCAGCAGCGACACCATTTCTGCTCCATCGACGTCGTTCACTCGTCTGAATTAATATGAGAATCTAAAAAAATAGATGCAGCGGACCAAGTTGTGCTTGCAGAGTGGTTGCAAGAGTTGGGGACCTGGGGTCGATGGTTCTTTGTTATTCGTCGGCGTTGAAGGATGAAAAAAAGAAAAAGAAAAAATAACGTTTAGATTCAGATAAAAAAGGAGGAGAGAAAGTGGGTGAGTAAAGCTCAGAAGATTCAGAAGAGAGATAGAAAAATGAGCGAGGAAAAGGGGAAAAAAAAAAGATAGAATAAAATAGTTTAGAAAGAGAGAAGAAAAAGAAATAGATAGTGTAATAGTGTAATTAATGTTGATGTTTTCAATTGCTTTATTTATGTACCAGAGACGTACAGACTCCCATTCTATTTTTTGGAAATGAAAACGTATTGCACTCCTCTTTAAATGGATGGAACAAATGCATTGAAACTAATAGTGTCATCAATGTTGTGCTATTTCCAATTCCTTTATTCTATCTTATGATTATTTTTTTATTTTTGAAAATATAATTTTGTATATGTGTAGTTTAAACTGATATAAATAGAAAATTTCTAGAAAGTTGTGATTGCAATTTTATTTCGTAATGATTACAAATTTTGGAGGGAAAAAGAGTTGGAAACTGTTCTAACTTTAATATTATTAAGATAGATAGTGTAACAGTGTAATTAATGTTGATGTTTTCAATTGCTTTATTTACGTACCAGAGACGTACAAACTCCCATTCTATTTTTTGGAAATGAAAACTTATTGCACTCCTCTTTAAATGGATGGAACAAATGCATTGAAACTAATAGTGTTATCAATGTTGTGCTATTTCCAAATCCTTTATTCTATCTTATGACTATTTTTTTATTTTCGAAAATATAATTTTGTATATGTGTAGTATAAACTGATATAAATAGAAAATTTCTAGAAAGTTGTGGTTGCAATTTTATCTCGTAATGGTTACAAATTTTGGAGGGAAAAAGAGCTGAAAACTATTCTAGCTTTAATATTATTAAGATAGATAGTGTAACAGTGTAATTAATGTTGATGTTTTCAATTGTTTTATTTACGTACCAGAGACGTACAGACTCCCATTCTATTTTTTTGGAAATGAAAACGTATTGCACTCCTCTTTAAATGGATGGAACAAATGCATTGAAACTAATAGTGTCATCAATGATGTGCTATTTCCAATTCCTTTATTCTATCTTATGAATATTTTTTTATTTTCGAAAATATAATTTTGTATATGTGTAGTTTAAACTGATATAAATAGAAAATTTCTAGAAAGTTGTGGTTGCAATTTTATTTCGTAATGGTTGTAAATTTTGGAGGAAAAAAGAGCTGGAGATTGTTCTAGCTTTAATATTATTAAGATTAAGATATTTAAAAAAATACATTAACTTAAATCTCACGTTGACTTATAATTAAGCTTGCTTGGTAAAAATTGTGGAGTTTTGAACTGAGTTTTCCACATCCACATAGCTTAATAAAGTGTAGCAAATTTGACAATACAGAAGGCCCAATTTATACAATAAAATTTAAGTTCAAAGGTGATTGATATATATATATATATATATATATATATATATATATATATATATATATATATATATATTTTGAAAGGCCAAAATGATTGAATTGATATTACAAATTAAGTTACTATGGTACATTAGGTATTTATAATATTGAGTTTGTTTAATAAATAATATTTAAAACATATTTCAATTGTTATAAAAAAACATATTTCAATTAATAAATAACTCGTAATTAAAATACTATCAAGAGATTTTTTTTTGTTTTAAAAATGGTACAAAATTATTGAAATGAATTTCCAATATTTTTAATATATTTTGCTGTAATAAAACATTATTATGATGAAATTTATTAAAAATTAATATTTTATTTTTACACATTTATTATTTCAAAATTAGAACACAAATGGATTGTTATTTTGAAACAAAAATAAATATAAAAAAAATGTAAAAATGATGAGTAATATGTGAGACCCATTTTATGTTTTTAAATGGTTTTATTATTGGGATAAAAAGTTGATAAAGTTTTTAAATTTAATATGACATAACAAAACTTACCAAAATGTGAGTTAAGAATAATATCATGATGACCCAACAATTGTGTTTAAAAAAAAAAAAGATGATTGTGTTCCAAAAACTTATTTCTGGTATTTCAAATTGTGCTCCGAAAACTTATTTATGAAATGTATAAAAAAAATTGATTTTCAGAATTTAAATCGTGGAAAAATGAACATAGTTTCAAATTTTAAATTTAAAAAATAAATTATTTTTTCTATTGTTTTGAAATTTAAACTCCAAAATAATGAAATGAAAAACATGTGTAAAAATAGAGACATATGCATAGAAAAAAAAGTGCAAAAAGAAACGACCTTATAAAAAAATGCAAAAAAAAGAAGGAGAAAAAGGCTTTTCTTTATCTGAACCCTAACCCAAACCCAAAAGTAGAAATCCATAAGTAGGGGCCAGGCTCATTGGACTGGACTTGCGTATTGCACAATGGAAATAGACCGCAAAGGCAAAGACGACACTAATAGAGTTGTCGTCTTGAGTTGTCTGTTCTGTCCTGTAAATTACGAAAACAAAACGCAGCACTTGTTTTTGTGTGTTGGTTAGTTACTGCAAAACCCCTAAACCCTGCGAATGAAGAAGACGAAGAAGAGTGGCGAAGAAAATGGGGGGAAGTTGAAGGGCGCGGAGAGGTCAGCGTACTTCGCACGGCGAGAGGCAGCGAAGGTTTTGAAAGTAGTTCTCGAAGGAGACGCTAAGCGCCGCGCTCTTGCCTCCATCAAATCCCTCATCTATCAACCTTCCGTTAGAAACAAGAGGGCCACCTTCGCTCTCATTTGTCAAACCCTCAAACGTAACTAACTAACTAATTACCTTTTCCTTTCTCTAAAATACTATATCATTTTCATTTCATTCACTTGTTGTGTTGTGTTTTGTTTCGTCCCCAGATCTTCCCATCATCAAGGATGTCTTGGAAGCTGCTTCTATTCTCAACACCAAGTGGAAGGTCAAAACATAACTTAGCCACATTAACTAACTTTGATTATTTCTCAGTTGTCTGTCTGTATTTCATAACACAGCGTCTCGTCTCGTGTACCGTTGATTTTGCAGAGGCAACGAGAATTGGTTTATATCATTGTCTATGATATCCTTTTCGGCCAGGTGAGGTGCTTTTCTGTTGCAGTGTGTTAGGACTTAGAACAATTTCTGTGGTTAAATTTATCTAACTTGAAAACGGTAAATTTCTAGCCGGTTTCACTAGTTGGTGATGCAGAGAAGTACCTTATGCGCCACCAAGATGCCCTGCGTTCTACTCTGAAACAGCTTTTGTCGCAGAGAAATGTCAAGACAGTTAAACAGTTGATTGCTCTGCATCATGTTCCTGGTCAGTTTCGTAGCAAGACAATACTATCTTCCCTTTTTCATATATTTCATTAGATATTATTGCTTTCTGGATTTTATAGGATTTGCTGCTTCATGAATGATTATTTTGAGATTTCTTACATTTTCAATGGGTGCTCTTTTGGAAGCTCTCGTTTTTTGTGATAATGACTTGAAGTTGTTCAAACTTTTCTTATGCAGATGTTTCTGTACCTCGATATGTTCGTGTGAATACACTTAAATTGGATGTTGATTCTGCCTTACTTGAACTTCAGAAAAAATACTCGGTATTTTAGTCAAAATATTTATGATCATCAAGATCCTATATTGTTCCCTTATTTTTTTTCCTGGAAAGTATCTAAATTAATTAATTAAAAAGTTATAATGTGTACTTCCTTGATTCAAACTATTGCTCTAGATTTTGCTTGATAATAATTATTTATTTGGTGTCAAATAGGTTCAAAAGGATAATTTACTGCCTGACTTGCTGATACTCCCACCAGGAACTGATTTACACGATCATCCTCTTGTCAAGAATGGCAGTATCTTTATGCAAGTAGGAATTACCCTCCTTTATATATTTTTTTCAGAGACATAAGAAGTTATAGATAAGAAATATAGTGACATGGCTATTCTGATTGCTTGTTTTTCATTCTTGGTAATCTTTTTGCTAACATTGAGACAAACTTATGTTAAGGGTAAGGCAAGTTGCATGGCAGCACCAGCCCTTAGCCCAGAACCAGGATGGGAGGTGAGTTATAGCTGCATTATTTTATAAAGAGGTTTCACTTAAGATATAGATTAGATTCAATCATAGGTACTCTCTACTTGATTTCCTCATTGCCCTGGTAAACATCATCTGTTACCATCTCATTTCTGAACCCTCGCCCCCCTTCTAGGTTTGGAGCTTTACTTTGTGTCTTGCTACTCCATTTTTCCTTCTTTTTTAAAAAATACTTCTGGAAAGAAAAGAAAGTTTCACCTTTTTGCTTTTGACAGTAAATTGTAAATGGCTAAGGTTCCGATATGTAAATTAATTACTAGAAGATAAGTGAGCAACCACTGTATAAATATGTAACATATGTTTGTTGCCTGCTTTTTTTAGCTCTCATGTTATGAATGCTCAATTTATAAATTAAATTATAACTATAAAATATCATAGTAGGATTAAAAAAAAAGTAATGTTGGATCTATAAAATCTAGTGTTACTTGTTCCAATCCTTACTAGTTGCACTCTTCAAATATATTTCAAGGTTCTTGACGCATGTGCAGCACCGGGAAACAAAACTGTTCACCTTGCTGCCCTTATGAAGAGAAAGGGTAAGATTATAGCATGTGAGCTGCAAAAAGAAAGGATTAAACGTTTGAAAGACACTATAAAGCTATCTGGTGCTTCGAGTATCCTTTATTTTGTTTATAACAGGGTATGTTAGTTGTCCAGATCTCTTTTCTGCATATTAATGTCTCCACAGCTGAGGAGCATTAAATTCTGAGACTATTCTTTAGTAAATTTCCAGTTTGTGTTGCTAACTGTCAAACTTAACCCCAAGCTCAGACATACAAGTCCTCAATGATGATTTCTTGAACCTAAATCCCAAGGATCCTTCATATTCCAAGGTGAGGTATATTTCCTATTCTCTAGTTTTATAATTTTATGTGTCATGGGGCTTATACTGGAGTGGCTACCAACAGTTTGACTGATTGCTTTGGCCTGTAGTTATAAGACTTGACCATTTAATTAATGCATCCACTGTTTTATTCTAGATTTCTACAATTACTATTTCTGATCAATTTTCTTCCTCTGGCCACATTATCAATGTATTTTGGCATTGCAATAAGGAAAGATATTGGGGCTGGAGGATTCTGGCATTCTTTGTATGATGAAGTGTGTAATCTGGTGAATGCTTTTGGGGGGACTTGGTTTCTGTCAAAAAAATTGTACACTAGAGAGAGAAAGAGAGATTGTTTTCCATTCATATTTTCTCTGATCGGAGGAGTTAATGTTTTTATTGAATGGCTAATCCTCCTGTTGTAAGAACCCCAGCTGTATTTATTCTTTAAAGTTCTGTAATAGCATCTTGGTGTTTTCATGAATCACAAAAGGAAGATACAAATTATCTAATGATTATTTGTTACTTTGTTTACAAATTGCAGTTTTACTTTATTCATCTGTGTTTGTGTGCCTAACTATCTATCATGACAGGTGAAAGCTATTCTTTTGGATCCTTCCTGCTCTGGTTCTGGGACTGCTGCTTCAAGACTAGACCATCTGCTCCCATCTAAAGCAGCAGGTTACATTTAGTTCTACGTTGTAGATTGTATCTACCTAGATATCAAATTCTGTGCATAGGAAATGCCCATAAACTTGGTCATTGTATTTACCAGTGGTATTGAAAAATATGGTTAGCGTATAATATTATCTTAAAAATAAAAAATCAAACTTGGTCATTATAGTACACAATCAATTCATAACATGTATCATGACTTCAATGTCTTATTGGACAATATTTTTTAAATCTAATGCAGATTAAATATAATCGTAAACTTTTGATTCCATAGGTCAGGATACTGATATGGAAAGATTGAACAAGCTTGCAACTTTCCAGAGAAAGGCTCTTCAGCATGCTTTACTTTGTGAGTTACTTCGTTTCTCCTTGTCAGTTCATCTTATTTATTTTCCTGTTTCTAGATTGTTTAACAGTACCCCATATTCTTTGTTGGCCCAGCTAAGAACTTTCGGTTTCTTTTTCTAAATGGTTTCTTTCCTTAATATACGTCTGAAAATATGAACATAGGTATTGAATCTCTGAAAATTAGAAATGTTCCTTAAAGCACACGCCTAGCTCTGGGCACAGTAATTCAAGGAAAGAATTGTTTTATTTTGCAGTTCCAGCTGTTGAAAGAATTGTCTATAGTACATGTTCAGTCAACCAAATTGAGAATGAAGATGTCATCAAATCTGTTTTGCCCATAGCCGAATCAAATGGATTTCAATTGGCAAAGCCCTTCCCCGAGTGGCAATGCCGTGGTCTTCCAGTGTTTGAAGGCTGTAAGAACTATTCTTATGCATCATCACCATTTCCTGGTCTATTGTCGTTTAACACTTCTTGGCGATTTTTAACGCTGTTTGTTTTCTTACCTTTCAGCTGAATGCCTGGTTCGGACAGATCCTGCTAAACATGGCGAGGGTTTCTTCGTTGCTTTGTTTACTAGGAAAGATGCTAACTTTTCAGGGTGGTCAAACAAAAATGAAACTAGAATTTCCCACAGCACTCCCGGAATTAAAAACGCGCAAAGAAAGAGGAAACGTGTACCATTTGTTAGCACTAACGCATTCAAGATGTGGTTATTTGATAGTACAATTGTTAAGTCTGTGCGGTAGAAATTGAAGGTATAAAAGAGGTGTTTAAGACATAAAGTTATACTTCCTCTATTGATGTCCGTGTAAAACCCATTTAGAAAATGGATTAAGATTTTGTATTCGTTTTTACATTATTATTTTCATTACATTCGGTCATTTTCTTTCGTGCCTATTTATTAAAATTGCTATCGAGAGTTCTGTCTAGCCCAGGCTAAAAAAAAGTAGCGTTCCATGTTATCCACCACAATATACCGAACCTGAGAAGATGCACCAAGATTGAAAGAAAGCATCTCTGCGTGCACGTTTTCACTCACTAAATTAAAATAGTATGGAAAATGCTAACTAATGTGGTAAGAGTGATAAAGAATTAAAAGTGAAAAGTTTTTCTTAATAGAAAGTATAACAGTGTATTGTATTGTGATTTCGTTCAATTTCAACTTACAAACTTTTTAAGTTGTTGAGCAGTGCTGTGATCGGTGGGCAACAAGCATATAAAAATTAGAAATCAGAGGAATTTAAGGAAATTAAAATTGATATAAAAGATATCACCCACGATGAAATTAGACTGCATTAACAAGAAAACATGGTCGGAAACCACACGAAATACGAAAACATGGATAGATAGCTTCTCCGCAATTGCAAACGTTGGTTTGGTTGGAACTCAACAAATTCAGGCAATCTTAACCTGGATGGTCTTGGGCTGAGGAGGAGGCAGCTTGTTGACAGTGACAGTGAGCACACCGTCTTGACAGACGGCAGAGATAGCATCGGTGTTAGCATTCTCGGGAAGCGTGAACTTCCTCATGAACTTGCCAACCCTTCTCTCCATCCTCAAATACTTTGCACCTTCTTTCTCCTCGTCCCTCTTCCTCTCACCGCTTATGAGAAGCACGTTGGCGTCCTCCACCTGCACCTTAATGTCCCCAGATTTCAGGCCAGGCATGTCGATCACGAACACGTAAGAGTGAGGGTACTCCTTCACGTCAGCAGGAGTCGCAGCCATTGCCTTCGCGTCCTGCACGTATGTCCGCGTCGGAGCATTCAAGTTCTTCTCAGCGTCCTCCGTCAGATCCATGATTCGGTGCAGAGTGTTCAACAGTGGAGATTCCAAATCCATCAACCTGATATCCATTGCCTTCTTGCTGTGCTGACTAGCAGGTGGGTGCATTTTCGCAATTTATAAGAGTGACAGACAGGAATAGAATGGGAGCTTCCAGAGACAAACACAAAGGAAGTTCGCTTCTTAATTAAACCGTGCTTCTAGTAGGATCCAGAAGATTAGACTGTCGCTGATTATTTCCTTCTTCTTCAGCCTCTCTCTGGATCATAAAACAAAGGCCCCAATTATTTATTGGACTTTGCTATGGCCCATTTCGCATTCCCGTCAAATCCAAGCCCACCCTCCCCATTACTTCTGTCTTTTACTTTCTGCACCTGCAGAAACACCAAGCACACACCCCCACCTCCACCCAATACCACCGCCATCGCAATCACCCAGCACCACCTCGCAACCGCCCAACACCGAAAATCCACACAAAACCACCACCGTAAAATAATTCTGGAAAGGATGTTCTGGAATGAATTTTGTTTTCCAGAACCCCCTTTCCGAAAAAAAGGCTTAATTACAATTTTTATCCCAAACTTTTTTAAAAAGTTACAAAATTTACCCTCCACAGTTTTGATGACGTGGCATGCTAAAATAGTTGTACTTTTTACCCCCAATTTTTTACTTTTCGACAAATTTTACCCCCTAACTTTTTACTTTTTGGTGAATTTTACCCCCATTTTCTATGCTTATGTCAGCATGCCACGTCATCAAAACTGTGGAGGGTTAAATTTGTAACTTTTTTAAAAACATTGGGGGTAAAATGCGCCAAATTAAATTGTTGGGGGTAAAATCTGACAAAAATTAAAAAGTTGGGGGTAAAAATTATAATTAAGCCAAAAAAAATGCTTCCAAAACCCCTTCTCCAAAAAATAATAATTCCATAACCACTTTATGGAAAAAAAAATTGCTTTTGGAACCATCTTTCCAGAAAAAATAGGGAGTGTGGAATGTAATAAAAGGGTGCAGGAAGTAAAACACATATAGGAATTTTTTTTTTCTGGAAAGAGTTTGCGAAAGCAATTTTTTTTTTCTGAAAAAAGGGTTCCATAACCAATTTTTTTTTCTGGAAAGCGGGTTCTGGAAGCAATTTTTTTCCAAAAGGGGATACTGGAAGCAATTTTTTTTTTCCGAAAAGGGGTTCTAGAAAACAAAATTTATTCCAGAACACCCTTTCTGGAATTATGTTACGGTGGTGGTTTTGCGTGAATTTTTTATGTTGGACGGTTGCAAGGCGGTGGTGGGTGATTGCAGTGGTGGTGTTCAACGGTGGTGAAGTGGTATTGGGTGGTTAGGTGGAGGTGGGAGGCAAGGGCATTTTTGTCTGTTTGGTGATTCTAGGGGTGCAGGAAGTAAAAGCCATTACTTCTTCCCTTTACCCAATTACCGAAATCACAACTCGCAAACCTAATATATAATAAACCTTTTTTGGGTACATAACATAAAAAATAGATAACAAACTTAAAATATATTTATACAATGCAAGAGTAGTGATTTAAAAAGAATATATATATATATATAAAATAAAGTTTAGAAAATATAAATAAATTATACACAATTAAGAAAGATTTAAAATGTATAAATTAAAAAAATAAATTTATAGTAATTATTTTCCCTCGACTTGGTATGTACAGAGAGAGGCGAAGGAGGAGGTACATGTGTCATGAATTAGAGGTGTTTGTGGATTGGATTGGATCGGTTTTGAAGAAAAAAATCATCTGATCCAATCACTTCGATTTTCCTAATCCATCATCCAATTGGTTTTGATCAATATTTTAATCTGATCCGATCCAATTTAAAGCAGTTTGGATTGGATCGATTTTCGGTTTTAATCTTAATTTTATTTTTTTAATAAAATATTAAATAAATGGTAAGATATATAATACATATAATAAAAAATAATTCAAAATATCAAATATTTCATTTATACGTCATTATATAACTATATTAAAAATAAATATTATATAACTTGATAATTATATTTATGCATCTTAACTCAAATAGTTAATAAAAAATTATCTTTAATTAAATATTTTTATAAATAGGTATAAATTATGTGATAATTTTACAAATATATAAGAAATAAAAATATAAACATGAGTGATATTATCAATTTATGAATAAAAATATATACATATATAAAAGTTCGGTTTGGATTGGATTGGATCGGTTTTGAAAATCAAATCCAAAATCCGATCCAATCCAATAAAAAAATTTGATTTTTCAAATTTTTGATCCATTCGATTTTAGTTTATTCCATTTTTTGTTTTTTAGATCGATTTTTTTTTTTTTATTGGATTAGATCAGTTTATGAACATCCCTATCATAAATGCAGAGTTGGCTTTGTTGAGCTATATTGCTTGAATGCCTGATACGTGGTTGTCCACAAGGATGGCTCCATTCCACGTGCCTCACTGTTTCACATCGTACTCAGACAGACGTGGCAACAGCTGACCCCTTTTTTGTGCCTCCAAAATGGGGGGAAAAAAGGTGAAAAATACTGAGATTTGCAATAATATTGTTCCGTGAATAATGTGTACTTCATTTATTTATTTATTTCGGTAAAAGATGATAAATTTATAAATTTAATGATAATGTACTGACATTATAAAATAATTTTATACTGTTATCTAATCGTAATTTATCGCTTAAATGATTTTTAAGATAATTTTATAAAAATTAATAAATTTATAATATATAATAATTACACTATTAACAGATGGTCGTTTTTTTTCTAAATTTATTCGCATTTATGCTGATAATATACTTGAATTACAGTGATGAGGCTTCATAAATAAGCGTGCGAGCACAGACTATAATACCAGATCATAATATCCACCTTTCCGGTACTTGCAAATTTGTTAAATACACGCACCGTTATCTTATAATAAAAAATATTTTAATATAAAATTATATATTTAATACAGAATAAAACATTTTATGTAATAATAATTTTCGATATTGGTTATCATAAAATATATAATTAATTATATATGTTATTTAATTTTATAAGAACTTTTAAATTATTAAATACGATTATCCATCTATGATTTTAAATTTTAGACTAAATGTTACTTTTTGTCCTTTATGTTTTAGCATTTTTTTGTTTTGATACATTAAGTTTTAAAAGTTTCATTTTAAGCATTTCTTCCATTTTCCATTAGAAACATTAGGGCCTGTTTGGTTTCACCATTTTCTGTTTGCATTTTCAAGAAAAACAGAAAATAAGGTTGAAAATGTGCTTGGTTAAAATTTAGAAAACATTTTTAAAGAAAATGTAAGAAAATGTTTATCAAAATAGGCTCAAATCAGAAAATGAAAAAATGTTATTTTCTAATAAAAACATGGTGGCATGTCACAACGAGGGGCCTTAGACAAGGTGACCCAATTGCACCATTCATGTTTTTGGTTGTTGTTGAGGGTCTTAGCGGGTTAATGAGGAAAGCTCTGAGTAGTGGTTTGTTTTCGGGGTACAAAGTGGGGTAAGATGAGGTTGATGTCTCTCTTATGCAGTTTGCTGATGACACTTTTTTTTTTGCGGAACCATCTCCCTTTAATGTTCTATGCTTAAAGGCGATTTTGAGATGTTTTGAGCTTGCATCGAGGCTTAAAGTTAATTTCTGGAAGAGCCACTTGGCCTGTATTGGCGTGGAGGATACTGTTTCTTACAGGTTTGCGGGATGGCTCAATTATTGTGTCATGGACATCCCCTTCGTGTATCTTGGCATACCCATCGGTGCCAACTCGAGGAAGGAAAGGTTGTGGGGTCCTATTATTGATAAATTTTGCTACAAACTTGCAGCTTGGCAGAACCGTACTTTATCCCTTGGAGGGAGGATCACCCTTATTAATTCTGTGCTCTCTTCTCTCCCTCTTTTTTTCTTTTCCATTTTTAAGGCTCCTCAATGTGTCATTACGGCTATTGTGAAGTTACAGAGGGCTTTTCTGTGGGGTGGTGGGGAGGATGCGAGGAGAAAGGTTGCTTGGGTGAAGTGGGAGGAGGTTTGCAGGCCTAAGTTGGAGGAGGCTGGGTATTAAGAATATCAAATATTTTAATGAAGCGTTATTAGGTAGATGGAGATGGAGGCTTGTTAATAACCAAGGAGGCATGTGGTGTAGAGTCTTATTTTCAAAATATGGTGAGAATAATTGTACTAGGATCAAAAGGAATTCATACAGGGACTCATTGTGGTGGAGGGACCTAGTGGGTGTATGCGGGTTGAGGGAGGAGGGATCATGGTTTGATTCTAGTTTAGCTTGGGTGGTGGGGAATGGTCTGGACGTTTCCTTGTGGGACCATGTGTTGGTTGGGGAACAAAGTTTTGCCATCAAATATAGTAGGTTGTACATGAATTCGCTGCAGCAACAAAGTAAGGTGGGGGAGGTTGGAGCTTGGGTTGATCAAACATGGGAGTGGAGGTTACAATGGCGAAGAAACTGGTTCGCTTGGGAATTATCACTGCTAACTGGGTTTCTTTCTGACTTGGAAAGAGTTAAAATTAAGAAGGATGTTTCGGATAGGCTGGTGTGGACTGCATATCCTGCAGGGGAGTATTCTGTTCACTCTGCATATTCTGTGCTGCTTGGGGACAGGGAGACTGATAATGAATACTTCTTCAAGATCTTATGGAGTGTATGTGTTCCTTCAAATATAGCTGCTTTTGTTTGGAAAGTCTCCAAAAATAGGTTGGCAACAAAAGACAATCTAAGGAGGAGAAGAGTTATCTTGAATGTTGATGAGTGTCGTTTATTTTGTGGCTTGGAGGATGAATCTCTGTCTCATGTCCTCTTCCTGTGCCCTTTTGCAGCAAAGATCTGGGATCGAGTATATTCTTGGTTGGGAATCATGATGGTGCAACACTCCGATCCGGTTGGGCACTTTCTACAACATAGGGGCAATTGGATGAGTGGTAAGAATGCCATCGCACGGTGGGCTATGTGGTGTGCCACAACATGGTCCCTGTGGAATCATAGGAATGGTATCCTATTTAATAACCAGCAGTGGGATGAGGACTATGTTTATGACCTTATTATCTATAAAGCCTGGTTGTGGTGTTCGGGTAAATTGGCTACTTTTGGGGTTTCATTCTATGATTGGTATACACAACCAATGCTATGTTTGAAGCGTGTATAGGGAGTCAAAGGAAGTGTCCGGGGAGTGGCTTATGCACGAGTTTTGCTGCATGGTGGGGGCTAAAGGCATTGTGTGTTAGGAATGGGTTGATGCAGTGGTAACTTGAATACGGTATTGGAGAACTATGACACTTCAGCAATAATATGCACGAATACTTTTTGCAAATATATTGTAGGCCCTGTGGTTTTAAGGAATGGTCACTAGGTTATGCACATGGTCCATGAATTTTGGCCAACTATTTTGGGAAGTTTTATTTGATTATGCAGTATCATAGTAAGGGGAAAACGTTATGTGCCATCTTTTGATATCTTTGTACAGATGCAGTCTTGTTGTGGTGTAAAGGGTAGGCTTTATGTCAATGATGGGTTACTTGATATTTATATGTTTTGATATTATAAATATCTTGTAACCTTGCTGGGATACTCAGGGAATGTTAATATAACTAAACTTGTATATGGGTTGGTACCCCTTGTACCCTCTTAATTCATATTTTCTTTTGCCGATAAAAAAAAATGGTTGAAACACTATACCAAATTGACCAACACCATCGTCCTGACCAACAACTCCTATCTCTCGTAAACTCTCTCTTTCACACCTTTTCCCTCCACCTCACCCCACTATGAGAATCTCTATGTTGTTGTCACTGGGAAGAAGTATTTCTTGTGCTCACATGGAATGTCTTTCTTATTCTCTTTTGCTCACTCCTCTCCACTCACGTAGAACCATTCTAAGATCATCACCATTGCAAAACCTAAACCCAATTCTCTAAATATTTTGTCTGCAGACGCACGCTGTTTGGAGCAGTGAGAAATTGGTGTTCAATGGTGGTAAAAGGTTGCTTTCCAAATTGACCTCATATTGTTGGAATTGGGTGTGATTGAAAAGAAGATTGGAGAAAAGAAGAAGGAACAAAAAAAAAAGTAATTGGGTACGGTTGAGAAGGAAGATAAAGGAGTTGTTTTGATTAGATAATGATGAAATTAGAAAATAAGAAATTAGGAATAGAATTTAAAACAAACACATTGTCTAATTCTTGAAAATTTGAAAATGAAAATTATTTTCAGAAAATAAAAATAGAAAATGAAAATAGAAAATGTTTTCTAAAACCAAACAACCCCTTAATGTTCCGTTAACTTTTAAATTTTGAAATAATTAATTTAAAATAGTAGCGGCTAAAAATCACCACTGTGTTTTTTCCAGAAAAAAAAATGAAATCAAAAACCCTCTTCTCCCGAACCCCTACTTTCAGGAATCAACAATCCCTTTCTCTGCATCTCAAAATAATTCAAAAAAAAATTACAATTGTAATCCATTAGAAAAGTGAGGAACCTTTTCAAAATGAAGGGAATATCGAAGTAGCAGACGTAGTAATATGCAAGCACATGACATTTTGCTATGAATTATGGTTGTACTTGTAAGCATACATAAGTAGGGCATATCAAATTAGCATAATCATAAAATTTCTGACTAAAATACTGTGAGTGTGATTCAAAATGTTGTAATTGCATTATTTGGAAGTGGGGATCCAATCCATATTCGGCATTTTCTGAATTTGGGTATCTTCGGAGAGGTCGCACATGCTAAACACCTTCCCCACGAAGACAGGCCTGCCACCGCCTTTCCCATTGGCGACGAGCCGCACTACACGGACTGATTTCGCAGCGGGGCAGGCGGGCTCCACTGTCGCGGCGCGAAGAAGAGAGGGAGGGAGACGGAGGAGGGTGGGAGCAGGAGTGCTAGAGAGGGAGGGTTTTGGGGTTGTTTTTTTCTTTGGAAAAAACACATAATGGCGGTTTTTAGCCGCCACTATTTTAGATTAATTATTTCAAAATTTAAAAGTTAACAGAACACTAACGTTTCTAACGGAAAATGGAAGAAATGACCAAAATGAAACTTTTAAAACTTAATGTATCAAAACGAAAAAATGCTAAAACATAAAAGGTCAAAAATAACATTTAGCCTAAAATTTATAAAGTTCATATCGTTAAGTCGTTGTCATTTTGTTCAGTATATTAACGGGCCAAAGCCCCGAACCAAAAGAGACTGGACCCAAACTACTCGGGCGGGATTATACATATCCAGCAAATTAAAAGGGTGTGCTAAACTGGTGAATACACATAGACCATAGTAAAAGGTGGTAATCATACTTCATGGTGATATTACAAGACTAATTTTGCTTAGATAAAATTGATTCAAGGCAGCACTAGTGGGATTCAAACTCTCTTATTGTAGGTTTAATTAATTGATTCACACTTAACTAAATTGCAAACCCTTCTTCACTAACATATGGAGTTATTTGAGTTATTCTCCAATCATACTCATACATAAATTCCACAAACAGGGGCACTTGGACACAAACCCGTGGGAAAAACAGAATGAGAATGTTTCGATATACAAGCAAAAGGAAAATGTAAATGTAAAACTCACAATTAAAATGATAATTTTATTCAATATTCAAGATGATGAGGTACGTGATTAATGAACAAGCTAGTATATATCCACACCACACATAATTTTAACATGTCACTCACACCCCAAATAGTGATGATAACAATTAGACAAATGTGAATTAAGCAATTTTGACTTGAATGGTCTTGGTCTTCTTGGGCTCCGGTGAGTACCCCGTCCCGAGAAACAACCAACATCTTATCCATGTTAGCGTTATCAGGGAGAGCGAACTTCCTCATGAACTTGCCGACCCTTCTCTCCATTCTCAAGTACTTCACCCCAGTAGTACCATCCTTGTTGTCTTTGTGGCGCTTCCTCTCCCCACTCACCACCAAAACACGTAGCAGTTCGGGTACTCCGCCACGTCAGCGGGCGTCGCCCCCATTGCTTTCGCGTAAGCCCTCGACGCCTTCTCCGGTTCCTCTGCGAAATCCAGCATGTCTTCAAGGATGGACAACACTGTCGAATCCAAACACACGTTCCTTAAGTCCATTCTCAATGTTTTGCTAATCGCTTGCCGCTATATATGCGTTTGAGGGAGTAAGTATTATATATAGAGTACTAGCTATCTCAGCACAGGTTCAGACTGATGAAATGCAGCAATTCGGGTGGTGTGAATTTATAGCAAGTTAAAGAAAAGAACCTCATAGTTCTAGGGAGTCATGGATTATATATGTAGAATGGTCTGGTGAAGAGTGAAGATGATGATAGTTGAAGGTTCTAGGCAATCCCATGATTTTCTTTCCCCTAACATTTTTAAATCTGAAATAAGTAATTTTTAATAATAGATTTAGTCCAACACCAACTTAATTAATTAATGTCTATTTTATTATATTTTTTTATGTTTAAAGTCTCTTTTTACTTCCATTAAGTTTTATAGTGAAAAACAACCATTTTATACTTAAGATATATATTAAATAGAAAGAAAATCGTATTTGAATTAAAGAAAATAGAAAGAAAGATTGTGTGTGTGTGTGTGTGCATATATATATATATATATATATATATATATATATATATATGAGAAAAAAAAATCTTATACATGGATAAATAATGTAATAGAAAGAGAAGAAAATAGAAAGGAATAGAATAAAGGCAATTCCTTTGATGCAAGGTGTAAATAACATGTTTTGGTGCCCTCTATGACATGGATCAATGATATGTTGACAACTGGCCACACATGCCATGTCACCTATTGGCCACACATAGTAAAATCATAGGACAAATTGATATCAATAGTTAAAGGGACTTGTTAACCAGTGTTCTAAGTGTACTAGTTAATGAATTAAAAGAAAAAAGTATTTATTATGAAAATCATAGGAGAACGTAAAAAAAAAGGATAACGTAATTTTACGCATCCCAATAAAAACTTTTCTACTTTTAGTTTCTTAACTAGTGCTTTAAGGGCACTAATTAGCATTTGCCATAGTTAAATTGACATGTCAAAATTTAACTAATGGAGTCAAACAATCAACTAATGCTAGGGCAAAATGCATGAATAAATTATAAAGAATTGAAAGGCCAATTTGTTAAATCTCAAGCAAAAAAAGTAGAAAACCCAAAATAATGTGAGAGAAAAGATTATTAATTGACATTCGAGGTTCAGCACGTAGCTGAGGACATTGTTTGGGAAAAGGACTGAATGTTAAAATCATAGTTGAAAAGGATGTTGTTCAATTTGAGATCAATGGAGGAGAGTATGAGAAGCATGAGCTGAACTCGCTGTGATTAATATCGGAGGTGAAAGTTGTTACAAACACAAGATACACACAAAATACACTAAGTATAGAACTCACTGTTTTCAGGAACAACAACAACATATATTGAACGAGAAACTGTGGCATATAAGCCTTACAAGAAAACTGAAATCTAAAATTAGGAAACTGACATTACAACCCACGTTTACACTACCTAACAATGTGGCAACAATTATAAATAATTTAAATACTAAACCATTATCCTAATAACTAGGAACTGTTAACAGAAAGATAAATGTATTCTAACAAATCCTCCCTTAAACTGAATTGCATGTTGCAATCAATTTACACTTGGTATCACACACACTCCAATCATATTTCTCAGCTTCACGAACACTTCCAACTTCATAGGCTTAGTCATAATATCTGCAGCTTGATCTTGTGTATTACAATGCATTAGCTCCACAACTCCATCTTTTGTGAGGTCATGCAGAAAATGAAATCTCACATCGATATGTTTACTGCGCCTATGCATAACAGGATTCTTCGAAAGCTTAATAGTTGAGCTATTATCACAGTAAATTGTAGTGCATTCCTTCTGATCATGACCAAACTTTTGAAGAATTCTTCTCATCCACACTCCTTGATATGCACATGAAGCAGAAACAATGAACCCTGCTTCTGTAATAGATAATGTCACCACTGGTTGTTTTCTTGAAGACCATGACATAGCTCCAGTTCCAAACATAAAGATGTATCCTGAGGTGCTTTTTCTATCATCAAGATCCCCTGCATAATCACTGTCGGCAAAGGCTATCAGACCTTGTTCTCCTCCCTTCTTGTATGCAATTCCAAACTCTACAGTCCCTTTCAAATATCTGAGAACTCTCTTTGCAGCCAGCATGTGCAACTCTGTAGGACATGCCATAAATCTACTCATCAAACAGACCACATAGGTTAAATCTGGTCTAGTTGCAGTCAAATACATAAGGCTCCCAATCATCTGTTTATACAGCGATGCATCCACTGTACTTCCACCTTCATCCTTCATAATTTTATAGCCTGGAACAATGGGATTCTTTACAGAGTTGCTCTTCTCCATGCCAAATCTCTCTAAGACTTCACGAGCATACTTCGGTTAAGTTATAAAGATCCCATCTACATTCTGCACCACTTCTACACCAAGAAAGTACTTCATCTTGCCAAGATCATTCATGTCAAACTCCTTCTTCATTGATTCTTTAAATCTCTCAAACATACCTTCATTATTTCCAGTAAAAATGAGATCATCTACATAAAGACTTACAATTAAAATCTTATCTCCATCTCCTGATTTGACAAACAGCGTGTGTTCACAGTAGCACTTCTCAAAACCTTCTTTGTAAGTCTCAATCTTACTATACCAAGCTCGAGGGGCTTGTTTGAGCCCATACAACGCCTTCTTTAATCTGTAGACTTTGTGCTATTCACCTTTCTTCTCAAAGCCTTTAAGCTGATCAACAAACACAATTTCACTTATTTCTCCATGTAAAAATGCACTCTTCACGTCCAGCTGGTACACGCACCAATTTTTTTGAGTTGCAAGTGCAAGAATCAATCTGATTGTGTCCCATCGGGCTACCAGAGCAAAAACCTTAGTATAATCGATGCCATATTGTTGAGAATAACCCTTTGCTACAAGTCGTGCCTTAAATTTATCCATATCACCATTCTCATTGAGTTTAGTTTTGAACACCCACTTCACACCTATTTTCTTTGCATCGATTGGCAGAGTTGTCAATTCCCAAGTGTCATTTTTTTTCAATTGCCTTTATCTTCAATTCCATTGCTTCTCTCCATTTTGAGTGCTCTTTTACTTCTTCAAATGAGATAGGATCTTCTGCTGAACCGAACATCACAAAGTTGTGCATCACCTCATCATCAGATAAGCCTTCACCACTCACATAATCTTGATCCAAATATGGTGGTCTTCGGTTCCTCCCTAGATTTGGACTAGGTGATCCTTCTTCTGATGTTTCATTTGAAGAGGATGGATTATCTGCTTCTTCCTCCACCACTTGTTCATCTTCTCCCTCCGCAGCTTGTACATTTCTATTCTCAGTCTCATCTTCATCACCCCATTTTAGAGCATCACCCCTTGTCTCTTCATCACTTCTTCCCCAATCCCACTTCTCATTTTCAGCAAACACAATATCTTTACTGATCACTACTTTCTTTGAGACTGGATCATAAAGTCTGTAAGCTTTTGATTCTTCACTCACACCCAAAAAAATACACTTGAAACTCTTATCATCTAACTTAGTTCTTTGCTTGTCTGGAACATGAACATGAGCACCACATCCAAACATTCTAAAATGATCAACAATAGGTTTAATACCACTTCATGCCTCTTCTGGTGTCACATCTTTCACAGCCAAGGTAGGACTTCAATTCAGCACATGCACTGCCCAGTTAGTTGCTTCTGCCCAAAACTCTTTTGGAAGTCGCTTGTCTGACAACATACAACGCACCATATTCATTATAGTGCGATTTCTTTCTTTCCGCAACGCCATTCTGTTGTGGTGTATAGGATGTAGTAAGCTGCCTGCTGTAACACCCTAAACCTGGTTTTGCATATACTCATTTACAAACTTATTTTAATTCAATAGGCATGTTATCTAACTTTAATTTTTCCAAAAAAAATTGTGAAGTTAATAAAACATAGATCGTAATTTTACTAAAATTTTAAAACTTAATTTCGGAAGTTGCTTATCGCTACCTTAAATATAAATATACATTTTAAAACGAGTAAAACATAATAAATAAAGTAAATAACTCTGTCTATACATATATACATGAAATAGAGAATTTCATAACCCAAATATTTTCCAGAGTAATAGTAATATGTACATTTCCAAAGGGTATTCCAAATACATAGGGTAATAGATTACGAAAGCTGAATGTACATACCACAAATCTGAAACCTAAGTTTACCCATATTCAAATACATAAAAAAGGAAAACCTAGTCTCAGAACAGTCAACTCTAAACCCAACCCTGCATGTTAGACCAACCTCCAAACGAAAAGTGACGAAGCTGATGAAGATAACATCTTTATGACATCCACAGGTACTGCCACAAGTTCCTAAAAGAAAAATAAACAGAGGGTGAACTCTCTGCTTCATCAAGCAGTACACACAGAACGACTTGACAGTCACATACACAATCCTACTAGCCACCATGATGTGGTTCTCTAATGGTCACACCCGAAACCTAATCATTTTCACAGCTATTCTTGTAAATTATTTCACACTGGCCAGCTGCCACTGGAACTCCCAGAACTCAGTGGTCTTACACATTTTTGAGTTTGATGACTGTTGGGAGTGCACCCTTCACCATGGTACAATGGCGGGCTCTCACCAATCGATGATGTCTCGTATTTTTGTCAGGGTGGCCAAGTCAGCTACGTAATCTATCGTCACAACTCAGTGCCTTACCCTCCAAGAACAACCTGCCTTACGATCATCTTCCAGGTACCAACTATGGTCATCCATTACTCTGAGGACTGACTCCTCAACACTCTCCTCATAGAGTTTATCTCTTATAGGTTGGTGTGGGTTCACTGTCAAAGGTACTGAACGGCGGTCTTCCACGACGTATGTCCTCGACATACCATACAGAGATCCACTCTCCACCACCACAATGGTCACACATTCCGACCCCATTCCACACGAGCATATCGCTCACCACAGTTGAAGCCCCTACACAACCTATTTCATAATTGTTCATTAAAGCTTTGTCCATGAACACATTCGTTCAACCCTTTCACACGACTTGGTGCTGGAGGTTCCTTCCTCCTTTCGGTTCTCACCACGATTCGGACAATTTTATTATGTTTTATATATTCCTTACCATCTCAAATGTCATATGATTTGATAAAAGAAATATAGTTATCTTTGAATAGCAATCCTGCTATTGACACTAGATATTAATTCTAGTTATTACAAGTACTCGTATCAAGTCTTGTAAACACATCACACCAACAAACAATTCACCACAAGATTCAAACTACAGTCAACAGACCGTATCACCAAAACAGAGAAAATTACACTTTCAAATATCAAATACTCAAGGTTTTCCTCCCTGAGACTTGAATGAATCAATCATAATAGCGGTTGTATTCTATCCATTATCTCACAGAATCAAAATATTAATTGAAGGTAAAGTTATAAAAATACAAGTGTTAATAATCACATTTGACTATTTAGTCAAATTTTCATTGGCAGTACTGAATGTGAGCTCTCACTGATACAAGCAAATGACCTCGGAATTTAAATTTTTTTATATCAAATCGAAGCTCTTGAAATCTATTTTATAGAAAGGCATCCCACTTATAAAATCAACATCTAGAAAATTTTATAAAAATTTTCTAAGTCAGCAGCCCTGAATTTTGAGTGCTCACTGAACATAGCTCAAAGAAATGTAAATTTCTCCCACTTCCCAAACTTGTTTTGAGCTTAACTTTTTCAGTAGAAAGGTAGCATCTTTATCTTTATAAAAATGTAACCCTTGCCTCCAAATTCTTTCCCTATTGTTCCCAGTAAATTTGTTTCTAACAGCCTAAGTTTCAGACTCAAAACAGAGCTCAAAAACCTTTGCCCTATTTCTTTTAAAAGGTTAATTTAGAAATTGGGCATGATAATTTTTTTAATTTATTTGGTTAAAAATATTGTTTTTTCTAGTTTTGAATGGTTCAAAAACTAAAAAGAAACATTAAGCACACAAGTGGGAATTTGAGAAAAACCGAGACATGTTCCAGGGAAACTTGAAAACAGAATATCCATTTTGAAAGCCATGGATGAACTTCAAAACGAGGTTTTGTCTCCATAGTTTCAAAATAAAAGTTGTTCCTTTTTGTGTCTATTTTCATTAAAAACAAATTTCGTGAAAAACCAACGGTTAGATCTCCCAAAAATTGCAAAACCGTGGGAGCTGTCCAGGGACACTCTAACCTAACAGCCACTGTTACATTGTTTTGGGGTTTGTTTTCAACATGCAACCTTCATCAATTAATTTTACGAAAATTGGGCATGGATTCCCTTGTTCCAGGGGCCTTTCCACTCAGTTTCAAAAGAACAAAAATAACACTAAAGCCAGGACATGCACTCACACAACCACTGCCAAAGGATTTCCAACCCATTTCACCAACTTTTCATGTTCAAACATTCAAACAAAACATACACAATAGCCAAAGAGGGGCATGCATGCTGTAGGTGATTGAGTCCCCTAACTCTCAACCACCCTTAGACTAAAAATAGAATCCACAAAGAGTCTCCCTCACCTTTGTTGAGGTTCAGCTGAGAGAGAGGAAGAGAAGATGAGTTGTTGGTAATTGAGAGTGGACCACCAAGCCTTGTATGCAACCAGCCAAGCAACAAAAATGGCTTCCCTTCTCCCTTGGTAGCTCTCGGCCAGGAGAAGAAAAAAGAGAGAAGATAGCTTCGGATGAAAGGAACAAGGATGCGTGTTGTCTTCTGACACTGTTTGAAAACAAGAAGTTGGAGGTAACACCACTGCAAGCACAACAAACATTCTGTTGTCTGACATCTTGGTTTGCATTATCAAACCCTTTTCTTTATATGATAAATCTTGCATATTCCATCTTGAATGACAATAGCCAATCCCTTCTCTTGTAATTGACCTAGACTTAGGAGATTGTTCTTTAACTCAAGTATGTAATAAACTTTAGTAATTACCTGAGTTATCCCATTGACTTGCAGCCTGATATTCCCACTTCCCATGACCACCATCTTCGAGTTATCTCCAAGTCTCACTGTTTGTGTGAATTTTTCATCAAAGTCTGAAAACCATTGCTTGTTGCCACACATGTGGTTGCTGCATCCAGAATCAAGAAACCACACGTTCTCTCTTGTTGAATTCCTTGTTTCTTCATACGACATCAGCAACATCTCTTCTTCATCAAACTCAGCATAATTATCTATTTTCTCCTAATCTATATTGAAAGTGTCCTAGTTTGTGACACTTATAGCACTTCACACGAGCTTTGTTGAAGGGTTGTCTACCTCTGCCACGACCTCTTCCTCTAAAACCTCCACACGCTCTTCCTCGTCCTTCAGTCCTGTATTCATTACTTCCTCCACTTCTTTCTGCAGTGGTGACTTTCAAGGCATGGTCATCCTCTCCATGTCCTTGCATTCTTTGTTCATGTACGAGCAGACTGCTTTGAAGCTCATCAATGGTTAATGTATCTAGATTGCTGGATTCTTCAATTGAACAGACTACATAATTGAACCTTGAGGTCATTGATCGTAGAATTTTTTCAACAACCACAATCTGCTCCATCTTTTCACCATGGGCCTTCATCTTGTTTGCAATAGTAAGCGTCTGTGCAAAATACTCATCAACAGTTTCTCCTTCCTTCATTCCAAGGATCTCAAACTCCCTTCGAAGAGCTTGCAATTGAGCACGCTTAACCCTGGTAGACCTTTGATACTTCTGCCTCATGGAATCCCAAATGTCTTTTGCTGTCCCCTTGTTGAGAATGGTCTCCATGGTATTTCTATCTATGGCTTGAAATAGATAGTTTTTCACCTTTAAATCCTTTAACATGCTTTCTTCAACGGACTTTCGTTGTCTCTGTTGGTTCTGCTCCTAGTGTAGGAATCCCGTTCTCCACTAAACTCCAATATTCTTTTGATCGGAGGAGATTTTCCATAAGCATGGCCCAATGGTCATAGTGACCATCAAACCTAGGGATTGTTGGTTGAACAAAATTGCTACTTTCTCCTGACATGTCTCTCACTCTCTCTTCTTCTCTCTTAAGAAATCTGCAGTTTCTTAACTCACATAACCATGCCCCGCGTTGGAGCTCCGATACCACTATTACAAACACAAGATACACACAAAATACACTAAGTATAGACCTCATTGTTTTCAGGAACAACAACAACATATATTGAACGAGAAACTGTGGCATATAAGCCTTACAAGAAAACTGAAATCTAAAATTAGGAAACTGACATTACAACCCACATTTACACTACCTAACAACGTGGCAACAATTATAAATAATTTAAATACTAAACCATTATCCTAATAACTAGGAACTGTTAACAGAAAGATAAATGTATTCTAACAAAAGCAACCAAATCGAACTCAGGGAGGAACAAACTCCCCGACAAGGTGTGATGGTTGTAGGTTATTGGTGTACATTTGATGGTGATCAGAAAAGAATTTTTTTGGCTTAAATATGATTTTAGTTCCTATAAGTTTGTGCCTTTTCAATTTTGGTCCTTGTAAGTTTTTTTGTTTATTTTTAGTTCCTATAAGTTTTTCTTTTTCCAATTTTGGTCCTCTAAAACGCAAACTTACATGGACTAAAAAAGAAAACATTGGAATCTTAAAAGGACTAAAATTGAAAAAACGTAAACTTAAAAGGACTAAAATGGAATAAAAAAAACTTACAGGAACCAAAATTTAAAAAGTATAAACTTATAGGGATTAAAATTTAAAATGTTAACTTATAGAGACTAAATTTATGTTTAAGTCAATTTTTTTCGTGGTCCTCAGTAGGCACTAATCTTCATGTCTAACAACATTAAAGTATCTTAAAGCTAAGAACTCAAGAAACCTTATCAAACCTTACCATACGTGACTTAATGTGACAAAAGGGAATCATATTCATACCTATTTATTTAGTGTTATTAGGCCCAAAAATCATAGTCTCTCACCCATCCTATGTAGTCCTCAATCGGACAGTTTAATACGCAATTTGTAACCAACTTTATTATTATAAAATGTTACATGTAATTTTACCGTGTATACTAAATTTAACTGGACATGTGTTAATGGTAGGAAAATTGAAGCATAAGTGAAGACTGTGAAGTGTGAGATGTTGGATGATTGACATGGGATTACACGTATTCATATTTGTTTTTTTGTTTAAACACAAAATGATGTTAATCCTATAAATTTTCTACAATTTTTTAATAGTTTATAAAAATATTAAATAATATTTAAAAAATTAATGTTATATTCTCTTACAATTTTTCTTAATGTATTTTATAAAAAAAATATTAAATAAAAAAATATATTTAATTTTTTGAAAATATAAAAAAACAATACTTATTATACAAAACAAGTAATTAAGTTGAATAAAAGATGTTGTAAGAAGATTTAGAATTATTTACTTAAAAATATTTAGTACTTTCTTTATCTAATAAATAAGAAAATTAGTAGAAAGATTCAAAATCATTCAAACAATTATTTATATGCAAGATTTTATGACGAGCACTGTTATATTATGTGGCACGAAAATGAAAATAGCAAATGCACAAATGAGATAGTTAAAACTGGGTAACCAATCACCTGAAATTCATGAAAAATATGAAAGAAAAGTATCATGATATTTAGCCACGTATTTTAGTTCTGCAATAGAAGTCTTGTAACATTTCATATTTTCTTGTTATTATTATTGTTCTTGTAATTTTCGTGTTCGTTCCGTATTTTCCAATGAGAAGAATAGTGTGAGTTTTCAGTTACCATGAAAACATTATCTTTTTCGTTATCTTTTTCGTGAAAAATACTACCTCTATCCCATTTTTTAGTTGTCTAAAATTAATACACAGATTAAAAAATATTTAATAAAAGTAAAATATTATTATATTTGGACTAAAATGTCTTTATTCAATACCTTAATTTTTTATGCTTGCACTACTAATAGTGAATATTAAATAAGGATATATTTAAAAAAAAATTAATTAGACTCTAAAATTCTAAAACAATAATTATTTTAGATAAAAATAGAAGGCTAAAATAACTAAAAAAATAGGATGGAAGGAATAATAATAATAATAATAATAATAATAATTTTTATTATTATTATTATTAAGTTATGTATTGTTTTATTAACAAATTTAATATAAGGTATCTTTAAAAAAAAATTAATACTACTATAAGGTAAGTCATAAGGTAATTTATTGGTTGAAAGAGGAAAAATGAGGTTATAGAATTGAATCTCCACTGACGTAACATATTAATTGCTAACACTTATGGATAAAAAAAATAAATTTAATCTAAGAATTATTAACAAAAGTTTATTTAATAATTCTTAGATTAATAATACTGTAATAAACAAAGCACTTATTTATTTAGATTAGTATAATTTGTTTATTAAAATTCCTGGTAATTTGTTTAAATTTAAAAAGTAGTATAATAATGTAAAAAGAAACAAAACCCAAAAGCAGAGCAGCCACCGATGGCTAAAACCGTAGCAATGATGATGCCGCTTAGCCATGGTCCCCTACTGTAATGCGCTTGCCATTAAAGTTTAAAACTCAAAGATTAGTCCATTCGGCATTCGCATTCCGATCTCACCCACATCTATGTGCCCAATGAGTGGCCGAGCAACTTCATCCACCCACATCTATATCTATATCTATATCATACGACAAATCAAATCACCTGTCTCACATGTTTCATTCCACAAAATCAAAAAATAATAATAATTCTAAATTTTTTTTATTAAAAAGTTATTCAGAACATTACTATTTTCTAAAATTAACGTATATTATAGTAGTAGTAGTTTTAAAATATAAAGTTATTAAGCTGTTACTGTTACTAGTACCATAGAGAAAACCGATAGATAAACATTACTAAATCAAACAAGCGATTTGATTTGAACAGGAAAATGTACAAAAAACCGAAAAGTCACCGAGACATGAACGGACACGTGTCCATTTCCTTGGTCCGCCAAACCCTTCCTCACTATAATCCATAACATAACCCTGTCCCAATCCCAACCCTCTCTTTCTCTCTCTCTCTCACTCAAAACACGAGCACTACCAGAACCTCTGAAAGATCCTCTTTATTCCTTCGCTGGTGCCGCTATTAGGTTTCCCCTCTCACCTTTCTCACTTTCTCCTCACCACACCATGCCCCCAGAGTTGCTTAATTAAGAGATGACCAACTGAAAAAACCATCATCATCATGTCACCGTTGGTAAGACCTATCCTTCACTCTCAACCCTCTTCTTATCGTTCCAACAAATGTTTCACTTATTCACACTAATCCACCCCCGCAACATCAAAAAAAAAAAGAAAAAGAAAAAAAGACACCCTCCTAAATCTGTGTTATTTTCATTCATTTTGTCCCTGTTGTTCTTTCTTTCTATTTTTAGTATAAAAAAAAAAAAAAAAAAAGCAAACCCTACTACTACTCTGAAATCCTCCAAAGTGGCGAAGATGAGTTTGGGAACCGCGGAGGACGATTCGGGTTCAGAAATTCACATCCCGGCGGAGATTGATTGGCACATGCTGGACAAGTCCAAGTTCTTCTTCCTCGGCGCCGCCTTATTCTCCGGCGTCTCCTTCGCACTCTATCCCATGGTCGTGTTGAAGACGCGCCAGCAAGTTTCCTCGTCACGCTTCTCGTGCCTCAACATGTCCTGCGCCATTATGCGCTACGAGGGCTTCAGAGGCTTCTACAAAGGCTTCGGCACTTCCCTCATGGGCACCATCCCCGCGCGTGCACTCTACATGGCCTCGCTCGAAGTCACAAAGAGCAACGTCGGCACCGCCTTCGTCGAATTGGGCTTCTCGGAAACCACGGCGGTGGCGGTGGCTAATGCCGCCGCGGGTGTTACCTCCGCCATGGCGGCGCAGCTGGTGTGGACCCCAATCGATGTCGTGAGTCAACGGCTCATGGTTCAGGGGAGTGGAAGGAGCAAAACCGTGCTTGCAAATCTCAATTCCGAGAGTTACAGAAACGGTTTTGATGCTTTTAGGAAAATTCTGTGTGCTGATGGAGCAAGAGGGTTTTATAGAGGGTTTGGGATTTCTATATTGACTTATGCGCCTTCCAATGCGGTTTGGTGGACTTCTTATTCCATGGTGCATAGACTCATTTGGGGTGCTTTTGGTTCTTACATTATGGGTAATAAGGGTAGTAAGGGAAATGAAAAGAGTGATAATTTGGGTGGGTTTAGGCCTGATTCGAAGGCAATGGTGGCGGTTCAAGGGTTGAGTGCGGTTATGGCTAGTGGGGTATCTGCGATTGTGACAATGCCGCTTGATACGATTAAGACGAGGTTGCAGGTGTTGGATACTGAAGAGAATGGGAGAAGGAGGCCTTTGACTTTTGTTCAGACAGTGAGGAATTTGGTGAAGGAAGGTGGGTTGCTTGCTTGTTACAGAGGATTGGGACCGAGATGGGCTTCCATGTCCATGTCTGCTACAACTATGATTACTACTTATGAGTTTTTGAAACGAATGTCTACCAAGAGTCAAGAGGATTTTACTTCATCATAGGCAAGGCACTGAAAGATTATTAGGAATTATTAGGGATTAAGAGTTAGGATCACTTGGTTTCTTTGCTTGGAATTTTCTTTGTCATTTGTAGTAGTAGTCTACCTCATCAGGCCAGGCACCGGCACCAATATGATATGATGAGATTGTATATACAACTCTTGGTTTTTTCTTTGTCTAGATCTTTTACCAAATACAATACCTATGATTTTTACTTATTTTTTAGGACTTGTCTTTTGAATTTTAGAAGTATTGCTATGCTTCTCCTTTTTAGTTTACTTGAACCTTGGGTTGGGATGAATGGGGCTCTGCCCTTTGCGGCTTGCAAAGGACGAGTAGAGACTAGAGACATGAATCGCAGGGTCGTGTTTAAAGTCATTCCCAAAATTGAAATTGTCCTTCAAGTTATGTATTTAATTTAATTTTATTGTTTGCTTTGCTTTATATTTACATTACCCAAACTCATTACTCTATTGTAAGATCGTGTTGGGAGTTATAATTAAAATTTTGCATCATGTAAATTCGATAATAATAAAAAAAAAAAGTAAGGTAGGATCATTATCATTACGATTGGTGAGGCTGAGAATTTGTTGATTGGGCAACTTTTGGGTGATGTGATAGTTTATTTTAAAATTTCATGAGTAAGAATATTGTTTATTTCTGCTCTCCAAAAAGAAAAATGTTGGTCACTACACTAATTCGAGCTATTTTGATTTAAATTTTATAAGTGGGTTCCGTATCGTTCATCCTATAATTTATATGGTCACACTCGCACCATATGTCAAGAGTTTAATCCCGATACTATAAGATTTTGATAATAAAGAGGATATGTATATGGACATAGTCAAAGAGGGTTATATGAAAGGACGGTAGCAAAATACGAGAAATAAACGGAGCAGAGGCAGTAACCAGCATGGGTGTACCAACCAGTGAAGTGTGCCTCCTGAATCTCGTCCTTTCCTTAAACTAGGGGCTGATGAGGAAACCATTTTTCGATCTATTTTGTACCAAAAAAATTAAAAGAAAAATCATCCTACCTATTTATTTTTCTGTGGACTGGCATGTGTCAACCCTGAAGTTCACAATGAATTAGCATTTCTATGGACCATTAAGCAGCAAAATCTGTGGGCCAATCCCTTAACTTGATCCGCCAGATCTCTTGATACAATGGATATACTATGATAACCTTTTTTTGTGGGTTACAAGGATAAGAGCTAGCTGTTAATAAAGCGGATCCAGACAAACATGGTTAAATCTTCTAACAGCAATGGGGGTTACATTTCGTATATACCATCACAATCTTCGCAAAATTTCAGTTTTTCTCCGTTTGGAAATGGTTTTTGCAAATAAAATTCGTGGTTGCCTTGTCACGGTTACTTTTCACCGAGAATCTTTTTAAAAAGTTTTTCAGATCGTCGAGGAATCATATGTAAAAATTAAAATTATATTGTTATTTATTGTAATAATTATTAGAATTAGAATGGTTTTTCTTTTAAAATAATGATTATATCAATATGTTTAAACTATTTAAGAATTAATATATTAAATTTTTTTATAAGAGATTTATATATTTAAACAATAGAATTGGAATTAAATTTAAAATTTTAATTTTTCGCCCCATTCTTCACATACCCAAATATAAATTCTATAATTCTGAACTTTTTCTAATTCTATTAAAATTAAAATTCTAAATTATATTTCTATTTCATCGTCCAAACACATCCTAAGATAATATATATTACTACTATTATATGAGTGAAGAATATGATATTAGTGATGCAGCATGGACACGAATCCAATCTGGTATGTTATTGGCATCGTAATCAGATCCATCCATAAAAATTGTCTTATAGATATAAATAATTCTAAAAGTTAATAAAAAGCATGAAACCTAGTACTTCTAGATGCTTGAACTGCAGCTTATGCTGTTATATTTAAAATATAAGCAATATATGTTTCTTTGAAGAAAATATATCTCTTTAAGGGAACTAGAAAGTAAAATTTTTAAATTGTATTTTTATTTTTAAAATAATATTTTGTATAAGATGTACTCTTATTTAATTATCTAATCCACGAGACCAAATGGCAGTCCCAGCCACCTTGATTTATTTTGTGAACTGCGCAATCCAGGAAAAATAATTCAATGGAGCAGAACAAGTGAAACCATCGGCACATGAGTAAAAAGCCGAAGTTGGAGTTGAATTTTGCCCATGCTTTCCAGTATCCAGTTACAGAATTCACCTCACTCATCCGGTTCAATGGATTTGGTCTTATTATGTAGATATAATCGTAAATCAGAATGAATCCACAGACAGTTTTTCACATGCATATATAATAGACATACAACTTTTGACAGATTATAAATTTTGATGAAATTCATTTAAGGGGTTGACCTCACATACGTACATGTCAAAAATCGAATTCATGATCACATACTTAAGGGTCAAGGTTATCTATCAACTATGTCATATCATATTGGTCCAATGAATTCTGTTGATTTGGTTACAGTGTATTCACCAAAATTTATATACCAAGCGTAAAATAAGACTAGCATACATCATTTCCCTTCGCCAATGAAATTTGTGTTCGTAGGAAGTATTTTTTTATTAAATAAATAAGTTTTATTTCAACTAATATGGTTCTTGTACAACTTAATTGGTCAAACTAACCATAAGTATTCCACGTATATGTATTGTGATGGTAGTTATATAGTATGTGATTGGCCAAATTGACCTAGTTGTTATTATTTTGTATAATTATTTTTAGGTTATTTAATAAGCATAAGTATTCCACGTATATGTATTGTGATGGTAGTTATATAGTATGTGATTGGCCAAATTGACCTAGTTGTTATTATTTTGTATAATTATTTTTAGGTTATTTAATAATTTTATGATATATTGTATAGTTTTTTTTTCCAGAAAAATGAGAAAGTTAGAAAGAGAGGAGAAAGAAGTGTGATGAAACGGAGCAAACCATATGAAGAGAAATAAAACTATAAAAATATTTATAAGAAATCATTATGAGAATATAATATTTATGAAATTTTAAGAATTTAATGATACACGTTTTATCAATCAAGATTGTTATTTAACATAATTTATTTTTCTTCAAAATTTAATCCTATGTGTGTTTATTAATGGAAAGGATAAAGAAAATTAATCCCTGGAGTATACCGAGAAGTATTATTGTTATTAAAAAAACTAACTTTTATTTTCAACTCACCACCAACTTCATTACATAAGGAAATATTTTGTAGCAAAAATGAAATTACAATTATCTCCCCCACAAACACTCACACTCACCACCGAGAAAATCCAACGAACGAAAACAACAAAAGTCTAAAAAATCAAATAACTAACCCGCCAAGCAACATAACAAATCCAACTCCTTATTACAAAATAAAGGTGAACTAATTTGAAGAATAAGTCTCCTCTCCATAGCAATTAGGATCCACTATTCTTCTTCGAATTGGGGGATTTCTATTCCGGTTGGGGTAATTCCAGCACACAACCCAATCATTTTTTGTTTAATTCTTTGAATTTCCATGCGA
This sequence comes from Pueraria montana var. lobata, assembly GCA_026413185.1. Classification (NCBI taxonomy): domain Eukaryota; kingdom Viridiplantae; phylum Streptophyta; class Magnoliopsida; order Fabales; family Fabaceae; genus Pueraria; species Pueraria montana. Next base: position 8,833,368 of record CM048652.1, read on the forward strand.
GTTGATCGCCTTACCTCTGGATCTTGTGAATCCACTGTATTTTTGAGTACTTTCAACCTACTAAAATGGGGTTGCAACTGATCGATCGAGCACAGAAAAATGTCAGATAGATAGATATAATTAATTCACAGCAAATTAAACGAGATTGCAGCACAGAATCTACCCGTCTTTGGGGCCAAGTATAAAAATGAACCTTGCTGCAAAATTCCTTTATGATACCTTCGGATATCTTTAATTCCTTCGATGCAGCCCTAATAGTTAAATGGAAGACACCGCTAAAATGTTCCAATTTCAGCTCTTTTATTATCTTAATCTGTGCAATGCACCCCAAAGTCAATACTTAAAAAGAATAATATATATATTAAAAAAACACGTGATGCAAAAATGCAACACACTTGTTCTTAAGAAAACCAATAAGTATAACCTGCTCTTGGCGATCACTTCTAGCCTTTTTATTATTCGCAGTCTTGTTCTCCACTTTTTCTATACAAACATAACGATTCAAAACTCAGCATATACAACGATTGAAGAATGAAATTAATAATAATGGTTGAAGAGAAAACGTGACAAATCAAAGAGATGAAGACCAACTTGGAATCTCATCATCGTCGTCTTCGTTATTGAGTTTTCCAATCCACTCAGATCCAGTGCAGACGGCTTCATAAAATGCAGAAAAAGGATCTTCCACAATAACGTACCCTAATTTACCCTTATGTTCAATGTAACTTGATAGGAAACTCTTAACTTGGGCATTGCCTCCTTTGGTGAAACTGATAATAATAATAATAATTAATCCCCCACACGCAAAACGAAATGAAGGTAGGTTAACAAAATTGCAGACAAAAAGTAAAAGATTGAGATGCAAATATATATAGTAGTACCAAGACTTAATTGAAAGTTACAACTTACTCAATCATTTGATAATCATTGCATGCAGGATCGCCCGGCGTCATACTCTGATTCTGAATTATGGCGTGGCTTATCAAGCCGATCCTCCCATGGATCTCGAGTCTCTCATAATTAGAAACTGCATGCGATATATTATATATTATAAATTTAAAGAAAATTAAACCCTAGAGCAATAGAATTGCGGGCATGATATGATTGAAATAACTTAATTACCATTGGTGAGAATTGTCTTTCGGAGTACTTGACAACAGGCGCAAAAGAATGGCCTTGGTATGGGAGGCCAATAACGAGGACCGATATTTGCACTTGCCGGCTGATTCAGATTTGATGGACCCGCTTCAAAGTTAACAAGTCCTCCTCCTCCTCCTCCTCCTCCATTGGGATAATTATTATTATTGTCATCTTCAATATATGGATCCGTGAAGTCGTAACTATTATTATTATTATTGTTATCTTCAATATGATCTGGATCCGTGAAGGGATATTTACGCTTCTTTGAAGACGTCCCCACTTCACAGTTAGGAACTCCTCCTTCAACGGTAAAATTATTATCGTTGCAATGCATGGGGTACTGATCTTGGATCATTGAATAATATTCTGTGAAGGAAACATTAACATTACCCTGTTCAACGCCAAAAGGATTGTTTTGTTCCGGGAGGAGTTCATTTTGTATGTTGGGTTGGGGTTCATCTACTAAATAGACAAGTGCGGGGTCCTGTTCGACAAAGTTATCGATAAGTACATTTTCATATGGATCTTGACCATATGGAACAAACCCGGAGGAGTTGTTATTGTTATTATCCATGGATAATGGATTGGATAGGAGACACAAAAAAACTAGTTGCTTTGGCGGGGGAAATGGTGGAAATGGAAATGGAAATGGAAATGTGTGTGTTGTGGTGGGGTGGTAGTAGCGGCGCAAAGAGATAGCGCCGCTACGGGGAATAATATTTCAGACACGATACGTTGGTAATTGGAAACAACGATAAAAACTGTGAAGACATGTCCGAATGCGTGGGAGTTATATAGGGGACTAAGAGGCGCGAGTGGCAGTCATAACGGTTAGAAAATTTGAAGCCGCTTCGGTTGGGGTTTTGAAAAACTATTATGGAGGGACTTTACTCTCTCGTGCGTTCTCCAATTCGTCTTTGACTCATAGTCATGTAATTCTTAATTCGTTTTGGTACATGGTATGGGTATGAATAAGCGATACGCGACCTTAAAAAATATTGGTAAGTGGAAAGTATACATAGTTGGTTCTCTTCGATGCGTTATTTAAATTTATAGTGGGTTCTATTATATAAATTAATATGCTGCCAATAATTTTTTTCATCTAGCTAAAAATTATAAATTACCCAAAGTTAAATATAAAATATCATAAATAAGAAATAACTTTAAATATTAAATAGGACAAGATCTTTAGAAAAAAAAACTCACACAAATTACTTGACGTTATATTTTAGAGATATGAAATTGAGTTCTACACATTATTCTTTTGAAATATCATTACTTTTATGTCATTATAAATATTATTTTAATTTTGATAGTCTTTAATGTTATTCAAAATTAGTATAAATTGTAAAATTTAAATTCTTATAAATTGTTATTGAATGTAAAATTTCAATTCCTATGTAACTTTTTTTAAGTAAAGGAGGAAAAAAAAAGTGAGTTCAAACATGAGGTTATTTTTGTGACAAAAAAGCCCAAAGCCCCAAGTTCAAACGTGAGTTAAAGCAGAGTAAATGAAGAGCTTTTTGAAACCAGCAGGAAGCCAGCAGCATTCCTCGAAAGTCGAGCATGAATTTATTAAAAAAACAAAAGAAAAGAAACGTTCATATATTTATTTAAAAAAAGAAAAAGAAAAAATGTTCATCTTCGACCCCTGACTTCTGAGTTCATCTTTTACGTTTCTTCTTCCATCTTATGTCTTCTTGTTGCAGAGGAAAATTTATCTTCTTTTCGTTTCTGCTATTCTTCCTTCTTTTCGTTTATGCTATTCATTCTCTTCAAAGTTTGGCTGGAGTTAATGGTTTTCTGAACTTCTCAAGCTGCAACCTGCAATTTTTCTTCACTTTTTCTGGTTCATCTTCTTCACGAATTCAACCACGAATTCAGGCGAACCGGTACGAAAACGAACCGCGAATTGGTACGTACGAACCAATTCGCGGTTCTAGGGTAGAGTGCACGAATTATGTGACTATGCTTTGACTTTATTTCTCTTGCCTCCTCATCTTTGCTCCTTCATCCCCTTCAATCGGTTTCAATAAGTTATAAGTGGAGGAGAGCATTGCTAGAGTTGCACCAAGGATCGACTTCCATTTCCCCTTCAATCCCACAACCACCTCAAGGTAAGGGAAAGATACCCATTCAATGAAGCGTAAGTGGGTGATATTCAACCTTATAATTGGCCATGCATGTGGGGATCATATGGAGATTTGACAGTTTCCAGTTTCCCTAGCCGAAGACTCTTCAAATCGAGTTTCAAATGTTGCTCCTTGCTCCTTGAAATGGTGTTTTGGTTCAAACATGCCTTAACTAATGATGTATGTTGTTATCTAAGCGGGAAAATTAAAGTGAAACTTAATGTTATGGGATTTACCCTCGTTTACATCCTTAAGTCAGTATCGTCCCTACGGGATGATACTGACTTGGGGGCAACTGTTATGGGTTTACCCTGACCTTCGTAAATCTATATATACAAGAGAACACCAAGAGCAGGTGATCCAACGCACAGGGAGACATGTGGCATAACGATCCTCTTTTCCAATACTACCCTTGACATTATCTATATATATTGTAATCATATGCCCTTAAGGGGCAAGTGCTAATAAGAGAACCACTGAACTTTCTCTCTCTCTCTCTCTATGATTTCTCTCGCTTTCTCTCGTCTCTACAGAATATTCGAATCCTTGTGATAAACACCATAACACTTAGTAAAAAGGAAACTTGAGCTTTAAGAGTGTCACTACTTATTATTTGGATTTGAGGATAACTAAATCGGAATTGTTATTCACTTATATACTTTAATTTGATCATATTAGTCATGTAATATCTCCAATACACATTCCCCGTACCAAAGGTTAGATATCTCAAACATAAAGTTTGCAGGTCTGGACATCTATGGATGGTCGGCCCGATAGACTAGGAGTGTTCATAAACCAATCCAAACTAATGAAAACCGAAGAAAATTAATCTAAAAAATTGAAAATTGAACGGATAAAAAATTTGAAAAATCAAAATTTTTCTGTGTGCTCATTAGAAAGCACCTTCCCCTAAATGGTTAAAAAAAATGGAGAGAAATGATCGCTCTCACTCTCTTTTTACTTTTTTGTTTTAATTTCTTAAAAATTAAATAATTTATAAAACATATAAAAATTAAAAATATTAATAAATAATTTTATGTTAAGATAAAATAATAGAGTAAAAAAGGTTAAAATTTTTAATGAGTATAAAAATATTATTTATATAATTTATTTATTTTTTTACTCATCTAAATAAGTAAAAGAAAATTTTCTACTTCTTTTTTTTTATTCATTCAAGTAACAAATCATTTTCATTTTATTTCTATCTTTTATATCTCTTTCATTTTTATTTCACTCCTAGTTTAAACAAATTATTAATGAATACTTTCCCTTTTTCATCAATCATGATACTTTTTGTAGGTATTTATTGATTCTAGGCACAATGGTCAAGTTGGTGAAATTTTGTTGATTATGCATTGCATTTTAGTGTGGAATTTGTATAAGATAAATATATATTTTTATATTAATAAAATTTATCGTAAATAAATATATTTAAATATATAAATTATATTTTAAATTTATAATAAAAATTTAAATTTTAATATAAGACTATTTTTTAACTATCGACAATTTATTTTAATAAATTGTTAAATTCAATTTAGAAATACATATAAAAGATGGTAAATTGGAAAAAAAAATAGACAATTAAAAAATCAAATGTATAAATAAATAAAAATGATAGTTTGAGACAAATGAAAGATTTTCTCTATTTATTTATTGCAAAAAAATTGTGTGAAATGTCCCTTTAAAGAAGAGAAAAGAAAATTTTGGAAATGCATATATGAAAACGTGGTGAGAGTCTCATTTTTTATTGCAAAGAAATTGTGTGAAATGTCCCTTTAAAGAAGAGAAAAGAAAATTTTGGAAATGCATATATGAAAACGTGGTGAGAGTCTCATTTTTTAAATTGTGTATTCTAATTTATAATAGACTAAATTGTAATTTTAGTTCCCTTTTAATTTCTTATCTGTGATTTTGGTTAATCTATTTTTTTTTTTTGCAATTTTGGTTCTTATATTTTAAAAAATTCACAATTTTGGTCAAATTTTCAATTTTGTATATGTTTTATTTTTTTCTTTTGGTCTAGTTGAATCCTAGACCTAACATATTCACTTAACGTACCATAAAATAATAATTTAATTAATTAAAATATAAAAAGAAAAAAGAAAAAAATGTATACAAATTTGAGGATTAAAACAAAATTGTGGATTTTCTAAAATATGGAGACCAAAATTGTGGAAGAAAAAAATAGGATACCAAAATCACAAATCAAGAATTAAGATGACCAAAATTACAATTCAGCATTTATAATTATTATTTTTATGAGGATTCAGCATTTATAATATAAAAGCAAATATAAGAGATGTGTGAATAAAAAATCTAATATACTTCTTTTTTGACTGAAAATCTAATATACTTCTAGTTATTATATCATAAATATTTTAATTATAGACCTACTTAGTTAATTCAGTCAATCAGAGATTCAATTTTTCTGAATTTATATCCAAACCCAGTTACTAACCATACCACCAACCCTCAGACTTTATGGTAAACGAGTTACAAGTAACCCAAACACCTACAAAGAATGAACATTAAACTTCCAGTGCTGGATTGACCCCCTCTTCGCTCCTCCCCCACTGTGCTATAGTTTTCAGGGGCTATATAGCTGTGCAAGAATTCCATGGACTGAATATCACGTTAATGTTCATCCGTTGCCTCAGCTTTCCCACTCAACTGGCATCTCCTGCACATCTCGTCAAATACCGTCTCTGCCTCTTTCAATTTTCCCTTTGCACACAACACCTTCACAAAAGTGCAGAAAATGTCTTGGTTGATTACAAAGTTTTTGTCCATTATGTCATAAACCGTCTTTAGTGCCATTTCTTCATCCCCGTCTTCACAATATCCCGCAAGTAAGCAGTTATACATAGTGGCATCCAGGTTATGTCCATTCTGAAGCATGTCAGAAACAAGCTCTTCAACTTGCTGCATCCCACCCTTCACTTTACAAAGACCACATATCACTATGCAATAAGACAAGAAGTTGGGCGAGCACCCCATCTGGGGCATCTGCTTCAAAAGAAGAACTCCTTCATCAAGCTTCCCCTCATCCACAAGAACTCTAAACACTGCATTGAAGCTTGACACACTCGGCTTAACACCCCTCGCTACCATTTCCCTCAGAAGCGACACTGCTTCACTTGGTTTTCCAATCTTGCAATACTCATTGACGACGACCCCATACGCTTTCGCATCTGGCTTCATCCCACGACTAACCATTTCCCTCAAATGCTTAACAGCCTCATGAGACTTTCCCACAATGCAAAACCCCTTCAATAAGCTAGTGTTTGTGGCAACATTGTCTTTCAAACCATTCAACCGCATCCTACTCATCATCTTCTTGGCCTCGTCCACTTCACCGCTCAAACAAAGACCTTCAATCAAAGCATTGTAGGTCACAACATTCGGGGAACACCCTCGTTCCATCATCTCCTTGAAGCACTCCAGCGCCTCTCGGAATTCGCCTCTCTTGGAATACCCATCAATCAAAGTGGTAAAACTCACCACATCCGGCTCGCAACTCTTACTCTCCACCAATCTGTCAAAAACCCTCCTGGCACCCTCCATGTCACCTTTCTTACAAAACCCGTGGATCAACGTGTTGTAAGTAACCATGTTGGGTTCGCAGCGCATTTCGTCGAACACCTTGCTTGCACTCTGGACCATGCCCGCTTTGCAGAACCCCCGGATGATGGTGGTGTGAGTGTAAACATCGGGTTCCACAAGAGCCTCTGCGAGAACCTGACCGTAGATGGCCTTGGCAACGTTGACACGGTTGGCCCTCACGAGAACGCCCAATATAGCGTTGAAGGAGAACACGCAGCGTCCTCTTGAGAAGGTTTTGGCTTTGTGGAACCAGTGAATGGCGCCCCTGATGTCGCCGCGGTGGCCGAGAGCGGTGATGAATCTGCAGATGAGGTTGTCGGAGAGTTTGTTGGAGTGGCGGAGGAGGGAGAAGGCGGTGGAGAAGAGGGAGTGGGAGAGTAAGAGGTCGGTGATGGCGGCGTAGCAGAAGGGGGTGTGGGAGTAGTTGTTGGGGTTGGGGTTGGGGTTGGAGGCCCAGTTGAAGAAGTGAAGGGCGTGGTTAGGGTTCTTTTGGTTCTTGATCACGTGGATAACCAAGTTTGGAGTGAGGTCAGATGAGAACTCTTTCAGGGGTGAGTAATCTGGGCTTTGGGGATTTAGGTTTTGAAGGATTGAGGTGATGGAGGTTACGAGGGAGAGGTTTGGGATTGGAGGTGTGGATGAAGAAGAACAAGGTTTCGCTATGGCTTTCCGGAATGGCTGAGCCATTGCATTGCCAGCAAACTAATTTGCCACTGTTTTGTTTCGCTCCAAATATGGCCTTTTAAATTGGAGCCGTTACAAATATGCCATTTTGAAATCTACTTTTTATTTAAAAATTGTTGTGCGGGGCAAAAAGACTCATTAGACCTTTTTAATTTCTTGACATCTATCATAACTTGGACTATTTTAGACATTTTGCTTCCTTTGAGTCATTGTTTCATATACACTACGTGCATGTTTGGAATTCCGTTCGGCGTCTCCCCAACGTCCGTTCAAATCAAAAGCTACGAAGGAGTGTCTTCTGCAAACGTCTGTTGAAGTTTGATCCACCGCAGTTCCAAACATAGCCTACCACACCACACTACTACATTTTGTTTGTTTCACAATTAAAAAAAATAACCTAATGATCTTTTCAATCTTCTTTCTGCGCTGACTGCAAAATCAGTCTGCTAGCCACCTGACTGTTTCTTCTTATTCTTTCTTTGAAAAATTGAAAAGATGGGTGCAAGAGATACACTACCACACTACTACATTTTGCTTCTTCTCTATGTTTACATCAAAGGCTACTACAGTTGGGGTTTTTTCCCGGTTGAAGGCTCTCGTCTTTGCTTCTCATCCTTGGTTCGTTTGTTGTTAAACTTTGAGTGGCTAAAAAGTTGCGTTTCTTGCTTCTCTATTTTTTATTTTTCTAAAGTTTACATTCGAATGTTGTTAGGATTTGAGGGGTGACAAACTCTTGGTTTCCATACTCCGCCAGTGAGTTCCTTTCTTTTTCCCCAATCCTCTAAACCATTTATTCAAATTTCAAAATATTGAACTTATGGGTGCAAATCTTCATCTCTTAAACTCAGTTTTATTTTTGGTATAGTTTTTTTTTTATTTCATCCTCTTCCTCCTCTTCAATCAACCATTTGTAAGCTTAATTCTTCTTTTTTCCCCAAATCTCTCAACCGCACCCCTTATGGTCAACGGCGCGACGCCGTTTAGGTCGCAATTTTAAAGCGATTAAATCATTCTTACCTCCATATCTACCTTTTCCCTAAAAAATTTAAAAAAAAAATTCATTTTAAGAGAATCTTAACTCGCAGGTTCGTCATTGCCACGGTCACCATAACATGGTAAGTCATTCTTCTTCTTTTCCTCTAAATCTCAATGATCCCCTTCTCATCTTTCTCCCTACTTCTCCCCCTTTCCACTCCTGGGACCGTGTGTGAGGAGCATAACATGGGTAATATTTCATTTTTTCCCTCTGTCTTTGCCTTTTTCTTTCCCCCTTTGTCTTTTATTTTCTGTTCATGCGTTTTTTTTCCTATTTGCAAAGGAAATTGATGTTTTATGTCTTCTCAGGAGGTTTAATTACACGATAATGGGCTATAGCTTCATGCAAGCATAATAGTTGTTGCGTCGGAAGCCCAAGCGGTGATGCCATGGAGATTACCTATGTTGGGACGTTTTCTTTTTCTCCTTTTATTTCTTAATTTTCATTTTTCCTCTTTGTGATGTTTTCTTAATTTTATCTTTTTATTCTCTCTAATTTAACTGCTATTCATTCTTTCCTCACATGGATGCATGATGTTCTTCATTAATTTCTAAATTTCACCTTTTTTATATTTTTAGTGTTATTTTGCCTTTTAATTATAAGCGATGAAACAAGTATTTGGTGTAAACAAAAATTGGATTTTCTTTTTAGAAATTATTACCAATACATTAACTTTATTTTCGATTTTGTTGACATGTAAGTGAGAGTGAAGGTGTTTATTCATGATAGCGAATTGGAAAATCAAGGGATTTGAAACCTTTGTTGTAGGAAGATAGACTTCCAATGCTGAAACCCTTCATTCATGGCTCTACACATTTGATACGGTTGGTAAGCTTCAAATCTACCCCAATCTTTTCGCGGGTTCAGCCTTTTCTTTTTTCTTTTTTAAAGGTTAGGTGGCTTATGAGATTTTTTATGATTCAAAGATAAAAAGGTTGATTGTGGCTTCCGTTATATTGTAATTTATAATAATGTATAATTCTCTTTGCAGGAAACTTGTGATGACTATGATTAAGGAATGAAAAATGTGCAACAAAACAGGCTAAGGAAAATTCATATATTGATAACCACACCACTAACAAATTAAAATCCAGTTCAAAAGGGTTAAAAATATCTGACATAATACCTGCATTCTCCCTTGTTTCCTCTTTTTTATATATTGTTTATTGTCATAATTGCTCTACTAGAAAATGTTTGAACTGTATAAAGCATGATCTCCACTAGCTTTTCACTTTTTTGAACCTCTTGATCTTTTTGTAAAAGTTATGGAGCTGCATACTTATAATTGTATTTCCTTCTTAACATGACATTCCTTCTTAACATGAATTATCTTTATATGCATGGCTCTTTATGCTATATTTTTCGCATTTGGACTACTCTTGATGCTATATCTTTCACATCTTTCCTGCATAATTCAGCTTTCGTTGTTGATGTAGTAGCATTGTTAATTGTCTCAAATCTTCATGAACTTAGTTTTAATAGACATATTACTTTTCTCAATTTTTCATGTTGCATTTTAAAATTCCATCTAGCTATGCTTACAATAGTTGATATATATAGCTAGATTCACTAAATTTATTAGAATATAAAGGAAAAAATATGTAGTTTTCAGTAAGAACCAAAGAAAAATAAACCCTGCATATGATTATAGTTGGAATGCTTATAATGGGTTGTTTTGCTCTTTCTTGTGTCTACTGCTTAAGCTATATTCAACAAAATACGCCAGTTGAATCTTGACTCTCAGTAAACTAACTTTTACTCTTTATATACTTGACTTTGAGTTTCTTATAAATTTAATTATTTATATTAGTTTCCTTTATGTTGCTACTCTCTTTCTTTGTTGTAGAATAAGGAATATGTAGATATGATTTCTTTCTTTCTTTGAATAATTTTGTGATAAAAACTGAGTGGAAGAAAAAGCAATGGGATTGTGGGAAGTTTTTCTGAATTTCCTATGTAGGTAAGTTTTTATTATGCTTTTTTTTTATTTATTGTTTTCTCACATTGATCTGGTGTTTGCTTCATCGCTGCCCTTTTTTTTAAAAAAAAAAAAAAGGTTCTGGTGATTATATGTTGTTATAGATTTTTTTTTTAATTTGAGTCACATGAATGGTTTGAAATGTTTATTATGTACGTAATGTTGTGAGGATTTTTTTTTCTTTTTTCATGCATTGATTTTCAATATTTTTGAAGGTATTCAATGCAATTATTTATCTATTTTGTGGGTAATGTTTCACAATTTATAAATGCTTCCACCTTTGGTTTGATTCGTAAATCATTTTATTTCAAATGACTTCTTTTTTGTTCTAAAGTTAGTGCCTTCCGAATTTTAGATAAGTATAGGAACTGCTAGATAGTGCCTTCTGTTTGGTTGCATGATGGGAGGGGTCATGAGATTATGCTGAAGGGTATTTTTTTTTTGGAAATGTTAGCATCTTAAATGATCTTAGAATTATTGTATCAAGAGACATTGTAACTTTCACTTTTTGAATGGACTTTAGCATGGCTTATGATATGGTTCACTTTATTATTATAAATGAAATTCATTTTGCTTTTCAAAAAAAAAAGGCTCTTATGACATGGTAGAATAAACTATAAGTGATCATTTAGATCATTTTATGAAGAGCATACATATTATTTAACTTATTGTAGACATCAATTTAATATTTCCAGTTTCAAATTCAATTGTATCTGCAGTGTTGATTAAATATGATACACATTGGCTTGAAGCCTTCTGTCATTTTGAATTTTGGCTCTAGATAAGCTTCAAATTGATTCAAAAGGTATTTTCCATTTTCATAGTGCTTCAACATTGCAAGGGACTATTTTGGTGAAGTTTTGTTGTTTTTTTTTTCACTCCTTATTATTGGTTGTACAACATTGGTCTTGGGTTAACTATTTTAGAGTTTTTTGATGGACTATGGTTCGGGATGGGGTAAAGTCCATTTGTGTAATTCTTTTTTTTTAATTGTTTATGAAAGTTTTAAAAATGTAGGTATACCCATTTGTATTACCATTCCTTTTTCCTTTTTGTTCTATGGTAGTGTTTATTATCTATGGTGGATTGTTGCTGAAGTGGTACCTTATTTTCAGAGTGATTGCCTTTTTTGCATCTTATATTTAATTTGATTAGTACTGAATGATAGGTTTATTTAGTTCAAGAGGTGCTAATGATTATGCACATTTTTTAAAATAAATAATGTTCTATTTGGTGATGTACTGACATGGCTTTTTTGCTTTTGAATACTCGAACAATACCAAATTAATATCATAAAGCGTGGGATACTAGGATAGATGATTAACAAATAATATTATAAAGTTAGATTAGTTTAGAGATTTTATTTTACATTTGATTGAAGTGATCGGATATGGTCTATACATGTTCAAGATTGAATATGGTTAATGATGTAAAGAATGCACGATCTTGAATAGAAAGAAATTTTGATGTAGTTTAAGGAAAATATCATTGGCCTTTAATCTGAGTTTAATTTCATGCACAAGAAAGCTACATCTTGATATATGAGATCTTGAGTGTTTTTTTTTTTCTGATCAAGAAATATAGCAATCATAATGCTTGCTATATTTTTTGTGTATTACACTGCAATCTTCATTGTATCATTATCTAAATTTGTTTCTATTTTTTATTCTAAAAAGGCAATTTGCAAGTTTGTAGCAATCTTAACCATAGAACTAATATGTAGGGACATTGTTATTAAACTTGCTAACTAGATCTGTCTTTTGTTTATAAATTATAACTTTTTGTTTTACAAGTATTGTCAAAACATAGGAATAATTTCCTTTTCTGTCCCTACAAGAGCTTAAAATATACTCTTCTTAGTTAGCTGACAACTTTGGTAATTATATATGCAAGAAACACCAGTTCTGCAGCACCATTTCTAGATAGTGGTAACTTATTCATTTTTTTTATTTGTTTTTAATGTTATGTTAAATTGGTTTAGTTGCTTTGCTGTAACTCGATTTGATCAGGTTTGTGATGGTTGACCTTACATTTTATTTTCTTTTGAAAATTTGTTTAGGCCTAAAATGGACCTGATTTGTGTATTTACCAATACTATGTATCCCTGATTTCATATGTTGTATATGTTTTTGGCTAACTCATATTACATTTTTTTATCTTAAATGAATTTAGATAACATCATATGAAGTTGGAGAAGATAAGTTCTACAGGGAAAAGGTTCTGCTAGATTTGGAGCAAGATTGGCTTGAAGTTTACAAAAAAGATAGGTTGACAGGGCTAGAGCTCGCCTGCATCAGGATTTGGTAAAGGCTGAGGCTGAATTTACCCACCTTAGGTCAATTGGTGAATGATCTCTACTTGGGCAGGTATCCACTGCATTTAGCCATCTCAAGTTAGTAATTAAACAATCAGAACTAAGAATTTCTAAGAATAAGTATCCACCTTGGGTCACTTGCCTAATAATTTCTATTCTTTTTATTCAGCAAACTCCATTGTACATTGAACCTTCCGCTGCAAATGCATTCCACTTACCTATAAAGAGGGCGAGTGTTGATTCTTTGTTGGCGCATGTACTTGAGTATAATTGGGGATATAATGGCAAGGTATGACTTTTTTTTTTATATATTATGCTTGAATAAACTACCTCATTGCATCCCCCAAGCCAGCACCATTGATATTAAGTAACTGAGTACAGTTGCTTATTTTAGGGGAACTGTTGAGTCATAAGACGAATCAGGACCCTCAATTATTTTGATTTTATGCAAAACAAATATTAAGTAAAAAGGCTGCGTCTTATAAATGCCAATAGACAAAACGTTGTATATGCGTCTGTAAGATACAGATGATACACAGACAGACGCTTAAGTCTGAAGAAGCATTTAAAGGCATAGTAAATGCACTATCACTTTGTAATATGTTTTGCAGAGTATTTTCATAGAACATCCTCCTAGGATCTGACGAAGTGCATAAAGGGAACAAAAAGAAGTGTCAAAGTTTCAGAAGTTTCCCTCGCCTTAAAAGACGCACTACAACTAGCAATGAGTACTTGTCTGAGCAAGCAACGTGACCACTACAACAGAAGGATATGGAGTACTTCTCAAGAAAGATAAGCAGAATGCTTTATTAACTCAGAATGACTAGTTGGTGACAAGCATTTAATGCTCGCATTAAATGCCCCTCAACCACCCTCATTTAGACGATGGTCAGACGCAAGAAAGAAGACCGTTTAGAGACAACGGTTACTTCCTCAGCAAGTCTATATATATAGAAGAAGATTTGAAGTGCTGCATAAAAAGAACACACAAATTGAATTCAAAATTCAAGCATTCTTTCAAGCCTTCATTCTTTCTCTTGTAAAAATTCTTTTTGTAAAAGCTCTCAACTCACTTTGCGTATCCTGAGAGAAAAATACTTAGTTCTTAATCTTGTATATCCGTCTGTAAGACGATAGTTAAAAAGTCTGTGCGCCCTTACAAAAACAAATCTTATGATTTGTTTTAGAGCCAGAAGTGGCTTGGTAGAAAAGAATACTTGGGTTTTTAGCTTGGAGAGGCTAAGTGTGAAAAACTACCTGGGTGAGCTAGATGTGGCAATAAACAATACTTGTAACTTGTGAAAGTAATTGAAACTTGGTGGTTTGCCAAGAACTGAACGTAGTCTCGAGGTGAGACGAACCAGTATAATTTCCTGTGTTGTCTTTCTTGATCCTATACCTTTTGTAACTGCTTGAACTGATTTTGTCTTGTGATTCAAACCTATTTTTTTAAAGGCTTTCATCTGTGAAGTTATCATCTGTTAAACGTTCTCTTGAAAAACTATATCTTTTGATCTACAGACGCTACACTCTGTTTATAAAAAGTTTGCGAAATTTTTTATAAATCACAATTCAACCCCCCTTCTTGTGACTTTTGCCTATACAGTTTGGTATCAGAGCTCAGCCTCTAAGGGTTGAGCACCTGACCGTGTCTAGAGGAAAAGATCCAGATGGCCAGAATCAGTTCATTCCTGAGGGAGCCTCTCTAACAAGGCCTCCAGCCTTTCTTGGAGATGACTATCCCTACTGGAAAGATCGCATGGAGATGTACATCAAGTCCAACCAGTATCAACTATGGAACATCATCATAAATGGAGATATTCCCATTACAAGGCCTGAGGATCAATGGACTTAAGATGACTACAACATCCTTTAACTCAACAACAAAGCCAGATATACTCTAACCTGTGCTTTAACCAGAAATGAGTATAAGAAGATGCATAGACTAAAGTCGGCCAAGGAGATCTGGGATTCTCTCTACAACAACTATGAAGGAACAGAAGATGATCAACTGAGAAAAGCTGCCACTCTTACCAGACACTATGAGAGTTTCTCCATGAAAGATGGAGAAAGTGTCGATGACATGTTTGGGAGACTTCAGGTTCTTCTCTCAGACCTGGAATCTCTTGGGCACACGTACACTAAAGCTCAGATAAATCTGAAGATTCTTGATAGCAAGCCCAAAGTGTGGGAACCCAAGACCACAACTATCCAAGAAGCAAGGAACATGAGAGCCTTGTCTTGGGATGAGTTGCTGGGAGTTCTACGTGTGCATGAAGTGCACCTGTAAAACCGAGACCAACTGCCTACAAACAAAGCTATCAAATCCGCTGCTTTCAAAGTTGGTGAAACTAGCACCATCAAGGAAGAAAAGATAAGAGCCCCCAAGGCTATGAAAGTTCAAACAGAAGAATCAGACGAAAGCTCTACCGGATCTACAGACGATGAGGTTGTCCTCATGGCAAGAAAATTCAAGCAGATGCTGAAGAAGAAGAACAAATTCAGACAATCCTCTAGGAAAAAGGATTCCAGATTCAAGAAGAGATAAGGAGGACAGTCAAGAGATCATCTGCTTCGAATGCAAAAAACCAGGACATGTGAAGTCTAAATGTCCGCGGTTAAAGAAAAAGAAGTCCAACAGTGGCAAGAAAAAGAAGAAGAGTCTGATGGCCACATGGGACGACTCAAACAGTCAGCAAAGTAGCAGCTCAGACGATGAACAAGCAAATATATGTCTGATGGCAAAGACAGAAGAAAAAGTTGAGGTAAAAACTTGTTCTGAATCTGAAAGCTCATCTGGTTTTTCATCAGACGATGAAGAAGAGATGCCTTATGACATTTTTCTTCAGAACTGTCATATGATCTCTCAGCAATGTAAAAAATTTAAACAAAAACTCAAACAATCTATTTGTGAAATAGAATTGCTAAAGAAATAAAATGCAGAACTAGAAGAAAAAGTCAAGATGCTGGAAGAGAGCCTAAGTCAAACCAGTACCCCTAGTCAAACAGACGATTCATCCATAGTTGAAAAACTAAGGGAAAAAGTAGCATGTTTAACTAAGGACTTTGGGAAGTTTCTGAAGAGTTCCAACACTCTCACTATGCTTTTAAAATATCATCAACGTCCCCATGATAAATCTGGTTTAGGCTTAGAAAAAGATGCATCTGCTTCTACTAAGTCTGATCCAGACAAATGTGACTTCTGTGGAAAATTTGGGCACTCCAAGTTCAGATGCATACATAAGAAGAAGCAAATGTCTAAGGGCACTAATGCTGCTGGACCCAAAAAGATTTGGGTACCAAAGTCTCAGATTATTCCTATTTCAGATATCCTTGGTAGGAAAAGGCAAGGGTTTGAGTTGGTACCTGGACAGTGGTTGCTCACGACACATGACGGGAGAAAGGTCTATGTTCCTAGACCTAAAGTGGGTTGAAGGCGGAGCAGTTGCCTTTGGAGGTATGGGAAAAGGACGCATCACAGGCGTAGGTAAAGTTGGTATGTCCTCCCTAACCTCCATAGACAACGTCCTATATGTTGAAGGTCTAAGGTATAACCTACCGAGCATAAGTCAATTATGTGATAATGGTTATATAGTCTCCTTCAACAAGGACAGATGTATAGTCAAAACAGATGATGACAAGTTTGTCTTCTCTGCCAGACGACATAACAATCTGTATGAAATCGATCTTATAGACCTTAGCAAGCAGAAGGTAACGTGTCTGCTATCTAGAGAAGATGAAAGATGGATTTGGCATAAAAAGCTTGGGCACGTGAATCTGAAACACATTTAAAAAATTTTGAAAAAGGTTTAGTAAGAGGATTGCCTGAGATTTCTTGGAAAACCCATCTTCTCTGTGAAGCATGTCAAAAGGGGAAACAAATTAAAACTTCTTTTAAATCTAAAAATGTTGTTTCCACCTCCAGACAGTTGCAACTCTTGCATATGGATTTATTTGGTCCTACTAGAATGTTAAGTCTGGGCAGAAAGAAATATGGCTTAGTTATTGTAGATGACTATTCAAGATATACGTGGGTATACTTCCTAAGCTATAAACATGAGTCTTTCAAGGTCTTTGAAATATTTTGTAAACGAGTTCAAAATGAAAAGGGCTTTTGCATCTCTAGCGTCAGAAGTGATCATGGAACTGAGTTTGAAAATGCTGAGTTTAAATCTTTCTGTGAAAAGAATGGGATTTTCCACAACTTCTCTTCATCGAGAACACCTCAGCAAAATGGGGTAGTTGAAAGGAAAAATTGAACTCTGTAAGAAATGGCTAGAACCATGCTATGTGAGAACTCTTTTCCTAAACACTTCTGGGCAGAGGCTGTGAACACTGCTTGTTATGTTCAAAACAGAGTATGATTGAAAAAACTCCCTATGAACTATGGAGAGGAAGAAGACCCAACATTGCTTACTTTCACCCTTTCGGATGTGAGTGTTACATCTTAAACACCAAAGATCAATTGGGAAAATTTTATTCTAAGGTGGATAAAGGTGTCTTTCTAGGATATTCTGATACATCTAAGGCTTAAAGAGTTTTCAATACAAGGACCTTAGTTGTAGAAGAATCTATCCATGTTAAGTTCAACGATGGACTAACATCTGATAGGAGACTATCAGATCTTGAGAATGATTTTGTAGATATGCAGATAGGTCCGTCTGTAGCACCAAATTCAGACGAAATTTAACCCTCTCAGGAAATTCTTCCTCAGATTGAAGGAGCATCTGACTCTCAACCACAGACAAGAGACTGGAAATTCGTAACCTATCATTCACAAGATCAGATCATAGGAGATCAGAAAGAAGGCGTAAAGACCAGATCATCCTTTAGAGATCAAGCATCATATGCTTTTGTCTCAGAAATAGAGCCAAAAATAATAGATGAAGCCCTGACAGACGATGACTGGATCTTAGTCATTGAAGAAGAATTGAACCAGTTTACCAGAAATGACGTCTGGACCCTAGTCCCCAAACCAAAGAACAAAAGCATCATTGGAACAAGATGGGTCTTCAAAAATAAACTGGATGAGCAAGGAAAGGTGGTAAGAAACAAAGCTAGATTAGTAGCTTAAGGCTATAATCAGCATGAAGGTATAGACTTCACCGAAACCTTTGCTCCTATAGCTAGATTAGAAGCTATAAGAATCATGCTTGCATTTGCTGCTCATAAAAACATTAAGCTTTTTCAAATGGATGTTAAGAGTGTCTTTTTAAATGGTTTTATCGAAGAGGAAGTTTATGTTAAACAACCTCTTGGTTTTGAAGATCCCATTCTTACAGATCATGTTTTTAAACTCAAGAAGGCTCTGTATGGTCTGAAACAAGTGCCTCGTGCTTGGTATGAGATACTAAGCTCTTTTCTTTTAGAAAATGATTTTATGAGAGGCAAAGTAGATACTACTCTTTTTAGAAGAGAAGTTGGCAAAGATTTCATTATAGTTCAAATTTAGGTTGATGATATTATCTTTGGAGCTACTAATGAATCTCTTTGCAAGGATTTTTTTGATCTAATGAAAAGCAAGTTTGAAATGAGTATGATGGGAGAACTTAAGTTCTTCTTAGGACTTCAGATCAAACAAGACAGTAAGGGTATCTACGTTCATCAACATAAATATACAAGGGGGCTTCTTAAGAAATTCAAAATGGAAGATGCTAAACCAATGAAAATATCTATGCATGCTTCCAGTCCCTTGAGCAAAGACGAATCAGGTAAACCAGTGGATCAGACGATCTACAGAGGTATGATTGGCTCACTTCTTTATCTTACAACCAGTAGACCTGATATTATGCATAGCGTCTGTTTGTGCGCTAGATTTCAATCAGATCCTAGAGAGTCTCATCTTAAAGCTATTAAAAGGATCTTACGTTATCTAGTGGGAACCACTAACCTTAGCCTGTTCTATAAGAAAATCAAGATTTCAGGTTAGTAGGATATTGCGATGCAGACTATGCGGGAGACAGAGTTGAACGAAAAAGTACAAGTGACGGATGTCACTTTATAGGACCCTGTCTCATCTCATGGCAAGCAAGAAGTAGAACTCAATCGCGTTATCTACTACAGAAGCAGAATATGTGTTTGCTGCAAGTTGCTGCTCACAGCTGCTATGGGTAAAATATCAGTTAGAAGATTACTCTAGTTTTGAAAATAATGTACCTGTATATTGTGACAATACTAGTGCAATCAATCTATCAAAAATCCCATACAACATTCTAAGGCAAAGTATATTGAAATCAGATATCATTTCATTCGTGATTATGTTCAAAAAGGTATTTTCGATATTAAGTTTGTAGATACAGATCACCAATGGGTTGATATCTTTACATAACCTTTGTCTAAAGAACGTTTTGTCTGTATTAGGGATAATCTGCATATGCACATGCTTTCAGATTAATGTCTGCATTCATCAGACGATACCCTTCGTCTTATCTTTTTCATTAATCTATTGGAACTAATGTGTGTTCAAGTGTACAGACGTTAGAGTGCCCATGTTCACAACGGTTACAAGTCTTTTTGTTTTTACTCAAAACGTGCGCCGCCCTTTTCGCCATGATGAGACAGTTTTCGAAAAGTTTTTAATGTTTTTAAAACCGCACTTTTTTTTTATGACTTTCTCTCTCCCTTCTCATCTCATCTGGTATAAAAGGATGAAGTGCCTAAAGAAGAAGGTTCCTTTGATCTTTCTAATCTCTCTGAAATTTTCTGAGTTTCTCAAAGACTTCAAAGATCAAAACTTTCTCATCTCTTCTTTTCTAAAAACCTAATCTTTCTGTGAACAATGGCACCAAAGAAGCAAGTCTCATATTCTGCTACTCCTCTCATCCGCAACATGGATGAAGCCACTGCAACCTTTCCAGAAGAGCTTTTCATTCCTGGAAAGTGGGCAAACCTGAAGGAGTTGGCAAAGGAAGGCTTTGATGTTCTGGACATGTTTACCAGAGTTGGGTGGACCAACTTCGTTAAAAAACACAATGTCTGGTACCATGGTCCATATGCTCTTTTCTGGGGGACAGCCAAGATGGAGGATGACCAATGCATCAAGGGGGCGATTGGTCAGACATCAGTAGAGATCAGCCCTACAACCATAGCTAATGCTATTGGTTGTGCTGAAGAGGGTCTGGTCTTCGACAAAGATTGGGAGAAGACCATCACTCAGGAGACGGTGGACAAACTTCTCTATGACAGAGTGAGACCTACGGACGAAGACCCCAAGAAGAAAGCTGCAGCCATGAAGAATTTTCTTAGGTTTGCCAACATGACCCACGTCTGCAGACTTCTTCACAACATGCTCTTCAACATAGTGCTCCCAAGGACGAGGTCAAGGGACCACGTAAGTGAAAAAGATAGGTTCTGCATCTACAACATCGTCATAGGAGAAAAGATCAATCTTCTAGATTTGATCTTCTATCATCTGGAGTAGGCCTTCAAAGACAGATTCTCCATGAAGAAGCAGAAAAACCCATCCCTTATTGCATGTTGTTCACTCAACTAATGAGGGATGCTGGTGTTGATCTGACGGAGTTTGAAGCTTCTGGCGGACCCATACAGGTGACAGGAATCACTTTTGTGAGGATGGGTATCGCTCACAAGTTCCTTGAATGGGTAAAGAAGCAGGGAATCAAGGTGAAGAAGGAGCCCAAGGAGGTATCATCTGACGAACCTACGTTTGTCACAGAGACACTACCCCAGCCCAAACCTACACAGACCAAACCAACCATCAGACGCACCCAACCTCCTTCCTCAGACCAACTCAGAAAGCCCAAACAACAACCATCTTCAGACCCTCCCTCTTCTTTAAAGAGAAATATTTCAGACACATCATCTGAACAAATTCCTGAACCTCCACTCAAACAGCCTTTCACCAGAACCACTAAAATCAGCATCATCACCAAAGCCAAGCTCACCACCTCACCAAAATCGCAACCTGAACCTCAACCTTCACCTTCCCAAACCCAAGAATCAGATGTTGAGATTCTTGATGCACCCCTCTCTAAACCCCAAACCTCTTCCAAACCCAAGCCTGCACCCAAACCCAAAACTTCATCTTTTCCTCCACCAACCGACAAAAAGGAAGCAGCAGCCATCAGAAAAGCTCAGGAGCTGTCAAGAAAGGAAGCTGCTAAAAAGGCTAAGCTAGATAAAAGCTGTAACGCCCTAAATTCTATAATGATAAACGTATGATGTTTGATTCAATTTATTATTCTGTAAAATGCCTTAATTAATTCATTTAATAAAACACGTGAAAGTTGAAAGAAACATAACCGAAATTTCAGGGAATTTTTAAAACTTCTTAATTCAATCTTAATTTCGAAAGTTATAATTTCCTTTAGCAATCATAATGCATTATTTAATTCAACAAAAAGGTCAAACGTAGCTTCAATCGTAAAAGAATAAATAAATTTTCGAATTTGCGGAAATAAAACAATGGAAAATACATATGACTGGAAATGTAAACATGTATATATACATATATGTAACCAAAAGACATAACGTACTCCCGGAGCATAAGTACAGAAAGATACTACATGGTCCACATGATGACTGAATATGTATAACAAAATATCTGAGATGCCTAGATCTACCCAGCCAAATACAGGATAAAACAAAATAAGATCCTAGCTCTCAGAGCAGTCATCATCTACACCTACCCTGTGAAGACTCAACCCAGAAGCCTAGTTGGGTTGCTGGTCAATAGGGTCCTAACAACGAGACTCACGAGAGGAAACATCAAATGAATCCCCACGAGACTCTCCCTCTGAGTCCTCTTCGGGATCCTCCTCTGGGTCGGACTCTACCAACCAACCTGCTCCATCGGCTGGAGCCTCCACTATCAACTCAGCTGCCGCTGCTGCTGCCATAGGCATCATTGGATTCCCCTCAGTAGGAATCTCATCCATGTTAGCTGGTACTCCTGCCTCGGCTTGAGCCATCTCCCAGCGCTCGGGATCACTATGCTCCCCTAACTGCAACTCCAGCTGTGAAGAATGGGGCTCATAAGGGGTATGCTCAGAGTCGGTAGGATGCGGTCCTGGTCCTCCTGATGACATAGCCGTCGAAGAGACGTAGATGATCTCTACAGGCTCAGCGAGCTGATAGTAGGGCGGCGTTGGCTGTGTCCACCATGCCAAGTACTCATATATAATAGGATGAGCTCCGGGCTCGTATTCCGGCGTATATACTAAGCGAATGTAACCCGTGAAATGATCTACATGTCTAATCGGATCGGGCTCTCATCTTTCGTAAATACACTCAACTTCCTAGAACTGATATGGGTCCGGGACTGCCATCGGATCCTAAATAAAACAACAACAAGGGGGTAACTCTCTGCTTCGTCAAGCAGTACGCACAAAACGACTTTAGAAGTCACAAACACCTACAATCAACCACGTCGATGTGGTTATCTACCTATCACACACGATACCTAATTGTTTTCATCACTAGAACAATTTACTTATCTTTTACTGGCCAGCTGCCACTGGAACTCCCAGAACTCAGTGGTCTTACACAAATTTAAGCTAGATGACATATTGGGAGTACACCCATTCTCCACGGTACAATGGCAGGGCTCTCACCAATCGATGATGACTCGTAATTTCTGTCGGGATTGCCAAGTCGGCTATTTGACTAGCGTCACAACTCGGCGCCATATATCCCCCAAGGACTGCCTCCTTACGATCATCTCCCAGGTACCAACTGTGGTCATCTAATGCTCCGAGGACTGACTCCTCAACACTCTCCTCACAGAGTTTATCTTCGTTCTTCGTCGCCTGTGGGTTTCCCGCTGCACATGGTACAAGTGCGGACGAATTGACGCTGAGCTAAAGGTACCACCTCTACGCTCACATATGCATATATAAATAAGGACTTTGCCTTTGTCACTATATCGTAACGATCTCATCACCCCAGGTGATGCGTCATTCGCAATCCGACCTTTGTTCATAGATAACTCGCAGCCAAAATATCCCATGCGAATTTCTTACATTCTTGAAGTCCCAGAAATCCGCCGTACTCTCGTATCTTCATAGTACGACTCTTAACTCACATAAGTCACAACGCGTCATATGTGTTTATTATGTTTTATGTATATTTCTTACCCTCTCAAGTGTCTTATGATTTTTATAAAAAGAAGATATTTATACTTACCATAAGGGTTCATTTATTAAGTTATATTTAATAAACTAAAAGAAAATAAAATAAAAATATCTTATATCATTTAAATGTGCTCACTGTACAAGTTGTATTTATCTTTGAATAGCAATTTTGCTATTAACACTAGAAATCAATTCTAGTTATCACAAGTACTTGCGTCGAGTCTTGTAGACACAGCACACCGACAAACAATTTTACCATAAAATTCACACTACAGTCAAGAGACCGTATCACCAAAACAGAGAAAATCACACTTTTAATATCAAGTGCTCAAGGTTTTCCTTCCTGATACTTAAACGAATCAATCAAAATATAGTTATATTATATCCATTATTTCACATAATCAAAATATTAGTAGAAGGGTAAAATGACAAAAGTACACATATTGATGATCATATTTGACCATTAAGTCAAATTTTCATTGGCAGTACTGAATGTGAGCTCTTACTGAAACAAGCAAATGACCTTGGATTTCAAAAAATTTTATATCAAATCGAAGCTCTTGAAATCTAGTTTATAAAAAGGTATTTCACTTATAAAAACAACATCTAGAAAAAAATTTATAAAAATTTTCTAAGTCAGTAACTCTAAATTTTTAGTGCCCACTGAACATAGCTCAAAGAAATGTAAATTTCTCCCACTTCCTAAAACGAAATTAAATGAAACTTTTTACAGATTAAAACTAACACCTTTATCTTTCCAAAAAGATATTTCTTACCTTCAAATTCATTTTCATTTGTTCCCAGTAAAAATATTACTAACAGCCTACAATTTTGACATCAAAACAGTATCTCAAACCATTGTTCTGTTTCTTGTTGAAAAATTAATTTACACATGGGACTTGGTAATTTTTGTACTATACATGGTTAAAAATCTTATTTTGTCTAGTTTTTAAAGGTTTAATTAACTTTCAAAAACATTAAGTAGACAGGGAGAATTTTAACAAAAACCGAGCCCTATTCCAGTGAAACCCCAAAACAGGACAGTCAACTTTCGAGCCATGGATGAACCCCAAGATGAAATAATTTTTCAAAGTTGTCAACATAAATGTTGTTTCATTTTATGTCTATTTTCGTTAAAACAAATTTCAAGCAAAACCAACGGTTAGATCTTACAAAAATGGCAAAAAAATGAGGGTTGTTCCATGCTAAACGAAAAGACAGCCACTGTCAACGAGTTTTTAGTAAAAAAATTTAAAGCAAACTTGATCAAAACCCATTTTTGAGAAAGAGGTACATGACTTCATTTGTTTCCAAAGCCATTTCCAATCCAATTACAAGGTGAAAATAAAATTTCTTCTTACATGCAAAAGCTCATCTCCACTGCCAAAGAAAATTTAACACCACTCATCCAATTTCAACTCTAACAAACAAATCAAACACATCTCAATTTTCAGCAATGGAGGCATACATGTATACTATGGTTAAGGCCCCCAGCCCCTAACCATATTCTCAACAATAAAATAAAACCAAGAGTCCACAAGAGAGTTCCCTCACCTTGATTCTTGGTTTCCAGCCAAGAGAAAGGAAGAAGAAATGCAGAGGAGACTAGGTAGGGAGGATGAGGACTGCCAAAGGTGTGTATGCAAGACTTTAAGCTTCAAAAATGGCTTCCCTTTTTCTTGTTGGTGTCTCGGTCAGCAGGTGCAAGGGAGAGAGATGAGAGAATTTTGTGTGTGATTTTTGCTTGTTAAGAAAATTAGTGAGGGAGTGTGGGAGGGTTAGGATAGCTGTGGGTTTTGGTGAGGCTTAGGGAGATGAGGTGTTAGTTTAGGCTAGGTGTCAAGCTCTTATGGCTTTGAGGTTAGGCTAGGTGTCAAGATCTTATGGCTTTGTAAATTTGGTTACTCAGTTTAATTTACACAGTGTAATTTTATAATGTGTAATCGTAAAGATGTGTGTTTTAAAATTTTAAAACTTAATTCCAAATATCTAATTAATTTTATAAAGCTTCTAGTAAAAGAAACTTTTCTAGTAGCTCAAATAAAATTTCCTCTCTACAAAAATTATTTTCAGATAAATTTTATAAGAGGTAACTTGGTGTGCAAGTTACTATAATTTAATATAATTAAAATACTTAAAACCAATTTGCACACAATAAATTAATTATTACATAATAGATATTTTAAATATTTTACTACTAGTAATTAATCTCAGCTCAATTAATTACTAGCAGGCATATCAAATAAGCATTCACAAACAATATATGTACTTGATCATTACCTACATGTTACACTACACAAATAAATAAGTAAACAACATAGACACTTCAATCATACAGAATTTTATAGCAACTTACAAACAAAACACAGGAAAGTAACTACAGATAAATATATAAATATATACATATTTATAAATATATACGTATATACTTATATAACTGAGTTGAAATTCTTAGGGTGTTACAAAAGCCTTGAGGAAAAGGAGCAGATTGAGCTAGAACAATCTGTGGTAGAGTCTGTTAAGACTTTATCAGCTGAAGAACAAAAAAGAAAGGCTGCTGAAAAAGTCTTGGCTCCTGCAGACGCTACTGAAGAAGAAGAAGCAATGGAAGAAGTTGTTCTTGAGTCTATTAAGACTCTTTCTGAAGAAGAACAGAAGCAAGCAGCCATGGAAGATCTCGAGAGAATTGAATCTGCCCTGATTCAAACGGCTGAGATAGCATTTGCAGAAGTGGCAAATAAGCAAATAGAGCTTCAGACGCTCACAATAGACGACGACGCAAACAAAGCTAAAATAAAAGAACTGAATAAAGCACTTCTTCAGTCTGCTTTGGAGGCAAGTGCCCAAGGTCTAGATATTGGAGAAGAGCTTGTTGAAGCTGATGACTCGGGTCCTCGCGCTATCTACAGACCAATCACTGAAGAGGCTGAAAGAAAGGTAGATGAGCACCTGGCACAATCTGCAGAGGACCACGCTGCCAAACAGATGGCCATTTATGGTGGCACATCGTCTGTATACACAAATGAACTTCAGACTCAGACTGATGAAGACATGCAGACTCTGACTGAAGATGAATTGTTCAGACGAAGAAGGTATGCTGCCAAAGCCACTCTCTCTCTGGGGTACATATATGGAAGTCTAGCTCTAGACTTAGCTCCTAAGTATAGAGGCTATGACTGGATCATCAGACGAAGCCCCAACATCCCACTTCCTCCAGTGCAACCACCAACAGACCTAGATGTCAACGTCAGATACTACGGTGGGTGGAAGCGGCTCAGAGTCAATGAATGGGAACGCTGCAACAAGGAATGGAGGAGGAAGGGAATCTACACTGATGAGGATCAAACCTTCCTGCTTGATTCCATCAACTTCGTAGAGTTGTGGAAGAAAGGTGTTCCTGGGATTGATCCCTTCAATCTTCCCATTAATCAAGTTCTTCCAGAAGAAGAATTACCTACTCTCTCATGTTATAAGGAGGAACCGCAATTCAGGATCTTCCCTCCTCGACAGACATCTCCACTTGCTCTCAACACACTCATCTTTGAGCACAATCCGCGTGGCAGACGTAACTATCCACCTGAAGCCTCAATCTGGAGAAGGCTCTCAGTGCTCACTGATGAAGTACCTTTTTATGAGCTTGTCAACCTTCAACAGATGATGAGTCTGCTAGCCTACCTCAATGCGATTCTCCCCTGGAATCATGCTGAGCCAGGCCATTATGTCTATTATGAAGATATTAACTTGGACGATCTAGAAGCAAGTCCAACTTTTCATCTGTGGGAATCTTCATACTACTCTGCAGAGTTGCGTATGAAGTTGCAGACGTATAAGGACGAGATCAAGAAGAGGCAAAACTCCTTCAGACAGATCCAAAGACGAGCACAGACGTTGCCTCACTTCCTAGGCACACAATTCCACTGTATAAACACATCATCTTGATGTGAAAACTCTTTCAATAAGACAAATTATTCAATTACCCATCAAACCTGAGTCTTCTTTTCTCTCTGTTTAAATTCTATGCTTATAGTTAATATTTTTAGTAGCTCTGATGCATCTTTTTACAATATTTGCTTGGCATCATCAAAAAGGGGGATATTGTTGAGTCATAAGACGAATCAGGACCCTCAATTATTTTGATTTTATGCAAAATAAATATTAAGTAAAAAGACTGTGTCTTATAAATGCCAACAAACAAAACGTTGTATCTGCGTCTGTAAGATACAGATGATACACAGACAGACGCTTAAGTCTGAAGAAGCATTTAAAGGCATAGTAAATGCACCATCGCTTTGTAATCTATTTTGCAGAGTATTTTCATAGAACATCCTCCTAGGATCTGTCGAAGTGCATAAAGGGAACATAAAGAAGAGTCAAAGTTTCAGAAGTTTCCCTCGCCTCAAAAGACGCACTACAACTAGCAATGAGTACTTGTTTGAGCAAGCGATGTGACCACTACAACAGAAGGATATGGTGTACTTCTCAAGAAAGATAAGCAGAATGCTTTATCAACTCAGAATGACTAGTTGGTGACAAGCATTTAATGCTCGCATTAAATGCCCCTCAACCACCCTCCTTCAGACGATGGTCAGACGCAAGAAAGAAGACCGTTTAGAGACAACGGTTACTTCCTCAGCAAGTCTATATATAGAAGAAGATTTGAAGTGCTGCATAAAAAGAACACACAAATTGAATTCAAAATTCAAGCATTCTTTCAAGCCTTCATTCTTTCTCTTGTAAAAATTCTTTTTGTAAAAGCTCTTAACTCACTTTGCGTATCCTGAGAGAAAAAGACTTAGTTCTTAATCTTGTATATCCGTATATAAGACGATAGTTAAAAAGTCTGTGCGCCCTTACGAAAACAAATCTTGTGATTTGTTTTAGAGCCAGAAGTGGCTTGGTAGAAAAGAATACTTGGGTTTTTAGCTTGGAGAGGCTAAGTGTGAAAAACTACTTGGGTGAGCCAGAAGTGACAGTGAACAATACTTGTAACTTGTGAAAGTTATTGGAACTTGGTGGTTTGCCAAGAACTGGACGTAGTCTCGGGATGAGATGAACCAGTATAATTTCCCATGTTGTCTTTCTTGATCCTATACCTTTTATAACTGCTTGAACTGACTTTGTCTTGTGATTTAAACCTTTTTTTTTTAAAGGCTTTCATCTGTGAAGTTATCGTCTGTTAAACGTTCTCTTGAAAAACTATATCTATTGATCTACAGATGCTACACTCTGTTTATAAAAAGTTTGCAAAATTTTTTATAAATCACAATTCAACCCTCCTTCTTGTGACTTTTGCCTTTACAGGAACTATGTTGTCTTTGACGTGCTTTGATATCTACCACCAAAATTTTCTCTACTATGAAGTGTATGTATTTTTTTATTATAGAAAAAATGCTGGATATTTTCTGCTTTCAATAATGATCTTGCATGCTTCTTAATGGATCTTAGAACTCAATTAGCATAACTTACCCCATTTGTGCAATTCATATGCATGTTCAAATTGCAGGCTGCTTAAAATAATAAGCAAAATGCCAAAATGGATTTCCATCGATATCATCTATTACTTATTACTTATACAAGCATTCATCTTACAATGCAGCAAAAGAATTTTAAGCCATATGATTCAACTCTAGCAACACTTTCAATCACTTGCAGCAAAGCATTACAACTAGATTTAGCTAAGGCTTTGTTGAATCAGATTCCTGAATGTCTATATCCACACCTTATAATGCTTTGGTAGCATCATCCGATGCACTGGTGAGCATTAGTCAGAAACTTCAAAACAAAAATTATGCTTTTTACCATTTTATTGTTTCCAAGACTAAAATTAGTTTACCTAAATGTGATGCTCAATAGGAGGCTAATATGCTCTGTTGTTTGCATTTGCAAGACTATACCAGTTGTTTGACAGCAACCTCAGTGTCTACTTCTGTGATCATGCATTATTTTTCTGGTGCATTAACCCAATGACTTGGAAGCACCCCTTTACATGGAATTCAAACTTGGTAGAGTCCCTTTTTTTCACATGTAATGGCTTCTCCCTATTCCACAGTTTTATCAAATGATATGCTGGTTTGGAATCATGCAGAAGATAGATTTTATATAGTTAAATCCGGATACAAAATAGCACAAGCAAGGTTGTATGATGATATTTGTTTCACAAGTGAAAATAGGACTGCTATTTGGAAGAAGATATGGCAAGTACCTGTTGCCTGCAAAATGCCAACATCTAATATGGCAAGCTATGCATAACATTTCCCGTGGGGTCAAAGTTGGAGCAACATCCATAATGTTTATGCTTCCTGTGGCAAGGTAATGCTTATATAATGTATTTTTTTTTTATGTTTTGAGAGTTTGCTTCCCAAGTTAGAAATAAAAAAAAAAACTCTTAAAAAGTTACAAACTCTGCAAAATAATAGTGTCTTCGGCATGTAGTTTTTTTTTCACAAAAAAATATAATCTAATTGATTTACAGGATTAGAGTTTATAAACTAATATATTGTCTTCGATATGTCCTATTCTACTTTTTTAAAAATTCATTTTGGCAATATAAATATTATTTTAAAATTTGTTGAATTGATTATTAAATAAGAAAGTTTGTATCGTTCTTTAACAAAAAAAATATTAATACCAAATTTTAAAGAATTTTCATAAATATTTTTAAATTGACATTAAATGAAATATCCATAGATATGTACCAATCTGATCATGTGTATATAACTATTAATATTTTTCTCATTAAAAAAGTTTTATGTCTATTGACAATATAAATAATATCTACATGATATAAATAATATGCTTTGACAGTTGTTGTCCAACTTTTTTGAGCATGTACTTCTTCAATGAATTTAAATTTGAATAATTTTTTTCAAGTTCTATTTTTTTTATTCGGTTTCAAGTTCTAATATTTTTCAAGTTCTAATATAGCAAGAATACAGACTCTGTCTTTTGGTTTCAATGAAATATATCTTCATTTATTCAAGTTAATGATTTCAATTTTCAAATATCTTATAGGAAACAATAATTTAAATAGCCTAATAGTTGGGATTTAGTTGAATTATTATCTCTGCTTGAATACTCTCATTTTTTCTGTATTTTTGTAGAATTTAAACAACTAATTATAATTGTAGAATTTTATAAACAAGTGTATTTTAAATATGCACGAAAATGAGAGTGACATGTAATGCACAAGTAGATTTGAAACGTGATTGGATTTTCTTTTTGAAATTTTTAATGTAATACTTTTTTTATAGATTTTATGATTTTTAATTTTTAAATGTCATTTTAAATATTTTGAATTAAATTGAAAAATAAAAAAATCATAAACAAAGAATTTACTCAAAAAAAATAATTGATTTAAATCCAAAATATTATTATGCAAATTTGAAATTGAGTAACTTTATATCACGTTTTTTTTTTTTATAGACAACAGCTATTCTTCACTAGAAGCAATTATGTTCGAGAACCTCATCACTACGGGTCGTAATTGCTCTTCCTCCAAATATTTAACATAGTTGCATAGCATGACTGAAACCCGAGATCTTCACATTATCATTTACTTTAACATGGGTAATTTTATTGTGATTTAAAATATTTTATTTTCAAAATTAATTTCATTTTGTATCACATAATGTTTATATATATTTTTTTTAAAATAAAAACATTAAGGTCTCCGACATGTACATCACTAGGTAGAGAAAGTCTAATAAGTTAGGATTTTGTTGAATTATTGTTGAATACTCTCACTTTTCTCTGCATTTTTGAAGAATTTAAATAGTTATTTATATTTGTCTCAATTTAAAAATTGAGTTTTATAAATAAGCGTATTATGAATATGGGTAAAAACAGAAAATAAGCCATGCAAATGCACACATATCTTACCAAAACATCATGCAGAAAAGTCTTTCTTAAGAAGTAGTATCACCTCTTTAGACTTTTGGAATTACAACCTTTCTCTTAGCCCATAATAAAATCATTTCATTTTCTTTAATATTTTGTAATTTATAAATATAAGTAGAATTTTCAAGTTTCTAACATAAATTATTTTTAAACATGCTTACAAATAACGAACGCGGCTCATGCGAATGCACTGGTTACCGACTAGTTGACTTAAAAAACAATACTTGTTTTTGTCTCACTTATGAACACCTAATTTATTAATTTCGAGTTTGGATTAATTTATTTGATACTCCGTAATTTTTTTACAATCCCGCATTCTTGAACACTAGATATGGGGAACATAATGCACTAAATATCAATTTATTTGATATTTGCGAAAATATTTTTAACAAAATTAAACAAATTCAAATACGTCATAAATGAATCATCGCATAGAGTTGATGGCACAAAGAACTAATTTTAAGATGCAGGGTGTAACTGCAGGAGGTCATGTTTATTTTCATTGCAGAGGATCCACTCCCACTTTTGGAGGTAGCAGGGGCGCAAAACCAACAGCAGGAGTTGGAGAGGGACGAGTTTGATTTGGCCATGCCATGAGATGCAGCCGAATGGTCTCATATCGGTCTATAGCTGAAGTGAGAATGTCCTTAATTTCAGATTGGTCACAGCAATGTAAAAGGCCAGCAGAACAAGCACTCGTTGGCATTACGCTCTTGCATTGCAACCGTGATATCACGAGAAGGAATCCATTTGCACTTGACTCTTCATACAGTTCTCTCATCCCAGCACGATCAGCTGACGAACCCCACATCACTGAATAGATGCACACAAAGCCCTGTAGTACTAACACAAAATTTTAAGTTCTTGCCTATCAAATCACGGTGGTCTACACACAATTGCTATAAAACACATGGTGAGGACTGAGGAGTATTAATTAGTATTACGCACCTCTTCAGTTCGTTTAATTTCCATGCCAAAGCGCGCTTCGCCAGGTCGAGGGATCAACACTACTGAAATTTCTGCTAGTCCAGGTAGAAACCACAACCTTATACCAAGCATCATTTGGGTAGCGTTGTTGTTTTTTTGCTTCCACGTAGCTATTTCCCTTCTCAAGAAATGAGTCTCCTCCTGCGTTACAAGATTGATCCAATAGTTCATGAAATCTAAAACTAGGCTCCTTGACGTGAAACAAAGAATTAAGAAATCCGAAGAAAAAAGTGTTTTACCATGGAGGGAATTTGTTCTGTTTGGATATTGACAAAAACAAGAGGGACCCCAGAGGAAACTGCTGCACTAAACCATGCCATGCACCTAGCCGTGGTAGTATCGATGCAGTACTCACTAACTAGGGGCATAAATAGAATGGAGCTTATTACTGAACAGCATTGGTCAGGCAGATAGGTGCCTACTTTCATCTTCCAGTCATATTTGATCCCACTTCTGCAGAATTCTCTGCCCCGCTTGTTCACTCTTCTGCTCATTTCTGCAAACTTGAGAGAACACAATGTTTAATTGCTGCTACAGTTAAATTGCAAAATTTCAAGTAACAAAAGATCCTTCTTAGCTTGTTAAAGAATATGAGTTCAATTTCTATACACTAAGCATGCATAAGAATAAATAAATAACTACCCTTCTGATATATATGTGTGTGTGTTTAATACGATCTCAATCATTTAAAATTGCTAATTCATATGTACCCTGTAGTTCATTGCACTGCTCTAATGTCAGATCCCCTAAATCTGCAACATGTCTATGATCTGTAGCAGCTTGGATAGTATACTTCCTTTGAAGGATGGAAGCCTTCTGCTGCACAATGCGTGCTTGGAGTTTCACTAAGCTATCACCTCTTCTAACCTGTATCCATATGAGTTCCAGACGCGGGATAATCTTACCAAGCTGAGAACTAAACTCTGAACTGGCCTTGACCGGTAAAAAGGAATCATCATCATCGGCACCGTGCTCAGAAAATCCTTCAATGATGTCCCCTGGTAATGGCATGCTCTCAGCCCACTCATCTGCCACCTCTTGCCTAACTTGTTTCACACAAACAAGTGTCTGATCAGAAGTAGCCATGAAACTGAATCCAAGTTAACCCAGCTAGCAAAATACAGATGAGGAAAATTTTGTTAGGGTGTTTGCCTCCACATCTTAATAGTTAACGTTTTTGCATCTGTATATGCTTTTAGCATCTTCTCTTCCTAGCTTATATAATATCGTCCTTCGTACGTTCTGGATAAGAGTCTTACCATAATGCCAAGCTATGGCCGGCTCCACGTTCTCGACGGCAAATTATTTTTCTGTTGATAATATTTTATTTCTAAGTAAAGAACTCATATTCGTATCACGTTATTTGCTCCCTTTTTGTGCACATAATTACTATCAATAAGCATTTATGCATAAGAGATATGGAGAAGTTAATTTTGAAAAGTGAAATCAAGTGCACTTAATACCATCAGAGCTTTAGAAGACTAGTCAATTGCATATAATATTATAAATTTGCCAGTGTAAAGCAGGCATACTCCAAGGGATTATATTTTCAATATATGGTGGGAAGATAAACTTTCTCAACTTTCTAGATTAACTTCCTATTTAGAAAAACAAATACACACACAATGCACAGATTTTATATTTAGAAAATAAACTGGCATAGGATAGCTACAACAACATTAGTTCTAAAATTTTGCCAAAATTTCTGAATGAAACTTTTAAACGGCCATGATTCATGTAACATGAAAAAAGAAAATTAGCAAAACTGTACCAGAATAACATCCAATGAATATTATAGGTGAGCAAACTCCACATTGGAAAGGGGAAAACATAAGATTAATAAATTCACTTCTGACCTCTCTTATAAAAGTATTTTCTTTCATTTTTGCCAAAGGTCGTGAAATTTTCATTAAAGCAAAATGTAGACTTTATTAGAGAGTATTCTCTATACTATATTTTCATTACCTTGCCCAGTTGAGTCATTTTCACCGAAACAGCTGTACAAATACATTTCTATATCAGATAAAAATGTACAATAAAAATTCATACCTTATTTAGAATAGCACGCAGACATAAAATTGATAAGGAATTGGAAAGAGACACAAGAGAATAGTAATATAATCATTAATTTATAAATGATTAATTGGATAACCATGAATTAATAAGATGCGATATAATATTATACACTTATACATAAGCATCTAATGTCACTATGTGCGCATAGATTCAAGAAATCTCACATAACAGAGGTCAGAGGCCACAAGGGTGGTAGTTAATTAGAATCTTCCCATCTAAATACTAAAAGAAACAAAGAAATAAAAAAAACCAACTCTCAAACTTGTCTTTCAATCATTTCTAAACAATGTCCGGTTTATGTCAGTATATGAGCAACACAATACCGCCAATGCATTCTATTGATGTTTCTCTGATAAAGTAACAAGTAAAATCAATCATTAGAGAATTAGGTCTTATTAAATAGAAGTATAGACTGAGGTTAGAGAAGCGAACCACTGGTAAATATGGTAGGAAAAGAAATGGATCAAGGATAACTCACCACAACAACAAACGTGGTGGTCTTAGAACCCCAAGTTTAGCGTTCCTAAAGTATAAAATGTTATAGTGATATTGGTCAAATAACTTTTACGAAAAAAAAAAAAACAATATCCACATAAACACACTCACACTCACCACCGAGTAGTTTAACTACTGTAAACAACAACAAAGTCTAAAAAAAATCTAATAACCTGCCAAGCAACAGTTACAATCCGACTCATTCGTAAAAAAAAAATCTAATAGCCTCCTCTCCATAGCAATTAAACACACACTTGAGGTCCACTATTCTTCAAAATTGGAGGATTTCTATTCCAGTTGGGACAATTCCATTACAATCCTCAATCATTTCTTGTTGAAGTCTCTGAATTTCCTCTCGAGTTCTTTGAACTACCGTTGGATCTTTTGAAGTCAATTTTCTTTTGAGTACGTTCACCTTCTTCACAATGCTTGTTACCTGGGAAGACACATGATGTTCAGCAAAGGATAGAGATAATTCGCAGCAAATCAAATAGTAAAACGAAATTAAAGGAGATTGCAGCATTGAACCTTTCTTTGGGGCCATCTATATAAGCCTCCCTTGCGGCAGACTTTCTTCAAGGCAGAGACGCTTATCTCCAGTTCAGTCCCTGCAGCGACCATAGTCATATGGAAGACACCACTCAAATCATTCAATGTCATCAATGCTACTCTCTGCCTCTGTGCAATACAAACACAACTACTCAGTCAAAACCTGACACTCAAATTTTCCCCAGTAAAATGAAAACATAATGCAAACAAACACAACACTTCTTAAGAAAACAAAAAGTATTACCTGAACTGCCATATTACGTTTAGGCTTAGAAGTTGAAGTACTTCCTCCATTCTCATTCTCAGGCTCAGACTCAGACTCTTGCTCCATGCCATTTGCTACAAACACAAGGATTCAAAACTCAACATATATAACGATTGAAGAATGAAATTGTCAATGGTTGAAGAGAAATTAAACGTGAGAATCAAATCAAAGAGATGAAGACCAACGTGGTCTCAAATCATCGTCTTCGTCATTGGGATATTCAGTCCAATCCAGTCCAGTGCAGAGGGCATCATAAAAGGCAGACAACGACGGATCTTCTATGGGAATGAACCCTGACTCAATCCGCTCTTTACAGTAATATTTTAGGAAACTCCTTATTTCTTCTGTGCTTCTGTGGCAGAATCTGAAACATAAAAAAAAAAAAAAAAGTAATTAAAAGATTGAGAAGTAAATACTAAAACATAAAATAACAAGGAAACTTTGTTTTAGAAAAAACATGCATGCATGCAAATAGTAGTACAATGCAACACTTGGAAGTTAGAACGTACTCAATCATTTGATAAGTATCACTTGGAGGACGATCCGGTGAGTTATCCTTAACGTGGCATATTGCGTGGTTAATTACCCCGACCGTTCCATGAATCTCAAGCTTGTCAAACCTAAAACCTGCATATATTTTAAATTTAAAGAAAATGAAAGAAATTATCGTGGAAAAACCCGGAACAATAGAATTGTGGGCATTTATTTATGGTTTTCAAAACTTAATTACCATTGGTGTGATTTATTTGTCTGAGAACTTGACAGCAACTGCAAGAGAATGGCTGTGGTGGCGGGGGCCAAGGACTAAGTGGCCTCACATCTTGGTCATTCTGTGCGTCCAAGTACCCATTTTCCGGGTGAGTTTGACTCTCTTGCGGGAATGGACCCGGTTCAACGTTACCAACTCCTCCTCCATCGAAAAAATTATTATTATTGCCATGCATGAAGAATTGACCTTGGCCTTGGGGCATCAATAATGGACCCTCCACATCGACGTTAGGAACTCCTCCTCCAATGGGAAGAAAATTATTATCATTATCATTGCCCTCCATGAATTGATCTTGGAAGGGAACATTACCCTGTCCAATGACAAAAGGATCATTTTGTTGTTGTTGTGCAATGAGTTCTTCTCTGGATACATAGTAAAGTTCGTCCGCTTCCATCAAGTTTTGGAAAAATTCATCATTGTCGGCAATGTAATTAGCATTGGAGTTGTTATTATTATCCATGGATGCAGCGTTTGAATTGGAGACACAAAACAAAACTTGTTGCTTGGGGCGGGCGGGGAAAATGGAAATGTGTGTGGTGATGTCGGAAGTAGCGGCGGCGCCAAAGAGACAGCGCCGCTGCTACGGGGAATGTTTCCGACACTATTCGTTGGTGATTGGATTGGATACAACAATAAAAACTGTGAAAGGCAATGTACGAATGCATGGGAATTATATAGGGGACTAAGAGGCGCGAGAGACAGTTAATTACCGTTGCAAATTTTGAAGTCTCTCCGGTTGGGACTTTTCAAAAACTGATATAGTAGAGACACTTCAAAATAAAGACAGTCAGAAGACGGAGGATATGTCTTTTGGCAAGTACTAGTATAGTGATTCAAATCCTTATTTCGGCTCTTAAAATAGATAATATTAAATTTACATAATTTTCATTATTAGTTGGTCTACTGCAATGATAATTAAAAAAAAAAAAATCTTTAGTAAATGAAGTTTGAACTTTTTTAGAAGAAAAATAACATTTTTTTAAGAGTCTTATTTTTTCTGTTATTATTATTAATTTTAAAAAGGTCTCATTTCAAAGTTTATTTTAAGTTTAAAAAGATGCTGAATTGTCCTGGTTAAATCTCGCTTGTTCTTAGGATGTCAATTTTTCTTTCATTGGATGGTCGTTGGTAAGAGAAACATTTTTCAATCTTCTTATAGTATAAGAACTTCTCCGTTTCTTTTTTTAAAAAAAAAAAA
The DNA here is from genome assembly GCA_026413185.1 of Pueraria montana var. lobata. Lineage (NCBI taxonomy): Eukaryota > Viridiplantae > Streptophyta > Magnoliopsida > Fabales > Fabaceae > Pueraria > Pueraria montana. The sequence continues at coordinate 8,870,584 of CM048652.1, forward strand.
ACTTCTCTGTTAAAGTTATAACATTGTATACATTATTTTTTTTTAATTTTAATGTTTTAAATAAAAAAAGAGAAAAATATTAACTCAAGCTTTCTTTCATTTATAATTAGAATCCAATGTTTTAAGTCATTCCTTTACTCATAATTAAAAGACTTTTGTTATTGTTTATGTTGACATGCATAAAAACAATAATTTACTAATAAATCTATCTATATATTATATAAAACACAGTTGCTGGCTGGGACTGGTAGTCCACGTGTCGCATTTTGGTGAACTGTATTTTATATAATATATAGATAGATAAATAGATAGATAGATATATAATTAATTAATTAATTATTGATTAGCACAATCACAATCTTAATATTTGTAAGGCATTTAATATATTATTAATTTTCTTTCCATACTTAATATTTTAATATAAATTTTAATTTTTTAATTAAAGTAATTTTAAAATTATATTGATATTAATTTATTAAAATTAAAATATTAACTTATGACAATAATATTGTTAAATTACTCAAATAATTTAAATTAACAAATAAAAAATTAGTAATAATTAATTAACTTTGACTAATATATTATATTTTTATTTTTATCTATACGGAAAAAAATCTTATCAATTAGAAATTAGTTTAAGTAATATCTAATTATATTTGCAATGAAAATATTGCTAGCTAAAAAATAATCATGAATATTATTTGTGATATTAAAATATAATTATATTTTCATTATAATTGATTTCGAAAAACTTTTACAAAATTATTTCAATCTCTAATATAATTAATCTAAAATATAATTAACAAAAATTATTTAATATCCAAAATTGATTGGTGTAATCTTTTTAAAAAATCTTTGAATTAATAATAATATGAATCTTATTATCAAAATCGTCAAATTGTTTTTAAAAGATTATTCCTTTGAAAAAATCGTGAGTAAATTTATTAAATTAATCTTGAGTAATCTTTAAATTATCGAAATCTTTGAAAAGTATTTTTATATTCCTTTTTTTTATCTTTTTATTATATTTAAGAATTTCTTTTTATTTAACAAATTATCATGAGTAAACAGGCGTAATCTTTAAATTATCAAAATCTTTGAAAAATATTTTTATATTCCTTTTTTTTATCTTTTTATTATATTTAACAATTCCTTTTTATCTTTAAATAATAATAATAATAATGATGATAATAATAATAATAATATTTAAATATGGTATAAAGTTGTTTTAAATAATAATGATAATAATTTTTAATCATAATAATATTAATATAATAATTATAATTAAGGAAATAAGTTATTTTTAGACCGAATAATTAATGACATTATCACATATGCCTTAATCATTAGGCGTTTTCAATTGAATGCCCCCATTATTATTCCTATAAAAGGATATATAATGGTATGAATTAAAAAACATATGTCTATCTCTTCTAACTCTTCTGCTTTGATTTCAATGGATCACACAATTTCTTATATCCATGACATTGTGCTTGGCAAGATGAATTCGAAATTAAAGGTTTGTGTCATTCAGTTATGGACAGTTACTTATGTTAACAGTATTGAAATGCTTTTCCTTGATGAGAAGGTACCTATTCTTTTAATTTTGATTATTATTATTATATTCTCTATTTTTAAGTATTAACTTATGTGAAAAATAAATCATTTCTATTATGTTATTTGTAGGGTGGTAAAATACATGCTTCGATCAAGAAAAATAATTTTTCACGTCCGTTCAGGAAGGACTAGCTTATATTGTAGAAAATGTTTTAATTGCACTGCCTGAAGCAAAATTCAAGCCAACTAGACATAAATATAAGCTGAATTTTGTCAAATTTACCAAATTGATCAAAGTTGCTATTGATACCATCCCTATTTACTCCTTTGCTTTTCGACCATTTGATCGTGTTTTGAAAGGAATTGATGATGGTTACTTGATAGGTTTGAACTATTTACATTTAGATATATTCAATTTCATTTTATATTTCTAATCTTATTTCAATATATATATTTTAATCATTTTGCATATATTATTGGACATATGGTACAGAAAATTGATATAAAAGAGATAGATAGTAATGGGATGAAAAGTAGGCTTATGGACATTGTTTTGGAGGATTTGGAGTAAGTTTTATAATTATTTACATGCGATATTTTTTTATGTATTAATAAAGTTTTTTAAGTTTTCTATAAAATGTGTCATTAATAACATATATTTTGTAAAAATTATATTTAGGACCAATCAAATTACCTGTACTTTGTGGGAGAGTTTTACTGTGAAATGAATAAGTATAAGTATCTTAGTACATTTGATACAAGTTATCCAATTATTGTAATCTTGCAGCTGTGTAAGACAAAGTCCTTGAATGATATGTGTTATAAATCTATGTTATAATTAGTTGTAATATTTTTTTTTTTCCATTTAATATAATTCTAACTAATTTTTTTCTCAATGTTAGCAAAATAGAAGATGCAATATCAAGTGGCAACCATCATATTAACAAATTACATGGAAAACAAAACTTATGTATTGTTCAGGTTCTAATTAGTTATTAGATTTTTCATTACATTAGACGAGAGGTTAAAGTAATTATATTTATATATGATATTGTCAATTGTTTTATAGTTTTTCAAACACCAACAAAATATAGATGACGAACTTTATAAAGAATTGAGAAGAATCCTAGAAAGGTAAACAAATTTAAATTTATTAGCCTTTTTATTACTACTCAACTAAAAACAATAACAAATTGTATGTCTTTTTCTTTGTTGTAGAGAAATTGAAAATCATCCTGAATGCAATTGTTGTTCGGTATCCCAATCAACAAAGATTTCAAGATTATAAATAATTAGGATTTTTTTAATAATTAAGATACTTTTTATGGATTTGTATTTTATAATTAAGATATTTTTTTAACGGATCGTTAATTTACATTAAATCAAATTTTTTATTATTACATTATTGTATTACATTAAATATGAATACTAAATATATGCACGAATTTGTAGCTGCATTGGGGTAAATTAGTGATTTTTTATAACAATCATAAATTAGATTAATTATAGGCAATCAAGTTTTTTAATTTACTATTTTTAAATATATGCACGAAATATATTAATAAAATAATGAAAATTAAAATAAGTAAAAATAACGAGTTCTTCGTGATTCGTCTTTTTATTAAAGATGTTAGTCTAATAAAAATATTTTAATATAAATATTATTAAGATAATTCAAATATAATGTTAACGTGCAAGGTTAAGTCAAAATAATCGTTATACAATGGTTCACAATATAATGTTAATGAGCAACATTATGTCAAAATATAATGTTAACTTAACTAATACTATTTGTTTATATTTACAAGGAAAATATTGCTAGCTAAAAAATAATCATAAATAGATTTATTAAATTAATCTTGCAATTAAATTAACAAAAAAATTAATAATAACTAACTAACTATAGAGAGTGTTTGGTAGGGGGGAAGTTTTTAGTTTTCCAGGAATCCTAAGTTGGGAAACTTAGTTTCCCATGTTTGGTGTATGCATTTTAAAAAAAAATATTCCCAAGAAACTATGATTCTCAAGAATCGTTTTTAAGTCACTTTCCCGCAAAAACATTCCCGTCAGAAGAGCTGGGAGTCTAACTTTCCCGAGTTAATTTTTTTATGGCAGTAAAAATATCATGTTGCTCTTTAATAGATTATTTAATGCAGTAAATAATTAAAGTAACGGATAAAAATACATCATAACTCTTTTGATTTCCAAGTAACTTATATAAATATTCACAAGAATATTTATGACTAATCAGATAGATTTTATTAATTCACAGGAATCATCATTTCCAGGATTCATAATTCTCAGGAATCATGATTTTCAGGCATGAAAAAACTTCTCCCCTAGCAAACACCCCCTATGAGTAATATATTATTTCTTATCAAATAGATATCAATGTAACTAATATAATCAGTGTAATTAAAATATTTACTAAATTAATAATAAGTCTAATATAAAGATTTTACTGTAAAGATTAAGATAATTTAAATATACAATTAAATTAACTTGTAAAATTAAGTGAAAATTAAATTATTAACTTATGACTATAATATTATTAAATTACTCAAATAATTTAAATTAACAAATAAAAAAGTAATAATAATTAATTAACTTTTGACTAATATATTATATTTTTTATCTTCTATTATTTCTTATTAATAAATAATTTTATATTGCGAACACTTGAATTGATTTAGATTTTTTTCAATAATACAAAAAATTAATAAAATTGTAAATATAATTTTTTATATAATTCAAAAAAATTCTCCCTCAAATTTACCCGTGCATCGCACGGGTAACAAACTAGTATTGTTAAAACGACAGTTAAGTGAATATAATTAGAACATATTTTTAGGTCATTTAGTTTAAATATTCTGTGTAAAATTAGTATTTGTATCATATATTTTTCTTTAAAAAAAAGATTTATTGGCTTATATAAACTTTAGTTTATATGATATAGTTGGGTTATTTAAAGTTAAACTAGTATTTGTATCATGTAAGATACATGTAACAAATCCTAACTTTTTAATTTATAATCATACTTAAATATATATATACCTAATTTATAATTATATTTAGTCCGACCATTAAACATACTGATAATTTGGTCCTTAGAGTATGACACTTAATGTCGATCCTTAAACTATATTACTTACTGATAAATTAGTCTACAAAATACATGACTTATAATAAACAGTTGAACACCAACAAGTCGTTGGTCTGAGTAGTGTTGGATTCGATTTCCTTAAATAAGGTATCGGGTTTAAGGCTTGTGGATGGAAAAAAAACGTAGTTGGAAGGAGAAAACCCCACTAAGAATGGTCAATCAAGTTAGCCGATGGAGATTAGTTAATATTTACATATTTGTGAACTAAATTGACAAGTTCGAAAATGTAGAAGTAAATAGGGTATTTATAAATACATAAATTGAATATAGATGAGACCCGGTAAGGTAAAAGCGGGACCCGATCCGTTTGAATTGGTAGGTTCCGTCTCCCACACCCGATGAGCTGACCGGAAATCGAAGCGAAGGGTTTGGATTTGCGAAAGCGGAAAATGAAAGCATCCGCAGTATCGTCACTGCTTAACTTGAAATCTTTCGGTCTCCACCACCACTCTCCCACTTCCAACCTCCGCCACTCTCCAATCATGGCCGCATCCGTCAACTCCGAACGAGCCCGCGCCCCACCCGCCATTCCCATGCCCCCTCCCCCTCTCTCCAAGGCAAGTTCTTTCTCTCTCCCTCACTCACCTCACCTCACCTCACGTGCTTTGCTTTTGCTTTTGTTCCCTTTCAGTTCAAAATCGGCCTCTGTCAACTCTCCGTCACCCCCGACAAAGACAGGAACATCGCCCACGCGCGCACCGCCATTCAGGATGCTGCATCAAAGGGCGCCCAGCTTGTTCTTTTGCCTGTCAGTTCCTTTTTTCTCTTTTTGGTTCTTCTCAATAGGATCACGATCACACATAGACAGACTAGTTATAAGGCCGGACAATTCTCACCTCTTGACCTTGTTTTGTCAGGAAATTTGGAACAGTCCTTATTCGAATGACAGTTTCCCTGTCTACGCTGAGGATATTGACGCTGCTGCTTCTCCTTCCACTGCCATGCTATCTGAACTCTCTCGTCTCTTGAAAATCACCATCGTTGGTGGTTCCATTCCAGAACGTTCTGCAGGTCGCTTGTACAATACTTGTTGCGTCTTTGGTACTGATGGAAAGCTACTAGCCAAGCACCGCAAGGTACCACTCCTCTCAATAACTTGTACATTGAATTTCATAGTTCAATGGAATCTTGTTTGATGTGTGCTTTTTTGTTGTGTAATCTCTGGCATACTGGCTTGCTTTACTACAGATACATCTTTTTGATATTGACATCCCTGGGAAGATTACTTTTATTGAATCAAAAACTCTTACTGCTGGAGAGACTCCGACAATTGTGGACACAGGTCTAACATGTTCTTTCATCTCGCATTCAAACTCATGTTCTTCAGTTCTATCTGTTTTAGTACTCATGTAGTCTTTTGTTCTGCTATTATGTTTGTTGTCATGTAAATGAAAAATGTATGTTTAAAGTTTCAAGTTTCAAGCTGATGCTAATATTGGCTGGCTGCAGAGGTGTATGGTGACGAAAGGAAATTGAAGTTATTATGGTTGTAGCCTTGTAGGGTTGGATAAACCTCTAAAATGATTGGCTTCTTATACATTTTTCCATGGCTCTTCTTGAACTTAAATGCTAGGCTATCTTATGAACAATTAGAGATTGTATGCCCTCTATGAGGGGAAATTTTGTCAATTATATCACTTGTTCAGTTCAGATTACATGTTTTTATGTATTTCTGGCTTCTTGTGTTTGTGCATATATGTATATGTGTGATATGAAAGGAAACAATTATAAAGAAAACAGAAGATTAGTTCAGAAGGAGAATACAATGTGTATCCGCATTTTTAAGTGTTTGTAGAGTAGTTTTACCCAAATGAAAACGAAGACAAAAGAAAGCAATCTTGTAAAGGCTTCCCATCTTATCATTCGTTATTTATAGAATAGAACATGTTTTCCGACTAACATGTCACAGGAGTGATTTATTTTTTCCTCTTTCCAATTATTTTTTCTTGCTATGAAAATTTCTCTGTTTGGGTAAACATATTGAAATAAGTTGATTTGTGCAGAGGTTGGACGCATTGGTATAGGCATCTGCTATGACATTCGGTTTCCCGAACTAGCAATGATATATGCTGCTAGAGGTTTGTCTTTTCCATTAATATACTTGGAAACAATTAATCTTGCTCTACTTTGGATTGGTTGGGTATGATTTGAGTTCTTCAAAGTGTTTTATCCATGCCTCCCAAGAGCCATTAGCATCATAGAGTAGCAATTTTTATTTTTTTGGGGGTCAATAGAAGAGGAGAGATTGGTTCACATACATTGGGCAACACGGCCTGTGTATTTCTTATTTCAGGGATATACTAAAAGAAATTTCAAATCCATATTCCTTGGTATGATATTTCATTCCCTTTATTATGTTATCTGTCAATAATTCCTCTTTTTTTGTATAGTCTGTAACTTGTAAGGTTAGCTTGAGATTAATTGTCCAGTTGTGTTGATTTGACAACTATTATTATTTCTTGTTCTAAGCTTTGGCAAACTTATAGTATCAGTCAGCTTTTGACTTCAGGTGCTCACTTACTCTGCTATCCTGGGGCATTTAACATGACAACTGGACCATTACATTGGGAGTTATTGCAGAGGGCAAGGTAGTAATGGATGCAACTTAATGAAACATTTAACATCCTGGAACATATGTTGTACTAGTGTTTCTTTTAAATTTTATAACCCTATCTAGTCTTGTAAGTTTCCAGTAATATATTCATGTCCAAATAAGGCCTAATATATTTTTGATCTCTAAAGATATGATGATATTTGAAATCAACACCTATTAAATTTTATTCATTTTTAGTCCTTAAAAATTATAAAATCATTGTGCTTTTAGTCCCTAGTAAGGGACTAAAGCCACACTATTTTTTGTTAAATTTTGGACTAATCATGAATAAAATTTAAATAGGGACTAAAATCGAAAAACGTCATGTTTTCAAAGATTAAAAACATATTTAAGCCAATAATGTGCATGCCTGTTACTGTCCAGAAACAACCTCAATAAACTTGATTGTTTAATGGGTTTTTGCACTAATTACATTCACTAAATTGGGCTGATAGTTTTCTGAAGCATATTTATCATTTGTAATAGGAATTTATTGACAAACATAACCTTCGTTGTAGAAATTACAAGAAACTAGTGATCATAATTAAAGTTAGAATATACATTGGGTTACCTTTCATCTTGTTTTACTTCCATTTCTTCTTCTGACTCTTCCTTATATTTGGCACTTCAAACCTTTTTTTATTTTAACTTTTATAAAATATTTATGATTAAGCAAATTACTAATCAACATTCCATTGCTAATCTGTGTTTTGCTTCTTTACATGCAGGGCGACAGATAATCAGGTAATGATTCCCCTTAATTTTTGAACTTATGTGGCTTTTAATGCTTGTATACTGATATTTTAATTTAAAAGTATATGAAATCTGAAATCATCTAATTGTTTTTATTTATATATTTAGTGTAGTTCTTGATGGATGAACCAAATAATAGGCTTGAAAAAGTAGCTTTGAATTGAGAGATATATGCACTTTGAATAAGAAATCAAAGCCCCCTCCCCACCCCCACAAGGAATTTATAGTAAATGTGTGATAACTGATAAGTTCTTGAAAGCATATGCTACCTTACATTCTTACAGTGTGTTTGAATACACTTTGCATCAAATGGGATCTGCGTCTTAAGCTACTATATTTAGCTTCTGTGTTGTCCTGTTGTTTCCCTTGTTCAACGTGGTTTTGTGACTTGGCGCTATTAGTCTGATCTAGCCACTTTGATTGATTATCAACAGATGAGCAATGAATTTTGGGTCCTACACATCTCAGTTTTTTACAGTTGAATTAGTGGGATTGTGTTAGTAAGGATTACAGCAGGAAGAGGAAGGGTGGTAACAGAATATTAGAGTCATAAGGATTTATTAACTGTGTTTTAGTGGGCAAATAATTGTAATAGAGGGTAGGAACAAATAGGGAGGAGAGAGTTTGTAACTGTCGAGTAGACAGTAATTTCTAATAAGGAGGAGGCTGAAATAAATAGGAAAGGGGGAGAATTAGTGGGGTACTTGATAATACTACCTCTGGTCCTAATTATAAGCAACATAGGACAAATCATCAAAACCAAGGTGAGTAGTTAAAGTAGTTATTTTTAATTAATTTTATAATGAATTCAAATTTTATTCCAAAAGTACCCTTTACTTTATTGATGTGAATGCATAGAAAATAGAGTTAACAATAAAGTAAGGGTATAAAAGAAATTTTATCCTGAGTAACTTTACAAAAAGGTGATTGTTGCTTATATTTAGGATCAAATGAAAATCCAATTTGTTGCTTATAATTAGGACCAGAGGTAGTATTTGAATCAGAATTTCAGTGGGAGAGTCCAGGTCTCTTGAATACCTGAGTTTATATTTTCTGTTTTCAGTAAATTTTCATATCCATTTCAGTTTATTTATCCATCTGCTACTCCTTATTTTTTCTGATCTAGTTCTATTAGATTGATGCAGTTGATTGTGTGATTAAAGCAGGGTATAGTTAGGGGTTCCTCTGTATATACCGACCATATTAATCATTGTGTGAATTGCAAATTTTTAAGCTCTGAGGAGATTAGTGGATGCTTAACTTAAGGAAATTCTTTACTGACAGTTATATGTGGCTACCTGTTCACCTGCCCGGGATACTGGATCTGGTTATGTGGCTTGGGGCCACTCCACTCTTGTTGGACCAGTAAGTAGATCCTTTACAAACAGCTTTCCTTGAGTAGAGCCATTTAAATGTTTTGATTATGGAAATTGGTATTATATTTTCCAAGTTTTAATAACAAATAGAAAGGGAAATATCTTTAATTATCAGTACTTACTGTGGAATATATCATTGTGGTAGTTTGGAGAAGTTCTGGCCACTACAGAACATGAGGAGGCAATCATCATAGCAGAAATTGATTATTCAATATTGGAGCAGAGAAGGTTTTCTTTTCTTCACACTACAAGTCTGCACATGTTTAGCTTTTGATTGCGAGTCATAATAATTGTATGAATTGTTTTCATTAAATTATTCAGGACAAATCTCCCTGTAACTAAGCAAAGACGAGGTGATCTTTACCAGTTGGTGGATTTTCAGAGGCTGAATTCCCAGTGATGGAAGCGGGACTATTGTAATTGAGACTTCTGGATTACCTTGTATGTGGCATTAGCTTGCCATCTGTGTTACGGTTATTTGGATGCTGCATTATTGCTCATATGGAACCCCAACCCTGAAGGGAAGAAAGAAATAAAGGAATTTGTGCTTTCTCGAATACTTTGTTATGTTGTTAATTGCTATCGTTTCTACTAATGTTTTTCAATTAAGGGTTCTCATGTAAGTTTTTGTGACGTCTGTATAATAAGTGGCCTCCAGATTGATTTCAATGTAATCCGGATCAGGCTATGGGGAATTGGTTATGTAAAGCCGCTGCCCAATTCACAAATCAATTGATTTAAGGTTCTAATCTTGCAATCTGTTGTGAAGTGCATCTTTTGAAAAGAACATGCACCAATTCTGAGTAAATCCTGCACCCAAATAGATATGTTTTATGGGATGTTCTTAAATTAAATCATCCTTTACTTTTAACAAAATTTGAATCAGATTGCTGTGAGTATATTCGTGCACCATGCATCATGCGTGGATGAGCTAGAATGGTCTGGATAGGCTGAGCAACTACCGAATAATGTGTATTCTCGTGTGTGAACATACATTTATCTTAATATATTTACTCTACTTATATTTTTTTTTCTTTTCATCCTTTTAAAGTTCAACATTTATTATCATAGAGCATAGTTATTTTGTAATTTCATAAAATTGATACGAAATTATGGTTGTGATTTATATTAGAATTTATATAACAAACAATATCTAAGTTTAAGGTTCTCACACCCTCCAACCCTAAAAAAGAAGAAACAAAAAAAATAATCCATACTCAATTCTAACCGTGAAATGTACATTTAGATAAATATTAAATATAAATTTGTCGTCGGATCAGCCTGAACTTAAATGTTGGCCAACTGAATTGGAGGTTGAAATAGTAGTTGATAACTGACAGTGCGAATACATTCAGATTCAGGAACCATATAGTATTAAATTCATACATATATATAATGTTGATTGAGTTTGAATGTCTGATAACAAGTGGGATCGTCACCGATGAGGAATGCCAGAGAGAAGCGACTGACGTGAAGTGACAAGCGCAAAAACGGAGGGACATTTAAAACATGCATGCAGTGCACGTGACGATTAAGAAGTGAGAACTGAGAACAGGGAACAAAATTAACAGGCAATTGATGAAACTGCACGTGGCTGCAACACTACTCACTAGTCACTTCCCTACCTGTTAAGCTCATCGAAACAGGTTTTGTAGTATTATTATGCAGTGCACTAACTTATATTAAATTTTGGATTAGTATGAATACCAAGGCAAGACCCACTTGCTACCGCGAGATGTGTCACTACCAGGTAGGTTGGGAATGAGTACCAAAGAGACGACACAGAATAAAGGAGAGAACACAAGGAATGTGACGATGCTGATATATATGACCATGACATAGCAACCACAAACTGGTATTTCACATTCCTAACTGGAAAAGAACACGTTTCACAGTAAATTCTATATATAGTATTCCGGTATATGATTTGTTTCGGTACAGATTTTTTCTAGAATTTGAGACGACCTAGTCAGAGCATTTAAGTATGTAATATATTTAGCTATTTATCCATGAGTAATTACGTTGATCTCTATGCTCAGTTGGGAGTGTAATTCAAAATTATAAGAAAACATATTTTTATGTATTCCAATAAAAAAAAGTGGTAATTCCTCTTTTACTTCCTTAACGAATCGTTTAGCATTTGTCATATAATGAATTAACTTGCAATTTGCGCCAGTGTTGGATGCCAAAGAAACCGAAAGACTTAAAAGAATGACTGAAAGCCTTGCATTTGAGGAAATTTCGAGATATCTTTTGTCTTTCTATCTCCCTTTTTATAAAAATTATTATATGTATATAATATATTTATTGTAAAAATATAGGCTAAATTATAATTTGGTGTTACATTTTATGTTTTTAGTTTAATTTTTTAAATTTAAAAATTTTCACTTTAATCTCTTCCTTAATTAGATCAAAATAGTTATGTCATCAGTTTCCTTAATTTTGATTGATGTGATAAGATCTATTTAACGTGTTATTTTTTATAGTTTATTATGTGTTACTAAATTGATTAAATTATTTTAATAAATTAATATAAAAAATTAATCTGATTTAACAAAAATATTTTAATATATTAAAATGAAACTTTACATTTTAAATTAAAAAATTAAATTGAAATAAAAAATAGTTGAGATACTAAAATTATATTTTAGACAAGGATATATTTCTATTTTCCCATTAAGGTCTTGGACTCCTTGTACCTGAACATGCACCATGGGCCTGAGTGGGTGTTGAAGCACGTGTGTATTCACGGGGCTTTCACACTGGAAATGTCAGAGAATCGGTGTCGAAGCCATGTCCTGACACGTGGTACGTTGCTCAGAAGCGTGCTATGGGTTCAGTATTTTTGGGTGTGACTCATCTCATGGTGCCGGTGGGTGTTCATGTTCAAATCAATCTTATATCTTTAATCTTCTTAATCAATTCTCTTCTTCATCATCTTAATATTTTTAAATATTAATTATTTTATTTAATGTTTTCTATTAGATATCTACAATTAATATTTTGAAATTATAGTGTAAAATAATGGTACTTAAATTTCATTTTTTTTAATGACTTAAAATACTGATTAAGAAATTAATAAATAGAAGACGTATTAGAAATTATATTTATTTATCAAATCCAGTCGATTTCATGGGAGTTTTGATTTATTTTCCGAGGATTTATTAATCTTTACTTTTTTAAAAAAGAAAAGTTAATATTATTTTTAAACAATTTATTTAAATAACTTGTATTTGAAATTTTAAATTTACTTGTATTAAAAGATTTAAAATTAATTTTTTTAAAAGAATATTTATTTTAAAATATTAGGAAAAATTCATAATATTTTATTTTAGTAATTATTTTGAATTTTCTATTATGTGCCGATAAATATATGGTGTAAAAGTATTAAATACCTAATTGAATGTTTTAAAATAATTAAAAATATAATTATAAAAAGTATTGAATTTTTTTATGTAATAAATATCTTTTTTGAAATACTGTAAAAAGAATATTATCAATTTCTTATCAAGCATCCATAAATATATACTGTAAATTCATTAAAGATTAGAAGAGAAGTAAGGGTATAATTGATAAAAGAGTAAATAATGTAATCTTGAACTTTGTAAATGACAGATAAATAGAAATAAAATTTTTCTAAAAATTTGACATTAAAAGAAACGAGGGAGTAATAGACAGCATTAAATTTTTCATTTTTTTGGACTTATCGGTCATGCCATTCTATTTGAGTTACGCCGAAATAAATGCAGGCATTAGTTTTGTTTGCCTGCCCCCACTCATTCAATCAATTTGACTCGTCAAAATAGACCAAAAATAAAAAATTCAAAGTGAATTTTGACAATATCAAAAATGGGTATTTGTAAGTAGTGAAGCATGACTAATTAATATGACCGTATTTTTTTTTAACACTAAACTTGTAATTTCATGCATAATTTTCATTTCTAATCCTAGGTGGCCTGAGTGACATTCACTAGCTAAAAAAATTGTGGAAAGACTTCGTGATTGTCGCCAAAATCAGCGAACCTGTTCCAGTAGTCACACAAAGTTTCACATCATTTAAGAGTCGAGGTCAAGGATAACTTATAAATACCATCCTCCCTCTCAAATCCACCGAAGCACCTTTTACAAGGATAAAACCATGATGATCCTCCTAGCACCAAAGCGGACAATATCTCAGATGGTGACCCTAACGATGCCTGCGGACTCGATGCCGGAACATTGACGCTAGAAGGAGGGCCTAGGCCACTCTTGCCCCTTAGCCTCGACTGGGGGGCTTGTTCCGGTAGCCACACAAAGTCCCACATTGCTTAGGAGTCGAGGCTAATTATAAACACCCTCCTCCCTCTCAAATCCACTGATGCGCCTTTTCAAGAACAAAACCGTGATGATCCTCCTAGCATCAAAGCAGACAATACCTCGGACGGTGACCCTAACGATGCCTGTGGACTCGATGCTGGAAGAGAACCCAAAACACAACTTCGTTTACGAGCCTGCAAACAGATCCTGGATTGGAACAAATGATTGAAGCTGTGGGTCTAAATTGCAGTGCTGAGAAACAACAATGTTTTCCTTTTTCCAACACGAATTCCTTCTCTTAGTTTAATTATCAACCGCTTTTTTTTAAATTTCTCCCTGCTAGCTAGTATTAAATTCGTCAATATCCTCATGCTAACACAACACCATAATATATAGAATTATTCTGATAATATCTTCGGCACTGTCCCTACCAACAATTAAATCCCCTGAACATCGATCAGATCCACGTTGAATTTGAAAGTACATAATTAAGATCACTGTCTTATAGTTGTTGAAATCCAGCCTTACCTTGCCTTGTTCATACTTATCATGCTCGATGAAGCCGAATTAAGAGACCAAATGAAATTAAGACCTTTCTGTCTGATTTAACCTTTTTTCTTTATCTCCAAGATTGTGTGCACAAAGGGTGTGGGTCATGTATGTTATAGTTCATGTCTAGCAAACCAAATATTGGAAGACACATGTGATCATGACAAGTTCTATGGAGGAAAATCCTTGGTGCCCATGCATGCAGCTGATGGCAGCACCAGTATGGTTTTATACATCTTTTTTCAGTGTAATTAATCATAGTGTTTTGCTTTCCATATCTAAATTAATAGGCATATCAATAAGTATATATAGTGACTTATCAAATTAATCTAGTGACAACAAGCGCTATCCATGATAGAGAGATAGTAATGGACAAATTGTGTTTGCACTTTGCAGTTACGTATTATTTGATCACAATCACTCGAATAATTTGATTGCTATGGATTTTTCAGTTGGATCGTTTTAATTACTTTTCACACACATCATCGATGATTATTGTTTCACTGAGTATTTCCCTTGGGTTTCTATGGTTTCTAGCTACTTTAAGTAAAGATCGAGTTTCTAAGCGGGCCATAAGTAAAAATTACAACTTGTGAGACTCTTGACAAGATATTCTAGATAAGGTACATTACAATTTTGATGTTGAAAATCCATACTTTCTAGATCAGTTTTTCTAGGATCCGATCTAGAAAATCTTTTCTATGTTGATTCTTTGAACAACTATATATATTTTCCCCCTTCAAATTTGCTCTAGTAAATTCTCACTTCAATTTTGAAACCTTTTCCTCTATCTAGAGGATGTCAAAGCCCTTCTATATATTAATCTTTTTAATTTTTGTTATAATCTTTAATATCTAGATTCATCAAAATATGTAATTGAATTTCATTAAAAGACATTAATATAAATTTATATCAATGGATAAAAAGAAAATAAATGTTAGTTTTGTTTTTTGTCCTGGGTCAGAGACTATGGTCAACCCACTGGATCAGACACTAATTTCGCTCGCATTGTATGTTTGCCCTGGTCAAAGAAAATTTTGTACACGGATTCATTAAAATGTAATTGAATTTCATTAAAAGACATTAATATACATTTATATTAATGGATAAAAAGAAAATAAATGTTAGTTTAAACAAATTGTTAGGATTTAGTTGCTTTCTCATTGAATTTAATTCAGCTTGAATTGTACTAATTTTCAAACTTAAATTCGAAACACCTATAGTTTTTGGGAAAGTTGATACGCCTGGTATGTGTGAGTACAATTTGGCGTAAATATCGGTCGGTCTTGGCGTGTTGAAAAGCCACTGATAGAGGTAGCCGTGCCGTTACTCGCATCGCAATTAAACCCAGCGCTACATTGCATTTGCATTTGCATTTGCATTTGCATTTGCAGGGTTCAACATGCTAACGGCCAAGAGGCTCGGCTCCTTGATGATTAAAAGACCAGTTTTACAGGCTCCCCTTCCTCCCTGTAAATTTCTTGCTCTTAAAAGACCCTTCATTCCCCATGATTAAAGCCTATCTTTGTCTGATCCATTTGTTTTTCTTTTTACTTTTTTCCTGTCATTTCCATTTTGTTTAGGAACACCAGCTTTTATGTTTTTCAAATTCAAACAAGGTAAATAGTAAATAAATCTTATTTAAAACAGGAAAGAAATATTTTAATTATTGAATAATATATCTTATAAAAACGTTTGAATGCGACATTAAACAATTCTTTTAGAGAAAATTAATTATTAATTATTTCAACCCCTTTTTTCGCTAAATCACGGATAAATAGTTATAAATTTTGACAATTTGTAGTTGTAGTTAATTGGTAAATCCTTTTTGTCGGATAGCCTTGGATGGTAAAAACAAAACAATTTTCTTATTAACACCAATTTCCAATAACTCTAAGTCCCAGCAGACAAAGCATCCGATATTATTCCCGTTTTGCATTGATATTTTCCCAAATTTGACCCATTGGGTAATTTGTTCCTCAACTCAACAAAATACATGGCTATGTTTGCTTAATTTTTTCCATTGGGCTAATAGCTCCTATGCTTGAGACATTTTAGAATAAAGATTAAGCTAATTGTGTGTTAATGATACTGATTGACAAATACTTTTCATATATCATATTAAATATTTTAAATTATTTTAAAAATAAGCTTTTAAATATTTTTTTATGTGTATTATAATAAATATTTTTATTTTATTGAATATTATTTATTTTTATTTTCTTAATCAATATTGTAAATTAAGACACTCATTAATATTTAACTTGATAAATTATCTTCAGTCTCGAATTCTCTACCAATCATTATAATTAATCTACCTTATATACCAACCATACCAAACCAACCTAGATGCATATCCATCCCTTCTGGACTATAGTCCAAAATATAAATATATGCAACAAAGGGCATAATTTAATGACAGTATTGAATCTCACCTAGAGGAAGACAGGAACAATTATTTAACTTTATAACAATGGGATTATTTTGTGTGTTGGCGAGTACGTGTTAAGAAGTAAAAATAAAAATAATCTTAAAAAGATTTAATATGTAGAAAATGTGAAATTTATTTTATATTTATCTTAAATTATTTAGTATATATCTCCTTAATTTACATTTTTTAAAATATTTAAGTTATCAAATTAATCGCTGAAAAAATTAAAAGGTCACCAAATTAGTCTTCCAAACATTTTATTACTGTCTTAGTCTCTTAGAAATTTAATTTTTTACCAAATCAATCACTTAATAATAAAAAAAATGAAAAACTAAAGGGGTGATAAAAAAAATATTTTTTTTGCTGAATTGGTGTGGGGGTGATAAAAAAACATATTAAAAAACTAATTGAGACAAAATTTTTGAAAAACTAAAATAATATCAAAATAACTAATTTGATAATCAATTTTTTTTTATAAAAAAACTCATGTAATAACGTAAGTAATTTAAAAGATTAAATTAATGATTTATTCTTTCTCCATATATGTAAGGGAGAAAAAGGGGACGTTGATCAAGTCTCATTTTATAGGCTTAACTCTGAAGGGTCTCTTAATGAAGTTTCTAAATAGCTCTCTAATTGAGTCCGTAAATGAAGATGAAAGGCTAAAAAGAATGGAATAAAAAGTATTTTTGGAATCAAAATTTACTTTTGGTTGTACGTCTTCAATTCTTAATAACTGAATTCTACATAATCCTTTTTATATTTTTTTAATGCTTCATAACCCTTTTTATATTTGAGCACATTATACGTTGTTACCTAACAAAAATCAATTATGGCCTTGCCAGCTCAATTGTAATTCGAAACCCACAATTAATCCCACCCGTTTTCCTTTTAAAATTTACCCACCACATTGAAGCATATATTTTTCCTTTTTTGGTCGTGTATTTATTTAAAAACCTTGTATACCATACCAAACTTAGAAATTAAAAAATTAAAGTCACTGTGACTACCCGTGGAATGGAATTTAATAACCGAACGATATTTGTCTACATTCAAAATGTCTCCACCCTCTAAAGAATAAAAAGGAAAAGCCTCACCCACGGGCTAAACTGGTAGGTAATCATCAAAATTCTAAATTCCCAAGTACCTCGCTCTCCAACAATTATAATCCGAAATTTGTTCCCATTTTGACACGTGGGCCCGAGCGCACCGATACTATTCAACACTTGACCGCACCCGGCACTCTCCAACACTTGATCAACAGCTACAAATTCGAATTCGTAGCTGATGAGAGCAAAAAAAGAAAGCAGGGACAATTGGGGAAAAGGAATGGTGGCCCAGGGGAAGTTGGATGGAGACGCACGCGCGTGACGACAGCTTTATAAAGTGCCTCACACTGTTCCCTTCTTCTTCATTCTAACTCCAAAGCAAAGCAAAGCGTGTCACTCTCTGCTTTCATTACTCTTTTCCTCTTTCTCTTTCTCTAGACAAGGAATCAATTCCCCTGTTCACGTTTGTTTTCTCACAACCACAAAGCATACAAAGCAAGAAAATCATCTCCTTCTTCAATCATGCCCCTGTCATAACACAACTCTCATGATCATTCTAGACAACCTAGCTTCCATGGCAGCTTTTGAACCTTCCTCTATTTCCCACACCTAAAACAAACCCCTACCCCTACCCCACCACACCGCACTTTATTCCCCTGTTCTGTTCCTCACCCTCCTATCTCTCATCATTCCCTTTCACCCGTGCTGTTCCAACAACATGTACGGCCTCGACAGAGAACAACAAAGGCTCAGGTTCCAAAACCACGCTAAAAACCCCTCCTTCTCTTCCACTCTCCTCGATCAAATCTACCGCTCCATCGACGAAGGTGAGAGGAAGAGCAGCGACATGAAGTTCTACAACGAAACAATGGCGAAGAAACAGAACAGAGTCGTCGAAGAAGAGTTAAATCGCGTTGAAAAATGGAAAGGAAGCGACACTCAAAGGAGGCAATGGAAAACACAAATGGAGGCTAAATCGCGTTGTCATAATCACGAACATGACCAGGAGGTAATGTTCTTCAGTTCAACTTCGAGTTCCTCGGATTCTAGTTCTGGATTGCTGTCCTCTTCTGACACGGAATCATTGTACGGAATGAGATCGAAATCGCGAGTTTCGTGTTTCGCCCCTACGAGGCCCAAGCCAGTGATGACGTCAGCGAGTAACAAAGAGGGTTTAATAAAGTCAAAATCGAGGGCGTTGAAGATTTACAACAATCTGAAGAAGGTGAAGCAGCCAATCTCTCCAGGTGGCAGGCTCAGTAATTTTCTTAACTCTCTGTTCGCGACAGGGGGGAACGTTAAGAAAACCAAAACCTGCGACGAGGCAAAAGCTTCCTATTCGGGACAGGAGTCCACGTGTTCCTCGGCGTCCTCGTTCTCACGCTCCTGTTTAAGCAAGGCTACACCTTCCTCTAACAAGTTGCGTGACGGGGTTAAGCGAACGGTGCGTTTTTACCCCGTGAGTGTGATCGTGGACGAGGATTGTCGACCGTGTGGGCATAAGAGTTTGTTTGAAGAGGACACGCGCGTAATGGCGTTGTCTGTGCCAACCGCGTGGAAAATTGGCCGCAAGAAGAACCAAGAAGAAGAAGAATTAAAGGTCGTTGATAAGACCAGGCACGTGGAAGAGGCTGCTAGAGAGTTCTTGAAAGAGTACCATCGCAGCCAGAAGAAGAGTGATTTGATTAATTTGAGGGATTTTCCTAATTTGGATGTGGAAGATGATGATGAAGATGATGCGGCGAGTTATTCAAGTTCGGATTTGTTCGAGCTTGATCACCTAGCGGTGATGGGAAATAATAGGTATCGTGAGGAGCTTCCCGTTTACGAAACTACTCATGTTAGTACTAATCGCGCCATTGCTAATGGCCTCATATAATGTAGTTCTGTTCATTACAATCCTACGAATGATAATAAACTATACAGATTATATATATTATAATCATTTTCTTTTGTGTTGGTCATCACTCAAAATCAATCTTATTTGTTTATGCAAGATATGGAAACGAATTAAGGAAGCGTTTTTCAAAACAAAATGTGCTAGTTTTAATTAGAAAGCAATATGATAGTATTATATTTATAAATTTAATTATGGTTTTTCTTCTTAATCATGGATTATAAGTAAATGGTTTGATTCGGATACCAAATATGAATTAGAAATCCATTTAGTACGAAAATTTTCGAGTACGAATTAGAAACCGTGATTTGCTTGAGATGATTGTGGGTATTGCGAATTAGAAACCAAAACTAGTCGTTTTCTACTTTGTTTTGTCTTTGCCAAACGTAAACATTGTAAGCTAAGAGAGTCACTTTTCCCGGTTATTAATTGTATTGGTGCTTAGTTTTGTGGCGGTGTAAAGTGAGTCTAGCTATAGGCTCAGGCACATCCCGTGTTAGATACAGTAACTTTTTTCTTTTGTATAAGTACGTATCTAGGAATGCGTGCGTGTGTGCCTGAATGTAACTGTCACAGAATGTTTTGAGCGAGCGAGAATATGATGAAAAAGCACAGTAGCTGCGTGATTTATAAAAGCGAGTAGGGCACTTGTTTTTCTAAAAGGAGAGATGTGGGGATGTGTTAATTCTCGATCATGATCAAACATTCACACATAGATACTGACAGAGTAGTTAGATGAAGGAGGGCTGGGTGATCAAAGAAGAAAATAAAAAAAAGAGGAAGAGGAAAACGAAAGATTCGAGATCGTAATCACAAGCAAAATGAGATGTGAGATGGAGGGGTGTGATGGAGATGGTAAAGGGAAAGGCAGATCTTCGCCCATGGGAATAGAGAAAGTGAATACTAAAGGCTTGTGCTTTCTTAATTTCTTTCTTTCTTTCATCCTCTCTGGAATTCGTATTTTGTATTGGCCACCGTTACTTGCAGGTTGCGCTACCATTGAAAATTAAATGACAGCAGCATTAGCATTTTGTTTATTTTTTCCTTTTTTTTTTAATTTTAAATGTTTTGCTTTAATGGGGTCTTAGGTTGATTGTTGCGAGTTGTTATTTTATGCTTGCAAAAAAAAGTTATGATAGGAGGGGGCAATCGATGATGACATGTTGAGAGATGAGGGCAAGACTGCAGTTAGTTTTGTCCTTTGTTTTGAGCACTTGTTGGTACATAGTACAATGCAAACTCTGCTTAAAATGATGGTGTTGAAAGCAAATCCAAGTCACTGATGCGCGGTAAAGTAAGCAATTATTGTTGTGGGGTATTAAGATGCTGATTAATCACAGCCACAGGACACTGGTCAATACTCAATACGCATATGTGTTACTTCCTCCGTTCCAAATTATATAACATTTTAGAGAAAAAAATTTGTTCCAAAATAGATGTCGTTTTATAAAACCAATGCTGTATTAAATATCTTTTTCCAGGACTATCCTTAATTAATACTTAGTGGGAGTAGTGTACTATAAGTAATTAATTAGAGAGATAAAGGGTATATTAGAAAGTTACCTAATATTTTCTAGGAAATTCAACAAATTAATTACATTCTTTAATACCTGTGTCAAAACCTTAAACGTCATATAATTTGGAACAGAGGGACTAGTTGTGTACTTAACAAAAGCAACAATTTTATCTCCATAGTATTTACACTATATTATTCTTACATAGTATTCTGTCTGATCAAGAAGTAAATTTTTGGTATACAGTGATAACTTGACAGTCATTACTTTAATAGTGATAATTTTTTTCTCTCTCACTTTTTATTTTTTTAAAAATTAAATTAAAAAATGGCCATATATTTAGGAATGACTTTAATAGTACAACCTATAAAAGTTATTTAAAATGGATCTCATTATGATATATTATCATTTTTATTTATACAACTTTTTCCTTTAGTAATTCTAAATAATTTACTAAATGAGTCTTATAAATTAAAGGATCGCTTACAATAGCAATTCCTTTTAGAATTGTTCTTATAGGTTTTTTAAAAGAAAAATGGGACCTTTAACAGCAATTTTAAAGGAACCGTTATTAAAGGTCCTCTTCATAATAATTATTTTATTTGTAAATTCTACTGTAGGGTTTTATTTATCTTAAAATATTTTTATTATTGGCTTAAAATATGCTTTCATTTTCTAGTTAGTAATTTTAGTTTCTAGACTATGCTAATAGTACGGGGGCGTTTGTTTCACGGAATGTTATTGGATTCTCGGGAATGTGGAGATAGAAATATATATTCTCATGTTAGAAGGTAATAAAGAAATATTCTCAAGTATCTCTTATTCTCAGAAAAATGAGATTCTCATATTTATACTAATTTTATATTGATGTTATTTCCATAAAAGAAGGGTAGGAATGTGGATTCCTGGGCGGTAGGAATCATATTTATTGTATAAAAATTCTATTATACTCTCATTACTAGTTAATACCCACTACCCAACTATCTATCTATTTCTATATTAGTGGTAACTTCTAAATAATATATGTCTTATTTTTTCACATGTACTACATATATAGTCTTTGCTACGCTTTGTTTTATAACTTGTCATGGATATCCAAGATTTGTTAATGCAGCTTATAATTGTTGACTAGAATATTGCATACTATGTCTAAACAATACAATTGCCCTCAGATTTATTTGTTACCATTTTTTTTAATGAGTTATGCTTATTATACTCACAGGTTTTTAGTTATTTATGATTATGTGTGACATAATTTATTCTCTATACTGAGTTATCCGTATGAGAAGCATAAAAAATTGAAAACTTTGGTTGTTGATATAAAATATAATATCTTTTATACAATAAAGACATTTTAGTAATTGTAACATATATTCCTAGGAAAAAAAATGTAAATCAAACACGTTTTAAATATTCCTAGGAATTTCAAAAAGATTTCCAACCTATTTTAACAATTAACCAAACATATTTTTTTAAAATATTCAGGAATGTCATTCCCATGTAATATTCCTGGAAATAACATTTTCCGGAATGCAATAATATTCCGTGAAACAAATGGTCCCTATGTTATAGGGTGGTGGCACATTAAAAAAATCGTGTCTCACTTCACATTCACACGATACAAAGACATTGGTGACAATCTCAATTGACGCTAAAATAGTTATTAGCATTAGCTTTTAATGACTAGCAACGACTTTTATCAATACTATTTTTTTTTTTTTGTAGTGTTTTTGTTTAAGTTTAATTGTATAGATATTCTCTTTTTTTTTTTTAGATAACAAGGGAAAAACAACAAAACTACAAGGTTACAAATTTAGGAAAGGAAACCCCCCTCGCTTCTTCAAAGAGAATGAGCCTGAGAGCATTAGGGATATATAGCTTCAAGGTAAGAGATAGAGAAACTTCCTTAATGTCCCAGATTAGCAAGAAAATCAACACTCGTGTTAACTTCTCTGAAGATATGCTTCAGACTTGTGTTCCAGCCTTCCTCAACTAAGCTCTTTTTGATGCCTTGGATAATAGACCTCAAATAAGGAGGGTGAGGAATATCTTTGATAATCAAGATTGGTTAATTAAAATATAAACATTATGAAATATTTAAATGGGAGTATATTAACAGTTTAGAGTATTTTAACAAATATGAGTTGTAAATTAGTAAAATATTCATACCAAAAATTAGATGGGAGTATATTAGCAGTTTAGAGTATTTTAACAAACTTAAAATTGAACATAGAATTATACATAGATAGTTAAAATAAATTTACTTAAATTGACCTTACATTTTAATTATATAATCAATATTATGTCGCTTCACCTGTACACTTTGTGTGTGTGTCCTAGCTAAAATAATAATAAGAGTCCTAAAGACCCATGTGCATAGCAATTCTAAAGTTAGAGGCGTTGGATAATGATAATGAAAATTGTAATCTGAAGAGAGATTACATTTTTATAAATTTTTTTCAATAAAATATACAATAGAAGGAGAAATAAAAAGATAAAAGAGATATTGTATTACAAAATAATTAATATAATGGAGAGAGAGAAATATTATAAGAAAGTGTTAAATAAACAATGTAACTCTATTTTAAATTATTCATACACATTGAAAAGCGAACCACTGCAACGTAGGGTTCATTGTTAGTAGACCTAATAATAGCCTACTCAAATAAAGCATATAATTAAGATTACTACGTGACGAGCATGCATATGGTTGCAAAATGTTGGAAGACCCACATAAAAAGAACCTCTCCCTTAGTCAAAATATCAACAGATCACGTATCATTTAGGCTCTGTTCGGTTCCTCGGAGAAAACTAATATACCGCATACGAAAATGAACCATAAGCGTTTGGTATCACTGAATATGAAAAAAAATAAAATACAAATTTTTATTTTTTCAAAAATCATTTCAAATAATAAAAATCAATTATTTCACTTAAATAATATTTTTTTTTGACGAATTTAATCGATTATTTGTATATAATAATCGATTTTAAGGATTACAGTATCAAAAAAATTGATTATTTATGCATTTTAATCGATTATTTGTGCATCATAATTAATTTTTTTGTGTCTATTTAATTCTCTCCTTCCTATTTCATCTATACCAAATAACCTTACAATATTATCTCTACTCTATTTCTCACTTATTTCTTTTAAAACAAACAACACAACATACAACTTTATTTCCACTTTATTTTTTCTTTTTCAAATTATTTACCTATTGTTTCCCTTCAAAAGAAAAATATTTACCTGTTGTTCAATATGCGGATGGTGGATGTATAATTTAATTATTCAAGAAATGCAGGTAGGGAAGTGCTTACGTGATTTTTAATGCACTATTTTACGGTTTCAAATTAAAAATTGGAGCAAAAATAGTAGGAAAAAGCTTTAAAACTGTCTCGAAGGATTTAAAAATGAGTAGGGATGGCTCCTATCATTTTCGTTGATTAAAGATTCCGTACAGTGGTGAGTTGGAGAAGTAGCCGAGCAATGACGAGAGGAATATATTTTTGCTGGCTCGTCCAAAAAGACTACTGTTTTTTTTTTTTTAAATGAAAAAGGATAATGATTATTGTATATTTTTCTTTTTTACTATCTTCCTTTTTTTTTCTCCCTCTTTTCACATTATTTATAAGATTTTTTATTTCTTTTTATCTTTCTTTTCTTTTCATCTCCTACACCTAAAAATGATGTATTAAGTCATCATTATCCAAAGAAGAATATACACGTTTAAGAGAGTTTGCATATATAATACTAAAGAGGAGTATATTATATTATCATTAAATAATTATGCGCACAAACTACTATTCAGCTAGACGATCCACATGTTATGGCATCAGCATCCTTTTTGAATTTAATTGTCGTTGTGGGTATCAATATTGACTCAGTTGTTACGCTAAAACCTTAGTTATAATCATAAATATTCCCTTCCCTCGTACTCATGAATCCCTATACCCACATATTATATATGTAGCCCTTCGGTTAGAACTTGGACTATATAAGCCAACTTAAACTGATCTTGATGCGGCAGCTACAAGAAAAACTACAAAAGTCAAATAATGCTGCTATATATACTTTTTTGGTGAACTAATGCTGCTATACTATTCTGTATATAATCCACGCGGTGAAATTGGAACATAAAAGAATCAATAATAGAAATAGAAACAAGGCTAAAAAAGAGTAACAACTCTTATGGGCCTTTCTAAAGTGGGAAGGTAATAGAAACAGAGCCGACCCAATGTATAATTATACTTAGGCCCATTTCTTCTCATCCTATTTTTTTTTTCTCCTAAGTTCACACCTCAACATTTTTTTTTGTTTTTTTTTTTTTTTTTTACAAAAATATCTTTAATGGGAATAAGTTTCTATTAGAAACTTATTTCCGTTATGTGTATGAAACAGATAACGAAAATAATATACTACTTTTCATTGTGTATAGTAAATAACATACTGGAGTACTGGGTTTAGAGTAAACCATTAATTTGGTTCCTCAAGTATTACCTTTATATCTAAATAGTTTTTAAAATAATAAAATTAATATCTGTCAATTTGATCTTTATATTAATATATTTTATTAACGTCTAGTGACTATTTAGTATGATTTCTAATAGGATTACTTTTATAATTTGTTTACTTTAGAGACTACTTTAGAGAGAAGATGATACTTTAAGATGAAATTAATGATTTATTTTCTAATCTTCTAATAGCGATAAATAATAAAGAAAATGAAGATTCAACACCAACATCAATAAGGTAAGGCTATCTAATCATTTCATGCATCACGTCTCTTACATGCAGAATAGTTTTTTTTCTGAAAGCTTAACAGCAAACACCCTCAAGAAATCTAACTCCTACATCCTAGGAAGATATTTGTTGTTGCCGCTTTTGAAATGTTTGTTTTCGAAAAATTCGAATTATTCGTCTGGTTATGATACAAAAATTTGACTATGATAATAATTTAATCAATCTTTGATTTATATTATATCTATCTTCTTGGTTTTTAAATAAATTCTGCTAATTAAAGCAAAAATAAATAAATTCTGCTAAATTGTTTCTCACCGCCCTTTGCCGTTCTGCGAAGGTCGAAATTTATAGGCAACATTTCCATGTCCGTAATATGGACAAACAAAACAATTTGGCCAGCCGGAAATCTGTCCCATTCTTGAACCATAGCTAATTTATTTTATCACTTTTCCATTAGGGATTATAAGTTTCAAATGAAAAAAAAAAAAAAAACGTATTTGAGGCTGAGAGTGTGGAGGAAAGGAAATGTAAAGTATACGATGAAAAATACTAATTTGTACGAAAAGAATTTTAAAAAACTTATGTCAATTAATGAAATAGATAATGATTGGTTGGAAATATATGATAAGGGTGGAAAAATAATTTTAATTTTTTTTACCGCCCATATTACTCGAGCAGTGATCCTGGACCCGGCCCACTCTCACACCAAAGAAACAAGTGCAGGTTCGAAGTTACGATTTGAAAGTCACATAAAATTTATCTAAGAATAAATTAAATAATCTGGTATTTGTCGTAATTTTCTCATACTAGATAACTTTATTCTTGTATGAATGAAAGCAACCAAAGGCGAGTTTCATCAGAAAGTCCGTCAAGATTGTCGTGTGATTCGGCCTGCAGTTAACAACGAAAAAGGTGCATGGTTATGATTAAGGCACTCTTTAAGACCCCATTTAGGTTCCCCTCATGCTTCATTAGTCATTGCCTAGCTCCTCCTACAGAAATTGAACACAACATTTGGGAGGACAGATAGACAGACTAAACTAAATTAAAGCGACATGAATTTGAGTCAGAGCCCTCGTACTCAGAAGAACCTTTCTCGGCAGTCATCAAAGTCAAATAGAGGGGTGAAGCAAGAGGCAGCTGCTGCTAGCCCTCTCCCAAGTGGATGCTGTCGAGGTTTGAGCAGTGTTAGGACTGTGTCATCCACCGCACCAACCTTGCAACACCATCAGCGTTATGAAAAATTGCAAGTAAAGGTACGTACTCTTCAAATGTTTAGTTATTAATTTGCTATAATATTTGCCTCCAATTGATCATATCATATGTGTGAGTTGAATTAGGTGGCAGGTTTGGAAAAAGAGGTGCAAAGGCAGACAGAACTCCGAGTCATGTATCGGAAAAGAATGGAAAGGACACAAGATTACTTAAAATACTGTCTCCAAATAGCGCAGGAAAATGGAATCTTGGACCTCATTATCCACTCCAAAGGTGAACTCTCACATTCTCCCCTCGACTCCACTCCCACCACTCCTTCGCACCACCACCCCAATCTAACGGCCATCATTGATCAAGCCAAAATCAATGGATGGTATATTAACCCAACTGAGGTAACTACTTACTAGCTAGCTATATGCTCTTTCCATTTCCATCAATAAATACTAGTTTTAATTTAACACATGAGTTTCATTTATGATTTTGTATTTTTTTTTTCAATAATTTTTAACATTTCAGAAATGCTTATTAACGGACAGATTGAGTTGGGAGAAAAAATAGGGCAGGGAACCACGGCAGACATTCATAGAGGGACATGGCGTGGATTTGATGTGGCGGTGAAGTGCATGTCCACTTCATTCTTCAGCGCAAATGAAAACGGTGTCGTATTCTTCCAACAGGAGCTCGAAACCCTCTCAAGGCAGCGCCACCGGTTTGTGCTTCACCTCATGGGTGCGTGTCTTGAGCCTCCTCATCATGCATGGATAGTTACCGAACATCTGAACACCACGCTGAAGGAGTGGCTACATGGGCCGGGCAAAAGGCCCAAAAACAGAACCGTGCCACTTCCTCCCTTCAAAGACAGAGTGATGCGGGCCTTGGAAATAGCCCAAGCCATGCAGTATCTCCACGAGCAAAAGCCCAAAGTGGTTCATCGTGACTTGAAGCCCAGCAACATCTTCTTGGACGATGCATTGCATGTTAGGGTTGCGGATTTTGGACATGCACGCTTCTTGGGTGATGACGAAATGGCTCTCACCGGAGAAACAGGCAAGTTTAACAAATACATATATTTTTCGATGAATGAAATTAAGGTCCTTAATGTTGTTTTTATTTTTTTCAGGAACATACGTGTATATGGCACCGGAGGTAATCCGATGTGAGCCCTATAATGAAAAATGTGATGTATACAGTTTTGGAATCATACTGAATGAGCTACTTACTGGAAAATACCCTTATATTGAGACAGATTTTGGTCCTGCCAAGGTAACTACATCAAATTGATTTTGAATTACTTGTTTAATTTGTTGATTCTTTTGTATACTACTACTATGTTTAGGATAGTTTAAATTTAAATAAATAATCACTTATTTTTAAAAAAAAGTAATTAGGTAAGCTAACAAAAAAATTATTCTTTTCAAAATAAATCAAGCTAAACAAGCACTACCTTTGCTTTTTCTTAACTGTTCATTTTTTAAGAATAACACAGATTAAGAAATATAATTAATATTTTGTTTATATTAAAAATATTTTAGCATTCTAATATAACATTTTCCTTTTATATATTAATGATAAATATGTAAAATATTTTATAATTAAGTAGAAATAAAGACATTGTTGTAAAAAAAAGTAGAAATAAAGACATGATTAAAAAAATCAATTTTATCTTCAACTTTTAAGATGACATGTAAATAAGATCCCACAAAAAAAAAATGACAAGTAAATAAGACAAAGATTTTCTCCTAAAGTACACAATTAATCAGAAAACTGAAATTTTGGACACACAAAATTTTGGTTGTAATTAAAGTCATATCATATTTGAATAAATTTACTCATAAACACTTGTAGGATAAGAAAATAAAAAGTAAAATAAAACTTTTTCTCATAAACTTTTTATAAAGAAATTTTCCTACATAGAGCTTATTTAGAAATCTAAAATCTTTTTTTTTTTTTTACTGCAGAAATCTAAAATCTTTTTTTGTTGTAATCTATATTTTAAATATGTTATTAGGTTGCTATGGAAGTTGTGGAGGGCAAGCTAAGGCCTGTGCTTCCATCAAGGGATGAAGGTGACCAACTGGGAGAGCTGACTGACCTAATATGCCTTTGCTGGGATGGAAATTCATCCACTCGACCATCTTTTGCAACAATTAGTCATAGCCTCACAAGCTATGTCAAGAGGGTCCTCCAAATTTCTAGTTAGTGTATCAAACATCAAATCAATTGTTTGCTAATTGGAAAAGGAGTATAATTAAGCATTTGCACTTCGACATGATGCACGATTCATTTATGTATGGAATTAATAAAATGCATAACGAATTTTATAAAATTTATCTGGTAAAACGCAATATCAATAAATCATTTTTATAATATAAATTATTTAATTAATTTATATATGTTACGTAAGAAGATCCCTACTTGAGTCCAAAGGAAATAAATAAAAAGATGTGGTGGAACATTCAACTCTCCCACCCAAGTCCCAACGCAGCACTAATTATTGTTTATTTGTTTTTTGTAATGAACAATTGGTCTTGAGGATTAAATGAGATATCGTGCATTCACCAGTTAAAAGAAATGGAGATCAATATCATTTACATTGAGACTAAAAGCCAATCTATCTATTTATATAATAGAAAACAGAATCCTTGGTGGGACATGTGTCACACTTTCCTTCATTTTTTTTCCTCCAAAACTTCTATTTCTTTTCAACTCTTTTTTTTTTTTTTTTTACCTTTTTGTGTTTTTTGTTTTATTTTCTTTTTCTGTTTTCTTTTCTTTTCTATTTTCTATACAAGAAAATTTGATTCTTGCTACTATTATTATTTTTATATTATTATATTATTAATATTTTTATTATAGTACTATTTTTATATCTTTTATTTATAAAAAAAATATTTTTGAAATACTTAATATGACATAAAAATATGTTATTATTTATATTAAATGAATGATAAATTTAAATAATTAGTTATTCAAATTAATTATAATTTAATATATATTTATTATAGAATAATATTTGGATTCTATATTTAATAACTTTATATGTGAATATTTTGTTGATTAATATTTATATGATAATGTTAAAAACATTTACATGAATACATAATAAATATATTAAAATTAATTTATTAAATATATTTTCATTACAAATAATTTTAAGATACTTCTTTAAAATTAAAAATTATTTTTAAGAGTATTTTTAAATTCAAGCACACGTAAACTTTAATAAGATATCTTCTTCACATAATATTTTCAATAAAATATTTTACTTTTTAAACTTACATGAGTAAAATAAATTTTAATTATATTTCTATTAAAAATGTTTTTAATTTATTTCTTTGCTAACATAGTAAATATAATATTTTATATATAATATATAATTACTCCATACATTGTATAAATATACTTCAATAATATTTTTCATTTTTACGTTACAGGAGATTTAAATTTTCACTAAATATTTTACGTTACAGGTGTTTGATAAATTGTGTTTCTGGAAATATTATACACTTCAATGATATTTATTTTTCATTTGAAATTCTATAAAATCATTTTTACTTAGAAATCATATAAAATAATTTTAAATAATTTTATAAATAAATATTTTGTTGAATAATATTTATATTATGTAGTTGAAATTTTTATACTATAAATTAATTTAAATCTAATTAATTAATATATTTATTACAAAATAATATTTTGACTCTATGTTTAATAACTTAATGTAAAAAAATTGTCAATTGATATTTATAATAAAATGTTAAGTTTTTTTTGCATAAATATATAATAAATATATTGAAATTAATTTATTAAATATATTTTTTACTACAAAATATTTTTAAATTACTTATACAATAATATTATAAATTAAATTAGTTTTATTCTTATAATAGAGACCGCAAGTATCATTCACGGGAGATAATCTTGCTCAACACCATTACCAGTGACAAAGTTCTTTCTCTGAGTATTTAACACAGCTGCATATCAAAGACTCAACAATATTTATTTTTACTTTGAAATTTGATGAAATTATTTTTATTTAGAAATCATAGAAAATAATTTTAAATAATTGCATAGATGAAAATTTTGTTGAAAAATATTTATATTATGTGGTTAAATTTTTTATACTAAAAATCTATTTAAATCTAATTAATTAATATATTTATACAAAATAATATTTTGACTATGTGTTTAATAACTTCATATATGAAAACTTTGCTTATTAATATTTGTATAATAATGTTATTTTTTTATCTAAATATATAATAAATATACCGAAATCAATTTATTAAATTTATTTATATTACAAAACAATTTTAAATTTTTTTATCCATAATATCATAAATTAAATATTTTTTTAATGTTTTTTATGATAGAGATTACACAAGTATCTTTCAAATATTTTTTCAAAAAAAAAAGTGCAATACCACCAAGTATGTTTTTTTTATAAGCACGTTAAAGTGTTTCTATGTTTTTTGTTTTAATTGTCATAATTGCTAAGTAGATGTCAATCTAAATAGAAATGTTATAACTTTCTGAACATTGAAATAAATAAGCTA
Organism: Pueraria montana var. lobata; assembly: GCA_026413185.1. Lineage (NCBI taxonomy): Eukaryota > Viridiplantae > Streptophyta > Magnoliopsida > Fabales > Fabaceae > Pueraria > Pueraria montana. The sequence goes on from CM048652.1 coordinate 8,902,277, forward strand.
AATATCTAAGGTGAATTATATAAACAATATTCTATTAATTTAGAAATTAAATATTAGTCTTTAAAGTATTTGTTACAATAAATATACTTTACTATAATTAGTTATTATTGTATGATTATGTTAATTAAGGAGAAAAAAATACCTACATTAGATAACTTAATAGTTAGTAACTTAGTACATTCTTTTCTTATGGGATGAAAATAATATTAAACACCTATAATAACACATCAAATAAGTACTAGTGAAATATATATTGTCTATTAGAAATTAAAATAAATTTATTTTAAGTAATATTAATTTTAATAGTTTCCATCTAATTTAATTAATTTTTATATTTTAAATTATTTAAAATATTTTTGTAAATTATAATATTGTAAAATTAATATTTTTTTATTTACAAATATAGTTGTAAAACAATTAAATTATTTTAACATTTCACATTTTAAAATTAAAAAATTAATTAAATTTAACAAAAGTTAAATCATTTTTAAACTTTTATATATAATAAATTTCTCATACAATTTTTTAAATATTTTAAATAAAATAAAAATATATATGATACTATAATCAAATATATAATTCCAAAGAGAGTTTTGCATGAAATTCAGAAAATTCAGCGGGCCTTTATATGGGGAGATAATTCAAATCATAAAAAAGTGCATGCTATTAACTGGAAAACTATGATGCTGCCAAAGTCACAGAGAGGAGTTGCTATGTGTAACTTGGAAATTATGAATACAACATGCTTCATGAAGTTAGTCTGGGAGTTTCGTAAGGACTCCAATAGACTCTGGTGCCAAGTAATGAAAGGGAAGTATGCCAGAAGAACCATAACTCATTCTAGTATTGATGTGAAGAGTAATGATTCATACCTATGAAAGTTCTTTGCTAAAGTTTGGCCTCAATTAACTCAACATGAGTTTTGGGCAACAGGTAATGGGCAGAGTATTAATATATGGACTGATGCATGGATAGGTCCAGATATTCGATTGAGGAATTCTGTTTCTAATATTCCTGAGAGTATGCATAATACGATTGTTAATATGTTGGTAGATATGAATGGTAAGTGGAATCTTGACTTACTGACACCTTTTATCCCGCAAGAGCTTTTGCAGAAGATTAGTCCTATCTTGCCCCCCTCTCATATGGTGGATGCTGATACAAGATTATGACCTGGAAACATAAATGGTTTTTTTTTTCCGTTGTTAGTGCTTATAATAGATTAAATGGTTTTCACATGTTGCATGATGATGGGGAATGGAAGAAGATATGGAAGTTAAGAGTTGCTCAAAGAGTTCAAGTTTTTATCTGGCATGTTAGACATAAAAGGCTTCTTACTCATTCTAGAACTGCAAAGTGGGGTCTTGGTAATGCATACTATCATCATTGTGGTAACATCGAAGAGATTCTTATACATGTTCTTTGTGACTGTCCTTTGGCATCCATTGTGTGGATTCATCTTGTTCGGGTTCAAGAAAGAAGCAACTTCTTTGGACTCAATTTTATGGAGTGGATGCATTACAATCTGCAAAATGATTTAGGAAGAAATGAGGATGGAAGGTGGTCTAAAATTTGGGCTTTAACTTGCTATTTTATGTGGATGTGGCGAAATAAACATGAGCATGATGAGGATTTTATAAGACCATTTAAACCGTGGGTTACTATTTTACAAGCTTGTGATGATTATTTTAAAGGAAGGATGTTGGTGCCTTTGACAAAGGGTGCTATGAAATCTGAAGTCATGATCTGTTGGAAATATCCCTCAGAAGGGTGGGTTGTAGTAAACTCTCATGGATATGCAAAAGGACAGGGTGGTTTGGCTACTTGTGGAGGTTTGATTAGGGGGCATGATGGTAGATGGTTATGTGGATTTGCCAAAAAAATTGGTAGGACTACCTCTTATTTGGCTGAGCTTTGGGGAGTTTTAGAAGGTGTGAAGTTAGCCCAAAACAAAGGTTTTCAATACATTGAATTATATATTGATTATGAAGTAGTAGTTAAATGTCTACAAAATGGTGATTCTGGTAGTGCTTCTGGGTGGAGGTTCATATCAGAGATCTGCAGATTGATGTCCACTTTTGCTAGGATTCGAGTCTGTCATATCTTTCGTGAAGGGAACTCATGCGCAGATGCCTTAGCCAATTTGGCTTATGAGTTGGAAAGTGATTTTTTGATGTATGAGCAGTCTCCTGCATGTTTGCACCAGTTGCTTTTAGCTGATTCTGTTGGAGTTGCTACTTCACATGTTATTCTAATGTAGTCTCCTTTCTTTGAGCCTTCATGGCCCTGTTTAATATATATATATATATATATATATATATATATATATATATATATATATATATATATATATATATATATATATATATATATATATATATATATTCTCTACTTAAATACATTTTTTTCACTATTTCTGTCATTTTTTAGAATTTAATTACTTAATTATATTTATTTCAATAAAAATATTTAATTTAATAAACAGATTTATTTTGAACATACATAAAAATAAAATGACCAGTGCATCGCACATAGAGACGGATCTACGTAGGGCAGTTGGGGGGGCCTTGGCCTCCCTGATTTTTTATATTCAAAATCCTTTTACATATACTATGCAGCCCTGGGAGAGTTTTTTTGTTGTGCTCAACAGATTGATTACGTGAGCTAATATATTTTTTTTGACAGCGTGAGCTAATGCAACGTTAACTGAAACTTTTAATTTTTGAAATCTATGGATCGTGCAACTAAATAAAGTTCTTATATAATTGTGGTACTTGATTTTAAGTGTTATTTATTTCTTTTATATTTTTGAAAAAAATATTCTATCCTCTTTTTATAATCTTTATATATATATATATATAGATAGATAAAAAAATTTACGTATATTTTCATTTCTTTTTAATAGTCTTTTCCTAATCTGTTCTTGTTATTTAAAAATTATAAATGATTACATTTACATTCAAATGATTTTAATGGGACAAACTAAATTAGTAAGAGAATGATAACTTAAATTCTGAAATACATCAATAACTATTCTCTTTCTATTACTATTTTTTTATATTCTTTTTTTGTTTTTTTTTGTCTCATCTTTATTTTTCTTGCCATTATATTCAGCAAAAAAAAAAAAATTCTTCTTGCCATTGTTTGCGACTAACATACTTTTTTCTAATTCATTAGTTTTTTAGAACATAATTAATAAGATAGTTTTTTTTTTTAAATTATGGTTAAAACTTAAAGATATGCATTTTTTTATTATAATTTTATAAAAATTCTTGGTGACAAGTGAAACTGATGATTGACATTTGTAATCATGAATATTTTTTTAAATATGTTTAATTTATTTTCTATTTAAATATTTTTCTATTACACACACACACACACACACACACACACACACACACACACACACATATATATATATATATATATATATATATGCAAACCACAAGTATCCTCCACTAGGACTTAAATTTGATATTACTGGTTAAGTTGAAACAATCCTATACCAGTTGATTCATGTGCTTGATAATTTTATATATGTTATATTTTCTTTTATCACTTGAAAAAATATGTAATTATGTATATTTTATATGAAATTTGATTTTGATATATTTGTTGGATGATTTTTAATTTTTATAATTGACACTTCCCCCCCCCCCCCCCCCCCCCTATGATCTCACTCTCGCTCCGTCCCTGATTGCACGGGTACCTTTCTAGTATTCGAATAAAGATTGATTTCATTATAATTAATAAAATGATACAGTGATAATTTGTGATCTCTCTCTTAATATGAAGGAAAGACTATTATTTATGAATTAGTATTAGCAAAGTCTTCATTTACCATGCACGAAGGTAACTAGACTCGAAAAAAATGAAAGGACAAAAGGAATATTAAATTGTCAATGCTGTCTAATTGTCTAAAGCAGTTTCTAAGGAAGTCTTAATCACGGTCCCCTTCTAAGATATGATACATTATTGTTGTTGTGTTGCTGGGAGGTGATGGTGATAATTTCTGATGTAAGTTACAACGCAAAATGCATGATTGGTTTTGCTATATTTACAAAGTTGCTTCTCCTTTGTGAGTTGTGATGATGAGGGATTTTCAATTTTGGAATATGTATCTCCAGCATCTTCTTATCATTATTCTCCACCGACACTGTTGCTGGCAATGTCTATTGCTTTTTGTGGATCCTTCTTCCTTTCTGTCATAATTTTTTTAGCGAAACAATCTGTTTGTTTTATGGAAATATACTTTTTTAAAAATAAATTTTTAAAGGAAAATAAAAATGTTCTCACTTTTCATTTGAAAATAATTTTTTTGAAAAACATTTTTTGTGGGTTATCTTTCTCTCATAGGTTTTTACAAAAAAAAAAAAAAAAAAATTCTCTCATAGGAAAAAAAAAGGAAATGATAAAGGAAAAAAATACAATACAAAAAATTAATTAAACTCGCGCATTTATATTTCAGTTCTAAAACTTAACTAAGACCATCTCCAACGATGGTTCTTAACGTTGGTTCTTGAGAAGTAAGAACCGTTTGGCAAGTTCTTACCATTGGAGCGGATTGACGTGGACGACACGCTGGAGAACGGTTCTTCCAGAAGAACTCTCAAGAACGGTTCCAAACAATAAAAAAATATTTTTTTCTCAACTGATTCAAGAGGGAAACCAACCAACCATTACAAGATCCAGAGTGAAGAATTCATGAATCGAGATTACAAATCCAAACCTAGAATCCAAAACAAAAAATTTCATAACATTCATCCCAACAACAAATTAAAAAAAATCAATAAAAAATTTAAAATATTCAAACATGACAGATCTGAAAAATATTCGCCATTGTTTGCCATGTGCGGATCTCCTCCGCTGTGCACGGATATCCTCCATCGCCGTTCCCCGTTGCCGTGGTTGTGCGCGTGCGTGATTCCACTGTCGTTTGTCGTTACTGTGGTGTGAATCGACCCATGCAAGCAGCGGAGATGTAGATCTCCTCCATTGTCGTTGTCGGTGGACACCAAGAAGGATGAGAGGGAGGGGTCGTGGGGAAGGGGGAGCAGAGAAAATGGAGGAAGAAGAAAGGGAAGGGGGTGGTGCGGAAGAGAGAATGGTGGGAGAAATGAAAAGAGTCTGAAATTTTTTAAAAGAAAATGTACATTTTTTCAAATTAGAGTGAGGAGAAGAGAAAGGGGAAAGTGAGGGAGGGGGGTAGATCTGTGAGTGTGAATGTGAAAGTGAGGGAGGGGGTAGATCCGTTGGTATTTTTTTGTGTGCGAAGAGAGATATAATCTTTGTTATTATGGCTTGTCAATCAATATAGCATATAGCTGTGCATTTTACCGTTTTCACTTGAAAAAAATAATCGTTTGCTAGTTTGTAGATTCATATACTTTTTTACAATTTTTTTTAAATTGAAACAATGTAAAATTTGGCCACGGGAAATGCTATAAATTGTGCATTGATGATCATATTTTACATAACATCTCTCCATCTCATTCTCAATTTCTCGATCTCTATTTTTCAATCTCTATCTTTTGCTATAGTTTTTAGTTTCATATTCACAACATTTCTATTCTATATCTCAATTCATTTTTTTTTTGCTAAATGGATTCTCGTGAATTTAATTCACACCCTCATCAATTTAAAAGTGAGGAGAAAGAAGTTGCAACGTCTTCTAACAATATCGATTTGTCTAGCATGGAAAATGCTATAAGGGAAAAAATGTTATCATGACAAAAATAGTAGAGGCAAAGGAGACAGAGAACATAGTAATGTTGTATGACATCCTAATGAAGGACACATCTACCATGTCTGAGAGTCAACGCCAAGATCATGAATTGTATTGTAATTTTATTAGGCACAAGTTAGGTAATTAGTCCAATGTTGTAACTTTATTTTAATTAGTTCAATGTTATAACTTTATTTTAATTTTTCTATCTCATTCTTAGTGTTATGTATTTCTCATTAATTTAATTTTTAGTCATAAATAAAAATTTAAATTATTAATATTTTTATATTTTTTATTTGTTATTTCATAATTAAAATTTATATAAATAATTATTTAAATTTACATTTAAAAACAATTTTAAATAAAACTATAAAAATGTGGGACCTACAAAAAGTGAGTTAAGAACTCAAAATGAGTTCTACCATTAGAGCAAAAAAATGAGATAAGTTCTTGCATCTTATGTGATACTGTGGGACCCACAAAAGGTAGTCTAAGAACCCAAAATGGTTTCTACCACTGAAGATGCTCTAATGAACGGATTCATGGGAGGAGGGTAAAAATTAGGTTTAATTGCATTTTTTATCCCTAACTTTTTACTTTTTGATACATTTTACCCCCAACAAATTAATTTGACACATTTTACCCCTAACTTTTCAAAAAACTTGCAAATTTTACTTTCTACTGACATAACATAAGCATAACCGATGGGGGTAAAATTCACCAAAAAGTAAAAAGTTGAAGGTAAAATTCACCAAAAATTGAAAAAGTTAGAGGTAAAATTCGTCAAAAAGTAAAAAATTTGGGATAAAAAGTACAACTATTTTAGCATGTCACGTCAGCAAAACGTGAAAGGTAAAATTTACAAGTTTTTAAAAAAGTTTGAGGTAAAATGTGCCAAATTAATTTATTAGAAATAAAATTTATCAAAAAATAAAAAGTTAGGAGTAAAAATTGTAATTAAACCTAAAAATTAATTGGAATCACGTGATGGAGAAGTGACCAGGCAGAAAACACATGGGCAGCTTGAATAATTCAGCAAACGTACGTCAAAGACTTGCCACCTAATAAGAGGGAAATATGAAATGTGTTTTGGATTATCCTCGTTTCCTAATGTAGTTCCTACAATATTTGAATTACAATCACTGAATATTATCAGGGTGAAAGTTGACAAGTTCAAGAAGTCAAGTAATATTAAAAAAATTGTAAATATGTAAATATTAAAACATCATAAATTTAAGGGTTAAATACGATTTTGGTCTTTCAAATAGTAATCTATATTATTTTTAATCCTCTAAAAATAACTTTATTGTATTTGATACAAAAATTTTAAAATTTTTTCTTTTAAGTCCTTTATTTAATTCTATTAATTTTAATTTTTTCTATTAAATGTAAGTTACCTTTTATCCGTTGTAGACAATATGAGTGACACTTAGAATTAGGTTTCACCATCAATAGAGGTAATATATGAGTTTAATTGTATGTACTTATTTGGGAATAATAGAGTTTTAATTTGATTTTTTTAATTCTAGCAGGCATACTGAATACTAATGTTGAAAATGAAAATACTAATGTTGGAACAACTACTACAATAAACCTTTGACTGAAAAATTTAACATAGTTAAATAATAGACTTAAAAAGAGAATTTTGAAAATTTCAAAAACCAAATGTAATAAAATTATTTTTGAAGTATTAAAACAAATATGAGTCAATATTTAGATAATCAAAATGGCCTGGTGGTCAGAGAAAGGATGGTGGGTTGGGGCTTGGAAGGAAAGGATTGGGGTCATTGAAGCTAAAGGGGGGAGAAGAGGAGTGTCTCTCTCACTCTCTTTCTTTTTTAAAAGATATTTCAATGCATGTATCTCTAGAATCTTCCCTCATCTTAGTCATTAGTTATAAAAAGGTTCATATCTAACAAACCATATTTATTTTCTACCATGGAGGATTTGTTGACAACCCCTATCCTAAAATCCGTCTTGACATTTTGGGTACGTTCTCTTCACATACTTGCATTGTTACTTTGATGCTTAATAATCTAGGTGTTAGAATTTTTAGATGTGACTACTACAAGCTTCGCAGGTTGTCCCCAACACAAAAACGATGAACATCCTCATCACCTACATCTGACCTCAATTACAATCACATCTAACACCATACCTGAACATAAGTATATAAAATATTATGTGTGTACCAATCAATTTACTTAATGATCAACATAGTTTATAATTATAAATTTATGGGTTAAATATATTTTTACTTCTTACAAATAAGATAATATTTGTTTTTAGTCTCAAAAAATAAATTATCTTCTTTAAATCTATCATTTTTGAAAATGTGTCCGATATAGTACATGTTTGGATTTCAGTTTGCAAAAGTATCCAAAGTTTTGCTTCTCAAAAACTGAGTTTCTAGACAAAATTTTAGTCTCAAACATATTTTTGGAGAATAACCAAACATGGGTCCAAACTCATTTTACTTTCAAACATACCCATAATCATTGTCCTTCACAAACTTTTGGTTTCTCTTTTATAAATGACACATTTCCATAAATAAGTGACTAACTAAAAGAAACATTTCCCTAAAAATAACTAAAAGAAACATGAATTATTTTTTTAGAACTAAAAGTGAACATTATTCTATTTATATGAATTAAAGACATATTTAATCATACATGTATTAAAAATCTTTCTAATAAACTTTTTTTAAAAAAATTAATCTTTTTTTATATGTTAAAAAATAATCTAAACTAAATATAAGAAATAGTACAACTTATTATTTCTAATATTTTTTATTATTAATTAAAATTTATTAAAAATTATATAATTATAAGTAAAATTCATTAAATAAAATAAAAGTACGGTAATTTCCATCAAAATTCAAATAATGATGAAATATATATGAAAAGAAGTTAGCTAAAAAGTGTGTAATTTTCAACTAAACATGCACTTTTGATGCAAAAGCAACATGTCTCCTTTGATTAATGATTAATATGGATTATGTTAGTTTATTAAACAAATACCTGCTCCAGCTCTGCTATTTGTTTATTACATCCATAGAGTCTTCGCTTCCATTTCGTCGTTTTGGCCTTTCTTGGGAGTTGTGATGCAAAACCAGAGTTTCCTCTTACCGCAACTCACTCCCACATTTCCATTCCGCCATTCAAAGGAGACTCATACTTTCAAATTAGTCTGCCTCTCTGCCTCCAAACCAAACCTAACCTTTGCAGTTGTTTTTGACTCACATCACATGTAAGCAAGCACAGTCACCCTTAATCCCCGTTTACCACACATTCTTGTAAAACTAGACCCGTGTTTGTGTTTTTCCAACCTTTGCCAACCAACTTTATCTGTCATCCATTGTTTTCTACCTCTCATAACTCCACCTGATCTGTTTCCTTTCACACTTTATTGCTCTTTTATTTATGTCATTTTGTCTAGTACTAGTACTAGTTTATTTTTTTTGTCTAGTACTGCTAACCCAAGTCCAAGTTGTTCTTCTTGGTATATACTATATACATATTAAAAAGAAAAAAAAAACATGTATTATAGTAGACTAGCGCCAGTGTGTGTTTTGTTTCTTGTGATTATTGCTTATTAATTTCGTCAACTTTGTATTTTTATGCGTAGGGTTGTGAATGGATGTTAATAATAAGCAGCAAGGTCTGAAAGGCGGTGAATTAAGCATGGCTGAGAAGAAAAGGGAAGTGATGGTGGCGATTCCCAATGAGGGTGGTGCCGAATCTTTGATGCCAAAGCAGCAGAGCAGGGTGAATTCGCCTCATAGAATATTAAACGACAGCGAGGTTGCTGCAAAGTCGCCACCTTTGAACTGTGCTTCCCCTGAGATAAGGTTCATGCCAAGCCCAAACAAACCCCCAAAAGTTCCCACTTCCATTGCCAACCTCACTCGGCGAAAATCACTCACAAGGTCAGTGTATTCCAAACCCAAATCAAGGTTTGGTGAACAGCCTTACCCCGTTGATGGGACCCTTTTGGAAGAGAATGCAACCTCAACTTTGCACGAAAATTTGACTGTTGGATCACCATATAAAGCATCACCTAATAACAACAAACCTGGGACTGTTACTAGAACAGTCTCCATCCTTTCTGTGATCACTCCCAAGACGCCGTTGATGGCGTCTCCCGGGCCGGCCGGGGAGGATTTCGATGAAATCATTTACAAGAAGGTTGAATTGAGTAAAAGCAAGCGTAGTAGGAGACTGACAGCTAAGGTTTTGTTTGAATGGTTTGTGTTTGTGTGCATTGCAAGTAGCTTGGTGGCTAGTTTAACTGTTGGAAAACTCAAAAGGACCGAGATTTGGGGTTTGGGGTTTTGGAGGTGGTGTGTGCTTGTGATGGTGACCTTTTGTGGCATGTTGGTTACTAGATGGTTTATGCTCATTGTTGTTTTCTTGATTGAGACCAACTTTTTGTTGAGGAAAAAGGTGCTGTATTTTGTCCATGGACTGAAGAAGTGTGTCCAGTTCTTCATTTGGCTTGGTTTGGTTCTCCTCACATGGGTGCTGTTGATTAACCGTGGGGTCCACCGGACTGAATTGGCCTCAAAGATTTTGAATGGGGTAACATGGACTCTTGTTTCCCTCCTCATTGGAGCATTTTTGTGGTTCGTGAAGACATTGTTGTTGAAGATCTTGGCGTCGAATTTCCATGTTAAGTCTTTCTTCGATCGAATTCAAGAATCACTCTTCCATCAGTACATTCTGCAGACTCTCTCTGGGCCTCCACTTGTAGAAGAGGCTGAGAAAGTGGGGGCATCGCACAGTGTTGGTCGTTTTAGTTTCAGGAGTACAGATAGTAAAGGTGGCACAAAGAAAGAGACTATTGATATCGCAAAGCTTCACCAGATGAAACAAGAGAAGGTTTCTGCATGGACTATGAAGGTTTTGGTAGATGCAATGACAAATTCAGGGCTGTCCACAATCTCTAGTGCACTAGATGAAAGCTTCGATGAAGGAGAAAATGAACAAACTGATAAAGAGATTACTAATGAGATGGAAGCAACTGCTGCAGCCTATTACATTTTCAGGAATGTTGCTGCCCCTGGTTGCACGTAAGAATATATGCACTATCACTTCTAATTGCTTGTAAAATGTATTTGTCCTTCTCCTTTTTTGTGATATTTGCCACTCTTGTTTCTCCTAAATAGTTCTGTCATTGTGAATAGGTACATTGATGAGGATGAACTTCGGAGGTTCATGATTAAGGAAGAAGTGCGGATGGTATATCCCCTACTGGCTGAAGCAGAAACAGGGCAGATTACCAGAAAGTCCTTAACAGACTGGTTGGTAAGGTCTTCTACATATGCTCATCTAAAAAAATTGTCATGATAATGAAGGACTGAAATTCTGTTTTAGGTTGCAAACATTTCACTCCATAATGTTTGTGATTGTTTGTGTTCTTCAGTTGAAGGTATATCAGGAACGCAAAGCATTGGCACATGCCTTAAGTGACACCAAAACAGCTGTGAAGCAACTAAACAAGCTCGTGACAGTAATCCTAGTAGTGGTGACCGTAATTGTGTGGCTTCTACTAATGGAGATTGCAACAACAAAAGTACTTGTGTTCCTCTCATCGCAGCTAGTACTTGCAGCTTTCATGTTTGGAAACACTTGCAAGAACATATTTGAAGCTATCATCTTCGTGTTTGTGATGCATCCATTTGATGTTGGTGATCGTTGTGTTATTGATGGTGTTGAGGTAATCTATAGCTGCTAAATTTTGTTTCCTTGTTTGAGATTTTCATATTAATGCCTTCTGAATTCCGATAATCTGGCAGCTATTGGTTGAAGAAATGAATATATTGACCACAGTCTTCTTGAAGCTTAATAATGAAAAGTTGTACTATCCAAACTCTGTCCTGGCCACAAAACCGATTAGCAATTATTACAGAAGCCCGGATATGGGTGACCGTGTAGAGTTCTCGATTGATTTTACAACACCAGCTGAGAAAATTGGGGCATTAAAAGAAAGAGTAAAGAGGTAAGCTAATTGTATCTTCATGGGTAGAAGAGTAGATTCTTGAGAATCCTTTTTTTTGTCTGGAAACTTAAACTCACCATCATCAAATTCATTTGCATTTTTAGTTTATGCTTCCAAGTATTATTTGTCCATCCAAGGATCATGCATATGAACTAATAAAGGAAAAATGAACATTTAAATATATGCCTTCAAAGTTTACCATATGAGGAGCATGTTGTATTGTTCTATTGTGAACTGATATCTTGCATATAACTTTGATTGAGACTTAATGCAAGTGAAGGTGTGCATCTCAAACAGGAGGATAGATAGGGTGTGCACAGTTTTTCCTATGTTTTCTTCTCAGGAAATTTAAAAAATGACTGGAGTTTTGTCACAAAATTGGAACAACTCTTATTTCTGTTATGCCCTCGTAGTATGTCTGTGCTTTTTTTTGTTCTAATGTGTTGTATAAAATTAGGTACCTGGAGAGAAATCCACAATACTGGCATCCTAATCATGGCTTAGTAGTGAAGGACATTGAAGACGTAAACAAGATTAAGATGGGTATCTACGTTACCCACACAATGAACTTTCAAGAGTTTGGGGAGAAAAACAAGCGAAGAACAGAACTTGTACTGGAAATAAAGAAAATATTTGAAGAGCTGAATATCAGATACAACCTTCTTCCTCAAGGAGTTCATATCAGACATATGGAACCAGACCCGAGGGTGCTCAATATGTGATTCAACTGCATGCATGTGTGCCTCCTATGTTTCATTTCATCTGTCAAATACCATCACTGCTGTTCTTTGGTTTATTGAATTCATGATAGTTGGGAGTGGTGCTTTAGTAAAAGTATATATAGGGCCTTGATTAGCAGACAGTATTAACAATATTTTTTTCCCTGCATATGATTATGAAATTATGATTTGAGGACTCTTATGTTTGACTATACGAACCTTCAAGTGGATACAATGTAAAATTTCGTCCCACAATTGAACTCCTTCCTGTGTCTGCCTATAATTTGACTGGGTCGGCATTATTTCTGATGTCTGTTCGTTTAGCTTCTTTTTTGTGTCATAGTTGGATTTCCTCTCTCTCTTTCTCTGAGGCTGTAGTAAATGAGATAGATCCCAGACCCAAAAAAAGGCTAAATATCTGTACGCGAAACACATTTTCTACCTCCATTGTCAATTGCATTGGTTTTACTTGGCTACAGCGGTATTTTAACTTTCTTCATTTTCTTACTTTCTCTCTCTCTTTTTTTTAAGATACACACTCTTGCACTTCATTTTCTTTATTTCATTATTATTTTCAGAGAAAAATAAACCATCATTAACTTACATAACCCAAAATGTCTTATTACATTATGGTGTTTGGTCGGAGAAATGGAGAGGATAAGGGTTTTTATGAAGTTGCTATTTGATTTCATTTTTAAGAGAGAGAGGAGAGGAGGGAAGTGAAATATCTGTTTATTTAATTTTTATTTTTCTCGAGGGAATTTGGAGGAGGCGAAGGAATTTAAAATATTTTAATCATATTCATTAAAACATTTTTAATTATGTTTTAAATTTTAAAATTATAAAAATATAAAAGTAAAATATTTTTTAAATTTTTTCTCTTCTCGTAAACCCAAAAAAAAAAAAATCTTTTTTTCTTCTATTAAAATCCTTTTTCTTCCTTCTTTTAACCAAAGAAAAGAAATTGTCTAATCAAAATTTTCTTTTCATCCCCTCCCATTAGTAAACAATCCCTTGATGTCTTGAGGGTAACGTTAAGCAACATGTCCCTCTTGAAGCCCCAGGTCTTAAGTGGATGATGTTCCAGATTATCCCGATAACCTTATCCTCCCAATACCAAGTAAAGAAAATCCCACGTAGGATAACCTACAAGTGCCACGTCAACAGAAAATCTCCAGTTAACACCTTACATCTTTTTGTGTCCATTTCGTGATCCACTCTCTGAGCCCCAATTTCTTGAGCAGAATCTTCAGGCCAGGCCAGGTAAGCACACACACCCCAAATGGCTTCTGCTTCTGTTCCCATGGCTTTGTCACTCAGCTCTGTCACCCACAACAAGCCTTCATCCGAAGCCTTCTTCAGGTCATTACCCCTACGACAGCCAAAGAGGACCCTCTTCCCAAAGCCACTGTCAAAATCCAAGGTTCAAATCAATGCATCTTTGAAGGAGAAGGCAGTGACAGGACTCACAGCAGCTTCTGTGACAGCCTCTATGGTGGTTCCGGAGGTGGCTCATGCTGCTGGATATGAGTTCTCACCATCTCTCAAGAACTTTCTACTCAGCATCTTTGCTGGTGGGGTTGTTCTAGCAGCCATATTTGGAGCCGTTATTGGGGTTGCCAACTTTGATCCGGTTAAGAGAACTTAATAAAGCATGCTCCAATGCTTTTTAATTTCCCTCTCTTTTTCACTGTTCTAGCTTCTTGTTTCATGTAAGTTATATGCAACTGGTTCTGTTATATGCATACTATCTATATCCCAGCTGCACTTTATTTTATATTCGCCTTATGCTTATTAAGCTTCATGGTTCGATGTGTTTATGTTTAATGGGTGATCCTGCTAAAAATTCCGGGTTTTGGTATAGAAAGAACCGCTCAGATTGTCTGTTAAAAACTATGAAATACTGTATTATCAGAATTAATGCCTCAAAACTTAATTCACAATACCAACAAATCTGTCATGTGTCCATCATTCCAATACAATGGTCAAACAAACCTAAATTGTTGATTGAATTTCTAATTGACGTGTTGTTACTCATGCATGTTTAGAGCCTCCAGCCCTCTCCGTCCTTGTATTCTATAACGTAAATTCTTACATACTTTTTGAGTGGTGTACCTAAACCCTCAAATCATAGCGTGACATGAAAAATAAATTCGTGTCCTCACATTACTTTTGAAGTGGAATCTAGACTCGGTACAATACTGTAAAGTATAGAAGAATTTATCCTCAACCTTTCGGCTTAACAAAACCTCAGAGACGATAATTGAGTCAAGATCCAATAATTTAAGTGCGGATATTGATGTTATAATCTGAGCTAGTCATTTAACTGTTTTGACCAGGTTAACTTGTGTCAATTTGGTTATCACTCGATCAATTTCTTTTATGGTGATGCATGTTCCAATGTAAAATGAATGATTATGATTAATCTGGACACACATTTCAATTATGATCCATGTTTAATTCTATTAAAATCAATCTTACCTAAGTTTAATGAAGGTATTAAATTTGTGTGGAGATCTTGGGTTTTGCATGTAAACCGCAAAGAAAATGTACTTTTAAAATCGTGAGAGAGTTTTATTCATGGTGGCAGATGCCTGGAACCAGTGGCCAGTTAGATAGAGCAATTCTCCATTTATTCTTCCTTTGATTCTTTTGTCCATTTCCTCAGCGCAAATGAATAAATGCTTGTAAACAAGATTGATGACAACTAAGTTACAAAGATATGTCATTAGCTTACCAATTACCATAACCCATCCCCATGTATCAGCAAAAGATGGTATATGAGTTGTGTATGCCATCACATCTGCAAAGAAACAACCGCAAGAATACATAAGAAAAACCCATCCTTGCTTTCTTTTGAACCGCTATTGGTGTCTGAATTTGAATCCTCGCAAGTCGCAACAAATGGCTCAAGTTAAACACTTACATTTGAAGAATTGTTTGATTGTGTTGTATATAGAAGTGAAGACCTCTTTGTGTGTCAAGAATCAAGATACCTGCCGGTCCAGCTTGTGCAAGATACAATATGGCAATCTTTATTATTAAGAATTGAATTATAAAGAAATTTATATTATCAATAATAGAAATCATTTTTAACATGTAGCATGAAATTCAATTGTTCAAATGTTAATAATCGAATCAATCAAGAAAGCTCATATCAATCTTATAAAAAATACACTACCCTTTTAAGAGTGCAACAAGGTAAATAAAAATTACTCCATACTCCATGACGTCTGCGGTTGATAAGCTTTTAAGAATGCAACAATGGAGAACTATTTCTTGCGGCCTTCCACAAATAACAATATTTGCGGCCTTCCACAAATAACAATATATAGAAACACAAGATGGACGGAATGAACAATAATTTTCCTAACGCTAAAACAGAAATATCAAAGGGGTGTTAGGTTATGTGTGTTTCTGTGACTTCTAGAGAACCACACAAGACACGTGATGTATCCATATTTCGAGTTAAATTAACTACTTGATGGAAGGGTGCAGTGACCACCAAAGATCGATCTCATTCAAGCACACCTGTCTAATATTTTCTTCCTATATGCAAATGACTGCAGAGTACGAGAAACAAATTCTAGAAGTCTGATTGACACAACAAACTGGCTTGAGTGTGCTATGGGGGTGTGGCAAAGAGGGAATTCTTGCTTTTCTAACAGGAGATGAAAGAACAGACACAGAGGTAAAGGGGCATTTGAAGAATGCCAGAATGGAAAGAATGCAGGTAGACAATACCAGAATAATACATGACCACAGGAAGTAGAAGTAGCTCTTAGGACCGATTACTCCGGCAGACTGCATTTGCTAACCCCAGTAATTGCTTGGGAATTGGGACTACAAAACGGAAAATGGATTTCAGCTAATGCTATTTGTTATAAAAAATTGGGACATGAAGTTTTCAGCAAGAGGAATTAAACACACACACAGAGCAACACAGTACCTGTGCAAGTAATAACACAAAACAACACAAGAACACAGCAAAACAAAGAGAAGCAATGCTGAGATAGAATAAGGGAAAATGACACCAGATGTACATGGTGTCATGATTCAGCCAATATAACCTACATCCATAGGAGAGAGCAGTTCAATATACTTTGTAATCAAGATTGAGTTTCTGTTACAGTGGAGCTTTTCCCTTGGTTTTTCTTGCCTCTTCCCTAGAATGTCCCCAAGAATCCCAAGTCCCTTTTGTTTTGCTCACACCTCAATCTCTCTTTTCTTTCTCTCTGATCTTTGATTACAGTAGCAGGGTTATGCATGTGTGTTGTAAGTTTTTCATCTGCCTATACATTATATAAGGGTCACCTATATATATGGAACTATGTCGGGCAAGATCCTGCTGCTGTACAAGTTTGTTATGGCCACTAACCAACAGCTCCTCAATTGATGTAACTAACTCAGGCTGATTTTTGAGACACACTTCACATTGTTAATGAGGACATGATGGTCATAGTCTCATAGAGCTGCCTAATTCCATTAATGGTTTCATTTAATTTCACTTGTCATCTGCTGTGATGAAGTTCATGACATTTAGGAATGATGGATCTGCCTGATTCCACTAATGCTTCTATTTAATTTTTCTCGCCATTGCTGTGATGAAGTTCGTGACATTTCTTTAAGAAATTTTGATATAACAACTCTCTTTCTGTGTTGAAAGACAACAGGCTTCCTTCAAAGCTGGCTATGTAAACCTTCACAAAATTAGTTTGACATTGTCAGTATATGTTTATCCCACTATACTATAGATCCTAAATTTGACAGGTAATCCGAAATATACTTAACACTCGGACTCACTCAAAGCATGCACAGAAATATCATCATTAAAAGAAAAAAGGGGAGGGGGTTAGAAAGATGGATTTGATGAGATTATTGTACCTCAGATGATGAAGAATCAGAGACCCAAAATTCTCTGCCAGTATGAGAAGATGCTAGGGTACCTTCTTCACTTAAAACAGGCAAGCCATATGTCCTATTGCAAATGACAGTGGAGTCAGATTATTGTAAAAGATGAAACTTAATTGATAAAGCAGATGAGCGTCCAAAGAATATTAATATAAAAATTCCCTTAAAATGCTACAAATGAAAGTAGTACAGTACAACCATCAAAAGAAACAAAAAATTAACTGCCGATCTCGGATGGGTCACAAAAAGATGTCTGGTGAAATTATATGTATGTAGATATATTACTTCAATGCAACCCTTCAACAAAAACTATACAAAGTTGAATTGAATCAATAGAAACACTCTCAGTATTTAGTATCTGCACGTAAGCCAAATTAAAAGTCTGCAGATGTTCTTAATGTAAAACATGTAGAAATGAAACACAGTTGTCATGATGCTTAATATGAAATGAGAGAAAAACTTTGATTCATGGAATTAAGTGAAGGTGCGTACCTGACAGTAAACTTGACATTTATGCTTCATTTAAGCGACAATAGTACAAACTATCATATGCATATAAACCTTATATGAAGCAACTCTAGCCAGGTGGTCACCCAACTCAAGGATCAGCTTCTGAAAAGTATATGTATATCTCTATTATTAACTTAATTCTAGATTTCCCCAATTGCTAGGGCCTTTTTCGAATTATATGCTTTTCCAGTGAACACATATTGAGGCACATTTGGATATATGATAACAGAGGCCTTAAAAACGAAATATTGGAAAGTTTCAGAAATGTCGCTTTTAGACATTTGATAACTGTAATGAGCCATTCTCAAACCCTTTAAGTAGAAGAAGAACATGATGTTAGCACGAAAGAAAAACCAATTACACCAACTCAAAAACATCTCGTGGCAAAAGAGATGACGGCGATATAATAATATTGAGAACTGAGAAGTGAGAAGGAATAACGAAAGCCAAAATGAACGCTTGATTTTTCAGTAAAACGACGTAGTATTGTGAAAAAAATGATAAAACCAAAATGGTTTTAAAAAAAACGCCGTTGCCGGGGATCGAACCCGGGTCACCCGCGTGACAGGCGGGAATACTTACCACTATACTACAACGACTTTGTTTGTTTAACGTTTCTCAGTTAGAATATTTAATGTTGTAATTCATTCCACAGCAAGAATAATATAAACACAGTCGCCGCGGATCAAACCCGGGTCGTCCGCATGACAGGCGGAAATACTTACCACTATACTACAATGACATCTTTGTTAATAAATTTTTCAGTTGTGACAGCTACATACGATCCACAAATGATAACATTTTAATGGCGAAGAAGTGTTGCCTTATCCCGCCATGCATATATGATTTGATAATAACAGATTAATAATAATATAGTCAAAGTGCGTGCCACAGAAAGGTGAAGCAATGGCTGTGTCCTCCACCACCGCCACAGTATGTATTCCTGCTAAGAACATTCCAACCCCTCAAGCACCAAAAATTGGTTTCTCAAGTACCATCGCTCTTACTGTGAAACCGCGGAGATTATTACGTATCAGAAGCTCCTCAGCCGAGAGTTCCATTGAAGTTCCAAAAGAACCATTGTCACTAATTTCTGCTCTTAACGTGGAAAAGATTCTCCGTGGCTTACGTAAGTTTTTTTCTCTTCAAAATACTCCTATATATGATATCCCTTTTATGTGTTTATTATTATTATTATTATTATTATTTATTCGCATAAAAGGGCATTTAATTGATGAAGATGTGGTTTAGAATGCAGCAATTATAGATGTAGATATGGTAGGCTAGGTATTCCACGAAGATGTCCCTTTGACCTGGTCGGAAGAACCACCTTAATTTGGTTTTCTGTTTCAACTTAATTACTTATCCTTTTTTCTTTTTTAAGTTATTAACCTCTCTCTTTCTTTGTTCCCTCTCTACACTTTAAATTAATAGGTGAGGGGTGCTTATAATATCAAGGTTCAAGAATTGAAGAGTCAGAATTTATAGGAGGATGAACTAGAGAAGAAATTGGAACTTCTCAAAGTCAGTAATTAATATTCATTTATTCACATTTGAATTACTCTTGTGATATTTGTTCATGATAATTTGATTTACTTTATAGGAATCATACACCATCCTATCATCGGAGGAAGAAAGAAGAATATATGACTGGAGCTTGGCCAGAGCAGAAAATACAAACAAATTCGTTTGACCGTTCGAGGTTGACATAACATAGTAAAAAATGCCAAAAGAAGATCCTCCACAACAGGTGGCTCTGCTTTATCTATCTACAGTATCTTCTAGTAGTTAGAAAATAAATATTAATATACTTATTTACCAGTGCTATTTTTTAGAAACTAAATGTCAGCATAATAACTCTAAGTGAGAGTGGCTTTCAAATTAGATGTTTTATTAATTTGCTAATGGTGACACCGATAAATTTTAAGCATAATAACTTCAACTTTAGAAAATTGTTATAAGACTTCATTTAAAAATGAACTATTATATAAAACAATCTTACCTAGGTTATTGTTATTATATATATTTTGCAGTTAACTGTAACACAATGTCATTAATCTGACTTGAAAACGTGATGATAAGGATATAAAAAAATTAATCTATTTTTTAATTTAAAATATTTCCTCCTTCTTAGAGAAAATAACTGGTCAAAAATCAAAACTTCCTTCTTGTTTCAGGGAAGAGTAGTCACCAGCAATTATCTACAATACATGAAAGGTAGACATTCTCTGAGTGATTCGATTCGGTAACACAACATTGTTGAATGGTGAATCTTCAATTTGAGGTACAAAGCTGGGATTTGCTCAGAGTTCAGATACTTCTCCTATCAGTGAGATTGTGTTGTATGTGGACAGCTACCTAGAACAGAACAATTATGTTAACGGATCTTTTAAGTTCTTTTGGTTAGTTGCAGTTCTTCAGCAATCTGGCATCATTTTTTGGTTCGCTGATAAATTTTTAATGGTGGAATTTCACATTGGGTTGTTCTGTATCTTCCATCATATTTCTCTTCTATTTTCTTTTTTTCCTTATCATATCTATTTCCTATTTCCTTTCCTTTTCTTCTTATCATGTCTATTGCTTTATTTTTCTTCCTATCTTTGTTCCCTTCACTCCAATATAGTGTGTGTTTGGTTTTCAATCCATTTGTATGCATGTTAACGTCAATTTATGCCTCTGGAATTATTGGTTTCAACAGACATTTAATATTTATGGTACTGTATTTAAGTTTTTTTTTTCTTTCACATTTTATATCTATACCATCTTTGTAGTAATATTTTATTATAAAGTTTATATTTTCACACCATTTCATACTTAATATTTAAAAAATAAAAGTATTCAAAATAAAACTAAAATATTATACTATTTATTAAAAAATAAGAGTAAATTTCACTTATTTTTCACGTGATTTATTGATATTACATATGATATATTTTTTTAAAACTTTTTCAATGCTCCTACTTATAAAAGTATACACTGTAATGTGCCTTTTTGAGTAATATAGGAATAATATTAGTATAATATATTTTAAACAATTAAAATTATTATTGCAGGAATTAAAAAGGCAATAATATCATGTATAATTTAGAGAAATTACAAAAGGAATACGTATAATTTGCTAAAAAAAAAGTCAAAGATGAATACGACTATAGAATTGAAAATGAGTTACGTAAAATTATAAATATAAAGTTTCAACTAGATTTATTTAGGTGTTTTTTATTTTGAAAAAAAATTGACGTGGCTAGAAAGTATATTTAAAAATATATTTAATAATAAAACATCTTAAATAAGTTAAAAATTATTCCTAAATAATTCAATGTTCTTAAAATTATAGTTTTTTTTATAAACTATATATCTTTAATGAGAAAAAATATTGTTTGAAGTGAATAAGACAGTAATGGACGATTAAGATACTTCTTTGAGTATTAACACGATTATATATCCAGGACTAAACGTGAGATTTTTTCTTTTTTTTTTGAAGAAAGGACTAAACGTGAGATTGAGATTGCGATAAAATTAAAGCTAAGGACCTTAAAGAGAATGTTGCTTTGATGTATGTAATGCTCCATATTTTTATTTTTGTTTTAACGTTATTCTGTGTCAAGTGCCTTTGGATTTCACGTCTTTCACATCTTGTAATATAGAAGGAAATATTTTCTATAATACTCTTTATTATTAATTAAAATTTATAGAAAATTATAAAATTATGAATCAAACTTATTCAATAAAAAGTCAGACCTACATTTTTAAAAAAAATTCTTTATAAATTTTAGTTAATAGTAAAAAATATAATAAAAATATGTGTTAGAGAATATATTATTTTCAAACGCACAAAATCGATTTAAACAAAAATTACCTTTCATATCATATGAAAAGAAAAGAAAAAAAATCCATACTCCAAACTCAGCTTAAAACATTGTAGAATTGGTCTTTCTTTTCATAAGTTTAGTGCAATAGATAACACAAACGACAGCATTATCCAACCCAATAAGAAATATCCAACCACTCTCGTTGGTCCAACATCCTCGGGTTCCTGCCATGAAAAAGAAGAAATACCGTTTCAGGAGTAATGAAAATTGTACTGGTGGGATATTCGGCAAGCATGTAGCCGAATACCCTCCAACACAACTCGGCCCACCCTCGCCAACAGGTAAGTGTTCGGCATTTATAGTATCGCCGAACCCCCTCCAACACAGCCCGGTTCGATTGGCAAACGGCAGTGTTCGGCAACCATATAGCCGAACACTATCGACCCGGTAACACCCAAAAAGTCTAAGAGTAGTATTCGGCACCACTAGGGCCGAACACCAGTAATAGTATAAAGTGTCATTAGGCGGTTCATGACGACATAAACTTAAGGTTAGAAAGTAATTAAGCAACCTTAATTACCACGGCCCCATGATCAGGAAGAGGTCATGGCCCATGAGGGCCCAGGCCCAATAGGATAAGTATAAAAAGGGGATACGCCCCCAAGGTAGGGTAGACTGGAATTCTCATTTATTATATACATTAAATGCTCTGGGCCGAAATCTGACTTGAGCGTTAGAGTGTCTTTTTCAGGTACACCGCACCTTTCGGACGAATACAACAGGCATCGGAATAAAGAACATCAGCTGAAGACTCCAGTACACTCAGACAAGAACATTTTGGCGCCCACCGTGGGGCCCGGAAAAACTTTCCCCGCAGCCCCACAAGGAATGGTTACTACCCGAAGTCACGCACATATGGAAGAACAACGCCTCGTCGACGAAAATTTAGTGGAAGATCAAACAAATCTGTCTTCGGAACTAAGACAGTTGCGAGCTGACATATCAACAATAAGGAGACAGCATGCTCAGGAGTTATCGGCCCTCTGTCAAGAGAACGCCGAATTGAGAAACCTGAACCGATCCTGGAAACCCGAGAATCAGCAACCAGATAAACAACATGAAGATGAGTCGACCGTCAACCTTAGCATGCAGGGTACGACGAATCGGCCTTCCTTTTTTACCATCAACACTCAGTCACACCCCTGTAGGCACCCTTTTGTCTCCGGGATCATGGAAACTCCCCTTCCTCCAAACTGGAAGAGCCTCAGTCTGGACTGATACGATGGTAGCACAGATCCAGATGAACATGTAGACGTCTATGTAACCCAAATCAGTCTATACACCGCAGAAGATGCCGTCCTATGCAGGGTTTTCCCCACGTCCCTCAAGGGACACGCCCTCAATTGGTTTACTCGCTTACCACCCAACTCCATTGATAGCTTCGAGACGTTGGTGACTAAATTCGGCAATCAGTTCGCAACTAGCAGACCTCATCATCTGACTTCGGTGGCACTAGTGAATATTCGACAAGAAAAAGGAAAATCCCTAAGAACGTTCATGGAAAGGTTCGGTAGAATTGCCTTAAATATCTGAAACCTAGACCCAGCGGTGGCCATGCATCAGTTAGTGACTGCTCTTAGGCCAGGAGCCTTTGTGAACAGTCTCTGCAAGAAGCCGGCACTCGACATGGACAACCTCCGGCGACGAGCAGCAAAGTACATGCAGATGGAAGAATTATTCGAATACAGGAACCAGGTCCAAGCAGAGGCCAACCCAAGAAAGAAAGAACAAGAAAAGGATTATCAAGGAAAGGGGAAAGACAAAATCCACAAGGAGAAGGAGTACCGTGGCTCCTGATATGCGACTTACACGCCACTCAACGCTAGCCGATCCCGAATACTCGAACAGGCCCTGGCTACAGAAATACTGGCCATGCCAAAGAGAGCCAATACTCCTCCCAAGGCTGACTACAACAAACAGTGTCGATACCACCGCAATAAAGGCCATTCCACTGAAGAATGCGCCGCACTTAAAGACAAGATTGAAGACCTCATCAAAATGGGGCATCTCAGAGACTTCGTCCATGATCCAAGGGTCGAAAGGTCTCAATTTTCAAAATACAAAGACAATGATAGAACCTATAGAATGGACTTTAGCCACGGCAGGAGGGCCAAAAGACAAAGAAGCAGGTCCAGGGAGCGGCAAGACATAAAATCCTCTAATCCTTGGAAAGTCATCAACACGATTGCCGGGGGATTTGCAGGAGGAGGAGGTACCTCGTCGGCCCAAAAAAAGCATCTCCGGTTAGTACGATCAGTCAACATGACGTCGGCCGAAAACAAGCTCAAAATGCCGCCCATCACATTCACTGACGCGGACTTTCAGGGGTCCGACCCAATGCAAGACGATCCAATGGTCATTAGTATAGATGTAGCCGACTGCACAGTCCGGAAGACGCTGATAGATCAAGGAAGCTTAGCCGACATCCTGTACTGGAACACCTTCAAACAATTGGACATACCAGAGGGGAAGCTCATGCCATATGACGAACCCTTGGTTGGATTCTCCGGTGAGAGGGTTAACACCAGGGGATGTATAGAGTTGGGCACGACCTTCGGATATGAGGGAAAGGAGTACAAGACCATAAGAGTAAGATACATTGTAGTGCACGCCAACGCCTCGTATAACATACTACTCGGACGTCCGTCGTTGAATACTCTCGGGGCCATAGTCTCCACTCCACATCTGGCCATGAAATTTCCATCAAACCGAGGCACGGTCATTACCATTCATGAGGACCAAAAAGCGGCCAGAGAATGCTACTTGGCCAGCCTCAAGGTAACTCAGCTGAAGAAAGATGAGTGCAAGTCAGTGTACATGGTCTCGGCGGTGGAACTATCGGACCAAACTTTGGATCTTGATCCCATAATCGAGGAGGACAAGCGGGTAAAATCGAATGAGGAGATCCATGCATTTCAAATTGGTGAAGAGAAAACTCAAACTACATACCTCGGGAGCAATCTATCCGAAAAAGACAGGCTTCGGATTCAAAGGGTAGTGAAACGAAACGCCGACCTCTTTGCCTGGAAGGCCGCAGATATGCCTGGCATTGACCCAAGATTCCATTGCCACAAGTTGGCAATATGCCGAGAGGCAAGACCAATTTCGCAAAAGAAAAGGAAGATGGGGGAGGATAGGAGGAGAGCGGTAGAAGAAGAAGTGTCCAAGTTGCTAGCCGCCAGCTTTATCCGGGAAGTCAAATATTCCACTTGGCTAGCCAATGTGGTCATGGTAAAGAAGGCAAATGGAAAATGGAGAATGTGTACAGACTACACGGATTTGAACAAGGCTTGCCCAAAGGATGCCTACTCGCTACCAAACATCGACAGATTGGTCGATGGGGCAGCCGGACATCTTTGTCTTAGTTTTTTGGATGCTTATTCAGGATACAACCAAATCCGAATGTACCCTCCCGATGAGGACAAGATCGCTTTTATAACCGAATCAGCCAATTTTCGCTACCAAGTCATGCCCTTCGGCCTGAAAAACGCGGGAGCCACCTATCAAAGGTTGATGGATAAAGTTTTCCAAAAGCAGCTAGGATGGAACCTAGAGGTGTATGTCGATAATATGGTTGTTAAGTCCTCCAAGCCTGACAAACACGCAGGGGACCTCGAAGAGATCTTCACTGAACTCAGGAAGCACAACATGCGCCTAAACCCCAAAAAATGTGTCTTCGGCGTCCAAGGAGGAAAATTCTTGGGCTTCATGTTAACGTGCCGAGGCATAGAAGCCAACCCTGACAAATGCGAAGCGGTTATTCGTATGAAAAGCCCGAAGACCCCAAAGGACGTCCAGAGACTTATAGGGAGAATTGCTTCTCTATCACGATTCCTGCCAAGAATCGCAGAAAAGGCAAAACCCATTATGCGTTTGCTAAAAACAGCCAAGAACTTCTCATGGAACCAACAATGTGAAGAGGCCTTCCAAGAACTGAAAAAGACCCTCTCGGCCCCACCCATACTCAAGAAACCGGAACCTACAAAAGATCTAATGCTTTACATTTCGGTCTCCCAAGCGGCCATAAGTGCGGTGTTGGTGTAAGAACATGAAGAAGGTCAAGCACCCATATACTTTACCAGCTGAGTACTACAGGAGATCGAGACCAGGTACCAAACAATTGAGAAGGCGGCTCTAGCACTAGTGAATGCTGCAAGACGCCTTAGACAATACTTTCAAGGACACCGAGTGATTGTAAAAACCGATTGCCCAATTGCATGGGTATTAAGAAAACCGGAACTAGCAGGGAGAATGATGACATGGTCAGTAGAACTCTCCGAGTTCAACTTAAAGTACGAATCGAGGGGTCCCGTCAAAGCACAATGTCTAACAGATTTTGTCAATGAGCTACACCCTGCTGCACCCTTCGAAGAAGAGTGGTGGGTAGTACACATCGACGGCTCATCAAACCAAAGGGGAAGCGGAGCAGGTATCATACTGGAAGGACCCAACCGAGTACGGTTAGAACAGTCCCTACAATTCGGTTTCAAAGCATCCAACAATCAGGCCGTGTATGAGGCCTTATTAGCTGGGCTCAGATTGGCAAGAGAGATGGAAGCCCGAAAAGTGCAACGTTGGAGTGATTCGCAAGTGACAGCCGAACAGATCAACGGTGGTTTCCAAGTCAAAGACCCACAGTTGCTGAAGTACTATCACACTTTCATGCAACTGAAACAAGAATTCGAGGAAGTTCGGGTAAATCATTTAGCCCGAGAACACAACGACAGGGCAGATCGACTCGCTAAATTAGCTACCACTCAGAAACCCGGACAGTTGAGAACATTCATCCAGGAGACGTTGCCGGAACCAAGTGTAACTGTCGAGGAATGCATGCAACTTTCGACAGCCAAAAATACTTGGACAACCGAAATACAACAATATCTGGCACAGGGATCCCTTCCGGAGGATAAGGAAAAGGCCAAAAGGTTGCGACTCAATGCTGCAAGATACATTGTGATCGTCGGAGAGTTGTACAGAAGGGGATTTTCCACACCCCTATTAAAGTGTCTAGAGAAAGATCAGGCAGAATACGTGATGAAGGAGTTGCACGAAGGAATCTGTGGCATGCACTCGGGTGCACGAACGATGGCAACTCGGGTTTTGCGAGCAGGATATTACTGGCCGACCCTTAAAACTGACTGCGCGGAATACGTCAAAAGGTGTAGCCAGTGCCAAAAACATGCCAACCTTATCCACCAACCAGCGGACGAACTGCACTCCATTTCGTCACCTTGGCCTTTCGCTGTATGGGGAGCCGACATCTTGGGTCCTTTTCCTATAGCCAAAGGATAGTGCAAGTTCTTGATAGTAGCTGTCGACTACTTCACAAAATGGATAGAGGCCGAGCCCTTGGCGATCATTTCGGCTCAGAACGTACAGAATTTTTTGTGGAAAAATGTCATCACTCGATTCGGCATTTCGTATGCAATCGTCACCGACAACGGTCTACAATTCACGGATAAGAAATTGAACACTTTTCTCGAAGGATTGGGAATAAAGCATAAAGTGACCTCGGTAGAACATCCCCAAACGAACGGACAGGCAGAGGCCGCAAACAAAGTCATCTTGGGAAAGCTGAAGAGAAGGTTAGGAGTAGCCAAAGGGACATGGGCCGAGGAGATACCCGAAATATTATGGGCATATAGATGTACCCCACAATCAACCATCAGAGAAACACCATTCAGAATGGTTTATGGGACCGAAGCAATGATCCCGGTCGAAGTAGGAGAACCCTCTTTCCGAAGACAAAACTTCGAGACTCCCGAAAATGAATGCTCCATGAGATGCGAACTAGACTTGGTTGAAGAGGTACGCGATCGAGCACGCCTCAATGCCGAATCATGAAGACAAAGAATGACCCGAAGATTCAACTCAAAGCTGAAGCTGCGAGACTTTAAAGAAGGAGATCTGGTCCTAAGGATGCAAGGTGACGCCCGAAGAGACTCCAAGGAAGGAAAACTAGCAGCCAATTGGGACGACCCATTCAGAATTCGACAAAACCTCAACAATGGGGCTTACAGGTTGGAAGAGCTATCAGGAAGAGCAATACCGAGAACCTGGAATTCCACTCACCTCAAATATTACTTCAGTTAAATGTGTCTTTTCATTATGTATTCGGGTGTTGTACTCTTTTCCCTTATTCGATTTTTTATCCCTACAAGAACGTGAAAGGGTTTTTTTCGATAAGGTTTTAATGAGGCACACCTCAAATGAATTTTAATAGAACGCCCTATGCTTCGCTATCATTGTTTAAATGCAGCATAATATCACCATTCGGATCTTCTTCAAAATGGTTTCCCTCCCGAGTACCCCTACTCGGCTAAGGATGCGCCACTCGGATCTTATTCAAAATGGTTTCCCTCCCGAGTATTCCTACTCGACTAAGGATGCACCATTCGGATCTTATTCAAAATGGTTTCCCTCCCGAGTACCCCTACTCGGCTAAGGATGCGCCACTCGGATCTTATTCAAAATGGTTTCCCTCCCGAGTATTCCTACTCGGCTAAGGATGCACCATTCGGATCTTATTCAAAATGGTTTCCCTCCCGAGTACCCCTACTCGGCTAAGGATGCGTCACTCGGATCTTATTCAAAATGGTTTCCCTCCCGAGTATTCCTACTCGGCTAAGGATGCACCATTCGGATCTAATTCAAAATGGTTTTCCTCCCGAGTATTCCTACTCGGCTGAGGATGCACCATCTGGATCTTTTTGAAAATGGTTTCCCTCCCGAGTACTCCTACTCGGCCAAGGATGCACCATTCGGATCTTATTCAAAATGGTTTCCCTCTCGAGTATTCCTACTCGGCTAAGGATGCACCATTCGGATCTTATTCAAAATGGTTTCCCTCCCGAGTATTCCTACTCGGCTAAGGATGCACCATTCGGATCTTATTCAAAATGGTTTCCCTCCCGAGTATTCCTACTCGGCTGAGGATGCACCATCTGGATCTTTTTGAAAATGGTTTCCCTCTCGAGTACTCCTACTCGGCCAAGGATGCACCATTCGGATCCTCACAACCTTTTTATTATGAAGAATTTCGGTAGATGCAGAGGATAACAAAGGACGACGCGTCACTCGCAGGGGCTCTCCCGAAGAACACATACAACCATATTGTACTTAAATAAAAAACGTAACTATCACGAGGTAATCGGATAAGAGTAAGAGTGCAAAATTAATCCAACTAGAGAAGTAAACATCGAAAGGATAAACATATATTTCATTAATCACCAAAAAAGGGGTAGAATCATTTACAAGCATTCTTTAAAACAAAAACAAAAACAAAACAAAAAAGGCTATAACGCCCTAACCCCACAAACATTTCTTTCTGCCAGGTCCTCCCGAACCTCGACATCAACAGCATCATCCTCCCCCCCATCTTTATTGGCCCCGGGGTCCACGCTACCTTCAACGGCCGAAGCATGAAGAGGATTCTCCAAAGCAGCATCCTCCAGAATATCATCAATAGGCATTAGCTGCCCTTGATAAACATAATTCTCCATGTCAAAAATACTGCGGTCGCGCACATTATAATAATGCATTATTTGTCGCAAGCCGTGGAGAAAACCAGCCTCGTGTTCGGCCAAAATTTTATCTTCAGCCGAAGCAAGAATCCTCTCCTTGGCAGCACGCTCCGCGTCCTGCTCTTCCCGGGCTTCAGCCAGCAACGCTCTCAGCCGCTCGATCTCATCCGACTGAAGCTTGGAATCCTTCTCGGCCATTATTACCTTAGTATTTAAATCGTTAACATTGGCTGAAAGGTCTTTAACCTCCTCCTTCAGTCGCCCGTTCTCGTCGGCCAAAACCATGTTTGCCTCCAACACCTATTTGTTGGACACCTGGGCCTCCTCCAAACTTTTCTTCAGCTTCTCGGCCTCCCTAAGAGGATTCGTGAACATATGGTATGCAAGGGCCGAAGCCCTTGCCTGAAACTCACAGTAAGCCGACCAGTTGGCAGCAGCATCGGCTTTGTTTAAGATGGCCTTCCCAGTATCTGAGATGTCACTGGCACTCACCATCTTCTTTGGCCTAAAATCTTTGGCAAAAAAGCCCTCGGCGGTCAAGGCATTAATTGAAGACAAAGACACCGAAGCCGGAAAATCCAATGTCTTTTGCTTCAGCTTTTTAGCCTTTTCCTCTTCCGAAGCCTCATGACTTCGGTGCCTTTTCTTGTGATCTTTGTCCTTACTTCTCTTTTCTCCCGTCGGAGGGGGTACGGTATGGTTGCCTGGGAACGGGGGGCACTGAAGCAACACCAGACTTGTTCCCTGCAGCCCGGGCCCGATTCTTCCGAGCATTCCAGAACGAAAGGACATCTCCTCCAGCATCAGCCATGATACCTACACAAAACACTCAGTAATTGACAAGGTCTAAACATTAAAACACCAGAAAAGAAAGAACCAAAGCCTTACCACACATGTCGGCTAAAACAGAGGAAGAATTTAACAAAGCCACAAGCTGCCTAGCTGGGAGCTTTCGGGGAAGAGACTCAAGAAAGAGGAGATCCTCGCGTTCTGTTTCGGTCATCATGGATTTCAGAAACTTGTCATAACGCCGAGGGTTTCGCTCCCAATAGAACGGAAACAGGGACTTCCCATTCATGTCGAAAAGATGGTTAGTCCCTATGTTCGGCCTAACAACTACCTTAAATAAGCCGGTTTTGAAATTTTTGTAAGAGGTAGTAAAGGACCGGAAGAGAGGCCTCTTCGGCTTCCAGGCTCTATAAAGTTAAAAATGCAGAGAGCACGGAAGGCTTGGATAGCAGCCCACCCATTCGGGTGCAACTGCGAGGGTGCCACGTTTAAAACCCGGAGCACCCCCATTGTGAAGTCGTCAAAAGGAACCTTTACATGTAGGTCACGAAATACACAATCATACATGTAAAAGAAGTTCCTTTTCGACTCACCCTTCCCCATAAAAAAAATTCAGGATTCGGCTCTCACCGACAACATTGTAACCCTATAGGACAAAACTCATCTTCGGCAATAAATGACACATCTATATAATTTACAAAATTCGACACACTACGTTTATCATCATATCGAGACCAATAGGCCCCAACCTCCCCATCGACCCAGGTATACCCTTCCAGGGTAATCGGCGAAAATTCCCTTTTCCCTCTAATAACCCGGGGTTTACACTTCGATTTTGTACCAGATGCCTCCCCTGCCGAAGAGGCCGAAGGGACCGAAGGGCCCATGACACTCTCACCCACCCTCTCTCGGACAGGGGACGAAGAGGGGGACGCTGAAAAGGAAGAAGAGAAAGACGAGGACGAAGACGAGGCAGTCGAAGACCCCTCACTAGAATCCCCACTAACCGAGGAAGAGGACGGAATGTCAACTACCTCGGTGCCCCCAGAAAGCTCACGGCCAGACGAACTCATGATAATGGAAAGAAAAAGAAATAGCCGAACTCTCGTACCTTGGTTAAGACGAGAAGAGTAAAGCTAGAAGTAACTATTCGGCCGAGAGCAAAATAAGGAGATTTTGGTAAATCGTAAATACGGGTGCGAAGACGACATCCTTCACCCTATTTATAGGGCCCAGGCCCATAACGATCCAGAAACATCTGAACACTGTCAGCCGTTAGATCCACTAAGATCTAACGGCCTACAAAATGCAACCACTAAGATCTAACGGCCTACAAAATGCAACATTTCGATCCCCGCCAAACCCAACGGCTTTTTTCTGCCATAAATGGCAGTAAGTTCAAACGACACGACAATGAGACGCCAATCCCAACACAAAGCCTCTTCGTTACCCCCTTTCACTTGAGGCTGAGGGGCATGTGTACTGGTGGGGTATTCGGCAAGCATGTAGCCGAATACCCTCCAACACAACTCAGCCCACCCTCGCAAACAGGTAAGTGTTCGGCGTCTATAGTATAGCTGAACCCCCTCCAACACAGCCCGGTTCGGTTGGCAAATGGCAGTGTTCGGCAACCATATAGCCAAACACTATCGACCCGATAACACCCAAAAAGTCTAAGAGTAGTATTCGGCAGCACTAGGGCCGAACACCAGTAATAGTATAAAGTGTCATTAGGCGGTTCATGACGACATAAACTAAAGGTTAAAAAGTAATTAAGCAACCTTAATTACCACGGCCCCATGATCAGGAAGAGGTCAGGGCCCATGAGGGTCCAGGCCCAATAGGATAAGTATAAAAATGGGATACGCCCCAAGGTAGGGTAGACTGGAATCCTCATTTATTAGATACATTAAATGCTCTGGACCGAAATCTGACTTGAGCGTTGGAGTGCCTTTTTCAGGTACCCCCACCTTTCGGACGAATACAACAGGCCTCGGAATAAAGAACATCAGCTGAAGACTCCAGTACACTCAGACAGGAACAAAAATATTACTGTTATATATGCTGGGACAACATTCTCTTAATAATCTTTTTAATATTTTATAAATAAAATATTAAATAAAAAAACACATATATTTAACACTATGGAAACATAAAAAATAATTACTATTTTTCATTATTCAGCCATTAAGAAGGTTATTAAAAAAGATTTCATATGAACTATTTAATAATTATTCTTGTTTCAGCATTTCCTATAATGGATATTATATCAATTCCAATTTTTATTACAAAGCAGAATTTTCACTTATAAAAACGTAATGAATTTTTATTGTATTTTTTCTTTAAAGCATATAATTTAATGATTAAAAATTGTTTTTACATATTTTTAAAAACAATAATTATTTGTGATTCTTATATTAAAATTTATTCTTTCTCTTTATTTTTCAGTTAATCACAATCTTAATTTAATAATTTTAACTTACTTGCATATCATTTTATTTCTCAAATTTCAACTGCTTTTGGTTCCTATATTTAATTTACTTTTGAATCTATTTTTTTTTAAAGGAATTTACTTTTGAATCTATTTTTTTTTAAAGGAATTTACTTTTAACTTTCTTATATATTAAATTAAAAAATAGATTAATTTTTTTATATCCTTATCATCACGTTTTCAAGTCAGATTAATGACATTGTGTTACAGTTAACTGCAAAATATATATAATAACAATAACCTAGGTAAGATTGTTTTATATAATAGTTCATTTTTAAATGAAGTCTTATAACAATTTTCTAAAGTTGAAGTTATTATGCTTAAAATTTATCGGTGTCACCATTAGCAAATTAATAAAACATCTAATTTGAAAGCCACTCTCACTTAGAGTTATTATGCTGACATTTAGTTTCTAAAAAATAGCACTGGTAAATAAGTATATTAATATTTATTTTCTAACTACTAGAAGATACTGTAGATAGATAAAGCAGAGCCACCTGTTGTGGAGGATCTTCTTTTGGCATTTTTTACTGTGTTATGTCAACCTCGAATGGTCAAACGAATTTGTTTGTATTTTCTGCTCTGGCCAAGCTCCAATCATATATTCTTCTTTCTTCCTCCGATGATAGGATGGTGTATGATTCCTATAAAGTAAATCAAATTATCATGAACAAATAGCACAAGAGTAATTCAAATGTGAATAAATGAATATTAATTACTGACTTTGAGAAGTTCCAATTTCTTCTCTAGTTCATCCTCCTATAAATTCTGACTCTTCAATTCTTGAACCTTGATATTATAAGCACCCCTCACCTATTAATTTAAAGTGTAGAGAGGGAACAAAGAAAGAGAGAGGTTAATAACTTAAAAAAGAAAAAAGGATAAGTAATTAAGTTGAAACAGAAAACCAAATTAAGGTGGTTCTTCCGACCAGGTCAAAGGGACATCCTCGTGGAATACCTAGCCTACCATATCTACATCTATAATTGCTGCATTCTAAACCACATCTTCATCAATTAAATGCCCTTTTATGCGAATAAATAATAATAATAATAATAATAAACACATAAAAGGGATATCATATATAGGAGTATTTTGAAGAGAAAAAAACTTACGTAAGCCACGGAGAATCTTTTCCACGTTAAGAGCAGAAATTAGTGACAATGGTTCTTTTGGAACTTCAATGGAACTCTCGGCTGAGGAGCTTCTGATACGTAATAATCTCCGCGGTTTCACAGTAAGAGCGATGGTACTTGAGAAACCAATTTTTGGTGCTTGAGGGGTTGGAATGTTCTTAGCAGGAATACATACTGTGGCGGTGGTGGAGGACACAGCCATTGCTTCACCTTTCTGTGGCACGCACTTTGACTATATTATTATTAATCTGTTATTATCAAATCATATATGCATGGTGGGATAAGGCAACACTTCTTCGCCATTAAAATGTTATCATTTGTGGATCGTATGTAGCTGTCACAACTGAAAAATTTATTAACAAAGATGTCATTGTAGTATAGTGGTAAGTATTTCCGCCTGTCATGCGGACGACCCGGGTTTGATCCGCGGCGACTGTGTTTATATTATTCTTGCTGTGGAATGAATTACAACATTAAATATTCTAACTGAGAAACGTTAAACAAACAAAGTCGTTGTAGTATAGTGGTAAGTATTCCCGCCTGTCACGCGGGTGACCCGGGTTCGATCCCCGGCAACGGCGTTTTTTTTAAAACCATTTTGGTTTTATCATTTTTTTCACAATACTACGTCGTTTTACTGAAAAATCAAGCGTTCATTTTGGCTTTCGTTATTCCTTCTCACTTCTCAGTTCTCAATATTATTATATCGCCGTCATCTCTTTTGCCACGAGATGTTTTTGAGTTGGTGTAATTGGTTTTTCTTTCGTGCTAACATCATGTTCTTCTTCTACTTAAAGGGTTTGAGAATGGCTCATTACAGTTATCAAATGTCTAAAAGCGACATTTCTGAAACTTTCCAATATTTCGTTTTTAAGGCCTCTGTTATCATATATCCAAATGTGCCTCAATATGTGTTCACTGGAAAAGCATATAATTCGAAAAAGGCCCTAGCAATTGGGGAAATCTAGAATTAAGTTAATAATAGAGATATACATATACTTTTCAGAAGCTGATCCTTGAGTTGGGTGACCACCTGGCTAGAGTTGCTTCATATAAGGTTTATATGCATATGATAGTTTGTACTATTGTCGCTTAAATGAAGCATAAATGTCAAGTTTACTGTCAGGTACGCACCTTCACTTAATTCCATGAATCAAAGTTTTTCTCTCATTTCATATTAAGCATCATGACAACTGTGTTTCATTTCTACATGTTTTACATTAAGAACATCTGCAGACTTTTAATTTGGCTTACGTGCAGATACTAAATACTGAGAGTGTTTCTATTGATTCAATTCAACTTTGTATAGTTTTTGTTGAAGGGTTGCATTGAAGTAATATATCTACATACATATAATTTCACCAGACATCTTTTTGTGACCCATCCGAGATCGGCAGTTAATTTTTTGTTTCTTTTGATGGTTGTACTGTACTACTTTCATTTGTAGCATTTTAAGGGAATTTTTATATTAATATTCTTTGGACGCTCATCTGCTTTATCAATTAAGTTTCATCTTTTACAATAATCTGACTCCACTGTCATTTGCAATAGGACATATGGCTTGCCTGTTTTAAGTGAAGAAGGTACCCTAGCATCTTCTCATACTGGCAGAGAATTTTGGGTCTCTGATTCTTCATCATCTGAGGTACAATAATCTCATCAAATCCATCTTTCTAACCCCCTCCCCTTTTTTCTTTTA
This sequence comes from Pueraria montana var. lobata, assembly GCA_026413185.1. Classification (NCBI taxonomy): domain Eukaryota; kingdom Viridiplantae; phylum Streptophyta; class Magnoliopsida; order Fabales; family Fabaceae; genus Pueraria; species Pueraria montana. The sequence continues at coordinate 8,937,649 of CM048652.1, forward strand.
ATGATGATATTTCTGTGCATGCTTTGAGTGAGTCCGAGTGTTAAGTATATTTTGGATTACCTGTCAAATTTAGGATCTATAGTATAGTGGGATAAACATATACTGACAATGTCAAACTAATTTTGTGAAGGTTTACATAGCCAGCTTTGAAGGAAGCCTGTTGTCTTTCAACACAGAAAGAGAGTTGTTATATCAAAATTTCTTAAAGAAATGTCACGAACTTCATCACAGCAATGGCGAGAAAAATTAAATAGAAGCATTAGTGGAATCAGGCAGATCCATCATTCCTAAATGTCATGAACTTCATCACAGCAGATGACAAGTGAAATTAAATGAAACCATTAATGGAATTAGGCAGCTCTATGAGACTATGACCATCATGTCCTCATTAACAATGTGAAGTGTGTCTCAAAAATCAGCCTGAGTTAGTTACATCAATTGAGGAGCTGTTGGTTAGTGGCCATAACAAACTTGTACAGCAGCAGGATCTTGCCCGACATAGTTCCATATATATAGGTGACCCTTATATAATGTATAGGCAGATGAAAAACTTACAACACACATGCATAACCCTGCTACTGTAATCAAAGATCAGAGAGAAAGAAAAGAGAGATTGAGGTGTGAGCAAAACAAAAGGGACTTGGGATTCTTGGGGACATTCTAGGGAAGAGGCAAGAAAAACCAAGGGAAAAGCTCCACTGTAACAGAAACTCAATCTTGATTACAAAGTATATTGAACTGCTCTCTCCTATGGATGTAGGTTATATTGGCTGAATCATGACACCATGTACATCTGGTGTCATTTTCCCTTATTCTATCTCAGCATTGCTTCTCTTTGTTTTGCTGTGTTCTTGTGTTGTTTTGTGTTATTACTTGCACAGGTACTGTGTTGCTCTGTGTGTGTGTTTAATTCCTCTTGCTGAAAACTTCATGTCCCAATTTTTTATAACAAATAGCATTAGCTGAAATCCATTTTCCGTTTTGTAGTCCCAATTCCCAAGCAATTACTGGGGTTAGCAAATGCAGTCTGCCGGAGTAATCGGTCCTAAGAGCTACTTCTACTTCCTGTGGTCATGTATTATTCTGGTATTGTCTACCTGCATTCTTTCCATTCTGGCATTCTTCAAATGCCCCTTTACCTCTGTGTCTGTTCTTTCATCTCCTGTTAGAAAAGCAAGAATTCCCTCTTTGCCACACCCCCATAGCACACTCAAGCCAGTTTGTTGTGTCAATCAGACTTCTAGAATTTGTTTCTCGTACTCTGCAGTCATTTGCATATAGGAAGAAAATATTAGACAGGTGTGCTTGAATGAGATCGATCTTTGGTGGTCACTGCACCCTTCCATCAAGTAGTTAATTTAACTCGAAATATGGATACATCACGTGTCTTGTGTGGTTCTCTAGAAGTCACAGAAACACACATAACCTAACACCCCTTTGATATTTCTGTTTTAGCGTTAGGAAAATTATTGTTCATTCCGTCCATCTTGTGTTTCTATATATTGTTATTTGTGGAAGGCCGCAAATATTGTTATTTGTGGAAGGCCGCAAGAAATAGTTCTCCATTGTTGCATTCTTAAAAGCTTATCAACCGCAGACGTCATGGAGTATGGAGTAATTTTTATTTACCTTGTTGCACTCTTAAAAGGGTAGTGTATTTTTTATAAGATTGATATGAGCTTTCTTGATTGATTCGATTATTAACATTTGAACAATTGAATTTCATGCTACATGTTAAAAATGATTTCTATTATTGATAATATAAATTTCTTTATAATTCAATTCTTAATAATAAAGATTGCCATATTGTATCTTGCACAAGCTGGACCGGCAGGTATCTTGATTCTTGACACACAAAGAGGTCTTCACTTCTATATACAACACAATCAAACAATTCTTCAAATGTAAGTGTTTAACTTGAGCCATTTGTTGCGACTTGCGAGGATTCAAATTCAGACACCAATAGCGGTTCAAAAGAAAGCAAGGATGGGTTTTTCTTATGTATTCTTGCGGTTGTTTCTTTGCAGATGTGATGGCATACACAACTCATATACCATCTTTTGCTGATACATGGGGATGGGTTATGGTAATTGGTAAGCTAATGACATATCTTTGTAACTTAGTTGTCATCAATCTTGTTTACAAGCATTTATTCATTTGCGCTGAGGAAATGGACAAAAGAATCAAAGGAAGAATAAATGGAGAATTGCTCTATCTAACTGGCCACTGGTTCCAGGCATCTGCCACCATGAATAAAACTCTCTCACGATTTTAAAAGTACATTTTCTTTGCGGTTTACATGCAAAACCCAAGATCTCCACACAAATTTAATACCTTCATTAAACTTAGGTAAGATTGATTTTAATAGAATTAAACATGGATCATAATTGAAATGTGTGTCCAGATTAATCATAATCATTCATTTTACATTGGAACATGCATCACCATAAAAGAAATTGATCGAGTGATAACCAAGTTGACACAACTTAACCTGTACCTGGTCAAAACAGTTAAATGACTAGCTCAGATTATAACATCAATATCCGCACTTAAATTATTGGATCTTGACTCAATTATTGTCTCTGAGGTTTTGTTAAGCCGAAAGGCTGAGGATAAATTCTTCTATACTTTACAGTATTGTACCGAGTCTAGATTCCACTTCAAAAGTAATGTGAGGGCACAAATTTATTTTTCATGTCACGCTATGATTTGAGGGTTTAGGTACAACACTAAAAAAGTATGTAAGAATTTACGTTATAGAATACAAGGACGGAGAGGGCTGGAGGCTCTAAACATGCATGAGTAACAACACGTCAATTAGAAATTCAATCAACAATTTAGGTTTGTTTGACCATTGTATTGGAATGATGGACACATGACAGATTTGTTGGTATTGTGAATTAAGTTTTGAGGCATTAATTCTGATAATACAGTATTTCATAGTTTTTAACAGACAATCTGAGCGGTTCTTTCTATACCAAAACCCGGAATTTTTAGCAGGATCACCCATTAAACATAAACACATCGAACCATGAAGCTTAATAAGCATAAGGCGAATATAAAATAAAGTGCAGCTGGGATATAGATAGTATGCATATAGCAGAACCAGTTGCATATAACTTACATGAAACAAGAAGCTAGAACAGTGAAAAAGAGAGGGAAATTAAAAAGCATTGGAGCATGCTTTATTAAGTTCTCTTAACCGGATCAAAGTTGGCAACCCCAATAACGGCTCCAAATATGGCTGCTAGAACAACCCCACCAGCAAAGATGCTGAGTAGAAAGTTCTTGAGAGATGGTGAGAACTCATATCCAGCAGCATGAGCCACCTCCGGAACCACCATAGAGGCTGTCACAGAAGCTGCTGTGAGTCCTGTCACTGCCTTCTCCTTCAAAGATGCATTGATTTGAACCTTGGATTTTGACAGTGGCTTTGTGAAGAGGGTCCTCTTTGGCTGTCGTAGGGGTTGTTGGAAAATATTTTATTATAATTTAAAATTTAAATATTTTAATTAGTTTTGTTTTTAAATAAATAAATAGATAAAATATTTTATTTTCAGATTTAGTTTTTCCGTAAAACTGAAAGATCCCACTATCTTTTTCAATTCCTATTATTTAGGAAATTTCTTTTTACTTGGTCAATTATTTTCTGAACAGTTATTATGTATGTTACTGGGTCAATATATTGTAAACGTTACAAGGTCTTGTATGAATAAAAAAAAAACGTTACAAGGTCTTGCACATTGAAGAGGTTCAGATTTAGTTTGTTATTTTTGTAAAGTTGCTGCTCCATGAGTTTGTTGCTGCACGTTGTGGCTTGTTGCCTATATATATGTGTGCAGCTTCTTGCTGAAATTGACACACATAACACAGCTTACAGAGCAGTAATATTATGTGCTTTCATTGTTAAAAAATGCTCTTCTCTTTTTCTTCAAATTCTACTGTTATTAAATATATTTTGGAGCATGGTGTTGTTTGGTTCGGGAATCCTCCTCTGCACAAGATTGATCTAACAGGTTGTCGTATCTTGGGAGAGGAGCATGTCAATTTCAAGTTCCAGTGTAGTGGAGCGTTTTCTCTCTAAGGATAGCGCATTGCACGCTTCAACCTAGACTTTTTTTAAACTTCTCATTTGTTATATTTATTTTTGTATCAATTGATTGCTATTAAGAATTATTGTGTATTTTAATTCTATATAAAATGCTATTGTTCATGTTTGCTGTTATGGATTTGCTAAATTCTTATCTGACAGGGGTAATGGCCTGAAGAAGGCTTCGGATGAAGGCTTGTTGTGGGTGACACAGCTGAGTGACAAAACCATGGGAACAGAAGCAGAAGCCATTTGGTTTGGGGTGTGCTTACCTGGCCTGGCCTGAAGATTCTGCTCAAGAAATTGGGGCTCAGAGAGTGGATCACGAAATGGAGACAATAAGATGTAAGGTGTTAACTGGAGATTTTCTGTTGACGTGGCACTTGTAGACTATCCTACGTGGGATTTTCTTTACTTGGTATTGGGAGGATAAGGTTATCGGGATAATCTGGAACATCATCCACGTAAGACCTGGGGCTTGGACTTCAAGAGGGACATGTTGCTTATCCCACCATGCATATATGATTTGATAATAACATATTAATAATAATATAGCCAAAGTGCGTGCCACAGAAAGGTGAAGCAATGGCTGTGTCCTCCACCACCGCCACAGTATGTATTTCTGCTAAGAACATTCCAACCCCTCAAGCACCAAAAATTGGTTTCTCAAGTACCATCGCTCTTACTGTGAAACTGCGGAGATTATTATACATCAGAAGCTCCTCAGCTGAGACCTCTGGCACAGAGGTAGAATCAGAGAGTTTCATTGAAGTTCCAAAAGAACCACCGTCACTAATTTCTGCTCTTAACGTGGAAAAGATTCTCCGTGGCTTACGTAAGTTTTTTTTTAAAATACTCCTATATATGATATCCCTTTTATGTGTTTATTATTATTATTTATTCGTGTAAAAGGGCATTTAATTGATGAAGATGTGGTTTAGAATGCAGTAATTACAGATGCAGATCATTATGGTAGGCTAGGTATTCCACGAGGATGTCCCTTTGACCTGGTCGGAAGAACCACCTTAATTTGGTTTTCTGTTTCAACTTAGTTACTTATCCATTTTTTTTAAGTTATTAACCTCTCTCTTTCTTTTATCCCTCTCTACACTTTAAATTAACAGGTGGGGGGTGCTTATAATATCAAGGTTCAAGAATTGAAGAGTCAAAATTTGGAGGAGGATGAACTAGAGAAGAAATTGGAACTTCTCAAAGTTAGTAATTAATATTCATTTATTCACATTTGAATTACTCTTGTGCTATTTGTTCATGATAATTTGATTTACGTCTACTACTACCTTGTATAGGAATCATACACCATCCTATCTTCGGAGGAAGAAAGAAGAATATATGATTGGAGCTTGGCCAGAGCAGAAAATACAGACAAATTCGTTTGGCCATTCGAGGTTGACATAACACAAACAAAAATGCCAAAAGAAGATCCTCCACAACAGGTGGCTCTACTTTATCTATCTACAGTATCTTCTAGTAGTTAGAAAATAAATATTAATATACTTATTTACTAGTGCTATTTTTTAGAAACTAAATGTCAACATAATAACTCTAAGTGAGAGTGGCTTTCAAATTAGATGTTTTATTAATTTGCTAATGGTGACACCAATAAATTTTAAGCATAATAACTTCAACTTTAGAAAATTGTTATAAAACTTGATTTAAAAATGAACTATTATATAAAACAAACTTACCTAGGCTATTGTTATTATATATATTTTGCAGTTAACTGTAAAACAATGTCATTAATCTGACTTGAAAACGTGATGATAAGGATATAAAAAAAATAATCTATTTTTTAATTTAATATATAAGAATAGATTCAAAAGTAAATTCCTTTAAAAAAAATAGATTCAAAAGTAAATTAAATATAGGAACCAAAAGCAGTTGAAATTTGAGAAATAAAATGATATGCAAGTATATAAGTTAAAATTATTAAATTAAGATTGCGATTAACTGAAAATTAAAGAGAAAGAATAAATTTTAATATAAGAATTACAAATAATTATTGTTTTTAAAAAATGTAAAAACAATTTTTAATCATTAAATTATATGCTTTAAAGAAAAAATACAATGCAAATTCATTACGTTTTTATAAGTGAAAATTCTGCTTTGTAATAAAAATTGGAATTGATGTAATATCCATTATAGGAAATGCTGAAACAAGAATAATTATTAAATAGTTCATATGAAATCTTTTTTAATAACCTTCTTAATGGCTGAATAATGAAAAATAGTAATTATTTTTTATGTTTCCATAGTGTTAAATATATGTGTTTTTTATTTAATATTTTATTTATAAAATATTAAAAAGATTATTAAGAGAATGTTGTCACAGCATATATAACAGTAACATTTTCATTACTCCTGAAACGGTATTTCTTCTTTTTCATGGCAGGAACCCGAGGATGTTGGACCAACGAGAGTGGTTGGATATTTCTTATTGGGTTGGATAATGCTGTCGTTTGTGTTATCTATTGCACTAAACTTATGAAAAGAAAGACCAATTCTACAATGTTTTAAGCTGAGTTTGGAGTATGGATTTTTTTTCTTTTCTTTTCATATGATATGAAAGGTAAGAAAATAATATATTCTGTAACACATATTTTTAGTATATTTTTTATTATTAACTAAAATTTATAAAGAATTTTTTTAAAAAAATGTAGGTCTGACTTTTTATTGAATAAGTTTGATTCATAATTTTATAATTTTCTATAAATTTTAATTAATAATAAAGAGTATTATAGAAAATATTTCCTTCTAGATTCCAAGATGTGAAAGACGTGAAATTCAAATGCACTTGACGCAGAATAACGTTAAAACAAAAATAAAAATATGGAGCATTACATACTTCAAAGCAACATTCTCTTTAAGGTCCTTAGCTTTAATTTTATCGCAATCTCAATCTCACGTTTAGTCCTTTCTTCAAAAAAAAAAAAATCTCACGTTTAGTCCTGGATATATAATTGTGTTAATACTCAAAGAAGTATTTTTACCGTCCATTATTGTCTTATTCACTTCAAACAATATTTTTTCTCATTAAAGATATATAGTTTATAAAAAAAACTATAATTTTAAGAACATTGACTTATTTAGAAATAATTTTTAACTTATTTAAGATGTTTTATTATTAAATATATTTTTAAATATACTTTCGAGCCACATCAATTTTTTTTCAAAATAAAAAACACCTAAATAAATCTAGTTGAAACTTTATATTTATAATTTTACGTAACTCATTTTCAATTCTATAGTCGTATTCATCTTTGACTTTTTTTTTAGCAAATTACACCTATACCTTTTGTAATTTCTCTAAATTATACATGATATTGTTACCTTTTTAATTCCTGCAATAATAATTTTAATTGTTTAAAATATATTATACTAATATTATTCCTATATTACTCAAAAAGGCGCATTACAGTGTATACTTTTACAGGTAGGAGCATTGAAAAAGTTTTAAAAAAATATATCATATGTAATATCAATAAATCACGTGAAAATAAGTGAAATTTACTCTTATTTTTTAATAAATAGTATAATATTTTAGTTTTATTTTGAATACTTTTATTTTTTAAATATTAAGTATGAAATGGTGTGAAAATATAAACTTTATAATAAAATATTACTACAAAGATGGTATAGATATAAAATGTGAAAGAAAAAAAGAATAAGTTAAATACAGTACCATAAATATTAAATGTCCGTTGAAACCAATAATATCAGAGGCATAAATTGACGTTAACACGCATACGAATGGATTGAAAAACAAAAACACACTATATTGGAGTGAAGGGAACAAAGATAGGAAGAAAAATAAAGCAATAGACATGATAAGAAGAAAAGGAAAGGAAATAGATATGATAAGGAAAAAAAGAAAATAGAAGAGAAATATGATGGAAGATACGGAACAACCCAATGTGAAATTCCACCATTAAAAATTTATCAGCTAACCAAAAAATGATGCCAGATTGCTGAAGAACTGCAACTAACTAACCTAAAGAACTTAAAAGATCCGTTAACATAATTGTTCTGTTCTAGGTAGCTGTCCACATACAACACAATCTCACTTATAGGAGAAGTACCTGAACTCTGAGCAAATCCCAGCTTTGTACCTCAAATTGAAGATTCGCCATTCAACAATGTTGTGTTACCGAATCGAATCACTCAGAGAATGTCTACCTTTCATGTACTGTAGATAATTGCTGGTGACTACTCTTCCCTGAAACAAGAAGGAAGTTTTGATTTTTGACCAGTTATTTTCTCTAAGGTGGAGACAATGGAAGAGTCTCTCTTAGAAGCCAGATCTCGGTCACGTGCTTTCACAATCGCTTCTCTGTCGTGAATTTCCTTTTCTCGACGCCTCCAACCTTCTTCCCATTCCGCTCTTTCGTTCTCCATTCTTTCAATAGCCTCCAGCAATTTGTTCTGAAGAACCTCCTGGTGCTTAATCACACGCTTCACCAACCTCTTGAAAAATGAACCCATTTCTTCTTCCACTTTCTTCTTTCTCCTCCTTTTCCTCGTGCCTACTCCACCAACCCCATTTGTGTCCATTTGACACTCATTACGTGAGTTTTCAACGGCACCCGTTTGAGCAGTCTTTTCTTTATTACGAGCATTTATGTACACAGCTTCAAGCTCCCCAAAGTTTTCGTTTACCTCTTGCTGTTTCCCTTTTGCATCAGAGAGCACCGTGTTGAATGCTTTCCTACAATACCAACACAAACAGAATTACATAAAAAGTGTGTAAGAATAGCCAAAAAAAAATGGTTAATAGAAAATGCGAATTACCAAAACGACATTGTGGTTGTGGATTCTTGTTGGGGCTGGTGAGAATTGAGTACTCCAAAATATTGGGGTTGTTGTGAAGGTTGAAATTGATTTGGGTGTTGTTGGCAGAATGGATAAAAGTGTTGATAATCGTAAGATTGTTGTTTGTGTCGTGGGCTGTGGTGAAATTGTGGATAGTAGTGTTGAAGATGGTATTGATGAGGAGTCTGGTTTGGGCTTAAAGCGGATGAGCAACATGCGTCAACTGTGAGTTCCTGATGATAAAAGGTGTTGGCCATATCGTAGTGAGGCTGCATGAGCAGAGTAGGATTCAATGCTCTGGTTTTGGGATGGTGTAAAGGACGCCTGAAGAGTGGCAACTGAATGGCCCTTCCAGTTTTGGACAACTGAACTTATGATGCTACCATGGGCAAACTCCTTCATCTTTTAAATCTTGAAAAATGCTTTGGTTTTTTCTTTTAAGGATTGAAAAATGTTTTGTAAAACCTCAATCTCATGATTTTTTTTTTTATCACAGGTATCTTTTATTAAAGACAATATTGTTCGAATCGAATAAAATTATGGTGGATGACAAAGTTCTCCTTCTGAATATTTAACGCAGTTGCAAACCTCAATCTCATGAAAAATTAGAAATGATATTTGTTGTTTTTTATAAAACTCAATCCATATTGTCCATTACATTAATTATTTTTTAGACTAAAATACTCCTAATTAATTGTACTGATAAACAATTAATTAGGAGAGAGAAAAGAATTCATACTAAAAAAAAATAAAAGAGTATTAATGAGAAGGGTAATTTAGGAAAAAATATAAATTTAAAATAAAATTATTACTATTAACTAAATCAATCACTTTCTTTAATCTTAATAAATTAGGTTATTAGATTTTATAAATAAGAACGGAGCGAGTATTGATTATTATGATTTCTACTAATCTCTAATAACATGTAATTAAATATTATTAATTTTTATTATAAATTATAAAATTTAAGTGTAAAGATAGATCAAATCATCAATACTTGATAGTCTCAAACTATCTATTGATTTCTCTAATCTCATTTATATTTAGAGAAAGATAAAAAGAAAAGAAGAATGAAAAGTAATAAATGTAATAGGTAATATATTTTTTAGGTTTAATTATTCATTTGGTTTTTACACATCATTTTTATATATATTTTTTCCTTTTAGTCACTATGCTTAAAAATATATTTTTTAGTCTTTACACGTCATTTTTAATCCCTTTTAGTCCTTGTTGTAGGAACTAAAAGGGATTAAAATAATGTATAAATACTAAAAAAGAATAAAAATGATATTATATAGACTAAAAGAATATGTTTTAAATTTTAAGTATAGGAATTTAGAGAGAAAAATTTTTGTAACTATAAAAATCAAATGAGTAATTAAATCTATTTTTAATATATGTAATAGATAATATAATATGATAAGAAGAAAAAAAAATATCAAAAAAAAATATTGATAATATTAAAGTGTCTATATATCAATGTTGTTAAACTCAAGAAATATTATAAGAGAGTTGTAATGACCAATATGTAGAGTTTGCCATTAAGAAGTAGAAAGAGAATTTCTATATAACAATATCAAAATTTATTGAGATATCATAAAATTTCCTTCATTATAAAAAACATTTTTTCTTTATTGAAATTTTATTTTATTTTATTTTTTTCTGAATATTGAGATTTTATTTTATTTTATTTTCATGTATTTTTTATTATTTTTATTTTCTCTTCATATCACATTCTTTATTATTTTTAATTTTTTTTTTCTATTTTTCTCATCCCTCCGCCTCCACCTCCACGGTAATCGAATCCAAAATGGGTTGACGTTTTGTCTTGCTATAAAACTAAAGAGGCGATGTGATATACGCCATTCACATCACTTTCAAAGGAAAATCCGTTTTTTTTTTTCTTTCAGAATGGACGAATTTTATTAAGGCAAAGAAGCAGAAGCCTGTACATAGTCATCTACAATATAAAACAATTGAGGAGCAACTTCCTCAATCCAGTAAAAGTTAATATATGATCAATAATGAGCTAAAACAGCAGCAGCTTTATTTGCCAACAGATTACAATAACTGGGATGTGTTTGGTTTAACATTAAATTAAACGAAAATATGACTCCAAAACCTGTACCTCTATTCTCCTTACCAGATGCGTCATAACATATAGACCACCTGAAAGCCATTGCTAGGATCATGGATAGAAGCAGCTAGCTGCCATAACAGCGCCCTCACTGTCCCTAAATATGACTCCAAAACCTGTACCTCTATTCTCCTTACCAGATGCGTCAAAATTAGCTTTGATAGCTCCCTCCACAAGTCCAAACCACTTCATTATCTTTGGCTAAATCGGGTTGATAATAGCAATCCTGATGCAGGAAAATCCGTTTTTTAAGGCATTTTTTCTCTTACATTTAAAATTGATCATATATTATGGGGAAAAAATAATAAAGAATTATTAGCGATATAAAAATTCCTTTATGGGCTTTTATTAAATAGGGCTTTTTTTTCCTAGGTCAGAAATCACGGTGTCCTCTAACTCACTGGGTCAGAGACTAATCTTGCTCACGGTGTGTGACTGCCGCTAGTCCAAAAGAATTTTGCACAATGAGAGGGAATCGAACACGGATTCTCCCGCTAAATAAATTGTTCCCCTCATGTGAACGCAGTAGAGACTTACAGCCAACCCTTTGGGTTTAATAGTAGCATAGTTCTGATTTGTCACAGTTAATCCCAATCAATAAAATGATTGTTTAAAGAGGTTTTTTTGTTTTTTTTACCAAGAGGTATAACTCAAGTTGTTAGTTAATCAATGTATGTTAGTTGTTATAAACCTTATAATATTTGAGTTTCATTTCGATGAATAAAAAAAATTAATTTAAAGTAAATTAAATGACACTTTCTGAGGTCGTTTTAAATTATGTTTATTTAACGTTTATAAAATTATAACAGTCTCCCTTACAAAGGTACATAAGTAAAAAAAAAAAAAAAACTTTGCTTTTCTTTAGTGGACTAAAATAAAAACATCTTACTTTATAGAACCAAAACGTTATTTAAGTTTTTTTTTAAAAAAAAAAAAACATATTTTCAATGTTTTCCTTTACTCTGAAGAGGGTTGTGCATTACTCGTTGCAACCCCCTATTTTAACTCATCCTAACTTACTATTTTGATTCGGTTCAAAGGTAATTTTGATAGATTTAAATTTTAAAAATTATATTTAATGAAATTTAAAAATGAGTATAGGTTTTTTAATAAATATATATTAACAATAAATATAAGTTTTTTTAATGAATATATATTAACAATGTATACTATTGATATTTTAGGTCATCTCAACTTGGTTCAATATCTTATATTCTTTTAAAAAAATATAATTTTTAATATATTAACAGTAAAAAAATTATTAAATATTTTTTTCTTTTATAATGTGCTAATGTATTTATATTGATTTTATTTGTTTTTAAATATATATTATAAAATGTACTTTTATTTAAGTTTTAGACTTCTTTTATTGTACAACTTAACTATATAATAATTTAGATTGATATATCCCTTTATATATATATATAAATGTGTAAATCTATTTATGTTCTCATTATTCCACTCTTCTAACTTCTTTTTTTTTTGTAACCAGGAGGTATATGAGGCTTCTTATTTGGCACCCAACTAATCTCTCTCCCACTAGATTTGTCCATTTTGGTGTAAAGTGGTACCTCCAGTTGCGACTCCATGCTCAAGCCGAGGATCTAACCCCGGACCTTGGTTGAGGGATCCAAGTGCCGAACCACTTGTGCCGACAACTTTCGGTTAAAATGGGACTAGAACCTAAGTCCTTTTCTTTTCCCTTCACCATTAAACCACTAAACCCATTCATTTATTTCTCTCCCCACTTTCATATATGAATATCAGAAACTATTTTTAAATTTTTGCAGTAAAAAAAACTAATTTTAAATATATATATATATATATATATATATATATATATATATATATATATATATATATATATTATATTCAAAATTCAAATATGTATATGATATATCATCTTAACAACTGAACTGTTCATGTTTAGAAAAATAACACTGTCAAAATTTCAATCAAGACAAGAACGGTGATAAACTTGTTGCATGTAAACTCCTAACTTTGAGGAATCGTTTGATAAAGAAGAAGTTTTTAATTTTCTGAGAATCTTAAATTGGGATTCTTAATTTTCTATGTTTGGTATCTATTCTAAAAAATAGCATTCCAAGAAAGAATGTTTCTTGAAAATGTTTTTTAGCTAATAAGTTTTCACAAAACTATTCTCATGGTGGAGGTGAGAATCTAATTTTTCCTAGTTAAACTTTTTTTACTGCGATAAAAATATGACATTGTTCTTATTAGATTATTTAATGTAGTAAATAATTGAGATAAGGGGTAAAAATATCGAGTTACTCTTTGATTTTTAGGAAGCATATATAATTATTTTCAAAAATATTTATGATCAACCAAACAAATTTTATTCATCCCATCCAAGACTATCGTTGATATTTCCGATAATATTTTATGACCAACCAAGAATATTTATAATAATAATAATAATAATAATAATAATAATAAATATTAATATTAAAAATAAAATAAATAAAAATAATAATATAACATTAATAAAAAATAATATTAATAATTATTATTATTAATAAAATAATGTAAAAATAAAAATATATAATAATAAATATAATAATATTTTTTTATTCGATATTATTTTCTCTTCTTTTCTTTTATCACCCATTCACTTCCATTATCTTCCCTTTTTCCTCACAACCAAACAAAAGATAAAGGGTAAAATATGTTTTTAGTCCCTCACTTTATCTTGATTTCTGCCTTTAGTCTCTCATAATTTTTTTTTACTGTTTTTAGTCATTCATAAATTGTTTCATTTTGTTTTTAGTTCTTAATGTTAATTTTAGCTGTTTAGTGATGATATGACAAGCAAAAATTGTATTTGAAATTTTTTTGTGTTAAGTTTTTTGCGGCTTTTAACCACTACAAATTTTTTAGAGGTCTTAAACCGTAAAAAATGTTTATTTTTGTAACATTTTGGGTGGTTACAAAAAATTTAGTGTTCGAGTTTTTGATTTTTTTTTTTTGTAATACTTCTAACAGTTTTAATCTACCAGATTACAACAGTTAAAATCCGTCTTAAACTTAAACAAAAATGTTTCAAGTGAAATTCTATTTGTCACGTTATCACTTAACAATTAAAACTAATGTTAGCCCTAAAAACAAAACGAAACAATTTGCGAGGGACTAAAAACAGTAAAAAAAATTATAAGGGACTAAACAAATTTTGTAAAAGTCAATAAATTTACTATATATGGTAGGATATGATTGGAAGACAGTGTAAAATTATTTTATATTGTCAGTACATAATTTTTTTTCTTTTTACTAATAATATTGTAATTACATATTTTAATTACTTTGAAAACACGTGGTAATGTTTATTTATTAAAAACACTTTTTATTTTTATTATTTGTTTTTGTTTTTGTTTTCTAGCTATATTCTAGTAATACTCCTTTCGGACTGAAATATAAGCAAAAAAAAATTGATTCACACCCTTTAAGAAAATTAGTTAACATCATTTAATTTTGATAGTCTCAATAAAATAATTAACACACTTCCTAAAGTATCTATTGCATTTAATTGTATAGGACAAAAAAATAGAAGATTGTTGAAAATAAAACTCTAATTAAATAAAGAATATTTTGAAGATAGTATCATTAAATAAAAAAAATTAGTTAAAATTTATTTATATTTTAATCTAATATACATCTAATTTTTATTACTTATATTTGAGTTAGGAGGGAGTAGTATCGTAGCCAGCTTGCAAATGTATAATAAATGAAGCTAGGCCCAAGGGACGGTTTTCTTAAGACACGTGTTTAGACAATTAGAGTCTGACGTGATGAAGACAATGTTTTGGAAGTATACAATGGGTGTGCATGTGACTCGTACATTACGTCGTTCTCTTGTCTCCGCCATTAATTTCGTGTCTGGAGCATCTAACGGTCAGAGATGTATACTTCTCGCATTCAAATTTCAAAAGCAGAACTCTCACTCTTCTCATTTTCACTTTGATAACAAAACGAGATTTGCTTCTTTCTCTTTTCATCTCTCATATTAATTGTTACATAAAATATTATAATAAATTTTTGTATGAATTTTTTCATTTAAAAATAAAAAATAATTATAAATTAATTTAAAGAAATTAAAGTATTACTAAAAATATTTATAGTATTTTCCTAATTTTTTAGATCAACAAAATTTTCAAAATAAATAGAACGTGACAAAGTAATATTCCGACGCAACATGGACCAGTTTTTTTGTTTCAGACATTCAAGTTCACTGCTGAAATCCCACGAAGGAGGAAGAGGGGCTGGGGGGCCACCCACCTGCCACCTGCACGCTGTCTTTCACTGGCTAGATGTAATGTAAGACGTAAAGTCATTCTGTACAACGACATTCCTTTTTTATGGATTTATGGCAAGAGAAAAGAAACAGGGTACATAGAAATAAAATAAATGAGGAAAAATAAGTAAAAAATAAAATAGAAATAAAAATGTTTGATTAAAAATAAATAGAAAAAATACGAGGAGAAATATAGAAAGATGAATGATAATAAGTAAAAATAGTATAGTGAATCTCATAAATTTAAAATGGATTAATTATGTTTTTGGTCTATGAATTTTTTCGAATTTTTATTTTTAGTCACTAAACAAAATTTTGACTAGTCTTAGTTCTTGAACTTTTTTTCCTTCAATATTTTTAGCCCCTCAACTTTTCTCAATTTTTGTTTTTAGTCCCTAAACAAATATTTGACCGATCTTAGTCCCTGAATTTTTTTCCTTCAATATTTTTAGTTTCTAAACTTTTTTTCAATTTTTGTTTTTAGTCCCTAAACAAATATTTGACCGGTCTTAGTCCCTAAACTTTTTTTCTGTCAATATTTTTAGTCCTTCAAGGACTTTTTATGGTAGGGACTAAAAACATTGAAGGAAAAAAAGTTCAGGAACTAAGACCAGTCAAATATTTGTTTAGGGATTAAAAACAAAAATTTTAAAAAAGTTTAGGGTCTAAAAATATTGAAGGAAAAAAAGTTCAAGGATTAAGACCGGTCAAATATTTGTTTAGGGACTAAAAGTGAAAATTGAGAAAAGTTGAGGGACTAAAAACATTGAAGGAGAAAAAGTTCAGGGACCAAGACCGGTCAAAATTTTGTTTAGGAACTAAAAGTGAAAACTCAAAAAAGTTTAGGGACCAAAAACATAATTAACCCATTTAAAATTTATTTTCATTCTAAATCTTTTTTATCAAACAATTAATTAATTTTCATTTCTTTCCCTCTTTCCAATTTCTTCTTTACCAAACAATGCATTAATGTTCTACTACCTAGGTCCATATTATACATTAAGCTTGTATTTGGTTGTGAGGAATGAAAAGAAATGAAAGTGTTAGAAATGAAAATAAATGAAAAAAAAAGTGAAATAGTGAATAAAAAGAATGAAAAATAAGATTGTTTGGTTGACGTGAAAGAAAATAAAAAGGAAGTGAAATATTATTAAATAAAAATACATTTTTATTAATATTATTCTTAATTATTGTTATTTTATTATTTTTTTAATTAGTTATTTTATTATTTAGTATTATTATTATTAGTACATAAGAAAACATAAGGGGGGAAAAAACGTTGAGAGGTGGCGGGGGTTGAAAGGCAGTACAGGCATTCTCTCTGTTTACTGTCAATTTCACACCACTTTTACCTCAATTTTGTGTGCAATTACTGTGCTGTGAGACTCACTTTTTTTAAAAAAATAAAATTAAAATCTTTCACCATACTTTCGTGCCTACCAAAAACATACTTGAGTTCATTCTCACTTTCATCTAGGGGTGGGTATATGGGATTGAGCCCGCGGACCGGCCCGTTAAGCCAGCGTACTTTACAGTTAACGGGCCTAAATTTTTTCATTGTATAATAATTCTGGATTTTGAGCCCAGTCCGCGAAGTTCCCGGATTTAAAGGGCTTAACCGTCGGGGCCCGCGAAGCCCACTAATAAATAAAACTTTGCGTTTTGCATGAAAACACAAGAGAAGAGTCTCTTAGTTTTGCTTTAGAATTTCATACACTACTAGTAAGTAAGTAAAATTGTGTTTTGCATTAGCATATATTTATGATCTTTTAAACATTTTATAATTTACTTAGAAATGTTGTTAAGGCAAATTGAATGTTTCAACATGTTGGCAACAATTAATGAGAATAAATAATAATAAACTTGGTGATGAAATTGTAATTTAAACTTAGGAATTTGCTTATATTTTTCAATCACCAATTCACCATTAGTAACATTGTGTACAAATGACAATGAGTAGTAACAAATTTAATATTTAAAAAAAAATCACTATTTTTATTGGATCTGCAAGGCGGCCCATTTAACTGCGGGCTTCGTGGGCTAGGCCTTAAACCAGCCCGTATACCCACCCTACTCTCATCCACTTCCATCTCTTTTGACTTTCACACCACGCACTTCCAACCTTACTAAACACAAGACTAAGATATATTTGTAAAGGCATTTAGTGTATGTTTGGATTAAGGTTTATAAACATAAGTTTGAATTAAAAATATGTTATAAATTTAAGTTTGATAAAAATGAGTTTACTATAACATGATTTATGTTTAGATATTTTTCATTCAAAAATATGTTGATAAAATAAAATTTGTTTAGATGATACCAAACAAAATACATTTACTTCATGTTTCTATTATAAATATACAAATCAAAAATACCTTTACTTTAAAAGCAACAAATTTGTTTCTTCTGATCTAAACATGGGTTTGCTCCAAACATAGGTTATAAAATTAATTTTTGGAGAATCCAATCGTAATACCAAAGTAGGGTTGGGGCTCTAAAAATATGTTTGAGGTACTTAAACAGTACTTAAACGGATATCCAAACATACCTTTAATGTGTAAATTAATTGATAAAGTTATTTTAATTTAAATAGTAGTTTTAAATTTGTCTCACTGATTAAAAAAAATAGTAGTTTTAAGTTTAAATTTTGAATATATAATTATGTTAAATATGTGAAAGGAAGAACTTTATTATTTATCATTATTTTATCTTAGTCAAATAAATTTGTTTAAAAAATTATGTAGTCTCTAAAAGGAAAAAGAAAAAGAAAAAGAAAAGCTTGATGTATAAAGTAATAATGGGTCTCACAAGTTTACTGTACGTGTTTGGATCAAGGTCCAACACTCACGTGCATGAATGCCCATGTTAGATAAACTCTAGGTGTGTTTGAGATTGACGTGAAAATTAGATTATTTCAATAATCGATTATATGTATAATTGATTATTGATATAATAGATTATAATTAGAATTAATTTTTGTTTGGATAAGTTTGCTAAAAAGTGATTTAAAATAATTAATTTCGTTTGGATGCAAAAAAAAAAATAGTTTTTACATAATAAAATAGTGTGAAAACAGCTGAAAAAAAAATAAGCTGTTGAAAAATAATTATAAGTTACAAATTTTCAGCATAAAAAATAGTTTATTTTTTAGATAAAAAGCTTTTCCTAAATTTTAGTTGTGTTCCCAAACATAATGATTATTTTATGAAAAGCTTTTTTTTTTAGGAAAAAACAGCTGAAATCACGAGATTTCAGCTGTTCCAAACATGCTCAAGAGATTTCAGCTTTTTTTCCCAATTTCAGCTGTTTTTGTCCCATTTCAGCTGTTTATAATAAGACTACATCTAAAATGGACCACTTTCACAAGTGGTTCACTATACACCATTATTAGAAACCTTTAGATTAATCTAAGTTTACGTTTTTATCATGCACCTTCCACACCATATTTTTACCCTCATTCTCCCTCCCTCTCTCTCCACCATTTTCGGTGACGCTTCCATTGTCTCCGGTGACCCTATCACCACCCACCACCACCATTCCCTTTCTGTCACCACTCACCACCCACCACCTACGATGACTATTTTTTCCTCATCTTTTCTCGCTATTTTGAATTCTGAAATGCTCTCCTTTTGGATCTGAGTTTCAAAATGTTCATCTTTTCTTCCATTTTGTTTTCACATTCAGATCTCAAAGTCGGAGATTTGCGACAAATCTTAGGGGTGGAAGTGGCGGCGAGTAAGGAACATGAGGAGGCCGTCTTCGAGATTGTCCTTGTCACCGTCGCCGAGATCTCTCCGGCGTCGATGACGTTCTTGTACACGACGGAGAGGAGGTTGTCACTTGAGATTTGTAACTGTGGAGATTGGCTTTGGCTATGGAGATGTTGATGCAGTTCATGGTGAGGATGTTGATGAGGCTTTAAAACATATTTGCGGAGTCGGAGATGCGAGATCGGAGCTACGACAGCAGAACGAAGCTGCTACATCAGAGTCGCGGCGGGGGAGTTGTGATGTTGTGTAGGGACGGCAGAGCTGCGACGCCGGAGTCAGAACGGCAAACCACGTTGTCGAAGTTGGGGCAGCAGAGCAGGACAGTGGAGATCTGGAAAAGGGAAAGATATATGGTGTGGATGGTGCACCATAGTCACATGAGGATGAGATTAATCTAAGGGCTAAAAATTATGGTCCATTATAAATCACTTAAAATGGTGCCTCACCGTAGAAGCCGTCTTATAATAAAAGCTTTATGTTTGGGAATGCTAGCTTATTTTTGAAAACAGCTTTTTTTACAAAAAAATAAGTTGTTTTATACCATCTTGAGAGCCCAACTGTTGGATTATTGTGAAACAGCTTATTTCAGCTTATTTCAAAATTACCCACGCCACGATATGCTGCGTTGCCGCAGTTAGGCGCCGAATCTCTCCTGAAGTATTGGTATTGCAGTGAGCGGTGAGGTTTTGTCAAGAGATTTTGGATTTTTTATTTATTTTAATTAAGGTGGGTATGATTGTATTCATTTTTAAAATTTATTAAGATTAACGTATATTTAAATAATTATTTTTTACTCAATATTTAAATAATTATTAGTAACTTATCTTTATATTTTTTTTTGTCTCTCACATTTTTATTATTCATATTTATTTAATTTATAATTTTTTTTACAAAATATGAAAAAATAAACATTTAAATAATATTAGTAATACAAATAAATAACTACATATCCTTTTTCCTAATTTACTATGTAAAAGTTGATTTTTTTACCCAAACCAAATTAATTATCTTAAAATCATTTTTCAGTAAACTTAGCCAAACAGAAACTGATGCTGATTATAATCGATTATAACAATAATCGATTATACATATAATCGATTATTGAAATAATCTAATTTTTGCAGTTGTCACAAACACACTCTAAGTAGTTGGAGATTACTTATTTTATGTCTCTTAAAATAATTACAGGATAGCCTTAAAATCTCCATTCCACTTTCTTAAAGATGATAATAATAGAGTACTTCCTCCATACTGAAATATAAGCAAAAAAATAACTAATTTACGTTCATTAAGAAAATTAGTTAATATCATTTAATTTTGATAGTCTCAATACAAACATTAACTCATTTTCTAAAGCACCTCTTACATTTAAATGCATAGGACAAAAAAAGAAAATGTTGTTGGAAATAAAATTATAATTAAATGAAGGGTATTTTGGAGATGATATGGTTAAATAGGAGAGGGTTAGTTAAAAATTGCTTATATTTTAGTTCATCACACATGCAATTTTTTTTTGCTTATATTTGAGTTCAAAGGGAGTATTATAGTATTATAGTATCCATCTCTCTATACCTGCATTTAAAAAAAAAATCATATCTGAACCCATATTTGCATGTTTAATAAGGTCAATCCTTTAAATGGATATCCGTACCTCGAGGGATTAGTCCTTAACTTTTGGTCAAGGATACCCTGAGTTCAAAAAAAAAAATACTTGTGTCCTTTGTTGGATATCTAAATTCTCATATTCATACTCATTATCCACACTTCAATTAATATAAAAAAAATTGATAAATAAAAAATTAATTAAAAAATGATAGTAATTAAATTAAAATATCATTTAAAGATCTTTTATAAAACATAATCATAAAATTAAAAGAGTAAAATATGTTTTTGGTCCCTCTAAAATTTCCAAAGTTCGGTTTTAGTTCTCTAAAATTTTTGTTTCTCTAATTTTTCAAACGTCCATTTTTCATCTCTTTAAATTTGAAATGCATCACTTATGTCCTTAAAGTGTATTAGACAGCGCTTTATACATGATGAAAAAATGGTTTAAATAATGCTTAAAACAAAAAACAAATATTTCAAAATAGAAAAGGACTAAAAATAAACAAAAATTTTTAGAGGAACTAAAATCGAACTTTGGTACTTTCAAAGGGGCCAAAAACATATTTTATCCAAATTAAAATATTATTCAAAATTCTTTTACAAAACATGATTTTTTAGCAAATAAGGAATGTGATCCATTTATATAAGGAACGTGATCATTTTTTATTTTTTTGTTAAATCAAGAAATGTGATCTATCTCTTAGTAAACAAGGATTAAGAAACATGATAATGTTTTTTGGTGAATTAAGTGACTGATCTATCTCTTAGGTTATTATTATTATTATTATTATTATTATTATTATTATTATTATTATTATTATTATTATTATTATATATGGGCATAGGTAGGGTTGCATACTAAGGTACCGTACCCAAACTCATACTCATTAAAAATTGCATGTAATTATTGTACCCGACTCCATACTTAAATATGTTTACGTTTTTATTTAATTTTTTATAAAGTAATATAAAAAAGATTTGTAAAAAAATCATAGGAGAATATAACATTTTTTGGTTTAAATGTGTTTTAGGTTCCAGATAAATGACAAATTTTTCTTGAGTCCCTAATAAATTTTTCGTTGCATTTGATCCTAATATATCAAAATTTTTGTTTTAAATCTCTGCCGTCAGTCAAGTGGTGTCACGTCATCACTTAACTAACTGCAGAGGCTCAAGACAAAAGTTTTTGATATACCGGGAATCCAATAAAACAAAAACAAATTTTTTTTTATTAAGAATCCAAAACAAAAATTAATCATTTATCATAAACCTAAAACATATTTAAGTCTTATTTTTTTTATTTTATTTATACACTAACCATACTTGTACTAGATATAAAATTATTTATGCTTAATTAGTACTTATGGTTTTTAAATATTTGATTCATACGTAATTGCACAGGTAACAATGTCCATTAATTAATTGGGAGATAGTACTTATGTTATGGTTGTTAAGGAAGTCAAATCCTTTCAATAAAATATATTCATTTTGATCGTTGGACACCTTGATTACATCTTACTGGCGCATCCACCCAGAAGGAATATCCTTTCATCTATAGTTTTATTAATCCTCAGTCTCATCACTATTCTGTTCTTCATTTTCTTCTGATAGTAATAGTCCTCTTGTTTCCTCTCTATTAGTTTAGAAACATGGAGGATGGCATCTTCAAAACTATGACATCCTCTATTGCCTTGCTAGTTTTCTATATTGTGATTAGATTTGTGAATAACATTTGGTGGAGACCCAGAAGTACAGAGAAATTATTAAGGCAGCGAGGGATCAGAGGCTCTTCCTACAAGCCTTTTACTGGGGACATCTCAGACATGAAGAACTCTGCCCTGAAGGCATCCTCAAAGGCGATCTCCCTCAACCACCAAATCATCCCTCGCGTCATCCCTTTCGTTCACAAAATGGTTCAGCAACATGGTAATTAAAACTAGTTTATATTGTGCAAATTGGTTTTTTCAAAGAAGAGTACATTAAATACCGATAATAATAAATAAAAAATTATACTATAAATCAGGCCTTCATATTTTGAATGATCCTCCCACTGATTGTAATTGTATCATTTGGCATGACCTTATAGGTGTTAGCTAGTTTCCCGCGTTATGTGGTTGTCTAGTGGCCTTTAGTCCTCTATAGAATAAAATAAAAAATAAAAAAATAAAAACTTAACACTTAAAATTTTACTATTTGAATAATTCATATATATTTTTTATACTTTCTGAATAATATATATATTATACTTTGTTTTTCTAATCTTAGATAAATTTTTTTTCACTTTTTATCATTTTCTAATAATTTTTTAAGACTTTCAATCTTTTTTATTTTTAAAAAATCTTCAATTTTTTATTTTATTTTGCTTGTAGACTAACTCATTGGCCACCAGTTAAGTAGGCCGGACACAGGCCACACAAAAAGAAATTCTCTTAATCTAACGGGTTAGCCCACTGTAATTCATTTAAACGCATGCCATTACCAGGCTAAGTAAATCGTATGAGCCTTGCTATTTGGTACGAAGACTTATTTAACCAATCACAGATGCAATACAATTACATGGTGGGGTCCACTAAAATTTGGTTGCCAGTAAAATTTCTTCAAATCATGATTCGTGCAATTCGTAAGAATTTTTTTTTCCAAATCTTATACCTATGTATATCATGACTGACATGACGCAAGGATTGTAAAAGAACTAAGAAGGGGGAATTAAATTTGTGTGCAGACCGTTTCTTTTATAATGGATGGTCAATCAAAGTATAAATATTGTTACCTGTGTAACTGCTACTACAAGAAAAAACCGTTTTAACGGAGGTTATTTTTGGCCTTGCCTGGGGATTAAACCCCCGTTAAATGCATTTCCTGCGGTTCATGTTTACGTTGGCAAAGCGTCCGTGGCTAGCATGATACCGACGGTTTTAACCAACCCTCGGAAACGCAGGAGTTACCCGCGGTTTAGAAACCCCCGGAAAATTCCTGTTACTTACCAGGGGTTATTATCCCCCATTAATGCCATAGTCACGACATTCGTTCATTTGACCCTGTCTCTTATCAGGGGTTCATAAACCCCTGTTAATACCACTTTTTTTTTGAAAAATTAAAATTTATTTATCAACAAATGATCAAAATTATTATTACAAGCTGTAATAAAAAAAATATATTGTCTTGAATTGATTGTCAAATTAATCATATAAAAGTAATAGGTTTACATTTATAAAAGAACCTTCAAATTTGCAATTGCCTGCATGAATGATAAATACAAATATCATTTTTTTGCCAACTTTTCTTTTGACATTCTAGTATTCTACATTGTTAATACATTCCTTTAATAGGGCATGTTTAGATTCTCCTAACCAAAGCAGCAATGCTCTTCAACTGGAAGCTTTTATCCGAAGCGGATGCACCTGGAAAAAAGTTCAGACGGATGGCTTTTTTTTCCGAATGGAAGCTCTTATAAATTAACATGCCTGTCATAAGAAAAATTATTATATGAATAATTGCATGATACTTCTCAACCATAAATTCACGATACTTTTATAATATTATCCTATTAATAAATAAAACAATAACTTTTAAATTTAAAACAAATAACCATATCAAATTAGTGATTAGTTATTGATGTACAGTTGACAATGATGAAAAAATTATATCAAATGATAAAGCATTCTCTTTCCACGTTAAAATATTAACTCTAATATAAATAAGTTAAAAAATAACTTTTATATTTTAGTGAAATCTTAATTATCTAAGAAAGAAAGTTTTAAATATATTACTCCTCAATTGCAAGCAAGGCCCGTTGCCACATCAAAATATTAATTCTAATATAAAAAAATTAAAAAAATAACTTTTTTATATTTTAGTGAAATCTTAATTATATCTAAGAATGAAAGTTTTAAATATATTAATTCCTCAATTGCAAGCAAAGCTTATATAAACTTATAAAGCTACACATGCAAATGTAAGTAAGAAAAGGCATTATGTCAGACTAACAGATAAGCAAAAATAAAAGAAAAATCACTCACCTAATAATTTAGTAAGAGGTACATTCTGGGTGACAAATATACTAATTCCCAAAGCAGCTTTCATGCTTCTATACGAGAGAAGCAAGGCGAACCTCTACCAAAATTACACATCACGTGTTGAAAAAGCAATAGAGTTCCACTAAAAACATATTAGTGGCTTTATATTTCTAATAAATTCTTTTTGATAATTTGACTAAGCAATTTTGACAGTGGTAATAGAGATGGTAATAGTAAAACTACCTTATTGTCATTGGATATAAACTATACTTTGAAAAATCAACATCATTCTGGGCAAACTCCTTTGCTCCATCATGCAGTAACTGTTTATACACATCAAGTACCTATTAAGGATTACATTTCACTCAGTTTGCTGCAATAAAACTCAATTCACAAAAATCTTTTTGAAACTATAAACAGTGGACACTGCAAACTCTGTATTTTAAAGAGAAAAATGATTAACACACCCTTTCATGTATTGTCTGATGAATGAATGCTGGTAAGTGGTTTTTTTAGTTCTGCCTCATCAAAGCCAGTTTGAAACAATTTTTATCTAAATACTATAGACAAATAAATAAATATAATCAATCTAGCAAGTATACTATATAAAATGCTAAAATATGGACAATTTCTTGTCTTACCTGCTTAAATATTGTGGATTTCCCTGACTCAAGCTTAAAAGCAACCTAAAAAATGACACATTTAAATAAGTCCAAAAGTAAAATAACAAAAGCAACTAAGCACGAAATTAAGCAATCCAAACTCTGCTGTTTCCAGTTGATTCATGAACAAGCCAAAATCAACATCCATGGCCAAAAAATAGAACACTGAAAATGCAAATGCATTCACCTACCCCGGATTCACCAAACCCTTGTAACCTGTCAAAAATCTGCCCTGTAGACGCTGAGTAAACCTGCAAAATCCAATCCAAAAATGAGGACAAATCAAAATAGAGGTATGGAATCACGCCCACTCTTCCTAGTTCGAGCACACCTTGATCGGAAACCTCTGTCACCGAACCACCAAACCACAAAATCAAAAACGAAAAAAATAAAAGAAAACAGAAACAGTGGAAGATGATGGAGTTTAAAGAAAAAGATAACCTTGGAGCCATATTTCACCTTTTCCATCAGCAGACACAAATCTTGATCTTCTCTACCACCGCCTTCTCTTTGATTCAACCTCAGCGAGACGGAATCGTGGAGCGCTATACGCCGCTATGTCAGCGCCTTCGCGATTTCAGGATTTTGAAGACAACCAATGGCCACTAAATCAAGAAATAGAGGAGCCCAAGACCCAGACCCTAACGACAACAATACCAACGTAGCAGTGACTCTTCCCCGCCAACTTCGCAATCTCTCGAAAACATGAGGTTAGTGGCTTCTGCGTTCGATGAAGACGCCATGAGAGGGATTTTGATGAAAGAAGGGTCTAAATAGTGTGATTGTGGATGATGGGGAAGAGAAGCCAACTCAGAGGAAGAGCCCTTTGGGGAGAAAAGGCTTGGCAACAAATTAAACTAGGGTTATTGCAAGTGAGAAGTGGAAAGGTCTGAGAACAAAAGAGGGAAGTGAAAAAAATAACGGGGGAGGGGAATTTTAAAAAAAAATAACATAATATTAAGCAAATAAAAGTTAGCGTTAACTGGGGATGATGACAAACCGCTGGAAATTCCCTGCGGTGTCGATAATAACCACATGTAATTAACCACGGTTACATAAACCTCCGTAAATTTTATGTGTTATCAATGATCTAGTTAACCCCCGTTAATAAACTGTTGTTAAAATCATGTTTTTTTTGTTGTATGTGTAGGAAATGTTTCACTGTGTTGGTTTGGTAGAAGACCAAGACTGATAATAGCGGACGCAGAGCTTACGCGGTTGATTTTAACAAATAAGAATGGCCACTTTGTCAAGCCACCACGTAACCCCCTCATCAATCTTCTAACATTAGGATTGTCATCACTGGAAGGCGAAAAATGGACTAAACGCAGAAGGGTAGTAACATCAGCTTTCCACCTTGAGAAGTTGAAGGTAACATTCTATATCTTGAAAATAATGCAATAACCCTGCAAGACAATTTCAGTTATAGCATTATTTTCAATTTAATAATAAGAATAACACTATGAAAAATGTTAGCACACTCTTTTCAACGTGGATTATCTATGATTAACTGAAATTTATTAAAAATCATAACTATTTTGAGGTCTCATGTCTTATTTAATGAGTATTTTATAATTTTTAATAAATTTTTACGAGTGTGTGTTTACAAAGAGTGTTGCTACTTGCTAATAATCCTCCTGATAATAATATAGTTTATGGTCAAATATAGGCAATGCTGCCAGCATTTTCAACCAGCTGTTACAGCATGATCGAGCGGTGGGAAAAACTAGTAGAACCCCATGGATCGTGTGAATCGGATGTTAGTTCAGAATTCGACGTTCTTACTGGTGATGTCATAGCTCGAACAGCCTTTGGAAGCAGCTACCAAGAGGGAAAGAAAATTTTTGAACTACAAAAGGAGCAAGCAATCTTGGTTAATGAAGCCTTCAACAGCATCTATATCCCAGGTTTCAGGTACAATACATAAACCATTATGTGACGTGTTTATTATTTATGCAAACTTAAAAACTGATAAAGGATCAGAAGGGAAACGCATTGTTGATCTGTGAATTGCTCCACTTCTACTAATGATTGTATTGTGAAACTAGATTCTTACCAACTGCGAAGAACAAGCGTAGGTACAACCTAGACCTAGATGTACAAATCAAAGCTATATTACGGGATATTATTCAGAAGAAAGGGTAAATTAAAAGAGCATGATTTATTAAGCATACTACTACAATGTAGAGAACAGAGTAATTCTCTAACAACCGAGGACGTGATTGAGGAATGCAAGTTGTTTTACTTTGCTGGCCAAGTGACCACAGCCAACCTGCTTGCATGGACTATGATCGTTTTATCTATGCATCCTCATTGGCAAGAAAAGGCAAGAGAGGAGGTGTTGGAGATTTTTCACAAAAGAGACCCCAATTATGAGGCTAAACGACAAAAGGGGGCAAAAAAAAATAACTTATTACCAAATAAGTGTGGAAAAAAAACAATTTACCTGCAGGGGTTGTTTTTGACACGTTGCACCGGGAGGCGCCAATTGAGTTGGCGCCTCCCGAATTTTTTTTGTTTCGTAGCGGGAGGCGCCAATTCAAGGTGCGCTTCCAGTGCCTACCCCCCATAGCTGAACGGTGTCAGAGGTGTGCAGGGAGGAGGCGCCAACTGAAGGTGCAACTCCCTTCAGGTGGCGCCATTTGAAAGTGCGTCTCCCATGGGTGGCGCCAAGTCGAGATGCACTTCGCGTGCTGTTCCTGCAGCTTAACTGTAACACGTTAAAGCACAGATTTGACAAGGCATTGCACCAGTTTTCATTGTGATGTTGCGTGACAATTGCATGAAAATTTGCTTGCAGCGTGCAGAGGGAATGCAACACTTATTGGAGTTTTACTGTTATGGTTCAGTGTATGGTTATTCATAAAACTGTTGAAGTTTTACTCCCTATGCATATCCGTGAATGCAACACTTATTGGACTGCACTGTTTAATATTAAATAAAAGAATTTGGCTACAAATAGACTTCGATGAACGTTGCAAATGCACACTTTCATTTCAGGTAGCTATCAACTTGAGCATTTTAGCTTCTTCTCTTCTGTTTGAAGCGTGAAGTGGTGCATTTGAAGTTTTTTGATTTTGTTAAATTAGTGAGTAATTTTTATGTTTTGGAATATATTTAATTTTTTATTTTAGATATATAGATAATTTTGTTATTATTCGTCTTGTATTGTGAGTAAGTAGAAAAAGATAAATTTCTTTAATAAACTTAGTGTGACATTTTATTTTATTATTTGAGATATGTAGATAATGTTTTATTTTTAGCTTTTATTATTAGTGACTTAGAAATAGAAATAATGTTAAACGTATAAAGTGAGTGTAATATTTTTGTGGTTATTATTGTGACATTTTTTAGAAATAGAAATAATGATGTAGGTATTGTTGTTTGTGTTAGTTTATAATACATCGAGCATTAAAAAAAAAAGTGTTTGTGATATTTTTTGTATTATTATTTGAGATATGTAGATTATTTTTTATATTATTTGTCAGTAAAAAATTTCAGGTTTGAATTAAGACGTCAATATGGAGCAAGGCCAAATTGTGCATGGCGGTCCACGTGACCCTTCACTATTACATCTGCAACATTTGCATGTTTCCGAACATGTGTGGAACGATGACGAAAACCGTGTTTTACGAGTTAGACGAACTCAATGTCAACAACAACGTTTGAGAGGGGCTCCGAGACTGATAAGAGATATGTTAAGGGATGCTGGTTTTTTAGGTGTTTCGGAGATCTTGTTTTTCCAAATTGATCATCAGTTGATATCAGCATTAGTTGAGCGGTGGAGGCCAAAGACGCACACGTTTCACATGCCAGTTGGGGAATGTACCATAACATTAGAAGATGTTGGTATTTTGTTAGGTTTACCCATTGACGGTGAACCTGTGACTAGCATTGCAAAGCGTAAATGGCGTGAAGAAGTGTTAGAGCAATTGGGAGTAATGCCTGTGGGTGACAATGTAGTTGGAGGAAGAATTAAAATGAAATGGCTTGATGAGCATTTTGGTGATATCTCGGTGCATCGACACAGCCAGTTGCAGTTGCAATGGTTTACTCGAGCCTATATTTTACGTATGCTTGGAGGGTTTTTATTTGCTGATCATTCAGGCATATACGCACCACTGAAATTTCTTCCAATGCTTCACGACCTACGTCAATCTGGCATATATTCCTGGGGATCAGCTGTGCTAAGTTATTTGTACCGGGAATTATGCAAGGCCACTAACTACAGTGAACGTGAAATGGGTGGAGCAGTTGCGCTAATACAACTATGGGCATGGCAAAGGTTTCCATTCATTGCACCTATTGATTCGCCCATTCCGATTGATGATGTTCCACTTGGTGCTAGGTGCGCGTCATTTATACCAATAATTTTTTTTTTGTTTTTTTTTTGTATTTTTTAATGGTTAAAAGTTGATGTTTGAATTAATAGGTGGATTGGTGGATATGAGACCAATTTTACGTCTCGGAGATGGGATATCAGTAGATATCGAGAGAAGTTCGACAAGATGAAAAAAACTGACGTAAGTTGTTTGAAACTATACAATTATTTAAACATGTGATGAAAAT
Organism: Pueraria montana var. lobata; assembly: GCA_026413185.1. Taxonomy (NCBI): domain Eukaryota; kingdom Viridiplantae; phylum Streptophyta; class Magnoliopsida; order Fabales; family Fabaceae; genus Pueraria; species Pueraria montana. The sequence continues at coordinate 8,967,631 of CM048652.1, forward strand.
TGTAACACAATGTGTTGTTGTGTAGATTGATTGGGATCCGTACACAGCCCACTATGAGGGGTTACCAGTATACTGTTTTCAAGGGAGTCAAATTTGGCGTTCGGTAGTGCCATTAATTTGTTTCCATATTATTGAGTGGCATCAACCGGACCGCGTCCTTCGACAATTCCGGATGCAACAACATATTCCCGGAAATCCACTTCAAGATGACAAACTTCATGATCTCACCTTGAAGGGTAAAGAAAGCACGAACTGGATGATAACTCATGTTGTGTACGTGAATGCATGGAATGAAAGGAACCAAAGAGTGTACGTCGGTGCAAATTCCGATAACCCTTATTTGTCCAAAAGCTCAGGCTACATGTTATGGTATCGGGCACACACTCGACTATACATATCCCAGGCAGCAGCAAGAGAAGCTTTTATGGTAAGTAATATATGTAACATTGTTTGTGGTGTGTTTAGTAATAATGTTCACTATTGATCCATTTATTTATATAATTTTTTTAAAAAAAATCTACATGTTCAGGTTGATACAATGGAGCGACTATATCACACAACAACAACCCAACATCGGGATAGTTGCTCCACTGAAGTTATCAGAACTGGTATTGCAAGTTGCTTGCAGGCGTGGGATGACGTTGATGCTATAACACAGCCCACTGAAGAGGCCCCTCCTCCACCACAAGAGTTGCCCAACCCACCAGATAATGTCAATATTGGATCCGGGCGTAAGGAAGGACATGGACTTCAGCGACGTAGGAGGCGCGTTCAACACCAACCAATTCAGTTGCCACCTTTACCAGATGAACCTAGTCATGGGACATATTATGTCACTCCAACCCAACCTTTTGCAGAGTACACACCATATATGTATCAAACCCAACATCATCCGTCACCTACACCTGCAAATGCATCTTCTGCACATGCAAATGAAGATTACTATGTTCCTCAACCAGCTGATCAATTCATGGATTTTACTCCACCTCCGTATCAACCCACTATGATTGTGCCAGGTGCCCCCAATCAATATTTGCATCATGTGAAGCTGACATCGGACATTATCAGCAACCACATTCTAGGTATAAGTCATTTACCTATCTTTTAATTAATTTATTCCGTAATTTACTGAATATTCTGTATATGTAGGCATGATTCGAAACGACCCATCGGTGGCTATTTCAATGATTCAAGAACGAGTTTCCAGCGACCTATCTTATAATGTTTCATATCGTAAGGCGTGGGTTGCCAAACAAAAAGCTTTAGCAAATGTGTTTGGTGATTGGGAAGAATCTTTTGATATATTGCCTCGCTGGTTGACATGGATGGTCGATAAATGCCCAGGGTCCGCCTATGAACTGGACGATACAGATGTGTTTGTTGGAAATCTTGTAGACACCCGATTTCGTCAGTTTAAACGCGTGTTTTGGACGTTTAAACCTGTTGTTGACGCATTTAACTCATGCAAGCCAATACTACAAATTGATGGGACTTTTTTGTATGGCAAATATCGCGGTACGCTGTTGATTGCGACCTCACAAGATGGAAACAGTTGTGTTTTGCCCATAGCCTTTGCAATTGTTGAAGGCGAAACGCTAAACGATTGGTCATGGTTCTTGTCAAAGATACGACAACATGTGACCCAAAAACAGGGAATATGTCTGATTTCAGATCAACATAAGAGCATTAAATCTGCTGTGGCGAGATCACCTCAATGGCAACCACCCAATGCTTATCATGTTTATTGCATTCGTCACATAGCAAGCAACTTCAACCATAAATTCAAAAATGCAAAGTTAAAGCAAGAGTTGATAACAATGGGTAAATACAAATATTGCATTATATTTTAAAAAACATTTTGCTTATCTCAAAAAGTTTATGTTTTTCTAATAACCATTGATGCAGGTTACACAACATGTTTACACCGATTTGAGCGAAGGCTTGAAAGATTTCGTGAGACTAGCCTCGAAGTTCAATGTTGGATTGATGCCATACCAAAAGAAAAATGGACCTTGGCACATGACGATCAAGGGCGGAGATATGGGCATATGACAACAAACTTGTCAGAAGCTGTTAATAAAATTTTAAAAGGTGCACGAAATATGCCCATAACTGCTTTGGTTAAGTGCACGCACGACAGATTAGTAGAGTATTTTGTAAAAAGAGGGGCGGCAGCAACGGCTGACTTTGCGGCCGACCGACGTTACTGTAGAAAGTTGTTGGATGCACTGGAAAACAATCACGTCGATGCCTGTACTCATCTTGTCAAAAGATACGACATTCGACGAACAAAATTTGACGTCGAAGAGGCCTTCAATCATCTTACACAAAGGGGGGGGAAAACATGGGCAGTTAACTTGAATAAACGTTATTGTCAGTGTGGAGCTTTTCAAGCATACAAATACCCTTGCTCTCATGTCATTGCTGTGTGTGCTAATTTTAACATCAACCAGTACCAATACATAGATCGAGCGTACTCAATCCAAAGCATTATTGAAGCATATTCTGGCCAGTGGAATCCCCTTGGCAACAATGAGACAATCTCTCCAAGGAGTGGCCCTGTCATTGTTCCAGATGAGTCCATGATTCGTGGGAAAGGTCGCCCAAAATCTACCCGAATAAGAAATGAAATGGACTGGACAGAGTCACAGCGGACACAGACTTGTAGCCATTGCAGACGTGAAGGGCATAACAGGAGTAACTGTCCACGTTTTCTAATAGAGTACGGTATCATTGACGACGAAAATCAAAACATTCCATGATTGTAATTTCAACACAATAATGTGTTGGATAAGTTTCCAAATGTGTTAGTTTCCATATCTTATGTTTTGGTTATGAAAAAACCAGTGTTATGTTTCAATTAAGTGGGATATTCATGTTGATTTCTATATTTATTCGTTTTCCAATTTTCGTGTCTTCATTTGAACAAAAACCACAGCTCACATGCTTTATAAAAATATATATTACATCATCAAATAAAAACATGAAACCAAAAACATCACTACAAAATAAAATAAAAACATGAAATTATGACATTTTCTTCCAACATTAAATTTACAAACTTAACAAATATAAACACAAATCAAATCCAATGATTAGGAGACAAATTTAACTTATCCCATTCTGAAGATGTTGGACTTCCATACAATTCGTTATACCATGGACGACTTTCCTCCAATTCTGTTTTCCCTTCCAGTAAGTTCCTCATCACCTGTGCATTTGGATCTGCTTCTTGTACAATGCCTTCTACATTTGCAAATACCTCAGCACAAGTCAGCTTTGGGTCTTTTGCAATGATAGAAAACATTTGACCCACATCGACATTGTCTTCAAGATCCATTGCCATGTATTTTATAGGATCTTCACCCACTTCAGATATAGGTGCACGAAAACGAAGTTGGGTCACCCTTGTTGCAGATGAAGCTGTAATTTTCATCTTCATACATTCCTTCAATTCATCAAGTTTTATGTCATCCTTAACTGCAAAATACTCTATGTCATTACTAACAAATTTGACACCATCTACAGTAGAGATGATTTCTCCATTATAATAAACTAAAACATAAACTATTGAAGAATTCATCATTATCAACAAAATAAAAAATAAGAAAGTGACGCAGCAGAAGAAGGAAGAGGAAAGCATAACTACAAACCGCATTCAACTGCTATTTATACACAATATTTTGCACATTTTCTCTTCCCACGAGTAGACAGTTTTAAAAATGAAGTAACCAAGGCGCCAGATCAAATGGCGCCTCCCAATAGGTGGCATTAACCAAATTGGCGCCTCCTGTTGGGAGCTACCGGAGAAGCAGACTCATTTGGCGCCACCCGAAGGGAGAAGCAGACTCAAATGGCGCCACCTGAAGGGAGTTGCACCTTCAGTTGGCGCCTCCTCCCTGCACACCTCTGACACCGTTCAGCTATGGGGGGTAGGCACTGGAAGCGCACCTTGAATTGGCGCCTCCCGCTACGAAACAAAAAAAATTCGGGAGGCGCCAACTCAATTGGCGCCTCCCGGTGCAACGTGTCAAAAACAACCCCTGCAGGTAAATTGTTTTTTTTCCACACTTATTTGGTAATAAGTTATTTTTTTTTTGCCCCCTTTTGTCGTTTAGCCCAATTATGAAGGCATAAATCAGCTCAATATAGTAAGTTTAATTACACAATCGATCAAAGGGAATAAGTGAATTCTCTGCTAATAAACCATCAATTTAGTCTCTAAAATAATGAAATTATATAGGTAATCCCTCAAGTATTGAATATCTATCACTTTAGTCCCTAAGTTATATTTTATTAACGTTTAAGGGTCAATTTGAAGGGTTTTCTAGTATTTGAAAAATTATTTAGCATGATTTATAATAGTTGAAGGATTACTTATATAATTTATTTACTTTAGAGACCATTTAAGAAGGAGGATAATACTTTTAGGGATAAAAGTTGATGGTTTTATTCAATTTTCTATTGTTCTAATCACTAGTTTGAACCCAAAATTTGACCCCAAATGTCTGACTATATGCAGGTGTCAATGATATTGTATGAAGTTTTGAGATTATATCCTCCAATAACAGTTATCAACAAATACAATTGGTGTGAAACAAAGGTAGGAAGCATGACCATCCCGGCTGGGGTGGAGCTTTTTTTACCCTTGTTACTTCTTCATTATGATAGCAAATATTGGGAGAACCCCGAAGAGTTCAACCCAGTTAGATTTACCGAAGGGGTTTCAAAGGCTTCAAAGGATCATATTGCTTTCTACCCGTTTGGTTGGGGACCAAGAATCTGTCCTGGCCAAAACTTTGCCGTCCTAGAAGCAAAGTTGGCTCTGGCTATGATCCTTCAGCATTTCTCTTTCCAGCTCTCACCCTCTTATGCTCATGCTCCAAGTAGTTGTATTAATCTTATGCCTACACATGGAGCTCCCATTGTTATTCGCCGCATTTAAAGTCTTCCAATTAATAAGTTTGTTTTTGTTTTTTTAATGTGATTACACTTGTGCAATAAGCTTGCTTTATTTTTTTGTTTCTTGGTTGTACTTGACATAAATGCAAAGTGAATCATAAATAATACTACTCCCTCCGGTATAATTTCCAGAAATTAGGATATGATAAGATTCGAGCTGTTATAGTTTTCAATTGCTTAAATTTTTGTGTATTGGAATTGACACATTTAAGAGATAGTACTATTTGACTAAGGTGGTACATGATTCTATACATAAGGTCTTCTTCGGTATAAGATATTTATACTCTCTCTCTCTCTTTGCATGATTCTATTTGTTTTTGTGTAGTGAACTTGAGGCCTGTATATTGGGCTACATTGAGTGGTGAACTTGAGCCTGTAAATTTTTGTCTGATCACGAGTATCCCCAACGAATACTCAAGAGTCTTAATTGAAAGAAAAACTGAAAAATAAAATAGTATTACAAACAAATGGAAAGTCTAAAAAGTGAATGACTTGTGAGCAAATTGTACCAAAAAAAATACATTCAAGAATTAAAAAGTGAGTATCTTTAAATTTTTGGAGATTAAATTATACAAAATATATATATATATATATCCAAGAATAGAAAATAAATAATTTGTAACTTTCAGAAACTACATATAATAATTATTTTATAAATATAAATTGAATAGTCTTAAATTAATCATGACTTTTGTCGTGGATGTCGAGAATTCTTTTGGACTGATATGACTAAGTGGCAAAGGAAGAAAAGAAAAAGATAGCAAAATGGGAAATATTAAAATAGCTGCTATTGATTCTATAAAGATTAACCAATCATAGCATGAAGTAATAGGTTAGGTGCATATATGATATATATCGATGTTTATCATACATGAGTACGACAAATTGCAAAACGAAAGGCACGCATTTAATTTAATATGACATATACGAAGCACGATATAGGTTGAGACGTTGAGTTTCAATCGAAACATACATCAATAAATCGAAGCTGACGTGACTGAGATCTTTTAAGAATCTGAAACATGCTTCAATATTACATCAGAAGTCAATAATCTTTGAACGTAGTAAATGATATAACTTGGTTCGAATCAGCAGGACCTATAAATGCCGCATTAAGCGTGGATAAGAACACGCGCACGGATCTAAAGTCTCTAAAGTGTTCTAATGACGATAAAAATAATGAAAATGCGAAATCACATACAGAATAAAATTAATAAATGTCGGCACTATACTTCAATAATCTGAATGCCTCAAATTGATATGTCTTCTAAATTTACAACTAAATAGAATATTGGTGTGATTTTATTGATTTCATACACCTTTATACTATGTTGGATCCATGTAGCCCACACTTCTCCGTCCATTTTTTCAACGGTGGCAGTTGTTATGATACTTCAAGAATTGACATACGAAACATTTGTTGGATTCTTATTTATTACAATATTAATTAATTAATCATTAAATATGAGTTCAGGTAATAATAAGTGTTTTGATTTTTGAAACTCACCACCTCAAATGATAGATAAGAAAAAAAGATAAAATATTGAAACAATTCCACATTACAAAGTGCTATATAGGGCAGGCTCACAACCTTTCCCTCGAAACCAAAATGATTTTGTCTCTTCCTTTTCTCAGACGTGGGAGTTTTATTAAAATTGAGATAAGAGTGCACTTAATTCAGCTCCAAAAAATAAATTAAAGGAAGAGATATGTGTAATTATAGAGTATTTTGTTTATTTATCGTAGCATTAGCAATGCGAGATTTTAACACACCCTCTTAACATTTAGGATTAATTAGACATTTAAAATATGAAATATGCAAGTAGATATTTCTATGTGATCGAGTTAACGTTAAGACTGAGATAAACTCTATTTATCATAATATATTTGGCATCGGTTTAGACTTAATTCAATTTCAAAATTTGATTAACTAATTAAGAAAAAAATATCATCCAGGCTATTATAAATTGTATACGCTTAATCCCATATAATCTTAACAAATATTAACACAAAATAATTGTGTTTAAAGAGAACACATGGAGTCATAAACCCTTGTGGGCTTTAATTAGTGAGCAATATAGTTGATTGGTTGATGGAAGAGTTTCATGTTAAGAATAGTAAATTAGTGAAAAGTGATTCTTCTATTATCATATTTTTTATTTTTTAATAACCAAGATTTTTTTTATCTGTGTTGGCCTGGCATCACCATATGTCAGGGTTTGAATTTTTAAATTGATTGTCCGATCGAATTATGACTATTCTCCACAATGTTCCAATCACTTAAAAGAGCCAATTGTTCGCCTTTATTTTTGTAGGGACAAAAAGGTCAATCTCTTTGTTTTATGCATTGGAACCAAGTCTTTCTAATTTTAGGTAAAGCTAATTAGATTGGAAACTGAGTTCTAAAGAACTTAGACATCGCTTTCAGCCTTTCACTAAGTTAATGGCACAACCTTTTTTATTTCTCCATTCCCAAGCTGTTAGCAACCAAGTCTTTCTCCTAGTTTATCAATAAAATAATTGTGTATTTATATGTTTTTCGCATTATCTAGGGTTTTCCAAATCTTATAATAAATAGATTGCAATTGTATTTTGAGATATATGCACAATATAATATAGTTTTTTTTTATTATAGATGTGCATATATTAGGAAGACAATGTAGTTGCAGTCTTGTTTTTTTTTTATAAAAAAAAATACTTTCTAAATCAGTTATGATCTTAATCGACATAGAAAATAACTTTTTTTTTTATCAATTTTGAAACCAATTTAAATTTTTTTATATATTGATTGATTCTATGTCTACTTGTGAAATCGATCTAAAATGTCAAAAACAACGGATTTTAATTTTTTTTTTTTTGCACTAATAGTATTTATATATATTTATATAAAATCTATGAAATAATTAAAATACTATTAGTAAAAAAAAAAATCGGTTGGACCCTTGGACCGTCATAGTTCCCTTGGACCGCTTCCATCCCCCTTATGTTTTTAGTCTTAAATAAAATAATATATTTTTATTTAATTAAATAAAAGAGAAAAAAATAACTTTAACAAAATTAAATTTTTTCTCTCTTGAGCATTTTCTCCAATTTAAGTTTTTCTCTTATCCTTTTTTCATTCAAATAAACATAAGATGAATTCTCTCTCTATATATTTCGATATTTTTACCGCGAGGCGCATGTGATACTGATGTCTTTTTTTGCCTAATCAAATAATTAAAATTAAGTTAATCAAACACCATGATAACAAATTAATAAAAAGTAAATTATTTTAAAAATATGCATCTGGCCAAACAACAACATGGCTTTGATTGATAATTGATTACAAACATTGTAACAGGATATCAATAATTGATACGGTAATTGATTACAGCTTGATATTAGTAATTGGAGCGTGATCTAATTTCTTATCTAGATAACATTAGTAATTAGTTAAATGTTTGAACAGAATACAACATAATAAATGTTTTACTTCATGATTGGTTTATTTTGTAAGAAAAACATTTGCGTCAAATTTTAAGAGATGATTTTAAGCATTTTATAAAATATTTTATTTGTAAAAAGAAAATATTTATTAACAAAAACGATTTTATAAATAAATCAAAATTAGACGTAAAATTTAGAAAGTGGCAAATTAATTTCATTAAAAAGTAAAAGCAACTAAAACAGAATAAAATCATTTTATTACTTTTATTAAAAAATACCATTAAATTTTATTTCTTTTCTTTAATCTTCTCCTTACATCTTGCCATGTTACACGACGGCAATTATTTCTTCTCCTTCACATATATTAATGGGCCTCAACAACTTGCCCTAATGGCCTTAATCTTTCTCTCCAGTCTCCACCACACGTATGCATTTCTGCCAATGCCTCTCTTCCTCAATCAATTGAATTTGGGATAGTGATGCAAATAATATTAGTTTATCCTATAAATTTACATCATAAGCTTGCACTCTAATAAATTATCTGACCAATTAATTTCTATTTTCAGGTCGCAACTTTTGACTATTGTAATGATTATAGATAATGACTACTTATCAACGATAGTTGAGTTAACTAATAAGCAATTAAGCATTGAATAATGTTTATATTATACTCTTTAGTCTTTTTAATTAGGTTATTTGTTATGGGATGAGATCTCGTATTTGCACACTAAAAACAAAATATCCAATACCAATTTAGGCATTCTAACTTTAAAATAAGTTAACATTCTTTCTTCAAAATTAGTTTCTTTTAGATTCATGCATGTAAAAGAATAAACAAAGTCTCAAAGCATGGGTCACCACTTCCTTCTTATTTGATGCGCAAGTTCTTTCAACAATATGAAAATTGCTTGAAGTGAATAAATAAGGTTCTTTCACCAACATAAAATGATTTCCTTTGTTACCTCCTTCTTAGTTGAAGTTTTTCTCTTCTTCGCCTATAAAAAAAAACACACATAAGAAAAAATAAGTCAATTAAAAAAAAAGCAAAAGAAAAAAGAAACACATAAGGAAAAGACATGTAAAAAAGTTTGTAGAATGCAAAAGATTTTTCTCTTCATCTACCTTGCCTTTGGATTCTCTCTCAAAATCAAAGAGTCTTTGCCAACATAACTCGCAGCCTTTTTGCACCATCCTGAAATATTAGAATTATAAAATTTTGTTTAAAAGGCTGCAAGCTATATATGCCCATGGCTTTCTTTCCCCACGTGCACAAAGATTAGAAGAAGAAAAAAAAAATAGTTATAGCCTGAATGAAGAAACGGGGCTTTCACCGATCACCCTATGATGAAAAGGCAAAGGAGATGCGATAAAAAAAAATAGGGAAAGCAGGATAAAAGGAAAGAATACGGAAGTGCCAGTTTCTGAATATTTTATTTCCCTTTTATTCTTTAATTGAGTAATTATTATAATCCATTATTATGTTAAGTAATCGAAAACGTCCCGTTATATTGTATTACTTGTACATAAATAATTATAATTATAATTATTAAAATACATTTAATACTATCTTTCTAATTTGATTTTAAATTTTTATTACTGTTTTAATGCACCTGAAATTACCAAAGTATCCTTCAGGGGGGGGGGGGGGGGGGGGGGATTTTGCAGCAATGTATATTACTTTAAATAATAATAAAGGAAGGGATTTCCTTCTTTATACCTATTTCAAACTCAAAGGGAGTCTGGAAAAACATTACCAATAATTTTATACATTATATAATAGATAATAATAATTTGTTAGTTGTATTATTTTGTAATAACTTTTCATAATGTTTCTTTTTTCTTTCAACCCATCACATCACTTATTTACCTCGCACTTTTTTCTCTTTTTTCTACAATTTTGAAAACAAGTATAAATATTTTGTTATAAAATTTAATTTCAACTTTTCATATAACTTTATCCTTTGAGTATGTGAAATTAAGTATTCAATTTTAGATTTTTCATATAAAAAACGATCTACTTGAAAAATTTTAGCCTTTTAAGTACATAAAGAAATTAGTCATTAACTCATGACTGAGAAATAGTCTGGATTAAAAAAAAAAAAAAACACTTTCCATACAAGTTATTTCAGTAAATAAACAAACAAGGTGTAAGACGCAATAGAAGCTCATGGGAAGTGCATTAGACTACATTCACACCGTAACATCATATTCACAGGGAATAATATAAAAATAGACGAATTCGAAAACTTGCACAAGTGGCAGACAATTAATGTGGAAGGGATCATAGCGTCAACGGAATATTGAAAGAGGCGATGACGTCATAATTCTAATGAATCCACAAAAATCCCACTACTGCTTTTTTTATTCATTAAAAAAATCCAAATCTGCCGCTATTTAACGCCAAACTTCACCTGGAAGAAGAAGGACACTCATCAGTTTATGCTAAGTTGCTTTGCTCACAACAACACAAAAAAAAACCGATTACAGGCGACGATGCTAGCTTACCTGGAACACTTCGTTCACGGAAACGACGCCGAATCGAGGCAAGACGACGACGTAGCGAGCCTCTCCAAAGCGCTTGAGCTTCAAGCCAGCATCGACGAATTCGGTCCCACCGGAATCGCCAGCAAGGATTTCGGCGGCATGAAGTCCGTCAAACCCTTGGCCCTCATCAGACCCTCCGCCGCCGCCGACGTCGCCAGAGTCGTGAAGCACGCGGCGGAGTCGCCGAGCCTGACTGTGGCGGGGCGCGGGAACGGCCACTCCATCAACGGCCAGGCCATGGCGGAGCAGGGACTGGTCCTCGACATGCGCGCCATCCAGGACCCTTTTGAGATTCTCTGGATAGAAGGTTCTCCCTACGTCGACGTTTCGGGAGGGGCATTATGGGAAGACGTCCTTAAACGCTGCGTTTCGGAGTTTGGCCTCGCCCCGAGGTCCTGGACGGATTATCTCAGCTTAACGGTGGGCGGAACACTCTCCTACGCCGGCGTCAGCGGTCAAACGTTCCGATACGGTCCTCAGACATCCAACGTAACGGAATTGGAAGTTGTAACTGGCAAAGGCGAAACGCTGTGCTGCTCCCAAACACAAAACTCTGAGCTTTTCTTTGGCGCGCTTGGTGGCTTAGGACAGTTCGGTATCATTACCAGAGCCAGGGTCGTTCTTCAACAAGCTCCAGATATGGTGGACAAATGAATTAAATTATTTCATTATTTGTATTAATTATGATTTTATTATTTTTTATCTGATATGATATGATATGATATGATTAATTAGGTGAGGTGGATAAGAGTGGTATACTCTGAATTTGAGGACTATGCTGGGGATGCAGAGTCGCTGGTGGAGGAATTAGAGGAATGTTTTGATTACGTGGAAGGGTTCGTCTTGGTGAACAGTGACGACCGGGCCAATGGATGGCCCACCGTGCCATTGGGCCCGGAACAAGTGTTCGACCCGATTCATACTCCGTCCACCGCTGGTCCTGTCTTGTATTGCTTGGAGCTCGCTCTTCACTATTGTAACGCGGATCATCCTTCACGTGTTGATACGGTAAGTAACTAATTTTCTCTCTTCGTTTTTTTTCTGATCTGGTGTATGCGGGTTCAATTGTTGAACTTGAAAGAAATATTATGAATATGGTAGACTAGGTGGTTGTAGCCGTTTTTGATAGGTTGAGCGGGGCCAATTGAATTAATGACTGAGTTTTGACCTAGGTGGTTGCTAAGTGGGTCCCGTGGGTAGAGGCATAACCGTAGAGTACTGTTAGATGTGGGGCCCGGGTAAAAAGTCAATATAAGCAGAGTTAACAATCACACATGAAATTTAGCAACGGAGGGAGAATAGGACGGGACGGTTTGTTCTGGTGGCAACTGGCAAGGTCCACAGAGCATGTGTGTTGTCCGGGGGTTCGGGCTCCTTCGTTCTAAATCGAATCCTTTTTCTTTACGAATGCTATGATTAAAAATTTGTCTCGCAAGTTGAATATGGTTGCTGAAAACTGACGATACGGTAATGATGTATCTTCCATTGGATTTTCTGACGAAGAATATAAAAAAAGCCAATGCGTTAGTTCAAATTACCGCAGGGGACTCACTGTACTTGACCTGTTGCTGCTGCTGCTGCCTTATCATTATTGTCCCAAGGTGTCACTTTCGTAAATAGGGAGCATCCCATTCTGGCTAAAATGGTAATGTAACATCACTTGGTGCTCCTTAGCGCTGATCATTCAGATCTTGCTGACGTTACGGTCCCCACACTTTACCAGAAATAGCCAAAAACCCATCATTTTCTGGAATCTCAAAAGTATATGTGAACTGAACTCTATCATCGCGTAAATAACATTATACAATTTATAACAATACCCTCGTTTAGCAAATCCAATTCAATAATATTCTATGTTCAGTGTTGTCTTGCTCTAACTAATGCACTACTCACTACTCGGAGGGTTTGGTTTCTTTGGTGGTAGGATGTGGATCGATTGCTTGGACGGCTACGATTCATTCAGGGTCTGAAGTTCCAGGTGGATGTGACATACATGGAGTTCTTGCTACGTGTAAAGCGTGTGGAGGAGCACGCAAAAGCCAACGGAACCTGGGATGCACCTCACCCTTGGCTCAATCTGTTCGTGTCCAAGTCCCACATCGTTGATTTTGATCGTGAGGTCTTCAAGAAGATTCTCAAGGACGGAGTCGATGGACCCATTTTAGTCTACCCGCTCTTGCGAAACAAGTACGTACCTGGTTCCCTTCCTACCCTTCATCAACTATAGTACTATAATACATTATACATACATCTATATATTAATAAACAATTAATGAAGATTTAGTAAGAAAAAAATTAACCACCTTTACTCTCTCTGTTGTCTTTTTTAAGTGAAAATATATTTAAAAAGGCTTCGGAGGGGCGAGCTACATTCTTGTGCATACTGCATCTTTAAATATGTGTCTATCGTGTGGCCATGTCGAAGCATGGAATTAAACTGAACAAAAGATCATGACGAATTGAGGAGTGATTGCGAGGATAAAAAGCAAAAGGAAAGAAAAATAAAAATCAACGGTCCCTAGCTATGCATGACACGTGAGAAGGACATGGACGAGGTCCCACCGTGTGACATGTTGGGCAGTAGCCACGTAAATGAATAACCTGAGCCCTTTCTTACACACGTTTGTGATGACTGAGCTTGCTGAACCGCTGATTCAAAGAGGGTGGTTAAGATTTTGAGGGTGAGTATCAGATATTTGTTACTACTTGAGGTCAGCCATAATGGGTCCCGTACCGTAGAGGTAGCCATCAACTGTACCATATTTTGGTCGTCAATCGAAAATCATAAGCTGTTCATTATGATGGTTGTACCATCTTACTCTGTGCTCGTCCGTACGCTATAACTCTCATTCGTCTTCTATCTCTTGAAGCATAAGCTGTTCATTAATAGGCGGTTGTTGCAGCTCTGTTAGGTTAGCGAATAAGCAAACTATGAACCTGTACGGATGTATGTACCTCTGCATGGAGCAAAGATACGGTGGGGCCCGCTTGAGAATAATCCTGCTTTTTTTTAATAGAAAAAATTCTGGTCTCGATCTGTATTAATTTGTTGCACCAAGTGTGTATGCCAAATGAAATTAAGATAAATAAAATTGAACAGTGTGGGCTGATATTAGAGGGTAAAATGGGAAGTGAGAGATGTGGAAATTTCTCTATGGAACTGGAAATTGAAATATCTATCAATTCCGAGCAATGTAGCTGTCATGGTGAGTGTTACTAATTGAGAATCGACAAGGATATTTGTTCCACAAAGCGAACTACAGTGATTCCGGAATTTGTATGGGTTCTATATAGGAGATTTAAAGTTGGATGGTGCTTTTCGTGGGGGTGGAATTTGGTTCTTCAAGGGTCCCCCATGACCAAACTGGGTGGGGATGATGAGGAAGATATATATAATCACTGGTTGAAGTCATGCGCCTTGAATAGACCTCATACATTAATTAATTATTGAACATGCATGAAATTTATGTAATTAAATGGATACTATATATATATATATTCCTGTTATATATGTTGTCTATATATTTATTCTTTTAATTTTAAATAAAATAAAACAGGTGGGATAGTCGTCACTCGGTGGTGGTGCCGGACAGCGATGTGTTCTACATAGTAGCCTTGCTCCGATTCACTCCACCACCCCCAAAGGGTCCACCAGCTGAACTTTTGGTGGCGCAAAACAATGAGATTATTGAGTTCTGCACAAGTAGAGGCCTTGATTTCAAGCTATACTTTCCTCACTACCAATCACGGGAGGATTGGATGAAGCACTTTGGGAACCAATGGGCCAGATTTGTGGAGCGAAAGGCCAATTTTGATCCCATGGCTATCCTTGCACCAGGACAGAAAATTTTCTCCAGAACCTCTCAACCTCAACATAACTAGAATACTTGTACTATCCATAATATTGTAATATCTTTCTTCTCTCTGCTTTAATTTGTTGTTTACTACTATAATGTTGCAGCTATATTGAAAGGAAAATATCTAGCTAGGTCAAATTAATATGGGGTTTGATCTTTCGCGCAGTCTATATATTATAAATGATTGATGGTCGATCGGATTACATTACATCTAATAAGTAATTAATCGAATCGACGAACGTTATAGGCTCACGGAAGATGAAAGTATAATCTGGATGATGCATGAGACGTAAATGTAAAGCTTAATTGGTTAGCGTCATTTTCATCTTAACTATTTTGTGAAGTGAAGTAGAAACTAGCAAGTGCCTGTGGACCAGACCTTTTTCAATTCCCTCGTTGGTCCAGTTGGAATTTAATCTTTCAGAACCTATATATACGTAACAATCATCAATATGGACCGCCCACTACATAATATATATGCCTCTTATTTGAAAGACAATTTTAACATGACGTTGATGTTTCATTTCCGAGCTTTTATCTGTCCTTAATTAGTTCGCTCCATCAAAGGGTCAGTAGTTATACGTACTCTATTTTATTGGAAATAATAAGATAATAATAATAATAATAATAATATATGTGTGTGTCTGGATGTATGTTTGTAGAGTTAATTTTGAATCAATGTGATTTTATAAAGGTGATTTTAAGTAAACTTAAATTTAAAATAATATGATTTTTATTTGGATAACAACTTTTAAAAATTTGATTTCAACACAAATTTAGGAACGGATTTAAGGGGGGCAGGCGTGGGCCCTAGGCCCCCCCCCCCCCCTCCCCTCCCCACCCCATGACTTCATATATATTTTCAGTAACTCATTCTCATGTGATAATAGAAGGGTGTAATTGAAAGAAGTTTTTTAAATTCAACTTAGTTATTCTTACAATTCTTTGCACAAGGTATTTTATGGGTTGATAACTAGTGCTTTGCGTATGGGCTATGAGCTTAATAAACTTTTGGGCCAAGTTTAAATTGCTAAAGTCTTGAACAAAACATGAATCAATTATGAATAAATTCAAAGTAAATTAGTGATATCAATTACAGTGAAAAATAGAATATTTGAGAAGTCTAGTAGTAAGCATTTGTAAAGTAAAAGTAAAAAATAAAAATAGTTACTTAGTTAGCATTATTTGTGCAAGAATACAACACCTTGTAAAATGCTTTTTTTTTTATCTATCAATTTAATCTCATGTAAATAAATGCTATTAAGTCCCTAAAGCTTAATTATTTTTCAATTTTTTATCTCTTGATTAATTTAAAATTAACATTATTAATTTCTAATTTAACTCATCAACTTATACAATTATCTATACAAGTTACTAAAAAATCTAGTACAACTACATTGAGCGGTTATTACATTACTATACAAAATTTTTAAGAAATAATTAATACAATTTCTTAACTATTTTAAATAATTGATATCTTATGAAATATATAATTTTTTATCATTTGAAATAGATTTTTTTTATTATGTTTCTCTATTTTTATTGTTTGAAATAAAAAATAATTTTAATTTTATGTGCAAAACTAGTAAATATCTTTATAGAAGTCATTATTATTAAATAATTATTTTAGAAGTTAGATATTTAAATAAATTGTAAAGAAGGAAAAAAAAATTTAGCCCCCCTTCACTAGATTTCTAGATCCGTCCCTGCACAAATTGTTGTTTGAAAACTTGTTGTCAAAATTGATTTTAAGTGTATAATTACTAAAATGAATTTTAATGTTCATATATATATTTTATATAAATATTCGTATTGTAATTTATTATATATATATATATATATACACACATTAATAATTTAAAATTAAATAACTAGCTTTGCAGTAATTTTATGATGAAATTAAAATAAAAATATTTACATAATATATAACTTTTGCGCAATATAAAATGCACAGTACATGAGTCACAACAAATTTGCATAATATATTGACTCTTTTGTTTTGTATTGTAGTTTTCAAAGAGTATGTGTGGAATAAATATATGGGACTCATGTTAGAGTGGATATAAAGATTATCGGAAACAGTTTTAACTTAACTTTGAACCACCCAAATCAAGTTCGCAATAGATTATTAAACATAACGGTCAATAAAAAATCAAGTATGACTAATATAATACTCAAGTTAAAGTCACTTGAACGTGAAACTAAACATGATTTATATGACTTCAAGAGTTTAGTGATCATGCATTGAGAATGTAAAATTGTTTTATACTATCAATATTTAAATAACCTTTTGGTTCCTATAAAATAGGAAGTTTTTTTTATTATAATCTTTTAAAGATTTTTGTTTTGATTTTAGTCCTTTAAAGATTTTTTATCTTGGTTTTAGTCTTTGTTGTCAAGTAACAACATTAAATAATGACGTAATAGTGACGTTGATAGTTCATTGACTTGTAACGATATCAAGAGTCTGTCAATAGACTACGTTGCTATTACGTTATCAATAATGTGTGACTTAACAGTAGAGACTAAAATAAAAGATTTTAAATCTTTAAAGGATTAAAATTAAAAAAAAAAAGGTTTAAAAGACTAAAATAGAAAACACCATATTTTATAAAAATCTAAAGGTTATTTAAGGCAATAGAAAAATATAGAATTATTCTTCTTGATTAGTTAACGAGACACGTGGAATAAAAAAAAAGAAGAGGAGGGGTCCAATTACTTTTAGTTAAATGGGCTTGGCCGCTTGGGCCAGTTGCTGCATATTGTTATTCTTCTTGACCGCATGTTTTAATGGGCTGGATCTTTGAGGAGAACGTCCATTTTATTAGTGATATCATAACAAAATAAAAACTTTCACAAACTATTACTTGATATTTATATGTAAAAGTGTGAAATAATTATATTCATGAAAATAAAATTAATCATTCATATTACGCATTTAATTATAAACTTTTTAATTAAAATATAATTATATTATAATTTTTATGTTATATATTTTCTTATACTATATTTGTAAGTAAAAAGTATTTATCAACTTTTTTAATGACTAATTTTTATTAACAAATGTGACTGATTATTTTTAGTAGAACCTTTCCTTTATATAATATTTTTTTATCTACAAAACTCAAACTTCATTCATTGCTTGAAGGATATAAGTTTAATTTTTTTCGTACCAACATAATATAACGGTCTAGAAGATATTTCCTTTGATAGGATTTAGTTGTCCCAACCTAGCCTCAACTAACATCTAAACCATTAACTTTAATTTACCAGTTAAAATTGTGTATTTATAAATTCATGTCATTTTTAAAAATATCATTCAATACGCTCATATTTTTGTTTATCATACGCTCATATATTCCTACGGATGCACAGACATTTGAAAATTTGGGTGCCTTATAATGAATTTGAGAGCAGCTAGCATTCCTCATGAATGTGATGCTAACGTGTGTGTAAAGTTTATAGTAGTAACAATAAACAAAGAATTTATTTATTTAAACTTGAAAAATATTTTTTATACAATTTTAGAAAATAAAAGATATTATTTTTAATTTTTAAAATACTAAATTAATTTTATTTTTAAATAACTGAATAATTATAATATTTAATATATTGTAATTAAAAATATTAAAAATCTCTAAATGAATGGTTGATTAGGCTGCTTTAATATTTATGTTTTGACTTTATATGTGTTTGAATAGATAATTTAATTAAATGTTCATTACAGAAAAAAATTATTGTATGAAAGTTCATGTGATATATTTGATTATAGAACTTATCTAAATAAGGCAAACTTAAGATAATATATTTTAATTTTTTTATTAAAATGTATGTTTAATTGTATTTTTAGTTTTATATTTTAGTTTGAGTATGATTTTGGTCACCTTAATCAAATTAATGCTTTTATTATTTTATAAATTCAATGCCTTTGTTTAATTCTTATCATTTTCAACTGTTAAAATGTAATTTTTTACCATAAAATTATATTTATTAATTAACAAAAATGCTACAAGTGTGTATTATATAATACTATTAATTTATATAATTTGACAAATGAGAAACATATAAAGCATAGTAAAAGTTTTTTATTTTATTTAAATATTTATATATTTTTCTGTAATGTAGTGTGTAAATTAATAATATGTCATCTTTTTTATATTTTTATTAACTATTAGATAGAATTTTGAAATGACAAACTTAATTATAATTATAACAGTTAAGATATAAAAATCAATTGTGATAAATAAACATTAAAGAGACTAAAATTATGTGTAAATTAAAATATAAAAATTAAAAAGTAATTAGAACTAAAATATACTAAAAAAAACTTATACAAATCATAAATTATGTACTTAAATTCAAATAAATTCCTACAAAACTTTTTCTATAAACGTCCTATCAATGATTTTTTTGACAAATGCATCTCTATCTCTGAATCCTTCCGAGTCACTATTGATTGCTTTGGTGGAACCTACCTGTCATTGTATAAGGAATCCTCTGGTCATTTCTTAATTTGAGTGGTTTTCTTGCATGTAAATTATCGTGCATCATTCTTACCAATGCCGGAGATTAATTAACAAGTCCTTTCATTGTATTAGTTTGTTAAAATTCTATCCTAAAAAATAGTTTGTTTTTTTTTTCATTGTAGAATCCAAAAATGGGCATCTCAAAATATATTATGTATACATTAAAGTAGTATAATTATATTTGTACATTAAGGTAATTTATTTATACGACTAACGGTTACACGGTAAGTTCGTTTACAAATAATTATATTATTTTAATGACATTAAAGTAATATAATTATTTCTATATCAATGTAATTAAAATATATAATAATTTCAGTTAAACATTTAAGTAATATAATTTTATCAACGTGTCATTAGTCCGAATAAAGTTGAATTTAGATTTTTTAAGTTAAATCTAGGATTCAAGTCTTGTAAATAGAAGAAGAAAAAAAGTGGTTGAAAAGAAATATTTAATTAAATATGATCAATCAGGTCTCTTGACGAAAATGATTAGTTATCAATAAAGGTGACAAATACTTTGTATCAATAACATAGTAACCCAAAACAAGTAAATTTAATTTTACTATTGATATTACGCAATAAGTTTTTTTTTATCCATACAAATCGAAGACAAGTACTATGAAGTTTATAACAACTCACGCAATCTGTTCAACCAAATGAATTAGAGACCCTTGACATTAGATGTACTTGTCCGAGGGTACGAAAGTAATTTTCTTCTGTCATACTGAGCTCTATCCATCTGTCTCCGTTGTCTTCACCGTGTATCGAAAGGGGTGAGTACCTGCAAGACACTCCGACGCTCAAGTCAGCGATTTTCCCAAATATGGTAAATGAGGATAGTAATGATAATGAATAGTGATTTTACCTCGAGAATCTCACATTATTTATACATGTTTTAATGGGCTTGAGATCCATTAACCTTACCTTGATATTATAGTTAATGTTAATATTGTATTATCATATGATTTATGTTTAATCTTATATTTTAACAATACTTATTATCTAATACCAAGTTCATTCTTATTTATTTAATGATATAGTTCCAGTAGGCTGAGACCTGTTCGGTCCACGAATCTTATTACCTGGGCGGAGGGGTTAAGATGATTGAGGGGTATGCCGAGGGGTACATTAAGTTTGCATCAATGCATTTATATAACAAGTTAAATTATTAATATAAATACTATAAGTTTATAATAATACAATGTATCATAATAATAAATGATATGTTAGTACATCATATTATTAATACATCGTAGTGTTAGTATAGATTTATAATATTTATTCTAAAAACTTAATTTTTACATACTATTTTTTTTACAATTATATTTACTAATATTTTAATAAATATCATATCAATTATATTTTTATCATCTAAAATAAAAGTGTTACATAATAACATATCAAAATCATATTGAATGTAAATATAAATTTCTTTTACATTGATGGCGTATCTTTATTAATTTTTTAATGTTACATGAAAAATAATCACTAATCCTGTCAACAACATAAATCTGTATTTTGGAATCCCTTGGAAATTAACATAAATGGGTTTATTTTAATTAAGACAAATACTTGAATTTATCATTAATATTGAATTATGACAAATACTCGAATTTATCATTGATAATTAACTTTTTCAAATTTCAATCAGTAATTTATTTTATTTTATAAAGAGAAGAGAAAAATTGAAAACATCAAGTCCCTTTTAATCATTAATATTAAATAGTCGAATTTATCGTCAATATTAAATTAAGACAAATACTCGAATTTATAGTTGATAATTAACTTTTTCAAACTTATTGTGGATATTTTTTTAATATGAAACATGTTAAAAAATTAACAAACTAAATCAATGTCTATTTGCAATAAAATAAAAAGATAAAAAAAAAAAATGTCTATTTTATTTATTAAAAAATAAAGTTAATATCCTATCCTATGTTTTATAATTTATTAAAAAATAAAGTTAATATCCTATCCTATGTTTTATAAAGACAAGAGAAGAATTGCAAGCATTGAGTCCCTTTAAATCATTAATATTAATGGAGTCTTTCTTTATTGTCTTCAAAATTGAAATCAGAAATGAAAATGCTCATCTCATCAAGACAAGACATCATCCTTTGGTTGGTTCCCATTACCAGCACTTTTGTAGACGGAAAAAGAGACAGGAACCACTAAGCAGCAATTTTCAAACTCAACACGCCGAAGCACAATTTTAAAATTTAAAAAATAATAAATAAATAAATTAAAAACAAATAAACAATAAATATCAGGTTAAACGCCGTCGTCCGCATCGTGCAGTCTCTAACTAGCTTTCGGCAAAGAAAGAAGAGAAAGAAACACTTCAGAGAAACCAAAATCTCACAAAGTAGTTTCTAAGATCCGATCCGATCCATTCAGACAATTTCTTGTGTTATATTTCCACATTTTGTGGAATTAAGACAGAAACTCTCCTTCTTTTAAAACCGGTTTCTCTCGCCCTAGGGTTTCTCTCGCGAAATGTGCGCGATCGAGACATAGGGTTTGTTTAGTTGTCTGAGTTTCGGTCCTGCATTTGTTTCAATTCAAGCCTCGTCGTTCCGATTCTTTTTCGCGAGGAAGCCCTTTTCCGAAACGACGATTTCAATGAGGAGCGGTTGTGTCGTTTGACGAAATGGAGAGGGCTTCGTCGAACCGGCGTCGTTCCGACGGAGAGAGTAGTTCCGCTTCCGCCGAGGACACTCGCCGGAAGCGCGCGAGAGTTTACTTTGATTTCGAGTGAGTTTAAGTGCGAGTCATTGGCATTGGGGATTCGTTACCTTTAAGATGTGGTGTTCTTCGCTAGGGTTCTGTTTCAACTTACAATTGATGTTCACTTCTGAATTGGGACAGTGGCGAACTGTTTATGTTATCGAGAAATGTGATATATTGATGATTCGTTTTGTTTTGCAGCGGCACTCAGTGTACAATTAAGAAGTCTTTGGATGCTGGGAAGTCCAGTGCATCTGTTGAGGAATTTGGGGATTATGATAATTTTCAAGGATCGTCTCTTCGATCCAACGATGATGCTTTCAGGTTGATGTCTGCTGGTGAGGAGAGTAACTCTGATGAAGGAGATGATAGTGACGTCTCAAAAGTGGATGATCTAGAGGTCAAGATGGATCTTACGGATGACTTATTGCATATGGTATGTTTTGGGAAATGAATAGTTTTTGTGCCATTTGTTGTTATTTTAATGCTTTAGAACTCTGTCCTTACCCTTACCTTTGTAATTTAGGTTTTCTCGTTTTTGGATCATCCCAATCTCTGCAAAGCTGCTAGAGTTTGTAAGCAGTGGCGGACTGCTAGTGCTCATGAAGACTTCTGGAAGAGTTTGAATTTTGAAGATCGGAACATATCTGTAGAGCAATGTGAGCCTGAGTGTATATATTTCATAATTCATAATAAATTGTTAATTGTAAAAATTTCGTGCTTTTTAGCATTTAACTATGGGTATTGGAAATATACTGCCCTGTGCCCCTTGTAAACCTGTAAATTTGCTGATATAAAGCTTGTGTATTTATAGTTGAGGACATCTGTAGGCGTTATCCTAATATCATAGCAATCCGCATGTCGGGTCCTGCCTCTAACCAGCTTGTCATGAAGGCCGTCTCTTCGTTAAGGTTGGTAGCTTCTGCTGTATTTGGGTTGTCAATCAAGTTATCTGTGATTCATGCTCATTCTTTGTAACTGTTTTCAGAAATCTTGAGGCTTTAACATTGGGAAGAGGACATATAATGGATAATTTTTTCCATGCTTTGGCTGATTGTTCTATGTTGAGAAGACTGAGCATCAATGATGCTATACTTGGCAGTGGTATTCAGGAGATATCAGTTAATCATGACAGGCTGTGTAATCTCCAGTTGACAAAGTGCCGTGTGATGCGTATAGCAGTCAGGTGAATGTGTTTTAGTGATTAGCTCACACTTAGCTGTATCTTTACCAGTGAACTAAAATGTGATTGCTTATTCTTTTTCAGGTGCCCACAACTTGAAACTATGTCATTGAAGCGCAGTAGCATGGCACAGACTGTGCTCAATTGCCCCCTTTTGCAAGAGCTTGATATAGGCTCTTGCCACAAACTTCCTGATTCCGCCATTCGTTCAGCTGTTACATCATGCCCGCAATTAGTTTCTTTGGACATGTCTAATTGTTCGAGTGTTAGTGATGAAACATTACGGGAAATATCCCTGAATTGTGCTAACCTTAGTTTTCTTGATGCATCATACTGCCCGAATGTATCCTTGGAGGTACATTTTAGAGTCTATAATCACTTTTTGACTATATAGATTCAATCTGCCTTTTTTTGACATTTTCTCTCTCTCTCTCTCTCTCTCTCTCTCTGAAGACTGTCAGACTGCCAATGTTAACGGTTCTGAAGCTTCACAGTTGTGATGGCATCACTTCAGCCTCAATGGCTGCAATATCTCACAGTTATTTGTTGGAGGTGTGCAATTTGTCCATGATGCTGATATTAATGTCTTAATTCCTGGGCTAGACTTGCAAAATGAGAAATGATGTTACTGCTTTTGTAGGTTTTGGAGCTTGATAATTGCAGCCTATTGACATCAGTGTCTTTAGATCTTCCCCGCTTGCAGAATATTAGATTGGTACATTGCCGCAAGTATGGCCGCCTTTGCTTCTTGTTGCATGTTTCTCCTATGCTTCTATTCACACTGTATTCTTGAGTATTTTCTTTTCTAATTTCTGTTTTAAATTATTTTTCTGGTCAGATTTGCTGATTTGAACTTGATGACCCTAATGCTGTCTTCTATTTTGGTGTCCAATTGCCCTGTTCTCCATCGTATCAACATCACTTCAAATTCACTTCAAGTATGCCATAATTATGTGTCATTTTTTGTTCCCATACCAGTGTATACTATAATAGGCTAAAGGACGGAATCTGTGGCAATGCAGAAATTAACAATACCAAAGCAGGATAGCTTAACCACGCTAGCTCTGCAATGCCAATCTTTACAAGAAGTGGATCTCTCTGAGTGTGAATCTTTGAATAACTCTGTATGCAATGTTTTTAATGATGGTGGAGGATGCCCGATGTTGAAATCGTTAGTTCTTGATAATTGTGAGGTATATTTTTACCATTTGGTGTTCATTTTCCCAATTTTGCTTGTGCATGATCTACACAAGTAGTATCGACTAATGAGTGTCATGTATTATACTTGTTTTTCTTTCTAGTCATCTTATCCATCATATGCCCATAATCCCATATTGTGAATTTGGCCTATGGAGTTGTTACCTATAATTTTGTTGTTAATATTTTTTTAAAAACTCTAACCTTTGGTGTTTTGATGAATTCAGAGTTTGACATCAGTTCAATTCATCAGTACCTCTTTAATCAGTCTTTCCCTTGGTGGTTGCCGGGCAATAACTACTCTTGATCTCACATGCCCTAATCTAGAGAAAGTTATTTTGGATGGCTGTGATCATTTGGAAAGAGCATCATTTTGTCCAGTAAGTGGTATTGATTGCTTTATATTCTGTTTTGCAAGAGATTAAACTTGTTAATTCTTTATGTTTTTTGATTTGAACATTTAGCATACTGCTAAATCAATAATTAAGGCTACTGAATATTGGTATGAACTATGAAATATGAAGTTTTCTGGTTGTGTTTTCCTGACTGTGTTCTTTAATCAAAAGTTTATACTTCACAACACAAGACATCCCGGTTTTTCTCCCTCCTACATTGCAATCCTGTTTGCATGAGATGAACTTTTATTAATCTGATTACATTAGCTAGAGGCTAAGTATTTTCTTTTCATGACTTGCTTCTCAGGTCGGTCTTTCATCTCTCAATTTAGGAATATGTCCAAAATTGAACACACTCAGCATTGAAGCATCATTTATGGTTTCACTTGAGTTGAAAGGATGTGGTGTACTATCTGAAGCATTCATTAATTGTCCACTCTTAACATCTCTCGATGCTTCCTTTTGCAGGTTATTTTGTACATTATTTTCCTATGTATCCTCCTTTCTAAAGAATTCATTAATTATCTCTGAACATCTCCAGATACTTCCTTTTGCAATACTGACTGACTTTTACTGTTTGTAATTACAGTCAACTAACGGATGACTGCTTGTCCGCAACAACTGTCTCATGCCCACTGATTGAATCATTGATATTAATGTCATGCTCATCAATTGGTTCAGATGGTCTTCGATCTCTGTATTGTCTTCCGAATTTGACTGTTCTTGATTTATCATACACTTTCTTGGTGAATATGCAGCCTGTTTTTGATTCTTGTTTGCAACTAAAGGTTAGAGTTACCCTAGAATGGTTTGTTATTCTCATGTTTTTTTATATCATAAGTAGTGTTAATGAGCTGGGTTTTACTAGTTGTACTATTCTAGTACTTGACTTAGAATAATTGTACTTTGGTAATTTGGTTTATGGTTAGTATTGTGAACTCATCTCATCACATCATATCCTTTCATAATTTCAATCTGCCTTTTTTCTCTTTCCACCATATTTTGGATAATTTGACATTTTATATAATTATTATCTTCATCTTTTCTGATAGTGCTAAATTTTTTTTTCCTGTTTCGTGAAGGTTTTAAAGCTGCAAGCTTGCAAATATCTCACTGACACATCACTTGAACCTCTTTACAAAGGAGGTGCTTTACCAGCACTTCAGGAGTTGGACTTGTCTTACGGAACTCTCTGTCAGTCAGCCATAGATGAGCTTCTTGCTTGCTGCACAAACCTCACTCATGTGAGCTTGAATGGCTGTGTGAATATGCATGATTTGAATTGGGGAAGCAGTCGTGGGCAGAGTGACAATTTCCCTGCTGTAAACACCCCATCCATGGCAAGTTCTAATGAGAATATTCCTGAATCAAGTGAGCAATCCACTCGCTTACTGCAAAACCTCAACTGTGTTGGATGTCCAAATATTAGGAAGGTTGCCATTCCATTGAGGGCAAATTGTTGTCATTTGTTATTTTTAAACCTTTCGCTCTCAGCAAATTTGAAAGAGGTTGATGTTACTTGTCTCAACCTATGCTTTCTTAATTTAAGGTATGGTTGGCTCTTCAATAAATGTGTTGGTTTCTATCCATCTCATATCAGATATGATAATGTCTTAAATTCTCTGTTCAGCAATTGTTCCTCTTTGGAAATTTTGAAGCTAGAGTGTCCAAAATTGACCAGTCTATTCCTTCAGGTACAAGTCTTACATGCTAATTTTAATCTATTGATGCACTTGTAAATTTTGAATATTGATGCTTTGGTGTTGTCTGGTCTTGTTATTTTAGATATACGTTATAATATATTACGTAATATGTAGGTTATCTTTTCTGCATTACAGCTGTTATCAGCCATCATTGTTACCTATTGAAATTTATTGAAATGTTTGAAACATTCCCCTGCTTTGTATCATTGATTTTATTTACCACATATTTACTTCATTCTCTTGGCTTGGATTATCTGGCTCCTTTCAAACTTTGTATAATTGAGTATTTTCCTGTTTAAAGGTTTCTTATGAACTCTAGAGAGTTGCATAAGTCTTTTATGGAAACATGTTTGGATTTGAGATTGGCTTTTTGTACTCCACCTGTCCTCCAGAAATGTAGCTTGTTTGAAATGTATTTAGCATATTGCGTTAGGATCCAATTGCAAGGTGTGGGACTTGAGTCCCGCGTTGGAAGTATAAGATTTTAGTGTAGGTTTATAAGTCCTTGGGCTTTCCAACTAAAATAACTACTTTTGTAGTGTGGTTCTTATCATATTGTCAATATAATTTACAATCAAAATGTTACAGCTCACACAGCCTTTATCAATTTGTGTTAAACTTCCTTGTTTCATTAATTTTTTGGTGTTTGGTAATTTGGGTTTTCAGTCTTGCAATATTGACGAGGAAGCTGTTGAGGCTGCTATATCAAAATGCACTATGCTGGAGACTCTTGATGTTCGCTTTTGTCCAAAGGTAAGAGCAAACTCAGTTTTTGTGATATTCCTTCATCACTTTGCGTGTTGTCCGAGGCTTTTAGAAATTTTAGCTAATTAACCTTTTCATACATAATGATGGAATAATGCTTGACTATTGTTTTTGGTCATGATCTTCAACTAATTATTGTATACTTTTATGGTGCTTCATCATAGATAAGCTCAATGAGCATGGGAAGATTACGCACAATTTGTTCAAGTTTGAAGCGTATATTCAGCAGTTAGTCAACTTTGTTACCTTGATCAAGGATATACGCTTTCATAGTGCTTTTATTCACTTGGATTGAAAGCGCGCTTGGTAATAAATCTGGTTATTTCTTCGTGTATTGTAAATGGCTAAATTTTAAATTTGTTTGTTTGTTTGGCATATGGAAATCAGTTCTGTATTTGCAGTAATTTATCTCTGTTCTACTTGCTATTCTTGTAAATCAACCTTTCAAATTTCAGCTTTTTTTATTCTAAAGCAGTTTAAGGAATCCGTGTTGAAGAATAAAGGTATCTTTGATTCTTGTCTTTTTTGTTTTAAAATTGTTCTGTAAAACAATTTTACATTATTCAATAATCAATTTCTCTTCCAAAATTTATTTGTGTTTGAAAATTGTTTTCAAAATTTAAAAGCTAAAGAGCAGAAACAACTGAAAAATGTTTTTGCACTTTTCCCAAGTGTTCTGAGGGTGAACTTTAAGAAAATGTAATTATATTCAGGGGACAAATGTCATACTTTCAAATGAGTTCAAGGAAGAAACAAATTTTAGAAAACAAAATTATTTTAAAATTAAAAATAGGAAACAAACAAGGTCTAAGTTTCTGAACATCTATTCTCCCAGATTTTGACAACTTAAGGTAATGTTTTTTCAGTTTTAACGGTTAAATTTGATCGCAATATTTTAAACTGTTATATTTAGACCCAATACAATTTTCCTCCATCTACTACTTCAGTTGTTCCTTGAAAACAATAAAATGAAGGACATGGACAATTCCTCATTCCCATCTTTCACGTAATTTTCTTCAAAATTTACGCGAGGTACTTTGGCAAACGAGAAGATTGCATTGAAAAAGAATTTTTCACAAATTACGTATTTTTTTGTGTTTCAAGTTTTAGATCAATGAGGTTACAACTTAAATGGCACCACTGTTCTCTATGGCTAACTAGGTTATTGTAATTTTTAGAGTAAAATCTTTATTTTTCTTATAAATATGATTTGTTATTTTATTTTTTTTTGGTTTTAGTTTAGTGCAGTTTGAAAGTAGTTCTTGTAAAAAATTAAAAGAAATAAAATAGGAAATATAGTCAAGAGGTGTTACTCTAGCAGAACACATTTTCTTTGGGTTTTATTCCCAGTCTAGGGATGGGACTTAAATGTTCGTTTGCACCAGTTTTTATTTTTCTTACAAATTTAACCACCTAATTGATAATATAACTTTTCATATAACTCAACACTTTTTAACAATTAAGAGTCGACTTTAACATATGACTCGAGATAAATAATTAGTTAATATACACATACAAGGAAGTTATACCTCGATGACTGATTTTACTTGACGTTAATCACACAGAAGATAAAGAACCCCAGTCAAGTTTAAAAAACAGATTGATAATTCAAAACCTTTTTTTATATTTTGATACACATAAAATGTTATTTGTGTTTTAAGGTTCTGCCTTTGGAATATAGGTTCCATACTCTTAACTATGCTGGCTACTCAAAAGCGAACAAGTATGTTAGGTATTCATAGTATTGATTCTAGTTGCTTTAATTCAGGGTCCAAACTCCCTGTTTCCACGTCTTGCGGTTCCCTGTATGAATCAGCTATAACCTTTCCCTTACTTAGCACATCTGAAGGTACGGTTTGTAAGAGGCTGAAACAGAAAGCTTAGTAAGAATCATGTGTGTATGGCTATGTTTGGATAAAAGTTGGGAACATATTTTTAGGAATTCCAATTCAATGCACATTTCTGAATTCCAAGACACAAAATGAAGAAGGGAAATTTTGTTACTTTAAGAGTAAAAATACTTTTGAGCTCTCCCAACTGATATCCAAACATACACTAAATTGGTAGGACACAAGGGGAAGTATGTGCAAGAGGCAGAAGGGATATTATGGGCAAGAAAAACAACAAAAAAAAGTACACAAATCACCTGTCCAATGCGTTAAGGGCAAAATTGATTTTAGCCTTCATTGATTTGACTGAGGCTTCAGGATCATTTCTTGATGCACGAAGAAGCAAGGAATCAAGTTCTTCCAGTGACCTTCACAAACAGAATTCTTTCAGTTGGGGTTTGAAATTTTCATATTGACAGAATTTATTTCAATACAGCATATAGCTCAATGGCTAATTGTGATAGTTAATTCATGCATTTTTTTTAAGGAAGTGGATTATAATACCTCAGACATTCATGAACATCATTGAATGCAGTTTTACCATTGCCACTGTCAGATGCATACTGCGCCACCTATAGAAAGATTGTGACACTCTAATTAACTTTCATACACATAAATATACCATGACGTGAATGGCGATAGACATGGAGAAGGAGAAATAGATTATCCAAAGATTGATATCAGCAATGGCATGAGCTTTGGACAACAATCAATGAAGCTGTTGGTTGTTTTGTGTTGTTCAGGAGTCTTTTGAAATTTGCTTGATAACAAAGGCAAGTATGGCTGTATCAAGTAGTTTGCAATGTTCTCTCTAATGGAGACAGTAACAACCAAAGTGAGTAGTTTCCGTAACAAATAGAAGCTTGGCATCAGACTCAAAAATTTTGGGATACTGTGTATAAGAAAATACTAGCTGTAAATATATGTATACTGCACACTCAATTATAAAAATGAAGCCTCATAAATCTTTGAACCGACTCTATTGGTAGAAAAAATAAATAAATTTCACATTCAAAAGAAGAACTAAGAAGTTGAAGGAAGCCTTCACTTACTGCTCTAATATTTACACGAAGTGATGCTGCAGGCCCAGAACGAAGTAGCGACCGGCAGAAGGCAAATTGGGGTTCATCACCCTCTAATGTTTTTTCTGTATTGGTAGAAAGAAAAGCCTTAGTAAATTTTATATTACCTTCAAATTATTATTGCTGCAAACCATGTCACATGAACACCTATAGCACAATACTAATAGCGAGGAGATAAAATGGATTAGCAAGTACGAAATAAATAAATAACTTTAAAATGTTGAATTTAGAGATTTTCTAATATCCAGATATCTAGCACGATAAAGGCATTACCCAAGTCCTTGATCTGAAATTCTGTAAGTATGACAGCTGGTACATAAACCTCCAGAGGATCAAGCTTTTTTCTAGAGCATTTCAGAACAAAGTAGATTTAGAATCACCATTCTTCAGATGCAGAAAAACATTGATCGAACCATAAATTATAAAATAGAAAATCCAAAACCAAGAAATAAATCAAATATCCGCTCCCCATAAATTTCTGCTTATATGAAAAAAGAAATAATCAAATGAATAAATAATACATGCACAAAAAGGTTTTATAAAAAAAATCAATAAAAATTGTTATCTATAGGTAATTTTGTTGACTTTTATAATAACGTATCTTAAAAGTCATCCCTAGCATAATTTTTAATTGGTTAATAGAATAAAAATTCTTTGTGCTTTATTTTTTTTATACACCAGAAAGATAAAAGACAGAATTAAAATCTAACTCTAAGAACATGCATTGTGTCCGGTAACATGAAGGACGTTAACTAAGTTGGACAGTTATGCCAAACAACGAGTTCAGTGTCATGCAGAGGCACCATATTTTGCAAACTCATTACATGCAAATTAAACTCAAATCAAACAATAATTTGTCTAGTATAATTCGAAGAATATGTATGATTAAACCATCTGAAAGCTAGCCAATACGATACATATAATTAAATTATGAATGCTTATCTTATCTATGTAAAGATAATAAAACCTTGTGAAAATTAACTATCTCATAACTGATAACTAAACTAATTAACTGTTAGACATACATACTAAGAAAAAATCCATGACATGGTGCATTCAATTCATAGCATACCTCTTAACATAGTTATCGAAAGGAGTTGCTTGGGCAGCATCACCTGCAACGTGGAAACAGCGAATCGTAAAAACCAATTGAACATGCGAAAGAAGAGGGTGAAACAAACACGTACGTACGGTTAGGAATATTGAGAAGCAAGTGGGAGAGAACCATAGACAACGACACCGTGCGCCGCCCTTCACGCCATGTCGGGGGTGACACTGCGCACCTCACACTCACACGCTTCGCCTTCCAACTGGAAGAACAATGCAATGGCCTGTTGTTGCTAACATGCGCAGGGGTGCCAAGTGACGCCATATGCCCACTCAACATGATACTCTTCGCGGAGTTGATGCATTGCCGATAACGTAACCGATTCGCTGGGTCCCACTCTTATCCTCTTAGTTGTGACTTGTCTTTCACTAACCACTCCTCTTTATTCTTCCCACATTTGTAGATATACCCTTATCATTTGTCATAATTATTCTATCTACTCTTTTCTTTTTCTTTTTTAAATACTTTCTTGTAAGGAGCACAGTGAGTAATAATAAATATTCATCTTAGATTTTAATTTGAATAACTAAGATTAAAACATATTAAATTATATGAGACTTTTTTTATAAAAAAAAAATCGTGTAACTTCTTAAGTGATTTTATAATATTAAATTTTAATCATTTATATATAATTATATGATCTAAATTTACCCCAATCCCTTTTTATATAAAAATCACTCCCTCACTTGCTCCCTTATAAACAGTAAACTTTTCTGCGTTGACTTGCATTTGTTGGACAACAACAAAAATGAAATTTTGTTACTAATATTGAACCTTTTATGTGTTTAATTAATTTTGTATCTTTTAAATGTTTAATTAATGTGACGTGTTAAGTACTTTTTAAATTTAAAGCACGTTACATGAAAATCACAATATATAGTTACTTATAATATTATTTTTGGAATGTATGAGAATCGTTTTTATAAATAATTATTTTAAATTTCTTTTTAAAATTAATAAACAATCCTTTAAGATAAATTGAATTAAACACATATTGAAAATGAAATTATTTATCTAATATAATTAGTTCAATGAATTAAAATAGTTGCAAAATAAATTCTTTTTTGTTTTTAAGAGCCCGCCAAATGAACAAGGACCTGGCACAACCATAGTTCAATGAATTAAAATTGTTGTAAAATAATTACAATGAAATCATTAAACGATTTGCAGCTGTTAAATTATATTTTAAAAAATTATTCTATTGCAAGTAGATCAAATTTTTTTTTTGATGAGTTGCAAGTAGATCGAATTTAACATCTAAGATCGTATACAGTTTTTATAAAACCGTAGTAGATTTCAATCTTTCAACAATATTACCACAACCAAAAATGAATTTCAGTGTATGTTACAATTACAACTAAAATCATCGACTCATCATAACTTGAATAATAATAAATAAAAAAACGGAATAAAAAAGACAGCTATGATACTTTGCATTATTTAACATTTTTTAAACAATAGCGTATGATAATAATTTCTTCAGTCTCTCGTCTTTTTCGAACAACATAATGAATTTTATTTTCCAACTAAATATAACCTCACCGACAGAAAATGAACTAATTTGATTGGCAATCAATACCAACTTCAATTTATTTCTTTAATGGAAATTTACTTGCTTTAGTCCTATAAATAAAATTTCCAGAATCGTTGTGAACTGAGAAGGTACCAAAAAAAATAAATAAATAAATAAAGTTGAGAAGGGCCACTCGGTTGGTGGAATTTCTTGCAGTTTATTATTTTGAAGTTTGAACCTGAAGGCACCAGTTTGAGGCAGACATAACACAGATCTGTCTTGAACTTCACTGTGTTCTGAAACAGCAACAATGGCAAAAACCATTACTATGTGGTTTCTTTTGGTCACTCTTTCCTTCGCTTATGCTGCTGCCACTGCTAATACTCAAAGTAAGTCTTTTTTTTTTTTTGTTCTATCTAGTGGTTTTGGTTTCAGATTTGGAATGTAACTGTTAGTATCTGGGGAACACTAAGTTTGATCTGCCTTAAATGTAATATTTATTTTATATATTTTGACTCAAGTCTTTCTGATGCGTTCCCATTGTAGCTTCTTCTCATTCTGGATTGCATATTTGGCATTTTAAATGAACTGAGTGTCTGTCTACAATGCCAGTGATGCTGTCAGCTGTTCTATGAATAGATCTCAATTGCTTAGAGCTTTCGTGTATTTTTGGTCTCTCATGGGAAATTGTTTTATTTATTTATTTGCTGGCATGGAAATTGGTGCCATGTTGGATCTTGCACTATTATGGTGGAAATGTTTGGTGATTCTTGATTTGGACGACCAACCATACTGTTTTCAGCTTTGAAACTCGTTAAACTTTGTGTTTCACTTTCCTATTCGTACAGTATTCAATTCAAGGATGTGCATCTTATTTGTATAATGGCAATAACCTATTTGAGACTTACTGTTTTAGAGCTACTTCAGTCATTTCCCCTAGATTGATTTTGTTAAAATATAACTTCTGCTCTGTCTTTGGCGTTAATAGTTCTAGGAAAGAAATAGAAGTGTGGATATGATTATAAAACGATGAAGTTGTAAAGTACAGGATAACCAAGTGGCTTTGTTTGAAGACGAAACTTTTGTTGTGTGGTAAGGAACAAACAAGGTTTTAAAAAACGGTTGGGAACTGCAATTGTGGTTGCAATGTCAAGGTTTTTGAAGTCTCCACAACTGCAGTAGCCACATTTGTCCTCAATTTCTGCAATATGAAGGATTGTGACAAAATGGCAGCTGCAATTGCAACTGCAATTTAAAACCTTGGGAGCAAAATGAGTTGACCTCTGTAAAAATTGTGACTTTGCTGTTTTATGCTCAAACTTTTCTGTGCTTCCACCCCATCCTAGTCCATTTCACTTCATTCCACTGTCAT
The DNA here is from genome assembly GCA_026413185.1 of Pueraria montana var. lobata. Lineage (NCBI taxonomy): Eukaryota > Viridiplantae > Streptophyta > Magnoliopsida > Fabales > Fabaceae > Pueraria > Pueraria montana. The sequence goes on from CM048652.1 coordinate 9,001,883, forward strand.
TAGATATCCAAACAAAGCCATAGTACTTCTGTAAAATGATGCCTATGGAAATGTCATTAGGATTTAATTTACGGAACTCTTAAATGGTGACCTCATTAGGATTTAATTCACAGAACTTTTAAATGGTGACCTCTTTTATATTAACACAGACTGCTTTAAGGATTTAGGAATTTGAGATTTGGTGTTGGTTCGGAGTAGGAGAATAAGTTCGGGCAAATGAATCTGTAGCATTCTTAATGGCCACTGTAAATCTGTATTTATCATATAGATGAATTGGTTATTTTTATCTAAGAAAATACCAGAAGAGTTGGCGGAAGTGGGAATTGAGAATGATGAAGTGGAGGAAGAAAGAAAAAGAAAACATTAGCTGTTGCTTTAAAAAAAAAAATGGTGACTGATATTGCTCTCAGCGTGGTAACAATTAGTGCCAACCTTCATTATATTTGCCTTAAACGTGTATTTGCCAGATGGTAAGTTCTTCTGCGGGGGAATATATTAATATTTAGCAGTACATAATTTATTGATTGAAGTTTTCTAGTCCTTTTCTTCTTTGGATTTGTCATATATCATACGTGTTTGAGATGATATGCTCGTTTATGTTTCACTGGTTGTTTTTGTTTAACGGTTCAGAAAACTTGGTCTATATGCCTTGTCTTGCTTTCTTATCCTTAGCTTGAGGTTACATATTTTGACATTTTCATTGATTTTATGCATACAACTACTTTCCTCAATACAAAGCCTCCATATGGCTTAATGAAAGTTCCCAAGCACAAACCCATCTATGGTTCTGAATCCTTACTTCATACTTTTATTTATTTCCTTACGATGTGATTTGATTACTCTAAATCCATCATGCATTTACTAGTATCTTCCCCATTTAGGTGTTCTTTAAATTCCCATTTCTGACATAATGAACAAAACTTTGCAGTCAAAGTTACCAACAACCCTGCAGACAAGTTGGTAGCTGCAATTAACGAAAACAGAACTGCTCACAAGGAATCAGCCTTAACCGACAATCCGGGGCTTGCGTGTATCGCTCTGCAATACATTAAGGCATACCAAGGTGATTGTGATGCTGTGGGTGGACCTGATGGCAAGAAGCCTCCTGAATCTCAATTTGCTGAAGTTTTTGCTCCAAACTGTGGTGTTGAGGCATCAACTCTTGCTCCTATAACTGGTCGTTTCCTGGCGTGCCAGACTAAGTATGTCCATGCTCCTGAGGCATTTTCTGAAATCCTCATAAGGAACGAAAAGAGCTTAGACATACTCTACAGCAAGAATCACACTCAGGTTGGTGCTGCTGTCACAGGTACTGATGGGGGGTCTCCTTATTTCTGGTGTGTGCTATTTAGCAGTGGCAAACCTAACAAAACCTTTACTTTTGAGGGTGGTGTGGCTAAATTAACAAAACCCGGTTGCTTTAGTGGAGCTAACGATGAGTGCAGTGGTGCTAGTGATTGGTCACCACTCAATGGGATGTGGGTATTTGCCACTTCAGTTCTGATTGCAATGGGGTTTGCTTTATCATTATGATCATAAACTGAGATAATTTGTATCATCTCCACTTGATTTGGATGCCTTTTTAGTCTTTGATGTATATGAAAGGCTTGGCCTCAGCTATTCTTTTTCCCCCCTTGCTTGATTTTGTAATTTGTTAAGAGATTCATGTCAATTGTTTTCCCAACATTATTATTTACATATAAAATTTGTGGTATTGGCTCTTGCAAATTCTCTTATGTGGGACTACAAGTTTTCTTTTTCTTTTTTTTTTCCTTTTTAAGAAGATTTCTGTCCCAATAATAGGAAGTTGGATCTTTGAAAATATATCCTAACCCTTAAAAAATAAGGATTAAATGGGATAGTTGCATATTCATTATTAAGAGATGAGAATAATAGTACACATTAATTAATAAGGTAGAAAAAGTGAGATGATTAATCCGAATAATTTAAAGGATAATTCTAAAAAAATAATATAAATTATTAACAAATTTAATTTTACCAACTACATTAACCAACTTTTTTAATTTTTATGAATTAGTTAAAAAAAGTTTTATATATAAGAATGAAAGTAGTATTATTAATTATATCGTTAACTTAATTGTTCTCAATTTTATGCTTTTGGTAACTTTAGTTATCAACAACTTTTTTTAGCTAATTATAGTAAAGAGAAATGCTAGACACATACTTCCTCATTCCAATAGAGTAAGCTTATTCAGTTAACCTTATTTTGGTTAAATTTTCAATGATGTCAAACAATACATATGGGGTGATCCTTGTCTTTTCAAGATTGGTGCAAATGAAATTCTTAAAAGATGTTTAAGATTAATATGCATACAATTTAAAAATATTTAATGCTACTCATAAAATACTCTTATTTAGAATTTATTATAGGAGTAGTTGTGGAGTACGATATAATTGTTAAATAGGGATACATGTAAAAAAAAAATTAATAAAACTTAAAATTTGTAAAACATCAATAATTTTAATAAAAAAAAAGTTAAAATATCAATAATTTTGGAACGAAGATAATATTTTCTAACACATTCTTTTTTATTAATTAAAATTCATTAAAAATTATAAAATTTTATAGATCTGACGTCTTATTTAACGAAATTCTGTCATGATTTCATAGTATATATTTAGCTAAATTCTATCAAAAAATTGTTTTGAGATGAACTTTTTTTCTCTCAAAATAAGATCAGAAAATGAGTATTGAGTTCTGCACAAGAGCATGGGAAGAGAAAAGAAATTCTTACATAATTTTCAACATCTTACAAACAGTACACTACAACTAGAGCGTGTTTCCATCACAGAGACGATTTAAATTTCAAAATAAGAAAAAGAACAGTAAGAATGGCAACAATACCGCCAGAAGAACCAACAACTCTATGAATCCAGTAACGATCAAACCCTGCAAAACTCCGGTCCAGGAAAGCCGATAAGGCTATGCCCAAAATCAATAGAAACAGCAGAAAAGGCAACCAAGCATCAACGTTGAAGGGTTGCCCCTCATCTTCCAACTCACACTCTGCTTTGCGGTCTATATATAGAGGAGAAGCCACAGCTAGTATCACCAATCCTATGGCAGCCAATCTCTCATATGATGAAAATCTGCTACCCCTTCTGCAACCTCCAAATTCCATTCACTATATTATCACTCACCTTGGTTCTCTCTATGGGACTAGAGTGCAACTGTTGGGGGAAAACCACCCAAATGTCAATCTTAACATTAACGTTAAAAAGCTTCAGCTACACTCACTCGCTCACCTTTTCTTTTTCCATTCAAGTACTAGTTATTATTTTTTTTTTGTTAAAAGTTTTTAGTTACTAAACTTTTTTAAAAGTTGATTTTTAGTTCCTAAACTTTAGTTTGACTGGTCAAAGTCCCTAAATTTTTTAAAAATTTAATTTTTAGTCTTCAAACAAAATTTTCACCGGTCAAAGTTCCTAAACTTTTTAAAAATTTGGTTTTTAGCTCCTAAACTTTTTACAAATTCAGTTTTTAGTTCCTGAATTAATGAGATTTCAAGGACTAAAAATCACATTTTTAAAAAAATTTAGGGACTAAAAACCGAATATTTAAAAAGTTTAGAGACCTTTACCGGTCAAATTAAAATTTAGGAACTAAAAATCGAATTTTGAAATAGTTTAAGGACTAAAAACTTAGTTAATCTTTTTTTTTTTGTTATGGTATAAAAGAAAAGTTTGGATGAGTTGGGGTCCATCTACTCAAGAGTCAAGTAAAAGCCTCAAGATTCAAAAAGTACTCACAGAAATACTTCAACTACTAACAAAGTCCTTATATCGATAATAAGACTCAAACTTACATATTTATGAGATCTTTATGAGATATGAGTCGTACTGTATCGTTATTAACTAGACCATCCTCCTTCAAGTGCTTGGCATAGTATTACTTTGGGCGAGGAAAAAGTAAAGACAATATGATAACATTTTTAAAAAGAATGAAAAGGATGAATTCAAGCCTAGCTTAATGATGTTCATATTTGACATGAATAGTATACTATCATAGGTTAATTAATTTACAAATATAATGCGATTGTCTTGGATACTGTTAGGAAAAGTACTGCAACATTTTTCTATTCCAAAAGATGATCAAGATATAAAGTGCAGCCGGACCAGAAATGGTGTGTTATTGATAAAGCTCTGCTTGTTAAATTGTATGGATATGAATAGGATTCTCCATTAACAAAGAACAATATTCGCTGCTCTGCCTAAATTTCATTTGGAATCTGATGCCGTTTATACTGTGGATGTCCGTGCAAGATTAATTTCTAAAGAAATGCAGAAGCTTCACGAATGTCTACAATACGTCACAAATTCGAAGTTGAGATGAAAGAATTCTAGGGTCAAAGAAATATTTAGCTTGAATAAAGAAAAGGAGCATACTAGAAAATGTTCTAACACAAAAAAAAAATTCCCTTTAGTTGAAAAGTACGTGGATTTAGACTGAATTTAGTATAAAAACAAAAGGTATTGATGTGAAACGATTATCTTTGCTTTTAAATTTAATCTAATGTCCTTAAGTAGCTAATTCTAATAAGAGTTTTACTTAATTGTCATTTCCATTTAAAAAAGTTAGAGTTGGATCCTTTACCCTTCATTTGTCAACAAAGAAAAAAATAGTGAATGAGAAGATGAAGACACCAATAGGATTAGAAATGAACGGTAAAAGATAAAAGAAAATAGACTTGGATCCTTTATCTTTCATTTGTCCATATAAGCTTTGTAGATTTCTAACCACATCCTGCATTTTAATTAAAGAACTTAGCAACTTACATGTTAAAAGAATTGTTAACACCTCTTAAAGTGTAAAATATTTCATTGAAGGCTTTATACATTAACGAAGGGGAAAAGAAAAACGTAAATAAATAGAGTTATAATAATATCAAGGGTCCATTTGTTTTAAAGTTAAATAAAATTGATTTTGAACTTTTAAACATAATTGGATGCATGTCTAAATTAATATTAAAAATAGATTTTACATCTGAACATGTTTATCTTATAGAGAATTGATTCTTAATGCAAAACAAATAGCTGCTAAGTTTAGGGATGAAAAAGGTATAGGCCTACAGGGGCAGCCACCCCCATCCCTCTCATCCTCAAGAACAAAAGTCTCTAATATTCTCTGTCCATGAGTGGAAGGTATCCTTTTTCTGGAAACCTATAATTTTTGCTTCCCATAGCATTTTTTTTTCTTTCTAATTCTGTCCCTACCTAAGTTCATTTCAGCAAATGAAGATTGTGTACATTGACTAAAAGAGTTATGTTAATCTCATCCTTTACTTTATTTTATTATAAAATGATAAATTTATCTTTTAAAATTAATTTTAATCGCTTTAATGGTGAGATCTAGAAGTGCATAGCCAGCAGTTTATTTTGAAACTGCTGGGAATTGGATTTTCATTTCAGCAAAGATCCTGATGTAGGTTAATTATTTACTTTTCCCTTTTCGGTAAAATAAACATTTTCTAAAGATTTGTAAAAAGTGCCATCACGATGCTTCATAAAGTCAGTGGGGATTGGAGACAATGAATTGGGATTTGGGATCATGCCATTCGATATTCAAATCCGGTCACAATAAAATATAATCCTTTCATTCCTGAGGGTCTTTCTTTTTGTTTAACTGAAAACATGCAGTTAGACTTTTTTTAAAAGAGACCAACAAAATTTAATTGAATTACTAGTATGATTACTCGGTAATCTAATTGATGGACTATAATCCAGTCCCCCAATTTAAATAAGGACCTTAGGATTAAAAGAAAACAATAGGATGTGTACTGTAAAAAAATAAAACAAAATAAATTGTGACTGTGGTAGCTTGAGCCTTGAGCTTTCCACAGCAAACTCCATAACTCTACAATCATAAGCTCAAAATTTGTGTTGCCTAGAATAGAACTATCATAATCGGGATGGCACATAGCAACGTATCTAAATTAATAAAGAGATACAGAGGCACAAATAAACTCTCCCATGCATGTTCTATTTAGCAGCAACAGATGTCCTTGACCTATTATTCCCTTGAAACCGTCTCATCCATTTCTTCTGTGAAGTAGTAAGGTTAGTAGAGTGCAATGGTGCTGCATGACCTTGTTGGGATTGTTCTGTGACTGGAAGCTCAGCAGGAAGTGCAGCAGCAGTGCTAGTGAAGACATTTAGGACCAAGAATGCTAGAATGGGAGACAGATCAAGGGTTCCTCCCAGAGGTGGAATAAGTCCACGGAATATGTTCAGGTATGGGTCACATATGGTGCTGAATGAAACAATAACCATTTTATTATTTAACACTTGGAAACTCTTGAAATTAAATCTCTGCATACTATGTTTAAACATGTAGCTGTGAAATGTCCAAGAAACCCGACCTCTCCCCATCCCAAGAAACAAAATGGGAAATCATATTATGGTTTATGTATACTTTTGGTGAATATGAGTGACCCTAGGTTTGTATACATTAAAATAAATAGATAAACCAGTGTCTATGCATAAAATTGTTCTCAATTCAATCTTCTTTATCCTGTATAAAGACAAAAATTTAGTTCCTATAAATAAAAGTAGGACCAAATTGAGAATGACTTTTATCAATATAGATGAATTTGAAAAAAAATTATTATGTATAAGCATCAAATTAAAAATAAAATTTAATTTTTATGCATTGTCAATATAGAAAAATTTATATTGTCAATCAATTAGAAATGATCATTGCTATAACTTTTAAAATAGTTTTATAAAAGTTAACAAATTTATTATATATAACAGTTTGTAATTAAATGATAGTCTAAAAATCTTTTACAGTGTTTGTGCATATCCTGTCTACTCTTGAAAATAAGCATCACCTATAAAAATTAAAAGTTGAATTAAGCTTTATATATTTGTTTTATAAGCTATGTCTTATATTGTTGAGTTTAATTTCTATGCAACATTAATGTAAAAATTTTTACAATATCAACTAAAGAGAAATCATAATAAATAAGACTCTTAATATACTCATTGTAAAAGTCGTTCAACTTACTATATATGTCAATCTCTGATATGAGAGTGTATGGACTGTTTACTCTATATTATTTATGATTACATGATGCACAGGGAATAAAATAACAGAATCAAACCTTTTAAGTACAAAATGTCCTGATAAGTAAACACAACTCAAATGTAAGTATACTTTTGTTAATCAATGCTTAAATGTCTGTTCGCAATTGGTAGTTCGGCTAACAGAAAAGGCGTATCTTGAATCACATAAAAACCTATGTATTCAATAACAAACGTGATCTTGCAATAAAATTGACCATATGACAACAATCCAATTGAACAATGAATGATGATATCCTAGGAACAAAAGCATGTAATTTTGCAACCCCAATTTTATTTTTTATTTTTTGAAAAGAAAAGGGTGACTCACCTGAGGGGACTAACGATGGAAGGAGGAGTGTTGGGAAACCATGTCAAAACAAGCCTAACAATGAGCAAGGTGTTGTAAATGTTCAAGAAATTCAGAACCCCATTAGCCACCACCAGCCCTGCCACCGAATCTCCAGGCAAAACGGCAGCGAAATTATGACTAGACAGCAACCTCACGTTCCTGTGGTTCCGAATCTGAACCCAAACATCGATAATATCATAAGTCGTCTGATTCATGCATTTTTCCCACATGAAAAATATTAAGAAAGTTCAAGTTTTGAATTACGTACCTGCACGCATAAGGTGTGAAATTCGGAGGGGAGAGAGAGAATTTTGTTGAGGAAGGGGTTTTGAGAAGCGAGGGAGTGTACAAATCGGAAAAAATGGTCAGCAGCAGTGGTGAATGATGTGTGGAGTTGAGGTGGAGAGAGGAAAGTGTTGAAGTTGGAACTGGGGAGTGTGAGAAAGGGAAGTGCAAAGGGTATTTGAGCATTTCCCCAACAATTAGACACTTTCTTAGTATCTATCTCAGTGGACGAGTCATTAGCGTTCGCACCCATTTTAGTTCGTTTCAGTTGAGGAAAGCTGCTTCTGCTTCTGCCTCTATTCTATCTATAACAACCTTTGGACCCCAAAGAGGATAACGCTAGCACATATAGTATGGATCCAGGGAAAAGATAAGGCTTAATTACCAATTTGGTCCTCAAATTTATTTATTAACGTCAATTTGGTCCCCATATTTTTAAAAATGTCAATTTGGTCCTCAAGTTTTTAAAAATGTGTCAATTTGGTCCCCAAATTTTTAAAAACGTCAATTTGCTCCCCAAATTTTTAAAAATGTGTCAATTTGGTCCCCATTAAATAAAGTCACATCAGTGCCACGTCACATATCTCCGTCAGTCAAATTAACGGAATCTGACGGTGGGGACCAAATTGACATATTTTTAAAAATTTAGGGACCAAATTGACACATTTTTAAAAACTTGGGGACCAAATTGACGTTTTTAAAAATATGGGGACCAAATTGACGTTAATAAATAAATTTAAGGACCAAATTGGTAATTAAGCCAAAAGATAATCCTCTGAACAAATAATATCTACTTTCCCGGATTTAAATCCTGTCCCCCCGTTATATTATATTCTCTCTAAATAAAAAAGAGTGACATGTTAAAAATTAGGCTAAATTAGAATTTTGTCTCTTATTTTATATTTTAGATTTCAATTTCATTCACTTTAAAAAGTTTAACTTTTGTCTCTTTTCTTAGATCAAGTTAATCATTCCATTCTACCAAATTGGTTATTTCATAGTTCTTGATACCGTGGGAGATTTTCAAAATTAATTAAAGGTTGTATCCTTGCATGAAATTATGTGTCTATTTATATAAATATGTAAGTATGAATAGATGTGACTCTTCATTAAGAGACATGAGATGAGATGGGTAACTCTTCATCAAGAGTCAAGAAGGATCGTGAGATGTGACTCTTCAAGGATCATGAAATGCGTCTCTTTGAAAAATTAAATCTATTCACTAAAAGACATGAGATAATCTATAAATAAAATCAATCTACATGTAGGACTACAAAACAACATAACAAAACAATAGAAACATAGAAGTCACTAGATTCTTTGTATCCAAATCATTCATTTCCTTTATTTCCTTATACGCAGAGAGAATTAAGAAAACTATTATTTCGTAAACTGTCATTGACAATACACTTGATGTTGGTGTGCAAATCATGATAAGGGACTACATCGTATCATTAAGGGGATTCGTCAAGACACCATATTGTATCTAATTATATAGATATTTGTGGGGACGAATCGAACCGAAATGTTAGCGTTTTAAACATGTCTTGGAAAATTGCGCTTTTCGTTGTTGTTTTTTCTTTCTTGTAAGACAATTACCGCCAATGATTTCTTCTTTGGTATTTCTTCAATATTACAGAGTCATCACAACCAATTTGCACCAACAATCTTTAAGTTGGAGTACCAGCCAATAAAGATTGTTCCAAGACAATGTCAATTTTGACTAATGCAACATCTCTCACATAGCTTGTCACATGTTATTAAGTTGACCAAATAAGTGTAAAAAACTTACTGAATAACCAATTTGGTGTAATGGAAAAACTTTAAAGAATTAAAGTGAAACTTTTTAAATACAAGGGATCAAACTAAAACCTAAATGTAAATAAGAGACCAAAATTCTATTTAGCCTGAATTAACAATTTCTTTTTTTTATTTGTTAGTAGCATACTTTTAGGTAGTATTTTTCAATTACAAAGACAATTAAGAGAACCAGTAATTTGATTTCTTACTTGCCCACCTACAATGTTTGGACTTTCTTTATTTATTATTTAAACTTACTGAATAATCAATTTGGTGTCAAAAACTTACTGAATAACCAATTTGGTGTAATGGAAAAACTTTAAAGAATTAAAGTGAAACTTTTTAAATATAAGGGATCAAACTAAAACCTAAATGTAAGTAAGAGACCAAAATTCTATTTAGCCTGAATTAACAATTTTTTTTTATTTGTTATTAGCATACTTTTAGGTAGTATTTTTCAATTACAGAGACAATTAAGAGAACCAGTAATTTGATTTCTTACTTGCCCACCTACAATGATTGGACTTTCTTTATTTATTATTTAAAGGTTTATATAAGAATTAAAAAAATTATCAAACATTCTTAATTTTTAAAAAAGAGCTTAATGATTATTCATTGTTAATGTAAAAAGTTTTACAAATATCAATATAAATACTGTTTTGTTCTACTGATATATTATCTCGTTTTACTTAAAAAATGTATTAAGAGACAAGTGAAGTTCAAAGATAATAATTAATAGTAGTATTTTATAACTTAAAATAAATCAAAATAATTATTATTATTTTGAAAGAGAAAAATATTATGATTTATGTCTTTAAAAAATAAAATTAAGATTATGATTTATGTTTGGATAAGTTTTTCTATTAAAAGTTATAGGATAATAAACAAGAAGGAAAAAATGAAATATTGTTTTCATAAGCTATAATTAGTTTATGCATAAATTAATGTGCTAGTTTCTTACAACTTGTTTTTGTAAAAGAATAACTTCTTTTTAAAAAGAAAATATTTTTTTTTTAATTTTTCATATGTTTGTTTCAACTTTTTAAAATAATCAAAAGCTAAAAAAAATCTAAAATTTGATTAAAATTATAAGCTATTTTGAATAGTTTATCAGAAAATTAACTGTTTTTAAAATAATTTTATGATTGTAAACAAACATAAATTAGATTTTTTAAAAAAATTAAAAAAATATTCACTTTATTATTTTTACCAAGATCACTACTTTTCTTTTTAATCTTAATCAAATTGGCCCAATATCAACATTTTAGAGAAGTTAAAATCATTTATCTTCTCCAAAAAGTTTATTAACTTACACATAAAATAATTTTAGCTTATAAAATAAGCTTTTTTTATTTTTCTTTTTCTGTAAATTCTTATAGATAAACTTATTCAGACCAGACATATTTCCCACAATATTCATAAATCAAATATACAATCAATTTAGTTCAAAAGCTCAAGAGGAATTTGAGTGTATGGTAAAACACAAATAAGATACGTATGTTTAAAACTCTAATAACCTACTAATGCTACTTACGAATAAATTTGGTGCATTGACGAAATTTGTTCACGCAATTAATAAATTTTGTGTAATGACGAAATTCACATGTCCACGCAATTAATAAAGTGCTATTTTTCCCTTCAAAAAACAAAGTGCTATTTTAGATAAAGAGTAAGCAACTCAAACTTTAATACTCCTGTATTAAGTGTTTCAAGCTTGATTTTCTGAAATTAAAATCTGAGTCATCCAATCTTCTTTGAAAGGTTCCATTTGATTTATAGATTGGTTGAAGTGAATGCGTGAATTTAGTGACCGAAAATAATCTAGATCCTTTCTTCTTTTTTTTTATACGTAGATCCTTTCTTATATTCTCCAAACATTAATTCACCAAAAACATTATTTAAGTAAAAAGGGCATTTTGATTAATTCACCAAAAAATCATATTTTGATTATTTTTTTTAATTTGATTCCTTAATGACGATGTTAACCTTATTTAAACCATTTAATAAGAAATTTATTATATATTTTAATGAAATCATTAAGTTGATTTTTTTTTTTTAGCAAAATACTACTTTCAATCTAGAACTATTGATTAATGTTTAAGGTTAGTTTCACGTATTAAAGAACACTAGTTGAGTGACCCGTACGATGCATAGGATTGTTGATCTATATTTTCGATCAATATAACTTCATGATAGAAACAATTTTTTTTATAATCAAAATTTTTTTTTTTTGTTATATCATTTTTTAGTAATATATACTTATTTTGTATGATGAAAAAGAATTGCATGATAAACTTAAAATAATATTCAGTATAAATGTGGATACTTAATATATATATATATAATATATATATATATATAACTTGAAGCTACATTATACTATCTTATACCTCACAACCAATATTATGCTACATTGTAGTTGTACTAATACACTACATGATTTTTTTTTTTTTATAAATTGATTCACAAACACTTTATATTGTCCAACACTGAAACTTTATTGGTTAGTGGCCATCGATATAAGCCGATGTGGGCTACCCAATTCTAAACCTTTTAGACATATCTCTTGTCCACTATGCCAAAGAATTCAGAAACGTATAGATGAGACTTGTCCCCTAACTTTGCATAATTAATAACCATAGAGCAACCACTCTTTATTTTATATTTTACTTTTTAACCTCCCAATTTTGAATTTTAAACCAAAATAAGTATCAGGCATTAAGTACGATTCTAAAATTAAGAGTAGTGAGCTCCTTTGATGATTCATGAATCTGTTTGAAATTCACCAAGATAAATTTCTTTAATGTTGAATAGTTAATTTGGAATATTTGTAAAAAAAAAAAATGAAAATATTAACCACTAATATCTAAATAATATATCTGCATGCACCATTTGACAATGCATGAAAAAGTATCTGTCTAGCTAAACGAATGACAGAAAAAGCTAAAGTGTTAAAAAGGAGTCTGAAATTTGATATGACCATCATACTGAAATACAATAACATTCTAATAAGAGGAATTTTGTTTTTGATATTTAATGAAGAACTGAAAAACTTTAATCTGGTTAAAAAGATTTTAACCAAATATAGTTATTGCTCCATATAAAGAGAAAGCCCTGCAAATTAAATAATGCAGGAAAAATCAGATAAAATGATTGAAGAAATTATATAATTGCTATAATAATAACTTTGATTACGCACCTGGATTTTGATTTCATTGTTAAATTGAAGCTGCAGCAAATGTTTATTTTTTAATTATCCAGAGCATACGAAAGAGGTCCTTCAAATAACAAATGACAGAACACCTGTATAGAGAATTAAATATGTGAAATAATAATCTTATATCAATAAAAATCAAATGCACTAAATAAAAAAAATGAATAAGGTGTTTACTTTATAATCTCAAAAATATTTATAAGTTGCGGAAGATTTATTTATAAACAACATTGGAATGATGAGAAAATAGCTTTGCAGCTCATGTCATCATGTCATAAATTTTTTTGAAATCCTCAACCTCATCGAATATAGCTTTGCAGCTCATGTCTGGAATCTCTCAAAAGCTTGAGTGATGAGAAAATAAAGAAGTGCAACAGCAGCTGTTGAGTACAGAAAAAGTATGTATATATAGGGAACTTGAAAGCTAATGGAATGAGAAAAGGTTGCATAATAAGTCCCTTCTTCATTCGTTCATTACCTCGAGACTGATTGCCAAATTCGTAATATTCATTAGCAACATAAACCAAGGGTCAAAATATGAGTTTTTCTATAACCACATGGCTCATTGGTAACAAAATTAAATGAAAATTATACCAAATAATTAATGGAGTGTTTAATTGGATTAGAGAAGGAGAGAGATAATACATTTTGAGCGAGACTGATTTCCAGAATCGCAACATTTAATGGCAACATAAATCAAGGATCAAAATATGAGTTTTTCTATAACCGTGGTATTTAATTGGATTAGAGAAGGAGAGAGAGATTACATTTTGAGCGGGAATAATTTGTTGGAGAAGTTATTCGCTTTATATGTATTAAGATTTAATAAGTGTAAAATATTAATGTATTTAATTTAATCTAAAAGTTCATTGTTTAATATAAAATGTAAATATATGTAAAAAAAATATAAAATGTAAATATAGTTTATTGTTTATTGAAGTGTTTTTTAAATAAATTTTAAATGTAGTATTGTTTATAAACTTTCAACAATGCATCACCCAACAGTTATACCACGGATCGTGTCAGTAAATAAATGAGCAGTAATTATCCGTTGGTAGCCGCCAGTTGTTTCCCAAATGAGACACGTGTTGCATTTCGATTGGAAGTGTATGAATTATTCAACGAACGCCTCTACCGTGTTGCGAAATTAGCAGGTAACATGAGAAACTCGTGGCTCACAACTCCTTCGCTTCTCTCCGATCATGGTTATGGCGACTCATCTCTTCACACTTTCTCTCTCCTTGCAACCCAAGCTCTGCTTCAATTACCCGCCCAATCATGCACTCCACTTCGTTTCTCCGCTGCCGGCAAAACGACGTCGCAGCCGCAACCGCCACCGCGTTGAAATTCTCCGGCCACGGTTCTCCGTATCGAACTCCTTCGGGACCGAGATTGGCTCGCCGGAATCGGCTCTTCTCCAAGGCCGGAGAGAGAGCAAAGACTCGCCGGTTCTGCTCGACGTCACCGGAATGATGTGCGGCGCGTGCGTCTCCCGAGTCAAAAACATCCTGTCCGCTGACGACCGAGTCGACTCGGCAGTGGTCAACATGTTGACCGAGACCGCCGCCATCAAGCTGCGGCGGATCGAGGAGGAGCCGGCGAGCGTCGCGGAGAGCCTCGCTCGGAGACTGAGCGATTGCGGATTTCCGACGAAGAGGAGGGCGTCGAGTTCGGGAGTGACGGAAAACGTGAGGAAGTGGAAGGAGTTGCTGAAGAAGAAGGAGGAATTGGTCGTTAAGAGTCGAAGCCGCGTGGCGTTCGCCTGGACATTGGTCGCATTGTGCTGTGGATCGCACGCTTCGCATATTTTCCACTCCTTGGGGATTCACATTGCTCACGGTAATGCTCGAATCGAACATGCTAAGTTCGTTATTCGCTTAAACGCAAATTAACCAAGCGAGAAGCGCAATTTGTAAACACTTTCTACTTGTAGGACCGGTTATGGAGATTCTTCATAGTTCATACTTGAAAGGTGGTTTAGCTTTGGGGGCTCTACTGGGACCAGGACGAGGTTAGTTCGTCTTTCTTTTGAAGAACCATGTATTGAAGTATTAAAGGATTTAGGAGAATCATGTATTCATAGTGTTACAAATTACAGTTTTCTTACTGTATTAGACTCACGATAATGTTGCAGAGTTACTCTTTGATGGATTAAACGCATTTAAGAAGGGGTCGCCTAATATGAACTCTCTCGTGGGATTTGGTTCTATAGCTGCATTCATCATTAGTTCGGTGAGATTCTATCTGGAATTTCAGTGTTCCATTAAGTTACTAGACAATTGAATTTCTGATTTTGTTTAATGTGTCGTTAATTCGGAGTTCAAACGTGCCTTTGCTGTAGATCTCACTACTTAACCCCGGCCTGGCATGGGATGCATCATTCTTTGATGAACCGGTGATTTTCTTTACTTTCATTGGTCCTGGTATTTATAATTTGAGAATTTGCCTCCTCAAGTCAAGCTAGAACAAATTATTACTCATCTTGACTTGGGATCTTGTTTGTTTAGGTTTAATAACCTCTTGCCTTTGTAAAAGATGCTATTTCTTGTCTTATTGACACTTCTTACATTCTTGTTGAGTATAAGATCCTCATGCGAGTATTGAATCTTTTAGCATGCAGGTCATGCTTCTTGGTTTCGTGCTTCTGGGACGTTCTCTGGAGGAAAAGGCAAGGATTCAGGCATCCAGCGATATGAATGAACTGCTTGTAAGTTGCAATGTCATGCACCCCTTCCATCTGATAATATTCCAGAAAAATTGGATTTCTATATCCTGGTTATTTGCTATGTGGAATCAATTTTGCGTTTGCAAGAACAAATCATTACACATTTTGTAGGGTTCTGTTTATAATACATTATTTGTTGGAACAGACTTTTGATTTAAGAATATGTTCCTTTTGATGACTAAATGGCTTTGCAGGTTACAGCATAAATGAGACAATATTTGGTTTTCCACTTAAAAATTCAATCTTATTTCAACTTTTACTTTCTTCCATTTTCTGATCAATTATTATTTATTTGAAAAATGAAAAATCCAAGAACTGGAACTTTAGTTATAAGAAAAAGTGGCTTATATGAACATTAAGCATCAAATTATAGTTTTACTGTAACGGATGGCAGTTTTTTAGAGTCATATTTTACTCTAGGTTTAATTATTTTGTCTTACATGATTGCACTGTGGTGAATGTTTTGCCAGTCACTGATATCTACCCAGTCAAGACTTGTGATTACTTCAACAGAAGCTTCACCTTCTACTGACACTGTGCTTTGCTCTGATGCAATTTGTGTTGAAGTCCCAACTGATGATATTCGAGTAGGTGATTCAGTGTTGGTGTTGCCTGGAGAAACTATTCCTATAGATGTAAGCCTTTCTGGTTGTTAGTATAATTCTGTTTATCTTAATTGAAACAAAGCTTTAAAGTTATATTTGTGGTACCTGAATTAAGGTTTAAGGGCATTTGAAGTGCCTATATTGACTGTGCACACATATCGTCACATTAAGTTTGTGGTCCCTGGGACCAAATGCTCAATTAATAAGATGGGCCCAATATGCCATCAATGGCCTATAATAATAACATTGTTATAGAAAATAGTCATTCAAATATTTACGCTTAAAATTGGATGCCTCTCTTCATGATTTGAGATGGAATGTGTTGAGAAATTTGTTGGTTCATGTGATATTACTTGCTAACCAGGAAAATTCATGGGCAGGGAAGGGTCATTTCAGGAAGAAGTGTTGTAGATGAATCCATGCTTACAGGGGAATCACTTCCTGTATTTAAGGAGAAAGGCCTCACAGTTTCAGCAGGAACTATAAATTGGGTAAAACTTGAACTTGATATTGAATTTTTTGCTGTCTCACTAAATTCACATGTGGGGCACATGTGTGACTTCAATTCATCTACCTTTGATTGGGAGCAAAATTATTGATCTATTTCTTTGGCCAAACAAATTTCTATTTCAGGATGGTCCTTTAAGGATTGAAGCTTCTTCAACTGGCTCCAACACTATGATATCCAAGATTGTACGCATGGTTAGTATCCCATCTTCTGCAATGGCTTGGTGGTCAGATGCTGTATAATGTAAATGATATGATCATGTTTTTCAGTGTTTTTTCTGAGTTAAGAATGCAATTTCATGCATCCCTAATTGTTATAGTTTTATAGGACAATGTGGTGCTGAACATATTGTATAATTGCTTTGCTTCATTTAAGTCTTAGAAGTTAGAATCATGCATCAAGGGACGATATTAATGTTCTTGGGACATTTTGAGGTTGCATTGCTGATAAGTCCATTGACATGCGATAGAGTTTCCTTAATATTACATCTTTATCTTGTGAAATTCAGGTTGAGGATGCTCAATCACGTGAAGCACCTGTACAAAGGCTTGCAGATTCGATAGCAGGGCCATTTGTATATAGCGTAATGACTCTGTCAGCAGCAACATTTGCATTTTGGTAAGTACTTAAATTTCCATAGAAGTTTTTTAGTTGATATGGTTATGATTTGCTGCGCTGATCCCAAATAAATGGTAGTGGGGTTTGTCATGACTCATGACTATTATTAATTTACTATGACATATTGATGTTATTGTTATTCAACATATGTGGCTCTCCCTGACATTTCAAAAGAATTAAAATTGTGTCCTTTTGTGTCCCATGCGAACATCAGTATCTATGCTTCTTATAATCTTATAAGATTTATGATTGTCATGCACATTTAACTTTCCCAAGTAAAAGACTTAATGAATAGTTCATCTTGCCCTTATCTTTGACAAACTTGTTGCATTTGTCTCCAGGTATTTTGTTGGATCACACATATTTCCTGATGTTTTGCTCAACGATATTGCGGGTCCAGAAGGAGATCCTTTGCTTCTGAGTTTAAAACTATCTGTAGATGTTTTGGTGAGTGATTTTAAACTCTGGGTCCCCTTGTAGTTTGTGCTACAAGTTTGCAACTAAAATTACTTGGATGTCCTTAATGACTTTTCTTTTCGTATCTCCTGAG
Organism: Pueraria montana var. lobata; assembly: GCA_026413185.1. Taxonomy (NCBI): domain Eukaryota; kingdom Viridiplantae; phylum Streptophyta; class Magnoliopsida; order Fabales; family Fabaceae; genus Pueraria; species Pueraria montana. The sequence goes on from CM048652.1 coordinate 9,019,623, forward strand.
GATGAAGCACCCCTTTTTCCTGGCTTTTAGCTTCTGTTGTTTATTAGGACGTGCTTGACAAAACCTTGCATGTCCTTTACCTGAAAAGTCTTAGCCATAGCAATTGTAAAGAGCCTTCGATTTGGACTCTTCACATTAGTCACATTCACATCTAATCTAAGACATGGTGCTATAAGCTAGTAGTTGTGATGTTATCTAACTGAAACTGATTGCAACAGTGCGGATAAAAGAGGAAGAGAAAAATAGGGTCACAGAATCGAGTGTATGAAATTGTTCCTGAAAAAATAAAATTTTCAGGCAGGACAGAAATGAATGTTGGTGTTTAAATTTACTTTTGAGTTCATTTTTTTACAAGTAGTCTTTGCGCCCCCATTTTGTAGGTTGTTTCTTGTCCTTGTGCATTGGGTCTTGCTACACCCACAGCAATCCTGGTTGGCACTTCACTTGGTACGATGCTTATTCTTTCTGTATTTAGTAAATTTAGATAACTGTTACTTAAAGTTACTTGAACAATACATGAAATATAAGTATATTCAGTTATTCACATTGCTCTTATAGTTACTCTTTAACACACCATTTGCTAGTGGTTGAAATTCACATTAGACCCACTAAACGATGTGGTTCCCATTTCTTGTTTAATGGGTCCAAAATGGATTTCCACCAATTGTAAAGACTGCATTGAAAAGAGTGTGTAATAAGGAGTGTTTGCTAGCATTCCTCATTGCTCAAATATTGATTCATGTTATCTGATACCAATGTTTTTCAATTTTTATCTTCCTTGAAAATTGGTTGGCACTGAGTAATGTTTTCTTATTTTGTTTGCTATTTTTTCTTTCTTTAATATTTCTTTCATAATATTTTGTTCTTCCATGTTATTATTTGGAACTCTTGGTCAACTGTGGTTCTGTAAATATATATTAACGAACAAGAGTCACAAATATTGCATTATAAAGTAGCCATGTGTTAAACAGGGATAAGGTGTCTTCTCTAGTTCTCTTATACACTTGAATTTGTCAACTTTTATTGTGTAAAACTACCTGACAAACTGGGTAGGTATTTTTAGTATCTTCGGCTTTTTTTAACTAATTCTCGCAATAGGCATAATACGTGTTGAAAATGACCAGGGGCAAGAAAAGGACTTCTTATTAGGGGAGGGGATGTGCTGGAACGCTTGGCTGGAATAAATTATATTGCTCTAGACAAGGTAATTCCATGTTCATACACCATATACAAACATATATATGTATGTGATAGAGTCTGTATTAATGACTTTAGTAGTATGAATGTCTTAAAGAAAACATTATTTGCTGAAAGTTTGTATTGTGCATATAAAATTTCACATTGTTCTTTGATAATTTTTTGCTGCATAAAAAATCTTAAAACTAATTAATAATATAATTTTTGAATAACAGAAAATATCAACCATTTGATTACATGCCCTTTTTTGCCTAAAATATCTAAAATTTAGTGTTTAAGATCAACATGATAATTACTTGTAATTCAGCAATTGGATTTATCTAAATCACTTTTTACTAAATGTGGAATTGTGTATCATGCTAAGTGTTGAACCCGTGTCAATTGATACCATTCAGAATCAGAGAGAAGAGTAAAAAAAGATCAAGAGAGAAAACTCAAAAGTATGTGAGTGACTGATCCCTTATGTTCGGCTCTATTGAATGGGAACCTATATAGTATAATGTACTATGGTGTAGAACAAAAGATATAGTATACATAACTAATGAACAAAATTAATTATTTTGAGAAATAGAAAACTAATCTATACACTACTCCAACTATTTAGATCGCATATAATTTCTCTCATAAAAAAGAAAATAAAAGGAAGAAGATTGACTAACACTATGCCTTCAGACAGGTACCCTCACCAAAGGAAAACCAGTTGTGTCGGCAATAAGCTCTATCCATTACGGAGAATCTGAAATTCTTCAGATTGCTGCTGCAGTGGAGAAAACTGCATCTCACCCAATAGCAAAGGCTATTGTCAATAAAGCTGAGTCATTGGAGTTGATCCTTCCAGTCACAAAGGGCCAGTTAGTTGAACCAGGTTTTGGAACTTTAGCAGAAATAGATGGGCGTTTGATTGCAGTTGGGTCTTTAGAATGGGTTCGTGAACGCTTCCAGACAAGAGTGAACCCGTCTGATTTGACAAATATGGAACATAGTTTGATGAATCATTCATCAAATACGTCTTCAAAGTATTCAAAAACTGTTGTCTATGTTGGACGTGAAGGAGAAGGCATCATTGGTGCTATTGCCATATCTGACACTGTGCGTGAAGATGCTGAATCTAGTGTAATGAGGTGTGTTTATTTTGCTGTATGTGTGTTCTCACTTCTCAGAATACTTCCCAGTCCCCAGTACCCTATCATTTTATAGGCAAATAATACCAATGCTGCTTCTGACCAAATGTGAAGTTGGTTCACTTCACTTTCTTCAGAAAAAGGGGCAGTGCTTTTTTTTTGTTGTTGTTCCTCGAGCTTAGCCTTCCATTTCAAGCTCAAAACTAGCAGTGGTGCACCGTTTTCTTACCCATTGTAATGTACGCCGTATGCTGGATTTTATCTATTTCCTGCATTTATTGGAAGTATTTGCCAAATTCAGATTTTTTTTTTATTGCTTGATGTGTGCATTTTCTGGCTGACTTTGTTGCATTTATTGGAAGGCTCAAGCAGAAGGGGATTCAAACGGTCCTCTTGTCAGGAGACAGGGAAGAGGCAGTTGCAACAGTAGCAGATACAGTTGGAATTGAAAATGATTTTGTCAAAGCATCTTTGTCTCCACAACAGAAATCTAGATTTATTTCCTCTCTGAAAGCTGCCGGACATCATGTTGCGATGGTATGTTGAGTGATGACAGCTATACTTACTCAAGTTCTCTCCCCTCTCCCACCTGCTTTCTCTTTGTAATGTCTTGGCCTTAGCTCAATAGAGAATCAACTATGTTAAATGGTGCACTGAGCTCATAATGCAGTACTGAATTTGGTCTTAAATTTAGCACGTATTAGTATTGGTAGCCAGTGGCGGATCTAGAACCCTAAGTCAGAAGAGACAATCTATTTAAAAAAATAAAAATTAATAATTATTATCATGAAAGAAATGGAAGATTAAAGTCAGGGGGTTCGGATATACAAAATTAGGGAGGGCAAAACATACATATTCAAAATATTTATATAGTTTTTTAAGAGTGAGGGGGTGCATTGCTGCAAATGCACCCCTGGTTAAAGTATGGATCCGCCACTGTTAGTAGCTATAAAGAATTGGATTTTGTTTTTTGTTTCCAAAGTTGTTGAGATATTTATGGTTGCTCTTTAATTGAATAACATGACCATAGAACAGCTTCACACCAAAATGCTTTCGCTGTAAGCATCATGCTGTGGAATTGCACTCGACTATTGCATCCATTACCAACAAACAGAAAAATGGCATTTTTACTAAGGCATTTTTTTTTCTCCCCTTCTCATAGGTAGGTGATGGGATAAATGATGCACCCTCTTTGGCTGTAGCTGATGTTGGGATCGCTCTGCAGAATGAAGCTCAAGAGAATGCTGCCTCGGATGCAGCATCTATTATACTTCTGGGGAACAAAATTTCACAAGTATGTCTTTTCTGATGTCCCAAATTTATTACCGCTTGTGGCTAAACAGATGGTGAAATTTTAAATACTTGAAATTTTCATCGGTTGTGGCAACTCTAAATGTTTTCTCATTGCTTTGAAATTGCACCATGATACAAGTGATCTGCTTAAAAAATCATCTGTTTCATACCACAATGATGTAATGTATAGTTTTTTTATGAATGGAGTCATTTCTTATTGTTTTTTTGCTTGTTTCCAGTAATTTACTGGAAACAGAACAAAATAGAGGGGGTTCTGGTGGGGGGAAAAAGAGGGAGCCCTCATCATTTGTATTCTTTTGGAACATAAGTATGTCGTGATACAACCTCGTAAAATAACATACTCAAATTTCACAATTTTCTCTCTGTTCAAACAAATGGAGGGTTGGTTTACTAACTTTTTGTTTGACAGGTTGTCGATGCGCTAGACCTAGCACAGGCAACGATGGCAAAAGTGTATCAAAATTTGTCTTGGGCGGTCGCCTATAATGTTGTTGCCATTCCAATTGCTGCTGGTGTGTTACTTCCCCATTTTGACTTTGCTATGACACCGTCACTTTCAGGTGAGAAAAAATAACTGTCTTTAAAGTATGAAAAAAAGGACTATGCACACGGTCATTCGATTACAATTTACCATATATAGTAAATTTGTTAACGGTGATTTGTGATTGGATGACAATATAAAACTGTTTTACTCATCAATCACATTACCAACTGTGCATTTAATGTGTAACAAGTGATAATATTAATATATATTTAGGGATCAAATTGACAATATAATTAAATTTAGGGACTTAGATGAAATAACTTACATTTTCAGAGATTATTTTCGAATTTTCTTATTTTCAGAAACTAATATAACAACATTTTACAATTTCAGAATTAAAATAGTCTTTTACCCCTATTTTTATGTTGTACTTCCTATTTACCTTTTTATATTCTCTGCATATGGTGCTTTGAATGTATATTCTGTGTCTTTTCTGTTTGTCACCCTTAATATTTAATCACAGGAGGACTGATGGCTCTGAGCTCCATCTTCGTGGTTGGCAACTCACTGCTTCTACAGCTTCATGGGTCTCGGATCTCTAGAAAGGGCCAACTCTAGAAGGCATATCTTCTCATTCGAACACAAATATGCTTAATGTAAAATAAGCTTCGGAGGTGTGCGCATTATACAGTACTTTAATATATTTGCATGTATAAAAGGATGAGAGTGTATATTTTAATACAAGAAGGAAAAGTAATACTTACATTTTTCAGTAAATGTTAATTTAAAAAAAAAATTGGTAATAATTTTCTTAAACGAGAATTGATGGAACTTTAAAGAAAAAATAAAAATAGAATAAAATATCATATATTTGAATTCATGAAAAAGAAAAATGTATATTTTAATATAAGAGGTGATACCAGTCACATATTTCAAGTAAGGGGTGTAATTTTCTCAAAATCAAAATCTATATGACCAAAAAAAAAGAAAAAGAAGAAGAGATCTTATAGGATATTACGTATTGGATTGTTTTCTTGAAATTATTATTTTTATATAAAAAAATGAACTGAATTATAAAATAAATGTTATAAATTAATTATTCAATAAGTTTAAATTATAAAATCTGAAATAAAAAAATTATAAAATCATAATATAGATAATTTTACATTTCATATAAAGCACCTTTCATAAAGGAGATATTAACGTTGTTTAATCTGGTCCAATACCATGTTACGAAAATGCAAAATGTAAATATAATATCATAAATATTATTAGTAGTTTTCTTAAATAAAATATTATATTTTATGCTAATATTTATTTCTTTTACCACGTTGATCAGAATAATAATTATTAAAATAATTTATATTTTTAATTAAAAAATAACACCAAATCATACCAACGGTGCCGTTGTATATAAATTGTCCGCCGGAAAATATGATTATTTTTAATTCATACATATATTATGCATACATATAGAACGATAATAATATTTTAGTTTGTACATTGTAGAACATAAATATTTATTTGTATATAATTATAATTATAATTCATAGTAAAAAAAAATAAAAAATAAAAAATATATTATAATTAAATTTATTAATAAATAAATATTTTTAAATGTCTAAATTATATTTTAAAGTTATAATAAATAATTTAATTTGTCATATATGATTATTTTTAAATTAAAATGAATAGATAGTTGAGAAAACTATGTATTCAGATAAAAAAAAATGATGGTACTTTGAAATGATTAAGAGAGATGTTTTTGGCTAATTGCAAGAATACTGTGTGAAATACATCTCCCAAAGAGATAAGAGAGAGAATGTTGAGAATTTCTAATTTAGAAAATGAAGAGAGTAAGAATTGAATAGATAGGAGATGTATAGGTGAGAGGAGATTTTACATGAGAGGGTGAAAGAAGCAAATTTAGACCTACAACCATAAATAAATAGTTAAGATTAAAAGTTACTGTTGGGGGTACTTAAATTGTTTTAATATTTTTTTATTTGTAAAAATTGCAGGTACCAAAAAATTGATAATAATTAACATACGGCTTAATTAACTGAGTTACACTCTCTTAATACTTAAATTATTTTAATATAAAATAAGATATCCACTGGATATCCAAAATGAGTATCTTAAATTAATAGCATTAGAGATGGTATTAGAGAACGTGTTGCCGCATTCCTCCACCTTAAATATACACATTTAACGGCCACATGATTTGGAACAATTGTAGGGCTTTTATGTAAGGCACCTCTCTTTTTTCTGGGGCACCCCATTGGAAATAATAAATAGTTGTGCTGACTATTTTATCCTTTTTCCCTTTTATTGTGAACCCTTACAGATTTCCCTTTCCGTAGAACAACTCCACATTCAGATTATGCAATCCAGAATATTTAGGGCATTCCGGAAATGTATTTCGGAATGCCCAATCTGTAATACATTGTTGTATTACGAAATGGGTATTCCGTAATACATTTCTGAAATGTCCCTAAATATTTCGGATTTGACAATCCATAATAAATTAAAAATATATAATTTATTGTAAGGGGACAGAATATGCTTACAGATTGCCCTTTCATATATGTATATAATAATCTGTAATAATTCGCAACCTTTTCATATATGCTTACGGATTGCCCTTTCATATTTAATAATCGGTAATAATCCGCAACCTTTTCATATATGTATCTAATTAAGTAATGTATATAATATAATGCTTACGGATTGCCCTTTCCGTAGAACAACTCCACATTCAGATTATCAAATCTGGAATGTCCCTAAATATTCTGGATTTGATAATCCGTAATAAATTAAAAATATATAATTTAATTTTTAATAATATAATTTAATTTGTAATTGTATAATTTCATATGTAATTGTATAATTTAATTTGTGATTATATAATTTAATATGTAATTGTAATAATATAATTTAATTCCGAATTTATATAATTTAATTTGTAATCTGTAAGAAATTAAAATTGTATAATTTAATATGTAATTGTATGATTTAATCCGTAATTGTATATAGTATTACGGAATGTACAATCCGTAATTCTATTAATACAATTACGGATCATACAATCCATAAACCTTATAACACAATTACGTATTGTGTAATCCGTAATGTATATTATATTATACATTACGGATTACACAATCCGTAATTGTGTTATAAGATTTACGGATTGTATGATCCGTAATTGTATTAATAGAATTACGGATTGTACATTCCATAATACTCTATACAATTACGGATTGCTCAATCCATAATGTATAATTACGGATTGAGCTATATTCTATTACGGATCCATCATTCCGTAACATTGTTAAATGAAAAAAAAAACTTACCAGATAAATAACTTAAACAAAAACCTCGTCTACGAAGGAAGGAGGAGGAACGAGGACGAGAGAAGAAGAATGGATTGGGTGCGAAGGAGAGACAGCGAGAATGGGGTGCGAAGGAGAGAGCAGCAAAAAGATGTATAATAAATAAGGGTATTATGGGAATATTGAAAATTATGGGGTGCACCTAAAAAAAAGGAGGTGCATTAAGTAAAAGCCTAATTGTAGACTAGAGAGGACCTTCTTCATTCTATAACGCGTTGCATGTGATTGTTGGGCCACAGCTACAGCCATTGCAACGGGTCCCTATTCCCTAACCTTCCTTTTCCTTTCTCGGGTGAGAAAGGGATATCGTATATATATAAGAAGAAAACAAACAACCCAGAAACAGAGTCAGAAGGTCCAGTAATCCCAATCAAGCCTACAGAAAAAAAAACACTATAGTTCTATTGCCCATGTGTCTATATATTTTTTAAAATTAGATTAAATACTTTTGTCAAAAAAAAAAAGATTAAATACAAATCATTAAGACTTATAAATTATTATTTCATAAATTCCATTAATTAAATTTTAGTTAATTCATAATTATATGGAAAATGTAACGAATCCTTAAGCTACCAGATAATATTTAAACTAAAATATAACCAACCATAACCTGACATTGACATTACTTTTGTTTCAATTCAACACGGGTGGGAAGCATTGGACATGCATGTTTTGTTGGATTGAAGAGTGGAGAGAAAGAAAATGAATTTTTTTATAAATATATATTTATCCTTAATATATATAAATCTTGTGGGATAAAAAATAAATAACAAAGGTTAGAATTATAACTTTCAGTGCGTCGCACAGTGTTTTATCTCTTGTTCCTCCTTTTTTATGAGAAGAAAAAAAAAATACAAAGGTTTTTTCTCTCATCAAATGAGAGATCTTTTTCCATGAGTCGCACATAATTTTTTTTTTCTTCCTCTAATTTTCTCCTTAATCGAACAACATAAAAAAATTACTTTTTCTGTTCTCTTCTCTTTTCTCGTTTTCTATTATATCAAACAAAGAGTTGTTGTTGTAGTTATTGTACAATGTATTGTAAAAAAAACATTATTATAAATAAAATGTATGAGAGCCTTGGGAGGGAATATTATTGTTACCTTTTCCATGAGAAGTTTATGTCTGGCCTAAGCACACCAACCACAACCAGGGAAGAAAGAAGCTTGTTTTTTTTTCTTCTTTTGTGTGAGGTTACGTCCTTAACTCCCTGTTTGTGTCTTATAGCTTACGAGGAGAGGCACTGGAGATTGGAGAGGTTTGTTCCTAAATCAGGAGCATGACTTAATTCAGGAGATAGTACATAGTACACATACTACTATTACTGGTACTAAATGCTAGCGATTAGGCAAATATTTTTAAGATTCTGGTTAAGAAATTTAAAAAATTATTAATAAAACATTTTTTGTTGTGGTTTTTAATACATTTATATCACAATTTTTCATATTTTTTATTTAGTTATTTTTTAATCAATATCTTTAAAAAAGTAGTTAACAAAATTCTAATTTTAAATACTTTTATATTATTTTGGTTAAATTTTGTATTCGTTCTCTGTGTATCTCACACAACTTTTAATTTCATCTTCTATTGGTAACTTTTTTCAATTTAGCCCTTATATCTATAAAAGATTTTTAAATGATCTTTTTGTTTTTCAATTCTAAAAAATCAAGGAGAAGAGATGATATCTTTGTCTAATTAAAGAAGGGAAAGACTTCAATCGAATCAAACTCATAGAACACTTATGTAGATTCTTACATTTACCTCATTTCACAAAGACGAATGAATGTTTGACTTGCGACTTATTAAATGTGAAATGGTCAAAGGCAATACTATCAACACATTTTTTTATACATTTTTTAATATACTTTTTATTGTTAATTAAAATGTATCTAAAAAAACACAAAACTATGAGTGAGGTGTTAAATAAAAGTGAGACCCATAAAATTTTGATATTTTTATAATATTATTTTAGGATTTAATGTGTTTTTGGTTCTTATACTTTTTATAAAATTTACTTTTAGTCCTAAACATTTTTTTAACCAACCTTAATTTCTCAACAATTATCTCTTATTGTTTTTAATCTCTTCTATGATGATGTGGTAGTCACGTAACTTGTTATGTGAATTACTAGTTTGGCATGTTAGTTACACATTAAAATTTTGTTGGTCAAAGATATTTCTGTGGTACAATGGTAGTTTTATTTTTTGAAGTTAAAAATCACAATAAATTGTTTAACTAAGGGTATATTAATTATTATTTTTGACAGTTTTAAATTTTTTCTTTTTATAGTATTCTTTTCTATCAATGTAGATTATTATATTATTATTTAGCAATTTATTTTTCTTATGATTATAGTATTAGTTTACTATTTTTTTTTATAATTTCTTAGTATTGTTTATATTCATTGTTAGTTTTATTTTTATTTTACATTTGTTTGAAGAATATAACATTAATATATGTATATTATCAATATAACATTTGTTTGTGGTATAATTTTTAATATTATAAACATTAATGAACATTTTTTATCATATTAATAATTTTAACTATCTAAACCAAAATCTTAATTATTTTTTAAAATATACTCCTATTCTTCCAAATTTTAGTAATTTATATTTTTAACTTAAATTAAAAAAATGTTCCTATAATTTACATCGTAATTACTAGTATTTATGAATTTTTAAATATCAAGTATTGGATTTTGAGTTTTGTGTGGTAAAAATGTGTATGCGCTATTATAAGGTTGTTCCAATAAATCTACAATTTTAAAAAACAAGTAATTTTAAAATTGGCATTGGGTGGCGTTGGATAAGAGAGAGTAATAATGATATATAGTTATAATAAACTAGGGGCAGACATGAAAAGGACTGAGAGCAATATTAACGGCGTCAAAGGACCAGTCTAAGGAATAGGCTAGGCGGGTCCAATTAATTAATTAAAAAAAATAGGGGGGTCCTGAGTCCTGGACCTATTAGTATTTAACATAACCCCCAACCAAGCCAAGTACTGAACCAACATGAATCGAATCTTTGATAATTTGGGGCAAACAAAAAATAAAAGAAAAAGAGAGGATCTCATCATACAATTTATACAAAAATCACCTTCCCATTCCCAAGGTGATTACGGTAACTTTATTTCTTCCTCTTTGACGCAAGTTAACCAGCAGAGTACACTGCGGAGCGGGGTCTACTTTTATGCAAATCTTCTGGTTAGCTTCCACCACAAAATATCCTCTTTTATTTTCTTTTTTCTCTGTTTCTTCTAATATTTATTTGTGAAGAAAAAAAAGAGAGATAAATTTGTAAATATTTATTATTTTAGTTATATTTAAGAATTGTTTTTAAGAAGAATAGTTCAATATTTATTTCCTATGTACAAATTTTAAATAATAAACATTTGATTATCTAGTTTTAATATAATACTGATATTTTTCTACATCAGATAGCCATTAATATGACAAAACTTATTAAATCTTTATTGATTTTTTATATAAGAGATCAAGAAAAGAAGTGAAATAGAAAACTTGAGTTATTTATCTGTATTAATTTAGTTGAATAAAAAAATAAAGGGAAAAAATGTTATTTAATTTTTTTTATCTTTCGATAAAATGAAGATAATCAGGTGAACTTCACGCTAAATTAGAGATAAAGAATTAATAAAATGGATTTATTATTTTCTCAAAATTTAAACTTTCTCTCTCTTTAAAAAGAAAAATCTTTTGTGTAAGTCTCTTATTATTTATTTCTTTTCCATCTTCATTTCAAAATTAAAAGAAAAAATAATATTCTCTACTTACTTTTCTTCGTTCAACTTCCTTTTTCCATTGAAACAAGTAACGTTTTAGTATCATTACATAATATAAATATAAGACTTATTTAACTAATTCACACCTTTAAGAAAAATAGTTAATTTAGCTAATAACATTAAATTTGTTAATAATTTGCTTTATTTTTCTAAAGTTATCCTTAAAATTATTAAGACTCATCATCTCACTATTTTTACTTAATTATTTTTTACCTGATTAATTAACATGTGCTAGTCATTTTTTCTCGTCCTCATAAGAGAGAATGAATTTATCTTTTTAATTTATAACATTTAATGTAAAGTAATGAAGTATATTTTGATAAAAAAAAATAATTAATGTAAGAGATAACTTAAAAAATGTCTTATCAAAAGGAACAAATAAATTTAAAAAATAGTTTTATATTTAGAGACAGAGGTAGCATCAAATAATTCCATCAAAAGTCCTATTAAGCAATTGGTTTTCTAAATTCTAAGTTCACTATTTTTTACCTTGTATTTTTTCTTTTCTTTCGGTAGAGCATCTCTAATGGAATTGACAGACAACAAATACTAGACTAGAAAATACCTAAAAAAACTACCATTAATTAAAGCTATAAAGAGAATAAAATAAATACTCTAATTTTCCATTGATGATAAAAAGTAGGAGAAATACACCTGTATAACTACTAAATTCCAAAGGTTGGATAATGACCTTACAAGTGTCATTATCTGACCTTAGGGAAATAAAAATAAAAACTAAATAATATTATAAATACTATTCTAATATTCGAATAATTTAATCCTCATTCAATAAAATCCTTCATCTATTTAATTTTATTTCTATTGAACCTCTTTAGACCTAGTTTAACATTGTCGCAATATTTACTTTGGACCTTCTCCTCGAGGTCCTTAGAAAAATTAGCAAGACATAATGAGCTTAGACTCACATGTGACTGATGGAATATACAATGGGAGCTAAATGAACATTGAAAATTCAATGGGTGAAAGAAGGCATAGGGGGACTTAAGGAAAGCAACTAGTGTCATGGGAAAAATATCCAAAATGATTGAATAATTGTGTAGGGTGTTATCTTCCCCTATGAATGTGACACGTGGGCTACTTGTGGGATGTGGATTGGCATAGGATGTGGGGTTTTGGGTTTGAATGGAAGGTTGGGATTGAAAGGTGGAAAAAGGGAATGTATCTAATGGTTTAGAATGAAGGATAGGAAAGGTTGAGTGAGTGGGATGGGGGTGGTTTGGGCACTGACTGTGCCGTTACTATAGTAGTCACCGAAAAAAGGAAACGGGGACATGTGTGGAAATCAAAAGGAAGTGGGGTGGTTTGGTGCATTGTAGGGGCAACACATGACATAGTTGATGTAGGTTGGTTGGAAATGGATGGTGCAGATGGTTGCACAACTGTCTATTCAATACGGAGTTGGATGAGATGACTGGACACTAGAGAAGAGTGTAGGATGTATGAAAAGGAAAGGAAATTTCGGGCCTTGAGAATATTCAATCATCATTGTGACGGTGTTATGTTGGTGGCATGTCGTTAAGTTATATGTGGTACATGGGGGTGGGACATAAGAGAGGTTGAGTCAAATGGGGTTGTATAGGGATGGAAGTTTTGGGATTGAAAATTGTGGAACTTTGGGTATTGAAAATCGAGAGGTGAATTTTGGGTTTGTGATGGGAAAAAATGAGCATTAGGTTGGGTGATGGCATGGACAACACGAACGTTGTGCAGTGATGTGGTGTTGGGAAAAAGGTTGGGGTATTGTGCATGGAATAATTTGCACAATAACAAGTGATATATGTTGTGGTTGAAGCATAAAAATATGGGAAAACCTCTTACAGAGGAGATGGTATTGGATGTAGCCATTGCAACAAAGGGGAATGGGTTTAGAAAGAATAATATAAATGTCGATATAGGTATTCCATAGAAAGTAGAGTAAGCCGAATGAAAGCACTAATTATTAGACAACAAATACTAACTATTTGAAATTAAACATTATATTTTTTCATTAATAATGAAAGAATAGGAGAAATACACTTATATAACCTATTAGATGCCAACAATTGAACAATGACCCTAAAAGTGTCATTATTTGGCTTTAGGGAAATTAAAATGAAAACTAAATAACATTATAAATACCATCACAATACTCAAATATTATTAATGTCATGATTAGCGAATTTTCATATGAAAATATTAAAAAAAACCTTTTACGATAATTTCCGTGTATGTTTTACATGTGATAAGTAACAATTTTATTAATAAAAAATATCTTGTCAATAACAAAAATAATAAATGAGTAAATTAAATTTTTACCAAAAAAATATGAGTAAATTAAATGAAAGATATAATATATCATTTTGAAAGTTATTAAAATTATATTATTTACTCCATAAAATAAAATATATTATTTTTAATAAAATTGTGTTTATTTTTTCTGTAGAATATATTTTTATATTTAAGTGTGCGCACACACATATATGGGAGAAATTAAATTATACTGGTGTAATTTTTATCAACTATTACACTATTAATAACTTTATATAAAAGTTGAATTTTGTCGATTCTGCCATTTAATCTGTGTTAAATTTTTGTTAAAATTGAATAACAATAAGAAAATGATTAAATGATTTATATTTTAGTACATCTTGAAAATTATATATTATGTTGATTTTAATCTATATCAATTAAATATCAAATAATTTTGAATAAATATAAAATTTTGTATATATAATCTATATGAAAGAAACTTTCAATCTAATGTGGGTTTTAAATAAATATTATCGAATTGAAAATTATTAAATGATATTATAATTGATAAAAATTACACTAATATAATTTGATTCCCGTCCCCAAACACACACTTATTTCGTCCCTAATTCTCATTCTATCACTCGTTAGACTTCTTCCGAACAAAAACAGGATATCTAATACTTAGTAAACAGCTCTCCCTGGTTACCCACGGGGATTTTTGCATATCAAAGAAGACCTCGTATTTTCATTTTCATGGGATTTTTGCATATCAAACAAGGCATTAAGATAGGGGGTGTCATTGTCGTGATAGTATAATTTACATGGTCCAAGTGATAGAAACTTTCACAATCATTTACATTGTACCTTACTACAATACAAAATACTACGATTTCTTTTAAACATTAGATCACGTACTTATTTTTTAAGACAAATTATTCTTTTTCATTCATTTTTTTGGTGAATGTTCTTCTTTATTCATTATTTCACCCTTCTCCATTTTTTTGTTTACAAACCGTATTCAAGTTTCTTCAATAGTTATTAGTTATATATTACTTATGAGATTAGGAGTTTTGAATAATTGAAGGAAGATTTACTCGATTACTACTTCTGTTTTAAAAAAATCTCTCCGCCCACAGTGGTTATATCATATTCGAAAAGATTTGTCTCACACAAAAAAATAGTTTTTGTGGTTTATACACAAAAAAAAAACTCATGTTTTTTACTTATTAAGTTGTTAGTCTGACAATTTTTTTATTTTTAAACTTGAGTTAAATTTAAAAATATTAAATGGAGAATTTTAAACCTTACTATAATATTCCTCAACTTATTAGGAAAAAAAATTTAAATACTTTTCATTATTTTTTATCGAGATAACAAATGTTCTTCATAGATAATCTTATCGGATTCATAGATAATCTTATCAGATATTATTGCTATTATGATAGACAACCAATCTATCTCTCTGTATACTTAACACGATAATCTTGTTTGAGTGGAATACTATTCATTATACATTATACTTTTCATTATTTTTTTTTATTGAGATAACAAGTGTTTTTTTTTTTTATATTTTTTATAAGAAAAGATAACAAGTTTTTTTCCCATATAAAAATGATTGATAATCATTATAGACAATTAAACTATCTCTTTAAATATTTATCGCTATAATCTTATTTGAGTTGAATATACTTATTATAAACTGGAAAAAAAAAATGAAAAAACTACTCATTTTAGATAATCAATCTATCTCTAAATATTTAACGCAAATCTTAAACACAAAATTATTAATTAAAGTAAAACAATTTCATAACAGTTGATTCGAGAGTATTTGGTGATAAATACTTTTTCATTAAATTCCGCCTTTATAAAAATGCTAAGAAGATCTAGAAAAAGACGCTACATTACACTATTTAACAAACACAGCATCCCTAACTACCAAACATAGCTCCCTCCAAATAAATAACAAACATTAAAGGAGAGAAAGAGACAAACTCAAATAATCACAAACACGCAGTGTTACTACTACATTGATAAAGAAAGAGTGAACGGTAAAGAGAATGGTGCGTCTGTCAGCTCACTCAAATGGATTTGCCTTGCATTACTCTGAACTCTCCCACAGACTGAAAGCGACCCTTTTTCGATCTCAATTAAAACCATGGCTGAACGAATAAGATGCCACTACAGCTACCAGTCTACCACCACAGCGTGTAGTTAAGAGAGAGAAAGAAAATAAAGAAACATGGAAAAATAATAAAAGAGAAAGCTGGGCCTCACTCTGGGTACTTAGATAGAGACTATGGTGCAGTGTTGCAGGTTGTAGCAGAAGCGCTGCCAGATAGTTTTAACTTTATTCGAGAAAATTATTTTCTCTCTCTCTCTCTCTGCTATCAGTTGTAATTCAGTAATGTATTATAGAGAGAGCGTGGTCTATGTGCCAGGGTGATGTGATGTGATTTCACAAACAAAGCCCCTGCTTCAACTTCAAAACCAGAAAATGAAACAGAAAAAGCTTTCATCCCATCACATCATTTGAACCACTTCTAAACAACAACACAACACAACACCTTCGGCTGCTGCTGTTGTTGTTGGCTTTGACGCGCTATGGCGTGTCGGTTTGGACTCCTCTTTGTAGTTTTTCTCCTTTGTTTGGATTCAACCAGTTCGGTGAATTCACACGACGGTGAGTCCTTCACTCTAACCAAACACGGTGTTATTTTCTTATGTTCCTCTGTTTTACAAGCTTAATATGAATGAATATTTGAATTGAAGGAGAAACGTTGATGGAGATAAAGAAGTCGTTCAAGGATGTGGATAACGTTCTGTATGACTGGACAGACTCACCTTCTTCAGATTATTGTGTATGGAGAGGGGTTGCGTGTGATAATGTCACTTTCAACGTGGTTGCACTGTAAGTAACACTATTTTTAAGTAGTTTTCGTGTATACTAAAGCGTTTACAAGGATCTCATCTTCATTTTTTTTTTTTTTGCAGCAATCTTTCAGGGTTGAATCTTGAGGGTGAAATTTCACCTGCAATAGGGAGACTTAACAGCTTGGTCTCTATGTATGTACTTACTATTTCACAATTTCACTTTAGTCTGTTTCTTTCATTGGCATTTCTTATACTTGTGGTGGCTATGTAAACCAAGGTTTTTTTTTTGTATGTCTTTTTTAAACAGTGATTTCCAGGAAAACCGTTTATCTGGGCAGATACCTGACGAGCTTGGTGATTGTTCCTCTTTGAAAAGCATGTATGTTTCATACCCTGAAGAACTGAATTTGATTGATAATTAGATATGACTGCCAAGTGAAAATGTCATGAGGGGGAACTTTTGCATTTTATGTGTTGTCAGAGACTTGTCATTTAATGAGATTCGGGGTGATATACCGTTTTCAGTTTCGAAGATGAAACGTCTGGAAAATCTGTGAGTTCTTTTGAGCTTTTCTCTTTCACTGAGGTTTTGTTTTGCCTAGGCTGTGACAAGGTTATGACAAGGTTTTTTGTTTTGTTAAATGTGCGTTCTCAGAATTTTGAAAAATAATCAGCTAATTGGACCAATTCCTTCAACTCTCTCTCAGATTCCTAACTTGAAGATTCTGTAAGTTATTTTTCCGTTCTCTCTTCAGAAGGATGACTTTAGTATCTATAACTATCATTCACTAAGTTTTGAAGACTGGTTCTGTTCTAGAGACCTGGCACAAAATAATCTTAGCGGGGAGATACCAAGACTTATATATTGGAATGAAGTTTTGCAATATCTGTGAGTATATATGCACTGAAATTTATCTCTTAATTGACTTATTTATCTGTGCTTCTTTTAGACTCTATGATGTGTTCTTGCTGTCAATCTTTGTTTGTGCCTTTCCTTTTCCTATGCTAGTGGCCTGCGAGATAACAATTTGGTGGGTTCACTTTCTCCAGACATGTGCCATTTAACTGGATTGTGGTATTTGTAAGTTACAACATTGACTCTCTTTTTATTTCAAGCCTTGAAAGTTTACATTTCCTAAACGAATGTAATTATTTTCATCATACCATTTTCCAGTGATGTGAGAAACAATAGCTTGACGGGCAGTATTCCTGAAAACATAGGCAATTGTACTACTTTCCAGGTCTTGTATGTATATCCAACTGTATCTGTTGGACAGACTTCGCCTCACCATGTTTTCTCTTTACTTTTTTACTTTTTTAATATATTCTATTGATGTCAGGGATTTATCCTACAACAAGCTAACTGGAGAGATACCATTCAATATTGGGTTTCTGCAAGTAGCAACTCTGTATGTATTGCATTATACTTTTTAAAAACAATGGTATGCGGTCTTCCACTTTCCTTACTTAGGAAGCTCCTTTTAAACTTGTTTGATCTTGGTAGGTCATTGCAAGGCAATAAACTCTCAGGGCATATTCCATCAGTGATTGGTCTGATGCAAGCGCTTACTGTCTTGTAAGCATTGTACTAAAGCAAACTTATGAAGTTTCTCTGTTGACTTGATATTTTTTTCTCTTATTTACTAATCCCTCTTTTGACATTTCCTATAGAGATTTGAGTTGTAACATGTTAAGTGGACCAATCCCTCCTATCTTGGGAAATTTGACCTACACTGAAAAATTGTAAGTATATGCTAGTAGTTTTGAATTTGTATCTTTTAAGTTTGATTTTGCCCTAAAGTGTGTGCACTAAGTCAGAATTTTTAGACTCATTGGATAAAATATGCAATGTTTGTAGGTATCTGCATGGAAACAAGCTGACTGGTCTCATCCCCCCAGAGCTTGGAAATATGACAAAGCTTCACTATTTGTAAGATGCTTTAGTCATTAGTTGACCATATGCGCCTTGTATTTCTTTTCTGGACTCTTGAAATCAGCAGTAGCGGCTTGCTGACAATAGTTAATCATTTCACTTTGAATTTTACAGCTTCTAAATGAACATCTTGTCAGTTGCCTTTTTTACAATTTTTTAAGCCGAGATTTGTTTTGAACAAAGACCACTTACCAAGAGGTGCAACTTGGTTTAAATTTGTCATCTAATGATTCACACTTCCTGTGCAGGGAACTGAATGACAACCATTTAAGTGGACATATCCCACCTGAGCTTGGAAAGCTTACTGATTTGTTTGACTTGTTAGTGTCGTTAATTTGAAGCATCAAATTTTGTTGGTTTTTGAGTAACTTCATGAGTCACATTTATGTTGCAGAAATGTTGCCAACAACAACCTTGAGGGTCCAATTCCTGATAATCTTAGCTCGTGTAAAAACCTCAACAGCCTGTAAGCAATAAGCCTTGTATACCACTTTGTAAAAAGGAATTTTATACTACATTAAGCTGATGGATTTTCCAACTGTCATGCATCAGCAATGTGCATGGGAATAAGCTGAGTGGAACAGTCCCCTCAGCTTTTCATAGCTTGGAGAGTATGACCTATCTGTAAGTTTCACCTTGATGTTGTAGGACATTTGTTCAATATATATCTGTAATTCTACTGTGATTAGTTCTGTTCCTTCTCTAAACATGTCAATACACACAAACTTCTATGCGTGCTTATCTGGATTCCTAACAGAGTTGGCCAATAATTAACAGTTCAAACATCAACCTATTACTCATTTGCTTAATTGATTCTTATTCTTTCATGACATTGCGGTGGCCATCCTTAGGAATCTTTCTTCAAACAATCTTCAAGGCTCCATTCCAATTGAACTTTCACGGATTGGTAATTTGGATACACTGTAAGTATGAATGATTTAACATGTCTCCTTATATCAATCCCTCTGATTTCATTCTAATAGATGTTTTCCTTCCAGGGATATATCAAATAATAATATAATTGGTTCCATTCCTTCTTCCATTGGTGACTTGGAACATCTTTTGAAGTTGTGAGTTTTTTAGCAAGTTACTTTTGAAATCTAGAATGTTACTTCTTACTGATTGCTAGTAATGATTTTGCTAGGAATTTGAGTAGAAATCATTTAACAGGGTTTATTCCAGCAGAATTTGGTAATCTAAGAAGTGTCATGGATATGTAAGTCCATTAACTTTCTGATGAAAATAAAACAAATCTTTTGTTGGTTTTTATACCAACTAATTTCACGATTCTGTATATCAGCGATCTTTCAAATAATCAACTCTCTGGCTTGATTCCTGAAGAACTTAGTCAGCTTCAGAATATGATATCCTTGTAAGCTCCTTTTTGTTTCCTTATTCATTGTTTGTTTTATATTCCTTCTTATGCTTTTGTTAATAGAAGTTGATGGTGTTTTATGGACTTGGCAAATCTCTTTTGGAAGTACATTGACTGCCTTAAATTCTACTAACTGATGTCTAATAATAGATGGTGGAAATATATAAATTTTTTGTAATATATGCTTTATTTTTGAATGAATTGCTCAAAAACTATGCTCAGCAATCTTGTATTCATCAGATTTGGTTGAGTATTGAGACCGGTTTTCTTTAATTGCACTTGAATACTCAGAACTAGTCAGTTGTTCTAGCCCGTGTTTATTATGTAAATTTTGGTTGACAATCATGATAGACCAATAATTTACTACTAATCTTACTATGTTTTAATGGTATCTCTTGGTTTGAAATTCTAAAGGAGACTAGAAAAGAACAAATTATCAGGGGATGTGTCTTCACTTGTAAATTGCCTTAGTCTTTCTCTACTGTAAGTTCTGTTTTTTTTTTTTTTATTTTTTTTAATTTTTTAAACAATTAAACATTTTGCCGTTATAATTCTTTGGAAAGATCATGTCACTGGTACCTAACAAGTTGATTATGGACTATAAATTTTGTAGTAATGTCTCTTATAACAATCTAGTTGGTGTTATTCCCACAAGCAAGAATTTTTCCAGGTTTTTCCCTGACAGGTTAGGTTATTTACGGTTAAACTTTGCCTTTATTGCTTCTATTTTTTCAACTCAATGTAGTTTTCCATCAGCATGTTTTCTTGGCTTTTGATTGATGTAATCTTTTATTTGCAGTTTTATTGGAAATCCTGGTCTTTGTGGCGAATGGCTGGGTTCGTCTTGTCATGGGTCTCACCCTACAGAGCGAGGTCAGCTGAACTTTCCAGCAGGAATACCCTGTTGCTCCCCCCCATCTATGCCTTGTTGTATGTTTTTAAACTTTAAGCACCCAAAAATCTCTACCTCCTCCCCCAAAAGATCTTCCCTTATCTTTGGTTGTTATGCCTGGGAGAATATGTTCAGAAGATAAGGCATTGTTGGTGTTTTAAGATGGGATTCACTTGACTGAATGTAGTATCTGTCACTAAGTTGTTAATGTTGAACTTGTTAAAATATCAGCAGTTAAAGTGTAAAGCAAGGTTTCACATGTATCTTTTAATTTTCATATGATTGTGTATATATATCATTCATAGTGATTGGTGAGGATGTTACTGTAGGTGCTTTGTTCTTCCTATGACATTCTTTCCTTCTAGAGCTAAAGAAAGGTTTTTGGGCTGACATGCAGAATGAGCTAATATGCTTTATTGACCATGCAGTTACCTTGTCCAAGGCAGCTATCCTAGGAATTGCAATAGGCGCCCTTGTGATTCTTTTTATGATATTGCTAGCAGCTTGCCGACCACACAATCCAGCTTCTTTCTCTGATGGATCTTTTGACAAATCAGGTACTTTATCTTAACTGTACCTATTGAAACTGAAGACATAATATGCTGATTGTTCCTGCTTGAAAATTGACAGTTAATTACTCACCTCCGAAGCTAGTGATTCTTCACATGAATATGGCACTTCATGTGTATGATGATATCATGAGGATGACTGAAAACCTAAGTGAGAAGTATATAATTGGGTATGGTGCATCGAGTACAGTTTATAAATGTGTTCTTAAGAATTGCAAGCCAGTCGCTATCAAGAAGCTCTATTCCCACTATCCGCAATATCTGAAAGAGTTTGAGACTGAGCTTGAGACAGTTGGGAGCATTAAGCACAGGAATCTGGTCAGTCTCCAAGGCTACTCTTTGTCTCCATATGGAAACCTTCTCTTTTATGACTACATGGAAAATGGCAGTCTATGGGATCTTCTACATGGTAAGTTCAAGCTTTTGCTGATGTACTATGTTGCATGCTTTGCTGTACAAACTATCTACTATGTATCAACATCTTTCAGCAAAATGTCAAAAACTTTGAAGCCAAGCAACGATTTCATTTATGATTTTATGTACATTTTTTTCCAGGACCTACCAAGAAGAAAAAGCTTGATTGGGATCTTCGTCTAAAAATAGCACTTGGATCAGCCCAAGGGCTTGCTTATCTACACCACGATTGCAGTCCACGGATCATTCACAGGGATGTGAAATCATCTAATATTTTATTAGACAAAGACTTTGAGCCCCATCTCACTGATTTTGGCATTGCAAAAAGTCTATGCCCATCTAAGACCCACACTTCAACTTACATAATGGGCACAATTGGCTACATAGACCCCGAGTATGCTAGAACTTCCCGGCTCACTGAGAAGTCTGATGTGTATAGCTATGGTATTGTATTGCTTGAGCTGCTAACTGGGAGGAAAGCTGTTGACAACGAATCAAACCTCCATCATCTGGTAAGTCTTGTAGTGTGTGTTTGGTTTGCAGATGTCACAACTTTCAAAGCATCCCAATGGAAAAGTATGTGTCTTGTTGGATTGGCTCAAACTGACGTTTGAGTATTTTTAATGTCTAAGGGTATGTTTGGATTTCTGGTGGGAGGGTCCAAAAGTATGTTTGAGAGTAAAATCAGTTTGGAATCATGTTTGATTATATTTCAAAAGTATGTTTGAGAGTAAAATTTTGCTTGCAAACCCAGTTTTAAAGAAGCAAAACTTAAGATACATTTGTAAACTGAGTTTGCAAACTTAAGTTCGACCCAAACTTAATTTTGCAAACTTCAATCCAAACATGCATTAAACAAACATAAACACTTGCTGTCTTTAATTTTTTGTCCTCATGCAAGCTTTGAGCTAGTTATATATTTTGGCTTGACGTAAAGCCATAGTAACACCCTTTGGTGTTACCTTAGTTGGTAATTTATGGGATACACCTAAACTCAATTCTCACGATAATTTTCTTATACTAACTATCATATTCCTTATTTGCGTAGATTTTGTCCAAGACAGCTAATGATGCCGTAATGGAAACTGTTGATCCCGATATTCCTGCCACATGCAAGGACATGGGAGCAGTAAAAAAAGTTTTTCAGCTTGCTCTTTTATGCACAAAGAAGCAACCAGTTGATAGGCCTACAATGCATGAGGTGACTCGCGTGTTGGGAAGCCTTGTGCCATTCATCACTCCACCAAAACAAACTGACCCAACACAAGTAGTAGTACCTGATTCACAGCCATCTGCCAAAATGCAATGCTACAAGGATGAATATGCAAATCTTAAAACTCCTCACTTGGTGAATTGTCCATCCATGAGCACCTCTGATGCCCAACTCTTCCTCAAATTTGGAGAAGTAATATCTCAAAACAGTCACTGAGGATTTTGAGAATCAAATTGAGAATCAATGTACATTTATGTGTCCCAAAGGAAAAATGTCAAATATTTTTTATGCAATACGATCAGTGTGGATAAACTAGAAAAAATTGCTTGAGTATTTTTTTCTTCTTTTTTTGGTGTTATGCCTAGTATTTATTTATAGCGCATTAATTGTACTACGTTTAATTTAAAGTCATGTTTTTAATATAAGTAATAGAAGTGAAATAAATATATAAAATATATACCATAACGAAGTTTAAAAGATAACTACTAGTACTAGGTTTTGGACTGGCATCTTGCATTTCTGTCGAAACCTAAGGACCAAATACTATTATGTTAATGAGAAAAAAACAATAGGCTACATTGCAATAAGCGTTGGCCCCGTTGTGTAATCTTGACGGATTTATGATTTCAATTTTTTACTATGAAATGGTAAAGGCAGTTCCCATTCCATTTTTTTTATGTCGATGTCGATGTGATTAATTTTTTCTTTGGTAAGCGATGTAATTATATTTCTGTACTAACACTTAAAATTGAAAATGTTCTTAAATTGTAAGTTATAACTCTGTTTTCCCCTAATACGTACCAAAGGGAACGGGAAACTCCGATTTACATTTTTTTAATGGTTTGATTAATGGACAATTCTGTCACATACTCAAGGATATTTCCATGCAAGTCATTGGTCTAACTTCTCTTAAAGGATAAGATGTATTGGCTTTTGTAATTTAACTCAATTATATGTAAATAACAATTTCGATCATAACGTATATTGTCAAGTATCATACTAAAGCTTACATAATATATATACGGACCGTTAATCAATAGAGATTAGTTTTACGAATATATTTGTGTAAAAAATTATGAATTGATGTTGTACTTTTATTAGTAAAAATTGTATTGAAAAGTGATGTATGATTTTTTTTTTAATGATTTTTTCTCTTACCAAACTAACAAGTGGAGTAAAAGGTGAAAATTAAAAAGGATTGAAGCGTAAAGCAAAGGCGAAACAAAACTGAAGGAAGAAAAGAAAACTGTCCTTTGCTTCCTTTATACGTTGATGCAATGACGTTTGTTTCGATTTGTTTTACTGTTAAAATTTTTTCATCGAGAAAGAAAAACTTGAGTGTACGGCAGGGAGACTGTGTTTATAAATATAGGAGTCTTATTAATAAAAAAATTATTGTAAATCTTAGTTAAAATTATAGTGACAATGTATTAATAACGTCAAATATAAAATATTAATACTCTTCTAACTTTGTAGCGGTAAAAAATTACCACTAATTGTTAAGTTTAAATATAAGAAAGGATTACTTTCATATATTTTAAAAAATTAAAAAAAATTATCAATTTAAAAGTATAAGAACCAAAATCAAATTTAACTGAAACTTCGATACCAAAGTCATATTTTTTTTCTTTTTATAATATCGATAATGTGTAGGTGATAGTCTAATAGGGCATTGAATAATGATGCACTAAAGATGCAAGGATATATTTCTCTCCCTTTTACTCACATTAGACAAAAGAGGTGATAGGTTCCATCATTTTTTTTTCTCATTTCTCTCCTATCAAATAAGGAGTTTGACTGTTGCTTTTCAATTTAGAAAATGAGAGATAGATGATTTCATCTCTGAATTTAATTTGTTTTTCTTGACATATTGTTATTTATTTTATAAAAATTATAACTGTTACTCTTCATTAAATTTACTTTATACATCATAATTGTATTTTAACCGTATCTTTGACTTTTTTATAATCAATTTAAATTTAAATACTGCACTTATATTAAGCTTTAATGAGTAGTAATTATTCAAATGTGTAAAAAGTATAAATGTAGCACAGTATTCCAAGAAAACTTTATATGTTTTTTTTGACAGAGGATTTATTTATTTATTTATAAAAAATCATTTAACATTTTAATTTTTCATAAATAAAATAATGTTTATTCTGTTGTCACGAGAGATCTAAATAAATGTAATAATTAAACAATTATAAAAATTATACAAGTCTTTACAAAAATAAAAACTCAAAAGCATCTATTTATGTATCTCATATGTTAATATAGCATTTGAAAAATTATAAAAGAAATCAAATTATCTCATATGTTAATAAAGATTTTGAAAAATTATAAATATTAAATCATCAAATTATTTTTATTTAAAAATACTTTAAAAATTAACCATTAATTATTAAAGTTATCAATATTTTTAAAATAAAAAAACACAGAAAACCCTGAATATTAAAAATAAATATTGATCATTAAAAAAAATCAATATGTTATAAAGGATAAAATTATTAGAGAAATCCTTAATATTAAAAGATTGAATTCACATTAAGAAAATGAATGTAAAAATTATTCTCGTAGGATTTGTGAAAATAAATTTCATTAATTTTTAAAATTGTAACTTACTTATCTGATTATCAAAATCCATCTATTTATAATTTTTTTTAGAACAGTAATTTGGTCCGGCCTTGGCCGTGGCAATTGGCAAATATTATATCCAAAAAAAAAAACGAGAAGCAGATACGGTAAAGCGAAACCGCGAGTGAAAAAGCGGAAGAAAACCACAAGCACAAACACTGGGTACGGTGGTGACGTGTCGAATACGATATAAATACCGTACAGTTTCGCCATTTTTGACTCATAGTCCACACCCGATAGGGCGGGAACCCCAATTTTCAGCAGAACTACCCCAACTTCATGCCAGTAAGTAACTCTCATTCTCTTCCTCCACTCTTCTCTCTCTCTCTAGGGTTTCACTTTCGAATTCATCTTCTTCTTCCCTCATTTTCCCCTTGCAGGAACCAACCATGAATCTGCGCCACGGCACCAAGGTTTGGGTCCACGACAGAGATTCCGCTTGGATTCCTGCCGAAGTACTCGAATCTTCGGGAAAGAAAGTTACCGTTGCCACCGCTTCCGGCAAGAAGGTGAGGGTTTCGTTTCTGCATAATTTACGCTGTTTGCGTTTGTGAATGGCGGTACGGTGCATAATTTGGACGATTAATCTGTGAGGTGCGTTGTTGTTGTTGTTGTAGGTTGTTGCTCTTCCGGAGAACGTGTTTCCCAGGGATGCTGACGAAGAGGAGCATGGAGGAGTCGAAGATATGACGAGGTTGGCTTACCTGAATGAGCCAGGGGTGTTGTACAATCTCCGCAGAAGATATGCGCTCAATGATATTTATGTGAGTGTTTATTGAATGGATTTGATAGTATCTAGATGGACAATTAGGGTTTCTTCATGTTCTCAGTCTTTATTTGTTGATGATGAGATGAACGTGAGTTTATAGTTGTGTTATTGCGCTGTGTGAAATTGAAAAGGTCTAATGGTGTTTGGCGAGCTGAGTTGGCATTAGGGGATTGGCACATAGGTGAAATGATATCTAACTTTCTGTACAAGATTATCAATGTAAGATTTGTTATTAGAGTTTAATTGAAATGCATTGAGAGTGTAAAGATCTCTTAAACTAAAATTTTTAACACTGACAGTTAATAGAAATTAGTGTGTGTCTGGATACCCATCCAGAACGCACGTAACAGGTTTTCCGCGTCCAATTTGTAAAAAAGACGCAAAAGCTAGCTCTACTAGCTTCAATCTGACGTGTGTCTTTTCTTTTTTACGGGCAACCAAACACATTATTAAACTCTTTAAGACAACTATCTTAAAATTCATCCCAATGATGATTTTTGGTTGATCAATACTGTAAAGTTTTTTACACTGACAATGCATGACAATTAAACTGTTATTATAATTTCATTGTTACTGGAAAATCGTGTTCGGGTATGGCACTATTGCTCTTAGAGCCACTTCACACTCTGCCAGTATTTCAAAAAATGACATGAAATAAGCTGACATATGTGCTTTGATGTCACTTTCTGTTTATGTATGAAGTTAAATAATTAGTTCTCTCATTTATGTGGGCTTTTATGGTAGTTTATTTCAGGCATATTACTTACTTGACCAGGTAGCCAATACTGATAAATAGATTAATACATAATCAGTAGCTTTTAACACTTTCATTTTCTTTTTTGCAATATCACTTAATGAACTTTACTTTATATATATATATATATATATATATATATATATATATATATATATATGAATATGAGGAGGGATTAAATTACATCGGTGTAACTTTGATTAACTATTATACCATTTAATAACTTTCAATGAGATGATGTTTTCTTAAAACCCACCGTTGAATTGAAAGTTCCTTTCACATAGATCATACATACAAAATTTCTTATTAATCCAAAATGATTTGCTACCTCATTCATATAGATTAAAATCGACGTAATATAAACTTATCAAAATATACTAAAATATGGATTGTTTGATTACCTTCTTATTGTTGTTCAATTTTGACAAAATTTGACACAGATAATCTTGGTAATATGTAAATATAATTCAACGGTTGGATCGATAAAAATCACATTCTCTATCAAGTTATTGAATGGTGTAATAGTTATTTAAGGTACACCGGTGTAATTTGATCCCTCCTCTCTCTCTATATATATCTATATATATAAATTTTTTGTGGGGACTGTTATGCCTATCCTTCACATTGCATTCTGTACTATTTTATGCTTTTTGCATGACTTGTTTTTCTTTGTTAGACATATACAGGGAGCATTTTAATAGCTGTTAATCCATTCACAAAGCTTCCTCATTTGTATGATATCCATATGATGGAGCAATATAAGGGAGCTCCGTTTGGCGAGCTTAGTCCACATGTATTTGCTGTTGCCGATGCATCTTATAGGTTAGTATGCTTTTGGTCTTGTGTATTATTTGACTTTTATGTCATATTTACTACTTGAATTTTCATGTTGCAACTTAGTGAGTTTTTGTTCGGCATGATTTAGAGCAATGATGAATGGAGGGCAAAGCCAATCTATCTTGGTCAGTGGTGAAAGTGGTGCTGGGAAAACTGAGACAACAAAATTGATTATGCAATATCTTACCTTTGTTGGTGGGCGTGCTGCTGGTGATGATAGAACAGTTGAACAACAAGTTCTTGAAGTAGGCTATTCTTAAATTCAATTGATCACAAGTTTGGCAATTAATTCACTTCTAATTTTAATTTAGTCATCAATAAGGGATGCTAATTTCACTTTATGCTTGATTCAGTCGAATCCACTTTTAGAGGCATTTGGCAATGCAAGGACTGTCAGGAATGACAATTCAAGGTAAACTTGGTTCTTTATAGTTTGTAGTTTACATCTGCCAATCTCTAATTATTTTCACTTCCCACTTAGATTTAGGAAATATGCTTATAATTTTTCTTTGGGCTATCTTATGATATTTTCTTAGCTTTTTATTAACTAAAGCATGCTATGTATAGTAATGACATAATCATGTCTATTATCCAATCCATCCAAAAACCTTAGTTGACTTCATGGAAACATAGTTATGTACCTAAAAAAGTGCCATTTTCATGGAATGCCAGTTATTTTTGGGACCCAAATTTGCTAGCATAGTTGACTGCAGCATTGTTGCATAAAATCTTAAAATATGCAAGTGAGAAGAGAATTTTGTGACATCGTAGAAAACTGATACCCTTGTGTATATCCTAGGAATCAGATTCAGAAGGATTGAAAATAAGAATGGTGATGTATTGATGATTGAGATTAAAGTCTGAGGTTTAAGTGGGTGAAGTGGAAGAATACTACTTAAGTTTGTCTTGATTTGTAAGATAATTTTGATTTTCAAATATGTGCATCTGATGGATAATCAGGTTCTCTGTTATGGATGTTTTAACAGGGTTTTACATTTTAATGAAACAGTAATTACAGTTTAGCAGGTAAAATACTCTTCCATTGAAATTGTTCTTGCTCATTGCCTCATGTTATTTCTATTTTTCTGGTTGCAGCCGTTTTGGGAAGTTTGTAGAAATTCAATTTGATTCAAATGGTAGAATATCTGGTGCTGCAATTAGAACTTACTTACTAGAAAGATCACGAGTAGTGCAGATAACGGATCCAGAAAGAAATTATCACTGCTTTTATCAATTGTGTGCATCTGAAAGGGTATTCAGTCTCTGGTGAAGTATTTATTCGATTACATATTTAGGTGTTAATATGCAGCATAAAGCTATGTTCTGCACTGTGCATGTGCAGGTTACTGTTTTCAGTATGTATGTTATTGTTATATTTTGTTATTGGAATGCCTCAATTTTAGGATGTAGAGAAGTATAAGTTGGGACATCCAAGCCACTTCCACTATTTGAATCAAAGTAAAGTCTATGAATTAGATGGCGTAAGCAGTGCTGAAGAGTACATGAAGACGAGGAGAGCAATGGATATTGTTGGCATAAGTCACGAGGATCAGGTTTAATGATGCTACTACCCATTAGTGTATTTTTTGCTTTATTGTATGCTGTCTTGGTTAATTTTGTTGATTTGCTACCCTTTACTTATAGTTATCCTTTCTTTTTATTATCAGGAAGCCATATTTTGCACCTTAGCTGCAATTTTACATTTGGGAAATATTGAATTTTCTCCTGGAAAAGAGCATGACTCGTCAGTAATAAAAGATGAGAAATCAAGATTTCATTTGCAGATGGCTGCTAATCTTTTCAGGTAGGTGATTTATGTTTGGAGCATTATTTAACTTGCATGAATTATATTTTTACTTGGTTTAATTTCATTTCTCTCATTTGCATTTGCTTTCAAATTAATTTATTTTTTTAAATGTTCATGATATTTCTATAAAAGATTTTGATAATATGACTATGTAGGGTGTATGAACAGTGTATAAAACTAAAACATGCCAGGGAAGTCAGGGGATAATAAAATTTTTGTGTACAACTTTACAACAGTGCAACAATGACTAGGAAATGCTAAGGTGTATACCGAGTTCAGTATTCAACAACTATTGGGTATTGACTTTGCAGAGGTAGTATTAAGTCTTCAGAATTGGTATGTCCAAGAAAGAGACTAAGCTTTAGAATAATTAGCATTGGTTTCTCTAGTCCGTGAGAGATTGGATTCCTGTGTGAACAGGTAGCGCTACTAGCACATTATTTTTGTATCTTTGAGAAAATGATAAAAATACCAAAATGAGATGGATGGTTGTTTACTTGGTTGTTTTCCTTAACATGTAATGACTAGACATAATTTTATAGAAGTTTTCACTTTTCATCCTTTGTTAAACTTAATGGAATGGCTACAAATTTTCCATCTCTAGGTGTGATTTGAACCTACTGCTAGCAACATTATGTACCCGTTCAATACAAACCCGAGAAGGAAATATTGTCAAAGCTCTTGATTGTAATGCTGCTGTTGCTGGTCGGGATGCTTTGGCAAAAACTGTCTATGCTCGTTTGTTTGATTGGTATGCTTATGGTCAATGGAGAATTGATAAACATATTTTTTTAATATGTGCATATTAGGGTGAAAATACTAATTATTTGTTGTTCTGCCAGGCTTGTTGATAAGATCAATAATTCTGTCGGGCAAGATATCAATTCCCAGATGCAAATTGGAGTTTTGGATATATATGGTTTTGAGTGTTTTAAGGATAATAGGTAATTTGTTGTCAATTAAATATCTCTTGGAGGAGTAGGAATATTTTATTTTTTTGGGTTATATGCATTGTGGAAACTTGAAGTGAGTGGGTTAACTGTGCATTCAAAGTATTGAAATATATCCTGGTGCATGGGTCAGGCATGTATTATTGTAAATACTTGCCACTTCTCTCACGCTCTTGTAAATTTTAGTACTTCCACTAGTAAAAAAAAATTGTGCTCAGATATTTGTGTTTGACTAGTTCCATCTTTTGATTTTTTTTTCCTGTTGTGTTTTGATTATTAAATTGTTTTTTCTGCTGCTGTTATTTTAATTTGGTATCTTTGTTGACATGATTCCCTTGCTTGATCGAATTATATTTGCTTCAACAGTTTTGAGCAATTCTGCATCAATTTTGCAAATGAAAAGCTTCAGCAACATTTTAATCAGGTATGCGAGTTTGTTATTACATGTTAGTTTGCTTTCACCAAGTTAGTGGCTTTGTTTGGTATAATTAGTTGAATGCTAAAAAGCTAGAGTCAAAAGTTGGAAGTCCAAAACTGAAAGTTGACAAGTTACCTAATTGGATTGAAAGTGTTTGGTAAAATTAATTTAGGGGTGGCCATGGGTCCAACCCAATCCAAATCCAATGACCCGATGAATCCAAACCAAACCAAAGAAAAATTTGGGTTGGTTTGGATCATTGGTTTGGTTTGGATTTTAAAATTACAAACCCGATGACATGGGTTCGAATATCAAATTTGAGCATGTAGAAGCCGAACTAACTTGAACTCATACTATTTAGAAATTTTTTAATTTTTTATGTGTAATTTTATAATTAATTTTTATGTGGTGTAATTCTATAATCCCCAGTTTTAATATTATCCATTAGTTTTCTTTCAAATTACTATGATTTTCTATTTTCTCTATTATTTTTCTATTTTTTTTTTTTTTAATTTTTATTATTTTATTAAGGGATTCGGTGACCTGATCCGAACCAAACCCAAATGTGATCGGGTTGGTTTGGTTCAGGTTGCCAATTTTTTTTAAAAAAAACGAACCAATCCTAACTGATTAATATTAATTGGTTTGGAACAAAATATCTCTCAAATCCGAACTAACCCAACGCGTGGCCACCCCTAAATTAATTGATCACGGGTTAGGTTGGTTGGAATTTGGGAGATATTTTGATCCAAACCAATTAATATTAATCAGTTTAGATTGGTTCAGTTTTTTTTTTTAAAAATTGGCAACCCGAACCAAACTAACCGGATCACATTCGGGTTGGTTCGGATTGGGTCATTGGATCACCTACTAAAATAAGAAAAATAGAAATAATAGAGAAAAAATAGAAAATATAATAAAATGAAAGAAAACTAATGGATAATATTAAAAGTGGGGATTATAGAATTACACAACATAAAAATTATAGAATTATAAAATTACACAACACAAAAAATTAAAAATCTTCTAAAATAGTATGAGTTTGGGTTGGTTTGGATTTTATATGTTCAAATCCAATATCTGAATGGATGTCATTAGGTTTGTAATTTTAAAATCCAAATCAAACCGATGATCCGAACCATCCTGAATTTTTCTCATTAGTTTGATTTAGATTCATCGGGTCATTAGATTGGGTTGGACCCATGGCCACCCCTAAAATTTATGTAAAAATTAACTACAAGATAAATTATTAACATAGAAGATTTTATAATAAATTGTTAAGAAAAAGATGAAAAAGAAACATATGTATATATGATAAATGTTAATAAAATGTTATAATAGTGTTTATTTAATTTTTTAAAATTTTAATTAATAATATATGTTAATTTTATGTCAAAATGTGTGTATGTATATAAATTAATATTAATATATATTATATATATGAATTATTATTATTATTATTATATATGAATCTTTAATGATCACACTATTCTATGCTGTTGTTTCCTAATCCAACTCTTTTTGTAGGAAATTACACTGGACCAACATGATAGAATATGTAGTAGGATAATATAATCATATTTTGTTGGTGTACCAAACAACTAATCAAATCAAAATAGGATAATGTATCCTATCATATCCTATATCCTGTCCACCAAACGAGTCTTTAACTTATTAAACAAGAGATTTTAAGTTAGTAACTTTTTCAAAGTAGCTTCCTAATCAAACACCTCTAGTAGCTTATTTTTTGTCAAATAAGCTAGTTCACTAATTAGAAGCTACACAATAATCTTTCCAATGCCTAGGTGTCTTAATTTGAATGTGTGGATTCTTTTTTTTAAATTTTCTTATAACTTGTCTGTGTTTTGTCATGTCTTCCAGCATGTTTTCAAGATGGAGCAGGAGGAATACAGCAAAGAAGAAATCAATTGGAGTTACATTGAATTTATAGACAACCAAGATGTTTTAGATTTGATTGAAAAGGTTTTTGCTAAATTGTTTCTTTACCTGGAGCTTTTTGATTCCATGTTTCTATGTTCCCATGTAGTATTATTCATTTCAAACAGATTACTTGATTCACGCGTAATATGTGGCAAGGATAATGTGTTTGAAATATTGATTGCTAAAGAATTGTGAACAAGCTGTTTTTTGTCAATTTATTACAGTAGTCCACAATACTAATTTGAAAGGAAAATTTGCATTAGAAAGTATTAGACATTGATAAGCCAAGCAAGAAGAAAAGAGCACAAGCAGAGAGAGGAGAGAGAATTCTGATTTTATTGATAAGAGAAAAACTGAATTACAATTAGCCGAGTCTCTATTTACAGAGGACTAGAAGTATTGATTCTACTAAAGCGGTAAGCCTAACTACATTGCCAGTTACAACTGACTCAAAGTGACAGGCAACTGAAATCAGAAAATAAAGGCTACACTACAGCACTACTACACATGGCTGGTTGATCGACCTGCCCTAGGATACACATGGTATATAATAATTAGTTCTCTCTAACAGAAAGCAACTACTTAACTAGACCACATTATATCAAATCCTTTTTGTCTTATTCTTTGCTTTTGGTCTAATGCATGGATCTCTCATATATATGATTTTGACATAATGTTGGGAATAAGTGTTGGATTGGGTTCTTTTAAAGAGTAAGTTGGTAAGATCTGCATATCCTGCATATCTAGGATTCATTTAACCATAATCATGCCAAATGAATATTATGTAGCTTTTTTTCAAAATTAAATTATGTTGCTTTCATCATTGTTATGTACAAGTCATTTTTTCCTCTGAATTTCAGTTTCTTATGGACTTGTTCCATTCTTTTGCAGAAACCCATTGGTATCGTTGCTCTGTTAGATGAAGCTTGGTACAATTTGAGTTCTTTAACCCGAATGAATTAGTGTGTATTTATTTATACATTGCCCTCTTGCAAATTAGCTTTAATCCTGAATTGTCTCCTTTCAGCATGTTTCCAAAATCAACGCATGAAACATTGTCAACCAAGTTGTTTAAGCACTTCCTATCGCACCCTAGGTTAGAAAAGGAGAAGTTTTCTGAAACAGATTTTACCCTTTCTCATTATGCTGGAAAGGTAATTCAGTGTTACAACTTGTAGTACCTTCTCTTGTTTTGAAAATGAAATATTTTGATGGTATATCTTCCAATACTTTTATGCAGGTCACTTACCATACAGACACCTTCTTAGACAAAAATCGTGATTATGTAGTCGTAGAACATTGTAATCTATTATCCTCTTCAAAATGCCCCTTTGTGTCTGCTCTTTTTCCTTTGCTAACAGAGGAATCCTCAAGGTCATCATACAAGTTTTCTTCTGTGGCTTCTAGATTTAAGGTGTGAATATTTCCTTTTGTAAGTTACTGAATTTAAGGGGATACATTACTATGAACAAATAGTATAGGAGGCTAACGTATTTGAACATTAATTTTATGTTATTGATCTTTTTCTGTTTCTTGTCCTGTGCGTGACATTGGTGGGTGGGGACTTCAGCAACAACTTCAAGCACTCATGGAAACGCTGAATACAACAGAGCCTCATTACATTCGATGTGTCAAGCCAAATTCTTTGAATCGACCACAAAAGTTTGAGAATACTAGTGTCATACACCAATTGCGCTGTGGGGTCAGTAGTTAGATATTCTAAGTCCTTTACTATTTACTGTTCATCTAAAGTTGTAAAGACACATATTGCCAGTATGCCAATTATTAAATTTGTTTCCTTGATTGCTGTTTGCTGATTACTTTGTCAGTCAAAGCAGTTGTTTATAGTTTTACTCAATGTTACTGTACAGATAAGATTGTTTTTGTGGTTTTTCCTTTTTAATGGTGGGGAATATCTTTTGTCTGTGTTAGTGCATTGAATTTTGCTGAAGATCTTTAAATCTGCCTGATTAAACTGGATGTAGTTTTTTTTTTCCTGCTCAAATAATTTGAAAGGTTTTTAATGGCACTCAGTTCTATTTATTGTTTTATTTGATTGTCATTTTGTTTTCCCCCTCTTAATTTATATTATCTGTTATTAATTGCTTTTCCTTTTAATATAAATTGATAAACTTCCATCTGCATGTGTACATGCATACAAAAATTGACGTGGGCTTGATTCAAATTCATACTATAAAGGCAGCCATAATTATCTTGATTTGTCTTGTCATCTAGATTTACTTCCTAGCATAGTCACATTTATTAACATTTCTTTTCATGTCCGCATTTTATTTAGGGTGTCCTTGAGGCTGTTAGAATAAGTCTGGCAGGTTACCCCACTCGAAGGATTTACTCAGAGTTTGTAGATCGCTTTGGATTAATAGCTCCTGAATTTATGGATGGAAGGTGAATTTTGTTAATTCATGTAACAGTTTAACTCTATAATTACATGACCTTCACTGAATTTTATTTGGTTAAGTTTAGTGCGAAGCTTTGAATTACTCCCATAAAGCTTGGATTTACTCTCTTATTTACTCCTAGATTGGCTGGTTTATTTGGTTATTAAACAATTAGTGCAAAAGTTGTTCTACTTGTTAACTTGGCTATATCATGGGCCAGTTCTATTATCTTCTTGAAATAGCCAACTTGATCCGGTTATAAAAATATTGGTTATGATAATTCCAAGTTTATTGGTGGTTTTAATTTACTGAACCAAATGAGAAACAAAAAGCAAGTTGGTTTTACATCTTATTTAAATTTGTGATTCTTCCTTCTCATTCAGTATAGAAAAATGTTCTCGTTCTGTAGAAATTTTGTCTTGTGGCATGGATTGGATTATTTGTATTGACTGTACATGCATTTTATTTGTATGAATGCAAGTGCAACAATACAAGCTTCTTATTTGATAATTATTTCACTTCTCATCAATGTTTGCTTATACTTTTTGTGTTGACAGTTATGATGATAAAGCTGTAACTCTGAAAATATTGCAAAAGCTAAAGCTTGAGAATTTTCAGGTGTGCTTCTTTGGGCCCATGCATACTGCTGTTGTTGATAAATAAACTTGGGGTGTAAAAGCATAACTGAATTTATATTGGTCATATTTTGATTTTTCTTTAAATCTGTTATTATTCAGTTAGGCAGGACCAAAGTATTTCTCAGG
Organism: Pueraria montana var. lobata; assembly: GCA_026413185.1. Classification (NCBI taxonomy): domain Eukaryota; kingdom Viridiplantae; phylum Streptophyta; class Magnoliopsida; order Fabales; family Fabaceae; genus Pueraria; species Pueraria montana. The sequence goes on from CM048652.1 coordinate 9,055,731, forward strand.
GCTGGTCAAATTTGCATTTTAGACTCTAGACGTGCGGAAGTTTTGGACAATGCTGCAAAGTGTATTCAGCGTCGACTGCGAACATTTATTGCACGCAGGGATTTCATCTCAATCCAAGCTGCTGCTCTTTCTCTTCAAGCATGCTGCAGGGGTCAGCTTTATTGACGTTTAATAAAAATATAAAATCATTCCCCTTTAATTATTTTTAAAACTTGTGAGCAATAAATATTTCTCAGCAGTGATTTTTTATTGAATATAATGCATTCCTTTCCAGCTTAAAATAATGCTTGATTTGTACTGCATTGGCCATCGGCCCTTTTAGAACTTCTTGAACTCAACGATCATTGTTATTGCAAGCATTTCTCATGTAGATTTAGGATCTTTAAAGTGTATGCAGGATTTAGCTCCTCCAAAGTGGGGAGGCCACAGCAGTAACAACTATTGCCATACAGAAATATATTTGTATGTGTCTTTTATAAATATTAATTAGAAAATCAATGGTCGTGGTTTTCATAACTTCATAGTTTGTTTTACATGTACATGTATTTAATCACAATTTCAACCATTGATTTCTAATCAATGGTTATAACTACACTTTATCTTTAAAGTGCACTTCACTTTAGAGGAACCCAATCAATAGATGCAAGGGTCACCACTTTCATAATTAATTGTCCTGGTCCTCATCAGTTTTTGTTCTTATAGGATGCATTGGGCGAAAGATATATGCTTCTAAACGGGAAACAGCAGCAGCTATCTCCATTCAGAAATATATCCGTATGTGTCTGATGAGGCATGCTTATGTGAAATTATATTATTCTGCTATTATTGTACAATCCAATGTTCGTGGTTTCACAACTCGTCAACGGTTCTTGCATAGAAAAGAACACAAAGCTGCCACTTCTATTCAGGTATTTTATCAATAGATGGAGTTGTATCATGTCATTTAAAATGTTGAAGCAATAGTATGTTCTTCATTTTAATATATTCAATTTCATTTTGCATTTTATGTTTCTACCATTGAATTATGTTTGTGTGTAATTTTGACTGATTGTGTAAAATATTATTGTGTAGATTTTGTAGTTTCATCTCTCATGTATGCATGTTTATAAGGCATGATAATGCATTAATTGGTTTCAACTGTTCCCTGCATTACTTTTAATTGGTTGTCATTTTTATTTGGTTGGCAAGATGGATTCTGAGGTATTATTTTGTTTATAATATGTAACATTGATATATAGGCCTATTGGAGGATGTGCAATGTTCGGTCTGCCTACCTAAAACATCAAAATTCAATTGTAGCAATACAATGCCTTTGGCGGTGTAGACAAGCAAAAAGAGAGCTTCGCAGACTTAAACAAGTAAGGTTTTCTTTTTTCCAGGGGGAGGGAAGAATGTGTCAGAAGTTGTTCTCACTACCTTAATTGTTTTTTAATTTGTCTTTTTTAGGAGGCTAATGAAGCTGGAGCCTTGCGTTTAGCTAAGAATAAACTTGAGAAACAATTGGAAGAGCTTACATGGCGTTTACATCTTGAGAAAAAAATAAGGGTATTACTTCTGGAATAGAAGAGATGTTATGGCTTGGTTGTGTTCAAATTTGATTCCTTGTATACGAAAAAGTGTTTTGTGACATGATATTTTGTTGCTGCTGCACATTCTATTTTAAGTTTTTCTTTTGCTAATGTCATGAATATGTTTTTTGGGATTCAAATGATTTAAAGGACAAACTGCTGATTTGTGATTTTGTAGTGTAATATTGTTTCTGCTACATATATTGGTTTTGTTGTCTCATACATTGCTAATAATTATCCTCATATGGTATTTTGTGGTTTGTATGTTTTGAAAGGAATGTTCATATCTTCAAGAGTGTTATCTTCATTTTTAATTTTGCTTTGTGATAGAATTCTGTATAGGGTTTCTCTTTGTTTTCTTCAATTCTCATCAATAAGTTGAAAATTCAGTATTTTAAATTTTGAAATAAAAGGGAACTGAAGTAGTAGTGGTAAATGCAATTTATTTGATTATTCCATTGCTGTGTTTTCATTCCTCTAAAAGAGGAATTTCATATAGTTAGTCACCCTCATTCTTTTGAAACAAAGGCTTCAAACAATTGCCTTCACTTCATATCCACCTTATTTTGCTATATCATTGCCTCCACCTTATGTGGCTTCTAAGGCAAAAAAGAAGGGGAAAGAAGAATCCTAGCCTGAACATAGATTACGAGAAATTCTAGCAGCTGACTTTAACACCCTCATTCGAACACGTTCCTTACAAGTGGCTGGAATTTATTGTAGCTCGTGATACAATGAGAGTTTCACTTCCTATTTAACGAGTCTCACTTATAATTTCATTGTTTCTAATAAATTTCAGTTAATTGTAGAGAATATGTTGGAAAGTTTGTGTTACTAGCACTCTTCTTAGATCACACATCAAGTCCAATGTCCATAACGTGTAGTGTTCTCAAGATGAACTCCCATTTAGTAGGGACATGCAGTGAATTATGACTTATGAGTGCACCTGGTTATTGTGTTATGGGTTTTTTATTGATTGTTAAATTGTTTTGTCAATTCCTAGTTTAAAATTATCCAATTGAACACTATCTATATGAATATTTCAAGCTATTTTTCATTGTTTCCGAGTCTTATCATTTGATGCAAGTTATAATTCACAATTCAAAAATTAACTTGACAATTCATGATTTCAAGCGTGAGTTGTATATTTCTTTTGGCTTTATTTTCTGGTATGGGAATTCCTTATCCTCCATCTTTTTGTTGTTTTATCTTTATAACTCTAATAGAATTTCTTTTATTAAAAAATATAAGTGTCCACATGTGTGATTGTCATTTTTTACTGTAAATTATTGGTTATGTTTTCAAATTTCTGTCATTTTATTTCTCTGCTGTGTGAATTTTAGACCAATAGTGTGCACTGTTCACCAGTTCATTTTGATTATATTATATTAAAGAAAGAGTTTGATTTATACAGGTGAGATTTGGGAAACTTGTGATGATGTATTCTTCATTGTCATGCAGGTTTCTAATGAAGAGGCGAAGCATGTTGAGATTTCCAAACTACAGAAGATGGTAGATGCTCTGAATCTTGAATTAGATGCAGCTAAACTGGCAACAATTAATGAGTGCAACAAAAATGCAGTTTTGCAAAATCAGTTGCAATTATCAGTAAAGGAAAAATCCGCTTTAGAAAGAGAGCTAGTTGCAATGGATGAAGTGCGAAAGGAAAATGCTCTATTAAAGGTGCTTAATGTTAAATAGTTGTGTTCAATTGAGTTTGTTTGATTTTGACAATACATATGATTTTTACAAATGAGGTGTGGTTATGGGTGATGTGGGATAGATTTAAAAATTTGAAGATGGATTACTGGTAGAGAGCCTAAGTTGAAAGATGGATTCAATCACTAGATGAACAATGAAACTCATTACAGTTTGCAATATGTTTGGGCTGGGTCAAAAAAGTGGTTAAACATTGAGTTTGGATGTTTTCATTAAAGGCCAAAGTGGGTGAAAGTGTTTCGGTTTTACTTCTCACTTGAGTGAGATGGCATGGGACAATGTAGTGTGAAATGTTTCACTTGATTTTTAGGTTCATTGGTTGTGACAAGTTTTACTTGGTTCATCTTCAGGTGCTAGGCTTATGGGTTGAACATGGATGGAATGTTGATTAGTTTTTTTTTTTTTTAATGGTTTCAGGTTTTGCTTTTTCCTTGTATTATTAGGAGAGAACTAGTTGGATGGTACTTGCGTTTGCTGGCTGCTACATCTTCATCTAGCATATAATAATCTTATTTGTTAGGTTAAGGATATATCTACTTTCTTGTCTGTTGTATGTAACTGAAAATCTGTTCAAAATAGGGCATGTGTTGGTGGCTTCTGCTACAATTGTTTGGTAGTTCTTTTTTCCTTTTTAATTCATTTACATTATTGGATTGCCTTTTTTTTTTTCCTCCCATGCTTTGTTGCTACTCTATTTGCATGTAAAACCGTTTAATTCTTTTTTTTTTACTAAGGGGGTCTAGCTCAGTCGGTCGAACAAGGTGCGTGAGTTGTTCTAAACCCCCTGGTACCTGTCTTCAATTCCTATGAATAAAAAAAAACCATTTAATTTTTCTTTTGATAATCCATTTAAATGTTTTTACTCAACAAATTAGTCTTTTGGGATAGTTGGTTTATGATATGGTATTAGAGCATTTATGATCATGTGGTCTGTAGTTTGATCCTTGTCTCCATTCTTCCAAATAAAAGATAAATTTCAGCTTCAGCATGAGGTAGGGTGGGCTTGTGCACTGTTTACCCTTAAAACTCAAGGGGCTGGGCTCTTGCTTGAAGGCATGTGTTAGATATGAAATCATCCATTTGCTTTCACTTATTAGTTTAAGCTTTTAGAATGAATGGTTCATGACATTTTTCATCCCTATCTCACTTTTTTTTTTGTCTGTCTTCTCTAATAATTTGTTACATAGGATTTCTTGTCTGATATGTGTAGGGTTCATTGGATGCTTTTGAAAAGAAGAGCACAGCTTTGGAGCTTGAGCTTGTGAATGCACGGAAAGACCATGATGAAACCATTCAGAAAATGAGGGAGTTTGAAAACAAGTGTTCTCAACTTGGGCAAAAATGCCAAAGGTGCTGCATCTTCCCATTCCAATGTTTTCTTTGCTTGCCTTTATTAGAGTTTGAGCTTTGTTAAAAGTTTTGATGGTTCATGTGCAGTGGTTTACTTAAATGGCTAGTGTTTTTTGTTTGTAATTCTCATTTTCCTTCTTGTATTTTATTTTTAATTTTTAATGTAGTCTTGAGGAAAAGCTATCGAGTTTAGAGGATGAAAATCATGTGCTTCGTCAGAAAGCCTTAAGTGTATCTCCTAAGAGTAACCATCGAGGTTTCACAAAGTCATTATCTGAAGTAAGTTTCCTCATGCATATTGATGTTGATATCAATTAACGTTTACAGAAGCTGTTTTGCATTATCCCTTATTAATTTGTATCTTTGGTTGGGTTTCCATTTCCCGGACAGCCAATATAATTAAATGTTTAAAATGTTGAAGAAAATTTAAATTGTGGTATAATGACATATCTATTTAATTTACTTTTCTGAAACAGAAATACTCAAGTGCAATAGCCCCCCGCACCGAGCAAAAACCCACATTTGTAAGATGCTACATTTTTGGTTTCTTATGTTGAAAATAATTACTGAACACAATTATATTTGTTTTTCATTTGCTGCAATTTGATGCAGGAATCGCCCACACCTACAAAACTTATTCCCCATGTTACACTTGGTGGCTTGTCAGATTCTCGTCGATCAAAATTAACAGCAGAGAGGCACCAGGTATTATTTGTGCTTCAGCACTCTTGTGTTCAGACTTCAGATGATTGCTTAAAGTGTAAGAAATGCAAGAATCAATTGACTTAGGCGTGGATACAACACTAATATAACTGGTGTGGTGCAAAACAAGAATGAAAGGTCTATATTATCACAAGATTCTTATACCTGAACATATTCATCAGAAGCTAGGATTGACTGTACTTTGCATTTTGCCAAATATTGTGCCCTATAGGCTTATTGATACCATGTGTTGTGCAGGATAACTACGAACTCCTCTCTAGGTGTATCAAAGAGGATTTGGGGTTCAAAAATGGTAAACCTCTGGCAGCTAGTATCATATACAAATGTCTTCATCATTGGCATGCCTTTGAATCTGAGCGCACAGCGATATTTGATTACATAATTGATGGAATTAATGATGTCCTTAAGGTAAATGATTTACTCGTATAGTGTTGTATTTGAATTGTGGGTTGCTTGTGTAATTTTTATGTGAGATTTATTCATTAGTGGCATCTGTTTCAGGTTAGAGACGATGACATTGTCTTGCCTTATTGGCTGTCCAATACATCTGCACTTCTATGCCTCTTGCAAAGGAACTTGCGTTCAAATGGTTTTTTAGCAGCCACTGCTCAACGTTATGCCAGATCATCTGGCTTGACCAGCCGAATAGGGAACGTGAGTTATCAAGTTGAATATTGATATCAGATTTTTCCCCCACTTGTGCATTGTAAATGCTTTTCTTATACTATGGGTGATGGTTGACTTGTTTCAAACAATTGTAGTTCTCTGATGGGGCAAATACACCAAAGAGCTGAATAGATAGTACACTGACATATAACCTTTCCCTCTGTCCTAGTAAACCTCAAATGCTAGACAGAGAAACTGTTGCCATTGAAAGGCTACCAGATAAGTAGTAGTAGATGAACAGAAATGTAGAAACAAATGAGCAACAGCTTCTGCTGAACCTACAAATTAGACGTATATCTAGAATAAGCTTTGTAGGGTGAATCTCTAACATCCCACTTAAACTTTTTTCTGAACAGCTCTGATCATGGACACTTGTCAAACCTAATTATCATTTCCCTATAAAAAATTAACTGATACCAATTTCCTTCCCAGTACTGGTCTTGTGACATAATTCTGCATTGTTAATTTCCTTCCCAGTACCGGTCTTGTGCCATGATTCTATGCAGAATACTGGATCAGTGAATGATCAACTTGTACTATTGTAGTATTTTCATAGACAGAAAGCCTGTAATGATTGCAACTTTATCAACATTTTTGAAACCCTTATTGCTAAAATGTTTTTTCTAGATTTCTCTTTTAACAAGCTTCTGCTCATTATGCTGATGATGGCTGCCAGGAGAAAGCTCAACGATGCAGAAAGTGGAGAACAACCTATTTATTTCATTGTTTAGAATGTTTGATGATTTGATCTTTTTGTTGTATCTTCATTCTTCAACTTTCAATTACTGATCATTCGAGACAATATATAAATAATTATTGGATTCTTTTAAAGGTTGTGTTGATTATTGCATTGTTTTTATCTGTTGATTTATTTGGTTTTGGTGCCATGAGTTTTCTTTCCCCTTCAGATTTTGCATTTCACCCTAGTTGGTGGTCTCCCAGCCCCTGCTTTCTTTATCTACCTCCTTATTTAGTTTGACTTGCCATTTTCAGGGACTCAGGTCTCCATTGAAGCTTATTGGATATGATGATAGTACATCACATGTGGAGGCACGATATCCAGCTATTCTTTTTAAACAACAACTAACTGCTTGTGTAGAGAAGATTTTTGGCCTTATACGTGATAATTTGAAAAAGGAGCTGTCTCCACTTCTGGGATCATGTATTCAGGTGGCATTTCTTACTCCTTGCTATTTTGGGGATTCAAGTAATATGTGACTAAATTGCCAAGTCATATTTTGTGAATCATTGTGGTTTTATTCTTGGTTCCACTATAATCTTATAGTTCTAAAACATTTTTTTTGGATGCTAGGAAGTAAAGGTTTAATGAAGTCACAAACTAATGAAATCTATCATGTGCTGAATCGGCTTGCACTGATTTAGACTTTGCTTCATAAACTTTATATTAGCACTTGGCTTCAACCAATTTTACCCATTACTTGAGTTGAATTTAAGTTTCATAGTAAGATGTTTGCTGTGGGAAGCTAAGGATTAGAGTTTATAGAGGAATGTAAAGAAACAATTTGTTTATTGAAGAGTTGTTTTTATTTGGTTTTACAAGGTACCAAACTTTGATTTTGATGGTTAACTTCTTTCTTGTGGCTACTTTGTGATGCTGAGAAACATTAGAATTTGAAAAACCTAGGGGATGGTTGAGGCAGGGAGAGATGCCTTTGTTTTGCCTAGTGATTTTCCAACCTCCATTTTGGAACCAATTCTACCCATTACTTGCATTGATGATTTTACTGCTTTGGAGATTGTTGTCTTTCAACAGCTGCTATATATTTTTCCTTAATTTCAGATTCTTATGTTACTAATATAATAATACAAAGAATATTTGCAGTTATAAATGAAATGATCATTTATTCATGTATCCTTATAATAACCTCTTGAAGACCTTTTCTGTTTTTATGAAGTTTAAACTCTGCACTAATAATTTTACATTAATTGAAAAAAAAGATCTAAATTGGAATTTAATTGCAAATTTACATTAAATGGGACTTAGATCTTAGTGTCCCTTTTTAAAGATTTGGTTTATGCTAGAACACAATGGTGTTGTTTGATTCATATAGCCGCTGATCCCACTTAGTGGGAAAGTGCTTTGTTGTTGTCAAGCTTTAATTTCTTGGTTTTTTTAAATGATGTTTTACAAAATCAATTTTCTTATTATATATGAAACTGGTTACTGGTTAGGCACCTAAAACAGGTCGAGTGCAAGGTGGAAAGTCATCTAGATCTCCTGGTGGGCTTCCTCAACAATCACCTGTTGCTCAATGGGACAACATCATCAAATTTTTGGATTCACTCATGAGCCGCTTATGTGCAAATCATGTATGCTATTTATTGTTTTATTGATTTGTCTGTCACTATTTGATCTGTACTCTTTTTTTTTTTTTTTCTTTTTGGTCCAATCTTTTTAATCATTTATTTGGACATTGAGTCAGAGAGGATGTAACAGTTTCACTATTTGAACTATGGTTATTAAAACTATACCGGACCAACCAGGAACTGGCCTAGCCTAGCATCCTGTCCAAACTGTTCCATGAAAGAACTGAACCAAAACTGGTAAAACTGGTCTTGAATCAGGCAAACTGGTAGTTCTACCGGTTTAACTAGTTCTTCAAAACACACTTTTTTTTTAAATTTTAAAAATGTCATATTTGAATATGAAGGAGTCAACCTCAATGAATGTTGTTATATGAAATTATGAATTACTGTATTTAGTTTCTATTTGTAGATGTTACTATTGCTAATGGATATTATTGTATTGTTGAACTTAAATGTTGTCATATTTGATTTGACTTTATGTATAGTTTTGAATGTTAGTGTTATAAGTTTTGACATTTATAAGTGATTTTTAATGTTGTGAAGTTATCAATTTTATGTTTTTTTTATTTATTTCTTAATATATTATTATATTAAAATTTCAAAAAATAATATTTAGTTATTATTAGTTCAATCACGGTTAGAACATTTATTATTGAACCAATGCTCTTGCCAATTTAATGACCGGTTTGGTTTTCGAAATATTGACAATCTTCGATTGAGTTCATTTGGGATTTGAGTAGTTTATCTAGCTTTGTGGTGTTTTGCTTGTGGTCTTTTTAGTTGGTTTGGTTGTCTTTGTTATCTTCGAAGAGATTGGCAAGCTGCATTACTATGTTTTCTTGTTCCTTTTGTTGTTGTTGCATCATCTTTAGTTCTTGAGGATTTCTTATCCTCCTTTTGTATCTTTTCTATATTAATAAATTCTTTACCTGTCTAAAAAAATAATATGATGTTATGGTAAAGTTGTATGAAATGGGTTAGTTGATGTACAAGTGTTACATACTATGGTTATTTTATTTAGGCTAAATGTTACTTTTGGTCCTTTATGTTTTAGTGTTTTTCATTTTGGCCTCTTTCTCTTTCATCCTCGTCATTTTCCTCCCCCTGGTCCTTCCACCTGACCAAAGCCATCCATACACACTCCGTCAGACAAGATCTGGTGTGTTTCTCAACTGTACTAGGACCACCATACACACTCATGCCCCCAATGCTGAGGGACACGATGTCGACACCGTTTGCCATTTTTGATTGGGACAAGATCTGGTGCATTTCTTCTTCTTCTTGTTGGAATTGAAATCAGTGGGACGAAAGGAGAGTCGCGGAGGAGGCCATCGAGGTGGTGGGAGGAGTGGATGGCTTTGGCCGGGTGGAAGGACTAGAGGGAGGGGGGAGGAAAATGATGAGGATGAAAGAGAAAGAGGCTAGGGTTATCACTATTTTAATTTTTTAAATAAAATAAAAATAGTGGCGGTTTTTAGCCGCCACTATTTTAAATTAATTATTTTAAAATTTAAAAGTTAACAGAATACTAACGTTGTTAACGGAAAATGGAAGAAAGGACTAAAATGAAACTTTTAAAAACATAAAGGACCAAAATAAGACTTTTAAAACTTAATGTACCAAAATGAAAAAACACTAAAACATAAAGGACCAATAGTAACATTTAGCCTTTTATTTATTAATAATATATGTTTTAGGTAAATTATATTTTGGGACAGGTTGTTCCAATACTTACCTCAACAGTTGTGCCACCAAAATGTTGACTCATCGGTGATGTAATTGATTCCTGTTTGTTCAGTTGGGTAATTTTACTAGTTGAAACTTCAGTTTTGAAGCTTTGGTGTGGTAAGCTGAAATAGTATAGCTCTTTGAAAGCAGAGATATCCAGTGCTTCTTTGTTATACACTTAGTTGAGAACATATTTAGTAAAGTCACATCTCTGTTAGAAAAGAAATGAATAATGATAATTTGTAGTCATGAATTTAGCTTGCCTGTTTTAATAAGTATCAACCATTCAATATGATCTATTTTCCCCGTCATCTTTTCTTACCAAAGGCTGTATGTATGTTCAGGTACCATCCTTCTTCATCCGCAAGCTAACTACTCAGGTTTTTTCCTTCATCAATATTACACTCTTCAACAGGTAAAAACCCCTATTTACTAGATGATGACATTTTTTGTTGCCTCAAATCCCTAATTCGCCTTGTTTGTTGAATTTATTTTCTGTAGTTCAGTTCTCTAATTTTTAATTTTAATTTTCCCATAATATCTTTTAGCCTTCTGTTGCGGCGTGAATGTTGTACTTTCTCAAATGGTGAATATGTAAAGTCTGGTCTTGCAGAACTTGAGAAATGGATAGCAAATGCAAAAGAAGAGGTAAACTGAGCTTGCTATTACTTCATGATTTTAGTTTTAAGGTTTAACTAGGTGCTTCTGAAATGTAGTATGCAGGAACGTCCTGGCATGAGCTGAATTATATAAGACAAGCTGTTGGGTTTCTGGTATAAGCAGTACCTTAGTTATACTTTTGTCTCAAATAGCACTGCTATACAATATTTATTCTTTCATTTGTTTGAATTGTACAGGTAATACATCAGAAGAGGAAAAAGTCTTTGGAAGAAATTCGGCAGGATCTTTGTCCGGTATGATTATCATTATATTGTACTTATGATTGCAACATCTCTTATATCACACATTGATACTGAATAGCGTTTCAATCTTCAAATATTCATAAGTTCCGTCATTTCATGAAGATGCGTGAGAAATTGAAGCTTATTTTTGGGGAATACAATTACAGCAACTTATGGTCATGACCCATGGGTTCTTGATTCTAGTTTTGTTTGTCACTGATTTAATAATATGGGTGAAGTGAAAACTCTTCTTTGGAAGTTAGGTGAGGAAGTTTGATGGTATAAAATACCTATATGTGAATGTCAATATTTGCTCCAATGTAATTGATACATTTATTTGTTCAATTATTAGTTTCTTTCAATAAAATATGTTGGTTTCTTTTATGCCCTGACATATCTAAGATTACCAGGGTAACAGTTGGACTGTCAATGCACTGTGTTGTGAGGGAGGAACTTGTGTCCTTAGTACCAATTATTTATGCCATTTACTACCTCCGGTCCTATATATAAGAAATAAATTATGTTTTTCTTTGGTCCTAATTATAAGAAACAATGACTAATTTTCAAACTTATTCAGGATTAAATTTCTTTTATATCCTTAATTTATTGTTAACTTTATTTACTAGGCATTTACTCATTGTATTATGAGTATTAACATTAAATATAACCATTACTTACAACATTTAAACATAATGGTATTTTTGAAACAAAATTTGAATTTATGGTAGTATTAATTAAAAATAACTAATTTAACCACTTTTCTTGGTCTTGATGTTTTGTCTTATGTTTCCTATATATAGGACCGGAGGTAGTATTATTTTTCCTTTTGCCGTTTCATGTGTATATCTCATTATTTTACATGCATCACAGGTGCAATATTCTCAATTGTGCTTTTGCTGAAATAATACAATTTAAAGAAAGGTTAACCTATTCCTAGTTCACTTCTTTAACAGGCATTGACTGTGAGGCAAATTTATCGAATCAGTACTATGTACTGGGATGACAAGTATGGAACCCAGAGTGTGTCCAATGAGGCAAGTTGTGTTTTAGATTGATTTAAAATACTTTTATGATGGTGGTTTCCTTGGAGTTCTGAACTACATAAGGTGAACAGGTAGTCAGTGAGATGAGGGAAATTGTGAGCAAGGACAATCAGAGTTTGACCTCTAATTCATTCTTGTTGGATGATGATATGAGGTACTTTGCTTTGAACCATCAAAGTTCTTTTCAGTTTCTTTTAGTTTTAGCAAGTGATTGGTGTTCTTATTATTGCCATGCTACAAAGCAAAGTTGGTTTCTAAGATGTTTTTAATTATAATTTTCTACTTGGTAATAAACTAATAACCTTTTATGTACTTCTGAAACAAAGCAGAATCTAGTGGCTTAATTTAATCATGTCATGTAGCATGTCTAGGTTAAATTGCATTGCATACTTATTTCTTCTTTGGGTTGACAGAGAGAACTATATTTTCCGTTGTCCCTGATGTGTAGGATTTTCTATGATTACTCATGAATATAAATCTCTGATTCTTTTGACATTTCCTGCGGTAAAATATTTCCATAGGAGCTATAATATATTGGAAATTTGATTTGCTTTGATCTCCTCGTCTTAACCTTCAATTTTTTGTGCAGCATTCCTTTTTCTGCTGAAGACATAGATATGGCAATCCCTGCTATAAATACTGATGATATTGATCTTCCAGCATTTTTGTGTGAATATCCCTGTGCCCAGTTTCTTATTTTACATGAGAAGTAATTGATCTACACTACAATTGGAAGATCGTTGCTTGAAACTTAGCTTCAATATTTGATCTCTGGAATTAAATGACAGCACAACCCAGTCGGAAATGTTTCCATTCAAGTGGACAGCAAATCTTAGTTGTCATCAGATTAACTGGTCTCGTCACTGAATACATTTTGGTAATCAGATGATATTAATTACCAATGAGAGATGGAAGAATGATTTTCTTGGTTTGATTTGTAATTTCTCTCCGAATTACATAGTTAAGCCAGCAAGCTGTAATTATCGAAACATAGGACAACAGTATAGTCGTGACGTGCTGCTTCTATTATTATGCAGCCCATCTTCTCACGTGTATTTATCATTTAGATTTTATGTTGTATTCTATGTAGGTAGGCAATTGTAATCAGAGCCTTGGCCAAAGAAATTAAAACTTATATTCATTGATGTAAAAATGCTGAACTTCAGCCTTCCAAGTTACATTTTTTTATTCCTTTTAAACTTTATCCTTCAGCAGTGATGCTGGTAATGCTTCCTTTGAAAAGTTGGAAGATCAGCTTATGGGTATCTTTGGGTGACTTTGGGTGCCATTGTTAAAAGTGTAGCACATTTTTGCTGGCGATTAGAAGACGGATAACCACTTTTTTTCCTTGGTTGGGTGACTCTGCCAGATGCCAAGATGTACACTACGATTGAATAATGATATCAATGATCGATCCTTTGTTGGTGGCATTATTTTGCCTTGACTTAATTTCAATAATTTTTTTTGCTCACAAATTTTCGATAGTTTCTATGTTTCGATAAACTGAGTAACTTAACGGTAATAAGGTTTGTATGCGGAGTCCGGCAAAATCAAAAGGGAAGGGGTTAGTGCTCGCATGGCCTGACATATGGGCTAACCTAAGAGCAGATTTAAATATCTCTACCATTGGTTTCTCTGCTCGCTAATAGAGCTGCTGAGTCAGTTTACTATGTTGGATGAGCTGCTTCATTTCCCAGGGAGGAGCTCGGCTCGGCATCTTTATTGTTGAATATCAGCCAAGGAGAAGGATCACCAGGATGAGAAATTGTGCTGCATAGGAGAGGATGGAGCTGTACTTGCACTGGATACTTGATTTCGGGGATGGAGTGGTGGAAGAGGTGGAGGTGACCTCGGATTTGAGCTTGAAGATGAATCCTCGCTCGCACAACTACTGCTGCTGTCATAGTTGATGGCAAAAGCAAGAGCCACGGTGCTTCGGCTCGAGCTTATTGTTGTTCTCTTGGAAATGCCACCACTGTTGCTTCTTAAAGGGTATTTTCGATTGAAGGCCATCAAATTTCTACGCCTCCTGGTGTAAGCATTCTCTGGTTTTGCAATGTCTTTGATGGATGGGGTAGAACCAGCATCCGCCAGACTCGTAAAGGACTTGGACTTGCCATCGTAGAACTTTGAGATGCCCCTCCTGTCGATGAAACAACTCAAGCCATCAGACACTCGCCACATATAGTTCCAATTAAACATTTTATTACTATTTTTAGCATAGAATTTATCACCTATGATCACAAAATTTCAGACAAGGAAACCTAGTTTTAGTCACCTACACAACCAGTATATAATAAATCCTATTCCTAGATCAGCTTGCAAAATTCTTAACCTTGTGTCTCTCGTGTTGTAAGGCTATTTTAGGCAGACAAACAAACCAAGAAGTAGACAAAATCAAATTAGAATCCGTGTTTTTCGTTGAAACATGTCAACTTGAAAGTCATAATAAAAAGAAATGGAAGAACCTGATGGGCAGAACTTGTTGGAGAGAGTCCATGGTATCCAAAGGTTGTTGTTCTTCATGACATTTAAAAGCACTGTGAGCCTCATTGTCATTGTCAGCGCACTCTGTCTCCGACAACACGTCACTGTCCTTTCCGATGGAGGAAGTAGCGGAAGATGAGCAGTGTTGGTCATGATCTTCAGGTTCAAACAACGCCGACGCTTCCATCCAAACGCCGAAGCCACTAACACTCATTAAAGACAAGTCTGAAGGAGCTCAACTCAACACTTTCTTTGTATGTTTCGTTATTTATAATTTTAGTCTACTTTATTATTCTTTTTTATTTTCATTTAATGAATTGAGTATTCAACAAGATAACCTAACACTCTACTCCTTTGTATTTCTCTCATTAATACGAAAATCTGGAAGACCAAAAAGCCTGCCCTTATCCACACCCCCCTTAAAATCAAATCTCTTAAAAGTATTACTACTTTAAAATCTCTTAAAAACAAAAAATATCAAATCATTTTAATATGGATATTTTTATTGAGCGCCAATAAACACATAACGTGAAAATTTTAATGTATCTTATATGTTTAGTTTTTTTTTTTTTTTAACTTCTTATCGTGTGTTTATGACACATTAAAAAATATTTCATTACAATATTTAATTTTTAATTTTAAATAATACAAGTTTGGTAAATTTGGCAAACCTATTAGGTTAAAAATTTGTTTAAACCGTTATGTTTTACATTTTAGCTACGTGTATTAATCCAACAGCTTACATAAATTGGGGTTGTGATAACTTAGGGCAGGGCAAGTTGATAACTTGATCTATCATTTTTTCTTCTTCTCTATTTTACCCAAATTGATGACATGTGAGATTGTTAATACACTTTGTCAATACTATTAACACATTATTAGTATAACTCTTTTAAAGTCAAAAGATATATAAGATATATATTATTGTTAATTTCTAAATCCTTATTACAAACATGGCATTTTGCAATAGTTTGTTCATAAGTTTGGATTACAGCAACAGCCATTTACTTCATCATTAATTAGTGAAATCTCGCAAATAAAAAATGTTTTATGGCTAGAGCAACTATTCAAATTGACAACGTATAGAATCAGAAAATAATTTTTTGATAAATTAATTATTATAAGCTATCTGTATAAATAATAGAGTAAGTTCAAACGTTAGGACTTGTTGCCTATCATCATAATTATTGAATGAGACAGCCCCTTCTTTATAAAAAGCTGTATTATAACTAAAAAATATTAAAAATTGATGAGATTATTTTTTATTTATTTTTTTGCTTTACTTGACAACCATGTCTCAAATTATATTACAAGTTTGAAAGCCTTGACCTGTATCAAATATAGTTAGATATTTCATCATCGTCCAAAGATTTAGTATTTGTATATTCTGATTATGGAAACATTAAGAGGAGTGAATGAGAATGGAAGACATAAGTGAGAGTTAAGAGTAGGAGAATGAAAATGGGAAATAAAAGGAATCAGAAATGGGATATACCCAATGTCGCTTGCTTGGGACTACTGCCATGATCCTGTCGTGAACATATAAGCCACGTGTATCTCAATACAATCTGTCGTACGTAATATCCAAATCAAATGCCGACACCACCAGCAACGTGGACGCTTAAATGCTTTCTTACATATGTGATGGGTGTTAGATAATAAAAATATACAAAATAAGTAAATGACTTGTAATCTATTAACTATAACCAAAGTCCTAACAATGTTTAGTTAGAGAGACTAAAATATGATTTTTTTTAAATTATAAAGATAAAAAATAATTTTAAATTTAGAGAATTAAAACTAAATTTATCTCAAATTTAAGAGATTAAAAATATATTAAAGCAAATAATTTTTTTTATCAACAATTCTCCATATATCTTCAAGATTAGGTTACACTATCCTAATCACAAGTTTGAGAAAATAATCATGCAATTTTTTTACATCACTAATGGAATGATGAGAGTGAATTTTCAAATAGTATTTTTAAATTGTGTATAAAAATATAAAATAAATAAATAGTAAAAATAATTACATATAATATCTATTATTTAATGTTTAAATAATAAAAGTTCAAAATATATCATTCGTAGTATAAACAACTTATTGTGAATATTTTTTTATTCATAAGAATCAAAGATAAATACTAAAAAGTTTACAACAATTTACGCATCATACTCAACCAATTAAATTATAATTCCTTCGTACTTATTTGTGAATATGAATTATTAGAGTCAACATATGGATGGGATTGTGATAAATGTAGGAAGATTTAAGTTCGATTCTCATTGTTACTATTGTATATAAAAAATAGTTCACACCAAAAAAACTTATTTGTAAATATATATTAATTTAAGAGTTTAATGGTCATGTATTGTTAGTGTAAAAAAATTTATACTATCAACTAATTAAAAATTATCATATAACTTTTAAAAATAATAATTTGTGATAAATAATAATATAAAATTATTTTACATTATCGGAGCATAACTTATTTTCTCTTAAATTAAACCTAATACTGATAAAATTATTCTAAATATAATAATCTAAGCGTATACTTAATCTGCTGTAAAAGTAAATATACACTAATCAATAATCATCATAGCATAGGGTTGAAATGTCACTATATTTATTAGTATAATTTGCCAGTCACCATATTCATAAGTGCTTGATGTATCATCATAGCATTAATCTAGTTCTATTTGGACTAGTAATATTATTACCATTTTATTAGAATCAAGAAAAATTATTATATTTTTTAGTCTTTATAAAAATTTTAAAAGAGAGATAAAAAAGAACAAAGAGAGTAATATATTCTTTTAAATATATTACTCGTTAATTGAAGATTTGAAATTCATGAAATAAACGTGGATCTCATTATTGGTAATTTAATAAATTTTAATTAATAATGAAAAATTCGTTAAGAAACACTGTTACTTTTCATTTCAAAGGATGTGAGGTATAGGGCACAGGGAGTAGTGCATTGGATGTGATGAGGTGGATGGGATGAAGGTTAAGCTTATCCATACCAGAAGAAGAGGGGTAGGTGGGCCCCAGCTCATTTTGAGAATTAAAGTTCAACGCCCGCATACCAATAAACAGGTACTTGTCAGTCTCTTTTCAATCCTTCTTTTATTATTACGTTCACAATTCACACCCACACACTCCTTCTGCCTCCTAAATCCCACCTTCATGACGTGTATCATCATCTATCAACTCTATTCCTTTCAGAATTTAGAAAAAAAAAATATTTTTGTTATTAATTTGATTAATAAAAAGAAAAAGAATGCAATGTTTCAGAAAAAAAAAAATACCAAATACTTAAATAAGATTAGTAATAGACATCTTGAAGACATACCAAATACTCAGTAGTAAGAGTTAATCTTCTTAAAGCACAAGTTTGTAATACTTTTTTATTTCTTAATAATAAGTAGATTAGTAATATTTTTAAAAAAAATATACTTATAATTTTATTAATATCTGTTTATGTCTGATAATTTAAAATGTTAATAACAGTTATTTTGAAATAAAAATATTTAATAATCTTTTTTTATCGAAAGAAAAAGAACATTATTTATTTATTTTGTTAAAAATATTGATATCGATATTCCCTAGTACTTCAACTTATAGCATTACACGTGTTCGGAATCACGTGGTTGAGAGTTAATATCAACTACCCTTTGGCCCTTGTGTTGGTGGTTAGCCTACTCGTAACCCTTCAAGTCTAAACAGGATTACTGTGAGTGAGCAACACCAAAATTGCAACTCAAACAAAAGAAAAACTAAAAGTAGTAAATATTTTGGTTGGTGTAGAGATCCCTAGGGTTGAGTTAGTGACGGAGAGGAGAGTTGGAGTAATCTATGAGATCAATCAAATCATCAAATATAGAGTTTGGACACTAAAATTATATTATGATATATTCCCGAGTTATTTTCAGCATTTTTTCAATAAACTTTCTAAAATAATTTATGAAAACAATTTATAATTTATATAAAACAGTTTTTCTTATTTGGAAAAACACTTGTAAGAGAATAAAATAAAAAATAACAAAAATTGATTTTCTTCCGTAAGATAAAATCAACCTATACATTCTAATTTTTGAAAAAAAAAAAAGATGAGAAAGTTTTTATAAAAGTGTATAAGTTTATTTAAACTTATGAGAAAAACTTGAATTATTTTACATTTTTGTTTTCTTCTCCTAACAAAAAAATAATTTAATCGTAAAATGTTGACGAGTATTTAACATTATTAAATTTAAAAATGAAAGAAGTTAGAGGAAAATGCACACATCATGGTTAATTCATATGTTTCTTATTTCTTATCTATCTATTTATTTACTCATAGTAGGAAGCAAGATACAACCTAAATTAATTTTATATTCTAAATATAAACACGTACACACTAAGCATGTAAAAGACCTATAAAAGTAAGTTGTAAGTCTTATCCATATGTGTCATAATCTATATACTAATTTTGAAACATGAAAATCAACCCAAAGATGCAAGTTTGGCTAAAGCTCCAGCGGCTAGTGAATTGACGTAGGTGCATGGTTCAGTCTTGGGTGAGTCCCAACGTTTGTCGTTGAACTTGTCATAGCAATCAGGTCCACCCACAATGGCACCGGTGAGTTCATTGGGGTTAGGTTCATCTTTGAGAAACCATTTGGAGAAGCTCAAGGCACAAACCACCTCTTCACCCTTGTTCAATTTTGGCACAGAAGCACCTCTATGGTGAGCCTGCGTTGGTGGGTTCTTTCCAAATCCAACCATGTAGGATCTTTTTTCAGGGTTTTTCCCTAGAATGTAATCCATCTGTGCCAATTGCAATTTCACCACCCAATTAATCAATTAGTCTATGTCTATATTAATTGTTTGTTTCCAAATGTATATGTAATATTTTATTAATGTATGTAGTATATGTACTAACCTGTTTCTTAGCAAAAGCAAGCAGATGGGACGAGCTAAATTGTTTCTCTCCACAAATGACTTTCTCTTTATGTTTGGCTAGCAAATCACTATATACAGTGAACAAGAAAGCTGTGCCCGTGGCATACTGTGTGTTGGCTCCATCTCTCAAATGAATAAAGCCACCTGCGACATTATTTGTAACCAACTATAAGGTGACATGTATATTAATCATAGTTTATCTTGTAAAGATCACAATCTAATAGAAAAATTAAAATTAGTGAGGAAACAATTTACATGTGTAACTTTTAAAAAACTTGTCACTAAAATTTAGTGACTCCATAATTAACGAAAGGAAAAACAATTTTTCGTAACTTAATTTAGTTACTAATAATAAGAGAGAGTACTAACCAGGAGACAACTTAATCTGGTGGTAGGGACTATCAGGAAGGACAGAGCATATGAAACTATCGCCATGGTTTTTGAATGTTTCCAGATCCTTTTCACCTTCGAAATGTAACTGAGCAACAATAACATTTTTTAATTAGAACTTAGAGAAAAAAAATTAATTTAAGCGCGCGCACACATACATGAGAAAGAAAGAGTAAAGATGATGGAAAATTACTTGGGTGAGAAGGATTTGAGCTCCAGCATATTTAAGGTCCCAACTAAATTCTGCTACACTAGCACTCATGGATTCTTCTATTATGTACTTCATATACATAGACTTCCTGGTAGCCATGTATAGCCATGTTGCTGCCCACATCATTTCATCCTGCAAATTTGCAGTAATTATGAAATTAAAGGTTCATAATTCTTGAGAAATTATTGTATTGTCTGAACCATGTAGTTTGATCAATCTGTATGTGACACGTTAATTTTTTTCGTAAATTGAACCATGTGATAACGTGTCATGTGAAGATTGATCAGGATCATTCAGTCTAATTTCTTCATAATTCAGAGATGAAATTTATAGGAGTAACTAATTACATTATAGCCGGAATAAGAGCAGTAGAAGGGACACTCTCCATCATAGGTTCCTTTATGTGATTTAGCCATTTGGAAAAGCTACAACAAAAGTGTGGAAGAGAGAATAATAAGCTATCAGAGTTCCATGCACCCAAAAGTTAATTAAGGAGACATTAATATTTCATGGATATATGCACGTGAAGGTACCAATTTAGCTCTATTGAGAAGACGACGAGCATATTTACGATCTTTGGGCCTAAATACAATGGAAGAAGCAGCCATTGCGGCTGCAGTTTCAGCTGCGATCTCAGTCCCGGGCGTGTCACTACTAATCATTTTAACCGTTCTCTTTGTCTTCATATGTTCTGGTGAAACCCAACAATGGTGATCATCTTCTGGGTCCCCTACCTATAATATTTCAATGTTATGTTTTTTTTTTTATTTTTAAGATAAAAGAAAGGACGAATGCATGTTATTATAAACAAGGCGAAATTATTTGCTAGTAAAAGAATGGCACCACCTCCACATATAATCTTTTGTGTCGAGAACTAACTTTGAGAAAATAATCGGTACCCCAACGAATGGCATCGTGAACATTATCCAACTCCTTTGCAGCTTTAAATTCTGACTTGTAAAACATAGCACCCCATGCTAGTGTAGTAACGGTGAAAGCCATGGGGAGCCCATATTTCACGTTGTCCCCTGCATCATAGTATCCCCCAACAAGGTCCACCTACATGCACGTACATATATAAATTATTCATTTTCTTTATTTGTTAATTTGTGTACGTGTTTATAAGAGATAGAAAGATACATTAGCGAGTTTGCCATCATCGAGTGCTGAGTCTCCTCTCCAAGGCACCCTATTATTTGAAGGGAGCTTCCCTGAACGTTGTGCCTCTAGGAAGATAAGGGACTTGGTGAGAGCCTCCTTGTAATTAAAATCACCCTTAACAAGCATTATATTTCCTTCAAACAATGTAAGCCATACTACAATGATGGCCCAATATACTTGTTTAGTACCCATGAAATGAAGCCAATAATTTAAATTTACACACTGCAAGTGGGGGAAAGAGAGGGTGAGGTGTTTGTAAGAGGTGGCTCGGGTAGAGTTTTTATAAAGAAAAGCAAAGAACTGGTTAAGTTGATGGTTGAAAAGTTGTTTTAATTTGACTCCAAAAGGAAACAAGAACTAGTAAGAACTGCTTTGATTTGGTTGTTTGGTTTGTTTTTTCCTTGCAAAACGAGGGAGTTGGTTTTTAGAGGACAAAGGAAACAAGGGGATGGTTGCAATAGAAAGAAGCCTAAAAGCCTTTGTTTTTTGAGTAGAGATTTTCCATCCTCCATTTTGAACCCAATTTACCCACTACTATTCTTAGCATGCGGTGGTAATATGGCTTGTTACCTTATTAACCAAGTGGAGAGGAAACAAAAGATAAAATTGACCAATGAAGATGTACCATTTATTGTCCCTCTTTAATTCACCCTTCCTTTGTTTATAAAGCCAACGGTTCTTGAATCAACTTCAGCTAATTCTCAACAGGATTAGATTCATATTTGAGTTTAAGTTTGATATTCAATATAAATTTTTTTCACTGTTAACTAATTGAAAATTAACCTAAAATAATTATTTAAAAATCAATAATTTCAATTTATTGATCAAAAGATAACAAAAAAAATCTTTAATTATCGTATTCTAATTAAATTCTTCATATTTATTTTTTGATACCTAAAGTTATGCTTGTGAATCTTTGTTTGCAATTGACGGATGTTATATTTTTACACACGGTTATACCCATCATAGGTGCAATAAAAAAATAAAAATAAAAATTGTGCTAGTCAAGCAAGAAAACATGTTTTCTAGACAATTTAGTTGTCACTTGCCAGCATCAATGAGTTTCGTGCAAATGTTCAAAAGATAATATGAAATCAGAACAAAAATAAGGCAGGTACAAAGCAAACAAAGAGACCTCAATATGCTGAGCATGCACCCCAACACACAGTACCATCGACAAAACCTCATTAACATTTGATAAACATAAATAAAGGATATGAAATATATCATTAGTAACTTTCAATCAATGAAAAGATAATCACAAAGCATAATGTCATCTCTGAAAATTTGAGCGCAACTAATTTTCCTTCTAAAGATGGATGTAGTGATCAAGTATTCAGAAAGGCTTTCTCTATCCACCCAGGATTTACTTGACATAAAATCAACAAATCGATTTTATATTGTTGTATACCTGACCTCTAATATACCCAAAATCAGATGACCTTTTCAATGTAAAAATATATCATATCCCTCTTAAACATTCTGTTGCATTGCATGGTCATAATAAGCCAGCTTCAAAGAGATTCCTCCGTCTCAAAGTCTCATCAACAAGTTTGAAAGTCTTCTTCACAAGCTTCTGATCAAGGGCAGTCGTCCGATAGATCTTGAACACGCGATCTACACGGTCAGGAGCAGTGCTCTGGAAATACAATTCCTCAAACTTTTTCTTCACAAACCTGTAAATCAATAGTTTAGGTTATAAAAACTTCCATCATCCAGCACTTGAAACCTATATTTAGATAATATCAAAATGTAATGCTGAATTTGGAAATCTTCCACTAGTCAGAACAAACTAACTACTTTGCCATCACCAACAACACCCTTCATTCCATATCCCCGAGGTATAAAGAAGTTGCTTACTCGTACGCATGTTCAATCTCTTGTTTCCCTGTTGAAACTGGCTGGTAATCTTTGAACCACTCACATACATTGAGCGGAACCTGCACAATGCAAGGTATTAAACTGAAATGATAACAGACTCCACCTATGACAAAGTGTACTCATCTGGGATGGTTCTTACATTCAGGATCTTCTTTTCAAATATGTCAAACTTGTTTAAAAATAACATGAAGGATGTTTTCTGTCCAGAGAAGAGAAGAGCGTCATTATTCACTGAGATACAAATGTTAATTGTCATATAAAGGAAACGGAGAAAAAAGTAGTTGATATAAAAACTTCCTATGCAAATGTAGATGTCACAATTTAAAAAAGAAAACCTCAAAACATGGTTGCTTCAGGACCCACTCAAAAAGTTCCTTAGTTTCCATCATTCTATTCTTGTTTTCATCCTCATAAAGTGTTTGATCATACCTGGAAGACAAATGTAAAGTTAATATTTTAGCTTTACAAAACTCATAATTATAAATCTCTTGAAACATGACTTAAAAGAAAAGTGAACTACTTCAGCTACTCAAAATCTAACCTGACACAACATTTATTACCAATAATATGCAGACCAACTTTTTTTTAACATTAGTAACTAACATCAAACATGCACAGTAACAGGATTAGACTAGGCTTACCTTTCTCTCCTCTTTCAAGAAAAATATGTTTTTGTTAATC
Source organism: Pueraria montana var. lobata (assembly GCA_026413185.1). NCBI lineage: Eukaryota > Viridiplantae > Streptophyta > Magnoliopsida > Fabales > Fabaceae > Pueraria > Pueraria montana. The sequence continues at coordinate 9,079,513 of CM048652.1, forward strand.
ATCAAGCATTTTGAAGTGTTAAGGCAAAACATCAAATAAAAAGTGTTTGATTGTAAGTTTGTAACTGTGGATGTGCAACTGGACTATGTGACCTTTTAATTTGGTGTGCAACAAAATCCAAACAGATATGCAGACAGAAAAGGTTGAGATACGCTTTTGAGATTTATACATTTTTAGTAGTCCACACTGACTTTTTAGTCCAAAGAGACTTTATCACCATCATTATAAACCATATTAAAATATGCAACCAAATAGCAGACCATACTCGCTAATTGCAGCACAGAATATTACAGCTGTAACTCCTTCAAAAAGATGGATCCATTTTCTCCTCTCATTTCTCTGGCCACCAACATCAAAGAGTCTATAGACTTCACCACTTCTCTTATTTTCTCCAACAGGGCTGTCAAAATAGCAAAAACATACTAATAAAGTTGGTCCACTCAATATATCATATTGAAGATGTAGATGAAGAACCACCTTCTATGTTGTTTGTATCTTAAAACACACATTTTTTATCTTCAAACAACACATATTATGATTGAAAAAATGCAATGGAACAGAATAAATGTTGAGTAACAGGAGCCTACCCTGCTTCAAGTAATACAGGTGGTTTGATATACCCAATTACACACGATAAGAAAAACATAATTTGTTCCTCCTTCCAGATTAAATGACAAAGATCATTTGGAAAACCATATCAAAAAAACACTTAAGCATGTGCAAAAAAATTTAGGTCACTTTTAAGTTTTAACTATTTGGATTTTAGAATATTTGGGAAGGTGGAGATGGTTGACACTTGACAGGCATAATGGTTAGTAACATACAGTAGATGAAAATAGAACATAAGTAACAAAAAAAAAAAAATTACAGCAATCATGTGAGGACAATACAAGAATGAAAACAAGAAAATCTGTTGTACAGCTCAGGAACTGAAGAACAAAAGGACAAAGTGGGGAGAGCAATAGCATGTATCTGTATCATTTTAGTACAAATATTATGTCAGCTCAGTATGTTCACCTGAACTGGATCTCAACAACACCAGTTGTACGAACTCTGGCATACAAAACATCCTCCTGTAGTTGTCAAATAGAGTGAGAAATATTGAGAGATCCATAACTTCACCTTCAAAATTGAGGGTCCATAAATGAAAACAAAAGCAAAAACACGGTGAACTTCTTAAACATATGCTGTATTTGGTGTGCTGAATTAGCATATAATATCAAAACCCACAACATAATGATTGTCAATTCTAGACAACAAGCTGATATATGGATAAATAGAAGTAAAGAACAGCAAGCCCATCCAGGACAGAATTACAAACCACTTATTGTTTTTGAGATAAAAAAAAAAAAAATAACGCATATGATCACTTGATTTATTTATTTATTTTCAAAAAAATAAAACCAGCACAACCTTTAGTAAAACACAATTAATTTTTCAAAATTTATTTTGATGATTAGTAACAAAATAGTAGTGCCAAGGTAGTAACCTATGCATGTAGAAAATAATTTGTACCCTCAGTGATTGAAACAATTAGAAAATCCAAAATACAACACCCTCAAAAACGAAAGAATTTAGGTTTACAATATAAGGAAACTTGGAGTTGGCTTTTGTATCTTTGTGCAGAACAAAATAATGGTAGATTTTGGACACCTTTGTTGGAACATAATTTGCATCAGACAGCCTTTGCAAATTTTCCATGAAATAATGGGCACAATCTGGAACTTGGAGTTCATTACCACGGGCATATGTTTCCTACAGCAAGTAGAATGAGTGAGACATACATACTAAGTAACCGATGACAAAAAAATGGCTATGTATATGGATTAAGGTAAAGCAATCAAAGGGTGCAATCTGGCACCTGAATTGCAGCATCCTCCCACAGAATCTCTATTTCCTGTGCAAGCTCCTTGGTAAGACGTGGGTAATCCAGCCTGCCTCCAATTTCTGAGAGCTTTTCACCAATGTCCTGCCAGAAAAATTAAGCTCTAATAGAATTAAGAAGCCTTTGGCATATAACTTTGACAGAGCAACAGATCCATCCAAAAGAAAGAAGCCAATATACAATTGATCATTCTATAGTTCTTTATAAGATAACCTATAGTACCAGACCACAAACTACTCAACTATCATTAAGCAACCATATTGAAGAATAAAAGAGGTGGTAATAGTGAACTTACCTGGTTTTCATTAGATATCACATACTTTGAAGAATCAACATCATTCTGCGCTAACTCTTTCGACCCATCATGCAGTACCTGTTTAAACACATCAAGTACAAACTAAGGATTACAGTTTTCTTGGCTAGCTAGCTCTATTAAACTCAACTCGCATAAAAAATTTTGAAACTATAAACAGCAGACACTTTAACTCTATTTTTAAGAGAAAAATAATCAACACACCCTTTCAAGTATTGCGTACTTTTATTGTCTGATACACATTAGCATGAATGACTGGTATGTAGCTTTTTAGCTCAGCCTCGTCAAAGCCAGTTTGAAACAAAAGTTTTATCTGCATATTATAAACAAATAAATAAATAACAATAATCAAGCAATAATATACTATCATAATTCATCAGCAGTTGAGAAGATGCAGTTTCTTGCCTGCTTAAAGATTGTAGACTTCCCAGACTCTCCAGCACCTAAATAACAGAGACATTGATACAGATAAGTACAGAAAAGAAATAACAAAAGCAAACAGGATATCAAGAGATTGTGGCACATATGATTCCTTCAAACTCTGGGGAGAACAACCACGTTAAGCATTAATGCTAAATTCCAAATGTTTCTATAAATTGCCAATGCCATATATAAATAAGGAAAACCACAATTAGTAAAACACACCTAGTAGTAGAAGTTTCTGAATATGCTTTTCAGCCTTTGTTTCTAACTCGATTCTTCTTTCAATTTCTGCATCCTGTAAATGCATGCCACATTCATTAAATTAAAGACTATTTAACAGTATTATTTGTAACTTAACAATTTATCAACGATAAAAGACCTGAGCATTTTCTTCAGCATCAGCATCACGAAAACGACGACTTCTGCTACAGACTAAGCCCATATTTTCTGTTACAAACAAGATGCTTTAATCAAGCTCCACCAGAAATCAGTGTTTCAATGCCCTCCTTTAATGCATACATGCATTATGCAGTATTTAGAAGAGCTTATTTGGACTTGTGAAAGTAGCTTATTATGACCTTCCTATAAACTCTACTTAACTTATTTCAACAAGCTTCATGGTAAAACTTAACAAAATAAGTTCTTTTTAACTAATTGGACTAGTCTTCACAATCAAGCTTATAAACAGGTGCTCACTTGACAAGTGCTTATTGAATCATTACTTAATTAAGGTTTTTACTCAAACACACCCTCTATGGACTTGAGTTCACCCAGCAAGAGGACTTGAGCAGAACAAACAGACACTGCTCCCTCACCACAAAGGAATACCTCAAGTCAACCATAAGCTAATACTTCATGCAACTTGCAATAATATATGCAAATAATAGATTCTCAATCCACAGAATAATACATCTGAATAATTCAAAAAAAGAGTCAAGGGCACAGCTGGATAGCAGGAGTATGTTGAAACAAACTCTGAACTGACGCTTTAGCCAGAATAGTTTCCGGCCCACACATCAGATCTGAAGTTAATGATTATTCTGAGCAAGTTATTCACCCAAAATGCTACATTTAACAGACATTGGAATATTCTACTCCTTGCATATGGGAAACGATGTGGTGATCACCTACAACTTGGATTTATTTATTAATTTTATTTTTTTGGCGAAGACTTTTATGTTACATATCTACAACTTGAATTTTATCCAATGACTACAAATTGATACAGAACATGAAGTTAAAGGATAATTAAGATGCCTGTGACTGTTACAAAGAATTACAATTTCGGGCATGGAGCAGAATCAATGAATCATCAAGTTATCAATTCATTTATAGGGGCAAGAATGGTCCTTTTTTTTCTATTTTATTTTTCAGGTAATTATTTCATGCTTTGAATGCTGATTCCCTCCGCACGAAGCATGAAAGTTTAGCAGATGAAGTACCATGAAAAGCAAGAGCATGCAGGGTACAACCACCCCATCATCAAAGTTTACACCAGAAAGAGAATCTAGTCGAAAATGGTACAAAAAAATCTACTGTTTAAAAACTACACAAAAAGTGAAGAAAAAAGGAGAATATCTTCGCATCTTGATCTGCATATGCAACATCAAACACAGAGATATCCTGAACCAAAATCCACCCTCCGTAAATTACCAACAACAACAACAACAAAAAAAAAAAAAGGATCTTGAGGGACAGAGAGAGAGAGAGATTGGGAATGCAAAAGAAGAAAGAGTTGTTACCTGAAAAGAAACAAAAGGGTCTCTTTTGCAGAGATGTGGAGGTGGAATATGCCCCTAGATTTGGCGGATACGTTAAGTGTGAAGTGTGAAGCGAAACTAGAAAGCAACAAGTTCAGTTCGTGTTCTTCTTTGTGGAGGAAGATATAGTATAGTATTCCTACTTCCTAGTTCTATACAAGCAGTATTATTAGTGTAGGAACATAACAATAATAATAATAATTGTTGTTTAGTTTAAGGTAATGATAATAATAATGGATTATAATATTGTCATAAGATAATGGGATTCGGAGGAGTGTGACCAATGCCGTAAGCTGTACATATAACATAGACATATATAATGAAATGAAATTAAAATAAATAAATAAAAAGAATGGTGGAACTTGGAAGGAAGAGGGAAAGAAAATAGAGATTAATTATGAATTAAAAAAGAAAAGAGCGCCGAAAGCTGTGAGGGTTCTTGGTTGTTCCTGCACCCTTTCCTCGGGTCAAAGTTTAGTTTAGAAAAGACACAAGAAGGCAGCAACAACAGGCACAGCAATGGCACTTTTTTTATGTCTTCTTGGGAAAATACACACACACTGACCCTCTTTCTCTCTCCGCCTGCCACTCTCAACTCCAACATCTTAACGCAGACCAAGCAAGCATCACTATATTATTTTCATCAGTAAAAAAATTCATCATTGTTGATAAAAACATAAAATATCTTATCCAAAATAATGTTGAGTTAGATTACTGGTAGCTTGTTTGGAAATAAATTAAATAAAAAATCTTTTAAGATTTAAAAACTATAATAATTATTAATTTCTTAAAATTATACTGAAAATGTGAAAAATTATTATACTAGTAGTATCTGAGATATGGAATCAAGCAAGCATGCTATACATGACATGGCACTGATGGCATTAGATTCCTTCCAAGTCTGAAATTGCATGACTGACTAGTTTGACTGAACGAATTTTGCACGATTTCAAGTGTTGTTGAGAAAGAAATCAAAAGGAGAGAGAATTGTGATTCCATTCAATCTCATCTGTGTTGTGTTGTGTTGGCTTGGCAGTCAAAGGAGACAGGAAAGGACACATCTGTATCTGCATCTGCATCCGCATCTGCGTGCGTTTAGACCATCTCCGATGTTCTTGTGTCTGGTTCTTGTATCGTAAGAATCGTTCCATCGGTTCTTACTATTGGAGCAGGATGACGTGGCTGTCTGGGTGTAAGAACGGTTCTTCTGCAAGAACTCCTAAGAACCCGTTTCAAGTATTAAAAAAATAATAATTATGACCAAAACAAGAGGAATACCTGGAAAATAGACGCTATATGCACACAAGACAAATTCATCAACAACTTCAAATAGACTTGGTGGAGCATATTTGGGAACGTTTTGGTTACGAGAATAATGAAATTTAATTTTTCTTTCTTAATCTCAATGTTATGCATTTTTTTCAATCATCAATGTTATATATTTCTCATCAATTTAATATTTAGTCACAAATAAAAATTTTAAATTATTAATATTTTTTATATTACTTTTTAATTTTTGTTTCATAGTTCAAATTTATATAAATAATTATTTAAATTTAAATTTAAAAATATTTTTAAATAAAATTATTAAGAATGTGGGGTCCAATGTGAGACCTACAAAAAGCAAGTTAAGAACCCAAAGTAAGTTCTATCATTGGAGCAAAAAATAAAATGAGTTTTTGTATCCTATGTAGCACTGTGGGACCCACAAAAAATAATTTAAGAACCCAAAATGAGTTCTACCACTAAAGATGCTCTTAGTTGAGATGCTATGCTGCTAGTTGGCACTTGTAAGTTCAGTTGCCACTCTCCTGACTCCTTCAACCTGACCTTTCGTCCTTACATACACTTTCATCACTAAAATATATTATTATTTGAATATTTAAAAATATTCAAATTCTTTTCATTTATTTGAATAAATAGAGAGAATAAAATAAATGTATAAATAGTAACTTAAAAAATAATTTTAACCTAAAAAAATATTTGAAAATAAAATTGTCTATTTTTATGTGATCAAAATATATTTATTTAAAAAAAAGGTAAATGAACGGGACATTCTTTCTTTTTATTTTTTGTTCGAGGGACATTGTTTCTTTTCCACTTTCTTTTCTATTTTTTAAAAATAAATAGTAAAGTTTTAGAACTTGTTTAATTTCCTTTTTTTTTTTTTTTTAAATGTTTGCTAAAACAAATCTTCTTTGCTTATCAATCAATTTATAATCTAAGATTTATTAAGTTTTAAAAATTATTTTGCAAATATATATAAGTTTGAAAACAAACGGTGTTCATCGAGAAAGGGTAAAATATGTTTTTAGTTCCTGACGTTAATTTCAACTGTTAAGTGATGACATGACAGACATAAACTGTATATGTGAAAATTTTCTAATTAAGTTTCTAGTGACTTTTAATAGCTACAAATTTTTTGGCGGTCAGAAATGTTTACTTTTGTAACATTTCTTGTGATTTCAGAAAATCTGGTGTTTGATGTTTTGATTTTTTTTTTAACATTTCTAACAGTTTTAGTTTGTCAGAAAATTTGCAGTAGTTAAAAATCGCTTGAAACTTAAACAGAAATTTTTCAAGCACAAATTAAGTTCGTCACGACATCACTTAATAGTTAAAATTAATGTCAGAGACTAAAAACAAAAGAAAACATTTTTTTAGGGACTAAAAACATAGAAAAAATTTATGAGCGACTAAAAACAGAAATTTAGATAAAATGGAAGATCAAAAACATATTTTACCCATCGAGAAAAATGTGTAGATGGATAATGAAAAAAATACACAACAATTTCATATTGGTTTGTCTCCAATATGAGAATACATTTACCCTACGTTTGGAAGAGAGGAAAGAAAAGTAGGAAGGAAAAAAAATTTAAAATTCAAATGAGAGGGAAAGTAGAAAGAAAAAAAAGTTTAAAATTTTGTTTCTTAAAATCAATTATCTCTCTCATTTTCCTTCAATTTTCTCTCAAACTAAATAAAGGAAAACATCGCAATCCGTGTTTTCTTTCCTCTCTATTTTCTTTCATTTCATTTTCATCTCTAACGAACATAGGGTTAGTCTCTTCCTTTAAAAGGATTTTCACTAATCAAACCATGGTTACAACTAAGTATTTTTGTCAGCTTCTTCAAGCTCTCACAAACCACAAAGGTTTAAGATGTTTACAAGAGTAACTCTCAACATAAATGATATACAAGATAAGCACAAGTACAAAAGCTTTGCAATAGTAAAGTGTATGAAAGTTTTAGCTTATAGTAGCATCCACAAAATCAAAGCGATTGAGACTTAGCAAGATCAGAGCATGAAATCGTCAAAAAGTTATCTTTACCTCTTCTTCTTATTCTTCTCTTTATAGGTGGTGAAGACATGGTCATTGAGGAAAAACTTTTTTCTATTTGATTATGCATTAAATGCATGAGCACATTCTTAACGTAAAGAGATTTTGTTTGTCCTATTTGAAAGAAAGAAAAAAAGTGTAGCAAGCTATGTAACTATTTTATTGACTTTACTAAGGAGTTTTTTTTGTTTTTGTTTTTTCTCATTTATTCTTCATAAGGTACAACTAAACTAAGATGTTGACTTGAGACATGTTTTCGGCTAGTACCATGAGAAAAACATAGCTTTACGATGAATGTAACATATATTTGAAGAATAACAAGGTAGATACAACATATGAATAGATAGATGGAGATAGAGAGAGCACTTCCATAAATTTTAGGCAGCATTTGATAGAAAGGAAGGAAATAAAGGGAGAGGAAGTAAGTGGAAGAGAAATAAAAGAAAAATAGAGTGGAAGTTAACTTTTTGAGATGATTTGGTTTAAAAAAGAAATAAGTAAATATTATTATTATTAATTTATTTTTAATATTATTTTTCTTCTTCTTTTTATTTTTTATTATTTTTCTTATTATTATTAATAATATTATTATTTTATTATAATATAAGAATAAGCGGTGGGGGGTAATAAGCGAAGGGGCCGAAAGAGATCGATTATGAAGGATGCAAAATTGATTACGGGACAAGGACAACAATATTTCCACATAAATCCACCCTTTGATGCGTGGGAATTTTTTACGTGGGTCCCACAATTTTTTTTTGTTGAATATATTTTTTTTTTATTTCTACTTTCCCAAACTATCAATATTTCTTCACTTCTACTCTATTCCTTCCTCTCCACCTCTGTTTACCTGATACTAAACAGACCATTAGAGATGAAATTTTTTTATTACTTTATCTAAAAAATAAATAAAAATAAGGAAATTTTAATTGAAGCAATTAAAATTCTTAAATACTTTATCCAAACTGATAAAGGTCTAAGGAGGAGGCTTCAAACTTTTATTTTAAATTAAAAATATTGTGTAATTTTTTTATATTGGGCCTTTGTTGGACTTTTGTATTTTTTTTATCTTTGAATACTGGGTCTTTGTCTAGGCTTTTATACGAGCTTTTATATTTGTTATGTTCAGTTGGACTTTTAGTGGACCTTTTAAGAATCAACCTTAGTTGTTTTTAGGTCCATATTATAAATAGGTTAAATATTTATTTTGTAATTAGTTTTGACTCATTTAAAATAAATTAATATTTATTGCTAGCGAGAGTATTCTCTTTTGATTCTTGTGTGAAATCCTATATTTTTATCAAAGAGATATTTTTTTGTAACAAATTCTCCTTGACTTATCAATATGTTATGATTATAGCATCTTATTCTATTTATTGTCGTTTTGCTTGATTTTTTTTTAATCTTTTTGTGTTCTTAATCTTTGAAAGATGCTGAATTTATAATTCATAGAAAGATATTTTCATCACAAACACATACTAAAATTAATATGATGATAATTTTTTATTGATTGAGGCTGACAATTAAATTCTATTTTGTTTTCTTACACTGCTTTGATGAGCATGTTCCCCATATTTTAATCACCTTTCCTACCAAGTCAGTTTGATCCACATTGTTATTGACATTTGTCGAAAATTCTAAACATGACATAAATAATATTATTTTTTAATGAAGGTTAATTATTATTAAATGGAATGAAAAAGAATATTGTTGCAGACAATATATGCCCATAATGTATACAACAATGCTCATAAAAAATACTCAAGAACTCCCTTGTAAGAAATTTAGGATAATCTTGTTGAATTCTCCTGGCTTTTCCATTTGAGGCACATGGGATGTTTCCTTTATCAATTCCAATCTTGCGTTGTTACTTATTACCCTGCAATACGTTAATTAGAACCAATAATTCGTGTTAGCCACTCGACCACATGGGATATACATACAAACAAAATTGATTCTAGTCTACAAAATTGAGCATTTAATAGATGTCATTTGGATTTGGAACATAGAAGAAAAAACCACATTTTTAAAGGAAAAACAAAGGCACACAAAGTTAGAAACATACTCTTTGAGTTCATGGGCTAATTGCACAGGAAATATCCGATCTTGTTCCCCCCAGACTATGAGAACCTCCTGAGTATGACTAGTATGAATCAGCCATGCATGGTAACAATCAAATATCATGTTTTATTTACTAATTTGTATATATTAGAGTATGCATGTAAGTATGAGCTTTATGCATATGATCATATACACTATGCTTACCTGCTGAAGAGGTAAAACGTTTGGAGTATCATTCCTTCCGATGGTTAACCCTTCCAGAAGCTCCACTTTTTCCTTCTTATTTTCTCCGTATAATTCCTACAAATCATAAAAACGATATAGGGTCAAGGACACTATAGCTTCGTACAGTGATTGATTAGTGTAATTAGCTTCCAACTTTCTGTCTTGCTTTTAAAGCATAACGCATGATGTAACTTTTCACATCTTGTATGTGATTTGCAGATGTTAATAATCAGTGGCGAACCGACCTACTTGGAGTAAGATTCCTCATTCCGAGAAAACTATATGTCTATTTTTATATATTTGAACTTATTGTCTCTCAAGTCTTACTATTTTGTTGTCAAATTTTATCTTCTAATGGATATAGTTTATGTATTACGTATGGTTTCATTTTTAGCTTTCTAGACACTTATTTAACTATATATTTCATTCTATCTCACATTTCGTTCCAATATATGATAATTATTATTTAAAATAATTTGCCTTCAGTAACTCGATTCATACTGCTAATAATTATAATTTTCATGTTTCAAACATGATTTAGCTTCCATATTCCAAATATGACATTCTTTTTCAACGAGTTTTCAAATATACATAATTTTCAAAAGTTAATAGTTATAGCTTCGATGTCACAATTCCCTCTTCCAAACACGCTATAGGTTGTGAGTTTTCAAATAAGAAGAAAAGAAAATGCACATAAATAAAAAAAGAGAACATATACATACATCTAAGAAGCCTTTGAGATGGAGAGGGAGATCAATGTTCGCAAATGGTGGGGCGTAGTAGGCAACATGAGGTCATGGATGCTTTCCATTTCAGCACTTGGCACCATCGCGGCGTTGGAACTCATGGTCATGTTAATACCGGAGGCTAGCAATGACCACTTTTTGCACCCTCTGTTCGCCCAACATCTTCGCCAAATTGTAAGCCACCATGCCCCCATAGCTGGTCCCCACCACGTGGAACTTCTCCACCTCCAACTTGTCCAATAGTCTCCCCACAGATTGTGCCTGAAACACCTCGCTCCTCGTCCTCGACCCTCCGAAGGTCCGGAACGTACAGGTTGAAGTGTGGGGCCAGGAATCTCACCTGTCGGCGCCACTGCCACGTGGATCAGAACTAACGAAGCCTTCTGGGCCGTTTTGTCTCTCGGGCCCCAAAAGTGCATCGTGGCTTCCTGGCAATTTCTTAGGTACCTTATTTTTTTCCCCGTGCACCCCATAAATTTATATATACATGTTATACCCTTATTCATTATAATATATACCGCGCCTCTCTCTCATTCGCACCTCATTCTTCTTCTTCACTGCAAGTACTTCGTGGTTCCTCCGCGTTGTCGTTCTCTTCTTGCTGGTCTGCTGCCTTCGTTGTTGATGTATTTACTTCCACGAAGCTTCCATTTAAGGTGAAGAAGGTAGCATAGGTTTTTCTGTTATCCTCGTTCGTCCTCGTTCCTCCGTAGATGGCAAGGTTTCAGTTGAAGTTCTTCATCTGGTAAGGGTTTTTTTTTAATGGTGAACAGTTCATTACGGAAACTTGAATCCGTAATTATTGTAATAGGATTACGAATTGGGCAATCCGTAAAATGACATTACGGATAACACAATCCGTAATGCAATTACAAGACATACGGATTGTCTAATCCGTAATGTTGTAATTGCATTATGGATTATGTAATTCGTAATGTATGTATACTGTAATATACATTACGGATTACACAATCCGTAATGCAATTACAATATATCATTACGGATTACACAATCCGTAATGCAATTACAACATTACGGATTGTCTAATCCGTAATGTTGTAATTGCATTACGGATTGTGTAATCCGTAATGTATATTGTAATATACATTACGGATTACATAATCCATAATATAGCTAGGCATTTTGTAAAAGAAACTGCATCTGCTGTATCTACTGTCATTAACCTGTTTAAGTTCAATCACTTGAAATTGTATTTATAATGCATGTTTAGTTAATAATAATTAAATTATTGTTGTTAACAATGTGGACAATTTGTTAAATTTTTTGTGTTTATTCATTTGAGTGTTATTTTTTTGAAATATTAGATTTTATGGAGGACCATTATATGAGCAAGATGTCGGATGAAGTAGACATGGATGTTGATCAGACAATGGCTGAAGATATAATGATGCAATATGCACTAGACATTAAAAAAGATGATGATTGTACTGTTGTATTCACAAATAAGGTAATTGTTTTGTTTAATTGGTTAGTGACATAATTGGAAAAGTTAATCGGCATACTGATGTTGTATGTTGTATTATGCAGGTGTTTCCCACTCGTGATGAGTTACTGAAATGGGTTCGAGCGATTGCATTTAAGATGGGTTTTGTCATTGTGATTTTGAGGTCAGACACATCAAATGGGATACCAGGAAGGAAGACATTTGTTTTGTTGGGTTGTGAGAGGGGTGGAAAGTATAGGCCAAAGAAAAAAGATGTAGTGGGGACAGTGACTGGGACTACAAAGTGTGATTGTCCCTTTAGATTGAGAGGAACACCACTTAAGAATGGTGAAGGATGGACATTGAAGTTGTTATGTGGGTCTCATAATCATGATTTAGTTGAGACATTGGTTGGCCATCCATATGTTGGTCCTCTAACATCTAACGAGAAGACAATGCTCGTTGATATGACGGAGAGTATGGTCAAACCAAGAAATATTCTCCTCACATTGAAAGAGCACAATGAAAATAATGTGACTACAATAAAACAAGTATATAATGCAAGGAGTGCATATCAGAATGGTGAAAGAGGCCCAAGGACACAAATGCAACATTTGATGAACCTACTTGAGCGTGATATGTATATTCATTGGCATAGAATCCATGAAACATTGGAAGTAATGCGTGATATTTTCTGGACACATCCTGATGCAGTGAAGTTAGTGAATGCGTTTAACATAGTTTTTATGATGGATAGTACGTACAAAACAAATAGATATAGACTACCATTACTTGAGATTGTTGGTGTGACGCCTACTGGGTTGACCTTTTCTGCAGCTTTTGTGTATTTAGAGGCTGAACGACAAGATAACTTTGTTTGGGCACTTGAGAGACTGAGAGGGCTTTTTTGGAGACTTAATGGACTGCCTAAAGTGTTTGTGACTGACAGAAATTTAGCCTTGATGAATGCAGTGAAAATTGTGTTTCCTGAGTCTACTAATATATTGTGCCATTTTCACATTGACAAGAATGTGAAAGCGAAGTGCAAGACATACGTGACTCCGAAAGAGACATGGGACCAAGTCATGGATGCATAGGGTAGTGTTATAGATTGTCCGACTGAATCTGAGTATGAAGACCGTGTCAGAAAGTTTGAAGTTCTTTGTTCACCATGGATATTCTTTGTTGACTATGTCAAAAATACATGGTTATTGCCTCACAAGGAAAGATTTGTAAAGGCATGGACAGATAAAGTTATGCACTTAGGGAATACAACAAGTAACAGGTATGTCAATTTCTTATACATAATGTAATTTTGAAACAAATATGCAAGTATAAGTAACAAGAACTTTATTTTTTGCTAGAGTTGAGTCTGCGCATTGGAGCTTAAAAAGGTTGCTTCAAACTAGCTTGGGGGACTTGTGTAATTGTTGGGATGCCATGAACAACTTGATAATATTGCAACATACAGAAATAAAAGGCTCATTTGAGAATAGCATTAATGTCGTGGGTCATAGTTTCAATGTCACATTGTATAAGAGAGTGCGAGGATTTGTTTCAAGGTTTGCATTGAATCATATTGCAGATGAGTTTGATCGAGTAAGGTTTATTAGTGTTGATAGTGCTCGTTGTGGATGCATAGTAAGAACCACACATGGTCTCCCATGTGCATGTGAACTAGCTAGATATGTCGTGGGTAGCATACCACTGAGCGCAGTTCATATTTTTTGGACTAGACTAAGCTTTAATGACATGGGGTCTAATGAGGAATATGCAGAATTATCTGTGCAGCAAGAAGTTGATGTCATACTTAAACGTTTTAAAGAGGTTGACATTGGTGGGAAGTTGACTATAAAAACCAAACTTCGCGAAATTGCATACCCTGAGATGACTTCAATGTGTCCACCTACTCAGAAGGTCAAGACTAAGGGTTCACAAAAAGGGCGTGCAGCCAAATTGGAAAGGTCAACTAAGTGTGACTCTTCGTACTTTGAGCATGTGGATACATTACATTCTGTACATGACAGCTCATCCAGTTTTAAGTATTCCAAAAGATCATCTCAGCAAACAACACGCCAGAGGAAGCCTCCCATGATCGATCAATTTAATGTAATTATGCACCCATATATATTGGATATTGTTGATGTCAAAACTGATGGACATTGTGGCTACCGTGCAGTTGCGGGACTACTAGGTATGGGTAAAGACTCTTGGCCCTTAGTGCGTAATGATTTGCATAAAGAACTTGGGCAGTGGCGTGATGAGTATGCCACTATATTTGGAGGTTATGAGCGTTTTGAGCAACTAAAATGATTCGTTGCTTGTTGATGATCTTTCAATGGTAAAATAATATTACTTGTTTTTGTCAGATTTAACATTTACTGTCTTATAATTAGTTCCATTGTACTAACTTTAATATGAACAGGCATCTGTGGAAAAATGGATGACTATACCAGACATGGGATATGTTATTGCTTCTAGGTATAATGTGATACTAGTTTTCTTATCGCAAAACAGAGCATGTCATTCTTCCCTCTTAGAACTCAACCTCCCAATAACAGCTCAGTGCATCGTATAATATCTTTAGGCCATGTAAATGGCAATCATTTTGTACAGGTATACCATTAGGTACAACCTCACATTATGTTATAACTATTGTTAAAAAAAAGGCCATGTTAACTTGTTTGTAGTTATTATTATGCAGGTCTTTTTGCAAGATCGTTGTCCGATACCAAATACTGATGTGTTGTGGTCTACATATTGTCATCCTATTGCCAAAGCATGGGTCTCTCCTTACATTGGACGAATGCAACAATTCGCACAATTACTTGGGGTGACACGTCATTATGTCAACATTGCAGAAGATTGATTACTTATTTGTCCTTTATAAAGTTGTATTGCTTAAAAGACAACGTACTTAACTGTCAACGTTACTATATGATCGATCAGTTACTTATTTGATTTGCAGGATATTTATTTTTCTATTAAAAATTTGGCAGAACCTCCCCTAAAATATGGACATCCTACTTCAATGCATGTCACCTGTATCAATGAACATAAAACAGTACACGCAATAGAACAAATGGCATTAAAGCCTTGAAGTACGAACACATGGCATAAATGCCTTTAAGTACCAACAAGTTAATACAATAGTCATGTCTTAAAACAACCGTTGTCCAATTTCAACAAGTTAATACAGTAAACAAAAAAGACTAATTCATTGTGTCCCTGCCCGACGTTGTTGGCCACCACGACCTCTCCTACCACCACGACCTCTTCTGTTATAAACATTTCCTTCATCAGTGACCCCTTGAGTTAACATTAATGCTGCATGTGTAGCATCCCAGGCATCAGTGCCTTCAGTCACCATCCTTAAATCAATCATACGCTGTAAATGTCCTGCTATCCTACGACATATAGCCTGTGAACATAGAAACATAACAAACACATGATAAATTTTTTGTCACAAGTAATTACCAATGTATGATAACAATAACTACAATTAGTACTTACAACAGCAGTGGTATTTGCATGGCTACTAGATTCGGCCTCTTCTACCACATGCTCAGGCTCGTGTCTGTTGTCTGGTATCATCGGTGGGACTATATGAAGGAGACCCGCATTACATGGGTCCACAATTGAGTGGGAGATCTTAAAGTACCACTCCACGTACCCTGGGACACAATCAGAGGGATCCACCGCCTGTTCTCCCGGCCTGATCAGGTGATTTGCAAAATGCAACCACCTTTCATCAACTTCTTCTACAGATGGATAAACAGCTGTGAACACATTCGGGTGTCGAGGAATAGTTTGCGTATAACCATATTGGCGCAATACCCTTTCTGGCAAATGCAAATGCATGTCAGAGTCCCATCTAATGAATCCGAAGAATAAAGATATTAACTCAAATGGACGAACTACACGATGCTCGTCATATGGCCTCCAACAAACTTTATCTGTCTTCAGCTCATCCAACTGTGAACGATAATGGCTTACTGATAACAACTTCCCAGGCACCCAACGGCTACATCGTGGTAATGACTCACTGTATCTCTTACCTAGTGTCCTTAACCCGATAGTAGGGAAATGCTCGTAGATCCATGCCTGTGTCAACAACCACGAAGAAATAATTATGGTCAATACGTTTAGTTTATATTTATTTTAACATATAAAAGGTACCATATTAGTAATTACCTGTAGAAGAGTAACATAACCCCCGACCTGCCTTGTCTTAGCAAAACTGGCATCAGCCAGATGCTCATACATATGAACCAATGCAGCTGCACCCCATGCATAACCCCCGCACAACTGAAGGTCACGGAAAAGCGGTAATAAGCTCACGCTTACAGCGCCAAAACTCTTGTCAGCAAAGATGGTAGACCCCACTAGATGCAACAAGTATGCTCTAGCTGCATGCGTCCATTGCATCGTCGAGCACTTGTTTGCATACACGTCCCGCAAAAAGCTTAGGCGCACATGTCCCCCTCTGGTGAATCTAGTCTCTGCATATGCATCTTCAAATGACACTCCTAACAAGTCCATCAGCACGGGATTAGCACTCGAAGCATCCAAATGAGGGTAACTGTAAAAAGCTCCAACAACGGGGATATGTAACAAAGACGACACACCATCAAGTGTGATGGTCATCTCTCCCATGGGCAAATGGAATGTGTTGGTCTCCTTATGCCACCTCTCAACAAAAGCACACAACAATCCCTTATCTGCAGTTACATAACTACATTCAATCAATGGGGATAAGCCAGAATCCTTCACCAAATCCTTTATTTGCTCGTGTGGAGGACCAAAGGCTCTCAATTTACGTCCGTGTGATACCACCTTTAACTCACCCCGATCCTACAAGTTATTACAAATGATAAATAATTAAAATTAACTTATTCAATGCAAAAAAAAAACATGTATTATTTATTAAAATAAATTATGGAAATATGTATACCAATCCCTGCCACAAATCTCGGGCTACGTGATCAACATATAATGTAAGGATTGATGTGTCCTCAGGCCCACCACCAAACTCAATAACATCAGCTACTTCTGGCTCCTCCTATTGCTCCATCTCCTCATGCTGAACAACATCATCAACTCGTCCACGACGCCTTCGTGCAGATGCAGTGGGTCTCACACGTTGGGACGGATTGGCACTCCCACCTCTAGTGAGTGGCATTTCTGCACATATATCAAATCAAATATATAACAATCACAACTAAATGACGTCTAAATGTATATAACAACAATGACATACAAATTCTGTCACATACAAATTTTATCCTATACAATTCTAATTATTTTATGTTAAATATCATCTTATGCAATTACAAATTAAATTATACAGTTACATATTACATTATACAATTCCATATTAAATTATATAATTTTAATTTCTAACAAATTACAAATTAAATTATACAAATATTTTCTTACGGATTACAAATCAAATATCATATTATACAATTACACATTAAATTATACACTTACAAATTAGATTAGATATCTTACGAATTACAAATTAAATATCATATTATATAATTACAAATGAAATTATACAATTAAAAATTAAATTATAGATTTTCCCTTAATTACGGATTATTAAATCCGGAGTATATATCGAAATCCAGAATTGTATTACAGAATACCCATTCCGTAATACATTGTTGCATTACGGAATAGGAATTCCATAATAGCTTTCTGGAGTTCCATATATACTACGGATTATCCAATCCGTAAAGCATTAATAGGTGTCTTGCATTACGGAAAAGGAAATCCGTAATTGGTTTCTTATATATTACGGATTATCCAATCCGTAATAACACAAAAGGTGTGTGTTGCATTACGGAAAAGGAAATCCGTAATATATAGCATATATACTACGGATTATCCAATCCGTAATACGTCTTCATATATGTTGCATTACGGAAAAGGAAATCCGTTCATTATACTACGGATTATCCAATCCGTAATAAGGTGAAAGTGTGTGTTGTGTTACGGATTATCTAATCCATAACACAACACACACTTTCACCTTATTACGGATTATCCAATCCAGAATTTACAAAGAAAAAAATTATAATAATCGAACGAAACAACCACTTACCGGATTCAATGGCAGATGAAGAGGATGGCTTCAATGGCGGAGGAAGAGGATGCCAAGAAAGCTCCACCAAGACACACTACCTTCAGTGAAGTGTGATGTGCTCGAAAGGAGTAGCGGGAGGGGATGGAAGCAAAAAAAATTGAAGGTTTGGCAAGAAGATGGGGTGCGACGGCGCTGGAAGGAAAACAAATGACAGGGAGAGGTGTTAGGTTTATGGGGTGCACCAGTGAGGGTTATGTTTAATAACCAAAAGGGCAGAAGGGTATAATGGTCTCGTCAGGTGGCTATTTATTTTTCATGGGGTGCGCCGAGAAAAAATTGGGGTGCCTTAAGAAAAAGCCTGGTTTCCTCCTCGTCCACGTTCAGGGCCTGCGACCACAGCCCCGCGCTCGTGAAACATCGTCGGATGTACTTGCTGTACATCGACACGAAGCTTTTTTTTTTTTTTGATTAAACATCGACACGAAGCTAAATGACGAAGAAGGCATCTTCAATTGGTTTGGTTTGGTTTCGTCCCTTGTTGGAATGGAAATCAGAGATTAATTAGTGTTTAATTAACAATTTATTTTAATTAAAGGAAGTATGCATAATGCATCATCCCTTTTTTTTTTCTCGAGGATGTCTCGGCTTTTTCACGGATAACCGCGTTTGTTTCTCACAGGCTTTGCTTGCCACTAAAAGAATTTGTCATTCTCAATGTGTTTCTTGATTCTAAACAACTTTCAATATAGTACAGTACTAGTAGTATATAACTTTACGGCTTAATTGCATTTTTTATCTATAATTTTTTTATTTTTTGGTAATTTTTACTTTCAACAAATTAATTTGACATATTTACTTCCAATTTTTTAAAATACTTGCAAATTTTATCTTCTACTGACACAAGCATAAACGGTAAGGTAAAATTTACCAAAAAATAAAAAGTTGAGGATAAAATTCACCAAAAATTGAAAAAGTTAATGATAAAATTCGTCAAAAAATAAAAAATTGAGATAAAAAATACAATTATTTTAGTATGTTACATCAACAAAACGATAAAAGGTAAAATTTACAAGTTTTTTAAAAAGTTGGAGATAAAATGCGCCAAATTAATTTGTTGGAAATAAAATTTGCCAAAAAATAAAAAGTTAAAAATAAAAATTACAATTAAGTCTAAATATTTGATATACATTCATGTACGAATTACGATCATAATCTTGTAATTAACCATATTGACGCGAAGAAATCTGTCTTAATTATGTCAAGTTTGTGGACTAGTTAATTTGTTGGGGATGCTTATACATCCGTGGAAAGTTGCAACTTGCAACTCACAGGGCGCAAGTATAGTTTAATTTAATTTAAAATAATTATAGTATAATTATAGGAACAATATAAAAAATTAGAAGTCACTCTAATAATAGCATGAGATTTTTGGTTTTCGTATTCGCTTGTTGTAGGTACTAGGTACCTTCTCGTTCACAGGCATAATTGTTGATGCTGGTTGAGGGGGGAGCAGGCTGAGAGTTGTCACGACTAACATGCCCACAACTTTAGCAAATAATGTTATTAAATGGACTGAAAAAGAATAACAATATAGATAAAATATGCCCCTAATGTATATGACAATGCTCATAAAAAAATACTCAAGCATGCCCCTGTAAGAAATTTAGGAGAATGTTGTTGAATTCTCCTGGCTTTTCCATTTGAGGCACATGGGATGCTTCCTTTATCAATTCCAATCTTGCCTTCTTACTGATTATCCTGCAATATGTTAATTAGAACTTAGAAGGCAACAATTCATGTTACTCATCATGACTTTATACAATTATCTTTAGAGAAAGAATACCCCACACTTCTCACCCTTTAACATTGTACTCTTTTATTTACTAATTAATATCGCTAATTCAATTATAGGAGATGTCAGTGGTTGAATAAAATTAAAAAAATTAATAAATTATAAAAGCATTTAATATAGAAGTCATTTGGATTTGGAACATAGAAGAAAAAACCACATTTTTTAAGGAAAAAACAAAGACATACACAATTAGAAACATACTCTTTCAATTCGTGGGCCAACTGCACGGGAAATATTCGGTCTTCTTCTCCCCAGACTATGAGAACTTCCTGAGTATAAATCAGTTACAATAACAATTGAATATCATATTTTATTTATTTGCTAATATGTATATATTGGGGTAGCTAGGTATATAAGTATGAGCTTTATGCACATGGATATACACTATGCTTACTTGTTGAAGAGGTGAAATTCTTGAAGTATCATCCCTTCCGATGGTTAACCCTTTCAGCAGCTCCATTTTTTCCTTCCTATTTTCTCCATATAATTTCTACAAATCATAAAAATAATGTATTAAGGAGAAATATAGAAATCTTAATTTTTAATAGTTTTTATTTTTCAAAATAATTGCTATGCCCCCACACGTGCACAAAATAGTCCAAATGTTGGTGTTGGCAACTCCATGAAATAAAGTAGAGGAGAAAGTTTTAAAAACAAATAGATTTAGACAAAACATTCACACTTGTGCGCATATATACATATTATTATGTGTGACATGATATAAAATGACATATTCTTGAAGAATACCTTTAAAATTTATTAAAAATTATAAAATTTTGTAGGTTCCATTTCTTATTGATGAAATTCACTTATGATTTTATAATTTTTAGTAAATTTTAATCAATAATAAAAAAATATATTCAAGAATATTTTGTTAACACTCCTCTTAAGGATAATTATATTCATACACTTGTTTTTTCTTCTTCTTTTTTTCAATCCACTTTTCTTATCTCTTTCTTTCTTTCAAGTCATATTTTTTTTCCTTTTTTTTTTCCCTCTCTTTCTTTCTTTCTTACAGCTATCCAACCCAAAATTTGGATGGAAGTTTACCTTTTTTCCCTCAATAACCTAAAATATCTAGTACTATATATCAAAAGCCATAATATATAAGTTAGAGTTTTACATTCCAATGATGTCGTGCTTTGCCTCACAGACGTCCTAACTCTATAATAACTCTATAAATAGGATGTTCTTATTCATGCTAACATATGCTTTCTATTCCTTGATGTTACTTTATTGAAACACCACTCAAGCATCATCGTGCCTTTACAGGAAACAAATTCTGCACCCTGCTACTAGAGGAGCATTGACAAAAGTGGTAGGATTGAAACTTGGGAGTCTAGGGATGTTGAAATGGAGAAGTCCAAATAGGAGACTTGATATTATCTTACGCTAATTGATTTAAATTTTTTTTGGAGGTTATTTACGGGTTAGTTTTTGCTTATAAGAAAAAAAATATTTATTTTTCTCATAAATTCTAAACTAATGGGCGTGAGTCATGAACATTCGTATAAGACACGGTAATAGAGTGATTGGTCGTTGTTATTAGTTAAAACTTCATGTCTTGCTTTTAAAACAGAACACCCAAGTCAAGTCAAGATTGTGGGTTTTCATCATTCGCATAAATAAAAGTTGAAAAAAAAAATAAAGGGGTAAAGAAAGAAAGAGAACTTACATCCAAGAAGTCGGAGAGTAAAAAATCAGGTAAGAATGGGGGAGGCTTGAGGATGGACAGCGACATCAATTTTCTCAAATGTCGTGGCGTAGGAGGCAACATGAGATCCTCAATCTTGTCCAATCCAGCCCTCTGCACCAACGCCACGTTGCTTCTCTTTATCATGTTAATACCGGAGCTAGCAATTACCACTTTCTGGACCCTCTCTTCACCCAACATCTTGGCCAAATTGTAAGCCACCATGCCCCCATAACTCGTCCCCACCACGTGCAACTTTTCTACCTCCAATTTGTCCAAAAGTTTCCCCACAGATTGTGCCTGAAAGGTTTCGCTCCTTTCCTTTGATTTGGTGGTCGATCCTCCGAAGAATATTAGGTTCGGAACGTACACGTTGAAGTGAGGGGCTAGGAATTGGACCTGCTTGCGCCACTGCCACATGGCCTCAGGCCCAAACCCGTGGATCAGAACCACGGAAGGCTTCTGGGCCGTTGGATTTGTCGGGGCCCAAAAGTGGACCGTGGATTCCTCGTCCACGTCCAGCGTCTGCGATGAGAGCCCCGCGCTCGTGAAGCAGCGTCGGAGGTACAGGCTGTACACGGACACCAGGCTTAGAAATGAGGGAAGCATCTTCAGTTGAATTTGGTCCCTTGTTGGAGATAAGAGGTTACTTATAACTTCAATTTATATTTAATTGGGTCACGTCAAAGGAAGTTTCAAGAAATTAAAGACAGTATGACTCAGCTTATTAATTAGGAGGTCGTAAAGATCGTTGGTTTGAAAAAAGATAAGATAAAATTATGCTGTTACTTTAGACTGTAAACAGGAAAATTTTACGGGTGGGTCGCGTCTCACGAACTTGCATGTCGTTCTCAATGATTGTAAACAACCTCATTATCTAACATTATATTTGATATGCACGTACGATCATAATCTTGTTATTAACCATAATGCCACCGAGAAATCTGTCTTATATCACGGAGACTAATTGCAAGTGCTTATTTGATGAGTGGAATAAATATATTAAGCTATACAATGCTATAAATTTTCCTTTTATTTTCTCGGTGATTGGTAAATTAGTCAGCCTAAATTAAGACAAATATATGTATCATTGGCTTTTTTTATTTATTTTTTCTTTACATGGAAAGTCACGGAAGGGTGGAAACTGAAAAGTATAAAATAAAAGTTGAATGTTATCATTAATTAATAACTTGTTGGAAGATGAATTATTGGTGGGGACGAATATATGACAAAAGAATTTATTTCCATGGTGGAAGAGTGTCGAAACCAAGTTGGGTGAGGGTATTGGTGATGTATCACGACGGTGACCCACAGCGGAAACCTTCACCAAACTCCTAAATTTATAATTCATTAATACGGTATGCTGCTTCTCCGGATAATTTGGTATACGCATTTATTAAAATTATCAACAAGCCATGAAATGAATAAATTAGAGACATAATATCGGAGTACAAGATTAACTGATGAAGCTGATTCTCGACGGACCAACCAGTCTGCGCATTGATTAGCCTCCCTGAGCACATGCCGCAACTGCAAATTCCATGCTCTACCCTTTTCTAATTAGTCTGCGAATTGAATACTGTAATATAAAATACTACTCCCTCCGTCTGTCACTTTATTAATCACTTTTTTTTTTTTTTTTTCTCCTGATGCTCCTAATATGTGTCATTTTAACTTTTCAATGCAATATTAATAATAAGGTTAATTTTGTAAAATTATTTTTCTCTTTTATCTATTTAATAATTTTTCTTGGTCGGTGTAAAAAAATCTAAGACGACACTCATTTTGAAACGGAGAGAACATAAATAAAGATGGATTTTCGTGTTTTTTCATGTCTAATCTCAACAATTCATTCAATGATATATTATGAATTTTAAAGTCAACTCTTTATCCTAAAAATATTCAATTCTTTTGTTAATTTAATAAATTTACTCATTTATTTTAACTTAAATTTACAAAAATAAACACTTTCTATTTAATTTTCCCTAAAAAAATAGAAAAATGTGATTATTTATGCTAAATAAGCTAGATTAAAGACACCTATAGCTATTTGAAGATGTTCGCATCACATCTTCAAAAATATTTGAACACGCATGGACATGACATACTTGAAAATTTTTCGATCTTAATAGATACCAGGAGTATGCATGGGTGCCTTTACCTTGGCATACCTTTATGTCCAGCTCAGTGCAGGTAACATGCATCATACAAAGCAATTCCGATATGACTCTCGTATAGGTACCAATTTTGCTTCTGCTTTTGTGTGTGTGTGTTTTTGTTTTACAACAATTAATAATGTTAATGATTTTACAGGTTTGGATTTTTGAGCACTTTCTGGCTATTGGCTTTCGTCAATTAGTCAATAGATATACTAAGCAGTCTCCTCGTGTTTATTGATGGGAAATTGCGAGGGGTTCCAACGACGTGTTCACCACTCAAAACTGCAATAAATTAATTATGTTGCAGAAACTAGTTTCCATATGATTTTATTTTACAAAAATTAATTTTTGTGAAATATAATTTAGTCAAAAAATAAAAAAAAAGAAATTGGTAAGGAGTGCGAAGAGTAAAAAAATAGTGAGTAACATGGGCCTCTATAGTTTGCATTAGTAAATAGATCAAAGTAGCCCATGTAATAGATGCCTAGCTGGCCCTTAAGAAATATATAGTTTGCATTAGTACATAGATAAAAAAAAAAAAAAATAAGGAAAGTAAATGGCCCATATAAAGGCTGCCCCTTGAGAAATATCTACTTATTATTTTTTTTTTTACAATGGTCGTACTCGTGTTTGAATTTATGACCTCATAAATTATACCTAACCCTAATCATTAGGCGACCCTAGTGGGTTTATCTACTTATTATTAGTACATAGATCAAAAGAAAAGAAGATAGTCCGATATAAAAAAAAAAAAAAAAGATAGTCAAAATACACCCTCTTCCAGTCTTCCGCCGGCGGTTCCATGAAGGAAGAAGAATTACTAAAATCCTGTAAAAGGTTCAAGAGGAATATGAGACTTTGTATCCCTTAATTTCTACGCCTCCATTTGAAATATTACAAGTTTCATATTGCTCTCGTAGAGAGACAGAAGAAGCCAATTTTGATTTTAGAGTGTCCTCACATATTTCCTGTTCCAATAATTGAATTTCATTAGTTTTATTGCACTTGTTGCGGGAAAATTATGAAACCCCCGAATCAAACAAACACATGGCATGCATCCAACAATTACTTAGGAGTTCCATTGCCAATTTGCCATAGCATAACATTAACATGCACGCTGCCTTGCGTACTTGGGTGGCGCAAGTTGGGTAAGGACTGTGGAGAGAGCCAACTTTGGTTTCAACTTTTTTTCACTTCACCTACTACAATCCTGAATACACCTCACTACGCTGATAACGACCTCTATAGACTGAAGCACGTTAAGTATTCTTATGGATTGAGACCATTCAATAATCCCTTTGATTGATCAAATTTAATTTGGTTTCATGGCTATTTTTTAAATTCTATAGGGGGAGGCGTTCAATTTTGGTCACGTTTTAGAATTTTCTACTGGTTCCGTTAGTGCTTGCAAGTTGCAACTGAAGTAGGTAATTTTTGTTTTATACGAAAACTAAAATATTTTTGGTTTGCAATAAAAAAAAAAAAGCATATTCGATGGTGACACTCTAAAATTCTTGTAAGATTACTCTAAAATCACATTTTTCATATAGTGTTTTCTTTTTTTTATCTTAAGCCATCAAATGACAACTATCGATATTATCGATCCCACTTGAAATTTTTTTTCTAAGGAACTCTGATTATTTGCACCCTTTTCATATTTTTTGTGTGAAAGCTTTCTGATATGTCATTATTATAATGTGATCATCTCTGGAATCTCTAAAGTTTAACATGTACCGGAACTCTGGCTGCTCACTTGAGTATTTTTAAAGCTAATGTATCTTTCCTACTGAACACTAGTAGTAAATAAGTTTAAATTATTATATTATATTTAGAACTTTTCCCCCCTTTCTTATTTTAGTCATATTTATGGTCTTTAAACACTTGGAAAGGGCAATTCAATTGTCAAAGAATGATGCAACGATTAGCCTAATAACTTGTGTATAGTTTTGGCATATTTTCCATAAGGGATGGAAGTGGTTGATGGTTAGATTGATTGGTTCACCCTTTCTCTTTGACCTTTGCGAAGGCTATCTATCCTTTTGTTTCTCTTTTGCTATTTTTTCTCCCTTTCATTAATTTTAAAATATCTAAACCCTTTTGGACTTTTTAATTGTATAGATTGCTATTTCTGTAATCTCATGCCTAGACCAAGGCGCAGATGTATTTGATGGTTCTATTAGGATTCTATGAATACCAATTTCTTAGTATCCTAGTTCTGGAAGGTATCCTCGATTATCACATTAAAAATTTCAAAGGAGAGTCTGATTGTCGGGTTGCCATGTCTGAAGTTGACATCTTAACAATAACAATAACAATACAGTGAAGCGTGACCTACCAAAAACTGGGAAATATCAATTGAATAAACAAAGAAAACCGTCCAATGTGCATCAAAAGATTCGATAATATGGAATTGTTGGTTTTGCACCTGGCAAATTATGTCAAATTCTTGGACCTTCCCGGGAATGTTCATCAACAGCTAAACAAAAATAAGGCATGACCAGATGGCTAGAGAGACAAAATGGAAATGCATACATGTTTGTAAGGGGTTGGGGAAGTGTAGGGTAACATTCAAGTCAATAGGGTTGGCGAGTTACTTGACCTCTAATTAATTGAACATACGACAACAATTATAATTATGATATAAAAAAAAGCGTGACAGAAAATAAAATAAAAACCATTCATGCATGTTGATGTAGTATAACTTTGCCAAGTGGGAATGTGGCATCCGTGTTCAAGAAGAGGTCCAGAAGTCAAGGAATCTCTCAAAAGTTTTTTTCTAAAGGGTAGTTAGGACTTGGGAGAATGTATGTGCTATAAATTTCTCACCCTTCATTTATTTTTTAAGTATCATCAATTATGCAATCTTCTATGTTGTCTTTATAATTCCCTAGATTTAAAAGCTAAGGGAGGGGTTTTATTCAAAGCATTGCATTGCACATACATACATACACACATACTGATTCTAGATGAGTTCTAAAAGGATTACATGGAAGTCTATTGTGTTGATCTTAAGTTGTTACAAGACTCAATGTCCCTTGCAGGAGTCAGAGAAACAGGTTTTAAAACAAGGTTCTTTCCAAAGGTTATGCCTCTCGGATATAAGCATTCCTAGCTCCCCCCAGGCCATTGAAGATCTTTCCATTTCCCTGGTTGGCCCAAAGCTTTACACATTCACACTAGAGGAGCTAAGGGAAGCAACACATAATTTCTCATGGAGTAATCTTCTTGGTGAAGGTGGGTTCGGACCCGTGTACAAGGGTTTTGTTGATGACAAACTTAGACCTGGTTTGAAGGCTCAGCCTGTAGCTGTAAAACAACTGGACTTGGATGGCTTGCAAGGTCACAGGGAGTGGCTGGTTAGTTAGTTATTTTTTTTTTTTTTGGTTTCACCTCATTCTAATATTAGTCACAAATCAATTTAAAAGTACTACTCCTTTGAATAGAATCTAGCTAATGAAACATGGTTCAAGAATATCTGATACTTAGCTTGGCACATATTTTCTTTTGTAGGCAGAGATTATATTTCTTGGACAGCTGAGGCATCCACATCTTGTTAAGTTAATTGGGTACTGTTGTGAGGATGAGCACAGGCTTCTGGTGTATGAATACATGGCAAGAGGCAGCTTGGAGAATCAACTGTTCAGAAGTATGTTGCTTTTCTTTATTCTAACCGTTTTTTTTTTTATGCTTTTCTTCCCATCAAGGAAGGAGTGAATGAAATGGAGTAGAAAGTCACAGGGTCATTTTCTTTGTGTCTGTGTTTCTTATTAAATCAGTAGTGCTAGTAACTCAGTCAAATCAAATTTTACCATCAACTCGATGATTAAATAATTTGGATACATGTTTTTTCATTATCAAGCACATCTAATTAATTCAATTCTACTTGTTTTATATGGATTCTGATGAGAATTCGCATCATAGTTGAGGATATAAATTGAGAAGAATATCTTACATAAATATTTGGAAATTAAATTCTTGCCAATAGCTTAAAGTATAAACTAAGCCTTAAGTTTTGTTCTAATAATACAAGCAGGATACTCTGCTGCCTTACCATGGTCAACGAGGATGAAGATTGCATTGGGTGCAGCTAAGGGTCTGGCCTTCCTTCACGAATCAGATAAACCTGTAATATACAGGGATTTCAAAACATCAAATATCTTACTAGACTCGGTATGCTCAATCTCTGCTCTGAAGGATGATGATTTATTTATTTTATTTTATGTTAGAGTTTAATTTTGATATACTGCATATCAACCAATTAGAAACTATTTTAGATATGACTTTTAAAATAATTATTATAAAAATTAATAAGACAGTCCATAATTAGAAGACAGTATAAAAAAATATTTACATAGTCAGTGTATTTCAATTAAATTCTTTATTTTATCTTTCCAAATCCAGGATTACACAGCTAAACTATCAGACCTTGGGCTAGCAAAGGATGGTCCTGAAGGGGAAGACACACATGTAACAACAACATGCATAATGGGAACCCGAGGCTATGCTGCTCCTGAGTACATCATGTCAGGTATAGACAA
The DNA here is from genome assembly GCA_026413185.1 of Pueraria montana var. lobata. NCBI lineage: Eukaryota > Viridiplantae > Streptophyta > Magnoliopsida > Fabales > Fabaceae > Pueraria > Pueraria montana. The sequence continues at coordinate 9,108,044 of CM048652.1, forward strand.
CATGTCATTTACTTTGTTTTTTGTTGTCACTTGATTGATTTCTGAGGTTCAAAGATCTTCAGAATTAAATGATTTTGTTTCTTTCCTCACAAGTCACTTGACTAATTTATTGCCTGATCCCAGGTCACCTTTCCACCAAGAGTGATGTGTATAGCTATGGAGTGGTTTTGTTGGAATTGCTTACAGGAAGAAGGGTAGTGGATAAGTGCCGGCCCAACCGAGAGCGAAGCCTTGTGGAATGGGCAAGGCCTCTTTTGAGAGATCAAAGAAAGCTGCACCATATTATAGATCCAAGATTGGAAGGGCAGTTTCCTATGAAAGGAGCATTGAAGGTTGCTGCATTGACTTATAAATGCTTGAGCCACCACCCCAATACAAGGCCCAATATGAGTGATGTGGTAAAGATACTGGAGTCACTTCAGGATTTTGACGATGTGATCATAGGACCATTTGTGTATGTGGCGGTGAGTGAAAGTAGCCATTGAGATAGAGATACTGTCAAAGGGCAAGAAGGAGTCCTTTGCCTGTGGTAACACCAACTCATCAGCAACGTAGATAAAATATAACAGAGAAAGAAAAAGATAATGAAAATCGTGTGTTTGCCATTTTAGTTTGTAAAGGATGGTATTCAATGAAGCTAAATGTAAGTAATTAAGCAGTAGAGTCTGATTTTGGTCAGAAATAGAGAGCTGTATGTAATGTAACAAGAAAATGGTGTTTGAGGTGAAATATGTATACTATACTACACAAGTTATCAGAAGTGGTGACTGTGACTCTCAAAATTGAATGGATGCAACAATGGACAAGCATTTAGTGGAGCGTCCATGTATTTGTTTAGCCATTACTACTAGTTTCAAAATGTAATGACACATAAGTCAAACTAATTTATAAGTTAATTAAAGTAGTTTATAAGCTACTAGGGTGGCTTTTCAAATATATTCATAAATGATAATGTTTTTTTTTTTTATTCAGATTCATAATGGTATATGAAGAACAACAGAAGACAAAAACAGTACAGAACTCAACCCCCCCCCCCCCCCCCCCCCAAAAAAGAAAAATCGTCAATTTAATGTCAATGTTTTATGTAAAAGATATTTGTACTTTGTCACAAAAGGAGAAAGATCCCTCTATCAATTATGCAATGAAATGGAGCAAACATGCGAGCACACACAGATATTGTTACATATAAAAGATGGATGATACATTGACACAATAGATTAGTCGATACTTCCATATCTGTTGAAACAATATAGATGCATTAATAGTACTTTTTAATGAAAACTTTCTAATTTGAATTATGAAGTTGCACGTTACTCTTTTTCCCCCTGTGGTCATTTTTAATTTATACTAATTAGCAAGGACTGAAGCTCATCCAGATTGTGTCTGGGAGATGTTTGTTAAGGGCCTCCTTCTCAAGTCTTAACATAGAACAAAAGATATTAGAAAGAAGGTGTCGTTAGGGTTTGAATTAGTGCTTTAATGTTGATATTAGTAGTTCTTGGCCCACCAGAAGATATTCAATTCAAAGCAAGATATTTTAGCTTGTGCTTTAATGTTGATATTTGTCAGGGATATGATCTCTGATTCCCAAAATAATAGCCTCGTAAAGTTAAGGCTACTGCAATAGCCACATATCCACTTATGCGACGCATCTTCTGCTTAAAGAGAACAACACTTTGCCTATTGCTTATGCTTTTGCTAACAGAAAAACAGAACCTAACAAAAATTATTCCTAATTATTAATGACGAAACGCATTCCATTTTGCAATTTTCTTCATCTTTGTTTCTTTTGATTGACAGTTTTGCCTAGCTAACTATCCAACGGCAACTATGCCAAAAACGATAAAACTCATAAAACCAATTTCTCTGAATCAAAATAAATTCAACTTTAGAATCGAGAGTTCCCATTCTATCTTGATTACAATTACATACACGAAATTACAGATCCCAAATTTCCAGAAACAAGAGGACTAAATTAAATTAAAACAGGAAAATACTAATACTCCAGGAAATTGGGAGGTATAAAAGAAATTAAGCACAGGCACAAGAAGTGTCAACGACAAGGGAATCTTCGCCCTCGTTCCTGAAGAAGAAGTAACCAATAGCGAGACCCACCACGATGGCCACAAACACCCCTCCGTTGAACGACATCACCGACAACATCAGCAAATACCCGATCGCCGAGCTCAGTCCAAACAGAAACGCTCCGCCAACCTTCACGCCCACCTTCGCACGGTTTCCGGCAAGCTTCCGTCGCAGCAGAGGGGTCTCGATCTCCTCCGGAAAGGGCTTTCCGGCACCGATCAGCTTGAGGCGGATACGGCGATTCTCGAGGAACTGGTAGAAAGCGGAAACGACGAGGCATGCGAGCAGAGTGAGGAGATACTCCGTCCAATCATTGGTCTTCCATGAATCGATTAGAAGAGTCACGTTCTTGCTCCAGTAAAAGGTCATGTGCATCATCTTCGCTGAAGATTTCTGGGTTTCGAGGCTTAGCCAAAAACGATGAAGTTCAACAAGGCTCGCTTATGCAGCAGCTATTAGTTGTACCTTGGTTGGAAACCTTGCTTCTTTGTTAAGCCTTCACAATGATTCCAATTCCTAAAATGCCCTTAATAACTGTCTCGCACGGGCTTATTCTCAATTTTTATTTTACCAATATACTAATGTATTTTTACAAGAGATCATTCTACTCAACTGAATAAAATTATTTTTCTATAACAAAACTGAATAAATAAAATGTATCATAAGAATAAAATTCTTGTTTCGATGGATGTTCATTGTGACACAACTTAAAAAATAAAAGACTAAAAGTGGTCATTTTAAAAATTAAAAAAAAAAGACTGAAGACGAACTTTTTTCATATTTATTAAGATAAAAAAATGTTTAACCCAAAATCTTATATGAGTTGATACTTGATACACAGGTTAAGATGTGGATTTTGACAATTTTCATAGCTCGGTTGTTTTCCATTTTTCAAGGTTATTTATGGAATTTCAAAAATGAACTAAATTGGTAGTACATAAATGAAACAATATTGTACTGCATGGAACAGTGAGCGTACCTGTTAAAAAATAAATAAATTCAAATGAATTGTTAGTACCGTACGTAATAAAACAATTTGGTACTGCATCTGCATGTCAACAACCGATAGCGCATCGAATCTCGAGCATTGAAACAATTATATCGCGGTGTGTATTTTTTGTTTTTGTCAACATGATAATGCTACGAAATATTCATCAGTTTTAATGATGATTAATTTTAAAATTATATTGTGGTGTGTTTTTTTTGGTAACATATCGTGGTGTATTTGGTACTGCATGATCATTTTCCGTTTGGTAGACAATAATCCGAGTTAATGCTTTATAAAAAAAATAATCCGAGTTAATGCTTGAATTCAGATTAGGAAAGAAAAATGAAAATTAATAAATTCTATTTAACACATGAAAAGAGAAATGTAATATTATAATAGGTGATATAATGTGATAGAAAAAAGAGATAAAAAGAAATAATATTAATAGAGTATTTAATATACATATATACAATTTATATATTATAACAATATTTTTACCAATAAATACAACTCTGATTTAAATAAAAACAACTTCTAATTTTAGAAAAGTCAAATTTAACTAATTAATTAAATTAAATAAATATATTAGGCCGCGGACAACAACTTCTGAAGTAATACCCGTCTTGTCTCAAACGGAATAATCAACAATGCACCTTGGCCAGAAACTTGACTTCATGCGCGATCCTCGACTTCGAGTGAGAAGTTGAATGTGTAATATACATAGACATCACATCAGAAATTAGTTTAATTCAGGTTATATTCCTTTCCATCCGAGATGCTAAAGAGATTCTTCTTTTAATATGAGATCAATTATCGAAGCTCTTGGTACATAGTTTCTTAAAACGAGGGTGAAATTTGTATATTGGTGTAGATACATGTAAAATTTCCACACAATTAAAGAAAATTTTGATTTCTCAATAATTGATATTCAAGTACATAATTTCATATTTTCTTTTTTTATTATTATGGTAATATATTTTGAACACGGAAAATGCTAATTAGTACTATAAAACTAGTTTCTACTAATGACACGAACAGTTGTTTTCTATAAAAAAAAAAACCACTTTTTAATTTATAATTATTTAAAAAAAAAGAAAAGATAACAACCTATTAGTTAATGTGGTTCGTACATTTCCAACTCGTACTGAATAGCAGTACTCTTTTGAACACAAACTAGATTTTTTATTCTACTGTGAGTGTCATGAACACTGTCCTTAACTTTCAAAGACATTGTTAGTTGGTGCATATTCCCACTAGCAAACCATTATCGATGCAGCAAAAGACTGACAAAACCCATATCAAATCTTGTTTTCTTTTGATAGCGAAGAAAATCGTACGTAGTTTATTAGAACAAGGGTGAAATTTGTGAGCCAAAGGCATTATTAGTTGGTGCATATTGTAGCCACTTTTAGACGAAACACACTTTCTGAGGCGTGCAAGAGCACTGCCCTAAAGGACTTATCCGCGGATCACCGCGCAAGCCCCCAAGGATACAACAGGAACTTCTCAGAATGCACTGAGGCACAGAACTGGCAAGAAAAAGTTTAACCCAGGAACAGAAGAGGAAGAAAAGACGAAGAGGGTGTAATTTTGGAACTCCCCAAACGTGTAGCACGAATGGGTATTTAAAAGCGTAAAAATTAAAACGTTAATAAAAATGAACATTAAACCAAATATACGATAATATCTTCAAACGGTAAAAAACAGATACGATCGTAAATTTAAAACGGTCATAAACTGATACGATCGTACAGATAAAACGGTAAAAAACAGATACGATCGTACATATTAAAACGTTCATAAACGGATCTGAAAACGGTCACAAAATAAAATCCCTTATTTTCCGTAACCACATAACTCAATAAAACGGTAACATGAAAAACATGATTTTCGGATAAGCTTTAAATTTAAATAAACTTAAACCGAAAATAAATGATTTTATTAAATCACAGTGTAAAAACAATACAGAGCCCATTCTCACATGTGCAAGGGGGCAAATCGACAGATTTGCACTACGAAAGGCCCATGAGGCCCAAACTCATGCGTGTGAGGCTTCCACCTCTTACTAGCCTCTTTGGAAGCTATAAACACAAAAGGATATATAAACTAGTGAGACAAAGCTATCCTAGGCAATGTGGGACTTTGTCTTTTGTAATACTCTCCAAAACTCAAAAAATACAACACATATTCCCACTAGCAAACCATGATTGATGCAGCAAAAGACCGACAAAACTCATGGGTATGACATTTCCAAAAACACAAACAGAAGATACATTTGGAATCATTCCCACTCAATTTAAAAGGTGTCTAAGTATCATTGTCCTTCTGAATTCTACCGTATGCATAAACAGAATAGAAGAATGGGATGTACCAGACCAGGGATAAGATTGCACAGTTTGAATGTTTGATTATCCTTATCAGCAAAGTCTAGCACTTTCCAACTTGTACAGGTTTGGTTGTGAGTGAAGGGACTGTCATGTCTCGAACCTAAGACCATTCAATGGTATTGCAATAAGCAAACCATTAGAACAGGTTGCACACACTTCCAACTTGTACAGGTAGTGGGCCTATAAAGTAAATGATCTTTCTGAAAACTCATTGTGCACAAGGACCCCATCTTCCATCCCCTAATAAAAAAACTTCATTTCCCATGGGTTAGAGTTAGACCATATCAGCCAAGGACGGTCCCCTGACACTGGAGATATTTCTCATGCCTTGCCAAATCTAGCAAGTAGAAATGCGCCACCACATTGATTTGGGAACAAAAGTTGTAAATATAAAAGTAACATTAATTTTGTTTTGCCTGAACAATGCTTTGCATTTGCAAAACCTTTTGAACAATTAATACAGGGATCTAAATATCTTGTGAGGCTAATTAGCAGCTTGGCGTAATAAAGCATACCATTTGATCCTTTCCTGCCACTATGCTCTAATTGTTATATCACTGAGCATCTGGCAATTCTCAAATTCAACCAAGGACACAACAGAACAGCCACGTGATATAAAATATATGGTTAAATTTTGATATGTTCTGAATTTGACAGTTTTAAATGTTTGATGCTAAAGGCATTAGAATAATTGTTAGGTGCATAACTGCTTTGAAAACTAAAGCTCAAAAGGGTAGCATTCATTGGCAATTGTCAATGTCTAACCTTCAGAACATATCATTTCAAAGTTGCATAACCATTTAAAAGGTTAAGCCCTTAATAAAAGTAAAAAGGGAGTGTGTCACTCATTGAAATCCCAGCCATTGCATACACACACACATTACACATACACATGATTCATGTGCAACATATTTAAACATAGAAAAAATGTCATACATAGTCTGAATTGGGTCAACCATAGAGCTAAAGAAGGGGGAAATTCCATGACATTTAGACTGAAGTCAAGGAAGGAATACTCCTACCAAATCATCCGTTCAGTCGAGAATGTCAGAAAATAGAAACAAAACAAGCCAATTAACCAACCTAAACAACAATGTCACTGAGAATTACAAATTAAACATGACTAAATTGAGTAAATTCACCGAATTCAGCATGTCATTGCCAATGCAAATTCAGTTATTGACCGACCAAGTCAGCAGTAGTTACTACTTACTACTCACTCACTGGTAATTACATCTCTAGCCTCTTGTGGCTCCCCCGTTTGAGGATCCAGGTGAAAAGCATGTGCGGGATGTAGCGAGGGGCGAAAAGGTCAAAGGTTCTTTCCTGGGAGAATCCAAAGAGCGAAAAAGAAGGTGCTTCATTGCGAGAATCAAGTCAAGGGTGGGTTTGTTGGGAGGACTAGAAGTGGAAGATCTGAACTTCATGTGGCGCTTCAATGCTTCATCGGTGCTAACATTATTATTAACATCATCATCTTTCAATTTCAAACCCTCTTCCTTCACTGCCTCAGCACACAGCCCACAAATCCAACGACCCTCGTACCTCTCCCTAACGCCGTCAATGTAACGCGGCGTGCACTCCTCCGTTAATCCGCAGCAGTAGCACTTCACGGACCACACCGCCTCCGTCTCCGTCGCCGCCATCACCCTGACCCACATTAGTAATACTACTAATAATTAAGTTGTTCAAGTGCGGTTAAGAATGTTTCAAATTTGAAAAAAAAGACAAATTAAGAGGTTGTGTTATTACCGTGTTCCTGTCCTGGATATTACGCAATGCAATTAAATGGGAGAGAATGGAAATTAATAAACTGTAATGATAATATGTAAATTTGAGTGAGGAATTTATATTATCGCTCCTTCTCCCACTCAATTTCGCCGCCGAAAAGCACAACCCCGAATGATGTATGGTGCATCTCAGAGCCTTAATTGGCTCCACTGCGATTCTTGGAATCCAATTTAGTGAAAGAAAATGCACTCGTTTTGCTCTTTCTTTCCTATAGATCTGTGTTTGCCTTCAGAGTTCAGAACGCAGAGCAGAGCGTATAGATAGATTGAATATTGATAGGTATGTATCTATCTATACTCGCGGCGCATCTTTGTTCTTAGCTTTTATGTTTATTTATTACTTAATGTTTTGAAAGTTTAACCCAAGTGTCAAAGGAGTAGTATTTTCCCAATCATTGGCAGTTTCGTGGCACAGTGGCACGGTAAGTTGATAAGTTCCACGTTGCTCCACGAAATGGTTTTACCGTGTTGCTTCCTCACCGTAAGACATCTCTGCACCCGCTGATTGTGCCGTTGATAAAATAATCTCTTGTCACGTGGGGTTATGGGATTGGACGGTGTGGACGGTGGGACAATAGATCTCGGCTTCTTCGGAGTTGCGAGCTGCGGTCGGAGTGGGAGATTATCGACATTGCCAGCTGTCACGACAACCACCTTTCTCCAATTCTCCGTTACATTGAAAACGTGAAATTCACGAAAAATTCTTCTGAAATTGTGGTTTTTTTTAAAAAAAATTTTATGGAAGAAATTGTGGTTTATTCTTCTGAATGTTACTCCCTCTGTTTTTTTTTTAATCATTGATTTTTTTTTAAAAAATTATTTCTATTTATTTGTTATTTTTAAAATTTAAGACTACAATAATTGAATCTTTTAAAGATAAAATAATTATTTATTGATCAATAATTTGGTGGATAAAAATATAAATAAAAATTATTGATAGAGAGAGAAATTAGTATATTGAAAAAGTGAATTCACTATATTATAATAGAAAAAGCTTTAACAGAGAGGTCATTGGTGGTAGTGGTAATATCCCAAAGGTTTCCTTCAAAGATAAAGTGTTGGGTAACAGAGAGGCCATTGTTTCCAGACCACGTGTTGATCTCCTCAAAGAGAATTTGGCTCGAATTGAATATGAAGATGGGAATCCGTTGAAGCCCATTGTGTTGATTGCTGATTCCGTTTTTGATGGCCTGTGTGCCCCTTAGCAGGATGCCCTAGTGGTCAAACTGTTGGGCAAGAATGTAGGGTTCAATATTATAAGGGAAAAACTTCATAGACAATGGAAGCTTCAGGCTGGGTTTGAAATGCTGGATATTGGAAATGGCTATTTCATGGTAAAATTTGACATTTGGGAGGATCGGGCGAAGGTCATGGAGGAGGGACCTTGGATGTTATTTGATCACTATCTTATGGTGCAGACATGGTCTCCAGAGTTCATTTCTCCTTCAGCAAAAATAGAAAAAACATTGGTATGGATCCGTTTTCTTGGTTTGAATTTGATTTATTATGATGAAAGTATTCTACTTGCTTTGGCATCTGCAATAAAGTTGATTCTAATACGAAGGATGTCAGAAGAGGCCGTTTTGCTCGCATCTGTGTTGAAATTGATCTGACCAAACCTGTTATTGGTAGAGTGGGGATCAAAGGTTTTTGGTACAGGGTGGAATATGAAGGATTTCACAAAATTTGCTCTCATTGTGGGTGTTATGGGCATTTGTCAAGGGAATGTCCTAGTCAACCAAAGCAACCAGTAAACGTTGACGGAAAGGTTGTCAATGCACAGTAGGAACAACCTTCCCAACATGCACAGACGGTTCCAATGCAACAGGCAGAACCTAGCGCAACAACGGTGGAAGAGGTTGATACGACCGTTCAGAAGGCTGCAATAAATGACGCAGATCCAATCAGTAACGTTCAGACAAACAATGATGACATGCAATCACCTCCTATTAATGCGGAAATTAAAGATCATGAGCCGTTGCATGGAGATTGGCTCGTGGTTAAACGCAAAAATCGTGGGAAGAATGCAGTGGAAAAACATCATGAAGGTAATAATGTGAATCGGCAGCAATCATTGGCTCCAAATTTGAGGAAAGAGAAAAACACGGTAGTGGGGAATCAACCATTTAATATTCCTCTGACTAAGGGTGGGCCCAGCACACATAGTAACAAATTTCCATCCTTGCCCCCAAAAAACAAGAGACAGAGAGAGGCTAATATTAACCACGACACACCAACCTGGAAGTTGCTCCAAAACGCGGGCTTAAAGAATATTGCTCTTAGCCCAACAGAAAAAAATAAGTCCGTGCATAAGGAGAATAAGAACAAAGGTGCTCCAGCTATTTATGTTGCTAAGGATGGGACCAAGTCAACTATTCCTAAAGCTTTATCTAGCGTCAGATATGAGATGCCAATCCAGGATGAGGAGCGTGGAAATAACAATATGGAGATTGTTGTTGTTACCAATGATACTATTTAAGCTGCGACTTCTAAGGAGGCCAACCTTTCAACGTTGCCAAGGGTCACGTGAGGGGCTTTTTAGGCCCTATTTACTCCTTCTATATGTTATCATGAATTTATTCACAGATTTTTCCATTATTTCATGGAACATTAGAGGAGCTGTTGGTAGAGATACCAAGAGGAATATCCGTCAAATCGTCAAGTTGCACAAACCTTCTATGTTGTTACTCTTCGAAACGCACGTTCCTTTCTTCCAAACGGAACGCTTTTGGTCTTCTTTGGGCTATAAATCTCTGTTTATCCAAGAAGCAAGAGGACACTCAGGTGGCATTTGGGTGTTATCTAGTAGGGTTGATTTTACTTTTGCACTGGTTGATTCCATGCATCAGTCTATCACTTTCTCTATCAAGAAAGTTAATACAATGTGGTTTTGCTCAGTTGTTTATGGTTCTCCCAATCCTATGGTGCACCTTGCATTATGGGCACATCTCTCTTCTTTAGGGGATCGTATTGCTGGACCATGGTTACTTGTGGGTGACTTTAATGAGATTATCTCCTCAGTGGAATTTTCTGGAGGTAACTTTAATGTTTCCCGGGCTCAAAATTTGATTCACATGCTATCACAATGTGGTCTTATTGATATGGAGACTGTTGATGGGTTGTTTACGTGGAGGAAGAATATTCAATACGGAGGCCATGTGAGAAAGAAATTAGACAAATGTTTATCTAATCCTGATTGGAGGATTTTATTTTCTCATGCTTTGTTTGAATTACTTCCACCTCTAACTCTGATCACAACCTGGTGATGATGCATTGCTTCAAGGCGCCGAGTAAGAAGTTATCTTCCTTTCACTTTCAAGTAGCCTAAACCACTCATCCTATTTATAAGCAGCTAGTTACGGTTACTTGGAACAATACTTTGGGTGATGTCATAAGTAAATTGGGAGGTATTCAACAAGAGTCCATCAAATTTAACAAAGACTTTTTTGGTAACATATTTCGAAGGAAGCGTTTATTGGAAGCCAGGATTAAAGGGGTCCATAAAAAGTTGGATAATAGGATCACTTCTGATCTTGTTCAATTTGAGCGTACTCTTCAGGTTCAATATAATGAAGTCCTTGCTCAAGAGGAGATTCTCTGGTACCAAAAGTCTAGGGAAAATTGGATAAAATTTGGAAATAAAAACTCCAAGTTTTTCCATACCCAAACTGTGATAAAGAGAAGAAGGAACAAGATTACAGGGCTCTTTGTGGAGGGAGTTTGGTGTTCTGATGTCAATCTCCTAAAAAATGAAGCTCAGTCCTACTTCAAGAAGTTCTTCTAGTCATCTGATCCTTGCTTTCCCAATGAGTTGAAACTGTGCAATATTCCTAGATTGGGGAATGCCTGCTATGAGTTGTTGACTCAACCAGTCACCGTATAAGAAGTTAAGAGTGCACTTTTCTCCATGCATCCTTATAAAGCATCGGGTAATCATGGTTTCCAGCCTATATTTTATCAAAAATATTGGCACATTGTTGGCATGGAAGTTTGGGAATTTGTGAATTTAGTGTTTACTTTTGTGAATATTCCTTCTCAATTGGCATAGACTCTTATTGTTCCTATTCCTAAAGTTGATAATCCTACATCCCTTAAGGAATTTTGACTAATAAGTCTCTGTAATGTTCTGTTAAAAATAATTTCTAAGGTTATGGTCCACAGATTGCGTCCTCACTTGGATAATGTCATAGGCCCCCTCCAGAGTAGCTTTATTCCTGGTAGAGGAACTTCAGACAATGCTCTTATTGCTCAAGAAGTTGTTCATCACATGCGTAAGAAAAAAGGTAAAACAAGGTACCTTTTATTTAAAATTGATTTTGAGAAAGCTTATGATAGGGTGGACTGGGAATTCTTGGCTATAACCCTCAAAGATTTTGGTTTCTCGGAATCTTCTATTAAGCTTATCATGAACTGTACTATGGCCACCAATTTATCTTTGAAATGGAACAGTGAAATCCTTGAAAGCTTTGCCCCAAGGAGAGGTTTACGTCAAGGTGATCCTTTATCTCCATATTTATTTCTCTTTTGCATGGAGAAACTTGCCCTTTTGATTCAAGATAAGGTGAATAAGGGAGACTGGCAACCAATGATGATTTCTAAGAATGGTCCTCCAATATCTCATCTTTTCTTTGCTGATGATTGTGTGCTTTTTATTAAAGCAACCTGTGCTCAGGTGAAAATTGTGAGAGAGGTCCTTCAACTGTTTTGTTGTGCTTCTGGATTACGTGTTAATATTCAGAAATCTCGTTTTATGGCCTCTAAAAATGTTCCACGGAGGAAGATCTTGAAATTTGCTTCAATTATTGATTTTGGCCACCACATAACCTGGGAAAGTATTTGGGCTTTCCACTTTTATCTGGCAGAGTTAAAAATAGTGAGTTTGCTCATATTCTTGATGGTATCAATGGCAAACTTCAGGGTTGGAAGAGCAAATATTTAAACTGTGCAGGTAGAGTGACTTTGGCTAACTCATTTCTTTCAGCTATTCCTACATACACAATGCAAAATCTATGGTTACCTGAAGGAATTTGTGACAGTATTGATAAGAGCATTCGGAGCTTCATTTGGGGCAATCCCTCTGTAACATCCTTTTTTTTAATTTATTTAATATGAAAGTATAATATTATTTTAATAATAAATAGTATTATTGAATTTGTCACTATTTTTGAAATTATATTTTTATAAATAAGAGATTGAAAGAACTCTTATGTATTCAAATTTAGAGAAAATTTTAAGAACTTAAATAAATTTATGACTTCATAGCAATTAAACTTTAATAAAGATATTAATAAAAAAAGAAGAATATTTTGAGGAAAAAAATAATAAATTTTAGGAATTTTTAGCAAAATTCCAGTAATTTAAATTTTATTCATTTATTTTCATTTTCCTTAAACACGTTGAATAATATATTGGGTATATTTTAACTATTGGTCTTATTTGTATTATCATCACTCTTTTTATTCTTTTAGCCACTAATTTTAGTAATTAATCATTCCAAATTATATTAACTCACGTTAGTTTTCTTTCTTTAAAAAAAATAATACATATGGAAAAGGGATTTTGAAGTTTAAATATATTGTTATTATAATAATTAAAAAAAATGTTAATATAGTATCAATATAAAAATATTTTCTTTTCCACACCTGCCAGGATAAAAAGACTTTGTCTTAGAATATATTGATGTTATCATAAAATGGGATGTGATTAGGATCATACTTCCAGACCTTAGTCCACTTTCACTCTTGCCTAATTTATATAGTATTAGATCAATTGAAGTATCACATCTCAGCCCATTTTTCCTTCGGCTAATTAAATTAGATTTTGACACCTTGTGTGAGCAAAGTTGGTGCCACAAACTTTAGGAACTTTTGGCCATTGGATTTGTGAGTAAATGATACCCTGTTGCCTTCAAATTCAAACCATCCTTATCTTCATGTACGAAAAAAGTTTTCATATCTCTAATGGCATACCACTCCACCGAAAACAGACCCATCCTTTCAACTTCTAAATAAAGCAATTCTTTTAAACCTCTTTAACATCTTTTCTTCTTGCTGCTACTACTGCGGTACTCTTCCTGTGTGGTGGTGCCACAACTTTGTGTTCGGGTGCATGGAAGGAGTGAAGCATCTCAGATTCTTAGTGGTGAAAATTTTAAGGTGGGGGAGGAGGTTAGGCCTCAGTTGGTAATTTTTAGAATTTTAATAGTTCATTGAGATTTTATTTTTGTTGTACTTCTTTTTCTGGTTTTGGTTAACTGTTATATGTGATGATAGGTTCTGTTTTTCTAAATTTCTTTGTTGATGATGATTGTTGCTGTAAATTTAGTAGTTTATCGTTGTTCACTTGGAATCATGGTTTGAGTTCGAAGGAAACTTTATTTTCCCTCTTCCCTGTCACGTTGAGAACCAAGAGAGATATGAGGAATTTTTATTTCAATCACCGATTTTGTTACTTGGTTAAAAGAGTATAAAAAAAATGATGATGTGAGTTCTTATTGTGCTAGATTTGAAAATGAGGGAGAGATTAGAAAGTTTACACTGTTAGGATGAATAGGGAACAAGAGGGAGATGAGTTAAGGGCTAATTTACATATTGTTTGTGATATAAAACAAAGAAAACAAGTAAAAAAAATATAAATAAAATAATAAGTGATTATGATAATTAAGGATAATAATAATTAATTATAATAATAAGATAAACTAAGACCATTCACGTTGTGAAAGGTTGTATAGCATATTTATAAAACTAGACTAAACTAGTTAGATAAGTTGAATAATAATAGTAATAAAAATAACGTGAAGCTAAATTTGCTGTTCACTTAATGGCATATGATATGCCACTGAATATTAATAAACTAAAGTACTATTATAAGTTAATAAATAATAATAATAATAATAATAATAATAATAATAATAATAATAATAATAATAATAATAAATTAAGGGAAAATGAGTGTAAAGGAAGGATTCCATAAACTTAAGAAACATTAAAAGATAAGTTATTTTGTTATGGATAAATTCTTCTCATCAAATTTATTAAGTGTCAATAAAATTAAAGAGACGAGGGAAATAAAGGATTTCGCATAGGATTTCTATAAATTGATTTAATTCCTTATTATTATGGTGATTGAATTCTTTGAATGAGTTGACATATTGTCATTTGCATGACTATTAGCCTTTTCTATTAGAGTTGATATCAAGAAAATTGATACCTCTACTTAAGAAGATTTGTTGAGAAACTTGTTATTGGTATATTGGAAATTTTATTGAGGAAATGGAGACTTCCTTAGTGAAATTATTGATAAATATTAACTCTAATAAGATTGCCTGTCATCGTATCATGGTCTGCTAGACCGAGTGGTCCCGGAGTAGCTATACCATGTAGTGTATTGCCACGTACCCTTTATCACCAAAGGCTATTACCATTCTAGCTTTGGTTGATTAACCACCAAACACTATTACCATTTTAGCTTTGGTTGGTAGACCACCAAAGACTATTACCATTATAGCTTTGGTTGGTGATTCACCTAATGCTATTACCATTCTAGATTAGGTGAATATTTATATCGATATTGATTAACATGCTTGGGTCGGCGGAGTAAGAGCTTCTGGTTATGCTACTCTGTTGTAAAGTCCTCCATGAATATGAGTTAGTATCCGTGTATTGTAATGAGTCAGCATCCTTATATTGAGAAGAGTCAGTGTAGGCACTCGTGCATTATATCACATTAATTAATATCTTTGTTGTAATATGAATTGTTTCTTATAATTGTTGTGATTGCTTGTTAGATTAGGCCCGTGGATGTTATTACCATATTGATGCCTTAAGTTAGAACCTCACTCCCTGTCTTTTCTTTCTATGTATGTTTTCCTTTTTTTTTTTTTTGTTGCATGTTGTGTGCTTCCCCAACCCCTTAAATGGCAGCATTTGACATCAGTGCATTGCAACGGGAGCTTGGAAGGATCTCACAACTTTATTCTCGAAGTATTTCTTATTTTTATCAAGTAGAATTTTATTGTTATTAGATGTGGCCAGCTTTAGAAAATTGTAATAATGTATTTATATTTTTATGTATTTATTGCTTGTAAAGTAAAAAAAAAAAAAACACTTAACATTTTCAAGTATAAGACAAAAGTAACATAAGCATCACTCATTATTAATATTATTATAGTTAAATATTTTGGAATGTTACATCCTCTACTCATTGGGTTGGATGGGACACTATTACTCAATCTAGATGCCATGGTGGTCTTGGAATTCGCAATTCTAGAGCTGCGAATATTGCTTTATTGGGTAAGCATGTCTGGTCTATTTTACATGAGCCACGCAAATTATGGGTTCGTGTTTTGAAGGATAAATATTTACACTGCCAAGACTGCTTACGAATGGTTAATGAACGAGCCTGTCAATCATACCAACTTGTCAGTTAGTTGGAGCTGGATGTGGAAGCTAAACCTCTCGGAAAACATTAAACACTTTACCTGGATGATCCTTCACAAAAGCCTTCCTACTAACCTTTTCCGCTTTAAGCGGCATGTTTCTTTTGACCCGTTTTGTTGCAAGTGTGGCTTGGAAGAGGAAAGCATCACTCATTTGTTACGGGACTGTAGCAAAGCGAAGCATTTCTGGAGCACTTTGAATTTATTGGATACCAGCATAGATTTCTTCTCAATGGATGCAGATACATGGTTCATAATTCAGCTTCGTCGCCATGGCAACCTTTTCGCATGTGCTTGTTGGTTCATTTGGAAAGCTAGGAACGTGGAGCTGTTTGATGATCGTGTTTGGTCTGCTTGGTACACCATCAATCAGTTTAACATCACATACGGGATTTTATCCTCACCTATCACAAGTTACTCAGCTTCTTCTTCTCAGCGTCATATATCTTGGATCCCTCCCCAAGGTGATTTTGTTAAAATAAATACCGACGGTAGCTCTCTTGGTAATCCAGGGATATCAGGCTTTGGTGGTATTATTAGAGATTCAGTTGGTAATTGGCTTCTTGGTTTCTCGGGATGCTGTGGTCATACTACCAACATGTTGGCTGAGCTGTTAGCTATTCTTCATGGCTTAAATTTGGCTTGGAATAGAGGTTCCAAACAAATTAGGTTAGATTACTCTTTTGATCATTTAATTTATTTTTTAAGTTAAATTTGGTCCTTTTCTTATTTTAAAGTTCAATTAGGTCCTGTGTTTCTTAAAATGATTCAATTAGGTTATTTATTTTTCAAAAATGTGTTCAATTTTATCCTATTTGAAACCAATTATGGTCTTATTTTTTAAAATTTTTGGAATAAATGGAAGAAAAATGGGACCAAATTGAATTCTTTTTAAAAAATAAAGGACATAATTGAATCTTTTAAAAATAAAGGACCTAATTGAACAATTTTTAAAAAATACAGGACCTAATTGGACCTTAAAATAATAAAAGGATCAAATCAAACCTAAAAAATAAATTAGAGAACAAAAATATAATTTAACCAACAAATTATTTGCCAAATTGATTCCAAGATGGCTTTGCATTTAATTCAGCATGATTTCCCAATCTGGCACCCCTATGCTGCAGTTTTAAATCAAATCAAGTCTCTTGCAAATAGACAATGGCAACTCTCTTTCACTCACTTTGAGAGAAGGTAACCAATGTATGGATTGGTTAGCTAAACATGGCTCCTCTTCGCGTACTTCATAGATTCTATGGGACTCTTGCCCCTCCCAGATGGCCTCTCTTTTATTAGCAGATGCAATTGGTGTTTCTTTCATTCGTAGTTAGTCCAGGTTGTTGTTGTTTTAACTTTCTGAATGATAAAACAAAAAAAAAAGCTTTAACAATTTTATCAATATTTATTAGCCTCCTTGATTTGTGCAAACAAATCTTAAATGACAGTTATTTGAAATATTCAACCACTTAATCGGTTTTATTTCCCTTGAAATATTATTTGATTTAATTTAATTATTATTTCATTGTAATTTAAATTAATTGAATCACATTTTGTAATTTTAATGTTTAATTGGATTTTAAAACACTGTTATAAACATTTTAAACAGTGGCAATGTATCATATTTTAAAAAAAAGGAAAAAAATATGTTTTTAGTCTTATACTTTGTAAAATTCTTGGTTTTAGTCCTTGTACTTTATTATTGAACATTTTAGTCTCTAAATTTTAAAAAATAAGTGTTTTTAGTTCTTTAGGACAAAAACTGCTAATACCATTTTTTAAGTGGTGTTTGTCCAGAGGACTAAAAATACTGATTTTTTAAAAATTCAGGAACCAAAATATTTGATGGTAAAATACAAAGACTAAGATTAAGAATTTTATAAAGTACAAGGACTAAAAACATATTTTTTTCTTAAAAAAATGTATGATCGTCATGCTTCTTTTCTTAACAACGTGCCTATATTATTAAATAATAATGTAATAAATTTTACATTAATAATATATTGAAATTAAAAATGTCTTTTTAATTGTCTTATAATTTATTATAGATCTAGTTATATAGCATTTAGAATTCGATTTAATTGTTGGTGTATTATCAATTGTGTTTTAAATTTCTAATGAAGCAAGTACGTTAACGAATAATGCTAAATTTGTTATGAAAAATCTCTTCGTGTTTAATAAAAGAGAAAATATTTTATGTATTAATAATGTAAATAATTTTTATACTATCATTCAATTAAAAATTATAATATATAATTAGTTTATTAATTTTTACAAAAATTACTTAAAATTTATACCTAATTTTTAATTGATTAACAGTATAAAAAATTATATTATTTTTGCAAAAAATTAAATTCTTTAAAAAATAAATAATTTAATATATTTTGAATTATTAATTAAAATAGTTAGTATGTGGCAATTAAAGATATTATGATTTTGGTGGATGTCCACGTCTTCGTATGTGGTGGTAGACGCGCAGAGTAATGAATTTCGAGGGATGGTCAACTTTTGTGAATGAGAGAATGTATTTGTTTTGTTTTATGGCATTCATCTCACGCGCGCCAAGTGTGCCTTACCACCTGCCACTTGAGCTTTTGCACATGACACGCACACTCTTTTGTTTTTATTCGTTTTAAGCTATTTCTGTCGCCAGCTCATTTTATAATAGTACAAGATAAAAAGATAGAAAAATATAAATATAATAAATAATATAATATGATAAAAAAATAAAATAAAAGATATTGATAGAGTATTAAAAATAAAGAAATATTCAAATATAACCACTCTAAAAAAAAAAAAAAAAGTAGATGGTCAATCTAATCATTTTGAAATTGTGATTTGTTATCACAGAACATCCTAATCCTAATTTCAACAAAGGAGAGACTTGCTTTTTCTGTGATGAGTCTATAAGCAAAAAGGGGGGTGCCCAGTACACTTGAGATGTGTCCCTAGGTCGCCAATGACCAGTACTGCAACTGGAAGCCAGTGAAAATCCTTAAAATTAATTAAATTAAAAAAATTCCAAAATTATGATTCATCATTTATTTTAGACAAAAGTTACATTACATATATATCATTAATATTAATATATATTTAAGAATAAAAATAATGACAAATGATTAAATTTAGAGACTTAACGTATGTTTGCTTTAACACTGTGGATGCAAGTTTTTTCCCATTTCCACGTCAAAATCTGAAAAAAAATGCAGAAGCAACATTTGGTTGCTTCAAGTAGACGTGGATCCAAGAAAAGTAGAAGTTAAACCAAAAATGCACTTAGATAAAACAAATCATAATTTCAAAACTTTTTTTTTTTTTTAATTTCATTATATCCAAGAATTAAAATGACAATGAATCACAATTTTAAGACTAAATTAGTCATTGCCAATGATGAAGGCGGCGAACATTCAGTGATTGTTGGAAAATCTTTGGAAAATAATGAAGGCAGAGAACATTCAGAGGTTGAAGTAATAGAAAACCAGTCGAATTGGCATTGCTAATGATGAGAACAAAATTTCGTGTCAAAGAAGAACTAACGAAGATTTAGATAACTATTAAGAATACTTCCTCTTCAGGACCATCTAATCGTATTGTTAATTTGTAAGTAAGACGTTTCTGTGCTGAGTGCACGATTCATCATTGGCAATCCAGGATATTTTATTTCAAAACGCTTACATACAGATTGAACTTTACCCATGCATTGGCTTCTATGTCCTTCGAAAGATTTGCTGTGTCTTTTTACTTTCTATAATTCCGCTCTTTTTTGTATGAATGCAGTAAAAATTAATTAAAAAATGAATAAGAAAAGTAAAAAAGAAAAGTATATATTTTATTGTTTAGTTAAAAAAATGAAGCACGCATACATCCAGAAATTTTTTTTATTTAAGTGGATTTAAAAGGATTTTTAATTAAATTATTAGGTGATTTAAAGATATTTTTTTTTAATAATTTATAGTTTTTAATTAAATTTTTATTAAATTAAATGCTCTACTAATCAAAATAATAATTAAAAATCCAATATTATAATGTCACTCAGTTAACATTTTTTCTTATTAATAGTCCATGTCCTGAAATTGATGGTCGAACCAAAATCTTTACTTTTGAAAAATAGTGGACCAAATGTTTCTATTTTTTTTATAGGGGGCAAAAATTGCATATCAAGTAAAATATAATAACCAAAATTGTATTTTAGTCTTATTTTTAATAGGACAATTTCCTATTTTCAAATATTTATTTGTTAATCTTATCTAATGTCAAATTGTTGATAATAAACTAATTTTAGTATATTGTTTCTAGTTTTCAAATTTTTATGTGTCGATTATCACATGTTTTTTCACATAACTTCTTTCATTATATTATCCTAACCATTATTGATTGATATATATTTTGCATTTACAAAAACGATAAGAAAAGTTATCAAATTGGGTGTTGCAGACGGACGCAAATCCTCTGTCCCCCTTTCCTGTACCCCCAATCAAAAAACGTCAAATCAATTAAATTGCCACGTCACATTAATTTAAGATTAAATAGAAATTAACAGAGTTTGCTTCTCTGTTCATGTTTCACGTTCCTGCTGCTCTTGCTACTCTGATTCATGCTCCTTTAATATGCAGTGGAGAGCAAAGCATGCCGTGACTCATTGATGATGCCGCCATTCAATTCTTAATCCTAAAGAATGTTGCTCAACTAAGAATAGCATCACATCTTAATTCTTCCACGCAGTGCAAATAAAATTTGATTTAATTTATAACCATAACCAACAAAGAAGAAGAAAACCAAGCAAATTGATAAGTCTCAATTAACTATTTAACTAATTAGGATAATAGGTTTAGAAAACTTCAGGTACTTATACAACTACTTCTACAGTGAATTACCAATGTGTCTTTGAGGGGCATTTGATCGAACATGCTGTAGGCATGCTAAAAATCATCATGGGCATCATGAATTGCTGTGAACGATCAAAACTGTGTTGCTACCAATGGGTCCAAATCACAGTCCTAGAGAGTGAAATTTAGATTTGAAAAAGGATCAAATGTAGAAGCAAAGGTTCCTATGAGAAGGGAACTGGACAAACGATAGACAAACGGTGAATGGCACAGTAACACAGTTAATACTCCGTTAAAACTAAATTAATGTGACGTGACATTTTTATTGACTTGGCATTTTCTGATTGGGGGACGAGGATTGGGGACAAGAAAAGGGAACAGAGAATTTGCATCCGTTGCAAACATGGTATTAAAAAATTTGTTATAATTGTAGAAATTATATGAAAGTTATCGGACAATATTGCAGACATAATATAAGCAAAGTTGTTATTCTTAGTCTCTGTACCTTTTCTTTTCATTTTAATTCCTATAATTTATTTTTTGTTAGGCACTCTGATATGATGCAGTTGTTGACATGCATTGATGATGTGATATTTTTACTAGTGTGATACTATGCTGATGTGATTTATGATGATGTCATCTTTTGTTGACGTTATGCATGATGATATCATGCCTGATAATACCGTGATGACATGATAGTTAACATTTTTTTTTAACAATTATTGATAACAGAGAAAAAAAAAATGAAATGTTCAAAAATGTTAAATACTAAAACTAATTTTCTTTTTTATAGAGATTGAAAATGAAAAGGCACTAAATTATAATAACTAAAATGATATTTAAATCTTTTATTTTTTTTTTCAATTTCCTTTGCTATTTATGTTATATTAAATTATTATTATTATAATTTTTTTTTAAGAAACATGCCCTTGTACTCACTTCCCGCCCTAAAGCAAATCTAATGCCGTGTCTCTTCCAAGTCGAAACAGCTAACAACAATTTTCCAAACTGGTGTTGAATTGTAGGCAACATGATCGGAGAGTGAGTTCCGAATGCGAAGATGCACTTGCGACTGCGACTGCGAGCCACTTCCACTGTGAACCCATTGACCCCACGCGCTCACCTCATCCACTCCCACTCCCTCCCTCAATGGTTCTCCATCCTCCGCCACGCAATTGCCGCCTCCGACTTACCCCTCGGAAAGCGCGCACACGCCCGCATCTTAACGTCCGGCCACCACCCCGACCGTTTCCTCACCAACAACCTCATCACCATGTACGCCAAATGCGGCTCCCTCTCCTCCGCGCGCAAACTGTTCGACGCAACTCCCAACACCAACCGAGACCTCGTAACCTGGAACTCCATCCTCGCCGCCCACGCCCACGCCGACAATACCCACGACGGCTTCCACCTCTTCCGTCTCCTCCGCCGCTCCGTCATCTCCGCCACGCGCCACACTCTCGCCCCCGTCTTCAAAATGTGCCTCCTCTCCGCCTCCCCCTCCGCCTCCGCCTCCGAGTCCCTCCACGGTTACGCAGTTAAGATCGGCTTACAATGGGACGTGTTCGTGGTCGGTGCTTTGGTGAACATATACGCCAAGTTCGGACGAATCAGAGAGGCACGCGTTTTGTTCGATCGAATGCCTGTGAGGGACCTTGTGCTCTGGAATGTCATGATGAAGGCTTACGTTGACACGTGTCTCGAATACGAAGCGTTGCTTCTCTTCTCTGAGTTTCACCGAACGGGACTCCGTCCCGATGACGTCACTCTCCGTACTCTCAAGCGCGTTGGTAAATGTAAAATCACTGTTTTGGAATGCCAGTTGAAGCAGCTTCGAGCTTATGCAACGAAATTGTTTATGTGTGACGATGATTCGGATGTTATTGCATGGAACAAGACACTGTCTTGGTGTCTTCAGAGAGGTGAAGCTTGGGAAGCTGTTGATTGTTTTGTGGATATGATAAACTCACGTGTTGCGTGTGACAGCTTGACATTTGTTGTGATGCTGTCTGTGGTTGCCAGTTTGAACTGTCTTGAACTGGGGAAACAGATTCACGGTGTTGTCGTGAGGTCGGGGCTGGATCAAGTTGTCTCTGTTGGAAATTGCCTTATCAACATGTATGTTAAGGCTGGCTCTGTTTCTCGTGCGAGAACCGTGTTTGGTCAAATGAATGAAGTGGATTTGATATCGTGGAACACCATGATATCTGGTTGTGCGGTGAGTGGTTTGGAGGAGTGTTCTGTTGGGATGTTTGTTGATTTATTACGCGGTGGTTTATTGCCGGATCAATTCACCATTGCGAGTGTTTTAAGGGCTTGTTCCTCTCTTGAAGGAGGTTACCGTCTTGCCACGCAGATTCATTCTTGTGCAATGAAAGTTGGCATTGTCTTGGACTCGTTTGTTTCAACGGCTCTGATTGATGTCTATTCCAAGAGTGGGAAGATGGAGGAGGCGGAATTTCTTTTTGTTAACCAAGATGGATTTGATTTGGCATCTTGGAATGCTATGATGCACGGATACATTGTGAGTGGTGATTTTCCTAAGGCATTGAGGCTTTACATTTTAATGCATGAAAGTGGAGAGAGAGCGGATCAGATTACTCTGGCGAATGCAGCTAAAGCTGCTGGGGGATTAGTGGGGCTTGAACAAGGGAAGCAAATTCATGCTGTTGTTGTGAAAAGAGGGTTTAATTTGGATTTATTTGTCATTAGTGGTGTTCTTGATATGTATCTAAAATGTGGAGAGATGGAAAGTGCAGGCAGAGTTTTCAGTGAAATACCCTCAGCTGATGATGTTGCTTGGACTACTATGATATCAGGATGTGTGGAGAATGGACAAGAGGAGCATGCTCTTTTCACGTATCACCAGATGAGACTTTCCAGAGTGCAGCCTGATGAGTATACCTTTGCTACCCTTGTCAAGGCTTGTTCTCTTTTAACGGCATTGGAACAAGGGAGACAGATTCATGCAAATATTGTAAAGCTAAACTGTGCTTTTGATCCTTTTGTGATGACCTCACTTGTTGACATGTATGCTAAGTGTGGGAATATAGAAGATGCGCGTGGTTTGTTTCAAAGAGTGAACACAAGGAGGATTGCCTCATGGAATGCCATGATAGTAGGATTAGCTCAACATGGAAATGCTGAGGAAGCTCTTCAGTTTTTCAAAGATATGAAATCTAGGGGTTTAACACCAGATAGAGTTACTTTGATAGGGGTTCTTTCTGCCTGCAGTCACTCTGGTTTGGTATCTGAAGCCTATGAGAATTTTTATTCCATGCAGAAAAACTATGGTATTGAACCTGAGATTGAGCACTATTCTTGTCTTGTTGATGCCCTTAGCCGTGCGGGGCGGATACAAGAAGCTGAAAAGGTGATATCATCAATGCCTTTTGAAGCTTCTGCTTCAATGTATAGAACACTGCTTAATGGTTGTAGGGTTCAGGTAGACAGAGAGGCAGGAAAGCGTGTAGCAGAAAAGCTTTTGGCCTTGGAGCCATCTGATTCAGCTGCTTATGTTCTTTTATCCAATGTTTATGCGGCTGCTAACCAATGGGAAAATGTGGTGAGTGCTAGAAATATGATGAGAAAAGTAAATGTGAAGAAGGACCCAGGGTTTAGTTGGGTAGATTTGAAGAACAAGGTGCATTTGTTTGTAGCTGGTGATAGGTCTCATGAAGAAACTGATGTGATATATAATAAGGTGGAGTATGTTATGAAGAGGATCAGAGAAGAAGGATATGTCCCTGATACAGACTTTGCACTTGTTGATGTAGAAGAAGAAGATAAAGAGAGTTCTTTATATTATCATAGTGAGAAGCTAGCAATAGCTTATGGGCTTATAAAAACTCCATCCACTACATTAAGGGTAATTAAAAACCTCAGAGTGTGTGGAGATTGCCATAATGCAATCAAATATATATCAAAGGTTTTTAAGCGAGAGATTGTTTTGAGAGATGCAAATCGATTTCATCATTTCAGGAGTGGGATTTGCTCTTGTGGTGATTACTGGTGACAATTGAATCTTTCCCTTAACAGTACCCCATTATTTAAGTGGGCTTATGTGAGAGCCATTAGCTAACCTTCCTTTTGTTGGCTCCTCTGTCATTGACTTGCAAAGTAGGAACTAGCTAGGAATAGAAATACTTGATTTCAGTCGTTTACCACATTGTTGTTAGAACCGGACAAAATAGGTTGATTCAACCAAAAATCAGTTGCTAGGCCAGTTTGGTCAATCTTCAAAACTGGTCTTGTAAAGAACTAGTTCAAAATCGGCTAGAAAGAATCTAAACTTGTTTGTTGAAAAAATATTTTTTAATAAAACATTTAATACTATGATGATTGATACAATTTTATCTTAATATTATGATAATGGATATTTACATCAATTATACCTATTTAGGTTTAGATTATAGTTAATGGATATTATTGTGTGTTATTGTATAGTCATATTTGATTTAGTTTCTTTTTTAATTTTGAATATTATTGGGGGGGGGGGGGGGGGGGGGGGGGGGGGATTTTATTTTGCAATTATTTAAATATTTAATTTTTAATAAATAATTATTAAATAAATAATAACTTACACAAAAATATTTATTGATTTTACACAAAATTAAAACTATTTACTTCAAACGATAAAAATAAGAAATTATAATAAAAAAATTAAATTACCAAAAGAATTTCTATTTTGAACGATAAAAAATTATATATTTCATAGGATATCAATTATTTTAAAAAAATAATTAAAGAAATATAATGATTATTTAAAAAAATTGAGTAGTATTATTATAATAACAGTCAGTATAAATATATCTATTTTGTATGAATATTTTATTTACTTATCAATAGGTAATAACTCTGTCTAATATATATATATATATATATATATACTCCCTTTTTTTCATTACTCCTCTCTCACAAATTTCACTACAGCAATTAAATTATCTGTCAATGCCCTCCTTCCGGGCCCCTTGCCCATGGACACAAGCTGAAACTGACTATTTGCAGGCGGCATTGATGAAAATGCACTATGCAATGAATAAGTGAATTTTGCTTACTTGCAAGTTGGAAACAATGGTTGATGATACACTACTAACTGAATAAATCATTGCTCAAAATTGAATTGGAATAGAACCCATTTTAAGAAACACCTAATGCTTTAGTGTTTATACTCAATTGGGGTGGGGGGGGGGGGGGGGGGGGGGGGGGGTTAGTGTTAATACTTAATTGAGGGGGGGGGGGGCGGCGGTGGGGGTGGGGGGGGGGTCCTTGTATCCGTTCCTGATGAGTATGACTAATCAGATTTACAAGTGAAATTAAATTTTAATAAATTTAAATATGTTTTTAATCTCTTAAATTTGGGTCTTTTTTTGTTTAGTCCTCCAAATTTGAAGTTATTTTTTTTCTTAAATATTATATTAGTAACATTAAATGCCACATTATTATTTTTCTTAAATTTATTTTACTTACATTATATATATATATATATATATATATATATATATATTCATTTTTACATAATTTTATTTTTTATTTTATTTGTGGCACATGTTTGTTTTTTTACTTTCCATATTAAATCACATTAATATCTTGTTCCTTGAATTTTTATTTAATTAAGGAATTTAAAATTTTAAAAATTAATATTTTAAATTCTTAATTAAAATTATTTATTTATTTTATATTTATATATTTTTTATTATTGTTAGTAAACAACCAATATATGCAATATTAATTTAGGCTTAATTTTATTTTTAGTCTCTCAAATTATGATGTCTATTTTTTTAGTTCCCCAAAAAAAATTACATTTTTTAATCCCTCAAGTTTGAAAAATGATCTTTTTAGTCCCTCCGTCAAAATTTGAGAGACTAAAACATACAAGTTTTTATTTGAGGGGAGAGACTAAAAAGAACATTTTTCAAATTTGAGGACTAAAAAATGCAATTTTTTATTTAGAGGATTAAAAAAATCATATCGCCTAATTTGAGGGATTAAAAACATGTTTAAACCATTAATTTATAACAAGGAAACACGTGAAAAGCACAAAATTTTATCTAATAATATATTATTATTTAGTCATTAAGTATGTTTATAACACTCTTAATGGTTTTTTAAATCAAGTTAAATTATATAAATATAAACATAATAAAAATATTAAGTAGAATTAATATAAAAAGGTAATTTCAAATTTTAAATAAAAATAATAATTTATTTTAGACTCTGACTCATATAGTTAAAAAACATTAAATATTACATTAATATTTATTTTGAATTCAAATTTACTTACATATATAGGTTTTTTAAATGAATTTTTAAACTAATTTTCAAAATCATAACTAATTTACAAAATTGTGTAATACTATATAAGAAAAATCTATTTATTTATATAATATTACATTAATAACACATTTAATATTTATTTTTACTTCTAATTCAATCAAATATAGTTTTTTAAAATATATTATATAAACTATTTTTCTAATCTTAATTAATTAACAAAATTGTGTCATGAAAACAAATTTATTTATTCATAATATTAAATATTACATTAATATTTCTTTTGAATTATAATATACTTATATATAGATTTTTAAAAATATTTTTAAATTAATTTTCAAAAAATCTTAATTAACAAAATTGTGTCATATTATATATGGAAAAAATCAATTTATTTATACAATATTATATTTATTAATAACATTGAATGTTACTTTAATATTTCTTTTGGCTTCTATTCTTCTAATATAATTATATATAGATTTTTAAGATATATTTATAAACTTTTTTTAATTCTTAATTAAATTAATAAAATTATGTCAAACTATATAAGAAAAGATCTATTTATTTATATATTTCTGTAAATATTACATTCATAACATTAAATGTTATATTAATATTACCTTTGAACTCTCATTTACTATATATATATTCATTAATTTTTTTTAAAATCTTAATTAATAAAAAAAATTGTATCATATTATATAAGAAAAAATCTATTTATTTATATATTTGTATGAATGTTACATCAATAACATTAAATGTTACAATAATATTTCTTTTGAATTCTAGTTTACTTATAATTTTAAAATATATTTTAGAAACGATTTTTTTTAAAATCTTATTTAATTATATTTTATAAACTATTTATTTAATTAATAAAATTTTATTTTATAAACTGCCTAATAATATATTATGTATTATTTAGTCATGAAGTGTTTTTATAACACTCTTTATGAGATTTTTTTTAAATTAAGGTGAATTATATAAATAAAAATAGAATAAAAATATTACGTAGAATTAATGTAAAAGGTAATTTCAAATTATTAAATTAAAATATTGATTTGTTTTAGACTTTGACTTTGACTCTGACTCGTATAGTTAAAAAAAAGCAACATTAAAATGGTTTAAACTTATTAGGCATATTAATTAATTAAAATTTTCATGTTTGAGTATTACACAAGACACGACTATTGACAAAAAAAGTTAAAAGTCAAAGCGTTTCATTTATTTTACCCTTTCTCCTATCACCTATATATATTTGTCCCTCCTCACCTTCAAACCCACTTCACTACTTCACTTCTCTTCATTGCTCTCAATGCCAGGTTTCTCAGTTTCTGTTTTGTTTTGTGTTACAACCTTCAAAGCCACAACCATGAATTCAAATATCGATTCACCATTGAGCCATAACCACGACCAAAGCAAAAAACGAAAGCTACCCGATGCTGATAATTCTCCAACTCTAAAATTGTCGTGTTCCAATGTGACTCCCAAAAGGTGTCTCTCTTTGTTTCTTAGGCATAAACTTCACGATTCTTTTTTTTTTTTGTGGTTTTATTTTATTTTATAAAATCACCCATTTTATTTTTTCCCCTTCATTTTGAGTTTTGGTGTTTGGTGCAGGTAATGTTGCAATATGGATGCATGCCCACGTTTATGCTTTTTGTGTTTTAGGCATATGGGTTTGGGAAGAATGATCATAAAGAATGAGTTTTTCTTATTTTCTTGATCCTATTCTCTTCGAGTTTGATGATAAAGATTGAGTTTTTGCTATTTCCTTGATCCTTCTCTTCTCCTTTGTTTGTTTTAATGGAAATGGAGTAAAAGGAGATACAAAGAAGAGAAATAGGATAAAAATATTAAATTTTTCACTTTTTTTGAGAGGTGAAATAAAAAGAAATAAGATATTTCATAAGATCCATTAGAAAATATTTCCCTCCAAATTTGAATGAAATGAGAGGGAAATATTCTCTCTCTCTTTTCATTTTTTGGTTTAATTTTTAAATTTATTATAATATATGTTTTTAAAAAATAATAAATAATTTTATGTTAAAAGAAAAAATATTAGATTAAAAAATTATATTTTTAATTATTAGAAAAATATTTTTTATATAAATCATTTATTTTTTTTACTCTCTTTTCAATTAATTCAAACAAGAAAAATTCCTTTATTTTTTATTTTTATTCATCTAAACAACATATATTTTCTATTCTATTTTTTTTTAATTTTTATCATTCTTATTTTTTTCTTTCCTCTCCATTTCATTTTTTGTGCAAACAAAGCATTCAAGTTTGATAACAAAGATTGCATTTTTGCTATTTTCTTGATCCTTTCTCTTTCAGTTTGATAATAAAGATTGTGGTTTTACTTATTTTCTTGATCCTTTCTGTTCGAGTTTGATCATAAAGATTGCGTTTTTTGTTATTTTCTTGATCCTTTCTCTTCGAGTTTGATCATAAAGATTGTGGTTTCACTATTTTCTTAACCGAGTTTGGCGAGGGAAGTTTTTGTTTCTTTTATGAATCATGCGTTTTGGGTTTTCCCTATAGGTATCAGATAGAGGTGTTTGAAGTTGCAAGGAGCAGGAACACAATAGCTGTGTTGGATTCAGTGTCTGGTAAGACCTCGATTGCTGGAATGCTTATGAAGGAGGTTGGTCAAGCCACCAAGACTAGTGGTGTAAAGAAGCTGATTCTTTTCTTGGCTCCCACAGTTCATCTTGTCAACCAGGCATGTCACACAATTTTATTTTATTTTCCTTCCTGCTTTTGCTTCAATTTTGTTTTTTCTTTCACAAATTAATGTGGTTGATGAAATGTTACACTCTCTTCTTGCATAACAAAGTGTGTGGTTGATTCAGCCACAGGTTAAACTTATTTGGTGTTTGTGTCCACTTTGCAGCAATTCAAGAATATAAAAGAGCTGACAGATTTTCAAGTTAAGGAATACTACGAGGCTAAAAAAGTTGATACGTGGGAGAAGGACATTGGTAACAATGATGTATGTTTATTTATTAACCCGCTAATTGGATTGTCACAGATTTTTTGGCTTCCTTTTTTGTGGTCGATTTTACTTTCATTGATTCGTGCATTATTGTTCTGTGCCCCGTGGCATTTAGCTCAAGATCTCTTATTAAAGTTAATTTATTGTATAATTATATAACTTACACATTTTCATTCATTAATCATGGGCCGCGAGATATTACATAGTTAACAACTTGTAATATTTTCTTTGCCCCTACGCTCCATGATAGGAGTGTTATTTAATAAAACAAGTGGCCGGATGTTTAAAGGAAAAAAAATGAGAGCAGAAAGCATTCAAGCTCCTCCTGTAATGTTGAATATTTCTGCTTTTATATTATTATATTTAAATTCTTTTATGATAACTATAACTATTAACAAGCATCACTAAATTGTTTTCACTTCCGAAGATTATCATTTATGGCTTTAAGTGAATATTCAAATATCCTTTTGTTTAAATCTCAAATGTCAATAACATGTTTTACTGATAAATGATTCCATACATTATGCTGATAAACTCATGAATAGTCTTGACTTAATTCTACGGTTGCTAATAATATCTATCTGTCTTATAGGTAATGGTTATGACACCCGAGATTCTTTTGAATGCCTTAAGAAAAGCATTGCTGCGTATGGATATGATAAGCTTGATGATTATTGATGAATGTCATAGAGCAACTGGCAACCATCCCTATGCTCAAATAATGAAGGTGAGTGTTAAAACTCTCTCTCTCTTTCCTTGTATTTTACTTGATAATACACGATTTCTCATCCTTTTGTCCACTGATATTTTTGGGTTAGAGATATTAGACTTACAAATAACTATTGTCTTATGCCAATGTAGGAATTTTATCACCAAGCTAATGAAAAGCCAAAGATTTTTGGGATGACAGCATCACCAGTAATTGAAAAAGGTAATTGTTTATGTGCTAACTTTGACAAACAACCATGGGTTGAAAAATGCTTTCCCTATGAGTTGTGACTATCCAATTTATTCCCCAATCGATCCTCACATAGAGGGTTCTTCTTTGTTTATTTATTTTGTAGTTAGTTTTGCTCCTTCATTCTTATTTGTTAAAATAAATCCTTGTCATTCATCAATATGATGCCATTTATAAATTTGAATCTCTCTTTTTTTTCTTTCACTAAAAAAAGTAAATGAAAAACACACTTAGGAAATAAGACAAATCTAGTTTAGTCTAGATGACTATGGCTATTGGCTACTGACAGTAACAAAGAAACAAAAACACTAAATTTGAAGTAAAATAATATTCTGAAACAGGTAAAGAGAGCTCGTACTTATTTCATTTTGTTCAATTTGCTTGTGCCCTGAAGTGGATTGTTTTCACCAAATTTGTGACGTGTTATGTATCACGATTTTTTTTTTTTCTTTTCCGGCGACCCTTTCCGTTTCTCTACTATTTTGTGATCTTCATATTACTATTTAATGAGTCCGTATTGTAAATATAAAGACCTTACTATATATTTTATTATGTTCTGAATCAGGTGTTTCCTCTAGTATGAATTGTGAGGATCAGATGTCAGAACTTGAAAGCATCTTGGATTCTCAGGTAATATTAATTTCTTGACGTTGATTTGAATTAATTTTTCCTTGACTGCACATGTGGTAGTAAGTATGTTTATACCAATAAAAGAAGGTAAATGTTTGTCTTTTCTTTCTGTAGAGATATGCTGTTGAAGATAGGACAGTGGGGAAAATGGCTGAATACTGTGAAAAGCTCCCACGAGACAAGTAAGATTATATCCTGTTGTGCTTGCTAGTCTGCTTTTTAACTATTTGAAACATAGTGTTTACAAACAATTGCTTGCAATTTGAATTAGGTTTATGAAAAACAAAGAATCTGCTGCAGGTATATTTTATCTGTTAATTCTTTTTTTAGTCTGTTTACTATGTTTTATTTTGCTTGTGTCTAATTTGGACTATTTGTTTTATACTGACTTTGATTTTGTCTTGCAGGCATTATGAAGGGTTTTGAGTATAAGAAATTGCGGAACTTGGTTCCTACTGATGAAGAGACTCCTTTGGTCGGCATATTTATGCCAAGGAAAAAGAAGTCGACAAACAAGGAGATTGGTCAAGGGAGTGACAAGACCACTTCAGAGGCAATTATGCTTAGCCAAAGCAATCAATTCGCTGGCACTCCGAGCTCTTCCTCTGAAGGTCAACCTATACAAGTTCATTCTAAGAAAATGTTTCTGAGGTATCACAATGGTCCTCTGCATCGTTTGGACCATGTTTCAGTACAGGGGCGGACCTACAGCTTCCTTGGCCCCCTGCCCTTTTTCAATTTAGTTTTTTTAATAGTAGGTAATGCTAAAAAAAAATAATATTAGGTAATTATTTTGTTTAGAGAATTTAAGTATGTAAATAATAGTATCATTTAAGTGTTATTTATCATTTTTACATTTTAATAAAATATTTTATTCTTTTGTAATATTTATTGTAGAGATAATTACATTTTTTTACTTTTTCTAAATAAAATATTTAAATATCATTTATTTTTTATTTAAATAGTTTTTCTTTTATAATATGTTATTATTATTATTATTTTAAAAGTTATAAATAATTGTAATTTGTAATCAAATAATTTTATTAATCTTTGTCAATGGATCAAATTTACAAACATTATATATAAGATTGACAATTTAAATTTTGAAACACATAAACAAACATTTTATCTTTGTATCACTATTTTCCTATATTGGTCTCTTGTGTGCTATGTAAATCTTTGAAAAGCAAATTAGATATCGAGTTGCACTAAAGATTTGTCATAATTTGCTTTCAAAGTTATAGCCTTTGTTACAACAAATATTTCTCTTCTATTATATGTTTAATATCTTCCATGTAAATGTATTTTCTATTATATGTTTTTAAATCATTTTATAAAATATAAATATTTTATATGAATTTTAATGCTTACATATTTATTTGATTTTGGCCCCCTTAGTCATTGAATCTTGGGTCCGCCCCTGTTTCAGTAGCTCCTAAAGTTACATCTTTGTGGAATGCTGATCTTACTGGACCAGATTTTGTTAAGACTGACACTCTCCTTACTAAGTTTGATAAGGATATGTTGGACGATGTTGGTCCTATTGAAAGCATTGACACTGTTGAAATCATGCTTGGCCGGGCACTAGCGACTATGCGTCATTGGCAACCTAAAATTGCTTATGCTATTATCAAGGAGAGATTTTTTGATGAGGAGATGAAAAAGATGAAGTTTGAGGTGGCCAAGAATAGAGAAAATACTACCAAATTGAAAGATGATTTGGCTAAGCATAAAATTGATTTGCTTTTAAAGGCCAGAGAGAACGCGGAACTAAATGGTCGACTTGCTACATCTGAGAAAGTTGCTGCAGACGTTAAGAAATTGGTCGAAGACCTAGTTGCTCAACTGGTTACCGAGAAGGAAAAGAGGAAAACTGTTGAAAAAGAGAAAAAGGTTGTTGATGCTATTATCAAGGAGAAAATTTTTTATGAGGAGATGAAAAGGATGAAGTCTGAGGTGGCCAAGACCAGACTACTTGAGATAGCATTGGCCACGAATAGAGAAAATACTACCAAATTGCAAGATGATTTGGCTAAGCATAAAATTGTTTTGCTTTCAGAGAGAACGAGGAACTGCATGGCTGACTTGCCACGTCTGAGAAAGTTACTACAAACGCTAAGAAATTGGTCAAAGACCTAGTTGCTCAACTGGTTGCCGAGAAGGAAAAGAGGAAAACTGCTAAAGAAGAGAGAAAGGTTGTTGAGGACAAAGTGGTGATCAACTGAAACTAACTTGGTTGAGTTGAAACAGAATGTAGACAAGTTGAATGCTGATTTGCGTGAAAGCATTTCGGCCAAGGATGACTTAGCCACTAAACTCCTTGAGCCAAAAAAGCATATTATCATCAGCCACCGAAAAGGTTTTAGAAAAGCTTTGCGTCAAGCTCAAGTGTTGGTTCCTGGAGTTAACATAAAATTATTTGACATAGACAAGGATGTTAAGGATGACGAACTCGTTAGGGAGTCACAACTCTCGGAGGAGGAGGATGATGATGGTGAGGAAACTGAAGTCAATTCCAAGGCTTCACCTGCTTAGTTTTTCATTTGTTTTAACTTAACTTTTTGGTGTTTGCTCTGCATGGCACTTTCTTTTTGTTATAGTGTAGATTGGGTTTTTGTTAACTTGTAACCAATGTCACTTTTGGCTTTTTGGTGTTTGCTCTGCGTGGCACTTTCGGTATAATGATTTTAAGTAAAATGCTAGTCCCACATCATATGCACTAAAAGTGCTTCATTGGTGCCTCATTTAAAATCCTTTGCTCTTTGTTAATTTGCAAGCCCCCACATCGGAAGGATAATGAAGCGTATCTTTCTTCCTTTAAATCAGTGAGCATTTTTCAACTTCAGCGTAAGTGTCTTGCTTAAATTACGAAAAATAGTAATAAGTTTAAAGATCTTAACGAATCTGTTGGACATACAATATAAGAAAAAAATCTATTTTTTTTTATATAATATTATATTAATGACATTAAATGTTGCTTTAAATATTTATTTATTTTGACTTTTATTCTTCTAATATATAATTCTTCTTCTAATAATAATAATAATAATAATAATAAACATTATTTAAATATTATTTAATTAACAAATGTGTCAAACTATATAAGAAAAAATATATTTATTTATATATTTGTATATAGATTTTCAAAATATATTCTATAAACTATTTTTAAAAAATCTTAATTAATTAACAAAATAGTATCATACTATATAAGAAAAAAATCTATTCATTTATATATTTGTATGAACATTACATTAATAGCATTCAATGTTACATTGATATTTTTTTTTTTTGAGATAATTACATTGATATTTCTTTTGAATACTTATATACATATTTTTAAAATATATTTTATAAATTTTTTTTAAAATCTTAATTAATTAACGAATTGTGTCAGACTATGAAAAACGTTAGCGATACTCTCTTGATTGATTAAAATTTATTAAAAATCACTAATTTGGATTGATCCCATTATTTTTTTTTTTGACATTCAAGGAGGTAAAACGGCCCAAGAAAAACTACACTGAAATAAAACGGGGAGCCAAGACTTTTATAACATCATTGAAAAGCAATTGGCTAACAAAAGTCGAAGGTTGCTCAAAGATCAAAATATTCGTTTTCATAGAACAAGCATGATTAGCCAAGGCATCAGCACTACAGTTACCTTCACGATAAATCCCTTTGATGCTGACATGCCAATCATAATGGTGGTCCGTCTAATATATTAATATAATAATGAATGACAGGGATGAACTCTGTGATACCGTCTGAAAAGATAAGGTAAATCGGATATTAATATAAAAAGTTTATTTCCACGTAAGATAAGAGAAATGACAAGTGAGACAGAGAAAATGCGGTGTCACCAGTCCTTAAGCCTTAGGTGCAGTCTGAGGCAGTCCCTAAGCCTGAGTTGCAGTTCTTCCTTTATCTGAGTTGCAACTTTCCTTTCCAATCTAATTTCCCTTTCGATCTTTCCCTTCCGTTGTCACCGTCGTTATGCACCTTCAGAACCATGGTCCGTCCACATTTCCGGTTTATGCCTTAGATATTGGTTTGTCTTTGCTGCACTATGGACGACGACGTTTTGAAATCGTAGACGTTGAGGTCATAAAAGGAGGCCATTGGGAGTCTGTTGACGAAAACATCTACAACTTAGCATACATATTTATTTTGACTATTAAGGTGGAATTTTGTTCTTATTGGATATAAATTATAACGTGCTTTTAAAACTATGAAAGCTATTATGACAATATAATTTGTTGGTGGTTTTGATAAAAGAGATTAAAATTAAGAAATTAAGTAAAAAAAATGTTAATACTTTAGTATTTGTTTTTGGATACATATTATCTATATTATCGTCGTTTCTTTTAGAAATTGGCATTGTCTAAATGTAAATTAAATTATGAAAGTTTATTATTTGTATAGAATTGAAGGTGAATTTTTAAAAAGACTTAAATATTAAATTGGTCCTATAAGTTAGTTTTTTTTTATATTTTTAATCCTTATAAGTTTATTTTTTCAAATTTAATCTTTGTAAGCTGTCACTTTTTTAATTTTGGTCTTTACCATTTACTTTCATTAAAAAATAGCTGACATGACAAACGGAGGGTGACGTGACGTTGCCACACTGGCCAAACATTGTCACGTCAGCAATAATGTCATGTTAGCAATGACTTCAGAAGGACTAAAATGAAAGAAAGATATTTAAAGGGACTAAAAATGAAAAAAAAAATTACAGGGACTAAAAAAAAAGAATTTACAAAGATTAAAATTTAAAACAAACTTATATGGACGAAAAATGAAAAAAAAAAAACTTACAGGACAAAAAAGAAAAAAAGAAATACATGCACTAAAAGGAAAAAACAGTGACATATTTGTAGATACAAACAAATATTTAAATCTTAAATATCATGTACAAATTAAATTTAAAATTAATATAAAATAAAATAAGTAAAAATAAATTAATTAAAAGATTTACATATGGCAGATTATCCTTAAAGTCAGGGGCGGAGGGAGGGGGGACAGGCAGGGGCCATGTATCCCCCCATAAAATTATGCCCCCTTAAAATTTATAAAAAAAATATTAAAAATAATACATGAAATTATATTATTATATTAGTTGACATATAATTAACATATATTAGAAAGGGAGATGAGAGAAAAGTGTAGGTATGATAAGTAACATAACGTTATAGAAATACAAATAAAAAAAATTATAGGTTTCAGTGGAGTATTTGTGATGTTGAGATGTTCACATATAATTATCCAAATTATTTTATCCATCTAATTTATCACTTTTCTCATATATCACATTTATTCACATACATAAGAAACAAATAACTAATTTATCATAATCAATAAAAATAATTAAGTTAGTTAATTTTAATTAATAATGTCATAAAATTAAATAGTTTAAGCAGTGTTATATTTAATAACATTATTCGTAATTCAAAAGATAATTTTTTCCACTTATGAGTGTGACTTAAAATGTTAATAGGTCAATAAATGCATTATCTACTTGTGAAATGATTGAGTGTCTCATTAATAAAATTTGTTGTAATAAATTAAGAGTATAAAACAAAATATAAAATTAATACATTTGAAAATGAATCTATATTTCTATAATTAGAACTAGAAAAATGTATCTATTGTTTCTTATATAAAAATTCAAATATAGTATTATTTTTATACTTTATATAGTTATTTTTATTTATAAAAAATATTATATATATATATATATATATATAATATTAAAGTTTTTTTTTATATTTTATGTATGTAAAAAACATTTACTTCTTGGCCCCCCTCGAGCCAAATTTCTGGCTCCGTCCCTGCTTAAAGTCATGCATATTCTCTATACTGGCTTCACACATCGTTTAGGGGATAACCAATGTTTAGTTTGGTTTTCAAAATGACTTGTTATTGGCCCCTTATTTTTATATGGTGTTGTATGGGCATGTTAGTGATTTTCACCTCAAGGTGATTGACCTTTGTCCAAATGAAGTCTAGGATCTTTATCAGCTATATGTTCCCTTACCTACCCATGTCAAAGACTTCGTTGTTGGCCTTAATGATGTCTACCGTATGCAGTAGCAGATCTAAGACCCTAAGTTAGGATGACAATTTATTTAAAGAATAAAAAATAATAATTATTAGCATGAAAAGAGTAGATAGTTAGGATATGGGTTCAAATATACAAAACTAGGGAGGACAAAATATACATATTCAAGATGTTTATATGTAGTGTTTTAAAAGTGTTTGCACCCCTTGAAACAAGTGTAGATCCGCCACTGACCGTATGGTCCACCTATCCACGGTAGAATTTTGCTTATTCCATGCATAAATATGCATTCAAGATTCTATAAATAATAGTGTTAGTGAGAAATAATTGGACTTTATCACTTATATGTATGCCACGTGATTCTAATTATGTGGCAGATACTTTGGCTGGTTAGGGTATGCGTTCAAGTGTTTTGGAGCAAAAATGGGACTCTCCTCTTGATGTCATCATAGAGAAACTTATGAAAGACTCCCTCGTTGTGTCTTAGGCTTTCTTGTCTCTTGCCTTTTGTATTCATACTTCATCCAAAAAAAAACCATAGGATTTAATTTGTTAGGTTTTTTGCTATTATCTTTTGCATTACTTGTTTTTAATATGGCAATTGTCATTTTTTTTGCAACACATAAATATTTCAAAACGGGAATATGCACACCTTTAAGTAACATATTTGTAGAGACAGTCTTTTTTTCATTTTTAATCCCTTTAAGTTATTTTTTTTTTCATTTTTAGTCATTGTAGTTTTTTTTTCATTTTTAGTCCCTTTGACGTCACTGTTGATGTGACATTGATGACGTGTCATTTTACTGACATGACATTGATGGTGTGGTATTATGCTAACATGGCATGCGATGACGTCATCATGACATCATCTTTTGCTTATGTGGCACACGATGACATCATCGTTAATTATTTTTGTAACGGTGATTGACGGTAGGGACTAAAAATGAAAAAACGACAACTTCAAAGGACTAAAATTGGATAAATGAATTTACAGGGACCAAAAATGAAAAAGCTCTAACTTATAAGGACCAAATTGATATTTAAGCATTTTAGCGCTTTTTCACTACATATTTTGTTGCTGGGATATCAATTTGAACGTTATAAAGTGTTCTTACATTTTTTAACTAATTTATTTTGAAAAAAATAATAACCAAAATCTTAAATATTAATAATGATAAATATTTATTTATGTTTATTAAATAGGCTGGGTTGATAGGCCTAAAAGGCTTTTTAATTTGCTTAGGACTTGATCTTTTTAATTAAATAGGCTTTAATGAAAGCATTAGCATGATTTAATTTCTGAAAAACACGTGGTGTGGTTAGGGCTTGATGTAAGCTACGTCATAGATCATAGGCTAGGTTTGGCTAGGGTATGATGTAGGCTAGGTCAAAAGCATTAACATGGATTTGTTTTTTTTTTTCAAGTTGTCACGAATGGGCTACCCACAAATGAATTTATGAGCTTGGTTTTTATATTTGTTTTTGTCCATAAGTTAAAATTCACATTTCTTTATTTGTTAATTATAGAAATAGTTTAATATTTGATAAAAGAGAAAAATGACTATACACTGATAGTGTAAAAGAGTTTTATACTGTCATCCAATCACAAATCATCATTTATGATAAGTTTGTTAACTTTTACAAAATTATCTTAAAAGTCATACCAATGATGATTTGTGATCTGATGAGTGTAAAATTATTTACAATATCAGTGCATCATCACCATTAAACTCTCGATAAAATTTTATTTTATGTATTTTCAAAATAACAACTTCGTAGTATTTTATCCATTTGGGAAGTAAACAATATAGCACCCAATTTAAAATAAAGGATTTTAAATTGATATTATAAGGGAATATTACATACAAATTTTATATTACCTATTATAAAATATAAAAATACCTTAATTATAATAAAATTAGTTGCTGTAATTAATATCATATAAATTAACATATATTTGGGCTTTTTGGTTTCAAGTATTTTAAATATACCAATTATGTCGCACAAGGTCAATGTTAAACACAAACTTTAAATCAATGTGAGCCACCTATCAACGAATTAAGGGCATTTCCAGCAATTACATATATGACAAAGTATTTCGAAATTCAGTTAAAAAAAAAATAAGTACTTCGAAATTGAATATGACATGAGCCACCTATCCACGATTTAAGGCCATATTAAATGCTTACTCTATCCATTTACTTAATGCTAGTAATGGTAGTTATTACACTGGCCGTTACATGAGTTATTAAATGTTTCTTCTTTAAAATAGTCTCATGTGTGGAGTCGTCGTCTTAAACACAACTAAGCATACCTCGTAGCAGTTGCCAAACACAAACTCGGAGGACTTACGTACACTAGGTTATGTGACAGACTCCCAACGGCCTCGTTCTATGACCTCAACGTCTACGATTTCAAAACGCCGTTGTCCATATAGTGCAACGAAAACAAACCAATATCTAAGGCATGAACCGGAAATGTGGACGGACCACGGTTCTGAAGGTGCATAACGACGGTTACAACCAAAGGGAAAGATCGAAAGGGAGACTGGATTGGAAAGGAAAGCTGCAGCTCAGATGTAGGGAGAACTGCAACTCAAGCCTAGGGACTGCACCTGAGGCATAGGGGCTGTTGACACCTCATTTTCTCTTTCTCACTTGTCATTCCTCTTATCTTACATGGAAATAAACTTATATATTAATACCCGGTTTACCTTATCTTTTCAAACGGTATCACAGAGTTCATCCCTGTCATTCTTTATTATATTAATATATCGAACGGACCACCATTCTTTTGCACGGTGAGAGATTTGTCAAACTTTTCCAACCTAGAATCAGTCTCAGAATTGATTAATCTTTGAATGGCACTAACTAAACTCCTTCCTGAGAGCTTTGAATGCTTCTAACCACTACTTGGGCATCCACTTGAGCTTCCACCCTTTGAAAACTTCTTTCTTTAGCAATCTGAAGCCTTCGCTATAAAGGCTGATTCACAACCCACTTTCCTAGAAAAACCATAAATCCAATGCCCCTGATGATCTTGCAATAAACCTCCACAACTAGCTACTGCACCTCTATCTTGAACCAAGCCATCAGTATTGAGGCTAACCACCCCGTCAGAAGGAGGAATCCAGCGTATCAAAACTTGCTCGTGCTGGGATTGAACTGCAAATCCTTGTACTCCTTGACATGAGATAAGATGGTATCCCAAGGATTAAA
This sequence comes from Pueraria montana var. lobata, assembly GCA_026413185.1. NCBI lineage: Eukaryota > Viridiplantae > Streptophyta > Magnoliopsida > Fabales > Fabaceae > Pueraria > Pueraria montana. The sequence continues at coordinate 9,148,698 of CM048652.1, forward strand.
AGGTCTGACAAAGGATGGATCATGTCACATTTTATTACGCCAAAACCAAATGAAGTAACACGCATTAGCCCAAAACCAGTGGATCCCACTTTTAAATAAGGAAAATGTCAAATGAGATTCATTAAAATTGATAATTTTCAACGAATTTCAGTCAGAAAATGTTATAAAGAAAGTGTCAGTAGTTGGCATTCCTCATCAGACTATATAAGTAAAATTTTTTTTTTTATATAACTTTACATTAATAACATTAAATGTTACATTAATATTTCTTTTGATTTCTAATTTACTAATATATATAGATTTTTAAAATATTTTATAAATCATTTTTTCAAAATCTTTATTAATTAAAAAAATTGTATCATTCTATATAAGAAAAAAAAAATCTATTTATTTATATAATATTACGTTTAGGGGTGGCCAAAATAAACTGAACTACATTCAACTGTAATTAACTGAACCAAAATAAACTAAAAAAAAAACTGAATTGTTTTAGATAAAAATTGAATTGAACTATTTTTTCAGTTCAATTTTAAGGAACTGAATTGTTAAAAGAACAATTCAATTAACTGCCAAACTGTTACTCACGAGAGTTGGAAAAAAAATCAATTTCAAGAACCTGCAACCACTTCTAATTTGGCTTCAATATTTCCATGTTTTTCTTTTCGTAAATCCAACAACATCCCAACTACAAGCCTAAAACTCATGTTAGTAGCTCCAGCCAATATTCCCTTGTACCCTCCCATTAAGAAAAGCAAGAACCACACCAATTAAGTGGCCAAATAAGATGTAGCACTTAGAAGCAAATATTGTCTCGAGTGGCCTCCATCATCGTGAGCATCATCGCAATATATTGGATATTAATGGCATCAAATTAAATTGATTCCAGTAACTTGACGTAAACTGACAGTTCACTTCAGTTAATTAGTATAAAGTCTGATTAAGAAAATTAGTTATTATAAAGTGAAAAACCATCTTTTTGAATGCAGTTCACTTCAGTTAAAAGAAAAAAAAAATAATTCAATTTGGATTCAAAGCAAAGTTCAGTTTGAACTTTAAGAATATGGTTAACTGAACCAAAGAACAGTTCAGTTCAATTTTCCTGAACAATTTTTCAGTTCAGTTTAGTTTGGACGAACTATTTTTTCAGTTCAATTTAGTTTGTTATCAATTCAGTTCAGTATTTTTGACCACTCCTAATTACGTTAATAACATTGAATGTCATATATGAAATCACTTTAATATTTCGTTCATTGAATTGTTTATTTAATTAAGTACTTTTTTTAATTTTAAAAATTAATATTTAAAATTGTTAATTGGAATTAAAAATATAAATTACTATTAAAAAAATATTATATTAGTTTATTTTTTTAAAAAATCAAATTTTTATTTTCTATTTATATTTTTTTATTAAGTTTAGTAAAGATCCATACAGTTTATGCGATATTTGTTAATTTATTAATAAGGAAATACATGAAAAGCACAAAATTTTATCTAATAATATATTACCCTGTATGTATTATTTAGTCATTAAGTGATTTTATAACACTACATGACTTTTTCATAATCAAGGTAAATTATATAAATGTAAACAGTATAAATATATTAAGCAGAAGTATAAAAGGTAATTTCAAATTTTAAATAAAATTATCGATTTGTTTTAGGCTCTGAATTGTATCATTTAAAAAGCAATATTAAAATGGTTTCAACTTATAAGGTATATTAATTAATTAAATTTTTTTTTTATCCGTAGGAATCGAACACAGTACCGAGGGATTTACAATAACTTACACACTTTACTCAACCAACTGAGCTAGACCCCATCGGTATTAAATTTTTTTATATGGGACCACAACCTAATGTTTTTATTTTTCTTCGACTCCTTTTTCGTATTTGAGTAATGATACATGAATACCCGTATATCACAAATACCTATTTGATATCCTCTCTTTCTCTTTATCTCTCTTCTTATCAAATCATATCACCTACCACCTATCAAATACCTATTGTACACTTCTCTCTCTTTCTCTCTCAAAGTGTCAAAAAAATATAGGTGTCCATACATCTTTTCGTATTTTGTTGTGAGTTCAAGTATTGCATATCACGAGACACGACAAATGGTAAAAAAAGTCAAAAGTCAAAACATTCCGCTTACTTTACCCTCTCTCTTATCTCCTTTATATACTTGTCCCTCCTCACCTTCAAATCCACTTCAGTACTTCACTTCTCTTCATTGCTCTTAATGCTAGGTTTCTTAGTTTCTGTTCTGTTTTGTGTTACAACCTACGACGTAAATCATAGTAACTAATCACGATCATGAATTGATTCATCATTGAACCACAACCAGGACCAAAGTAAAAAAACAAAAGCTACCGATGTTGATCATTCTCCAACCCTGGAATTGCCATGTTCCAACATGATCCTCTGTCTCTCTCTCAATTTCTTGGGCAGACAGTAGACACTTCATGAATTTTGTGTCTTTTTTTTTAAATCCTTTTTTTTTTTTTTGCTCCTTCTTTTCAAGTTTTGGTATTTGGTGTGGGAAATGTTGCAATATACATGCCACCCAAGATTGTTAAAAATGCGAGAAAGATCTTATAATATCACGATTTTGCAATTTTTTAAGTGAATCTCATGTTGAATCGCAAGAAAGATTTGAGCTTATTCAAGACTGACCAAATCACGATCTTTCCCGTGAAAGATCTTGCATTCCGATCTATGTCGATCTTCAGAAGCAACTATTTGGGTTGGGTTTCAGTTTGAAACCCATAATTTCTACTCAACCCATTTTAAGTTTCTTATGTTTTGTATTCTATGGGACTGATAATGAGTTGTTTTCGACCTATAAGTTATGACTTATAAATCCATAAATATGAATGTTCATATGTTCATAAATTATTAAATATTTTTATTATTTATGTCATTTTTATGATATGTATATCTTTATATATAATTTTGTATCTTTTGGAAAATCTTAAGATCCGTGTTACAGTCCTTCAACCTACGATCTTTCATCTGCTCCCGATCCTATGTAAGATCTTAATTTTCACAACATTGATGCTACCACTTATTTTTTATGTGTTTTAGGCTAAAGGTTTTGGGAAGAATGATCATAAGGATTGTTTTTTTTTTTTATCCTTTCTTTTTCGAGTTTCAACATAAAGATTGGGTTTTTTTATGGAAATGAAGTAGAAGGAGATTGGAAGGAGAGAGTTAGGATAAAAATACTAAATTTCTAATTTTTGTTTGAAAGGAAAAACAAGAAGAAAGAAGTTATTTTCATAAGACCCATTAGAAAATATTTCCCTGCAAATTTGAATGAAATGAAAGGAAAATGTTCTCTCTATTTTCAATTTAAAAAATAATAAATAATTTTATATTTTTATAGGATTAAATGATTTTATGTTAAATATTAGATTAAAAAATTATATTTTTAATTATTATAAAAATATTTTTATATAATTCATTTATTTTGTTTTGCTCTCTTTTCAATTAATTCAAACAAGTAAGAAATTCTTTCATTTCTTTCTTATTTTTATCCGTTCAAACAATGTATACTTTCTATTGTATTTTTTTGTATTTCTACTATCATTCTTATTTCTTTCTTTGTCCAAACAAAGCATTCGAGTTTGATCATAAAGATTGCTTTTTGCTATTTTCTTAATCAAGTTTGATGAGGGTAATTTTGGTTTTTAACATTTATGCGTTTTTGGTTTTCCGTACAGCTATCAGATATGAAGTTGCATGGAGAAGGAACACAATAGCTATGTTGGATACAGGCTCTGGTAAGACCTAGATTGTTGTGATGATTATGAAGAGGTTGTTCAGGCCATCAAGACTATAGTGGTGTGAAGAAGCTAATTGTTTTTGTTGACTCCCACAGTTCATCCAGTCAATCAGGCATGTTACACAGTTTTTTTTTCCCCTTTCTGCTTTTGCTTCATTTTAGTTTTTTTCTATCACAAATGTGGTTGTTGAAGTGTTATAACACTCTTGTTGCATAACAAAGTGTGCGTTGAAATGCACAAAAACACCAAATAAGTTTAACCTGTGGCTGAATCAACCACCAAATGAAGCAAAAGCAGGAAGGAAAAAAAAATTGTGTAACATGCCTGATTGACTAGATGAACCGTGGGAGCCAAGAAAACAATTAGCTTCTTGACGCCACTAGTCTTGATGGCTTGACCAACCTCTTTCATAAGCATTACAGCAACCAAGGTCTTACCAGACCCTGTATCCAACACTGCTATTGTGTTCCTTCTCCATGCAACTACATATCTGATAGCTGTACGGAAAACAAAAAATGCATGAATGTTAAAAACCAAATATCGAGTGTGTGAGAAACTACAATGGCCTGTGCCTGCATTTGATTCAACAGAATATAAAGATAGGTGAGTCTACCAACTAATTTGTACTTTCAATTGCTTATCAACTTGAATCTGAACAGAATTTTTGTTATGTATTACATGAAGGATTTGTGTGTGTGTAATATGTGGAGTACAGAATCCTAAACTTTATAGATTGAAATCAGCTAATATAGGAAATAATCAACCAACTAGAGAAACTAGGTATTACATAATAAGAAGCCGGGAGAGTAATCAGTTAGTTAGTTTTACTAATTAACAATTAGTGGTTAATTGAGTTGTTAACTAGTTAGTTTTCCCTCATGTAATACATCAGTATAAATAGTTGGGTTGTAACAAATGGAACTTAGATTGCAATAATATTCTTCTAAAAGTTTTCTCTACACTCTTCTTTTCTCTGATCTGTTAGATGGTATCAGAGCATGGTTATGGAAGGATGCGCAGCAGAGCTCCAAGGAAAAGAATGAAAGAGTATTACAAAATCAAACAATATGGATCATACTCAAAAGTCAAAACCATCATTCATTTTTCATACTTATTCTTACAATCCAATGTATTTTATACATATACATATTTTCTTGGTTTAAGTACTAATATGGATTGGAAAAAGAAAGAAAGGAAGCACGGGTTTGTTTTTTCTAGGGAGTTGTTTACACCACCTTTACATCGTGTTTCAACAATTGGATTGATATGGCAAAGAAAGAAGATATTTTAAATGATATTATTGTTTATATATGATGTGTAGTGTAAAACATGTGCTGTGCAAATAAGAATATTTTGTTCTAGAATTGGAAATGCTGTGACGTTATTTTGTCACAGATCTCTATTTAAATCCTGTGAAGGCCAGCAAGGAAGCAAGGGACATAACTGTTTTATGTCAAAAATTACCTTGTGCATACCCAATTATGGTATTATAGAATGCAAAGGAGACTCTAGAAGTGATAATAAAAGCTCTTTGGACTCTGCAGCAGTTCAAATGCTTCTTGAGCTACATAGACTGAGAAAACTTGAAATTGATCCTCCCCCTACTTATCAGGGGAAGAGAAGGGAATGAAAGGAAAAAAAAAGGGAGAGAATATAAGCGAACGGCTAGTACCACAATTTTGTGCCCCCCAAAACACATGAATTGTTGTTTTGTGCCATTTGATCTTGTAATATCAGATTATGGTACTACTAGTGTGGCCCGAGAGGAGAAAATGATTGAAAAAAAAAGAGCGTGTTGTAATTAATAGAATTTAATATTAGTTTTTTCATATTCTTAGGATCTTTTTTTTTTTGAAGGATTTTCTTAGGATCTTGAGAATTGTAAAGTCTTTTGTTTCTTGAGGTTATGAATTAAATGTAATAAACTCTATATATAGGAATGTTTTCCTTTATTGCACCTGCTTGTATTGTTCATGGTTGCTTATATGGTTTTTTTTTTTTTTGACTGAAAAATGTAATAAATGGTTGTGGTTATTGTTCATCGCATTTTACGCTATTATTGCTCATCGTTGATTATGCAGTTACTGTTCATTGCATTATACGCTATTGTTTTTCATCATTACTGTGCGCGATTAATGTTCGTGGTCACACCTTCATTTCAATTTACCATTTTTCTATTTATTTAATATCTGTTTTAAGTGTTTGGATAGGAATTCGAAAATTTTAAGTACATAGTTGTGTTTAAAACGACGAATATACTTTAATTTTCATTTCAATCAATTATTTAAGACGGAACACGAAAAATGATAAAATGTCCATTACTCCCTAGAAACTAGTAAATGAGATAAATTTAGATAAAAAAACTTTAAAATACATTTTTAACTTAGAAAAATATTTAGAATATTAAAATATACTCTTTATGTTCTTTTTTACCTGTTTTTTAAGATTTTTACGTAGAAATCAAGAAATACAATATTTTCTTGATTTTTATAAAATAGTTGTCGGGTTTCTTATTTAATTCTTTTTCATTTTACTTCACAATAAATGCATATGTATAAATTAATTAAAAATTAGGTGAAAAGTAATGGTATAACTGACAAAAGAGTAATTATTAAGATCTAGAACTTTTTTTTTTTTAAATTCAACAATTAAAAAGAAACATAGGGTGTAATTTATAATATTTTTGGGAATTTACTGAAATTCTTGGTATGAAATGACAAAAATACCCTAGTTAACTATACAAGCCCAACCAAAGACTTTTTGGTTCAAAATTTTTTTGAAAAATTATAATACATTATTTTTTGGTAGAAAATTATTCTTAAAGTTAAAAATATGATAAATTTATAATTAATTGGTATTCATTTGATTTATTTTCCAATTATTTATCAGTTTATATAAAATAATTATAAAAAAATAAAATTAATATTTTTTTTATAAAAATAAGATATTTGGAGTGGGTTGGGCTTGTCACTTGAGCCCAAGCCCAATTCCACCATTTAAAAGCCCAAAATAATTTATTTTTACTTAATATCTAATTACCTAATTATCCACTTATTTTATATTTAAAAATTTTAAAAATTTATGAATAAATCTTGGTTGATATTTTTGGTCCAGCTCACATCCTTGGAACCCATGTTTCATCCAAATTAGGATAATATCAAGCTTTTATATTAATTTTAACACTTAAATATATTTTTAATCCATGAAAATTTTTTGAATTTTGTATTTGGTTTCTAATAAATTTTTTCTTTTGGTTCCTAAAAAAAATTGTATTCCGTCCATGCCGTTACATTGTCTCTATTAACCTGACGCATCACTATTTGACGATAAACGTATAGATGATTGTGATAACAAATTTTTCAAGGACCAAAAGAAAAATCCAAAAATATTTCAGGACCACTTAATAAGTCAACTTAATGACAGAGACGAAATACAAGTAAAAAGTTTTTTAGGAACCAATGTAACTTGCCCCTTTTGTTGTGTGAAGGAGGAGGAAGAAAAAAATTTCTAAACATTTTTCAACTATTATTATTATTAATTTTAAAAATTATTTTGTAATAGAAATTAATTGTTAAAATTTTATTTAAAATCTCTTTATTTAGCCAAAAAGGACTCTGGGCCCTATTAAAATAAATTAGGAAGAAAAATATTTTTGTATTATTTATAGAAACCACTTATGATTAGTGTTTTTAGTTCTTGTCATCAAGAATAGCATTAAACTATAACGTGACAGTCATATATTTTACGAGGATTATTTTTCTGACGATTAAAACTGCCGGAAATTGCTTCACAACCCATTTTAGAGTACGACTGGAAACCAAATTTCACCACATGCTCATGAATTTGCCTACCCAAATGAACGCAACCCTGATTGGATGCAAAGTATAAGCATAGCCGATTCAAATTTAATGACCCATCATGCAACATAAAATTATAAGCCTTCACCGACTGAACAAACGAGCAGCATAGCCAGAAATAAGGGTTAGGTTGGCATTGCGACCCGTTCACCGTCTCCGTCACCGACCGCGAACTGTCTGCGAAGCCAGCACGCCGCCGTCGGGGTGTGCATCTCACGCGCGATGGTCAATCAACTCGATCCGCGTACAGGACCATTTATGGGTTTCTCTAGAAAGTGGAAACGGGATTTGTTTTCCCTCGGAAAGTGAAGGGAAACGGATCTACGTGCGCGAGACAGAGATGTAAATAATTAAGGGACAGGGGAGAAATGAAACTAATGATTTCAAGATTTTTATTTCTGTACGTGAAGATTTTTTTCTTTTTCTTTTCCTTCTGCAAATTCTGGCGGTTAATCCCATTTTAAGTGATTCTGTCAAACATTTTCAATTAACTGAGAGACTTTACGGCATTGATAAAAACCAAACAGAAAAATAAATTAAGAACCAAAATCGGTCAAATAAAAATTTAGGAACTAAAAATAAAAATTGGTGAAAGTTTAAGGATTAAAAACATAATTTGCCCAATAATTTTTTTACATAATAATTGTAAAGGGATTATCTTAAAATATAAGATTAAAGTTTGTGTATATTAGTATTTAAACTTGATTTATAAATAAATAATTATTTTCACATCTAAATACATGTAATAAATTAATATATGAAAAGGAAATTTATACACACACATACGGTTTTAATAATAAAATGGAGAAAAAGAAAATATTTTTGTATAAATATTATTTTGTTGCAATTTTATAGATTACTAATAATATTATTATAATTATAAAACAAGTCTAGGATTTCTTTTAACAAAGAAAATTATTTTGTTTCAAATTCATAATTTATAGTTAATAGAAGTAAAATAATTAAATAAAAGTATATATATATATATATATATATATATATATATATTTATATATTTATATATATGTGTGTGTGTGTGTGTTTTGGTTTCAAGAAAAAATATAAAATTTTATTTTGGAAAATATTTTAGCAAATATATATATAATACCGTTTTCATTAAATAGATTAAGAAAATATTTTAAATTAAGTATGTAATTATTAAGTAAAAATAATTAAAAAGTTTAAAGTAATTTTTATAGAGGCCGAAATTTAAATGGAAAAGAAAAACAAATATAGTTTTGTAGTTATTTTTGTAATTATGATATTTAAATAAGCAGAATTAATATAAAAGTTAATTTTAAATGTTAAATAAAAATATTCTCTAACTCTGATTCTCACTCGCATCGTTGAATAAGTAATATTTAAATGATTTCAACTTAAAGCATCTCCAATGCAAGTGTTTATATGAGTTGCTTAAAGTTAAGTAACGTTGCTTAATAATTTTTTTCATTGAAGCAAATGACTTGACAATGTTTGTTTACGTGAGTTACTTAGATAAACAACTATTCTAAAGTTAATGAATGTTGCTCTCAACCATGACCATGAATTCCAACATTGATTCTACTGGATTGTTTGTCACTTTAGATACTAGTGCAAGTCTTGTAGACCAATATTGTGAAAAACTGTCAAGAGAAAAACCCAGTTTTTCGTTTATGCTTGTGTTAGGGGGTTACGAATGCACAATAATATTACCCCCTAGTGTAACTTTCCAAACAATAACTGGTCCTTCAGGAAAAGATATTCATTTGGCCAGGCATCTTGCATGTTTTGAAGCATGTAAGAAGCTGCATCAAATGGGTGCCTTACATCATCATCTACTTCCTTTCATTCAAGATCTTTCACAAGATGACCATATTATGAAAAACAAAGAATCAAGTTCTGGTACAGGTATATTTTATGTGCTAATTAATTTTCTTTTTATCTTGTTTTATAAGTTGTGGTGAAATGATTTTGATATAACGTAAAAAGTCTACCGATTTTGATATAAAAACCACATTCCAACTTCGTAATAAAACATACCATAGCAATAATATATATGTGATTCAGTCTAGCAAATAAATGGAAATACTTCCTCACACGTGACTTGCATTTGTTCAATAGTATCTTTTAAATTATTTTATTTCTCCTTTTTCCAAAAAAAATATTTTATTTCTAAAATTAAGAAAACATTGAATAATTAGAAGAAAAAATATTTTTAAATTAATTAAAAAAAATAGATGGACAAATAAAAGACTACCATATAATAATAGCCTTTTTTCATCATAAATTCTATTTCACATGCTGGCAAAATGTTAAGGTAAAGAGACAAAGTTGATGTTTTTAGGGTAAAAATAACTTTTTCATAAAATTTATGAAATTGAAGCTTTTTTTTATTATTGATAAAAAAAAATCAAACTAAAAGAAATATTTCATCACAATTTTATAAACAAGATAAAAAAAAATAGCAGATAAAATATACCTACACCAGAATTTGGTTATTTGTTTTTCATAATATAGTCATCTTGTGAAGGATCTTGAATGAATGGAAGCAGATGATCATTTAAGGTGCCCATTTGATGAAGCTTTCTTACAAGCTTCGAAACATGCAAGATGTCTAGCCAAATGAATATATTTTCCTGAAGGACCAGTTATTGTTTGGGAAGTTGCATTGGAGGGTAATATTACTGTACACGCGTAACCCCCTAACACAGGCATAAACGAAAAAGTGGGCTTTGCATATGACAACTTTTCACAATATCTGTCTACAACACTAGCAACAGAGTCTAAAGTGAAAGCTCCAATAAAATCAATATTGGAATGCAGGTTGTGGTTAATTACTACAATTTCATAAGTTGTAACACATATAACAGAACAGAATATGAGAAAGCGTTGAGAACAATGAAGTGAAGTAGGTTTGAAGGTGAGGATGGACAAGTATATATAGGTGATAGGAGAGAGATAAAGTAAGTGAAACGTTTTAACATTTGACTTTTTGTGCCATGTGTCATGCAATACTCGAACACAAAAAATTTAATTAATTAAGATACCTAATATATTTATACCATTTTAATATTTCTTTTTTAACTATATGAGTGAAAATCAGAGCCTAAAGCAAATCAACATTTTTATTTAAATTTTGAAATTACCTTTTATATTAATTCTACTCAATATTTTATTTTGTTTATATTTATATAATTTACCTTGATTTAAAAAAATCCCATAGAGTGATATAAAAATACTAAATAATACATAATATATTATTAGATAATTTATAAAATAAGATTTTATTAATTAAATAAGTCGTTTATAAAATATATTTTAAATGAGATTTTTTAGAAAATAGTTTATAAAATAGTTTGCTAATTAAATAAGATTTAAAAAATAGTTTATAAAAAATATTTTAAAAATCTATATATAAGCAAATTAGAATTCAAAATAAATATTAATGTAACATTTAATATTATTAATATAGTAGTAATATTCATACAGATATATAAATAAATATATTTTTATATAGTATCATACAGTTTTGTTAATTGATTAAGATTTTCCAAAAATTGCTATAAAATATATTTTACATATATATATATATATATATATAGGTAAATTAGAATTCAAAAGAAATATTAATTTAACATTTAATGTTATTAATGTAATATTTGTACAAATATATAAATAAATAGATCTTTTCTTATATAGTTTGACACAATTTTGTTAAATAATTAAGATTTAAAAAATGCTTATAAATATATTTGAAAAATCTCTATATAAGTATATTAGAATAATATCATATAAATAAATAGATTTTTTTATTATAATATTATATAAATAAAGTAATATATTAAAGGAACATTCAATGTTTTTATTATAATATTAAAGTAACATTCAATGTTTTTATTATAATATTATATAATAAATAGATTTTTTTTGGTATATAATATTTTTTTGGTTACATTTTTGGTATATAATATGGCACAATTTTGTTAATTAGTTAAGATTTTGAAAAAAAGTTTAAAAATATATTTTAAAAATCTATATATAAGTAAATTATAATTCAAAAGAAATATTAATGTAATAACTCTCGATATATATATATAAACGTGTAAATAAATTAAAGATAAAAAAATTAATTTAACCATTATTAATTTAAGATATATAACTATTTAACTAGTTATATAACTCCAATTATTTAATCGATTTTTCATAATAATTATGATTTGATTATAATAATCACTTGTCATGTGATTAATTTTTATAACAATTTTTAATTAACATGTTATTATATAAACAATTAATTATGATTATGGTTGATTTTTTTTTAAGTCATGGTTAATTTTTTTATAACATGTTATTTTGATATTTTAGTGAAGTAGAGAGAATTTTTTTAAAAGATATTTCAATGTATTTATCTTATGATAGTCCCGCTTATCTTAATCATTGATTATAAATGATCCATATCTAACGTACAATATTTTATTTTGTACAGTTGGAGATTTGGTGAGGTCCCACCTTAGAATCCTTCGAATAAGATACGACGAATCTGACAAAAGTTGTGATTACTTTACCCAACTCAACATACGCTTGTCCTTCTCCACCTTGAAACTCACTTGCTTGACTACTTCACAGTTCACACTCACTTCTCCTCTAACGTTTTTCAGTTTCTGTTCTGCGTTGCAACCTACGACGTAAATCACAGTAATCAGAACCATGAATTTCAACATTGATTCAACAGACCATAACCAGGACCAAAGTAGAAAACGAAAGCTACCCGATGCTGATGATTCTCCATCGCTGAATTTCAACATTGATTCATCAGACCATAACCAGGACCAAAGTAAAAAACAAAAGCAACCCGATAATGATGATTCCCCATCGCTGGAATTGCCGTGTTCCAACATGAACCCCAGAAGGTGTCTTTTTTTTTTTTTTTTCCTTCTGTGTGTGTTTTTTTGGGCAGACACTTATGAATTTTGTATCTTCTTCATTTTTTATTTTTTTTTAAAAAACCCATTTTATTTGTTTGCCCCTTCTTTTTGAGTTTTGTATTCGGTGTGGGTAATGTTGCAATATGCATGCCCCCATTTACGCTTTTCGTGTTTTAGGCATAAGGGTTTGGGAAGAATGATCTTAAAGATTGCGTTTTTTGTTATTTTCTTGATCCTTTCTGTTCTAGTTTGATCATAAAGATTGTGTTTTTTTGTTATTTTCTTGATCCTTTCTCTTCGAGTTTGATAATAAAGATTGCGTTTTTTGTTATTTTCTTGATCCTTTCTCTTCGAGTTTGATCATAAAGATTGTGGTTTTGCTATTTTCTTGACCGAGTTTGACGAGGGAAATTTTTGTTTCTTTTTTCAATCATGCGTTTTGGATTTTCCCTATAGGTATCAGATAGAGGTGTTTGAAGTTGCAAGGAGAAGGAACACAATAGCTGTGTTGGATACAGGGTCTGGTAAGACATTGATTGCTGTAATGCTTATGAAAGAGGTTGGTCAAACCGTCAAGACTAGCGGTGTAAAGAAGCTGATTCTTTTCTTGGCTCCCACAGTTCATCTTGTCAATCAGGCATGTTACACAGTTTTTTCTTCCCTTTCTGCTATTGCTTCCTGTAAGTTTTTTCTTTCACAAATGTGTGTTGAAAGCTTAAAGCTCTTGAAACAGAGAAATCTCAGTATGGGAGTTCAAAAGCTCTATTATATAACGAAACTGTGGCTATATACCAGCTTTACAAAGCAGGAATAAAATCAAAGGATAATGCCCACGTTCACATCACCTAAAGACATGGTAAATCTCATTAGGAATAGAAGCTAAACTAACTCCTAATTACTAGGACTTTATTAACATAACAGCAGCTAACATGGTCTTAATGTGATAAGTCTCATTGACTTATAGGTCCTACATATCCTCCCTTAAACTGACCTGCAAACTGCTGTCAGTTTACTTCTGGAGCCAAACAGATCTCTTGATCTCAAGTACACCTTCAGCTTCAAGGGCTTAGTCATAATGTCAGCAATTTGATCTTTCGAACCAGTGCACCAACTCAACAACCCAATCTTTTGTTAAATCATGAAGAAAATAAGATCTTATGTCAATGTGTTTACTTCTACCATGTAAACAGGATTCTTCGAAAGTTTGATAAATGAGCATCGTCACAAAACACCACATTGAACTTACTTTGTTCATGACCAAGTTTTTCGAGAATCCTACGCATCCACACAACTTGACATGCACAAGAGGCAGCTGCTATGAACTCTGCTTTAGTGGTTGAGAGTGTGACCACCGATTGTTTCTTCGAGGACCAAGCCACAACACCTGAGCGTAATAAGAACACATATCCTGATGTACTCTTTTGATCCTCAATGTCCCCTGCATAGTCACTATCAGAATAGGCCACCAAACTCTCTTCTCTTCTCTTGTAAAAAATCCGTAACTCAATAGTGCTCTTTAAGTATCAGAGGGTCCTTTTCACTGCCTGTTGATGCAATTTGGTTAGCCTCTCCATGAACCGACTAATTAAACTAACCATGTATGCCATGTCTGTTCTGGTAGCAGTCAAATACATGAGACTTCCCACCACTTGCTTATAAGTTGTAGCATCAACACTAATATCACCTTCATCCTTCACAAGTTTGAACCCCTACAAAATTGGATTCTTCAGCGGATTGCAATGCTTCATGCCAAACGCCTCCAACACTTCTTTAGCATATTTACTTTGACTCATGAAAATTTCCTTAGTGCTTTGTACTACTTCCACACGAAGACAATATTTCATTTTTCCAAGATTAGACATGTCAAACTCTTGTTTCATAGAGTCCTTGAACCTTTCAAACATTGGTTCATCATTACCTGTGAAAATGAGATCGTCCACATACAAGCTAACTACAAGAAATCTTCTTCCTTATTCTGTCTTTGTAAACAAAGTGGGCTCACAAAACATCTTTCAAACACCTCCTTGACAAAATAGGATTCAATATTATTGTACCAGGCTTGAGGAGCTTGTTTGAGTCCATATAGGGCTTTTTGAGTCTATATACTTTGTCTTCTACAGCCTTCTTCTCATACCCTTAAGGTTGCTCAATAAACACTGCCTCATTCAACTCACCATTCAGAATGCACTTGTTACATCAAGCTGGTACACACTCCACCTTTGTGGGCTGCAAGAGCAAGAATCATTCTAATGGTATCCCAACTAGCTACTGGAGCAAACACCTTGGTGTAATCTATTCCAAACTGGCTACAAGCCAAGCTTTATATTTATCAACCTCACCATTCTCGTTCAACTTGCTCTTAAATATCCATTTCACTCCCATCTTTGTGGCTCCATCTAGTGATGCTGCTAATTCCCATTTTCCAGTCTTCTCAATGGCTTCGATTTCCAAATCCATAATTATGAGCATTTGACAGCTTCTTCAAATACTGAAGTTAGGGGGTGGACTTGAGTCTGTATCAACTCTATTATCCGATCAATCCGAACCAAATTGATGAGAAAAATCTGAATTGGTTCAACAGTAGTACTCCAATTGCACTTGTCATCTTCCTCAAATATAACGTCCATGCTTATAACAATTTTCTTTGACACATTGCAAGCTTTAGTTTCTGCACTTATGCTTAAGAAAACGCACTTGAAACTCTTGTTATCAAGCTTTTTCCTTTTGTTGTTAGGAATATGCACATGACCAATGCAACCAAACACCTTAGGGGGCGTTTGGTAGGGGAGAAGTTTTTTCATGCCCGAGAATCATGATTCCTGGGAATCATTATTCATTCATGATTCATGGGAATGAATAAAATCTGTTTAGTTGGTCATAAATATTTTTGGGAATATTTATATAAGTTAACTGGGAATCAAAGAGTTATGTGGTATTTTTACCAGTTACTTTAATTATTTACTGCATTAAATACTCTAATAAGAGTAACGTGATATTTTTACTGCCGCTAAAAAAAAATTTAACTCGGAAAAGTTAGATTCCCACCTCCCTTCATGGGAAAGTTTTTGTGGGAAACCTAGCTAAAAACATTCTCATGAAACATTCTTTCCAAGGAATGTTATTTTTTAAAATTAATACCAAATGTGGGAAACCAAGATTCCCAATCTAAGATTCCCAATTTCCCAGGAAATCAAATACTTCTCCCCTACCAAACGCCCCCTTAAAGTAGTCAGCAGAAGGTTTGAAACCACACCATGCTTCCTCTGGAGTCACATCCTTCACTGCTAATGTAGGACATCGATTGAGCACATGGACTGCCCAATTGACAACATCTACCCCTTCCTCCTGTCCTTTCTTCATGAGTAATCTTTAAGGCCAGTTCACCCCCTCCCAGTTGATTGTTCATTCTCTGCTCATGTACAACTAAGCTGCTTTGAAGTTCATCTATTGTTAGCTTATTGAAATCATTTGACTCTTCCACTGAGCATACCACATAATTGAATTTGGAAGTCATACCACTGTCTCTCCATGAGCTTTCATTGTGCTTGCTATTGTTAGCGTTCGAGCAAAATACTCATCCACCGTCTCTCCTTCTCTCAAAGCAATTCAAATTCCTTTCTTTAAAGTTTGCAACTGAGCCCTCTTTACTTGTGTTGACCCCTAGTATTTTTGCCTCATTGAATCCCATATGCTTTTTGAACTCCCCTTATCAAGGATAGTCTCCATGATGGTTTGACCAATAGCCTGGAAAAGGTAGTTTTTCACCTTTAGATCTTTCAGTTGATGCTCCTTGATGGTTTTCCTCTGAGCCTTTGTCGGCTTAACCCCATTTGCTACTGTGAGATTTCTGTCTCCACCAAATGCTAATACTCCTTAGATCGAAGAAGATTCAACATGAGCATAGCCCAATGGTCATAATGGCCATCAAACTTGGGTATGTCTGGTTGCACAAAATTGCTTCCTTTTGCTGCCATCTCACACGTTAGGGGACTGCAGTTCCTAACGTACACAACCAGGCCACTTTTGTGGAGCTCTAATGCCAATTTGTTGAAAGCTTAAAACAGAGAAATCTCAGTGTGGGAGTTCAAAAGCTCTATTATTCAATAACAAAACTGTGGCTTTATGCCAGCCTTACAAAACAGGAATAAAATCAAAATATAACAACCATGTTTGCATTACCTGAAGACGTGGTAAATCTGACAAGGAATAGAAGCTAAACTAACTACTAATAACTAGGACTTTATTAACATAACAGCAACTAACATGATCTTAATATGATAAGTCTTATTGACTTAGAGGTCCAACATGTGGCTGATGAGATGTTGTACTCTTCCTTCATAACAAAGTGTGTGGTTTATTCAGTCACAGGTTAAACTTATTTGGTGTTTGCGTCCACTTTGCAGCAATTCAAGAATATAAAATATCTGACTGATTTTCAAGTTGAGGAATACTATGGGGCTAAAGGAGTTGATACATGGACTTTGAAGACGTGGGAGAAGGAGATTAGTAACAATGATGTATGTTTATTTATTAACCTGCTAATTGATTGTCATGAAGATACTTTGGGTTTACTTTTTTTGCGGTGGATTTTACTTTCATTGATTTGTGCAGTATTGTTCTGGGCTCGATGGCATTTACCTCAAGATCTCTTATTAAAGTTAATTTATTGTATAATTATATAGCTTACATATTTTCATTCATTAATCATGGGACACGAGATATTACATAATCAAGAACTTGTGGTATTTTCTTTGCCACTATCTTGGTCCATGGTCCTCCATCCTTGCTCAACATTGATTGATTGTAGGGTACCATTCTGTGGTTGTCAGTGGTTTATGATGCTCGTACTGGTTTTTGATTCTCTATTTTTATTTGATGTGAGATATTAGCCTGAAAAGTGTATACTTAATTTAACTAGTGAAATTTTTAATTGTTCTGAATTCCTAGCCTTGAATAATAGTTAATTAGTTATGTCAACATCATGGTTGTGGTGAAAAGTTATTCAAACTTTTGTTTGATTAGTTTGTAATAACACAATGAATCAACAAAGATTTGTTTTGAACTAGACAGTGTATTGTTAATTTCATTCTTAAAATTTTTGGGGTTCACTTTATGTGTTTTATAAAACAAAGAATATTCTATAGAACTTAGTACTAGACCATTTATGGTGTTTAGATTTTCAAGCTCAGAATTTCTGGCACTTGCAAAGATTCTTAATAATGAATTTGTACCATTTAAATGTTTTTTTAGGGAAATTATTGTTATTTAATAAAATAAATGGGATGTATTAAAGGAAAAAAATCAATGCAGAAAGCATTCAAGCTCCTTCTGTATGTTGAATATTTCTGCTTTATATTATTATATTAAATTCTTTTATGATAACTATTAAGAATTAACAAGCATAACTAAATTGTTTTCACTTCCGATGATTTATCTTTTATGGCTCTTAGTGAATTTTCAAATAGCCTTTTGTGTGAATCTCAAATCTCAATAACATGTTTTACTGACAATTGATTCGATAAACTAAGCTGATAAACTCATGAATACCCTCGACTTAGTTCCATGGTTGCTAATAATATCTTTCTGTCTTTTAGGTTCTGGTTATGACACCCCAGATTCTTTTGGATGCCTTAAGAAAAGCATTCCTGCGTATGGAAATGATATGCTTGATTGTTATTGATGAATGTCATAGAGCAACTGGCAACCATCCCTATACAAAAATAATGAAGGTGAGTGCTACAAAACATTCTCCTTTTTTTTCCTTGTAGATCATGCATGATTTCTGTATCTTGTCAATTAATTTTTTTGGGGTTAGAGAATAGATTTACAAATAACTATTATCGTATGCCAATGAAGGAATTTTATCACCAAGCTAATGAAAAGCCAAAGATTTTTGGGATGACAGCATCACCAGTTGGTAAAAAAGGTAATTATTTACATGCCAACTTTGACAAACAACCATGAATTGAAAAATGCTTTCCTTGTGAGTTTGTGACTATCCAATTTATTCCCCAATCCTCACATAGAGGGTTCTTCTTTATTTATTTTGTAGTTAGTTTTGCTACTTCATTCTCATTTTTTAAAATAAATCCTTGTCATTCATCAATACAATGTCCTGTATAAATTTGAATCTCTTATTTCTTTCCTATTTCTTTTTCTCTTATTTCTTTCCTTTCTATTTCACTTCTAATCCAAATAGAGCAAAAAAGCCCTTCCAAGTGACAGCTATGGTTTTAATCAATATGTTTTGTGCGAAATGTGACAGTTTTAGCCATTGCTGCAATTTCAATTTACAAAATATGGATATGCAATTTATCTCTGCTTCAAATACAACCATCAAGTTAACTTTCTTTTCATATAGAAGCTTTCCAGCTAGTGTATTTATCAAGTTGTTTTAAATAACACTTTGATGTATTTATTGTGCCCTGCCTCCTGATGAAGCTCTCCTGTGCATTGTTTTTTCTTAAGGAATTACTATTTTGTGATGTTCATATCACGACAATCACTTGGAGTCCATATTGTGAATATAAAGACTTGCTATAATATATAGTTCATGTATTATATCCTGAATCAGGTGTTTCCTCTACTATGGATTGTGAGGATCAGATATCAGAACTTGAAAGCATCTTGGATTCTCAGGTAATATAATTTCTTGACATTGATTTGAACTAATTTTTCCATGAGTGCACATGTGATAGTATGTTTATACCAATAAAAGAAGGTAAATTTTTTTTTTTTTTTGTTTCTGCAGAGATATACTGTTGAAGATCGGACAGAGATGGATAGATGTATCCCATCTGCTAAAGAGAGTTGTAGATATTATGATCCAGCACGATTTTCTGCTTTGAGTTTGAAACCAAAGATTGAAGCCTTGTGGTTCAAGGTATCTGTGGGTCATCTTGCTATGTACAAAATACACTGCTCTTCTGCCCTGATTGTACTCATTATTTCTTACAGCAAAAGATACTGACTGGATTTAATCTGTTTGGACAGTTTGATGCTTTGTTATCAGAAAATCAAAGTAATTATAAGGATGTGGACAATAAATTTAAGACACTGTCTCAGCGGATGTCCAATGAACTTGCAAAAATTTTACATTGCCTTGAAGATCTTGGGATCCTATGTGCTTATGAGGTATTTATCAAACTTTCATTGTGGGGAAAAAAGTTGTGCTATACAGAAAAAGAAAGGGAAGCTTTTCTTTAATGGAATTTTAAAGCTGACATAATTTCTGATGTTTTTAATAAGGGTTTATTGCTGCCAGTAAATTATTAATTTTTGTAATTAAGAGTCATTGAAGTCTCTATTTTTGAATTGGGGTTATATTTTGTTAACCAATCCATTGCTTCTTATAAATTAGATGAAAAATGTTAAGATTAAAGGATAGAACTGAAAATTTGTGTATTTCTCATTCATTGACTCAAAGAGTGTATGAATATATATAGATACAAGATAAGATAATAAAAAGGAAAAGATTAATCAAATCTAATCTAAATCTTAGAGATATAATCCTACGAGATAATGCAAGATAAAAAGTTTCCTACTTTCCTAGAAATAGGCTATCATATCTCCTAAATATCTATTATATCATATCTTATGATATCTCCTAAATCTCTATCATATTATATCTTAACACTCCCCCTCAAGCTGGAGCATACAACTTAATGCTCCAAGCTTGGAACATAACTGAAGCATAAGAAAAAAAATGAAAACAACTCCAAGGTAGATGACTCTCCAATGCGTAGAGTACGACACCAAAAACTAAATATTCTTCTTCAAACTCAGATGCTGCGAGGGAGTAGACTGAAACCCAAGACAAGTAATGCAAGGACATCAGAGACTCAGATATCAGCACAATAGGACTTGAAACAAGCAGAGGAAGAGCCGACGAGTCATAACTTCCAACACTCCCCCTCAAGCTAAAGCTTTCTACGCTTTTAGCTTGTTACAGTACATTATCCTTCAAACTGATTAGACGGTTGGGATAAACTGATATCCATGGCAACAATGGATGAGACAGGTAAGTAGTTGTTGAAAAAAATGGTTCTTGACCAGATCGAACCCCAAGGACAACAATTGAGTAATGATTGGGACAATGCTAGTGCAACTGGGACAAAGACAAGGCCAATTACAGGGACAAATATGCGGCCAGTGTAGCTGAGACAAAGACAGGGCCAGTGTAATTGGGACAAAGACGGGGCCGGTGCAACTAGGACAAAGACGAACCAATGCATCTTGAACAAGGACGAGGCCAATGCAACTGGGACAAAGACGGGGCCAGTGCATCTGGGACAAGGACAGCTTAACCATCAAGAGCAGAAGCTAAACAATGCTTAACCACTCATGACAGAAGCAAATCATCTCAAAGCTTAACCATCTTGTAAGACAGAAGCTAAACAACCAAACACTGCTGAAAAAATGGTTCTTCACCAGATCGAACCCCAAGGACAACAATAGAACTAGGAGAGGCTGACAATCTTAATGATGGTGGCACGTTGGAGAGTATGACGGTGGCTAGTGGCGACGACCGGCAGCGGTGAGTAGAAAAGTCATTGGAAAAACTAAAAAAGATTGCCTTAAAAAGTGCAGCAAGTAAAAGGGTCCACCGGGGACAGTGGGTCCCCGGTGAAGCACGATTTTCGTGATACCTCAGCCTGGCTCTGATACCATGTTAAGATTAAAGGATAGAACTGAAAATTTGTGTATTTCTCATTCATTGACTCAAAGAGTGTATGAATATATATAGATACAAGATAAGATAATAAAAAAGAAAAAGATTAATCAAATCTAATCTAAATCTTAGAGATATAATCCTACGAGATAATGCAAGATAAAAAATTTCCTACTTTCCTAGAAATAGGCTATCATATCTCCTAAATATCTATTATATCATATCTTATGATATCTCCTAAATCTCTATCATATTATATCTTAACAAAAAATATCAACTCTCACCCACGTAAAGTTTTTAGCTTTGAGTTTGGGTAGGAAGTCTTCCCGATATGTAGAAATATCATCATATTAGTGGCATTAAATTTACATATTTATATACATACATCAATAAGGGGTTATTGCTGACGGTAAATTATGAATGTTTTGTAATTAAGCAACAGTCATTAAAATCTCTCTGTTTTTAATTGTGGTTATATTTTGTTAACCAATCCATTTCTTCTTATAAATCAAATGAAAAATATCAACTCTCAACTAACCCACTTAAAGTTTTGGCTCTGAGGTTTCTTTCTTTTACCTTCACTGATTATGTGTAGCAAGCGAATCTTCATGATATGTAAAAATATCACCATATATTAAATGTACACATTTAACATACATCAGTATGTACATGTAGAAATTGACAAGCCACCAAATTTTTTTAATCATAGTTTTATCTTTTGTTCCTCACACACACACACACAAACACACATATATATATACATTAAAATCTGTCTATCTTTATGCAGGCTGTTAAAATCTGTCATGAGAATTTCTCCAAATCTGAAGGAGAGTGTGAAATTTACAGAAAAGGTTATCTTCAGTGTATAACTTTTGTTGAAGAAATAATCAAATTAATCGAAGAATCCCTCCTTCTTGGTATGATTTTTTATAGTATCTTCCCCCCTCCCCCCTATTTGGGCTATTGATTTTTTTTAATCTTCGTGCATTTTTGAGAATTGAGATTGCAAGTATCTATATCTAATTCAGGCAATCTAGTATATTTTTATTAGTTTATCTGCTACTAGTATATGTTAAGAATTTCTTTTCAACTCTATTTGTCATAATGTGGCAAGATTTTATGCTGATGCTTTAATATGTAGCAATATTATATTTATGTCAACAATAATTTTTTTATTATATTTCTTTGTTTTAGAATAGTTAGTTTCCTCTTTGAAGGGTCCCATTTGCACACTTTCCATTGATGCATTCTGCTTTTGACATCACAAGCAATCTGTCGCAAAGCCAAAATGTTGTGGATAAATGGATCTTCCTTTATTGGTTTCTTATTCGGTCCATAATTAGCCAAAAAATTACAGTAGCATGTCCTTTTAGACAGCTTTTGGAGAAATGACCTTATGAGGCTATGGTAAATTTGTTCATTCATTGCACTCTGCCAACTAATTTAACTATTATTGCTGCAGCTGATAAAAAGATTTTGGAGGTCGATTTTGATTATTCGCAGGCAGAAGATTTGGGATACATATCTCCAAAATTAGTTGAACTTATTAAACTCTTTCAGTCATTTGGGTATGGAGCTATGATCTACCGTTATGGTCATATAAATAGTTTTCCTATGCAATAAAGTTATATTATGTATCATAGCAAATTGGTAATCTATCATTCTTTGTGTTTACAGAGAATCTAGTCAGGTGTTGTGCCTTATTTTTGTTGATAGAATCATTACAGCCAAGGTGATTGAAAGATTCGCAAAGACAGTTCCCCATATTTCTCATTTCACAGTTTCCTATTTAACTGGAAACAATACATCGGTTGATGCTCTGGCTCCTAAGAGGCAGAAGGAGATATTGGATTCTTTCCGCTCTGGAAAGGTATTTGTTTATTGCATCATGTGAAACAAGTGATGTACAATAAATTTGTCTTAAATGTTTGTATTGAAAATCTAATAATAGATTATTAATGCTTTTTTTAGGTCAATCTATTATTTACTACTGATGTACTTGAGGAAGGAATTCATGTGCCAAACTGCTCATGTGTGATACGTTTTGACCTCCCAAAGACAGTTCGTAGTTATGTCCAATCTCGTGGAAGATCTAGGCAGGCAAACTCCCAATTTGTTGTGATGCTGGAGAGGCAAGTATTCTGATTGTCACAATCTGTTTGATGTTGGAGATTTCTTCTCCCCTGAACACTCTCAGTACTTATTTTCAAGTGTGTTACTGTGTGTATACACATATATTTAACTGTGGAAGAGTGAATATTTTCCACTGATTTGAAATTGATACGAGTTGAGGAAGTATAAATGGGAAGAGGAGATTAATTCGGTACACTAATCTAGGCATGAATATTAGGGAATAATCTGCCTGAATAGCAGGGAATAATCTTTGCTATAATCCTTTGTCAAAAAAACAAAAAGAAGGAAATACAACAGATTCTAATTACATCAAAATCCTAAATTAACTGTACAAATCAAATTGCATAATTCTGATTGACTTTCATAGATCAAATCCCATGATTCTAATTGCTTTCCTTAATTGTCAACACTCCCCCTCAATCTGGGTGATAGATGTCTATCATTCCCCGATTGGAGCAAATGCTTTCATAAATATTTCTTGGGAGAGTTTTAGTTAGGATTCTGCTGTCTGGTTGCACGATGGTACATACTCAACAGTCAACACTTATAATGCTATGGTCAATTTTCTCCTTTATGAAGTGCCAATCAATCTCCACATGCTTTTTCCTATCATGGAGGACCAGGTTCTTTGCAATGCTGATAGCAACTTTGTTGTCACTCAATATACTCATTGTATAATGGGTAGAAATTCTGATCTCATCCAGCTTCCTTTTTAGCCAAATTCCTTCACAAATACCTTGTACCATGGCTCTAAATTCAGCTTCTGCACTATTTCTAGCCACCACGGACTATTTCTTGGGCTACTGCAACTGTACCACCTTTTTCTACAGTCAACAATCAACATAGTCTGCTGGAGGATTTTCTGTAGAGCTTCCATCTGTTCTTTGCTGAATGGAGATGGATCAGGGTTCACCTTTGCATCCTGATGGTTATGGGCTGTTGCATTGCCTTTGCTCTCCTTGTTTCGGAACGGTTTTGCCTTTGAAGGTTTCCCATGAATGTCCCAACAAGTTCCTTGGTGTAAGTTTCTTGCAATGTTCACATGGTTCTTGTGTGCTGGACGAGATTGGTTTCCTCTTGCTGCCATTGCTGAACTCTCAGTTGATGGGGCTGGAATAGAGTTTCCCAACATAATTTTCCTCCTGCTTTCTTCTCTTCTCACTTCTGAGAATACTTGGATTTTTGGAAGTGGTTTGTTTCCAAGAATCCATCCACGCACTTCATCAAGATCCTTGTTAAGCCCCAATAAAATATGTAGATTCTATCCTTCTCTACCAGTCCTTTGTACTTCTTGTCATCTATACAGTTCCACTCGATCTCTTCATATATATCCAGCTGCTGCCAATGTCAACTGAGAGTATTGAAATACTCATTAACTGAAGATTCGCCCTCTTGCATGAAGTTTTTCCCAATTTCATTTGTCATGGTATTAAGGAGCCATGACTAAACTGTTTTCCAGTTGCCATTTTTGGAGGTCGGGGTCTCCTTTCTTGAGATTTTTGGAGTTTCCCGTGATGTAGCCTTCCTTTCCTTTTCCTTGAAGGAAGATTTGGACTGACCTCTCCCATTGGATATAGTTCTGGCCATTCAATTTGTGGCCAGTGATAGGAAGTGCAAGCCCTTTGATTGAGCTGGTAAGAAGTGTACCAGTGTCCACCTAGGGCGAGCCTTCTGGTTTTTCTCCTTACACAGTTGGGTCAGCGAGAGAGATTAGAGATGGTAAAGATTGAGCTGATACCATGCGGATAAGTGAATATTTTTTTACTGATTTGAAATTGATACAACGAGGAAGTATAAATACAAAGAGGAGATTAATTCTGTAGGCCAGAATATCAGGGAATAATCTTTCCTATAAATGCTATGTCTAAAAACAGAAAAAGGAAATACAACAGATTCTAATTACATCAAATCCTGATATTAACTGTACAAATCAAATCGCATAATTCTGAATGATTTTCATAGATCAAATCCCATGATTCTATTTGTTTTTCTTAATTATCAACATTAAGTCATTAACACTTGTATCTACAGGGGAAACTTGCAGCAAAGAAATCAACTCTTTGACATCATTAGGAGTGAGCGCTCCATGACTGATGCATCTATTTATAAAGACCATGAATCTAGTTTAAGGGCATGTACGGTGGGGAAAACAAATGCATACTATGTGGAATCTACTGGAGCATCTGTCACTTTAGATTCTAGTGTTAATCTTATCCACCGATACTGTGGAACACTCCCACGAGATAAGTAAGATTATATCCTATTGTGCTTGTCTGCTTTTTAACTATTTGATATTGAAACATACTCTTTACATACTTCTTCTGCATGCAATTTGGATTAGGTACTCCTGTGTAAAGCCCAGTTTTGAGTTTCTACCTGTGGAAGGGGGTTACCAGTGTAAATTAATATTACCATCTAATTCAGCTTTCCAAACAATAGTTGGTTCTTTTGGAAAAGATACTCGTTTGGCAAAGCATCTTGCATGTTTTGAAGCTTGTAAAAAGCTGCATCAAATGGGCGCCTTAAATGAACATTTGGTTCCATTCATTGAAGATTCTTCAGAAGATGACCATATTGTGAAAAATAAAGAATCAAGTTCTGGTGCAGGTATAATTTATCTGCTAATTATTTTTCATTTTTTTTTTTATCATTGTTTATAAATTGTGAAATATTTCGTTTAATTTGAAATTTTCATTATACTGCTCACACCTCAGACTTCCCAAACAATGGTTGTGCATATTTCAAATATCATTTGCAATTTTTTTTTATACAATTTTTATCCTTTTTGATTGCATGCACCGCTGCACAAATTGATTTCATATTAAATACTTACAAAACATCACCGTGTATCTTGTTTGGAAATAACCACTATGAACTTCCGAATCTGTGTTGCAAAGTTTGCATAACTGATTTTTTAAAATCATACAAAAACCTTTTGTCCGCCAATTATGTGTGTTTTGATTAGCTGTGAGCAAAAGATTATCCATTAGTTGATTATATGCATAACTAGTGTTTTAGCCCGTGCATTGCACAAGCTTGTTCAAATTTTCACTACCTTATTTATATAGTCAATAGAAAAAAATTTAAAAAAAAAAGGGGGATTATATAGCACATCAAAAGAAATTTGAAAAACGAGATAATATATCCCTAAGAAATTAGAGACTATAATTTTTTTTTAAAAAAAAAGATAAGGAAAGATGGATAAACTATACAAAATATAAAGGAAAAAGAAAATAAGGGGAGGGTTGTCAAATATATATATATATATATATATATATATATATATATATATATATATATATATATATATAATTTTTTTAATATCAATAAATCTTTTAACAATTGTGGATAATTATAAAGTATCTATCAATAATATTATGATTTTTCCTACAAATTTTAATATCGATAATAACTAATTTTGAATATCTAGTAATTAAGTATAGAGTAAATTACAACGATCTTCCTTGAGGTTTATCCTACTTGAGGTTTATCCTAATTACACTGGCACCCCTCCCTTTTTTATCCCTACAAAAAAAACCCTAATTGTTAGGAGTATGTTACACTGCCCCCCTTGGTTGTATTAAACGTTAAAAATGTTAAGTTGGAAGGATCATGTGAGTAGCACATGTCTTTTAATGGGTTTTTTTTACCCAAAATGCCCTTACCCCCTTCCTTCTACCTTGCACACTTTATCTTTCTCAAAAATCTGAAAATCCATGTTCTTGATAAATGAGAAATAGAAAAAACATAAAATTGAAAAACTTACCCAACCTTGACAGAAGCAAAAGGCGGCAGTGGCAAAACCACCGGCGGCTGTGGTGCCACTGGCATCCCACCGGCAATCACTCCCCTCACCTTCACCTTACCCCGTCAAAACAATAATTTTTTAAAAAGAAAACAATCAATCTCCATATTAAAGGGAAAAAAAAGAAAAACAATCAATCTCACCCTCCAGTAGCCGTGACTCACCAAATCAAACTCCACATTAGAAAACAAAAACCAAAAGAAAAAAAAAAATAGAATTTCCTCTCCTTCCATGGTTCCCAAGAACATGCAGAGCAACCACGGTGTCACTAAGGTGCGCAACTTGGACCAAAGCCCACATGAGCAATTCTTTGTTGGGGGAATCCATCTTCACACCTACCACCACCGTCCAACCACCGGAGCCGCGGCCGCGGCCCGCGGGTGGGTTCTCTGACGGGACGGGGAAGATCCCATGGCTCGAGCTTGTAGACGTCGACAACGGTGATATGGTCATACTAGGAGAGATTTCCGGTTATCTTGCACTTCAGGTAGAACACCACCAGTCTCGGTACTCCAAGGTCTCGCTTATTTTTCCGTTGGTGGCTTTGTAGCAGGCGCAGACCTCAGTGAGAGGGACAAAATGAAACCCTACTCTGACCTTAGTGAGAGGGGCAAAATTGGATTACTAAATTATTATAATTCATTTCTTTTTTCTTTTATTAAATTAATTAACGGTAACTTGACATTGTTAAATCAGGGGGTTAAAAGTAATGTGAAAAAAGGTAGGGATATAGGTGTAATGAAGGGAAACCTCAGGGGAGGTCATTGTAGTTTACTCTTAAATATATTATTCTAAAAAGTAAAATGAAGTTTTAGAAAGAGAGAAATCCTTGGTGTTAAAAAATAGTTACAAAAACTGATAAAAAATATTTGAAACAAAAAATTGAAATTATTGACTTTGAAAATTTAAAAGTAAATTAAATTAAGAATTTGAAATTATTGATGAAAGAGAGAAATCTTCAGAGTTAAAAAATAGAGTTAGAAAAACTGATAAAAGAAATATTAAAAAAAAAAGATAACATTATATAAAGAAGTGAATGGAGGTAGTTATAGAAATATTGTGAATGTGGGTAGTTACAGAAATTGATAAGAGAAACTTTAGGAAAAGTAGAAGAACCATATGCATGTTAGGAGACACCACTTCGTGAGAGGAGAGTATTCAAATGAGAGTGAATATGAGGGAGAGTGGGGAGAGTTGAGCAATGAGAGCATAGATAAACTTATTCATTTATATATATAAGGATATTTATTTTTTTCAAATCAGTTATGATAAAATTAGTTTCATGTTTAGAAGATATATTTACTGAAAAGTGATTTCAAGATAATATGTTTATTTGGAATGTATGAAATGATTTAAAGAATTTTTTTTTGGATGGTAAAAAAGTATTTTTCTGCCCTAGTTGTGAAATAATCAAGAATCAATAATAAAGCTTCAATTTAATAAATTTTATGAAAAAAGCTGTTTTTACCCTTAAGGCATCAACCTTTTGTCTTTCTACCACAACATTTTGCCAGCAAGTGAAAACAGGGTTTATGATGATAAAAGGCTATATTATATGGTAGATTTTCATTTGTACGTCTATTTTTTGTAATTAATTAACTTTTTTTTTCTTCTAATTATTCAATATTTTTTAATTTTAGAAATAAAATAAATTAAATAGATACTATTTGATAAATGCAAGCACGTGATTAATTATTTCCATTTATTTGGTATAAGGTAAACTCTTGTGAGCTTATCAACCTTCAACAAGATTACATAAACTCATGAGTTTGACAATTTATGGTGTTATATTAGGTTTTGATACTATGATTATGTATTTTTAATATTATTTTGGTATAAGGTAAACTATTACGACTTTATCCACCCTCCACGAGTTTACATAAACTCCCAAGTTTGACAACCATGGACTGAATGAGTATTCTTGCAGGTTTGAAATGTTTAAGGTTCATGGTGCCTATGTCAGAATGTGTCAGATGTTGCATTGTTCCTTTTATATAGGAATCTACTGAATGTTTGTTTGTGTTGAAATGCATTTTGATTTTGCTTTGCTTTTGACATTTGAAGGGACCACAAAAAGAAAGGAGTTACATGGAACAGCTAACATTCGTGCATTAAGTGGTGCATGGGGAGAAAATCTCGATGGAGCCAAATTTCATGCCTATAAATTTGAATTCACATGTAATATTGTTAGTGAAATATACTCTGGGTTTGTTTTTTTGATTGAGTCAAAGCTTGATGATGATGTGGGGAATATAGAATTAGATCTTTATTTAGTCTCAAAGATCGTGAAAGCTTCCATCTCTTTGTGTGGACAAATTGATTTGGATGCTGAACAGGTATAAAAAATAAGGTTTTATCCAAAGTAGTATATAGCATTAATCTCATTTTGTTTTGAAAGTTAACTTGATGCTTTGTTGTTTGTTCTCTACTAGATGATGAAAGCAAAATGCTTCCATGAGCTTTTTTTCAATGGTTTATTTGGGAGATTGGTCTTTAAGTCCAAATCAGCAGGAGGAGAAAAAGAATTTTTACTTCAGAAAGACACAAAATCATTGTGGAGCCCGAAACACCTGTATTTGCTTCTACCACTTGAGAAATTGAATGATATCTGTGAGGGATCTTTGCAAATTAATTGGTGTGGAATCAATTCTTGTGCTTCTGCTATTGAATTTTTAAGGAGGAAAATTTCTTTGGTCACTGGAGATTGTGATGATAACGGCACAATCACATCACCCCATGATACCAGTTCATCAGAGATAGAATGTGAAGGAACAAACAAGATTCACTTTGCTAATTGTGTGGTTGATGCTGATAATATAAAAGATATGGTAGTTTTGGCCATTCACACTGGGAAAATATATTGTATTATTGAGATCGACAGTAACCTAACTGCTGAAAGTCCTTTCTATGGAAACAATGAAAAATCAAAGGAATGCGTTACCTTTTCGGATTATTTCAGCAAAAGGTGAATAATTTGTTTTATCCCACCTCCTTATGGTTTTGCTTGCCTAAACAACTTAAAAATTTTGATATACTTTACTAAACAACTTAAAATTTTGATATACTTTACTAAACAACTTAAAATTTTGATCAGGTATGGGATTAAACTGAGACATCCAGGACAGCTTCTGTTACGATTGAAGCAAAGTCATAATCCACACAATCTTCTTTTCAACTTCCATGAGGAAGGTTAGTTGTTCCTAATTGAAGTTTTCATCTTGTGGCTCTTAAATGCTGTTTCAAATTTCTGTATTATGATCTTAATGACATTTCATTTAAAATTAAAATCTCCGTTGAAGTTGTCATATGGAATTACATTTGACACCCTGATGATTTGAAAAAACTGATAGCGGATATGAGCTTCTCTATTACTTTCTGTCTTGATAGAATTTATGTGAATCCTTGCATGCACCATGTTAAACTTTGATTATGATATTTTTTGAGTTGAGCAGATGCACGAGACAAGTCATCACAAATTGGCCCTGCAGCCTCAAAAATGCCAGCGCATGTTCACATTCCACCTGAGCTTCTATACATTCTTGATGTTAAAAGAGATGTGTTGAAGTCACTGTACTTGCTGCCATCTCTGATGTACCGCATTGAATCTTTGATGTTATCTAGTCAGCTTAGAGAAGAGATAGATGGTCAAACTAGCAAGTTTAACATACGTAGCTCACTGGTTTGTTCTATATATGATAATTTGGATAAAATACTCATTATTGTTGATTTGTATTTTCATTATGATAATCTTATGCATTTTTTTTCCTTTTTGTAAATGATAGATTCTAGAAGCACTTACAACTTTGAGATGTAGTGAAAGTTTTTCAATGGAACGTCTTGAGTTGCTAGGAGATTCTGTTTTGAAGTATGTGGTGAGCTGTCACCTCTTTCTTAAATATCCTAAGAAACATGAAGGACAATTATCTGCCAGACGATCATCGGCTGTTTGTAATTCAACCCTACATAAATTGGGGACAGATCGCAAATTACAGGTATTCGTTACTGTTTTATTTTTTTGGATTACTGTCTAGGAACCTAAAGTCTATGTGTTAGTTAAAGGCTCATGAAATGTGGACAAAGCACAAACCCACTACTATCCAGTGCTAATAATCAATTGCTAACAAAACAAATTCTGACTCGGGAGACAATCAAACTCTTGACCAAATGATGAAAACTTTGATACCATTTAAAAAATCATTGGATGATTCATCGGGTGCAGGCACTGGGATAGTTTTTATTTCTAACAAATACAATTCCACGCCATGCATTTACTTATGCCATAAATGTTATTTCTCTACTATTATGGATGTATCGGTATCAATATTGGAAATTATATTTACATTTGGTAAGTCTGGGAAATGATTATTTTCATTATTTTCAACAGATTAAAGTTTGCACATAGAAAAATTATAAATTTGAGAAAAGTCCTTTCAGTTCCTGGACCATCCTGCTTTTATTAATTCCCACCTTTATTTTTGTGGGTTTTTTTTTTTTTTTTTTAATTTACCATTATGGGATTTTTAATAGTGGGCAAGCATTGGAATGAATTAATCACAGGTTTTTTTGTCATGTTATCTATCAGGGATATATTCGAGACTCTGCATTTGAACCACGCCGTTGGGTTGCTCCAGGACAGCATTCTTTACACCCTGTTTGTTGTGATTGTGGGTTGGAAACCCTTGAAGTGCCTTTAGATGTAAAATTCCATACTGAAGATCCAAAAGTTGTGGTTGGGAAGTTTTGTGACAGGGGTCACCGCTGGATGTGTTCTAAGACTATTGCTGACTGTGTTGAAGCTCTGATAGGAGCATACTATGTGGATGGTGGACTCTTTGCTTCACTTAATGTGATGAAATGGCTTGGGATTGGTGCTGAACTTGAACTATCCTTGGTTGATGAAGCAATCATTGCTGCATCTCTGCGTACATGTGTGCCAAAAGAAAGTGAGATTGCAAGCCTTGAAAAGAAAATTGGGTATGAATTTTCGGTCAAGGGACTCTTACTGGAGGCAATCACACATTTGTCTGAGAAAGAACTTGAGATTGGCTGCTGTTATGAGGTAGTTGTGAAGTTTCATATATTCTTTAAGTAATTGATATTTAACTTGTAAAAGTTTCTTCATATTATACACATATAATACGACTTATTGAATTTATGGCAGAGGCTTGAATTTCTTGGTGACTCAGTATTGGACCTGCTTATCACATGGCATCTTTATCAGAGTCACACAGATATTGATCCAGGGGTGTTGACTGACTTACGTTCTGCTTCTGTCAATAATGACAATTTTGCTCAAGTTGCTGTTAGACATAACCTTCACCAGCACCTTCTACATAGCTCAGGAGTATTACTGAGCCAGATATCAGAATATGTGAAGGTCATTTCTGAATCAGATTCCAGATCACTTCCAAGCATTAGAGCTCCCAAGGTTAGTTTTGTTGACCATTCTGGTTAATTTTTTATGATCTAGAGTTACTTATATGTTTGTAATTACTTATTTGAATTTCTGTTGCATTATGTTTTGAATTGGAATTGATTTGATTTAGAAACCAATTCCTATGCTTGAAACTCGTTACAAAATATTTACTAAATCTGTATGTTAACTTTATTATTCAGTGTATTGGGTTACAGCATGTATACCCATATATATACAACAAAAATGCTATCTATAAGATAAACCAATCTAAAAGGTAAAATATAAACCAATCTTATCTAAAAGATAAACTCATCTTATCTTATCTAAAAGATAAACTACATATCTAATTACAATCAACAATATTATTAGCCTTGATTTGCAAATCGTTTTCCATGTTTGCAACACCAAAGTGAAATTCATTTTATTTCAACGATTTTACTTTATTACCCATACTTAGAATGGATCAAATGGGTAAACTAATAAACGCAAAATTGTTAATCAAATATTTAAAATTAGGATTAGAATTAAATCAAATTTACACAAATGTAACCAAATTTGAGTGATTTTCTACATGCACACAACATAAATCAAGGGGATTTACAAAATCAAACCAAGTCCTATTTTATAACTTCCCAAATAAAGAATTCCTGAAGATGCAACATTTATAAATACTAAATAGAGACAATTCCTGAAGCATGTTGCTCCAAACATATACCCAACACTTATTTTAAGTTGTAACATTGTTATTTTTGTTGTAAATGTCACAGGCACTTGGAGATGTAGTGGAAAGTATTGCCGGGGCTATACTAATTGATACCAAGCTCAGTCTTGACCAAGTGTGGAACGTTTTCTATCCTCTATTATCTCCCATTGTTACTCCTGATAAACTTGAATTGCCTCCAT
The DNA here is from genome assembly GCA_026413185.1 of Pueraria montana var. lobata. Classification (NCBI taxonomy): domain Eukaryota; kingdom Viridiplantae; phylum Streptophyta; class Magnoliopsida; order Fabales; family Fabaceae; genus Pueraria; species Pueraria montana. The sequence goes on from CM048652.1 coordinate 9,182,172, forward strand.
TTCGTGAATTAAATGAATTATGTGATTCACTCGGGTATTTTGTAAAAGTAAAAGAAACTTGTGAAAAAAATGGATCCGCAATGCATGTTGAGGTTAGTGTACAGTTACCAAATGCCCTATTGGTTCGTGAAGGAAAGGGGGCAAATAAAAAAGCTGCAAAAGGAGAAGCTGCTTTTCATTTGTTGAAGGATCTTGAGGTTTGTTCTTTTATGATTGTGTTCCGGAATTTTCTTTTCCCTTTTTGTTAGTTTTAAGGTCTTCTAAAATCTATGCAAATGTTGTCTTAATATGAATCGGTGAATAGTTTATTTAAGGAGAATGTTTCTTTTGAGAACTCCCAGGGCCTTCTTTCTTTTTTATGAATATGAATAAGAAGCTAGTAGACACTTATAGGGAAAAAATTAATCCTGATAATAAAACATGGGTGGTTTTATGGTAGATAAACAATAGTGCTAGTAAATACTTCGGCAAACTTTAGAAATATACTCTCATGAACATATAAAATGGAGATAAATAAACTTCCCTAAATAAAACATATAATGGACCAAGCTAACAAAATGTTTAAAATATTTTACCCGCCTTTCTCCCTAGTTAGTTTCTAATTTGTTCTTCCCCAAGTGCTGAACTTTTTGTATAGCCTAGCTTCTTTAACTGAAAAAAGAGGCCACAAGATAGGATTCCATGCTCGATAACAAGGTAAAATTAAATAGTTAGCAGTTGTGTCTGCTTTTGCACTAAATACAATTACAAAGCGAACCATAACAAATTTTTCTGACATTATTTGTTGTCCAGTCCAGTCCACCTTACCTGAAATGAAAAATATTATTTTGGATTGGATTTTAATTTTTTTTATGAGGAACTTGATTTGTAAAGTTGATTAGTTTTTTTTTTTTATTATTATTATTATTATTTTTTTTAATACTACTGCCATCCTTATTTGTATATATTTTGATGACCACTTGGCTTATACTTATGATTCTACAGAAGCGGGGAATTTCACATGGTAGTTTCATGTCCAAGGGAAAAAGAGATAATCCTGACCATATCTACGATTCATCTCATCTCAAAATGGATTCTAGTATTTGTTCTTCTCTAATTGAAGAACATTCCTCAGAGCTAGCATCACATAAAAAGCACAGATTGGATGAAACTAACTTAACTGCAAGTAAGTTGCCTCCCAAAGACTCTTCCAGTGACATCTTTGGTTTTAGTGCTTTCATTTCCAGGTTTGCACCATTGATTTTTGTTCCGTGTTTGATTGCAAGTTTTGTCTTCCCAGTTACAGTGTCCACTTCTGGGAAATTTTCTCCCTTTGCTTCTTTGTATGGCTTGTTAAGTGTTTAGAGTTGTTCAGAAGAAAAGACAAATTAGAGCAAATTGAAGTGATGGGTTTATTTCCATTGTCTATCATGCGATTTTCTTATTCTTATGCTCCATTTTACCCATGCATATAATTTTGGTCTATTTTAAGTTTTTATGAAGAATGGAAAAATATCAGCTATTCAGTTCTGTGAGACGTCTGAATTGATCACTCCTGATGTAGCATTCGTAAATCAAATCATAAATAATGCTATGAGTGTTGTTAGAAGCTAGTTTGATGGGGATTAGTTCCTATCTCAAAGCAAATATTTTTTAATTTTCAGCTTAATGTGAAAAGAAGAGAAAGAGAGTAGAGTAGATATTTCTTTGCAGTTGGTTAAATAGGTAGAAATTCAATTCAGATATCATCACATTTGTCAAACATAATATAATTAGGGGTTGCAAATGAAAGGACTGGTACTTAGTGTCTCTCTACCTTGTCTTCTTTTTGGCATTTTAAACCCTTTTATTCCCTGCTATTTTCAAATCCAAGGGCAATGAGTTAATTTATTAACTACCTATAGATAACTTCATTTTGGATTCATGTTACACAGTTAATTTATCAATTAATATGAAGAAGGGAGGACCGCGGACAACACTACATGAAGTATGTAAGAAGCTACAGTGGCCGGTGCCTACATTTGATTCAACAGAATATAAAGATAGGTGAGTCCACCAGCTAATTTGTACTTTCAATTGCTTGAGCAACTTGAATCTGAAAAGAATTTTTGTTATGCAGTATTACATGAAGGATTAGTGTCTGTAATATGTGGAGAACAGAATTGATCCCTAAACTTTAGGGATTGAAATCAGCTAACATAGGAAACAATAAACTAGCTAGAGAAACTGAATGAAAGAGTATTATAAAATCAAACAATATCAATCATACTCAAAACCGTCATATATTTTTCATACTTGTTCTGACAATCCAATGTATTTGAAGCATGGGGTTTCTTTTATTTAGGGAATTGTTTGCACCAGCTTTACATCATGTGTTTCAAAAATTGATTTGATATGGCAAAAAACAGATATTTTAAATGACACTATTGTTTATATATGATGTGTGGTGTAAAACATGTGATGTGCAGATAAGAATATTTTGTTCTAGAATTGGCAATGCTGTGACGTGTGAATCTGACAAGTTTTTTATTTTGTCACAGATCTCTATTTGAATCCTGTGAAGGGCTGCAAGGAAGCAAGGGACAAAACTGTTTTGTGTCAAAAATTACCTTGTGCATACCCAATAATGGTAATATAGAATGCAAAGGAGAAGCTAGAAGTGATAAGAAGAGCTCCTTTGACTCTGCTGCAGTTCAAATGCTTCTTGAGCTGCAAAGACTGGGAAAACTTGAAATTGATCCTCCCCCTTCTAGTTAGGGGAAGAGAAAGGAAAGGGAAGGGAAGGGAATGGAAGAAAAAGCAAAGGGAGAGAATATAAGAGAAGGGCTAGTACCACAATTTTGTGCCCCCAAAAAACATGAACTGTTGTTTTGTGCCATTGATCTGGTAAATTCTCTCAGATTAATGGTAGAGGACCATTAGTTTACAGTATTTTGGGGTTGCAAATTTGCAGTACTAGTATTGTGACCAAGAAGAGAAAATGATTGGAAAAAAAACGGATTGAAAAAAATGAGGCGGTGTTTGAGAAGATTTAGGTGTAAATAAACAGAAGTCCTTTTCCTTTCCTTTCCTTTCATTCCCCGGGGGAAGGAGAAGAAAACTCAAACAGCAAAGATTGATAAATTTTATTCATAAAACATAAAATTGCAGGACATGACTTTGATGCAATAATATTGCATGTACATGTATGTAGTAGGCTAGTAGCTGTTCTTAGCGTACAACGTGTATGCCGGCTGGGTCTTTGAAGTATGAATATGGCAATTTCATTTATTATTGTTATCTATTGTGTGCTGTTTCTTATTTTTATAATACATGAAAGTGTTTATCTAAATTTTAAAGTCAATTTGAAATCAATTGCATACTATATTTATAATTATAAAATTAACCTAGCAAATGAAAAACTAGAATGGATCCACTTCAATAAGATGTCCCCTTTTAAAACTAGGGTGCGAAAGTTTTCTCTCATTCGACTTAAGTAGTTGTTACATTACATCAAATTAAAATAAAATAGAGTTTTCACTTTTAAATTCTATAAATCCTTTAATATAAAACTTCTAATCTAAAATAAAAGCTTTACTTTTCACTGAAGTTCTCAATAAAGATTAATAAGCATTTCGTTGACATGCCTGTTTTATATGGCTCATTTGATATCTATGTATTTGAGAATCTTGGGCAGCTCTTTTTAACCTTGATTCCTAAATAATTTTCACAAACACAAATTCCACCCAAAAACTCCTTCACAAAATAATAGGATTTTCTTACGTTCCCAAATATCTCCATTAGGTAGAATTTTTTTTCCTTACCCAAGCACTTATTTGTTGAGGAGATATTGATCCAACTTGGAATCTTTAATCAATCATAACATAAAAACTTTGATTCAATCAAATTAAGTTTCCTTTCTATGAATTCAAAAGTTATTTTCAGATATAAGGAAATGATTGAGTTCCATAACAAAAGATCATGATTCTTGAGCAAGCAATAAAAAAGATTTTGGAGCATATATAAGTATAGGTATCGTTCCTCTAATGATCAGTTCTAAGTACTTGGCGAGTTTTAATATGATTAGATATATAAGTGAGCATTCCTTGTAAAATATAGTACATCATGTTTACTAACATGTTCATGTATTCAATTATCAACTTGATTAATTAATTTTAAGATATAAAGCTTTCCATTATAGTAAGTTGTTTAAGAGAATTCTTTGCTCTTCCACCAAATATTCTGCTTTTTCCAATATATTCAAGGTTCAAATATCCATGGATTCAATGTTTGTTCACTAGTTTCACGTAATTCAGAAAACACTAGTTTTCTTGAAGTCTCTTGTATCTTCCAGGGAATACAACACATACACAACTACAACTTGATTAACTAATGCAAAGTTTTCTGAGGTGGATTCCTGAATGCAAAGTATAGCTTGTAAAAATCTATCCTCCAGGGAATACAAGGATTCTTTTTCCAGTTGAGGCATTAATTTACAATAAAGATTTTTTTTTTTAATTCTTTACAATAAAGATTAAAACAAATACTAGATCTCTACCTGCACAAGCAAATTGTTGATATAATTCCAAAATGACATTTTTTGACCTGATTTTTTTATCCTTATCATTTAGGATAGACACGAAAATTTTCAGGAAAATATTCTCTAGAATTTTACTTAAATTTGAATCCTTATTTTTCTATCAATTTCTAATTCTAATCTCTCTCCCTTCCCCCAATCTAACATTATGGTATCAATATTAGTTAAATTTTAGTTAAAACAGACAAAATAAGAAGCTTAGACAATCTTTTCAAAATAAAAAAAGAAGCTTAGACAATACAAGCAACACGTTAAATTTTTTCAACATGATAAATATTCCTTCCCCTTTAAAACAATTCAACATCTCTTATCTTTTAAATCGATGTGTCCATTTCGTACGCATTAATGACAATTTGTATGTTTACAGGAAAAAAAAATTGACAGATTCCAACAAAACATATAATTTAACCCATCTTAAAAAGAGTAATAAAATCATAATCCTATTTATCATTTATTTCAATCACAAAGCAGAATAATCTTTACATGAACGGAGCATAAAATATCGTTCAAAACATTCATCCTATAGGACCTTATAACCCAAATATTTAAGACCAGCTGTGGTGTTGATAATGATGTCCACGTTTCGAACTTCTTAACATATAACCTTTTGCCCTTCCCACTAATATAACAAAAATAATTATAAAATATTATGAAAACATTACCATCAACAACCAACCATATTTTCCCAATCTCTCATTTGTTCTATTGACAAGCTAAACATTTCCCCATTTTTGGCCATTCATACCAATATGGGGAATCCTTGTAAAATGAAATTACCTTAGGCCCTAAGTAATAGCTCATAAACGTTGGAGTTGTTGTCCCCAGTTACACGCTTCAACATTTCAAAACTTGTACGACTACCCAAGAATTCAACCCTTTTGAACATTACACAGCCACGTTCTGCTGTTTCCTTACTAGAGTACACTGATCGAAGCCTATCAGCATGTCTTGAATCACTATGAATTGCAGCTTCTATTTCCTGCCTTGACATGTTCTCCTATCATAACATAAAGTTTGATAGAAACAGAAACCAAATTGTTAGAGAGAGCTAATAATAATGCATGCACATTTCCAAAAGAATAAAATATTGTACCTGATAGAATTCATGGATATGATCCAACACCTGAAGACACGTAAAACCATTATGGCTGAAAAGTGTTCTTGAAGAAGGACCCATCTCGGCGAATCGGTCAATTGGGAAGAGTATGGTAAGGAAATGGTTTTTAAATATCAACTCGGATTTCTCACTGCAAAAGATTTGAGAAAAGATTAGAAGACTAGCAATATTTTTGTTATATCTTACCAGGTGAGGAAAAGGTGTAACACAAGTCACAGGGAGTTAATAACAACCTTTCTGTCAGAGGACGAGTGGAGTTTGAAAATGAAGCTTCTGAATCCTTGCCATCCCCTTTTGCGTCGAAAAATATTGAAGTATGATTTTCACTAGGATCTTCAACACTGAAAGAGTCTGTGTAAATGGAAGCTGTTGAAGTTGGCTCGGATATAGACCAGCAGATAGAGTCTAGAAGGTTGTTGGGTGTTATAGGACGTATTGGAGTCTGACAAGTCTGCAAAACAATATTCAAATCAAATAAACAATCAATCCATAGCTCCAACTATAGCAAGCAGTAGAACAAAATGATGCTGTCTTCTCCACATCTGTTGACTGATCAGTTGACCCTCTATAGAAGAAATCATGAAATGTCAGCAAATGGGTATTCTATCACATTGTGTCCTCTCATACTTTCAAAGTTTTTAAACACTTTATGGATCAAAGTTTTCCAAGCTCAACATTTTGATGCAAAATATTGCAATATACTTTTTCTAATACTTATTTGAAAGAACAAATTTAAAACAAGATTAAGGAACAAGAAAAATAATAGAACAAGATTTTTTTTTTATAATTTAGAGGGCCTAACAGGTAGCGTATTCAGGGCAAGCTCCACAGAATAAACAGAAGTGGATAAAAGGATGACCTGCATTCGACGACCACGGCGATTTCTGACTCCATTTTTTGCAGAATTCACAATTTGTTGTCTTTCTTCATAGCTGACTTCACTTTCACTCTCCGGAAGATTGTCAAGGACCTTTTGCTTTATTACTTCCTGATATTTTGATAAAACTCGTATCATAATTTCATGATAAGGGAGAGAACCTAGGGCTTTAGCAATGTTTTAAAAACTAGATTGAAAATGTTTTACTAAGCTGGAAAGCACATTAGAAAATAAGAAAAAATGAATTTCAAAATTGTAAAGGAATATATTGAGAAATTACCTTTCCTGAAATGCCATTATGAATGTCTTCAAGCATCAGGCCAACTTGCTTTGCCAAATCAACAGACATGTGAACAAGCCTTCGCACATATTTCTCCTTAGCTGTTTTGAGAATCCACAGAGGCTGACATATCATATACAAAGAACTTCATTGTGATATAAATAAAACTGTAGAGGCATACCTAGTGTATCATAGTGAATAACATATTAATGTTTTCCAGGAATGGTGCTGGTACAGTTAAAAAAGCAAAATAGTAGGACAAGCTAAGTATGAGCTTCAGAAAGTTGCATGCTTCCAAAAGTTTTTTCCTCTATGATTAAATAAATATTAAAATATAATGTAGTAGCACTTACTGTAATGAGGTTACTAGAGTATCCAAGATATCTTTGGATTGATGTCCCTTCAGTTACTACATGACTAACATTGCAGCCAACAAACCATTGTTCCACCAAACTAGCACCTTCTCTTGAAGCAGTCTCAATAACCTATCAAACAATGCAAAGCAAATAAATGTCTTGGCCAAGAGCACTGGAATCATACACTAGCTTAACCAAAACAAGAAACTGACACTGACTATTGTTCAAAAGACTCCATATCATGTGAAAGACTTCACATATAGCTAGTATGATTACAAAATGTCTAGGTATTTGTTCTCAGAAACATAATTTTACCTTGTTTCGCATTTCAGATGAAATGCCTGGATCAACATAGATGGAGCAGCCAGACAAAGTTGAGTCTGAATTTCTGATAGACTCTCTCCCAGAGAATCTTTGAAGTTCTTCAACACTATTAGCTTGCTTGGTTTGGTGGATTCTTGCAGGAAGACAAGAATTTTCAGCATTTGTATACTCAGGAAGCAGTCTAAAATCCTCCAAGCGCATGTTGTTATCCCCATAACTCTTCACTCTATAATGTGATTCACTCAACCTCACTGCAGCAGATACAAGAAAATGTATTCGGGTTATAACAACTACAAATATCAACATGCAAAATATCAATTCATACATCACTCCAGCTATGCTATTTATTTGTCATAATCAATTCAGAGAGAGAGAGCTAAAGATGTTGAAAAATAAAATTACTCAGTAAAACTGAAAATCTGTATGACCTTAGAGACCACAGGATGAGTGTTCCTTACTGGACTATTTATGATATTTTGATCAAGTGCAGCAAGATGCTATTGATAAGACAAATCCATTGAATTCTTTGATTTAAAAAATAAAATGAAATGAAAAGGTATGTGTAACAATTTAAGCTTAACTACTCGTCCTCTGAATGAGCAGCAGTGTGTAGACAGATAATCACCAAAAACTGCACTGCTGACAGTAATCACAACAAGAATGTCTAGCTTGTTAAATACAATTAGACTAATACTTTTGAGTGCTTCAACATGAGGTGAAAAGATGCAAAATATGAAAGTTGTATCAGGTTCCTGTATAGAGTGACTCTATAGCATGAGGGATGAATCATAATCACCAAGAAAGATAACCAAAATATAAAACATGTCATTTGAAAACAGTTGAACTCAATTACCATTTTTCCTGACACTATCCACAAACCAACCCAGTGTGACAACAAATAGGCCATTTTTTGCTCCATGCTTCAGCGCATGCTCAAACTTGCGTCCACCAAAACTGTATTAGATGTTAAAGATTTCATGACAGCACTGAACCAATCAACACAAAATGTATTGAATGAATGTCAATGCTATGATAATGGACTGCAAGCAATCATTATGATCATATCATGACAGATCACTCTAACATAGCGACATCTTTCTGAACTCAGTACAAATAAATTTAAATAAAGTAGAAGAATTGATAAGGTATGAAACTTTGTTATCTGACACAACCAAGAAAGTTAAGATTTTTCTGAATTTTACAGAATTTTTTCCCATAGTGTAATCAGCGTATGACAGTATATGAGAATTGCATCTTCCTACTACAGCATCATGCTATTGCTATTACTATGTAGGAAAATTCATATAATTTAAGGAGAAAAGGATATCTGAACCACCAAATGGGTACATTGAGGATGCAAATTGGGGCTATACTGCCCACCTAATCTCTCTGTAGCCTCCATGACCTGATTCCTTGCTTCTGACAAAACACCAATCCAATGAAAACAACATAACTGTATGAATATCTCTTTAACTTGTCAGAGAGAGAGAGAAAGAGAGAAGAGAAACAAGGATGTCACAAAATATCTACTATCAGTTCCACTGATAACTAAAACTACACCTTTTCAGCCTCCTACATGAACAGTTTTATGCCAAGAAGAAAAGACAAAATAGAAGAGAACAGATGAAGATAGATTTCATAGAGAACATGCACTAATTACTATCAACCAAATAGATGATTCAAAACAGGCCTCTCTCATTTCTCAACCCTTTCTTCTATTTGCTCACTGTTAAAGATAAATCAGAAATGACAGATAACAGAAGTCTAAATTCAGAAGTCCAAACATGTGTTATTTGACATCTTATATTGCCAAGAAGGACAACCACCATCCACCCATCCCCTCTGTCATGAATCATCAAAAAAGGTGAGAGAGGAGACAATAAGGTTCACTCTCTCAAAAATAAAATGTTATGAAAACATTCATGTAGAATTAAGCCAATGGCTTGAAGTAATTGATTGATACAAACAGAAAGGTTAGTGGAACAAAGAAAAGAAAAAGTAGTAGAAAGCGTCAAACCATGAAAGATGAAACTAAATCCAACCAACCAAAGAAGAAAAATTGAGTACATGAATGAATCCACACCTTTAGATAAACCAGTAACGCATATGACAAGACCAGCAAAAGGAGCAGTTGATGATGGCACTTGCAAAGGGGACGAAACAGGAGACATTGGCTCCAATGGTTGCAAGCCTCTGAATGAAGGAAGTGAAGATGAAAACAGCCTCGAACACCCCTTGCCACTCACAACTTCAACTCTACCATCACCACCCATAACAGCCACAAGATTTTTATTACACAGAGTTTTTAAAACAAAAGCATCTATCTATTCATCACTCAGAAATTGAAACCCACAAGGCATATGTATGAATTGAAATTCATGGGGAAAATTCATAGAAACAATGAATGGATGAATTAAAAGTGGAAAAAAAGTGTTGGGTCTGAGAAGAGCTGAACTTTATATTATGGAACAAACCCAGATCACGTGAAGGGATGAAACGATTCCAAAATTGAAATTTACAACAAGTTGAAAAGGCTGTGAGGAAAAAAACGGAATCTTGAGTAAAGGGGGTTGTTGTGGAGTTGGAGACAGAGAATGGATTTTTAAGATGTGCTTGTTTTTGTTTTGCAGTGAGTGTGCAGAGGGAGAGGACAATAAGAAAAGGGAATTTTTTTGAATGTGGTGCTCTGCTCTGACGAGGAGTCACAGTCAGAGTTTTCAATCTTCTTTTTCTGCGTGAGTACGCGAAAGAAAGAGTGCCCCCATACCATTATAGTTTCTACTTGTTATAGTGCTTTTTTAAAAAAGAAAAAAACGCCTGCTTTTGTAAATTGCAAAATGCATGTGATGTCTGATGGAAGTAGTGGGATGAGAGAGAGAGAAATGGAATAAAAAGCGGGTCAAAGTAGTGAGGAGTAACGGGAATCACACCTCTCAAGTCTCAACTTAACTCAGCCCAAATTGAATTGAAAGGAGAGAGAGAAAGAGAGAACAGGCTTTTGTTTTGAAAAAGTTTGGAGGATTCCCATTTCTTAAAGTGAGCGCAATGCAAGGAAATGTGAGTTAAAGAAGGTTATGAGATGAGAGATGAGAGATGAGAGTAAGAGGGAAGAGACAAAGCTCACCTGGGTTGTGGCTAAACACTTCAACTAAGGGCCGTGTCGCTCGGGTTCATGGTGATCAGAACAGAGTGTGCTGTGTGGTCCGTGTTGTGTACATATGTGAGCAACACGCCCGGTGAAACCTTAATTTCAAATTCAATGTCGTCTACTCATCCACCCCCAAAATTATTATTACCACAATTATATTTTGAGTTTAGTAATTTTAATATAATATAAGAGTTGAAAATTTTACATTATCATAGATTTTGGATGTGATCGAGAGACTAATTCCGTTATCAGTGTGTAACTGTTATTAGTCCAATGAAATTTTGCATATGGAGAAAATCGAATAGTTCTCCAGACCATTCCAAAATGAACATTTTTAAACTTAAATAATCAAATTAAAACCAAAAATTTAAATAAGATACCAAAATTTTAGTTAGCCATTTCTGAAATAGTAATTATAATAAAAGTCTAACAAATTTATCGTATTACCAAAAATTTAATTAAATGATAGTGTAAAAACTCTTTATATCATGAGTATATAAATTATTTATTCTTATATTTATACGCTTATTTTTTGTTTTTTTTATCATCTTATTCATGATATTTTTTCTTTCTATCCTCTTTATTTATTTTGTTCATCTCCTTATATTCTAGAACGAGATATCCACTCAACATGTTCCTTATTATTATATACTTTGTTCTGTAAGATTAAGACTTTGTTTCGACATATGGCATCTCTTTTATTTTTACCTGGTGTTGTTACACGCATGGAACCCAACTCTCTAGCAGTGTTTTAAAATGAGTAAAACGTGATTTTAATCTTTATAAATATAATTAGATTTAATTTAATTATCTAAAAATTATTTATTAGTTTTAGTTTTTATAAACTTTTAAATTTTTAAATAATCTCTATCATTATTTATCGATAATATGACATTTATTTAAATATGTCGTTAAAAACCAATCAGATTCTCCACGGAGATTAGTCTCATGGTTTTCAGTAGCTATGAGAATACTTTGCTCTCAACAAAAAAAATACTTATTACATCATTATTAAATAATGACATAAATTATTTTTAAACTTTTTTTAAATTTATGATAATTAAAACCAACAATTCTTTTTTGAAATGTTGAAACTAAATTTAAAAGGGTGGAAAAAACTTTGTAAGTCTTTTAGAAATTAGATTGATAGTTAAATCTAAAAGTATTAATTTATTATTATTTATTAATAAGGAAATAGTCTATGCATTGACAATATAAATCAATTTTACATTGTCATCCAATCACAAATGTCATTTATAATAAATATATTGACTTTTACAATAATTACTTTAAAAGTCACACTAATAATAATTTTTTACTAGTTAACCGTGTGAAAGCTTTTATATTGATCATATATAATTATTAAACTATTTATTAATTTAACTCTCATTATAAAAATTAACCCACTATAATGAATGTTTTTGGTTTGAATAAAATTGTCACTAATAAAGAATTTTTGTGAATTAGACAAAGAATGTCTTTGAATAAGCTTGACATATATATTCTTTTTTTTCCTGGATCAGAGACCACGGGTATTTTCCAACTCACTGAATCAAAGACTAATCCCCTTTAGGTTAGCTTGACATATATATCTTTAAATACATTAATGAATACTTAAATAGATTAAATAGACAAAGAATGTCTTTGAATAAGCTTGACATATGTATGCATCAATTGACTCATAATTATCTAAGAATTATTTTGACTGACGAATTTCAATTTCAGAAACTACTCTGAAATTTTAATAATTTTATGAATTAAATTGACATTGCCTTATAATTTTAATTGGATAAAAAAATATTTCTTCAGATTAATTTTATTTTTTATTAATATATTTTTTTTTTGTATATAATTTATTTATTTATTTTCGCTTTCTCTTCCATTTATCTAAATAAACGAAAAAAAAATTCTCTATTTTTTTTTTCTTTTTATTGTTATTTATCTAAATAACACATCTTTCTTTCTTACCGTGTTTCTGTTTTACTTCTTCTATCTTCTCTATATTTCACTTTTAATCTAAATAAAAAACTATTCTCTCAATTTTTAATTTCTTTTTTTATGTCGTCATCTCTTGTCATATTTCTTATTTTTCTATCTTCCTTTCGTTTATTTTGTCAGCTCAGCAATCATAATTCATAACCTTTTAAGTTTGGAAACATTATTGCTGCTTGAATTTGTTGCAGTACTTTCAAGACATTGATCACTGAATTGACAGCACAGAGAAAATTTTGTGATTTTTCAAAGAATCCATGATGTATCATGTATGAGTTATAATTTATGATTTTTTTCAAAACGAATTTTTTTACATATATAATTGTAATTGCTGAAAAATAAATTTTAAAAAAATGGTTATTACAAATTAAACGTAAAAAAATTGTGGAAATAATATTTCTTCTATTATATACATAAAGAACATTATTGAAGGGAGTATGTATCGGAATAACAAATATAAAAATGATTAATAAACACCACAAATCTATTTGATACCTAATGAGATAAAAAAAAAACTGTAGATATAATAAATAATATGATATAACAAAAGGAGAGAGATAAAGAAAAACAATGAGTATTAATATATACCATGTTTAAAGTAGATAAATATTTATATATCATTACCAAATAATGAAAGTTAATGCTAGGCGCGCTAATTAAATTCTCTAAGATCGTGAATAGCCAATATAATCTCTAAAAATGGTAAGACAAATTGGTTCCTAAAATTAATGAAGTGACAAAATGGTCCTTAAAATTATATATTATCAATTTAATTCCTAAAATTATAATAGAAGATCAAATTGATCCTTGAGATAAATAAAGTGAAAAAATAGTCCCTGAAATTATAATGATAAGTCAAACTAATCTCTAAAATTATAAATGCTTAATTATATTTTTTGCCCAACTTTTAAATTTTTACAAATTATGTCTTTAAAATTCTTTCTTGCACATTTTGATCCTAAACTTACATAAATTCGCGAATTTTATCCTTAACTGATTGTCCAAAGGATTCAATAAAACTCTTGGAATTGCTAAGATGCTAGCATGCGGCTCTCGCAAATAAATAAATAAATAAATAAAATCCAAGGAGTATTTGATAACCTCCACTTACCGAAGACTTGCTTCTAAAAAAAGAATAATAGCATTAAAAAAAATAAGTGAGAAATGAGGGATCTTTTTTGAGAGCTCGATCGTTTTTCATCTTTAAAACCTTTCAATACACAACACAAACAGGTAAGGAAAGATATGATCTCCTTGCTTGATTTCTCTTGAAGGTTGGAACTCTTCAAGTGCCTCTTTATTCCAAATAAATGAAAGAATTTTCATGGATGAGGTAGAGATGTATTTCCAAACGAGAGAGATAAGTTGTCCAAGGATTTTGGCATCCAGCAGAGAATCTTTGATGAAGTTCCACTTTAACTAAAACTAATCATATGTTTTCACTAACTCAATCTTTATAGGCATCCGACCTTTAGCTCCCCTCTTCTTTTTCATAGAGTATATGACTTCTTGAACAATAATGATGTTATCTCTGATTTGTCTATTAGCAACAGAATTACATTGTGATAAATAATTTATGTTATGATATATTATTATTTTTAATTATTGATATTTTAAAAAAAATAAATTTAAATAAAATTAAAGATATTGAAAATGATATATTAAAATAGATAAAAAGTTAAGTTAAACTATTTAGTTGATATTAAAAGCATAAGATAATATATCATATACATGCTAGGAGTGTATTTGAATTTTAAAGATAATAATAAGTGGATCCTTCATATCTCTCTCTCTCTCTCTCTCTCTCTCTCTCTCTCTCTCTCTCTCTCTCTCTCTCTCTCTCTCTCTATATATATATATATATATATATATATATATTTGAAATTGATTTTGATATTTAATTACAGTTTGTTAAACCATTCCGTTAATATTAAAATTTAAAGGCATAAAAACATATACCATATGTATCTAGAAGTAGGAGAGTGAAGTTCAACACTTAATGAGAAAACAGTATTCAAATGAATGTGCATGTGAGATAAAGTAAGGAGAATGGACGTATGAAAAAATAGATAGCTTTATGTGTTTATATGAATTATTTTTTATTTAAAATAAAACTAATTTCTCTATAAAATATGTATAACAATAGTTATATTTTCTCCAAAATGATGTGACAATTAACCGAGTCGTCTAAATCTAATCACATCATTATCATATAATAAGTAAAGGTGGGTCGATAATAAGTAAAGGTGGGTCAATGACCTTTTTTTAATATTAATATTTAATAGAGGAATATACAATTTTTTTATGACAATCTATACGAAATATTCTTTCGAAAATATTTTAAAACTATATTTTAATTGCCATGTATCATAGATAGCTGGGATATTAATTAGTTCAACAGTTTTATACACCTCGTTGTCTTTATAATTTTTTTAAGCTTATACACTTGATATTTAATATATTTTCACTTTGGTTATCCGGATGAAACTTGGGATTTTGGGAAGACGGTTGATGGGATCTACACCTACACCTATATTCAACCTATGCCACGTAACTATATAGTTAACCCATTTGCTTAAAATCAAGACTAAATTAGACTGATACCCCTTTTTCATGTTGAACGTAATTTCCAATTTTTTTAATGTTTAAAATAACCCATTGTAAAAATACACGTTAGGACGGTTAGTATATAAATTATAAAAAAAAAAAAATCATGCATAAACTAAAAAAATCTTTAAGAGGTGCCAGTGTGCCAGAGTAATTTAAAGGAATGAACAATGCCCATACTTCTGTTCGATCTACTTTCAAAATTCTTACCAGTAATGTTTGTCACAACCTAATTTTTGTATTGTAGCTAAATGGTTGAGTACATGTATGATCACAATCGTTGTGCATGAAATCCTCTTTGCACACATGATGCGTCTTTGTCACGTAGTCGAGGCCAGTCTCCAAGAAATGCCACGAACTTGCATAGAGTGGTAAACATTACGTAACAGGAGGACCACCCTCAACCTCAACAGTGGTCACTGCTGGTAGTCCAAGAAAAACTATCTAGCTAGCTTGGTTGCAGTTGGCAATTCTCTCGTGACTTGACTTCACCCCTCGTCTTCTTCTCACGGATAACAATACCTTTCTGCCTTTCTCAACCTGGCCCCTTTGCCTACCATTGCCTATCTGTTTGTTTTATTAATCTACAAATAACAACTAGGTCACGATAATTATTGTCTAAACAAATAGTTGTGCATCACAAAAATATAAACAATAATATAGTTGACTTCAAATTTTGTTGGAGAACAAAAAGTCATGATGTAATAAGATAATAATAAAGGTTTTTTACTCTATCATTCATTCATAAATTGTTATGAATAATATATCTATTTTATAACGTTATTTTTTAAAAGAGTAAATTATAGTAACCTCCCTTGAGTTTTACTCAAATTACACATGCACCTCCTCTTTATTTTTACATTACTTTGGCCTCCCCTCCTCTCACGACGTTAATTAACGTCACAATCTTTTATTACAAACCCAAAAATGTCTCTCCCCTCTATTCATGAATCCCAACACATGCCTAACCTAATCCCAATCCTCATCCGCTAGGGAGCTGCTATTGCGATGGTGATGAGAGGGAGCTGCTAGTGGAGGGCGACGGCGGCGAAAGGTGCGGAGGGCGACGTGATGGGCCTGTTGTCCAGAGGTGAGCAAGATCTACGAGAATGGTGAGCGAGATCTGCACTCGAAATCTGTTACCCTTCCCGTTGAAGCGAACCGCTGGTGCAATCGTGTGGATCGTTGCGGCTGCTTTCGGTATCGGCCTCTTCGTGCTTGTCGCCGGGACGCGCTACTTCCACGCGAACTACAACTGTCAGTTCGGCAACGAGGTTGGGCCGTGGAAGTTAACGACGTTCCAACGTTTGAATTTCACGGCGGAGGATGTACTAGAGTGTTAGGGTGCTGCAGCAATAGGGAGTGCACCGTGCTACTTTACGAGTACATGTCTAATGGCAATTTGGATGATTTTTTCAGCCTTAGCTTTTTGGTTTTTCAGTCTTAGCTTTTTGGTTTTGTGAGCATTTGTTCTGCTCTTCATTAATAACTGACAAAAGTTAGAAATTTTGCTCCTGTTGCCTCGAATTCTCATTGACAATTGTTCCCCTTGAATTTCAATTGCACTTCAAGTGTGCTTTCAGGTCATTTGAATAACTTCTTTGGGGTGTTTGAAAAAAAAATTCATAACTATTTAGGAAGCAATTTGAAGAATTGAAAAGATGAAAAGAAAGAATAGTAATTTCCACATATTTTTGTTTCTTTTTCTATTTTTGCAAAGTGAGATAGATCGGAAGCTGGAGTGCAAATTCGATGGTTCAATTGAGATTATTTTTTCTGGAAAATGGAATCACACAATGGAAGGGGGTGGGGACATCTTGGAAACAAAAAAGTATTGAAACATCATGTGCCAATCACATGCACAATTCTGTTAATGAAACTAACACCGTTTGGGACATAGGGGAGACTTGTGTAATGAGAATGCAAAAATTAGGGGGTTTTATGTAGGGTAAAAAAAAGGAAGAGATGCATATGTAATTTGAATAAATCTCAGGAAAGATTGTTGTAATTTGTTCTTTTTAAAAACATGGAGAGGAGATATAAGAAGAAGAAAAAGTGACTTGGATTTTCATTCAACTCATGCCTTTTGGAGGTGGCATTGGATTTTCTGCGCTCTCAGCATTGGCAGAGATTCCGTGGACTTATTTATTTAACTCGATTCCTATACAGCTATAGCATATATATAGCCCGAGTCTACAATGCATAAGCCACCACACACTAATTTCACACAACATATGTGTTGCCAACGCTAGCTAGTGGCCTAATAATAATGGATGGAGACATGGACGGATCAAATCCCCTAGGTTGCAAAAGAAGAACAATAAAGAATGGAAAAGAAAAGGTTTGAGAGTGGAGTCAACGAAGGTGTTAACCTCCACTCAAGAAAGAGTGTACAAGGCTCAGATTCTTGATTAAACCAAAATTCCAGGTTCAATAACATTATTTTTGTCTTTGGATTTCGGTGAAGAAAAAAGATTGGTGGATGCCTTAATGTTAATTGACACTTAGAAAAATAAAAAAATAAAAAAAAAGAAAGAAGAGTGTATACATAATATGTGATCATATGTGATAAAAAGAGAAAAATAAAGCTAGATAAACAAAATATATTAAATAGGTATTTGTAACATGAAGAATGCTAGTAAAACACTTTTTACAATTAATTAAAACTCATTTAAATCTACAAAATCATAAATGTGATTCATTAAATAAAAATTGAGAAGATTTACATAATTTTATAATTTTTAATCATTTTCATCTTATAAAAAAGAATTTGTTGAAAAAAAAATAAGAAAATGTGTTAATAGTATTTTCTCTTGCAATATAGAAATGAAAAATAATATTTGGACATTCAAAATGTCAAATGGTACATGGAGAGGGAGAAAAAAAAAGAAAAATATAAATATTATGACGTGATAGGAAGATAAAAATAAAAATAAAATTGTAAATATTAGTTAGATATTTAAAAAAAAATGGATGTTGAAATATTATTATCCTATAGAATTACAGATATCCGTGTATCATTGTCATTGAGTGCATGCTTGTCCAATATGCACTGTTTCCACGTTACAGTACCTACATTCCTATATTTTAACTCTAGCTGGTTTCGACAATTTGCAGGCCTATACAAGTGTCTGAAGTATTCAAAGAATCAAAACAGAAGTTGGACAAATAAATAAATAAATTAGTTTAATTCACGAACATAAAGGGTGACAATTGACAATAATCACAAATCTCAATAGATGATTCTGTAATCAGCACGTCACCTGGACATCCGTGGGAGTAAGGCCACATACTGTGAATCAGCATGGCCAACTTAGTATGAATTTGATTTGATGTTGGATCCTTGGAGAGTTGATTTTGAGCCAAAAATTAATTTTAGATAAATTTTTACATATTTAATTTAATGTTAAAATAGAATTTATAATTGATTCTGAGTTGAAATAATTTTAAATAACTTTTGCATTTGCATTGAATAAAAAAATTTATATTAAATTTTATTTCTAATTTTATAAAATTAATTTCATTTAAAATTAATTTTATCAATATTTATCTAAACACGCACTTAATAGGCAAGTTCAAGTAAGCAACTTATTTCTTCCTAATAAAATTAGAGTTTTGTGTTAATGAATTAATAGAAAATATTAAATAAAAGATAAGAGTATTTAATATTAAAATTCTAAAATTAAAATCATTTAATAAAAATAATTACTCCCTCCATTCCAGTTTATATGACGTTTAAGATTTTGACACAAATATTAAGAAATACAATTAATTAGTTGAATTTCCTAGAAAATATTAGGTTACTTCCTAATATGTCTTTTATCTCTCTAATTAATTACTCACTATATATTACTCCCACTAAGTATTAATTAAGGGTAATCTTGGAAAAAGATATTTAATGCAGCATTAATTTTGTAAAACGACATCTATTTTAAAACAAATTTTTTTTACCTAAAATGTCATATAATCTGAAACAGAATGAGTATATTTTAACATGCCCCTTAATTATACCTGTTAAAAAATTCATTTAATATTATTGTTATCCATCACGAATGATAACTACTTATAAATTTCACGGCACGATTGTAAGAATTTTTATCTTCATTTTGTTCACATTTCAACTGGGGGAAAACTGTCTAGACTCTAGAGACAGGTGACTTGATTTCCTTTATTTGAAGTTTTGAACGCTTTATTAATTTTATTCACGTGTAAGAAAAAACACTATGTTAAAAGGACTTCCTAGAAACAAATAATTTGATTTTATCTGTTTTAACATCTAATCATATCTTAGAATTAATCTCTCGCTAGTGTGCAGATTGGCTTGCCCGTAGGGAATAGGGTGTAGTTTTTTCTTGTCTTTGTGTTTTTACCTTTCCCACTGATCAAAAAAAGAAAAAAAATCTCTCGCTTTCAAATGACTTTGTGAACAGAAACACATAAAAAACGGCCTAACTTATCGTTAATGGCATTCAGCATTTATGTGAAATTATAATATTATTTCTCTTTGAAATTTAACTTGCTACTTGGCTACCTGGTAAGGTAGTTGACTTTACCTTTCGGCTTTTGACAGTAGTTTTCTGTTCTTTTTTTTTCATGGATGATAATCTTCTCTTTTTTTTTTTTTTTTTTCAAAAGAAGATAGTCCTTCATTTCAAAATAAAAAATATATATTTTTTGTACAACTCCTTGTCCTCTTTTATTTTTAAAATACAAAAAACAAGGTAAGTGAGAAATAATTATAATTATGTTCAAATAACGAAAATGAATATCACCAAAAACATTGATCAACTACTACTAATTCATAAAATTGACTTTAAAACTTCTTTGAATAAATTAAAAAATATTTTGAAAAAATTGTCTATAAAACTGACAAGCATGCTTATAAAATTACCTCCATAAGCTCAATATGTTATTCCAAAACACCCTCTAGTGCACTCACATCAAAAGCTTTATGCACAAACCTGCTTATGATTTTGATCCCTCAAATTAGATTACTTTTATTTTTGTCCCTTAAATTTAAATTTATTTTTTCTAATCCCTTAATTTAAAAAAATACTCTTTAGTCCCTATCACCACAAATTGTACATCTAAATCACCAAAATTCAGTCAGAAAAGACTAAAAAAAATATTTTACAAAATTAAACTAAAAAATTAAATTTAAATTTGGAGGACGAAAAACAAAAGTCATCCAAACTTAAGAAACTAAAAATATATTTAAGTCTAATAATAATATAAGTGCATATTTCTTCATGCATTTTGCTAATGCAAAGGCAGCGAGGAATGCGAGTGAAGCCAAGAAATTATCTTTCACATTAAATTTGACAAAGGAATTCCTTCCACGTAAAAAAAACAAAAATAATGGACTACAAAATTGGGTTTTACAAAGTTAAAATGGAAGTAGGCTGCCCAACTAAACCTCGACAAGTGAATAAAATGTTCCAAGCCACTCCAGCTATAAAACTCACTCTTGACCATACTCAAGTTGAAGGACCTCTTCTGTTACATCGATCACTTCCTCCACTTCAATGTCCTTTGCCTCGTATTCCTCCTCTTCATCACTAGCCTCTCCATCCCTAAGCTTTTGCCTATGTAAACTCTCTTCTTCGTGGATCCGCTTCCATTCGTTAACCCACTTGTCCCACTCTTCCTTCAACATCCTACGCTTCTCACGCTCCTGCTCACTCAGCAGCAACGAAACATCTTGATCTTCTGCCTCATATTTCTTACTATACTTCTTCAAGTTCTTGGCAATCTCTTCCTCTTTCTCAGGAGTCAAGAAAGATGGTGGCCTTGGTCTCCATAAGAACTATATAGTAAAAGAAAAACAAATAAGAATGTGTGATTGATATGACTAGCACAGAATTACACAATAAAGGCATTCAGTGCCAAACAACATGCAGATTAGCAATAAGGACTACAGCAACAATTTCAATGATGTGCAAATCCTGCTATTACAAAAATTTATACTACCAAAACATAGATTCAATAATGGAGTATTACAATGTCCAAACCTATGATGCACAGATACGATACGTATCCGATACGGCAATACGATTATTTTAAAAATATATAGGATACGATACGTGTAAGATAAATATTTAGAAATATATAAAAATTCATAAAACATGGTAAATATATAATTGTAATTATGCAAATCTTAATTAAAAACATACTTCTTTGACATTACTAAAAATAAAATTATAAATCATTGTCATCATAAATTATTTTCTATTAATTACATATAGGAACAGTCCTATCAATCTCATCCTTTCTTGAAATCATTCACATAAAGAGAACAATTTCCAGTTTTGGTTCATCAAGGGACAGTGTTTCTATATTAGACATATTCATGTAGTTGTATTGGATTTTCATAAAATGTTTTAAAAGCTTGGATACTTCACAGATCCATGTATCGGTGAAGTATCCAAAGTGTATCAGTATGGGATATGTGAAGCAAATTGAGTTATCGGTGTTTCATAGATTTGGATACCTCACCGATACGTATCGGTGAAGTATCCAAGAGTATCGGTATCGGATACGTGAAGCAAATTGAAGTATCGGTGCTTCATAGGTCCAAACCTATCACCATATGAACATTCAACATTGTACATTCACACATCATTCCTTATACCATTGTAATACATGTATAATTGCCAACAATGCATCAAGTGCAAATGTTAAAGTACCTGAAAGAAGTGATCCTTCAGAATCCGATATAGATGCTTGCCATTGAAAGACCATATATTGAAACCATTCTCCATTTCATGAACTGAAGTCACAGCAGTTGCAACATACCTGGAGTATAAAACGAAAGCCACATAAGCTTTTGATAATTAACAAACCAATAATAAGTACTTTTTCAGTAAAGTGACAAAAATCAAACACTTGATGACTAAGGTAAATACAATTTTAAACTGATTTTACACAAGATATCATTATTAGCAATATCATTATTCACTCAGATAGACCATGTACCTTCCAGTAGGATCCCATTCAATATCTGTTGCCATAAAATGTTCAGCAGTAGCCATGGTTTCAAGTTCATCAACGTTATAAAATTCCAACTGTCCATTGAAGCCTTTCAACCCAGCTAGTACAATGTAGCGACCAGCAGGTGACCAAAACAGAGCGTTTGCTTGCTTGCCTTTCAGAGTAGTGAGTTTTGAAACTCGGCTGTTCTGACCAGTTCGCATGGAGTAAATGCTAACATCAGGCTTAGGGTTATCACCATGAATAACTGCAAACCTGTGGCCCTTTGGCTCCCAAGCAAACGCAATGATCTTATCATTCTTATTCTCAAGCTCCAAAACTTCAATTGGTATATCCCGTTCTTTTATACGGAAAAGCTCAAAGCCTGTGTATGTGCTTTTCTTCGTTTTCGTGTACCTCTCTACATTAACAGCAAGGTAGTCTCCATTGCTTTGCCAGTACATCTTGCAGTCACTGACACTGAAAAGGTTCTTCTGCCTGAGTTCCTCTTTGCTGGGGATTTGAATCAGACTAACCTATAAATATGTCAAAGAACATAAATATAAAATAATTGATAAATAATATATGACCATTCATTACAATAACCAAGTAAAATAAAACTTAATCCATGTAAATAAAAGGAAAGAAAAAACACAAACTTACCCTGGCAGGCTGGTTACCACCTCCCATCTCAGGAACAAAGAGAGCAATAATTGGATCAGTTGGAGACCAGCAGAAATCCATTATATTTTCAACCTTTAAGGATTTCTTGTCAACGAGAGAAAAGGTCTCTGTCTCATATATGGAGAGTATATTTTTTCCCATCCTTGCAAAGTACTTATCATCTCTTCCACCACTCCATCTGCAAAGATAGTGACAAGAATTAGACACATGACAGACGCAAAAATAATTGCATGAGCTAGACAAAAATAAAGCAAAAAAATAGTACTTGAAAACAGGCCATGAAACTCCAGTGACACCCCCAGCACCTCCAACTGCAAAATCATCAGCACTTCCTTTAAAGTCCCTCATAACTTTACCAGTCCTCACATCAAATATATTTATCACAACTCTCTACAGAAAAAAAAAAAAAAAAAGTTAGTGTTAGGAACAGAATCTAAAATACTAAAAAAGAAAATCAAACAAAGAAGAAAGCACTCACATTGGCATCTCGGGGATTGCTTGGTTCATGGCTGCTATATGTTACCAAATACTTCTCACCAGGTGAAAAATCAATAAGTTTTACCTGTGTTTTATATTGACATAAACATAAATAATCATTAGTATAAAAATAAAAAAGAAAGCCAAAGTCAAAGTGCCAAACAATGATACGAATGAATCTCAAAGAAAACCTGAGGATGCGCATAACGCATAAGTCTATTAAAGCTTGTAGCACCTCCCCAGACTGCTGCCCCCTGTCTGTGAACAGTTGCCAAGTATGTCCCCAAAGGAGACCATTGCACGAAACTCTCAGTCCAAAACTGTAATTAAGAAAATACATGAACACCCAGGCCAGCAGCAATCCAAAATCATGTAAAGGTAAGGCACTAGTAAATATTAAATATATTAAATAGTACAAGATACTGAAATAAAATGTCCACTCACTGCACGCTTATAAACGGGATCAGGCTTTAGATGCCTTGCATCATTCCACAAAACCTCAGTATCAGAACCAGCACGAATCACAAACTGGTCCCTGGCCTTTGCATCAGTGAGCCAGTGTTGAAGATTTTCCTGTAAGAGATACAAATAACAAAAAGCATCAGAAATATAAGGTACAAGGTTCCACAGCAAAAGCTACAAAATCATAAATCATAACCAAAATACAAACATATTTTTCAAACTTTAAGCTATACTACAAGTAAAGCAACTGTATTCACAATTCCACATAAAAGGGTGGTTCATGAGAAAACCTAAAAGTGCTTTAATTAATCTAAATACTAATATTAAATAATAAAATATCAGCAGAACCAAATTAAAAGCAAGGCAGTGCCTATATATTTCATAACATTCCGATTGTGCAAAAAATATATATATTTGGATGTAAAGCTAGCAAAAAGCATCATATAATCCTAATTAAAATATAAGCATAATAGTCCATATAATAAGAGGCAATAAGTAGAAAATAAGTATACATAAACATTACCCCTGGAGTGTATGGCTTAGTTTCGGGAGGAGCCCACTCATTAGGCACCTTCATGAATCTGTCAAAGTCATCAAACATGCTAACAGAGAATATATGTGCACGATCCAATTTGTACCCATGAGTCTTCTCTTTGGCAAGCTCAGCTTCCTAAGAAAAATAATCACCCAATTTAACCACACCAAATCAAAACACAACATAAAATCCAATATCCACTAAAAACACTTTCAACAATACAATTGACATTAAAATCACCAACAACAAACAATTTAGGTCAGCAAATCTTTTAGATTTCAATGTGTAGGGGTACATTGAAGAAAAAGCAAGCATACCTGAGGGGTATTGTACTCAATGAAGCAGTAACCTAGGGTTTTCTCAGTTTCAGGATCAACAGGCATCCAGAGGCCATCCTCCTTGATAACACCAATCTGGCTATAAATTTTCCGAACCACTCCTTCGAGCTTCTCGAACTTCTCCCTCGGAACCACGGGGAGGTTATCCACGACAATGATGTTACCAAATCCAGACTCAAACTCGAGATTATCTTCTTGGTAAACATCCTCGTCATCACTATACCACGAAACGGAGTCAGAACACCGATACCTAGGGTTTCGTTTCGGTGACCAAAACACAAAAAATGAAAGAAGGTGAAGTTGATACCTGAGGATGCCGCAATTTTCGCCGGGAGGGAGGCGAATGGCGTCGAGATCGATAGTGGAGAGATCGACGCCGAGACGCAGCGCCGTGTCTTCGATCTCTTTCATCACCATGACGTCCGCCATGACTGTAGCAACCAGAGTGTTATCGTTACGGAGGCAGAGTCGGTGTGAGAGAGGGTTTGGTTTTCTAGGGTTCTCTCCAGTTTTGATACGCAAAACCACGGTGCGGCGCAGGGTAAAATGAGTTTTCTTTCCTCTTCTTTTTGTTAAATTGGAACTTTATATTCTAGATGCCTCTTTTTTTTTTATTAATATAATAATCTACTATCAAGCAATCTACTATCAATATAAGAAAGGTTTTAGGCAGTAAAAAATATAATATTAATCCTTTTAATTGAATAACACATATATTTTTATTTATTTTTTATCTTTTAACGAATATCTTTTTTTACTTTTTTTTTCTATCAATATAAGAAAGTTTTAGGTAATAGAAAAGACACATATTTTTATAATTATTATAAAAATTTACTTACTTATATTATTGTTTTATGTCTTTTATATATAAAAATTTATATTAACTTATATAATCATAAAAATAAAAAAATATTGTGGTTTTGTTAATATAATATTTCATTTTTTTTAATATTTAATACATAATATGCTCAGTATTATATAAATATGTTATTATTATTTTAACTGAGTAATAAATTTTTGTAATTACTTATTACTTATTAATTTATATAATTTAATGTTATTATTGTATAATTTCTCTCTATTGCTTTCTTTTTGTTGATTTAATATGTGCATCTAACATCATGTATGAAAATTTAATGTTGATTAGTAATATTTATATGATAATGTAATATTTTTACATAAATATTTTTTTATGTGACAAAATTTTTCTCCAAGTATTTAACACAACTGTATACACAGGACTTAACAATATTTATTTTTACTTTGAAATTTTATAAAATCATTTTTACTTAGAAATCATTTTGTAATAAATATATTTATTATAAAATATTATTTGACTCTATGTTTAATAACTTCAAATACTATACAAATTTTTTGTTGATTAATATTTATATATTATTTTTAAATAAATATATTAAAATTTGTTTATTGAATTTATTTTTATGACAAAATAATTTTAAATTACTTCATCAATAATATCATAAATTAAATTAGTTTTAATTTTTTATGGTAGAAATCACAAGTATCATTCACAGGAGACAATTATATTGGAGTCAGCTAGATATGGGTGATAAAACTCTTTTTCTGAGTATTTAACACAATTGCATACCAAAGACTTAATAATATTTATTTTTACTTTGAAAATCTATAAAATCAATGTTACTTAGGAATTGTATAAAATATTTTAAAATAACTTCATAAATAAATATTTTGTTGAATAATATTTATATTATGCGGTTGAAAGTATTATACCAAAAATTAATTTAAATCAAATTAGTTAATATATTTATTACAAAATAACATTTTGACTTTACGTTTAATAACTTTAAAAATGAAATTTTTTATGATTAATATTTACATATTATGTTAAGTTTTTTTTTACATAAATATATAATAAATTAATTTATCAAATATATTTTTATTACAAAATAGATTTAAATTTCTTCTATAATAATATTATAAATTAAATTATTTTTAATTTTTTATTGTAGAAACCATTAGTATCATTCGGAAGAGACAACATGCTTGGGTCAGGTACAAGTATTATGTGCGACAAAGCTTTTTTTTCAAGTATTGAGCACAACTGCATACCAAAAACTCAACAATATTTATTTTTATTTTGAAATCCTACAAACTCATTTTTACTTAGAAATTGTATAATATTTTTAAATAAATTTATAAATAAATATTTTTATCGAATAATATTTAATAATGAGGTTGAAAATTTTATACTATAATTTAATTTAAATCTAATTAGTTAATATATTTATTATAAAATAATATTTTGACTATATATTTGATAACATCATAAAATAAAATTTTGCTGATTATTATTTATATAAAAATGTTAAGTTTTTTTTACATAATTATATAATAAATTAATTTATTAAATATATTTTTATTACACAATAGTATTAAATTACTTCACCAATATTATCATAAATTAAATTAGTTTTATTTTTTTATTGTAGAGACCTAAGCTAAGTATCATTCACGGAAGACAATTCTAAGTTAAGTATGACCATTATGGGCGACAAAACTCTTTTTTCAAGTATTTAATCCAACTACATGTCAAAGACTCAACAATATTTATTTTTACTTTGAAATTCTATACGAAATTTTGTTGATTGATATTTATATAATAATGTTAAGTTTTTTTAAAATAAATATATAATAAATTAATTTATTAAATTAATTTTTATTACAAAATAGTTATAAATTACTTCATTAATAATATCATAAATTAAATTAGTTTTAATTTTTTATGGTATAGTCACAAGTATCATTCACAAAAGACAATCATGTTCGAGTCAGGTAAAATCATTATGAGAGATAAGGTTCTTTCTCTGAGAGTATTTAATACAGTTGTATACCAAAAACTCAACAATATTTATTTTTATGTTGATATCCTATAAAATTCACTTTTACTTAGAAATTGTAGAAAATAATTGTAAATGATTTCATAAATAAATATTTTGTTGAATGATATTTATATTTTGAGGTTGAAAATTTATACTATAAAATAATTTAAATCTAATTATTTAGGTAATATATTTTTTTACATAAATATATTAAAATTAATTTATTAAATTTATTTTTATGATAAAATAATTTTAAATTACTTCATCAATAATATTATAAATTAAATTAGTTTTATTTTTTTATGGTAGAGACACAAGTATCATTTACAGAATACAATCCTGTTTTTGTCAAGTAAAATCATTATGAGAGACAAGACTATTTTTTCGAGTATTTAATACAGCTGTATACCCAAAACTCAACAATATTCATTTTTTTGTTGATATCAACAAAAATTTATTTTTTTGTTGATATCCTATAAAATCATTTTTACTTAGAAATCGTATAAAATGATTTGTAAATGATTTCATAAATAAATATTTTGTTGAATAATATTTATATTTTGACATTAAATTTTTATACTAGAAAAATAATTTAAATTTAATTAATTAGTTAATATATTTATTAATATTTGATTCTATGTTTAATAACTTCATATACAACAATTTTGTTGCTTAGTATTTATATAATAATGTTTTTTCATAAATATATAATAAATATATTAAAAAAGTGTAACACCACCAAGTAGGTTTTTTAATAAGCATGTCACTAAGAAGTGTTTCTATATTTGTGTTAATTACTATAATTGCTAAGTAAATCTCAATTTAAATAGAAATGTTGTAACTTTTCAAACATAGAAGTAAATAATCTAAGGTGAATTGTATAAACAATATTTTGTTAATTTAAAATTAATATTATTATTCAAATTAAGGGAGTTTAGCTTAGTTAGTTGAACAGTATGTGAGTTGTTGTAAACTTCCTGCTACATGAGTTCGATTCCTATGTATAAAAATATTATTGATCAATATCAATTGGAGTATTTGATCTAATTTAAAAATTATTTGATGTAATATATAATTATGCAATGGTTGACTTAAATCTGATATCATTCTGGTGCTTGGATGGAAGCCCAGTTAAAATACAGTACTATTAAAAAAGAAATTTTATCTATAGTACTATGTGTTATGACATTTCAAAGTGATTTGGTAAATAATAAATTTTTATTGAGAATTGATTGCCAATCGGCAAAAAATGTTTTAGAAAATGATGTTAAAAATATTGTGTCAAAACAAATCTTTGCAAGATGGCAAAGTCTTTTATCTTGTTTTGATTTTGAAATAGAATTTATATAAAAGGAAAAAATAATTCTATACCTGATTTCTTGACCTATGAATTTTTACAGGGAAATAAGTCATAAAGATGAGGCCCACTGCCCCATCTAGTTCCAAAGCATTATCCCTGGATGACTTTGCTTCCTCATACTCCCAAAAGGCAGCTAAGTCTCCTCAGAATTCTAGAATATTACCATCTTCCCTAAATACCCCTATTACCGCTAACAGGTTTACACCTTTAGCCCAGAAAACCTCTTCAAAACCTCCTCAAGAAAGATCGCATGAACCCCTTGATCATTTTATAAAGGAATCTTGTAATAGAATTATCTCCCTTGAACCAGAATTTGAAAATATGGAAGCCCACCAAATTATAGCAAAATTCTCACCACTTGGGTGGGGATGGATTCCAAACAACCAAAGTTTAAAGAAAAATATGAAATTCTATCAATATATTTTGATAGATGCCCAATCAGCTAAAATAATCCAAAATAAAGATCCAATTGATCTTCCTTTAATTAGCTATTCTAGTTTGAAAATCCTAAAAGTCATTACCTTATCCGAGTGGTCCCAACACCCATTAACAGAAAAGAAATTTTCCAGACCATTCGACCCCCTTCTTATAATTACTTTGACTATCAGGAAGCCTGGTATAAAGTTGGCTTAATTGCAGATTTTACCACCCAACTTTCATTATTTTGCGAATTTTACCACCCAAGTTTTTTTTTTTATGAATTTTACCACCCAACTTTCATCATTTTGCGTATTTGACTATTCAAGTTATTTTTTCGCAAATTTTACCATCTAACTTTCATCATTTTACGAATTTTACCACCTAAATTTTGAATTTTTGCTCATTTTACCACCCTCATGTTTCACAAAAAAAAGCTTTGAATTCTTTAACTTTTTTTTTGTGAAATATCAGAGTGGTAAAATGCGCAAAAATTGAAAACTTAGGTGGTAAAATTTGCAAAAATTAAACTTGGGTGGTAAAATTCACAAAATTATGAAAGTTGGGTGGTAAAATTTGTAATTAAGCCTATAAAGTTATTTTAGAACCAAATCCAAAGCATTCTTGGTATTTAAGTTTCAAGAATTGTCTTCCATTAGAATTATCTACCTGGTTCCAAGATTGGTTTCAATCAGTTGGACCAGTCAAAGCCATTTTTCCAAGAGAAGTGGTTAAATTCTATAACAATTTTAAAGAATTAACCCCTGCTATTCCAGCCCACCGAAAATTATTGAATTTCTGTGCTACTATGGAAATTAGTTGGTTATTACATAATAAGTATGAATTCCATCAGCATCTATCAGAACCTTATCCAAAAGTGTTTTGCCTTAGGATTAATGTATTATGGTGGAAGAAATACAATATTGAATTTCTTTATGAGAAATTTCGTTATTGGAGAAACAAAAAAGCATTTTTGCCAGCTACCCCTAAAAAGAAGAATTTCCTTAAAGAAAAGGCTCCCTTTGAATTTCAAATAGCAGCAACTTCTAGGGAAGAAGTAAGGAAAAGCTTGTTGGCAGCCTTATCCTCTTTGGATTCTGATGAAGAAAGAGAAGACCCTGATGATACAGGATCTAGCAATCCCTACCTTCAAAATGAAGATGATTGTTATGGGATCCGGCTAGCCCCTGGTCTTGATGAAGTATGAAGGTCTATTGATAGAGTTATTCGAAAAGACTCATCAAAGGGCCCCACCATAATTACTGAAAGAATAAAGTTGAAAGTGATAAATTACTGGCCAACAGAATATTTTGACTTGCTCGAAAGGTCTGAATTATTGAAGACTTTTGATTTCTGGCCGACAACCTTTAATGAAATAGTAAAAAGCCTGAAAAAATTAGCAGGCAGTCACAGTGAAAAGTAATTAATTATGAATTTGGCATCCGGTTTTGAAGTTCGTCGACATTTTGAAGTCCGCTTTTGGCATCCATCGACTCTTTGAAATCCGCATTTGAATTCCGTGTACTTTTGAACATTATAAATATCTATATTATGCTAGAGGAAGGGGATCGCTTGCGGAGTCTTCTCTCTAACTTTTCTTTCTTATGCTTTCTCTCTAAATCATCTTTGTAATTCAAGAGTGTTCTTTGCAACCTCTTTCTGAATTTGTAATCTTGGAGATTTGAATTGAAGAATTTTGTAAGTATTATCTATCTACTTTTTTATCTTAATTTTGTTATTAAATATTTTTCCTTTAACTCTACCACTGTCCTGAATTTACATATTATTCATTCTTTATTAAATATGTATTCATTGATCCTATATATATATATATATATATATATATATATAGACAGAGGCTAAGGTGAGCCAGCTTCTCAAATGATTTATGGTGAACCACAATTTTTAATCCTTAGATTAATCTCCTCCTCACATTCTTACAGTGCACCCTCTGTAGTATATACTTTCTTCCTTCCACTGTATAGTCACTCTCCTCTCATCGCAGATCCATCTCCGTCGCGGCTCCGTTGTCGTGCAGATCTGTCTTCGTCGCGGCTCCACCACCATTGCATATCCGTCTCTTTCCCAAATCCACCATCATTGTCGCTCCGTCATTGTCGCAAATCCGCTGCTGTCGCGGCTCGCTCTACCGCATCAGATCCCGCACTCCCACACATATCATATCTCCAACCTGCCTCCGTCGACTTCTCCCGTCACCGTCGCAATCATCTTAGCCACACGGCAACGACGCAGGGCACAATCGCAGTGGTGCGAGACACTGTAAACACAACGACGTGGAACATTGTAAACGCGGCTTCGATGTCACAGATCCACCATCGATGAAGACAGATCTGCGTGGTGGCGGAGCTGTGACGTAGATGGTTTGTGGCGGCGAAGCCGCGACAGAGATGGTTTGTAGTGGCGCGTGATGACGAAGAAGGTTACAGTGCAAGGGAGTTTGGGGCATGGGAGGATGAAGTGGTGATGGTGGTGGTGTTAAGGAGAAAGATGGAGGTGCTGAGGAGGAGGACGGAGGTGACTGCGGCAACGGAAAGGGGTTCGTCGACGTTGGAAGTGCGATTGACGACGGCAAAGGTATGCACAGTAAAAAAAAGAAGAGGATGAGACAGGATATAGTGGTGAGGGTCTACCGTAAGAGCATACGCATGAGACTAATCCAACCATTAAAAAATATGGTGCATGGTGGTCCACCGTAGAAGCCATCATATATATATAAGTTCTGATTGGATCGCATCAGTTTCTAAAATCAAATCTAATCCAATAAAAAATTTCCAATTTTTTAAATTTTTGGTCTGTTCGGTATTTGATTCATTCGATTTTCAATTTTTTGAATCAATTTTTTTTAATTTTATTGAATTTAACTGATTTATGAACACCCCTACTAGAGAGGCGCTACGCCCTGCGTCATTGTCATCCTTATTCGCTAATTTGAACTTAGGTACATAGCCTAACACCATTAAGTTAATGCAATGTTCCCCAGCCATGGATATTGGATACTGTCGCAATTTTGAAATTCCAACAGATAATGAGTACAACCCGTCAAAGCAAGAATTTTCGAAAAAGAAGCAAAATTTTGCAAGTTGACTGAATATCAAATCAAATTACATTACAATTATTGTACAATCATACATGGAACTCCAACGAATATGTAAGGTGCAACTATTTAAGAAAAAGGGTAGTGCTACAAAAGTATCAATCAATTTTCTTTGAAGAAAGAAACTTCCTGGTGAGATCAGATTTCAATTTGCAACCAAAAGAATGTGTTTTGATAAATAAGCCATCAATGTCTTCCTCCTTCTGTTCGTATACGTAGAAAGCTAAAAACGCAAAGGTAACTCCTGTAACCATGACAAGAAACAAATCAGTATCATTCCTCATCCAAAAAAGGAAAAAAAAAAAAAAAACAAACAAACTAGTATCATTCCCATTGGGGCACTGGATTCAAACAAAACACATAAGTAATAGGAGGCATCGAAGAAGCTTGTCTTCTGGCAACAGCCCCAGCAAAAAGTGATTCGATGAGGTGTGACAAATAACTTGTCACCCTCAGGAATGTCAAGTCAAATTATTCAATGAGGCATAAAAGAACAGAGCTACAGACTTATGAATGCTGATTGCAAATGAATTTTTTTGAAATGAAGTTATCAAACATGGTTCAAAATTCAACCAATGTCACAAATCTATTGTGAATTCAAGTAATATAATATTGACCTCCTGTCATAATTTTATTGGTTGCAGAAATAGATTCAATTAAATGGAGGCAAGTAGCAGTATATTTACGGTGCAAACAAATTCATGTTAGCGCATGCATGTGTGCAAGTGTGTGTGTGTGTGTGTGAGAGAGAGAGAGAGAGAGAGAGAACCTATAGTATACAAGTTCTGAAGTGAAAAGGCTCCAAGGAAGCTGAGAATGAACAGAGAGAAAACAGCCTATTGATCAGCAAGGGAAAGGTGTCAGCGCTTCTGATACTTAAGAAACTTATAATCAGTAAATTGTCTGCATACATAAGCTTGCTTATAAACAAAATTTTACATAGGAATTTTAAAATGAATGTTCCAAAATTATGGGCTTCACAATCTTTAATTTAACCAAATCAATGTATGCATCTTATACATCATAGACATCACAGCAACAAGCAATAGCAAGGAAATATAGGCAATGCAGTGCAGATACCTTGAAGAACAGCACCCAATCATTCCCTTCTGCAAGGGATTTCAAAACATTCACAGCAATATTCCATGATGAGGCCACTGAGAGAGCAATTTGATGTGACATATCTTCTGATAAGTGAAACCATGATTTTGGCATTTTCTCAAGAGTATACCCCAATCTGCACAAGCATAAAGTAGAGCAATAGTTAGCATTTATTTTAACATTAAAAACTCCAATGCTTCTAACAACTGGATTATCTTTATAGTTATCATAATAATAAAACATCATTGGACAAGTTAATTGTATCATACAAAGTTAAGTGACAGCTGCAATATTCAACAGTACATAGTGTACTTACATTTTTGCAGGTAGAATGCCATGAATGAATAAAAAGATTGATGCGAACAATAGAAGCTTTGTCAGAGCACTAATGATGGTATTTTCCGATGCAATGAAGTTGAAGTATATTGCAATCAAGACTAACAATGCGATGAGAGTTTGTTTTTTATCCTTCCAAAGTAATGTGTCAGCAACTGCAAATTAGCAGATCAATCAAAACTTAGAGATAAATAAATGTAAACTGTAAAATTACTCCCAGGCTCCCAGCATGAACTGGTTACACTGTTGTGTTGGTATAGTAGGTAGAAGAGATCTGATAGCATTGATCACACAAATAGATAATAACTAGTCAATTTATGATAATCAATTAAGTTAGAAACATCAACTCCAAAATTTGAACTTGAGTTCAATTGTTGTTTTAGGCTTCTTAGAGCTAGCACATCAAGCACAGACATGCTTTATTACAATTTTAAAAAGCAATTATCAAGATTGAGATATAAGGATAATTGGTAGTATATGATAAGGACCTGCGATTGTGAGCATAAACTACAACTTCCTGCACTATCTGTTACAGTTTTACCTGATTTCTCTGACCTGGAAAATAAATGTTATGTAAATCACATGTCTATCAATATGCTCTTGATCATAATCTAACCAGACTCGTGAGACAATCAAAGTCACTCAACCGTATGATACAGTAATGTAAGAGCAGCAGCCATATGCCTATTTTTATATGGCTATTAACAGTTTAATTCTCCTTTACAATAAACCCAGACCAATAGTAAAAACAGCAAGTCCAGATTGCCCAAACAAAGAAGTTAGATACATATAGTTGATTATTCACACCTCTTCCACTTCCAAGATATTTGGAAGCTTTTGAGGGACCTTCTCTTTTAGTTTTAGGTTGATTTTCAGCCCTCAAGTGTGTATATGATTCAATTGTCCTCCGCAGACCCTCCTGCAAGAAAAATTACAATCTCATTATTATGGGAGAAGCACCCAGGCAAGAAGTAGGATTAATGTATATACTCACTGAAATACATGTAAGAACCATGGTGCACTGACCATTTAAGAATAACATCTCATACTTGATTTCATGATATATTAGATAATCTTAACTCATTATTATCAGTGATTTTAGGGGCCTTGAGTTAGCCAACTTCTCATCATGTTTTTTCTCTTTCAAAGTATGAACAACACAATGAATGTCCATGATAGAGCATAGCTCGTTATTATCAGTGATTTTAGGGGCCTTGAGTTAGCCAACTTCTTGTCATGTTTTTTCTCTTTCAAAGTATGAACAACACAATGAATGTCCATGATAGAGCATAGAATATATTATTACTTTTCTGAAATGTCATAGAACCTGTAGTGTTATGATGGGTGCATAGCCAAGGCGATCCTTTGCTTTTGAGCAATCAAAAGTTCTGCTGCAAGTCGTGAGTCTTATCCTTGAAGGGGTTAACTGAGGCACCTTCATCCCATATGGGCCTAGCAGCCTATATATCCACTCCACCAAATGTGCAATGGGCATGATAACAAAGGTAGGGATCTTTATTCTTGGCCTGCAAGCTATATGACTCAGATAACAAAGAAATGGCATTGATAATACCATAATAATGTTCGTGTTTATTTATCTGAATGAAAAAGCATAGTTATGCTCCTTATTTATTTTAAATATGAAAGCAAGAAACATAAAAACTTATGAGATTCAAATTCGTATTTTCTATAAATTATTTATTAATAAAAAGAAAACTCTCAAATTTTTGCATGAAATTTATTGGTGTTTTGAATCCTTGGTTTTACATTAGGGGAGAATCACATAAAAAAAATAAAAAAATTAGAGGTTACATAATAAAAGCAAGAAATATCTAATGGTTAACAATACATAAGAAGCTACCTTTCATATCCAAGACCTTCCACTACCACTGACACGAACTCCCAAAATTTCATAGGCTCCATATTTGTTATGAAATATGCCTACAAAATAAATATCTGTTAGCAAGAAAATACCACAGTAATTGATAAGTTTCCCAACTTGCAAGTCAATCACTTTTTTCCCCTCCTTTAGTAGGAGAATGCAATAATTTGTTCCTAGTCTAACAAACTAGGTAACTGATAAGTCTTTCCTAACAGGCATTTTTTCATGTTTCCTCATTTTCCCAAATGAAGAGATCTACCCTTCGACACATCGTCATCATTTTATCAATAATTTACTTCTCCTCAAGTATACACCTGTGAAGAACCAACAACCATTCAGCAATGAAGCTGCCCTGTCCAAACCTTCAAATATATCATATTCCCTGTATGTATGCCTTTTAATTTTCATTTACAAACACAAATAAACAAAAGATACTAAGTAATAACAGAATCTTTCAGTGGTACCTCCCCTGCAGCTTTTTCTGAAACTGGCCCTTCTGAAGCTAGAGCTCGATCAGCACATATATGGGCATGAGCCACATTTTCAACATATGTGAAATCATAAACATTATTGCCATCACCAATAAGGAACTGGTCAAGAGAGAAATATAAATAATAAATAATAAATAAATAATAAATAAATAAGAGAGACAAAGAAAGGCTGAAGAAAGTTTCTGCTAATAAGTAGTTTAATAGGCGTATTGCTTTGCAACCATTTTTGTACATATCCCTCCCAATGTGATAAAGCAAAATGTTTTTGTTATCCGTCTCAGTCCAACTTCATTCAATTTGTGGATAGTTTCTCATTCATCAAGATGGTCCTAAGGCTAATAGATATTTCAAGATGGTCCTAAGCAGAGCAGTAAATAGTACGAAATATTTACCAAGACTCCACATATGCACAACAAAATATACCCTTTAGCAAAAACATCCAAGAATCAGCACCACTGAACACACCATAATCAGTCAATAGGCTAAAAAAAACAGTCAAGCTATATGTCATTACACTCAACCACAAGGCACGGGATGTAGAGCATAAAGCAGATCCAGTAGAAATGAAGCTTCCTTTAGTCATATGCAATATATTTAGGTTTCTAAATAACTTCCAAGGTATAACAATGATGCCAGACAATGAAGTTACATTTTACATATACAGACACTAAAATCTATATCCATAGGAGGAAGAACAACATGTACCTTAGATTTCCCTTTCCTGGCAGCATCAACTAGTGAAGGCACCAACAGTCTATCACCAGGCCCAAAAATGCTGCTAGGGCGTATGCAGCACGTTAGGAGCCCATTAGTACCATTAGCTTCCATAACCAATTTTTCACCCTCGGCCTTCGTCGCTGAATAATGATCATTAGGCTGAAACAAATCGAATTCAGCTTAGGACCACCCCAATCAGTCCAATAACAAGATTGATAAACATATCAAAAGTCAAGACTAGTAGATTATTATTATATAAAGCCCCAGTTTCCACACATAAATTATCTATCATAGAAAGAATGAAAGCTGAAACTAATAAACATGCACGAATTTGTCATTAATTTAAGTAAAAGGAGAGTTGGTAAAGTGGCTGGGTACCGAAGGCGTATAAGGCATTGTTTCGTTTCCATTATGAATTCCATGAACGCCATCGAAGACGACGCTGGGAGAGCTGGTGTAAACGAGGCGCTTCACGTTCAGCTCCATGCAAGCATCGATGACATTCTTCGTCCCTTACAAAAGAAAGATCTCAGCCGGATTCAAACTTCAAAGATACAAACATGCAGAATAGTGAGGTTTTACCTTGCACATTGACGGAATGATGAAGCTGGTAGTTGTTAATGGACGAGTTCGGAGCAGCCATGTGGAACACAACCTCAACTCCCTCCAATGCTGCACTACTCATAAAACAACATTAGTGTTGTCGTGCCGGAGTGAGAAATGTTGTTACAATTGAGAGAGAAGAGGTTGGTTACCTTTCAAGACTTGGGCCTTGTTGCGAAGATCGAGGGAGACATATTGGGCCCGGCCAGAGTGCAAGGCCTGGCCGAGAAGCCCCAACTGCTCGGCGGGCTCGAGAACAATGGTGGCTTCCAAATCGGCGATGCGAACGCAGTACTCGTTGTGCCGGATTAGCATTTCCACCAAATGCCGAGCCGCGAAACCACGACCTCCGGTCACCACGCACCACTTATCTTCCGCTGCCATAGTCAACACAACGCTCACCTGATTGGCTGATTCGAAGAATCGCAGATTCACAGTGACACCACACCACAGTGTAGAAGACAACAGTAAAACAAATCTTTTATATTAAAAAAAATAAAATGAAGTTTTATTGGGCCTGGGCCCAGAGTTGAAATGTTGGGCCTGGCCCGGACGTATATAGAGTACGAGATACTATTTTGATTATTTTCCCTCTAAAAAATTTGAAAAGCGCGTCGTCTTTTTGTTTCAAGTTCGGGTGTAGAGAACAGAGAAGAGATGATTTCCACAATGAGTTGGGATGAGAACGATGAATTTGAGATCCCTCTTACTCAAACGGCAGCGACTTTTCACGCGCCCGCTTCGGTCGATAATAATCAACGGCCATCGAAGAAACCTAAACGCAAAACGACGACGCTTCATGGCATTGGCAAGGAGAATATCCAACCCAGCGAGGGTTGCGAGATTGAGAACTGCAGCTTGGATTTCATTCCTTCCACTATAGATTGTGTTTCTGTTTGCAGTGTTCAACGTTTGGGAGAAGAGGACAGTGTTTCTTCTTCTTCTTCTTCTGCGTCTTTGTCGGAGCTGAAAACGAAGGGGAATTATCTTCGCAACTCGATAGAGTCGAAGCTGGTGGTTTCGAGAACCGACGCGCTTAACCGTGCAGATGCAGACTCTGATTCGGAGCTTGATCTGTTGATGAATTTGTGCGACGAGTTAGAGGAAGTAGATAGTTCGGTTCGGTGTCCCCTGTGTGAGGTTGATATTTCGAACTTGACCGAGGAACAGCGGCATCTTCATACCAATAATTGTCTCGACGAAGGAGATGACGTAAGATTCATGCATCTTCAGTTTGATTGTGTGGTAAATTTCATAAGCTAGTGCTGTAAGTTGTAACGTTGTTATGCAGGTTGTTGCGGCTCCTGAAGACGATAAGGGTGCTCAAAATGTGCCAAAAGTTGCTTCTGTTGTTGATTGGCTACGCGGTCTCGGTTTGGAGAAGTATGAAGATGTTTTCGTTAGGGAAGAAGTTGATTGGGACACCTTGCAATGGCTCACAGAAGAGGTCAACTTATGTTTATTACTTGATTTCATTCATTCCATCAGTTTTAGGTTCATAACTCTTGCCACATTTGTTGCTTCAATTTATGGGTTTTATTAGTTGACTGTTCTTCATTGATGCTTTGAAGAATTGTTTGTTTAATTTTCAGCTTTAAGTTAAAAATTGGAACTTTTATTTGTTATTCTCCCCTACTAATGGGATAAGTAGTTATTTTGCAATTTGGCCTAGAGTGTTCATGGAGCTTGACCCAACAGCCTAAGCTTTTAGGGGAGTACTTAATGAGGTTGTGTTATTGGAAATATAAGGATGTGTTTGCTTTTGGTTTTTGGTACCCCAAATTAAAAGGAGAGATGCTGCTGTATTAAGTGTCTGACTATTTACTTTGTTGTTAAAGATTCATGTTAACTGAATTTTTTCTTCTTTTTCTTCTGCATCTGCAGGATCTCTTAAGCATGGGTATTACTGCCCTTGGACCTAGAAAAAAGATTGTGCATGCCCTGTGTGAACTTAGAAAAGGAGATGCTGCTACAAATGAGAAACATGGGGATGCTTCGGCGGAGCCTAGAAGGATTAGAAACCAGAAAGTCAAATTAAAACATGACAAATCTGAAAGAAAAGTTGATGGAACTAGTAAACCAGTGGCAAACAAATTAATTACTGAATATTTCCCGGGCTTTGCATCCAAAGAAAAGAAAGTTTCTGCCCCTCCCGGAGAACAACAGGAAATGAAAAACAATGGCTTGGATTCTGGTCGTAAGCACAAATCAAAAAATATGCCTACAAATCGAAAGCTCCGTGATGTTCCCAAATGGTGTGCCGTACCAGGAACACCTTTCCGAGTGGTAAATAGCAATTTAAATGATACATGTGTATTTGATTTGTGCTAATGTATATGTATATTCCCTTTATGCATTCCTTTTGGACTGTGGAAATATCTTAGCTTCAAGGAAAGCTTTTCCTAAATGATCTGGAAAAAGAAAAATTCAAGTTGTGCTTTTAACGCATAATTGCCCGAGGAAAAGGGTTTTTTCATGTGTGGTGCTTTGTAATTGATTTCCATATCCATTCAAGAAAATGCTTATTGGCCACTTGGACGACAATTCAAACTGAGCTGCACATCAATCATGTTTCATGTTGACCTGCTGAACTAGGAAAAGGAAATTGAAGAAAAAGAACAAAAAATATGTATCCAATATTCATCTGCAAATAGACAATAAATTATGAACGTCAATATCTAAGAAACTTCTGCTATTCTATCACCATTATTGCCCTATCTTGTTTTGATGTAGGTCCGGGTGTTTGAAAAATACTTTTATTATATGCAGGATGCTTTCAAATATCTCAGAGGAGATTGTTCCCACTGGTTTCTCACACACTTCCACTTGGACCGTAAGTCTACTTCTGCATGTTAACATTCAATCTTTATCATAAAAAAATTTCAGTCCTGAGTCACTGTTTTCATGCAACAAATGTGTTTGTGTATATGTATTATACATTTAGATTGATTGTTGTGTTATATTGATGATTTGTTTGAATCTGGTTAACCTTTAATTAATTTAACAGTGTTGTTTTCACTGAATTTTAATTACAGTTTGGAATATAGGTTTTGGCTTTAAGATATGATCTATTTAGTAGGCCCACAGATTGTTAGCTCTTTGTAGTTTTGACACACAAATTTCCATCAAATGGTTAGCTTACTAAGTTTGAATAATTGTTTTCTATTGGAAAACATGTAATTTATTGGAGACATTAGTTTAAACTACCAAGTAAATAAATAATGGAGTTCCTTGTTCCTGCTCCTTGTAAGCAGATTATTACAATCAGAGTCAAACTTTTCCAAGTCACACCTTGGCTGTTGGTTCTCATTTGTGAATGCAGATTATCAAGGTCTCACCAAGTCATTCAATCATGGAAAGATCTATTGCTCCTCCGTTACAGCTAGACTTGTAAATATGAACATTGGAATTCCATATGATAAATTACATGTTTTGCCTCTGAACCAAAAGGTTGAAATAGCTGGTGTTGAAGTGACTTGCTTGGATGCCAATCATTGTCCAGGTTCCATAATCATACTCTTTCAACCTCCGAATGGTAAGGTGTGGCTTGGATTGACGTACTGATGAGCTTAACTATTATTTTCTAGTTACCCATTGTTGTGTTAGAATTGACTATTGAATAATGACTAGATGTTTTTCCTCCATTTAGGTGGTGCTTCACACAGGTGATTTCCGCTTTTGTGAAGAAATGGCAATCAATCCTTTACTGCAGATGTGTCCTATCAATACTCTAATTCTTGATACAACATACTGCA
This sequence comes from Pueraria montana var. lobata, assembly GCA_026413185.1. Lineage (NCBI taxonomy): Eukaryota > Viridiplantae > Streptophyta > Magnoliopsida > Fabales > Fabaceae > Pueraria > Pueraria montana. The sequence goes on from CM048652.1 coordinate 9,223,531, forward strand.
AGCCACAGGTGAGTCCATATGTGAATAATGGAGTCATCTCTGTCAAGTGACATGAATGTATAAGTTTTTGCTCTGGAACCTAGCCTCCATAAATTTATTTTTGTTCAATAATGGAGTAGGACATTATAGGCCAGCTACTAGAGATTTAGTCAAAGTGAACTGATTTTCAATCTAATTGGGATCCAACAAGTTTTCTAGAATCTATGTCTATAGTTTGTTAGGGGCCTTGGATTCTGAACAGAAGCAATCTATGATGGTTGGCTTGGCAGTAGCATGGAGCAATATCTTAGCAGTTCACAAAAGTCTGCTAACTAGTGCATGTTTGATTCAGTTATTTTGGAGAAATAATCACTTATATTTGCTAGCTTCTTGAAAAAGCTTTTGAAACATAGGTGATTGTTTCTGGAAATTAATCTTTCCCAAACATGTTTGTTTTCTATAAAAAGTAAAAACTAAGTTTGGTTCTTTTTTAGTTAGAGAAAGTTGCTTTCAGGAAAAAAGTTCATCGTCAAAACCTTTTTTTTAAAAGGTTATCCAAACACACTGATGAATGTAACAATTAATTAGTATGCCTAATATTGCTTGTCATTTTAATAAACTACCAGCATACCCATATGTATGTCTGACTTAGACGGTCTTGGCAATTTACTGCAGAAATAGATTAGTAATAATTTATTCTTATTAGAAGATCAAGTATGCAAGCTTATGTTTTATATTATTATAATAATTTTAGCACGACAGCTTTTTGTATAAAAATGGTTGTGAATGCCTTATAAACATTAACTCGGAAGAGAAAAAGTAAGGTTTTAAAAGTAAATGAATAAGTGACAAGACAAAACGCAATAAACTTTTGCCTTTTCATAAGTCTTTTCTCCAAAACACATTAGTACAGCCATTTTTCTAATAATCTTTGCACTTAATACAACTACTGAATTACATTCAGTTTGTTAAAATCAGTTCATATAGTTGTTCCCTTTGACTCCTAATAATATTTGTTCTCTGTTTCATTGCAGTATGACTTTCCAAAACAAGAGGCTGTAATACAATTCGTTATTGATGCCATTCAAGCAGAAACTTTTAATCCCAAGACTCTTTTTCTGATTGGAAGCTATACAATTGGTAGAGTTCAATACAACTCTCTTTCTGGATATTTATGCTACATACTTTACAATGCTTATCTTTGCCATTAAATATTGTTTGATACATGTTGCAGTTGGGTAATTAGTTGCCAAACTGCTGCTAAATGTAGGTTTGGGTAGAGTTGTGTTTTTGTGGTAGTGTTGCCCAACTACTAGCAAATTAATGAGGAAAAATGAAAAGGTTTTCAATGTTCTCTTTTCGTCCCTATTTTCCTATGTTTTTATAGGAAAAGAAAGGCTATTCTTGGAGGTTGCTCGTTCACTTCGTAAAAAGGTTCACGTGACTGCGGCAAAGTTGCGTCTTTTAAAATGTTTGGAATTTAAGGAGGAGGATATGCAGTGGTTCACTTCAAATGAGCATGAAAGCAACATTCATGTTGCCCCTATGTGGACGCTCGCAAGCTTTAAAAGATTGAAGCACATATCAAGTCAATATAAGGTGAGTGCTGCTGCTTGTTTTTCTAGCACACACACAATATGCTAACTTTGTGGTATTTTTCAATGTAGCAAGGAACATATCCTGATGTACGCACATAGATCTACAGCATATAATCTAAGATACTAATATAATATTTTCATACTTTGATCTAATATTTTGAGAACTGTTCCATGATTGAATATATTGGTGGCTGGGTTTTACAGCTTTAGAGCAGGATCTTTTTACTGAATTACATTTGTATTTTAACTTTTTAGTTCTACATTTTCTAATCATCAGATGCCTTTTCTTTAATTAGGATCGGTACAATCTTATAGTTGCTTTCTCCCCCACTGGTTGGACGTTTGGCAAAGGTAAAAAGAAGTCTCCTGGAAGAAGATGGCAGCAGGGTACTATTATAAGGTGATGCTTTAATTTCCTTTATTATTTTATTACATACTTCTGATTGAATATCTGGATCAAATTCCTCAAAATACTCCGGTCTCTTTTTTCTGTCAACTTCTGGCCAATAGAGATTGTTTTACCAAAGCCCTGCTCTCATAAGTACATTTTTGAGTTATATTCACTGGACTATTTAGTAGGTGCCTTACAGTGAATTTTATACCTAGTAACTAATTGAAGTTTTCCTTGTTTATCAGGTATGAAGTGCCTTACAGTGAGCATAGCAGCTTTACAGAACTCAAAGAGTTTGTAAAAGTTGTAACTCCTGATAACATTATACCAAGTGTGAATAATGATGGACCAAAATCTACTGATGCAATGATTTCTCTATTGCTATCATGATTTGTTCACCAAAAGGGGTTTAGTCTACCAATGTGATGTGTACTGTATGAGGAATCTTAAATTAAAGGTTTAATGAATTTTGCTATACCTTTTTGCATTTAAGGGAGACCTTTCTTAGTGTGCTCGAGTTTTAGATCAAGAAATTTTTGGAAGAAAATATATTTAGAGAATTCTGTTTTTGTTGATATATTTGTGAATCTGGAAATTGATAGATGAAATTTCTTACTACAGTGGTCTTTAGTAAGATGTTTATGTAACAAACATAAGAAACTTAGCACGCCATATCACTTTTTCAGAGGTAGACTTGAGTTTGCCGCTTTGCCAAAAGATTAACAAGTGAAAAGATGACAAATTGAAAATACTCAAGCAGAGGATTATGTCAACTGTGATCTAAATCTGAAGTGATTGCCATTTGCTAGTTAAGACAGAATAAGTAGGAAATTTTATGTAATTACCTCCTTTTTTTTTCTTTCTTTAGAGTTTGATCCAGAAGTTAAGCAACCCAATGATCTTCCTGCACAAGGGTGTTGTGCAAGTCATGAAATTTGTTGTGGCACTGCAATCTGCTGAACTTATTGGGCCTCGCTACAGTCATTATTATTGCTCAGTTGTTTGAGACGCACCATTAACATTTGGTTGCCTATATCCGTGATTGCTTTGAACCTTGTAGCCAAGTAGATAGTTATTATTAGGCTTGAATATTTTTAGGTTCCTAATAAATTAGTGATTTTTGTTATGAGTCCATATTAAATTTTTTCGTTATTCTGGATCCTTGATATATTAAAAAATTTGTTTTGGATCTCTGTTGTCAGTTAAGTGATGATATGTCCGTTAAAAATTTTAAAATGTGATTTCTGACGGCTAAAAAGCCGTCACTATTTATTTTGAAATTTAAATTACAATTTATGGAGGTTAAAAATTGCTAGAATCAATTAAAATATGAAAAAAAAAAGTTTAAATCTTTTAATTATAAGGAAAATATTTGAAAAGAGTGGACCATATTTGACCTAATTTTGCTTTTCATCCAACTCCTTTCACCCTCAGTGCCGCACCACCCCACTTCCTCATCCAACTAGGGGTGGGAATAGGTCAGGCTTTAGATAGGGGCCTATGGCCTGACCTATTTAAAGCCTAGCCTGACCTGGCCTGTTTAATAAAAAGGCTAGGTTTGGACTTTATAAAAAGCCTATTTATTTAAATAGGATAGTCTTAGGCTTACAAAAAAGCCTATTAGGCCTGATAGGGCAGCCTATTTATTTATATAATATTAACATATTACACTAATAATAATTCTATTAATTAAATAAATTTATAAGACAAAGATCAGATTTTTAATATTATTGATAATTTAATAATCAAAATACATACTAGACTATTATTCTACCACTGTTAGCATCGCAAGTCATTAAGTTAATAACACCTTTGTTACTTTGCTTGAAAATTGAATGCTTGGCATTTTCAATATGTTTTTTGTTGTATAAAAACTAATTATATAGTGACAATGAGAACTTGAATAGGCTTGTTATAACCTTTTTACGTTAGCTATATCTATGGCTTTTACATTAGCTTTTTTTTTTTTTAATTGTATATTAAGTTTGGTTCTTACTTTTTTATTCTTTTAAAAATTAAATTTTAATAGCAATGGAAGTGGATCACTTTTTTTACCATGTAATTAATAAAAAAAAAAAAAAGCTCGTTGGACTATTTAATTTTGCCTTTTTTTTTTTACAGATTGGCCTATTTAAATTTTAGGTTTTTGGCTTATTAAATAGCGCTTGTAAAGAGTAGGCTTTTAAATAAGCTAATAGGCCAAGCTGGACTTTTAAAAAGGCCAAGCCAGACATAAAAAAAGACCTTTGATAGATAATAGGTCAGGCTTAGACATTAATTTTATAAAACAGGTCAGGCCTATTTATGTAAAGTCTGGTCTGACCTAGCCTATTTCCATCCCTACTCATTCCCAACCTTCTTCTTTTTCATCTCCCAAAACCACCACCACCACCCACAGCCATAAACACGCGCCACAACCACTGGCGGAGCTTAGAAGTGATCGGGGGGAGCCATGGCCCCCCCAAACTTTTTTGAAAGTATATATATACATACGTTATATAATTAAATCTAAAAGATTTTATAGATGTTAAATAGTAATGGATGTCCAATAATTTGGCCAATCAACAAATAGTTAATGGTTTTTGCTGGAACTTAATTTTTGGGGTGATGATTGATACGTATGGAGGTACAGGAATAATTTTATTTTTAATAATATTTTGTGGTATGTTTATGATTAATCCATTCTGTGGTTCGAGTGTTGCATTTTATTGTCAATGCTAACTGCTAATGATTGCATGAAGGTAGTGACTAACAAAGAACGTAAGCATGTAGTGGAGCAAGGAATAAAATGGGTGCTGCCCCTGCAGGTGAATTTATAGTCAATTATGATGGGTCTGTTAAAGAGTTGGATTTCGTGTCTTCTTGCGAGGGTGTTATTAGAGATGATAATTGTACTAGGTGAGGTATTCGGCAACACATACAAACCGAATACCCCCCACAATAGAATCAAGTGTTCGGTACCCAAAGCATAGCCAAACACCCCAACGCTGTATGATCCGTTCGGCAGACAGAGTATTCGGCATCTATAAAACCGAGGACCCCTAAACCCCCTCACCTCGGACCTAAATGATAGTATTCGGCGCAAATAAGCCGAACACTGGTAGAAATATATACACCATTAAGTAATTAAATACTCTTAATTACCACGTTTGTGATTAAGAAAAGAGCTAAGGCCCATGAAGGCCCAAGCCCAATAAGAATATCTATAAATAGGGGATCCACTCCCCAAGGTAAACTCTCTAAATTCGCATTTATTACACACATTAAATGCTCTGCACCGAACCCTAACTTGAACGTTGGAGTGTTTATTGCAGGTACCCCACCTTTCGGACAAGTTACAAAGATATCAGAACACAAAGAGACGACGGAAGGTCTCCCCTTATTACCAGACAGGAAGAATAATGGTTCTTTCATTTGTGGTTTTTCTTCTAGACTCGTGCTTGTTCCATCCTAAGTGCTGAGTTGTATAAAATTTTCTATGGTCATAAGTTGGATTGAGTAGATTTTATTTACATCTGCTAATGTTATTTTTTATAAACTTTATATTTATACTACAACTTAAGTTTTAGGTATATATATTACCAAAAATAAATTTTAAGTATATAATATAATATTGCATATTTAATTTATACATTAAATTTAGTCCAAGCTCCGCACTGGCCACAGCCATAAACAACACCACCGCGGACCACCCATACCCAACATCAACCCGCGCGTGAGCTACACCAACCCATCAACCCGTGCGAACCTCACCCACCATAACCCACCACACCACCACACCACCGAGTCCACCCTCAGCGCCCACACCGCCACCGTCGACGTCGGTCTGCGCTTCGAGACTGAGGAGACCAACGACACCTCATACTTCTTGGAGCGAATGGAGTATCACGTTTCTGGAAGCGCCTTTGTTGCACAACTTGTTCTTCCGATTGATGCTACGGTGGCTTCGATGGTGTAGTAACTCCAGCGGCAGATTATGATTTGGGTGTTTTATTTGGATCTAGAATTTGGGGTGGGTTGTGATTTGGGGTTTTACTGTTACTTATTTTGGTGATGAATAGATTGTTAATATTCTGGGATTTAGAGAACAATTAAATATTTTTTATGTGGTGAGATTATGATGAATTCCTATGTTGGTTGTTGCTTATTTGAGATTATGATGAATTTCTTTGGTGGTGTTACTTTTTTCTGGGATTGTGATGAATAATTTGAAGAAAACTTTGATGGAGGTTAAGGGACAGAAAAGGGGGTGGAGGCTGCTGCGGGTGAAGGAGATTGAGGCTGCGTCGGAATTAAGTTAGGCTTGGTTTTTCTATTTTTTGTTTTGTTTTAATTGATTCTTGTGATTTTTAGCTGCCGAAAATTATAATTTGAAATTTTAAATGAATACCAGCAGCTTTATAAACGGTCACAAATCGTTTTTTAAAAACTTTGACAGCTACAAATAATTTTTTAAAAATTTTAATAGAGACATCATCATTTAACTGAAGATGAATCTCAAAGAAATTTTTTTATATATCAAACACTAAAAACAACAAAAAAAATTAATAAAAATCCAAAATAAACATTATTAATTTGTTAATGACCTAAAAATATTTAATCCTTATTATTATTATTATTAAAAGAAAGGATCCTCGTACACTTGATTCTCAAGTTCTTCCGCAAACGACCAGATAACAATTGTATTGCTGCTTTTATTGTCGATAAGGATTAAAGTATTGATTTTTGTCGGTTGCTACTGTAGCATTAGCTTTTTCTTTCACTCTGTAACCCGCCACGGCTTTTGTGCTCCAAGTCCAACCGCATCATAATTTTTTATTTATTTATTTAATGCTTTGTGTTCATGATATTATTTATTCCATTTAATAATGAGGAGACTTCTTAATATATTAGATATTAATAATATTTTTTTGACTTTATATTAATAATATTAAAGATTATAGAATAATTGATATTATTTATTTCATTAATTTATATTAAAAAAGTACATACAAGAAAAACGACGAATGAGTATTATAAATAATTAATAAGTCTAATTTTGTATAAAAAAATTATGGGGTTTATTAGAAATAATGATAATAACAATTCCCTTTTTAATATTTTCTTTATCACCTTTTTCATTTTATATTTTTTCTTTTCTGTCGGAACATATTATATATATATATATATATATATATATATATATATATAATTTAATCTCAGTTTTAATTATTTTATAATCTTTAATATTATTAACATCTAAGATATTATGAAATCCTCTAATTATTAAATGGAATAAATAACATCATAAGCACAAAGTATTAGTAAAAAAAAAAACGCGTTGCGGTTAGTGGAGCAAGAGGTTAACATTTTGCTTTGACCTTTTTTTTTTATATGTTTTTAATCTTAACCATTGGATATTTCCAATGGTCTAAAATGTTGCTGGAGAGATGCTGGAGGCAACGTTTTGAAAGAGAAGATAATTGAATTGAAAAGTAAGAACAATATTAAAAATAATAAAATTCATTGTTCATAATATATATATTTTTTAGATCACAGCTTTCATTGGAGGTAATTATGTTTATAATATATTAAAAATTATAAAAATAAATTATATTTAATTATCTTATTTATATAAAATAATAAATACATTATTTAATTAAATTATGAACCTAAAAATAATCTAATTATCTTAATTTAAAATATTTTTCATTATCTTAATTAATATTCTTTAATTTGTTAATCATGCTAGCACTAAACTAACTAGAGTTAATAGTAAGTACTGAAAAGGAATACTAAGAACATGTTAAAATCTAAAAGTAACAAAAAAAAAACATAAGAACTAAAATAAAATAAAATTATATCTACATAAACTTAAAACATATTCAAGCCTATTTGAAAATAAAAAAAAAAAAAAAAATTTCACAATAAACTCTTTCATGAGCTGTATTTTCTCTTTTAACCTTTATTTTTTATTTTTTTTATACTTTTTTCCCTTTTTATCTCTCGAAAAGTACTTATGTTAGATAATAGATATTAAAATAAATTATTATGATGAGTTATATGATTTATATAATACTTTTGTATAATTCTAATTTTTTCCTTCTATTGCTCTTTGTTACATTAATCATCTTATCCCACACTTTGCTCTCTTCTCTTTCTCTATTTTTTTTTTATTGTACAAAAATTACATACATTAGTTGTACAATTTCTCAATTACAACTCAAGTACTTATATAGTTATATGTCATATATAATACTTACGTTGCACGAGTTTTAGTTGTACAATTTCTCTATTACAACTCAAGTACTTATATATCATATATAATACTTACCTATTACACGAGTTCGTTTGGATATAATTTAAATATATAAAATATTAAAAATATTTTTTTTTATAAATTTATAGTTTATTGTAATTGATATAAATAACATTTTTAGTATAGTAAGTGTATTTTCATTAAGATCGATAAAACAAATTATTAAACTTTTTAGTGATGTTGGGGTTAAAAATAAAAGATGTTAAAGGTAGGCAATTATGTTAAGGTAGATCAATGAACATTTAAAAAACATTGCATAAATAAAGAATTGAATTTTCTCATGTAAGTTTTTTTTTTATTTCCCTTTTCAATTTTCTGTTTACTTCTTGTATTTTCAACTCTTGATTACTACATGTTGTCTAAAATTGATTTACTTGATTGTTTACTGTTCATGCTAAAAACCATCAAAACGACTATTTTCACTTTTAATCATGTTTCTGATATTGTTTCTAGTATCATGTTTGTCTTTTTATTTATTAGACTATGTTTATGTCATTTTTTCAAATGTCACGGTTATGGCAAAATAAGATGATGAGTTTATGATCTTTTGTTGGAGGACGACTTGGGAGACTAAGAGAAACACTTTGAAATGTTTTCATAAGTTTGAAGAAATCTTAGACATAAGTGAATTTATAGACAACCAAGATGTTTTAGATTTGATTGAAAAGAAACCCATTGGTACATTGTTATGTAAGATGAAGCTTACATGTTTCCAAAAATTAACACACGAAACATTAACAACCAAATTGTTTAAGCACTTCTCATCGCACCCTAAGTTAGAAAAGGGAAAGTTCTCAAAAACGGATTTTAACCGTTCTAATTATGCTACTATGTGTTGGTTCTTTTTCCTTTGCTAAAATTAACCCCTCTCACTATCATATAAAATAAGTTCTTTCACTTAGTATACTCCTTATATATATATATATATATACTAGGAGAGATCCACTTACTCAAAAAGTAAGTATACGAGATTTACTCTTCATCTTCACCATTTATTTTCTTGAAATCTATTGGTTAAGATTAATTACTCATTACAACCATTAGATTTCAAGAAAATGAATGGTGGAGATGAAGAATAAGTCTCTTAGAGTTATTCTTGGAGTAAGTGGATCCCTTATATATATATATATATTCAAACTAAAGTTATATCTTCACTTTACATCTCTTAACAACTAAACTACCTAAGGTACTTTCAAACTAAAAGGTAACATAAATCCATAAAAGAAGTAATGTAAATGTCCTTAATTACAAAAAATATTATAAAAAAAATAGTCTAAGGGTATGAAACCATGAAATAAATACATCAAAATAGAACATCTCCTTGTTAGTTGCTCAAGGACTCTATAATCTACTCAATCTAAAACATGAAACTTAAACTAATGAGATAAGACCTTAGTGAGTGCCCTATAAACTCAATAAGTAGTTTATAAACACATAAAGTACATTAATTACAAGTTCTTAACACAAAGTACATGAGTCATAACTTCCTAACCCACAGTGTATATGAGTCATAACTTCCTAACACGTAACACATGAGCTATAACTTCTTAAAACATAGATTTCATGAGTCATAGCTTCTTAATACATAAAATATATGAGTAGTAACTTTTTTCCTAAAATGTAGAGTACACAAAGAGTCTTATAGTTGACTTGTATTTTTTGTGCGACTTTTGTATTTTACTTATGCACCATTTGTATCATTTTGTATCAATTTATACTATATTTGACCTTTCTTTTTACTTGCATAATATTTGACTTTCCTATTTTATTTATCCAATCATTTTAATTATGTAACTATTTATCCTACAACAATAATCTTAAATAACTTATAGTATGGAGCATAAATCACTTTCAAAAATTAAATTTCAAAAAGTATGAAAAATTCACATATTTCTAAGATTTAATTTCTAGAACATTGAATCCAACCACATGTATAACTATATTGTTTGAATAAAATTTGACACACAAAAAAAAAAAAAAAAAACGAAGGAGCTGGGAGTGTGTTTAGAATAAAGGTGATACAAAAAGAAATGGCTTACCTTATTATGGTTTGGTTGATATATAGGCATTGCTGACTTGCATAATAAATTGTATAATATTATGTATATTGTTTTACTTTTTTATATAATTATTATTAACAAATAAAAATTAAATTACCATAATTAAATGCATAAATAAAAAGTTCAATGAATAAAAAGTATATAGATTAAATATTTAAATTGTTAACATATAGTAAAAATTTAAATGATTTTAAAATTATTTATATATGTATTTGAATTTTTTTTAGAGTAAATAGTCAATTTAGTCCTTAAATTTGCTTCTCATTATCATTTTAGTCCCTAAAATTAAAAAAAAAACTCAAATACATCCCTAAAATTTTTTAGGATTTCATTTAAGTCCCTGAAATTAATCATTTTTCTCATTTTAGTCCCTAGTTCAGGGACTTAAGTGATAATAATAACATAAGTTTAGGGACTAAAATAGGAAAATTTGGTTAATTTCAGGGACTTAAATGAAACTTTTAAAAATTTCATGGACTTATTTGAGTTTTTCATAGTTCCAAGGACTAAAATGATAGTTAAATACAAATTCAGAGACTAAATTGATCTTTTATTCAATTTTTTATTTTTAAATATGGTTGATAAATAATAATTAAAAATTAAATTTTTTAAATAAATCATGATAACTTATTTAAAATAATTATTAAGCATGAAAATTAAGAGATAAATATTATTTATATTATCAATTTAATTATATATATTATATTAAAATATATTTGAATTTGGTTATTAAAATATATTTTATAAACATTTGTTTCTAAATAACAACGAAATGTTAAAATAAAATTAGTACATATTTTAGTCATAATTATATATATATATATATATATATATATATATATATATATATATATATATATATATATATATATATATATATAGATAGATAGATAGATAGATAGATAGATATTAAATTTGTATTACTTTTTTTTAGTCATAATTTTTTAAATAAAATTTATTAATTTGAATTGTCACACATTTAATATATACATATTATATGTAATAAATATAATATTTAATAATATTATTTAAGTTATTTATGTATTACGTTTGATAAATATAGTGTTAAATATTATTTTATAGTGTGTGTATATTAAATGAGAGTTTGTTAACAAATATTTACTTGCTGTTTAGGAAAAATATTTTAATAATTTACATATTTTGATGTATTTTAAAATAAGTTAAAGTTATAATTTTTTAACTTTTTTTCTTAAAAAAAAGTGCATATATGCTAATAGTCATGAGTATTAATATACACCCCTAAGACTCGCTTATATTGTAGGAGTATTTTAACAAACTATAGTAATGTCTTTTAAAAATGTAAAGTTATCACCAAGTGTGTGATTTAATTGACGTGGAATTGTTCTAGCAGTGAAGGATACATGTGATATAGAAAAAAAAATGTAAACTTATAAACAAATTATTTTTAGAAAATACGTGAGCGTATGTACATACTCTAGTAACTGACTTTTAGCTATCCACTTCGGTTAATACTAATGAAATATTGGGAAGTTGTCATTCATGTAATAAATTATCGATACAAGTATGAAAGTATAATTAATAGGATTTAATTAAAATTCATTAATTAGTATAAATTTTTTATATTATGATTTAATTATAAATTATTATAACGTACTGGTACAAATGTTAATTTTTATATATTCTTTTTCAGAGTTAATTTTATTTAAAATACAGTACAATAAATGTAAATATATTTTTAATGAGAATTTGAACATTAATTACATTTATAAGAGACTAATCATTTCTAGATCTAACTCTATTGGTGATTTTTATAATGATTAGTGCATTGAAAGTCAAATTTAAAATATTTTTAATTAATTATCAGTATAAATAATGTATGAAAAGTTAAAAGTCATATTTGTTAGCATGCCTTGTGAAACATGTCATCCTTTCATCGTACACATTTGTGAGGGAAGAAAACCTCTCACCCCTGACATTTGACCGTTGAATCAATGAGTTATGAGTGTGTGTTTCTCTTTTCTCTTTATAGAAGAACCCTTGAGAGTGAAAAGGAGAGAGGTCAAGCTCAAATACAAGGAATCAAAAGAATTATTCTTTTCTAGGGATGATAAAGTTTATCCAGATCTTAGAGCATCTTTATCGTGGTGCTTGTGAAGCACGAAGCTTAATTGGCAATGGTGCTTGCGTAGCAAAAGCCGTTGGAGGCTTGTACGGTTCAAAACTAGATAAGCACCGGTTGTTTGCTGAAGCACCGGTGCTTGAACCTTTTAAAATTATATATATATATATATATATATATATATATATATATATATATATTATTGATTTGTAACAGTTGTATATGCATAATAATTTTAAATGTTGAAACTTTTTATTGTTAACCAATAAACTGAATGTTAAAATTTTAACATTAGAAATATTCTACTATTATTTTTTTCTTAATTTTATTATCGTATATCAACATTCATATAAATAAGGAATATCTGTGTAATTTATTCTATTTTTTTTACACAACTAAAATCTCTCAAATTTCTCTCATTCTTACTCTCAAAATATTTTCAACTACCTCTTTGATTTATTTTCATTCAATAAAATCAAATCAAAATCAATTCAATATGAATCCTTATTTTAATTTCATGTCAAATTATCAATTTCCTACTAATCCAAATTTTCAAAATTCTCCACATTTACCAAACTCACAAAATAATTCAAATATGGCAAATTATCAATTTCCTACATGTAATTTCTATTATTTAATTATTGTCTTTTATATCGTGCTATTTGCGTGAGGTTAGCTATTTTCATCATTTTAAATAAAATATAATTTAATTATATATTTATTTTTATTTTGTTATTATAAAAAAAATATTTTACATAATAATAGTCTAAAAAATTTATTAATCTTTAAAATTTAATTAATTTATAAATAAGATAATGTAATGAAATAAATAAGTTATTAATATAATATAATGATGTAAGCTTTTTGATAGGTCCCATTGGAAGCACCCAAGGAGAGTTGCTCCATTGGAGGGAATTAAGTGCTTAGAGGTGCTTATATTGGGAAGTGTAAAAATGAGTGATGTGTACAAGTGGGTCCTATTGGAAGCACTTATATAGGGTTGCTCCATTAAAGATGCTCTTATGAGTACACGTAAAAATATCCACAAATAGGTCGGGTAAATATCCACTTATTGGGGCTAGGGTCGGGGTCGGATATTTACCTCCAATTTTTTGCGGGTGCAGGTGCGGGTACGGGTACTATAGTACTCGTCCCGTCCCGCCCCGCACCTACCACACACATATATATATATATATATATATATATATATATGTGTGTGTGTGTGTGTGTGTGTGTGTGTGTGTGTGTGTGTGTGTGTGTGTATATACAATTAAAATAACTTAAATAAATAATTATGTTATATATATACTTTTCTGTAAAAATAATAATTATATATTTTCTATAAACTAACACTAATAATAAAAGATTTATGTTATAACTTACAATAATTTTATATTTTTAATATTATGTGTGAATGCTTTTAATGTTAAGTTTGAATTATATAAGCGTGAATTTTCAATTATTTGTAGTAATTTTTTTAATTAATATTTTTATAGCTTAAATGCAATTTTGGTTCCTCTATTTTGCACAATCCGTAATTTTGGTTCCCTTATTTTAAAATAGAGACGTTTAGTCTCCCAATTTTGTAAAATATGTAATTTTGGTCCTTCCATCAAATTGAAAATATTGACCGTTAAGAGATTAACGTTAACCTCAACGTGGTCCAAATATAGTGTTGAGGTCCAAATATAGTGACGTGACACGAAATTATTTTTTTAGTTTTTAATTATTTTAAATACTGTGTAGAATAATTGATGAAAAATATATTTTAAAAAAGGTAATATCATTTATTTGACTACGACGTGTCATGTACTTCAACAATATAGAACTAGTTTAAAATAAATGATTAAGACTTGTGATTTCTATTTTAGGACTCACGATTATCCTAGCCATTAAAATTGACGTGACATGTGCTTTAGTGACGTGGATAAATAAATAATTATTACTCAGTATTTAAAATAATTAAAAAATAAATAAATAATCTCCTGTCACATCACTATATTTGGGTCACGTCAAGGTCAATATTAATCTCTTAACTGTCAATGCTTTCAATTTGATGAAAGGACCAAAATTACGGATTTTACAAAATTGGGGGACTAAATGTCTCTATTTTAAAATAGAGGGACCAAGATTGCGGATTGTGCAAAATAGAAGAACTAAATATCTCTATTTTAAAATAGGATGACTAAAATTGTGAATTGTACAAAATAGTGGGACTAAAATTACATTTAAACCTATTTTTTATTGATTTATTAACTTTATATATAAGTAAAGTGCGGGTAGCGCGTGCGGGTATGGGTATATAGGTATCCAACTGGTACGGAGATGAGGATTAAAGTTGTTACCCGTGCGAGTATAGGATCGGATACGAGTATTTTTTTTAAACACGGGTACGAGAACGAATACTAAATGACCCTACCCATTACCATCCGTGTTCTCCTCTACAAAGGAATTATTCGTTTCTTTGGTACAGATGACCTTTTTAGGGTACATAAAGGAATTATGCATTTGAAAGAATGTCACCTTTTAATATTAAATTATTTTTTATTTAAGTTTAATTGCTTTTTCTCTCTCTAAATATAATCAATGTGCAATTTTGTTCTTTAATAATTTTTTGTCATAACCAGTTTTTTCAATTTTTCTGACTAAAAAAAATAAGTTGTTTTTAACTTTTTATCTATCCAATTAATTAAAAACAAAAGCTGGTGACCTGAGATCAATGGTTTACATAATTAATATGATACTTTGTTAAATAAAACATTTTGATAGACGCACTCACGAATCCAGTCCATATAAACACGTCATTTTATGAATTTAAATAATTATTTTATATTTAATATTTATATTGAGATATTTAAATTAATTAAAGTCACTCATATATCTATTAAAAAGTCAATCATTGATAAAAAGCGTGTTTAGAAACCTGTTGGGAACTAATTAAGGAATTACATTTAAGATATAAAAATTATAATTATTAACTTTTTAAAATTATATCTAAAATGTAAAATCAAACACACTAAAAGCGTCACACGTGTATGAAAATTGATCACGACACTTATTAATTAAGTGCCAAACTGATAAAGTACTTTGAATTTTTTAATAACAAAATAAAAAATAATTATTACAAAATATTATTGAATGGTTAGAGTTGTTCTTTTGCCGTAATACTCCATTAAAGAACCAAAAGTGTAATCCAATTTCTTATTTAAAATTAACATATATTATACAACAAGCTCTATAAATCCTATCACTACTTTTGATGAAATTAGCAAATCATCTCATTTTAAATGCCCTCACAAAGTTAAACCGAGAAAAAGATCGTCAACACATACTATTTGACAATGAATAAATTTGATTTACAAAAAAATTGAAATAAACAATATAGGAAAATACTTATTTCATGTTTAATTTAAAAAATTATAATGTGATAGAACGAAATGATGACAAACATTTTAAATATTTATTCCTCAATAATACAGTTGATAACTTTGTATTCTACACTATTGTTTAACTTTCAAATATATTAAATATTTTTTTCTCTTGATAGTCGGATATAAGAAAGAAAATAAATTAAAAAAACCGCTCTACTTAATTTAAATAAATAGAAGAGTGAGTTAAAAAAAAATATATATATAAAGATATTTTTATTCTTATGTGGCAAAAGCGAATGAGAAAAATGAAGGATAAAATGAAAAGAACTGAGGGTCACAAGAAAAAAGGAGAGAATGTTTTGTGAGCCCTACATGGAAATTTCTCTCCCTATTTTTATTTATTTTTACTGAAATTACAGATATTTAAAATTATATTAGACATTTGACTTTTTTTTTTACTAATATTAGACATTTGACTTATTTAGATCAAATTGGGGAGGATTATTATAATATTAAAGCTTTCTTTTCAAATTTTTAACATATATTTCCATAAACTTAAACTGAAGATCTTTAATTAAGTTAGATTTATCATCTATTATTTTTTGGTAAAAATCACGTCTATCTTTTTATGGGATACCAATCCTCTATTATTAATGATGTGTTTGATTGAGAGGATAAAAATAGAAAAGATAAAGATAGGAAGAAAATATTTAAATTAGAGTATAAAAGATGTGAGATTCATATGGGATACACATAAATTCCCCTCTATGTCTCTCCTTCTCTCTCAACAAAACATAGCATAAGTGGTATAAAAATCTTCCTCATTTTATGATGTGCCATACGAATGAAATGAATTTTTTTTACTCTATCTTCGTAATAAATCATCTTTATTTTTTTTTACTCTATTTGCACTGAAACAAACAGTGTTAATCCTCTTTGATCATTTTTTTCTCTTTATCTTCGTTTATTTTCCATTAACTACCAAACTAATAAAAAATCTGTTTCACTTAAAAAAAAAAAACTGTTGTAATTCAATTATTTGTTTGCACTGTTTTAGTTTGGCTCGTTGTGCTTCAAGATATGCATCAAATGGCATTTGGTATTATATAATTCAGCAAACCGCAACTGACTTTCTGACCTCCGGTTGAAAATTGAAACTAATTAAATAAAGGGAAGTTGACAATATTTGTAGTGTACGATACAAGTAAGAAAATACAATTAATTTATTGACTACTTGTGATCACACCTTGTGAAACATGTTATATACTCCATCCAATTTCGTCGTCAACATTTGTGTGGGAACGTTGTTCAAAGTCCACTCTCCTGGTTATGTTGTTAATTAATGTTCTTAAAATTCCGCATTAATGGGAGAACACCAAGAAAGGGAAAACACCACGTATTTGACCGTTGAATGTCTTGAGAATGAAAAGCCAGAGAGGTCAAACTCAAATCCAGGGAAACTGATGAAAAACAAAAGAAAAAACTAAACTAAACTTCTAGCTTAGAACAACCTAGAACAGCTTCCAGCTTACAAAATGAATAGTTTATTTAAGCTTTTGACAAAATAATTTTATAACATATAAAAAATTATTTGTTTTTCTAGAGATTTTGAGAAAAGTAGAAGATACTTTTTTCATCTAATTTATTCACAATTACAAAAAGGATTTTTATTTCAAAAGTTAGTCATAAAGTCCGTTTGTTGTATTTTTTGTATGAAAAATCATTTTTATTTTGAACATAATTACTTTAAAAAGTATTGAAGTAAAAACTTTATGACAAGATCGAATCATACAAATCATGCCATAACTGCAGTAACAAATCAAGCAAAGAATGATGGAATAATTATTTGGTAGAAGCAAAAAAAAATGTTTTTATTTGGAAGACCAACTTATTTCTAATAATACTATCGGATAATTTATATTGAATTATAATATAAAACAATAATTTATTGTTAAGTTAAAGAATGTTTCATGAGAGTGTCGTGTTTTTACTTTTTGGAAGTAGGATGATGATGATGTGACGAAAGTGTGTAATTAGTTCTATTCTATTCTATTATAAGAAAAATTAAGAAAAGAGAAGAGAGGAAGAGACTCTCTTACTGAGTCAGTGCGATTGCAATCACACATTCATACTTACGCCTCCGCGCGGTTAACACGACACGATACGAGCCATCCAGTCAGCGACCGAACCAAACAATTGTAATCCTGACCACCGGCTTTTGGGACGACTAGTACGGAATCTGTACGAATGCAAAATTTTATTTGACTTTTTTCTTTTATAAACCGTTTTATTAGAAGAAGAAAAAAAACTAATGAATTGTCTGATAATATACAAAAATAACGGGAATGATAGGAATGTTTATGGCTCATTCACTTTTAATTTTTTAACCCATTAATGTTTCTCGTGTTAAGAGGGATATATATAGTTGACTTTATAGAAAGAGGAAAAGCAAGAACAACAAAATGAAAAAAAAAAAAAATACAAGGGATGTTGAAAATTGAAATAGGTTTAACTTATTGGGTTGAGCCGTTTATTTAGTTAAAGGAGATAAGTTGGGTTGAGTCACTAATTAATTTATTAATTCATTATAAATCGTTATGTGTAACCTATTTATAAAAAAAATTTGAAGTTGTTTTGGATAGCCTTTTATCTTGATTTACTTAATCAATATGGTATGACATGATTGACAGATAATCTTATCTCTTAAATATGTGATTAGAGGTTCGATCTCAGATCCCGTATATATGAAAAAACATCTATTATGAGAGGTCAACTCTCTTAAATGAATTTTGGTATCTCGAGGGATTAGTCTTTAGTTCCTGGTCGAGAGATATCCCAGGTTCAACAAAAAAAAAAAGAGTCTTGATTGACTTACGCCGCCTTGTCACCTTGCAAGTCGATTTGAAGGTAGATCCACGTCATCATGGATTTACCTTTTCTCTATGCCACTATCTTGTAAGAAGGATCAATGTCAGGGTAGGATTGATGTGTGTGTGATCTCGGAAGATTCAGTGTAATATATTTTATTTATTATTAGAATATTACTAAATTATTAAATAATATTGATCATGAAAATTAATATCATAATACTTAAATTATTATGATAGATATATTGATTTTTTGACGTGAATAGGCTGTGATAGATTGAAATTGTTGCCTGTTGAGGGGTCTCTAATCTCACTTGACAAGTAATAAATTTACTAAATATAAATTCGATCCTTACCAACTTAATCAACCTTTGTTGGGGAACAATTTTGTCATTTCTTGTTCTTTACAATTTTCTTTCGAATTAACACAAGGACAAATATGAATTTGATCTTTTCTTCCTATATATGGTTGTGTTGTACAGCTGGAGTCGTGCCTTGCTCGTGGGGTAGAGCCTTAGTTTATGCGGTATTTTGGCTAAAGGTTTGCATGAAATTTTCGGATCGCTAAGGGTCACCAAGTGTCTTTTGCTTAAAGACTTGTTTTTGATTTTTTAACTTGAGAGGCAGAATTCATGATGCAAAGACTCTCATCCTATGTTGGTGGACAGCAGATCAATGGAGGCGTATAAGCTTTGTTTTATTCTTGTTCTTTTTGTAATATAAACTTGAGTTAGGCACAAATTGTGCTCAACTTAAGCACCTTATTTATTAATAAATTATTTGGTTTATATTAAAAAAAAAAAACACACATATCCTAACTTGAATATGCTATAATTTTGTATCTTTGTTGAATGTTATTATTTTTTTTACAAGTTACGATAAAAAATAAACTATAAAATATTTATTATTTTTTACAATGGCTTTTAACTATTGCATATATATGTCAGCACCATATGGGATCGAGAAAGGGTTCATTCAGAGTAACTGAATTTTTAAAATTTTGTTAAGTATGCAAGCAAAAGATGTTTAGTATTTTACAAATTTGATCTATAAATGAAAAGGAATTTTCCCTATTATTTATGATTATTATCAGGCAAAGATTATAGAACCGTTCTTAAATCCTTTAAAAATCGTTTTCATTCACAATTATTTATTTGTTGTTATAGAAATAAACAAATTGGGGATAAAAAAATTTGTCTTCAATTTTCGACGACAATTTTTAATTGTATAAAATAAAATATAAATTTATTTTCACTAATTCAACATCATTAATAACTGTTGCTTATTGCGATTTAATGCAATTTTGGAATCGTTGTAACAATAGACATTGCCATAAGTAAAAAAAAAAAGTGATAAATTGATCACAATGAGAATTCAATTTTTTTTTTTTTGACAGAAGAATTCAAAATTTTATGACAAAATAGATTGATGTATATGCATTTATATGTTGTCATGAGTTTGTGAGATTGCATATTTGTGTGTGCATTTATATGTAATGAGATCATAAATTAAGATCGATCGACAAATAAATTGTTCACAACTGAATACTCTAGGTTCCTTTTCAATTTATCAATGACATACAATTCCTTTTTTTTTTCTCCTGAACTCTCAATGAGTATATTATTGCCATATTTATAATTAAATCACTAATCAATCAGGAATTACTAATAAAAATTAAACCCAATACTTTAACAGTGCTCAATCTTACTAATTTATTGTCATATAGACAACTCAACTTGATGGTAAAACCTGAAATACCCTTTCATCACACGGTTCATTGCGAGTTAAGATTCACCACTTTATCTCCTCAAAAAAAGATTCACCACTTTATTGCTCAATTATTTACTAACACAACATAATTAATGTGCCCAATTAATAATTAAAAATCATTAAGAACACTATACTTACTATGCTTTGTCTAATGAAAACCCGAATCAAATATCCTATTCATTCACAAAATAAAATTCACAATTATAATCTAGAATTTAAAAAAAATCAACATTATGGCAATTTCAAGGATAAATTTTGAAAAAGAAGGCTTCCGAGACAGAAATAAAACAATAATAACAAGATCATTGGATTCGATCACTCTATCAATTATAATAAACCTTAACCTTTCTTTCTAGACAAAAATAATTCAAAGACTGTGTCCCAAGCAAAAACGAACGAATCTTTTTATATTCTTTTGCGCGTGCTATACAGCTTTATAAATAACTAATGAATAGATGGAACTGGACTATATCATGCGACTAAAGAACGATAAAATGATACATACTAGGTTTTCAACTATATATCGTTGGAATATAGACATAAAACTTGTAGGCTATGGGACCTTAGGTAAAAGGATTTCTAACTTTCTGTGTAGTTAACAATTTATCAAATCGTATTTAGTGCCTTTCCCATCCAAGTGTCAAATTAATAGTTTGCCATATATTCAACTAGCCCGTTTAAGATGCCTCGTTTCTGAAGTAAACCTCTAGCTAGTTATATTGAAAAAGGGGGACTCGATGGTGCATATAGCAACATATAATCTCCAAAATAGGAAACCCTAATTTATGCTTGAATTTAAAAAAAAAAAACAAAAACAAAAAATCATCTAACCGTACCGTTAACACACTTTCTCACGCTAACTTCCTTTTTCCCAAACAAATATAAAAATATATAATTCAAGATGTGTACTAAATAATAGATGATTCAAGATGATTGGTGTGCGAACTAAATATCATTTCTCTTATAGAAATATGAATATGTATGTTTCCGAGCAGTTACTCTGAATTGCCATCTATATAGATCTAAGAAAATTGGGAATGAAAATTTGCATATAATAGAAAAAGGCAGACCCTAGATAATATAAATAGAAATCCCTAACAATGAAGAAGGAGCGCGAGTGGAGTAATTAAGTTATATATTATACGGTTAATTTATACATGATGAACATATAAATTGCCAGTGTTCTTTAAGCTGCTTACCCCTTTTATCCACAAATACTAACTTAGAACACACTAAAATCGACTACTTTAGTGCTATACATTTGTGCACAACAAAATTAAAGCACTACAAATCCACTAAGATTTAATTTTACAGAGAAATAAAGAAAGGAGAAGGGATACATCACAGATCAATAGCTGTATATATATGTACTTAGGTATAAATATATACTTGAACCAGTATACATAAAACAACCTATAAAGTACAAATATTTTTTATTCAAGGGGAAACATGTAAGACAACATCTATGGGTGCTAGTTGGTAGCTTGTGCTTAATCCATGGAATAGATAGCACTAGAAAAACCGGGTCATCACTAGCCACATAGCTAGGCATATACTTGTGGTAAGGGATATATGGTCTGACATAGCCTGTGTCCTGTCCTGTCCTTGTTATTGTTACTATATACTTAGAAACAACACCATATACATATACATATATACAAAAGACCAAGGATGTTTATTATATATATAGGCTCGCAAGTAATTAACTAGTCATAATCTGTGGCAGCATAGTAGCGAGTGATATCAAAAGTTCCAATTCCAAAGGAATGATTGGTGAGAAAAAGGATCATCATCATCAGCTTGAATTAATTCTTCGTAACCCTCAAAAGGAGGTGGGGGTGGAGTGGAATACAATAACTCACCTGAACTTGAGTGCATCTTGTGTAGCTCAGAATAGAGATCATAGTCGGATCCAACAACAGGAAACAACTCGTTGGAGTAATCAAACACGTTCAAGAATGTCCAATCCATGTCCCCATGGTCCACTTGCACCGATCCATCACATTCATACATAGTAGTAGAACATGACGAGGCAGTGGTGGTGGGGGTACAAGTAGTAGTACTAGTACTACTCTCTTGTATGCTGTCTGATTTACATAACAACTTTGATCCAAATGATGAAGAATTACCACCACCACCACCATGTTGTGTTTCTTGATTAACATGATGATCATCAAGAGGTTTTAGTAGTAGTGGATCCTCGTTTGCAAACTTAGCAGCAACCTCTTGAATCTCTTGTGGGGTAAGAGATTGGTCAGCAGGCACAGCCACATTGGTGTCCATGTTGCAAGGTGTGTTGGGGAAATTGAAGTTGGCATGGCGACCACGTAGACAGTAAAGGGCAGCATCGAAGGCTCGTGCTGCTTTTTCAGGAGAGTCATAAGACCCTAGCCATATGCGTTCACGGCTATTGGGTAGTCTGATTTCAGAAACCCATTTCCCCCACTTTCGCTTTCTCACCCCTTTGTATAACTTGTTGTTGTTATTATCATTAACACAAGAAGAAGAAGATATTGGGGTGGTGTGATCAGTGTTAGAATCACTAGCACCTGCAGCCATGGCATGCTTATTGTTCTCCATGTCCATGTCTGTGTGTGTAGTGTGTACATATATTTATGTGTGTGACTTAATTTCAATCAAATGAAATTGACGGCGGCTAAGGAGGATGAGGAAGTGTTGTTATATATATAACTAGGTTGTGGGGTGGTGTGAGGCAGGTTTAAGATTTTGATTTTGATTTTGATTTTGAACGAAGGTCTAAGCTCTAAAACGTGTTGATCGCAAGGAGCGTAAAAGGAGTGTGAGAGCACGAGGCCTTGTGTTGGGATTACAGTGCATCATGGTATTGGTATGAGACGCGGTAGGGCCAGCTAATTTACTTTATTGTACAGGTCTAATCGAATAATAATTTATAATAATAAAAATATTTTGAGCACGTGGAGGACACTGTAGAGTATGACGTTGACAAACAAATTAACATGGCTCTACCTTCTTTCGGTTTTGAGCTCATGTATCGTTGTTGGTGGACCACACACTTGACACAATGACACTAGCTAGCCACTGCCAATTAATGAGATAGAGGATTTAATTTCAAGCTCCAATATGGCAATATTAATTCACTCGCTGAATGTGCCATTTATCCATTATCTCTGCAATGATCACTATATCAATGGCGGCTACAATCCATTTTGTTCTTCGGTTATGATTGAACAAAACTTTGAATCAATTCACCATAATGTGTAGTAGTATAGGATAGCTACGAGATAGGATATAGGAGTAGTAGTTATTTTTATGATGATATGTAAATTAAAATTTTCAAGGTCATGCATGGAACGTCTTCTTTCAGATAACACATCAATGATGCGGGGATTTTAAATCAAGAAAGTGATTGTGGTCCTTAATGACAAGATCGAGACTCAAAATGCATGAGAACAAATAATTTAATATAGTGGAAATAATAACGTCAAAAGCTTTAATTTGATCCATTATAAATTAAATTCACTGATATAGATATAAAATATTGATATTGTGACTTGTATATTGGTCGGTTCAAAAACATTGAGGGCATATTAGTACTTCTCCGTTGACATAAAAAGATAGAAAGAGTCAATTCATTAAAAAAATATATCAATATGCTTTCAAACAATCACGGGAGCTTGTAGACTCCTTGTCTTTTTTGATGACTTAACTTTTTTTTTATAGCACCACTTTAGGAACGTGCTGCTAATAAAATTATTTGACCCATGTAAAAAATTAGGAAAAACTGGATTAACATGTTTGCAAACTTATTAAAAATAAAATCATTCTTTTGTTGAAAAAGAGCTTAAATTACTTAAAAGTAATTTTACTTCTTTGCTTCAAATTGAGAAGCAAGTATATAAATTTGATAACAAGGAATGAGAATTTATAGCAAGAAAGAAAATAAGAGAAAATTGATGAAGATTAAAGTGATAATTAATTTACAAAATATTGTTAAACATGTCTAAGCATATAAGATCTTTATAAATTTGAAAGGATACTTTATGCCCACACACTATCACTTCATCTAATAAGTGTGATTCATCATTTTTATGAATTCATCTAATAATTGTGTGGTTCATCATTTTTTACAGGTCTTTGTACTCTTTTTGGGCCATGATTTTTAAATTTATTTATTAAACCAAATAAATATTTTCACTTTAATTAATTTTTAATCAAAGAAGATTTTTCTAACTATTTTATTTAATATTCAAATTTTTAATCAACATTATTAATAATTAATTGTTTATAAATTAAAACTAAAGCTTCGTTTTATCAATTAAATTAAATTTTAAGAATTACAATTTTAATTGTTGATTTTTATATTTTAATTTGTATTTTAATTATAAAAAAAGTCTTCTATCGGATTGGACTAATATTTTCTTAAATATTTTTAATTCATATTTTTATATTTTAGTTATACTTTTAATTAAGTACTCATACAATGTCGTGAAAAATACTAGGATTCTATTAAATAGACAAGATAATCGTAATACTTGTCACAACGTGGCACTCTGTCAGACATATAAACATTTTAGAGTAATGATAAACTTTTGGATTGGAGTGGGAAGAAGAAATACAAGGAGAATAAAAACAAGATAGTAATTAGAAAAAAGAAAGAGAGAAATAAAAAAAAGATTTAAATATTTTTTTAGTTATTGTAATTTAGTGTTTTTTTACTTTTCATTATTATAATTTTTTTTTTTGTTTTATTCTATGCAAATTATGTTTTTTATTTTTATTTTTCGTTCTTAAAGCAGTTTAGATAGTTTTTTTTACTGTTCAAAGTGTTTTTTTTTCACTTTTCAAATCACATTAAGGACGAAAAATAAAACAAACATAATTTGTAAGGACTAAAACAAAAAAAAAATTAATGACGAAAAACAAAAAAGTAATAAACTGTAAGGACTAAAAATGTATTTAAACCTAAAAAAAAATAGAGACAAGGCTTAAATGTAATTTTGGTCCCATTATTTTTTAAAATATGTAATTTTGGACTTTTGTTTTAAAATAGAGACATTTAGTTCCTATATTTTTCAAAGTCCCCAATTTTGGTCCCCTATTTTAAACTAGAAACGTTTAGTTCTTCAGTTTTGTAAAATCTGCAATTTTGGTCATTCTATCAAACTGAAAGTGTTGACTATTAAGATATTAATGATGACTATGACGTTGATATTAAACAAATAATATCGTGTCATGTCACTAAATTTGAGCCACATCAGTTTAATCTTTTACAGGTCAATGTTTTTGAATTTGATGGAATGATCAAAATCTCAGATTTTACAAAATTAGATGACTAAATGTATCTATTTTAAAATAAGGGGCCTAAAATTGTGAATTTTGAAAAATATAAGGACTAAATGTCTCTATTTTAAAATAAAGAGACTAACATTACGAATTTTAAAAAATAGGGGGACCAAAATTGCATTTAAACCTAAAAAAAGATAAAATGAAATAGAAAAGAAACTTAGTACATATTAAATATATTTTTAACATTTTATTTAGAGGAGTGCTAGCACAACATTTTTTTTTACAATGATTACAACAAGGTTTGAACGGACTTAAGATCGTGTGCAAGCTATTTAAATCTCTCTCTCACTCAAGGACCTTAGTAGGTTAGTAACACATTCTTTAACACACTTCTAATATGCACTTTAGTATGGGTTAAAATTTATTAAAAAAAATAAATTACAGCAACACCCCCTGAATTTTTATCAAATTACACGTAACCACACCCTTTTTAATTTTCCTACGCTAACCTTCCTTTAAGTTTGAAAACATTACACTAACACCCTTCAAACCTTACACTAACACCCCTTACAGGAGAGGCGGAAGTAATGGTTAAAAAAATAGAGGATGCTTGTGTAATTACACTAAATCTCAGGAGGTGTTGCTGTAATTTGCTCTAAAATTTATAAAATTAGAAAGATATTTATTAAATAAGAAGTGATGCAACGCTTAAAAAATTGTGATTTTCAGTAAATTTTATTAATATTAGTAGAGAATATATTTAAAAAGCAAATGATAATGTGAGTTTGTTTGTGTAAGCTTAGCTAGAAGTACTTATAGGAGAAGAAAATAAAAAATAAATAAATGAGTTTTTCCATAAACTAAAATTAATTTATATATAAGTTAATTTGTAGAGCTTATATAAAAGATGAGAAAACTTCTATAAATTAACATGTACATAACTTAATTTGAACTTATTTTCTTCTCCTAAAAATATTTTTAAATAAGCATAGCCTGCTAGAATTTCTCTTTTTATTTATGCACGGAGGCTGTCTGAACATTATTAAATATCTTCCAAAATGTTTTTACCCCTAACTTCTAAAGACTATTCAAGTTGAAAGACATTCTATGCTTTCTTAAAAATAAAACTGACATAATTAATAACAAATATTTGAAAATCTAGAACCGACCAAAAAGTTAATCAATTGATTCGGTTTACCAGCATAATTAATCGGATATATTAAATCAAAATTCGATATTCTTGCCCTTTTGATATATACTAATTAGTTCTTTAATATATTTTTCATGGATTCTAATTTAAATTTTACAACATATATTGTAAATAATATTGGTTACGCCAAACACTTATCACTAGATTAAAAGTTATAATTAGGGACGATAAAAAAATCTCTATTCGTATAAATTGTAGATGAATCGCTTAACAAGTACATGTGTTCATTGTGACTTGTAATTTAGAATTATTTGAATATTCCTAATAATATATAGAGTAAATTATTGAATTTTTTAATATAAATATGTTTTAAAATTATTTATTTTTAATAGAATAAATATATGTTTCAAAATCATTTATTTTTTATTTTGTTTTTTTAATTTTATATTTTAATAAATATGCATAAATATATTTGAATAGTCTTAAATATTCATAAAATTCTTGAATATACACTTAGGGTCCGTTTGTTGGTCTTATCACAAATATAATTTTGTATAATTTAGTTAAAATTATATTTTTATAATTTTCTTAATTTGTAAAAAATAATTAAAAGTTATTTTTTAGAAAAATTATATGTAATTTTAACAAAACACTATTTTTGTTATTTTAACATAATTCATATTATATTTTATCTTTATCTAATTTGTTTTCTTGTGCATACTAAATATTGAATAAGATTAAAACTTATATGATTCTTATCATATTATGTTCTTAGGCGCAGGCTAAAATGGGGGACCTTATAATGTCCCCCACCGTGGGAAATTAATATGCACCGTTGGATTTTGAGATCAATGTAGGACTATCGTATAACCGTCCACACTAGATTTTTTTTTTAAAAGGGATTTTTTTTTCTATTTAAGTTTTTTTTTTAAAAAAAAAAACGACAATTTTTCTCAGTTGTTGCTTTGTTTCTGCCTCTCTTCCCATTTTTTTGTCCGTCATTTTATCTTGATTTTTATTTTTAGTCTCTCATAAATTTTTTTATTATTTTTAGTCTCTCATAAATTGTTCTGTTCTGTTCTATTTTTAGTCCATCATAAATTGTTTTGTTCTATTTTTAGTCCCTAACATTAATTTCAACTGTTAAGTGATGACATAAACTGTGTGTGTGAAAATTTCCTAATTAAGTTTCTAGTGACTTTTAACCGCTACAAATTTTTTGGTGGTCATAAATGTTTATTTTTGTAACATTTTTTGTTATTTCAGAAAATCTATTGTTCGAGATTTTGATTTTTGATTTTATTTTTTAACATTTCTGACAGTTTTAGTTTGCCAAAAAATTTGAGGTAGTTAAAAACCACTAGAAACTTTAAACAGAAGAAGAAGGATCCCTTTTTTTAAAAAAAAAAATCTAGTGTAAACAGTTGTATGGTAGTCCCACATCAATAAGCAACAATGGAGAAAAATGGTCATTTTAAAAATAAATAAAAAACTTAAACAGAAAAAAAAATCCTTTTTTTTTAAAAAAAAAAAATCTAGTGTGGACGGTTGTACGGTAGTCTCACATTGATCTCAAAATCCAACGGTGCATATTAGTTTCCCACGGTGAAAAACATTATAAGGTCCCCCATTTTAGCCTGCGTCTATGTTCTTATCATGTTCTTATATCTTATCTTAACCTATCATAGTCTGACCACGAATCCTAGATAATCTTACGAGTACAAATTCTCATTTGGAGAGACCCGTGAAAAAAAGATACTTTTCATGTTTATTTGGCTGCCCTATTATTATCCCTAATTATAATCTATGGTAAAAATGTAGCTTTATTTTTTAAAAGATTTTCATAACTGCATCTAATTACTTTAGGAGTTACACCCATTAGGCGTCATGGAGTGGGATGTTAAAGTTCATCAAATCTCTGTAATGATGCTAAAGCCATTAATATTCCTTTTTAGTATTATGAAAAATATTGTATCATTAATTAGTTAAATTCGGCCGGAAACTTTATTTAAGTAAATTTAGTGGCAATTTAAGTTTGAATCCCTACTTAGTGATAACATATTTTAGTAGTAATGAGTTTTCATTTACTTTGTTCAATATTTTGTGAACATTAACCTTTATCAATTGAATTAACCGTTAGATTTGAAATTTTTATATATTAATGTCTGCAAAATTTTGTATATTTTAAATTTTTTCACCATGACATTAATTGGTGTAGAGTATTTATCAATTTTACTAAACTTTACTAATGAGTTTTTTTTTTTTGCCAGAGAACTAGCTGACCATCTTTACTAGAATTTTCATTTTTAATCACATTTTTTTCTATCCACAAAGTTCGAATATGAGACCTTGTTTAAGGAATCCGAGCTTAATTTCATTCGAACCAACCACTTGGTGTTTAAAAAATAATTGATACCCCCATTAATTAATTTAATGTATATTATATAATTGTTATACTATTATAAATAAATATCAACTATACTATTTTCTTAAGGCAATATCAACTATACTATAAGATTACATACTAACAAATATTTAATTAATTTAAATCTTAATAGGTATGATTATCAAAATAATATCACATGATTTATTAAATTTACATGTTAGCCTGTTAGGTAACGTTTCTTTTTTGAAAATGAATTATATGAAGTAATGAGTTTAATAAGCATGTTTTGCTTATGCAAATCTTCTTATATATAAATGAACAAGTCTATGTTCTCATTGCTCCACTCTCCCTCACATTCATTCTCATTTTTTAATACTCTCCTCTTATAAAGTGGTGTAGTTCACTCTCTTAACATGCATCTAATTCTTCTATTTTTCCTAAAACTTCTCTTATCAATTTCTGTAATTACCTACATTCATAATATTTCTATAACTACCTCCATGCACTTCTTTATCTGATGTTATCTTTTTTTTTAATATTTCTTTTATCAGTTTTTCTAACTCTATTATTTAATTTTGAAGATTTTTCTCTTTAATCAATAATTTCAAATCCTTAATTCAATTTACTTTTCAATTTTCAAAGTTAATATTTCTTTATCTTTTTTTAAAAAAAATTATAGTCTTTAATTTCTTAGAGATAGATTATCTCTTTTTTTTCAAATTTCTTTTGATGTGCTGTATAATCCTTTATTTTTTTTTTCTTTTTCAAATTTCTTTCTATAGACTATATAAATAAGGGATAGTGAAAATTTGAATAAGCATGTGTATTGTACGGACTAAAACGCTAGTACACACACACACACACACACACACACACACATATATATATATATATATATATATATATATATATATATATATATATAATCAATAAGAAATTATTCTTGATATGAATTTTAAGATAGTTATTATAAATGTCAATAAATAGATTGTAATTTTTTAGTAAATAATAATGTAATTTTTTTACACTATTAGTGCATGTATATTAATTTGTGCTAAAGTTATTGATTCATAATGTTTTTATCAACAATTTAATTTAGATGGACAAAGTCCCACTTGCAAGGATAAAGCTACGGACTAACATTAATTTTTTTCTTTAGCATATATATAACAAATTATTTTGTGATAATAATTCAACAAGGATAAAAATATATTTAAGTTATTAGAAACCAGTCAACAAGGTAAGTCTTTTTTACAATATTATTATTAACATTTTCATAATACTTTGTCAGAATAATTATTTTTTATCTTTTTTATCGCGTCATTTATCTCATCTTACTACATTTTTGTCTTTTCTCATTTTATTTTTGTCTATCTTATAAAAAGTATTGTGAAAAATTTAAGTGGTATATAATTTGCCCTAATAAAAGAACACTTCCGCATGTAGTCCTTCCATATCCTTCTTAATTTGTTCATCTGCCACCTATGCCTTTTATCCTCCTATTATAGTTCTAGGAGAAAAGGTATCGCCGCTTTTGCTATAGTTCCATCACTCTTTTATCATTGGATATATATTCGCTAAATTCATGATTTGTTAAATTTGATTGATCGAGACAACAAAAGTATGTCCAAACTTATGCTGACTTCAAGCAAATATTGTTACTCTCTCCGTTCCAAATTATATGATATTTTAGAGAAAAAAATTTATTCCAAAATAAATGTCGTTTTATAAAATCAGTACTGCATTAAATGTCTTTTTTCAGGACTATCCTTAATTAATACTTAGTGGGAATAATGTATTATGAGTAATTAATTATAGAAATAAAGGGTATATTAAGAAGTTACCTAATATTTTCTAGGAAATTCAACAAATTAATTATATTTTTTAATATCTGTATCAAAATCTTAAACGTCATATAATTTGAAACGGAGAGAGTAATCTACATATCTCAGTGATACCAACGTATCAAAAATCACTACCACAGAATTCCATGGTGGCAAGTGATAAACAAACTAACAGACAAACGTGTACTTAAGGTTCGCAAATCGAGTTCTATAGAATGATGATTAGTAATTCTTATTAGACATGTGTTCATCATCACCAATGTTTCAATGATGTTGGATTAGATGCATAACATGTTAGTAATATATTGCCGTACGTTGTCACTGCTCATATGTTCACATGCTAATTTAAGGATTGCTGAGTTTCTTTATTTGGAGTTCCGGCCGGGGCCTTCTAGAAAAGGTAGGTAAACTGCTTTTAATCTTATCTTAAATTCTACGAAATTAATATGTTTTACTCCCTCGTTCCAGTTTATACGAGGTGTAAGATTTTGGCACAAATATTAAGAAATATAATTAATTTATTAAATTTTTTAAAAAATATTAAGTAACTTTCTAATACATTATTTATCTTTCTAATTAATTACTCATACTATACTATTTCCACTAAGTATTGATTAAGGGTAGTTTTGGAGAAAGATATTTAATGCAGCATTGATTTTATAAAATGACATCTATTTTGAAATAAATTTTTTTCTCTAAAACGTCATATAATCTGGAATGGAAGGAGTACAAAAGAAACTAGTGTAACTATAACTATAGCTTGACAATGACGCCCTGGCATGGTCCACTAAATATTTCTTGATCTCTTTATTATTTATTGTCCAAAACTTTTTGTTGATCTCTCTTGAACTAGTTTTTGCTATAACATCATATTTATAATATGTTAGTATCCTACAACATAGTAAGATCAGAATTAAGTTTCGTCTTGAATCATGTCATATTATCTGTACAGTACTGCTCACGTTTTTTTAAGCATTTCAATCCAAAACAAGTTATCAACTTTTTTTTCCTCCAAAACTGTTTGTTTTGAAAACAATTCATGAAAGCAATTTTATAATTACAAATATATAGCAAAATTAAATGTTTAAAGTAAATAGTTTCACTATTGGGATTAGAATAAATTTTACCAATTAATTGACAACATGGAAAATAAATTCGTATTTGGGAACATGTGACAAATGACACAATATGGAAAGGAGAATCAAGTGTTTATTCTATTACACCAAGTGTATCAATAACAATAACAATAAAATGATAGAGTTTAATAGTGATGCACTGATAGTGTAAAATAGTTTTATATTGTCATCTAATCACAAATCATCGTTTGCATGACTTTTAAGATAATTTTGTAAAAGTCAACAAACTTAGCATAAATGGTGAGTTGTGATTGAATGACATTGTAAAATAATTTTACACTGTTAGTGCATAGTCATTTTTCTCATACTAAATCACCTAAGAAAACTAGATCTAAGGTTCCTAGCTGAAGATAATACGAAGCTATATATTAACATTAATTTGACAGTACTGAAGCTGTGAAATGAAGTGGTTGAAGATCAAATCTTAAGAGTCAATCTTCATTAGATGCATATGCATATAGTAACTATATATAATGATATATAGTTGAAAGAATTAGAGGGAAAAAATACAAAAAATAATCTTGAAAATACAATTGCAATAAAATATAATCACATTTGCTAAATTTGGTATTTTTCTTAATAGTCATTCTAGGGTGTTTGATGTAGTTCCTTCCTAAGGGTTGAGAGCTGCGTGTATTTCCTTTTTTAAAGGTTTCTAGGTTCTTTGTCTATCACAAAAAAATAAAAAATAAAAATCGATAAGCCTAGGAAACAAAGTTTGGATGACATATGTCGAATCCAGTGTCTTTTAAGTTTTAAGATTAGCAGAAACAAGAATCATCTACAAAAGCATGCATGCTGTAAAAGATTACAAATTAACAGAATGCAGCAGCACTTGGCATCTGCTAATTTCAATAACATTTTAATTGGCTCAAGCCATTCCTCCACCAAGTTTGAATATTCAACCTCGATCATAAGAGAATACCCAACAGCCAACACACCATAACCCGTGCCTTTTAAATGTTGAGCATCATTGTTGCCTAGTGATGATCCCAACACTACAATGCCATTATAATTATCATGCTGTATATATGAAGAACCTATATCCTCCACAAAGCACATACAGTATATTATTGATAATTCACCCACTCAATGTACACCACTGCCACCAATTTTGTTCCCCATGCGACCATGCCACACCCCAAAGCACCATGTTGAAAATAGTGAGCCCCCACGTAGTCCATTCAAGAGGCCTATATTGAACATTATTAGTATAAGTCAATTTCACTTATAACATATTAAGAATCAAATTAAATGATAAGCCTCTTTCTGAATGATAAAAAAATGAAATGAAAAGAACTAAACTGATTAATAGTTTCAAAATAAAAAATTAAATTACTTTAATGTAATATTAATTATTTCTTTGTAATATAGGCCCAAATTGATTTAATTGATATGTACTGCACATACAAAATACAACAATTTATTCAACATCATTTTTTTGTCTATCTCTCTCTACTTCATCGTTTATTACATTTTAATTTTTTTTTCTTCTGTTTCTCTCTTTTGATTGTACACATAATTGTACAAGTATCATTTCTCATATAAATTTTATAAACCAAATTCATGTTTTATTCATATATCATCACTTTGCCATTTGTTTTTAAACGAACAATTAAGTTTAAACATGATGAAATTTGTATAGGTGTGGTTTGACACAAAAACAGCAAATCCATCTCCACAAGAACATTCTTTCCCCAATATATTATGTACAAACGCTGAACTTTTTTCTTTAATGGTGTCAAATACACACTCACTTCTATATAGATCATTAAATTAGGGAAACGATTCACGGCGAAAGTAAGCTTGGGTGATTGGTTATGTGGTTAACTAGTGTTTATTGCCTTTGTAAGTTAATAAATACTCCTGTTTCGGTATCACTGGTACCATATATATATTACTTCCTCCATTCCAAATTGAGTGTCGCATTTGCAAAAAAAAATTTGTCCCAGAATGAATGTTATGTTAACTTTTCAATGCAATATTAATTGTCTTTTTCCACTAATACCTCTAATAAGTATCACTTTAGTTTTTCAATGTAATATTAATATTAAGGTTAATTTTATAAAATTACTATTCTCTCTCATCTATTTACTACTCCCTCCGTTCCAAAATAATAGTCTTTTTAGCTTTTTGTTTTCGTTCCAAAATAATAATCCTTTTAGCTTTTTTAAGTTATTTTTTTCAACAATGCCCCTAAACATAATTAAGAAGATCAATTAATACTTACATTGAAAAGAGACATCTGTCATAAAAATAAGTTAGTGGATAACATGATGTATTTGTTATTGATGGATAGTGGGATAATTTATGACAACGGTAGTTAGAAAAGTAAGGGTATTTTCGTCTAAACTTGTATCAATTGAATGTTTCTTAATCAGTGTGTCACAACCTTAAAAGACTACTACCTCCGTTCCAAATTATATGACGTTTTAGAGAAAAAAAATTGTTCCAAAATAGATGTCGTTTTACAAAACCAATGCTGCATTAAATATCTTTTTTCAGGACTACCCTTAATTAATACTTAGTGGGAGTAGTGTACTATGAGTAATTAATTAGAGAGATAAAAGGTATATTAGGAAGTTACCTAATATTTTCTAGGAAATTCAACAAATTAATTGCATTCCTTAATATCTGTGCCAAAACCTTAAACGTCATATAATTTAGAACAGAGGGAGTAGCTTTTTTTGATATGTGGAATGACACTCATTTTGGAACAGAGAGAGTAATATATTTCTTTGTTTGCTGATAAAAAAAGGGCGAAAGGAGGCGGTGTATATTGGGAGAGTGGAAATGTTCCATTCACTCTTCTAAAAATAAATAAATAAAGAGTTGCACAAGTGAGAGGTAATCCGTAATCCACGTGTATAGTATGGAGAAATTATTGTATGTTTTTTGGACCATTATGTCTCTATGGCATCGGTTGATAGATGAGTTTTATTAACTTTTTTTTTGTGAATTAAAAAATTTGGTTACATGTTATATAGAGAACCAAAATTCGGCAAAAATAAAAAATAAAAAAAATATAGAGAACCAAAATTGTGAATATGTGATGGTTTCGAGAAATACAATAATTTTTCATATATGGTATGATTGAAAAGATAAAACGACAAAAACGAGTTGAAAAACATCCTTAATTTAAACAAAAAAGCCTTAAAAAATCATAATAAATGGCTCTGCCCCTAGTTATGAATAGCATAGGGAAAAACATTAAGTCAAAAGGTACGCACGCGGTGAGAAAACATGAATTCGAGATGCAAGCATCAAAAGCGACACTCAAAAATTAAGGATGATACATATCTTTGGTTTCTTCTTATTTGCTGTTTTGTTACTTTGATAGGAAGACGAGTTCTAGCGTGGAAAAGTACCACAAGTTTTCCATGGTGGGTAAGGTGTTTTGGACCATTGGATTCCACTTAATTTATTCATTTCCAAATCAAATGGCTGATTTTTTTTTCAATTTTTTCTTTTTTCATCTTTTCTTTTTTTGTTTCTCTTTCCGTATTTACCTTCTTTCCTTTTTCTTTTTTCTCTCTCCTTCCTCACTTCCTCGCATTGATCTTTGGAGCGAGAACCTCTATGCCGATTGTGGCTACATCATCGGCGCCGCCTCTGGCCTCATCAACCATGTCCTCAACTCCTCCAACCACGCCGCTCGAACTTGGGGAAACCTCCTCGACGTCATTGGCCTAATCTAGGTCGGCATCGAGAGCGAATTGTGGCAGCGAGGGACACCGATGA
Source organism: Pueraria montana var. lobata (assembly GCA_026413185.1). Lineage (NCBI taxonomy): Eukaryota > Viridiplantae > Streptophyta > Magnoliopsida > Fabales > Fabaceae > Pueraria > Pueraria montana. Next base: position 9,259,491 of record CM048652.1, read on the forward strand.
CGTGTGGAACAGTGTCGTGACATGTGGTGCATTGTATCAAGCGGCAAAGGGGTGCGATTGGCGGCGGTTGCAGGCACCGTCGACAACGTCGTAGATCTTTAGGGCACTCAGTGCCTCACTGATTTTCCCCTCTTCCCTTTGCGCACATGGTTATGTACGGGAGAAAGGATGGCCATACGTTTTTTCTTTTCTTTTTTATACAAGACCAAATTTTGATGAGTTTAGTGAGTTATATATATTATCACAAATTGTAGATAGATGGATAATGTTGTTCATTGAATGTTGTAAGTGGTAATGAGAATTAAATTTCCATCAAGAAAAACGAAAATATTTTTCCAATTGAGTTTTGTATTATGAAGAACAATTCAAGCACCTGTTGCATGATGAAAATGATATATACAGTGATTATCTAAAATAAGAGGTGACAAAGAGAGGGGTTTTAACGATTCCCAGAAGTCAAAGGAGAAGAGAGGGGTTCAACAAGGGCAAATTAGGAGCAAGAGAAAAACAAGGAAAAAGAAAAAAAGATAAATAACAAAAAATCTCAACTCTTGATTTTTATTGAGTCATATCCAACGGTCCAAAGCACATTTCCCACCGTGGGAAACTTGAGGTACTTTCCCACGCTAGAACTCGTCAGGAATAATATTCTAAGTCGTGAAAACATTCTTTCAAATTATGTTTTCAATCGTGTCATGAATTTGGTCCTTATGAGATGATAAAATGGCTTCACTAATTGATAGATGACCTATAATGGGGTCTACTATGATATAGACTTTCTAAGGGTGTATATTACTTAGGGAAAATATTGGCCGATTCCATCTCAACTTAACATCTAGCGAAAGAAAGAAAAAATAAAAAGAGATAAGTGTAAATATAATAGATAATATGATATAATAAAGAAATAAAAAGAAGTAATAGACATTGATAGAATGTATGATATGTGACTGTGTCCACATATCATTATTTTATTGGTGCATGATGATGTAGTGTGAGGATGTAGCATGTGATAATAGCTAATAGAAGAAGAAATTATCAAAATGTTAAAAGCAATAACCCTACACTCTAAACTCCAACAACAATACTTAACCACTAGGTTAATGAGTTTCTTTGATATATAAATGAAAATTATAATATGTATACCTTCAACGGGAATTAAAATTGCACATATATTTACTACTGTAAATAAAAAATTATATTATATATATTATTGTTATTATTAATATTATTGATAAATTAATACTAATAATATAGAAGGTTAATTGAAAATATTTATATTAATATTATTAGTATTAATTTATCGATAATATTATTAATACTAATAATTGTGAAGACAGGCTTGGAGAGCGAAGCCATTGTACTAGCTTTAGGTTTTGATTTTAATTTTAACCTGCCTCGCTTGATGAGTGCCAAGTTGTAAACTGTCTTGGTTTATTTGCTTTTGGAATGTGCATGTGTGTCATGGGTAGATAAGTTTTCATATGTGTTGATCCATGATAAATGAGTTGATCCATAATTAACTAAAAGAAAAGTTTATAAAGATTAAAACAAGTTTTTCAAGACGTAAAAATGAATATCAATGAGGTTCTTATTGTAGAAGAAAAGAAAAAAGTGTTTAAAATTTAGTGTGAAACCTACTTCGAAGAATAGATTAATCGATTACGAAACAAAAATAATCAATTATTTTGTGTTGCTCTATCTTGAAAAAAAGACACTTATGCATAAATAATCAATTATGTTAAATAATAATCAATTATTTCATGGTTCACAAAAATATAGGTATGCAAATAAGTAATTATGTGAAAAGATAATTGATTATCTTATTGAAGTTCAAACTTAGGAGATTCTAAGATCAAAGTAATCAATTATCTTTTAATTTCTTTTTTTTTTTAATCAGGTGAATCAGCTCGCTTAACCCAACTTATGGTGGGTTGAGTCAGGTTGTATTTTTTTAGCTCATAAAAAATGAAGTTAAATTGAGTTAATTTAGTCTTTAAACAACCTGTAACCCAAATGAACCGAATTTACTCACTTTAGCACATTTCTCATGATAAATTACAATGTTATATAAGTTGCCTAAACCATTACAATGTTATATAAATTAAAACAAACAATTCAGATTATGTATTTGTTTAGAATTTTTTTCGTGATTTTCTTAAAAAAATGTTTTGAAAAATCATAAAAAGTGGCTCTGCCCCTAGTTATGTATAGCATAGGAAAAAAATAAGTCTAAAGGTAGGCACGCGGTGAGAAAACATGAATTCAAGTTGCAAAACATCAAAAGCGACACTCGAAATGGAAGAAAATTGTATAAAATAAAATAGTTGGATAAATAAGGGTGCAATATATGAATTTAATTCAATAACCTATTTTCTAATGTAATCGTTTTACAATTAAGGATGCATTTTTTTTTCAATGAAAATTAAAATTGAACTTTAATGAACAACTATTTTTTTCGAAATAATAAATAAATAAAATTCAATAACCAGCACATCATTGCTAATCCTGATTAATAATTAATAATTTAAGCCTAAAAGTTGCTTTTAAAAATTATCATTAACATTATTTTATTTCGAGATGATATCACAGATGACCTAATCAGAATATTTTTGGTAATACTTGACTTTCCATCATGAAGACTAGAAGAAAAAACATACATTTCATTCCAGGACTGGGACATATATATCCGATCACATGGCTCTTCCAATAACCGAAGATTCTTAACCGTATATTACTTGGCTTTCTTCTGAGCAACCAAAATCAAAATTGACCTACTTGCATAACGTGTCAAAAAACACAGTCTTTCAGTTCCCATGTATAATTTCTGTCAATACATATCATATGATTGGAAGTGATCAATAATCCAGCGCAATGAAAACAACCACAGATAAAGTAATTATTAAATATTTATCCTGCATTTTCTTTTTTCAAACTTCTCTTCACCGACCTTCTTAGTAAGTGGCACTTACGGTGGACCTCATAAGAATTAGACTAGTCCACTAGTGCATCATAAATTTTATTTTGGCTTAAATAACTTTTTATTCATATAAAATATTGTATTTTTTATTTTAGTTTTAAAGATTTAAAATATTTTATTTTAGTTTCTGCTGTCAAATAACTATGTTAATTATGAAAATGATATTGGCAGCTCATTGACTTATCACGTCATCAAGGAGTCTGACATAATAATAATAGTCACACATGTAAACTGTGTTTTTAAATCCTCGTCAACTAGTCTGACGTCATTAACTATTTTGAACAAATGAGAATTTAAAAAATAAATTACAAATAAACAAAAAAATACATGTGACTGTTTTGTTAGATTTCTTGATGACTTACAAGTCAATGAATTGTCAATATCGCTGTTACGTCATCATTTTATCATTTAACATTGTTACTTTTTTTTTTACTGCATTTAAAGTTGTTAATTGACAGCAGAAATTAAAACAAAAAAAACTTTAAAAGATTAAAATAAAAACAAAAATATTTAAATGATTAAAATAAAAAAATCCTATTTTATAATGACAAAAACTTATTTAAGGCTTTTATCTTTTACGTTAGTTTTTTTTTCCATAAAGATTAGTCCACTGATATACCATATATTTATCTGCTATTGTAGATATTTTATATTTTTTCTCAATACTTATTTACAACTTAATTTTGATTATTTTTTAATTTAAAAATATTTCATACATATGATTTGGCAAGTCCTCCATCTACGTTGGTCCCCCTCTACGCTGCTAACCTCAACAATACCTGTTTTTGCTTATTAGAGCAATTCCAAACACACTAATTGACATTGATCCATTGAGCAATTATAGTATGCATACAATAATTGACATTGGAGAGCAATTTTATTGGGATCTACTAACTGATAGGTTACTTAAAAGAGTAATTGATGCTTTTTCTTATTTGTAAGACTAAACACAAAAAATAATAATATAATATGTATAAAGATGCAGTTGAATTTCTTAAAAATTAGCTGAAATGACTTGCTAAATATTGAGTTATGTGAATAACAATATTGAGTTACAGATACATTTGTTTTAGGCGAATCCCGCAATTTTTTGTTATATTATTTCTTAGAATTTTTTAAGATGGATTTGACTAAAAAATGTACCAAAAAAATGACTAAAAAATGTTTTCACAGCTAAATAATAGATGATAGCGTTAGGTTTAAGCGGATAACACTTTTTTTTAAAAAAAAAAATTGCCATATCTTTTTTTTCTTCTGAATTAGTATAGTAGTTTAATAAGCTTTTGAAGCTTAAAATTGGTGAAGCATATAAATAAATGAAGTTATAATAAAAGTATAAAATGAAAGCTTAATTAAACATTCATTTATTTATTTATTTATTTTGACAGAATTATTTATTTATTTATATCTTTATATCTTTATAAAACATTATTGATAGAAGAGATTGCACTAAAGATAGGTTAGTCAAAAAAGCGAAAATTAGATATTGCAAAATTGGTGAATACTTCATGTTTATAATATTATATACAAAAAAAAATGCATTTGTTCAATTTAGAATTCCAAATGCTACCAACTTGATTTTAATTAATTCATTTATTATGAATTTTTTTACTGCATTTATTATAAATTTAAATATTTATTTTTTAACACAAAAATATATCTTATACTATTTTTTTTTCTTTTTATAACATGTAATTTTATTGTTATATAACACTTATTCATCCATCTTTCAAAAATTCCAATTATTATTTATTTTTAAAATTCGTTTGTATGCTTAATTATTTTTTACGTTAAAATTTTCTCTAACGTTAAGCTTTTGAATACTTAAATCTTAAATTTAATAATTTTAACTTCTTATATTAAAATTTTATATTTTATCTAAAATTTTAAAATGATTTTATATGAAATTAAACAATATTCGTTTACTAAAAAAAAAACAATATTCGTACAAATTGGCAAGAACACATTAATGCCTCGGGAGTCGGGCCTAAGGCAACAATTGAAGCCCAAGGCCCAACAACGTTGGTGCTGGGCTTACTTCACCTTCGAACCTTGGCAAATTCTTGTTTGGCAATTTATATATATACTTCCCTATTATGTTAATATACCTCCCTTTTTAAAAAAAATTTCCAAAAATGTCCTCGCTACAAAATTAAGTTCCTGTTGGTAACCTCATTTCGGATGCCTGCTTTGAGAAAAAAAAGCTCAGAACGAAGCCTTATTCATGACCCTTCTAGTGGCAGTCAATGGCATCGTTCTGATTAGATAAGATACCGATTTAAAACTTAACTTTAATCTACAGTTTTTATATACTGATTTCCGCAATGCAAGTATGAAATTCGATTAGATTCAATACTCTGGGGTATCATATTCACGAGAACAACAATTACAAGGTTATAACAAGCAAAACAATGGACTTTGTCCATTATTGCTGCTGTCACTCGCATGATAGTCATCTGGCTCCGAAGGATGGGCATTAAGAGGTACTATGCTAGGATCTCTTCTTCTTGAATCTTGATGTCACTAGAATGGTGATCAGAACCTGGAAATACAAACCTCTCACACTATAAAGTGTCCAAAGCCACCTTTCAGCACTATATATATGCAATATTGTTACAAATAAGTCTTCCTTCTGAGCTTGTTTCTCTCAAAGGCATCAGGAACTTAATTTTTTTATTGAGGACATTTTTGGATAATTTTTTTAAAAGGGAGGTATATTAACATAATAGGGAGGTATATATATCAATTGCCTTCTTGTTAATGTTGTTCTCTTGTTTCTAGTCTAGCTTGTGTTGTGCCCAGGTTGGGTTAGTGATGGTGATCGGTAATTGGTGGTTGGTGAAAAGGTTTAATGTCTTCTTGGCCGAAGCTTATAGTTATAATGGTCCCCTTGCTCATTGAGAAATTAATAAATGGTCCTTAATTGGTACTATATAATATGAAAGGATCGGAAAAAGTTCTCAGTCTTGAGTTATAGAGTCCATCGAGGAAGGAAGAAAAAGTTTGGGACATACACTGACATGTCTCTGTTTGGTGAATTTTATCTCTCACACTAGTACCTTAAAAAGAGACAAAATTCACCAATTATAAAAAAAATAGGATCAAAATCGTCGTTTTTAAAATATAAGAACTAAATCAGATTTCGACCACAAATTGAATCACCTAAAACACATTTTACACACTTTAAAACATGAGAAGAAAAAAAAAGTAGAAGTAACAAAAATGATAGTGTTAACTAAGGAGGTATAGCTCAAATGGTTAAACAATGTGCATTGATTGTTATAAATTTATTCTTATTGGAGTTCAACTTCTCTCTTTAAATAAAAAAAAATGATGATACTAAGATAGATGCGTGACTACGTAAAAATGGATAAAATATAAAATTATTGTACATAAAGAGATATTGATATAGCACTTATTAATGAGAAGATAACCAGAAATTAGTTAACATAATTTGGACACATATGCAAAAGATATTGATAAAAAAGAGTATATTACATGATTTTTAATCCTAAAAAAAAGTAGAAGAAAAAAATATTAGAGAAAATCATTAAAAGGATTTTTTTATTTGTAGGAATCAAAGACAGTATCAGAAGATTTATAACACTCATATATTTTACTTAACCAACTAAACTAGACCTCATCATAAAAAATATGATAATGAATAATATATTTAACAACTTAGTGTTGGCTGATTGATCATTTTGGGTCACTTTTAAAAAGTTTTTACCAAAATGGGTCTGTTTTCAAAAATATTATCTACATGGGTCTGTTTTAAAAAATATTATCTATATGGGTCTGTTTTGACCAAAGATTATTTTTAATTTGACCAGTTTGAATGCCATGTAGGATAATGAAACCGCTATTAAAAATAGCAGCTTCATACTGACATACGTACGACGCTGCTGTACTTGTATTGAAGTAGCTATTAGCAATTGCTACTTCATTTGAACAAAGAAGTAGCAATTAGCAATTGCTACTTCTTTGTACTTTTTCTGACGCATGTTCAGTGAAGTAGCCATTGGTATTTGCGACTTCAATCAGAAACGAGTACCTCGTGGACGGAGCTGCAACTCGCAAAAGCGACTTTTTTGGCAATGAAGCTGCAACTGATATTTGCGACTTCAGCGGGGCGCGCTACACGTGGGGGAAGCTGCAATTTGCACAAGCGATTCTTTCACCTATAAATACGTTTCCTTTCTTGCATTCTTCACACTTTCAACAGATACAAACATCACTTGCCTGAGTAGTTTCTAACACGTTGTTTATTTTTATATTTAACAAATATATAATTAGAGATGTATATTTAATATATGCATTTCAGTCATTTTATTGTGTGTTTTATGTGATAGTTTTTTTAAAATGTATTTTTTATTTTTGATACATTTTATGTAATATTTGTATTTGTTTGCATACACAATTTTTGTAAATTATTCTACATATGAGAATTTTTTATTTGTAAATTATAATTTTTGTGTGTATTGTTTTTTAATTATTAAATGTATATTTTAATTTGTGTTAAGTGTTCTAAATTATGTATTTGTAAATTATAAGATTCTTATTTGTTATGCAAAAATTATGCATGCTTGTTTAATTTAATTTAACTTAAAATTTTATTATTTTGTAGGTACATTGATAAGATTCATGGCAGCTCCAATTGTAGCATTTGTGTATGTGAATGGGAGGATGTATGATGCTGACAAGGGTTTGACATTTGAAGGGGCTAAGAGAGCAATCAAGATTAAACGTGGTGTTAGTTTTGATGTATTAAAGAGGAAGATTCATGACAAATTGAAGCTACAAGCCAATCAAGTTATATCATCTATAACATCTAGGTTTATGGTTGGTGGGAAATACGTCGCATTGAATATATATGATGACGAAGACGTAGAAATCATGATTAATGCCTTTGATCAACAAAATGAGGTGGCGGTAATAGAAATGTATGTTGAAGTAGATATTGTCGGTTGTTCTACTATCCCCTTACAAGGTGGTGCAGTTAGTTGTCGCATGTCGGGTGGGCATAATTTCTCATGCAATAATGGACAGGCATTACCAATCATGCAAAAAGTTGCAGTTTCAGATGATGAAGATGATGACTATGTTGTGTCTAACTCATTTGTTGAGGAAACATCTGATGAGGAAGATGTAGCTGATGGTGATTCTTCTGACACAAACGATGAAGCAACGTCTATTGAGGCAAGTCACCTTCTTCAACCACTCTCAATATGTGAACCTGAAGAAGGTATGTTTGTTAAGAATTTTTGTACTTTAAGAAAAAAAATAATTCAATTATTGAAATGTTATGCTCAACATAAAAGTAAATTAGAAAAGTATAAAAAATTAAATTTACAAGACGGAGGTTAGACTAATGATAACACCTGTTGTTAAGATAAAATAAATTTATTATTTTTATCTTAACAATAAATAAAAAATAGACAAGGTAGGTTAAATAAAAATAAATAAAATACATTGGTTTAGGGTTTAAAAAAATGTCTATTATCTTAAATAAAAATTAATTTAATATATATTGCACAATTTAAAATGTGAATTAAATAAATAAATAAATAATAATAGTAATAATAAAATTCAATAAATAATAAAAATTTAAAATAAGTTAAAATAATTGAAGGAAAAAAAATACATCACACATGATGAACAATTACATACAAAATTCAATCTACTTCGTATTAATATACATACTTCGCATGTGGGATAATGGAATTGCAATTTACAATTTTTCGTTGTGGTATCAATTCTTTTCCACCATGCATGATATGTTTCATTAACTTGAAGTTAATGAAACATATCATGCATGGTGGAAAAGAATTGGTGCCACAACGACAAATTGTAAATCGATTATCTCATATGAGGTGTTTGTGTATGGGAGGTAGATTGACTTTTAAATGTCATTGTTTATCATGTATGATGTATTTTTTTCTTCGATTATTTTAACTTATTTTAAATTTTTTTTATTGATTGAATTTTATTATTATTATTATTTATTAATTTATCTAATTCACATTTTAAATTGTACAATATATATTAAATTAATTTTTATTTAACATAATAGACATATTTTTTAAACCCTCAACCAATCTATCTTATTTATTTTGTTATTTAGTTATTATTATAAGCTAAGTAAATATATGCTTTATTTATTTAGTACGTTACTATTTATGATGTACGAGATTTTCAATATTTTATGTAACGTTATTTTTTTAATGTTTTTATTATATTTAGTCATATCTTTTTGATCTAGATGAAATGATATAATGTTTCTAAATTTTATACCTATTTTTGATATTAACATAAATTTGTCACACGAGCACGCCTCACCGTAGCTAGGCTTGGGAGATTCGCTTACCCAGCTATGAAAACGCAAAAGGAAGCAACATCTTCCATGCAAATGTAGTCAAACTGATTTGACAAAGGCATAGGCACCAGGAGAAACCACTATGACAACGCAAAAACAACAAACATCTTCATTGTAACCAGTTCACGTACAGCACTGTAGCTGATGTGATAAAGCATGAAAGTGCAAAAACAAGTAACACCTTCAAATGTACTGCAGCTGAAGTGATACAGCATGAAGATGCAAAAACAAGTAACACCTTCATGAAGATGCAAAAACAAGTAACACCTTCAATGCAATTGATGGGACGTGTGCAGAAACCGCAGGTGCTACTTACATCTTCATTTTACACAATTACTTTTTGCGTCTATATTTCATAATTACCTAATCATCTCATTTAACGAATTTTCAGAGATAAAAACGCAATTTCAAATAGCTATTTTATGTGGAACCTCCCTCAATTTTTTAAAGCAAAAAAATTACGTGGCAGTCACTTTGGTAGTCAAATTAAAAGTTGGACTGAATTTTGGTCAAAACAGATCCATATAGATAATATTTTAAAAAACAGACCTATTTTGATAAAAACTTTTTAAAAGTGACCAAAAGGGTTAATCAACCCTTAGTGTTTGCCTAGTCCAATGAATAGTGATAGCCTAGTTGAATAAAGTTGTAATAGTTGATGTATTGATTTGACTACTTGACAAGAAAGAAATTGAGCAAATATGCATAATTTTGTCCCGTGGATGGGTTGTGTGTTGTTCAAAGCGTTACAAGCTTTTTAATGAACAAGTCCAAGATTACCAGTGGGTCAGCAATGACAATTTATAGCAATTTATAGCAATTTAAAGTCAAATTGTTATCGGTTGGATTTTTTTGTTGAGATTATAATTGTCAGTTTAAATTTATAAAATCTTTACTTTAACATTTATTTTTTGTAAAAAGGATTTTGTTTTATATTTTTATTTTTATTGTCATTTTACAAAAAAAAATAATAAAAATTAAAACGACGTTATATAAAGTCATACTAAAATAAAAATCTTATAAAGTTAAAATTAAAGAGATCAACATGTACAATTTTAAGGAATAAATCAAAGATTTAAGTCATATTTAGATAAATTTTTCTATAAGTACTTATAAAAAAAGAAAATAAAAAAAGAAAATGAAATGAAATGAAATTCTCCCATAAATAAAAATCAGCTATGTAACGTAGCTTTTAGATAAATTAGATGTATAAATTGATTTTAATTTATGGGAGAAACCTCGATATATTTTATCTTTTTATTTTTTTCTATTTAAATGTTTATATATAAATTTCTCCCTTATTGTTTTTATCGATCCGCCATAGATCAGCTTCATTGAGAATATTTACTTGGCTCCCTATCAGGTTGTCTGTCACTGTCAACGTTGATTGAAGAAGCTTCAGTGTTTCTCCAAGGTAGATGGATGCATCCCCAAATCATTAGTACTACTATCGTATCTGTCTTGCCCCTTCATTTAGAAGGCAATGTTTGTTTTGTTGCATCAACTTCTTAAATATGCCTGTGCATGCTGGACCTGCTGGTTTAATATATATATATATATATATTTCACATGACAAATCGAGTTCTTGGCCAAACCATTTTTTGTTAAATTTGATCACTTACATGAGTTATTATGCTCAAATAGCTTGATTAATTAGGAGTTGCATCATCGTTCACATGTCCCTTAACATATATACATTAATGCGAAATTTAATGAGTTGCGATATATATGTGTGAATTTCGAACAAATTATGTACCCGGAATCATTGTTCTCCTAGACATGTCTTTCTGGTTAGGGTTGCATATACTCGATAAATAGAGAACAATTATGCACCGATTCAATTACTTTTTTCATAGTATTCTGGTATAAAACGTGACAAATGTTAATAAAGAAAGTCTTAGGACACTTACTGAAAAGATTGTATGAAAAAAGTATGTTGTTAGTATTTTTTTTTTTTTAAAGGAAAGGTAAAACTTGTTAAGTTTTCAGTGTATTAAATACCGTATTTTTTATTAAATATTTTCTATTTTATATAGTGTTTGGGTACAAAATATGTATAAGTATTTTACAAAATTTATTTAGAAAAATGTTTTTTCAAAATAAAATATAATATAATATTATTTAAATGGATGAGTTGGATATATTTATCCATAAACATGGATAATAGATGAATTAGACGACTCCTTATTAAATGAGTCGTTGATATATTGGTTACAAAGTCATTGATATAATGAAATTTTAATAATATTTAACAGTTCATAAATAGGTTAATACTTTAATTTTAATATAATCAATAATTAGATGTAGAATTGATCCAATTTATCTGTTTAACACCCTGATGCAAAATTGATTGTATATTCACGATTCACCTGCTCCTTGAGCTGTTAAAGACAAAATATTGTTGGCACTTGTATGGAAACTCATGGACTCTCTTATAAAAAAGATTTTTTTTTTCTTATTATTTTGTTTTACTTTTTTTTTATATTTATAAAATGTTACTTTTCAAACTTCTTAATGCATTTGTTTAAACTTTTGGAGAAAAGTAGAAACTAAAAAAGAAATTAAGTTTTTAATTATTTTAAAAAGTTAGTACTTCCAAAAGAAGTGAAATTTTAACTCTCTTCCGAAATAAATGTTTTTTTATTTTATTTTATTTTATATTTTTTCAAAAAGGAGGATCTGAGAGCAAAAAATTTCCCTTGGCCCAAGCGCACATGAGAATTTAAGGCATATGGGTTACGCAGTTGCAATCATGCTTGTTTTCCTCTCTTCAGTTAGCCACTTGTCATGTTGGATTGTAACATTTTCTCTCTCATTTTCTTTCCCCTCTACTAAAGGGTAAAGTTGTAACATGAAATGAAAAGTTTCTTCAAAACAAACAGGGCAGTAACCAATACACTGAACAACTATTGATCGAGTAGTAATTATTTACGCTGCTCCTCCTGCAAGATAACCATCATTGTGTATGGGTACGTGTACGGTATCCACGCCACATAGTCAGTGAAAATCACATGCATGCATCACCCGTGGATATCTCCAATTAAATGGAGGTTGAGTTGAGTTGAGTTGAGTTTATAAGAGAAGAGACTAATATCCTAACAACGTGACGAATTAATGTTAAAATTTTCATTATGAAAAATTGTTTATATTTAATGTCTGATTATATTTAGTATTTGACCATAACTAATATTAGTTGACACAAGTGATAACGATTTGTGTCCCTTAATCAAGTGATTCAGGATTCGAATGTTCACGGTCTCCGACAAAATTTAGTCATTGTTTTTAGCGATGAATAATCCGTACCAATATCATGGTCAGAAAAAAAAATATTTAACCATAATTCAAACATGATTGTTTTTGAAAAAATATATTTGTGAAAAAAAATAGATAAACCAAACATACAATAAATTGAATTTACTCATTACTTTTGACTATGAATAATCCGTATCAATATCATGGTCAGAAAAAAAAAATATTTGACCATAATTCAAACATGATTGTTTTTGAAAAAATCTATTTGTGAAAAAAAAAAAAATAGATAAGCCAAAACATACAATAAATTTCTCCTCAACCCAGCTTCTTAAAGACTCATTATTTTACATTACAGGTCACTCTAAATGGTTTGTGATCTTGTCAGGTTACGGTTATCCTCTGGGCCCTGCCGCTGCCCTTTAAATTTTTCATTAATTTATCCGTATACTATATAGCCTAAGCTTAAGTATGATACTGTATTCTGTTCAAAAAAGTATGATACTGTATTATGTATATTTACCAATTTTTCATTGAATTAATATATAATAAATATCATTGTTCATGGTGACCAACTGACCATTAGTCCATCAACATCTTATTAACTTCTGTTCTTATTTCTCAACCGTGACTTTCACTTCATTCTCTTGCTGGCGCCATTTAATCCCCTTGCATCACCCCCATAAGGTTGGCGTTGGAACATTTAAATTTGTGTCACAACCTCAATTTTTGTATACACTTATTGTTCTGCATTATATATACAGTGATTTCAATTGTACCGACAATATTGCTTATTTTCTCTATTTAATATTGCTCTCCATCTAGTGACCTTAACGATCAGTTTATCATACATTGATCTGAACTTTATTCCCACATTTATCAGTTGAAGCAATCTGCTCGGACAGAGACCACAAACAAAACAAAACTAGTCAAATGCTTAATGGGTTCAAAAGTGATGTTTGTAACATGCTAAATTCGTCTCATTTTATTTGACGTTTAAAATTTTGATATAGAATTTTTTATCTATATTTTTTTATTTTCTCAATCCACAGTAAATGATTGAGGACATATTAAGAAAAAAAATATTTAATTTTTATTTGTATTGACAATCAAAACGAAACATTTCTTTTTCTAAAACATCAAATAAAATGAGACCGAGAGAATATTTTCTAACACACTTTTTATTGTGTACATTGAAATTGATTGAAATTCACGAAATGATGTTGGTTACATTTCTTATTTATTCAATGACTTATTTATAACTTTATGATTTATGAAAAAGTTTAAGTGATAATAAAGAGTTTGTTAATAAAATTGTAATGAGAATGAGTTGTCAACATCTTTGATAAGTTCATTTTGCATAAAGGTATTGACACGAGGAGAGGAGAGGAGAGGAGAGGTATTGAAGAGGGTAGGGTAAAAGTTACCATGAAAGAAAGCAGCTAAACTGTACCAAGTGCAAGTACACGTGGAGCGCCAGCTGGTGTGACTAATTAGATCTAACATTCATTGTTCACACAAGAGAGTAGACAAGAGACACAACTAGATCGATATAAATGTAACAATTTTAATTTTTTTTTCCTAACACAAGAAGAGGAGGAGGAGGGTAGGGATAGAAGAAGAAAAAGCTAGAAACAGTGGATAGCAGCTCCCCTTCTTTCTTTTAGGACTATAACTCATGCACCCACTTACATTAAATGAAGAAATTAAGGCTGTTGAAAAGTCTCAACTACACAAACATCAATTAGGTGTTAGCATTAACTGATTTCCACCCACCTCGTGTATTATCAATTTGATAGTATATAAATATGTACACAATCCTAATCCCACACACATTGTGAGTATCAACAAGAATACTGATACTCAGAGAGTTATAATTAATCTCTTAGGCCTTAGGAATGGCTAGTGAACGAGATATGTTCTCGGCGGAGATTGTGAACCGTGGAATTGAATCGTCTGGACCCAACGCTGGCTCGTTGACCTTCTCGGTGAGGGTGAGGAGGCGCTTGCCGGATTTTCTTCAATCGGTGAACCTTAAGTACGTGAAATTGGGTTACCATTATCTCATAAACCATGGCATATACTTGTTCACCATACCCGTTCTTCTCGTCGTGTTCAGTGCTGAGGTTGGGAGCCTCAGCAAAGAGGACCTGTGGAAGAAGCTTTGGGAGGACGCGCGTTACGACCTTGCTACGGTTCTCGCTTCCTTTGGGGTCTTCGTTTTCACCTTGTCCGTCTACTTCATGTCGAGGCCACGTCCAATTTACCTCATTGATTTTGCATGTTATAAACCCGATGATGAACTCAAGGTACTTACAATGCTTTTGCTTTAGTTTGTTAGGAGTATTTTTTTTTATAAAAAAAAAATACTAGTATTTCTCTGGATTAGTATGAAAAAGATAGTAGTGGTTATTTCATTCTTGATTATATCTAAACGAATTTTCAATGTGATTGGTGGATTGTATTATTCTCTTTTCTTTCTCTTCATTTATCTAAACAAACTCTCTTGTTGGTTAGCTTAAATTTCATCCGGATCCGTATTAAATTTTGTCACACAAAAGTAAAGTTTTATTTTAGTAGTATTACAATAAATTAGTCCAAATAGATTTCATTCACCTTATTTAAAAAATTATATATTCTTTTCAGTATATAAAAGAAAAGTTTAATAATCATAATTGATATGACTTTTAAAATAATTATAATTTTATGATCAACACTTAATAATTTATATTAACTTTTGAGAAAATTGTACTAACATTTTTGTTAGGTTTTTTTAGATTGTACTAGTACATGATTTCATATTTTTTTTAAACACGCAACTAATTAATTTGTGAATGAATAAATATACATTGCACTGCATGCATGGCAGGTGTCACGGGAGCAGTTGATGGAGGTGGCAAGGAAATCGGGCAAGTTCGACGAAGCGAGTCTGGAGTTCCAGAAGAGGATGCTAATGTCCTCGGGAATCGGCGACGAGACCTACATCCCAAAGGCCGTGATATCCTCCACCGAAAACACCGCAACAATGAAAGAGGGTCGCGCCGAGGCCTCCATGGTCATGTTCGGCGCACTCGACGAGCTCTTCGAGAAAACCCGCGTCCGACCAAAGGACGTAGGGGTCCTAGTAGTCAACTGCAGCATCTTCAACCCGACACCATCGCTGTCGGCAATGATCATAAACCACTACAAAATGAGGGGGAACATTCTGAGCTACAACCTGGGAGGAATGGGGTGCAGTGCGGGGATCATAGGCGTCGATTTGGCCAAGGATATTCTGCAAGCGAACCCTAATAACTATGCGGTGGTGGTGAGCACCGAAATGGTGGGGTTCAATTGGTACCAGGGGAAGGATAGGTCTATGCTTATTCCGAATTGCTACTTCCGCATGGGCTGCTCTGCCGTTTTGCTTTCCAACCGTCGTCGGGACTATAACCGCGCCAAGTACCGTCTCGAGCACATTGTTCGCACGCACAAGGGTGCCGATGACCGCAGCTTCAGGTTCGTTACTTTGCCTCTTGAGTTTTCTTGGGGTTCGAATTAGTAGCTGATGTGTCACGACGTAATATTTCCTTATTGAGTGTTGCCCCCATCTTGATTAATTTCGAGATGTGACAGAACAACCTGTTGCTGTTTCGTTGTTGACAAGTTCTATTAAATAACATTTTCTTTTAAAAAGAAAAGTAAAAAGTACTAGTATTTGGGAAGTGCTAATAATACAATATTTAATACACTTTTTTAATTCTAATTTTTATATTTATTTTATCTCTCTTTTCAGTTAGAATGTATATTTTTCTTAAGGGATGTCAAATAATTATTATTACTTATAACACCATTCTAGTAATTATAGGTCTATTGGTTTAAGTCCAGATAAAGTACTTCTATAATATAACTTTGTATGTTTTTTTTCCCCATAAATTACTATTTTTAGCTTTTGATAAGAAACACTAAAATAATTTTTTAAGTTTTTGTTTTTTTAAAAATAAATAAATATGATTATAATTTTTTAAAACGTATCTTTCAATTTAAAATGTAGTATTTTATTAATTTAAACTTTCGGGAAATATACTAACTTTCAATGTAAACACGTGAATAGAAGACAAGCAGAAGATTCACACACACACACACACACAAAAAAACGAAGAAGAAGAAGAAGACACCCAGAAGAAATAAGCTCAATATAGGTTCTTAGAATTTTAGATGATATAGACATATACTGTTATGTGTTTTTAGATATTTTTAATAGATAATTGAGCATCGCATAAGGTTGTTGGATATACCTTTATGACCCTGGCCCCTAATTGGACTTTTAAGTGTTTCTATAATATCTTTTGTAATTGTATCATGATTAATACTTTGGTCCTATATATGTAACCTGTTGTCCGAGAAAGAATTGCAATAGTTAGAAATAGTATATAATATATGTCAGCCAAAATAATTTAATCCTCCAAAAAAAAAGTCAGATATTATGTATATGTTGGCCAATTCTAGATAACTCATTAGAGTTGACTTAATAGTAGAAGATTTAAATAATTTATTCTCGTCATTATATACCAATCCTAAATCTCAATTTGGATAAAGTTGAGCCAAAAGATCCCCTAAATTCATTAGATGTCATAGTGTCTTTTTTAAGAGGGTTGACATTTTAGTTCGATCTTCCCAACTGTCTAATTAATAACTTAATTAGCAGACACACCGGACCCCCCCTCCCCAAACAAAACAAGTGACCCACAAGGATAATCCACTTTAACAGAAATGGAACTTGCCAAGTTGTTTCACCATTTCTGTTGTTAGTAATCATTAATTATTCATCAACTAAATCAGCATTATTATTTTCTTAATTTAATTTTTGGTGACTTGTAACAAATAAATATTCTGCTACACAAACAGGTGTGTGTACCAAGAGGAAGATGAGCAAAAACTCAAGGGACTAAAGATCAGCAAAGACTTAATTGAGATTGGTGGGGATGCTCTAAAAACCAACATCACCACACTAGGACCCTTGGTGCTACCCTTTTCTGAGCAACTTCTCTTCTTTGGCACCCTTGTGTGGAGGCACTTATTTGGCAGCAAAAAAGATGGTAACTCACCCTCAATGAAGAAGCCATACATTCCTGACTACAAACTGGCTTTTGAGCACTTCTGTGTGCATGCTGCAAGCAAGACCATTCTTGATGAGCTTCAAAGGAACTTGGAACTGAGTGACAAGAACATGGAGGCATCTAGGATGACACTGCACCGCTTTGGCAACACCTCTAGCAGCAGCATTTGGTATGAGTTGGCTTACATGGAAGCAAAGGAGAGTGTGAGAAGAGGGGACCGTGTTTGGCAACTCGCTTTTGGCTCTGGCTTCAAGTGCAACAGTGTGGTTTGGCGCACCATGCGCCGAGTCACCAAGCCTTCTAGGAACCCTTGGCTTGACTCCATCAACAGATATCCTGCACCTCTCAACAACTAAAGCAAAATGTGATGGCACTAGTATTATGAATCTATCAGTGAGGTCATGTGAAAGCTCTATGGTTAGGATCAATAAGGGTAGTTCTAAGTTGGTCTTTAAATGTTACAGCTGCTTCCAGTTTCTTTCTCATTTTATTATTCCTGGCTTGAAATTCTATACTTTTAATTCCTCATTAGGCATATGGCTGCCTCCTTGTTTAATTTCTGTCTCTTCATAGGATGATTGATATCAAAGTTGATGGATGGCTATTACCTATAGTCAATGCTACATGTCTCATGTTTTAATTAGTTGCTCTGCCTCAACTGCTTAGGAGAATCTGAAAACAGATTGGTAATAGTTCTCAATGCTAGTAGATATTGTTTTTAAGTTAGGTGGGCTTATATTATACGAGTTATGAATTATAGAAGAACCAACTTGCTAACTTATATCCAGCTGATGATATATCGATATTGCCTGAATATTAATTAATATTTTAGATGGCTGATTGGACACGG
Organism: Pueraria montana var. lobata; assembly: GCA_026413185.1. NCBI lineage: Eukaryota > Viridiplantae > Streptophyta > Magnoliopsida > Fabales > Fabaceae > Pueraria > Pueraria montana. The sequence continues at coordinate 9,278,042 of CM048652.1, forward strand.
AAGCATTATCCGTTAACCTGTCTTTCACTCAAAAAAAAAAAAAAAAAAAAAGTGTGGCCCTGCATGCTGAAAGTGAAAGCGCCTCTTAACCGTTCAAGAAGAGACTTTGTTAGTGTTATAAATGAACGTTTGGACCTTCACCAATTCAACTCTCCAATCTCTATCTCAATTTGACCCAAATCAATTACAAATCAAAAAGATATTATGAAATTGTAATATGCAACTATATATTCCTATGGTTAAAAAGTTATGTTAAATAATTTGCATAGCCTTTTGACAGATTATTTGTGTTTCTGTTTAACTGTTCCCAATGTTATTAAGCATCAGAGAATTATAACAAATGAGATATGTGTAAGATAGCTAAATTAATTTTTGATCTTGTGTTTAGATGCTTGAAGGTGGAAGCAACCATTTATCACACGGCTTTGGATTATATCAAAGTAATTTGGTTTAGCATACTGCTTTCTACAATGTCAAAAATGAACTTAAGCCTCTTTAATACGATGGTCTAGTTCTAAAGAATTAAAATTGTTCCTTTCTTCTCTTTTTATTGATTCTTGGAAGAAGAAAAATAAACTGATATTACATGCATTATTTGTAAAAGATGGTACATATATAAACACATGGCCGTAATAGCAGCAGTCACAACAAATCATGGGCCTGTTTGGTTAAATTTATCCAGAAATACTTCTATAAGAAGAAAATAAGAAGAAAAACATGTCACAACACATCATGGGCCTGTTTGGCTAAACTTATCCAGAAACACTTCTATAAGAAGAAAATAAGAAGAAAAACATGAAATGACTTCTCCATAAGCTAAAATTAAAAGATGTGAGACTTTTTATAAGCTAACTTGTAGAAGCTCTCTCATATAGCTTTTTTAGAAAATGTGAGACTTTTTACAAGTTAGCTTATGTAAAAGCTAATTTTAACTTATGAAGAGACTCATTTCTTTTTTTTTTTCCTTCTTATTTTTTTCTTCTAAAAGCACTTTTGAATAAGTTAACCCAAACATGCTCCATATCACTATTAACAGAAAAGCTAACTGAACAACTAATGTGTCACTAGTCACTAATACAGTACTTCCTTGTTTCGGTATGAGAAACAATAAAAATCGTGGTCATATGTTGATGTAAAAGGCACCCTTATTGATTTGAGTAAGGCTAGGCTGGCCGTAAAGCCTATGCAAAATTTACCAAAAAGCAGTCTGTACTAGTTGGGGTATTTGACAACACATATAAATCGAATACCCCCCCTCGACAGTATGGACAGGTGTTCGGTGTCCAAAGTATAGCCGAACACCCAGCGCCGTACAGTCCGTTTGCCAGACAGAAGTATTCGACATCTATAAAGCCGAAAACCCCTAACCCCTAACCCCTCACCTCAGGGGCCTAAATAGTAGTATTCGGCACCTGCAGGGCCGAACACCAGTAGAGGTATAAACACCATTAGCAACTCATGACAACATAAACCTAAGGCTAAAAGGTAATTAAGTATCCTTAATTACCACAGACATGTGATTAAGAAAAAGGCCAAGGTCCATGAGGGCCCAAGCCCAATAAGATAAGTATAAAAAGGGGATCCGCTCCCCAAGGTAAAGGATTCTGAATCCTCATTTATTACACACATTAAATACTCTACGCCGAATCCTAACTTGAACGTTGGAGTGTCTTTTGCAGGTACCCCCACTTTCCGGACAAATTACAAAAGATCTTAGAACACAAAGCGACTGCCGAAGGCCCCCCTTGTCCCATGACAGGAACATTTTGGCGCCCACCGTGGGGCCCGGTAAAACTTTCCCCACAGCCTCACAAGGAATGGTTACTACTCGAAGTCATGCGCATATGGAAGAACAACGTCTCGTCGACGAAAACCTGGTGGAAGATCAGACTAATCTTTCGTCAGAGCTAAGACAGTTGCGAGCCGACGTTTCGGCAATAAGGCAGCAGCACGCTCAGGAGTTGTCGGCCCTCTGCCAAGAAAACGCCGATTTGAGAGACTTGATCCGATCCAGGAGACCTGAAAATCAGCAACCAGACAAACATCACGAAGACGAGTCGGCCATCAACCTTAGCGTGCAGGGTACGACGAATCGGCCTTCCTTTTCTACCTTCAACACTCAGTCACGCCCATGTAGGCACCCTTTTGTCTCCGGGATTATGGAAACTCCCCTTCCTCAAAACTGGAAGAACCTCAGTCTGGACCGATACAATGGTAGCACAGATCTGGATGAACATGTAGATGTGTATGTAACCCAAATCAGTTTATACACCGCCGAAGATGCCGTTTTATGTAGGGTGTTCCCCACCTCCCTTAAAGGACACGCCCTTAGTTGGTTTACCCGCCTACCACCTAACTCCATCGACAGTTTCGAGACGTTGGTAACGAGATTCGGCAATCAATTTGCAACTAGCAGACCTCATCATCTAACTTCAGTGGCACTAGTCAATATTCGGCAGGAAAAAGGGGAATCTCTAAGAGTGTTCATGGAAAGGTTTGGCAGGACTGCTTTAAACATCCAAAACCTAGACTCGGTTGTGGCCATGCACCAGTTAGTGACAGCTCTTAGACCAGGAGCCTTCGTCAACAGTCTCTGCAAAAAGCCGGCTCTTGACATGGATGACCTCTGGCGACGAGCAGCAAAGTACATGCAAATGGAAGAATTATCCGAATACAGGAACCAGGTCCAAGCAGAGGCCAACCCATGGAAGAGGGAACAAGAAAAGGATTATCAAGGAAAGGGAAAAGACAAGATCAACAAGGAGAAGGAGTACCGTGGCTCCAAGTATACGACTTACACGCCGCTCAACGCTAGCCGATCCCGAATACTCGAACAGGCCCTGGCTACAGAAATATTGGCCATGCCGAAGAGGGCCAATACTCCTCCTAAGGCCGACTACAGCAAACAATGCAGATACCACCGCAATAAAGGTCATTCCATTGAAGAATGCGCCGCCCTTAAAGACAAAATCGATGACCTCATCAAAATGGGGCATCTTAGAGACATCATCCATGATCCAAGGACCGAAAGGTCTCAATTTTGGAGAAATAAAGACAAGGACAGAACCTATAGAATGGACCTTAGCCACGGCAGGAGGGCCGAAAGACAAAGGAGCAGGTCCAGGGAACGGCAAGACATAAAACCCTCTAATCCTCGGAAGGTCATCAACACGATTGCCAGGGGATTTGCGGGAGGAGGAAGTACTTCGTCGGCCCAAAAAAAGCACCTCCGGCTAGTCCGGTCAGTCAACATGACTTCGACTGCAAACAAGCTCAAAATGCCACCCATCACTTTCACCGATGCAGACTTTCAGGGGTCCGACCCAATGCAAGATGATCCAATGGTCATTAGTGTAGATGTGGCCGACTGCACAGTCCGGAAGACCCTGATAGATCAAGGAAGCTCGACCGACATCATATACTGGAACACCTTCAAACAACTGGACATACCAGAGAAGAAGCTCATGTCGTATGACGAACCCTTAGTCGGATTCTCTGGCGAGAGGGTTAACACCAGGGGATGTATAGAGTTAGACATGACCTTCGGGTCTGAGGGAAAGGAGTACAAGACCATAAGAGTGAGATACATTGTGGTGCACGCCAACACCTCGTACAACATACTACTCGGACGACCGTCGTTGAACACTCTTGGAGCCGTAGTCTCCACTCCACATCTAGCCATGAAATTTCCATCAAACCGAGGCACGGTCGTTACGGTTCACGCGGACCAAAAAGTGGCCAGAGAATGCTACTTAGCCAGTCTCAAGGTTACTCAACTGAAGGAAGACGAGTGCAAGTCAGTACACATGGTCTCGGCGGCTGAACCCTCGGACCAAACTTTGGATCTCGATCCCAGAATCGAGGAGGACAAGCGGGTAAAACCGAATGAGGAAGTCCATGCATTTCAAATTGGGCAAGAAAAAACTCAAACTACATACCTCGGAAACAACCTATCCGAAGAGGGCAGGTTTCAGATTCAAAGAGTAGTAAAACGAAACGCCGATCTCTTTGCCTGGAAGGCCGCCGACATGCCTAGCATTGACCCAAAATTCCATTGCCACAAATTGGCAATATGCCGAGAGGCAAGACCAATTTCGCAAAAGAAAAGGAAGATGGGGGAGGATAGGAGTAGAGCAGTAGAAGAAGAAGTGTCCAAGTTGCTAGCCGCCAATTTTATCCGAGAGGTTAAGTATTCCACTTGGTTAGCCAATGTGGTCATGGTAAAGAAGGCAAATGGAAGATGGAGGATGTGTACAGACTACACGGATTTGAATAAAGCTTGCCCAAAAGATGCCTACCCGCTACCAAACATTGACAGATTGGTCGATGGGGCAGCTGGACATCTTTGTCTTAGTTTTTTGGATGCTTATTCAGGGTACAACCAAATCCGAATGCACCCTCCCGATGAAGACAAGACCGCTTTCATAACCGAATCAGCCAATTTTTGCTACCAAGTAATGCCCTTTGGCCTGAAAAACGCAGGAGCCACTTATCAAAGATTGATGGAGAAAGTTTTCCAAAAACAGCTAGGACGAAACCTGGAGGTGTATGTCGACGACATGGTTGTTAAGTCTTCCATGCCTGACGAACAAGCAAGGGACCTCGAAGAGATCTTCGCCGAACTCAGGAAACATAACATGCGCCTAAACCCCGAAAAATGTGTCTTCGGCGTCCAAGGGGGAAAATTCTTGGGCTTCATGTTAACATGCCGAGGCATAGAAGCCAACCCTGATAAATGCGAAGCGGTTATTCATATGAAAAGCCCGAGAACCCCAAAGGATGTCCAGAGACTCACAGGGAGAATTGCCTCTCTATCACGATTCCTGCCTAGAATCGCCGAGAAGGCAAAACCCATCATGCATTTGCTAAAAACAGCCAAGAACTTTTCATGGAACCAACAATGTGAAGAAGCCTTTCAAGAGCTGAAAAAGACCCTCTCGGCCCCGCCCATACTTAAGAAACCGGAACCTACAAAAGATCTAGTGCTTTACATCTCGGTTTCCCAAGCAGCCATAAGTGCGGTTTTAGTGCAGGAACATGAAGAAGGCCAAGCACCCATATACTTCACTAGCCGAGTACTACAAGAAACTGAGACCAGGTACCAGACGATTAAGAAGGCAGCCCTAGCATTAGTGAATGCTGCAAGACGCCTGAGGCAATACTTTCAAGGACATCGGGTGATTGTAAAAACCGACTGCCCAATTGCAAAGGTATTAAGGAAACCAAAATTAGCAGGGAGAATGATGGCATGGTCAGTAGAACTCTCCGAGTTCGACTTAAAGTACGAATCGAGGGGCCCAGTCAAGGCACAGTGTCTGGCAGATTTTATCAATGAATTACACCCTGCTGAAACCTTTGAAGAAGAGTGGTGGGTAGTACATGTCGATGGATCATCAAACCGAAGGGGAAGCGGTGCAGGCATCATACTGGAGGGACCCAACCAAATACGGTTGGAACAGTCATTACGATTCGGTTTCAAAGCATCCAACAATCAGGCCGAGTACGGGGCCTTATTAGCTGGGCTCAGATTAGCAAGAGAGATGGGAGCCCGAAAGGTGCAATGTTGGAGTGATTCGCAAGTAGCAGCCGAACAGATCAACGGTGGTTTCCAAGTCAAAGACCCTCAGTTGCTGAAATACTATCATACTTTCATACAGCTGAAACAAGAGTTCGAGGAAATTCGGGTAAATCATTTAGCCCGAGAACACAACGACAGGGCAGATCGACTCGCTAAATTAGCTACTACCCAAAAACCCGGACAGTTGAGAACCTTCATCCAGGAGACATTACCCGAACCAAGTGTAACCGCCGAGGAATGCATGCAGCTTTCGGCAGCCAGAAGTACATGGACAACCGAAATACAACAGTATTTGGCACAAGGAATCCTTCCGGAGAATAAAGAAAAAGCCAAAAGATTGCGAATCAATGCTTCAAGGTACATTGTAATAGCCAAAGAGTTATACATAAGGGGATTTTCCACACCCTTATTAAAGTGTCTTGAGAAAGAGCAAGCAAAATACGTGATGAAGGAGCTGCATGAAGGAATCTGTGGCATGCACTCTGGGGCACGAACGATGGCAACTCGGGTTCTGCGGGCAGGATACTACTGGCCGACCCTCAAAACTGGCTACGCCGAATACGTAAAAAGGTGTAGCCAGTGCCAAAAACATGCAAACCTTATCCACCAACCAGCGGATAAGTTACACTCCATCTCGTCACCTTGGCCTTTTGCTGTATGGGAAACCGACATCTTAGGTCCTTTCCCTATAGCCAAAGGACAGCGCAAGTTCTTGTTAGTAGCTGTCGACTACTTCACAAAATGGATAGAGGCCGAGCCTTTGGCAATCATCTCGGCTCAGAACGTATAGAAATTTTTGTGGAAAAATGTCATCACTCGCTTCGGCATTCCGTATGCAATCGTCACAGATAACGGTCTACAATTCACGGACAAGAAGTTAAACGCTTTCCTGGAAGGCTTGGGAATAAAGCATAAAGTTATCTCGGTCGAGCACCCCCAAACAAACGGACAAGCAGAAGCCGCAAACAAAGTCATCTTGGGAGAACTGAAGAGAGGGTTGGGAACAGCCAAAGGGGCTTGGGCCGAGGAGATACCCGAAATATTGTGGGCATACAGGTGCACCCTACAATCAACCATCAAAGAAACACCCTTCAGAATGGTTTATGGGACCGAAGCAATGATCCCAGTCGAAGTAGGAGAACCCTCATTCCGAAGACAAAACTTCGAGACTCCCGAAAACGAAAGTTCCATGAGATGCGAACTAGACTTGGTTGAAGAAATACGTGACCGAGCACGTCTCAATGCCGAAGCATGCAGACAGAGAATGACTCGAAGATTCAACTCAAAGCTGAAGCCACGAGACTTTAAAGAAGGAGATCTAGTCCTTAGGGTGCAAGGCGACGCCCGAAGAGACTCCAAGGAAGGAAAATTGGCAGCCAATTGGGACGGCCCATTCAGAGTTCGGCAAAACCTCAACAATGGGGCGTACAGGTTGGAAGAACTATCAGGAAAAACAATACCGAGAACTTGGAATTCCACTCATCTTAAATATTACTTCAGTTAATGTATTTTTTCACTATGTATTCAAAAGTTGTACTCTCTTCCCTCTTTATTTTTTATTTATTTTTTAATCCCTACAAGAATGTAGAAGGATATTTTCGGATAAGGTTTTTATGAGGCATACCTCCAAAAGAATTCTAATAAGAACGGCCTACACTTCGCCATCATTATTTGAGGGCACCATTCGGATTTTCTTCAAAATGGTTTCCCTCCCGAGTCGGCTAAGGATGCACCATTCGGATTTTCTTCAAAATGGTTTCCCTCCCGAGTGCTCCCACTCGGCTAAGGATGCACCATTCGGATTTTCTTCAAAATGGTTTTCCTCCCGAGTGCTCCCACTCGGCTAAGGATGCACCATTCGGATCCCCACACCCATTTTTATGACAAACGGCGATGCATCACTCGAAAGCGCTTCCTAGAAGAACACATACAGTCCTACTTCGCCCAAATTAACAACGCAAGTATTACAAGGTAATCAGACAAGAATAAAAACGCGAAATAAACTAAACAAATACCGAAAAGATGAACGTATATTTCATTGATTATCAAAAAAAGGGGTCAAGTCAATATACAAAACATTAAAAAGGCTCTAACGGCCTGAAACTACAAAAATTTTCTATTCTGCCGAGTCCTCACGAACCTCGGCATCAGCAGCTTCATCCTCCCCCCCATCTTCAGCGGCCCCAGGATCCGCACCACCACCAACAGCCGAACCATAAAGAGGATTCTCTAGAATGGCATCCTCCGGAATGTCATGTTCGGCTAGCCGTGGAGAAAACCAGCCTCATGTTCGGCTAAAATCTTATCTTCGGCCGAAGAAAGAATCCTCTCCTTGGCAGCACGCTCCGCATCCCGCTCTTCCTGGGCCTCGGCCAACAGAGCCCTTAGCCGCTCGATCTCATCAGATTGAAGTTTGGAATCCTTCTCGGCCATTATTACCTTGGTATTTAAATCATGAACATTGGCCGAGAGGTCCTTAACTTCCTCCTTCAAACGCCCATTCTCGTCGGCTAGAACCATGTTGGCCTCCAACACTTGTTTATTAGACGCCTGGGCCTCCTCCAAACTCTCCTTCAACTTCTCGGCCTCCTTCAAAGGATTAGCGAACATATGATACGCAATGGCCGAAGCCCTTGCCTGAAATTCGCAATAGGCCGACCAGTTTGGCAGCAGCATCGGCCTTGTTAAGGATGGCCTTACCAGTATCCGAGATGTCGCTGGAGCTCACCATCTTCTTCGGCCGAAAATCTTTGGCAAAAAAGCCTTCGGCGGTCAAGGCATTGATAGAAGACAAAGACGCCGAAGCAGGAAATCCTAAGGTCTGTTGCTTCAACTTCTTAACCCTTTCTTCCTCCGAAGCCTCACGACTTCGGTGCCTTTTCTTGTGATCTCTATCTTTACTTTTCTTTTCTCCCGCCGGGGGGGGCACAGTATCTACTGGGGTTGGCCGAGGGGTCGGTTGTTTGGGAATGGGAGGCACTGAAGCAATACCAGATTTGTTCCCCGCAGCCTGAGCCCGATTCCTCCGGGCATTCCAGAATGAAAGCACATCTCCTCCAGCATCAGCCATAATACCTACATAAAAAATACTTAGTCAGTGACAAAAGCTAAACATTGAAACACTAGGAAAGAAAGAACAAAAATCTTACCACACATGTCGGCTAAAACAGTGGAAGAATTTAACAAGGCCACAAGCTGCCTAGCTGGGAGCTTTCGGGGGAGAGACTCAAGAAAAAGGAGATCCTCGCGTTCCGTTTCGGTCATCATGGATTTTGGAAACTTGTCATAACGCCGAGGATTTTGCTCCCAATAGAACGGAAATAGGGACTTTCCACTCGTATCGTAAAGATGGTTAGTCCCTATGTTCGGCCTAACAACTACCTTAAAGAAACCGATTTTGAAATTTTTGTAGGAGGTAGTAAATGACTGGAAAAGAGGCCTCTTCGGTTTTCTTATCAAGGAAACTCATAAACCATCCTTGGGTCGAGTACAAAAGTAATACAAAAACACGCTTACCGAAGGCTCCATAAAGTTAAAAATACAGAGAGCTCGGAATGCTTGGATAGCAGCCCACCCATTCGGATGCAACTGCGAGGGTGCCACGTTTAAAACCCGAAGCACCCCCATAGTGAAGTCGTCAAAAGGAACCTTTACATGTAGATCACGAAATACGCAATCATACATGTAAAAGAAGTCCCTTGTCGAGTCGCCTTTCCCCATGAAAATGAATTCAGGATTCGGCTCTCGCCGACAACACTGTAACCCTACAAGACAAAACTCATCTTCAGCAATGGAAGACACATCTACATAGTTTACAAAGTTAGATACGCTACGCCTATCGTCATACCGAGACCAATAGGCCCCAACCTCTCCAGCAACCCAAGTATACCCTTCCAGGGTAATCGGTGGAAAAACCCTTTTCGCTCGAGCAACCCGGGATTTACGCTTCGGTCTTGCTCCAGATGCCTCCCCCGCCGAAGAGGCAGAAGGGGCCGAAGGACCCATGACACTCTCACCCATCCCCTCTCGGACAGGAGACGAAGAAGGGGACACCGAAGAAGAAGAAAGAAAGGACGAAGACGACGAGGCAGTCGAAGACCCCTCACTAAAATCCCCACTACTCGATGAAGCAGACGAAATGTCAACTACCTCGGTTCCCCCAGAAAGCTCACGGCTAGCCGAACTCATAATAATGGAAAGAAAAAGAAATACCCAAACTCTCGTACCTTAGTTAAGACGAGAAGAATGAAGCTAGAAGTAACTATTCGGCCGAGAGCAAAAGAAGAAGATTTTCGCGAAATTGTAAATATGGGGAGCGAGGACGACATCCTTTACCCTATTTATAGGGCCCAGGCCCATAACGGTCCAAAACCCCCCCAATCGTTAGATCCACTAAGATCTAACGGTTCACATAGCGCAGCGCTTCGATCCCTCCAACCCAACGGCTTTTTTCTGCCATAAATGGCAGTAATTTCAAACGACACAACAATAAAGCACTAGTACCAAGGATAAGCCTCTTCGTTATCCTCCTTCACTCGAGGCTGGGGGGCATGTGTACTAGTTGGGGTATTCGACAACACATATAAACCAAATACCCCCCCGACAGTATGGACAGGTGTTCGATGTCCAAAGTATAGCCGAACACCCCAGCGCCGTACGGTCCGTTTGCCAGACAGAAGTATTCGACATCTATAAAGCCGAAAACCCCTAACCCCTCACCTCAGGGGCCTAAATAGTAGTATTCGGCACCTGCAGAGCCGAACACCAGTAGAGGTATAAACACCATTAGCAACTCATGGCAACATAAACCTAAGGCTAAAAGGTAATTAAGTATCCTTAATTACCACAGACATGTGATTAAGAAAAAGGCCAAGGCCCATGAGGGCCCAAGCCCAATAAGATAAGTATAAAAAGGGGATCCGCTCCCTAAGGTAAAGGATTCTGAATCCTCATTTATTACACACATTAAATACTCTGCGCCGAACCCTAACTTGAACGTTGGAGTGTCTTTTGCAGGTACCCCCACTTTCCGGACAAATTACAAAAGATCTTAGAACACAAAGCGACTGCCGAAGGCCCCCCTTGTCCCACGACAGGAACACAGTCCAAATAAATTTTATCAAAAATAAATATTGACGTAGATTTGAAATTAGTTCAGTTCCTCATGGGAACTATGGAAAATACAAAGAAAAATCTAAATCCTTTTTATTCTTAAGATTTAGAAATTGTGCCTAATACTAATTAAAATTAAAAGGGTCTTTCTACTAAAACCTAAAATACAAAATATAATTAAAATATTCCTAATTAAATTAAAATTTAAATATAAAATAAAACATACAGAAAATATCCTAATTACGCTCCATTAATGATGTGCAATCTTCAGTAGGGGTGTTCACCGGATCGGGTAACCTGTGAACCCAACCCGACCCAACCCGATTAGTTCGGATCGGGTTTTTTTAGAGTTCGGGTCAAACCCGAACACAACCCGTTAGTATACGGGTCGGGTAACGGGTTTTGTATTTTGAACTCATGACCCGACCCGACCCGTACCATAAAATTAAATTTATATATATATATATATATATATATATATATATATATTATTAAATTAAAAAATAGAAAACACTATATTTTTTTGCTAATTTTTAACCACACATGAATTATATTTCTCTTTTTTAATTGTTGCTATTTTTTGTCTTGATTTTGTTTATGTTTTCTCATGCTAATATCTATTTAAAATAAAATATTTGTATTAGCATTGAAACCATTCATTTTATTAATCAAATATTGTCACAATTTGGTCTTTTTGGAGGACATGTAGAAATTATATATTTGCAAAGCTCTAGGCAAAAACAAATTGTTGTTCTAAAAAATTCTAATTTTTACAAAATAAAAAATATTTTTTAAATGTTCTGACCCGATCAACCCGACCCGATCCAACCCTTTTTTGAACGGGTTGGATTGGATCGGATTTCACAATAAAATTGCACAAATCCGATCCAATCCAACCCGTAAAATTTTGATCGAATCGGGTATCGGGTTTGGCCAAACTCGACCCAACCCAACCCGTGTACACCCCTAATCTTCAGCTCCGTCTTTAATTTCTTGATTCTTTCCTTTATTAATTCCAATCAGCTCCCATTTTGCTCCAAGATAAAGTTCTCCTTTCCTACATAAGAAAATAAATGGAAAATAGTAAAATAAACTAAAAAGGTAAAAATATTTAATTTCCTAAATATCTTTAAAATATTTATAGAATATGAATCAAATATAATTCGTGCTTATTTGGATGAGCGTTGATAAAATTGATTTTAAATGGATTTGATTTTACAAAATTGACTTTGCTTAAAATTGATTTTGAAGTGACGTGACTTATGTTTGGATGTTTTTATTATGAAAACATGTTAGGAGTAAAACTTACTACAAAATTTTGGATCCAACGCAAAAGTTACTTAAAGATACTTCAACTCAGAATCAATTTTGGATCCAGAATCAATTCTGAACTCTTATTCAACATGAAACCAAACATGTCAGAATTTATGTAAAATCAATTCTGAATTCAGAATTAATTCTGTAACGTGAAACCAAATCATGCACTACATCAGTCGATGCCACACAGCATTAAGCATAGCCCGGTTATGACTACTTCTTACCTCTATCATCTCGGCCATTACTATATTTTTTAACCACCTTCCTTTTTTTTGTTCTACCGTAACTACCTTCCTTTCAAAAGCATGAAAGTCATTATAATGCAACTATGGACAACTACAATCTTCAAATTCATCTTGGCCCAAACCCAACATGATGTATTATTGATCAAGTCATGAAATTCATCTAAGCACGTACACCAGCACGCACAAGGACAACAGCAGTGGGAGATGTAAGGACATAAGGCTGAGTTGGTGGTTGGAAAGGGGGGTAAGGGTGAAGGGCAAAGGGGGGAGAGAGAGGTTGTGGGTTAGAATCTCTCTCAGTGACATTTTTAACAAAAACTAACGATCTAACATTTGCCAATAAAAAAACAAAAAGGACAACAGCAGTGAGGACTTCAGCGATTTTGCACGGTGCAAGCAATTTTGAACAATCTTACAGACATTTGTACAACACAAGCTGCCTTGTATAGAACGAATGAAAAACATAATTGTTGGTAATGCGAAGCAATGCCCTCCACATGAAACTCAAGGTCAAAGCAACCCATTGCAACAACAGTCTAAATTTGCAGGTTGCAGCAGCTAGCTAATATATCTCACAATCATTTGCAGAAAAAAAAATATTTTTTAAAAGGGAGAAGGACATCTTGGGTGATTCAACAAAAATATTTCAGAACACTTCAAATTCATATTAATTGGCAACACCATTAAAAAAATTCATGGAATTAGAAAACAAAACATCTTGAATTCACACAATTAAGCAGTCAGCACTGTGCATCTCGATGATACTCTGGCTATGAAGGTTGCTAGATGAAACTATTTTACAAAACATGTTATTGGATTGGGATAGTATTACCTTTTCTTTCAATAAGACATCACACCCAGACCGCTTGGTTTACTGAGTAAGACTAAGGTCTCAGAATAATAAGCAGAATAAACACACGATGCGTCTACTTGTACTTGAATTTGAAGGTCCGTGAAGGTTTTCCTGAACAAGTCGAGCGAATACAGGGTTCTGGTTCTCCTTCCTGCCACATGCATCAGTAGCAACAGCTGTCCTCCGCTGTTTGTAACACACAATGCTGACGGCAGAGCTTCCACTTTGATCTTGATCCCCAAGGACGGTGCCTCCAAGCAAAAGTGGCCAAGAAGCGATATTGCCATACTCTGTCATCACCCAGATAGCAGAAATTCTGACCACCTTTATAATCATGGTGAGTGGAATCATACCCGAAGGCCAGCCAGGAATCGTGGCAGTGACGGTACTTGCTGGGCGTGGGGAGGCTAACAAATCGTCGAATAGAAGGGTTACAAATGATGATGAGTGGGGCACGCTGTGAAATCGTTGTTGTAGAACTCAACATGGAGGAGAAAGGAGGGGGAGCGGCGCTGGTGGAGGGAGATGAAGTCACGGACCGCCATGACTTGCACACGGCGCTGCATATCACAAGGGTTTTTGACGCAAATCTATGAAGGATTTCCACCAGGATTTCATCCGGGAACAACAACTTGTCACACATTATTTTTGGATTTCCAATCTCTCTTACTCCACCAAATGAGCAACACCTCTTTTTAAAAGTTTTATGATAAATTTTATAGTTTGAATTTTAATAGTTTTATAATTTTGATCTTCTTATTTTAAAATAGAGACATTTAGTCTCTCTATTTTTAAGAATCTGTAATTTTAGTTCTCTTATTTTAAAATAAAGATATTTAATTCATCAGTTTTGTAAAATTTATGATTTTGGTCCTTCTGCCATGTTGATTGATAAGAAATTAACGTTGACTATGGCGTGGATTAAACAAATAATCTCTTGCCACATTACTAAATTTAGGTCACATCAGGTTAATTTTGTATCGGTCAATACTTCAAATTTGATATAATGATCAAAATAATGAATTTTATAAAATTAGAGAACTAAATGTCTCTATTTTAAAATAAGGGGACAAAAATTGCAAATTTTGAAAAATAGAGGGACTAAATATCTCTATTTTAAAATAGGATGACCAAAATTGTGGATTTTGAAAAATAGGAGGACCAAAATTGCATTTAAGCCTAAAATTTAAAAGGATTTTATAGATTTACAAGATATTAAAAAACTCTATGGATTTTTAGAAAACATTCAAAATTACAAGAATCAATGAAAAAGTAATAAATAAGTGATAAGGTTTGGATAAAGAAAAGTAAAATCAATGCAAAAAATTTCAATCTTTTAATAACTAATTGATGCTAGTTTCATGTCCTCCTATATAGCGTTTTTTCCACATATCTAAAGCTATATCAACCCTCTATGCATTAGTATTAAGCAAATCATCACAATTTATGTTATATATATTCGGGATCTCTTGTATAATATCCCAAATATTACTCTTCCTTTCTCTATCTCTTTCTTCTTTCTCCATAAAGTTCAATATTTTTTCAAAATTAACAGCAATAATCTCAATGCCAATAGAATAGAATGGTCTTCTAAGATTTTGGTTGATTTTTTAGTGGAACCTACGAATCTAAAGGAGAATGGGATGGTGGACTACATTGATTCAAGAGTTTGGATTAGATTGTTTGATGAGTATAGTATTTTTATACATACAACTAAAAAGTCATACATAACATCTAAAAAGGTTCATGCAATGAATTGGAAAACTATGATGCTGCCAAAACAGTTTGGAGGGGTAGCTATGTGTAATCTTCATGTTATGAACAAAGCTTGTTTGATGAAGTTGGGATGGGAGTTTCGAATAGATTCTACCTCTCTTTGGTGCAATGTGCTTAAAGGGAAATATGAAAGGAGAGCTGTCACTCATTCTAATATGGATGTGAAGACTTATGATTCTTTTCTATGGAAATCTCTAGCAAAAATATGGCCTCATCTGCATGCTGAAGAGTTTTGGGGGTTAGGTAATGGTCAAAATGTTAACCTGTGGAGGGATAAATGGATAGGGTCAGACTTGAGATTGATAGATGTTGTTCAGGATTTGCCACAAAGTCATTATTATATGACAGTTAATATGGTAGTGGATTCTAATGGGAATTGGAACTTTGAAATGTTGAGTCAACTGTTACCTCAAGAGGTGATTCAGAAAATAAACGCTATTTTGCCACCTACGCATGAAGAGGAGGTGGATAGAAGACTTTGGCCAGGAAATAAAAATGGGAATTTCTCAGTGGCAAGTGCTTATGAGAGGTTAAATGGTTTCCATCATCTTCATTGGAACGGTGAATGGAATCAGATATGGAAACTAAAAGTGGCCCAAAGAGTGCGTGTTTTTATGTGGCAGATATATCATGGGAGACTTACAACAAAAAATAGAATAGCTAAGTGGGGTCTTGGTAGTCCTTTATGTCATCATTGTCATAATGTGGAGGAAACTCTTTTGCATGTGTTGCGAGATTGCCCTTTGTCTTCTAATATGTGGATCCATTTGGTTAGGAGGGATCATAGAAGTAACTTCTTTGGAATGAATACAATGGAATGGATGAATTTTAATATTCAAAATGAGATTGGATTCCATGAGGACTATAAGTGGATGGAAGTTTGGGCCACGGGATGTTTCTTTTTGTGGCAATGGCGTAACAATCATGAACATGATGATCATTTTGTTCGGCCTTTCAAACCTTGGCTGGTTATTCTGAAGGCATATGATCAGTATCATAAAACTACTGATTTGAATATGGTTCGTTCCAATCCTATGAGATCGAAGGTGCTTATTTGCTGGAAGCCTCCTATTGATGGTTGGGTGGCAATTAATTCTGATGGATCGGCTAGAGGCCAAGATGGTTTGGCTGGTTGTGGAGGCTTGATCAGAGGAAATAATGGAGTTTGGATATGCGGTTTTGCAAAGAAAATTGGGAGAGCTACAACTTATATTGCGGAGCTTTGGGGAGTGTTGGAAGGATTGAGACTAGCATATATGAGAGGATTCCAATATATTGAGATGCAGATTGATTCAGAAGCTGTTGTCAAAGCTTTAGTAGGAGATAAAAGTGGGAATGCAAGTGGATGGAGCATCATTAAAGAGATAAGAAGGTTGATGGCTCTCTTTGTTAGTCTTCGCTTTTGTCATGTTTATCGAGAGGCCAATATGTGTGCTGATGCACTAGCTAATATGGCTTATGAGTTGGATAGTGATTATTTGATGTATGAGCTACCACATGCTTTTATGCAGCAACTGTTAGTAGCTGATGTTATGGGAGTTGCAACTCCTCGTCTAGTTGTGATGTAATTTTTTTTTGGGCCTTTTGGCCCCTTTGAATACCAAAAAAAAAAAAAAGTCATACAACATTTATCAAAATCCAATCTACAAAATAATTCATCGAAATCTATATAATTTTAAATACCAGAAGCCTTTTTTAAAGTTGTAAAAAACTCAATTGAAAACCACCAAATTTTGTTGTCGTAACAAAAATTCTGAAAATCTTGATTGAATATCATAAGATTTTTTTATCATATTTAAAAATCTTGATTGAATACCACAAAACTTTTTTATTAAAATAAAGTCTTTTAAAATCCTAATTAAATACACAACCGAGGTCATAAACTCCTTTTGTTAGCCTGTTTTTCTACAGCATTTGTCTCGGTTGCTTTTGCCTTACTTTCGCTCTTCCTTTTGTTAGTTTCTTTACTTCCTTTTCGTTTGCTTTTGAAGATGGAGCAGAGTGGTTCCTAGGGTAATAAAACAAGTCCTATAATGACTTAAGAGATCTACCTCGTCCACTGTTGTTTTCTTTTTTACGTTTTTCCTTCACTCGCAATTAAATAATAGAAAGAGAATTACACGTATCGATATTGTTCAATATCGCAACATACATTGTGATAATAGGAGCAATGGGAGCAAAAATGTTCATCACTCATTGAGGGTGCTTGCCTCTACTGCTATTTTGCAAGCCTTATTTATTATCCAAAAATAAAGCAGTGAAATGGGGAGGGATACTAAAATGATTACAATAATAGTGCCCAGTAACCCCAATTACCGAAAGAAATATAAAAATGAGAGCAGCACAGGAATTGACTTAACGAAAACAATCTATCCTTGTAGTTGTCACGCTAACCAATCCTCATCCATACTGTCAATATCTCCAATATCCATGCTGTTTGTAGCATTGTCAAGAAAGAAAAAAAACGAGAAAAAGAAAAACGATTAGTATGAAGCATATATCAATTGGAAAGTCCAAAACCAAAAAGTAGCACTATTTGGATGTACGCCGCCACAATTCGCATAAGAATTAGATATATATTATGGGTTAGTCATAAAAAACGTAGAACTCTACGTAAGCTATTATGGGTTAGTCAAACTAATACAGCGTTTACAAGGAAAGCCCATAACTCGTTTAATAGCTAAATTCTTTGGAACGCCTGTTTATCATAAATACTAAAATCTATCTATATATATAATTAATTAAAAAAAACCCTTATGAAATTATCTATCCCTTCAACAACCAAAAAAAAAAAAAAACATTAACTATACAATTAATTACATGGTCCATGACGTGCATCAAGAATCCACTGGACCAAGCCTCACAAATTGACCGTTCCACTAGGCCTACAAGAAGCCCATAAAGAAGGAAACATATACAATAAACTTAACAGCATTCACATGACCAAGAACAAATCATACACCAACACAGAGGATTGCCTTTTAAGGGGTACAATTCTAAACCATTTGAAGGTTTCACATAGGGTTGTAAACCCCTCCAAGCTACTCGAGTTTGGCTAAAGATGCGAAAAGAAAGAACTATTTCATAAAAAAAAAAATCAATATCAGACTCAAAAATGAATAGAGACTGACTAAAAAGAAAACTACTCGAATTTTGGCTCCTAAATCGTGCTCCATAACCAAGTTTAGCAAGTTCAACTTGAAACCGGCCAGGATAATTACTCTTTAATTGTATTCCATTTGAACTCAATTTACAGTTCAGCCTGAGCCGACTAGATCAGATCACAACACAGTCCAAGAGTATCACTAGGAATTAGGATACTGAATGACTCCGTAAGATCCAAAAGAAGAAAACGCACAACAAACTTATATACAAAATTATCCCACCAAGAATTAAAATAACAGTAACATAGATCTTCTAATTCTGTAGGGGGAGAAAAGATTGAATCTTGTGTGTAAAAAAGGGTGAAACCTAATTAAATTTCCCCACACTGTTTAAAAAAATAAAATAAAATCCAACAAACTGCCCTGTTCCTTCTCCTTTTGATAAGAGGTACAAAAAAAAAAGTACTTCATAAACAAAATTCATTTTCAAAATTTAAGAAACTTATGTTCAACTTACCAAGACAAGGAAGAATCTTGAAAATAATCCTCCGAGCACTGCTCTAAGCAGCTCTCGTTTGCATTCAACCAAGCTGGAAACTCCAGAAGCTGGTCAAAATTATTGTATGCATCATCTTGAGTGTTGGCTTCAGGTGCCCTATGTTCCATGTTTTTCAAGTACTTGAACCAACAAGCTGATTTGACCAAATTCATGGTGTCATTCCATTCCATTTGATATTGCTCTCCTAATGATCTGATCTCTGCCATACCCTCATCGTCCATGGCTGTGTGTAAGCCTCCAGTAACCTGGGTTGCGGCATTGGATTCAATAGTATCCACCAATGAAGAAAACCCCTCTCCCTGTGATATTCCAATGGAAGGAAGTTCCTGTGGAGAAGATGAGGTTGCAGATGAGTAGGAGGATGATGATGAGTTATTGAGGTGAAGGGTAGCATCTAAGGTGTTGAAATCTTGTAAATTGAGATTCAGTCCCAAAGTCTGATTCGGAAGCACAAAATTGGGGTTTTCAGCCATAAGGGGTGGTAGAGTAATTGGGGAAGCAGCAGGCCAGGTGTAAGAATTTGGAACTGAAGGAGGTTGGGATAAGCATGAATAGGATAAATCATCCATGTAACTTGAAAAATTGGTTGTGCATGCTGGATAAATTCTGGGATTTCTCCTAGACTTAAATTTTCCATCTTGATCAAAACTTGGGTACTGGGATGGCTGGAGGGATACTGATGGCCTTTGCTGCTGTTCTTGGGCTTGTTGCTGTTGCTGTTGCTGCTTCTGTTCACTTGCTTCTTTCATAGCTGCCCTGTGAAATTTCAAGGCGGTGACAATCTCCCTCCGAGCCTCTGCCATATTCAAAAGCCTTTCTTGATAAGGCCTACTGGTGTGGAGTCTCCTCCTAACTTGTTTTTTATGTTGTTGGGGTTGAGTGGACTGCTGTGCCTGACGAGCATCTGCAACTTTGCCATGTTTTGTTGAATTTTGACCACGGGAAACACCACTGTTCACAACACAATTTTGGTCTTTTGGGTTCATTATGTCTTTGGTGGTTAGTTGTTTCACTAGGCTACGGATGTAAGCACCAGAGAGAGAAGGTTCTTCAAGCTTACTAAGCTTATCTAATTCCATTCCTTTTTTTCGCTTCTTACTTTAAAGAGGATTGACCTCATCTATGTGTGGCTAGGTATCAACTTCACTCTAAAAAGATTTCAGAAAGGTGGTAAGTTGGTGGAATCAAATGGGTCTTCTCCTACAATTCTGAGGGACAAACAAAGTACACAATGCAGAGGCAGATAGTGATCAGAAGGAAGTCCTGGTCCTCCTGGATGGCCTCATGAGCGTTATAAAGAGTTGGGGACAGCCTAGGGCCTTTAAAATATTTTGGACTTTAGTCTACATATTGGACTTTTCCTTGTTTTGGCAAACTACGTTTGTTACCAATTTATTACCTGGCTGCTTTAAATGAATTTTAAATGAGTTTTGGTCTCACCATGCCATATCTTCAACAATAATACTAACTTGTTTCACTTCCGTGAATAGCTACATAGCTTTTTTCTTCTACACCACAAGGTCTTTCTAATGGCTTTCTATAGCATATCAGCATAACGAACTGAGTTTTCACATTCCATTAGAAGAAGATATGTTAGAAATATTGTGTAGTACAAAGAAAAATTACAGCACGAGAAAGATATAAACAGAGAAATAACAACTGTAACCACAGAATATAACAATGTATAAGGACAAATAAAGGTTCTTAAAAAAAAGGTTCTTAAAAATGTAAGCCTTCCTTTTAACAAAGTGCATGCACTAAAGAATAACACGAACATAATATTACCATAGTTTTAGCTTCGTTATTCTCTCAAACTATAGAAATATATCATTAAAAACTTTCAAAATGGAAAGACACCAGTATTTTCTAAAATCTTAAAATAAAGGCTCCAAATTCTTGGTGATTCATGGGAAGATGAGTTAATATTGTAAAAGGAAAAATGATTTTAATTCATTTCCCTCTAAATATTGTCCTATGGAGAAGGTTTGATTGGTTTTAGTCCCTATCTTTCAATTCATAAAGAAAGTGAAACTTTTAAGAATGCTCAAACTTTTTGTGTAAAAAAATTTTGAGAAAAATTGACCAAGTTAGGACAAAGTAGATATATTGTTTAACAGACCAACTCATTTAAATGCTTATGTTAGTAAGTAAAATTCTTGTCAAGCACATTTTACTTTGTACTAAAATTTAACATATTTGAAATAATAAGAATGGTAAGGTTTAGATCTCCTACTATAAAATATGCAATATTTAGTATAGTAAACGATTTATTGACAACACAAATTTCATAACACACCTTAGCATGCTAAATTCAGCTTCCTTGCAGTTCTACTTCAATGAACAAAATACTGCACATTTTTACTGTAAAAAAGACAAATTCAATGTGGATAGGTGCATGCTATGTAACTGTGTGGCCAATAGATCCTTTAGAGCATCGAATATTACACGCTTCTACAACAAAGGTCAACCCTCTTGACTACTTGATCATAAAGACTCTAATATCATATTAAAGATCAATCCTCTAAAAGCTTAAATGGTTAGGTGAAGAATCATGAATAACTTTATGATTTATATCTAACATATGGTATTTTGTATGAATTAGAAATATCATACCTAAGCAGAAAAGAAAATTCTATACATGAACTAGCATGTAACAAGTTGGATTTGTGAATTATTCTTGCAATAGTTATAGGCATGAATTTTTCAATGTGTACCCTAAAAAATGTCAAAGAATATGAAAGGGTAAAATATGAGGAAGATCTCCATCCCATACCACAAGTGAACTTGAGATTACATCCCACCCAAAATCTTAAAACATTAGATTTGTGAGTCCTTTTCGCTTATAAGTTGCTCAACTTGTCCATTTCTATCCAATGTGAGACTTTTTCTCTAACATTGTCACCTCAAAAATGTGTCCCTTAAGTGAGTCTCTTCCACATGGTATGCTCTCTCTCAAGGGAAAGTTTCATAAACACAAGGGAGATCTCCATCAACAAACCACATGCAAACCACACAAGTAAATTCAACACCACATCTAATAATTCTAATCTAACCCAAAACCTTAAAACAGTAGGTTTGTGAGTCTCAATCTCTCTCACTTATAAGTTGCTCAACTTGCCCATTTCTACACGATGTGAGACTTCTTTACTCACACTTTCCATTCCAACAAAATATCCACTCACACAATCAAACGAAACAATCCTACCAAAAAACTTTTCAAATCAAAAGAGAGAATCCATGTTTTAACTTTAGTAAGAATCATTATAGACATAATGAAATTTTATCATCAATCTAATTATTGTGACATTCCCATCTATACTAATATAAAAGTTAAAAAAATAAATGAAAATTATAGAATACAGTAAGGAGTAATCAAATTATTGCACCCAATACGGATACATGTTCGACATATACGGTTACTGTCTTAAAGCTACCGTTTTTCATAAAAGTGAAATGGAAGGATTATTGGTATTTCGGTACTTTGTCTACAACTGCAAGGTTTATGGGACCAAACTTCTAAAACGTCAGCAAGAGCCTGAGCAGAATGAGTGAAGAATCTTCATTACTGTTATAACCTTGTCTTATATTTTCTACATATTGCATGACAGAAGGAGAGAAGTCCAAATTTTCTGTTTAAACAAGTTGAATACCATCTGTTTATTCAGGGAACAGAGTACTTGGACAAACGCATAGTTTATTAAAGACAAAAACACTCCATCCCCATCTCCCTCCTCCTTTCAACTGTATCTATGTGTACTCTTCTAGCTAACGTCAGCCTTTGCCTAGTAAGAATTTTCAGTTTCATATTTTACCTATAAATGACCGAGAAGTGGCTTCTACATTTTTCACAATATCATTCATTGGGCTAGTCAAAATGGATTTGGCTCTTCTAAAGTGACCGACTCACTTAAAGAATAAAATAAATAATGTCAATCATTAATAGGAAAAAATAAATAAAATTTAATATTACGGCTCTGTTTGGATAAATTTTTTCATTAACACATATGAGAGACTTAGAATGTCAGTTTCGACCTAAACCTAACTCGGTCCTATAAAATTGGCTTGTAAGGTGACAATTGCCCTCCACTTATATATACTATTTTGGCTTCATCACTGCTGAGGATTGGACATTTTGAACGTGAAATTTGCAAGACTGAACATCTGCAAGTGGTCCAATAATGGCCCGATAGCAGGTAGTACGATAGGCCCAACAACACTTGTTAGGACAGGCTCTAATACCAACTTAAAATGTGGATTTAGGCCTAACTCAACCCTACAAAACGGCTTGTAAGGTAAAGATTGTCCCCCACTTATATACATTATTTTGGCCTCATCACTAATCAATATGAGATCTCCAACAAAGAAAATAAGGATAAATGAAATTAACTTCTCCCATAAATTAAAATTAACTTGCATGAGCTAAACTATAGAAGCTCTTTTATATTAGCTTCTCGAAAAGTTGATTTTAACTTATGCTTAAACTAATTTTAGTTTATGAAAGATGCTTAATTCAATTTTTTTTTCCTTATTTTCTTCTTTCATAAGTGTTTATGGAGAAGTTTATCCAAACAAGACCGCTAAGTTAAAATGTCAACCATTGATTTTCTTATCAAATGACTGAGATTACTTACTTTAAGTCAATTAACAGACCGTATGTAAGAGTTATAACTTGTTATTTCTGTTATAGTAAATAAGCCTATGTGCCAGCCTGAACAAGTTAGTTAATCAAATTGGGATACTAGAATTTTAAACGGTCTTATTTCGGCACCATTTATGTGAACTAATGCTACACTAGACACTAGATTAATAGATAAAAGCCGTAATTGGCTAATTGTGCAGAAAGTAAATTGGTCCAGAGTCCAGACACCTGAGAGACTAGTTGAAAATGCTATTGTTCTAATAATGCAACTTCTGAACTCCGTCACAAGGAGAGGGCATGACATTTGACACAAAGACAATAGTACATGTTGCAACAAGCTCAAGGGCGCCATACATACATCCCACGCGATAACCTTCATATCATATATAAAATAATAATAATCACTTGCTGATCTAAGAAATTGTTGTTTAGCTAAAATAGCGCACACAAAAAAATTACCAATCCTAACACTGGTTTTATTATTGTGAATGTAAAATAGAGTAAAACATGAAATAGGTTTAATAAATGTAAAATGGGAATGAGAAAGGGATAAGGGAAAGGGGTGGGTATGAGGAAGAGAAAGAGAAAGAGAAACAAGCCTGTTGCGTTTTGGATAACGGCGAAGTTGGATGGGTGTGTCTGCTTGCGTTCTTCTTTTTCAGTTGTGATCAGAGATAAAACCACAGGCAAGTAGGCAAGTTCAGCCAATCCCAGCACAAGCAGGTGCAGATAGATAAAAAAAAAAGGCTTTTCACGAATCATACGCTCCCACTTTCCTTCCTTCTTTCGATTCCATTCACATTTAATTTCACCTTCTTCACCCAACAACAAAACAACATCGAAAACCCAGCACAGCACAGCACCCCCCCCGCAATCCCGCTATTTCCACTTCGCCCCAACTCTGTTTTTATTTCGCAACCCTCTTTACTATTCTCATTTTGATTTGTTGCCCATAAAACACTGCAATGCAATCACCTGTTCACCTGTCTGGGCTCCTTTGGTGTTTCACCATAAAATTATGGCTAAAATACACTTCTATTCTCTTATGTTTTGATTATATTATTAAGCCTATTTTTTTTATCTTTTACAAAGTTTAATTTAATTTTTATACGATTTTAAAGTGGGTTAAAATGGTCCTTACAAATTATTTTCGATTTTAGAATACGATTTTATTTTTTTAATGATTCAAAACATGAAATTTATCGCATTAGATTCAATTACATGAAAACTATATAACTATAAAATTCATTATAAAAAGGTTATAAACATAATTAAAATCACATAAAAAATTAATTTAATGGGACAAGTTTAGACTTAAATTGTATCCTAAAATCGAAAATGATTATTGTTTGAAAATGACCATTTTGACTCACTTTAAAACCTAAATTAATTTTTTTAAAAATAAATGACCAAATTGAATATAATAAAAAACATGACTAAATTGTATTTTAGGCTAAAATAATCTAGAATAAGATTTTTTTGTTTTTTTGAAACTGAATATCTCTCGATTGGGAGGCAAAAATTAATTTTTTAGATACTGAGATTTTGATTGACTTCTTTCAACAAATATTTTTCTATACACTTGGATAAAATCATTTTTTTTATCCGTGGGAATCGAAGAAGACAGTACCAGGGATTTACAATAACTCACATACTCTGCTCAATCAATTAAGTTAGACTCCTTGGTACTTAGATAAAACCATTGATATTTAATGTGTATTTAGATAATTTTTCTATAATATATATTATCTTATTTTATATTTGAAATTAATTAAAATATCAATATATAAAAGGAGTGTATTGAAAACAATTTTTATTGTGGACAATAAAAATTATAAATATAGATAATTAAATTTTATTTAATGATAAAAATTAAAAGAAGAATATATATAACTTTGTTAAGTGATCATATGATCACCGAATACAATTTTCATTTTTATTAGATAAGTATGGTTATATGAATCACGATCCTCTTACTAGTTACTACACAAAATCTGGACCATCAAAAATGTTGTTTTCATATAATTATAATATAAAAAATACATTTAACATATAATACTTTTAAAATTAATTTTTAATATATTTTAAATTTTAAAATTGAAAAAATTATATGAAGATATCTTTAATATATCTTCTTAAATTTTATATGTTATTTCACTGAGTTTAATAACTATGCATTGTGAATAAAAACTTTTATATTATTGCAGTAAAAAAACTTTTATATTATCAATCAATAAAAAAAATGTTATTATAAATTTTAAAATAATTATTATAAAAATTAATACTAGTACCATTTTTTAAATTATAAAATCAGTAACTATCTCTGTGTTTCTTAATCCAATTTTCCTATTATGAGATCAACATAATAGGATAAGATAATCATATCATATTGACACACAACATGATACAATAATTATATTTTCATGTTGTTTTTTGACATTCTTTATAAGAAAAGAAAAAAAAATTAATTTGATTAATGATACAATTTGATAGAATAAAAGAGATAAAAATAATAATGAGATGTTTATAATCTCCCTTTCCTTATTCCATTGGCGAAATATCAAGGACGGAATCGCTGGCTGGCTGAGGGGGCGTCCCGTGGGACCAAGTGCAGCTGGTGACGGAATTGATGTGAATGTGACGACTCAAATCAAACCCAAACAGCTAATTTTTTTTTTTTTTTTTCTTTTTTACTGAAAGTGATGCCACTGACCATGCCACGTTGCCTCCGGCTCTAGACTCCAATCGGATTGAAGTTGCCACGTGGGAACGTCAGGAAAGGAGTCACCACTCACCAGAGGCCATCATTTGAAGTCTCATGTAAACACACTGATATTCAACTATGACATGTATTGATGCACATTTTTTTAAAATACTACTATTATTATTATTATAAACTTATATAATATTACGAGGTTAATTATATTTTTATCCTAAATTTTATGTAAATTTCACTTAGTTTCTAAACAAAATTCTTAGTGTTTTTAGTCTTTGCATTTTTTATTAACTATTTTAGTTCTTTTTCGTAACAAACACATTGAGAGTCTAGTAACTTATTGCATCATCAATGAGTCTGATAAGGGTAGCTAATTTTTTTTTTTATATATATGGTGTTTTAAATCCCTAATCTACTTAGATTCATTAATAATGTTTGACTAGTTAATGAGAATTAAAAACACACTTTACAAATATATTATATGTGACTATCTCGTTGCACTTTTTAATGACATGGCAAGTCACTAAGTTACTATTATGTAAAAAAAACCATTATTACGTGACTGTAGTGACTAAAATTGTGAAAAAGAGAAAAATTATATGTACCAAGAATGCTGAAAATTTTGTTTAGAAACTAAAAGTAAAATTTGAAAAAAAAAATTAGAGATAAAAACATAATTAACCCATATTATCAATAGCATGACGTAAGTTTACTTTTAGATAAAGAATTTTATATACATTTTATTTAATAAAAAAATATCAAAAAAACCAGTATAGTAAAAAATGTTTTTTTAATTCCTTGTAACTTAGGTAAGAAAGAGATAATGAGAAGGCAAAAATCAAAGGTCCCCTGGACTCTCATCAATAAAAATGTGGTCTCCACTTGAGTTGGAGTAGGAGTAGGAGTAAATATCCCGATTATTATTAATGGTGGTGTGATTATGTGATAGCAATATTGAATAGTAGTAATGTCATTTATGAATTGGAATGCAGAGGCTCACTCACACCATTTGTCTACCTCAATTAACCGCCCAAAATGTTGGGTCACTTTCAACTATAAGTAGGCATGGCATGGCGGTGGGACCACTTATATTTGTTTCAATCTGCCACCAACATACCACCTTTCCTTCTTCCAGCAGTATCCTCCTGCATGCCGTGCAATGTTATTTGTTTTTATAATAGTAATAGAAACAAATTAATAAATAAAGAAAGGGAGTGGAGTCTCACTAGAGGAATGGTGAGAATTGAACAAGGTTCATTGACATTGATAGAGGTGTGACTGTGAGGTAGGACATACCAAGTTGAAAGACCCAATTTCATATTCTTAGACCATGGTTTTGAAATTAATTGGCAAGTTGCAACCGATCAAACTCTAGAAAAACCAATCCTTTATGTGAAATATAAGCAATAAAGGTACTTTTGCATTCTTGATAACTATTGTTTAGATTTTTGATACCCCATCCTCTTCACATAAGGATAGATCGATAACAACAACATATAATAGATGAGATGCAATGCAGCCGACTTTTTTTTTTCCACGATATGTATTCTGTGTTATGGTTCTATGTACCAACAAATAATCTAAAAGAAAAACCTTATGCATAGTTCATTTACGTCACAGTTATAATTGTAGAGGCAAAAAGGTGGATAATTTGTGAAAGGAAAATACTTTTTGAACAATAAAAATGAACAACAAAATATAGTCTTTTAATTTTGAGTGTAGTTTTACGATGCGTGTATATGAAAAAAAATAAAAAAGAATAAAGTAATAAAAAAAATTGACAGAAGAATAAAGTAACGATAAAAATAATTATATATTCAACATCACATTCAAATAGCAGAAGTGTTTATAAAATAAATACCCCCATACTTTCGTATAATTAACACCAAAATACTGGGAGCAGTAGACGAGAAAATTTTATTTTATAGAGTCAACAATTATGATAAAAAATTTCATAAAAGGAGATATTTAAGTCATAAGAAAAATCAGTAATCAATTTTGAATTGAAATGCAAATCGGGCTGACACTTGAAATATGTTTGACAAGTACCTAGGAGCTGAAAAACTTGTTTCTTTATCTTAGCAGTGTTTGATAGATTGTTAAAAAAAAAAAAAGCAGTGTTTGATAAAGAAACTTATTCTAATAGCTTGTACCTTAAAGCAGTGTTTGAATTTTTTATTTTATTTTAAATAATGTGATTCAATGTTTATGTTTATAATCAACGTAACGTTTCGAGCTGTCGTGCCTTTTCGATCATTTAAAGTTTAGAGAGTTTTTAAAATTTCTTTATGTTGACGTTAGTATTATATAATAATTATCATATCTTGTAAAAAAAATTATCATACCCAATTAATCGCCAAATCATTTATTCATGGTATTTTTTAATGATAAAATAGGTTATGCACTGATAGTGTAAAATAATTTTACTCAGTTATCTAATCACAAATCATCATATATAATAAATTTGTAATTTTTACAATAATTATCTTAAAAATCATACCAACCATGATATCTGATTGATCGATAGTGTAAAATTGTTTTACAGATCATTAAACTCATTTTTTATTCTTACTTCTTTCGCTTATTATTATTATTATTATTATTCATGGTATTTTAGATGCTTAAAATCACCATTACAAACTGATGTTAACATTTTTTTAATATAATAAAAAAAAATTCTAATAAAAAGATTAAAATTGTTGGAAGTAATGATAATTAATGCACTTAGGCTGTGTTTGGTATAGAAGAGAGAAATAGAGTAGATGAAAAATAGAAGAGAGATAATTTGAAAAAGAAGAAATAAAGTAGAAATAAAATAGAAAGTTGAGTTGTTTGGTTTAAGAGAAATAAGTGAGAAATAGAATAGAAATAATATGATAAATGTGTTTGATATGAATGAAATAAGAAAGAGAGAATTTAATATAGTTATAAAATGACATTATTACCCTCCAAATGTATCGGTGAGGGCACTGTATAATCGATTTTAAAATTATACAATCGATTTTTTTTACATTTAACCGATTTTATTTTTAAAAAAATCGATTTCATATCTTTAATGAATTCGAAAAAAATCAATTTTAACCAGGACGATTCTGTCAATTTTGTTTAATTGATTAGCAAAAATGGAAACTCGGTTATCATTTTAAATTAGGAACCATCAACAATCAACAATGTGATAAAATCAATTGTTGAAACTGAAAAATCAATTGTTTAATCGGATCCCATTTAACACTAATCTCACAAATCCTGACGGAGCACCGCTACAACCTTCAATTAGCACAAATCAACGAACAACAAAGGTGGAGTGGAGGAGCAGCGATGCAACCTTCAACCAGCACCAGGGAGGCGACGGAGCACTGACGCAACCAAAACAGAGCTGCGGCGCTAGCTTCACGAAAAGACGACGTGTGCATGCGGGACCTTGACGGTGAACGACTTCTGCACCGTGTTCGACGACCACCACGCCGTGAAGCTGCCATCGACGACTAGCGGCAAAAGCCCTACACAAGTGCAGGTTCTTTTCTCAAAAGACCTCGGTGGTTGGAGCTCTGTGCATTTCACTTGTGCAATGGTATATTGTAATGGGTCACTTAAAAGAAAAGGTAAAAAAGGGTAAAAAGACTTTTTCGCACAATGGAGGCACCCACCAATTTGTCATCCCGCCGATGGAAGAGAAAAAAATTCACCGTGGGACCCACACTAATCAATTTTAATTCTCCACTCAACACACAATACCAAACACGCATTACTTTATTCCGTCGTCGTTATTTTATTTCCGTCACGCGTACCGAACACAGCTTTAGAAAATAGTACAAAGTTGACGCATCGCGCGTAAGTGACTAGAAAGTTGCACTTAATTAATATTTTAACCTAGGAAATAGTCTCCACTAAATGTATTAAGAGACTATATGTATATGGATGACATGCACGACCTTTACACTACCACATTCTTTTGAGTAACAAAATTTTTCATTCTCTTTCTTTTTTCTCAAATTCTCCCGGCAGCATGAAACCTTCAGTTAGGAAACTTAGTGACATGTTTGATATATCACTGCAAGTGAAGGAAGAGCCGGTAGGTGCTGCTGCTGATGAGGATAAGCCGAGGTTCATTCCTGCTTCTCGCTCTAACGAGAACTTTCCTATTGTTATCACCAATCAGGGTACCTTACACAAGGACGTTGTTGATTTCATTGAGAAATGTACAAAGTTTCCTGCTAATGAAGCTGAGAACTTGGTGCAATCAAACCCGATCTGGTGAAGAAACATTTGAAGCCTAATATGACCATCATTGAGATCATCAAAGTTTTGAAGCTGAAAGACCCTGCTGCTGGATCTGGGAGCTTATTAGCTGCTGGTCTTCCAACTAGTCGCAATGTTAAGGTTAAGAGGCGTGTTCCAAGTTGATCAATGAAGTTAACGAGACAATGAGGGAAATATTTAATGAACCGGAGGTTATGATGAAGTTCTACGTGGAAGGTTGGAATTTCAGGGTTAAGAGATTTAATGTGGACTCACGTGGCATTGCTTCGCTGTGTAAAGTTGAATGCAGGTTCTTTAATGAACATAAAGGACGTCTTGTTTGCAGGAGATCTTGTGCATCTGGTTCATGCAGGTGTATTGATTGAATCTGAACTCGCGACAAATGATGCAACTGATGAGGAGGCCACTTTGGTTAGCGAAGACGTACGTGTGCAGAAAAATTCACTAAAGGTGGCACTACATGCTTATTGTCAAGGTTTGGAAAAGGTCACATGTAACTGGTTACTTTGATCCACATGCACATCTTGCATATCGTCAGTTTGAGGAAGCGCATCAGGCCCACTTTCTGCTGGGTGCCGTGGAAACATAAACCCATTAGCTGTGACCCATATTTCACCTGACCTTGTTTTGTCTCAATTGGCTCCAATTGCCAAGCCTCCGCATGGCAAAGATAATCCTAGATGCTGTTGGTTTTAATTATGGCAATTGGTATCAAGGGAAGAAGGCTGGTAAGATTATGGGTTTAATGTAAGATTTAATGTCTCATGTGAGAGGCATGTGACTTATTAAGGACTAATAAATAAATAAATAAATAATTACTATGGACTAAATTGTAAATGGGTCATGGGCTTAAGTGGAGCAGTTTCTAAAGATAACTGTTATTTGATGGGAGTAGTGGTTTTAAAAGGGGTTAATACCCACTAACGTGAAACAAGGTCCCCTTCCTGACATTAGAGTATTCTCTCAACCCTAGCCATCACTAAAGAGAGAGAATAGAAAGAAAAATCAAAGGAAGCGAAATCTTGTTTCCTTCCTCTTTCAAGGAAATCAACGCACACCGGAGATTCCGTAGAAGTCTCACCATGGAGAAAAGTACGTACTATTTCTCGATAGATTGTTTTGTGAGAATCATTGATTTCAAGATCCTGTTTGATTTTCTATTATTGAGATCTTTAGAAAACTAGAAACTTACATTTAAGGCTTACGTTGAGAAGGTTTTTAGTGTGTGTACTGTTGATGATTTGGCTAGGATTGAGGGAGTTGATGGGTTATCTCGTGACGAGGTTCCTGCTTTACTGGCAGATGAATCAGCTAAGAGGGAAGATCAGGTGGCGGGTGTTCTGAGGGGCTGGGTCTAGTTTGTTATTCTTAGATAAGGCTGCTTAATTGCATAATGCTTACTGTGTTACCTATCTAGTTTAGTCATTGTTTGCTATTGCAATATCTGTGCCTAAGCTTTGCTAATTTAGAATGATGTGGTTTCGTATTGGTTAATGATTATGTTATGTTTGGAGGCACCATTTGGATTATTTCTTACTTTTTGTCAATCCTAATTTATCTAGTCATTGATATTAAAATTTTCTTTATCTATAAGTTCATAGTTCATAAAATTGAATTTTAAAACATTATATTAAAATAGTTTATTTTCAAAATTTACTCTTCAATTTGAAAATCTCATCTATTTAATTTATCCTTTTATGCTATATGCTAATGTAAAATGTTTATTTTTTTAACAATGAATGTATCTGTTATTATATTTCTTTTTTTTCTTTAATTATTTGAATTTGATAATTAATTATATAATATATCAATTAATATTTTTAAATTTATCTAAATTTAAAATACATAAATTACATAGAAACTTTTATTAATTTTTTTTTTTTTTGCTAACCAATGTCTTAAGGGCACTAGTGAATGGATTAAAAAAGGAAGGATTTTATTGGAAATTATGTGAAAATAAATTTAAAAATTATAGAGGAGTGTATTTTTATGCATCCAAATAAAAACCTTTTTCTTTAGTGTACTAGTTAGTATTTGTTTTTATTTTGTTTTTTTTGCTATGTTAGTATTGGGATGATGTTGGCCCAAATAAAGGCTGTATAAATTAGAAGTGGCCCCAAAATCGAAGTCATGACCAAAGATACAGTGCCAATAGGGTCCTTAGGTGAAGGCTATTGCTATATCCACTCGCCTTTTTTGCTAAGTACACTCCCCCTTCCCTTTTTCTAAAATTCAATTAAAAAATAATCTTTCCCCTTCAAACCTTCTTCTCTCTCCTGCATACTCCCCTTTTCAACGCAACAACACACTCCCTTTTTTTATAGTAACAACACATTCTCTTCTTTTTCATTACACTCCATAATCTCTTTCCCTCCCTTCACCCCTGTGATCTCTTACTCTGGTCTCCCTTTGTT
Source organism: Pueraria montana var. lobata (assembly GCA_026413185.1). NCBI lineage: Eukaryota > Viridiplantae > Streptophyta > Magnoliopsida > Fabales > Fabaceae > Pueraria > Pueraria montana. The sequence continues at coordinate 9,310,615 of CM048652.1, forward strand.
CTTCCCTTGCTTAGTCTCTTGCTTTAGAATTAGGATTTTTCATCCTCCAAACTTCGAGTTGCTGCAATGACACGCCTCTTTGAGTCGTTTAGATTAAAGGACCAATATCAATTATATGTTTTCTCTACTTCAATTGCTTCATTATTGTACAATTTTTCCTTTATATGAGATTTTTAATGGTTCTAGTGTTCTGTTTGAATTTTTTTAGATATTTTTCTTAGCATTCTGGAAAGTACTTTCCGGAATACAATTTTATTTTTAACTTCCGGAAAGTACTTTCCGGAATATTATTTTGTGTTCCAGAAAGCACTTTCCATAATACAATTTTATTTTTTAACATTCCAGAAAGTACTTTTCAGAACACAAAATAATATTCTAGAAAGTACTTTCTGGAACTTAAAAAATAAAATTGTATTCCAGAAAGTACTTTTCAGAATGTTAAAAAATAAAATTGTATTCCAGAAAGTACTTTCCAGAACACAACAATAGTATTCCGGAAAGTACTTTCTGGAATAATAATTTTGTATAAATGTTATGTGTATAAAGGGTATATAAGGAAAAAAATAATAGAAAAAATTTAATGGGAGTGTACTTAGCAAAAAAATGGGAGTGAATATAGCAAAAGCCTTAGGTGAATCCAAAAGAAGGAAGATAAGCTCTGCGAAAGGAGGCCCAAAACCCAAAAAAAAAAAGATTTTTTATACACAAACTAGTTCGTCAATTGATCATTCCATTAAGGAAATTACTTTATCCACATTTCTCTTTTTGACACTATTTTAATACATAAAGAATTTATAACTAGAATTTAGGTATATAATAGTTTTGATGGGGACAACTATTATCTAATAATAAGATTTTAGGATATAATGAGATGTGCCTATGTGTGTAATAATAACTAAGTAGCATTACACTTTTTTTTTATCTGTAGGAATTGAAGACATGTATAGGAGGATTAACAACAACTTACATATCCTGTTCAACCAACTGAGCTAGACCTTCTCGGTCTAAGTAACATTACTTTTCCATTATATTGTTCATACTTTCGCACTTGATTCCATACACAAACTCTTTTATATTTGTATAAGATAACTTCATTTTACTAGTTACGTACAATTAATATCTATCACCATTTTCCATTTATATGTTCACTTTCACGGGTGAGCACTCAAAAGGCAAAACCTACATCATAATGTTCATTCTCAGAATAGGTATTCAACATTACAAGTTAACACATTGAGACGAAAATGGACCAGAGTACGAGTTAAACAATAAAAAGTTAAATGAAGTTTTTTTATTAAAAGAGAGAACATTATCATATTATGATTTTTTTTTCGAAAAAATATTTAACTTCTTTTAATGGATTGATATTATTTATCAACTAATTACTATTTTAAAACAATATTATCAAAAAATAAATATTTTTGAAGAAATAAAGGAGAACTTTACTAACTTTACCATCAATCATGCAAAGGTTAGTTCAAATATTATACATGCATTAAATTTAATTTTAAGCATTATATATATATATATATATATATATATATATATATATATATATATATATAGCATTCTATTCTATAAGATATAATAAAGCATTATAGTCTATTTTAAATTTTATTTTAAATATTAGTTCAAAAGTTATATTGGTATTAGTTCAATTAATCCAGGGTGACAATACATGGTGGATGGAACAGGTGCCTGAAAGGCAATTCTTGCACTTTGTCACAACTTCTCTGGCAGGATTGGCTTCTGAAGCTACAACCATGATTAGCTTTCTGACCAAAAACTAATTAGTAATTACAGCAATGATACCCTTAACTAACCAGGGCAAAGGGCAATGGTGGTAGACTAGTGCTCATAATATAGACAAGTTAAAATTAAAATGCTTTAACAAAACTATGTTGACAAAAGCAGCAATATAGCCACGGACATTAACAAATTAAACACTATAAGAATTCAGAATTGTTAACGTCATTTTTTTTTTTGACAAAATTGTTAACGTCATTTTAGTAACCCCTCAAATGATGCATTAACATAAATGATAGATCCACGAAAGTGGAATGCAAATAGAACGAGCCATGTTACTAAATATGAACTTTGTGTTAACTTATCTCGAAAAGGTGCTGTGTTGAATCAATATCGAGTACTAGCTTGGTTTCTTCTTAGAACAAATTTAACCCGAAATCAATAGAATGACAGGTACTAAATACTGTTCATAGTCAACTTAGTAGTACAATATTTATGCTCCAAGTTAAGCCTAGTTAAAAGCAACTTTGTCGGTATGTTCGTAATTAGCGTTTTCTAATAAAACCGTGTCTTATTAAGAAGTGTCGATAGAGAAGGATGACCTAACATAAAAACTTAAGATGTCGTTGCTTCAGCAAGCAACGTTTTTAAAGTTAAAAATTTAGTGGGGTCAGGTAAAGGAAAATAACAGTTCGGAAGATTGGAAGCATTGAAGAGAAAATGAGACTGAGAAATTTGGCCATTAGTAATTCTCTATATATTATTCCTCAATTTGCAGCAGCATCTCACAACCAAAAGCTCTTAAACTTCTTTGTTTACTCATATATTCACAAATTCTCCGCTCATCATTTCATTTCTTTTGTCAAATAATCCCAATCAGTTTTAATATTTTTTTTTCTTTTTTTATTTCACACAAAATGTACATCCTACTAATCAAAATTCTCCACTTTTTCTCAATTTCCTATGTTGTTGTTCTCATAACCCATCATGTTTCTATCACCACCAACTAACCCTGTTAAGTTTTTATGTGCCTTCAAGGCGTATTAGTGATGTGCAGCTTACTAGAACCCAAAACACCAATCAAGTTCAAGTCCATGTTTGAGTATGAAGTTCTAACTTATGTTGACTTGGAAATTATTACGCTCAACGGAGGAGTATGCAAATGGTAAATAAAAATTCAAAGATTCATAATGCAGGAAAATAAAGTTCTCATTTAATCACGCCTCAACATTTCCAAAGATGCAATTTTGGAAATTGACTAAAATATAGATGGCTTCTAGTTAAGAATTAAACGCACCTATAACAAGCATTGTGACCATGAGGCAATGCTTATGATCAATTTTTTATTAGATTACAATATTTTTTATCCTATCATGAGGCAATGGTTGCAGTGCTTCTTTCGACCATGATAGGAATTAATCTCTATATAAAAAAAATGATCATAATAGAATTCATAAAAAAAATTATAAACTCTAAACAATTAACTTAAATAACTCACCATGATTATAACAATAACGTTATTCTCAATTAGGAGTGTTAAATAGGTCAACCTAACCCAACTCAACTCACTCTTAATCTTAACCCACTAAAAAATGGATTGGGTTGGGTTAAGATTTTCTTAACCCAACTCTACTTGTGATGGATTGCGGATTGAATTAGATTGATCAGTAATATATATATATATATATATATATATATATATATATATATATATATATATATTAAAAAAGATAACTTATGAATTAACTCACTAAATAAATAAAAATATAAAAAAAATAAAAAAACATAAATCTCAACTGATCAACCTAATTCAATCCAACCCTTTTGAGTGAGTTAAATAGGTTGACCCATTAGATTCAACCAGTGTTGACATCCCTACTCTCAACCATCTCAAATTAATCCCAACAGTGAAAAATTGGATTCTGGTCAACAATGTTTAACAGAGACAGGAGAAAAGATTTGGGTGGAGTACTAATGGCGTAACTTCTAATATAGTCACATAAACTGTTGAAGCACATTGCATTGTAGTATCATTTAATTTTCTCTCTCTTACACTCCTAAGACCCCTCCTTAACACAGGTAATCTTTTGTTTTTTTCCTACATATTTTAGTTAACGTATATAATTTGGTTCCGTCTGGTTGCAACTACACTTTTTCTTTATCATTTTGAATCAACTCGTAAAGTTCCAAATAATATATGCTAAATATAGAGCAAGGAAACAAGCTTGCTTAGAGAACTAGCTGTTTTCCCATGTGAAGCAGGTACCGTCAACTTCATTCACTAACATATGCTTCACATCAGAGGTAAAGCCAAGAAAAATGAAAAGAACCACCAACATGGTCATGCTGTGAAAGTAACATCACTGAAAACAATATACACCTAAAATAATAATCAATGAAAATAAATATATCAGTTAGCAATCAATTACTACTTGGTTAGTTTCCATCTCTTCCACTAGCTACCTATTTCGCTTTAACACTTCAAGTACAACAATTTTGTGCTAAGGGAACAGAAAAGGGATGGTAATCAAAGTCAAGGCCATTTTGCTGTCACACTGAAGCCTCTATCCGAGGCTCAAATGAAAAGGCAGACATAAAGTCTATAACTTCTCCATTTATGCAACATTTTGGCAATTCAACCCACTTGTTGGTCTCCAAATCACACATAACATAAGTGCATAGCTCAGGGGAGTTCAAGCATATGAAGATTTGGTTTCCAGCCCCAACACAGTTAATATCTGCTTTCTTTCCATACCACTCATGAGAATTTGCTGCAGGCATTGCTGCAATCTGATGCCACCCTCTATTGGCCTCATCATACTTCCACACCCTAAGAGTTGCAGTTTCCAAGAATTCTGATAACAAAACAACTAGCATCTCCCCATTGCATTCCACAACATCAATGGAATACTCACTGAAAACAGGCAACAACCTGGGGTACTCAAAGAAGCACTTGCATGTCAAATTGCAAGCTACTACATTCCCTGAGGAGCTAAGAAAATACAGAATCTCTTGACCATCTTTGTTAGTCATAACAGAAGAAAATTGCTTAGAGGGGCTTCGCTGCATGTTGCTTGCCACAACAATTCCAGCCTTGCTGAGGAAGTACACAACATTGTCATCAGTGGAATCATATTCCATGGAATTGTCTTCAGTCTTTCTCCTCAATGCAGTCTCACCCTCCCAACAGCCAGAGCTTGAATTGTAGACTTTAAACAAGAGATTTGGCAGTTCACCAAAGACTAGCACAATTTTGAAGGAGAGTTGGTCTTTGGAACTTGTGCTCATCACAATGGCATTGAGAGGTTGGTGTTGTGAGGCAAAGTGCAGTGGAGGGAGTTCTCTACAAGATCCTGTGACGGGGTTGCTCACAATGAAGTTTCCTGATAATTTACGGTAGCAAATCAAGCCACCAGAGGCTGCAACTGGCATGCAATTTTGGCTAGATTCTTCTTGCAGAAGAGGGGGGTGATTTAGTCTCTTCCAAGTGCTTTCAGCAGAGTCAAAGATAACAGATTGGTTAAGGTTGGGAGCAACCATTAAAAACCAAGGATCCCTTGAGGGAATGTGAGAGCAGGCAAGCTTGAAACTGGCAGAAGCAGCAACTGATTTCCATCTTTTGCACACAGAATTGAGGCGAAAGAATGTGGAAGTTGGGAGCCATGAAAGTATCCTTTCAAAGAGATCTTCATTAAGGTCATCCAGTGAAAAGGTGTTGAAGAGTAAATTGTCTCCATTTTCTGGTGATTTTCTCTTCGAGCTTACACTTACCTGATGATCATTACATTCCATTGATGAACAATCTGTGGAGAAACAACAAAGAAATAAGATGTTACCAAGCAATCAACTTTTCCATTTCCAAAGCCTATAGAACTAAATTACTAATCTCAGAAGCCAAACAAAGGGAATGAAGATTTCCAAATTGAACCATATATATACATATTAAAAAAAAAGAGTGGCCTTGAATTAGTTAATAATCTAAAAGGAATCTGCTAGGCCAAAAATCAAGAACATCAGGACCCTTTTGTTCCCCAACCTCCCCCCACCCCCTACTCTAGTGACATTATTTCAACATAACGATTCTTCAGCTTTGCAACCAAAAATTGAACACTGCCGAGTTAGGAAACAGTTAAAAGACCCCCGTTGCATAAACATATCTTCCCATTAAAACAAACCTTAAGTTTGAAAACACCCCTTCAATCAATATACCCTGCTTCACACTGTTCTTTGAACTTAAAACAAAAAAAAAAGGACAAAAAACAAAAAAAGACAATCTTGAAGTGAAATCAAGCACCTTCACAGCGGGACTAGAAGTAAATGACAGTCAATAGGACACACGGATATTAAAAGGATGAAAATAAGGAAGCAAGAAATAAAGGGTACCTTGTAGAACTGAAACTGGTGCTTTGGAGAGTACTGTGGATAGGAAAACAACACAGTGACAGTGTTGCAGAATCAAGACAAGAGATAGATAGAGATAGATATGGAGTTGGATTGGAGGGTGTTTTGAATTGATATTAATATGGGAGATGGGGGAAAAAGTGAAGCCAGCTGCAACAGTAGGAAGTATGGTAGGAAGCTTCGTTCGTTGGAGTTGGATGGTTGACACTTAACACCGTCAGATGTGGATGACACACCACCCACACACGGGTCTCCTTAATGTCAAATGTGTTGTATCATGTATGTACCTACGTGTATATATAATATATAGAGTAAATTACACTCACACCCCTTGTATTTATAATTTATTACACTTGACACCCCTCATTATTTTATCCCTACAAAAAACCCCTTACTTTTTGCAATTCTATTACACAGACACCCCCTATACAGTAACATCCTTGATTCTGTTAACCTAAAGTGGTCATGTGCCTTGCACATGCATGTTTAATGAAATATATGGACCAAATTGTCCTTATCTTTATTTACATTGAGAAAAAAAAAACTAAAAAAAAAAGAGAGAAAAAAGATCATCAGAAGTTCGCCGTGCCACCCTCATTCGCCATCGTAAATCCCATTTCAAACAAACCCATCGTTGAAACCACATCGCAAAACATTGAACACTCTACCGCAAGCCTTCTCGGCGCACATTGACTATCATGGAATCCATCCACCTTGTATCAAATTGTGCTTCAATTTGCAGAAACAAAATCTTATTGGTTTGGGATTGCAATTCGTGACCTATACTTTCATCAATTTCATGGAGCAATTTGAAATACGATTGTTTGTGCAAGCCATGCATTAAATTTTAGATCTGAATTGCTTGTGCCATCATTGGAGAGATAATTGAGCTGCTGCATATGTTACGAGCATATGGTGAAGTGAAAAATGAAATGGCACTTGGGAACATATCTTGTTGATTAGCAAGTTTATTGACTTAGCATGGAGAAGCCAAGATTGCATAGGAATCCTACCAAACCGTGGGGTTATTCTAAAAGGGATATTTGATTGGGTGGTATAAAAAAAATTCATAGTTTATCAAAAAGAAAAAAAAAAAAAAAAAGAATTGAGCTACTACTTGTGCATCAAATTCAAATCCGTGAGTTTCCTTGAGCTTTTGATCTGTTTTGGTTGCGTCATTTTATTCCCTAATCCTTTGATTATGTCGATTCAGTTCTATTAGCGTCAATTTTTCCCCCAATTTGTGTGTCTCCACAACCAAACCGCTCACCACTCACACACCCCGTAAACCAAGGACACCGCCGAGATGCATCGCCATCGCTAAACCAAATCCGAAGCCCAAACAGTCCTATGCACCAGGCACAACTTCGTCCTTCACCTACAACCCAATCGAAGATACATCGTTGTCTTTGAAGTCGACGCCGCAGCTAATTTGAAGCCACATCACGAAGTTCTTTTGTGCGTGGAAGGGTATTTTGGAACTTTTACTAAAAGTTAACGCCGTTAGTTAACAGATATGACTCAGGGGTGCGAAAGTAATGCATTTGAAAGGAGGGGTGTTGAGTGTAATAACTCTAAAACACAGGGAGGTTTGGTGTAATTTGCTCTAATATATAAAATCATTGACAAAATCTAGACGCATTTTCTATGAGTATTTTTAATGTTATTTTTTTTTAATCAGAATTCAAGTTTTTCTTTGGAAACTTGTGTAGTAAATGACTAAATGTAGATGAATATTAGGTGTTCAAAATTCATTATTAATTAATCACAATATTAATAGACTTAAATGTTTATCTAATAATCTTTCAAAAAAAAAGTTATTGTCTATCAAATTATAATATTAGCCCTTTTTTTTTTAAAAAAAAAACAAAAACAAAATGTGACCATTAATGGTAACCTGCAAAATTTATGAAAAAAAATTTAACATCTTATATTAGCCTTTAATTTAAATATTTATTAAAAAATAATTGAAGTAAAACTCTATTCTTAATTATAGAATAAAACTAAAAACAGATCATTTTAAATTTTTACCATGGATGAAACATAGATACAATATTCTAAGTACCGTTAAGGTTGTTCTTTTATAAGAATTAAAATTCTACCTTAATAATTTGCATAATCCTATAATTCATAGTAGTATTTTTTTATGCTTATTATCAAATCAAAACTCTAATTCTAATCAGAAAACAAACAATGTATAACTATATTTAAGCTTTTTTTTCTTTTTTTTATTTATAATTTCCTATAATTATATAATACTATATGAATATGAATGTAGCATTTGAGAAGGGAAGTCGTTGACTTTACTCTCCAAGGAATCTAATTAGGCTTTGGATTCGAGGGTTGGAAAATGGAAAGAGTGCACACATGACATGACACGGGCAGCACAAGAAAAAAAAAACAAAAAACTGCTGGCACATGTAAACACTTTAATCGTCGCCACACAGACACAGACACAGACACAGGGTCAGGCAGTGCCTAAAAGAAAGAGAAAGGAGCGAGGGACGGAGGGAGTGAAAATTGTCAAAGGGATTGGTGTGTTCTGTTCATTTTGGCTCCCAAAGCAAAGCAAAAAAGCAAGTGGCAACCCTCTATTTCCGGTTCCTTTGGCTCCTCGTTAAGCGAATCTTTGTCTTCTTTTGCCTCTCATCGGACGGACCCTACTATGCTACTACAACTACAAGTCAATGCTCTTTCTCCAATGCCCCCCTTCACAACCCAACCATTTTTTTTTTAATATTAAAATGGATTAGATTAGATTAGATTAGATTAGATTAGATTAGTGGGGTGAAAATATTGAAATATAAAAGCCGTTAATTGAGATCTTTTTCTTTTTCTTTTGCAGCTCCTCGTGTGCTTTCACCTTAGGCAGATGCTCACACGCCCAAAGCCAGCAATTGCACTTGTCTCGATTCCTCACATGATGCAACCTCATTTGTCTAAGGCCCTTTTCTTTTTCCACCCTCAATATAAACATTAAAATAAGAAGAGTTCTAATGAATCTAGAGTCACATTACACGGATAAGTCTAGTTGACATTTTTTTTTTTATAAATTGTCACTTTTAAAATCGGTGGGGTTGCTGTTTCTTTCGGTTCGTTTTATATGGTTGTAAAATATTACTGCTGTGCAAAAAGAAAAATTACCATCAAAGACATTGTTATTATGGTCATAAGTTTTAACTTTGAAAGGTAAATTCATATTATGGTAGTAATAAATAGAAAAATAAAAGCCTTCTCAGAATCAGAAACATGTTTCAGTTATTAGTCTCTTTCAATATCTTACGGAATTTATGTTACTTGTCTTTTTCGAAGTAAACTGAAATAACAGTACAGTGTCTTTGTCTTCTGTTTTATTTTGCAAATTATCTTTTGATGTAACAAAAAAGATAAACTTTTTTATAGAAATTAATCAGGTATTCGTCATTTTCATCCGGAAGTGCTGGTAATCCAAATAAACGTCAAATATTTGTTAATTAATTATTGTATTTTATATACTTCAAACATATATACTGATAAAAAAAATATCTTCTTATATATATAAATGAATAAGAGATTTTTCTCTCTCTTTACTTCACTCTCTTCACTCTTTCTTACATTCACTCTTATTTAAATACTCTCATCTCATGGAGTGTTGTAATTCACTCTCCTAACATGCATATGGTTATTCTACTTTTCCTAAATTCTCTTATCAATTGCTGTCAGAACACTTTCTTATATGAGAACATGAGAACAACTAATAACAATCATCAGATCAAGATTAAAAATAATAAATGATTGAGTTTAAAATATTTAAAATTCAAATTATGATCTAATATATAATCTAATAAAAAATAAATCTATAAAAGATCTTAATTATCACTTCCTAAAATATAATTTGAATTTTAAATATTTTAATCTCAACCATTTATTATTTTTAATCTTGATCTAATGGTTGTTATTAGTTGTTCTCATGTTCTCATATAAGAAAGTGTTCTCACAGGAGTCTTCTTTATCTGATACTATATTTTTTTTAATATTTTTTATCAATTTTTTAAATTCTGAAGATTTCTCTCTTTCATCAATAATTTCAAATCTTTAATTCAATTTACTTTTCAATTTTCAAAGTTAATTTAAAAAATTAAAGTTACGCCATTACATCTTTCCTTATTTTTTTTCTTTAAAAAAATTATAGTTTCTAATTTCTTTTATAATTATCTCTTTTTCAAAATTTCTTTCGATGTGCTGTATAATTCTTTTTTTTTTCAAATTTTATACTCTCTAATCTTTTGGACTTTTTTTTTTAATATTTATTTTATCTGATTTTCTAACTGTATTTTTTTAATTACAAAGATTTCTCTCTTTCATCAATAATTTCAATTCCTTAATTCAATTTACTTTTCAATTTTCAAATTTAATATTAAAAAAAAATTAACTTACATCATTACATCTCCCCTTTTTTTTAAAAAAAATATAGTTTCTAATTTCTTTTATAATTATCTCTTTTTCAAAATTTCTTTCGATGTACTATATAATTTTTTTTTCAAATTTTATACTCTCTAATCTATTGGTTTTTTTTTTAATATTTCTTTTATCAGATTTTCTAACTCTATTTTTTAATTCCGAATATTTCTCTCTTTAGTCAATAATTCTAAATCCTTAATTCAATTTACTTTTCAATTTTCAAAGTTAATATTAAAAAAATTAAAGTTAAATTGTTACATCTTCCCTTATTTTTTTTTTACTTTTATAGTTTCTAATTTCTTTTATAATTATCTCTTTTTTAAAATTTCTTTCAATGTGCTATATAATATTTTTTTTTAAATCTCTTTCTATTGACTATATAAATAAGGTAACGAAAATTTTAACAAGCCCGTGCAATGCACGGGCTAAAACACTAGTATATTATAAAATGAAAAGGGTTGTTTTACCCGTATATAAATTATATTAACTATTATATCATTTTATAATTTTTTATTACATTATTTTATAAGAAAATAAACTATACACTGATAGTGTAAAAAAGTTTTACATTGTCATCCAATAACAAACTATCATGTTTATTAAGTTTGTTGACTTTTATAATAACTACCTTAAAAATCATACTAACTATGATTAGCAATGTAAAACTACTCTACACTATCAGTCTCTAACCCAGTGAGTTAGGAGACACCCGGTCTCTAACCCATGAAAAAAAACTCAAATATAATATATTTCATCTATAAAAAAAGAAGATATTTGTGGAATTAAAAAATATAATTTAAATGCGCCTCAAGTCTAAAAAGTATAATTCACTTTAAAAATTAACAACTGATATATCTACTTTCTATTTAAGAAGTATTTAGGCTAGGAAAAATACAATTATGCCCTCTTATAATTAATTGACACGTGTCTTATATCGGATCATTTTAGTCAATTCATCTAAAGTTATTTTTTATTCATTTATCTTTCTTTTGGGTGGGTCCGCCTACCATTGGCTACTTGGAAGACGCGCACTACTGCTGCATGGGACTCACGCACCTGTTGATGGCTGATGAGAATATGTTGTTTTAACAAAAAGAAAAAACAAAAGACTGATGCCACCAAGGTTTAAACCAGGGTCCTTATAATCAACTGGAACATAGTTAGTGACTAGTATAACGTTGTAGTTTTCCTAATTGTATGATTAAGTGTTTGTTTAATAATGCAATAGGAGATTAAATTTAAATCTATAATATGTATAAAAGAATTAATATATAGATTGTTTTGTTATGTGCTATAGTGTTGTTGATAATTTTTCATGTACGGTTGGAATTAGAGGGTAAGGTTGTTGTTGGAATTTTTACTTGAGTTCCGTGAGTTGTTAAAAAAAATAATAAGAGAAGGGGGTGCCTTGAGAGGAAAAATAGGTGTTAATAGGACTGCTAGATGGGTTCTTAAGCGTGTTACTATTAAATGGTGAATTTATAACATAGAGGGAACTTGTGGCAATCAAAATTGTTTGGCTTGTTATATGACATTGCATATGGGTAGGCACGTAAGTTGAGGGTGCTAGGTAGACTCTCAACCTAGTGCTGGAGGTTTTCGTGGTGGCTAACGGTGGACCTATAAAATAGACAAGTGGACGAACTCCTATAGATGGAAGGTTTTGCAAACCTTACAGAGGTAAGTCAATACCCACACTTGTCTATATTCGATAAAACCACACTTCCTCCACAGGGTCAACTCAAGGGACTCCCTGAATGGTCGGAGAGTGAGACCATGGTAGGGGATGGTGCCTATGAGGGATCGCCCAAAAGTTGTAGAAATCTCCATAGAGTCGAGTCAGCACGACATTGCATAATGAAATTGTATATGAGATTGATGTATGATGTTATCTGATTTACCGTTGTTGATTGATTCTAGTTTTCTTTTAAGAAAATCTTATACCTTTGTATATCTATGATCTTTTTATAAATAAGCTTACCCTTGCATATTTGTGTTGTATTACTGCAATGATCGTGTGGTTGACATGGGAGTAGATAGTGGTGATGTTGCAGGCTCTTAAGACGCTCGTGACTGAAATGGATGTAGATCTTGAAGATGGGATGATATCCCTCTTTTTGGATATATTCTCATATGTATGTATATAGTATGGGGACCAGCTTTAGGACATATGTATAAATACTTAGGTTGTTGTAAATGTCCTCTACAAGAGGATTATTTTGGTATTGTATGTACATGTATATTTAAGTTTTGTAAAGTCATATCTTATACTTTTATGATATGATGATGTACATTATGTGTAGAAAAGTAAGTACATATATACATGTGTTAAATGTGAAAAATTTTCTGTGAGTAGTTTCATATGATAATATTTAACACAACGTTTTAGTATAACAAATCTGTAACGAAGATGGGTCGTTACAACTAGGCTATGCGACTCAATTAATATTTTTATGCGAAATATAATATTGAAATCTAATTTCTATTTAAGAAGTATTTAGGCTAGGAAAAATACAATTATGCCCTCTTATAATTAATTGAGACGTGTCTTATATCTGGGCATTTTAGTCAATTCATCTAAAGTTATTTTTTTTTCATTTATCTTTCTTTTGGGTGGGCCCGCCTGCCATTGGCTACTTGGAAGACGCGCGTTGTTGCATGGGACTCACGCACCTGTTGATGGCTGATGAGAATATGTTGTTTTAACAAAAAGAAAAAACAAAAGACTGATGCCACCAAGGTTCAAACCAGGGTCCTTATAATCAACTGGAACATAGTTAGCGACTAGGCTATGCGACTCAATTAATATTTTTATGCGAAATATAATATTGAAATATTTAGACAAAAGTATTATTCTTTTTTAACATAGTATATTTTCTTTTCACGGGTCAAAAATATTAATTTATTAAATATATTTTTATTACAAAAAATTATTTTAAATTACTTCATCAATAATATAATAAATTAAATATTTTTTATTTTTTTATGTTTGAGTCACATATATCATTCACGGAAAACAATCTTACTCGAGTCATGTAAGACCATTATGGGCGACAAATATATTTCTCTGGTATGTAACACAATTCCATACTCAAGACTCAACAATTTTTTTTTTACTCTTAAATCCTATAAAATCATTTTCACTTAGAAATCGTATAAAATAATTTTAAATAATTTCATAAAAAACATTTTTCTGAATAATATTTATTTTTTGAGGTTAAATTATTTATATTAACAATTAATTTAAGTTTAATTAGTTAATATATTTATTACAAAATAATATTTTGACTCTATGTTTAATAACTCCAATTACGAAAATTTTCTTGATTAATATTTTTATAATAATGTTTACTTTTTTACATAAATATATAATAAATATATTATTCAATTTAGTATATTCACTCTATACTTTTTTCATTTATTTAAAAAAAAAAAGGGTCATGTGAAGGCAGTGGCTTCTCACCTCTCACGTAGGAACTCTTATCCACTCTACCTATTTTCTCTCTCTCACTTTCTTTTTTAATTTCTTTTTCTTTATTTTATAAAAAATTACACTATTTTTTCTCTCTCTCTTCGGTGCAACTCCCTCACTCTTTTTTCTCTCTCACTTTCTTTTTTCATTTGTTTTTCTTTTATTTTATAAAAACTTGCACATAATTTTTTCTCTATCACATTCTTTTTTTCATTTTTTCTTTATTTTTTTACTTACACACAATTTTTTATAAAAACTATAAATATTTATTTACTTATATTATATTACAATTTTATGTCTTTTGTATATAAAAAATTATATAATATAATATAATATATATTAGCATATACAATCATAAAAAATCATTGTAGTTTTGTCAACATAATATTTCATTATTTAAATATTAATTTCTATAATTTATTGTTAATATTGTATAATTTGTCTAACTTTCTTTTTGTTGATTTAACGTATGCATCTAACTTCATACTTAAAAATTTAATGTTGATTAATATTTATATGATAATGTCATAATGTAATTTTTTTACTTAAATATATAATAAATATATTAAATTAATTTAATAAATATATTTTATTTTGTTGAATAGTTTTTATATTACGAGGTTTAAATATTTATACTTAAAAATATTTTAAATCTAATTATTTAATATATTTATTACAAAATAATATTTGATTCTATGTTTAATAATTTCATATACAAAAATTTTGTTGATTAATATTTACATAATAATGTTTTTTTATATAAAAACATAATGAGATATATTAAAATTTATTTATAAAATATATTTTAATCACATAATAGTTTTAAATTGATTCATTAATTATAAAATATTTTAAAATAATTTCATTAATCACAGACAGGATAAATGGTCACTTCATATGGGATGTCGATCCCAGTATGTGTGAACTAGATTGTGATTGCTGGAAGCATTCTGGAGATACCAGCGAAGAAGATGAAGAGGAACCAAACCAAACCAGAAGAAGATGCAAGCCTCCTCCACCTCCAGTAAAAAGGAGAGGTCCAGATGGAGGACCATGGGTAGGAATCAAAAAGAAAACCCATGAACCCTTGTGGATCTATAAGAGGGCCTTAGAGATACTCAGAGAAGAAGGATATCTTCCTCTAGACCAACCACCTGAGGATCCTTCCCTGGTAACTTGGTCTCCTCATGATATAGGCAAGATAAATGATGATCATTTGCTGGTTCAACCTATTCCCTGTATGATGCTCTCCTCCTCCTATGAGCATGATTTTCCTGCTCTGGAAAGAATCACTGATCCAAAGACGAAGATTGTCACCAAACCTACTATACATCAGACTGAGGTTCTCCCTGATGGAAAACTTAAACCACTTAGTCAAGCTGAAGAAGTCCTTAATTGGCAAACAGAAAATGCAAAGGCTCAGAACTCAGTGTTAAAAAATCTAGATGCAAAGATAGACAAAATCACTGAGAAGTTGGAAAATTCTGATGATAGGTTGGAATTTCTCTCATTAAAAATAAGAAAGTACTACAAGAAACTTCAATCAGAAATAATTCAACTTGAAGAAGAATTCAGAAGGATGAGGTTTGGCTCTGAATCCAATGCAAAAGAAAGAGAGATCAGACGATTGAAGGCACAAATCCAAGACATGGATAATTACATTGAGACTCAGATTCATTCTCAGAATAAGCCACAAATAGAAGAACATCCGTTAATGTTTCCACCTCCTGTCCCTTCCTATTATTCTCCTTTTCAAAAGCCTCCAGCTTATTTCACAAATCCTTCTTTACCACCCAGAACTTTACCTATTGTAAGTAGACAAAGACCTAAGCCAGAAAAACCATCTTCCTCTAAACAGAAATCTCCTATAACCAAAGAAAGCATCTCTCCCTCAGGATCACAAGAATCCTCTGATGAAACTAAGCCACCTCCAAAAAAGCCTTTCTCAGAAACTCAACAACTTACCCTGATCCAAGTTCAACCTGAACCTTTTGAGTCTGAATCTGAAAATGGAAATACTAGCCTAGATGAGTCAGAACAGGACAACCTCAATACAGAATCTGGAGAAGAAAAAAATTATGTTGATATCTCTGGCATAATGATGACTAATACAGCAAGATCCAAAACTGGTAACAATTCCATCTATGACTCTCCAGATGAAGAAGAAGAGGTGAATTCAAATAGAAATCCAGGAAACAAGCAGAATGGTGGTCCCTGGTTTACTCTTGATGATGTGTCTCCAAATCAATGGAGGAAGAGGCTGTTAGATTTTGGAGCATGGATGGACACCAAAATGATGCAACCAGGAGCTGACACCTACAAAGTCATTGAAGAATTTTGTTGCAGAATGACTGGCACCCTAAAAGAATGGTACCACAACTTAGGCACTGTCCGTCAAGACCAGCTCCACAGTACAAACACGACCGCAGAAGTTCTTGGAGTACTCCACCAAGAATTTATTGGTGATAGTAATATCATTGATAAGAAGGTCAGACAAGAATATTTTGAGATGAGATGAGATGCTGTTCTCTTAAAATCAGAGATCTTGAAAAGCATTTCCAAAGGATGACACAGAGATTTTATCTCCTGAATGGATATAATGATCCAAGTCTCAAAAATACTTATGTTGCTTCTCTTCCACAAGAAATACAGCCTGAACTCAACCGAATGGCGATTTCTTCTCAAAAAGATTTTACTACTCTAAGTCTGGGACAAATCCACCAGATGACAATTGAGGCAGTAGATAAACTCTGCAAGCAGCATGAATATATGTTTGACATTATCAAACAAAAAGCAAAGTACTCCAAAGCTTGTAAGAAGTCTTATCTGGAGATCAAATGCAAAGATAAACATTGTAGATGCTCTTCAAAGAAGAAATTCAAAGAAAAAAAAACTTGGAAAAAGAAAGAACTTCAGATTCTTCAGGAAAAAGCAAAAGAGAGGAAAGAGGCAGGGCCAAAAGTGCTTCATCTGTAACACCCCTTTTTACTATTAAAGATTTTCTTATTAATTAAGAAATTTATGAAGTAATTCGATATCCAATTATTGAAAATAGCCTTTTTGATTCGGGAAGATTTGTTTTTCCTTTAAAAAGGTTGTTACTTAAAACTCCAAACAAAATCATCCCCAATAACTTATTAATATATAAAAAATTCCTTTTAATGAAATATCAGTCTTAATAAATCAGACTCATTTTATAAGACATTAACTTCGATGCAAACCATGAAACATAACAAAATCTTCTTTAATTAAAAACATCCTCAGATCCAGCTTTATATTATTCTATTACACCGAATATATTCATGCATTTACCTTCTTGGAATTTAACACATTATTCATTTGAGCCACGTATAAAGAGTTATACATCATAATATTAAAACCAAGTCTAGCCCTTTTTATACAAGAAAGTACTAAGACTCAGAGCAGTGACTCAATGAAAATTTTAAAAATACCCAATAAATCCAAGTAGCATCCTAGAAGATCCTTTTCTTTCTCTTAAAACATCCACTCGTGTTCACAGTGCTTGTTGTAGCCTTTCGTTCCATCTTTGTTGTCTGCACAAGATCATTTGTCTAAATCTGAAAAATAAAGGCGTATGGAGTGAGTCTCTCTCCTCCTCTAAACCAACAACCAAACGACCTTCCGGTCTCAAACAAACATACAACATCAACCACTTCACAGTGGTGCTCTCACGAGTCTCACTCGAAACCTATTCGTTTCCACAACTATTCTTGTAAATTATTTCACACTAGCCAGCTGCCACTGGAACTTCCAGAACTCAGTGGTCTTACATATTTTTGAGTTGGATGACTGTTGGGAGTACACCTCTCACCATGGTACTATGGCGGGCTCTCACCAACCGATGATGGCTCGTATTTTTGTCAGGGTGGCCGAGTCAGCTATATGATCTATCGTCACAACTCAGTGCCTTACCCTCCAAGGTCAACCTGCCTTACGATCATCTCCCAGGTACCAACTGTGGTCATCCATTACTCCGAGGACTGACTCCTCAACACTCTCTCACAGAGTTTATTTTCTTTCTTCGTCGCATGTGGGTTTCCCGCTGCACATGGCACAGGTGCGGACGAATTGACGCCGAGCTAAAGGTACCACCTCTACGCTCACATATGCATATATAAATAAGGACTTTGCCTTTATCGCTACATCGTAACGATCTCATCACCTCAAGTGACGCGTCATTCGCAATCCGACCTTGGTTCACAGATAACTCGCAGCTGAAATATCCCACGCGACCTTTCACAGGTTTGTGTGAGCTTTTCTACCAAAGGTACTCGACGGCGGTCTTCAATCAACATATGTCCCAGACATACAACACGGAGATCAAACTCTCCCACTATCACAGTGGTTAAACATCACGACCCCGTCATCTCACAAGCACAATGCTCACCGTAGATAAAGCCTCCACACGACCTGTCTCGCAATTATCCGTTCAAGCTTTGTCCACGAACAAATCCGTTCAACCGTCTCACACGACTTAGCATTGGAGGTTCTTTCCTCCTTTCGGTTCTCACCACGATTCGGACAATCACAATTCACAAACTTTCAAACACATGTGCGTATCGCACTTTACCCAATCATGACCCACATCATGATTCTTAACTGTCTTACTTTGTTTTATGGAAATCCTCACCCACTCTCACATTTTATGCTTATTTCAGTCATTTTGTCCAAATCCATGCAAATGTCCTAAATTCCTTTCTAAGTCCAAACATCCGGCATCCTCCATGTGCATAGGTAATTTCTAATTACTAATCCATAATATTATTAAGTTCACACTCTTAATTATAGTTGATTCACTATTGCTCTTAGTGAATATTATTGATTACTAGAATGACCTTCTAGTATTCACAAATGTACTCCATTTGGAGTTCATTTGCTCCCACACAAGAATGAAAAATTCTCGTTCCCACAATCAACAAACCATCACAAGCAATTCACATGCACAAACAAATTCCAGCACTCTTTGCCCGAGGATCACATTCCTCCCGGTCTCCAATTCACAGTTAATAATAGAACAATCATTAATAATCAATAATTCAATAACTCAACATAATCCATTAAACAACATCATACACACATTTTCTATAGGAATTTCCCTTTTGAGGTGAAATATCCATTAGCAAGTCCAACGAATGACCTTAGGCATAATTACGAAATCACTTAATTAATTTTCATGCATATACTTATAGCTGTACATACATACCAAAAATTATTTGACCTAGCAAATTAACTTAGAATTTCGTGAAATTTTACAGGAACATAATACATCACATATATTTCATCATATAAATTTATCTCACGAAAATTTAACCCACAAATATTATTTTTGAATTAAAAACAGTGTCTGTACATGCTCTGTAAAACACAATTCCATATTTTTAGAAAATAGCATATCAAATTCGTTTTATGTGAAATTTTACAGAGAATATCTCCAACATGTGTACCATCACATATAATTTCCTCAGTATCAAAAGCCCACCAAAAATATCCTTTTTGAATTTTTAAAGCATTTCTGTCTCAGAACATAGTCTCCCATATAAAAACATAAATAATTACCAAAAATGCCTATAAAATTCCGATAAAATTCACAGATATTCCACATAATTCAAGTAAGTTTACAAAGTTTTCTCATAGCCAAATTCGCTCAAAAAGGATATTTTCCCCATTTAAATTCTCCACTGTCCAGTTTTCGTGTTTCACAATAATAATTTTCTAAAATTACTTCCCGACTTTTCCTAACCTTGAAAAAATTCAGAGATGACCCTCATGATACATAAAATGAACGCATGGTTCCAGTTTTTCAAAATCGTGTCCCAAAATTCTTGTAAAAATCAAAACAGTCCAATTATCAGAATTAACAGTTTTTGAAAATAATTCCGGTAAAAATAGTTACAGTGCTCAAAAAAATCTGAGAAAAATACCACGACATCCAGAGGCATCAAAACATAGGAAAATATATTTACATCATCAAAAACGTGCACGAAAACCGAGACAAAAAATCCATACAGTCACAGGACCCAAATCACAAGTAGCTTATTTCGGGTTTTCAAAATTATTTACAGACCATCAATAACAGCCACAATCCATATTTAACAAGAAAATAAGGAAATAGCTTAGGGAAAAAAAAGAAACCCCTCCATACCTCGACGAAATCGAAATCCAATCGGTGGGTATTGAAGCTCTAGTCTCCCTCTATGATATATCCAAGATTAATCGGTAGAAACTTTGATTTGGAGGCTCAAATATTAAAGAAAAGATGCAGAGAGACGGAGGAGGGAGAAGACAGCCTCGGCAAGCAGAGGAAGAAAAAATGAAAAAAATTAGAAGCATGTTGAACGTTTTCAATGCGGGTGTGATTTTTTTACAATATTGCTATTTGCACCTCAGTTCCTATAAAGACACCCCCGCTTTTTTTTTTTTTTTTTTTTTTTTTTTTTTTTTTTTTTTACAGCTTACGGAACTCACGTAAAAATTTCGAAAATCCTCACAATAATACTAACTATATTTTAATTACTCAAACATACATTTTCTTATTTAAAAGAAACAAATTTCAATTAAATCATAACTCAATCACACAAATATATATTTATTGAGTTGTAATTTTTAGGGTGTTACAACTCTCCCACCCTTTTAAGAATTTCGTCCTCAAAATTATGCTTAACATACGGTGATCTATAACTATAATCTACGTCATCTATTCCCAGACTAATACATTACTCTACAACTTAGTCTCATATGACTCCTATAAGAAGTTATTTCTATTAACAAAGTTTGTCTCTAACTTACTATCCTTTTCGACATAAGGGTTAGGTATGATTTGTAAATAAAGAACATAAACTAGGTCTACCTATGCAAATTCATTCTTAAATTAAAAGTTTACTAACATAGAATGGATTCGATAGAAATCTATCTAAGCTACTAGATAGACAATACAGCTATCTTCAAGGAAGTACTTAAATCTACTCAACATTGAAGATTTGGAGTTAATGTATCCTATATAAGTTGTAGGTAAACTACTAGGTAGGTCTCTACGTCAAGAACAAGTCTTTCACCTAAGGATTTCCCTTGAATTGAGCTTTCTAAGAGGTGATTTTGGGAAGCAATCTTATCATACAGTGATCCTTTCAGTTTAAAACCCAAAAACAGATTAAGTTAACTTAAAAACAAGATTGTGAGTTTTGGTTTCATCCAAATCGGAGTTACAGTTCGAAAGCTACGCACGTTTTAAGTTTGCGGTTTTAAGGAATTCTAGAAAACAATTTTCTACGCCAATTGAGCTACAAAGCTCGAAATCCTTTGGGATTTGAAAACAGATTTAATATGCATTAAATGTGACTTAATGGCTTTGGTTTGACTCAAAAACTCAAAGCGGTTTGGAAATGACACACATTATAAGTTTGTAAAAATCATGTTTCTAGAAAATGAATTTTTCTACCAAATTCATTGTATAATGCTTAAAATTATATGGGACCTCAAAACAGATTTAGAGGGTACTAAAACAAAGTTTTGGGCTTTGGTTTCACTCTAAAAGCTCGAACAGTTTGAAAATAGCGTACGTTTCAAGTTTCGGGTCAAAAACGGCTTAGAAAATACATGGTTTTCAAAGATGAATCTAAAATTCATAGGGAGAAACTTTGTAAATCCTCAAAACAGATTTTATAAACCTAAAATTAGGATTGTAGGAATTGGTCTCACCTCAAAATTTCTCTAGGATCAAAATCTAGGCTTTTTGGGTCACTTAAGGAACTAGTTTTGGTTCAAAATGAACTTAGGGATCCAAAATGATATATGTAATTCCAATGGCTATGAAATTTTGTGGAGAACTAGACTTTGGTAATACAAAACTGTTGAAAAAGGTTTCATTCCGAAACTCATCCTATACAAGGAGTTATGCAGTGCCAAAATTCGCACTTTTACCATTTCGGGTCATTTCTAAGGTACCTAAAATGTGCAGTTTTGACTCTTATCATCTTGTTTTAGTTTTACTAGCTAACACTCACCAATTTGAGTATGGCATGATACTAAAACACAATGCTTAGCTCAACAACACTTCTAACACCCTTTATACATGTCTAGACCTCAACTTTCTATGTCTAAACACTACCAAAGATTTTTCCTATTATTTTCTCAAATTTTTCTCTTCATAGAAGGTATTTCAACCATGATTTAAGTCTCTACTCACAGCTGCACCTTAGTACGATAATTCCAACCAACTCACCATTAGAATGGCTTCCAA
Organism: Pueraria montana var. lobata; assembly: GCA_026413185.1. Taxonomy (NCBI): domain Eukaryota; kingdom Viridiplantae; phylum Streptophyta; class Magnoliopsida; order Fabales; family Fabaceae; genus Pueraria; species Pueraria montana. The sequence continues at coordinate 9,332,931 of CM048652.1, forward strand.
ATTATCTCAAACTACTTCAATCCACTTCTACCAATTCAATTACTTCTTCGTCTTAACTCCGAATCATCGGACCACAATCTTAAGTCTTCCAATCGCTTACTTTTTCACCTTGAACACTCTTAGGACAGCCGCTACTATTTTAGCATCTGCATCCTATTCCACCCTCTAAATCATGATCTAACCATCAAGAACCATCGTACCTACACTCTATGCTTCCGCTACGTACTCTGATTCTACAAACTCAGAGTTTTGAACCTTCTTTCTCAATCACCTCAAGGATACGAACTCATACTCTCAGAACATGAATAACAATAACAACAACACAACTTAGACAATATTTCAAGAAATTTAGTATTAGGAGGGAAAATCATCTTGACGGAGTCCTGAGTGCGCATCTCACAACTCTATCATGAATCATTTCTTCCTTCAAAACATCCACCTTGCTTCAAAAGCAAGAAAGATAGAAGAAACAATTTCTCCATGTGGATCAAACAACTCATAAGACTTGAAAACAACACATTCCCATGGAGTAAATGACTCTCATTGGTATTGAAGACAACTCAATTACGATTGATATAGTTTCTCAGAACACGATCAATAAATTTATTTCCACTGGAGACATAGACATTGAAAGAAGTTCAAGTTACCACATGATAAAAAAAAAATCGTGTGCAAGGCATCATTCATACGAAATGAATGACCCTACTAAGAATTGAAATATTTCATTTACAAGAATAGTAGGCTACTCAAAAGTAGACTACTTGAAACACGTCCAATCGACTTATTCTTACAAGAAAAACAATGATAAAATAAAATATCCAATATCATTGTACAACTTGCAAGAGAATAGAATGCATAAGGCATTTACTCATAAGAAGTCAAAACAACTTGATAACAAGAGGGACAACTCATGCATAATGCATAGACTTCTCTATCACACTCAACCCATTATCCCACTATAGATGGTAAGATCCTAAGAATTTCTCAAGATAAGGTATAGTCTAACGAAACGACTTTATCTCTTAGCTTCGCAACATCTAACTAATCTCACACTTCTATTGACAATTCCAAGGGAATACTAATACATCATTAAGATGTCGGCATTTCTTTTAAACGACGTTGTATCAAACTAATTTCATACATAGTCTAAATAATCTCACATTTCTACCCTAGTAGTCAATGCAAGAACACCTTGTCACAAACAGTTTTACATCTTACACCACTACCACTGAATAATCAATGCAAACTCACACAACATACAATTCCCATTTCACACCTCCATCTTTCGATGGTAGATACAAAGCAATCAATAGAAGCAATTTCTATCTGACATCACTGTCTTCCACAGATGATGCAAAAACACACAATTCATCCATACTACTGTCAAGCAACAGTACATACCAGATCACACACAACACAAGCAATGGTTAAGTCCACACCCCAATCTTGGTAGGACGAACTGCTCTGATACCACTAATGTAACACCCCTTTTTACTATTAAAGATTTTCTTATTAATTAAGAAATTTATGAAGTAATTCGATATCCAATTATTGAAAATAGCCTTTTTGATTCGGGAAGATTTGTTTTTCCTTTAAAAAGGTTGTTACTTAAAACTCCAAACAAAATCATCCCCAATAACTTATTAATATATAAAAAATTCCTTTTAATGAAATATCAGTCTTAATAAATCAGACTCATTTTATAAGACATTAACTTCGATGCAAACCATGAAACATAACAAAATCTTCTTTAATTAAAAACATCCTCAGATCCAGCTTTATATTATTCTATTACACCGAATATATTCATGCATTTACCTTCTTGGAATTTAACACATTATTCATTTGAGCCACGTATAAAGAGTTATACATCATAATATTAAAACCAAGTCTAGCCCTTTTTATACAAGAAAGTACTAAGACTCAGAGCAGTGACTCAATGAAAATTTTAAAAATACCCAATAAATCCAAGTAGCATCCTAGAAGATCCTTTTCTTTCTCTTAAAACATCCACTCGTGTTCACAGTGCTTGTTGTAGCCTTTCGTTCCATCTTTGTTGTCTGCACAAGATCATTTGTCTAAATCTGAAAAATAAAGGCGTATGGAGTGAGTCTCTCTCCTCCTCTAAACCAACAACCAAACGACCTTCCGGTCTCAAACAAACATACAACATCAACCACTTCACAGTGGTGCTCTCACGAGTCTCACTCGAAACCTATTCGTTTCCACAACTATTCTTGTAAATTATTTCACACTAGCCAGCTGCCACTGGAACTTCCAGAACTCAGTGGTCTTACATATTTTTGAGTTGGATGACTGTTGGGAGTACACCTCTCACCATGGTACTATGGCGGGCTCTCACCAACCGATGATGGCTCGTATTTTTGTCAGGGTGGCCGAGTCAGCTATATGATCTATCGTCACAACTCAGTGCCTTACCCTCCAAGGTCAACCTGCCTTACGATCATCTCCCAGGTACCAACTGTGGTCATCCATTACTCCGAGGACTGACTCCTCAACACTCTCTCACAGAGTTTATTTTCTTTCTTCGTCGCATGTGGGTTTCCCGCTGCACATGGCACAGGTGCGGACGAATTGACGCCGAGCTAAAGGTACCACCTCTACGCTCACATATGCATATATAAATAAGGACTTTGCCTTTATCGCTACATCGTAACGATCTCATCACCTCAAGTGACGCGTCATTCGCAATCCGACCTTGGTTCACAGATAACTCGCAGCTGAAATATCCCACGCGACCTTTCACAGGTTTGTGTGAGCTTTTCTACCAAAGGTACTCGACGGCGGTCTTCAATCAACATATGTCCCAGACATACAACACGGAGATCAAACTCTCCCACTATCACAGTGGTTAAACATCACGACCCCGTCATCTCACAAGCACAATGCTCACCGTAGATAAAGCCTCCACACGACCTGTCTCGCAATTATCCGTTCAAGCTTTGTCCACGAACAAATCCGTTCAACCGTCTCACACGACTTAGCATTGGAGGTTCTTTCCTCCTTTCGGTTCTCACCACGATTCGGGCAATCACAATTCACAAACTTTCAAACACATGTGCGTATCGCACTTTACCCAATCATGACCCACATCATGATTCTTAACTGTCTTACTTTGTTTTATGGAAATCCTCACCCACTCTCACATTTTATGCTTATTTCAGTCATTTTGTCCAAATCCATGCAAAGGTCCTAAATTCCTTTCTAAGTCCAAACATCCGGCATCCTCCATGTGCATAGGTAATTTCTAATTACTAATCCATAATATTATTAAGTTCACACTCTTAATTATAGTTGATTCACTATTGCTCTTAGTGAATATTATTGATTACTAGAATGACCTTCTAGTATTCACAAATGTACTCCATTTGGAGTTCATTTGCTCCCACACAAGAATGAAAAATTCTCGTTCCCACAATCAACAAACCATCACAAGCAATTCACATGCACAAACAAATTCCAGCACTCTTTGCCCGAGGATCACATTCCTCCCGGTCTCCAATTCACAGTTAATAATAGAACAATCATTAATAATCAATAATTCAATAACTCAACATAATCCATTAAACAACATCATACACACATTTTCTATAGGAATTTCCCTTTTGAGGTGAAATATCCATTAGCAAGTCCAACGAATGACCTTAGGCATAATTACGAAATCACTTAATTAATTTTCATGCATATACTTATAGCTGTACATACATACCAAAAATTATTTGACCTAGCAAATTAACTTAGAATTTCGTGAAATTTTACAGGAACATAATACATCACATATATTTCATCATATAAATTTATCTCACGAAAATTTAACCCACAAATATTATTTTTGAATTAAAAACAGTGTCTGTACATGCTCTGTAAAACACAATTCCATATTTTTAGAAAATAGCATATCAAATTCGTTTTATGTGAAATTTTACAGAGAATATCTCCAACATGTGTACCATCACATATAATTTCCTCAGTATCAAAATCCCACCAAAAATATCCTTTTTGAATTTTTAAAGCATTTCTGTCTCAGAACATAGTCTCCCATATAAAAACATAAATAATTACCAAAAATGCCTATAAAATTCCGATAAAATTCACAGATATTCCACATAATTCAAATAAGTTTACAAAGTTTTCTCATAGCCAAATTCGCTCAAAAAGGATATTTTCCCCATTTAAATTCTCAACTGTCCAGTTTTCGTGTTTCACAATAATAATTTTCTAAAATTACTTCCCGACTTTTCCTAACCTTGAAAAAATTCAGAGATGACCCTAATGATACATAAAATGAACGCATGGTTCCAGTTTTTCAAAATCGTGTCCCAAAATTCTTGTAAAAATCAAAACAGTCCCATTATCAGAATTAACAGTTTTTGAAAATAATTCCGGTAAAAATAGTTACAGTGCTCAAAAAAATCTGAGAAAAATACCACGACATCCAGAGGCATCAAAACATAGGAAAATATATTTACATCATCAAAAACGTGCACGAAAACCGAGACAAAAAATCCACACAGTCACAAGACCCAAATCACAAGTAGCTTATTTCGGGTTTTCAAAATTATTTACAGACCATCAATAACAGCCACAATCCATATTTAACAAGAAAACAAGGAAATAGCTTAGGGAAAAAAAAGAAACCCCTCCATACCTCGACGAAATCAAAATCCAATCGGTGGGTATTGAAGCTCTAGTCTCCCTCTATGATATATCCAAGATTAATCGGTAGAAACTTTGATTTGGAGGCTCAAATATTAAAGAAAAGATGCAGAGAGACGGAGGAGGGAGAAGACAGCCTCGGCAAGCGGAGGAAGAAAAAATGAAAAAAATTAGAAGCATCTTGAACGTTTTTAACGTACAATATTGCTATTTGCACCTCAGTTCCTATAAAGACACCCCCGCTTCTTTTTTTTTTTTTTTTTTTTTTTTTTTTTTTTTTTACAGCTTACGGAACTCACGTAAAAATTTCGAAAATCCTCACAATAATACTAACTATATTTTAATTACTCAAACATACATTTTCTTATTTAAAAGAAACAAATTTCAATTAAATCATAACTCAATCACACAAATATATATTTATTGAGTTGTAATTTTTAGGGTGTTACATCATCTGCAAAAATCCAGGACATTATGCAAAAGACTGCCCCCAATAAGTCAGATAAGGCCATCAGAATGATAAACACACTCAAAATTAAAGATAGGGATGATATAGAATCTCTCTACTCTGAACAAAGTTCTGATGATGAACAAACTATCTTTGCCATTCATGATTCCTCTGATGAATCTGGTGAATCTGAAGATGAATCATTCCCAATTCTTTCCATCCAGGAAATCCAAAATATAAACCAGACACCTCCTCAACCCTGCATAGAAGTTCAAATTCTACCATCAAAGTATGCCCATTTCATTAAAGCCATAGCCTACATGGATACTGGTGCACAAAGAACTATGATGGACCCAAACATTCTTCCTCCAGAAGCATGGAAAAAAGAAGCTGCTTATTTTGTAGCAGCAGATGGAAAGATCTTCAAGACTGAGCTGATAACCAAATCTCCTATTGGGATAAGATTTTTCCCAACATGCACTGTATGGACCAAGGTGATTGGAAGCAAACTACCCAACAAAGACATTCTCATTGGCATGGATGTCTATTCAACAGCCTGCATTCTTCCCAATCGGATTAAGTTCAAAAGAGAATTCACAAATTATTCGGAGACACTCCAATTGTTTTCTCTAGCAGAAGCTCCTCCAAACTATTCTGAAATTAGGGAAAAATTGAAGTTCTTATGTGCTGACAATTATGAAGATTTCTCTCATCCTCATCCTTTATGGAAGAACAAGGATTTTTTCATTCAAATTCCTTTCAAACTGAATGAAGATATAAATCCTACAAAGGCTACCCATCCAGGTATGACTCCTTCAAACCTACAACTTGCCAGAAAAGAATGTAATGAGCTTCTCAGACAAGATTTGATTGAACCCACAAAGTCTGATTGGGCTTGTCAGGCATTTTATGTTGAAAAACGCTTAGAAAAACTTAGGGGGAAAAAGAGACTTGTCATTGATTATAAGCCTCTTAACCATTTCCTGAAAGATGACAAATTTCCCATACCAAAAGCTGTAACGCCCTAAATTCTATAATGATAAACGTATGATGTTTGATTCAATTGATTATTCTGTAAAATGCCTTAATTAAGTTATTTAAGAAAACACGTGAAAGTTGAAAGAAACATAACCGAAATTTCAGTGAATTTTTTTTTTAAACTTTTTAATTTAATTTTAATTTCAAAAGTTTTGATTTCTTTTAGCAATCATAAAGCGTTATTTAATTCAACAAAAAGGTCAAACATAGCTTCAATCGTAAAAGAATAAATAAATTTTTCGAATATTTGGAAATAAAACAATGGAAAATACATATGACTGGAAATGTAAACATATATATATATATATATATATATATATATATATATATATATATATACATATATGTAACCAAAAGACATAACGTACTCCCAAAGCATAAGTATACAAAGAGACTACATAGTCACATGATGACTGAATATGTACAACAAAATATCTAAGATGCCTAGATATACTCAACCAAATACGTGATAAAACAAAATAAGATCCTAGCTCTCAGAGCAGTCATCGTCTACATCTACCCTATGGAAGACTCAAAATAGAAGCCTAAGTGGGTCGCTGGTCAATGTGGTCCTAGCAGTGAGACTCACGCGAGGAAACCTCAAAAGAATCCCCAAGAGACTCCCTCTCAGAGTCCTCCTCGGGATCCTCCTCTGTGTCGGACTCCACTAACCAACCCCCTCCACCGGCTGGAGCCTCCACAACCAACTCTGTCGTTGCTGTGGCTGCTACTGGTGCCACCTGATTCCCCTCAGTGGGAACCTCCTCTATGTACGCCTGTACTTCCGCATCTGCTTGAGCCATCTCCCAACGCTCAGGATCGCTATGCTCCCCTAGCAGTAACTCTAACTGGGAGGAATGGGGCTCAGTAGGGTTGACCTCGGGGTCTGCTGGATGCGGTACTGGTCCTCTAGATGTCGTAGCAGTCGAAGAGACATAAATAATCTCCACAGGTTTGGCGGGATGATAATAGGGTGGTGTAGGTTGCGTCCACTGCGCTAAATACTCATATACAATAGGATAAACTCTGGGCTCGTATTCAGGCGTATGAACCAAACGAATATAACCTGTGAAATGATCGACGCGTCTAACCAGGTCGGGTTCCCACCTCCCATAGAGGCACTCAACTTCCCATAACTGATGTGGGTCCGGAACCGCCATCTGATCCTAAAAAAAAAATAAAACAAGAGGGTAACTCTCTGCTTCGTCAAGTAGTACACATAAAACGACTTTAGAAGTCATAAACATCTATAATCAACCACGTCGATATGGTTATCTACCGATCATAAATGATATCTAACCGTTTTCCTTGCTAGAACAATTTACTTATCTTTTACTGGCCAGCTGCCACTAGAACTCCCAGAACTCAGTGGTCTTACACAAATTTTGAGCTAGATGACATATTGGAAGTACACCCATTCTCCACGGTACAATGGCAGGACTCTCACCAATCGATGATGACTCGTAATTTCTGTCGGGATTGTCAAGTCGGCTATGTGACTAGCGTCACAACTCGGCGCCATATATCCCCCAAGGACTGCCTCCTTACGATCATCTCCCAGGTATCAACTGTGGTCATCTAATACTCTGAGGACTGACTCCTCAACACTCTCCTCACAAAGTTCATTTTTCTTTGGTCGCCTGTGGGTTTTTCTGCTGCACATGGTACAGGTGTGAACGAATTGATGCCGAGCTAAAGGTACCACCTCTACGCTCACATATGCATATATGAGTAAGGACTTTGCCTTTATCGCTATATCATAACGATCTCATCACCCCAGGTGATGCGTCATTCGTAATCCGACCTTGGTTCATAGATAACTCGCAGCTGAAATATCCCACACGACTTTCTTACATTCTTGAAGTCCCCAAGATCCGTCATACTCTCGTATCTTCATAGTACGACTCTCAACTCACATAAGTCACAACGCGTCATATGTTTTTATTACGTTTTATGTATATTCCTTACCCTTTCAAGTGTCTTATGATTCTTATAAAAAGACGAGATTTATACTTACCATAAGGTTTCATTTATTAATTTATATTTAATAAACTAAAAGAAAATAAAAAAAATCTTAGATCATTTAAATGTGCTCACTATACAAGTTGTATTTATCTTTGAATAGAAATTTTGCTATTAACACTAGAAATCAATTCTAGTTACTACAAGTACTCGCGTCGAGTCTTGTAGACACAGCACACCGACAAACAATTTTACCATAAAATTCACACTACAGTCAAGAGACCGTATCACCAAAACAGAGAAAATCACACTTTTAATATCAAGCGCTCAAGGTTTTCCTTCCTGAGACTTAAACGTATCAATCAAAATATAGTTATATCATATCCATTATCTCACATAATCAAAATATTAGTATAAGGGTAAAATGACAAAAGTACACATATTGATGATCACATTTGACCATTAAGTCGAATTTTTATTGGCAGTACTTAATGTGAGCTCTCACTGAAACAAGCAAATGACCTCGGATTTCAAAATTTTTTATATCAAATCAAAGCTCTTGAAATCTAGTTTATAAAAAGGTGGTTTACTTATAAAAACAACATCTAGAAAATTTTTATAAAAATTTTCTAAGTCCGTAACTCTAAATTTTTAGTGCCCACTGAACATAGCTCAAAGAAATGTAAATTTCTCCCCCTTCCTAAAACGAAATTAAATGAAATTTTTTACAGATTAAAACTAACACCTTGATATTTCCAAAAAGATATTTCTTGCCTTCAAATTCATTTTCATGTGTTCCCAGTAAAAATATTACTAACAGCCTACAATTTTGACATCAAAACAGTATTTCAGACCATTGTTTTGTTTCTTGTTGAAAAATTAATTTACACATAGGAATTGGTAATTTTTGTAATATACATAGTTAAAAATCTTATTTTTTTTTCTAGTTTTCAAAGGTTTAATTAACTTTTAAAAACATTAAGTAGACAGGGAGAATTTTAACAAAAACCGAGCCCTGTTCCAGTGAAACCCCAAAACAGGACAGTCAACTTTCGAGCCATGGATGAACCCCAAGATGAAATAATTTTTCAAAGTTGTCAACATAAATGTTCTTTCATTTTATGTATATTTTCGTTCAAAACAAGTTTCAAGCAAAAACAACGGTTAGATCTTTCAAAAATGGCAAAACAGTAAGGGTTGTTCCATGCTGAACGAAAGAACAGCCTCTGTCCACGAGTTTTCATTAAAACTTTTTAAAGCAAACTTGATCAAAACCCATTTTTGAGAAAGAGGTACATGATTTCATTTGTTTCCAAAGCCATTTCCAATCCAATTACAAGGTGAAAATAAACTTTCTCCTCACATGCAAAAGCTCATCACCACTACCAAAGAAATTTAACACTACTCATCCAATTTCAATTCTAACAAACAAATCAAACACATCTCAATTTTCAGCAATGGAGGCATACATGCATACTATGGTTAAGGCCCCCAGCCCTTAACCATATTCTCAACAAGAAAATAAAACCAAGAGTCCACAAGAGAGTTCCCTCACCTTGGTTCTTGGTTTCTAGCCAAGAGAAAGGAAGAAGAGATGAAGAGAGACTAGGTAGGGAAGATGTGGAGTGTATGCAAGACTTCAAGCTTCCAAAAAAAAAAACTTCCCTTTTCTCTTGTTGGTGCCTTGGTCAGCAGGTGCAAGGAAGAGAGATGAGAGAATTTGTGTGTGATTTTGTTTGTTAAGAGAATTAGTGAGTGAGTGTGTGAGAGTGAAAGTGGCCGTGAGGTTTTGGTAGGGTTTAGGGTGATGAGTTGTTAGTTTAGGCTAGGTGTCAAGCTCTTATGGCTCAAGGTGTCAAGATCTTATGGCTCAAGGTGTCAAGATCTTATAGCTCAATAAATTTGGTTACTCAGTTTAATTTACACAGTGAAATTTTTATACTGTATAATCGTAAAGATGTGTGTTTTAAAATTTTAAAACTTAACTCCAAATATCTAATTAATTTTATAAGAGATAACTTGGTGTGCAAGTTACTATAATTTAATATAATTAAAATACTTAAAACCAAATTTGTACACAATTAATTATTGCATAATAGATATTTTAAATATTTTACTACTAGTAATTAATCTCAGCTCAATTAATTATTAGCAGACATATCAGATGAGCATTCACAAACAATATATGTACTTAATCATTACGTACATATTACACTACACAAATAAATAAATAAATAAGTAAACAACATAGACACTTCAATCATACAAAATTTTATAACAACTTACAAACAAAACACAGGAAAGTAACTATAGAGAAATATATAAATATATACATATTTATAAATATATATGTATATACTTATATAACTGAGTTGAAATTTTTAGGGTGTTACAAAAGCATCAGCCCTTCCTATTCTGATAAGAGACGCCCATATCTTTTCTAAGTTTGATTTGAAATCTGGATTCTGGCAATTAGGGATCAATCCCATTGATAGATACAAAATAGCATTATGCATCCCAAATGCCCAATATCAATGGAAAGTCCTTCCTTTTGGTCTAAAAGTTGCTCCATCCCTTTTCCAAAAAACCATGACCAGAATTTTTGAGCCTATCCTAGACAGTATACTCATCTACATAGATGATATATTGTTGTTCTCAAAAGATACAGAGTCTCACCAAAGGCTTCTCAACCAGTTCTTTAAATTAGCCCAAGATCATGGGATCATGCTGGCTGAAAAGAAAATTTATTTGGCCCAAACAGAAATTGGCTTTTCGGGCATGCATTTTTCTCAAGGTTCATATCAACTGTTAGGTTCTAAGACCTTGGACGATGTCCAACCCCTCGAATTTCGGTTTTGATGATAATAACTAAAGGATAAATTTTGAAGTATCTAATGATCTAGTTTGAGTGTTATAGGATTTACGTCGTCCAATTCCGCAATGGTATTGTATCTCTCAAACCTGGACTTTATGTTTTAATAAAGAAAGCGTCCAAATGTATTTTATAAAGAACCCTACAGGCAGCGTCCAATGCTCCTGTGAGAGCAAGCGTCCAACGCTTGAAAAAAAAACACTCTCTGTAGTTTCTATCTTAAAAATACGTTTTCAATGTTGATTCAATATAAGGCAACGATCACTCTCTCATATTTTAACATGTCGTTCTATTTGATCTTTTTGAATAGTACTGAACAGGAAAAGAAGAAGCTTCTCTCTGCAGAAAAAGTACAAGTAGGAGAGGCGCTACAAGTACGGCTGTCACTTCCATCACTTCACCCTAAGTCAAAATGTGACAACGGCCATATGCTACAGAAAGAATCGCTCTTGGAAAAGGAACAGATCCCTCAACGGATACCTTTCAACAAGCTTCCTATATATAGAAGAATGAGATCAAATATCAGTCTGACGAAAAATTGAAAAAGAGCTGAATCTCTGTCAAAACGACTGGACGATCATAAGCAAAAAGAGCATTCATCTTAGCTTTGCTAAGCGAGTCTGTATACTCATACTTATTGTAATATCCTCTCAGTGAGTTTTACTTACAATCTTAAACATTTCTGTTTGGAAAGCCAGGAGTGGCTTAGTGTTAAAGAATACTTGGTTTTGTGTTTAATCTCAAGGGGAGATTAAGGGTGTGCCAGAAGTGGCCTAGAGAATACTTGTAGCCAGAAGTGGCAAGGTTAGAATACTTGAGAGTAATCAGATCTTGATTAGTAGAACCCTTCAAAAGTTTTTGAAGGAGAACTGGACGTAGCTCAGTTGAGTGAACCAGTATAAAACTAAGTATTCTATTCTCTCGCCTTCTAGCTTACTTGCATTTCTTTTAAACTATCTCTTCAACATACTACGAAAAGGTTTCTATACACATTTCATCTAAGTTTATCCATTACGTGTATTCTAACGAAAAGGAAGAAGAGTAGTTTCTTTGGACTGTTGTTTTTTAATCGGCTGGATGATAGCTTGTTTTTCTGTTTTACTAAGTTTCTGTAAAACGTAAAGATACACTATCTTCACATTAGCTAAATTTTTCCAAAGAATTTTTTAAATACACTATTCAACCCCCTTTCTAGTGTATTTCTCTACATTTCAGTTGGTATCAGAGCTCGACCTCTTGGGTTGAGTTCTTAACAGTACAGAGGAAAGATCCTGAGAAAGATGGAAAACGAAGGACAAGCTGTGAACAGACCACCACTCTTCAAGGGTGTCAAATATGATTACTGGAAACAAAGAATGATAGCATTCTTTGAATCTAGCCATATTGACATGTGGGAAGTTGTGGAGATGGGAGATTATATTCCACTTGATGCAAGCCTCAACGAAATCCCAAAGGCTAGATGGACGGAAGAGCAAAAACAAAGATTTTATCTCAACTCCAAAGCCAGAAACATCATCATGTGTGCACTAAGCGAACAAGAATACAACAAGGTGCACAGTCTCAAAAGCGCAAAACAAATGTGGGACACTCTTGCATTAACATATGAGGGTTCCACTCAGGTAAAATGTAACAAACTCAGTCTCCTTACTCGTCAATATGAGTTGTTTAGTATGGAAGAAAACGAGGACATACAAAGTATGTTTGGACGGTTTCAAACCATACTAAATGAACTTAGAGCACATGGTAAAGATTATAATAACTATGAACATATTGACAAAATTCTAAGAATTTTGCCTAGGAAATGGAGACCACAGGTTACAGCTTTGAGAACAAAAAAGGAACTGGACGATATGTCCCTAGAAGAACTCGTGGGAACCCTTAAGGTGCATGAACTAGAACTGCATCAAGATAGTGATGGTAAGAAAAACAAGTCTCTGGCGCTCAGCGTCCAGAAACCAAGGAAAGCATCATCGTCCAAAGCCATGCAAGCTGAAACATCATCAGACGAACAATATGAAGATGATGACTCAGACGAGAATGATGAACTATCCTTTATATCCAAAAGGATACATGCTATGTGGAAGAAGAAAGGTGGATCCAGATGGAGAAACCTAAAGAGGAAAGACTTCAAAGAAAAAAAGGAGAAGAGTCCAATTGTATGCTACGAATGCAAAAAGCCAGGACACTTCAAATCAGAATGCCCAGATCTCGACAAAAGCAAGGACAAGAAGAAGAAATTCTTCAACAAAGGAAAGGGCAAGAAAGTTCTGATGTCCACATGGGAAGACCTGGACGATGACTCATCACCGGACGATGGAGAAGAAGAGGAAGCACATATATGCCTGATGGCAGACACCTTGACTGATTCTTCTGAACCAGAAGAAGAAGATGAGGTAGATTTTAATGACATAGATTCAATTCAAGAAGCTTATCATGAATTACTTTCAAACTCTTCTATTTTGTCAAAGGCCTATAGAACTTTAAAGAAATCATCCAAATCACTTTCAAAAGAAAAAGAAGCTTTAGAAGAAAGTGTTAGACAACTGGAAAGTGAAAAGGAGGATTTACAGAAAAAGTTTACAGAGCTCTCAAGGCAAAATGAAACTACAAATATGGAGAGGTGAACTCTCTGGAATGATGCTGCTCAAGCCCATAAATCCTATAAGGATTCAAGGGATAGAGAAAGAAATCTTTCCATAGAGATTCGAAATCTCAACGCAGAAAACAAAAGACTAGTTGAGAAGCTTCTGAAAGTTGAAGCAGATACTTCCTTAAGAGGTCAATCACATGATGTTGTAAAACTTCATGAAGAAATTGACAGCCTAAAGAAGGATCTGTCAAACTTTGTCAAGGGCTCTGATAACCTCAAGAAACTTTTAAAATATGAAGGTTATAAGAGGCCAAATGACAGGTCAGGGCATGGATATAAGGGAAAGAAATATATTCATGATGAGGAAACAGATGTTTGCTACTTCTGTGGGAAACCTGGACATATAACGTCCAAATGCAGACACCTGCCTAAGAAGGGAGCATTCAATGCCCTTCGAGCTAACAAAAAAGGACCCAAGTCAATTTGGGTACCTAAGGATAAAATTGTTTCTGTTGCAGACATGCTTAACAGCAGGAAAGAAACTCCAATCATGGTACCTGGACAGTGGGTGCTCACATCACATGACGGGAGAAAGGTGTATGTTCCAAAGCCTCCTACCCAAGACTGGTGGGACAATCACTTTTGGAGGGAATCAGAAAGGGATGATAGCTGGCGTAGGTAAGATTGGTATACCACCCTATCCTTGTATTGATAAAGTTCTTTATGTTAAAGGTCTTAAACATAATCTACTTAGCATAAGTCAATTATGTGACAGTGGATATGATGTTGCCTTTAACAAAGGTGAATGTACAGTCAAAAACTCTGATGGGTCCCTTCTCTTTACCGCAAAGAGGCAAGGCAATCTGTATAAGATTAAACTTGGGGAACTATCAAGTCAAAATGTATCATGCCTAGTTTCTGTACAAGAAAATCATTGGTTATGGCATAAAAGACTTGGTCATGCAAGCTTGAGATTAATCTCAAAGCTGAACAGGCACAACCTCGTAAGAGGACTACCAAATATGTCATATAAAGATGATCTTCTTTGTAAAGTTTGTCAGAAAGGGAAACAAGTGAAAAGTTCTTTTCAAAGTAAAAACATTGTTTCCACTTCTAGACCTCTTGAGCTGTTACATATTGATCTGTTTAGACCCACAAGAACAATCTCGGTAAGTGGTAAAAGATATGGATTAGTTATAGTGGACGATTATACTAGATGGACATGGGTCTTATTCCTATCCCACAAAGATGAGTCCTTTAAGACTTTTTATAATCTCTGCAAAAGAGTTCAAAATGAAAAAGGAGTATGCATTACTTCGATCAGAAGTGATCACGGGGGTGAATTCGAAAACGAAAGTTTTCAAAGGTTCTGTGAGGATAATGGTATCCTTCACAACTTCTCAACACCTAGAACACCACAACAAAATGGTGTAGTTGAGAGGAAAAACAGGTCACTTCAGGAGATGGCCAGAACCATGTTGAATGATAATTCAACCCCTAAACACTTCTGGGCTGAAGCAGTGAATACTGCCTGCTATTTACAAAACAGAATCTATATAAGGCCGATATTGAAAAAGACTCCATATGAATTGTGGAAGGATAGAAGACCCAACATATCCTACTTCCATCCATTTGGATGTCAATGTTTCATTCTAAACACTAAGGATAACCTGGGAAAATTTGATTCTAAGTGTGATGAAGGAACATTGCTTGGATATTCTGAAACTTCAAAGGCATACAGAGTCTATAACTCTAGAACCTTAGTTGTTGAAGAAGCTATCCATGTGAAGTTTAATGACAACAAGCCTGATAAGGAATTATCAGAGCTGGACAAATCATTTGCAGATCTCAGATTGGATGATGCAAGTAAGTCATCAGATTCGTCCAACCATGATGTCTCAGTTGAAGAATCAAATGCACTACTGGACCGTCCAGTAGCAGAACAAAGAGAACCAACTGGACGTAACTGGCAAATGAAGAAACATCATCCACAGGAGCAAATCATTGGGGATCCAAAAGACAGAGTCAAAACCAGATCTTCACTTCAACGACGGCAAGGTCACGCAGCACTCATATCTCAAATAGAACCTAAGACTGTGGACGATGCCTTAGAAGATGAAGGCTGGGTCAAAGCAATGCAAGAAGAACTTGACCAATTTCAAAAGAACAATGTCTGGAAGCTAGTAGAACTCCCCAAAGACAAAGAAGCTGTAGGAGCAAAGTGGGTGTTCAGAAACAAGCTGGACGAAACAGGTAATGTTGTGAGAAACAAAGCAAGGTTGGTAGCAAAAGGTTACTCACAACAAGAAGGTATAGATTATACTGAAACTTATGCTCCCGTTGCACGTCTGGAGGCAATTCGCATTTTACTGTCATTTGCAGCTCATAGCAATATGAAGCTATACCAAATGGACGTAAAAAGTGCATTCCTCAATGGACTCATAAAGGAAGAAGTCTATGTGGAACAACCCCTAGGATTTGAAAGTGATGATTTCCCAAACCATGTTTTTAAACTTAACAAAGCCTTATATGGGTTGAAACAAGCCCCTAGAGCTTGGTATGAAAAACTCAGCACATTTCTGTCAGAAAATGGTTTTTCAAGAGGAAAAGTAGACACTACGTTATTTCGCAAAGACTACTCTTCTGATTTTATTATTGCACAAATATATGTTGATGATATCATATTTGGTGCCACTAATGAATCTCTCTGTGAAAATTTTGCCAAATTAATGCAAACAGAGTTCGAGATGAGCATGATGGGTGAGCTGAAATTCTTCCTTGGACTCCAAATCAAACAAACTGAAAAGGAAACTGTGGAATTACACTTTGTAACCACAGATAATCAGCTTGCTGATATATTCACCAAACCCCTTACTGAAGACAAGTTAATCCTTCTGAGGGACAAACTTGGTATGGACTCTGTAAAGGAATGATTAACATCTACATGATGCGTCCAATAAAATCATAGCGTCCAAAGGACATGTCGTCCAAGGAACACTAGAGTCATGCACATGCATTACATATATTTCACTTAAGTCCAATATATGGACGATGTCTTTTTTATCTTAGTCTTTTCTTTTGATTCAAATTAACAAAATGGATCGTTTTAAGGATAAGTATGAGCTAATACTCTATGCTGAGTCACCAAAATGCCAGTAACCGTACACAATTACCCACATCCTTTGCACGTCTCATCATGGCGGGTTTTATGGCGTCAGTTACTTTTCAAATATTCAAAAAAAAAAAAACAAAACCGCTTCATATCCTCCAAACAAAACCCAAGAAAACACTTATCAAATCCTCACCGAAAAACACTACCATATCAAACCTCTCTGAAAAATATCATCAAACCTAAACACTCTCTCTCTCTCTCAGAAACCCCAAAACCCTCTCAGAAAACCTAAAAATCCAAACTTTACAAGAATGGCAATCTCTACAAACTCAAGCAACTCAGAACTCGACGTCCTCACCTACCCTGAAACTACAGTTGTGTGCCAAGGAGCTGCTACAGTGCACATTGAGCACTTCTTCGACATTGAAGAGCTTGAGAAGCTGGGACTGAACCTGAACGAGAGCCTTCTGAAGTGTGGAATCAGAGGCTACTTCAATGAAAACCAAAAAATATTCCCTGAGTTGATCAGAATGTTCTGGAGGAATGCCAAGTTCCAGAGCTCAAGGGAGCTCGTGGCCACGATTCTTGGACGAGAAGTGACTCTGTCCATCGAGGCCATAGCAAAGGTAACTGGTTGCATTAGGGAGCAGAACCAGTACAGAACAAACTGGGCCAAGCAGTACGGCAATCATGTTGCGACTGTGCTTTGCAAGACCAAAATCCCCGAGTCAATGAAGATTGAGTACAGGAATCTGTGTGAGGAGGCAAAAATCTGGCAGCAGGTGTGCAACAAGAGTATCCTGCACAAAGATGGGTCTAAGGACTCAGTCACAGACTTACACAAGTTTGTGATATTCCATCTTATGGAAGGCATTCCCTTCAATCTCCCTCACATCATCTACGACAATATCGTGAGGATGATGAAGTCTGTGGGTGGGAATGATGACATTTTCTACGCCGCCCTAATGAACAAGATCTTCTGGGATCAGAAGGTTTATCAACGCTTCTTTGATGAATTGGATGAAGAAGCCTACAAAGCTATTGTGAAGAAAGGGCCAATGGTAGCAACACAACAGTTGTTTGGTGAGTCCAACATAAAACCTATGAAGATCAAGCTAACAGCCAAGGTCTTAAGGGACCTGGACGAGGACACCATCAACAAGCAACGTCATGAACAGAGCAAGATCATCTCCAATGATGAAGAAGAAGAGATTGATCTTCTGGGTATTGGTAGAAAGATCAAAAGGCTGATGGAAGAACAGGAGGGCAGAAAGATCACATGCCAAATGTCTCAGATGCATGAGGAAGACGCTGAAAAGGAAAGAAGAACCAAGAAAAGGCATGCTGAGACATCTGTTGCTCAGTCACCAGCAGGGAAGCGTCCAAGGACTGATACGTCCAAACCTGTTCAAGATGAGAGGCGTCCAAAGGCAGCTCCAGTAAAGGTTGCCCCAGAAAAGCAAAAGGTACGAAAGCTTCAATTACAGGACGACTCTGATGATGATGACCAGTTCCCAATTGGTCAGATCATGAAGGAGACAGAGGGTCCTCAGCAAAAGAAGCAGAAGGCACAACCTGCTAAAACACTTCCTTTTCTTGCTAATGTGCCACGAAGAGTAAAGACTCAGGCAATAAGGCCAAAGAGAATTGCAGTGCAACCATCTTCCTCTCAAGACACCGACAACATATCCACCAGCACTCTTCTGCCAACATCAGGTGCTCCATCCACATCAGCAAGCCAGCAACCCCATCTTCGCTTGGACCTGTCCAAGTTTGTGCGTCCAAGAGATGCATGGAGGGATACATGGTCCCCATGGACTATACCCCCCAAGCAGAAAACCAAAGAAGAGAAAGACAGAGAACGCTTTCCGATTGCATTCCTTACGTGCAATGCTCAGAATCTCTGTAAAGAAGGTGATGTGATCCAGATGCCTCTACAAGAGCCTCTAAAGCGGCATTTTACTACTGCCTCAGCACCAGAGTGGACGAGGTATGTTTGCACTGAATCTTTGTCAGCTGCTTATTATGCTATGCCAAAAGGAACAATCATCAACAACCCTCTGCCCAATTGGACGAGAGAAGTGTACCCACACTTAGTACGCATGCCTCATCCTTACATCTGTCCAACTGGAACTCAGTAGAGAGTGCGTCCAGCAGCAGAAAATCTGCAGAAGCCAGAGGTGGAAGTTGCCTCTCAATTCACCAAGACGGTTGCGGAGCAGAAAGGAAAGGCTCCAAGGAAAAAGAAGGCACCGTCCAAGAAGTCCTCTGCTAACAAAGATATTGAGCTGGCTGCAGAATTGCAGTTGGCCATTAAAGAAATTCTGGACCCGTCAATAACGAAGCAGCGTCCAGACGCAAGGTGGGTCAAGGATGTTCAAATCTGGACTCCAATTACAAAGTTCCTGCCTCTACCAGCTGGAACTCCAGTGCTAAACTTCCAGTCAGGCGACTATGATGAACTTGGCAAGCTTCTGCAACAGATGTACATACCAAACCAAGCCATCGCCTACCCACCAAACATGCACATAAGTCGCGCCACAGAAATAAAGTTTGTACCAGACAGAGTATGTCCTAGACTACCTGTATATGATGCTGGTCGCAAGAAAGGCTTCAAATTCTACGGCATTGAGATGCCCAGCAGGGAAGAGAAAGTTGAAACCCTGCAAAAATCCTCTCACACCTGGGGTCATTTATTTGATAAGACTGGTAAGCTTACGCGTTCACTTGGAACCTTTGATTCCATTACCTTCTGGCGCCAGATCTTATGGAACGATTCCCAGCAAGCCTCATCCTCAGGCAGCTCCAAGGATGACTTTGTTCATCCCCCTCATGGTATAGAGGTGCTGCGTCCAGTCAAGACTCGTCATTTCTCAGACACCTTTGCCTGCTTTCTGAAAGATTCAGATGATTATCTGGAGTTAATGAAGACTCTGCCAAAAATCAGAAGCAACAAAGTGTTTGACCTTCGAACACTGGATCGCACAGAGTTTGTGGAGGAACTCCAAACTCTGCATGAGGAGTACCAAGCAGAAGAAGCCGCAGAAGCAGAACAAGCTCGTCTAGAGCAGCTGGCTCTTGAGGAAGCTGAGACCGCAACCATAGAAAAGGAAGATACGGTTGCTAAGTCAAAAGCTACACAGGCAGAACTGGATGAAGCATCTGCCAAAGTAACAAAGGTGCTAGCTCATCTTGACCTGGACTCATCTGTACCAGTGGACGTAGAACACTTTGTCACGTCACATGAAGAACCTACCGTCCAATCTGATAAGTCCGCGGATGATAGAGAGCTCGTTGTTGAAGCCTCCAAGCCAATGGAAGCCTCTGCAGCACTGCCTATTGCTGAAGATATCACCAGCTTCCCCATTGTTGATGCATCTACTGAAGCACATTCGGGCACACATCAACTGGTTCCCACTGGATCTTCAAGTCCAAGGGGCATCAATCCCCTGCGATTTGCTGAACCACAAGGAGTCTCAGAAGATCGTGTTCACGAAATAGTGCAACAGGCCCTGAGGCAACAACAGCTGGAGACCGAAGCCGCTTTTCAAGCTTTTCAGCAAAGACAACAGGCTGAGGCTGATCAACATCGACTGATGCTGCAAAATGCAATCACTGAGCAGTTCATGAGTCTCTCCCAGACGCTTGTGAACCAAATTCAAAATACCGCAGCCACCTTACTTGGACACGTTGCTCATGCAGTTCCACCTGTCCAACAACAACCTCCACAACCAGCACCACCAATTCAAGCACCACCAGAACAACCACCACCACCACCACAGCCATAAGGTGACCATGATGGCCAAATTTTTTTTCCATCTTTCAAACCTTTTTGTTAATGACAAAGGGGGAGAAATTGGAATTTTGATGAGTAATAGCTAAACAAACTGTATTCAAAATTTTTTTGGCATATATATATTGGCTCCTTTATCAAAACATGAGGTGTTTATTTTCATAAATTCCGCATCCATATCATTGATATGTTTTTCACTCTAATATCTGTTACACATGATTTATACTTGCCTTTATATTTATCTGTTATCAGATGCATAAGAAATGTTGAACTCAGGGGGAGTACTTCATTTCACTTTTATACTCTGGCATAACATAATCATCTCTAACTTGATACATTGTATTCTTATATGATTATGTGTCTGTTAACATCAAAATTTACCATTATTTGTCATCATCAAAAAGGGGGAGATTGTTAGGTTCTAAGACCTTGGACGATGTCCAACCCCTCGAATTTCGGTTTTGATGATAATAACTAAAGGATAAATTTTGAAGTATCTAATGATCTAGTTTGAGTGTTATAGGATTTACGTCGTCCAATTCCGCAATGGTATTGTATCTCTCAAACCTGGACTTTATGTTTTAATAAAGAAAGCGTCCAAATGTATTTTATAAAGAACCCTACAGGCAGCGTCCAATGCTCCTGTGAGAGCAAGCGTCCAACGCTTGAAAAAAAAACACTCTCTGTAGTTTCTATCTTAAAAATACGTTTTCAATGTTGATTCAATATAAGGCAACGATCACTCTCTCATATTTTAACATGCCGTTCTATTTGATCTTTTCGAATAGTACTGAACAGGAAAAGAAGAAGCTTCTCTCTGCAGAAAAAGTACAAGTAGGAGAGGCGCTACAAGTACGGCTGTCACTTCCATCACTTCACCCTAAGTCAAAATGTGACAACGGCCATATGCTACAGAAAGAATCGCTCTTGGAAAAGGAACAGATCCCTCAACGGATACCTTTCAACAAGCTTCCTATATATAGAAGAATGAGCTCAAATATCAGTCTGACGAAAAATTGAAAAAGAGCTGAATCTCTGTCAAAACGACTGGACGATCATAAGCAAAAAGAGCATTCATCTTAGCTTTGCTAAGCGAGTCTGTATACTCATACTTATTGTAATATCCTCTCAGTGAGTTTTACTTACAATCTTAAACATTTCTGTTTGGAAAGCCAGGAGTGGCTTAGTGTTAAAGAATACTTGGTTTTGTGTTTAATCTCAAGGGGAGATTAAGGGTGTGCCAGAAGTGGCCTAGAGAATACTTGTAGCCAGAAGTGGCAAGGTTAGAATACTTGAGAGTAATCAGATCTTGATTAGTAGAACCCTTCAAAAGT
Source organism: Pueraria montana var. lobata (assembly GCA_026413185.1). Classification (NCBI taxonomy): domain Eukaryota; kingdom Viridiplantae; phylum Streptophyta; class Magnoliopsida; order Fabales; family Fabaceae; genus Pueraria; species Pueraria montana. The sequence continues at coordinate 9,354,757 of CM048652.1, forward strand.
TTTTGAAGGAGAACTGGACGTAGCTCAGTTGAGTGAACCAGTATAAAACTAAGTATTCTATTCTCTCGCCTTCTAGCTTACTTGCATTTCTTTTAAACTATCTCTTCAACATACTACGAAAAGGTTTCTATACACATTTCATCTAAGTTTATCCATTACGTGTATTCTAACGAAAAGGAAGAAGAGTAGTTTCTTTGGACTGTTGTTTTTTAATCGGCTGGACGATAGCTTGTTTTTCTGTTTTACTAAGTTTCTGTAAAACGTAAAGATACACTATCTTCACATTAGCTAAAGTTTTCCAAAAAAAAATTTAAATACACTATTCAACCCCCCTTCTAGTGTATTTCTCTACATTTCATCAACCTCAGCCCCACATTGCAGAAGAACTTCTTAATTTTCTTGATGAAGATCTCTCAATCAAACAGATTCAACAGTTTCTGGGAATTCTCAATTACATTAGAGACTTCCTTCCAAATGCTGCCAGATATACCAGCCAGTTGTCCAAACTTCTCAAGAAAAATCCCCCTTCTTGGGGACCAGAACAAACAAGAGCCATCAAGGAGCTCAAAAGGATCGCTCAGAATCCTCATGCCCTAAAGATTCTAGGCTCAGGCAAAAGAATCCTACAAACTAATGCTAGTGATCATTTTTGGGGTGCTGTCTTAATTGAAGAAGTAGGAACAAAGAAACACTACTGTGGACATGCTAGTGGTCAATTCAAAGAAGCAGAAAAACATTATCACACCACTTTCAAAGAAGCATTAGCTGTAAAAAATGGGATCAAAAAATTCGACTTTCATTTGATAGGTCATCATTTTGAAGTCCAGATGGACAACTCAGCTTTTCCCAAGCTCCTTGATTTCAAAAACAAAATGCCTCCAGATCCTCAAGTCTTAAGACTCAAAGACTGGTTTTCAAGGTATGATTTCCAAGTCAAACACATAAAAGGTAATCACAACATCATTCCTGATTTTTTGTCCAGACCTTCAAAGTCTATCCAAGCAATAACCAGTCTAAACAATTTTCCCCTCATCTTCATGACCAAGCCTTTACCAAATAAAGCCAAAATCACTAGAGAATTTCCGCCAGGGTTAAGCTATAATTCTACTCCTGCTGACATCAAAACCTTTGCACAGACCAGGTACTTTTACTACCTCCATCAAACCCTAGCCGGAAAGTTTGTATCTCCAAACTCCTTCAACCCTCATGAAGCATTTCTCGGAATATTTGAACTTTTCTGTTTACCAGGTTTTGATATCAATGAGGATACTCTCTAGAGTATATGGTGCATAACAGTTCAATATTCTATCCCGCTGGCTCTCAAAGTCCAAGACACTTATGATATTCTGACCCATCTAGATAAACAAGATTATCTCTTGTGGACTGCTCTTGAATGTTTTTCTCCACTAACCTGGTGGAGAAGAGAACTAAAAAATATTCTTGAATTTTCTGTTCAAAAGGGATATTCTGTTCAGTAGATTAAAGAAAAGACTGTGATTGCCATAGTTCATAAGCCATATTTTCATAATTCAAACAGGATGTTATGGTCCAGGAATGAAGCATATATCTGGCATGTATTTGATTCTTATCCCTTACCACCAAGTTTCAAGACTCAACTGACTCATCACATCCTTGAGATCAATGGATATCATCCTCCTGAACCTGATCCTTATCAAGCCAACTCATCTCAAAAGCTTGACGGATTCTATCCTGATGAAAATGTCTTTTCCCAGGTGACAGAAGACACTGACATGCCAACTGCCAAAGAAGAGCCTGACAATGTTCCCTACTTTGAAGATTCTCAAGATCCTTATTATCTTGATTCAGAGCTAGAAGACAAAGCTCTCTTCCCAAGTATCAATACGGACTCAGATGATCCTAATCTATCCCCAAGTCATGAACCTTTTATGAAAAAGTAAAAGAAAAAGCTACTTTGTAAAAAGTAAAGTAGATGCTTATCTGTAAAGAATCTAACTGTTTGTTGTCGTTTGTGATCATTCCTGATAAGGGAATCCCCTTTAGGAATCTACTTTAAGCATGCTTTGTAATAGTGACTATATGCAGTCACTTCCATGTAAAAAGTCTGGTTAATCATGCAGTCCATGACGTAAGCCATGATGTATCTCGTTGTATCGCTCAGTTTAAATTGCGGAGAGATCCTCCGTAATGAGGCATTGAGCTTTTGAATAAAATCAAGTTTGTATAATTCATGAGTTCCCTCTAAACTCCCTTTTCTCCCTGAAAACCTTGTATAATATTTCTATCATAATCTCTTCTCCTAAGAAGCAAGTATGCTCTACACTTGCCCTTTTATGGGATCCTGTTTATCAGAAAACTTCTTATCAAAGATATTGTTTTTCTACGATCCTCTGTATCTTTAAGAAGTATACTGTACTAACATCTGAGCAAGCCTATGAATGGAAGAAAATGGCTTTAGAGATGTTAAGACTTTATATTGTTAGAGATATGGAGGCTCTCGGAACAAGATGGTAACAAAATATTTATATAATAAGGTTGAAAGTTTTATACTGAAATTTAATTTAAATCTAATTAGTTAACATATTTATTTCAAAATGATATTTTGACTCTATGATTAATAACATCATAAATGAAATTTTGTTGATTAACATTTATATAATAATGTTAAGTATTTTTTACATAAATATATAATAAATTAATTTCTTAAATATATTTTTATTACAAAAGAATTTTAAATTATTTCATCAATATCATAAATTAAATTAGTTTTAATTTTTTTTATTGTGTAGACCACAAGTATCATTCACGGGAGACAATAATGCTTGAGTCAGGTATAATCATTATAGACGACAATTTTTTTTTGAGTATTTAATAAAATTACATACCAAAGACTCAACAATATTTATTTTTACTTTGAAATCCTATAAAATTTTGTTTACTTAGAAATCCTATAAAATATTTTTAAATAAATTCATAAATAAATATTTTATCAAATAATATTTACGTTGAGGTTGAAAGTTTTATACTCAAATTTAATTTAATTCTAATTAGTTAATATATTGATTACAAAATAAAATCTTGACTCTATGATTAATAACATCAAAAATGAGAATTTTGTTAATTAATATTTATATAATAATGTTAAGTATTTTTTACGTCAATATATGATAAATTTATTTATTAAATATATTTTTATTACAAAATAGTTTTAAATTACTTCATCAATAATATCATAAATTAAATTAGTTTTAATTTTTTTTATTATAGAGACCGCAAGTATCATTCAAGGGAGACAATCATGCTTTAGTCAGGTAGGACCATTATGGGTGACAAAACTCTTTTTTCGAGTATTTAATACAATTGCATATTAAAGACTCAACAATGTTTATATTTACTTTGAAATTCTATAAAATTATTTTTACTTAGAAATCATATAAAGTATTTTTAAATAATTTTATAAATAAATATTTTGTTGAATAATATTTATATAATGAAGTTAAAAGTTTTATAGTAAAATTTAATTTAATCTAATTATTTAATATATTTATTACAAAATAATATTTTGATTATGTGTTTAGTAACATCATAAATGAAAATTTTATTGATTTATATTTATATAATAATGTGATTTTTAACAAAAATATATAATAAATTAATTTATTAAATATATTTTTATTACAAAATAGTTTTAAATTACTTCAACAATAATATTATAAATTAAATTAGTTTAAACTTTTTTTTATTATAAAAACCACAAGTATGCGACAATCATGCTTGAATCAAGTAGTACCATTATGAGTAATAAAACTCTTTTTTCGAATATTTAATACAACTACATACCAAAGACTCCACGATATTAATTTTTACTTTGAAATTCTATAAAATTATGTTTACTTAGAATATATTTTTCCTGCGTGAATACTCTCTCTCACTCTTTTTATTATTTTGAAAAACTTCATTAATTAATTATGTTTGTCTCAATAAAAATATTTAATTTTTATATCTAAATGTATTTTGAAAACAAGAATGAACTGTGCGAACGCACGGGTATCTTGCTAGCTTTTTTGACAACTATTACCAATTGCTAATTTATGGGAGGACACGTGTTAAGAATTAGATTGGGATCACAAATTGCAAATTGAGGTTAAAGAGGAACATTACGAAAATTTTGCTCGAGTTGAGAGAAATCAAGAGTAAAGGAGTTATATTCTCACTATGATAAAATTAGAGAATCCACGTAGAAATGTTACAATAAGATCCAAGGTTCCAGCAAATAATGAAACCCCAGACAAAAATTTCCCAACTCGCCGCCTCTTTCCGATGATGGGATAATCAAATTGATATGAACAAATGACAAAAACAACTTTACCTAAATTATTAACTTATTCCCTGATATTTCCACGTTCTTAACTCCATTTCCTCTGTCAACTTCAGAATTTTCAGAAGCCAATCTCTCCTTCAATTGATGCATTTTAGCCGAGGGTATTTCAGTGGAAAAAGAACCATCACCATCTTCCACTGGGACATCATCATATTTGTTTGCACTGGCATATCCATTGCTATAATTTGCAAAGCCATTTGATGTTACCTTGCATTTAATCACATCTTTATGGTCTGAATCTGAATCTTCCCTTGTGTTTTGATAATCCATTGAAACAGAAGAATCCTTATCAACACCAGAAAAGCCATTAGGCAAACATGAAGAAGGGCTCGACTTAGCCATATCACTATCATCTTGCTCTTCCATGCAGACTGAAATCTCTTCTAAAACAGATGAGCATGTATTTGATCCGTCCGAATCTATATCCCCCAGATCTTTGACAGCTTCAGAATCATGCATATGAGATGATTCAACACCATTACAGAAAGACTCATTAGCAACATCAATAATGTCCACATCCTTAGACTGCTCTCTTTTAACTCCAGAGTTCATTTCAGTCAAAGACACGTTTTCACAGCCAGAAACCTTAAACTCTGGACTACAGTCAGATGGAAAAGCCTCACATCCTTCACTATAAGTCTCACTTTTCATATCTGAGAGGCATTCAGCTTGTTTAGTTGGGCCAGGCTGCACCTCCGATTTGACTGTTTGCACTTCTGCTGTCTCTGACAATTCGATACTTTGAAGTCCTGATGGTCGAGCATTAACCCTGTCCAGGAGCAAATCAAGTAACATGGGCGTTACCTCAATTAGAGAGAGTATTTGGCTCAAACTATTGTGCTCATAAGCTAAATGTATTTGCCCTTGCTTTGACTATTGGAACCATTCTTTATCAAACCTCGGACAAACATGGTATAAATAATCTCACAAGGCACAGGGCTACGGAACTACTTTAAACAAGCTTCCAATACTGAAGACAGAAATCATGTAAGCAAAGAAAATGTACAATCATGTAAAACTAAACACACATGGGAATGCAAAAGTATACACACTATCTCAAATCATGTAAACAAACTAGTTAAAACAGAATACATCACCAAAGCATAGCAGACCAGTTTCCTGTGTGAAATGTAAAAACAAGCAATAAGCCTAAGACGCACTGAAAAATTAAGCCTAATACTAACCAAAAGAGAACTTAATTAAACCTAAACCTAAAATGCTAGATGTCAAACAAAATAAGCATCCAAAACAGATATTTATTATATTGAAAGAAAATTTAAATGACAGAAATCAGGTTCTATGAAGCACCGACTCGGACACGGACACGGACACCGGACACGACACGGATACCGGGACATAGCTAAAGTTTAAAACATAGGACACGGGGACACGGCATATATATATGATCAACATGACAAAAATTTAAATTGATAATTAAGATTTATATATTCATCTTAAAACAAGTTAAGAAAACTGAAAAGCAAGACGAACAGAGGGTGTACCAGTTACACCGGCATGAGAACCAATGGCACCGGCGTACTCGAGAACGTGAATGGACGGAGGAGAAGGCAAAAGGTACGTGAGAGAGGTTACCAAAATAGATTAATTTTAAAAAGGAAATTTTATTATCTAATCTTTTAGGTTTAGTTTTAAAAGTTTTGATAAAAAAAAAATCAGAGGAGTGTCCAATGTGTGTCCGCATGTTTGGGCCGTGGCCAGGCCGTGTCCAAGCTAGAAAATAATAAAAAAACAAAAAAAACTGGACACAGCAAAAAAGTGTCCGACACTGTGTCCATCGCATGTCCACGACGTGTCGGTGTCAGAAGCGTGTCGGACACCTCAACACAGCCTTCCTCTGCCATGTCCGTGCTTCCTAGATCAGGTTAGCCTAAGTTCAAAGGGTATCTCATCATTTAGGCACCCCATGAAAGATAGGAGAACTCATATGTTTTGGAATAATATTGTCTGAGTGAGAGAACAATCGCCTCTTTAACTCATGATTACAAGAATACCTGCTATACAACAGCATGTATGCACCCTGAGAAAGCACCTCTTGTAATTCCACACTCGAGACCTGAGAAATATAATTCAACCCAAATAAGGATACTTAAACTTCAAGCACACCACAGAGAGTTAAGTAAACAAAAAAGAAAGGGTTCAAAGCTGCATGGAGTCACAATGAAATTTACCTTCCAATCATCAATTCTATACCAGTTTCCACGAAAATCTTTGATGTAGCAGATGTAATGACCAAAAAATGAAGCATTCAGCATATCAATATGTACTACAACAGCATATAGCTTATAAATATCAGATCCATCTCCAACTTCACTCATGTAAGGGCTGAGATCTAAAGTCTCAGGGAAAGTTATTCTCTTGTTAAGTTTTCCAAACCTCCCACTCTGCATGTTCACAATGCCCCAGAAAAAGCATGAGAAAATTTGACAAATTCAAGATACATTCAAGTATTCAAGCCTTCATATACCAGTAGGAAAAAGAAATAATGTAATCATAAAGTATGGTGCATAGTCATGGTAAACTAACACCCATACAATTTACACATGAGGCACATTTTGAGAAGGGAAATTACAACAAATCATAAGAATTGATATTTATATTACTTAAAACATCTCTCAACAACTTGGCAAGATCATCTAGATCAAATTACTCAGACCTGAAATCTTTTCAAGGCAATTGTAAGAATATTTGGAGCTCGTTTCACTGTGAGTCGTTTCCATGCCTTGACATAACCCTTGCACCTGCAAACAGCATAACTTGGTTAAGACAGAACCTGCCTGACAGCAAAAGCACATTATCAAATGCAAACATTTGAATTCTATATTTCATGACATAGCAACTTTTTACCATACAAGTTCCCTATTTATTATAAATCGCTTTCCAAATTTAGTGCCTCCGTCATCAGAATACACACACCAAAATGAAGATAAATAAATAACTAGGACACATTTAAATAGGAAATAAATTGACTAAGAATTCTGGTATAACCAGGACAAAAGCAGCTGTTAAAATTTAAGTATTTTTCAGTTAAAAAACATTAAGGTTATTGAAAGAACGAATTAGTAAGAGAAATTGTGTGTTAGGCTACACATTTGTTCTGTTATTTATTTGTTGATTGATTTACAATCAATTAGACAATAATCTCAGCAGATCAAAAACTAGTCTCTAGCCTAATAATCAATAATTGGTTATTCTAATTTAATGAACACAAATATGGATGGTTGACTATATTCTGGCATTCATGTTAGTATTCTAATGTGCGTGTTAATATTCTAACAATGATTAATTCCAGAGCAGCATTTCTGTATAATATTAATAATTAATTTACAATATTTATACATATTTTTCCAAGCAAGACTTACCCATCACATTTATACATATTATCCCCATGTAGCCACTCCTTGGCAGTAAACTGGTCTAGACATTCCTCCAAGGAAGCAGCGTCTCCATGAATTTCAACGGTCAAGTCCATCATATTTTCATATTGATTTGAATTCTTCTCACATTCAGTGCAAATCACCTATTTTTTTGAGGAAAAAGAAGAACATGACAGATGGCAATGTCAGCAAGAATCATTATGTTGCTATAATAATTGACAATTGAGTAATGAGCTAAAAATTATCTTTTAAATTTGATAAAGGATGAGAAAAAGTGAATCTCTTAGCCAATTTCTATAAGATGGACCATACAAAGATTTAACTTACAGAGACTGTTATTTTCCATCCTGACTAAAGAAACAGAGTTATAAACCATTATTCTTAGGGCCTCTTAGGATGGACTAACTTCTTCAGTTCATGAGATTGGAAGAGTAAATGCAGAAAGCATCGTCTAATCATTTCATGCTAAGTTGCCAACAATATCATTTTGTCTCTATGTTTCATTATTATGCACAAAATGGCACAGACTAAAAAGGTGTCCATACTCAAACCAGAAAACTTCGATTTTAGTCTGATTAGACGTCTAACCTCAGATTGAAGGTGGCCACCAAAAATGTGTTGGATAAGGGTTGTTTCCTGATGCTTAGGAGGGACAACTTTTTCTCCACCAAATTCATCAAGGCAAACAGATTGCATAGCATCAATGGCAAACCTGCAACAGTATTAAAATATTGGAGGGAGAAGAAACCTTTAGTGTCATACCAAATTAATTATAAGATAGACACCCTTCCAAATAGTCAATGCACAATTCACTATAGAAAGTCAAATAACATTGCTTCAACAACAAAGAAACCTCATGAACTCGTGAGCATCCTCTTGTCTTCCATAACCCAGTGTGCCACCAATATGGGGCAAACGAGAGAGAATACTCATCGGTGAAAACGCCTGAGAACTTGGCCTTGCTTTTTCAGCATGGGTTTCAAATTCGCACAAAAAGCACCAATCATTGTGGCAGCCTGAAAAGGCACATCTAACCAAGGTAAGTACAAGGAATAATCAAGATCCAGCAAGAATTAAAAGGTCTATTTTGTGACATTACATTCTCTGCGGTGACCCTTCTCTGATAGATAGGCAATAAGCGGCCTTGTGAACGAGAGACATTGGAGAACCACATTCGCAAAGCAGCTGCACAAATTTGCAATGTATGTTAAATTCCACCCAAACCCTCTCATTGAAATCTATCAACGGTAGTAGCATGTAATGAAACCAAACCTGTTTCCACAATTTATGAGTCCACAAGGAGGAAATCCTGGTTTGTCCCAGTTAAACAATTTGACAAATTCATCATAAGGAAAGAGAACCTGGAAAACCAAAAACGAATTATTTGGGCACAAAGGGCAGAAAACATGTAAAGATTCAACTTGGCAGGGAATGTGTCATGTAATTTTACCAATATATTCATAATTGAAAGAAAAAAAAAAAAAGGAGAGAAAAACTTTGGCCTTGTTTATTCACTGTTTTGAATAACAGTAAACAAACAACAATCAGAAATAAGGTACTTAAAGAAAACAGAAGAGAATGAGAAAACATCTCCCAGTTGCTTCAGTATTTTGGATTCTAAGATACTTTTTTTCGGAACAATTTTCAAAACTTACAAATTTTGAATGAAAAATTAATTTTTGAGTAGTAATCAAACATGCCCTTACACTTTTAGGCTGCTTGATAGTCCTGGATGTTCCGCGACCACATTCAGGGATGAGGACAATTGAAGATGTAGTCCTATTCACAGCCGCAGAAGCTTTGAACGCTCGATTAGTTAGTTCAGTGCCCTGAAACTCCTTGCATCTCATCTTATGCTCGGATTTCCAGTGCGCCTGCTGGCATGCTTGTGAACTGAAAAATCAATCCAAAGTAGTTTCTCCTTTGAATTCCATTCAACTAAAAGAAACACTGAACAACACCATCGGTCGGTCAACCCCGTCGGTCAACCTCGAATTTGCAGAGCAACAACAAAAACCAAATCAAACAAACAAACGTTATTATATTATTATTATTACTGAAATAGACGAACCAGTATCGAACGGATTTGCATCGCGAACACTTCTTGTTGCCGGGGTTGCGACAAACGGCGCAGAGAGAATCGTCCATGAGAATACCAGGCATAGCGTGGTGGTGGCGTTGTTGTTGTTCCCCGTCGAAAGTGGCGTCAACCTCGAAGTACTTGGAAGCTGTGTTCTTGACGAGAGCGTGCAATCCCATGGCCAAGACGAACGCGGAGACTACGAATTGGAGGAGCCATTTGATATCCCATGATGACGACACAGACACTCCCGAGACAAGCATCTACGATGATGATCCTTTCCGCCGCGATCCCACGCCTTTTCATTTTCATCTCGAACTCATCTTCTTACATCTATGCTTTTCCAACATCGATTAGGGCTTTCTGCTTCAGATTCTTAGTGTTATCAGTATTGTTGTTTGTTTAGTTTTCTAATCTAAAACAGAACAACTGGGATTGAGGAGCAGAGTTTTTTCGATAGGTTCGAGCGAGTTAAGTAACCTCAATTTCTTGGCCTTTTTATGTCGTTGTGAGTGACGTGCTCTGCGGTTTTCTGTTTTGTTTGGCCTGCCCTTGCTTTCAATACTGTTTTTTTTTTTTTTTTTTCCCTTTCCCGAAACACAAAATTATTCGTTGCATATGGACGGTGCTTTCTGTTTAGATAAGTGCGTGTTTGGATCATACTAGTACTATTTAAAAGGATATTTTAAATAACTCAATAGACTTTCTTTAAAAAATAATGAATTATGTTATTTTGTTCAATTTGATATCTAATCTAATCTAAATGTACACACTCAAGACTTATTTGAGGAGGCATTTTAAACGCACATTTCCTTAAATTTTCGCATCAAAATCCTATATTGATGCAAAAGCTAAAATTAGTATCTTCTAAAGATTCACGTTAAGTTTACTTTCAGAATGATTTTCAAACACACACTCAAATATATGTATGAAATATATCTTGTGAAACAATGTTATCTTTATATGAAAGTGGGGAAGTAAATTATGTATGTGCGCACACACATGTGTATGGAGTTATGTTAGGTGAAAACTTATAGTTTGTGTGAAAAATAAAAATAATGCATATAGATCGTCGATTCTTATTTGAATGGTTAACATTAATAATAAATATACTTGTACACATAGTATTTTTAAATGATTATATAACCACTAACTAAGTTTTAATTATAACCATAATAGTGGTTGGGATAAACCCATATTGGCAAGCAAATCAGCATACACATTACTCTTCTTTAAGGAATGAATAATATTGAGGTCCCAATTTCTAGTCACGAGCTCTAACATTATTAATGTATCGCTAACATAAATTTTTATGCACTTTCATTGTGATTTTTAATTGATTTTTTTTATTGATTTCTTGATCAATTTTCCTAAAACACCTGTACATATATTTTGGTGAAGACTGAAGAGAAACACTTTTGTTATTTTTCTATATGTCAATTGATTTTATATATAGATCATACCATCTTATACATATATTTCGGTGAAGAGAAACAAACATTCTCATAATCATTCATAAATATAAAATATAAATCGTTTTATGTCTTTTGGTGGGGAAAAAAAACAATTCTTCAAAGAGACACATTATTTCATAAAAAAAAACACAATATCTCATATTTACAATTTTTCATAAATAAATACACTTTCATGAAATAAAACAATTTTTCATACTTTGAACCCTTTTATGAATAAACACACACCTTTATGAAAGAAAAATAAATTATTATACTTACACCTTTCTATAAATAAACACACTCTTTTGATAATATTAAACATTTCATTAATTTGGAAACTTCTCACATATGATGAGAATAAAACTTAAAATAAAATTAGATATGAAAACATCACATTTTTTTTAATTAACGATCCTAATAATAAATTTGTAGTCCTTATTCCTTAATGATAACGGAGGTGGGAGGAAAAGAAGATATTCCAAGTGGAAAGGAAGATATTCCAAGTTCCAACTCCAAAGATTTGGCGTATGGAATCGGTGCACGTGAAAGATCATGCCTCGTGTCATATATGTTTAGGTTGTGGAAGCCTTTAATATAATTTGGGCGTGAAGTTCTGTAGTTAATCAATTAAACTGATTCTTTTTTTATATTTGATTCGGAACTTCACATTCTTTTCTTTCTCTAGTTACTTTTCTTCCACTTCCTTCATTCACCGTGAGGAAAAAGAACGATTATAAATAAATCAATACAAAGAGCATCTCGTTACTTATTTGCTTTCAAACTGAAAAGTGACTGTATCATGTTTTCAGTTTTCATTTATAAATTACAAACCTGTTGTAAAAATGTACGTTTATATTATTCAAGCGTAGACGTAATTATTCTTTTTTTTAATTGTATGTAGAGTTTAATAAATATATATTATTGGTGTAAAAGCTTTTATATCATCAACTAATTAGAAATCATTATTAATATATATATTTTTTAAAATAATAGAGATTAAATTATTATAATATCCCTAAAATGAATAAATAAAAGCAAAGGATGATGGATGACTTTTTTGGTCCTAAAATTTTGGTGGAATGCTAATGTACTATAATTAGTATATTAGTGATCCTCATATATATAAATATTGGTGGAATGCTAATGTCCTAAAATATAACAATTTATTTAATTATATATTATTAATGTTTCAAACCCTATATCTAATTCGGGGAGTAGAAGACAAGCATTTCAAAATAGTTTTTTAGCTGATTTTTTCAATCCCACAATAATAAGGTTGATGCTGAGGATGACATAAAGATTTGTCTAAGCTTCAAATGGCAGGTATGGTTTTGAAAATTCCAACAAGCTGTTATCTTCTGGGTGGACAGAAATGGAAATAATTAATATTGTACTAAGACAAACCTTACTCTCCAACTACTTAGATATAATTACCACCTAAATCTTGGATAGAATTAGTTGTGATGATATCTACTTATTTATTGTGAGAGGAAATAATCCAATGTCTAGGAGTGTTTATGAGGCAAGCTGTTAAATTTTGATTGAATTAGTTTCACACTCGTCTCAAATAGATTTGAACCAAGATATTTTTGTAAATGAAATTAACAGCGTTTGAAGTATTGAATCTAGCCATACAAGTAATGAAAAAGAATTATTCAGGGAAAAAAAAGTAAAGAAAAAGAATAATGAAGGAGGATGAAATGAATGAGAAAGGAGGGAATTGTTTTGTTCTGTTTGGTCTGGAACATCATCGTTGCATGCCCTGTTTTGAGATTACAGATCATAATCAGCATCTACTATTGGCGGGCTATTGCACATTTGGTATTATTGGACTTCTTGGCCCAGATGTTTCGGCATAAGCATAATGGTTTTAGGGCTTTGCTATTCTCATCTCCAATTTTCTATTCTCACCACCCACGTGGTTGGGTTTTTGTTGATTTTCCAAAATACCCTTGTACAACGGAATCACGATTCCAATGTACAATGTACAACGGAATCGCGATTCCGTTGATAAGTGTACAGCGAAATCGTGATTTTGTTGTGCAAGGGGTGGATTCCGTTGTACAAATTTGTTTCACCCCCTTTGCAAAATGGAATCACGATTCCGTTGTACACTTATCAATGAAATCGCAATTCTGTTATACAGTGTACAGCAGAATCGTGATTCCGTTGTATAAGGGTACATCGTTGTACAACAGAATCACGATTCCGTTGCACAATTTTTTTAATTTGTTCTATTTTTTTTAATTTTTTATATTGAGTAATGTTTTTTGAAATGTATAAATTTAGGTTTTAAAGACTTGGCCAAAATAAATATACCAATTTAATGCACATTGGTTGATGTATCTTATAGGATTCATATAGATAGTTGGTTTTAAATAGTTGGCAAAAATCCTGTATTTTGTTAGTGCTATGATGTTGCACATTGTTGTTGTTGTTATTTTTGTTTGTTCTATAATTTTAATAGAGAAATCGCTCGTTCTTTCATTATATTAGTAGGCGCGCACGTGTTGTTTATAGAGTTTACAAAGAAAAATGTAATAAACTGAAAAATCAACATCATTTATATAATAAAATGTATATACAAAATAAAAGTTTATACAAATATAAAAAAATACATAAAAAATCAACTACCTCTGCAGCCACCGCCCTCGGTCCTCCTCCTCTGTCTGCGTCCTTGGCTGCTGCACCCAGCACCTAAGCCACCCTGTGCAATGCGCAATAGTCGCTACACCAACTCATAGTCATGCGTGCCCTCAGGAATGACTATGGTATGCAACAACCTTTATGCAATCGCAGACATCATCTGGTACCGATCCTACATAAATGAAAATTAAAATTAATAATTTCAAATCAAAATAAATGTAAACAATTAATTATGGAAAAAGTGTTTGCATTATATTACCTCGCACAAGTAACCTACACCATCCAGAAACTCTGGCAGAGAGTCACCAGGCTGAGGCTGAGGAATGGGGTCGGGCATATGTACTGGGCTCCGTGCTGCCTCTCCTTCCTCTGGCGGAATCACATATGGATGTGAATGCTCATAATACCACGCCAGGTAGTCGGAGGTGCAGGCCCATGAAGCATCCTCTGGCACATGCTCGCCCAGCTGCACTGTATGCTGCTCTCACTCGGCCCACGTCTGAATGGATGTCTCAAATGGAAGACGAGGAGGTGGTGGTGGAGGGATCCCCTGTACATACCCGAACTGCCTCAAAACCCTATCTGGCAGATAGGGTCGCATGTTTGTGACACACCTTATGTGGTCAGAATAATCTGTTTGCTCCAATAAGGGTCTCTGAGCGGCAGCCCTGTATGCATCATCATATAGGGACCAGACGACGTCCTCCATCTGCAACATATCCAGCAACCGCCTAGTCCCCCAAGCCTTGCTGGTACCCCTGGTCGCCTTCCATCTGGCAGCAAAGGGAAGCGCGGGGTCACAAGTGGCAGGCTCCCATCCGCCAACTGATGGCAGATGTGCAAACGCCCATGCCTGTAAAATAAAGAAAATAATTTATGTTAACATTTGTATTAAAAATTACACAAACAAATATGTTAACAACAAATAAATAATTTCTTACCATCAGTAATGTCATACAACCCCCACACTGCTTGCTCTCCCGCAAGCTCGCATAGGAGAGATGGTCGTATAAATACGCCAATGCAGATACTCCCCAAGCGTACTGCGAGCAGGTGTACAGATCGCTGAGGTAGCAGAGGTAGAAAATGTTTACATATGTGGAGCTCTTGTTGGCAAAGATGGTACAGCCGAGCAAGAGCAACAAGTACGCCCGTGCGGCCCACACACATGAACCAGACTCCACTTACCTCTCATATAGCTCCCTCAGCCATGTGAGACGGATCCTAGCTCCTGCCGTGGTAGCAACATCAGCCTCCTCGTCAGACAACAGGCCTAGCTCGATCCTCAGCAGCATCCTAATCTCAGCCTTCGAAAAGGCGATCGCCTGGCTGGCAATCTGCAAGCCTGTAATAGGCAACTACAGCAAACATGACACATCATCCAGAGTGATGGTCATCTCTCCAACGGGCAGGTGGAAGGTGCACGTCTCCTGATGCCACATCTCAATAAAGGCATTAATGAAGCCTTTATTCGCGATATATCGCGCATGATAAAGGCCCGTCAAGCCAGTTTGATCCACGTATGCTGAGACCTGTGGTTGGGTAGGGTAAGGAATCAACTTTCCAGTGTGGCTGACCACCTTCAGCTCCTCCCGAGGCTGATGAATCCAAATATGTCCAGCCACGTGGTCCTTGTAGGACCCCAGCAGTGTATCAACTGCAGGACCACCAGGAAATGGCGGTCCAATGATCCGGTTAACAAACGGGATCACCGCGACTGCTGGCTGTGGCATGTCTGGCTCTGGCTCTGGCGATATGTCTGCCTTTGGCTGTGGCTCATCGTGTTGTACTGCTCCAACAACACAAGTATCCTCTGCCAGACGACGGCGAGCAGATGATGTCACACCGCACTGGTCTGCCCTGGATAGCTGGGCAGGCTGACCAGCATCTGCAACAGCATCTTCCTGAAAAGTGGAGGGATCCTCTCGTTGATCGTACGAAACATATTTCGTACGAGCCATAGTAAATCTGCAAAAAATATTGTAAATTCCTTAGAACTCGATAAGCAATAAATAAAGTCAAATACTATATAACTAAATAAACAAATAAATAAACAAACTTACAATGTAAATATAACACAATTTAAAAATATAAATTTATAATTTTTAAAAAAAATTATTCAATTAAATAAATATTTTAATATAAAAACTAAATATTAAAATAATACTGTAAATATATAATACAAATATAATTAAATATTTTTGTTTTAAAAAAAATTACTTTACAAAATCAAAATTCAATTTTTTTTTAAAAAATTCAAACAGCACAATGGAATCTCGATTCCGTTGTGTTGTTTTTCAAACAGAACAATGGAATCGCGATTCCATTGTACTGTTTAAAAAACTGTACAACGGAATCGCAATTCCGTTGTATTGTGATAAATTGAAAAAAAAATTGGGGACGAACCTGTTGCGAGGAGACTGGGGAGATAGGTGAGGGAGAGAGGTGAGGACAATGGGGACACAAGTGACCAGCGAGGGAAAGAGTTGTGAGGGAGAGAGGTTAGGGAGAGACAACGAGAGGGATAGAATGGGGAAGAGGGTGAGAAGAAGGGATTGGTATGGGGGGCAGGGAAGGTGAGGGGGTGGGGGGGGAGAGGGAGAGGTGGGGTGGGAGGATGCTGAGGGGTAAGGAGGTCTTTTCAAATATTTAGGGGTGAGAATAGAAATTTTCAGGAATGAGAATAGCAATTCCCACGGTTTTAATGATTCGTACTTAAGGACCCCAAAAAGGAAATGGGAACTGCTATTCTCACCTTATTTTTTTCTCTTCTCCCCTCAATTTTTTTTGTTTAGTTTATTAATTTCCAAAAATACCCTTGATGGAAACACAATTCCATTAATTAAAATACACAACAGAATTGCATTTTCATTGTGTAAGATGGGTGAAAAAAAATACATAATGGAAACGCGATTCCATTGATTAAAATATACAATGGAATTGTATTTTTGTTGTGTATTGAATTTTTTTATTCGGATTTTTTTTATCCGGCATTGTGTATTGAATTTGCACCTCTTAACAAAAATAGAAACACATTTCTGTTGATTAAATACAAAACGGAGGGAGGGCAAGAGTGGCTTTTTACTTGTTTTTGGAAAAGATGCAGGTGGACAGAGCAAAAGATATGGTGGGAATAGCAGCACCCAAAGAAACCTTATACTAATGGGCCTTAGTTAGTGGGGATTGTTATTCTCACCCTTGAGTTTGAAAAAAAATGTAAAAGGGCAAGTTTGCCCTTGCCCCTTCTTCTCCCCACCCTCTCCCTCTTCTCCTCAGCTTCCCGCCCCCACCCCACTCCCACTTCTCACCCCCTCTCCTTCTCCCTTCCCTTTGGACCTCTCCCTTTCCTTCTCCCTCTTATCACCCACAGGTACCCCTTCCCCCCCCCCCCCCCCTTTTTTTTTGTTTTTATGCAATACAACGGAATCACGATTCCGTTGTACTATTTTCGAAATAGTACAATGGAATCGTGATTCTGTTGTGATGTTTTTAAGAATCAAACAACGCAATGAAATCGCGATTCCATTATGTTGTTTGATTTTGAAACACATCACAACGGAATCACGATTCCGTTGTGTTGTTTGAAAAATCAAACAATACAATGGAATTATGATTCCATTGTGTTATTTGAATTTTTTTTTTAATTTTGAATTTGTAAAGTAATTTTTTTTAAAAGAAAAATACTTAATTATATTTGTATTATATATTTATAGTATTATTTTTAATATTTAATTTTTAAATTAAAATTATTATTTAATTCAATAATTTTTTTAATTAAAAAAAGTATTAAAATAAAAATTTTATATTTTATATTTTTAACTGTATTATATTTACAGTGTTAGTTTGTTTATTTATTTGTTTATTTAGTTATATAGTATTTGACTTTATTTTTTGTTTATCGAGTTCTAAGTATTTTAGTTAATTTTTTGCAGATTTATTATGGCTTGGACGAAGTATGTTTCCTACGATTGCCGACATGATCCCTCCACTTTGGAGGAAGATGCTGTTGCAGATGTTGGTCAGCCTGCCCAGCCATCCAAGGCAGACCAGCGATGTGTGACAATAGGGATAGCAATGGGTAGGGTCTTGGTAGGGCCCTATAGTACCCGGCCTCATACTCGCGCGGGTAGCAATTTTAATCCCCATCTCTGTACCCGCTGGATACCTATATACCCATACCCGCACCTGCTACAACACTTTACTTATGTATGAAGTTAATAAATCAATAAAAAAAATAGGCTTAAATGTAATTTTGGTCCCCCTATTTTGCACAATCCACAATTTTAGTCATCCTATTTTAAAATAGCGACATTTAGTCCTCCTATTTTGCACAATCAGCAATCTTGGTCCCTCTACAGAAACATTTAGTCCCCTAATTTTGTAAAATCCATAATTTTGGTCATTCCATCCAATTGAAAACATTGACAGTTAAGAGATTAATGTTGACCTTGACGTGGCCCACATATAGTGATGTGACACTAGATTCTTTATTTATTTTTTAATTATTTTAAATACCGAGTAATAATTATTTGTTTATCTACGTCACTAAAGCACATGTCACGTCGATTTTAATGGTTGGGATAGTTGTGAGTCCTAAAATAGAAATCACAAGTCTTAATCATTTATTTTAAACTAGTTCTACATTGTTGAAGTACATGGCACGTCGTAGTCAAATAAATGATATTACCTTTTTTTAAAATATATTTTTCATCAATTATTCTACTCAGTATTTAAAATAATTAAAAATTAAATAAATAATCTCGTGTCACGTCACTATATTCGGACCACGTCAAGGTTAACGTTAATCTCTTAACAGTCAACGCTTTCAATTTGATGGAAGGACCAAAATTACATATTTTACAAAATTGGGAGACTAAACGTCTCTATTTTAAAATAGGAGGACCAAAATTGCGGATTGTGCAAAACAGATGAACCAAAATTGCATTTAAGCTATAAAAATATTAATTAAAAAAATATTACAAATAAATTGAAAATCCACACTTAAATAATTCAAACTTAACATTAAAAGCATCCACACATAATATTAAAAATATTAAATTATTGTAAGTTATAACATAAATCTTTTACTATTAGTGTTAGTTTATGAAAAATATAATTTTTTTTACATAAAAGTATATATATAACATAATTATTTATTCAAGTTATTTTAGTTATATATATATATATATATATGGTAGGTGCGGGGTGGGGCGGGTACTATAGTACCCGTACCCGTAAAAATTTAAGGGTAAATACCCGGCCCCGATCCCAATAAGCGGGTATTTACCCGACTCACTTGCGAATATTTTTGCAGGTACCCGTAGGATCCGGGTACACTTTGCCATCCCTATGTGACAGTATTTGCTTGCCGTCGTCGGGCAGATGATACTCGTGTTGTTGGAGGAGTACAACACGATGAGCCAGATGATGCAGAGCATGTACATGCTGAGATAGACGTGCCACAGCTTGATGCAGAGGTACCACAGCCAGCAGCCCCAGTGATCCTGTTTGCTGACCGGATCATTGGACCGCCATTTCCTGGTGGTCTTGTAGTTGATACACTGCTGGGATCCTACAAGGACCACGTCGCTGGACATATTTGGATTGATCAACCTTAGGAGGAGCTGAAGGTGGTCAGCCACACTGGGAAGTTGATTCCCTACCCTACCCAGCCATAGGTCCAGGCATACGTGGATCAGTCTGGCTTGACGGACCTTTATCATGTGCGATATATCGTGAATAAAGACTTCATCAATGCCTTTATTGAGAGGTTGCATTAGGAGACATGCACCTTCCACTTGCCCGTTGGAGAGATGACCATCACTCTGGATGATGTGTCATGTCTGCTGTAGTTGCCTATTACAAGCTTGCAGATTGCCAGCCCAGCGACCGCCTTTTCAAAGGCTGACATTAGGATGTTGCTGAGGACTATGCTAGGCCTGGTGTCTGACGATGAGGCAGATGCTGCTACGACGACAGGAGCTAGGGTACATCTCACATGGCTGAGAGAGCTATATGAGAGGTATGTGCAGTCTGGTTCATGTGTGTGGGCCACACGGGCGTACTTGTTGCACTTGCTTAGCTGTACCATCTTCACTGACAAGAGCTCCACACATGTGAACATTTTGTATCTCTGTTACCTCAACGATGTGTCCACTTGCTCCCAGTACGCTTGGGGAGTATCTGCATTGGCGTATCTTTACGACCATCTCTCCTATGCGAGCTTGCATGAGAGCAAGTAGTGTGGAGGTTCTATGACGCTACTGATGGTAAGGAATTATTTATTTGTTGTTTAAATATTTGTTTGTGTATTTTTTAATACAAATGTTAACATAATTTACTTTCTTTATTTTACATTTGGAGGACGTCTCTGCCATCAGTTGGCGGATGGGAGGATGTCATCTATGACCCAAAGCTTCCATTTGCTACCAGATGGAAGATGATGAGGGGTACCGGCAAGGCTTAGGGGACCAGGCGGTTGCTGGATCAGTTGCATATGGAGGACGTCGTCTGGTCCCCATATGATGATAGATATAGGGCTGCCGCTGGTACACCCTTCTTAGAGAAGACATACTATTATGACCACATCAGGTGTGGCACAGACATGCGACCATATCTGCCAGAGAGGGTTTTTAGGCAGTTCGGCTACGTACAGGGGATCCCTCCACCACCACCTCCTCATCCTCCATTTCAGATATCTATTCAGACGTGGGCTGAGTGAGAGTAGCATAGAGTGCAGCTGGGCGAGCATGTGCCAGAGGATGCTCCATGGGCTTGCACCTCCAATTACTTGGCATGATATTATGAGCATTCACATCCATATGTGATTCCGCCAGAGGAAGGAGAGGCAGCACGGAGCCCAGTATGTATGTCCGACCCTATTCTTCAGCCTCAGCTTGGTGACCCTCTGCTAGAGTTTGTAGATGGTGTAGATTACTCGTGTGAGGTAATGTAATGCAAACACTTTTTCCATAATTGTTTACATTTTTTCGATTTGAAATTATTAATTTTAATTTTCGTTTATGTAAGATCGGTACCAGATGATGTCTGTAATTGTAGAGATGTTGTTGCATACTAGAGTCATTCCTGAGGGCACACATGACCATGAGTTGGTGCAGCGGCTATTGCGCATAGCACAGAGTGACTTAGGTGCTGGGTGCAGCAGCCAACGACGCAGACAGAGGAGGAGGACCAAGGGCAGTGGCCGCAGAGACGGTTGATTTATGATGTATTTTTTTATATTTGTATCTAAATTTTTATTTTGTAAATACATTTTATTATATAAATGATGTTGATATTTTCAGTTTATTATATTTTTCTTTATAAACTCTATAAACAACACGCGCGCGCCTGGTAATATAATGAAAGAAGGAATGATTTCTCTATTAAAATCAGAGAACAAACAACAATAACAACAACAACAATGTGCAACATAATATCACCAACAAAATATAGGATTTTTGCCAAGTATGTTAAATTGGCATGTTTGTTTTTTGTCAAGTATTTAAAACCAACGGTCTATATTAATCCTATAATATACATCGACCATTGTGCATTAAATTGGTATGTTTGTTTTTGCCAAGACTTTAAAACTTAAATTTATACATTTCAAAAAACATTACTCAATATAAAAAAAAAAACTTAGAAAAAATTAGAATAAATTAAAAAACATGTGCAACAGAATCGTGATTCCGTTGTACAACGTTGTACCCTTGTACAACGGAATCACGATTCCATTGCACACTTTTCAACGGAATCAGGATTCCGTTGAAAAGTGTGCAACAGAATTATGATTCCGTTATACAAGAATATTTTTGGAAATCAATAAAAAACTATCCATGTGGGTGGTGAGAATAGCAAAGCCCTTAGTTAGTCTAGTTGTACCTATGGACCAAAACTGTTGTTGTACTTTCTTGCAGTAACGTAATTTATTTATTAATAAAAAACAATGGAATTCAGCACAAGTATATTATATACCTATATACATCCACGTGCTCTACAAATAGTAGATTAATTAGATATATAAAAAAAAAAGGGCTTAAATACATTTTTAATCCTTGCAATTTAGTATTTTTTTACTTTTTGTCCTTATAATTTTTTTTTGTTTTAATCCTTGCAAATTATGTTTGTTTTGTTTTTCGTTCTTAAAGTGGTTTAAATAGCGCTTTGAACAGTGAAAAAACGCTATCTAAATCACTATAAGGACGAAAAATAAAAGAAACATAATTTGCAAGGACTAAAAAAAATAAAAAATTGTAAGGACAAAAAGTAAAAAAACACTAAATTACAAGGACTAAAAAAGTATTTAAAAAAAAAAGGTGTTCATGTGGTAGCTACTACCTCTGGTCTTAATTATAAACAACATAGGACAAATCATCAATACCAAGAAAAATAATTATTACAACTTTTTTTAATTAATTCTGTCAAAAGTTCAATTTTTATTCCCAAAACACCATTTACTTTAAGTGATTGTCATAGTGCATAGGAAATAAAGTAAACAATAAAGTAAGGGTACAAAAGAAATTTACTTTAAAAACTAGTGATTGTTACTTATAATTAGAATCAAAGAAAAATTCACTTTGTTACTTATAATTAGGACCTGAGGTAGTATTACACTAGGCACTACTAGCGGAAGAAGCTTTCGACAAAATGCAGAATGATTCAATCTTAATGGTTGGCCAAACAAGAGATCATTCTTTGGGTTTAAAATACACCAAAACACATTCACTGCTCCTTTTTTGTAGTTTTTATTTATTGAAACAAACACTTTTCTCTAATGTTAACCGGCACAACAATGGAATTAGGGAACCAATAAGTGGATCCAATTTGTTTCCAGGTCTAAACAAGCACAATCAGCATGTGGGAGGGAACTTTTTTTCTGAATAAAGTGATTCAATAGGTTCTAGTTCATTTGAACTCACCTAAATTAATTATATGCATGTGAAGAATGTATTTGTTTTAGTGAGTGTTGTTTCATATGAAGTAAAACAGGCACAAGAAGAAATATAAAAAATTAAAATGAATCAAACTTTTTAAAAAAAATTAAAATAAACTTGTATATGTCTTAACCTTAAGTTTTGGGTCAAATTACTTTCCCTTCGCAGGCCCGCTAGTGCGCATGATTCCCAAAACAAAGTTAATTGGATTATTATTAAATCCAAATTATGGCTAAGTTCGTTCATGTATATGGCTAATCTCTAGCTCCAAGTTGCTGTTATAGTGTATTGTATATATTCTGCCTTTTAAAGCATAGGAAAAATAAAATTCACTGAGAATGATATTGGCATTCTCCTATGTTTTGACAACGATAGATACAAGTCTGATCAATTATATGCGCTTTCGTGCACAAGGTTAGGACAAAGAAAGTTTATCGGTTTATGCATGAAAAACCGGAGTGGTGTTTTCCACTACATATATGATATATCCGTTAGTTTCTTCTGCACCAAAATCTTCGTATTAAGTTGTTACGTATAGTTGAGCTCCCTCGATCAGTACTAGGTAGCAAACCATGACCATCTACACGCTTCTATTGCTAATAAACAAATTTTTAATTGAATTTAATTTAAATATATTGATGCTTTTAATTGATTTTTTTATATTGTCATTTATTCATAAATTATCATATATGATAAGTTTATTAACTTTGACCATACTTATATTAAAAGTCAACATGATTTCTGATTAATTCACAATATAATTTTTTAGCTTAATTGTAATTTTTATCCCCAACTTTTTTAATTTTTGGCGGATTTTACTCTCAACAAATTAATTTGACGCATTTTATTCCCAACTTTTTAAAAAAGTTGCAAATTTTACCCTTCACAGTTTTAATGACGTGACATGCTAAAACAATTGTACTTTTTATTTTTTAGCAAATTTTATCCCAAACTTTTTCATTTTTTGGTAAATTTTATCCTTAATTTTTTATTTTTTGATAAATTTTACCCCCATTTTTTATGCTTATGTTAGCATGTCACGTCATCAAAATTGTGGAGGGTAAAATTTGTAATTTTTTAAAAAAGTTAGAGGTAAAATGCATCAAATTAATTTGTTGGGAGTAAAATCTGCCAAAAATTAAAAAGTTGGGGTAAAAATTATAATTAAGCCTAATTCTTTTTACATTACTACATAGAACTTCAACTCTTTTTACTTAAATATTTGATTTAGCATTTAAGAAGGCCTCGAATTCCAAACGAATCTAGCTAGCAAAAGTTTTTTTTTTCCATTCAAGATGGATTTTCCTCTTTCCATAATGAGAGTTTTTTTTCCCTCCTTTTATCTCTCTCTCTCTTTTTCACTACCACCTCTCCTCACCTTGTCTTTCGGTCACCATTTACGTTTCTTCTTCCTCTCTAACAATCTAGTTTGTTTGTTTGCTTTTTTCAACTCTATTTAGATTTACTTGTAATAGAAGATTTGCTAACATCTTAGTTATGCGGCATCGTGTATGATTGTCATTGTTGATAGATTGTGCACTGTTGTAACATTCTATTTTGTAAGTGTAACGGGCATACCTGCAGTTATTGTTATTATTGCAAGGTTTTTAACTCTTAAAACTATTTTTATTGTTTTATAAAATGATAAAGTAAATATGTCCATTGGTTTCGAACAACTGCACCTCGTGTAGTTTATTTAATTTAAGACACAGAAGATCAAGTTTCTTAAAATACAATAATGTAAAATTGATATTTTTCTACCAAAAGAGGTGGTATTTATTGATCCAATGAGTTTATTATTTTTAGTATTTGTTTGTATATGCTGTTGATTAATTAGTGTTTCTATTATTTCTTAAATATCGTTTAAGGTTTAGACATAGAAATTTAAAAAAAAATTAAGTCATCGTGTTTATTATCATTTTTAATTATTATATACTTTATTTATTTTATTAATTATTTTTTATCATTTATTATTTTTCATTTTTTAAAGATATAAATGACAAAATAATAATTAATATTATTTTAACTTTTAAAATGATAGATGAAAAGGATTTTTTTTTAAAAGATCCGCATTAAAAAAAAGTATGAAGATAAGAATTTTTTTTTTGATAGATGAAGATAAGAAATCTAATAGCAAGTAACTATATTTATCGCGAACAATTAATTCAGACTATAGTCAAGTGATTAATTTTTTTTTAAGGTATGTAGTAAATGTTGGGCCAAATTCGATGGATTCAACTCTATTATATAAAGATTAAAAAAAAAAAAACTCTATTATATAAAGTGATGTAAGCAGTATGGTTTAGATTTTGAACATCACTTTTTTAAGAGCAAATTGTACTAATTTTAGAATATAAGACCAAAGCTATGTGTATATTTTGATTTTGTCTATAAGCTGTTTTAGCTACAAATGCTTCCAAAGTTTGCACGATGGATGTAGGTTTTGTTCCCGGGATTTCTGGACTGTGTCTGCCTCGTCTGTTTAGTTTAGTGTTTAGCAATACTTTGGCCCCATTTATTCCTTCATATCATCATTTGCCTGTCTCTTATGACATTATCTAAACAGAAAAATGAGTAAATTGTTATTAAATTAGTGTTATTAAATTGTTTGATTCGCAATAAATTCAATTGATGATGGCAAAATTAAGAAAAAGCCAGTCTTCACCTTTTTTTTTTAATCGTAACTTGGAAATTAATGGGGATGACTAGAGAAATATTTTATTTTTCATAGTATGGGAAACGCAGATGGCCATTCAGTTCACATATTCAAATTCAAACTGTCGTCTTAGGTTATATTTAGATATTTATTTAATAATAAAATGAAATAAAATATAATAAAATCAATTTATCATTTCATTTTACTATTTAAATATTTTAGAATAAAATATAATCTTTATTTTATTTTTTGAAAATAAAAATTATAGTTTTATAAAGGGTGTTATTAAAAATACTAGTTAAGAAATTAATAATAATTTTATATTAACAATATATTAAAATTTTTAATAAAAATGTAATAATAATATCTTTTCAATATTTTTTTAAACTGTGTCTCATTTTTTTGAATGAACTAGAGTAATCCTCAGGCGAAAGTCGAGGACTAATCCCTCAAGGTACTGAGATCCATTTAAGGGGTTGACTTTTCCCAACAAATATTTTTTCATACGCACATATCAGGGATCAAACTGTGTCTCATTGAGACATTGGTTAACATTTTTCATTTATAAACTATATTTTACCCTTGTTACTAGATTTTTTTTTTGGACAAAAGGAGCCTAAGTACATCACTTTACTAGAAAATTCTATTAAACAAAAGTCTAGCGGAGTCGGCCAATAAGTACAAAGATAAAAAAAATATTGGTAGAAATTAAAAATTTCTACAAGCAACACTAATGTTTAAGCCGTGTTTAGCTAGGGCATCTATCACCTAATTTGCTTTGTGATAGACATGTAAATATGAGATGTTTGATCTTGAGCAAGTAAGACTTCTAATCTCTCTCACCATATTTTAGCAAGAATGTGTAGGAGCACTCCATCTAAAATTACAACAAAATTAGCACCCATGATAATGTTATTGGTATGATGACTAAGGCACTACAACTTGTAGCCAAATTTGAACATTGTTTAGTCTTGATTGATGTTCATGGCTGAGTTTAACCCTTGACTAGAAAAGAAATAATTAATACTTAAGACATTTTAAACTGGACTTTATAAAAAAGAGTAAGTCGCATTTTTAATTTGAACATTATGCTAAGAATTAGAGGTAGTATAAAATTATGATAGAGACTAGTTAAATCCCATAAGATTTTGTCAATCAATAAAGAGTGTCAAAAAAATGTATTTATAACATTTCTCAAACTTTATCTATTACTCCCTCTGTTCCAAATTATATGACGTTTTAGAGAAAAAAATTTATTTCAAAATAGATGACGTTTTACAAAATCAATGTTGCATTAAATATCTTTTTCCAAGACTACCCTTAATTAATATTTAGTGGGAATAGTGTAGTATGAATAATTAATTAGAGAGATAAAAGATATATTAAAAAATTACCTAATGTTTTCTAGAAAATTCATAACAATTCATAACATTTCTCAAACTTTATCTATTATGTGAGTTGTTTTGGTAAACCCACTGACGCGTGGGTCCACGCGCCGCACCAGCATCACCCACATCACTCGGGAAAGGGCGGGGAACAGCGATGGCTTCGTTTGGATTTAAAAACTCCATGTCCCCATAGACATCCATTTTCTCTCTCTACGGTTGAATCCATATTTTGGGGGAGAGAGTCAGAGAGAAAAAGAACAACAACATCATAAAGTATTCTATATGATTGTTTGTTTAATTAACACCTGAGACTTTGCTTTTGCAGAGGAAAGAAAACTCTCAGACTCTGAAAGGTAACAACATAACATAACATTGTTGTCTCACAAGACACAGGAAAGAAACACAACCACAATTAAGAAATCCAAACATTTCTCCATCATTTTGGACCTCCTAATGCACATACCCTCATGGGATTCCTTTTTTTTTTTTTATATATATATATATTTTTATTGAAGTTAGTTCCTTTGTACCTCACATATTTATAAACACATGCTGTCCTCGCTATATGCTAACTGCTTCTCTCTTCTCTCTAGTGATTAGCTGCTTTTCTTGTGATGCATTTGAACCCACAGTGGAAGAGATTCTTCTCAGAGTTTGATTTACAGGGAAAAAGCCTTTTGAACATTGCCAATTCTCCCATTTTATTTCTGAGGTGGGCTGCAAATGACCCTTCTTTTCTTTTTTGGATACAAGGATGCAAATGATCTTTTAAGCATAGAGTTAGTTATTTTTTATCCCTTTCATTTCAATTTACTTTATCTGTCTTGGACACTGAGTTCTGTTATTCTACGTGTATTCCAATACATTCCAATGCAGTTTGTCTGGAAAAACTTCTCCATAAGCTCTTTCAGAAGTAGAAAATTAGAAGGCAAAATGAATTGAATTTCTCCTATTAATTAAAATCAATTTATGCACCCCGGTTATTGGAGAAGTTAGATGAAAGAACTTCTATATAAGTTAAGCATATAATTTGATTTTAGCTTATGAGAGAAGCTCAATTCATTTTATTAGCTTATGCGAGAAATTCAATTCATTTTATCTTATTTTCTAAGTACTTATGGAGAAATTTATTCAACCGGGGCTTTAGTACCAAACTTATATGAGACTGATCTTCTCCTAACATATTGTAGCAGGGTCCAGAGCTTTGGCTTCCATCTGAGTGTGCTGTTTGCTGTCTCTTCTGATGCAAACAAAGAGCATTAAGCTTTGATTAGTACTTTCATGGTCTGTGAGATGGAGAATGATAGTATAGAGGACATGGACATTGAGGCCGTTCCTTCAATGTGGCCTGAAGATATTGGAACCGAGGTTGGAAAGCAATTTAATATAGAAAAGCCTGGAAGGGATCAAGACATGTTAGAGGAGGTTACAATCATAGAGGAGCCAACTATAGTTGATTTCAAGCGTCTCATGGAGCTTACAAATTTTACAGAAAAGGGGTCTTCTCAGATGGCATACCTAATGAAACAATGGGAGTACAAGCAGGCCAATGTTGCGCGTCTTCTCAGAGAAGAACTTGACAACCTAAGCAAACAAAGGCAGGATGTTGAGCTCAGGAAGTTGGAGATATTGGAAGAGCATCGATTCGAGGAAGAACGATATGGGGGTGATAAACGCCCGGTTTCTATATTGGATGATGTTTATGATGGTATGTGGCAAGATATACCTTGCAGGAAAAGTGATGTTGTGGTTCAAAACAAGAGGAGTGAGATTGATGCTGAGTTTGACACTGTCATGTACTGGAAACAGCGAGCCTTGCATTCAGAGAAGCAGCTGGAGGCAAGTATCCAAAGAGAACAGATACTTGAAGAAAAATTGCAAGAAAGTATAGCAAACATTGAAAGGCAGTCCTCACCTGTGGAAGAACTCTCGCAGATCCTGAAGAGGGCAGATAATTTCTTGCATTTTATACTCCAAAATGCACCTGTTGTTATTGGCCATCAGGTATATCACTGAGTATATTGAGTTTTTCTTATGGAATAATCTTAGCATATTATATGACTTGAAATTGATTATGAGATTTTGAGTACTCTTTTAAGTAGTAACAAGCATGTAGTTACTGCTTGCCATAATGAGGGCTCTTTTAATCTGCTTCATATTTTTCTTCCAGGACAAAGAGTTGCGCTATTGCTTTATCTATAATCATTTTCCAAGTTTACAAGAGAAGGTAATGATTTCTGTTGAAACTCTTGTTGCAAGTTATATGGTTAATGTTGCATCAATTTTCTAATTGTTTTCTATTAAAAGCTGCTGAAAACTCAGAAGAAGCATGTTTCCTCTCTTTTAGTTCTTTTGCAAAGGATTTTTAAGCATGCTGAAATATCTTATCTATTTAACTAACTCATCTTTTTCAGGACATCATAGGAAAAACCGATGTTGAAATATTCACGGGAGCCGGTGTTAAGGAAGCTCAAGAGTTTAAGAAAGAAGTTTTGGAAAAAGGATTACCTGCAAAAAGGGAAATCACTTTTGAGACAGAACTATTTGGGTCAAAGACATTTTTGATATATGTAGAACCTGTATTTAGCAAAGCAGGGGAGACAATTGGAATAAATTACATTGGAATGGATATAACAGATCAGGTAAATGTTATCGTCCTTTTTTTTTTTTAATAAGTTGTACTTGCATTCATATTTGTAACTAAGTCAAATGGCGTTGTGAAGTCAATGTAGCCGACTTTACCTAGTGAGATAAGACTTTGTTGTTGTTGTAATTTCATTCTTGTTCTTGTAAAAAGAATATTTATATTTCTTAAAAAAATGCAGGTGAGAAAAAGAGAAAGGATGGCAAAGATCCGGGAAGAGATTGCTGTTCAGAAAGCCAAGGAAACAGAACTGAATAAAACCATTCACATCACAGGTTTAATCATACAGTAAAATCTCATTTATCAAATTTACTTCAATTTGTTCTTACAACAAGAAAACTTATTATGTTCCCCTCCTCCTTTTAATAGAGGAAACTATGCGAGCAAAACAAATGCTGGCAACAATGTCTCATGAGATAAGATCTCCATTGTCTGGGGTTGTTAGCATGGCTGAAATTCTTTCTACCACAAAACTCGATTGGGAGCAAAGACAATTCTTGGATGTCATGCTATCTTCTGGAGATTTGGTTCTTCAACTTATAAATGACATACTTGATCTTTCCAAGGTCGAGTCAGGTTAGACATCTATCCTTGTTCCGTTCCTTACTAATGATGTATAACATGTAAATTATATAAAGATTAATTTTAATCATTTGGAAGTTGCTTATGATTAATACAAAAAAGTTATTTAGATTTTTCATTTTAGGTGCTGATATTTTAAGTTTCTACGCCCTCCAAAATCCTTTTTTTATGTAGGAGTGATGAAATTGGAAGCTACTAAATTCCGGCCAAGAGAGGTAGTCAAGCATGTACTCCAGACCGCTGCGGCTTCATTGCAAAAAATATTAACCTTAGAAGGACATGTAGCGGATGATGTACCTATTGAGGTGGGGACTTAGTAATAGTTACATTCTATGCTGCCGCATATTTAGCATTGTTTTTTTTAGCATTGTTATTGTCCTTAAATGCCGGACTATTTCAACATAAAGGTTATCACATATTTAGCATATTTACCTATCAAGGTGTATGAGTAGCATAAAGATGTGCCACTTGAGGGCCATTACTTTAAAATACAAAGCATGGTTTTATCTGATTAGTGCTAACTATATGCACTTCATTTGCTTCATGCATAATTGCAGGTCGTTGGTGATGTTTTAAGGATGCGGCAAATTCTCACAAATTTAATTAGGTACTAATACTATGCTTCATGTGATTGGTAGTCTTATTTCCAATTATTTTGTTACATAAATGATCCAATATTTCATTTCCATTTATTCTTTTGGTGGAGGAGTGCTCTCTTCTCTTCTGTACCTTGCTGCACATAACATATAACAGGAAAAGAAAAAATTTATAATGGAAGTATTCTGTTGCTCTACATTCATTATTGCTAATATTTTGCAGCAATGCCATCAAGTTCACCCATGAAGGCAAAGTTGGAATAAACCTTTACGTTGTGCCAGAGCCTACTTTTGCAAAAGCAGAAGACATCCAAATGATGACTCCAAACCAATCAACTATTTCAGTGAATGGTGTGAAAGAAGAGAAATATCTCTCAACACCTCAAAGTGGCAGTGATCATAATTTTCTTGATGGTTGTCAAAAACATGATGACGATCCCAGCCAAAACCATGCATTCAATGACGAGTGTAGATCTCCAGTTAAAAGCGAATGCTCAATGAACGGAGACACTGAGGAGCAACCTCATTCAGCTGAAACAACAGTGTGGATACGTTGTGATGTATATGACACAGGCATAGGAATACCAGGTATATAGAATATAGTGAACCTTATCTTTTATCCATCACTACCTTGATCTCTTTTCTTCTGTTTGTATTCACTAGTTTGATTTTTCTTACAGAAAAAAAAGTACTCATCAGATGAATATTTTTTCCATGTTGTAATGCGACAGAAGATGCTATACCAACTTTATTTAAAAGGTACATGCAAGTCAGTGCAGACCACGCTCGAAAGTATGGTGGCACAGGGCTAGGACTAGCAATATGCAAACAACTGGTAAATTGAAAATGATATTTCATTTGTTTTCTTCTTGAAAAGCTATTTCATTTGTTTTGTTAACTCACTAAATTGCTAATGTGTCTTTGCATTTGGAATAGGTTGAGTTGATGGGGGGTCGTCTAACAGTGTCTAGCAAAGAACACTATGGTTCTACCTTCACTTTCATACTCCCATACAAGGTTTCAATCGCTTGTGATCATTCAGATGATCCGGATGAGCTCTCTGATGTGGACAATAATGATGCTGCGTCTGATGATACAATAGAGAGTTTCTTCCAATTCCAACCACGCACTTTGGGCTCTCTATTCTCTTCTAATGGATCTAGCAGGACACAGATGTTATTACCACACAAAATTGGCTACACAAGCTCACATAAACTTGGTGGATTTTCTGAGAGTTTATATTCATTCCCCTCCAATGATATCATGTCAAAAGGGACATGTTCAGTTGATGATGCATCTTCAGTGGTTGATGTTCCGGAGATGTCTGAATCGGCCAGTTCATCAGGTCACAGCCCAGAAACAAAGTACAAAAGTTTAGTTGGCAGAGATAAAAAGCATCAACATAATGCTCATGCTTGGTCCTTGAATGGTAATGCAAATTCCTCTGAAGCTACTGTAGCAAATGTAGAAATGGATGTAGCAACAAAGTCAAGTGAAACCCAACAAACATGTCAGGGTCAAGGGAAGGAAAACACAACTACCAAATGTGTTACAAGCAGCAGTACATCAGAAGTAACCAAATCCACATTAAAGCCTAAGATCCTTCTTGTTGAAGATAACAAAATTAATGTCATGGTGACTCAGTCCATGATGAAGCAATTAGGCCATAGCATAGATGTTGTGAATAATGGAGTGGAAGCAGTACGTGCAGTTCAGCGCCACAGTTATGACCTGGTTCTGATGGTAATTTCTGGGATCTCAGAATGGTATCTTGTGGCAATTTCGCCATACAAATCTGTGCCTGTTCATCTTCTAAAATTAATATGATTTCTACTAATCATTTGGTACTTGCACTTCATAGGATGTTTGCATGCCAGTTATGAATGGTCTTCAAGCAACAAAACTGATTCGGACTTTTGAGGAAACAGGCAATTGGGATGCTGCAAGAAATGCTGGAATCGAGCAAAGTCTACCAGATCAAGATTATGGATGTTCTGTGCCATCTACAAAACGGATCCCCATTGTCGCGGTGAGTACTTGGTCTCCTGTCTCCCTCACGAGTGTGACTCATTTAATAAAAAGTGTGACCCACAAAATTGTGTGATTTCTAGTAAATTTCAGCAGATATATATAACTGACATATATCAGTTGTATATTCAATTAATTAAACAGCTATTAGACTAGGCTTAATAACTTTCAGGTGCCTGATAAATTTCCAAAAGTTATTTAAGCCATTAGACTATTACAGAAACATTTCCATCCTTAATAGTTTCTTCAGAAGCCTTGATTTTCCTGCTTGTACATTTATGCAAATGAGTTCCTTTGTGCTAATTCAACTTCTGCCAGTAATCAAAAGTAGTTTCTGAGAAGTAAATGATTATTGTCTCAATGCAGATGACAGCAAATGCTTTGTCAGAGAGTGCTGAAGAGTGTTTTGCAAATGGTATGGACTCGTTTGTGTCAAAACCTGTTACTTTCCAAAAACTGAAAGAGTGTATTGAACAATACTTAAAGTGATATCCTTGTAAATTTCAGCTAGTGTATAAAAGAATATATACAAAGGCCTAGGAAAGTTCTGTAATGGATGCATCATGTTCTCCACCTTCGTTAGTGTCTACCTTAGGTTGTATAGATCTACAATATTCTTTTTCGTCTCCCCAAATTTTTCAGCAGTTCAGAACGGAGTGCAGGAAATTCTTCTAATGATAATTAACTGGGTGCCTAGGATTAGTTGGAGCATTTATTTAAAGTAAGAAATATTTCCCAAAGGGTTATTGGGAACTTTGGCACAATAAACGAACTTCAAAAACAAAATCTAGCGGACATAATGCAACCTTTTCAAAAACAAAAACACAATGCAACCTTTTCAAAGATCATGGCAACTGTGCTTTCTACTACTAATACAAACTAGATGTCAACATGTGGGATGCAAAGGTTTATTTCAACAAAATTAATAATAACTTGAGAAAATAGATTATGTATGGAAGATGTAAAACAGTTTTATACTGTCATCTAACCACAAATTACCACTATGTATATATATATATGATAAGGTTATTTACTTTTATAATAACAATTTTAAAAATTATATTAATGGTGATTTTTAATTGATTAATAATTTATATAGAAAGTGTATTACTATTAAACTCTAATAATTTTATTTTAAAAAGACATTTTTATTTAATTAGAAAATGACTAAGATAGTCATTATGATTATTAATGAGGCTTTGAATGCTCCTAATGGCATGGACGTATGCTATAAAACTCGTGCATTATCAATTTATAAGTGACTATAAGGAAATTGTCCCAGATATTGTCTTTCAGTGTGTTTGCATTTAAAACTTAATGTATATTGTACACATTTAATAGTAGCATAGTAAATTTAAGAAAAATAATCATTAATAATATTAAAGAAATTAACCTTTTTAATATACTTTTACGTGTTAAATCTATAATATTATATTCTACAAAAGAAAAATGAATTAAATTGAAAATAATTTTTTTAAAAAGTCAAAAAAGGTTAGCTAAGCCTATGGAGGTTTAATTCACGCTGGACATTAGAACAAATCAACACAGAGGTGGTTAATCTCATTAAATTAGTGCAAAAATAAATGCAAGTAGTATTGTAGAACTCAAGACAAATGTACGAAAAATAAATACAAGTATTATATATATATCCTATATATTTTTTTCCTCCATAGGCATATTCTTTTACACGAACGATACTCTTTTCTATTGTTTATCTTCATTACCTGTCATTTAATTATTATTTTTAATTCGTTAGTTTGCACACTATATATAATTATTTTTTTACAGAAGCAATCTTAAGCCATTTCATTCATAATAAACTGATAAATACAACGAGGGATCATACTGTAAACTTTGGGACTAACACCATTGGTAGTAGCCGCCTCCATGAGTAACTACTAACTAGGTTTGCTTGTCCCCTCACAAACTCTACCGGAAGTTTGAAAAAAGAGAAAGCATATGTCTACACTCAGCAATAATATATAGATCCTATTTGTATTAACCAAGTCCATCTCAAAAATTACTTGGGTCGCTGCACAATGTAAAGCTTCTAGCAGGGGTTCATCACGTTCTTCACCATGAACCATTCAGTTACGAAGTTTAATTTCTGCCTTATATATTTACTTTTTTATTGAAAAATTAATAAAGATTAAATACATATTAAAATATACATTTTCTTGTTTCATCATTTTAAAAATCATTGCAAAATATTGTAGTAATAAAACGTGTGTATAAATAACAATGCAATCAGCTAGATTATTGAAAATCATTTTATAAAATCACAACCTAGTCTCTCATTTTTTTTTATTTGTATCGTTTACGTGCATTTTCACAAGTTTCTACGTCTTGGTCTTGACTTTACGTTAGGTTAAGGACAGCCAGACGAGGACAGACACCGACACTATGATTAACTAAAGTAAAAGTCAAGTTGGACTCAATAATTATATTTAGATTTAAATACTTTTTTAATTATTACAATTTAGTAATTTTTTTACTATTTAAAATATTATCTAAATCACTTTAAAAATAAAAAATAAAATAAACATAATTTACAAGAATTAAAATCAAAACAATAATTTTACAAAAATAAAAAATAAAAAAATATTAAATTACAAAGACTAAAAATATATTTAAATTTTATATTTATTATATGCAAAAGACAAATGTTATTCATAATATTCTAAGCTGACTCTTCCCATTGCGGTCTTCGCACGTGTTATTATTGTTAACATCAATATTCAATAGCAAATTAATAGCATCCCCGAACAGAACTTGAATGAATGTGTTAGAACAGTAACAACATTTATACATCATTACCATCTATTTCCTCCTGAAAACTTCAACGTGTCTTTCTGTTTATGACCGTACATTTTAAGTTTTTTGGCTAATCTAATGTATATCGAGCTTCCCCAACAGTACAATAGGATAAATATGCCTGGCATAACCACAGTGGCAGTGTTTAACCTGAGGCTCGGTGATATAACCATCATGGAGAACACGTAGCACCCAGAAAAGATAGAAAGTGGAATAGTTACTATAACGCTTATGCGCCCTCGTGGCATTAGCAAACATATCATCAAAATTGAAAGATAAAAGGACCACGTATTGAAGGACCAGAACCAGAAGAAGGTTTGCATTTTCATCACCACTTTCCCAACAATCTCTCGCGTTGCATAGTCACTGTGATGGAATGATGCGCTAGTTTTCTTAGAGTGTGTGACACTACTACCCTCACCTTGGTAAACTCCACCAGGGGGGTTAAGTGCTGCTTCGTACGTGCTTGTTGCGAAGAGAATAGCCACCACCAACAAAGCATTGCGTGTGTCGTTTGATATCCTCTTTCTGAGGCGAGTAACAAATATTGCTATTTTCTCGTTGAATGTGATTTTTGCTCTTAGCTCTTCTTCAAGGAGTGGAACATTAGCTAGTGAAAAACCACGTAAAGCTCCACCTCTAACTAACATGTCTCTGATCTCTGCAGTGTGAGCCTGAGTCTGATTAATCTCCACTATGTCCAACGCTGTTGAGTCCTCAAAATTCTTGGCATTTATGTCTATGTTGCTGTCTATCAACAACCTAACTGCCTGTACAAGGAATATAAAAAGCACAACATTGAAATTAACCTGTTATATTATCAATCAAAGTACTGTTAAGTCCCTTCAATATATAGTTAAGTTCTTATTCAGCAAATTTTATTATACAAGAGCTTATATCCATAAATTTAATTGTGAAATTTATGATTAGATAAACTAAAGCTTATGAAAGGGTCATAAAAGCTAATTTTGTAAACCCAAATAAGCTCAATGATAAGGTCTTTTAATTATAAAGACCCCTTTGTTCTTTTAAGTAAAGCAAAAGAATTGAAGGATATGCTTCATCATGCCTGTGGGAAGCCTTTGAGAACTGAAAGGTGGAGAACGGTGTTGCCTGCCTCATCTTGCCAGTTTAGAACTCTTTTTTCTCTGTCCTCAGCAAGTCTTTGGCAGTTTCTCTGAAGCCATCCAACCAAGACCTCCAAAGCCTGAACCTGATTATATTTCACAGCTACATGCAACGCAGTCTCACTTTGAACCGTCACATCTTCAATAGAACCTGGACAAGCTGACAAGAGCTTGGCCACAAGATCACTTCTCCCGGTTTGAGTCGCAATATGCAAAGGAGTGAGGCCCTCCCTCCCTTTGACTCTGACGAGGTCCTTGTTGATGTCCACGAAGCGACACACCGTCCTGTAATGCTTGTTTTGCAAAGCAAGGTGGATGGGGCTAAGCCCACACTGATTCAGCTTCCAAGCAAATGACGGCTTCAGCCTCATCATCTCAGTGGCAAAATTGGCATGCCCAGCAGCCGCTGCAACATGCAAAGGAGTATCAACAAATGGCATGAAATCTGTGTGCTCCAAGACATATGGTTGCATCTGAATTAGTTTGTAGAGCAAGTCTATGTCTCCAACTTGCGCAGCTGCAATCAATGAGTCATTCATGATGATAATTAAAGAAAAAAGAAGGAAGACAGGGTTGGTACAAGGAAAAACTAGTGTTTTAATGGTCCTGTTATAGCAATTTGCGGCCACCGTGGACCATATGGTCTACACCAACCACCATATGCTAGTTGGCTATCTTGCTTCTTTATATATAAATAAATTACTTATTCTCTCGGCGTGTTTCTAAAGTTGTTTGTTTCTACTTTCAAGCTTACCATTCTTCTCTATATTTCATTTTCATTTAAATTTCTTTTCGTTTTCCCGTACCTTAGTCAGCTGTGAAGGGTGAACCTTTCTTCTTCCTCGCTTTCGGATGATCTACAAGGAAATGGGGTGTTATACTGACCTTTTTTGTTTTGTGGAAGTCAATATCTGTGGGTCCAGTCAAACAATGGAAAAACATAACAATAAAATGTTGAATTTGTTCAACATTCATCCATCAAAATTCTGTGCATTTAATGTGAGGTAAATTTTTTCAAAGCCTGCAACCTGCATGTAATTTTCGGTGCCTTTGAAAAATTTACCAAGCTAGTAAATTTACACGGTGAATTCCCTCTATAAATAGAGGAGGTGAAGTGCAATGCAAGCATAAACACAAGCAAGAAACGAGAGTTCCTCACATTTAGAGAGAAAAATTGTGAGAACCTTAGAATTTCTAAGAGAGAAAATTAGTGAGCCAATTTGTGAAAGAGTTGTATCCACAAATTGAAGATTGTAGTATTTTGTATTCCCATTATTATTATAGTGGAGATTTAATAGGCCTACGGGTCTCGTGATTTTTCCTTACTCACATTGAGAAAGTTTTCCACGCTAAAAGTTAACCGTGTTATTATATTATTCTACGTTTCTGCTAAGTGCCTATTTTTGAGTTCACAGATGAGGGAAATTATGATAGCATTTCCCAACAGTGGTATCAGAGCTCTCGGACACTAAGGTACCGTATTCATAAGAAAATTCTTAGTATGCTCTGTGGTTGCAGCATTGTCTGATCTTCCACATCAGAAAAGGATTATTCTTGTGTTGCCGAAATAAAATGTAGGATTGCGAAAGTGCATGTCTAGGAAAAGTTCTGGCTAAGGAAAGACTTGGTATTTAAAAGAGTCTATTATTGACCCACCTCTCTTTCCTGGGAACTTTCTTGGTGCGCTATTCACGAACTATGGTAAATATTTCGGTATACGGTACTTCTTAGTTTGTTAATTAGCCTTGTAACTCAAGATGGAGGGAGTTGTGACTCATGATGGAGATATGTTCAAGCTAACTGCTGATAATTACTCGTATTGGAAGCCGATGATGGAAGACCACTTATATTGTAAGGATTTGCACGAACCAATCACTTAACAGGACAAACCGGAGGGGAAGACTGACAAAGATTGGGAGCTCCAGAATCGGAAAGCAGTAGCCATGATCCGAAAATATATTGATCGAAGCTTGTTCGAGCATGTATCAACTTATACCAATGAGTATGAGTTGTGGACAAAACTTGAATCCTTGATTCAAAAGAGGACGCCCAGAAACAAAGCCCACCTTGTCAAATGATTGGCAAAATTGGAGTACATGGACGGTCAAAACATGATCGAACATTTGAACGCGTTCAAAGGTATTGTGAATCAATTGACGAAAGCATAAATAAAGATAGAAGATGAGTTGTAGACTCTTCTACTCATCAGTTCTTTGCCTAAGAGTTGGGACACTCTAGTTGTCACTCTCAGCAATTCCGCTCTAGAAGGAAAACTCAGCATGGATTCCGTTATAGATAGTTTGTTGAATGAAGAGTCAAGATGAAGAGAAAGAGGCTTGAACAATCAGTTCGAAGCCAACTTTGTTGAAAACAGAGGAAGGAGTAAGAGTCGAGAAAAAGGAGATCGTGGAAAATCACAAGGCAGATCCAAATCTCGCACTAGACTAAGTTGCTATTACTGTGGTAAACCTGGCCACAGGAAGTCTGAGTGCAGATTCCTTAAGAGAGACCAACAGGCTAGAACGGTCCATCCCGACCAGATTGACCCAAAGAAAAAGAAGGAAGACGGAACAACTACTATAGTAACCTCGAATGATGATAGCATATTTCTTGTCGGAGAAGATAATTATCTAAATGTTGCATTTGATGATTGTATTTGGATAATTGACTCAAGAGCATCCTTCCAC
This sequence comes from Pueraria montana var. lobata, assembly GCA_026413185.1. Lineage (NCBI taxonomy): Eukaryota > Viridiplantae > Streptophyta > Magnoliopsida > Fabales > Fabaceae > Pueraria > Pueraria montana. The sequence goes on from CM048652.1 coordinate 9,394,150, forward strand.
GTAAGTCTTCATGAAGAATTCTTCTCATCATACCAAAAAGGAGACTTTGGTACAGTGAAGATGGGAAATCATGTCACAAGCAAGATTGTTGGCATAGGTGAAGTAACTCTGATGACTGAGAATGGAAACAAGCTTGTTCTAAAGGACGTAAGACATGTTCTGGAGATGCGTCTAAACCTTATTTCTGCTGGAAAGTTAGATGAAGCTGGAATGATAAACCAATTTGGTGCCGGTAGATGGAAAGTCGGTCGAGGAAGCATGATTGTTGCAAGTGGAAAGAAGGAAGGCTCCCTGTACGCTATGCAGGGAAAGATATGCAGAGGAGAGATGAATGTTGCTCAAGATGCATCAAAATAATCGTGGCATAAATGATTGGGCCACATAAGCGAGAAGGGTTTGGAGATCCTCGCAAAAGATCGTCTCCCAAACATAAAAGGGCAACCACTTGAATCCTGTGAAGATTGCTTAGCAGGAAAACAACACAGAGTATCTTTCAGAAGACCAGATGATGCAAGAAGAAGAAAGCATATTCTGGATCTTGTTTACTCAGATGTTTGCTCAACATCTGAAAGGTCCATTGGCAATGCCTAATATTTTGTTACCTTCATTGACGATCACTCAAGGAAAGTGTGGGTGTATCCATTAAAGACGAAAGATCAAGTTCTTCAAGCATTCAAGGAGGTTCATGCCTCTGTAGAACGATCGACTGGAAGAAAGCTGAAATGCTTGAGAACTGATAATGGTGGAGAATATATAGGCCAATTTGAGGCATATTGCAAAACTCATGGGATAAGACATGAGAAAGTACCTCTCAATACTCCTCAGATGAATGGAGTAGTTGAAAGGATGAACAGAACAATTGCTGAGAAAGTCAGAAACATGCTTTCTCAAGCAAAACTTCCCAAATCATTTTGGGGTGAAGCAGTGAGAATTGCAGCTGATTTGATAAATCTGTCACCTTCAAGACCTTTAAATGGAAAGCTTCTGGATGAGGTGTGGTCTGGAAAGAGAGCCTCTTATGGTCACTTGAGAGTCTTCGGGTGTAAGGCATCTGTTCACATTCTGAAAGATGAAAGAGCAAAGCTCGATGCTAAAGCAAAAGAATACATATACCTTGGTTCACTAAGAGATGAACTTGGCTTCAGATTATGGGATCCTGCGAACAAGAAGATTGTTCGAAGCAGAGATGTGGTATTCTTTGAAGATCAAACGATACAAGATATCAAGTCTGAGAAGCCAAAGCAAACAGTGGTTCGTGATTCGAATCCCGTTATGGTAAATAATTCAGGGGGAGAGACTTGTGAGATGGAACAACTTTAGCATACGATGCAACTATATGTGATGAATAAAGAGCAAGCAGTGGATAATGTGCAGACAAAACATGGTCCCCAACCAAGACGATCAACAAGAAACAAGCAACCATTGAGAAGGTCTTTCTCAGATGAGTTTGTCAACTTTACTGGTGAAGGGGAACCACAAAGCTTCATGGAAGCCATTGAAACAATTGATAAAAAAGAAATAGATGCAAGCCATGGAAGAAGAAATCCAATCCTTGAAAGAGAATAAGACGTATGACCTGGTGAAATTACCAGAAAGAAGAAAGGCATTGAAAAATAAATGGGTATTCAAACTCAAGATTGAAGAGAATAACCCAAGCCCCAGGTATAAAGCACGAATCGTTGAGAAGGGATGCAATCAGAAGAAAGGCATAGATTTTGAAGAAATCTTCTCACCAGTGGTGAAGATGACATCTATTAGAGCAATTCTCGGTCTAGCTGCCAAACTAGACTTAGAAATAAAACAGCTTGATGTCAAAACAACATTCTTACATGGAGACCTAGAGGAAGAAATTTATATGGAGCAACCAAAAGGTTTTGCAGAACTAGGCAAGGAACACTTAGTGTGTCGCTTAAAGAAAAGTCTTTATGGTCTAAAACAAGCTCCAACACAATGGTACAAGAAGTTTGATCTCTTTATGTCCCAACACAATTTCAAGAAGACCTCCGCAGACCATTATGTGTTTGTGAAGAACTATGAGAATGGTGAATCCATCATACTTCTGTTGTATGTTGATGATATGTTGATTGTTGGGAAAGACAAAACAAAAATAGTTGCTTTCAAGAAGGCATTGAGCAAATCTTTTGCCATGAAAGATCTGGGTGCAGTAAAGAAGATTCTTGGAATGAAGATCATTAGAGATCGTTCTAGAAGAATGTTGTGGATGTCACAAGAAGACTATATCAAGAAAGTTCTTGAAAGGTTCAACATGCATAATGCCAAACTTGTGCATGTTCCATTACCTGGTCATCTCAAACTCAGTAAGACACATTGTCCAATAAATGAAGAAGAAAAAAAAAAAGAAATAAGCAAGGTGCCCTATTCATCTGTAATGGGTAGCCTTATTATGCAATGGTCTGTACAAGACCAGACATTGCTTATGTTGTTGGTGTTGTGAGCAGATTCCTATCAAACTTAGGAAAAGAGCATTGGAATGCTGTGAAATGGATACTAAGGTATCTGAATGGAATTGCCACAAACTGCTTGTGTTTTGGCAAAGGAAATTTAATGCTTCTTGGGTATTCAGATGCAGATATGGAAGGAGATGTAGATTCAAGAAAGTCAACATCAGGATATCTGATTAGTTTTGCAGGGGGAGCTATATCATGGCAATCGCAACTACAAAAGTGCATTGCTTTAAGCACTACAGAAGCAGAGTTCATTGCAATCACTAAAGGTTGTAAGGAGATCTTGTGGATGAAGAAGTTCCTACAAGAGTTAGGCTAGAATCAAGAAAGCTATGTTTTATATTACGACAGTTAGAGTGCAATTCATCTCAGTAAGAACTCGACTTTTCATGCAAAGTTGAAACACAATGACGTAAGGTATCACTGGATACGTGATGTGTTGGCAAGTAAACTGTTGCAAGTTGAGAAAATACACACAAAGGACAATGGGACATATATGATGACAAAAGCTCTAACAAAAGAGAAGTTAGAATTTTGTAAAGAAGCCGCAGGCTTAGCATCAACCCTGAATTGATCCAAGGATTTTTCCCTTTGGCTGGAGGGGGAGAAATGTGAGTCCAACCAAACAATGTGAAAACATAGCAATAAAATGTTAAATTTGTTCAACATTCACCCATCAAAATTCGGTGCATTTAATGTGAGGTAATTTTTTTCAAAGCCTGCAACCTGCATGCAGCTTTCGGTGCCTTCGAAAAATTTACCAAGCTAGTAAATTTACATAGTGAATTCCCTCTATAAATAGAGGAGGTGAAGTGCAATAGAAGCATAAACACAAGCAAGAAACGAGAGTTCCTCACATTTAGAGAGAAAAATTTTGAGAGCCTTAGAGTTTCTAAGAGAGAAAATTAGTGAGCCAATTTGTGAGAGTTGTATCCACAAATTGAAGATTGTAGTATTTTGTATTCCTATTATTATTATAGTGGAGATTTAAGAGGCCTACGGGTCCCGTGATTTTTCCTTACTCACATTGAGAAGATTTTCCACACTAAAAATTTACTGTATTATTATTCTACGTTTCTACTAAGGGCCTATTTTTTAGTTCACAGAGGAGGAAAATTATGATGACATTTCCCAACAATATCAACTAAAAAATTATGTGTTGTTCAATTTTCTTATAAATCAAGGTCAATATCAACAAGTCAAGTAATTTTATTTTCTAAAGTCATTATATATTTTGCTCCAGCCATATGCACTGTCGTGTTCATAATGCCGGTCTTCCAAAGACTACTGCAGTACAGTGCCCTAATTAAGCGGACGTAGAAAATTGCTTGAATTGCAATTTTTTTTTTTAAACATTTGAGTGTCATCATAGTAATTATCTAGGAATCGTTGAATTTCAGTTGATTAAAATTATAATATTTTCTAAAAATAAAAATAAATATACTTATTCTCTTTAAAAATAATCTCACTTTTAAGACAATCGGATCCAATTGTCTATGCCCTTGTAAATGGTAGAGGAATGAAGGCCCCCCCTCCCCCTTTTCTTTTTTCTTTTTGTTTATGCTTCTGTATTTACTTTCCCAATTCTAAAGGTTAAGGTCTTCGATGGAAAGGATGAGATTCAACTCTTAATCATTTGCAGATAGATTTGTTGAATCGTTAGTTGACCGGAAGAATTCTATTTTGGAATTGGTCCAGTCTTGTTTTTCTATTTGTTTTGGGTCCATGCTCTTCCAGTCAAATTTTATGAATCACGAAATGCAGATCAATTTACCAATCAATTATTCCATTGCCAATCAATTTACCAAACGCAGTCTACTTGACTCAATGGAACTAGTTTAATTAAGGATTAATTAAGTTTTTAATCCCTTAACTCTAGTTTGACTGATCAAAATTCCTAAACTTTTTAAAAATTCAATTTTTAATTCCTGAACAAAATTTTGACTTATCAAAATCCCTAAACTTTTTAAAAATTCAGTTTTTAGTCCCTGAATTAATGAGATTTCAGGGACAAAAAACTGAATTTTTAAAAAGTTTAGGAACTAAAAATCAAATTTTTAAAAAATTTAGAAACTTTGACCGGTCAAACTAAAGTTTAAAGACTAAAAACCGATTTTTTAAAAAGTTTAGGGACCTTGACTAATTAAACTAAAGTTTAGGGACTAAAAACCAAATTTTAAAAAAGTCTAAAGACTAAAAACTTAATTAACCCTTTAATTATTGAACTCGGGCTAAGCATAAAAGTACGACAAAGGGAATGTATATTATTTCCTTTGAAAATCACGTGATTTGATGAAACCTTTGTTAACAAATAAAAAATAAAAAATAAAAAATCAACTACACATCAAACATTCGAACGCACCTACCTAAGTGTGGTTAATTACATTATGTGAAAGAATTCAACAAAAAAGATTCTGGCATATTGAAATTAAAAAATTGGAAATGTAGATCTATGGCTACATGCACCACTTTCAGATTTTATTCTGTCAAGGTAATGGTATGAAGAATTATTCTCGGTTTAACAATAGTAAACACGGATATTCAGAAGCAAATAGCCCCATATTAGATTTACCCAGACAACAAAATAAAGATAATTTTCTAGTTTGATTTATGCTGACTGTAACGTTGCATTCCATAAACATCTATGATCCCCGGCGGAAAAACAGGATCAGTAGCAGCTCTAACAGCAACTTTTGCCACGGCAGTAACATTGACAGGAGGTGTCAATAGAGGCCCAACAAGTGGGATCTGGTTCAATGGTTTAGCAACTTGGAGTACCTACAGGACTCAAGTGAATTACAGTAAAAAAAAACATAGGAAACAAAAAATTTATAAATTAATTAAGTTGATATTCAGGATAAACTAAAGTAATTTTAAGAATTAGACATTCAAACAAAACCAAAATAAGTAAAATGAGCTATGCCATGAATGTATACCGCAAACAAACAAGTACTCAAGAAAAGTGAGAACTTAGATTGTGGGGAAGAGGAATTCAAACTTCAATTTCAGCACACTTACACCCAAAACCAATAAATCAATTGGTAAACAGTTTAGACAACCATAATTGAACAGGCGAATCCCTAATCCCCTCTATAAACTAATAAAAAATATGAAGAATGAAAAGATGGGAAAAACCTTACAGTTACAGATATTGGCTTAGTCAGGTTATATACAAAAACTAATGTTAATACATCAAAGGAGCAAATTTATTTGCACATCTGGACAGAAAAAAGTAATGTCTGTGTCATATAAGAGAAGCCTCTGAAGCATGGATACTCCTAAACTCATGCCATACACGTACCGGATATGTTCTCGTACCCAGTATTTGTTGGGTATTTGTGGGTACGTACCAAAAATATTTTTCAAAAAAAAAATTTGAGTACTTCACTTGGATACATATGGGTACTTTTCAGGTATGTATCACGCCTGTACCTAAGTCTCTCTATTGTGAAAGAAATTGAAACACATATTTCTTTATCCATTTTATGAAAAGAAATAGGTCCAATCCGAAGAGAGATGAAGATTTAGTTCTTATACATATAAATCTTCATCTCCTTTTAAAAAAAGAGTAAGAGTTATGAAGAAGTTGGCATTCTTGAATTCATGTTACTACTCTTTTTCTTGACAAACCAGCTAGCTATAGAGGCAATTATTTTTAGTGATAATGGACAATAAAATAATGATATTGAAACTGTTAAAATGTGGTTTCATAATATCGTTAAAGTGTGATATTGTATGAATTATAGTTTTTATTATGAGATATTTTTTTTGTCATATTGAAAAATTTAATCTCCTTTTATATTATAAATTATGCTTATTTGTGTTTTTTACCACTTATAAAATTTAATTATGTTAATATTAAATTCTATTTTTAAATAAATACATATTTTTTTAAAATATACATTAACGTATCCGTACCCTAAATTTTTGAAAAATCCCATATCTCGTACCCGTACTCGTACCCGGTACCGGTACCATACCCGTATCCATGCAACATAGAGAGAAGCTATCAAATTACCATTTCCAATGGAGATCCAATTACACCAAGGGGTATCTTCATACTCCCAACACTTCGAGTCCCATAAATAAAACCTGGCCTCAGAATTACTCCTGAAAAAGGCATGTAATAGTCCAATCATGTACGAGCATAATACTCCATAATTCCAAGAATCATGAGTAACTTCACATTTTTCTCATTGTTAGATGGAAGATTTTACTTGCTTCATCCCTTAAACTATGGAAACATCTTTGCAATAGTTTGTAAAAAGAGAATAAAAAACTGGCGAGAATGAACAGTGTCACCTATTATCAACTAGGATAGCAAACACATTACAAGCCAAAAGATAAAATTTACCAACTTCTAAAGTCTAGCCTAGACTTAATTCAGACCTCCTCAGGAGCAATGTAAGAGACTGAATACGTACCTCCATACGGAAATCTGGTCAGGAGCTCTGTTTCAGCAGCTTTCTGCATCAATTAAGACAATATATAAAAATTTCACGAGATTACAATAGAAAATATTTCAGCATCAAATTTACAATTTTTTCTTTCATAGAAGTAAAGTATAATTATTAGCAGTGACAAGAAGAAAACTGGCCAATCATTTAAATCAGTTTGTATCTCTTTAAATGATCTGTTAGATACAATGACTTGGACCCAACTCTAAAGATGGAAGCCCAACCCAGATTGAGGAAAGACCGTCAGTGGCTGGTTCACTCAAAGAAAGAAAGGGAAGGGTATTGCAGGAGATTAATCAGTAAGAACCATCAGGAGGTGAATCTTCCAGAATCAGGAGGCACAATGGACATAAGAATTCCGTTAGAGAGGAGCAAGAAAGGGATAATCATTTACAAAGGGTGGTTAGGAAGGTAATCTTTAATAGGAGAGTTTATGGATTTAGGGAGGTATAACCGTTTCTTTCAATTTCTAGCTAATTAGCTGGAGGCAAGAATTATATAACAAAGGATACTCTCCAAGGCATCTTATTTATTTATTTATTTCCTTTACAGAACCAGTCTGTTGAAGAGAGAATTCTGGTTATAAGTTTTCTGTTAATAGTAGACAATCAAGAAAGCAGATTGTTCTACACTCTACCATAAACTGTAAATCTTAAATGACTAACAAGACAGAAATATCAAACAAGAGTTGATGTACCCACAAGATGTTAAAAATTGTTGATACTTTTCCATTGCATATTTCCTGGCAAAGTTCATCAACTAATGATTCATTCCTCAAAATATCCTCACAATAAAGAGTTGGACATATTACCTTTCCTTCATAATACCCCTGCAGTAAGTAATTTACTACACCAAAGTCAGCCGCAGAGATATAGACAAATCTTTTAACACCTGTAGGACCAAGGACAAATCATCCAACAGTAAGTGGCAGAGAACTCTACAGGAGGAAACAGTAACTAAAACATCGCTGGACAAAATATCAATTCCAGTTTTTTCTTCTTTTTTTTTAAAAAAAAAATCTTGTAAACTGACAAACAGCAAAGAATTTCAAATAAATCAACTCCTTGGCTAAATATCACCCAATAATTTAGAAGAGGAGACAAAATAAATTCATGTTTGAATTCATTCAACTAAATACCAGCTTCAGTCATTAGACTCGTTCCATATTTCACAAAACAAATAAATATATAGACATATTGGAAAAGGAAAAGTGTAACAGAGACAAGACAACTGCCCAATATGGTCTACAATTATATGAAATGAAGCAACATTCAATACACCTATCATGGCCCAAATTGGCAAACTATGTAAAAAAGAATAGAATAGTATCTGAATATTGCACTATTTCTTTGCCAGAGAGACAGAAATTTATAACTGAAAGCTCATACACATGATAATAAGTGCTAGAGGCTTCACACTTCACAGAACAGAAAGCTTATAATTATGTTATCCTAACAGGACAACAGTGTCTAACATATATTATCCTATTTCTATGCCTTGTATGGCTTGACAACAGTCTTCCTCATTTGACCTGTTAAGTCCGTACTATATATAAAAACTAAACCTGAAGTTGTGGTCTGAATTGCTACGCCAACTCTATCTTATAATAAGGTGGACAATTGTGACAGACACCTAAGAAATTTTCTTTCCCCCCACTGACAGTACCATCCATCCTTTTCCCATCATTCCTCTTTGCCACTGTTAGTTTATTTCTTATAATTTGTAGTAACCTTTAATAGATTAATTGTCCTGTGTCAATCATTACATGGCAGGAGATATGTTTTAGTTCAGGACACAAAGCATTGACTCCTTTCATTACTTTTTTCTCGGGGATTCTCAAAATTATCCAAATAGAAGATTTGTGCTATATTTGTACTTCTATGGCTATAACTACCTCATGACCGTAACTGGAGAGGGGTGGCTAGAAATCTATCAGGGGGAAAGCAGATTTGCAGCTGCTGCTAGCTCTTACACTGCAATAGACACAGGTAAGGAGATATTGAGCTGATAAATTGACTCTGGTAAATAATAATCCCAAAAAATTAACAAGTTTGCAGTATGAGTTTACAATTTTGGCACTTCCAATTTTGATATAGCAAAACCATGATTGTGTTTTTGCAAAATTTTGGGAGTATAGATTCTATATAATGCCTTTGGTAAGAAAATGTTTTATCATAAACACCTGTACATCGTATCTTTGATTGCAATAAAGTGGATTAAACAGTTACCCCCATATGTTTGTGGAAGACTAAATAATTATATTAATGCTGCATATAACGGTCTCCTAGACTCCTATATTGGAGAACTTGTGAATTGCAACACCACCAAGTATCAAGATACTCTGATCTCGACAAGCTTAACATTAGCATGCAAATTTGTATTTTTTTTAATCTTTAAAAGGGATTATATATTTAAGTGGAAATTAAGTTGTTATTAATTGTACAACATTTTTTCCAAATTTTTGTTAAGCCCAATCTTATCATTTGATCTATTCAACAAATCCCACCTAGTGGGATAAGGCTTAGTTGCTGTTGTTGTAAGCTCAAAAAGAAAGATGAGCATGGGCATTGCCCCTGCTACTCTAAGCAGTAGAACCAAAACATAAGGAGGGTAAGAATTGAAAAATTAGATTATAAAGAATAGACATGCGAATTCCTCAATTACCTTGTTCTGAAGCTGCTCTAATTGCATTGATGTTAGCAGTCCCATTAATTTTGTACATGTACGAGTTGGAGCCAAAACCACCGACACATGAGATCTTAGAAAAGAAACACAAGTTAGCACAACGGGCCTATCATCACAAGGGAACAAATATTTACGTATAATTTTGTATCCTAAGCAACAAAATTCAGACACATAAGGTCAGTTAGTGCCAGGCAAGCAGCATGCTTACTATAATTCTTTAGACCCAAATTATCTCACAGTCAATCACAAACACTCCCTTCCTTTTCTCCCTTTCAATCTGTTAGCATCACGACTTTCAACCAAACTGTACAATCATTCTCATCAACATTATCTAAATTCACCGGCGATAGAGGCTAGGCTCCAACCACCTTTACCTAGCTGACCTCAAGATGGGACATAAAAGTCAGATATATTGTCACAGAAAACTGATCAAAGCATGGACCCTCACCAAACAAATTGTTTAAAATCCAAAGCAACATCTTGTAATTGCAAAGGAAACAGGAAGGAAAAAAGTAAAACCAACTTGGCTTTGGGCTTCCTCTTAGCAGCAAAACATTTACCGGGCATATAACAAACTAAAGGGAAACTTTCAACTAAATTTTTGCCAGGCAATATAACAAGACAAGGAGAAACTTACAACAGCAGTGACCCCATTCAGAGCTTCTTTCAATGAATCAGTTGAAAGGAGATTCCCTAATTATAGAAGACAATTTAGATATATTAGACTATTATAGTATCCCACAAAGATTTTTTCTACAAGGAAATGCCAAAAAAAAAAAAGGAGGCAGACCTTTATACCAAGCAACATTGCTAGCCCAGGAGTCGTGCAGGGATGACCTACCAGATCTGGGCGTAAAACACAGAGTGAATGGCAATGCAGATACATTACAAGGAGAAAAGTGTTGAATAATACACATGAAAGGCAGGAAACAATTAAGATTTCCCATACATAAAGAATGACAGACAGATAGTTGTACAAATACAAAAAATGCATCAAACCTGCTAAGACTCGCAACAGACAAACCATGATCTAAAGCTTCTCGACAAATGTGTGATCCAACAAATCCATTGCCTCCCAACACAAGCAACTTTAATAACATTCAACACAAATTTTAGGTTAGAAAATGCATATATACAAATGTTTCACATACGGTTATGTTGGTAGAATACCTTTTCTGTTGGGGGTGGGGGCACATTTACAGTCTCTGCTTCTTCAACTTTGAAGGGCTCATCAACTTTGTTAGAATCTGTGCAGAGATTTCTCCCGCTGATTGACACTGCCGTGGCACTGCAAGGTAAGAAAAAAGGGAAAACACGATGCGATGGGTTAATGAGTAATTTACAAATCATGAAGACAATCAACATAAAATTCAAATTCACATTTGTACTGATCTTAACACTGTGAATTCCATAAATAAAAAATTAAATAAACAAACTCATGACACACTAATTTGCACCAGCTATCCTTTATAGCATGTCATGCGCAGCATTGTTAATTTGATAGAGCTCAATTTCATTTCATTCATGTAGGTACCAAAAATCAAAATATGAAAAAAGTCATAATATATGAATATAAAATCAATATATTTACAACAAGGACACGTCGAATTGAGTATAGAACGAAAAACGACAGGATAACGGAACGTAACGGTTAAAAAGAAAAAGGAAAAAAAGGTGAAAAGATAGAAAGCATACTTGAGCCTGGAAATGGAAGGCGTGGAATGGATCAAGCGCGAAAGCAACGTCCTCATTTGATGATTCAATTGAGTTTTCTCTGTTGAGCTTTCGAATTTTCTTTTACGAGTCGAAGCTTGAAGAGTTAGGAACGGCGAAAGGAGGTGCGAGAGAGAGAGAGAGAGTCAAGTCACTGGGAAGTGCACAGAGCGAGAAGCAAAAGCGTACACGTGGCACCTCTTCCCGCTGACACCTCTTCTCCTTATGTGGCTCTATTCCAACCTCAACCTTCCTCACCGGTAATAGTAACACACTTTATTCTAAGAGCCACGTGACTTGAGCCTTCGCCCTTCGGCCAGGACAGAGGACCCAACTTCTTGGAATGGGCTGGCACCATGTTGCAGCCACCAGGCCCAACCAGGTAAGCCCAACCCTGTTCCAACAATCCAGTGCCCTGGCAACCTTTTATTAAGTAATTAAATAAACTATTTTGAATCATAAAAAATAATTAATTTTTAAAAAGATATTTTAAAAATAATTTATCTATTAAAATATATTACAATTAATACAAATATTCTTTTTCAAATTAAATAGTTTATGCATGACAATGTAAAGAGGTTCTATATCATTATTCAATTGCAAACTATTATATATAGTAAATTTATGAGTTAATTACAATAATAGATCATTTCAAATTAATTGGCATTTTTTTTACATTGATCTACACATAAATATTAAACTCTTTTAAATCAGATTTTGTTTATTATAATTCGTGCCTTTTAAAATTTTAATATTCGGCAAGACTCTACTAGCGTTATAAAGTATGATTTGAGTTTTCTCTATCTAGCTATTCAATGAGCTTGGATTTCAAAGGAATTTTTACACTCTCTTTAAATGGTAAGACAACGCTAAGAAAATAAGCTTTAGCATTCAAATTTTGTTAATGAATAACAATGCAATTAGTTTTGTCAAAAAAAAAAATGCAATTAGTTATCAATGTAATAACTAATGATAAAAAAAAGTAATAACTAATGATAAACATTATGACAAAAAAAGGTGAATCTGTAATACTTAGCGATCGATTAGTTGGTTGCAAGAAAATAAAAATATAAATAGTTGCTAATTTGATACCACAATATAACATTAGTGAATTTCTCCATATTGAAAACAATTAATTTTCTTGTTATGGTTTTCGAAAAAAAAAAATTATGGATTCCGATTTCTTTATTGATCATAAATAGATTATATAGAATATTCACGACGAAGCCACAAATAAAGCTTAAAAGAATGATGATGTTCCCCCTCTCCAAACGCTAACCTTATAAAATTGTATGGATCAAATTTTACAATAAGGTTCCAAGAGAGATTCATAGAACCTTATTTACACGCAGCATTGTTTATGGCCAGACGATGTCAGAAGAGAATTCACTCTGATAACTTGCCAGAGTTGATAGTACGTGTTGTTGCTTATGTCAAGTTGACGCCTAAAGAAATTCCTAATTAATACATACGATAGGAGGTGGAATTTAGAGATTAATACAGGTGAGCTAATATTGTGCTGGAATTGACTAGCTACAGTGAGCGCATGAGATGCCAAATTAAAGCTGCATGTTACAAGTTGGAAAACGCGCGCGCATGATTGAAGAAAAGGAAGTTAAAGAGGACTATGTACGTAGCTCAAAAATTAGATGCTGTGAAAAAGCTTCGTGCAGCTGACTCGTGATAGCAATAGCTCAGCGTGTATTGTGTCCAAGAGGGAGACAACCAGAATATTGGATCCTTCAGGTGTGCCTGTTGGCGGACAAATATGAGTACATGAAACTTATATATAGCTGATTCAGCTTGGAATTTAATTTTCCAATTAACATGATTTTAATTATGTTTAATTTTTGCAATGTTATATATGCTACAGATTAGATACTTATGTCTGTATATAATTCATAAGAAAAAAAGTCCTGGGTTAATTAAGGGCTTTAACATTTGTTTACATATGCATCTAGTGTTGTGAAGTGATAACCATATATTCACTAGAGAGACAAAAGGACTGTTACTTTTATCAAGTTTCTGAAAAAGAAAAAGATAAAGTTAACTATAAATTTGTTGCAGCCAGCCCCAAGTAATTCATTAAAAAATACATGGACGAACCTGAACTTTAAGTGCTAGTTACCATATCCGTAACTATGGCCAAAACAATGTATATGCGATATATCTTAGTGAAGATGTACGTCACACATCCCCACCCACCCAATTAATCTACTAGTACTCCCTTACTTTTGCAGCGTTGCAACAGAAAATTCCAACAACATATCTGAGTAATTATAATTAGATTGCTTTTGACGCTAAGTCCGGATTAAAACATAAGAAATCTCATCAAAAGACTAGCTAGTGCTATATCCACTTTTGATGCCGCTATTAAAAATTAATACAATGTTCTAAATATCTAAGTCTAATTAATTATCATAAGAATACTGTCAATATTAAATGAGGTCACGAGCTATTGTTTTATGCTCCAAATATTAGATTATTACTGATCACGATCTGTTAATGATTGAGGTTGTGAATAGAAATGAAGATACTGTGTGTGTTTGGCAACCCGTTTGTAATGATACAAATGGGAAATCCCACTTTCCAAAGTACAAAAATGAGAAGTAACAATTTGTTACTTCTTCGTTCAACGGACGTTTATGTCAAATGATCATTTTTAGAAGTGTTGATATCTTATCTCTCTATCGTCATCGTACATATTATTTGTTAGAAAAAAATAAGTAAATTGACACAACTAATTAGGGAACTAATAACCATATATGAATGGTTAGAATAAAAATTAAGTTTCTATAAATTAATAGTCTTCAGACAAATGCTAGATGAGTTGCTATATCCATACAATATCAATTTCTCTCCGTTTCATCTCACGATTATTTTTTCTCTATTTTATTATAAAAACCAATAAAAAGAATCTCCCTGCTGATTTCGTTTTGTACTGTATAGCATTGCTCAATTTCTCGGCATTAAAATTCCAACATTTTTGTAACAGACTTTTCATACTAATCATCTTTTCTCCTATTACTATTGTATAGTACAAATTCAAATATCTTCGGAGTAATTGGAAATATCTAGAACCTTTTTTCATCTGACCACGTTCAATTGGGCAAGCTATTGATGTAGTGGTTCTACCACTAGATTTCAGCTTGCTTAGTGGATTTTTCCCTTTTTCTTTTGGCTAGATAATATGGGGGTTTTCTTTTCTAGTCGCTAATGTGATAACGTCCCTTTCTAATTACGTGGACTTATGGTTAATGCGTGATTAAGAGCATAATCCAATAAAATAGCTCAAAAAAGAGAGATTTGAGATGGATTAGCTCATAACAATGATTCAGTACATATATAAATTGATGGTTTATCACTTATCAGCATCACCGATGAATCAGAACGAATAAAAGTGACCCTACGAAATTGAAGAATCAAAGTTAGAGAGCATTTCAATTTTCAAGTTTTCAACTACGGGGGTGGGGCTTTTATGGAATGGGTAAAGAATATATTTTGATGTAATAAGTCAGGAAAAATATTGAAGCATCAAGGTGGACATTGCATAATGCGAAAGGCAAAAGTTGTTCCCATTTTGTTCTCTTTATTTTTCGACTACGTTTGCTATATAAAAGGACGCTAATCAATCAAGGTAGATAGAATATGGAATCAGCTACATGACAAGGAGGTAAAGAATAATTGAACCTGCTATATATACTAAAATCAAAATATTGAGGTTATGTGATTATGTTTATATTTATATATGTTAAAAATTAAATCTTTGCTTAAACAAGTACATGTGTCAATATGCTGAAAAGACTCAACTACTGTATTCCGTAATGAATTAAAGAAAGATTATGTTCTTTGGAGATAAGAAGAGGAAAATTGTCAACAGCATAATTTTTTCCAGAAAGAATTTATATGAAGTTGACATTAATCAGGGGGTAAGGAACAGCCACCGGTCCAGTTGGAATAATTAATAATATTGTAAGAAATTTTATGGAAAAGACCGGTGGAAAATAAATATGAAAAACAAACGCGCTAGGGATTAAAATTTATAAATTGAAAAGAGAGATTTTATAAGCTAATTAAGTATATTAAAGTAAAAACAAATTAAAAGCTGGTTGTACGTGCAAGCAGAACATATGCTTCCACGCTTCCAAATCTATTTAAAAATAAGTTCTTTAATTAATCGGGAACTGATTAACAATATTCTGTTAAAATGTAATCACTAAGGAACTAAATTATTTGTACTAATTATAATGCATAAATTGGAACATCCTGTCTATTTTGGAACTAGCTATATTCTTTTTTAAAAATAGTTAACGAATTGATTTAACTTTTCTGACATGAAGAAATGTATTTTAAAAGATATAAAGTATAATTGTAATCATTCTTTTTATTTGATTCTCAGCAAAAAAAAAATATATTTTTTTTTTTATTTGATAGTTAACTCATACACCTGCTCAAGCTCAACCACTAGACCCCTTAGTAATCATAACCATTAACTAAAATATCAACAGTTGAGATTTTGGTAAATTACAATCATATGTATAACTAATTATGAAGTTGTTATCTCACTCGTTAATTTTCTAATCAATTCACAACTGCTTATATTCTAAAATGCATTTGCCTGGTTTTATTTTATAAAAGTTAAATTCGTAATTAATCTTTTTACCTTAATACCTCTCATGAAAAAAAGTGCTAAAAAATGAAGTATAATTTGATTTTGTTAATGAATGTCTTGAAGGTACTTAAATAGAGAATTAAAAATATAAATATTTAATGAAAATTATAGTATTTATATAATATGTTAAAAATGTACAGGATTGTATTTTTCATTTTTATAATTTTTAAATTCTTCAAGAATATCTTAAGAGTAAGTTAATTTTTCAACACCAAAAAAAAGAGTAAGTTAATTTTTGCATACTTGATTGAAGGATTACATAAAAGGACATTTTTTATGCGACAAAACTTTGATATAGTATTAATTAGTATATTACCATATATACTAGTGATATTGTTTCAGTAACCGATACTAATGTGATAATTAACTTTTATGCGATCTTTAATTTCACCTCAGTAATTAAAATCAGCATCTTGATAACTGATGTTTTAGATTATTTACCCAAATTTTGTTGAAGAACTCTACTACTACCAGTATCTTTTTTTTTTTTTTTGTTGAAACTGAAGAACTATACTATTTTTTTTTTGACAGAAAGGAAGCACTATACTGAAGAAAACTACTAGTATCAATACATTATACATATATTATTATATCTAAATTTTGTGCTTGTTCTCAAAGTCAACAACAAAGCCAGCAGACATGTATTAATTCCTTGTAGTTGCATGCATATTCCACAAACGTTTACAAGGTGAATTAATGGATATGGAGCCGGCGAAAGAAGAAGTATACCTCCTACCTAACTGATGCTACATGAAATGTGGTGCAGGCTACCAAGACATGTTTGGTTTGGGTTATCTTTGAGATTTTTTTTTTTTTAAAAAAAAATCTCTAAAGGTCCGTAAAAGAATAATTATTTCTTTAAAATAAATAAAACTGAATATGTGTTTGGGAAAAAAATCTATTTTTAGAAATACTTTTTAAGTAATTTTTTTAAAAATATACTTTTTTTTAAACTTGAAAATAAGATAATTTTAGTACATGCCTATGTCCTATAAGCAAATAAGGACACTGAGGCTGTTACGATACGTCCTTTGCATCCGTACGTTTGTTGTTGAGTTGGAGGATGATGAAAGTGTGGGACAGATTATGCACGCACATATATATGGGCAATTAACTTCTTGATCGGGATATGCATCCCAGCCATTAGACATCACTGACTTGCATTTGCTCACGCCCAATCTCTCTGCTCTATGTAAAAACCTCCAATCACTTTCTTTTCTTTTTTTCCTTCTTCGTTTACAACATATAATAATTATACCTTTTTATTAATCAAGGTTAACTTCTAGTTAAAAATTAAAGATTAATTCGTTGAAGTACTAATCCATTTAAAGAATTGACATCTTGTTCTGAAAACTCTTTAATAGTAGTATTTCATATCCACAAACGTAAAAATTGTATCATTAATCACATATTAAGATTATCTGCAAATCATATCATTGTATTGATAATAACTATACTTAGCATTGAAGAATATTCCTCCATGGTGCCACACCAAGACACAACTCAGATAGTTGAATGGGATGAATGAAAATAGCTACAAGTAGAGCCATGCCCAGTGAAAAAACAAGTGCAGGTGGCAATGGGGTGGAGAGTGGCGCATGACAAATAAGAATATGCTAATTTCTATTCTCAGATCTTAGTTGGGCATCGACAAATGTACACAAAATTCAAAACCCTCCTTAATTAGCCCGTTTACTTTGACTCACGATGTGACACTGAAGATACCATTAACCAAAATGAATTTACTTAGATGTCCAATATCCCGCCACTGGATGGGAGTGCATGTGACTTGATTTTATCTGTACCGTGCGGCGCCGTCCAAGAACAAAGAATAGTGGGTCTTCATATACAGAGACTTGACAAGAAGGTGAAAGTTTCGCACTTTATATCCTATGGATGGAGTTAAAGTAACAAACTCATTTATTTGATATTTTTGTCGGATGATCTTTTACAGCCAAAAGGATATACC
The DNA here is from genome assembly GCA_026413185.1 of Pueraria montana var. lobata. Taxonomy (NCBI): domain Eukaryota; kingdom Viridiplantae; phylum Streptophyta; class Magnoliopsida; order Fabales; family Fabaceae; genus Pueraria; species Pueraria montana. The sequence goes on from CM048652.1 coordinate 9,412,111, forward strand.
TTAGCCCTCTGAAGATCCTTGTTTTAATGTGACGATTTTTATTTAGTCATTAATTCTGTTTTTATGGATTTTTAGTTACCAATGTATATATTTATTATGTTAATTATTTTATCGTTTTTATTTAATTACTGTTTAATTGTTTTAAATTATTTTAACGTTTTGTTTACTCCTGGGTTTAAATTTTGTTTTCTTGCTAGTTCTGGTGTCTCAGTTCGTTTGAGAGGTTCTTGTTGAATCCTAAGAAAATTGCATAGGATACTACAAATAATTCTTTAAGGACAGTGTCTAACACGTCTCATAAAGTTTTCTGTTCATGTTTTTTGCCTGCCGGAACAACAAAATATGCAGACAAAAGAAAAGAAAAAAAATGACAAATATGAAATTGATTATAAACGAAAACAAATACAGGGGCTTACAGACATGATGGCTGCTTGTTTAACGGGTGCACGATTTGGGTCCATGGCACCACTGTCCACTATGATATTATCTCTAACCCATGATTGCAATTAGGACTACAGCATCTGGGGGCATTTACAAATATTCCCACTAATATTGGAGACGTACAAATTAAAGCGCAGCGGGCACTAGATCTACATATTGTGGTTAACTTCAACAACTAATGACCAACTGAATTTCACGAGTGAAGAGTGAGAACCGCTCCAAAGCAAAGCTTTTAAACAAGTTGGTTCACTTGGTTGATAGAAATTTCAATGTAATAAGTCAGCCACAGCTTTGTACGATGGCGATATTTGACTTTATTAAAATTAAATTTAGGGACTGAAGGAGAGTAAATTCTTTAAAAAAAAAAATGAAAATGGGAAATATAAAAATATTTATCTTTATTATCTTAAACGAATGAGACTGTAACAAAAATAAAATAAAAAATAAAAAATGAGGCGGTCTACATGAAATTTTCTTTCATTCCTTTACATAAAACTCTGTCTTTTCCCTTTATTATGAGCCAGATATACAAAACTTTTTCGTCTATTTGATCCAACATATTGAACAGGCGAACCAACCTGTTAGAAAAAGTGAGCGTGTAAGGAGTAAGGAGAAACTTTGATGCATACAAACGCAAACGCATATGCATTAATTCACCATTGCAATTGTTACATATTTGACTTGGATATATTCTCGTGCATCTGTCTCATCAGGTATACCCGAGCTATTACATATCAAAACCAATGGAAATCTGCAAATGGAGCAATGCTGTAGAGTGTCGAACCATCAATTGTGGTTTAATACATGACATGGGATAATTCATCCGAATATACTCCTCAAGCACATTCGTATGTGCAGCAAAGGAAATGACAACCAAATTGCACCTAGTCCTAAATTTCATCGTTACACTGAAACAAGAGTGAATAATCAACAGTAATATGGGGGCTATCCTGTGCTCAACAGTTAGAGCAATGGTGATAATTGATAAAGATCCTTAAATAAATTCATCATATAAAAAGATCAAATCAGAAATGCAAAATGATGAAACTAAAGGAAAACCGCAGCAGCTTTGTTTCCACTTTGCCCACATTGCTTATTCTCTTTTATCCCTCGTTGATGATTGTGGCTACTTTCATTATACTAACGTCTAATCATACAGAACATAGTGCGCTTTCACTGTGGCGTTAGATCGGAACCCAAAACCCCACAATGGAAGGTGTCTCTCCTCAAATGGATAAGAGTTTTTTCCTTCTATTTTTATCTTCGATCAAACTTTAAAATATTACATCATCCCGCTAGAGATATGCCATTCTAGATGCATTAGTGGAGGAGATTAAAAACTACCACAGTATCTATAAAGAAATATCATGCATTAATTACTGTAGCTAATTATTTTTTTAAAACCAACATTTTTAAAAAGTGCAAATCTTACTCTCCAAATGACATCATGCACCCTTTCTCCATCAAGCACAAACATCTGTTGTAATGCATGTTCTCCATCCTCCCTCTCTTTCTCTCTCTGCAAAGATAATTCCAAGTTATAATAACTAATAGATCTTCAACAGAACAAGAATGTTCATCATATGGTAAATACGGTACCGGACCATTTTTTTTCCCCATATAATAAGTTCTTCAAAAAAAAAAAAACACAAGTTGCTGACTAATTAGTGATTGCTCGAATTTGAAATTCTTTTTCTTCCACCTCTCATCTCGTACAGGTTTTATATTATTCAATTATTATTATGTATGACCTTTACTTCTCTCAGTTCCCTATCTGTGAATCAAGCTAAAGGTCCCCACTCCACTGTCATGAGGAAACAACGACATTGATTCTGTGAACAGAAAGTCTACGACGACAATAAACAGAGGACCATTCTAAGATTTTGTAGCATATAATTGTAGGAACCAAAGTCGACAATTTGAATGGTTCGGTTGAAGGGTTTAGTTAGTTTTCCATCAAAGTGAACAGATTAAAATATGCAAAGTAATCGGTCTGTATTAATGATGGGTTACGGTAAGCATGGTATTTACATGGTGACAACGATCAATAGGTGAAGGAATTGATTGGCCTAAGGGTATACAGGTGTCAAAGTGAGTCATTCGAGTTCATTCGAATTGGTTCAGCATATATATCTTGAGGAAAAAATAAACTCAATCTGGCTCTTTTTTTTTTTAAAAAAAAAATTAAGTTTTCCTAAAATGAACCTTAAGGGGATGTTTGATCTGAGAAAACATTTTCTATTTCTATTTTTTATTTTTATTTACAAATTTATAGATTTAGAAAATATATTTGGTTTGAATTCTTGTTTTCTATTCTCAGAAAATAGAAATGTTGAAAACATGTTTTGTTTAACAATTTTCAATAAAAAATCATAATATATATAATATACCCTCAATTGAACGATAAAGAACGACCCTGGTACAAATCCAACTATAAAATCATGTTAATTATGTGAATAATATGATTTTAGTATATATATATATATAACTTTAATCCAAATTAAAAATTAGATACATTTGTAATGATCTTCAAGAGGGTTTAAAAGAATATGTTGGTTACAATGTGTGGAAGTTTTCTTTGTCAGGATAAAATGCTGTGAGGCCACAGTAGAAATAAAGCATGCAAGGGATTGAAGTAAAAAAATATGATTATAGTATCTATCAAATTTTGAACCAAGTACTCCATCTATCACCATCTCTTGGTGACAACGATGTTCTTTCTCTCTCTGCAAAACACAATACATGAGCTTCTGTTTTAGGAGTATTGTTAAGCATTTCACCAACGAGGTGGTCGGTGGAGAGAGTTCGATGAGGAGGGAGATGTGGCCGCAGCGGTTCCTGTAGATGAGTGACTGGAGAAAGGGTAGTTGTGGCTTAGTGAGGTGTCAACGAGTTGGAGAAGTGGATGCAGCAGAGGAAAGAGATGAACCACGATGAAAAAATAGAAAGACTCAATAATTACCTTGAGTGCCACCGCGTTTTCAATTTTTAGCTCTTTTTTAAAAATATTTCCTAAGAAAATATTTTCTAAAATTAAAACAAACATGTTCTCACTGCAAATTTTCATTTTTACTGGAAATAAAAATAGAAAACAGGCATACCAAACGGCCCCTAAGTTTTCTAATTGAAAAAATTTAATTGAAATTAAGTTTTCTAAAAAAAAAAATTAAAATTTCATCTAATAACTTGCACAATTTAAAGTCAACATTAAATACTAAAATGAAACTTCAAATTTAATTGAAAAATAATATCGAAATCATCTAAAAATATACTTAAGTTTTCTTTAGATAAAAATTCCCTCGTCCTTCCGTTCACAATTGTTGGGGGGCGAAAGAATCAGTCCCGACAGAGGGCCCGCAGTAGCATTTTTTTTTTTTTGCATTTAAGTACAAACTCTAAGCAAAACACAAAATCCCCACGAACAAAACCATGTCTAATACAGAGTAGTATACACTAGTGTTAATAAAACTTGAATCAATTACCTCATGAATTTAACATATGATAATATAAAATGATTTTACATTAATATTTAATTATAATTAACTGTTAATATGATTTTTAAAATAATTATTATAAAAATCATCAAACTTATTATATATGATAATTTGTAATTGAATGACAATGTAAAATTATTTTCTACTATTCATATATGACATTTTTTCTCTTATCTGAATTCTTTATTCTTATGTCGATCTTTTTTTTTCTTTTTTTATTTGACAACATTTTTATGTCAATCTTAATTGGTTATATCTTTTTTTTAACATGTCACTTATATTTTCATCGAGATATAATCTTATTTAAGTTAAATAAGACTACTATAAGTGACAAAATTATCTCTTCAAATATTTAATACAATTGTATTACATATTTAAGATTTAAACTTGAAATCATTAATTTAATTGAAACAAATTCGTATAAGTTGATTAATACTATAAGTAACTCTTAATAGGTCTACATAAATCCCAAACTATTATATGTTTATGATTTCAATTAATTTTATGTAATCATGGAACTGAAATTTTCAATTTATAAAAAAAAGAATTAATAACACTAGTGTATACTTAAAAATAGTAGTTCTTAAGTATGAATAATTTTACACTAATATTTGTTTTACCTTATAAATGTAGTTCTTCTATGACACAGACACTGGTGGCTGCTACATGTCTTAAGGGGTACCCTACGACAGTAGCACCCTTACCCTGCACGTTATATCTTGCAACAACAAAACAGGGCCAAGTCCGTGAAGCAAAACAGAAAGCCAATAACCCACTTTACTTTCTCTTTATAAATACCCCGCCACCCCACTTCTTCCCTTACAAGCTAACCTTCTTTCTCCCTAGTCCCACCCACACACTAGAAACTTTCTAAGCTGAAACAAAATGAGAACCATCCCCACCACAACAACCTCAACTTCAATAGCACCCGCAGCCACGTCATCATTACCAAGTCCTCAGCACTCGACATGGCACTCTCCGGTTCCGTACCTGTTTGGAGGACTGGCCGCGATGCTCGGTCTCATAGCGTTTGCGCTGTTGATCTTAGCTTGCTCCTACTGGAAACTTTCTGGTCAGTTACAGAGCGAAGAAAACGGCGAAAGGGACTTGGAGAGTGGTGGTGGTGAGAAACAGGGTGACTCTGCGAACAAGGAATCTGTCAAGGTCTATGAGGAGAAGATTCTCGTCATTATGGCCGGAGATGAGAAACCCACATTCTTAGCCACTCCGAAAGCCTCCTCTGTTACTCGTGGAGTTCCCAACTGTTTTGAGAAAAGCCTCGAAAACCATGTGACTTCTGAGAAATCAGAGAAAGAAATGGAAAACCATGTTCAGCAACCTACGTCTCCACAAACGCAACAACAGAGCCAGCCACGACAATAAGATGTCATTTGGTTTGTAATTCTATGATTCTATCATAGGCTAGATGTCAGAAACGGGGAGCATCTTTCTCTGTTTCTAATCATTCCCTCCCTCTTCTTCTTTTTTCTTTTTTGGTCTGTTTCTTTTCCTTGGTTTTCGACCTTGCTGGTTTGTATTCTATTGTTGTTCGGAAATTGTAAATTTATGCGAGATGAATTACAATTGAGTCGAGGGGATTCTATTTCAATCCAAGGGCAGCCAGATTTTGCAGGGTCTTATATGTCACTACAACATTTTTTTTTTTTGCAGTCTTATATTTGTTAATGCATCAGGCTGGGAATGGATCCCTACAGTTCATTTCAAAACTGCTGGGTGTTTCGTTTCCAATCCAACCATTACAATGTTTAGGTTATTTTACAAAGGAGAATAATCTATGGACACTTGAGTGTTATTTGACATCTAGAATGAGAAAGAAAAAAAAAAATAGATACAAAGATGATATAATGTAACTGGTAAAGGGAAAAAAATAATAATACAGTAAATATTAATGAAGTATATAAATATAAAAAAAAAATTGCGAACATAATTTTGAAGTTTGTAGGCATTTGGATACATCTGTACACTGAGTGACCGAGACACGATGCAGTTCATACTTAAACCAAAGACGGAGATGATTTACATCTATTTTAAAACATTTTATTAAAATTGGACTGTTTTTTTTTTTTTTCACGTCACCTCACAGTTGTTAAGTCACATGACAATTTTCAATTGGTCGTATTCCAATTTTTTTTTTTTTATTAAATGTCATGCAGATATAGATAGTTTACATGGCAACCTTTTTTAAAAAATTTAAATAAATAAATAAAACATAAACATAAATAAACAAATCAACGACATTATTTATATATGCTTTAACTTATTTTTTATATAATTTATTTATTTATGATATTATTTATTTTTTGTATTTATTTATTTATTAAATTTATGGTACTATTTATAAAAAATAAAATAAAATAAAATAAACAAATAAATAAAACACAAACTTAAATAAAAATAAAAATATATAAATAATTAAATAGAAAAATAAGTACTATTATTTGAGGTAAAAGCTAAGAAGTGAAAAAAATAAAAAGAAAATGTGAATAATTTTGACCCAAGCAGGAAAGTATAAGCCGCGGTTAAATTTTAGTAGTTTTGATCAAAATTCAAATCCAAAAAGCAAAACTGAGGAAAAAATAGTTTTGTATAATTAATATTTTGATCCTGCCATGAGATTTCGAATTCAAATTTGACCGTGTGGTCAGATAGGCCGATCGAGCACAGCAAGTGTTCATACCTTTTAAGCTAAGCGTTTGAAGGATTGTGGACCGTCCGACCAAGTAAATTAATTAAAAATAGTATATTGATATTGGGTCTCTATTATTGAGCCTCAAAACTTTGACTCAGAGACATTCTATAAATAAAGATGATCCCCTTTTGTCATCCCAGGTTTACATACACTCTAGGATTTCACCAAGGTTTCTTGAGCCTCCGACTTTAGGACTTTCCAGATTCAGACATGAAATGATTTTAAGAATCCAGACGTGAACACAAACTAAATTTAAAATTAGTCTTCATTTAAAAAACCATAAATAAATAATATCATATATAATTAATATTTTCTCATGCTATGTTATTAAGGTTGGTGATTAAGACTAGAAGCGATGTTATTCAGAAAGTTACAAACAAACAAGCTTTTCCACCACAGCCAACGAACGTCCACTGCATAAACAGTAAAACATGAAAGAGAATGAGAAACGGAAACGAAAACTATGAAAAAATAAAAAATAGAAAAAATTTCTTACCCTTAAACCCTTAAAAGAGCAAAACTTATTTATATATTTTTCTATATTTTTATTTCATAATCCATTCGTGTCCACGGTCAACAAAGATATATAACAGAATTTTACTTACCCTCGAATGTTCAATAATAATATTTGCACTCTATTTTTATTAAAAAAAATTGTTTATTAAACAAGACAATAGACTTCTACAACCCCTTTTTAGTCTATATGCATTAATAATGTAAATAGTTTTTACATTGTTATTTAATTATAAACGACTATATATAATAAATTTATTAATTTGTATAATAACTATTATTATTATTTAATAGTCATGTTTAACTGGTTAATGATGTCAATTTTTTATACATGTAAAATTTTTATACATTAACCGCTCTAGAAATATTTGTTCTTTCATTTTTGCTTTTGTGATCACAGTGACCGTTATCTATAAACACTGACAAGAAATGTAAACGTATATTCATAGATTATCATGATCAGAAATTCAGAATGAATGAAGTTATGCTGAAAAGAGATTTTAGTCTATTGGGGCAAAAAAACTCATTCAGCCTTTATAAGACATAGATGTAGATATATACCTTCTACCCACCTTCCATTATATCATGATCTACATCTATGTCTATGTCTTAAGGAAGAGATGATGTAACAGTGCTTTTAATCCGTGGCTTTGGCTAGCCTTTACGAAAATGTAATGTTTTTTTTCTCCCCATTATTGCCTAATAATATTAGACTTCTTCTTTGGGCTGTGTTTATGCGTGCAGGAAGAAAACAAGGGTTAATTATAAATAAGGATGGGATATATGGAGAATATAAACTGGTATGGGAATATGCTGGAGCATTGCACGTAGAAGTCTAAACAACGGAAACGACGTTTTTATGCTTCAATTGTACCATACTCACTAACAATATTACTGAATTGATTCGATACTAAACTAAAGCCACGAGTCCAATCGGCTGCTAATTTCACCCAAACAGGTTATTCATATTTTATAGGATTAGGGCATTATAAAATTGTTGTGCTCTTGTTTATTATTTTGCCAAAAATTAGTCTAAATCAATTTATACTTGTAATAATTGAACATGTATATATTGCTTACATTACAAAATGGTTACTTGGTCTCATCCCTCCCTTTTTTTTTAGATATATGAAGACTTTTAATTTTTTTTATATAAATAATATAAGTATATATTAAGTGTTAGCTTTGTCTATATTAGTATGCTCTTCGTCTGATAAAAAATTATACTATCAATATAAATATTATGAGTTTACAACATACAATGACAAATAATTTTGTTGATAAAGGAAATTAGATAAGTTGGAGTCATGTCTAAGCACCTCAGTTTATATTCAAGATTACTTATTGGCATACCACAAACACATATAGGGATTTTGAATATCTAGCGAATTAGTTTGTCGCCACACTAAAATGCACACATTAAATTAATGATTTTGTGACTTTGGGAAGTCATACATATTGTATTGGGCAAACTAGAGTTATTCCGAAATATCTCTTTTATCACCCTGGTTACTTTTTTTTAGCTTCATTACTTTTTTATTAGACCCAAAAAGTGTAGAAAAGTCTAATATTCTATCAAAGTTTCACTTGTAATAAAAAAATGTGTGAAACCATATTTTATTGTATTTGTAATTCAAGATTGTTAATTTGTTTAATTATTTAACTTTGGGGTGCGTGTCTGTTTTACTATTGATTAGTTGTTGTGTACTATTGCAATGTTCTTCTTTTAACATCACGTGTTTTTGCAGATAAATAAAAGAAAGTTCTTGTGCTTAAATTATAAGTTTACCCTTATTTTGGTTGTTCTGTATATTCATATAAATAATCTAATTTATGTCACATCAATCTTAAACAATTCAATTAATTTTTTCTTCAATAGGAGTTTTAATTAGTAAATTGCTTAACTCACAAATATCTCCTCTCTCTCCTATATTTAATGTAAATGTAAAGTTAAGTAATTCATGAGTAATAGTTACTTATATAAGTAACTATTTCTATTTTTAAGCAATTCAAAATCACATGTTGTACATCAAAATAAGATTATTTGATAAGCAATTCATTAAGCAATTTCCATTGTGGATGCTCTAAATTGAGTTTGGATTGGATCTAATTGGATGAATTCACTGATTGAAGTCGACTTGTGATCACCCCTTTCATATCGAGGCATGGGGTAACATCATTAAAGCCGTGGCCCCATTTTTTCACTTTTTATTTTACTTGTATACTCAAAGAAACAAACTATGGGAAGAAAATGAAACTTAAGTTTGGGTCGAGTCGATCCTGTTGGGTTGAGTATACGTTAGATGGATTGCGAAGTTTAGGGAAAATGGAGTAAACAAATATTTGTCACCAAAAAGCCCGTATGGCTTTGAGTCACTGTCAGCTTTAGTCCAAACTCGAGGCTTGTTAGAAGTTCAACTAGTTTATTAAATGTTAACTTATTCAGACCCAAAAAACCAAAAAAAATTGAACCTGTAGTTTACTTTCCCGAAATTTCTGGGCATTGTCTCATAATGAAGGAGACCTAAAGTTCTGAAACAGCTTTGATTAAGCCCATCTCCAGGCTTTATAATTCATAAGTTTTGTTTTAAGTTTATATTATAATAAAAAATATAATAGGCTATTGGTAAGTTTTGGGGAAAAAATACTGCGATATAAGTCTTTTTATTTTTTTTATTAGAAATATTTTCTTTTAACTTTTGAAGAAAGATTTTTATTCTATTTTTCTTAAAAAAATACAATTATTTTATTTTCAAAACATAACAATTTTCAAAAAATCTATTTTATTCTTTTAAAAGTTAACAAGATATATATCATTTGAAAATTCCGAAAATTTTGACAAACAAATATATAAGGTAAATTTAATACAATACATAACAGTATAAAATAACTTTTTTCCATGTGTGTCTCGTTTTATGTGTCATTTTGAGATTTTTAACCTTAAAATTATATTTAACTAGCAATTATTCCATACATTATAACAGTATTCTTAATTTAAATAGAAATTTAATAAGTCAAATTTAAGAAAAAAGAGTAATATTAAAAAACTGAAGAGAATTAATTTCACATTGTAAATAGTCAATAAATTTAAGATGAAAATAAAACTAATCAAAATATAATAAATTTTAACATTTTTTTTACAGCAATAAATTTTAACATAAAAGACTGTGAATAATTAATAATTTGTACATCTTTATAAATATCAAACAAGAGTGAAATAATAATAAAGTCATGAATAAAAAAAAATAGAATTTTTTAACGGTCAAGAGTGAGATTATTATTATAATATAAAAGTTGACCATTAATGATAATATGTGAACATAATTTAATTCATAATAATTTGCAAAATTATTAAAAGAATTTCATCAGTATATCTAATTAATTTTCTAACACTAAAGTAATAAGTAATAACATGATGCTTTTGTGATTAATGATAAAAAATAATTATATATAGACACTTCAATATCATATATATACTCCATTAACATCTATTATTTCCCTTAAATATTTCTTATCATCCCATTATATTATCTATTATTTCTATACTTTAATCTTTTCTTTTCTCTCTTTCTCTTCTTTGATGTCAAGTAGCATGATGGTATCCATACATCATTTTCCATGATAAAATGATAATTTTGATATAAAATCAGTTTAACTCTAAAATGAACAAATATATTAACACAAAACATGTGCAACCTTAGTCTTGATTTTATAGGTAGGAAAAGTAAACGGTTTTTTAAACTTGGCCTAAAAGGTGACAGCGACAGCTGCGCAAAAACAAGGCATAATATGAAACCATTTTTCTTTTAAGTATATGCCCCATCAAATTGGAGGAGCATTTGTACATTCGTAATAATAGACCCGGGACACTCCTACGCCGATCGTGGCATCTCACAGTTAGCTAGCCTGTATTTATGTCAAAATATTCACACACACAAAAAAAAAAAAAAAGTAGGAGTATATTATTTTTGGTAAGTCGAAATAAATAGTAGTATTACAAAAACTATATAATTATTTATAGAATAAAAAGTATGAGGGAATAATAATTTATTTATAATAATAATATAAAGATGACAAAAAGCTTTGAAGGAGGTGGCACGATAAGTGTGTCAGCCCCAGCCACAAGACATAAAGTGGGGTCCACATTGAAAAAGGACGAGTCGTGGAAGGCGTTGGAATATGGCACCGCACGGTCCAAACCCAAGAGCCTCCTATACTCCATTACTGCACCTTCGCCATCAAGCCTTCCCCACCCCTAAAATTTTTGTAGGGCCTGTATTCGGCTAAGCCTTATACACGTGGCGCTCTTTCATTGGTCAGTCTTCAGATCTCCCTGGCCCCACTAGATAGACTTGGACTCACTCGACTCGACTTGTTTCACATAATCACGCTTCTTTCCTCGCTTCCACACCACACCCCATTTCCAAACAAAATAACAAATCAAAGGAAGCCACCAACCATGGCTTCCAAGCTCTGCGACTCTTGCAAATCCGCCACTGCTACCTTGTACTGCCGCCCCGACGCCGCCTTCCTCTGCGGCGCGTGCGACTCCAAGGTCCATGCCGCCAACAAGCTCGCGTCGCGCCACCCGCGCGTGGCGCTCTGCGAGGTGTGCGAGCAGGCGCCCGCGCACGTCACCTGCAAGGCCGACGCCGCCGCGCTCTGCCTCGCCTGCGACCGCGACATCCACTCCGCCAACCCCCTCGCCAGCCGCCACGAGCGCATCCCCGTCGCGCCCTTCTTCGAGTCCGTGCACTCCGTCAAGGCCTCCTCGCCGATCAACTTCCTCGACGACCACCGCTTCTTCTCCGATGCCGACGCTGACGTCAGTACCGAGGAGGCCGAGGCCGCCTCCTGGTTGCTCCCTAATCCCAAGACAGATCTAAATTCCTCTCAGTACTTGTTCTCCGAAACTGAACCGGTTCCTTACATAGATCTGGATTACGCCGCCGTGGATCCGAAGGCGGAGCAGAAAAGCTCCGCCACCGCCGACGGCGTCGTTCCGGTGCAGAGCAACTTCGAGCCGTTCGCCTACGGTTTCAAGTACAATTCCACTCTCTCACAGTCACAGTCTCAGATGAGCCAAAGTGTAAGTATCAGAACGATCTCGTCTCGCGGTGTTGTTTACTTGTTTGTTTCAATTATTTGTTTGTTTATTCTTGTGGTTGTTGATTTTTGCAGGTATCGTCATCGTCGATGGAGGTTGGAGTTGTGCCGGACGGGAACACGATGTCGGAGATATCGAACTGCAGCTACAGCAAGGTGGTTCCGGTGACGGTGACGGCGCAGTTCTCGGCGGCGGATAGGGAGGCTAGAGTGTTGAGGTACAGGGAGAAGAGGAAGAACCGAAAGTTCGAGAAGACGATTCGTTACGCTTCGAGAAAAGCGTATGCGGAAACGAGGCCAAGGATTAAAGGCAGGTTCGCGAAACGCAATGATGCGGACCCTCTGGCTGGATACGGCGTCGTTCCGTCGTGTTGATCTCGCTGATGTTATCATATAAATTACTCGTATTATATGAATGATGCTGTTGCTTTTTGTTTTCTTATGTTTGCTGTATATATGCTACGCTCTTTTTTTGTTTTGTTTGAATTATGCAATGTAAAGTTGCAAACGCTTGCTGTGGATCGATTTTGTAGTTTGTTGGTTGTTTTTGGGTGAATTTTGGCAGCTTTTGCTAACCTGAGGGAACGATGATGGTAATAGCACTTCGTTTTCGGCTATGGCTGCTGTGCAGATTTGGCGTATCAAAATCTGGAATGCTATTGGCACTGAACGTGTGTTTAAGAGGTTTTTTAATCATAAATTATATTTAATCCTATCTTTAATCTTTTTTATTACTATTAACGTTTATTGCGTTCTGACCTGTCCCGGTCTCCCTCCCGCGCTGCATGTCAGGTGAGTAAATGTAGGAGACGAGTGTGTTTCGCCTCATAAAGAACCGGCATGAGTCTAGTTTAAGAAAATAGTTTTTAATTTTTTATCAACAAATAAATTTTTTTTGTATTGTAATAGTATTTATTTGTTATATCATCTTGTAAAGATTTTTTTTTTTGAGTAATATTTAGAGTAAATTACACGGATCTTTTCTGAGTTTTACATATATTATACCGACATTTTCTGTCTTTTAAACATTACTTTTGACTTTCTGTAGTTCAAAAAAGTATGAGTGTCGGTATAATATAAGTAAAATTGAGGAGGGGTCTATGTAATATAAATAAAATTCAGGAAGATTTGTGTAATTTAGAATCAATAAATAGAAGATTTTTTGTATGATTTAAAAAGGTAGGGAATATTAGTGTAATATATGTAAAATTCAAAAAATCTGTAATTTACTCTACTTTTTCTGTTTCAAATTATATGAAGTTTTAGAGAAAAAAAATTTGTTTCAAAAAATAGATGATGTTTTGCAAAATCAAATGCAAAAAGGTTTATTAGTACTGCAAAATCAAAGAGCTAAAGGTTTATTAAGTATGGGTTTATTGCACTGCACCGCCACCGTTTTGCCTCTGGTCATTAAGTATAGCTGTAAGTTGCCTATAAAAGTTTCGGGGCTGTAAGTTGATTATGTATGAATCGTTGAATCAATTTATTTGGGTGAAATAAAAAACTTCTTCCTCTCTCGGCTTCCGCTGTGAGTGTGTGTAAGAACAACGAAAAAAAGAAAAAAGAAGCCACCTTGTTCATATGGAATATTAGTGGAGTACTAAGAATGACATTCCATCTCTTTTCTGGAGTCTTTGAATGTGTTTCTTAAATTTGTTCTCAGTAAAAATTTCATGTGAGAAGTGAGAGAGAGAGAGAGACAAAGATGTCTTTTGGTTTACATTCACTACTGAGTATGAGGGGTAAGTTCGGAAAAAAAGAAAAAAAAACTGAAAAAGCATGTAAATAGTGGACAGGTGTCACTTTTGAGTGGGTCGGAGGAAAATTCAGCTTGTTTTGTTCGGAGGAAATAGCATTACTCATCAGTTTATACTCTATTTAAATGTGAGTAATATTTTATGATATCATCACGTAAAGAATATTTTTGAGCTACTTTTTACATAAATTCTAAAATTATATTCAAAATACATGTTCCGAGATATTTGGGTTCTTTTTAATCTGGCCACTACATTGATGCTTCTTTCTATCCATTAAAACGAACTGGTTACTGTATGCATATTTATTCTTTAGTGAATCATTCAACTAACGGTCAACGAAAACAATAAATTCTTTTTTTTGAAATGTAAAAAAAAAAAACCAATTAATTCTTACTTTTATTAAACGTGACTTTGGAATATATACTATAGTTATATTTACTCTAGGATAAATTATACTAACACTTTTTGAAATTATACAAATATCTTTTGTCTTTATCTACTCTTACACTAACCTTTCTTTAGTTATTTAAAAATATACACTTACACCTCCTCATATTACATTAACACCCCTTAATTATTTAAAAACATACACTAACACTCTCAATTTTTTGAAAAATATTACATCGAACTTCTTTGAAGAGAGATTAGTGTAAATAATAATAGAGATTTATGTAATTTTACAAAATCTTGAAAAAAAATTGTGTAATTTACTCTTTAATATGTTCTACCAAAAAGTGTTGTCGAAAGTTATTACCTAATGTCTTTTTTATAGGAATCTTTTAAGAAAATTGTTTATCTTATTCTTTTAATAACATTTCTTCTAAATTTTCTATTGTATTAATTTTTTTTCTTCAAAAATACTCTTAAGTATAAATGTATTAATTAAATAAAAAGAAGAGAATAAATTTCAATAAGTTTAAAGATAATTTTGAAAAAAAAATGTTGATAAATTTAACCCCATTAATTAAATTTCTTATTTTTTTTGTAAAATGATTAAAATGGTTCTCCATGTAGCATTTATGTGTTCTACTTCATATTTTATGAGCTTTACTTATAATTTTATAAATTTTAATAAATTTTAACTAATAGTAAAGAGTATTAAAAAGAGTGTGTTATAATTTATAAAATAAGTATATGTTGGTAACACTTCTCTTACATTTTTACTATTACTCTTAAAAGTCAAGAAATACATGATATTTATTGAATAAAGTGATATACTTTTTATTAAAAAATTATTTCTAATTCGCTAACCATTGTTCTAATAAAATTTGAATAGTTGCTTTAATGTATATGTATCACTACATGTAAAAATCATTAAATATATCATGAATTAGTAAAAATTATTAAGAAGTTAAAAGATATTTTTTATTTGTATAAAATAAAAAAGAAAACTTAAGTATTAATTGATAATTATCTCACAAGTCCATCTAATATTAAGAGTCCATGTAATTTTAATAGCTTAAAATTCCACTAGTTCAACTACTATTTTTATAAGCTTACAGTTTCACTGTTTTTATGTATATATACCAAAATCATGTCATTTATTAAGCTATATATTTTTTTTTATTAAGTCTATCATTTTTTCAAGTTATATTCATAATTTATTCATTTAAATTTATTTATTTGCGCATGTAAAAGTTGTTCATGCTAGAGAATCCATCCTAAGAAGTCCTAACATTCGAGAGACCTAGAAAATCTCAGCAAACTCTATTATGTGTTATCTAACTAATAGTGAGGCTATCACACCTATTTATGTTGTGTCCTCTAACAACATCATAACCATTTTCACCTTTTGCAAGGGATAGTGTGTATGTTGTCACATGTATAAAAAGAGTGGTACTTATCATCTTATTATCTCACCCTACTCATGTGTGGGAAGGGTTTAGAATTTAGGTTTACAAGCTTATAGCCTTTAGGTTTATGAGTTTTTCTAGTTTCCAAGGGGGTAATATACTATGTCGGTTCGTTAATAGCTTATGATTCTTCAATTGTGCCAATCAATCTTGGTTGTTCTTGAAGAGCTCGACTCTTACCCTAAACACCTTCGTTGGCTTTTAGCTCAGCTAGACAGTCCATATTGATGTTACATTGCAATTTATGTTTTAGTTGGAAATTGATGATTGGAAAAATGACAAATTTGTAATGCAATATGATTCTTAGTTGAAGTAGAAGATTAAGAAAAAGTATTTTAATCCAAATATATATCAATTAATTATTATTATTTTATATGTATTAGTCAAATGATATCAATCTTTCTGATTTTTCCAGAGTATATATTAAGAGAAAGATTGATGTCTTCATGATTAAGCATGAAACTATCATATTTTGTCCCAATCCAGTTTAAAATTTTATAAAAAAAAAGAAGATAAATTTTACGAATTAAAAGACTATGAAAAAATAGAATACAATATGTCTAAATAATTGCATAATTAAAGGTCTCATATCCATTGCTCATTTTCTCCCAATTCCGTTTGTGAATTTCCAAAAATTAATAAAGATGGATAAAAATTACAAATAGTAAAAAAGAAAACTAAAAATAATGAAGGTATGAATTGCACCCTTGTAAAGTTCATAGTCTCAATCCAATATTCATTAGCCTAATTCCATAAAATTTAATGAAATTGTTAGAAAATAAAAATGAAAGAAAATGTTAGGTCTCTTTATATTACTCGCTACATTTGATTATTGTTTTGATTCTCACTCCCCACACTTCACATTTCCAATAACAGAACAGAAAGTAGACACTCACCCACTTATTCTCCTCACTCATTCGGATGCACCATCACCAAATTTTAACAACACACACACACACACTTATTAATTAATTAATCCACACATGTCACTGTTTTTGCCTCATTAAATAACACATGTACATTTTGTTCTCTCTTTCTCTCAATCACTCACGCGCACCCACACGTTTCAGCTCTCAAACTTTGGCACCCACTATATATACGAAACTCTTCCATTCTTATTCTCCCTCACCTCCAACAAAACGCACACGCACACATACCTCACCAGACACACTATCGTGACTTCATTGTCATACTCACATTACATCAATAAATAACCACCTCATGTTGCACCAAGGGCTATGTCCCCTGCCACAACACACCAACGCAAAGGATCGTCCAACTCCAACCTTCCTTTTCTTTTTTCTTTAGTTTTCATTTTGTTTTTTTGTTTTGTTTGTATTGTAGATTCAGATTAATTAAGTGAATACCGAGGGAGTCTAGTTCAGATAGTTGAGTAGTGTGTTTGAGTTGTTGTAAATCCTGATATATGTCTTTGATTCCTACGATAAAAAAAAATTTAATTAGGTCAATAATTTGATTGGCTTGTTCCGGTAATAACGCTGAACATTAACTTGAACTTGTGGGTCTTTTAGTGGATGTGTTTAGGTCTGATTATATCTTGTACTTTTCAAATTAAGTGGACTTTAGTCATTTTTAGGGTTAATGAAAGGTTTTGCTTAATTACTTTGATAAAAATGGAAAAGTATAATATAAAAAGTGGAGGTCTGAAGCGGATTTGATTAAAAGTTGGGCTGCATCGTGATTTGATTTGTTCCTTAAAAATTTAGATGTCATAACACTCAAAACCAAATCTCTCACTTAATTGGATTGCTTATTTTGAAATAAGCCTGGCACCTTCTAAATGGTGGTACGTACAAGAACATTCTTCAAACTTCATGCAACTATGTTGCGATCATGTGTAATTAAATAAAATAAAAATAAGAAGTTTCCAATTTTTCCTGTCACAAGAGATTTCCATAGGATTTGGGTTTTACAGGCACAATAATAACCAAAAGCCCAAAACAAATTTACTTGGTCTAAGTGGGTTCAAGGCAAAGTGGGCTTAGAAACCAAAATGACCATATTTGGAGAAGGATATGACCATTTTGTGCAATTGCCATTGTTAATTGCAAGTGGTTTTGAAAGGGGAGGAGGAGAAAAGCTATAAGAATTTGCATCTCCCTAACCTTAAAAAGGAGAGTTCAAGAGAGGTAGCAACTCATGACAGAATATTGAAAAAGGGTAAAAGGAGAATGTTGAAACTAAAAACCAATATCATCATCAAAGCAGCTTTCAATGGTGGCGAATGTGACAATTCAGGAATTACAAATTGTGTAAAAAGCTCAAGCGTACCATTGACTTCCTTATGGGGTTGTCTGGTGGGCTAGCTAGCTTTCTTTTGGAATAAATCAAATAATCAATGAATGTGTAGATTATTTCTTCTTCCGTCGGCTAATTGCATTCACGCAGACCTAGCTATAGCTATATATGTTTGATAATTGAATCGCTTCGCTGGGACCATGGAAATCCAAAAATCAAAGATAAAAGGTTTCTACTGGATAGAGTAGCTACGTTTCAAACTGATGATAAGAAGGTAGCCTGATGGGTTGAATCCACAGTCTAATCTAGGATCCGGATTCCTGCAGTAGAAAATTTAACACATTTACCCACTCTAACTAATATAACAGTTGAATTAAGTATTCAAAATGCTAAAAAGAATGTTCAGAAATTAGTTAGGAATACTTGGCTTGTATCCTAGTATTAATAGAAAAAGTCAAAGATGTAAATAAATCAATTTAGATGATAATATGAAATTTATAATGTTTTCCCAGCTATTCAGAAAGTAATATGAAAATCATAACATAATATAATATTCACTTTCTTGGCTAGTACATCACTTGATAAGCAAGGCATGAATATATGATACATTTTATAATATACATGCAAGTTGACATGCCAATTTATTCCTATTACAATTACAAGTATTAAACCAAAAAAGATAGAGAATGTACGTTCTACTCCATATATATAAAGCTTCTGATTGCCTTGCCATTTTGTTCATTCACCCTTCATTGCTCTCTATTAGCAACTACTCTTGACTCACCTCTCCCCTTCCCCTCTATGTTTCTTTGAACACGAAGATCAATATTTTTTTTTTCTCGTTTGCATTAACTAGCTAGTGTTCCTGTGTGTGTACTAATTATTATCATGGAGATGTGGACAATGAAGATTAACACATTTGGTTCTCTCTCGTGCGTAAGAGCATAAGTTGCTTTGTCGACGAAATGTTTTCTGAGTCCATCTCTTATCTCCACTCACTTCATTGTATGCATTTAAGCATATATATATATCCCTTTCAACTCGAAGTAAGTGACATAATAATTCGTATTATTCTCTATTTTCGAGTCGTTTTGTGATTCATGTTCTACGACATCCTTACAAAATGTATGCAAACTATCATCTAAAGCAGTTTGATTAAAAGCAAGCCAATCAATCATGCACACGCCATGAGTTTGACATGCAGCACATTAACTTTCAGAACTTACGCCAGCTCAGGAGGAACTTTTTTATTTTTATATTTTTATTTTATAATCATCATTTTTAAAGAAAAAAAAAGGACATACATCAAAAAATTGATGCATGCATGATTTGTGAATCAATGCACGGAGAAAACAGTTAATGTAAGAGTTCTGCAGCATCCTCCTACCAATGCTTCACGTAAGCGGTAAGCCCTTAAAGCGCTCTCTCTCTCTCTCTCTTTTTCTTTTTCTTTTATTTTAATTAATGATTAATGAGCCTTATTCTTATTCACAAATGCTTAATACTAAAGGGGTCTAGCTCAGTTGGTTGAGCAGGATGCGTGAATGTTGTAAATTCCTTGGTACTGTCTTCGATTCCTATGGATAAAAAAAAATTCACAAATGCTTAATTCACTTGACTCTTAGTGGCCAAAACAATGTAGAATGGTTACAGAGTAATCGAACAAAAATGGAAGAGTCGGATGCACTGCATTGAATCTGCATGCAGCAAGTTTTGCGAAAAGAACCTATTTGGAACAATCTATCAGGATTCTACCCTCATGATCTCATTTCTGTTTGGAACAAAAAGCAGCAATGACCTCAGGAGTCAGGACAAACTGTCTTTGCAAGGAGACATGGCAAGGATCATAAATACTTTGATTCAAATTGTAAGTGACCGTTGTGTTAAATAGATAGACAAACATTGGACGAGTTTAAGGAGGATCTGCTAGAAAAACTGAGGAATAGAGCTTGATGCAAATATGCTGTCATTCTCGTTTATTCTTATGATAACTACTCATCTATTTTGAATATTTCACTCCTACTGCTTATTATTC
Organism: Pueraria montana var. lobata; assembly: GCA_026413185.1. Classification (NCBI taxonomy): domain Eukaryota; kingdom Viridiplantae; phylum Streptophyta; class Magnoliopsida; order Fabales; family Fabaceae; genus Pueraria; species Pueraria montana. The sequence goes on from CM048652.1 coordinate 9,432,279, forward strand.
TCTGTTCTATCAGATTAAAATTTTAGAGTTTGAGTGGTTGAAAGGGAAATACACTTATTTGAGAGTTAGGATGTATTTGGAAGAGCTTATGTACAATTTATTTGGATTTATAATTATTTTGTAATATAAGAATTTGTGTAAATGTTTGAAAATTTTATTAAAATAGTTTTATGATATGTCTGTAACTTATTTTAGTAAATTCTCCAAGTTAATTTATAAAAACATCTTACAACGTTATATTTAGACATTTGAACAATATCTCTTCTTTAATTATATGAGTACTTAACATTTATTCAATAAATGTTTAATTAAGTTGTTCAAAACCTTTCATAATAATCTTTTCTTTAGCTTAGAGAGAACCTACTCTAAAAGAAAACTACTACTGTGATGAAGCAAAGAATGCTTATAATCTAAGGATATTCCTCTATTTTTTTACATTACTTTGAGCACCTCTAAGGAGGATAAGTATAATATTTTTCAAACCTAAGAAGGGAGGTCAGTGAAATGAATTATGCCAAAGAGTAGGATTTGGTGTAACGAAAATCCAAAAATTAAAGAGTTTTCTATAGGATTAAAAAATAGATGAATATCGAATGTAATAAAGACAAACCTCAAAGGAGATCCATGTAATTTACTCTATAATCTACTACTCAATGTTTATAAATGAAGTTCTCGAGTTCCTTGAGGACCAAATGTTTCTTGGGGCTGAATTAATATAAATGCGTATCATGCTTCTTTCCTTCTATTACTTGGTTTTTCATTCATTGACTTTCTTTCAGCTTATAATTCTTTTTAAGTTAAAACCCTCGAATCGAATAATAATCTCGATGATTATAATTCTCCCAGTTTCGTAAATCAGTCTATGCTATCATTGTCATGATTACTTTCCAAATCGTATATATAATATAATATTGTCCACGGCAAATGGACTCACATCTAAATTTCACGTCCATCCAAATTCTAAAGTTGGGTTTAACATCACAAGCGGATAAACACAATTTACACATAGCTACGAGTGGGGGGAAAAAAATCAGTGTTCCTTATATTTATATATTACACTTGATACAAGCCACAATTCACATAGACAAAAGAGTATTGCTTGGAACTGAAATAACTAACCCTAAGGAAATCAAATGGACTAAAAGAACCACGTTTACATGCACAGCAGGTGCAATTAGAACTCTGGCCACACTCCTTACACACAACATTTCCTAGCTACCAAGTAGAGGCCCCCAATTATGAAAGTGAGAGAATGAATATGCAAGAGGACCATAACGAGTTGGAATTTATTTCCAATTCTTGCATGATACAAACACAGCTACTAGATTGCTTATCACCAACCAACTATAAACCCATTTTTACCATCTTTGGATCCACAACTCACCTATCACACAAACCTTCTACTGAAGGATTCTTACCCCCAGAGCTACTATGAGAAGAAGCTACTACCTCTTTGGATCCACCTTGGTTCGTCAAGAAACGAACAACAACACATGTGATATTGTCAGCACTACCTCTCTGATATGCTTCTTGCATCAGCCTCTTTGCTGCCTCCTCAGCATCCTCAATTGGTTTAATCATAGAAACAGCTTCCTGAAAAAAGCTTAAAAACTTAGGTGAGTAGGAAAAATAAGACTTCTTAAGCATTTCGCATTATTTGCTCTATTTCCCACCCTTCTTTTAGTGGTTATGAGGAAGATGAATTTTAGTCATCAATGAGAAGAAATGAACATCAGTCAGTGCAAACCTCATTTGAGACAACATCCCATAGCCCGTCACTGGCCAGAATAAGAAACTCAAGGGAGCTGTCAACTTTTTCTTCCTGCAAAATGACAAACATGTAACTTAATATACAAAAGAAAGAGACGAGACAAATAAGATTTAAGGGCACATCAATAAGAATAGAGTTTTGTTATACTACACAACTGTTATTGGTTCGTGGCATACAGGTGTTTAACTAAAAGAAACTCTAAAATGCCACTGTACAAGGTTAGTTGTCAAGATTTACAACTTCATCATACTGTTTCACTGACATAGGTTGTGACAATTTCAAAACACTGATAGACCAATGTGCAAACAATCACAAAGGCGTGCATGATCAATGTGTATTCATGCAACTCTGTTACTTTTCATTTTGCAGAAAATTCAAAGGTTCCAGAAATAGTGACAATCCCAAACTCACTGTAGGAAGCTCTGTCTATATTGTCTATATTATTCATTTTTTAAGTAAAATATGCCTTTGGCTCACTTTTAATCAACATTTAAATATAAATAAGATTGTTGAATATCATCTTGTAAGCACACAATGTGAACCGTACACTTAAATCAGATGAATCTATAACTAAATAAAATATTCAAGAATGGATGTCACCAACCATAGTACACATACCTGAATTTCTGGATCAGCAACAACATATTGCTTCAGGAGTCTATCACCAAATGCACGAGAAACAGCAAGAACACCTCCAACTCTCCAAGTTCCTGTATATGTAATGTTATCAATAGTGATAAACATTGTAAATTTTTTTAAATTAAATAAATAAAACTAAAGCTAACTATATGTTACATGATGACATTACCAGCCCACATGACAAAGCCTCCTGCTTCTTCAATCCTTTGCCTCTCATCAGTTTGGTCTGGCTTGTGATCACGAGAAACAGCAATGGCTAGAGGAAACCACAATTGGAAGCATAATATTCAGTAAATATTCAACATAGGAAGGTTGAAATGACTCTCTCATAGTAGATGCACAAGAACATGGCATACATGCTTACACCCATGCCATTTTTATACTAGCATTACATTTCGCACTTAAAAACAAATGAATGCCCTTTATATTTTATCAATAATAAATGATATTGAGATAGCCATTCACCAGAGACTCAAAACGATAGACAAGAATTCTCAATAATGGTATTCAAAATTTAAAAAAAAAAAAAAAATCATATTATATAAGCACATTCACACATAAGCTATGACTGTATAAGAATATGTAAAATTATATAATTCACAGTTAATTGAATTGTAAATTATACAATAATAAAAACTACGTCAATAATCAAATTAAATAACAACACAATTAATAATTAACTACACATGTCTAAGAATGTGTACAACGCTAACATCCTTACAATTAATAATTAACTATAGATAGATAGATTATGCATGCGTGCATGTATGCATAAAGCTAACATCCTTACCATTACCACCCCTGCATATAACAGCTCTGGAATCCCCAACATTTGCAACAAGCAAGCGGTCACCAACTAAAATAGCAGTGGAAGCAGTTGATCCCGCATCTCTGTTATGGCTATTTTCTGATTTCAGAAACTCAGAATCGGTATGATTATATGCATCAGCTGTGGAAAGAAAATTTTGGCAGGAAAAAAAAGGTTATTCTTCGGATTTAGCAAATTGGAGAACATCAGACATAAGGACCTGGCAGTGACAGGTAGGAGATAACATACCTATTGCTGATTTGGTGTCAGAAATGAATTTTGGGTGACTGATCAAATTACTAAACAGGTTTTTCTTGACATACTCAGCAGCACGAACACCACCGTGACCTGGAAAGAGTTATAAACAAGAAACTTGCAGCTAATTCTATTTATCAAGCAGAGGTTTAACCAATAGGAAATAATTCCTACGAGAATAAATTTTTGAGGGGAAAACTATCTGATGTCAAACAAAAAAACAGTCTTAGCTTATAATTGTTCATATAGAGGAATAATTGAAGGTTCTAAAGTCACAAATGAGAATACAATAAAGAGAAATTTGGGTTCAAGATGAGGTTGAAGAATCTGGAAATTACACCCAAAGAGAGATTGTATATCATAAACCTTTAAAGAAATTTCCTCCATGGTGTGCAGTAAACAACACCACAGCCAAACAGACTAATCAAACCGTCCACACATTCAGATTGACATGGGGTCAAAGGTGAGATGGGACCACAACTGTAAACAAATGTAACAGTTCCTCTCCATGAATTTATGTATATTTGAGAAAACAGAAGCACAAAAGCTGGTAAGACTGATAATGGAGGACAAAAGTACAAAACTAGCAATCTATTGTATAATATAAGTGCACAGGTACATAAGCATCTGCATATGGCAGCAATAAGTTACATCGAAAACTTAGTTTCTCAATATTTTAAGAAATGGAAAATCCAAAAAAGCAGATTGATAAAAAATATATATATATTAACAGAAGTAACACATGTGCAATATTTTGGCATATTTTCCAATCAGTGTACAACCAGGAGATGAAGACAAGAGGAAGATATAAATATACCATCAAAAACTCCGAAAAGGCCAACAATTTCACCATCAACACCATCAATTCTTGTCTCATAAAAATCTTCCATTGAAGATCTCTTGCCAGGAGAGCTAGCGTACCCATAGCTGAATTTTCCATTATGACTATAAACATAAATCATAACAAACTATCAGGATCATCTCATGCAGCCTCATTATTTATTTATTTATTCTTTTTTTAAAAGGAAATGCAAGAGAATTGGGGTGGGGTGGGAAGTACCATCATATTTTTCTAATTAACCAATGAATCAAATCAATAATGTATAAAGCCTGCAGCTCATATGATAACACATAAAATGGGAGGAAAAAAAATCAAGCAGAGACATGCATCCTGAGACATATATGTCCCAGTTGTGACACAGATATGATAACACAAGGGAAAAAATCATCATATCTATGCCATAATAGTTTAACAAGGCCTTGTCAAAGAATTTTGTTGCACAAAGAATACATCATAATTCCAGCACATGTTTCATGAATCACAAATACAAAATCTATATAAAAAACAAGAATCACACATAACAGAATTATGAATATGCAAATCAACACTACGACCACCAAGTATGAATAAAACTAACCAATACCAATAATAAATAGTGGTATGTATTAAATGCAAGAACAGGAGAAAAACAAAAATAAAAATAAAATCACCCGGTTGTTGTGAGAAAGAAATTAACCTTAGACCCCCACCGCTCACAATAGCATCATCTGCAGCATGAACCTGGCTTGAGGAGGACAAAACTGAATTGAGATAACCCATATTACAAGTACAATATTCTGGGTACCCAGGTACTCTATTTCTTAGACCAAAATGAACAAACAACACCACTATTGCGTATTCTTTCTTGCCAACGCTTCCAAGTGATCATAACATTAGTTGGGTCATTCAAAAATCACTCAGCTCCAACTTTTAACCTGCATACAGAACACCGCAAGAAAGTGTAATTAATTTCACGAGACTAAACAAGAATTGTACAAAAAGACACAATCTTTGTACATAGATATTGCTATTGATACAGCTGAACAAGATTGGAATTTGGGGAGAAAAATTATCTACCAAGAGAGAGAGAGAGAGTACCTAAGAAAGGGAAGAGAAGAGAAATGCCATGACAGAGAGAGAGGGTATTGTATTCTGTTTGATTTTAGTTCAAGGAAGGAAGGAACTCACATCACACGGTTTGTTCAACAATATTTCATCTTGGATCCGGATCCATCTATTCTCCAGCGGACTTGTGGGCCATTAGATCCATCCAATGGCTGAGAGTAAAAAGTTTAGTCTTCTCGAAAATTAATTGCACATTTTTACTTTGAAAAAACAGGTATTGGGTCAACCAGAATTAATGAGAGAATGAAAAGTCAATTAGAGAAAAAAAGGGAAATATTAATAATAATAATAATTATTATTATTATTATTATATTTTTGGTGATTCCTTGGAAGCTCAAAGGTTGTGTTGTTTGGTGATTGATGAAATTATGTAATGCAATGTACTAAGATTAGTTGCTTCGTAGCGTTGCATACGCGTCGCCGGAGGATGAGCGAAGCTTTCGGTGGGACCTAGTCAAAATCAAAATGCCAAAAATAACACTGTTTCTGATCATGCACTCTACACGACCATGTCATGACACGTGTTACTCTTTGCCTGAGATGCGTCACATCTTAACGGCTCTTTTGCCCTTCGGTAGGGTAGGCTCAGTGCATTTTTCTTTTCTTTTCTTTTCTCTCTAATAAAAGCATAAAAACTAAGGTTGTTAAAAATCAAACTAAATTGTTATAAAAAAAAAATCAAACTAAATCATTCTAAAGTTAAACCACCAAATTGATAAAAATAAAAAATTGATTAATAAAAAATTAAATAAATTACATTTTTTATTATAATTTGGTTTAAATTTCAATTCTTATTATAAAAGTCTAACCATACCAAATCATATGTTATTTTTTTTTTCATTTTTACCCTTATATAAAATTGCACTATCATAAGTTATATCTCAATTTTAATAATGATAGTATGTCAATTCTTATACATTGAACATTTTTTTAATTATGTTAAATTATAAAATTATAACCCTGATAGCACATGACTAATTAACTGTGAATGATTTGTAATGTATGTTTTTTTATAAGAAGTTTGTAATTCGGTTGTTATCATGTATGATTTTTTTGTAACTCTAATTTTCATAATTATGTAAATGTTATTATTGAGCGTCGGTCATAATTCAATTAATAATTTAATTTTACATTTTGTTAAATTATTTTATTAGTTGTCAAGTTACAAATAATTTTGAAAGTCATATAAAAAATAATTTTGAAAAAATAATAAAAACTGATTCAAACCAAATTGTGAATGATTAATTTGATTTTATTCGGATTTGATAATATATTCAAATCAAATCATATTATTTTTATGTTTGGTTCAAATATATTTTTTTCAATATTTAATCAAACTACACTGCAAACACTCCTAGAAATAACTTTAGATATTTTTTTTTCTCATATTTGTTTAGGCAATTATGTTCTAGACACATTTGGAATTTAAATATGAATATTTCTCTCAATAGATAATCAAATCTTAATTCTACATTATAGAAACCCTTTCTATTAGACTCAATTCTTGTATCAAGGAAGTCTAGCTCAATTAATTGAACAAGGTGCGTGAGTTGTTGTAAACTCTCTGTGATCTGTGTTTGATTTCTATAGATAAAATAAACTAAATTCTTGTTATATTTTTCCTTGTTATCATGTTTCCTAGATTTATGTTCTAATTTAAACCATTGAACTTGAATGAATATTATTATTGTTGTTAGGATTTATATTCTATGACTTTGTTGCCGTTTTGTATACGATTTTTGGTGTTCGTCAAAGCCTGCTATGTACCTATTAAAAGGATTTGGATTTTGATGACAAGCAATTCTATAAGTAGAAATGTTGGAATCTCTGAGTTGAACACACACCTTATTAATTACTGCTTGGGTTAACTTGATTTGACATTTTCCTACTTTGTCATTGATTATTGATAGAAAACTCATATGTCATTAATTGCAAGATTTTTTTTTTCTTTAAATTTTCATATGATTAAGAACATGTTGCTAGTTTCTTTTCTTTTTTTCTTTTTTTGTAAAAATAAAGCTTACAAAAAAGAAAAGAAAAGCGCATGAAACAAAATGGCAAGTCAGGGTGTAGGTATACATATGTATAGCATTGATAGCATTTGTACACTCTTAAAAGTTTGAGTTATTCATAAGTTTAGTGCAAAAATATTATTAAGTAACAAGTTAAAAGTATAACTTTGTATTGTTAAACATAAAAAGTACTGTCTTTAAAATAGTTATCAGTAACTAGGGATGGCAACAAGGCGCGTCGGGAACGGATTTGACTCTTCCTATCCCCATCTCCGCAAAAGGCAGGACGGGTACATGTTCGGATATAAAATATGCGGGTTTAAGATCTTAATACCCATTCCCATCTCCGTCAGGTTTTATCAGGTTCGGGTATACCAGCGGATAACCCACTACACTATTTTTTATAATTTAATTTACTTATATATTTTTAAATAAATTATATATTAAGTTATTAATTATGTTTTAATTCAAATAATATATATAAAAATGAATAACAAAGGAATTAAAGGCAAAAAATTAAGAATTAAATTATATTTTTAGTTAAATGTATAATTTTAAGTTTGTTATTTAACTATTATTATAATTTAAATTATTTAACTATTAAGCTATTTAATTTATATATTTAAAAATTATAATGTATATATATGTTGTGACAAAAAAATTATAAAAAAAAATATAATGATGGCGGGTACGGGTACGGGTATAATTTGATACCCATCCCCTTTCCCATCCCCGATTAAAAATTCGGGTAATACCCGTACCCATACCCGGTCAAAGCGGGTATTTTCCGTCAAAGTCGGAGTGAGTTCGGGACGGTACACACAGATACAGGTTTATTTGTCATGCCTATCAGTAACATATCTTATTTGACAATTTCAGAGTTTATCAAAACTCTAGAATTTTAAATAAAAAGGCATAAGTGTTTACCACTTTGCTTAAACAAAATATCCCATTTGACATTTTCAGAATTTACCAAAACTTGAATTATCTTACTAGACTATTTCAAAGCGAATAATTGTTTTAGAAGATAAAATACAAAAATTATAATTATTACTTAAAAAATAATAAACTATATTTTAATTTGTATTTTCTTACGTACATACATATATCTTATCATGAACCGACTATAATTCTTGATTTTACTCTTTAAAATATCTCCTAAAAGTATAATATGTATTTTACCCAATATTTTTTACGATGGCTTTTCCAAATTGGACCGCCTAACTCGTAGCCACGACTCTCGTTCTACACGTGTATTTTACTTTATTTTGTTCCCAATATGTGTCATACTCTAACTGGGCATTCAATTCTTGTTCTTGACATAAAAATTGGGCTTTCCATTCCTCCACGTATACTGATCTATTTTAATTTAACCCTTTTTTTATTGTCTTAATGAGGAAAAAACAGAACACTTTTTATTAATCAAACCGATAAACTAATGAATTAATCAAGTAATCGATCTAGATAACCCTCAAAATTGAACTATATAAGACCCGGTCAAGAACCAAAGAAAAGCAATGATTAAAAATTATATCGGGTCTTTTTTTTTTCCACAAAATATAATACCTCTCCTAAGATTCAATGAGTATCTTGGTTATTGAAACATACTACTGTTTCAATTTTCAAATTCTTTGTCGTTCGTATTAATACGAATTCTTTATTATATTATTTCTTAAACTGTATTTTATTTAAATTAATATACGTTTTACATTAGGAATATTCAATTGATTAACTAATTTCTCAATTACCAATTCAACTATGACTTATTATTTATCGTATAAAATCTATAATTTACATTTTATGCTAATTCATAATTTTATCCAGCCTTTGTTTTTTATTTTATACTATTCTATAACAAAATATCATATCATATAATAGTAAAAAAAAAAAAATTACTATCAATTTAATCACAATTCATCCCCGATCACTTTGTTTCCCAAAAACAATCTCATTTTATATGAAAATTATAAACAATTTATTAATAAGTCATTTTTACAGCAATGTATCATAAAATTTAAATAACAAAATTTCCGCAATTTCCCCACTTTTTTCAATAAAAAAACGCGTTGGGCAAAAAACGTCAACAACGCAAAACTACATCAAAATTTCTTCATGAACCTTCGAAAGATGTAAAATTTGGGAAGCATGTATGACGACGAGTGTAGATGTAAAAAATGGAATCTTCATGCTAAGAATATGTAGAGGAAAACATTCACCCATTTGTAATTCACTAGTGTCAACGGCTATATTTCTACCTCAATTTGTGAAGAAGTCTCGACAAATAGAGCCAAGAAGCTACCTGTAACTTGTGGTTAGAATGCAAAGCTATAGCTGAAATAATGTCTAAAGCAAATTTATGAACCTCGGGCTTCACTGCCATCCGAATAAGCATTGCTGTCCACTCCCCTGGCGCCAACTTCACCACCTCACAAAGGTATTCAAACACTTTTCCAATCCGCTCCTGCAACGTACAACAATATCTACTTTTAGATATAAGTACATACATACTACCGACCTTTATATTGACACGGCCCTACTCAAATTCAAATACCTTATCCTAAATGGACTGTTTGATTCAAAGAAAAGGGAGGCATTTACTGGAGGGGAGTTGACACGGTGATACAAGAGGGTGCTTCAAAACAGTGACAGTGATAGAATTATCAAGGGGTTCAATGCTCCTAAGCATGCTAGCAATGACGGTGAAACTGCAGTCAAAAGTATGTGATAGACCCAACTGGTAAAAGAGAAAGGAAATGACGCAATCAAGGGCTTTCTATTAGTTTCCTTAAGCTAATCTCTCTTCAGAGTAATCGAATACAATTCTGAGGTTAATTCGAGAGTACCTCAGCACCTCTCCACTTTACAATTACTTTCCCACCCCTTCCTTATTTACAATTGCCTATTTATACCAAGTCCCATAACTACTTACATGCTATCAGTTAGTTACCGATAGTCTTATCCCTCCCTTGGCCCATTTTATTTCTTCTAACAAAGACCTGTTTGATAATGGGCCTGCTATCAATACTCCCCCCCAAAGCACACACCTTGTCCTCAAGGTGAAAGTGAGGGAACGTCTGCATTACTTTGGTAGCCTGCTCCCATGAATTCTCAAATTCCGGTAGCTGTTGCCACTGAACCAGAACTTCTAGATCTCCTGTGTTGTTATAGCAAAGGGCTACGATATCTGCAGGTTGAGGTTGTAGTTCCCAATCTTCAGACAAGGAAGCTGGCAAAGATTGTGACTGGTGCGTAGGGGGGACGGCTTTTTTAAGTTTGCTAATATGGAAAACTGGATGGATCTTACTGTTGGAAGGTAATTGCAATTTGTAAGCCACTTCTCCAATGTGCTCAAGAATTAAAAAGGGACCATAATACCGAGGGGATAATTTCTCATTTTTTCTGCTAGCCAACGAACGCAACCTATATGGTTGGGCCTTCAAATAGACCCAATCTCCTGCTTCAAAATGGATTGCTCTCCTCTTCTTATCTGCTTGTTGTTTCATACGAAGTTGAACCCTGTGAAGATTGGTTTTTAGTTCATCCAAAACTTCATCTCGTTCTTCAGCCAACATCTGGACAGCCTCAATTTTTGAGGGATAAGAAGCAGCTCTAATAATGGGTGGTGGATCTCGCCCATATAAGGCTCTGAAAGGAGACATTCCAGCTGATTGATGATACGTTGTATTAAAGCAATATTCTGCCCAGGGTAACCAATGCTGCCACTGCTTTGGTTTTTCACCCGTCAAGCAACGAAGGTAATCCTCAAGGCATCGATTAACAACTTTTGTTTGACCATCGGTCTACGGATGATACGCAGAACTGTACTTTAATGTTGTGCTAGCACGCTTAAAAAGTTCAGACCAGAATTGGCTTAGAAACAGTTTGTCTCTATCTGTGACAATGGAATTAGGAAATCCATGTAATCGCACAATTTCAGAAATGAACATCTGAGCAACCTCTTTAGCTGAAAATGGATGAGACAGAGCCATGAAGTGTACATACTTTGTAAACCTATCCACCACCACCAAAATTGTATCCTTACCATGACTTTTGGGAAGTCCTGAAATAAAATCCATAGAGATATCGCTCCAGACTTGAGTTGGAATAGGCAGAGGTTGTAAAAGGCCCGCTGGAGCAAGTGTTTGATATTTATTCTGCTGACAAACCTGGCATTCAGCAATAAATTTTGTAATATCCTTCTTCATACCTCGCCAGTAAAAAACAGCCGCCACCCTCTTAAAAGTTCTAAAAACACCTGCGTGACCTCCCATAGCTGTTGAATGAGAAACTCTTGAAGAATTAGAGGAATTCTGGTAGATTTTCTGGGCAATACTAATTTGACTATTTGGTACCCAGAATGCTTGAGTGGATCAACCACCAACTCTTGCATGATGTGTCTAATGTCATCATCAGCAATAATCTCTTTCTCCCACTACTCCCAATTGTCCATTTTTACCCGCGAGATTGCTGCATATATCATTTGACGGGAAAGAGCATCTGCAGCCTTATTTTCATATCCAGGTTTATAATGAATTTCAAAGTTAAAACCCATCAACTTTGAAATCCATTTATGTTGTTCCTCCCCTTGTAATCTCTGTTCTGTTAAGAATTTAAGGCTCCTCTGATCAGTCTTAATAATAAATTTGCGTCCCATCAAATAATGCTTCCACTTCTGCACTGCAACCACAATTGCCATAAGCTCCCTTTCGTATACAGATTTCTGTTGTGCCCTTTCAGATAATGCCTGACTCAAGAAAGCCAAGGGTCTACCCTCTTGCAATAAAACAGCCCCAATCCCTTTACTTGATGCATCAGATTCTACTATGAATTGTTTGGAAAAATCAGGGACTGCCAATACTGGTAAGGAGATCATGGCTGTCTTCAATTGAATGAACGCAGCTTGAGCCACATCTGTCCAATGAAACCCTTCTTTTTTTAGCAATTCATTCAAGGGTTTGGCCATTAACCCATAACCCCTCACAAATCTCCTATAATAAACTGTAAGACCCAAAAAACCCCTCAACACCTTCACATCCTTAGGTATTGGCCAATTTTGCATGGCTTCTATCTTCTTGGGATCTGCTGCTACACCCTCAGATGAAACCACATGCCCCAAATATTCCACCTCTTTTACTGCAAAACTGCTCTTCTTGCGATTGACCACCAATTCATTATCTTTCAACAGCTGGAGAACTGTTCTCAAATGGCAAACATGTTCCTCCATACTTCTACTATATATTAAGATATCATCAAAAAAGACTAGCAGAAATTTCCTGAGATAAGGTCGTAGTACCTCATTCATTAGTGCTTGAAAGGTTGATGGTGCATTAGTAAGGCCGAAAGGTAGTACTACAAATTCATAATGACCTTCATGTGTTTTAAATGCTGTCTTGTAGATATCTTCCTCCCGCATGCGAATTTGGTGATACCCCGATTTTAGATCCAACTTAGAAAACCAAACTGCCTGTGCTAGTTCATCAAGTAACTCGTCTATGACAGGAATAGGGAATTTGTCTGGGACTGTGATTGCATTCAAAGCCCTGTAATCCACACAAAACCTCCAACTCCCATCTTTTTTCTTTACTAAAATAACAGGGCTGGCATAAGGACTTATGCTTCGTCTAATGATCCCGGTCTTCAGCATGTCATTTACTAGCTTCTCAATCTCTATCTTCTGATAATGAGGATAACGGTAAGGTCGCAAATTTGGAATTACAGCACCTTCCTTTAATACTATGGCATGATCTTGTCTCCTGTTTGGAGGTAACCCTTGTAGAGGATTAAATACTCCCTCAAAATCTTCCAATACTTCTACAATTTCACTTGGAGTCTCCAGCTCTTTTGTTGGTACCTCTATTTCTGTCAGTTTATATTCCACCCAAAATGCTTCTTCTCCTAGTTGGAACTGTCGCACCAAGGTCTTTAAGGTCGTCACTGCAATGCTTAACGAAGGGTCTCCCTTAATGACAAATTTTGCTCCTTTAACCTTCACCGTCATCTTAAGTTCTTCAAAGTCAGCTTTGATTGTGCCAAGTCTTCTCAACCAATCCATACCCAAAACTATATCAACTCCATCCAGTAGAAACAAATAGAATTTTTGTTTTACTGGTAATTCCTGTAAGGTCAACTCTAAACTATTGCAAACTCCTTGAGCTTTCACACTATATCCATCTCCTACTTTTACCCAGTAAGGAGAGGTTTCTGAAACAGGCAATTTTAACTTCTTCACTAAGGATTCAGCTATGAAATTGTGAGAAGCGCCACAATCTATCAATACTAAAACCCTTTCTCCCTTCAGTTCACCCCACAGTTTAAAAGAGTGTTTAGAAGTGATACCAACCATGCTTTTGAAGTCTAACATTGCTGGCTGGCCTTGCCATTGAATCTCTTCTTCTTCCTCTGCTATTTCTCCATTGGTACCCAACTCCTCTTCTTCTAGCAACATTATTCTCAAATGCTTGTTTTTGCAAACATGTTCAGGTCCAAATTTCTCATCACACCTAAAACACAATCCTTTCCTCCTTCTTTCTAGATGTTCAGCCTCTGACATATTCCTCCAAGGATTCCTCCCTTGATTGGTTGTTGTAGTTCCTTTAAACCCACCAAAATTGTGTAATGGAACCTTACTCCCCTGGGTAGTTTTTCCCTCCCCTCTTTCTGTCATTGGCTGTGTCCCTTCTTCCCTTCTACCTCCATAATTGTTTCTAAACCCTCCTCTGCTCATAGAAATTGGAAATTGACCCATCTCTTTTCTGAAAACTTCATTCCTTTCTTCTACTAATAGGGCCATGTCCATTAGTTCTGTCAACGACTTCAGTGGATGGAGTCACAATTCCGCACGAATTTCATTCTTGAGACCGTTTACAAAAGCTCCCCTCAAGAAGGTAGGGTCTGAAACCCTAAGCGGACCTGCGTATACTTCAAACTTATCTCGATATTCCATCACACTACCTTCCTGTTTCAAACCCATCAAAATCTCGAATGGATTTAAGAGTAATGTGGGTTGAAACCTCCTAATCACCGCTTCTTTGAGTTCTTGCCATGATCGAGTATGGTGAAAAGATTCCCACTATTGATACCAAATTAGGGCTTTTCCTTCCATAGCTACCATTGCCGCTTCTGTCTTCTCTTCCTCAGGAACCCCTTTCAATCGGAAAAAACGTTCGATTCTTCCTACCCAGCCAGCCGCATCTTCTCCGCCAAACAGAGGAACCTCAAGACTGTGCCATCGCCATTCTTGCATTCCATTCCTCCTTCCGCCTTCTCCGTTATTGTTTCGATTAGGCGACCCCTGACGTTGATTATCGGCATTCACCTGTAGCGTCTCCATCATGTCGAACATCTTCTTCCATCGCAAGTTGTCTTGCTCCGCTCTTGCTTACAGTTCTTGCAACCCTCTCTCCATAGCTTCAATCCTCGCGTCCATTTGCTTCTTCATGAATTCTTTCCGCTGGTCGAAACCAGCTCTGATACCAGTTGATAGACCCAACTGGTAAAAGAGAAAGGAAATGACGCAATCAAGGGCTTTCTATTAGTTTCCTTAAGCTAATCTCTCTACAGAGTAATCGAATACAATTCTGAGGTTAATTTGAGAGTACCTCAGCACCTCTCCACTTTACAATTACTTTCCCACCCCTTCCTTATTTACAATTGCCTATTTATACCAAGTCCCATAACTACTTACATGCTATCAGTTAGTTACCGATAGTCTTATCCCTCCCTTGGCCCATTTTATTTCTTCTAACAAAGACCTGTTTGATAATGGGCCTGCTATCAGTATGTCAATCGTTTGAAACCAGAGATGAAGCAAGAGGTGAGGAACCAACAGAGGCAGAGTACAAGGGAGGAAGGTGGAAGAGATTTGGGAGGGTTGGAGAGGATGGAGACAATTTAGTTTATATTTAAATTAGCCATAGCAAAAATATTTCACAGCCATAAATACATAAAGGCATAACGGTATATGGGGGAATGGCAACCTCCTCACTTTATGTACCTTCCCGATTTAGGGGTTAGAGAAAACACTCATCTTTAATCAGTAACACAAATTATTCGATATTCAAGTTATTTTAATTTCTGTTATTAAATGAAAATAGCTGGGTTTTGTTGTCCAACTAAATGTGTGAAGGATGCAAACCTCCACGCAATGTGAGAAGCTTAGAAACTACTTATTCGCTAGAGATGTGCATATGCATGTAGAATATATTTATCAAAAGAAAATACCTCAAATAGTGTCCTCTGGCCTTGAGGATTCTCATTTAATGCGCAATCAATCACTTCCTCTTGCAGAAACACATCAGCTGCTTCTACTATATCCCGAAGAAGGAAAAGACGCACTCTAAGACCCTTGTCTGATAATATGAATAACAAAAGATCTTCAGTGGAATCAACAACAGCATGCATGTCAAATAATTTCCAAACAGAAGAACTTGAATACTTTTCAGAACTAGGGTCTCCAGTTATCTCGGAAGCTTGTTCAGATATAGCTGCTACCTGAAACAAGAATGACATCCATATTACATACAGTCCAAAGTTGTATAATAATTTTATCCACAAGAGTATTCAAATTTGAGGGCAGAAATGAATAGGATCTGCATTTGCAATTCTAAAAAAACTTACTTGAAAGGATTATGCATTTGAACTCTAATAAAGCGCATTTGCTTCTAAGGAAAAACAACATAATTCCACCCATAAATTAATAGAGAAATACTAGCAACTTACTCTATTTCTATTATTGGATGAAACACAAATGGCATGAGTTAAATGATGTGTGTCTACTCCCAATTTAGTAGGTTCCATTCCCAGTTTAATGGGATCCACTTGTATATCACCCATTAATAAAGAGGGTATTGGAAAGAGTGTGATGGAGTGTGTTGCTAGCATTTCTCAAACTAATAATGTAATTATCCCTAGGCAGCAACTGTAAATCGATTCATATAGGGACATAGGGTTCCAAACTTTCAAGTGCACAAATAAAGTAGTCTATAAATTTGTGTCAATGTTAAATAGCAATTCTGTTTAATTGGAGAAGTTATGATTCAAATGATACAGTTACCATTTGGTAACCTTGTGAATAACTTGTCAGCTTATTTCAAGCAATACTGGAATGAACATATTCACATCACATTGTATGGCCGAGTAGAAAAGCCAAGATAGATCATACCAGGCGTTCTAGCCGGTTCCACCTTATGGATCCATTGTTACGAATGAGAAGTTCCCTCAAAATTCTTCTCATATCAGGGCTTGGGTCTGCTATAAGTCTCCCAATGACAAAAGGATATGCACTCTGAATGACTTTAAAATCAGGATCCACAACTTTAGCTGTGCCTTCTAGCGACCCCAATGCTCTTATCACAAGAGCATAGTCTGGCGGAAGGGAGAAGTTAAATTCATACATGACATCATATAGTTGGTTCATAATTCCCTGAAATCCAAAGCAAGATTAAACATTGAAATACAAAGTGCCATTATACCCGGTACTTGTGCTTCAGATAGGTATAAAAAAACATATACCTTGTTGTAGAAGACATTAGCAGAAATGGATCTATGAAATATAACTTAAAAAATAACTTGAAGCTTTGAAGCCCAACACCAAAACAAAAAGTAGAATAAAACAAGCCAGAAAAGGGATGAAATGAGGATAAGAGCAACTTAATCCCAAAGCAGAGGTTGCACCAAAGATTTATTCTTGAAAACTTAGGCATTCCTATCTGACAATAAAGCACCAAAATGGTGCATAAATTGTGCACGCCAGTGTTTCCCTCTGTAGTCACCCCCTCCCCCCAATTGACATATTTGAAAATGCTCAAGACTCTGCTTTGAGATACTAAGGCTGATGACCAAAATATATTTTCAACCAGTTAGAGCTATTACACAGCAAAAATTGATCCTTAGAAGTTAGAAGCAATATAAAACACAAAACAAACCTGAAAATCTTGAGATTCACTGGTCTGATCAGCAAATGATGCTTGCAGCGCATCAGAAACTGAATGTATATCAATCCCTTCAGGAATAAATCCCAAAGAAAGAAAGTCATTTGCCAAGCTCAGAGAATCACGATTAACAAAGTGCACAATCTGAAAGAGAGAAAAACTTAGTACTAGACACAGACAACAAAGGAAATTATGTATCTCCACCAGAAAGTGTAATATAATGAAGAGGAGAAATTTTAAAAGAAAAAATAAATAAATTATACAGACAATGCATGTACAGGAACATTTCATCCAAGAGAAACAGATATATCAGATGTCTGAATCTATGAATGAAAGGATTTCTTATATTTCAGGATATCATATATATTAGCATCATAAAATAAGTTCCCAGTAAATATGCAACACATTTTCATGTAAATTATGTATGTAAATTATGTAATAACTATTTGAATACCTTAGATTCAGAAAAGCATGACTCTGGAGTTAAGTAAGATCTTATGAGAGATCATGAGTAAGTGATTTGCAAATAAAAGCAGTCAAAATCCAACACACCCTTTTGAGTTTTTACTTTTCTCCAGCAATACAACAAATAGGAAGCTCATTCACCAAGTTGACATAAAGCATGCATATTAGATGTGAACCCTAGAATATAAGTGTAATACATCTTATGAAGAGAAAGAAATAATATCTGAGTCAAACACCAATTATGTCGTTGATGGGCCATTGACCCACATATGAGAGAGGAAGGAAACATCAGAAAAAAATGGGCCCAACAGAAGCAAAGGCATGTTGGTGTATGAGAGAAGAGAAAAAAAATGCACAAGATTGGAAATTTGATGAAAGGGAGTGGAGGAATCAATTGGGAGAGGGAGATGCTCAACAGACTGGACAGCTGCCAAGAGGAGACTGGGGGAGAGAATTGGAGAATCATAAGTATAACGATGACGAAAATCATATAGGAAGGGGCTGGAACATGAGGGGTATCTGAGAATTGAGGTAGTGAAGGACTGAAGGTGGTCTTGGACAGGGGAGGAGCGAGCACTATCGTGTAGTGTTCATCTTTTTCTTCCAGCTTTTTTCTAGTTTTCTCTTCTGTTGTTTTCTCTGTTTTGGCTATCATTTTTCTGGTATCTTCTCTTTGGTGTAAGGAGCTGAGCTTCATTCCTTTTGCTGAATATTATCCAGGATTTAGTTTCTATCAGTTTAAGATCTTTAATGTGATTTGAACTTCTCAAACATATCTTTGGAATTAAGACATTGCCATAAAATGTAGTGGAAATTATAAGTAGTCAATTTAAGTTACATCCATTAAAATGAGTAATATTTAGATATTTCTCACCATTTGAATAAGTCCAATCCGGTAATGCCTCGGAATATCCCCCATCATTCCAAAGTCAAAATATGCAAGTGATCCATCATTTATTGCAACAAGGTTTCCTGGATGAGGGTCAGCATGGAAAAAACCAACCTCAAGCATTTGCCTCAAAGAGCAGTATAATCCCTACAAAGCCATGAGAAAGAGGCAAGGGGACATCAATTGACAGTGCTTAGCATCTCAAGTAATCATGCACTTAATATGTAGCCAAAAGATAACATAAATGTGCATTCAATACTATTACAAAAAAATGCAAGCATACTAAGACACACGATGGCATAAAAGAGATATATCATATATCAAAACAATAGAAGCTTGTGACCAACAAAACTTGTGTACTTTATACCTGGTCAATGAGTTCCCTTCTGTTCAAAGAAGCTTTATTCAAGCCTGTTTCATCTGTAAGTTTAATTCCATCTATCCATTCCATAGTTAGCACAGTGGAGCATGTGTAGTCCCAATATATTTTTGGAGCTTTTATGGAATTTGTTCTTGTGTGTTTAACCCCACCTGCATATTTGTTGCTCTGTTCATTACCACCTCTTGACATTACCACCTCTTGAAAAGAGTCACCAATTTAAATTGCATGCTAAAAAACTAAGCATTATTTAATCAAGTTAGGAGACAAAAATGTTTAGAACTTAAGACATTGCACACTTAGCCTATGATCTCATAGTCGATCCCAAGCCTAGGTCAAGGAGGAGAGTAGTGTTTTGCCCTCAGTAGCCCTCAGTAGAGTATTCAGCAATGTCTTTGGCCACTTGTAAACTTTTTTAGTTCAAACAATTGCTCAAAGAGTTGAGATTTGGGGAAGTTACACAAATAACACTTATATGTGATAATCAGGCAGCCTTTGCATACAACATATAGCCTCAAATCCAATATTCCATGAGTAGACCAAACATATTGAGATAGATTGTTATTTTATTAGATAGAAGATTTTATCTGGAGACATCACCATTAGCATTGTCAATTCAAATGATCAACTGGCAGATGTTTTCACCAAGTCATTGAGAGTTCGTTGGATTAGGTATATATCTAGCAAGCAACTTGGTGGGGAGTATATTCTTGTAATTATGTTTAATTATCCTTGTATTTCTGACACTTAAATATGTGCACTGCTGTGTAATAACACATGGTATTCATCATATGTCTCTAATATTATCTAAAATTTGAATTCAGTATTAACAAACATGATTGAATTATGGACATGCCAAAATTATATCATCAAAGAAAATAACAACTAACGTTTTTGGTGCAGATGTTGAACTTACTTGCAGACCAACAGTAGAGAGAAGCAAAGCGCTCAGCATTTTTGCCCTCTAGAACATAATCAATTTCATCAAACATGTGCCTGACCTGTTGCATTAATCTACAATGACTAACACATAAAACAATTGTAATGTAAACTGAAATATAACAGTCGCTAATAGTCAGCTAGTATAATGGTCATACACAAGTAAAATATTATATTTCTGAGAATGTCAGGTGAAAAATAGGTCATACAAAGCAGACGAGATCTCTGTGCTCAGTATAAAGGAACTTACCATTTCATTTACTGCCACCAAAAGATCTTTTCTAGCCTTGGCAAACCGCTTTAATTGGCCCCCAATCATATGGAATAACAAAGCATCAAGGGTCAATGAAAGTGACATACCAGGCCTCTGTACTTTTACAGCTACAAGCTCTCCAGAATGCAGGTGAGCTGCAACACTTGAAGCAACAAAAGTAAACACTTCAATCTTCCTCAAACATGTAAATATTATTCTAAATTTCCAAATTTAAGAACAAGAAGCCAAGCAAATATGAAATATTCAAATCAGAATAAAACCTAAGCTATTATTGTTGGCAACTCACCTTTATATACTTGCCCTAAGGATGCTGCTGCAATAGGTGCTGGGCTGATGTCATTAAAAATTTCATCAATAGCAACACCCAAATGGTTCTCAATAGATTTGATCGCAACATCAGTTGGAAACGGAGGTATTTGATCCTAGTATGGATAACAATATTATAAGGCTTTATCAATACAATTTGACAGAAGACAAGAGCATAGCAATAGTCAATAGATGCACCTGCAGTATTTGATTACATGCTCTGAAGTATAATGGAAGATGTCACTGTACCTGTAACTTGGCGAGTTCTTGGCAATATACTGTTGGTAATATGTCAGGCCGGGTGCTCAATGCCTGCCCAAGCTGTAATCATGAATGGATTAAGTCAAATATAAGAACTGTACAGATGATATATTAGTATATGTTAAATATTAATTATTGCTCCATTCAGTATGTATAACGTCATAATGACGATACAGGAAAGAATAAAAAAAAAGAGAAAAACTTATCTATATTCAAGTGTTTTCACAAAAGAAACGACTAAACCTTAAAAAATAAAAATAAAAAATCTAATAACATAAAACACGAGTTACCTAGAGTAAGAGCATAAGAATTGGAAGCATGACTATTGCACTTCTATGGTAAAGGCAAAAGTGGATAAAGGAAACGATATATCTCCAATTAAAACAAATAATGGGAAAAATAAGATTGTGATCCAGGAAACATATCAAACGCCCTTGAAACAGTTATCAAGCTATTTTGCAACAGAAAACAGAGAAAATTATTTTAGAGTAAGAGAGGAAATTTGTATGACTGTATGAAAAACAAAAAAATAATGCTAACATAAAGAACATATCTTAAACTAACCTCTGCATAGAACATATCCAAAGATTGATATTGTTTATTGTAATAAAAAATACTAAATTAGTTAAAAAAAATGAACTATATATAGTATAAAAAGAGTAACACAAAGAATGAACAGATGATGAAAGCAGAAACCAATAGGAAATAACCTGTGAGAAAAACTTGCCTTAATGTAGAAAGGACCCAAGCGTATTAGAGTTTCACGAAACTGCAAAAAAATTGCATAGATATCACTGTTTAGATATCACTGTTTATTCGAGCAGTTTTCACTAACAATTATTAAAAAAACAAATCCACATTTTCTACTGCTATACTTGATGCACATGCACTTCTCCATCTCATCCACCTGAATCCAATGGTTGAGATCACAATGTATTTCTCTGTTTTGTATGAAGGACCAAATATATTAAATTGCGTAACTTGTGTCAAGGTATGATCTCCAAGTTTCACCTCTAAGCTATGATCAATGCACCTCCTGCTAAACTTACATTCCAATGATTCCATATGCTCCATCTTACTTCTACTTAAACAAAAAGTCATAAGCATTTACTTCCCATTTATTTCCTCTTTTGACTCTCCGAGTAGAACTATATCATCCAAAAAAGGCATTTACCTCACAACAAAGGAAAAAAATGCTCAATAAAAAATAAATTTGTGATTGAGACATTCACCATTAATTAATCCATTAGCATAACCAGAACTTGCATAGTAAGTTGAGTTGAGTGACAAAAGAAGTGGTTGCAGTATTGTCTCTGTCTATCGTGTTCTTTCACTTTCTTTTCTTTCCCCAACTTCTAAAAGGTGTCCACTAAAGAAGCTGCCTTGAGTTCTTGTTCAACCGGTTCACTGGTTTTAATCCTCCACAATATCACGGCAATTTACTCAAAATTTTTCTTCAGTTATTAATTCTTTATCAAATAAATGATAAATTATGCGGATTAAACTATCACCCCTAAACCAAAAGTGATCTGTGTTCATTCCCTAAGTGTATCTGCAAAGGTGCATGAAAAGCATTGACAATTTGACAAGAGATACTAATACGTTACCTTAACTGCACGTTTCTTCATGTCTTGAACGAATAATTGCCATATCATTAGCCTTAACACGTGAAATGAAATAATTGCTGCCCTGTACAAAGCCAAAAAGGGGCCAAATCGGTAGACAGCATTGAAACTCTTAGAGCTATAAGTTCCAAGAGCATGCCCGAATTGATTTTCCAGTGATTCCCTCCTCATCCTCGCATACTCAGCAGAGGGCGTTTCGCCATGCACGCTGGTGAAACCGGTTGAATACCTGCACCAACAACCACGATGGTAAAAAAAAAAAATCATAAAACATGAAACGGACCAAAATTTCATATTGATCGGATCATGTGGAAGGTGCAAATCAACTCACGAATTTCGGTGCCATAAGCAAGACGAGGAACGGCAATCCAGCGGCACGCATTTGCGTAAGATAATTTCAGTGAAACTCTGGTGATGTAAATCTGCAAGGAAAAGAAAAAGAAAAAGTCTCACTACAATAATAGTAAGAATAACCTAGCTGTCATTCAACTCTAATCATTTCATCAAGTAAAATTGAACAGCAAAAACCAATGGATGTAGTGGTCGGAAGAAATAGTACGTGAGGACTTAAGAATAGCAGCGCGGTGACGGTAGAGAGCGGCGAAAGCACTCCTCGTCATTGATGTGTGGAGCAAACAAGTTCAGTGGAAAGCATGGGAAAACGGTGAACACCAATTGTTTGAGAAAATGCATAGCTGCGACCAATAAGTCATGGGTTTGATTCGATGTGTAGCAGCGGTGAGTGTGTGTGTGACTTTGTTGCGAAGCTGAATGCAGAGAAAAGTGCCACGTCTGGTGTAAGGTAAGCAAGGCACTTGACAGTTGGCACCGATTTTGCAGAACGCGAACCGCCCACTTGGGTTGGGATTGGATTGGATTGGATTAACCCTTTACGACCTGGCCAGTTTCATCCTTTTCAGGGCCCTAATGCCAAATGGATCCCTCTCTATGCAAAAGAACCTCTTGAATTCTGCCCACTAGATCGGCCTTGTGGCTGAATTTTGGCAAAAATGCACGAGGTCTTAAATTTAAACTTTAGTATGATTATTAAAAAAATAAAAAAAACTGTTGAATTCCTTTACTTACTTCATAATTTTTTTAATAAATAAATAAATATATGCACTTACATCCTAAATTTTTTTATATTATTCAATTATAAATTGTTATTTATAGTAAATGTAGTGACTTTTATAATATAATAATTATTATTATTATAAGAATAATTTATTGAATAAAATTTTTATACGGATAATAAATGTTGCAATATTAAACTCTTTTTGTTAAAAAAAAAGTCTATTTATCATATAATTTTTGGAAAAATAAATAGTATTACAATTTAAGATATGAAAACTTCTAAATTTATAAAAAAAAATATTTTTCAAGAAGACGAGTTTAAAACTTGAATCAATAAAGAAAATAAGAAAAGAATGATTTGCAATTCTTTAATAGGAAGAGTGCTAATAATTTATTTTTTAATATTCTTTTTTTCAATACAACATCTCTTATTTGTTGAAAATTCTGGTGATTTCACTAACTTTTAAGGATTTATCTGCATGTAGTGCATAAATCTAGTATTGCTGTTAAGGATTTATATGCATGTAGTGCACAAATCTTCCAAAATTTAACAGTTTTTTTCTAACTTTTGTTCACAAAAGAACTAACTTTTTTTTTTTTCTTTTAAATATTACTTTTAGTCATTTATGTTTTAGTGATTTACTGTTTTTTTGTTTTTGTACATTAAATTTTAAAAGTCTTATTTTTATCTTTTATATTTTCAAAAAAATTTATTTTAGTCATTTTTTCAGTTTTTCGATAACAAATTAACATTTAGTTAATTTTTAAATTTTAAAATAATTAATTTAATATATAGTAACCGCTAGAACCGCTACTTTTATTTTATTTTATTTTAAAAATTATTCCTTATCTCCGTCTTCTTCTTCTCCACTACAACAACTCTTCACCCCGCTCCCTCCATCCACTCAGATCTCTACCTCTGTCTCCAACCTCTTTCTCCGCTGCCATTCCAACCTCCTTCTCGGCCCCTCCAATCTCCACCTCCGCCCCCACAGCCACAACAACCACACTCCTCCCCTGCCACCACTCAAACTCAGCCTGTCGGTGACATGGGGGACACCGACACTTTCAATCTTAAAACTAGGTTTTACTATTTTCCCCAAATTCGAGCTCCGAGATTCATTACGGAATTGCAGCTTCCGTTCATTCAAATCTAACTTGGACAACTTTATTAGCTTTGAAACACTAGGGAGGTCACAAATTAGGCTAATGATGAAATGTTCAGCAAGGGACTAATGCTGAAATCTCATAGTTCTTTTGTCTTACGGGTTCAAAATCAACAAATGAGAGAAGCAGAAGTTTGACAAGTTTGATTTTGGAAGCTCCAAGACACATGTCACTGTCAAGTGCAGTAGAGATATTGCTTAAAAACAAAGAGCCCTTTGCATTAAGAACTCCCTTTGCTAAACACGGTTCAAGTATTTCTTTATTATGGTTTTATGATTTTTAAAATAAAATAAAGATAGTGACGGTTAAAAATCATCATTATGTTAAATTAATTATTTTAAAATTTAAAAGTTAACGAAATGCCAATGTTACTAACAGAAAATTGAAAAAATAACAAAAACGAAACATTCCAAAAATATAAAGGATCAAAATGAGACTTTTAAAACTTAATGTACCAAAATGAAAAATACTAAAATATAAAAGACCAAAAATAATATTTAGCTTATTATTTTATACAAATTCAATAACTTAGTCAAGAGAAGAGGGAAAAAAAAAGAGAGAGAGGGAGAATGAGACTTTTTTACCCAAATATGCCAAAAAAAAAAAAAATTACTCAACTAACCTATTTCACAGATTATTTATCTAACTAGGCTAAATTACTGTGCATAATGAAAAATCGTTTCGTGGATAGCCGATTTCTCTCAATCAAATTTGTGAGATTTGTGGTATTATGCGTTGAGAAATCGGGTGCAGAGGCACCGATTTCTCAACGCCCCCCCCCCCCCCCCCCTCCTCCCCGGTTCCCACCCCCCCCGCGTTCCCAAATTAGAAACGCCCCCCCCCCCCCCCCCCCCCCCCGCGAGACTTTCGCGTGTCCCCCCCCGCCCCCAAAAAAAAAAAATGCACCCCCCGAGTTAAGGTCACACCCCCCCCCCCCCCACCAAAAAGAAATTTATAATTTTATTATTTGTTATTCTAATGAATATTTTTATTATTATGTATATAAAACTTTTTATCGTGATAAGTTTTTGCTATGTTTTTATTATGTATATGAAATTTTTTTGTTTGAACAATAGTATATTTTAAGGTTATTTTGTATAAATAATAATTCTTTCGCATTGTTTTCATGTTGATGAATGTAATGGTACAACATTTACGACTTAAATTGGTTTAGAAAGGGTTGAAAATCGTGTGTAGAAATTATAAAAATAACTTTTTGCACTTAGTAAACTTTTATATTTAGCAATCAAAGATTTTATTATTCAATAAGAAAAAGAAAATTACACATATAGTTCAAAAAACAAACACAAACTGGGAATATTTAGTGGCCCTTGTGCCCACCAGTTCCACACCTTGGAGGTTGCCTATTTCGTCTTGGATTTCGACGTATTCGTGGATGTTGTTGTGGTTCAACTTGCACCTCATGAACAACAGGTTGATCGTCCTGCATTACCTCGTTTGGATTTTCATCTAAATTTGTTCCAGCTACTGGTTGGTAATTCATAAAATTGTCAACAACGGGTGTTGAAGATCTTCCAGCAACAGCTTGGTGAAAGGATGCAAATGAAGGAATGGAAATACTTTGCATGTAAGCATAAGCTGATTCCGGCGTTCTAAGGTTAGTACCTATGAGGTTGGTCATGAAGTCATCTCCGCTAACTCCAAAAGTGTGAGGACTGTACCGAAGATGTTGTTGAGGTTGACTTTGTTGTTGTTGTAATGGAGTGAATTCAAATGAATTGGGAGGCGGTTCCAGGTCTTCATCCAGCAAGTTTTCATGAAGTGGTGGGCTTTGTGGGGGAGGTACACTAGCCTGGCCTAAGCATTATTGTGTTGGCATTTGTGGAGTTGCACGAGATGTCTCGCCAACACAGGAGTTACTTGAAACCCGTGTTTGTTGCATATGTTGATGGAGTGAGAGGTAAATCTTTGAATTTGCACAATACCATTCCATGTATTCATGGGTTTGCTCTAGACGTCCGTGAATTGGTTGGCCAACTAGCACGTATTTTCGTCGTTCCCTCCAAATTGCAATCCACTGTGCGTGCTCCTCCCGCCAATTTGTGTCATTATGTCCTCTCATGTCAGTTTGATGCAGTTTATCAAGATTATGCGGTGGGTTTGGTATATCTTGCCATAGTCCAAATTGTAGTTTGACCCTGTCGGTTTGATGCCAAACTACAACTGCAAATGAAGTTAAAACAACAGTAGCACTCCACAATTGGGAATCCTTGTAAGCATGTGTTGGCAAAAATGACTCAAACCCTCTATACGGCATCCACAAGAACTGCAAAAAAAAGGGTTAGTACTTTCAACCATGGTTTGTCACATGTTTAAAAAATTAATATAACAAGTTAATATAACTGTTTAAGATAATGTTACCTCATCATTAATCATGTTATCGAATCTTAATCTGTAGCCTATGACATCACCACGAGGGGTTCCAGTAAAACGTAGCCCTCTCCCACTCCATCTGTTAAAAAAAATATGTTAGTGACAAAAAATTATCCAATGCTTTCGTTTGAATGATGAATAGCATTGTTACTGTTAAAATATTTATTTACCTGATGGCAAGTGGATATGATGGTTGACGCTCGACCTTTGGTTGAATGAATGGCATGCGATACCATGCCCAAGATTGCAACAACAATGCACATCCACCCATTTTTTTTTATTTTGGATAAATTGCTCTGCACATTTCTCTGTACAGATGTGCTAAACAAGCAGAACCCCAGCTATAGTGTCCAGCACGTTCCAAATCTATCAACAAAGGTAGATACATAAGGTGAACTCTGTTACCTGACTTGTCGGGCATCAAGACCCCGCCAATCAAACCTAGAATGTATGCTCTACAGTGGGCTTCTAATTGATGTTGTGTTGGTTCTTCTGGCAAAGACAACATGTTTTCTCTTAACCATTTAAGTTTTAGCGTTGAGCCGATAAGTGCATCCCCTTTTGGAGGAAGCATACCCAAATATTGTGAGCACATTTCTTCCCAGTCAAAGTAAGTTGGGCCGGTAACCGCTTTTCCATCGACTCGTAAACCTAGTTGGAGAGCAACATCTTCCAAAGTTATTGTGCATTCTCCAATTGGAAGATGAAACGTGTGTGACTCGGGTCTCCACCTCTCCACCAAAGCTGTAACCAAAGTGTCATCGATGATGAAATGTCTAATTTTTGCGACTTCAGCAAATCCAGCCTGATACAACAATGATTCAATTCTTTCATCTGGGGCTGGCATCGAATGATAATACGATTGAATAATCGCATCATTTGAAATCTGCAAAATCAAAATTCACATTAACATATCAAATATAATATTTTCACAAATGCGTTGAAGAATAACGTAAAAATACCTTAATGAGGCTTACCGCATTAGATAGTTGACCAGATCTATGAAGATGTTGTTTCCAAAGCAAAGGTGCATTTTGGTGTTCCATGGTTGGTAAATGATAATTACGTAATTTTTATGTTAAATAGGAATATATGTTAATGAAATGGATTCCGTCTATGTATGTATTTGAGATCATTGCATGCGTTGTATATATAGTGAAAAAATATGGGAATCCATTGCTTTGCATCAAAGCATCAGTGATTCCTTTGCTTTACTTCAGTCCGTCAGGGAATCGTTTGCTTTACGTCAGTCCGTCAGGGAATCCATTGCTTTGCAGCAAAGCATCAGTCATTCCTTTGCTTTACTTCAGTTCGTCAGGGAATCGTTTGCTTTACGTCAGTCCGTCAGGGAATCCATTGCTTTGCAGCAAAGCATCAGTCATTCCTTTGCTTTACTTCAGTCCGTCAGGGAATCGTTTGCTTTACGTCAGTCCGTCAGGGAATCCATTGCTTTGCAGCAAAGCATCAGTCATTCCTTTGCTTTACTTCAGTCCGTCAGGGAATCGTTTGCTTTACGTCAGTCCGTCAGGGAATCCATTGCTTTGCAGCAAAGCATCAGTCATTCCTTTGCTTTACTTCAGTCCGTCAGGGAATCGTTTGCTTTACTTCAGTCCGTCAGGGAATCCATTGCTTTGCAGCAAAGCATCAGTCATTCCTTTGCTTTACTTCAGTCCGTCAGGGAATCGTTTGCTTTACGTCAGTCCGTCAGGGAATCATTTGCTTTACTTCAGTCCGTCAGGGAATCCACTATTCGGTTTCTGTGTTAGTGGGGTCATGACTGTCGATTTTGAAATCGAATTTGACAGGTCATTTAGAGATTCTGTAAAGCCAAAAAATTGGGGCTGACACATTAGCTGGCATCCACTACACTGGCATCGAGAGTTTTGTTTTCATCTGTGTGATATGCACCATTCATTCGTCAATTAAGTGTATACAAATACTTTGGTCTTGCATTGTCATCTACATTCAGTCAGTTTGAAACATCACCTCAATTAGCAATACTTTGTACTATAGCCTACCCCTAAACAATCTATGGCTTCTTCGTCAATCATTGTTGTTGTCTATTATGATGGTGTCATCATAACAAATGAGCATGGGTCAACCTTTGTAAGCACTGAGCCAAAGACAATTCAACTTAACAACGACATGACACTAGATACCTTGAAGCAAGCAGTTCAAAGCAACATTAATCTACCATAACGAAAAACTAGTGGTCGACATTCATTACCGATGCCCTGTATCATATGTTGGTGGTTGTTTTCAGTTTAAGGCCTGCAAACTACAAGATGAAGAAGACGTAATAACTATGTTTTCTATAGCTGAGGAAGTCCACAACCTTACATGCCTTGAGTTAAATGTTACCACTGAGGATACCCCCACCTATTCATCTGCACAACCACCACCACTAAATTTTGCTACCTCTTCGTATTGGGATGGTCTGGAAAAATACCTTGATCAAGCAATGAACCTAGAATCACAATTTGAGGATAAAGGCCGAAAGCTTTATTGAATGTTGTGTTTCCGTGTGTTGTTTAATGTTGTATTACTTATTAGTCATTGATGTTGTGTTATCGTATGTGATTTAATGTTGTATTAGTTATTAGTGATTGATGTTATATTGTTTAGTGTTGATTGTTAGCGTCAGTGATTCCTTTGCTTTACTTCAGTCCGTCAGTGATGCCTTTGCTTTACTTCAGTCCGTCAGGGAATCCATTGCTTTGCAGCAAAGCGTCAGTGATTCCTTTGCTTTACTTCAATCCGTCAGGGAATCCATTGCTTTGCAGCAAAGCGTCAGTGATTCCTTTGCTTTACTTCAGTCCGTCAGGGAATCCATTGCTTTGCAGCAAAGCGTCAGTGATTCCTTTGCTTTACTTCAGTCCGTCAGGGATTCCATTGCTTTGCAGCAAAGCGTCAGTGATTCCTTTGCTTTACTTCAGTCCGTCAGGGAATCCAAAGCTTTACTTTAGGCCGTCAGTGATTTCTTTGCTTTGCATCAAAGCGTCAGTGATTCGTTTGCTTTACTTTAGTCCATTACGGAATCTAAACAATTGCAACGACATTTGGCCTATATATAGACATTGTGTCACAAACATTTTGATCCACAAAACACTTCCTTACTTAAACAATTACTTCCAAATTTCAAAAGACTATACACGATATGGCTTCCTTATCTGTCAATTGTCTTGTGCACTACAATGGTCACATTACACAAACAGAAGAAGGGGACACATTTGTATGCACCAACTCAAAAATGTTTTCACTAAAGCGAGGCATCACACTTGAAGCCTTGAAAAATAAAATCCATCAAAGGATCAAACTACAACCAACTGACCAAGTCGAAGAGATCTATTTTCGCTACCCACATGCAGCTGGTCGAGGAATACTCAGGTACAAGGCATGCAAAATTTCAGATGACGACGATGTTCAAGGTATGATTACCGTTTGTCGTCAACATGAGGTTGCTACATGCATTGAGTTGTATGTAGAAATCAAGCAACGTATTGTTCGTAGCCCTGTTCCCAACCCCATTCCTCATCCAATAAATTCACAACCCCATAATTCTTCATATCCCCAATCCATTTATTCACATGGTTGTGATGCAACCACATCATACAATGAACTCGATTTCTACCAACCCGCATTAGATTTTACCCAATCACAACAAAATGAATGGGAGCCTGCCACATCTTCTTTTACACAACTTCTTTCCACACCTTTCTCCACCGGTTTGAATGAGAATCTACCCAATGCATCCTGGAGTACCCCTGAAGCAGAGCCTATCCTTTCAGAGTCAATCCCACCAACTGAACAAAATGATACTGAATTTACAGAGTTCGGACAACAGGACGAATACGTTGGTCCCTTTAGTGAGGACGAGGATGAAATTTTAGCCGAACAACCTGAAGATGACGACGATGATGAAGACTACAACAACAATGAAGAGCCTAAGCCTACTGGCCCATCAACAACCGCACCTGCAGATGCATACTACCTGCCTCCACACCTTCAACATATTGACCTGGAAACTAATTTTGAAGATTCTGATTACGGTCATGTGTTGGATCGGCAAGAGGTGGAGCATGCTCCAGGCACCCTTTTTGAAGGGATGCGTTTTCAAAACAAAGATCAAGTTCGGCTTGCTCTAGACATGTATCATGTGAAAAAAGGAGTTGATTATGGGACCGAGAAATCTACCACAACCGTACTGGTTGGTAAATGTCGTCACAACGAATGTCCTTGGAGGTGCAGGGGCTGCGTTCATAAAAGCAATCAAGCAATGGGAGATACGAAAGCTTTGTGAACCACACACATGTACAAGTGCTATCATTTCCAGGATCATAGAAGGCTCCGATATATGGTCATCAGTAAAATTATCCAACCAATAATTGAGAATGATCCATCCACATCAGTGCCTTCCTTGATAGCACATATAAAAGCAAGTGAAGGGTACATTACCACCTACAGGAAAGCCTGGATGGCAAGGCAAAAGGCTATCGAAGAAGTCTATGGCAACTGGGAACAATCATACTTTGATTTACCCAGATTGCTGGTAGGTATGAAGGCATATGTCAATGGTTTTATCTTTGAAAAGGAAACAAAGCCAAAATACAACCAGCATGGTGAAGTAGTTGAGGGTGTCGTTCAATTCCATCGTTTGTTTTGGACATTCAAAGCATGTATCGATGGGTTTCAATACTGCAAACCCATTGTTCAAGTCGATGGAACTTGGTTATATGGAAAGTACAAGGGGACTCTCCTTTTGGCAGTTGCACAAGATGGAAACAGCAAAATCATTCCGATAGCCTTGCCATTGTTGAGGGCGAAACAACGGGAGCATGGTACTTCTTCTTGAAAAATTTAAGAAGACATGTGACACCTCAAGAAGGTCTGTGCTTGATGTCAGACAGGCACGAAGCAATTAAAAGTGCTTACTCAAGAGCAGGTAGTGGGTGGACACCACAAAACTCTGTGCATGTGTTTTGTATTCGACACATCGCACAAAATTTTATGAGGCAATTCAAGAATGCAGATAGGAAA
The DNA here is from genome assembly GCA_026413185.1 of Pueraria montana var. lobata. Lineage (NCBI taxonomy): Eukaryota > Viridiplantae > Streptophyta > Magnoliopsida > Fabales > Fabaceae > Pueraria > Pueraria montana. Next base: position 9,464,448 of record CM048652.1, read on the forward strand.
AAACAAATAATTAGCATGGGTAAGTACCACATTAATTTCTCTTACGAACACAATTATTACATTGTAAATTGATGACATTAATGAAATTCTATACTTATAATTCCTCAGCATATGCCATGACGGAGCCCAGATTCAACTACTACTACAACAATTTTAAGGCAGAGCCAGAAAGCGAAGGAGCTGTTCATTGGCTTGAACAAATACCACGAGAAAAATGGACATTAGCATGGGATGGAGGCCAACGCTGGGGACACTTGACCACCAATCTTGCCGAGGCAATCAACTCAGTTTTAAGAAAAACAAGAAACCTTCCGATATGTGCGTTGTTAAAGGCAACTTACGAAAAGTGTAACAACTTGTTCAACCAACGAGGAAGGGAGGTCGCAGCTCTAATTAGATCTGGCAAAACATACACAGAAGTGCTAAACAAGGCCATTGAAGACGCTAAAAGAAAGGCCAACTCTCACCACGTTCTTCAGTTCGACCGACACGATATGCGATTCTTAGTGGGGGAGCAAATTAACCCAAGAGAAGGTCGACCTGCTGGAAGTTTCACAGTTAGGCTAGATGAATGGTGGTGTGATTGTGGTAAATTCCAAAAAGTACATATGCCTTGTTCTCATGTCATTGCTGCTTGTAAGCGTGCTCACCATGACTACAGGGCCTACATACATCCTGTGTACAAGTTGGAAAGCATCTCAAACGTTTACAATGGATTGTTTGGCGAATTACGCAACGAAGCGTATTGGCCACAATGTGACGATCCACCAATGTGCCCCGACCCGGAAAAGCTAAGAAACAAAAAAGGGCGTCCAAGATCATCTCGTATACGCACTGAAATGGATATGAGGGAACCTGGTCAGCCAAAAAGATGCTCCATGTGTCGAACTCCAGGTCATTCAAAAAACAGATGTCCTAATCGTGGCAGAAACATAAGCTCAAACTAACAGCGTTAACTTCAACAACAAAAAATATTGTCTGTAATTTTCATTCTATTGCTTATAACTTATTTTAATTAAACTTAATATTAGCATAATGATATGATGTTGTGTTGTTTATTAATTTTTAGTGTATTATTTGTTATTTAGTTTAATAATTTTTTTTAAATTTTACTTCTTTTAAAAAATATTAACAATAAATACATGTATTTAATTTACCATCTTTAAAATAGATTAAACAGTATATCTTAAAAAAAAAAATTGTCAACAAACTATCTTAATTAGCATTATAATAATAATTTAGTCAAAATAACTGTATTAAAAATATTCACTAGAATAACAAATAATAAAATTATAAATTTCTTTTTGGGGGTGGGGAGGGGGTGTGACCGTAACTCGGGGGGTGCATTTTTTTTTTGGGGGGGGGGGGGGGGGGGGGCGTTTCTAATTTGGGAACGCGGGGGGGGACCCGGGGAGGGGGGGGGGGGGGGGGCGTTGAGAAATCGGTGCCTCTGCACCCGATTTCTCAACGCATAATACCACAAATCTCACAAATTCGATTGAGAGAAATCGGCTATCCACGAAACGATTTTTCATTATGCATAGTAATTTAGCCTAGTTAGGTAAATAATCTGTGAAATAGGTTAGTTGAGTAATTTTTTTTTTTTTTTGGTATATTTGGGTAAAAAAGTCGGAGAATGATTGAGAGAGAGAGTATGGTTGAAAAAAGTAAAAATGTGATGGGAAATTAAGAGAAGGCATAAATATATTTTTTGTCCTTGAAAAAAAATTGTTTTAGTCATCGCAAATTATGTTTGTTTTTTTTTTCGTCCTTAAAGTGGTTTAGACAGCGTTTTTAATAGTGAAAAAAAATGTTATTTAAACCGCTATAAGAACAAAAAATAAAACAAACATAATTTGTAAGGACTGAAATAAAAAATATTACAAAGATGAAAAATAAAAAAATATTAAATTGCAAGGATTAAAAATGTATTTAAACATTAAGAGAAATATAAAAAGAAAAAGAGATAGAAATAAAATGGAAGAAAAAAATGCATATAGGATGATAATAATCATTTATTGGAAATTAACAATCATGAATTTTAATAAATTAATATATAACAATTTTTTATTGCCATATATATATAACAAAATTTAAAAATAATTAAAATCTCAACTATTAATTTTTAATTAATAATAATTATTATTATTATACTTTATCTTCTAAAATGTAGCTTATCTCTGTAAAATCAAATCCCTAATACTTGTAACGGGTTCTGGCTCTGTGGTTATGTTTTGTTGGCTGGCGAGACGGATTTGCGTGATTGAAAAAGAAGGCAAAGGGAAAGGGAAAACACTGTGTTTGAAGTAAAAGGAAACCCTCACTGTTTCGCTTCGTTGCGTTTTGGTATTTCAGTGTGGAATGGCGGGCGAACAACACACACCGACGCGATCATGGACCCAGGATGCAGTACCTTTGTTAGTGGTTATTCTAATTGCAGCTCATGTCCTCGCTATGGTCACTTTTCTCTCAACTCATCCCTCTCAATTTCAAACCCCTTATCTCTATCTCTAATCTCTGTATGTTTATTCGATTCACTGCAGGTATATTGGATTTATAGATTAGCCACCCAGAAACAGGTGCAGCGTAGGAGAAAGGCTCACTGAAGGAGACGAAGGTTCGTGATTGGTCAACCCTAATTTGCCTCCTACCAAATTCTTACCCGCTGTAGAATGTCCTTGATATTTCTTTTAAAGGCCTTGTTTGATAATGATCTCAGCATTTACAGTTTTAATTAGTGCAAATGGATTCAATTCATACGCAGCATCCTAATGCTGCTTCATCCCATGAATTTACACTTGTTTATATTGTTGGGATTTTAATTTATGCTGTCTTGTAGAGCTTGCTTTTAATTTAGCAAATTTATTGGGTTTTTTTTTCTCTAATTTTCCTCGCGCAGTTCCTGTGTGATGTATACATCTGCGTTCTGATTTCTCATAAACAACTAAATAAAAACTAGTTTTTTTTTTTACTGAGTAAATTACTCTTGAAGAATATGGTTAACTGATATAATTTCCTGTAAATGTTCTTTCTTGCTCGACCTCTTTATAATTTTCCAGCACCTATAGGATAGCACGAGCAGTTTGGGAGCAGTGAAATGATTATCTGGTTCCATGTTTTAGTACCTGATTTTTTTTTTCTTAAGTTTGCATGAATGTGTAATGTATTCAAAGGCGGACCCATGTTCAATTTGAGGGTGTGCAAATAAATTGCCATTGAATAATTACCTTTTATTGAGCTAGACATTTCATTCTTTCTTTTTTTTTTTAATGATTTCATTCTTTTTTATGATAATAATTATTATTTTTTATTTTTTAAATAAATTGCTCCGGCTGATTCGAAATCCTGAATCGGCCACTGGTTGTATTGTTTATTGTTTATTGTTTAATGATACAAAGCTTGCGTGATGGAATGGGAATTCCCAAACTATAGGCAAGGTATAGTACTATAGTTATACTATTAGATGATATGAACAAGTTTGAAATAGAATTCAATGTTGTTTATAAAACTTACAACTAAAGCTCAGTGTGACTCGAGTATGTTTTGGGTATGCAAAACATTTCTTTGATAAAAGAAGAAAAATAATGAAAGAGTACATTTGTTGAGGATGGGCATTATCTATCTTTCTCTTGTTAAGGTACTGAAGGTTCCTTATTTGTTTGATTCCCTGTAATTTGTATGCACCCTGAACTTTAAGCATGTGATTTTCGAGTGTTTCAATTTGAGTACTGTTAGAGGTTGTACGCCTCCATGTGATTCCAAAGGTAATGGTTTCTATTGGGATTTGGTTTCTTTAAAGTGAGGAAGTAATGAACCAAACCAAACCCCTCAAAGGAAGTAATGAACGTTGAATTCGGTCAAAAGCTGCAACTGAGCTCAGGATTTATTAAGTTTGGAAGTTCCAGATTTCGTTAGAGAAATGTTTCTTCAAAATAACTAGGCGATTAACTTGCCCTCCATCTACAGTACAGCTTTTTCATTTTTCAAGGAAGGCAAAATCAAAACGCAACTAGCTCTAGTAAAAGGAGCTGTTATTGGATTTGTTATTGCCCGACATGCACAGGTTGCATATCTTCTCCCTCTCCCAGTTATTGCTCTGTATTATTTGGTATAACCAATAATTAATGTCACGATGGTACGCTTTCAAAACCATAGTAGTTCTTATTCTTTAAACTTGACCGTTATTAAATATTCAAACTTTACGCCAGTCTCTTCTATTTTAAGTGTGTTTGGATTCACTATAAAATCATGCTAGAGCGTGCTGAGGTGGGTCAAACTTGATTTTAACCAAAATTTTACATGTTTGGTTATATTAGTGTGTGTTTGGATTGCCTTTAAAATCATGGTAGAATATGGTGGGGTGGATCAAATTTGATTTTGACCAAAATTTACATGTTTGGTTATCTTAGTAGAATCAATTTTAATGGAAAAAATCATGGTGGAGTTGAAGTAAGTAGGTGTAGCTTCTACTTCTACCAAAATCAATTCTAGTTAGATTTTGTCTAATTTACCCTCACATCAAATTGATTTTAAAAGTGTACATAGACATCAAAACTCATTTTTGTCATTACACCTTCAAAACCTTCAAAATCAATTTTGATTCAAAGTATCCAAACAACATTCTCTTAAAAAATCATTTTCTGATATTTGTTATCCAAACAAAAATCACGTTATTTCATAATCAATTCTAATCATAATCAATTTTGTCATCGTCAATCCAAACACATCAATTTTGATGGAAAAAATCATGGTGAAGTTGAAGCAAGTATGAGTAGCTTCTACTTCCACCAAAATCAATTCTAGTTGTATTTTATCTAATTTATCCTCACATCAAAATGATTTTTAAAGTGTGCATAGTCATTAAAACTCATTTTGGTCATTACACCTTCAAAATCAATTTTGATTCAAAGTATCCAAACAACTTTCTCTTCAAAAATCATTTTTCTAATATCTATTATCCAAACAAAAATCATATTATTCCATAATCAATTCTGTAAAATCAATTTTATTCAAAATCAATTTTGTCACCGTTAATCCAAACACACACTAAGCATTTTTTATATGTCTTTGATGTTATAAAATTTTAAGTTACACTTCTCACATATGTTAAAATATAGTATACTTTATTTTTAAATTTTTTGTTAAAGTTTCGTTATCTCATGTTAAAAAAAATATTATCAAAATATTCTCTACATTGTCATCTTCTCAAAGATGTAAGTGTTATACCACTCTTCTTTTTTATGTTAAAACTTAAAATATGATCCCTCAACTTAAATAGTTTAATGTTTATGTAATCTTCTAACTCTATTATTAGTTAAAAAAAATTATCCTTTATTTATACTTTTTTAAAAAATATATGTATAATAAATTATCTTTAACTTTGTTAAAAAAAAATTAATTTTGTTTCAAAATCATGTTTAAATTTCATATATATATATGTGTGTGTGTGTGTGTGTGAGAGAGAGAGAGAGAGAGAGAAAAGATAATTTTAAGAAATATATAAATATACATTTTAAGAAAATATGTTTATACAGTTTAAGAAATCATTTTACATATAAGATATTTAAAAAAATATATACAATAATATAGTAAAGAAAGGTTATGATGGTTGTTGTATGAATAAACAAGACAGAAACAAAAAGAAGCATGGACAAAGAAAGAAAGTTTCCGTAATGACGTGATGCTTAGCTGGTTGGTTTGTCCGTGGGACATGGGAGGGTCAATTGTGGATGGCGATTTGAGTGAAGTGCTACGCCCACGTGGTCTAAAATCTTCTTCTGATGAAATAAGGATCCATCAAAAACTAATGAACGGTTGGGCTTATGTAACGCTGCTTTCGATATTGGATGTTTTATTATGTACTCTCCGTCCTTCCTCTTCATACGTGTCGCTATCTTATTCACACACATACAATCAAAACCCTCCCATTCAATTTTAAAATTACGTTGCTATCCATCGACTTGTCATCAATCTACGCCAACAACCCCTAACAAAAATAAAATGTTAGCCATTTTAATTTTTTTTTAAAATAGAATTAGTAAATAAGATATTGATTATTAAAAACTTACCAATTTATTCTTTATACTATAGATTAGAATACAAAACTTAAAACTTAGAGAGCAAAATTCTCACTCTTAATTTGACATTATTAATATTTTTTGTTTTTATCTTATTTAAAAGTATATTTCATACATTATCCTCATGACTAAATTAAAAACTAAAACCTTGAAAAATATGAATGAGGTTCCTAGTATGACGGCGGCGCAGGGCTCCCAACCTCCACCCAAATCACCTGATGGGGAGGGTGAGGAAGGGGCCCCAAGAGTTTCCTTTAGAGACAAAGTGATGGCGAATCAACAGGCGATTCCACGTATGGAGAGGACAGACTTGATTGCAAAGAAGTTGTTTAGGATTGAACTGGAAGACGGTGATCGCCTTAAACCACGGTGTTATGTTGAGGAGAACATTCTCCAGGATTTATGGAGACCGTGGAGAGACGCGATAATTATCAAGCTGCTAGGGAAGAATCTGAGTTTCTTTGTCATGAGAGATCGTCTAAAGGCGATTTGGAAATTGGCTGGAGGTTTCGAGATGGTGGACGTGGGATATGGCTTCTACATGGTTAAATTCGATCAGCCCCAAGATAGAGAGAAGGTTATCGGTGAGGGACCATGGGTGGTGTTTGATCACTATTTAGCGGTCCGCCCATGGGTACCTGATTTTGTAGCGTCAGAGGTGAAAATTGAGAGTACGTTGGTTTGGATAAGGTTTCCGTCATTAGGCTTGGAGTATTACGACGAGAGCATCCTTTTAGCCTTGGCGGCAGTGGTTGGAAGACCTGTCAAAGTGGATTTCAGAACCATTGATGCGGCAAGAGGCAAGTTTGCCCGGGTCTGTGTGGAGATTGACCTTAATCAACAGGTCATAGGAAGAGTTTGGTTCCGTAACCATTGGTTCCATGTAGAATATGAAGGGTTACAACTTATATGTAAGAAGTGCGGCTTGTATGGCCACATTGCAGGGTCATGCCCAAACATGAAGGAGGCGGAGACAACTTTGACTGTGATGGTGACTGATAAAGATGGCGGTGGTGGACCCAGTGGTGGCGCGAAGGAGGTGGTAGGATCTCAGCCGTCAAACCCTGGGAATGTTGGGAACAATAATGGTGCGAATATTCGCAATAACGATAATCAAGGTGATACGGATTTGTACGGAGATTGGATAGTGGTTTCTAAATTTAAAAATTCAATGAAAGGAAATAAGGGAAGTATCGCCGCAAAAGGAGGGATCCAGAACGGAAAGATAGGAGTTAGTGGAAATAAATTTCAAGTTTTATCAAATGAGGTGGGCCCAAAGGGAGATAATGCTGAATCTGTGATGAGGGCCGTCCAGGAAGTGGCCCCCATTCAGAAAGAAACCACAAAGGAAGGAAAGAGACAAAAAAGGACACGTGGAGAGGGAAGGTTAGGAGATAAAGGTAATAGGGGGGTGCCACAGCTTCATATGGCACGTGAAGGAACAAGTACCTTAGTGTTTCGTGATGGGTCAACAAAAAAGGTACATGTGGGGGTGAGCAGTGGGTCCAAAGATGGTTCTCAGACTCAGAGGCAGAAAGAGATTAATATGGAAGGTCTTAAGTCGGACTTTGGGGTGAAGACGGTGATGCCAGTGAAGATAGTTGCACCAAACCGTATAGAGTGGTTGGATGAACCTGAACCTCCCAACTTACATGGATCGAGGGATATACAAATGACAGCAGGGGAAAGTCTGCATAGTCAAGGTCAAGTCATGGAGGCTGCAGATAATGTTGTGAGTATGGTTGCCAAAACTCCCCCAGGTTAGGAGGAAGAGTGTATACCGGGTCCCACATCACTAAGATTAAGTTTATGATGATTGGGTTTAAAGACTGCTCAATTTTAGCTTGGAATGTTAGGGGTTTTGCGAATAAAAGGAGCCATAGTCACATGAGGGAACTGATCACCAGATATCATCCCGATGTGATTTTTCTTTTCGAGACTCATACACCCAGTTCGAAATCCATCCTATTCTGGGACAAGATGGGTTATGAAATGGGAGTGGTGGAGGAGGCACAGGGCCAATCAGGGGGGATTTGGGGGTTATACCATAAGGGAGCAAACTTCTCAATCACAGTAGTGGAAGCTATGCCGCAATGTGTGACGATTAAGTTGAACCGAGGTAGACAGACTTGGTGTTGTTCTGGGGTGTACGCGAGCCCCTCCTTTGCCTTGAGGAAACAGTTTTGGCACTATCTAGAAGAGTTAAGGAAAAGAATCCAGGACCCATGGATGCTCTTGGGGGATTATAATGATATTATACTTCCATCGGAACAGGAGGGTGGAGTGTTTTCTCAACTTAGAGCAACTGAATTCAAGGAATGCTTGGATAATTGTGAACTTGTGGATATGGAATGCTTTGGCAGTAAATTCACTTGGCAGAAACGTTGTACGGGAGGAATGTTGGTGGCAAAGCGATTGGATAGGGGAGTTTGTGACATCGCTTGGCGTTTGGCATTCCCGGAGGCGACGGTGGAACATCTGGTGCGGAGACACTCGGATCATAATCCTCTTCTAGTTCGTTGTAGTAACCAAGTACCTGATCGTGCTAATAGACCTTTTCGTTTCCAGGCCGCTTGGTGCACACATGAGGATTATCCACAGGTGGTGCAGCAAGCATGGGTGAAGGAAAAAGGGAGTGTTCCTAAGGCACTCCAGCAAGTGTCCAAAGACTCTATGATATTCAATAGAGAAGTGTTTGGTAATGTCATAGGAAGGAAAAAAGAGATTGAGGCCCGCCTTAGAGGGATACAACGTACTCTTGAAAGAGTTGATTCTGCTCGATTGATACAGCTGCAGAAACAACTCTTAGAGGAGTATGAGAAGATCTTATTTCAAGAAGAGACCATCTGGTTTCAGAAGTCAAGGGAGAAGTGGATACGATTAGGGAGTAGAAATACTTCGTTTTTCCATGCACAAACAATTATACGTAGGAAAAGGAATAAGGTGCATGGCCTCCAACTCCCGAATGGAAATTGGTGTACTGATGCGGAGGTTTTGAAAGGCGAGGCTCTAAAGTATTTTAAGACTTTGTTTTGCTCACAAGAGGCGCAAGGGGGCGAGGCTATTGGCCAATCCGTGGAAAGATTATCCCATGAGGCTAGACTAGCACTCGTGGCACCAGTGACAAAGGAAGAGGTTCACTCTGCTCTTATGTCTATGAAGTCGTACAAAGCTCCGGGTCCGGATGGATTCCAGCCCATATTCTTCAAAATGTATTGGAATGTGGTTGGGGAAGATGTATGGCAGTTTGTGGCATCCGCGTTTGAAACGGGGACTTTTGATGCGGGAGCGGCAGAAGCGCTTCTAGTGCTCATTCCGAAGGAGGATCCCCCAACAAGTTTTAAACACCTCCGGCCTATAAGCTTGTTGAATGTGGTGTACAAACTGATATCTAAGGTGTTAGTAAACAGGCTCCGCCCATTTCTCCAAGAGTTGATTAGTCCTCACCAAAGTAGTTTTATACCGGGACGAGGTACCAAAGATAATGCGATAGTGCTCCAGGAAGTAGTTCATTACATGGAAAAATCTAGGAAAAAAGAGGGAGATGTGATTGTCAAACTGGACCTAGAAAAAGCGTATGATAGGGTTGACTGGAACTTTCTGAAACAAACGCTTAGGCTATTTGAGTTTCCAGAAGTGATAGTCTCTCTTATTATGCATGGTATATACTCGACAAGTATCTCGCTTCTCTGGAATGGGGAGAGGATGGAGAGTTTTGAGCCGGTAAGGGGGCTCCGTCAAGGCGATCCGCTCTCACCTTATCTATTTGTTCTATGTATGGAACGATTGGGAGCTATGATCTCAAAGGAAGTTGAGGAGAGGAGATGGCAACCCTTTCAGGTTTCTCCTGCAGGCCCAAATATATCTCATCTATTATTCGCTGACGACGTGCTTTTGTTTGCAAAAGCCAATACAGCGCAGGCCTCACTTATTGAAGAGGTGTTTTTCAAATTCTGCTCTTGCTCTGGAATGAAGGTGAACCTGGACAAGTCAAGGTCATTTGCTTCCAAGGGCGTCCCGGTGGAAAGAAGGAATGAGCTACAAGCAGTGACCAATATCAGATTCACGGATCGCTTAGGCAAGTACCTTGGTTTCAAGATAGCACATGGCAGATTGACACGGACTGACTTTGCAGATGTAATGAACAAAGTCAACTCCAAGCTGAGTGCGTGGAAGAGCAAACTATTGAATAAACCAGGAAGGTTGGTGTTAGCAAATTCGGTGCTTGCTTCTCTCCCAACATATGGGATGCAAATTCTGTGGTACCCGGAATATATTTGTGATTTCATTGACAAATCTATTCGGGCCTTTATTTGGAAGGGGAATAAGGATCGTTGAGTCCATATGGTGAAGTGGGATACCATAACAAATTCTAGGGCGATGGGTGGTTTAGGGGTGCGAGTTGCCAGGAAACAAAATATTGCTTTACTGGGAAAGTTAGCTTGGGAAATGCTAAATCAGTCAAATCAGCTATGGGTTTCCTTACTAAAAGCAAAGTATTGCAATAATGGAAACCTGTTTTTGGCAATTGATAAAAAAGGTTCGGTGACATGGAACTCTATTAGGAGGGCGCTAGAATACCTGCATGATGGATTTGACGTAAAGTTGGGGAACGGGATGTCAGAGTTTTGGAATGATATCTGGGTCACTAAGAAGCCTTTAGCTGTTAAGGTGCCTTGGATTGACATCCATGACGTAGGGATTAGAGTGAAGGAGGTATGGTCTGAGGAAGGATGGAAGCTCGACTCGCTTTACACAAAGCTCCCTACAAATGTGGTGAACCATATTAATGGGATCTCCCCTTGTTTTGTTGATAGCATGCCTGATCTATGGGTATGGAATCATAACCCTCAGGGGTTATATACAGTGAAGAGTGCATATAACTTCTTACGTGCGGAAACTGAGATCATACCGGCACAACGGGATTGGAAGTGGATTTGGAGGTTGAAGGTTCCGGCAGCCATCCAATTTTTCATTTGGCAAGTTTGTCATAAAGCCTTGCCAGTAAAAACGGTGTTGCACCATAGAAGAATTGTCAATAGTGCTGTATGCCAGATATGTAGCCAACATAATGAAGATATCTCACACTGTCTGTTCCAGTGCAGATATGTGAGGAATTTTTGGCGTTTACAAGGAGTTAATGGTAATCAACTTCCTACATCAGATGATCAGGTTGTTGAGTGGGTACATACGAGGGTGAGAAATAGTGGAAGGACCGTGACTATCATCATGTGGGTTATTTGGAACGCGCGGAACAAAGGCATGTTTGAGGGGAAGGCCATTACTGACAACAAGCTTCAGACCCAGTTTCAGTCCCTATTGGAACAGATTAAGACAGCATTTGGGTCCCACAGCTTAACCTTAGAGACTGCTAAGCAAATCAAGTGGATTAAACCGCCGGAGGGGATGGTGGCCCTTAATGTTGATGGGAGCGTACAGGTGGAACATCAGTACGCGGGAGTTGGTGGCCTGTGTAGGGATCATCATGGTAATTTTCTATGGGGTTTTTATGGGAAAGTACAACACATAGATACTCTTTATGCGGAAGTCCAAGCCTTATTCAGAGGTCTGAAGTTATGTTGGGAAAATGGGCGCAGGAATGTCATTTGCTACTCGGACTCAATGATGTTGGTGCAGCTGATTAAGAGTGAAGTGCAACAGTGTCACGTGTATAGTAATGAAATCATGCAAATTAAAGACTTGATGAAGAGAGAGTGGACCTGTTCTATCCATCACATTTTGCGGGAGGGGAATCAGTGTGCGGACGTACTAGCGAAGCTGGGGGCAACGTCACTGCATCAATTTCAGATGTTGCATGAACCTCCGGGAGTTTTGTTGGCACACTTGCATGCAGATGCTAGTGAAATGATTTTCACGAGATTGTAATTTTGTTCTTTTGGCTTCCTTTATCTCTTGTAACCAAAAAAAAAAAAAAATTAAAACTAAATCACCTAGTATTAAACTATATTTCAGTAAGGGAGTCAAAAGGTCCTTGGATAACTATGGTCTTTACCTGAGATCTAGTATTAAGGAGTGAGCAAAGACTTTCTCCTAATATATTTGATGTGATAGATGAAGGATGATAGTTTTTTCTTCTAAATGGGAGCATTATCGTCTAAGCATGATGAAACATTCTCTAAACTACATGTTTGTGAGATTAGACTAGTGATTTGAGGTCAGGATATGGGTCAATCAGTTTAAGATTAAAAAATACGTGATTATGGTACAAAATAATTTATTGATTATTTTTTTAGAGATTTTTTTTTTTAAAATACAAGCTAATTATGTTTATTTTCAATCATAAAAATCATTTTTTTAAAAGAAGCAAATGATTTTATAAGAAGCTATTCAAAACAAGTTATTATTTTAATAAAAAAAATTGATTCTTTTTATGTTTTGATTATTTTGAAAAACTGAAACAAACATATGAAAAATTTAAAGAAGTGTTTTTTTTTTTTTTTTTAAAAAAAGGTGATTTTTTTATAAAAAAAAAAAAAAAGTTGTAACATACAAACACTATGTAGTGAATGTGCATGATTAACTAAAATATCCTAAATCTTTTTATCATTCAAGGTGGAAGTCAAATTTATCAAAGATAAAAGCCTCCTTTTGGTTTGAACTCATTAGTTTGAGTTTGCCTAAGGAGCCAATCTTAAAGAACATATGTTATAATTTTTCAATTTTTAGCAAATTATACTAAACAAACATTAAAATATTTTCATTTTATTTTTTATTTTAATCACATCTCAAAATATTAATATATTCTTCACATGTGCAGATACAGTGATAGGTCAAAAAATTCAATTAATCATTCAATTGTAATGTATTAATGTTTTGAAAGATATATTTAGTTCTAGACTCTTAAGCTGATATTACTTAAATTAAAGCAATACTAATTTGAGGACCAGTGATGGATGCTGATATATTTCAGGGGTGCACTTAGACCCTTCACTTTTAAAAAAAAATACATATAAATATCTTAAATGTGTATATTTTATTCCTCTTGATTTATGTATTTGAACCATCTACCCCTAATTTTGTACTCCTTTCATGTATTTATTATTTTATTTAAAATTTTAATTTGTCTTTTTTTCCAATTGACTCAATAGAATAAGATAAAATAAGATAAGATAATTATCCTCTCCTATTATAATATATTGGTTGTTGCGCCAATAGAATATGATAACATTATCATATCTTTTATCTTATTATGAATGTGTATATTTTGCTCTCCTAACTTAGGGTCCTAGATCCACTATTGTTGGGGACAAATTGTGTCGAAAGATATACTCACTTCTTGACTCTTAAGTCGATGTTGTTTCATTAAAGTAATATCGACTTTGGGACAACTATTCTGGATCCCCTTTGGACTTGCCAGATAGGGCCATGATCCAAAATAACTACCTAACTGCTTCACTTGCTAAATACTATTATATAAGGCATTTCATGCCTACAGATAAAGAATTTAAGTTCATTTTACATATCTCTTACACTCTCTAACTTTGACATCAAAATGTTTATGCAGGTGAATGTAGGTTTTGTTTCTCACTAGAAGCTGCTGTTGCTGGCCGAAATTCTCATCGGAATCCTCTTCACTATCTAAAGCATCCACCATATTGAAAGACATATCCAAACAATTAACTATTAGAATTTGAAAAAATTCAAATTCATAACTTAATGTACCAAAAAAATTATATGTCAAAAATAAGGTATAAATAAATTATTATAGAAAAAAAAGAAAAAGTAAATACTAAATTGCTGAATGTTCGTAAAATATCTGCATGAGCTATCTCAAAATCGTGACATGTGGCATTTCGCATTTGACCACTAGATATCGTTGACTTCCACAACTGGACGAACAAACATGGTGCATGAATGAGAATCGAACTACTCTATCCGTCTATCGTTAGTTGAAATGACAATACGATAGTAGCTTGGAAGGTTTTTTTTTTTTTTTTCGTTTTTTAATTTTAACTTATTAGTAAGTATGTCATGTGTTGTACAAATGCATAATAGAAAATATACTCACATTTAATAATGGGAACTAAATTTATAATATAGGAATTAATTTGTGATATGTATATTTAACATTTCCTTCATCTTTATTTGGTAAAGAGTATTTAGATCAGAAAATTAAATTTGATGACACGCGGTCTTCCCCCCACGTGATCTAATATCAATATTTTTTTTTTAAAACAATTAGATTTATTAAAACAATTAGATATAATATCAATAATTAGATTTATTAAAAATAATCCAAAACCATAAAAAAGGAAATTGTATTTCTATTGTTTTCCTAAATAAATTAATCACTATAAAAAGCAAATATTGATATTTATGGACAAAAATTAAATTGAAGATTTGTTGTAGCTTAAAAAATCTAAATATTTAATATGTATTTAATTATGATAAATAATATATGTAGATGAAAAAGACTTTGTTGGAAAAGACAAAACTCATTTTGAAGATTTTTATGCCTTGAAATGAAGAAATGAATTAGTCTCCAACTGTTGGTTGGATATATCTTTGGTGGAAAAAAATACATTAGAATAATATTTTAAAAGCATTTAATATATTTGTTAAAAAATTTAAATCCGTTATAAATATTTTTAAATTTATAACATTATTACTTTTTATTTGATATTTTTATCTTCATTCTTTAATTGTTGTAGTCATACCAAATTTCTCAAAGATTAAGAAAAGAAGACTTACATTCTCACAAATAAAGAAAAAATGCAGAAATAATTAATAATAATATTTCCATGAATGATACAAACAAAATACAATACATACATTGAAAATCACTTAATATATACCAAAAAAATTAAAACCCACTTCGATCAAGAAAAGACACCCAAGAATACAAAAAAGTTTTATAGAAAAAAAGAAGAAGATGAAGGAAAAAAGTCCTTCTATTCAAGATTTTAAATATACTAATTAAGAAATTATTAACAGAGAATCTTTATTAAAATTAGTTAAGAATATATTAAAAACTACGATAAGAATATTATATATGTATAATATTTTTAATTCTTTAATCGTTTTAAAAAAAAAATCTTGCTTGATATGATTTTTTTTTTCTTAAATCCACTTTTGGTCCCTATGATTTTATGAATGCGCAATTTTAGTCTCTAAAAAAATTTTATTGTAAATTTGGTCGCTCATGTTTTGAAAACTTAGCAATTTTGATCCACGCATTGTCAATTTTTTAATAGAAATTATTAATGTGACCCATTAGTAATAATGTGGTATTGACACGCTATCGTAGCAACCTAATAGATATGTTGATATGACACTGACAGTGTGTTGACATGACATTAGGGACCAGATTTGCCACAATAGCACATGTGTTAGACTGTCATGTCAGCATGTTAGTGTTACATCATCACTAATGTGACATGTCAATAATTTCCATTAAAAATTTGACGGCACACTAACAAATGACCAAATTGCTAAATGTTGAAAACGTGATGGACCAAATGTGCAATAAGATTTTTTAAAGGATCAAAATTGCACATCCATAAAATTATAGGAACAAGAGTGGATTTAAGTTTTTTTTTTTCTCAGAAGTTGAAAACGTCACTTATAATCAGCCTCGTAGTGGTGGTGAATGGTGATAGATATTAACGTGTCAGGGGGAGAGTAAAAAAAAAAAAAAAAAAAGCATCGCGTTTGGTCCGTGTGGCCTTTCTCGTAGATTCCACGAAACGCGAGGCTATTTACGTATTTGCCAATTTTCTTCTTATACTAAACACCAAACAACAACAATAAAGGGAGTAGAGCAGCACTAGCAACACTTGCATTGTGTTCTGTTTCAGTAACGAAACGCAAACGCAAACCCCAAAATCACAACACCCAAAGCAAAAGCGAAAAAAAAAAAACAAATGAGGATATGAGATGACAGACGAGCGCGTGCATCCAATTCCAAACCTGGCTATGTCTCCCTGGACCTCCGACGCCATCCACGGCGGATCCCTCCGCCGCGTGGACCTGGACTCCGGCAGCAACGGCTGGGCCTCCCCTCCCGGCGACCTCTTCCTCCTCCGGTCCCCGAATTACTTCACCAAACGCCAAAAATCTCCCGCCGGCGAGTACCTCCTCTCCCCCGCCGGCATGGACTGGCTCAAGTCCCAATCCAAACTCGACAACGTCCTCGCCCGCCCCGACAACCGCGTGGGCCAGACCCTCCGCCAGGCCCAGGCCCAAGGAAAGTCCCTCAAAAGCTTCATCTTCGCGGTCAACCTCCAAGTCCCAGGAAAGGAGCACCACAGCGCGGTCTTCTACTTCTCAACCGACGAACCCCTCCCCTCCGGTTCGCTCCTAAACCGGTTCATCGAGGGCGACGACGCGTTCCGGAACCAGCGGTTCAAGCTGGTGAACCGGATCGTGAAAGGTCCCTGGATCGTGAAGAAGGCGGTGGGGAATTACAGCGCGTGCCTCTTGGGGAAGGCGCTGACGTGTAACTACCACAGGGGACCGAACTACTTCGAAATTGACGTGGACATTGGGAGCAGCGCCATCGCCAACGCTATCCTGCGCCTCGCCTTGGGCTACGTCACCAGCGTCACCATCGATATGGGATTCGTCGTGGAGGCGCAGGCCGAGGAGGAGCTCCCGGAGAGGCTCATCGGAGCGGTTAGGGTTTGCCAGATGGAGATGTCCGCCGCCACCGTCGTCGATTCCCCCAACGCGCCGCGCGGTAACAAGGTCAATCACCTTAGTGGTTAACGACGAGTAACAATGTGTATTTTTTTTTTAATTTTATATAAAAAAAATTGTTTAGATGATTTAATTTGATTTCACCAACTACCTGCTTGGTCCTCGTTCTCGGTGTAATTGTAGGCTCTTTTTTCGGGGAGTAATAAATATTCACCTGAATTTCGGTCCATTGGAATTATTATTTTGCTAGTATTCTTTTTTTTTGTTTAGAAAATTGGAAGTAGTACTAGTAGTGGGAAAAGGGTTGCATTATTAGTGCATTGTGATTGTGCACGTTGGTGTTTATGGCATTTATTTATGGGGTGATGATGAGAGGATAGGTTTGGTCGGTGAATCTTTTGGTTGGTGGGCGGCTAGTGAGGTGGGCAGGGGCAGGGGCTATAGGAGTGAATGGAACCGCACATGCTCTGGAAAAGTTGCATAAAAGCCTAGTACCACTTTGTTGCTTGCAAGAGTTTAAATGAAAACCGCAACGCATCGCATGTTGGACATTCTCTACTAGACAGACAAATGCTAGCAATACCCTGAAACACTCTTTTTCATTTTTTATTACTAGTTAAAACTTAAAATTTATTAAAAATTAACATTTTGTGAGACTTATGTCAATAATAGAAAATGTGTTTGAAAGAAACTGTGAGTGTGTTGGTAATACTACTATTCTCTAGTATTGAATGTGTGTTATTTGTTTCCTAATGGACTCTTTATTTTCGGTAGTAGCACTGGCTAATATCAAAATTTTATTCAAGAAAATTGTGGTTCTGTATTGATACAATGGAGCGGCGGTTTGGTTTTATTATGATTTATGGTATATGGTTCTGCCAAATCATTGATAAACAAAGGTGTTAATTTTGAGAATCAGACAGCAAATAGAACGTACCTTTTGCGTCGTGTTAAGATACTTGTATAGTTCTATTCTATTGGACGATAAGATTGAGAGATGCTGGGATTATGGGACAGCGAAGCCGATGATGATTACTATTTTATTCTTCCTCCACTGTCTTCTTGTCCAGAATATAGCTTTAAAAGAGCTTTTGGCTGTTAATCTGACGTGTGAATGAAGAGCCGGATGTTTAGTTCGGTCACAGAATACTAATATTAATTAATATAAAAATATGTTAAGAAGGGTTTTTTTGTTTCGTTATAGCTTCAATCAGGATTGCAGTAAAAAAAAAAAAAAAAAGCTTCAATCAGGATTATCTTGCGTGTGTCATTCATTTTGTATGCTTCATATTTAATAATAATGTCTACCCGATGTATGATCAAGATCAATAATGACCGTTTGTCTCATTATCTGCCGTTTCTTAATGTACAAAATGTTTTCTTTTCATTTTGGTCACTGTCCAAAATTTGTCCGAATAAGCTCTTTTCTGAAAAAGACGAAGCCCCTGCTATTGAATTGGTTCAAGGACCTTAGGTAGAAAATGAAGACTAGAAAATTAAAAAAAAAAATAGTACGAGTTTAAGTTATTTGGAAAAAAAAAATTATCAGTTCATGAAAAACCTTATAGAAAAGTATTTTTTCTTTTCAAACGTATGTTGACATGAACACGTCGTTAGAGTAGAAGTTCATTTTCTCGTAACTTTTTTAACTAGCAAACTATATCCAAGAGTCATAGCTGGTTGCGTAGCACATGGTTAGCTTAGTCAATCTGATTCTATTTTTTAATCACTTCTTTTCTAGACCTTGTATATTTATTTATTTATTTATTTTTACCAAGAACAACAATTGGTATTTGAAAATCAACGTAATCAAATTCAAAGCAAGTTGTTATGTTACCTCCGGATGAGGAAAAGCGATAGTGGAAAACAATCCTGTTGGGCGCCCAATATCTTGACGCCGATTTTTCTGAAACCCCCTAACAGCTATTCAATTACACTTGCTCCTCTTATTAGGGGAAAATACTAGAGTAACACTAACACTATTTCTCCCGAATAAATTCTCCTATATTTTTCCAATTACTTTACCGAAAATTAAATGAAAATAACAACTGAATATATTCTTATAAACTTGAAAGCAACCAATACTATCTTCTTATTTGCCTCGGGTTCAGGACTTTGGGCTAAATATCTTGAAACTATTTTTCACGACTGTTAAGTATGCTTGGCAAACCGTTTACCAGGTATTGAATTGTTCTTTTCCTCCTTTTGCTACTTTGTCAAATTCACCATTTTAACATGCCAATTACTATATGTTACTGTATATTTTTTTTTATCACTCTCACGACAATATGTA
This sequence comes from Pueraria montana var. lobata, assembly GCA_026413185.1. NCBI lineage: Eukaryota > Viridiplantae > Streptophyta > Magnoliopsida > Fabales > Fabaceae > Pueraria > Pueraria montana. Next base: position 9,483,477 of record CM048652.1, read on the forward strand.
CACAATTTATAATATGATTATGACTAACAACTTTGTTACAAACAAATAGTTTTTTTTATCATATGTAAGTAGCATAAATTTGCCGGCACACTGGTATTTATAATATATAATGTGGCAGAATGATGCAAATGCGATGTGTACAATGAAATGATGCTACTAATACTTCACTCACTCATTCCTGGCCATAGTCATACGCAGTCCATTGGAACGACCTCCTCCCTGACATGAACCACTTGTTCAATTTCAATTTCCTCCTCTTCATCACTATCTTCTCCATTCCTAATCTTCTCTTCTTCATGCAATCTTTTCCATTCATTGACCCATCTGTCCCATTCTTCTTTCAACATCCTCCTCTTCTCTCTATCCTGCTCGCTTAACAGCATTGAAACATCTTGCTCCTCTGCCTCATACTTCTTGCTATGCTTCTTCAAGTTCTTACTGATCTCCTCCTCTTTCTCAGGACTTAGTGATGATGGTGGCCTTGGCCGCCACAAGAACTGCGATTACAAGCCAAAGGAGAATATATCATTCCTGGATTTACACAACCTCAGAAAAACTAAAATTATCACGTGACATGAATAGAAAAATCTGAACAGCTTCCTACCAGAACTAGCATATTGAAAAGGTCATTTTTAGACCTCATCAATCATTTATTGATACATAAAATCATAAGAAGTAACTAAAAACTATTCAATTCAAACATAGCATGCACCATGGAGAAAGGTGAGTAGTATACCTATTCCCTTCTTAAAACACAAGTCCAAGTTATATTCCTTTTGTTAACGTTTAATTTAATATAAAGTTACTGTATGGTTTTTAGTCATGTGGAGAAAGTGGTCAAGAGAGATCTCATGGTAAATAACAGACAACTTAGAGCCAAAGTTGATGAAGTACCTGAAAGAAATTATCCTTCAGAATCCGGTAAAGAAGCTTGCCATGAAAAGACCATATATTGAACCCATTTTCCATTTCATGAACTGAAGTCACCGAAGTTGCAACATATCTGCATAAGTATATTGAATTTTGCATCACAGTTTTTTTTTTTATGCGTATTTTGCATCACAGTTTAACTCTATATATAGAACCAAGAAATAAATTCCTAACACCTTCCAATCTCCAAGTCATTTACCTTCCAGTAGGATCCCATTCAACATCGGTCCCCATAAAATGCTCAGCCATAGCCATAGTTTCAAGCTCATCCACATTATAAAATTCAAGCTGTCCATTTAAGCCTTTCAACCCTGCAAGTACTATGAAGTGGCCAGCAGGTGACCAGAAAAGGGAATTTGCCTGCTTGCCCTTGAGAGTAGTGAGCTTTGATACTCGGCCAGTATTTTGAGCAGTTTTCATTGAGTAAAAACTGACATCAGGCCTTGGATTATCACCATGAATCACTGCAAACCTATGGCCCTTTGGCTCCCAAGCAAATGCAATGATCTTGTCATTTTTATTCTCAAGCTCCAACACTTCTATGGGTATGTCTCTCTCTTTTATACGAAAAAGCTCAAAGCCTGTATATGTGCTTTTCTTGTTTTTTGTATAATGATCAACCTTAACAGCAAGGTACTCCCCATTGCTTTGCCAGTACATCTTGCAATCACTAACACTAAAAAGATTCTTCTGTCTGAGTTCCTCTTTACTGGGGATCTGAACCAAACTCACCTGCAAGAGATGGCAATAAAGGACATAGATAGAAATACAACAAGCCTTCAACCATGCATAAATTAATAAAAGGCAAATCCATAAAATGCACTTACCCTAGCAGGTTGGTTTCCACCACCCAATTCAGGAACAAAAAGTGCAAGGATTGGGTCAGTTGGTGACCAGCTGAAATCCATTACACTCTCAACCTTTAAGGACTTCTTGTCAATGAGAGAAAATGTCTCTGTATCATAGACAGAGATAATATTTTTCCCGTGTCTAGCAAAGTATTTGTCACCCTTTCCTCCACCCCATCTGAAAAAACAATAATGTCCCTCTACTAAGCCAATAAGACATAAGCAAAATCATAATAAAATAATTGTTGTTGTTGATTAATTAAATTAACCATCATCATTTTCTAGGCCAGAGAAAGATCAAAGAAAACCTGAAAATGGGCCATGAAGCACCTCCAGTAGCAAAATCATCAGCACTTCCATTGAATTTTCTCATTAATTTTCCAGTTCTCACATCAAATATATTTATCATAACCCTCTAAAAAGTAAAGTGAATTTAGAAATAATGCTAATGAATTGATGGAAAAAAAAGTTAATCCAAATAAGTAAATGCTTACATTTGCATCTCGAGGATTATTTGGTTCATGGCTACTGTAGGTTACCAAATACTTCTCACCAGGTGAAAAATCAATAAGTTTAGCCTGCAGTCAAAATATATCCAACACTAAGTAATGAGAACCTGGTGCATATCAAACAATGCATAACCAAAAGCCAAAATTAACCTGGGGATGATCATAACGCATTATAGGATTGAATGTTGTGGCACCTCCCCAAACCTTTGCTCCTTGCCTATGTACCGTGGCCAAGTATGATCCCAATGGAGACCATAGTACAAAACTTTCAGTCCAAAGCTGCACATGTAAATACATTAAACACCCAAAGTCTTGTAAACAAGCACAATCACCGAGCGATGAAGCATGCGATATATATATGTGTGTGTGTGTGTGTGATGGGGAAATTATTAACAAAATATGAGAGGAAAAAAGGTTTCACTCACGACATGCTTATAAACCAGGTCAGGTTTCAAATGTCTTGCATCATTCCACAGAACCTCAGTATCTGAACCAGCACGAATAACAAATTGGTCTCGAGCTTTTGAGTCAGTCAGCCAATATTGAAGATTTTCCTGCCACAGTTCCAATTGCAAAGTTTGTAAGGAGAGAAATATATACTTGTCAAGTTGTCATAGATTTATAATTGGAGAACACTGCGAAATATCATGGTAATTTCTAAACCACATAATATGGCATATAAAATGAGTAAGGAAAGCAGAATAGAAAAAAGATTTTATTTCTTGATTGAATTGTTCTAAGTTCTAACTAACTATTGATAATCGATTAAATAAATCACCTCAGGTTTACATGGATTGGTTTCAGGTGGAGTCCACTCATCGGGAACACTCATGAACCTGTCAAAGTCATCAAACATATTCACAGAAAAGATATGCGAGCGATCCAACTTGTATCCATCAGTCTTCTCTTTAGCAAGCTCAGCTTCCTACAATGACACATAAAATGAGTCAGAGATATATAAAAGACACTTCATCTTGCAGATTATGCTAGCTATAAAGAAAAGGCTATTGAAATTCACTAGCAAATAATTTTCATCAGTAAGTATTATTATTATGAGTCATTAATAGTTAGTGACCTGAGGAGTATTATACTCAATAAAGCAATAACCCAAGGTTTTGTCAGTGACAGGATCAACCGGCATCCAAAGGCCATCTTCCTTTATAATGCCAATCTGACTATAGATTTTTCTGATTACACCTTCGAGCTTCTCAAACTTTTCTCGAGGAACAATGGGGAGATTGTCCACAACTATGATGTTGCCAAATCCAGTATCGAATTTCAAATTGTCCTCTTCGTATACATTATCCTCACCACTGCCATTTCAAATGTAAAAAAGGTTGAATAATATTCGGATGAATAAACCATCAATTTGATCAATTTGATATTTGAAGTATTACTTTCTCCTCTAAATTGTTCTTAGAGTAAGAAATCTTATTCAAGTAGTATTAGAAATTATATTAAATAATTTTTTTTTTTTAAATTAGTCCCTAAATTTTACTAGGAATTATTCAATACATTAGGAATTGTTTGAACAATTTTATTATTTTAAAACTGTTTAAGAGAGAAAATAATAGTTTGAGGATGGAATTCATGATTTATTCATATTTAGGTTAGTGACACAATTTCAGTAAAAAAAAAAAAAAAAGGTTAGTGACACAATAATAAAGTATTTTTTTTCCTCAAATACGTAATTTTTTTAATTTCTTATTTATAAAAATGTGTTAAATGTTTTTTCTTTATAAAAAATTATCTATATTTGTCTCTCAGAAATAGAGCTATATATTACATAAAATTATCTATATATTTATATATTTTCGTGAGTGAAAAAATTAAATAAAACGATTTAATTTTTAAACACTAAAAGCGAACATCACCATTTGCACGAAATAAAAAACATATTTAACCCATTGTATTTCTAATTCTAAGGCCTTTATTTGTTGACCGTGTTAGGAATAATACCTATTTATGCCAAAGTCGTCATCGGGAGGGAGGCAAATAGAATTCAGATCAACAGTTGAAAGATCCACTCCCAGCAGGGCAGCACTTGCCTCAATCTCTTTCATCACATTAACATCCGCCATCTCATAACATTAATTTTTTCTTAGTCCTGAAAAAAATTCACATTTTAATCATGATATAAAAATACATTTACAAATTGTTCTGTATAGGTTTCCTCTAGGGTTTGAGGTTGCCTACCCAAAGCATGAATGTGTGTGAATCTACCTCTCCTCTAAGTCTCGCGGGGATTATATAATAGTTTCTTGGGATTAAGGTCTAATCATATCTTATTTTCTGTAATCCTCATAGATAAGATGATTAGATATGATAAGATAGATAAATATTATAAGATATGATATGATAATGAGCGGATATTAATTTAAGCATGCACCAAAATGTTCGTCGGTCATATGGGCCGAGTCGATCGGGTTTCGACCTGCTTCATCGGTCATTGGACTTGGTCCTATGACCCCTTTATTGCTCATTGGGCTCGGCCCAATGACAACAGAGCATGAATGAGTGTGAATCTATCTCTCCTCTAGGTCTCACGGGGATTATATAATAGTTTCTTGGGATTATGGTCTAATCATATCTTATCTTCTGTAATCCTCAGAGATAAGATAATTAAATATGATATGATAATGAAGGGATATTAATATAAGTAGGCGCCAAAATGTCCGTCAAGTGTATGGGCCAAGTCGATCAGGTTTTGACCCGCTTCATTAGTTATTGGACTCGGTCTTATGACAACCGTAGGGTATACAACCCCTTAGGGATAACCGCTTTATTGCTCATTGGGCTCAACCCAATTGCTCATTGGGCTCAACCCAATGACAACAGGAGGTACACAACTATATCACAATAAATAGACATATATCACAAAATAAGTTACAATACTTACGCATCATGCTCAATCAACTGAGCTATTCCTTTCAGTATATTTTTAACTTAAATACTAACACGGTATTATCAACAAATCAATAAATATAAATTTGATTGATGCTAATTTTATTTTTTATTTTTTGTAAGGATGAGTATTAGAAATTAAATCTGACTAGGTTTTAATTATTTTGTCATTACAACAATATTGTGAGGACCATTAATTTTGAGTTTTTAACATTTTTGGTACAACGGGGAATTCAGACCAGCATTTATTAGTTTAGGCAAGAGAAGGACCATTAGTTTAGACAAACCAAAAAAGTAATTGTCCTGGAAATACTAAGGGTGGAATAGTTACCTCTGTGTGTGTGTAGCACCAACTTGTGAAGTTTCTTCTTGTTCGACTGCCCTATTTGCTTCTGCTTCAACTCTCTCTTCCACTCACAAATTGCTCTCTCTTTTTATCTTTCAAATATTATTTATTGCCCTAATCTAATTTTAGTTTCAGTATTTATAGGGATTTCTCATTTCTGACCACTCTCTGATTCAATTGCTTAGCTATTTTGTTGACAATGGTGTCTTGGAGTGCAAGTTTGAAAAATGCTGATGAAGGTGCAGAGGAGACCAGCAGAAGACTTTGACAATTTTGCTGAAAAATACTTTGTTTTTTATTTGTATTTTATTTTATTTTACTTTTAACCTATTTCTTATTTATTTAATCTTTTGTTTTGTTCTTCTTTTTGTTTTTGTGTGAACCGTTTGTAAATTGGACTTAGACCGAACAGTATTTGCGTGAAGTGGGTTCAAGTAGCCTAATTTATTTCAATTAGTTTTTGTCTGAGCCCAATTTGGTTTTTCTACACTTGAGAATTCTGATTAAAATAAAAGAGAAACAAAATTGAGTGTTTACAAGCTTCTATTGAAGACACTGCCTCTGTTAATAATTTATGCCAGCTATCATAATGATTGGTCACTTAGGAGACTATAAATAACTCTTTTTTTTTTTAGATAGTAGACTATAAATAACTCTGTTATGTGTATCTTCCTCCCATTATATATCATAATGTTACAAGATTAAAGTTCAATTAGGATTCAACTGTCTGAAACCCTCTTTAAAAAGAAAGTTAATAAATTATAGTATAGTCATAACATGTTAATATTAGTCAAACTAGACCGTTTCTGAAAAACAGATCAGAGGACAATAAAGAATGGAGAAAGAAGTAGAACAAGACAAACAAAATCATTGAGAAACACTATTGTTAGGATGACCCCATATTTTTTCCTTACGCATTAGTTGATGCACAAGATATTCGAATTTCACCCTCATCACCAGTTTTTACTCTAACACTAGTGAGCTTCAAGAAAGACTGACCCCAATTTTCAAAAAAAAGCTCTTGATCATTTGCAAAATCCTCCACTAATTTCCTTGTGCTATCATTGCTTATCAAAACAGAATCTGATTGGAATAGGCCTTTGTGGGTCAGAAGATTTTGGTAGTACATGTTGTCAAAGACCATAGATGTTTCAGGATCATTGTTCACTGTTACAGATGGTTGGACACCAGCTGGACACTGTTTCATTAACTCATTAGCATAGTCACTGTCAAGGGTTTTGTCAATGAGCCTAAGCTTTCCCTTTGAATCTTCTTGAAAACGATCCCTGAATGAGCTACAATGAGCTGTCCCTATGGTATGAGCTCCTGAAAAGCTTAAATAATACTAAATAAGTATCTAGCACTAGCATGATATCAAAGCAAACAGTGTGAAAGGTTAGCATATGTAATGGTTGACAATGAATTACATTATCAGATACTAATGCCAAACACCTTGGTTTGAATATATCCAAAATTTAGAAAAGAGAAACAGACCAATAATGTTTATAGAACACCAAATGCTCAAGCTCTAGCAAATTGTGGAATGTAAATAGTATAGATCTCAACTCATAGTATTAGGAGGCTAAAAATCAAAGGAAAGGTGATTGTTAAAATAAGCAAACAAATCACTAAAAAAACAAATTACACTTACACCTCTTGTGATTTCTTGAGATTGCACACGATACTCCTACCTTTTTAATTCCCACAGTAACTCTTCTTAATTGTTTGAAATACATCACAACCATATTTGATATCCAAGAAACACATTGCACCGTGTATTCTTATAAAAGGGTTACTGTAAAGGTTTAAAAGACATAAGTATTGTGTACAATCTCAAGAAATCAAGGGTCTAATTTGCTCTAGTTAAAATCATTCTCTTGAAAAGTTACAACTATTTGCACTTTGTGGATAGAACATGCATGCACCTGAAAGGACTACAAGATCAAGTAAGGATAATCCTTTAGTGGCAAAGAGTTTAACCATCTCATCCATTGAAAAACTGGTGTCCACAATGTTGGGTCTGACACTTGAAGCAGCTGAAACCATCCCATCTCTCCTACCTGTAGGAATCAATATCCTAGGTCCACCAGCCTGTTCTCAAGTGCCCTTCAGTTAATAACCGTACCAAAAGAGATGTCATGTCAATTTACCATTGAAGAATATCAGCCATGCAATGAGTTAGAACTTACTATTTCAACAGCATCTCTAGCAGCTAGAGCTATTATGTCTGCACAAGAAACAGTTCCAGGGCAGAATTTCTCAAGGAATCTTTTTGCTGAATCTATGACTGAAAATCCTCCAACAGACCTATTTCCCGGATCACTTTGTTCCGTATTATTCCCTTGTAGCATCAAAGAGGCATCGCATCCCTGCATGTCAAGTGATCCATTACATCAAGGAAACAACTCACTGTAAGCTACAGTTGCAAATGCATGCAACCTCTTTGGTCATCTTCACTTCAATCACATTTGAATATTCCATTACACAATTGGTTTTGTATTTGTTGAATGTTTAATTAGGAGACAAGTTCCTTAGGAAAAGGTTATAATAAAACAAATTATACAGAAAATGTGATCTCCAAAAAAGGGGTGCATGGTAATGTATTGGTAGCTGAATTAATTAAGTACTTTACAAGCAGAAGAAAAGCATATTTCATGAAGCAGTTGAACACTAACCTCCACAAAGCAATCATGGAAAACCAAGCGAAGGAGCTTTCCAGGAATAGTAGGATCAGTAGAAGAGGATGAGCTGACTGTGTTTCTTATGATAGACTCTGCTGATGGACATGAAGCCGCATAGAAGTTGAAAGAGAGGCTACCCTTAACAAGGGCAACAAAAGAAAGCATAACAAGAGAAGAAATTGCTCCGGAAAGAATTCCTGTTCTTGTCTCCATAGAACCAACTTTTTTAGTGGTTTTGGGACAGTGTTTTCAATGTACATATATTTAAAGGTAGAGGTAACCAGGAAATTGTAAATATTTAAAACTACATTTATGTGGTTGGGTGAAGTCAGTAGGTAGATAGAGGGTTTGGTTATGCACTTCCCCGTTACTAATTACAACTAGATGACTTCTCTCATCAAGCATTTAATTGCTACTATACTAATAGTATACTTCAGTAATAGGAACAAGTGTTGTGCTTCTGTCCGGGTTACTAAGAAAAGGTGCTAGAATTAGTGAAATGCTAAAGAATTGTTTTGGTACTTTCATTACCCCCAATCAACTTTAAAGGTTATTTGTATTTGATTAAACACTTTGTCAACTATATGAATAAAAAAGCTCCTGATAGTTCAATGAACCCCGAGGAAATTTAATTTAACCAACTACTTTGTTAATGAAAAAAAAAAATCAGATTACCCCATGCTATAATTTACAGAAGTAACAGAACCTTGTCGTATCCTTGTTGACTCTTCATTCTTTTCTCATGTTTTAAGTTTGACCAGAATGTTAATCCCTGTGCTCAAGTTCTTATGTTTATCCAGAGTAATTCCTCCATTTTAAGTTATTCGTCTTTTGACAGTAGTTGTTTGCTTAAAAATGTTTTTTATTTAAAAAAAGAAAAGAAAAGAAAATGCTAACAAATATTTTCTGAGTAATGATTAAAAATAAAAAATGAAATATTTTTATAGAAAATGTTACAAATACATCTATTTGTTAATTAAGTTACAAATATACCCGAATTATTTGAATGATGATATTTCGGTTGAAGAAAGTCAATTCATCATGATAATTAGTTAGTCTAAGTATGTGTTAGTTCTACGTCCATGGTCTGTCAAAATTTTCAATTTAACGCAAAAACAAGTATGGTAAACTTAGGTTGACGCAGTTATAGCTACCTAAGATGTGTTTAGGAACCAATTGCATTCAACGTAACGGCAGTTCAACAAAAAGCTGCTTTCACATTATTTTTGCTTTTGTGCCTTGAAATGTGTGTTTTTTCATTGAATGCGAGTTCAAATGGTTAACCAAACACACACCTAATAGTCAACCCAAAACAGGGTTAGTAATGGTGTTACTCTTTTCTTAAAATGTGTATAACCTTGTAGACGTGTGATCTGAAACGAAGGGAGTAGTATTTGCTGTGAGCGTGTGACGTGTATGCTGCATCATGATTCATGTTCATGTGTACCACATTCCATTCATAGCTGTAGTTACTCCTAAGATACGATACAGCAGAGCGCAAGCAAAATAAATTAAAACCACAACAAGGGAGAGTGAGCTAAACGGCTAAATTGAGTGGAAAACCTGGGCCAACCCATTTTAAACACAGATAAATAATCAACTTCTTCTTATTGTACAACTATTTATTATTATTCACCAAAAAAATTATTACTATTGACTGAAATTATTTACTAAATTGAGTGGAAAACCTGGGCTAACCTAATCTTTTTTATTTATTTTTACATTTTACTTAACTTCAAAAGTCCAGCTTTTATGCACGCACATTCTTGACCGGATTCCAATGATTCAAAATATTTTCACATTTTCGTTCGATGTCTTTCAATCCTTTACCTGTATGAGCTTTTAAATTTTAGTGGTGGGAGGTTAGGAATGATACATGAGAACTTAGGTTGGATCCTCATTGTTGGCCATTGTACACCAGCAAAAAAAAAAATCCAAAACACAAGTATGGTTTCTGATCTTTGAATACCAAAGAGATGAAGGAAGGGGACCGTAGTACATAACTAATGCAATAAATAGCAGCAAATCCCTTGACAGAGAATCAATTTGCACTACTCAACCAGGTGGTTGAGAACGGCGGCAGTAATCAGCAATTATAGATCCAGCAGGGCTAGCAGCAATGATGTATGTAAGTGGCAAAATCATGGCTCACACTTTTCTGTGTGTGTGTGTGGGGCCTGAGCTGAGACTAGAGACATCAGATATTTGATGATGGGGATTGGAGATCCACAACCTTAATTGGAAAGACCTAAGAGCTTTTCTTTTTTAAAAAAAAATGGTTAGTTAATATACATGCAACTTAACTACACGTTAGAGGGTAAGAAAATCCACAATTTAGTGAATGCCCATCATGAGTCAAAATCGTTTGTAAGCACTAGGCATAAAATGCTAGCTGCAGATCATTACCAACTCAGTATGTTAATTTGCAACAACGATTTCACAAATTTGAAGTCTCAGTTTCAACGTTATCAACTTTTGGGAGCTCTTCATCATCATCATCCACATCATCAATGGGAATGTCCTCGCTATCATAAGCAATGCCTAGAAATATATACGAAATAGTGCAAGTCATTAACTCAAAAGGAAAAAGATCAAATATATACTTCCAATACGAGAGTAATGCTATTAACAAAATTTTTGCAATCACAATTGCAAACCAATTAAAACGTTTTAAGCCCCCCCACCCCAAAAAAAGAGAAAAAAAACTTTTAAATGCAAATGTAGCCATGCGTATGGTTATTGGTTGCCAATGCAGTGTAGTTTAAGCAAGCTATGTATTCTACTTAAATAAAAAATTAGCATTAAAAATTTAATAAATCTTTCAAATTAGCAAGATAAGTCATCCAACTTGTGTTGGTAGAAGCCTATGAATGAAGGAAGCCAGGGGAAACACATGCTAAGAAGCCATCCTTAAGTTGGCACGAGAAATAAATGTCACAACGGGGGTGATCAAGCAATACCAGAAAGCTTCCCCTTTGGCATTGACCCACTCTTTAACAAAAGCACTACCAAGGGCGACATCAGTTAAGGACAGCGCAAAGCTAAGACAAACCAATTAACATGGGGGCTCACCCCATAACTATAGGCTTTAATTCCACATGTATCTTTTATTTCTGTTTTGTTATAATTATTATCATTAAAAAACAAAAGTGCAAGCTGGGACAGAGTGCATTGATATTAACTTATATTAGTAGATCAAGGACTGTGATTATAATCTGAAGAGCCACCAGCCCATAAGGGCCTTCTCCACAAGTATACTAAAATAATCTCCAAGCCTCCAATTTATTCAGAGCAAAGTTAGATATCAAATTTTCACTATAGGCATGACATGTTTCTATCTTATCATGATATTATAATTTCATAACACCATAACAAGCCAACTATGAGAGAGAGAGAGAGAGAGATTTCAAGGAACAAGTGATAAACAATGTTGACTACAAAGTTCACTCAAATGCCAAAATGATTTTATGTCCCCAAGGTATTCTCCAGAATTCTCCCCAAACTGTTCTTGCATTTTATGTAAAAAATGGACTGGCTTCCCATCTATGACCATTAAAAGGGCTAAACTTTACCTCTTTGAATTGAAGGAGAAGGATAAGGTGACAAGTCCTTTGCTTCAGGATTCCTATCAAGAAGATATGGAAGTTCCAGAAGCTGCAAAAAAGATTCGGTCTGAGGATTTCGGGGATTCACTGCAAAAAATAGAAGAGATGAAAATTAAATAAAATTAACACTTCTAGAGTTACGTTTTCTACGATATAAGACATGGCAGCATGGCCATTGCAGATTGCACAATGAAATCATGGCTAACATCATTATATGAGAACTGTCTTTTTTTTTTTCTTTTTTTTCTTTCCTACAAGCTAAAACTATACTACTAGAAAGGTCAGAAAAATCAATTAGTAAAAGGTGTAGACGTTCCCATCATAGAAGTGACTCTTAATTGTGACTAATTTAGGATTTAGGATTTAGGAAGTGATTGACAATTTGACATTCAATTGAAAAGAATATTTTATTGTTTGAAATAGGGTGTATTTACTGTATTACTGCACCACAAAATACAAAAATCAAACTTTTTTAATTGACATATGTGCAACTACAAGAGATGGAAAGACACAATCAACACTGCCTAACCATAGCATGCATATAAGATGTGCATGCATGGGAGCTCACACAAAGTACAAGGAAGATTAGACAGCTACAAATTAGCCCAAACACTTAAGTGATCATGATTAGAATATCTTTATCCAGAGAACAAACTGAACAAATTCTAATTAGTGATTTACAATGTATACTTTGTAATGGAAAACAAAAGAAATACCAGCAAAAGCACCATCAAAATTGGATCGAGAAGGGTCATAACATGGAGCTGTTCTAACAAATTCAAAAGGTTTGCACCCCCTCTCTCGTAGCCTGCTTCTAACCCATTCAAGACAATCTTCCATCTCAAGATTTATGCCTCTGTCAGCAAGTGCATATAGCATTATTATTATTGGTTGAAGGGGAAGAGGAAAGAAAAGGACAAAAAAGATTTTATTTGAGAACTCAAATCCTAAATGTAAATTAAGGTGCTTTCACATGCACATACACACCTGAAGTCTGCACCTTTGAAAGTCAAAGGGAATATAGGGTTGAACTTCCGTGTTATTGCTAACCATTCTTCATCGTACTGAATCTCATACGGTCCTGCATCTGATTCAATTTCCACAACCTAAAGGCACAGAACATGCCATGATTGTAATCACTAACGCAAACAGCTATCACAGAAGATTAACCCTGCAAATTATAATTGTATGCCAGTACCTGTAAGAAATCACGCCCAGCAATACATTTATCCAGTGCAAGGAATTTTGTCAGTGGACCTCCTTCCCCATGTTGAACAAGAGCAGCAAACTTGCAGTGTAGGTGAGCTGAAAACCAATACTGTGGTTTCAGTTTTTCGAGAAGTTCAGCAGCAGCTTTACTCCCTAGTCTTTTTTCCTCTATCTGGCAAAAATATATCAGGTACAGAAATAAGATACCGTGTTGTTATATAAAGTGTAATTAAAAACCAATATCCATATGACTGCTCAAGAAATGATAATGCATATGATTGCTTCACATTTCCCTCTAATAAATTTAAGTTTCTTATTGAAAAAAAAATGTGAGACTAGTATCCTAGCTTAGTTCTTAGCCTTCTCAATGTTGCTGAATCCTTGAACAAAAAATACAAGCAAAGTAACATCCAGAATATGCAACACACAGAATGATTATTACTAAAACCTTGCAATTTCATTAACTTAAAAATTATAACAAATCTCACCTCTTGCTTAAAATAATGCTTGCGCCAAACAAGCTCCCTCCAATCCCCATAATCAGTGATTCTCATGGGCCAATCATGCGAAAGAAAAACATCAATTGGCTCCTTGACTTGCATCAGTTTGCGAACATCATATTCGCGAACATGATACACAGACCTAATGGTACTCTGATCATAGGGAGGCCTCTCAAAGTGTCCTGCTCAAACAAACACCTAACATCATTCAGTAATCATCAAACAAACACCCCCATCCAGATTCAACACTCTTTAGAAACCCACAATTCACAAACAAACAACCTAATTTATAATCACGAGCATTATAAATCCCAGAGAGGCCACCAATTCGGACATTCCCAAACCTCACCACCCCAGCAGCTCCCAAGAAGTATATATTAGGAGCAGCCCATCCTCCATAGTACCTAAAACAAACACTTATCAAAACCCTAAATCACATTGCAACAGTCAAGGTTTTAAAAAAGGTCCAATGTGTCCAAGACCACAATTGTGGTCGCATCAGCTGCGTTTGTCCGCAATTTCCCACAATATCAATCATCGTGACAAAACCGCAACTGTGACCAATATTTAAAACCTTGGCAACAGTTATTAGAGTGTGTGAAGTTGAGGTGAACTGACAGTTCCCAGAGATAATTGGAAGCTTCGTGGTTGCCGCCGATGAAGATGGTAGGGTAGGGGGCGACCTCGGAGCCGGAATAGTACTTCCAGAAGGAATTCATGGAGCGGAATTTGAGCGGGACGCTCAAGCTCTTCAAGTCATTCTCGTTCCTCACAGCTTGGAAATCACCGCAGCAGATGAGGAGGTCGATTTTCGTGTTTTGGGATTTCTCAAGGTGTTGAAGAGTTCTGTACACATTGTCCAGGTCACCGTGCATGCACCCTTCCACCGCTATCTTCATCCTCGGAAACCTTGTCAAAACCCTAATCACACCTTCACACGACACCCATTTGTTTTTCTCATTTCGGTTATTTCTTGTTGGTTTTTAAGAAAAAAAAGTTAATGAAAAGTTTACACAAATTTCATTTCATCACGTTATATACAAATGTTTGATTTAAATTTTTATATATTATTAAAATAAAAATAAAATTGTTATGAATAATCTATTTGTGTCTATCTATATCTTTTTGTATTATCTTTTATGATTTTTTCTTATTTCTATTTATCTTTTGTAACTTTTCAATTATCTCTTGTATCTATAACTAGGCTACTCCTCCTATAAAGAATACATACAATTAATTGTCTATGTTCTTCATTTATTTATCTATTTGTACAGTGAATATGTACTTAATGATCAAGTACGTATATTGTCTGTGTATGCTTGTCTGTTATGCTTGCTAGTAATTAATTGAGTTGAGATTAATTACTAGTAGTGAAATATTTATAATATTTATTTCTATGTACTAATTAATTTATTGTGTGCAAATTAGTTTTAAGTATTTTAATTATATTACATTCTAGTAACTTGCACACCAAGTTACCTCTTATAAAGTTTATCTTTAAATAATTTCTTTACAGAGGAAATTTTATTTGAGCTATTAGAAAAGTTTTTATTACTAGAAGTTTTATAACATTAATTAGATGTTTGGAATTAAGTTTTAAAATTTTAAAACACACCTCTTTACGATTACACAGTATAAAATTACACTGTGTAAATTAAACTGAGTAACCAAATTTCCTAAGCCTAAACTAATGACACCCAAGCTAATGCATGCATGCATGTAACCTAGGATTAACACCTAATCCTCTCCCTAATGACACCTAGACTACATGCATGTAACCTAGAATCAACACCTAGCCTAAACTAAACACTAATCAGCCCAAAACCCACGGTCTACCCCAAAATCCATCCAAACTCTTTTCATTTTCACAAAATCACTCTATCACTTAACACCAAAATTCTCTCATCTCTCTCTTTTCTTCTCTTGACCGAGAGCTAGAGGAAGGCAAGGGAGGCCATTGAAGAGTTTGGTGGCTGCATGCAAAGATTGGATCATCACCACCTTTAGCTTGTATTCTCATCAACATCTCTTTCTATTCTCCTTGCTTGCTTTTGGCACTAGGTGAGGGGAACTCTCTTGTGGATTCTTTATTTTCTTTTCTTATTGAGAATATGGTTAAGGGCTGGGGGCCTTAACCATAGTATACATGCATGCCTCCATTGCTGAGAATTGAGATATGTTTGATTTGTTTGTTGAGTTAAAATTGGATGAGTGGTGTTAAATTCTCTTTGGCAGTGGTGATGAGCTTTTGCATGTAAGGAGTAATTTTATTTTCACTTTGTAATTGGACTGGAAATGGCTCTGGAAACAAATGAAGTCATGTACCTCTTTCTCAAAAATGGTTTTAATCAAGTCTTCTTTGAAAATTTAACTAAAAACTCGTTGGCATTGGCTGTTCTTTCGTTTAACATGGAACAACCCTCACTGTTTTGCCATTTTTAAAAGATCTAACCGTTGGTTTTTCATCAAATTTGTTTTGAATGGAAATAGACATAAAATTCAACAACTGTTGTGTTGACACATTTGAAAAATATTTTAATCTTAGGGCTCATCCATGGCTCGACATTGGACTGTCCTGTTTTGGGGTTTCACTGGAACAGGGCTCGGTTTTTGTTAAAATTCACCCTGTGTACTTATTGTTTTTGAAATGTACTTAAACCTTTAAGAACTAGGCACAATAATATTTTTAACCATGTATATTACAAAAATTACCAAGCATAATTTCTAAATTAATTTTTCAATAAGAAACAGAACAATGGTTTAGAACCTGTTTTGATGTCAACATTGTAAGTTGTTAGTAATATTTTTACCTGGAACAATAGAAAATGAATTTGGAAGTAAGAAATACCTTTTTGGAAAGATCAAGGGATTAGATTTCAACTGTAAAAAGTTTCAGTTAATTTAGTTTTGGAAAGTGGGAGAAATTTACATTTCTTTGAGCTATGTTCAGTGGGCACTAAAAATCTAGAGTTGCTGACTTAGAAATTTTTTATAAAATTTTCTAGATGTTGATTTTATAAGTGGAATACCTTTCTGTAAACTAGATTTCAAGATCTTCGATTTCATATAAAAAAAATTCAATTCCGAGGTCAATTGCTACAATCAGTGAGAGCTCACATTCAGTACTGTCAGAGAGAAATCTGTCTTTTGGTCAATTTTGTGTGTTATTTTGAATTGTGGCAATTATAATTATAAATTGTGGTTTTGTAAGGCAGTGGATATGTAATATCCATTGACCTATTCTGTTTAGGTTTAAGTCCCAAAGATGTGAATCTTGGGTACTTAACCTTTGAAAGTGTGATTTTTTTATGCTTTGGTGATACAGTCTTTTGACTGTAGATTGAACATTGTGACAATGTTGTTTGTCTATGTGATGTGTTCACAAGACTCGGGCGCGAGTACTTGTAAGGACTAGAACTATGTTCTAGTATTTTTGGCTAGACTGCCATGTAACAAATAAATAAGACTTGAACAGTGAGCACAATTAATTAGGCTAAAAGATTTATTTTTATTTTTATTAAATAGAAATTAATTAACAAACTCTTGTTTTATGCATTGGACAAAGAAAGAATTTATGACCTTTGCGTGGAGGAATCAATGGTAAGTTATTAATTATTAAAAATTATAGAAATTGATGAGAGGGTGAGGCACAAATAAAACTTAACAAGATTCCGTTACGTGTTGTGAATCATGTTGATTTCTGAGAGTCGTGCAATGGGACTGCGTGTGCGCGGCGATCTGTGGGAACTGCAAGATGAAAAGAGAGTCACGTGGAGTGTTCCATGTAACGACCCGTCTTCGTTACAGATTTGTTATACTAAAGATTTTATTTCATTAAATTTTAAAAACTCTCTAATTAGTTTATTGATAAAATATTGGATAATTTTTTTTTTCCGCGATTCCCAAAACTGACAGATAAAATTTAAAGCTTAATTTATAAATATCTCTTATACAAAACTTAACTAAATAAAACTATGTGTACATACATCTTTTCACATGATAAATACATAATACCCCTAACTGGTTCATTTTATACATAAGACCAAACAAAGAAATGGAAAGAAATGATAATGTCTTCAATCCCTCGTATGCTCTATCCACAAACTCTCCAAGAGAAAGATCCACCTAAAAACCATCTGCTCCCCCGAACACGATGTCCGAGATCATCACAGGCACGAACCACATGTGCAAACATTGCAAGGGTAAGCTTACCAAACAAAACTATACATATAAGAAAATAAGTGAATTTCCAATTATTAAGGAAAAGGACGAAAAACTAGATTTTGTATACTTCAAAATACTATATATAATAACTGAAAATGTTATACAAAACTTAGTTCATAAACATATTTATAACATGAATCATCAACAAGATCAACCACATACACCATCACCACTAATCACAATGAGTCATAACATCATAAGTCACACAATTAAAACAATTGCAGTATGATTTATGCAAATGCAGTTTTGACTCAAAATCATTTTGACCCTGCTCCATGGAGACTTCCCCTTTGAGTGTTTAGTAAGAAACTGGCCTACCATTACGTACTGCAATTCAGCTATCAGCCCCTACTAAACGCGAATAAACTAGACAGAATTAGGAGATCAGGATACCCGGAAGGCCACCACGACCGCAACTCAGTCCAGTTTCCAGCCACATGTGGAATTGCCAATATCCTTCACCCCACAGACTATATAATCACAGACTATACAGCCCTGTCTAACTTATTCTGCTCACCCCAAAGATTCAATTCTCAAATCATATTCCTTTCACATGACTACCGCAGTCCCGGTTAGTCAACAAAATCATTTCTCAATCATTTTCATTTCACATGACTACCGCAGTCCCGGTTAGTCAACTAAATCATTTCTCATATATCAACTTGTTTCTCATGACTACCGCAGTCTCGGTTAGTCAACATTTAATCTTTCTTTTCTTTCTTTTCTTTTATTTTCTTTCTTTTCATGGCTACCGCAGTCCCGGTTAGCCAACATCAATTATTTTTCACTTGAATCTTTGTAAAACCCCCAAAAAGACTCATGCATATGCAATATGTTAATAATCACAATTAAATAAGTAATTTTAAACAATCACCTACAAAAATATAAACATTCAACAATTTCCAACATCATTCACAACACAATCAAGCCAAATCAAGCAATTTCAATCCAACAATAAACCAACCAATCAATTTCAATCCATCAAAACACATCATCCAATCAATCAAACATGATTCCAAACAATTATTTCAAGCTTCTAATATCAATTATATAAATCAATTTAATCTTTTTATGGCTCTTGATCAAATCTTGAATCTAAACCTAACAACATATTTTTCTACATTCCAAATGGTCTAAAATGAAATTAAATGCCATGATCCTTACATTCTTAGATACGGCATCTCAGTACCCGCCATCTCCAATGGCCAGACGAACCTAACAGCCACTGCCACTTTGTTTTGTGGTTTGATTTTCACATGCAAAGCTTATCAAATAATTTCAAGAAAATTTGGGCATGGTCTCCTTTGTTTTAGGAGCCTTTCCAAGTAATTTAGAGAATCAAAAACAAAAACAATCAGTCCATACACACTCACACAGCCACTGCCAGGAGAATCAAATACCCATTTTTCATCAATTTTAAATTCAACCACCAATCAACTCAACATAAACAGCAAAAGGGGCAGGCATGCTATATGTGATTGAGCCCCCTAACTCTCAACCACACTTAAACTGAAAATATAAATCACAAGGAAGCTTCCCTTACCTTGAATCCTTTTTCTCCTTTTCTCCTTTGTCTTCTTTAAATTTTTGGATTTTTCTCCCAAATATTTCTCTCTGAATATAAGATCTCACTGATACAAGCAATTCACATGCACAACAATTTCCAGCACTCTTTGCCCGAGGATCACATTCCTCCCGGTCTCCAATTCACAGTTAATAACAGAACAATCATTAATAACCAATAATCCAATAACTCAAACTCAATCCATCACAAATCATTGCATTCATATTTCTATGGAAACTTCCCTTTTTAGGTGAAATTATTCCATAACAAGTACCATTAAAGGCATTAAAACCAAATACACAATTAATATAATTAAATTTCATGTGGACACATAGAGCTGTACACACACACCAAAAATTATTTGATGCATCATATCAATTTGAAATTTCATGAGATTTTACAGAGAAACTATACATCATTCATATTTCATCATATAAATTTATCTCACGAAAATTCAACCCAAAAATATTATTTTTGAATTAAAAACAGTGGCTGGACATACTCTGTCAAACACAATTCCATATTTTTAGAAAATAGCATATCAAATTCGTTTTATGTGAAATTTTACAGAGAATATCTCCAACATGTGGACCATCACATATAATTTCCTCAGTACCAAAAATCCACCAAAAATACCTTTTTTGAATTTCCAAATCATTATTTCTCCAGAACACAGTTTTCAATAAGAAAATGTAATTAATTACAAAAGGTACTTACAAAATTCTGAGAAAATCCATGGATATTCCACATGGTCAAAACATTATTACTAAATTTTCTCAAGACCAAATTCTCACAAAAAGTAATTTTCTACATTTAATTTCTCTACTGTCCAGCTTTTCGGTTTTTCCAACATTAAATCACTAAAAATACTTCCCAGGCTTTTCTGACCTTACAAAAATTCAGAGATGACCCTCGTGATGCATAAAATGAACTCATGGTTCCAGTTTTCCAAAATCATGTCCCAAAATTCTTGTAAAAATCAAAACAGTCCCATTCTCAGAATCAACAGTTTTTAAAAATAATTCCGGTAAAAATAGTTACAGTGCTCAAAAAAATCTGAAAAAAATACCATGATATCCAGAGGCATCAAAACATAAGAAAATGTATTTACATCCTCAAAAACCTGCACGAAAACCGAGACGAAAAATCCACACAGTTACATGACCCAAATCTCAAGTAGCTTATTTCGGGTTTTCAAAATTATTTACAGACCATCAACAACAGCCACAATCCATATTTAACAAGAAAACAAGGAAATAGCTTAGGAAAAAAAAAGAAACCCCTACATACCTCGATGAAATCGAAATCCAATCGGTTGGTTTTGAAGCTCTAGTCTCCCTCGATGATATATCCAAGATTAATCGGTAGAAACTTTGATTTGGAAGCTCAAATATTAGAGAGAAGATAATATTTAGAGAGAAGGAGAGAGAGCAGCAGGTTTCTCGCGAGGAAGAATGAAGAATGCGGGGAAAAGAAGCAGTTCACGTCTCTTATTTGGAAAAGTTTTACAATTTTGCTATTTGCAGCTACCCTTCCTATAAGGACACCCCCTCTTCTCTTATTTTTTTTTTTACAACTTACGGAACTTACGTAAAAGTCCCAAAAATCTCACAATAACACTATGAATTAATTTAATTTCCTTTTACGGTATTTATCAAACACTTAATATACGTTACGAAAAATCACAGTGTTACAATTCTCTCCAACAAGAAAATTTCTAATTAAATCTCTCACTTTCATACTTATTGGGTTTTAATTTTCGGGGTGTTACAATACTCCCCTCCTTTTAGGAATTTCGTCCCTGAAATTCACAAAACATAAGGTTAAATTAAACTAGGGCCATAATCCTCTTTGTCTACTCAACATTGAAGATTTAAAGTTAATGTATCCTATACAAGTTGAGGGCAAACTACTAGGTAGGTCTGTAGGTCAAGAACAAGTCTTTCACCTAAAGATTTCCCTTGAATTGAGCTTTCTAAGAGGTGATTTTGGGAAGCAATCTTATCATACAGTGATCCTTTCATTTTAAAATCCAAAAACAGATTAAGTTAACTTAAAAACAAGATTGTGAGTTCTGGTTTCATCCAAGTCGGAGTTACGGTTTGAAAACTACGCGCATTTTAAGTTTGCGATTTTAAGGAATTGTAGAAAACGGTTTTCTACGCCAATTGAACTAAAGAACTTGAAATCCTTTGGGACTTGAAAACAGATTTAATATGCATTTAATGTGACCTAATGGCTTTGGTTTGACTCAAAAACTCAAAGCGGTTTGGAAATGACGCACATTATAAGTTTGCAAATTGCATGTTTCTAGAAAACGGGTTTTTCTACCAAATTCATTGTATAATGCTTAAACTCATGTGGGACCTCAAAACAGATTTAGAGGGTACTAAAACAAGGTTGTGGGCTTTGGTTTCACTCTAAAAGCTCGAACGGTTTGAAAATGGCGTACGTTTCAAGTTTCAGGTCAAAAACGGCTTAGAAAAGAGGTGGTTTTCAAAGGTGAATTCAAAATCCATAGGGAGAAACTTTGTAAATCCCAAAAACAGATTTTATAAACCTAAAAATAGGATTGTAGGAATTGGTCTCACCTCAAAATTCATCTCGGATCAAAATCTAGGCATTTCGAGTCACTTAAGGAACTAGTTTTGGGTCAAAATGAACCTAGGGATCCAAAATGAGCTACATAAGTCCAATGGCTATGAAATTTTGTGGAGAACTAGACTTTGGTAATACAAAATTGTGGAAAAAGGTTTCGTTCCGAAAATCATCCTATACAAGGAGTTATGCAGTGCCAAAATTGGCCTTTTTACCATTTCGGGTCATTTCTAAGGTACCTAAAATGTGCAATTTTGACTCTTATCATTTTGTTTTGGTTTTGATAGTTTAAACTCACTATTTTGAGCATGGTATGATACTAAAACACAATGCTTAGCTATGGATTAAGGATATTGATGTTCTACTCCAATTATAGGCTTACCTAAGCACTTGTTAAGGTAAATCTAGTGATTTTGGCTAAGTATTTAAACTATACTTACTAAGTTCATCTAGATGGGTTACTTGCTACTTTGTTTTTGAATAATGACTATAATTCTTAGCTCAACGACTCTTCCAACACCCTTCATACATGTCTAGACCTCAACTTT
This sequence comes from Pueraria montana var. lobata, assembly GCA_026413185.1. Lineage (NCBI taxonomy): Eukaryota > Viridiplantae > Streptophyta > Magnoliopsida > Fabales > Fabaceae > Pueraria > Pueraria montana. The sequence goes on from CM048652.1 coordinate 9,505,943, forward strand.
CTATGTCTAAACACTACCAAAGACTTTTCCTATAATTTTTTTCACATTTTTCTCTTCATAGAAGGCATTCTAAATATGATTTAAGTCTCTAACTTACAGCTACATCCTATTATCATAATTCCAACCAAATCACCATTTGGATGATTTCTAAATTGTCTCAAACCATTCCAATCTACTATCACCAATTTAATCACTTATTGAATTCGACTTTTAACATCCAAATCACACTTTCAAACTTTGCAATCACTTACCTCCCCATCTTAAACACTCTGCTATTATTCTAGCATTTGTATCTTATTTCACCCACTAAATCATGACCTAATCATCAAGGACCATCGTGCTTACACACTACGCTTCCGCCACGTACTCTGATTCTACAAACTCGAAGTTTTGGACCTTCTTTCCCAACCACCTCAAGGATACGAACTCATACTCTCAGAACATGAAGAACAAGGACAACAACACAACTTAGACAATATTTCAAGAAATTTAGTAATAGGAGGGAAAGTCATCTCGACAGAGTCCTGAGTGCGCATCTCACAACTCTATCACGAATCATTTCTTCCTTGAAAGTTTCCATCTTGCTCGAATGCAAGAAAGATAGAAGAAGCAACTCCTCCATGTGGATCAAAAGACTCATAAGACTTGAGAACAACACATCCCCATGAAGTAAATGACTCTCAATGGGATTAAAGACAACTCAATCACCATTGATATAATTTCTCAGAACACGATCAATAAATTTATTTCCACTGGAAACATAGACACTGAAAGAAGCTCAGGTTACCACATGATTAAAAGAAACATCATGTGCAATGCATCATTCATACGAAATGAATGACCCTTCTAAGAATTGAGATATTTCATTTACATGAATAGTAGGCTACTCAAAAGTAGACTACTTGAAACATGTCCAATCGACTCATTCTTACAAGAAGAGCAATGATAAAATAAAATATCCAACATCACTATACAACTTGGAAGAGAATAGAATGCATAAGGCATTTACTCATAAGAAGTCAAAACAACTTGATAACAAGAGGGACAACTCATGCATAATGCATAGACTTCTCTATCACACTCAATCCATTATCCCACTATAGATGCCAAGGTCTTAAGGATTCCTTAAGGCAAAGCACAGTCTAGAGAAATAACCTTGTCCCTTAGTTTTTTTTTTTTTTTTTTTTTTTTTTTTTTTTTTTGATGTCTAACTAATCTCAATTCTATTGGCAATTCTATGGACTATTACACATCCTTAAGATGTCGGCATTTCCTTTTAACGACATTGCATCAACGATCTCACATGCCTATAATCTAACTAATCATTCATTGCCACCACAGTAGTTAATGCAAGATTACGCTGTTACAACAACTTCATATCTTACACCACCACCCACACATAGTAGGAGTAAGATTACACAACATATAGCATACAATGTTTCTTTCACCACTATTAAACAACAGTCGGTGCAAAAGCAAGCAGCTCAATCAATTCATCCTACATTGCTATTAAAGAATAGTCAATGTGGAATCACACAACATCAAACAATTCATCAATACTGTCATTAAGCGACAGCCAAACCAATCACACACAGCACAAACAATGGTTAAGTCCACACCCCAGTCTTGGTAGGACGAACTGCTCTGATACCATTATTGTAACGACCCGTCTTCGTTACAGATTTGTTATACTAAAGATTTTATTTCATTAAATTTTAAAAACTCTCTAATTAGTTTATTGATAAAATATTGGATAATTTTTTTTTTCCGCGATTCCCAAAACTGACAGATAAAATTTAAAGCTTAATTTATAAATATCTCTTATACAAAACTTAACTAAATAAAACTATGTGTACATACATCTTTTCACATGATAAATACATAATACCCCTAACTGGTTCATTTTATACATAAGACCAAACAAAGAAATGGAAAGAAATGATAATGTCTTCAATCCCTCGTATGCTCTATCCACAAACTCTCCAAGAGAAAGATCCACCTAAAAACCATCTGCTCCCCCGAACACGATGTCCGAGATCATCACAGGCACGAACCACATGTGCAAACATTGCAAGGGTAAGCTTACCAAACAAAACTATACATATAAGAAAATAAGTGAATTTCCAATTATTAAGGAAAAGGACGAAAAACTAGATTTTGTATACTTCAAAATACTATATATAATAACTGAAAATGTTATACAAAACTTAGTTCATAAACATATTTATAACATGAATCATCAACAAGATCAACCACATACACCATCACCACTAATCACAATGAGTCATAACATCATAAGTCACACAATTAAAACAATTGCAGTATGATTTATGCAAATGCAGTTTTGACTCAAAATCATTTTGACCCTGCTCCATGGAGACTTCCCCTTTGAGTGTTTAGTAAGAAACTGGCCTACCATTACGTACTGCAATTCAGCTATCAGCCCCTACTAAACGCGAATAAACTAGACAGAATTAGGAGATCAGGATACCCGGAAGGCCACCACGACCGCAACTCAGTCCAGTTTCCAGCCACATGTGGAATTGCCAATATCCTTCACCCCACAGACTATATAATCACAGACTATACAGCCCTGTCTAACTTATTCTGCTCACCCCAAAGATTCAATTCTCAAATCATATTCCTTTCACATGACTACCGCAGTCCCGGTTAGTCAACAAAATCATTTCTCAATCATTTTCATTTCACATGACTACCGCAGTCCCGGTTAGTCAACTAAATCATTTCTCATATATCAACTTGTTTCTCATGACTACCGCAGTCTCGGTTAGTCAACATTTAATCTTTCTTTTCTTTCTTTTCTTTTCTTTTCTTTCTTTTCATGGCTACCGCAGTCCCGGTTAGCCAACATCAATTATTTTTCACTTGAATCTTTGTAAAACCCCCAAAAAGACTCATGCATATGCAATATGTTAATAATCACAATTAAATAAGTAATTTTAAACAATCACCTACAAAAATATAAACATTCAACAATTTCCAACATCATTCACAACACAATCAAGCCAAATCAAGCAATTTCAATCCAACAATAAACCAACCAATCAATTTCAATCCATCAAAACACATCATCCAATCAATCAAACATGATTCCAAACAATTATTTCAAGCTTCTAATATCAATTATATAAATCAATTTAATCTTTTTATGGCTCTTGATCAAATCTTGAATCTAAACCTAACAACATATTTTTCTACATTCCAAATGGTCTAAAATGAAATTAAATGCCATGATCCTTACATTCTTAGATACGGCATCTCAGTACCCGCCATCTCCAATGGCCAGACGAACCTAACAGCCACTGCCACTTTGTTTTGTGGTTTGATTTTCACATGCAAAGCTTATCAAATAATTTCAAGAAAATTTGGGCATGGTCTCCTTTGTTTTAGGAGCCTTTCCAAGTAATTTAGAGAATCAAAAACAAAAACAATCAGTCCATACACACTCACACAGCCACTGCCAGGAGAATCAAATACCCATTTTTCATCAATTTTAAATTCAACCACCAATCAACTCAACATAAACAGCAAAAGGGGCAGGCATGCTATATGTGATTGAGCCCCCTAACTCTCAACCACACTTAAACTGAAAATATAAATCACAAGGAAGCTTCCCTTACCTTGAATCCTTTTTCTCCTTTTCTCCTTTGTCTTCTTTAAATTTTTGGATTTTTCTCCCAAATATTTCTCTCTGAATATAAGATCTCACTGATACAAGCAATTCACATGCACAACAATTTCCAGCACTCTTTGCCCGAGGATCACATTCCTCCCGGTCTCCAATTCACAGTTAATAACAGAACAATCATTAATAACCAATAATCCAATAACTCAAACTCAATCCATCACAAATCATTGCATTCATATTTCTATGGAAACTTCCCTTTTTAGGTGAAATTATTCCATAACAAGTACCATTAAAGGCATTAAAACCAAATACACAATTAATATAATTAAATTTCATGTGGACACATAGAGCTGTACACACACACCAAAAATTATTTGATGCATCATATCAATTTGAAATTTCATGAGATTTTACAGAGAAACTATACATCATTCATATTTCATCATATAAATTTATCTCACGAAAATTCAACCCAAAAATATTATTTTTGAATTAAAAACAGTGGCTGGACATACTCTGTCAAACACAATTCCATATTTTTAGAAAATAGCATATCAAATTCGTTTTATGTGAAATTTTACAGAGAATATCTCCAACATGTGGACCATCACATATAATTTCCTCAGTACCAAAAATCCACCAAAAATACCTTTTTTGAATTTCCAAATCATTATTTCTCCAGAACACAGTTTTCAATAAGAAAATGTAATTAATTACAAAAGGTACTTACAAAATTCTGAGAAAATCCATGGATATTCCACATGGTCAAAACATTATTACTAAATTTTCTCAAGACCAAATTCTCACAAAAAGTAATTTTCTACATTTAATTTCTCTACTGTCCAGCTTTTCGGTTTTTCCAACATTAAATCACTAAAAATACTTCCCAGGCTTTTCTGACCTTACAAAAATTCAGAGATGACCCTCGTGATGCATAAAATGAACTCATGGTTCCAGTTTTCCAAAATCATGTCCCAAAATTCTTGTAAAAATCAAAACAGTCCCATTCTCAGAATCAACAGTTTTTAAAAATAATTCCGGTAAAAATAGTTACAGTGCTCAAAAAAATCTGAAAAAAATACCATGATATCCAGAGGCATCAAAACATAAGAAAATGTATTTACATCCTCAAAAACCTGCACGAAAACCGAGACGAAAAATCCACACAGTTACATGACCCAAATCTCAAGTAGCTTATTTCGGGTTTTCAAAATTATTTACAGACCATCAACAACAGCCACAATCCATATTTAACAAGAAAACAAGGAAATAGCTTAGGAAAAAAAAAGAAACCCCTACATACCTCGATGAAATCGAAATCCAATCGGTTGGTTTTGAAGCTCTAGTCTCCCTCGATGATATATCCAAGATTAATCGGTAGAAACTTTGATTTGGAAGCTCAAATATTAGAGAGAAGATAATATTTAGAGAGAAGGAGAGAGAGCAGCAGGTTTCTCGCGAGGAAGAATGAAGAATGCGGGGAAAAGAAGCAGTTCACGTCTCTTATTTGGAAAAGTTTTACAATTTTGCTATTTGCAGCTACCCTTCCTATAAGGACACCCCCTCTTCTCTTATTTTTTTTTTTACAACTTACGGAACTTACGTAAAAGTCCCAAAAATCTCACAATAACACTATGAATTAATTTAATTTCCTTTTACGGTATTTATCAAACACTTAATATACGTTACGAAAAATCACAGTGTTACAATTCTCTCCAACAAGAAAATTTCTAATTAAATCTCTCACTTTCATACTTATTGGGTTTTAATTTTCGGGGTGTTACATTCCAGCTGTGAGAATAACAAAGAGAGGGGGCAAAGTTTGAAAGGCGTGTCACGACGTAATGTGACGGTCACCCATAGAAAGGTGACGGAGGCAAATGTCCTCATATATATGATTTTTAAGCAGAGACGGGGTCTCAGACTCGGCATCTATTCGACCGTCCAGTACCATGTGCAGTGGAACCCCACTGTGACAAGAAACAATAATCCTTGTGAGGAGAGTTATGGAGGAGTCAGTCCTCCAAGTATTGGATGATCACAGTTAGAGCTGTCAAAATGGGCCAGTCCGGCCCACTGGGCCCGGCCCACCTCGACCCACCTAATAGGTGGGCCAACCCAACCCAGCTCACTTCTTGGTGAGCCTTAAAAATGTTGGCCCGGCCCGGCCCACCACGGGTTGGTGGGTAAACGGGTTGACCCACCTAAAATTTTAAAAAAAATCAATTTTTTTTAAAAAAAAATTAGCTTCTATTTTCTTTTTTCATGTAAAAATAGCAACCAGAAGTTGCCAAAATACATCGAAAATAACACATTTTCAAATTCAGTAACATTTTTAAATTCATATTCATATATTCATTAACATCATACATCTCCTAACAAATTTGGATCTATCAAACATTATACATTCACTAACATTTTCAAATTCAAATTAATATATCATCAACCTCAAGGGAACTAAGACAATGTAAAATTTTCTAAGTGGTCTAGTGAGGCTTGTGATGTATGTGAGGGAGGGTAGTTTTTTTTTATTTTAAAATAAGTGGGCAACTCGCAGGCCAACCCGGCCCACCACGGGTTGACCCGTGGTGGGTCGGGTTGTAGGTGGGCCGGGTCAAATTTTTTAAATAATTGGAAGGCACGATTTTTTTTCAACCCGGCCCAAACCCGTGGTGGGCCGGGTTGGCCCGCGGGTCACGGCCCATTTTGACAGCTCTAATCACAGTTGGTACCTAAGAGATGATCGTAAGGCATTGCAACCTTGGAGGGTAAGGCACTGAGTTGTGACGATAGATCACATAGCTGACTCGGTCACCCTGACAAAAATACGATACATCATCGGTTGGTGAGAGCCCACCATAGTACCATGGTGAGAGGTGTACTCCCAACAATCATCCAACTCAATTGTGTAAGACCACTGAGTTCTGGGAGTTCCAGTGGCAGCTGGCCAGTAAGAAAGGGTTTACAGAATTAGTGAAAGGAAACGATTAGAACTACGAGGGTGAATGTTAGAAAATCACATGGCAATGGTGGACAGGATTTTGTTTGTGACTTGTAAAGTCGTTGTTTTTGTGCTGCTTAATGAAGCAGAAAGTTCACCCTTCTGTTTATTTTCTTTTAAGGGCATATGGCAGCGGAGGAATCAACCCTCCATTGGAGGATTGAGAACATCTTCAGGAGATGGGTAGCAGTTGTGGGAATGGATCACATCATGGGCTACATCCGGTTCGCACGTATGTCCACGTATGACCCTTGGGGCTTAGGATCTCTGCATAGGGTGGGAGTTAGAAGATGACTACTCTGAGTCATAGGACTTTCTTTTCTTTGTCATGTATCTCGTTGGGGTAGACCTAGGCACTCAGATTTCTTTTGTTATGTGTATATGTCATTCATCATGTCATATGACTATGTTCTAGTTTTCCCGTACTTTGCCTTTCTACGTGTTTACTGTCATGCTCCGGGAGTACATTATGTTAAACACTTTCATATATGCATATGTTATATTTCTGCTATATTTATCAATTGTATTTACTTATTTCCACTCCTTCGAAAACTTAAAATCGCTCTTTTACAATCAAAATAACGCCACAACCTTTTCTACCAAATTATATTAACGCATTATAAGTATTAAAACGAAGCACAACTTTCGAAATTAAAATTAAGGAAAAAGTTTGTTTAATATATATATATATATATATATATATATATATCCATAAAATTCCAATCAAGTTTTCTTAATTTCACTAGATTTTCGTAAGTAAATTAATAAAAATGCTTTATGAAATAATTAATTGAATTAAACCTCGCATATTTACCATTATAGAAATTAGGGTGTTACATCTATCAAGAATAACAAAATTTTCTCTTGTTTAGTAATGCGAGAAGTTAATGATAGTACTATTTATGGTACTACAAATACAATTGAAAGCTCCAGAAGAGCTAATGTATTGTTACCTAAAGGAACAAGGTTGCACATTAAGTTTCAAGGATATCCGTCTAAATGGATATCATATTAAAACAAATAATGAAGGAAATGTGAAATATCTTTATATCATGAGACTTAATTGTGTATTGAAAAAAAAATTACATGCATTTTCTTATAGTTGGTACTACGTGAATATTAGTACAATGGAAAAACATAATGTTGTAAACCAGAAGTTTACAAATCAAAATAAATTTGTTGTTTGGCATGATCGATTGAGTCATCCCGGGTCTATTATGATTCGAAAAATATTGTAAAATTCATGTGGACACTGTAACACCCTAAAAATTTACACTCGTTATGTCTATCATGTGTGAAGTAGTATGATTTTGATTAAATATCTGTGGAATTATTTTCATTAAATGAAGATAATTAAAATTTGTGTGAATTAGAGTGAAGTACATAATTTATAGCTTTAATTAATTATTTCTTTGTTAAATCAATTCACAGTGTTTGAATAATTAAATAAATACAATTACTGATGAAAATAAATTTAGTGAAGATTTAATTAATTAATTAATTAATTATGCTTTAGAAAAATATTAAATAGAATGAGAGTGAATTAAAAATCTTTTTTCTCGTTGATTAAAGACCAGATGACTAAATCCCGCAAAGACCCAAAATCCTAAATTGGAAAATACCCTAACCCTAAACCTAGTGGGCCCATGTGGGCCCAACACAAACAAAACCCTAGCTAAGGACATAGGAAGAATTTTTTTAAAAGTTTCACTTTTCTCTCTCTTCCTTTTTAAAACCCTAGCAAGAGAGCTTTTATCTCATTTTCACTTTTCTTCTTCCCTAAGTTTCTTATTTTCTCCTCCTTCTCTCTAAGATTCAAGTACTCAAATCAAAGTTTCCACCGATTAAATTCGGATATATTGTTGAGGAGGGCAAGGGCTACCCAACAACACAATTTTTGCTTCTTTTGAGTGAGGAACCAAAGAGGTATGGAGGGGTTTCTATTTTTCTTAAGCTATTTCTTATTTCTCTTGATGTTTTTGGGCTGTTCATGTGATTGTGAGTCTCTTGACACCATGGGTGTCTCAAGAGAATGTGAAACATGTTTAAATGTGTTGTTTGTAAATTTTGCACTGCAGCTGTTTTTAATTTTTTCAAAAATATTTTCGTGCATTATTTTGCAATATAAAGATGTTTTCCTATGTTTTGGAACCTCTGGATATCATGATATTTTTTTCAGAATTTTATGAACAGTAGAACTATTTTTTTGGGAATTATTTTCAAATGTTGCTGATTCTGTAAAAGGGACTGTTTCGAATTTTATAAAAATTTTGGTATATGTTTTGGGAAAACTGGGATCATTAATTCGATTTATATGTTATGAGGGTCATTACGGAATTTTTTTAAAGTCATAAAAAATCGGAAAACATTTTTTGGAAATTAATATTGTGAAAACTGAAAAACTGGACAGCAGAGTATTTAAATGTTTAAAATATCTTTTTTATAAGAATTTTGCTTTGAGAAAATGTTTTAACACTATCTGGACTATTTGGACTGCCTATGAATTTTCTCAGAATTTTATGAACACCTTTTGTAATTATTTACATTTTTGTATGGAAAACTCTGTTCTGAAACAATAATGTTTTAGAAATATAAAAAGGGAATTTTCGGTAGGAATTTGGTTCTGAGAAAATTCCATGTGTTTTACCACATGTTGGGGGCATTCCCTGTGAAGTGGCACAGAAAACATAGTTGATTTTCTATTTACCAAAAATGTAGAAGTGCACTTTATAGAGCCTGTCCAGAAACCATAAGTAATTCAAAAATAATATTTATGGATTGAATTTTTGGGAGAAAAATATAATGAAATATATGTGATGTATTATATGTCTGTAAAATCTCACGAAATTCTAAGTTAATTTGCTAAGTTAAATAGGTTTTGGTGTGTGTGCACAACTATAGGTATATGCATGAAATTTAATTGTGATGGTGTAATTGTGCCTAATGTCATTCGTTGGATTTGCTAATAGACATTTCACCTCAAAAGGGAAATTTCTATTGAAAATGTGTGTGTAATTTTGTGTAATGGATTATGTTGAATTATTGAATTATTGTTTGTTAATGATTATTATGTTATTAACTGTAAATTGGAGACCGGGAGGAGCATGATCCTCAGGCAAAGAGTGCTGAAATTTTCTTGTGCATGTGACTTGTTTGCAATGTTTTGTGATTGTGGGGACAAGAATAATTCATTCTTGTGTGGGAGCAAGTGAACTCCAAATGGAGTACACTTGTAGATACTAGAAAGTACTCTAGTGATTAATGACATTCACTATATGCAATAGTGAATTAATTATAATTAAAAAGTGAGAACTTAATAATATTACGAGTTAATAACTAGGAATTTCCTATGCACACGGAGGACATCGGATAATGGACTTATAAAGAAATCTAGGACCCTTGCATGGATTTGGACAAAATGACTTAAGTAAGCATAAAATGTGAGAGTGGGTGAGGATTTCAATAAAACAAAGTAAGACAGTTAAGATCATGATGTGGGTCATGATTGGGTAATGTGTAATATGCACATATGATTGAAAGTTTATAAATTGTGATTGTCCGAATCGTGGTGAGAACCGAAAGGAGGAAGGAACCTCCAGCGCTAAGTCGTGTGAGACGGTTGAACGAATTTATTCATGGACAAAGCTTGAATGGACAATTGTGGAAGAGGTTGTGTGGGGACTTCACCTGTGGTGAGCAATATGCTCGTGAGGAATGGGGTCGGAATGTGTGACCACTGTGGTGGTGGAGAGTGGATCTCCGTATGGTATGTCGGGGACATACGTCGTGGAAGACCACCGTTCGGTACCTTTGGCAGAGAAGCCACACCAACCTATAAGAGATTAACCCGATGAGAGGGAGTGGTTGAGGAGTCAGTCCTCAGAGATTGGATGACCTCACAGAGTGGTACCTGAGGTGTGGTCGCTGACTTGTTGTTTCTTGGGGATCTGGCGCCAAGTTTGTGGTCGTGTTTCCACAGTACCGACTTGGCAATCCCGACAAATGCGAGGCACAACCATGTTGGTGAGAGCCCTACCATTGTACCATGGTGAAGGGCGTACTCCCAGCAAGTCATCTGACTTAAATTGTGTAAGTCCACTGAGTTCTGGGAGTTCAAGTTGCAGCGGGCCCGAGTTATGTTGAGATGGTATGATCTAGAGAAATAGTATAATAGATTAGGAACTTCGAGTGGGACTCGTGAGAGCATCTTTGCAATCTAGTTGATTGTTGTATGTTGCTTGAGACCGTCGATCGTTTGTTTGTTAGTTTAGTGGAGGAGAGGGACTCACTCCATACATTTATTTATTCAGATATCGATGGCGCAGCAGAGGCCCTCCACGAGGGTATGGGTAGTGACGTTTGAGGGTCACTGGACCCATGATGGGGTACTCTACAAGGATCACTTCGTGGGCCACGTGCATTTTGGGGTGGTGTCACTCACGCGCCGGTTTGAACAGCCGACATACTACGATTTTTTTTGTGGTTTACTCAACCTACTCCACCGTACTATCGTCATACTGTGTCGGTGGAGATTATGGAGCTTTCTTCAGACACTTCTGAGTCATCATCCTCATCTTCTTCTGATCCAGAGGAGGACCCTGAGGAGGATCCTGAGGAGGATCCCGAGCCGATAAAGGAGGATCCCGAGGAGGATCCCATGGACGAGGGCCATGAGATCTCTTCTCAGGGGTCTTGCTAAAGATTCTTCTGACACCTTTTCTCTATGGGTACAGTCTGACATAGGGGTAGGGTTTAGAGATGACTGCTTTGAGTCATGGGTTTTTCCCTTCTTTTGTATTTTGATATGGGTAGGCTTAGATTCAGAAATTTTGTATGTTGTTTCAGTCATCTATTTTCTTATTTCAGTGTATTTACTACTTTTAGACTGAGGCTGTACATGATATTGGTCCTATGCGTGAGACACTTTTAACCCTTATTCTCATAAACTTATTTATATATGTATATTTTGGTGGCCACAGAGGCACACCTTGTTTATATCTGCTTTACGTTGTTATTCCAATGAATGTTTATTTTCGATAGAAGGGTTGTGTGACTTTTATAAAATGTGGTTTTGCACTAAATTATTTTACTACAAGTTGAGTTTGAAAATGATTTAAATCTACTACTATTTTTGTTTAATTACTTGTCTCTTTCATGTTCCAACGAATGCAAAATTGAACAAATTGATCATGTTTTACTAATGTAAAATAAAATAAATGGATTATATGTAAAACCCGGATTTAGGGTGTTACAGACACCTATTGAAGAGCCAGAAGATTCTTCAATGATTTATTATATACTACATGTTCCCAAGGAAAGTTGATAATTAGACCATCACAAGGAAAATTGGAAATGAATGCATTTCATTTTTCAGAAGGGATACAGGATGATATTTGTGGACCAATACACCCACCTTGTGGACCATTTAGATATTTTATGGTTTTAATTTATGCATCAACTAAATGGTCACATGTTTGTTTGTTGTCAACTCGTAACCAGGCATTTGCGAGATTGTTAGCTCAATTAATTTGACTAAGAGCTCATTTTCCTGATTATCCAATTAAGAAAATCTGTCTTGATAATGCTGGTGAGTTTACATCTCATGTTTTTAATGAGTATTGTATGTCTATTGGAATTGATATTGAACATCCTGTAGCACATGTTCATACACAAGATGGACTTGCAGAATCATTTAGTAAACATCTAAAGTTGATTGCAAGACCATTATTCATGTGATCAAAACTTCCAATGGTTTATTGGGGACATGCAATCTTGCATGTTGTAGTATTGATTCGCATCACGCCAACAAGTTATATTAGCTCTCCCCATTGAAATTTATTGAGCAACCTATTAATATTTCCCATTTGAAAATTTGTGGATGCGATGTATATTCCAATTGTTATACCACAACACACTAAGATGAGTCCTAAAAGAAGATTGGAAATATATGTTGGGTATGAATCTCCATATGTAATAAAATATGTTGAATCATCAACAATAGATGACTTGATGCGTCTATTGTTATTTTGAATTAGTTTTCCCAACATGAGGGGGAGATAATAAGTAGTTGGAAAAAGGAGATTAGTTTGAATGAATTATTATTATCTTGATCCTCGTACAAAATCATTTTGAACCAAAAGTTCAAAAGATAATTCATTTACAAAGTTTAGCCAAAAGAGTGGCTTAATCATATGTATCAACTGCTAATGCTCCAATAAAATTTGATGTCCTTGTTGGACAATATAATATTACAAAACGAGTCTCAGACACGCATGAAGCGTGATAGACCCATTGGTTTCAAAGATGAAAAATCCTCAAGAAAAGGAGCTGAAAAGTAAGATGGCTAAATTGAGGTTATGAAAACTTTAAAAGATTTCTTTGACATAATTAATATTTTAGTTCCAGAAGAACTCAAGTACCTGAAATTGGTGAAAATAAAGAGATCTTAAATTATGTCATGAATGGTACGATGGAACCAAAATGAAGTCAACGTTGATGAAGTGTTTGCATATAATATAGCGCTAAATGAAATAAATGATATTGAGGATCAAGTATCAAAGTTCATTAGTGATTGTCGACAAAGAAATGATTAGCCATAATGAAAAGATGCTATTGAAGCTAAATTAGACTCGCTTACTAAGCGAATAATTTTTGGACCTGTAGTCCATACACCTTGAAGGTGTAAAACTAATTGGATACAAATGGGTTTTGTGCAAAAGTAAAATGAGAATGGTGAAATTGTGAGATACAAAGCACGACTAGTTGCTTAAGGATTTTCACAAAGACCCAATATTGAATTTAAAGAGACATATTCACCTGTAGTGGATGTAAGTATTTTTATATTTAATGGTTGCTCATGAAGGACTCAATTTACATCTAATGGATGTTGTTACAGCCAATTTGTACGGCTATCTGGAAAATGACATTTATATGAAACTCCCCGAAGGATTTAATTTGCCCAACAGTGCAAGTTTTAGAGAAGATTACTCAATCAAATTGAATAAGTCTCTTTATAGATTAAAGCAATTAGGACGCATGTGGTACAACCGTCTTAGTGAGTATTTGCTTAAGGAAGGATATAAAAACGATCCTATTTGTCCATGTATTTTCATGAAAAAAAATCTGAAAATGGATTTGCCATAATTGTTGTTTATGTAGATGACATAAATATCATTGAAACTCCTGAATAGCTTCCAAAAGGCATTGATATACCTAAGAAAGAGTTTGAAATGAAGGACCTAGGAATGACAAAATTTTGCTTAGGATTACAAATTGAATATTCAAAAGGCAGAATTTTTGTGCATCAAGAAACTTATATAACGAAGGTGCTTAAATGTTCTATATGGACAAATCACATCCATCGTGTACTCTAATGGTTGTAAGGTCTTTAGATGTGAACAATGACCCTTTCAGACCTAAAGAAAAGGATGAAGAACTACTTGGTCCTGAAGTACCATATCTTAAGTGTTATAGGAGCATTAATGTATCTTGCTAATTATACACAACCCTATATATCATTTTCAGTTAATTTATTAGCAAGATATAGTTCTTCACCTACACGAAGACATTGAAATGGAGTGAAGCACATACTTCGTTACCTCAGGGGCACTATGGACATGGGCTTGTTTTATTCAAATGTTTCAAAGTCAGATCTAATGGGTTATGTAGATGTAGGTTATTTATTAGATCCCCACAATGGTAGATCACATACATGATATTTGTTTACATGCGGTGGTACAACTATTTCATGGCGGTCTGTGAAACAAACCATAATAGCAACATCATCTAATCATGCAACAATTTTAGCATTACACGAGGCAAGTCGTGAATGTGTTTGGTTGAGATTTGTAATTCAACATGTGCGAGAAACTTGTGGTTTATCCTCAGGAAAAATGGCATCGACGATCATATGTGAAGATAGTGCTACATGTATCGCTTAGTAGAAAGAAGGATACATACATTAAAGGAGATAGAACAAAGCATATTCTACCAAAATTCTTTTTCACTCATGATCACCAAAAGAATGGTGTCATAAATGTTCAACAAGTTCGTTCTTGTGAAAATCTAGCAGATCTCTTTACAAAGTCATTGCCAAGGAAGACTTTTGAGCAACTGACCCACAAGACTGGATTTCACCGTCTTAAAGATGATTGTCTGCATGAGGGGGAGAAATAAATGCGTTCTGCACTCTTTTTTCCTTCGCCCTGGTTTTGTCCCATTGGGTTTTCCTGGCAAGGTTTTTAATGAGGCAGGTGATAATGTATTGAAGGATGATGTACTCTTTTTCCTTCACTAGATTTTTATCCCACAGGGTTTTTCCTAGTAAGGTTTTAACGAGGCACATTCTTAAATAATGGACATCAAGAGTGTTATGAATAATCTATTTGTGGTTGTCGATATCTTTTTGTATTATCTTTTATGATCTTTCCTTATTTCTATTTATCTTTTGTAACTTCCCAGATATCTCTTGTATCTATAATTAGGCTACTCCTCCTAGAAAGAATACATACAATTATCATTCTCTCTAGACTCTGGTCTCCTCCTCTTCTCTACTTTTCTCTCTACTTTTCTCTCTACTTTTCTGCTCTGAGTTATATTTTATTTAACAAAAATATATTTTTAGTCTCTTTAATTTTTTTTTAAGAATTCATTCCTCTAAAAGCATTTGGTCCGTTTGGTTGGAAGGAAGAAAAATAAGGGAGGAAGGAAAAGTTTTAAATTTGAATTGGAAAGAAAATGGAAAGAAAAAAAAATTCAAAATTTTGTTTTTAAAAATTAACTTTTCTCTCACTTTTTCTTTCACTTTATTCTCAATCAAACAAAAAAAAAAATGCTTCGTTATCTATATTTTCTTTCCTCTCATTTTCTCTCCAATCAAATATTGGGTTAGAGTTTTGGATAATAATAATGAAGAAAGAAAATGTATAAGTCATGTTTTTAGGTAGTGTTCAACCTAACTTTCTTCTAATTTTGTTTTCTTCTTAGAAAAAGAAGTTGAGCCAGTTTTAGTATGTACAAATATGTCTTTAAAAAAAGTTTGCTATAAATGTTGCAATTTTCTATGATATTTAAATATATTGGATATTTAAAGTTTTTTTTTATAATGATAAGAATGAAAATCAAACTTGACTTAAAAAAAAATCAAACTTAAATTTTCATACATATTATTCAAATTTTTTATCATTAGATCGACCCTAAATATGTAGTTAATAATATTTAAGGAATATCTCATCTCATTCTATATAGTTGATAATTTTTTCCAATAACCTTATTGCGAATAATAAAATGAATCAATGTTAGTGTTATCCACAGTTTTTTTTTTTTTTTTCTTTTTAATTAGAGTAATGCTATATCCATTATTGAACATCGTACTCGTACAGTAGTTGAGTAATTTTTAGTTGGACTATATGACACGCATCGTAATGAAGTGAAATAGTCTTGGGTGATTTATTATGTGGCCAGGAACAACACACGAGACGTGCAAGTCTCTCGTGTCCTCTCTTTCTTACTCGTTTTAGTTTGTGTGCTAACCTTCACTTTTGTTGTCTAACAGACATGGCGTTGGTGAATCCGTTTCTGTCTCCCACTCGAACTTCCCTACCTCTGCGAGTTTCAGCTCCACCAAACCAAGTCCTACGTTGGACTCTCTGCTCCCATTCATTCAAACCATCACTAAGGTCGAAGCACGCAAGGTGTGGCGCCACTGCAGACATCAAAGCTGCACCTGTAGTTGATGGGGAAGCAGATCACGCGGTTCTTGTGGGTCCCGCCAGCGAGGAGGAGCGAAAAGGGGACTATGACTGGACACAGGAATGGTACCCTTTGTATCTCACTCAGAATGTGCCCGAAGATGCACCCTTGGGTCTCAGAGTGTTTGATAAACACCTCGTGTTGTTCAAGGATGGCAATGGTCAGTTTCGCTGTTATGAAGATCGCTGCCCCCACAGGTAGTTCACTGCTTATGATTCTAGCTGTAGGTTCAGTTTGTTTGCTTTCATGTCCCATCTTTCATCACAACAGGAATTCATGACTTATTTAACTTAACAACCCGCATGCAATTTGGAGACAGTTTACTTATGTGTTTTTAGAAATCAGAATTATTGTGTTACTTCGATAACCATGCAATTTGCTGACATTACTTAGATTTAGTTACATATGTGTGTTTTTAGTTGTTCAATCATGCATAATTACGTGCTTAGCTTTTCTCAATTACTGAATTTTGTAGCTTCACTGGTTGATGGTTGTCATGTTTGTCACGATAAAACTTAGATGCAGTTTCTCAAGTCCTTTTAGTGTCGTTCTCTAATCAGAATTAGAGTTATTTTTTATAATGTAAAATATCAAAGTGAAACTTAAATTCTAATTAGAGAAAAATACCAAAACACACAGTATCTAAGTTTTATACTTTCAGTGATTGCAAATAGCATAATTAAATTAGGTGCTTAGCTTTTCTCAATTACTGAAAATTTTGTAGCTTTTATCAAATGCTGAACCTTATCTATTTATACAATTCAGGTTAGCAAAATTATCTGAGGGACAGTTGATTGATGGAAGGCTTGAGTGTCTATACCATGGATGGCAATTTGAAGGGGAGGGCAAATGTGTGAAGATACCTCAGGTTGGTTACACAGCTATAGTTATCCTCAGCTAAATCAAATTCCAATAGAGTTGCTTCCAGCTTAAGGCCATGATGTTGACAGTTTTTTTTTTCTGTTTTCAACAGCTTCCAGCTGATGCCAAAATCCCTAGGGCAGCTTGTGTTAAAACATATGAAGTGAGGGACTCTCAAGGTGTTATTTGGGTGTGGATGTCCCTCAAGACACCTCCAAATGTTAGTAAATTACCTTGGTTTGAGAACTTTGCAAGGCCGGGGTTTCAAGATGTTTCAACAACTCATGAACTCCCTTATGATCACTCTATTCTTCTGGAGAACCTGATGGATCCTGCTCATATCCCAATCTCACATGACAGAACAGATTGGACTGCAAAAAGGGAGGATGCTCAGCCGCTGTGTTTTGAGGTGACTGAACGAACTGATAGAGGGTTTGCAGGTTGGTGGGGCAGAGAGAAAGATGGATCCAAGCCTAACTTCTTGCGGTTTGAGGCTCCTTGTGTTCTACAAAACAACAGGGAAATTGTTGATAAGGATGGTGAAATAAACTACTTCAGTGGCCTGTTCCTTTGTAGACCAACTGGGCAAGGGAAATCCATGCTTATAGTGAGGTTTGGAGGAACAAAAAGATCTCCACTAGCAAAAGTGTTTCCTAAGTGGTACTTCCATCAGAATGCAAGCAAGGTGTTTGAGCAAGACATGGGATTCTTGTCATCCCAGAATGAAATTCTCTTGAAAGAGAAGGTTCCAACAAAGGAACTATACCTGAATCTGAAATCATCAGACACATGGGTTGCTGAATACAGGAAGTGGATGGACAAAGCAGGGCATGGGATGCCATATCATTTTGGTCACAGCACTATCTCTTTGCCCAAAGAGCCTGCTGTGGTTGAACATGCACCTGCTGGACTCGTTGCAGGACAATCAGCTTCCTCACCTACCAAGGGGGGCATTGGAACAATGCATGCACCAAATTTAGCCAACAGATATTTTAGGCATGTGATTCATTGCAAAGGATGTAGAACTGTAGTCAAAGCTTTTGAAACTTGGAAAAATGCCCTTTCAGCTGTGGCAGTTGCTTTAGCTGCACTGGCAATTCTGGTATCTGGGAGACAATGGAAAGCCCTTCTCTTGGCATCTGCAGCTCTGTGCTCTGTTGGAGTCTATGCTTGCTCAACAGCCATTGCAATGAATACAACAAACTTTATTAGGACACATAGGAGATTGTGAGTGACAAGTTGTAAAAAATAGTTGTTCAAATGAATACTTAATAGTTTGTCTAATGACTAAAATGAGTTATTACAGAGTGGTTGTGTTTGGCAGAACATTTGTAAAGTTCTGAGTAAACTAATATCTTATACTTCTCTGTCGTTTAAATCAGACAAGGAAAAAAAGAAAAAAATCATCCTATTGATAATTTAACAAAGAGATCCGACGGGGGAGAGCGTGCTTTGGCAGAAAACCCTCGACATATTTTTATTCCTTTTTTTTTTTAACATGAATTTGCAATATGTTGAGCTGCAAATAGGTCAAGAGGGATTTATACATTGATAGTGTCAGAAAGACAAAAGAAAAAAAAAACATTGTTATGTTATTGGTAGAGTCAGTATGATTATTTTTCACAAAATTAACCTCAACTGAACGATCCCCTTAAAATTCAAACCGATCATGACTTCATATAATGCGTTTTGTTAGGGAGCTTCTTAAGCTTTTACATTTTGAAACAGAATAACCTGTGGTTTCGAAACTCCTCCATATTTCATTTAGTAAAACAATGACATTTATACAAGTTAATAAACATATAAAAAATAATATCAACTGATTGCTTCTAGTAACATGTCAATGTTAAAAAATGAATAACTAGACACAATATTGTTCAATAATCTGCGAGCTTAAGAGGCTGCTGCATCTGTCAGACACATGTAAAACGAGGTATATTATAAATACAATTCTCACGACTTAGAACCCATGCTCCACCATTTGAGTAGTAGCTTTGGTACTAGGAAGTAGGAGGTTCTCCCAACCACTTTGCACGAAAGCCTGTTCCTTGACAATCAGAACAGCACATTGATCCCTGAATAATAACAAATCGAAGACAAAAATAAGTCCCTGGTAAACGGTTAAGCTAAGAGTGTAAGGGTGAAGTGAGTTCACATTAATCTTTATACCTTTCCAGTGCAAATAATACAGGTAGTGTTTCTGGATGGGACTTCACAAAGCATGTTATCACCAAGAATAAAAAAACCAGTACCCGCACACCATTTACATTCAATATGCCCTTTTGTGTTGCAAGATGAACACACGATTGGCCTTGGTTGCTGTAAGCATCATAAATATATCAGACCAGCTTAGAAAAATCAAAATGAATTTTTGAGTTAGACTACTCTATGAGGTACACTCCTACGCAGCAGGATTACTATAAAAAATCAGCTTTTCCTACAATATCCTTTCCTTTCTATTGATTTCGATTGCAATGACTATGCAGGAGCGACCTAATAATCCCAGGGTTAATAACGGTGTATTTCGATAAATATGTTCTATTTTTGTATTGAATTTAATTGGAATAGAAGGACTGCCAACTAATCTTGAATTGCCATACTATTGACATTAATAATAACTACTTTAAAAATCATATCAGTGTATAATTTAATTGGTTGATAGTGTAAAGATTGTTATGCAGTGACTGTATGAAAATTAAACTTGCTTAAAATTGTCCCTAGAATGGATTCAAAGTCATACAAGATGCAAGCTACACAGTACAGGCTAGTTTAAGGTGGAAAATCATGTAACCAACCATGGACAAGTGACAACCCAATGGCTATAATCGGTCAAAACTTTCCACAAACACATTAAAAACGAACCTTGAGAGGATAACTTGTCAGCATAGCCAAAAGGCTTGGAAAACTAACTACCTAAACAACGAACATAATTCAGTGTTTCTACGGAACATGTCATCTATAAGATAATTAACAGAATTCGAACATTTAAAATAAAATGAAGAGTATACCTTCATTTGGTCCTCGAGGTGTTACTCTTTTGTAAATAGTCCCTAAAGTTATAAAACTAAGTAATTCTCCTAGTATTGACTATTTATCCGTTTAATACTTAAGTTGATGTATTTTATTAAGAGAACTATTTGACTGATTTTCCAATACTTAGAAGATTATTTACCATAATTTTTAATACTTTGAATGATTACTTGTATAGTTTATTTACTTTAAGGATCATTTAGCAGAGATAACAGTATTTTAGAGATGAAATGAATGGTTTATTCTAAATTGAAGGGATATGAGATTAAAATTTCTAAAAAGGGAAGTGAATTTATGAAAATGAAAAGCCCTAAAACCTTGATAGCTGAAAATTGTTAGCTCCGATGTATAATTAAAAGCTGAAATTAGGAGAATATCTACAAATAGGATGTTAGAAAGAGAGAGAGAGAGATTGAACCTTAGAAATTAACCAGGCTCGTTCGATGCGCCTGGTGAAATCAGCGGAGGAAGAGTCCACCATAGAAACCTGGACGCGCAGGCGACAACTTCTACTACTGTTTCCCCTCACCTTTACGGCATTATGAATTGGTGATATCAACAAACTCTTGTTGAGAATCAGCGCAGACCCGCTACTACAAGATACACACCTACTCATTTTCTTCTCTACAATAATCAGAATAGCGATGGAAGATCAATGAATGAACGATTCTTGTTCTTGCCGTATAAAGAAGAAAACACTGTCCATAAACATATTAGAATTTAGAAAAATAATAAGTTAAATTAATATGTAGGTTTCATACTATTCAATAATTTTTAATTAGATTTTTGAATTATTATTTTTTTAATTGGATTAATTTTTAATTAGGTTCCTGCAGGTAATTACCATTAATTCTAATAACGATAGAAACCTAATTAAAAAATAAATAGAAGTTTAGGATCCAATTAAAAAAATTGTTTAAGGACTTAATTAATTTTTTTTAAATAGTTCAGGACCTACTGAATAAATTAAAAGTAAATTAAAAATCATACAAAAAATATCACTTAATTAAAGAATGTATTTAGAAGGAGTGCATTAGGTTTGTCCAAACAGAATCTGTAGGAAAAACTAGAAGTACAGTAAAGGGATGCTTCCAGAGTTTGAGAATATTAGTTAAAGAACCTGCAAAGGTTGAGAATACTGAGTTTAGAATCCACAAAGGTGATAATACTGAACTGAAGAGGTGAGAATACTGACTTTGAGAGTTAAGAATACTCAGTACAAATCTGTAGAATGGATAATACTAAATTTAGAAGTAGTCTACATATGCTTGAGAAGTATAATGTAATAGTCTGGGTAGAATTTGAAAATTACTCAGTAAGTCCCTAAACTATTTAAAAAATTTTGATTAGGTCCCTAAACAATTTTTTCAATTAGGTCCCTAAACTTCTATTTATTTTTTAATTAGGTCTCTGCCGTTAAGGGAGCTAACGGTAGTTAACGGCAGGGACCTAATTAAAAAATAAATAAAAGTTTAGGAATCCAATTAAAAAAAATAATTCAAAAACCTAATTAAAAATTCTCGAATAATATAAGACCTACAGATTATTTTAACCTAAATAATAAAATTGATTGGAATGGGCCCACTGCTAATTGTAAACGTCTTTTGATTTTTCCAAAAACCAAAAGGGAGAGAAGAAAAAAAAAATCTGCGCAGACCGACAACCCAAACTTAATTTTGCTTTTCCATCTCTTATTTAAAGTAATTTTAATAGGAGAATATATTATATAAATAATTTTTGTTATTTTTATATATTATATAATGTTGTGGACAAAAATATTAAATAAAACTCAAGTTAATGGCGTAAGTTTTAGGCAAAGAAACGTTCTGGTGTATTCTGAAAGTATATATTATGATAGTATGATTTAAATAAAAAATATAACATAAGCTGTTAGTTTAAATTTAATTAAATTGACCTAATTAATTTAAGAGGATATTCGAGATTCTATCATACGCTATAGAGTTCAGGCTTCTCTAACACTGGCGATGTTTCATGTTTGACGGCGTACACAAGAGGAACTGTGCTTCGTTTGAAATTCCCCAATTGGGATGGGGACACGAACCAAGTCTGTCCGTCAATCCATTTGTTTCTTTGGGACATTTCTTCTAAAACTCTTGGGCTTACATAGCTTGTTGCTTGGATCTTTCTTCCTACACCCTATAAAAATTATCCTACACTCCCTTTTTATTTAAAATTTTCGGGTGATTTTCAAAATCTTCCGCATCGTTCATTCCAGATCACATGTTTCGTAATTTTTTTTAATGTATTACGAAATGAGCATTTTGGAAGTATGATATTTGAGTTATGAAATAGGTGTTCCAAAAGAACTACACTTACCCATAAGATGTTCTGGAATACCTCTTTTTTTTTTTTTTTTTGACTGATTTTGGAATACCTCTTTGGTAATTATTTTAAATGTATTACGATATAGGCATTTCGGAAATACAGAAATATCATATTTTAGTCATGGAATAGGTATTTTAAAAAAGATAAATGCTAACAATGCTCTTTTTAATATTTTCTTTCGAACACTTTCTTTTTGGTGGGTTCCACTCTTTCATTTATAGACTTAATTGAATTATTTTTAAAAATTATAGAATTTAATTAAATCTAAAAAAATAAATTAGAAGAAAAAGATAATTAAACCTATAAAAAAAAATTTTGAATGGTGAAGATTTGTGGAATTGGAATTTCAACGGTATAGAATCCAATTCCCTCTTCAAATTTTTGAAGCACGTCCTCTATCAGTTGCATTTGACATTGACGTTACAATGCCATACTTGCCTTCTAAGTTGCATTTGACATTGACGTTACAATAGTATAAAATGGCTAGTGTGTTTGAATAGCTATAAGAGAATTGATTGTGATATTAAAATTATGGTAAAATATTAAAAACATACTGTAGAAGTAAGGAAACACGTTATATATATATATATATATATATATATATATATATATATATATATTCAAATGAAAAGTCGCATGTTTAATAAAAAAAAATTACTTTCCAACACCGTGTTTGATTCCTACGAATAAAAAAAACACGTTATTAATAAAAAAACATTCTCATGTAAAGAAATTCTAAAAATAGCAAGAAATAATTTTTTTTATATATATATTCAAATGAAAAGTCGCATGTTTAATAAAAAAAAATTACTTTCCAACACCGTGTTTGATTCCTACGAATAAAAAAAACACGTTATTAATAAAAAAACATTCTCATGTAAAGAAATTCTAAAAATAGCAAGAAATAATTTTTTTTAAATAAGCATGGTGACATATTCAATGTGGGTGTTTACATGAGTTGCTTAACTTTAAGCAAATATTGCTTAACCTTTTTTTTATTGGAACAAATGACATGGAGTTGGTTATACAAGCACCATTGCTTATATAAGTAACGTTGTTTAACCAATTTTATACCATAAATAACATATTTTTCAAACATTGTAGGACATACAAAATTAATTAAGCACTCATTTTAGCAACCTCAACATTAAAGTAAATTTTTGTATAAAATGTTTCAATTTATGTAGAATTGTAAAACCCACGAAATTAAGATAGACAACCCATAACGACCATGCATTGTAAATGCTCTAAGTAGTGTTTCTTTCTTTGTGCTAATTGCTAACTAAATCCCAATTTAAATAAAGAATGTTATAACTTTTTAGACATGGAAAAAAATTCTTGTTAAAAGAAAAAAGACATGGAAAGAAATAAACTAAACAACTTGTAGGAAACAACTTATTTTCATAAATTACTTCAACTTCGACGGTATTTGGTAAAATAAGCTAATAATTTTTAAAAAAATAAATAATATTAAAAAAACAATAACATTGTAATTTATTAATTTATATATTTTAAATTTTTTGATAAGAATGTTTTAGTTATAAAAATGAATTTAATTAATATATATTATTAATGTGAAATAAATTTCAACTTGTATTTAATAAGAAGGCTAAATTATAATTTTGGTCCCCCTAGTTTCAAAAATTCGCGATTTTCATCCCCCTGTTTTTTTAATTGTAAGATTTGGTCCCCCTACTTTTCCAAATTGGCGATTTTGGTATTTTCGTCCACTTGCTCTCGTTGACCGTTAGGTTGGTGATGTTGACCAATGAATTGGTGAGGTAGCAAACTGATATGTTAGTTATTAGTGATTAATTTTGATTAGTAGCTTTATTAAGTTTTTTTTACCTAAGTAGCTTTATTAAGTTAATATTATTTTACTTAAAAACCACTAATTAATAAAAACACTTTTATAACAGATTAGTGAACCCTAACACATATGGTCATCTTATCTCAATGTTTCTCAGTCACGAACTCATCAACTTCTTCCCCCTCACTCAATGAGAACCCAACTCCTCTCCTACCCGTTTCTCCTCAAGTCATCTTCCCCGCAATTTGATTGACGAAGCGTCAGTGCTGATGAAGCTTCATTTTCCCCTAATCGCGTTTTCAAGACATGGATATAAATCAAAATCCAAAACATAAACCCTATTGAGAACTGCAATGAATCCCGCCACTACTCATCGCGAACTGCACCGTAGATCGCAGCGACAATGAACTCGATTGTAGATCGCAGCGAACTCCACCGTGAAAATCACCGCCTACCACCGTGAATCGTAGCGAACCCCACCGCAAAGGCACAAATTGCATCGTAAACCATTGTGAAACCCATCGCAAAGCTGTTCGCTCGTGGCTGTGCGTGGTAGCCTCGTGGTGGTGTCGTGGCCATGTGAGGTTGTGCGTGGCAGAGCAAGGTCAATGGTGATTGGTGAGGGTTTGGTTTAGATCTGGGTTGTAGGATGAAGGATAAAGTGGGAAAGAGAGAGGGAAAAAAAAAGAAGGCCATTGTGTCGCAGAGGTTGTTGGTGGTGATGAACTCGGTGGCGCCGACGTTGTCATTGACGGTGTTGTGTGGCAACACCCAGATGCAGTGAGGCAGAATGGGGAATGGTAGGTCACCGGGGGCAAGGGGCAAAGGGGAGAAAGAAGGGAAAGAAAGGAAAAAGAAAATAGAAAAATGAGAATAAAATTTGACCTTTGATTTAATAATTAATGGTTTTAAATTATTTTATAATTAACTTAATAACTCTATTAATCATAATCTTAATTGGTCAACGTCACCAACCTAACGGTCAAGGGAGCAAGTAGACAGAGATACCAAAATCACCAATTTTGGAAAGTGGGGGACTAAATCTTACAATTAAAAAACAAGGGATGAAAATTGCGAATTTTTAAAACTAGAAAGACCAAAATTGTAATTTAGCCTAATAAGAATCCAACTTATGGTCACATATATTAATAAATAAAAAATATAATAAAGTAGTCAAATCTTATTAAATATCTAAATAAAAATACTTTTTACTTAAAATATATATAAATTACGTTCTAAATAAATATTTTATCACAATAACTTTTTTTTTTTTACTGAATCACACTAACTTTTTTAAAATATGTATGTAGTATATAGGAAATAATAATAATTTACAAAAAAAAAAAAACTGAATGATTGGAGAGAGATAGAGAAAGGAGTAGGTGATAGATGATGTGTGAGTGAAGGTTGTGTTGTGTGGAATAAGGATAATAAGTTGTTGAAAGAAAGAATAAGCTGATATTTGTTGTTGGCTGTGTGATCGATCTCATCAACGCTGCGAAACACAATGGAGTTTACACCCGAGCAGCTGAGCCAATACAACGGCACGGACCCATCGAAGCCGATCTACGTGGCGGTGAAGGGGCGCGTGTACGACGTGACCACCGGAAAATCGTTCTACGGCCCCGGCGGGCCCTACGCGATGTTCGCCGGGAAAGACGCGAGCAGAGCCCTGGCGAAGATGAGCAAGAACGACGACGACATCTCCCCCTCCCTCGACGGCCTCTCCGACAAGGAGATCGGAGTTCTCAACGATTGGGAGAACAAATTCCAAGCTAAGTATCCTGTCGTTGGTCGTGTTCTCAATTAATTAATCATATGACCTCAGTGTATTGTATTCTATCATATCATCTGTTTCTGTTTCTGTAACTCAACTCAATCACCCACCCACCCCCATCCCTCACCCTAAAATCCCTAATAATAATAAAATTCCTCTATCCAATTTCTGGATACGGGATTCGATCTCTCTTTTATGCAGCTCCTCAATTATAATATATTTATTAGACTTCAATTTTTTATCATTTACCTAAGAAATGGATTTCGTTGCATTTTGGAATTTTTCAATTTCCTGTGTGCAAAGATTTTATAAGAAATGATGCTACGTCAAAATATACACTCAAATGTGTGACCATTCTGAATGTGGAGAACCATAACATAATTGCCTAAATCAAACTTATATGCATATCACCAAGTGACCAAGCTCATCAATGAAGATAAGTGTTTTCATGGCTGATGCAAGAAATTAAGAGTGGCTGGCTGAAGTTCCATGCTCGCAGAAAGAATAATAGACAGAGATAGATTGTCACCCAGGACACAGAATCCTTCCCCCAGCTGATCCTGGAACATTAGCAGGCCTTTCATCATGTAAGTCTAACCAAGTGTATCTGTATTATATCTAGTCATTTCCTAATCCAACTTGAATAAAAAATTTGTTTATCCAACAAGTTATGATAGATAATAAAGATAAAATAATCATATCTTATAGATGCATTGAACAATTTATTAAAACTTGTATAATTTATCCCATTGTATTCTACCGTGAACTCCAAACCTGTAACTATTGATTTAAAAACATATCTTTCTTCATTGTTATTTAGACGTGGATAATGAACAACCATTTTTAGTTGTAATTATTTCAATTATTTTTTACGTTTTCACTATATTCGTTTCTTTTAACTAAACCAAACATATATCTTAAATGATCTATTTGGAACTAGTGATTTTCTTTTAACTAAACCAAACATATATTTTAAATGATCTATTTTCTTCATTAAGATGTTGATTAATTTACGTATATTAAGAAAAATTGATTAATTTAAGTATTAGTATTAAATTTGTTTGTACTTATACTTCTTCTGGACTCATATATACTCCCTCCGTTATCTATTATAAGAAAAAAAAAGTCATTATTTTTTGTTCTTAAATATAAGGAAATCTTAACTACTTTTACCTTATTTAATGAGACTATCTTCAAAATACCTTTCATTTAATAGTGAGTTTATGTTTCATATCAAGTCCCAATGAAGGATAGTTTAGGAAAAAGATTTGATTTTGTATTGGAATTGACATAAGTTAATGAAGTTAACTAATTTTCTTAATAAATGTAAAATCATTTTTTGTGTGTGCTTATAATAGAGAATGGAGGGAGTAAGCAAAAAAGTGATCTTGAATGGTGGACTTAAATATAAACAAATATAACTAATTTTGTCCTATTTAATACTATCATTCATAGAACACCCTTCATTTAATTGCAATTATATTTTCAATGACTTTTTTATTCATGATACCAATTCCAATGAAGGGCATTTTAGAAATAACCTTATTTTTTACTTGAGATCAGTAAAATTAAATGATGTCAACTAACTTTCTTAATTAGTGTAAAATTAGTTATTTTTGCTTATATATGAGTCTAGAGGAAGTAATCTTTTTTCGAATTTGCCCTTAACATTATTGAGAGTCTATTCATCTTCTCCAATCTTCATGGAAGAAAGAAATAGACAATTTAAAGTAGCATTCAATTATAGTTTTAAAAAAATAAAGGCATTTTAGTCAATAAATAATTAATGCAAAAGATAGATGAAATGAAATCTTATAAAAAGGGATAAATTTTTTTCAAAACTGTGTTTTATAAATAGGAAGAATGTAGTATTATTTATTAAGGGGATGGGGTGTTTAGAACTTTTTAAAAGAAAGTCTTCTTAAGTGACTACTAACGAGCCAATAAAAATAAGGCTCTTATTAAATTAGCACAAAAATTGATAATCGTTAGTAATCCAATAAGCATCTTTTTCATAAGGAATACCACACAACCTTTGAGTTGACCTAACAATGAGTGAGACCTAAAGTAATATTTGAGAGATTTTTTTTTTTATTTTAAATGAGAAAGTTATATGTTGTGTTTTTTTTACCAACATATATGGCCTTTTCATATTATAAAACTAATAACAAATATTTTTTTGTTAGTGAGCCTAAAACTTGAGCTTTGATAATCTTATCCTTGGTTAGGCCTTGCATAACCTAAAATGCTAAATCAATTAGATAATTGCTTTCTCACTCAAATGTTATGACAAGATTGTAAAAAAAAATGAGATTAAATTTAAATATTTCAAAATTAAAATCATGCACAAATCTTAATAAAAAGATTAAAAATCCAAGTAAAAATAAACACAACGCTTTATTCCCATTAAATATGTGGATTTCATGCGGCGAAGTGCTTAACTAACTTGGGCTTAAGACCATCATGAATCTAAGCAATTGTTAAATGTATCTCTTTATTATAAAATACACAATTTTTTATTTATTTTTAATAGTTTTACTTAAATACCTTTTTCTTTTTTTCTTCTTCTTATTTTCCCATTCAAATATCTCTCTCTTCTCTCTTATTTTCACTTCTCTTGCTTCTTCTTTTATTTCTTATTCTCTGGCGATGCTCTTTGTTTCCGTTCTCTTTTCCTTTGATCGTTTGACTCTTCCTTCTCGGCGACACTCTTCCTCTGCAGCACTATCTGAACTACATTCATCCTTTGATTCAATGGGGGATATTGTTACGCCAAATTTGTTTTCATACAGAGGATTGATTGATAGCAAATCTATTATGCCGATAGGTTGGTAGCAAATATAAATTTGCCCCTTGACGAATAAAATAAAATACTAACATTTTAACACATGGTTGTCGTTAGCTTATGAAGTCAACTCTTATTTTGTACTAGATTTGTTTTCTTGTGACCTACAATCTATGTCGAATAAATTGTTTTGGAATCTTATCATAAATATTTTAAATAAATTCCAATTTATCTAAACTTACAGATAAAGTGAAATAATGCGACTAAATTCTAGTTGATGCTAAAAGAATGGAACAATAATGATATACACCGAAATTAAATTTTGCTCAAGAACTGTGGATAAATACCTTTAGACATTTATTATTAGAAAAAAAAATGGGTACATTCTAGGGTATTTAGAGAACAATAGAAATGTTGTTGAGCAGGATGCGTGAGTTGTTGTAAACTTCTGGTATTTATCTTCAATTTTTATGGATAAAAAAAAAAAAGAACAATAGAGATGGAATGTAAAAACCAGGGTTGTCAAGATTTTATATAAAAAGGATAAAAAAAAAAGTACTGTTATGAATAATCTATTTATGTCTGTCCATATCTTTTGTATTATCTTTTATGATCTTTCCTTATTTTTATTTATCTTTTGTAACTTTCCAGTTATCTCTTGTATCTATAAATAGGTTACTCCTCCTGGAAAGAATACACACAATTATCATTCTCTCTAAACTTTAGTCTCCTCTTCTTCTCTACTTTTCTTTCTACTTTTCTGTTCCGAGTTATATTTTATTTAACACGTTATCAGCACGAGGCTCTAACCAACTCTTAGTGGCAAGGTTAGATTTTCTTTTCTTTTTCCTAATTTCATTATTTGTGTTCTATTTACAAATTTATTATTTGAGAGTCCTGAAGACTCTATCAAAGAAGGAAAATATTTGAGAGTCCTGAAGACTCAATTAAAGAAGAAAATTATTTCAGAGTCCTGAAGACTCTACCAAAAAAGAAAATTATTTGAGAGTCCTGATGACTCTATCAAAGAAGAAAATTATTTGAGAGTCCTGAAGACTCTATCAAAGAAGAAAATTATTTGAGAGTCCTGAAGACTCTGAACTGGTTATATTTCTCTATAAAAATAATTTCTCACCATAAGTGAGAAAATAATACAAAAGTGAAAATAATTTCTCTCACCGGAAGTGAGAAAATAATGCAAAAATGAAAATAATTTCTCTCACCAGAAGTGAGAAAATAATATAAAAGTGAAAATAATTTCTCTCACCAGAAGTGAGAAGGTGGTGCGAATAATTTTTTCTTCTTGATTTTCTTGATTATTTGTTCCTTGATGTTGCACCTCCTGAAGTTTAGGTGTATTGCTTGACATTTGGTCAAGATATTTTGAAACTAATTTATCTATCTATTTTATCTTTTACTTTAAAAATTAATCTATTTATTATGATTGTTGATATCAGCACCTCTTTAAAATTTCGTATATGTATACGCAGTACGTTTTACAACCATTATAAATAATGGATTCAGCTTCGTACATTCCTTTAATGGATTAAAATTTTGATCTGTTAAATACGTTGCATTTATCTAAAGAATTCAGCCACTGAATTTTTTTTGTCTTTTATATTATTTTAAGAAACAAAATGTGTGCTACAATGTTTATAAGTGCATTTGGTGGTTTATAATTGATTTTCAAGTTTATATGAAAATATTGCTTTATAAACACATATATGTTATGCGGTGATTTAGAGAGGATCGTGAATCTATATACAGTATTTTATACGTTATGAACAATATAGTTAGATCAATGTCGGGGATATATATTACATTGTTTTATATTAATTTAAAAAAATTACTGGTATTGATTAGATGTTTATTCTGGAAAATTGCAAGCAACTATATGTTTATTTTAATTTTTATGATAGTCTTTAAAGATGTCAAACCTTGTAAAACTTGAATTTGTGGCTCTTGATATTACGCGAAAGAATTATTTATCTTGGATGTTAGATGGAGAAGCATTTAGCTGCAATGGGTCTTGAAGACTTTATTAAAAAATGAAAATAAAACATCTAATCAAAACTCTATTAGATGCGAAAATACATTTAACTACAATGGGTCTTGAATATGTTTTTAATACATAAATTACATATTATGTGTGAAAGTTTTATTTGTTGTTTTTGTAAGTTCTAATAAAGAAAGCAGACAAAAGTTTTTTCCATATACTGTATGTGAGACTTTCATTTGAGAGATTTTTCGATATGGCCATAGTTTATATATTTTGTTTAGAATATAATTGAAAAATTCTATTGTTCATGAAGTGGACCTTTACACTTTAGCCATGTGCTCACCTTCTCGACAAAAATATATATATATATATATATATATATATATATATATATATATTTAATTTCTTGCCTCCTTGCGACTAAGCAAAACAATGAGTTTTCAATGAAAAATCATGAGGTTCGCCTGATGGATTCTACTATATTCCCATAAGTGAATGTAGTAATATCTCATTATTATGCTTATGGATAATCTTGTGGTCAGGGCCGTATCGTGATCATGGTCGTGGACATGGTCATGAAAGAAGTTAATGATAGTACTATGATAGTTTCTATCAAGAATAATAAATTTTTCTCTTGTTTAGTAATGCGAGAAGTTAATGATAGTACTATTTATGGTACTACAAATATAATTGAAAGCTCCAGAAGAGCTAATATATTGTTACTTGGAGGAACAAGGTTGCACATTAAGTTTCAAGGATATCCGTCTAAATGGATACCATATTAAAACAAATAATGAAGGAAATGTGAAATATCTTTATATCATGAGACTTAATTGTGTATTGAAAAAAAAAATACATGCCCTTTCTTATAGTTTGTACTACACGAATATTAGTACAATGGAAAAGGATAATGTTGTAAACCAGAAGTTTACAAATCAAAATAAATTTGTTGTTTGGCATTACCAGTTGAGCCATCCCGGGTCTATTATGATGCAAAAAATATTGTAAAATTCATGTGGACACCCATTGAAGAGCTAGAAGATTCTTCAATGATTTATTATATACTACATGTTCCCAAGGGAAGTTGATAATTAGACCATCACCAGGAAAATTGGGAATGAATCCATTTCATTTTTAGAAGGGATACAAGGTGATATTTGTGGACCAATACACCCACCATGTGGACCATTTAGATATTTTATGGTTTTAATTGATGCATCAACTAGATGGTCACATGTTTGTTTGTTGTCAACTCGCAACCAGGCGTTTGCGAGATTGTTAGCTCAATTAATTTGACTAAGAACTCATTATCCTGATTATCCAATTAAGAAAATCTGTCTTGATAATGCTGGTGAGTTTACATCTCATGTTTTTAATGAGTATTGTATGTCTATTGGAATTGATATTGAACATCCTGTAGCACATGTTCATACACAAGATGGACTTGCATAATCACTTAGTAAACATCTAAAGTTGATTGCAAGACCATTATTCATGTGATTAAAACTTCCAATGGTTTATTGGGGACATGCAATCTTGCATGTTGTAGTATTGATTCGCATCACGCCAACAAGTTATAATTAGCTCTCCCCATTGAAATTTATTGAGCAACCTATTAATATTTCCCATTTGAAAATTTGTGGATGCGATGTATATTCCAATTGTTATACCACAACACACTAAGATGAGTCCTAAAAGAAGATTGGAAATATATATTGGGTATGAATCTCCATATGTAATAAAATATGTTGAATCATCAACAATAGATGACTTGATGTGTCGATTGTTATTTTGAATTAGTTTTCCCAACATGAGGGAGAGATAATAAGTAGTTGGAAAAAAAGGAGATTAGTTTGAATGAATTATCATTATCTTGATCCTCGAACAAAAACATTTTGAACCAAAAGTTCAAAAGATAATTCATTTACAAAGTTTAGCCAAAAGAGTGGCTTAATCATATGTATCAACTGCTAATGCTCCAATAAAATTTGATGTCCCTGTTGGACAGTATAATATTGCAAAACGAGTCTCAGCACACATGAAGCGTGGTAGACCCATTGGTTCCAAAGATGAAAAATCCTCAAGAAAAGGAGCTGAAAAGTAAGATGGCTAAATTGAGGTTATGAAAACTTTAAAAGATTTCTTTGACATAATTAATATTTTAGTTCCAAAAGAACTCAGATACCTGAAATTAGTGAAAATAAAGAGATCTTAAATTATGTCATGAATGGTATGATGGAACCAAAATGAAGTCAACGTTGACAAAGTGTTTGCATATAATATAGTGCTAAATGAAATAAATGATATTGAGGATCAAGTACCAAAGTTCATTAGTGATTGTCGACAAAGAAATGATTAGCCAAAATGGAAAGATGCTATTAAAGCTGAATTATACTCGCTTGCTAAGCAGATCATTTTTGGACCTGTAGTCCATACACCTTGAAGGTGTAAAACTAATTGGATACAAATTGGTTTTTGTGCAAAAGCAAAATGAGAATGGTGAAATTGTGAGATACAAAGCACGACTAGTTGCTTAAGGATTTTCACAATGACCCAATATTGAACTTAAAGAGACATATTCACCTGTAGTGGATGCAAGTATTTTTATATTTAATGGTTGCTCATGAAGGACTCAATTTACATCTAATGGATGTTGTTACAGCCAATTTGTATGGCTCTCTGGAAAATGACATTTATATGAAAATCCTCGAAGGATTTAATTTGCCCAGCAGTGCAAGTTTTAGAGAAGATTACTCAATCAAATTGAATAAGTATCTTTATGGATTAAAGCAATAAGGACGCATGTGGTACAATCGTCTTAGTGAGTATTTGCTTAAGAAAGGATATAAAAATGATCCTATTTGTCCATGTATTTTCATGAAAAAAATCTGAAAATGGATTTGCCATAATTGTTGTTTATGTAGATGATGTAAATATCATTGGAACTCCAAAAGAGCTTCCAAAAGCCATAGATTGCTTAAAGAAAAAGTTTGAAATGAAGGACCTAGGAATGACAAAATTTTGCTTGGGATTACAAATTGAATATTCAAAAGGCGGAATTTTTGTGCATCAACAAACTTATATAACGAAGGTGCTTAAAAGGTTCTATATGGACAAATCACATCCATCGTGTACTCTAATGGTTGTAAGGTCTTTAGATGTGAACAATGACCCTTTCAGACCTAAAGAAAAGGATGAAGAACTACTTGGTCCTGAAGTACCATATCTTAAGTGTTATATGAGCATTAATGTATCTTGCTAATTATACACAACTCGATATATCATTTGCAGTTAATTTATTAGCAAGATATAGTTCTTCACCTATACAAAGACATTCAAATGGAGTGAAGCACATACTTCATTATCTTAGAGGCACTATGGACATGGGCTTGTTTTATTCAAATGTTTCAAAGTCAGATCTAATTGGTTATGCAGATGCAGGTTATTTATCAAATCCTCATAATGGTAGATCACAGACAGAATATTTATTTACATGTGGTGGTATAGTCATTTCATGGTGGTCTGTGAAACAAACCATAATAGCAACATCATCTAATCATGCAGAAATTTTAACATTACACGAGGCAAGTTGTGAATGTGTTTGGTTGAGATCTATAATTCAACATGTGCGAGAAACTTGCGGTTTATCCTCAGGAAAAATGGCATCAACGATCATATGTGAAAACAATGTTGCTTGTATCACTCAGTTGAAATAAGAATACATTAAAGGAGATAGAACAAAGCATATTCTACCAATTTTTTTTTTCACTCATGATCTTCAAAAGAATGGTGACATAAATATTCAACAAGTTCGTTCGTGTGAAAATCTAGCAGATCTCTTTACAAAGTCATTGCCAAGGAAGACTTTTGAGCAACTGGCTGACAAGATTGGACTTCGCCATCTTAAAGATGATTGTCTACATGAGGGGGAGAAATAAATACGCTCTGCACTCTTTTTCCCTTCGCCATGGTTTTGTCACATTGGATTTTCCTGGCAAGGTTTTTAATGAGGCAGGTGATAACGTATTGAAGGATGATGTACTCTTTTTCCTTCACTAGGTTTTTATCCCACAGGATTTTTCCTAGTAAGGTTTTAATGAGACACATTCTTAAATAATGGACATCCAAGGGGGAGTGTTATGAATAATCTATTTGTGGTTGTCCATATCTTTTTGTATTATCTTTTATGATCTTTCCTTATTTCTATTTATCTTTTGTAACTTTCCAGTTATCTATTGTATCTATAAATAGGCTACTTCTCCTGGAAAGAATACACACAATTATCATTCTTTCTAAACTCTAGTCTCCTCTTCCTCTCTACTTTTCTCTCTACTTTCCTGTTCCGAGTTATATTTTATTTAACAAGTACAATTAATAATTTATAATTAGAAGATAAAAGAATGATGAACAAATTTGGCTATATAACAAATTTGGCTACAAAACAAATTTGGCTACATAACATATTAATCCTTTATTACTTAAAGGAATATACACCTAGCACAAATTTTCCCACCCAAAACTTTCAAGGGTAAGGAAGTAATTTCATATGCATAAAAAATGTCAAACAAATTTAAATTTTAAAATACATAAAGCTGTTACATTTTATTTTTTTATCCACCAATAAAGAAACTTTTGTATTCTTATCCCTTAATTTGCTCTAACAATTCTATCCCACAGTTTATCTTACCTACAATTTAATTATAATTTGAATGGGACATAGGTTTCTTATAAAATAGTTGAAAACTACTTTACAACCTATTTTTTTTATTTTCTTATAATTTTACCTAATTAACGATCTGATGGTAAAAATATGACAACATAAACTTTTAAATTCAATATTTTAACCTATATAACTTTTCTTATATATATAATCAAAATTGAAGTAATAAAAATATTCTGGACATTATAACCAAAAAAAATATTCTCGACATTAATTAACTTTTAAATTCAAATTTTAAATATTTTGAGTATTAATTAGCTAATTAAATTGGGAATTTTTTTCCCCAAAAAACTTCTGTCCAAAAATTATATGGTTAGCAAAAAAATTTCCCCTTAAAATTTTCACGACAACAAGGTAATTTCAAATGCAACAGAAAAGGTAACAAAAATTTTAAATTTTAAATACAATTAAAGTAATGAAAATTTAAAATTCAAAATATAATTAAATGATTTATTTGAATCATTTATGTAATTGGGACAAATCAATAAATTAAAAAACATTATATAATTAAAATAATAAATATATTTTAATAAAAAATTAGCTAATTAAATTTAAATTTCAAATATTTTGTGCATTAATTTAATTTGTCCAAATTGCTCTCATGATTCAAATTCTGCTTAATATATAGTCAACATTTAGTTTCTCCTTCTCATCCCCTAATTCTTTAACACACTTTCTCTTCTTCTCCTCTCAGATGTTTCTTTCTCTCTCCCATGCTTCACATATAAAAATGATGTCTAGAAGCTTTGGAAACTCTTTCTTTTTTTATGAAAAAATTGTCACTTCTTTTTCCTTCCGAAAACTCAAAGCTTTAACATTTAACGTAAGGTTTTTTCTCTTTTCAACTTTTTTTTTACAACATTCAACCTTTTATTTTAAAAACCTTTTTTTAAGTCCTAGAGATAACATTTTGTATTTTTTTGTTAATAATGAATTCAATAAATGTGTTTTTTTATGTGTTGTTGCTACACTTTCATTAAGGAGAGGGGAAGAAGTTGTCCAATTTGTGACGTAACAATTCACGAGGACCGAATGATATAATAATCGGAATAGTCTACTTTTGGCGTTTTCTTCTTCTTCAATTTTTTTTTATCAATTCTGAAAAGTATGAAATAATTATTTTGATGTTAATATTTGTGTTTTAGTCCTCAAAGATTCTTATGTAATGTAAAATATTTAATGGTTGAAATAACTAAACTACTTTAATTACTTAAACTATTTTTTCTCTTTTTACTCCTATTCTAGTAGTTTATTTTTTAGTATGCATGATAGTGAGAAAAAGTTAAACAATAAAGGATTAAAAAATCATCTCATTTGAAGGCACGCACGAAGTGCCAAGGAAAGAAAGATAAAGTGGGTGTGCAATCAAAATCTCACACAAGCAATGTTTTAAATAAGCTATCCTCAAAGCTACAAGGTAAAAAAAACTTCTGTTAACTCTAGAAACAAAGGGGAAAGATGCTGACAAGGTGGGAAAGCTTCAAAAAATGAAGAGACAAAGGAAGAAGAAAAGACAAAAGGAATAATGTGAATTTTGATGATCTTTCATACATGTAGAAGAGAACAAGGTATTTCTATCTTGACGATTGAAAGTGCCTACAATTCTTTTGTACAACATTTTTTACACTTTTTCTAACTCTTTTTTTTGTTGTTGTAGTTTTTATCATCTTTTTAACTGTCACATAGCATAAAATATATTAGATGGACATTTTAGAATATCATATATCATCAAGTTCATACCATTTCAATTCACATTCTTCAATTGTATGAAAGGAATAAATTTTATTTGGATAATTTTGTAATGATAGGATTCAATTGTAAGAAATGAGATTATTAACTCCAACATTATAACCAAAAAAAAAATATTCTCGACATAATTAACTTTAAATTCAAATTTTAAATATTTTGAGTATTAATCAACAAATTAAATTGGGAATTTTTTCCCAAAAAACTTCTGCCCAAAAATTATATGGTTAGCAAAAAAATTTCTTACGAAATTTTCACGACGACAAGCTGATTGATATTAATGGCAATTAATTTTTGTGAGTAACATATTTGGTGTTATAATTTCTATTCCATTCATAAATAAATGATTATAAGTTAAAATTTAAAATAATATACATAATTGCATTTTCACGAAATAAAATTTATTTCATAATAATTAATAACTAAATTATATTTGAATTTGAACCCATGACAAAAATATATTTAATAAAATAATAACATAATAAAGTTAATTCTCTCAATAAATCTCCAAAATAACTTGAAATAAAATATCCTTGCCACATTTTTTTAAATAATTGTTAATTGATTTAAAAAAAATTGATAAATTATTTCAATCAATAATAGAATTAATTTTTTTTAATTTTCTTATTAATTAATTATATTAATTAATTAATATAATGTTTATATGATATTTAAGATTTTGGTTACACTTTTATATTTAAAAAGATAATTGATTTTGAAAATGTTTTTCAAAATTAATCTCAATATTAATTTAATCTAAAAAATAGATGTTCATTTCCCTATTAATATAATTTAAAAATATAAGGTCATTTTTGCTTTAAATAAATTTATTTCAGTCTCTAATAAAATTAATCTCCAAATTGTTTTATAAATTCTATTTAATAAACTTAATTAATTTTTAATTAATAAATTTTAGACTTAAATACCTTTATAGTCCTTGCAATTTAGCATTTTTTTTTGCTTTTTATCCTTACAAAAAAAAATTATTTTAATCCTTGCAAATTATGTTTATTTTATTTTTCGTCTTTAAAGTGGTTTAGATAGCACTTTGAACCGTGAAAAAGTGTTATCTAAACCACTTTAAGGACGAAAAAGAAAACAAATATAATTTGCAATGACTAAAACAAACAAAAAATTCGCAAGGACAAAAAGCAAAAAAATGCTAAATTGCAAGGACTAAAAAGGTATTTAAACTTAAATTTTATCAAACTAAATTTAGTATACTGATTACTATATTAAATTTTATCTACTAAATTAAAAATAAATTTAGATTATGTTTTTTATTTGTTAAGATATAAAATTCGTTTAAAGCATTTAAATTGTTTTTAACATTATTTAAAAATATATTAATTTTTTAATATATGTGTCATATATTTAATTAATTAGTATTTTATTAGAATTTAATCTATTCATCAATTTTATGTGTCAAATATTTTCAAAATATCAATGGACGAACTATTGTTGCAACTTTAATGTAAATAAAATATGTGCTTAATATTTCCACAATATCAATTCCTCAATTAACATTTAATTCTATAATATTGTTTTGCA
Organism: Pueraria montana var. lobata; assembly: GCA_026413185.1. Taxonomy (NCBI): domain Eukaryota; kingdom Viridiplantae; phylum Streptophyta; class Magnoliopsida; order Fabales; family Fabaceae; genus Pueraria; species Pueraria montana. The sequence goes on from CM048652.1 coordinate 9,544,968, forward strand.
TTACTATTCTAACACTACAAGAGCTATCTCTATTTTACCTTTCATTTTTATTTTTTTTTGCAAACATTGCTCATCAATAATCTGAACCTGCAAGTATAAACATCATATTTTCTTCTTTATCTATTTTGAAGATCTATCTAAGGTTCTGAACGATGGTTTTAATATTCGTACCTTAATTTGTGAAATTTGGGGTAATCATTCAGCAGCTAAGAAACTTTCTAAGTCTTCATCGAGATTTTCAAGTGAAATTTGTGAGTAGAAAAGCCAATAAGGTGACTCATTTACTGGCTAGACACTTTTTAGAGAATCCTAAGATTTATATTTTTCATTATGATCCTCTATGTATTCAACATATTATTGAAATGGAAAAACAGTGATTCTCTTTTTTCAAAAAAAAAAAAGAAGAGATATTCATACCTTAAATTCGGATTAGTGTTTGTACCTTAATTATTTAAAATCAATATATATATACTATTAAAATCCAAAAAAATTATTCAAGGTAAGAAATTGAATATTTTTTCTCAATTAACATGCAATCTTTAATGGATTGATTGAAAATTTTAAATAATTATTGAAATTATTTTGATAAATTAAATGTATTATTTACTTCGGATTAGTGTATTATTTAAATTATAATGACTAATTTTTATTATTTAAAATTTGTTATAATTGAGTTTTTGAAATGTTAAACTTTAAAATTTTTATAAATATTTTTTGAAACTAAAAATAGTTGAACTTAAATTAATTAGTAATTATAAAATCTTATTATCAATAAATAATTTTTTAAAACATGATTTATTTATCAAATATTTTTAAACTGAATATATAAATTTGTTTATATATTATTATGTATAAATTAAAAAATTTATTATGTCTCCTATAAAAAACTTCATCTCATGTATCGCACGGGATACACTACTAGTTGTACTTATATTAGTACAATTAGTTAATTAGTTAGTAATTTATAATTAGAAAAGAGATACTTTTGAATATAGAGCCCAAGCCCATTTCATTATTATTATTGCAGGTATAGCCAAACAGAATGTGTGTGCTGTGCGGGGTTTCATCCCTTATTCCGGATTAGGGTTAAGCTTTCAACATTGTGCAAACTTGGACCCAGCCTCTCTCAGTCGAGTCACGCTCACACATCATCACCACCGGTCAAAGCTCCAAACTTTTTTCCACCCCTTTTAGGTTCAAACTCGAAAGTCGTGATTTTTTTTGTTGGTTCCAAATGCATGTTATGTTTGTGGGTACTGTTGTAGTGATTCTCAAAATTTCATGATGTTGCTGACAGACACACACAACGTTGGTTTGGTGTTTTGCAAGGAACAGACAATGAGTGGCCAAAGCCAGGGTGGTTCAAGCAATGGCACCGAACGATCAAGGATGCATTGGACTCCATTAATGGAACGCTATTTCATTGATCTCATGTTGGAGCATTTGCAGAGAGGGAACAGGGTTGGCCACACTTTCAACAAGCAAGCGTGGACAGACATGCTCACCTCGTTCAATGCTAACTTTGGTTCTCAGTACGACAAAGATGTCTTGAAAACACGCTACACCATTTTGTGGAAGCAGTTCAATGATGTCAAGAGCCTTCTTTCTCACTTCGGTTTTTCCTGGGATGCTGCCCGGCAAATGGTTGTGGCTGATGATGATTCTGTTTGGGATGCTTATTTGAAATCTCACCCTGATGCTAGATGCTATAGAACAAAACCGGTGCTGAATTTTGATGATTTGTGTGTTATATATGGCCACACTGTTGCTGATGGAAGATATAGTTTATCTAGCCATGATGTAAACCTTGATGATCATGTGCAAGGACAACATTTGGGTGAGTATTGCTTTCACTTTATGCATATAATGTGCATTGCAGTTGAAACTAAATTAGAATAGAGATTAATTTAGAGTCAAGTAAAAAATTTTACATTGTCAACCTATCATGTTAGGTATGATTTTTAAAGTAGTTATTGTGAAAGTCAATGAATTTATCATACTTCTAATACGGTAAAAACCCTTTAGACTGTTAGTGCATATACTATCTTCTTTTGTTAACCACATTGTTTTTTCTGGTGATTAGTGCAACATGTGCAAGTAAATTAACTAATTGTCCAATACTAATGGGAGCTAATGTTAATTATGTATTCTTTGACTTGTAGGTGATGGAATGGGAAGCATTGCTGTACCGAGTAGTGAGCGTGCCAGGACAGATTGGACTGCTTCTATGGACCAGTTTTTTATGGAGCTTTTGCTTGATCAGTTGGGTAGGGGAAATCAAGTGGATAATGGATTTAATAAAAATGCTTGGACAGATATGCTAGCCATCTTTAATGCTAAGTTTGGATGTCAACATGGTAGAAGGGTTTTAAAGAATCGGTTCAAGAAACTGTTGAAATATTACTGTGATATAACAAATCTTATAAAACAAGGCTTTTCGTGGGATGAACAACAACAAATGCTTTTGGCTGATGATGATGTCTGGAATGCTTATGTCAAGGTATGTGATCAAGAAGACTGGGTGTGTGAAGTGATTGAGGAGTATATAATGTGCATGATTCCTGGTTCTGACTGACTTGAAATTCTTGTAGGCACATCCGCACGCACGACCATATAGATCAAAAACTTTGCCAAACTATCGTGATTTAGAATTAATATTCAGAAACATGTCTGAAAATGAGATCAGTAATTTGCAACAGGAGAAAAATCATGAAGATGTCATATCAGAAACAAAGGCCGGTGAGTAGCAATGAAAAGCTTTTTTATTAGCCTGTTCAATTTATTATGTTATTATCTTGCTTCTTTTTTCTTTTTTTTTAAAGAAAATTAGCAATTTGTTCCATAATGGTCATGAAAAACTCATGGAAAGTCATCCAATATATTATACTTGTACGGAGCCATAACTGAACATAAATATATTGAAGAAATGAAATATCTTCCTTCATCCTCCTTATAAATATTTCCTGAATCTTTTTGTGTGAAAAGACTATAAGAATTTGTTTGGAACATGAGGGTTTTAAATTCTCAACTCCCAAGGGGAATTTCAGATCCCCTTGTTGCAATTGTCACTTTGTCACTTCATGTGTTTATTGCATGGAAATACCTAAGACATGTTTGGTATGTAGATATTATTATAATTTTTAACTACATAGAAACTTATATTTATGAATCTAATTATGAGATGTGTAAATGTTTGAACGACCTACATAACTAGCATGGGTAGATTGTATTTGTGATCCCCTTGTTGCACTTGTCATTTCTTGAATATGTTATAATTCATATTTTAGGCCTTAAGATCTTTGGAGAACTGAGTAGTTACCTCTGTGATCATGTATCTTTCTGAAGGTGAAGCAAAAGGAAGTCGCAACCCAAGTGGCACTGATCGTACTAGAACATATTGGACACCCCCAATGGACCGATGCCTCATTGACTTGTTATTGGAGCAGGTCAAACATGGAAATAGACTTGGGCAGACATTCATTGCCCAAGCTTGGAATGACATGATTACAACTTTCAATGAACAATTCAAATCTCAATATGACAAAGATGTTCTGAAGAATCGTTACAAACATTTGAGGAAACAATTCAATGATGTAGACCACCTTCTTCAGCAGGGTGGGTTCTCGTGGGATGATACAAGAGAAATGATTGATGCAGAGGATCATGTTTGGGATGCTTATACAAAGGTCACCTATTTTCCACTTTGATCATGTGTCTTATGACTCATTGTTCTATAATTAAGTTAACATATAATTTATGCAGGCACACCCTGAAGCTCGATCACTTAGAGTTAAAACCTTGCCAGACTATTGGAAATTGTGTGTTATATTTGGAGCGGAAAGTTCTGATACAAGATATGTCCATTCAGCACATAATGCAGATCTCAGTAGTGAATTACCGATGTATATAACAGGTTTGTTTTTCACATTCCTTGCAACAGTAAGGCATTATCCTGGATAGCACAGGCCGGTAGATTGAAAAATGCGGCATGATTGTATTTATATTACCCTTTACATCCCCAACTACCTGTTAGCTTCTGCTTCTTGAGGTTTAAAATTTATTTTTTTACTACCAATAACCATTTTTTTTTGGTTCTAAGCAAATTCCAAGGTAAGCCTCTTGTACCCAACCAAAATTTAGCATCAATTCAATATCACAAAGAACAGGGGCATTTCACAAATTACACCTAAATTTTAAATATTTAAGCAATAAAGAGTGTCGTATTATTTTCTTTAACCTCCACTGGCAACCATGTATTCCTTCCTTCCTTGGCTCTTTTCTTTTGTTCCTGGCCAATGGGATGTTCAAAATTCTAGACCAAATCGATTAAACCAGTTAAACTCTGGGTAGTTTTGTTTATTTTTCCTGTGAAGATGGAATGGGATGGAAAATGTTGTTGTTGTATCCCATTCTAACACAGCGAGCAATGCTTGACATTGAATATATCTTGTTTATCACATTGTTACCACTATCCTTGTGAAATGTCCAATAGGATCAATTGCATTGGCATGTTTTGGGAATCAAGTATTTTCCAAATAAATTTAGATGGTGTTCCAGATTCTTATGGATATTTCTAATTTGAAGGTGAACAGAGGAATGACATTTTTTCAAAAGTTTACGATGCTGGTTCTACAATAGAGTGGACAGAATCAATGGAACGCTGTTTTGTTGACCTTATGATTGACCAAGTTAATAGAGGAAATAGGATTGAAAATTTATTCAATGAGGAAGCTTGGATGCACATGGTCCAAGCATTTAATGCTAGATGGGGACTCCAATCTGATAAGCAAGTTCTAATGGATCAATATTTCTGCTTGATGAAAAAACATGATGACATCAGCAATATTCTCAGTCACAGTGAATTTGCATGGAATGAAACCCTACAAATGATAAATGCTGAGGATGGTGTTTGGGATGCATACATTAAGGTTTGGTCCTCTCTCCTTTGACAGAGTTCTTTGTTTTATATCTTGCAGTTATTTCTATTTTTTACTTCTGTTAGTTCTCTAATACTCCTCCCCACTTCCAAGTATCCCATTTTCTTGATTAGATGTGTCTGCTTGCATAGGGGTGATGGAATAGTTTGCAACTACTGTTTCTTCAAAATCTTAAGATTGCATATTGTTGCTGAATGATATTTGCAGGATCACCCAGATGCCATCTCATATAAAAACAAGTGTTTGTATCTTTTCCATGATTTATGCAAGATTTCTGGAAACAAATTAATGGAAGTATCAGATGTAAGAGTGAGTGATCTGGAGCAGCTTCACTTGATCGAAGCAAATGATTTTACCATTGAAATGGATATGATGGATGAAACAAATGAAAATTTGCTTAATATTAGCAATGCTGACCTATCAGACCAGGATCCGGGCAGGGCAAAGGAAATGGATACGGAAGGATCATTTGGGAATTTGGTTGTGAGTGGCAGCAATGAAATTGACATTGTTGCTGTTGGAACATCAGGGAATTTAGATGTGACTAGTAACAATGCAACATCAAACCAAAATACAGAAAGGCCAAGGGAAATGGATATGGATATGACATCTGGTAATTTGGATGTGACTGGCGACGCTCAAATATTATCTCGAGATAATCAAAGCCCCGACGAAATGGCTACAAATGGAACATGTGGGAATTTGGAAATGAGTGGAAACACTAAAATGACACAGCATGTCAGAAAAAGGCCTAATACGATGTCGCGAGACTCCAGACCTCCCAAAAAGAAGCTGGGAATGAAAGAAGCTTTGTCTGAGATGGCTAGTGCTGTTAAGGCACTGATGAATGATAAAGAGAACAACAATACATCATTTGACGATGCTTTAAGTGCACTTCGAGCTATGCCGGACGTAGATGATGAGTTAGTAATGGATGCGTGTGATCTGTTGGAAGATGAGAGAAAGGCAAAGATATTTTTAGCTTTGGATATCTCTTTGCGAAAGAAGTGGTTGCTTAGAAAGCTTCGTCAGGGAAAGCCACATGACTCAAACTGTATATAGCTTACATATTGCTTTTAAGTTTTTGTAGTTTTCCTTGTCCAGATTTTCCTTTTCATCGCTAGCAAAATCTTAGAAACAATCCACATCGTAGTGTGGCTGTGTACAGTGCAACATAAAGCTTAAGCCATATACTAAATTACTAACATTTAAGGCATGGTTGAAAAAAATTTAAATACACCCGAATGAGTTTGGGTGTATGCATGAGCAAAGCAACCCTGAATCTGTCGTCATTTACGTCTCCCCATTATTCTTATAGCTCATACTAAATGATACTATGAAATCCTATCTCAAAGATTATGCTACCGTTTGATTGTAGTTAATTGGTAGTGTGATACATAAAGCTTGCATGCCAACTTTTAAAAAGACTAGTATACATTAATTTTAAGATATTGCGATGGAATGAAAAGTACGACGCCCATTTCTTTTTGGGAAATTACTTTTAGTACAAAGCAAAGCTTACAAAATCTGTTGATTTCTGTTTTCTCTTCTATTTGCGTAGTGATGATTTGATTGGTTAGGACGTAAAGATAAGAGTATAATTGAGATACTAATAATAAGTGTTTCTTGAACTTTTAAAATAACATATAAATGAAAATAAAAATTCTCCTTCAAAATGATAGATAAAAAGAAGTGAAGGAGTGATATCGAATCGATTTATAAAATCTTATTAAATATAACATGCCTCGTAATGATTTCGCGACAATGCGCACTTGCCATCTCTCTGCCATAATCATCTCATGACTCATCTAAGCTGCAAGGCAAATGAGGCAAGTTGAATTTGGACTTTCAAAATTAGTATGCAGTTGACTTAGTGAACCACATAGGTAAATTTAATTCAATCAATCAGATATGATAAAAGAAATTTACAATTTAAAGTACAGCACAATTTAGGTGAGGACAAGTTTTTAAGGCATAGAAAGTAAACCATGTATATAACAAACATTTGCTTCTTAAACTTCAGCAACATCCGCTATTGATATTAAAAATATGCGCCAAGAGCAAGTTCAATTGTTATGCTAAACAACATACAGACTAGAGCATAGCCCGCATAATAACATTATATAAACATGTTCTACACTTCTTGATTATCTTTACATTAAATCGCTAGAAATTTGATTATTGAAGGATACCACATATCATCAATCAACGTGCCAGTTTCTTCAAATGTTGAAATGTTCGTTGCTTAATCCACTGTCGATCATGTGGCACGTAAGCATGAATTGAATGATCATAACTGCAAGTAGAAACCAAACAGCCATGGTAGTCACTGTCACGGCAAACACATACACACAAAAATACATATACTTGATTTAGGTATTATAAGATGTTACATCGTAATGAAAATTTTCCTGGCAATGGTGGTCATAGCAGGGAAAGATAACATGTGATGCAGCAATACCATGATTTCTTCAGGTTCTTACCAAAAGGGGGCTTTCTTTTTAATAATTTTTTGAGGGGGGAAGGGGGGGATGAGATTACTAAGCTCTTTTTTCTTCTAAGGGTTTAAGATGGGCAGGGTAAAGTAGCATAATTGCTATCAATTTTCTCATCTATGATCTTAGTTTTCATTTGATTAACAGAGAAAAAAAATAAAGCAAAGTCTCTATATCAGCAAAGCCAACAGATATATGATTCGTTATAATTTTCTTAGAAGTCATACATTTCAATCTGAATGTCACAAGGAACAGAACCTTTAACAGATTAAGCTTCTAGCTCAGGATCAAAGCTAGGTGAAATGAGCAATCTACTACTGAGCAGTAAAACCTTGTCCGGAATTGTAAGTACAAAGCAATTGGTATATCCTCTCAAAATCATAAAATACAGATACGTCATAGATATATATACTTTGTACTAACTAATCTGTCAGAGTATAATGCATGCTTATTGCTCAAGAATCATGACTTAGAGAAAGAGAGAGAGAGAGGTACATTAGGGCACTCATGTCTGCAAGACCATCTATGAAGTTGTAGAGATCCACAATATCATAAGAGAGATTTCTGATGGCCGGATTTAACTCCTTCAATTTCCTTTCATACAATGCACATATGCCTGCATAAACACGAGATTGAATTAGTTTCTACTAATCTAACAAGTGATCCATGTAAAGCCATTGGCAATGACAGAGTAACAAAATCACCAGTATAAGTCAACCATCTCTATTCATATCCTTTTTTTTTTTTTTTTTTTTTCAGGTTTGCCACAGTGGCATACCCCTTCATACACACCCACGCACGCACAAGCGATACCTTGATTGACATAATGGTTGAATTGTTATCATGAGACACAGATGTCACAGGTTTGAGTTGTGGAATCAGCCTCTTGTTAATACAACTACTTCAACTGTCTAACATATTGTTAACATGAGAGCCAGATGTCACAGTCACAGGTTTTGAGTTGTGGATTCAGCTTCTTGCTAATACAACTACTTCCAACAGTTCAACAGCTGTTTGATGGCTTATATCAGCTTCTTGCAGAATTTTGCTATCAACATTAATTCTCCACTATTATTGTGTTATCCACTATTTTCAATGCATTTTGATCATATTCAGATTACCAAGGACTGTGTTCCTTCTCCAATCTAACATTGTAATTTTATTTGCAGATTGATGTACATTATAGCATGAAACTTCAATTGGTGCTTATTTCCTGCTAATAAGAATGCGTACATGAAACCAAATTTGCAAGGCTAGTAAGCACTTTCGTTTGGACCAGTGATTTCCAACAAAAGAGAATTTACAAATTTCAAAAGATTGAGCATTTGGACCTGTCACTATTCTTTTCAGTCGATAAGGTTGCACAAAGTATTATACTCAAGTCTTATAAGCAAAACCAGAGCATGCATAAGAAAAACATGGCAGAGATACTCATTAATAAAGTAATAAATCAATAAACATGTTTTGGAGTTGATTTTGAAAAAAATAAATTGGGGAAGCTAAGGTATAACCAGATGTAAGAGTAAGGCATATACCACCCATGGCCTGAGTTATTGATTCAAAATCCATAAATGTTCTAGTTGCTCGGTTAGGAGAGGCCTGCATCAGAATTATTGTGTGGCGATTTGCCTACATATTTGCAAACAAAATACACAACATAAAAATTACATTCGGTAAATGTAAATAAGAGAAAAATATATACAAGTACGCAATGAATATATATAATCATAAGAGCATGGAATGGAAACACGAAATAATCAGTCAACAATTTGAAGATTTTCACGACATATGTTGGAAATTAAAAAGAAATAATCAAAAGACTAGACATGATGAAAAATCGAAAACCTAAGTAACATGAATAATAATGATTATGTCGGAAAGCAAAGAAACTAATTAGTTGGTTGAAGAAGTGGCACCATGTTGGTTAGTTATGGAAGCAAGAAGATCGCAGCAAGTGAGTAGTAGTGAGTGAGGAATACGATTTTGATCAACTCCCTTCGTCGCAACTACGCAAGGTACCACACTCCAATTCGCCAACACCCACTCCAGTACTGCCACGTGGACCATTCACCTGCTACTTTTCCTTTTTCAATTATAGTTTTTTCTTTTTTCCTATGAAAATGAAAAGCTAGTACATTTTGGAGTTGGGTAGATAAGAATAACTTAATTAAATGACTTTTTTTTTTTAATTTAAATTTAACAATTGAATGTGTATTTATTTTTAATTAAATTCCAAAGTATATTATAAATTTAATTCATTAAAACTTAAGGGTAATTAAATTATTTTATTTATTTTAAAAAAAATTGATTGGCATGATTTCAAATAAAAGAAAAATATTTTTTATTCATAAAAGAAAAAAAAATTGATTTCTAATGATATTCAATAATTATATTATTTATACAATATGTTTTATAATATTATTTCTTTCACTATTTTTCTCCGTCGTTTTACTCATTTTACGCTATACTTTTCTTTTATCCCTTTATATCTTTCTCTTTACTATACAAAAATTTGTACAAATATAGTGCAAATACAATTTTTCTAACAGCATTATATGTTTTAAAATGTATCAATTAGAGTACTTTTAACTTACCAATTTGTACATATTAATTTTTTTATAAAAAAGAATTTTCTATACAAATATTTTTAAACTTAATTGGTCATTTGGAAGAGGCATTGGTTTTTTTTTTCTTTCTAAAATTTCTTTTTTTGCTGAAAAGAGGCATTGGTTTATGATTTAACCCGTTGAGTACCCGCACATTTACATAGGTCACGCTGGTATTTACATATATTCTAAAATTACTTTTTTTTATATAGATATTCTAAAATTACTTTTGAATATACTAAAATGGTACTATACACTAAAATCATCATCTAGTTCATCAATAATATATACTTTTGTTTTTTTTTTTTTCTGACTGAAAGGGGCTTAAAGCCCAATAAAACAAACAGAAAGGAACCACAGAGCCCTCTAAAGCTGACTTATAAGCAAGTAACATAGGAAGAACAAATAAAGAAGGATGAACATAAAACACTGACTCATGGAGAGTCCATGCTTTGCAATAGCATCAGCTGCAGTATTACACTATCTGAGAATATGCTTGAGAGACGCATTCATAGGATGGCCAAGACACCAATAATATATACTAATAGGTTGGTATGTTTACACACACAGAATAATTTAGTTATTTGTTTCAAAATGATAGTTAACCTCACCATATCAAAGTTATCAAATAGCAATGAATTTGTTTCAGTTCAATCAGAATTAGTTCCTAAAGAAATTTGATTATTATTTATCATTCTTAAAATCTTTCCACTATGTAATTATATGAAATTTTTTATGGAACTGTATACATATACTTTGCTCCATTGCACATACCAAATTGTTCATGTTGTGAAAAAATTATATATAATTTTTCAATAAAAGCAATCTAAGAAATAAAATTATCTACCTTTGAACTCTAAGTTCGTGTTTAAAGATTTAGGTTAAATTACTTTTTTAGTTCTTTAATTTATTTTTTAGGTTTGATTTGGTCCTTTTATTATTTTAAGGTTCAATTAGGTCATATTTTTTAAAACTTGTTCAATTAAATCCTTTATTTTTAAAATGTTCAATTAGGTCCTTTATTTTTTTAAAAAAAAAAATTCAATTTTGGTCTTATTTTTTAAAATTTTCGAGCAAATGGAAGAAAAATGAAACCAAATTGAATCCAAAAAATATAAATAGGTAGGGTTAATTATACGACTCACAAAAATAAATTTAAAACTTTAATATTGAAATAAAATCTTATTGAAGTTCTTAAATTTGATAAGACATTGTAAGATCTATAAAAATAAATTAAGAACTCTTCTAAAAAAGAAGCAACGTTTGTATAAATATATACATATGCGTACATTAATGAATAAAGCAGTGTTCCTTCACAAATATCTCCGTGAGATGCCAAAGAAAATCTTATGTAGCATCAAGAAGTGGCAGATTCCCACTCTCTCAGTAATGTAGTTTATAATTAAATATAATAATTAAATCCGCGAATAAGAACTGGTGATTTTCAACGACAGCATCTGCATTATTGAGAAATGAGAATTAATTGAACCGCTGTATATTTTATGTCTGCGCAAGAAAGAAACCACGAGAAAAATCAAAGAATACTGCAACACCTCTGAGAAAATTGGCAAAGAAAAAAAAATATATATAATGAAATCTTCTATACTAGTGGGATATCATATATATCATAGTATCATACACAGAATATTAGTTGATACGTATATTATACATTTATACGATGGTTGACGGCCACGAATATGGCCATAAGAGACAGGTCAACATGTTGAGCAACCAACACACCCAGATACAGCATCTTTTATTATAAAGAAAAAGGGTTGAGCATGAGCTCAAAGATTTTTATAAAGATTCTGTGTATTAAGATATTTAATTTCTGCCGTACGTGAGATTTGATTCAATGTATAATAGTGATTTTCTAATCTCCATGACTAACGCGTGTAACACACAACTCACACAAAATGGGAGGGTACGTTGGCCTTGCAACTTGCAATGGAATGTGAATATTTTTAACCTTTATTATTACAAAAAAAATATCCTGGTTCAAATTACAAGGTAGATCTTATACCCTTTTGTCAAAATTCTTTAACTTAAAATAACCTTACCTTACTAATTATAGAAGCGTATTTGATCGCTTAAAGTAATTTATTAATTTGACTATGTTTCCTTTCGAGCCAGAAAAAAGGCTTCCTAGTTCCTACACTTTAGTTAACGTAAATTATTATTTATTTAGTTGTCTTCCAGTTGCCTGAACTTGCCCATACAATCAAAACTGTTACAGGAAAAAGGTGAAGATTCCCGATAAAGTGGTGGCACAAAGCATGAAACCAATTAATATATTTAATTGTATTTTTAATTAACTTATTTAAATTATGTGTGATTTTATTTTTTAAATAATTAAATTCAATCCGTTTTTAAAAATTAAGTAAATTTATTTTAATTGTCAATTATTTACATGAAACTATAATTTTTTATTTTCTACTCAAATTAAATTGTTTAAATTGTTTTAAGTGTTCCTCTGCTCAAAACTCAATAACTAAAATATTAAATTTCACCCAAAATAAAATATAAAATCTCAAAATTTTCTCTCTTTAAATCTTAATGTTATATTGAGAGAAAATATCGAGAGTCTAATTAAGACTTGAGGAGAGCAAGAACCTTATATCCTAAGTTGAATATTCTAATTTATAATATTAAAGTAGATCAATAACACTAACACTTGGTGCAAAACTAGCTACTTGGAAAATAGTCATGTTTCTAACCCTCCAATTTGCTAACAAAATTTATTAATTTTTTACTATTTTTTTTTTAAATTTGTTCATCTTTAGCCATTGCAAATTGTATCAGGATTGAAAGGATTAATCTAGTAGTGATGAAGTCATCATCAAGGGGTGTACTTGTAGAGACTCTGATCGACGTTTAACTTAGTGTTTGCTAAAGTAATGACTAATTTATATCTAGGGAACATACCTCACGAAGATGGTGGTGGTGATATTTATAAGGGTGTGCAGGTGGTGTGTTTGGTGATTTTACATCGTCATCCTGTTGTGTCTGGTATGAAGACTAGTTGGGATTATGGATTAGGTAAGGTATTTTCTGTATGCAATGTTCATATCTATGTTAGTAATTATTGTGTGCTTTCAAAAATCAAATATCAAGTGACTATTTAGTAGATTGAGTGAAGTAGTTGGATAACTTAAATGGGTCAATTTTGCAAATTTGACCAAGTGGTTGGTCTCAAGACAATGCTAATTGAGTGTAATACTTTTTACAACACTATTAAATTTTTAAAAATATTTTATGACTTAAATGCATTATAAATCACCATATATATTGAACAAAAAATGAAATGATAAAATTGCACATAATTCAAATTAAACAAGTCAAATTAAAGTGTAGCTAAGTTGATGGGAGGATAAAATTGCACATTATACGTGAAATTTAGTTTTTGGAGAAAAAAAAAATGCTCCTTATGTGATAAACTATTATTGACTGGATTGGTTATTTGGTCTCGTTGTCCATGGGAGGCTTTGAGAGGTTGTTTACCCATAGTTGAACTTCAAGTTACTGTTACTGGCAGGGGCTGAACAGTTGCATTGCATCAACACAAATTTATCAAGATACACTAATTTTATTAAATGCATCCGTCTAGGACGCTAAGAAAATTCAAAATTCGAGGTTCATTATAACGTTCATCAGCTAGTGCCGGATTAGTATAAACTATAAGGTTGCGACATTTGTTTCAGTTTGCATGCTATTTGCTAATTTATCAACAATTCTTAGCTAGGCATGTATAGTCGTTATCACTATCTGTTACTAAAATATCAGGAAATGCACACAATAAAAGCAAAAAAAAAAAAACCTTGATCATTATTGTTGACAATACCAAAACAGAGCAAACAGTGCAACATGTGGGTACGTGTAACTTGGCTGCCTTTGGATGCAAAGACGAGTCACGTTGTGATTGTAAAATTTCGTGATTCTCTCGCGTTAATAACGAAGATAAAAATGCCTAAATTTTAAATTGATAAAACTACATAAATAACAATCATTTTCATTATAATTTTTTTGTAATATGATATCATCGAGGTCATTATATTATTTAATAATGATAGTTTAAAATAAAAATTGAAAAATAACAATTTAAAAATTTAAAAAGTGACAATATTTAGTTTAAATTGAGTTTAATAAAATAAAGAATGAAGATAGAAAAGTGTATATATATACACATGAATTTAATGACTATATATTGTCAGTGTAAAAAAATTTACACTATCAATAAATTAAAAGTTATTGTTAATATGATTTTTAAGGTAATTTCTAAAAAAAAAATGTAGGTATTATAAAAATCAAAACTTGGTTATTCTTTACATACATAGATTATTTACTCTTTAAACATTATAAATTAGAATGCCTAATTTGGAGAGTGAGACTCTTATTATCTCACTCTCTCAATTCAATGTCGTGCATTTTACACATTATTTTTAGAACTAGTTAAAAAATTTACCTCTTAACCATTTCAAACTATATTCCATTAATTTTTATTTGTATATTTAGTTTTCTAAATTGTTTATTATTTTCAACTAATCTTCCTTTATTTCTATCTTTAAATTAAATTGAATATTTTTTATAGAAATTATTAATAATTAAATATAAATTATTCATTATAAATTTAAAATATAATCTATATATTTAAGGACATTTATTTATTATTAATTTTACATCATAGTTATTTCTATTTTGTCATAGTTAACGTTGTTATTTGAATGCAAAAACTAAAAGTAATGACTGATAAAAAGTCTAGAGACTTTTTTTTATGCAAAAGTCTAGAGACTTTGACTAGTCCAAATTTAGATTATGAACTAAAAACAAAAATTTGAAAAAATTAAGACAAAAAAATAGTAAATCCTTAATTTTAATTATAATATAACTTGATATAGAATGTGATTTTTATTGATCGAACCGTTGAATTGTATCTAAATATTACCAAGATTGTCTGTGTCAAATTTTGTTAAAATTGAACAACAATAAGAAGGTGATTAAATGATCCGTATTT
Source organism: Pueraria montana var. lobata (assembly GCA_026413185.1). Classification (NCBI taxonomy): domain Eukaryota; kingdom Viridiplantae; phylum Streptophyta; class Magnoliopsida; order Fabales; family Fabaceae; genus Pueraria; species Pueraria montana. Next base: position 9,560,017 of record CM048652.1, read on the forward strand.
TAGTATATTTTGAGAAGTTTATATTACGTCGATTTTAATCTATATGAATGAGTTAACAAATAATTTTGGATTAATATGAAATTTTGTATATATGATACATCTGGAATGAACTTTTAATCCAACTATAGGTTTTAAGAAAAAATCTTTCAATTGAAAGTTATTGAATTATATAACAATTTGTGTAAGTGTGTCATCTGATCCTCCTCTTATATAAAATAAGGATTTGGTATATTTCTTTAAAAAATTTATTATTATTATTATTATTATTATTAGATAACGAATGACGTCATATATGAATAATGAATTTGATTATTTATATTTTTTTAAAGTAAGATCAGATCGAATCGGAAGGCTGGAGTCAAATCCGGGCCAGGGATATGCTTCAACGCTGCGAGTGTAAGAGCATGATGATAAGCAAAATCCTCTGAATTATTATTATTTGATTTTCAGAAACTAGTATTTATTTATTTATTTTCCAATTTGCATATAATAATAGGTGAAACAGAAACAAGAAGAAAGGGATAAGAACAAAGAAAATCCAAGAGAGAGAAAGAATGAAAATGGTGTTATGTTAGTCTATGAACAGTCACGCCGAGTAAAATTTCCAGACCCTCAAATCAAACACACACTCTCTTTCTGTCTGATTTCTATTCTCTCATCAATCAATTCAGTTCCCACTCAGGTATGTATCTATCTATGCTGATCTCTTCTCTCATTTTTTTTTTTTCTTTTTAAAGGAAGAAGAATTCGTTTTACTGCTTCCATTTTCATTGATTATTGATTCTGCTGGAATCTTGTTTCTTGTTTGCCCCCAAACTGTTAACTTAATCATTTCCAACTACAACTCGCATTTTCTTGTTTTCAATGTTAATTCGTTTTTATGATTGCTTCCCAGATTCTTAAAACTCGTCTCATGGATTTGATCACAAATTCCTTTGCTGAATGAACATATAATTACGCTAATTTTTTCTTTAAAGTCATTGCCCCATTTTTGAATCCATAAATATTATTATTATTATTTTTTAATTTTCGTTTGTTCCTGTGTTGTTTACATTTTACTCTCTTTAGTTGTCGGCTCATGTAACCCTCCCTTAAAAGTCAAAACCGGGTCTTCTGTTTGTCGTCCAATTTCTCAAAAGATGCTTCTCTTAATTGAACTTTTATGACACTTTTTCAATTTTTATATTTCATTTTTTATTGCAAACAATTAGGTCCTTCATGTAGTTGAATAATGGAATTTCTGGAAAAATGCTTGAGTGAAGAAGCACTCAGCAGCATCTCAATTTATAGTAGTTTCAGATTAAATTACATTTACGAGCAATAATCAGAAATATAACTTCCTAGAATAATAATAAGCCACTAATCATGAATTCTGGACAATAATTCCCTGGGAATATAAACAGTTTCCAACACATATATGTTGCTTGTCCCATTTCTCCTGTATCAATGCTAGTTTTCTTGAATCTTGTGAGTGAAGGAAGACAAAAGTGTAAGTTTAGATGGCTCTTTGGTGGCTGGACTCTTCTTTCTAGTTTCAGACTTGAAAGACATTTCCCCATCAACATCTTTTTTCCAAACTATAATTGGAATGCAGCATTACCAAAGTTCTTCCTTGCATTTCTCTCCATTAAATTGAACATTTTCCCTTAACTTCTCATAAATATGTTATATTAATCTGTGGCAATGTGATGAAAGCAATATATTAGAAACTTCAAACTAGACCAGACCAGCTAGAAGCTTGTTCTACCAGGTAGTTAAAGGCAGAAAGCACCCTTGAGGCCTTATTTTTAAGGCCAAGGCAAGAAGTGTAAAAATATAGAGCCTTATGCTGCATACTACCAAGAGTCCCAAAGTTCAACGACTAGTTATTCTTTTAACATCTTGACTATTTTACCCCGTTTGGCATCACAGTTGGCAAATTAGGTGGTTAATCCTTCAGAGATGATTTAATGTTATCCAGAGGCACTTTCCAAGTGGTGCTGACCCCTTCTAGTGCCTCAGGGTGTCTTTTAGTGCCTTTGACTGCATTGTATTAGAACCCAAACTTTTGGTTTTCAAAACATTGGATGTAAGTGCACTAATATCCTTTCCAACACAGTGGTTTTTCTTTTTATTTTTTTGATGCTTTCAATGCAATTACTGCTATTTTTTTTTTATTTGCTGTGTTTATTACATGGAATATCCATTTGGTATGAAGTCCGCACTTTATATTTGCGTTTGTTTCTTTAAAACAGGTAGATTTATTTGTTTGCTTCTTGTATTACTATTCTTTATTCTTTATTTATGCAGCATTTGCAGTTGTATGAATATTATCAATGATATACTTATTTTTGCTATCTATTATTTCTTTTGGTTTAAGCCTTCTTTTATTTCCCTGCTTTAAGAAATTAAAGTTATTGTCTACTTGTTTTAATTCAGATAGGAATGGGAATATATCTCAGCACTCCAAAAACTGAAAAGTTTTCTGAAGATGGTGAAAATGACCGTCTTAGATATGGTTTATCGTCCATGCAAGGGTGGCGTGCAACAATGGAAGATGCCGTGAGTAATCATTGTAAAAGCTGCTAGTTTTATAAATCAATTACCTTTTGCATATAAATCCAGAATTTTAAAGTGAATAACTATAAACCACCAATTTGGTAAATGGCAATGTCTAGTAAGAAGTATCCCAAGGTGATAAGGTGATTATACTACTTGGTATAATACTCTGTTAATCTCATGTACTGCATAATTGAGCTTGCCTTATCATTTTGGTTGAGTTGAGAGATTATGATGTTGTAGGGAACTAGAAGATATAATTTTATCTTTTGTTTCAGTGTTTCAAAATAAGCAATGATTGGTCCAGTGAAATGCAATTTCAGGAGTAAATGTGAATACATTGATTCAGCTTTTAATTTTTGTATCTTTTAATTCATTTTATTGATTTTTCCTGACTCAGATTGCTCTTAGTTAACCTGTTAATATGCTGTTGATTTTTTTCCCTTTTCTTTTGTTAGCATGCTGCATATACTGATCTGGATGAGTCAACTTCATTTTTTGGTGTCTATGATGGTCACGGAGGTAAGGTTTGAAAAGTTTGGCTACTTGGATTGATGGCAGAATGCCGCTTTTACTACTTTATTACAAATTACAAATGTTTTTTTTTACCATGTTAGGATGATTTATTTTACTTTTTACCGTTTCATCTTTCTCTTTTGGAGAGCATCTCACACTCCTAATCCTACTTCCTCTGTCTAATGAAGCATGGAAGACTAGTATACAATATCTTCTAAAAGATAACAAAGAGTAAAACATTTTTTGCTTCTTGTCATAGCTGATTTCAACTTTTGAAGGCATGATTTAAATTTAAAAGTGATTTCTCATATGATTAATTATATTATTATATAACTGTAAATGGATTTGGACTATAATCTGTGACATGCATGAAGACCCTAGCGCATTACCATGTTTCATTGCATCCCATTTATACCACTGAAACTCACATGCCTTGATTATAGCTTCTCTAGATAAAACCCTATAGGGCTTCCATCTCTTGCTCAATTGGATTTTCTGCTGTGCTTCTAAACTGTTCCTGTACTTATGCTCTATTTATTGAATTGTTTGTTTCCTACATATCTTTTCAAACAAATAGATTCTGGTTGCCCCCTTTCAAACCATTTTTCTGGTAGAAAAATCAAGGTCCATTTATGCTTATGCTCCCTCTACTACTTGGGTTTTTACTGTGGAAAGCCATACATTTTGACTTGAGCTACAAATTTCAATAATCCCCAACAGAACAAGAGGAAAATACTACATAAATTATGTCTAGTTTGAAATCAATGCTGTGTTATGGATTTTCACTTAATCCCAAAATTTCAGGTAAGGTGGTTGCAAAGTTTTGTGCTAAGTTTCTTCACCAACAGGTGCTCAAAAGTGAGGCATACTTAACTGGAGATATAGGAAACTCCCTTCAGAAAGCCTTTTTAAGGTTAGATGTAAAAAGATGACCAGTTCTATAGTACTTAATGGCAGTTCCTCTGCCAGAATTCTGCTATTAAATGAGAAACTGGTTTCAATGTTTCATGCTTGCAAGGAGTTGAATTTTTGTACTATTTAAGACCTTCAATTTGGATCATCAGCTAAGATCTCAGTTTTGTAGTTCTTATTATCAATCATTTTTTTTTTTATCTTTAATACACAAAGAAGTGTAGTTGACAACAGCCTCTCACTCTCTCTCAAAGTTACTTAGATGTTTTATGCACTTAAATAATTGGAAGAGTGTGGAGAAATTATATTCATTAATTTACTGCATCCTGTAAAGCTTACATTTTATGGAGCAGACATGAAGTATGGTACTAAATATCTTCTCTTTCTTAGTCTAATTAAGAAAGAATAGAAAGTAACTACATTGATTACTTATACATCTCACCTCGCACCCTAAAACAAAAATCCAAAAATAAAAAGTTATAAACTGGTATTTTCAATATTATGCAGAATGGATGAGATGATGCGTGGTCAAAGGGGATGGAGGGAATTATCAATATTGGGGGATAAGATTAACAAGTTTACTGGGATGATAGAAGGGTTGATTTGGTCTCCACGAAGCAGTGATGGTAATTGCCAAGTTGATGATTGGGCTTTTGAGGAGGTAGGTATGACATTTGAAGAAGGATATCTTAAATAATACTCTTCAGTATCACTGCTTCATTGGATATACTTGTTAATTTGGTTCATGGTGTATGGCTTTAAGTAGAAATAAGCTTTTTTCATCATCTCCCTAATTTAAATTTACTTATTGCAATCAGGGGCCTCATTCTGATTTTGCTGGACCAACTTCGGGAAGCACTGCCTGTGTTGCAGTTATTAGAAACAACCAACTTGTTGTTGCAAATGCTGGTGATTCGCGATGTGTGATATCCCGGAAGGGCCAGGTAAACTTATAGAATGGAAATTCTTGGAACATTAAGTATGCCTATTTTCGACAAATATATACTTATATACTTGAGTACAAATAAACATAAAATGCTGCTTCATATGTCTAAACACTGTACATTGGGAAATGTCTGCCTCTTAATTTGGCTGGTCAAAGGTGTTGGGGGGACTTTTTTGAAGGCATAGAGTATGGTTTGTCCCTTTTTTGTAGACTACATATTTTCAGTTTTTATTAGTTACAGATATTGTAGATAATTACTTACGTTGTTTTACTATGGCTGTTTTCTACAGGCATACAATTTGTCTAGAGACCACAAACCTGATCTTGAGATTGAGAAGGAAAGAATCTTAAAAGCTGGTGGTTTTATTCATGCAGGACGAGTTAATGGAAGTTTAAATCTTGCAAGAGCTATTGGTAATGTACCTATGGGCCAGTGAACTTTTTAAACGGATATTTAAGCTTCTCTATTTCCTCCTCCTTTTTCATTTATAATTTGAGTGAACAGCCTGGGCTGGGCTCCTGCATCTTTAGCTGAGGAAGATCCATGAATTTGTGTACTTGATGAATAAAATCACACATGAACAACTTTCTACTTGTTGTATTTGTATGTTTTATTTTGGTTCTTTACAAGAGAAGGAAATTGGTATGAAATCATATAATTGAAGATTTCAAATTTGTATATCTGTTCATTATGCTGATTTCTTTGTGAAGAGACAGATTCCTTTTGGGATTTTGAGGGGTGGGGTGGGGTGGGGTGGAATGGAAATGGATTATAAAGTTTCCATTCTTTAATATGTTTCAATTTGCTGCAGGTGACATGGAATTTAAACAGAATAAGTTTCTTCCTGCTGAAAAACAAATTGTAACTGCCAATCCAGACATAAACACTGTAAGTTTGTTACTGTAATTCAATTCAGCTAGCTGCCTCAGTCATACATAGATGTGCCACCATTTCCATTTTTCTATATGATAGGATCCATAATAAAATGCATCTATATGGCTTACTGCTACTTTAAAGTATTCAACTGTTATGACTGATATATTATTGTTGATTTGATATTTTTTTTATAGGTTGAGCTTTGTGACGAAGATGAATTTGTGGTGTTAGCTTGTGATGGCATATGGTATTCTTCTTGTGCTTGCACATCTCCATTTGATTCTGAATGTTATGATGTATTTGGATGATGTCATTTACATTATTAAAATGTAATAATAGCAATGGTTTTTCATTCTAGGCAACTAGGCAGATAATGTTATGTGTGTCTTCTGTGGGTGGGATAAGTTTCTTGCTTCATACCTATGAATGAGTAAATTATACCAATCTCCTTTTAAAATTACACACCTAATGCTAACACCTCTAGTTTTAGAAATCACAGAGTTGCCCTATTTTCAGTTTCCATCAAACAAATGCCTTCATTTACTTTTTTTTTAGATGGATGTAAATTGAGGTCTTAGCATGTCAATGCCATCTACCAAAACATTATTGACACCAAGTGTGATTCTGAAAATTGTAATTTGCTTGCATATTCCTATAAATTGAGGTCTTCAGACTGCCTTTTTGAAAATAATTTGTTTCTCCTTATTATTTTCAGGGATTGCATGTCAAGTCAACAACTGGTAGATTTTGTTCATGAACAATTGCACTCGGTGAGTTCTTTGTTTTCACCCTTTTCTAATGAGATGATAAAGTATTAACTCAATTAAGAAGTAGCTGTCATACTTGTTCACAAATTATGCTTATTGTTGAAAATCAGAATATTATATTCTGATTCTATTAATAATAGCGGTTTATAGGAACACAATCTTTAATTTAGAGGAAACAAAATATCCTCTATTTATGTGTAATTAATGTAATTAACCTATATAAACACGCATCCGCTGTATACTCTGACACAGTTTTCACTTTTCACTCAACTTTCCCTTTGTTTTCTCCTATTTTAACACTTATTGATGATATTTATATTTAAAGCAGTACTTAGTATTTTGATGGATAAGATCTGTGTCATTTATGCTTGTAGTAGTTGGAGAGAATTAATAAAGGATGCCACTGAGTAATAATATATCATGTTTCTTATGGCGGACGGAGTCACACTGTGTTCTTTGTCCCTTAATGCACTTCTCTACAATAGCCATTATCTTTTACTCAATCTTTAGCTTACCACTTAGTGCACTTCTCTACAATATCCATTGTCTTTTACTCAATCTCTAGCCTATCCATTAATGCACTTCTCTACATAGCCATTGTCTTTTACTCAATCTCTGGCATTGTACCATTTCTGATAAAATCAGTAAGATCAGTGGCCTTTTTATGGTCTGCATGATAATGTTTTGTGCCTGAATTTTCTATGAAGTGATTATTTTATTGTATAGTGGCTATGGCTGCTCTGGGTAATCAGCTAATCTATGACTATGTTATCTGTGGTAGGAAACGAAACTTTCTGCAGTGTGTGAAAGTGTACTTAACCGGTGTTTGGCACCATCAACTGCCAGTGGTGAGGGATGTGACAACATGACCATGATTGTGGTGCAGTTCAAAAGACCTGCTCAGTCCAGTGCACCAGCAGAAGAGCAATCCTCTTCAAACGGACAAGCAGAACCTGAAATAAAACTAGAGAGAAGTGAAAGTTAGTATTATTCCTCAGTGACAGTTCAAATATTGTATCATATATATTATAATATATATATGTAGTGTGCAACAGTGATTAGAATGCGTCCGCATGGTCATTTTCCTTTCATCCCACATTATACACAACTGCTATTCCAATTACCATAAAGAATATCAGTTTTTCTTCTCTCTCGTGTATACTTTTCACTCTAAAAAGTCTGTTCTGCATGTTCAACATGCGGCTACAAATATCAGTAATTGTAGTTATAATCAACAACCTGCAAGAATAAAGAGTAACAACCTAAAATGGGTGAGGTCTTCTTTACAGAAATATTTGTAACACACTCCTTTTGATACACAGCTTTTCAATATACTTTCTGTGATTGATTTATTTTTTAGAAAATCAACACGCCTAGTAAATTGATTGCCTTAAAAAGAGTGTTGATTTTTAAAAGCAAACCAATGATGAGACAAACTATATATTGGCATTCGTTTACACAGTGACACATGTCTATGATGAGACAAACTTCTACTTCTACTCTTCTAGTGTCCAGCTAACGAGGATTGGGTCCACATGAGCAGCATAGTGACACGCGCTTCCAATCGCTCTGTGAAATAAATAAATTCGATAATTGAAGGAAAATGAGGGTAGTTATTCTCGGTTTTTATGGGCTAGAGTTTTGTATATATTTGTTTTCTTGGTAAAGCTTTGCAGATTTCAGGTTATACAATAAATCATTTATGGTTTATCTCTCAAGTGAAAGAGAATATAAATGCTTACTGATAGGGGTGTTCGCAGGTACGGGTAACCCGTGAACTCAACCCGACCAAATTAGTTCGGTTTGGATTTTTTTTAGGGTTTGGGTCAAATCCGACTCAATCCGTTCAAACCCGTTAGTGTATGGATCGGGTAACGAGTTCTGTATTTTGAAACTGCGATCCAACCCGACCCGACCTGTAGCATGAAATTAAATTTACTATATATATTATTAAATTAAGAAATACATAAAATCATAGTTTTTTGCTATTTTTTAACCACACGTGAATTATATTTCTTTTTTTAATTGTTTTTATTTTTTGTCTTAATTTTGTTTATGTTTTCTCATGTTAATATAATAGTTTATTCCTATCTAAAATAAAATATTGTATTAACATTGGAACCATTCATTTTAGTAATCAAATATTGTCACAATTTGATCTCTTTGGAGGATATGTAGTCATTATATATTTGCAAAGCTCTAGGCAAAAATAAAATGTTGTTATAAAAAATTTTAATTTACAAAATAAAAAATATTTTTAAAAGTTCAGATCCAATTAACCCAACCCAACTCGTTTGTGAACGGGTTGGTTCGGTTCGGATTTCACAATAAAATTGCACAAATCCAACCCAATCCAACCTGTAAAATTTTGATCGGGTCGGGTAACGGGTTTAGCCAAACCCGACCCAACCCGACCCGTGAACACCCCTACTTACTGAACTTCAATAATATAATCAATATTTAGAGGGAGGAAAAAAATTTCTTATTTAAACAATATCTCGTTGTGATTTGGATTATTAGTTATCTTGATTTTTACCCAGTTTATTTTCAAGGACCAACTTTTATTTGTTAATCAACAAAGAAATGAAATATCATTAACTAGAGTAATATTAGCCCCAAACACATTCTTCCAGTGACTAATTTTTCAATTTAGAAACAACACTTAATAAATCAAAATTAAATACATAAAAAAAAAATACTATTGTTCAAAGTATTAAATTTCACCATAAATCACAATTTAGTCTGAATTGTAATTACTAAGTCAACATAATCTCAAGTTTATTTAAAATAAAATACAAACAGTAATTTAATATGCTTACAATTCGGTTTGATTCAATTCAATTTTGAACATAAGATCTGAAAATCAATCCAAAGTGTGAATAAAAAAAAAATGCTAACTAGTGTCCTTAGGTTAAGAAACTAAAAGAAGAAATTTTTTTATTGGAATGCATAAAATTACGTTGTCCATAGTTTTTTTTTTGCACTATTCTATAATTTCCACAATAAATATTTTCTCTTTTTAATTCTTTAACTACTATCCTAGCAAGACCAAAAAAAAAAAAAAATCCAAATTGAATAAAAGGACAAGTTTTTTTGTTCAGTTTATTCAGTATTCGATTTTTTGAATTAATTTGACGATTAGAAACAGTTTGACGGTTTAAAGATATTTGATTTGTCACCAACGAGCTCTAGAAGCTCTTCCATTTTTATACAAAATCTTGGTGTAAGGTATCCTTATGTATTATACATTTCATATTGGTTTACATCTTGATGCGATGTGATCACACATCTCAATTCCCTTATTTCCCCCTTTTCCCAGCAACATACACTTCCACCCCTTCTCCATGCCCACCTCTCTCTATCATCAGCCCCGAAAGCCTCAACTATATGCCTGCAATCACGAAAAAAGAAAAATTGTATGAGCTTAACTAATCCAAGCATATAGTTTGTATAGGAAACATGAAATATATTTATAGGCCGAAATACTCACAGTTTAATGTATAGAATCGGTCCTCAAAAGTTATTGCAAGTACCAGGAGACTTTTTACACAAGTAATTGTCAGCATTAATCAGCAGGAATTTCCAGAATGATACAAATAATTTGCATACCAATCATTAACTGAAAGATTGGTATGCAATTCCAATCTCCAAGGCCATTTGCAAGTCAAAGTGACCCTAGAGAAACAACAATGATAAAAAAAAGTTAGTAAAATAAAAGGAATAAATAATACATATACTGATAATATGAAAGCCTTTTACATTGTAACTGACTTAAAAGTCATATCTAGGATGATTTCTAATTGGTTGACGTTGTAAAATCTTTTACACTGACAATGCATACTTATTAAACTCAAATAAAAAAAATAAATCATATATGTACTATCAACGTAAAAACTGTTATCTAATCACAAACTGCTATACATGATATGTACTTATTAGTGACAGTTGTGTAAAACCTTTTACAGTGATATTACATACCTATTAAGCTCCAAATAAAATATCATGTAAAATCAAATTATGATTCCATAAAATAATTCTTAGTAAAACATTAACAGTTACCTTCATGCCTCCCTTTTGAGATCAGGAACATAAGAAAAGGTCCCCATGAGATAACTCAGCAAAATCAACATTTATTAGGCAATTGAGCAAATGTTCCTGCATTGGGGCTACACCCCACAACCATCATCTTCTTGAAGACAGAAAAGGCTCGATCTTTGTTTCCTGACATACTATGCCCACGAATGAGAGCATTATAAGTGAAGACATTAGGTTCAAGACCCATAAGTTGCAGTTCCTCGAACATCTTTCCAGCTTGGTCCACCATTCCAGCATTTCCAAAATGGAGAATCAGTGCATTGTAAGTATAAAGATCAGGAGAAATTCCCCTATTCTTCATTTCACTTAATAGAGAAAGAGCTTCCTCCAACCTACGCGATTTTCCAAGGCCATTGATCATAAGATTGTAAGAAACAGTATCGGGATCAAGGCCTGTTAACTTTAGTTCCTCAAAGTAGTGCACAGCATCATCAACTCTACCAGTCATGAACAGACATTCTACAAGAATGGTATAAGACTTCAAGTCTGGCCTTATCCCTTCTTTAACCATCCTTTTGAACAAATCACAGGCAATATCGACGTTGCCTGCTTTCCCAAATCCATTGATGAGAATATTATAAATAGCACAGTTGGGCTTGCATTGATAGTCTGACATCTCCTCAAAAATCTTCATTGCTTCCTCCGATCTTCCAGCCTTTAAAAGGCCGTCTATAAGAGGGCCGTATGTACAAGGAGTGGGAGAGAAATCACCACTTATGATTTCATAATATAAATCTAATGCCTTGTTTATGCTATTAGATTTCACAAGGGCAGAGATGATAATATTATGGGTTATAATATTAGGCTTGCATCCCCTACAAAGCATCTCATTGTACAGTTCAAAAAGTTCATCAATCCTCTTAGATTTGCCATGAGCATCAAGCAACACGTTGTAGGTGAAAATATTTGGGCAACAACCTGCATTCTTCATCTCAACAAAAAGTTTCAAAGCTGCTTCAGTGATATTACATCCAAGAAGCCCATCCATCAAGCAGTTATATGATTCTGGGGTTGGGTGAATTCCCAAAGTTTTGGTGAATTTGTCAAACAAATTTTGAGCATCTAGAGCCTTCCTCTGCTTACACAGGGCTCTAATTAGAGGTAATATCAAATTATCATCCTGGCAAATAGAATTGCAAACCAATCCTTCAGCAAATGAAATGGCCTCTTCTATTTCGGCTTCAATCAAAATACATTCCATTAATTCTCCCCAGACTTGATTGCCTGTCTGTAAACCTGACTGATGTACAAATTCCATGACAATCTTGATTGCATCCTCAACCCTTCCATCCTTTACAACACCAGGAAGGAGGGTGTACAAAGTTACATGATCAGGGGAGAGAAATTTCTTCATTTGATGGTAAAACCAGAATGCATAACCAGCTCTACCTTCTTTGAGCAAGCCATAGATGATAGTGTTATATGTCAGAACATCAGGACTACAGTTCATAATTGTCATTCTACAGAACATTTTCAAGGCCAAATCAACTGCATCGTTCTTGCAAAGACAATCGAGGAGTGCGTTAAAAGTCACTGTGTTTGGTGGGCATCCAGACTCTTTCATACTCCCAAACAAATCAAGGGCCTTTAAGAGTTTTCCCTCTTTCCCTAAACCATTAAGTAAAATGTTGTATGTCACAACTGTAGGAGCTAGCTTCAAATCCTTCAGTCTCCCAAACATTTGCCATGCCTCATCAACTCGGCCAGCCTTGTAAAGTGTGTCAATTAAAGAATTAACTACAATTATATCTGGTTCACACCCTTCGCTTAACATCTCAGTCAAAAGTTTTGTGGCTTTGTCTATTTGCCCTGCTTTGCTGTAGCACTTCATCATCATGTTATAGGTTACTGAGTCTGGTGAAAGCCCACAACTGTGAAGATCATTGAATATATCTTTTGCTTCTCTGATCCTACCCATTTCAGCAAGACTATATAAAGATGCATTACATGCTGCTATACTAGGCATAATGCCTCTCTTTTTCATTTTTTCAAAGGTGTCAAGAGCTTTTTCAGGATCACCCAACTTTCCATAATAGTCAATGAAAATAACGTATGAATAAGCAGTAGTTTCAACACCCAAAGATTCCATATTGTTGAAAAGCTCTAATGCCTCATCTAATCTTCTCAGGTTCAAAAGTCCGGAGATCAATGTGTTGTAAGTATGAAGATTTGGAAAAATTCCATTCACTCTCATCACATCTAACACATCAAATGCCTGATCAACTTTTCCAGACTTGCATAAAGCCTCAACAAGTATAGTGTAGGTAACCACATCAGGAGCATAACCATCGGCCTCCATCTCACTCCAGAATCTTTTCACTGTTTCCAAGTCACCGTAGTTACCAAACTTGCCCATTAAAGTAATGTAAGTTACCTGATCTGGTTTGTGACTGCTAGCTCTCATCTTTGTATATAATTCCTTGGCCTTATCTAGTCTCCCTGCAGCACAAAGCGCATCAATTAGAACTGTATAAGTGACAACATCAGGCCCACATCCTTCATCATCCATCGTCTTTAAAATCCCATACGCATCATCAATTCTCCCCGCCCTCCCAAGTACTCTAATACATATGGTATATGTGTAGATATTTGGCCTCAACCCCAAAGTTTTCATCTCTTCCAATAAATCCATAATGGTTCCGGTGTCCCTTCTCCTCCCCAGTGCTACCATCAATGCTGAGTAAGTCTTCATGCTAGGCTTCATCCCTTCCGAGATCATTCTTTTGTAAACCTTCAAAGCCTCTTTACAAAAGCCAGGTTGGAGCAGGAAATGAATCAGTCCATTATATGAATATGCATTCAAGACAAACCCAGCTTGCCTCATCTTTCCAAGCGCAAATGGTGCTTGTCGAATCCCACCTTTAATCGAAAGAGCCTTAAAAATAGTCAGGTACGTATTTGGATTCCGGTTAATTACTTGCTTTTGCATCAAATCAAAGACAAAAGCCATATCCTCAACCCTCCCATGAACCCTCAAGAACTCGAGCATGTAATTGCATGTTTCAGGGGTATGCACAAGATTGGGCAACTGGGAAACCATCTTAAAGTACGAAAGAGCAGAATTTGGATCCGAAAAAGACTTGAGAACGCCAATAACTTCTTCAGAAGACACTCTACTTTTGCTCTTACCATTCACCACAACTACCTCATGGGCACATCTTGTCTCAAACACACGAAGACCCAATTGTCTCTTTCCATGTTTCTTCCAATTTACCGAAGACCCATTTGGAAAAGATTTCATTTTGACAAATGGGGTTCCTCCAAAGAACCCATTATTGCTCATAACATAAACATTGGTGTCATTAAAAGCACAACAAGAGGACAAACTGCTACTACACATGGTTGAAGAACAGAGCACTAAGACAGCCATAGAAACGCAAAAATCCAATAATAATCAACGAAAGGAGAGACTGAAATTCAGAACCAGCACATTGAAGAGTAGATGATAGCAAATAAAAAGTGTATGAACCTGTCACCGGAATTGGGTATGCAAAGTGAGCAGAGCAGAGACAGAGACACAGCCAAACATCAAAAGCGCATAATTAGCTATGCTGTTCGTAAGTATTCCATCAAATTTCGGTTTTGGATATTTTTGCCACCAAAATATCAGCATGTTCCGGGTAAGGTTACCCTTGTGATTGTGAGGTGACAGGTGAGGATAGAATTATCAGTGAAACTTTGTATCAATTATCAGATAAAATATCTACATATGTTTATTAGATAAGATAAATGCTAATCAGCACATTAAAATGTATTACAAATTGAACCACTAGTTTCGCCCCAGCGATGAGGTTGGGTAGTACCTACAAAGTTATAAATTCTAACTTTATTGTTGCTTTTACACAATATATATATTTAAAAGGGAATTTTTTTTATTAAAATATATTATTAATGTTTTGTTAAAGGCAAACTCTGAATCTCAATAATGTAATTGATTAACTTTGCTAATTAAATTATATTAATCAAATTGCATGTTTGGATATTAATTTTACTTTTCATCCCTAAAGTATTTTGATTGTACAATTCCAAACCTATCACTTCATGTATATTACTTAACTCCTACTACTATACTACTAGGCTGACCCTAGCATGCCATTGTTATGTCATTTCTAAGAAATCATATCAATAAAATCCGATTAAAAGTTGACGGCAAATTAATTGAGGAATCCAATTGTCACATGAAAGAAAAATCTAAAATCCAATTAGTGCAATTGAAAAGAAGAGATAAAATTATGAATTGTAATACTTTAGGTATGAAAAGTGAAATTAAACTCAAATATAAATAGGTATCAAAAGCTAATTCAACAAGAAGAAATTTTTGAAAATTGTTTTTAAATTTTACATGATTTTTTTGACTATATGCGTGATCTAGTTTTTTTTCCCTTGAAAACTACTTTAAAATTAAAACTCAAAATTTAACTTAAAAGAAATTATTTGAGAGAGAGCAAAGGTAGAATGAGGGAGAAAAGGAAAGGATAGAATGGAAAGAGAGAAGAGTTTTTTTTTTCTAATTAAAAACTAATTTACCCAGATTTTTTCTAAAAAAAGTACTTGTTTTTCTCATTTTTATAAAGATTTAAATTTATTTTTGGTTTCTATAGTTTCATAAATATGTAATTTTGGTCCCTTTCAAAAAAAATTTACTTATTTTTGTCCTTTATTTTTTAGACTGCACAAATTTAATCCAATCAGTAATTTGTTGTCAATTTTTTAATAAAATTTGTCAACATGACATTTTAATAATATATAACACTGAGATGTTAACGCTGCTGGCATGACACTTACATATTGCCGTGCCAACTAACACGGCAAGTTTGACATATGCACGTAACACTAAAACATGTTAATGTGCATATAAAATATCACAAATAGAATTACTCAGCATAATTAATAAATTATTTAAAAAGTTTTCTAATTTTAAAAATATGAATTTAGAACAAAAGCATAAGAACATATATTTTCCAACAAGAAAGAAAAACTAAAACAAAACAAAAAAGTCAAGAACTAACTCCTATCATTTTGTCATCATTAGTTTAATGGTTTAAATATGTTTTTCGTCCTTGTAATTTAGTATTTTTTTGCTTTTTATTCTTGTAATTTTTTTTTATTTTAGTCCTTGCAAATTATATTTGTTTTATTTTTCGTCTTTAAAACGGTTTAAATAACGCTTTGAACAATAAAAAAAACGTCATCTAAACTACTTTAAAGACGAAAAACAAAACAAACATAATTTGTAGGAACCAAAATAAAAAAAATATTTTGCAAGAATGAAAAACAAAAAAATCCTAAATTGCAAGGACTAAAAAGATATTTAAACCTAGTTTAATTAAAGGAACGAAAATGAGATCTATTCAGTTTAAACCTAAGACGCCACTTGAGATATATAATAATAGTTTCTCTTCTTTTGCTCGTAAATAATCAAGACAACATTCAACCTGCCTAGTCCTAGAAAGACAGTAAAATTATGCAAGTTTGAAAGCTATATTAAAGTTGATGCCATCATCAATGTAGAGTTCATCTTCAAGCCTCAACTATTTGAGAACCATTTAGAGCTATAACCTGTAAAAAAGAAAGCCGTAACAATTATGAGTTGCTGCTATTTTATGGTTGGAATGCAAACAAATAAACTTTATGTTGTGTGATTTGTGCACCTAATTAAAGAAGCATCCTCAAGCCTCAACTATTTGGGAACCATTCAGAGCTATAACCTGTAAAAAAGAAAGCCGTAACAATTATGAGTTGCTGCTATTTTATGGTTGGAATGCAAACAAATAAACTTTGTTTTGTGATTTGTGCACCTAATTAAAGAAGCCTTGTCAGATTCATATAGAAAAAAACCAGCCTTTGTGCTTCAATTGACAAATTAAAACAACTCAAAAAAAAATGAAGCAGATGTGCTTCAAATGAGTATGGAACTTAAAATTAATTGCATGTGAAACAAAGTCTTGAAAATGAGCAAAACAATCACTAGTGTTGGGATAGGAAAAAAGAAGAAAAAGGTAACACTGCTTTGTGATTTTTTGTATTAAAACCTGAGATTAGTGCAGTTTAAGTTCTTTAAAATACAGTGTACATAAAAAAGACTCGGTTCCAATGCCATTTTACAGTATGTACATAAGGTAGCACTCATTTTCAGAATATGAAACCTAGGAAGCAAGATTTTGTTTATTTGTAGGGATGAATAAGTAAAAGCATAAAAGAAAAGAAAGGAGGGGATGGTGAGGAAACACTTTTAGCAACAATTTAACAGACTTCGTCCCTTCTAAAGTGAACCATTTCTCAAGTACATGGTTCTATAAGACATTCTGGTATGGGAAATTGAATTGTAACAACAGAACTGCCATATCTATAGGATACTACTGTTACAAAGGCTAAAATGCTCTAAGTTTAAGATGAAGTGTACAACAAGATTAAAGATGGTATCACTATTTTTAGTTTCATAACTAAGGTTACCGTCCCTGGCTTGCCAAATAATTTATGAGCAGAGTGCTTTCATGTTTTGACAGTTCTGTTAAGTTCTTTTCTTTCAAGTTTATACCAAAGGGCTGTTTTACTTACTTTAGTTCATCTTAAACGTGACAATACGTTAAACATGCCTTAAACATGACAATACTCACTTTCTAATTGAAGACTGTAATTCTGATTCTTCTTTCACTCAATGTTTTCTGCTGGGATGTGGGGGTTTAACATGTTTTTTAGTTTTTACTTATATGGAGCTTGGGATTAATTTGTTCTGTAGGCTTTTCCTATATAAAACTTGGTGCAACTATTACAAAAATTGCAATACTTAAAGGACACCATCATACTTAAAGTTGTAAAGGTTGTGATTGGGTTCTGATTATTTTTTTAAAGTCCTGCATTTTCCTGGGAAAATGTCATGGAAACAGCAGAGCCTTAACACATCAAAACATACAGCATCATAAGCTATCAAAGAGACTTAATTTTCATTAAGCTGCCTTGCCATTTAATTAGAAATTAACACTAACTAAACACTAAAAAATTACTGGGACAGCAGACACTAGATACCATAACAATACTAACACACACAGCAACTAGAACAAACCCATAAACCAATAGTACTAAATAATGAATATAATTTCCATTGTGAAAGAAGGCTAAGTAATGATACCTTGCAGAAGACAGAGAAAGGAACAACAGAGATGAAATAAGCCTCGGATATCTTGGGTTACTCTTCGCTTCAACCTGCAAAATATGATAAATATATAAGCAAAGCAAAGCAGAAGAAGAAAGAAAAGAAGCTTGAGAATGAAAGGAAACCCTTAAGAAGTGGGCGTTGGAGAAATCATTGAAGAAATAGAATGATGCAGATCAAAAATAGTTAGTTAGCCTTAGGACAAGTGGCAAGTCCTGAGCCATTAAATTGTAACTGAATTGCTATACATATATACATAGCAGTTTCAGCATTCGCGTATTCATTCATTTTTTGTAAGAAATTCTCTCTTGTAATTCTCCTTCTAATTCAATAAAGATTCTCTGTTCGGTTTCCATTCTTTCATTGGAATCCCTACTCCATTCTTGGTTGTTCTTCGAAGATTCATTGATCTTCCTAGAAGAACCACATCAATTGGTATCAGCAGGTGACCTTCCAAGCTACGACTCCGCCATGGCTGATAATACCAGAAATCAAACGCATATTCGTGAAATTGAAGAACGTCTCAGTACGCAAATGGAAGAACGATTCATGGAAATTGGAGCTTCGTTGCAGCGCACGATCGAGGATATGTTTCGACGCCACGAAAATTCTTCCTCATCAGGTTCTGGCGCGTCTTCCCGGCCCTATTCGTGTAACACTAGGCTCGCACGTTTGGATTTTCCCCGATTCAATGGCGAGGGCGTCAAGAACTGGATCATCCAGTGTGACACTTTCTTTTCGGTTGATCAAACCCCCGAAGAGTACAAGGTGCGCTTGGCTGTGGTCCATTTTGAAGGCAAAGCTCTCCAATGGCACAGTGCGTATGTGAAGACAGTGGGACTCGATAAATTGCCCCCATGGAATGACTATACGAAAATCTTGATTGAAAGATTTGGTGAAGTTTGCGAGGATCCAATGGCTGAACTGATGAGACTCCGACAAAAAGGTACTGTTACTGATTATCACACTGACTTTGATGCAATTGTTTCAAGAATTGACTTATCTGAGGCCCATCAATTGAGTTGTTTCCTTGGTGGTTTGCAAATGGAGATTCAAATGATGGTTAGAATGTTCCAACCAACCTCTGTTATGAAAGCCTTTTCCCTAGCTAAGATGTATGAAAATGCCAATGCCAATAGCATGCAAACCAAACCATTCTCTAAAACCATCAAACCCAACCCTGTAGCAAAGCCACCACTCTTACCAAAAATTCCCAAAACCTTAGAACCTATAAAACCTAAAACACAAACCACTAAACAGCTAACCCCTGCCTATATGAGTGAAAGGAGGGCTAAGGGTCTCTGCTATTTCTGTGATGAACCCTTTACCCCTGCCCATAGCCAAACTCATAAGAAACTCCAAATCCACGTCATGGAAATAGCTGAGAATTCTGACTCTGATGAAGACCTAGGACCTACTGAAAACCCTCCTGATGAAACCAATCCGGAACCCTTGATTTCAGTAAATGCTCTAACTGGAGTAGCCAAGTTTCGGACCATGAGAGTCACTGGTCAGGTAAGGAAGAAGCCCCTGCACATTCTCATTGACAGTGGGAGCACCCACAATTTCTTAGATGTTAATGTAGCCAAGAAGCTAGGGTGCAAAATTGAAGATATGGATCCTGTTAGCGTCACTGTGGCTGATGGGGCTAGAGTGCAGATTAATACTATGGTGAAAGGGTTCTCTTGGCTTATACAGAACACTACATTCAGTTCAGATATCCTGCTATTACCTTTAGGCTGCTGTGATATGGTTCTTGGTATCGAATGGCTGATTACATTGGGGAATATCACCTGGAACTTTGACAAGTTAACCATGGAGTTCACTGCTCAAGGAAGAAGACATGTATTGAGAGGCAATTCTTCTACAAATATTAAGACAATTAGGAAACAGCAGATACATAAGACACTAACTGCAGGAGTTCACTTTTCTATGTTGCAAGTATGTGAGTCTGAAGAAGGATTGCTGCTCCACTCCCTGTCCACTCATGCTACATCTTCCTCAATTCCTGACAGTATTGATAAGTTGCTACTTCAATATGAAGATGTGTTTGCAATACCCACTACTCTACCACCTAGAAGGCCAGATCATGATCACACTATTCCCTTGGTGCAAGGAACTAACCCTGTGAATAAGAGACCATACAGGTATTCTAAACAACAGAAGGACATAATAGATGAATTGGTACAAGACTACTTAAAGAGTGGTGTTATCCAGAATAGCAGTAGTCCTTACAGCAGTCCTGTAGTGTTGGTTGGTAAAAAGGATGGAAGTTGGAGGCTTTGTATTGACTATAGGGACCTCAACAAGAGTACAGTAAAAAATAGGTTCCCTATACCCTTGGTTGATGATCTATTGGATGAGCTACATGGCTCTACTGTATTTTCCAAAATTGACTTGAGGTCTGGCTATAATCAAGTCAGAATGGCGGAGGCAGATGTACATAAAACAGCTTTCAAAACTCATTCAGGGCATTATGAGTACTTGGTTATGCCTTTTGGCTTAACCAATGCCCCTGCCACATTTCAGGGCTTAATGAATTCAGTGTTTCGAGAATACTTGAGGAGGTTCCTGTTGGTCTTTTTTGACGACATTCTGATTTACAGCAAGGGCATGGAGGACCACTTGCATCATTTACAAACAGTCTTGTCTACCATGAGAGCAAATGCCCTGTTGGCCAAGAAATCTAAGTGCTACTTTGGGGTTGCACGAGTAGAATACTTAGGACATTTTATCTCTGGAGAGGGAGTCTCTACTGACCCTACTAAGGTGGAAGCAGTGCAGAATTGGCCACTTCCTCAGACTCTCAAACAGTTGAGAGGGTTTTTGGGTTTGGCAGGCTATTATAGAAGGTTCGTGCGGAGATATAGCACCATAGCCAAACCACTAAATGACATGTTGAAAAAAGATAGTTTTTCTTGGTCTGAGGAAGCCAAGCTTGCATTTCAGTGTCTTAAGGATCAGTTAAGCCAGGCACCTGTATTGGCCTTACCTGATTTTACAAAGACTTTTATAGTGGAGGCTGATGCCTCAGGAGTGGGGGTAGGAGCTGTTCTCATGCAAGATCACCATCCCATAGCCTTTATAAGCAGAAGCTTGAATGTTCAGCAACAATCCCTGTCAACCTATGAGAAGGAGTTACTAGCTGTGGTGTTTGCTGTACAAAAGTGGAGGCATTACTTATTACCTAAGCAGTTTGTAATCAAAACTGATCACAGAAGTCTCAAGTATATTCTTGACCAGAGACTTTCCACAGCTTTCCAACAAAAATGGTTGGTAAAACTTATGGAATTTGATTTCATTATTGAATATAAGCAGGGAAGTGAGAACCAAGCTGCTGATGCACTCTCAAGAGTTGAATGTGCTACTATTTCCACTCACCAACCCGATTCTGATCTACTAGAGAGAATCAAAGCATCTTGGCAAGGTGATGATGCCTTACAAAAACTGATTGCTGAAGTTACGAAAGATCCTTCTTCACATAAGGATTTCTCTTGGTCAGGTGGAGAATTAAGGAGGAAAGGGAAGCTGGTCATTGGTAAAAATCTTGAATTGAGAAAGAAAATACTTAATTGGTTGCACTCTTCATCCTGTGGTGGTCATTCAGGGAGAGATGCCACTTATCAAAAAGTCAAGACAGTGGTGTACTGGAAAGGATTGTCTAAGGATGTTAAAAGATTTGTCCATCAATGTACTACCTGCCAGCAATGTAAGTATGATAATTCTGCCTCTCCTGGGTTGCTACAACCACTCCCAGTCCCTGATCTGATTTGGCAGCACATTACCATGGACTTCATAGAGGGTCTTCCCAATTCCTTTGGAAAACAAGTAATCTTTGTTGTTGTTGACAGGCTGAGCAAGGCTGCTCATTTCATAGCATTACAACACCCATATACTGCTTCTGATGTGGCCCAATGCTTTATGGATAATGTCTTTAAGCTTCATGGTTGCCCAGCTTCAATAACAAGTGACAGGGATCCGATTTTTGTCAGTCAATTCTGGAAGGACTTCATGGCTTTCCAAGGGATTCAAGTTCAGCTTTCTACTGCTTACCATCCTCAGACAGATGGGCAGACAGAGGTAGTGAACAGGTGTATTGAGACATATCTGAGGTGTATGTGCTCAGATGATCCTAAACAATGGTCCAAATGGCTTCCCTTAGCTGAGTGGTGGTATAACTCTGCATATCACAGCACTATTAAGGCCAGTCCCTATGAAATCATGTATGGACAAGCACCCCCAGCTTACTTACCCTATTTACCGGGAGAATCCAAGATTGAACTTGTTGATAGAAGTCTACAGAAGAGGGAGGAACAGCTTAAGATGGTCAAGTTTCACATGAAAAGGGCACAAGAAAGAATGAAGCAACTGGCTGACAAGAGGAGATCAGATAGGGCCTTTGAAATTGGAGATTTGGTGTTTGTGAAATTACACCCTTATAGACAAGTCTCTGTAGCATTTAGGAGCAGTGCCAAATTAGCTCCAAAATACTATGGACCTTATGCTATAGTCGACAAGATTGGATCAGTCGCCTACAAGATCCAATTACCAGCTGGATCACTCATCCACGATGTGTTTCATGTATCCCAGTTGAAGAAGTTTGTAGGAGAAGCTAGCACATCAACTCACTGCCCAAGGAATGATGAAGAGACAAGAATCAAGGAGCCAGAGGAAATCATAGAAAGGATGACAGTCAAGAGAGGAAACAAGGCTGTTACTAAGGTACTTGTCAAATGGAAGCATCTTCTGCCAGAGGATGCAACTTGGGAATTCTTCTTTGATTTGAAGAAGAAGTTTCCTAACTTTAATCCTTGAGGACAAGGATTAGCTTAAGGAGGGAGGATTGATGCAGGATCAAAAATAGTTAGTTAGCCTTAGGACAAGTGGCAAGTCCTGAGCCATTAAATTGTAACTGAATTGCTATACATATATACATAGCAGTTTCAGCATTCGCATATTCATTCATTTTTTGTAAGAAATTCTCTCTTGTAATTCTCCTTCTAATTCAATAAAGATTCTCTGTTCGGTTTCCATTCTTTCATTGGAATCCCTACTCCATTCTTAGTTGTTCTTCGAAGATTCATTGATCTTCCTAGAAGAACCACATCATAGAAACATGGAACAGGGGAAATCATTGACAATAAATTTCTATATTACAAATTGAGGGTCTCTAACTATAAGTCTCACAAATTATAAAGGGTCTATAACTCTTAACTATAAGTCACACAAATTCACAAAATATAAAGGGTCTATAACCTCCTTTACTGCACTGTTAAGAAACTTCTATTCGATGTTTAAAAGGTGCTGGCAACCAGGCACCCAATGTTAAGCTAGGGAACAGAATCACAACCATTCAGCAAATTGTGTCTCCATTTGGAAAGTTTACTACACATTGCACTAGAGTAATGTAATAACAAGATTCAGAGGTTTAATCCAAGTTATATGACAGCAATAACACATGATGATAGAAATTACAGCCCTAGGAGAGAGAGACAAACCATTGATCATCTCAAGAACACCACTCTCTTGCATTCTGGAACATGCGCAGCCAAGGACTAGGCCCCTTCTTGTCCACATCCCAGTGTTTTGGATACCATGGGAACTGCCACATTAAGAAGCAACGCTCTGGATGAGGCATCATGGCAAGATGCCTCCCATCTGGGGAACAAATAGCTGCTACTCCTAAAGGAGAGCCATTCACGTTGAAAGGGTAGGCCTCTGTTAGATTCCCAGCATCATCGCAATATCTTATAGGAGCTAACTCAGAATGAACAATACGGTCCAACACGCCTTCATCTGGGAAATAAGCTCTTCCCTCACCATGAGCAGCCCATATACCCAATGTACTACCCGCCATGCCTTTGAACATTATAGCTGGTGAGTCCAGTATGGTCACGCTTGTAAAGCGGCATTCAAACCGCCCTGACTCATTATGAATGAACCTCGGTTGTGATAGATCACCACCAGCACCATGCACACCCCCAACTTGGGGGCCAGGTACCCATCCCAACAAAGCCATCAGCTGACATCCATTGCATACACCAAGACTGAAAGTGTCTGGACGCTTGTAAAACTCCTGAAATTGTTGTAAAACAGGCTCATTGAATCTTATACAAGCAGACCAACCTTTTGCAGAATCAAGCACATCGGCATAGCTAAATCCACCAGCAAACACAATTCCACGGAACTCTTGCAAAGAGATCTTTCCTTTAAGAAGGTCTGACATAGTAATATCCCATGGCTCAAAACCAGCATCATAAAACGCTGCAGCCATTTCTCTGTCTCCATTGCTCCCTTCTTCTCTAATCACAGCCACTTTAGGTTTTATAGTTGCAGACATAAGCTTTTCATCAGTGAAGGAAGGAGTAAAGGACAGTTTCCATGAGGGCTCATATCGATGTTTTAGTCCTTCTTTCTCCATATCCACACAAGATGCCAATCTTTGGAACTTTTCCAACTGAAAACTGGTGTCTTCCCACATGTCCCTAAGGATGCTAGTTTTTTCAGTTAAACAAGTCTCCCCATCAACCTTAACTTCTATTGATGGATTGGCTGTTACTTGACCTATGATTTCAGCTGAAACTCCCACATTCTTCAATTTATCCATTACCAAAGCCAGATTTTTCTTGCTTACCTCAAGAACTAACCCAAGCTCTTCGGCATAGAGTGTTTGGAAAAGGCTGTTACCTTGCGATGCCAAGTCCAAACTAAGTCCACAATTACCAGCAAATGCCATCTCTAAGGCACAAACTAGCAGTCCACCATCACTGATGTCGTGACCAGCAGAGATCAGTTCATCAGTAAGAAGGTCTTGAACACCTTCAAAGACCTTTTTAAGGTAAGGAACATCATCAAGATCAGGACACTCATTCCCAACTTGGTCAAACACCTGGGCAAGAGCAGATCCACCTAACCGCCTCTTACCTTTTGACAAATCAATATGAAGCAAAACACCATCATCCTTAAGTTTTAAATCTGGAGTCACTGTTTTTGTTATATCAGGACAAGTAACATAAACACTGATGACAAGATTTCCTGGAGCCTTGACAACTTCACTTTCAGCATGGGCTGCCATAGAAAGGCTGTCTTTGCCTCCATCAATAGCAATGCCAAGTTCAATCATTGCTTCAGATAAAGATATAGCAGCATCATACATGTCAGCTCCTTCCCCATCAAGCTTGGCAGCATACATCCAATTACCACTAGCCTTGACATCAGAAAGGGAAGTGACCTTCGCCCATACAAGATTTGTCAGTGCTTCTCCAACAGCCAACCGAGCCATTGCTTTGGGGTCTAACAGGCCTTTGATTGGTTGTTCTCCAATAGCACAAGCACCTCCAGTCACATCAGCAAAAGTTTGAGCTGTAACAGCAACATCAGCAATGGGAATCTGCAAAGGGCCAACAGTTTGCTGCTGAGCCACTAGACCAGTAACACACCTATCAACTTTTGTTGTCAAGAAACGTTTTGAACAGACAGACGGTAAACTCAATACCCTCTTCAGAGAATCTATCACTGCAATCCCAGGGCCAATATCAAGTGGCTTCTGCTCATAAACAACCCGATTAAATTTAAAAGTTTTCTTAGGCATGTCACTAAGGACTTTCTCCAGTTCAAGATCCACAGCAGGGGGAGGTGGAGGGAGTCCATTTGAAATACACTTCTGAGTTGCTAAGCTATCAACTAACACAACACGTCCATCGCCACTGATAGTTCCAATAACAGCCATCGTAACTTTTTCCCTGCTACATATTGATTCTAAGAGATCATGACTTTCAGGCTTCACCAAGATTGCATCTTGCTCCTGATACTCTGCACCCCAAATTTCTAGAACAGACATCGTGTGGTCACCAACCATAATTGCTCGGACATCTATCTCAGCACCCTTTGGATATATAATTTCTTTTACAACATTGCAGTTCCCACCAGCTCCCTGATCATGAATGCTGATAATTGGGTTTTTATCCCCCATCTCAATACAGGCACGAACAAGACGATATAGTTTTTGAGCCATCTCAGCGTCACCGCGTTGTACAGCATTGAAATCAAGCTCTGCATCATTCTGCCCACTGGCCATGCTTGAGGCTGCCCCACCTCCCATACCAATACGGTAAGCTGGCCCTCCAATCTTAACAACCAGCATTCCAATGTCAGGTTCTCCCTTTGATTTATGAAGGTGGTCAATTTGTCCAATGCCTGCACTGAACATGATTGGCTTCAACCATTCTCACCTCTCTCCACTGGGAAGTCTCATTCCAAAAGTTCTACAGAAACCCTGGATCAATGGCTCTCCAAATTTGTTCCCATAATCAGATGCACCGTTACTAGAATCTATAAGAATCTGCAAAGGTGGTGCCAAATTCGATGGATAGGCAAAGGAGGGATCTTCCCATGGAGCATAAAAGCCTGGTGTGTTGAGATTCCCAACACAGTAACCAGCTGTAGCTGCCTGGACAAAGGACCCTCTTCCTGTAGCATGTGTATCCCTAATGCGACCTCCTGCACCCGTCTCTGCACCAGGATAAGGTGCCACTGCACATGGAAAATTATGTGTTTCAGCTGTAAACAATATATCTAACTCATGTACTGCAACTTCCAATGGACATGCTGAACTGGTCGGAGCTGCTTTACTGGGAAACCCCTGATTGCACTTGAGTTGTCCTTAAAGCCAATAACTGAGTTATTTGTATTTGCCTGCAAGGTACTTTTCACAATTTGCATGAGAGTTCTATTCATAAGCTGTCCATCAATGAAAATCTTTCCTGTAAAGAACCAGTGTCTGCTATGCTCACTGTTGGACTGTGCAATATCAAACAACTCCACATTTGTTGGGTTGCGCTTAATGTCTTCTCTGAAAAGTTTGGTGTAGTATTCTAAATCCTGGTCATCAAAGGCAAAACCCATCTCCAGATTAATCTCTTCTAATGCCTCTCGTCCCCTCTCCATGACAGGTATATAACGAATTTGCTCTGGAACAACACTGGTCTGGAAGGACGTCAGCTTCTGTGTATAAACACATTCAGTCATCCTATCATGCACCATAGAGGCAAATTCATTGATTTGATAAACTTGCAGTTCACTTGTGGTGAACAACAAGTACCTCCTTGACCGGTTCACTTCCGTCAAACCACAGGCTTGGACCATGCTGTGGTGAATGACAACCTGGGCCCAACCTCAACTATAACTGGATTCAAACCCTCCTTCCTCTTCTTCTCAAGAAAGCTCTCAGTTGCCAGATTCTCAGGCTCAAATGTTTCTTGAAGAAGCCATCTAAGGACTGAAAATTTCACGCCGGAAAGTTGTGAACTAAGGCCAATATTATAACATTGCTCCGTTTGTATTTCCACTATCTGACCAGAGATTTTCACTTGAGCTTCCTTTAGAAGCTGCACTTTCTTGCATAAACGGGACGCGATATAGATGAACAACTTCCGAGGCAGGCTTCTCAACAAAACCAGGTTGCTCTTCTACTGAACTGCTCACACCCCCAGAAAGTCAAAGCTCTTGGAGTTGATCCCAGAGCCCAATTCCTATTCCAAAGCATGTGATTTCTCTGTCTCTGAGGCTTCTTCTTCAAAAACAAACTTTGCCTCGAGCTACCCTGAAACCAAAATCACAAAGCACATTTCAATTGCAAATTAAACACAGTGCACCAATTGGTCAATGACAAACAGCAAACCAAAACAAACCTGCAATAATTGATACGCCGCAAATTCCGTGACACCCGCCATGTCCTCGATCAAGTGTTGGAAAGCTCTAAAATAAAAAACTATACGCACAGTCAGAAATGGGTATGGTGAGAATCAAGTAGAATCGAACAAGACCAGAACAAAAAGAGTGTGACAGTAGCGGAAAACTCGGCGGGTTTTGGCGTGGCAACAAATAAAACCCTATTAGCCACTCATGACCGTTTGATTAGGATAATTATCTTATTGAATTAGATATGATAACACTATTTTATCTTTTATCTTTATCTTGACCAAATTTTTTTAAAGTATTTTGATTGGTTGAGGTTTTAAATTTTTAACTAGACTTAGGAGATCAATATATCTTATTTTTAATTTTAATATTTCATTTTATAGAATTATTTTTATTATAATAACAACAATTTTATAATGTTTATTTTTTATTATTTTTTATTTTAAATTATTATTAATATATTATTATAATATAACATTTTTTTCTTAAGATTGTAGTATTAATTTATTATTTTTATTTTTTACATTTTATTAGTATTGTTTATATTCATTATTAAAGTTATTTTTATTTACTTTAAATTTGTTTGAAGATTATAATATTAATATATACAATTTTTATATTATAAAATATTAGTAAATATTTTCATTATTATTTTAAATATTTGTATGATATTTTAATTATTTATTATATTATTCTTTTAGTATTATTAAGAGATAATTATTTTTTACTATAAATAATTTGAAGTTTAAGATTATTTTAATCTTAATGAATTTATTATTATGTGTGCTTTTTTTTATTATGTTTATTTTTCTTTTAATAATTGTATTTTGAAAATATTATTATAATAATGTTAAGTTTAATGATTATGCATAAGATTTTACATTGTCAACTAATTAGAAATCAGCTTTAGTGTGCTTTTAAGGATGAATATTAAAAAGTTAATAAACTTATCGTACTTGATGATTTGTGATTGAATAACAATGTAAAATGATTTTACATTATAGTGCATTACTTTTTTTGTCAATAATATTACTATGACAATTATTATTGTAGCAACATTTTTTTGAGATTATAGTATAACATTATTATTATTTTTTGTTTTAATATTTAATTAGTATTGTTTATATTTTTATTAGTGTTACTTTTTTACTTTGTTTTTTTTGAAGATTATAATATTAATATGTAGTTTTTATATTATAAATATTAATCAATATTTTTCATGTATGTAGTATACTCGTTTTTTTTTTGTCCCTATAATTTTTTTAAAAAGGTCTTTGAAATTTTTATTTCTTTTTGCATTTGGTCCTTGTCGTTAAAAATTTCTAATGGTAGTTAACTTGGCAAATAGTTGCTGACATTAGCAAGTGCCACGGTAACAAAAAATGTTATATAATGGGTGCCATGTTAGTAGGAACTAAAAAATTATAGGATTAAAAAAAAATTACAAGCACTAAAAAAATTACAATAACTAAAAACAACTTTTTATGACATGGTTTGTCGTGTTTGAAGATCTAACTTATTTTAAAAGATTTTTACATGAACATGAATCATGATACATTTTATAGGACTACGATGTTGTATCATAATTGTAACGACAAGAAAAAACTATTTTGAATGTTCGACCTAGCTTAAAAGCCTACTTACAAGCTTTATGGTGGTGGTAACATGATTTGTTGTTTCTCCAAAATCTCACTGAGCTAATCCATGATATAATCCCTAAACCACCATCACCTGTGAGTATCACAATAAAAATCATAACACCACAACTATATTATCCTTCATCAAGCCACGCTTGACTTAAATAAACTTGACTTGTTTAAAAAATTTAAGTCTAAGGACCATATAATATTAGTCATGAGCTACTTTTTAGGCTCGATTAATCATTTTTAAAGCCTAACTTAGTTTATCAAGTAACTTGTCAAAGGTTAGACATTGAAATACAACAAGCTACATAAGTAATATTTCAAGCTAGCTAAACCTTCAAATAAGTTAAAAGCCTTAATGTTTTTAGTTTGTAAATTATTATTATTATTATTGTTTTTAGTCCATGTTGACATGACATTTATATTATATTTTTGTCGATATGACATTTATTAATGTCATCATTTATTGACGTGACATTTGTTAACGTTAGCAATTGTTTGTCACATTAACTGTAGTTAGAAATTCGTAACAACAAAGACCAAATGTAAAAAATAACAAATTCAAGATATTTTTTAAAAAAAAATTACAAGTACTAAAATAAAATATCGAGTAAATTATGGAGGAAAAAAAAAGTACATTTAAGCTTAAAATAAAGAAATAAATAGAAAAGCACAAAATGTAAACCAAACCAATTGAGGTTAAAAGACGAAGGAAGGAGTGGCTGCCGGGTGCACCCAACAAACAAGTCTATGTTTTCTTCTATTAATTCAGTAGAACACAAAAACTAATTGTGTGACAGTGGTAGCAACTCCTCTCTCTCTTTCTCTGCTCCACCAACCTCTGAATTTCAAAATGGTGAAAGGAAGTGAGAGCGGTGCAGTTCCCGAACCGGTGATGGATGCAGTCAACACCACTCTCTCCAACCTTCAACAACTCCGAACGCACTTTAACCAGTTTTTGTCTCTCTCCGATCCTCAAACCCTCTCCCAAATGCCCCCTCTTCAACGGGCTCACTCCCTCTTCATCCTCGCCAAAATCACCTCTACCCTCCTTGCATGTAATCTAATCTAAATAACGCATCTTTTTTATCATCACTCTTTCAATTTCGAGTTTCAATTCCATCTTACTTACCCTTTTGTTTTTCATTCTCTTCAGTGAACCTAAGGTGTACTGGGGTCCACCCAGATGATCATCCCATCAAATCAGAGCTCGTGAGTTTCTTTCTGATAATTCTGTTTTTTTTTTTCCTAACCTTAACATGTGCTAAAAGTGTTTGATTTTCGTGTTCCAGGATAGGATAAGCTTGTACGAGGACAAACTGGAACGTTTGCTTGATTTGAGTAAAGGTACATGTTTCTTTCTTTTCTCAAAATGTGTTTATATTTTTATGCATTTGTTGAATGCTCGTGTTAAAAATTGAACATGATGGGTATTTGGAAATGTGTTTTTCAAGTTTTGAATTATCTGCATTGAAGTGATTTTTGGTTTTTTTTGTGAAGCTCCACTGCGACCTTCTACTACCTTGAATTATCAGGCGGCTACACGCTTCATAGAGCACTCTCTGCCTGACCTAACTCCAGGTGGGTAGTGAATTGTTTTATGAACAAAACTTGGATGCAGTTCTATAGGTGTTTTTGATGTTGTTCTCCAATCAAAATTAGAGTTTCATCTTGCCTCGGTAATTCGTGTAAAAATGGGCATTAAAGGTCAGCATAGATTAGTGATGTGAAATTCCAATTCTGAATGGATAACTATACCAAAAACACCTAAAGAATTGCATCTAAGTTTTGTCCATATTTTATTCCTTACAAGGGTCATCTATTGCATCTCTTCCAATTTGATCTCATGTATGTAACTAGAAGTGGTTTATTTTGTGCAGATCAGAGAGAAAATATGAGGAACATTAGTAGGGGGGAGAGACCAAAGACAAACCATCCGGGTCGGGTAGGTCAAAAGAGGAAGTATCAATCTTCTGAAAAACCATCTGTTCAAGCGGCTGCCAAGGAGTTTCTGGAGAAAGCAGCCCGGGAGATTCTTGGTAATAACAGTGGCGGTATTAAGGGACCGTTACAAGTTGACATTTCAGAGGATGATGATGATGAACTGCCTGTGCCCTGATTTTCCTGAATTCTGGTAGAGTTTCTCGTGATGTTCTTGTTTACTATGTTCGAACTCCCATGATATATGTCTTTTGTTATAGTAATTGTGGTGCAAATGTGATCTATAATTTGGGAATTTTCTCTTATCGGCATTAGAATGAACTATGATCAGGCAATACGTTTTACGGGATCTTTGCAATTCTCTCAATGCACCTACTAGGTATATGTGAGGCACCAGCTAGGAGCTTGTAGCACATTTGATGACTTGGGCAACTAGATACATTACGGAAGAATTTGACTACTTTTACAGCTTACTATTATTTAATTATTTAATAGTTGACATTGAATATTTGTCTTTCAACATCTATCCGATTTTCAACACGTACTGCCTATCAGTTTAGTGTAACTGTAAGTTGTCATCAGTAAGCCTTTTTATTTAATAAAAAAATTGGTAATATCAATTTTGAAATTATTGCATTCCAGAGAGTTGTTGGATAACTTATTAGTTGTAATACATGTAAACCGTGATTGAATTTTAACTGCAGACTTTATGGTATTGCACATGAAACACGTGTGCAATTTTCATTGCGTCATACCAACTCAGCTTACGCTGTAGGAGTGTAGTACTTGTGGTCATCAATATTGGGAAAACATGGTGGCTAGCTGATCATACTGCCTATTAATTTAAAACCTACTATTTGTCAAAGAATAATGCTATTCCCACAAATATCTCACAACATTTTTTACAACAAGAAGAGATAAAAAGAGAAGTTTGGGGTAATGTGATGGAGCGAGACAGAGAAAAATGAGCTGTGAAAAACTGTTATGGGGAAGTGTTTGTGGGAATAGCATCATTACTCTTTGTCAAATACTAGTAAGTTACCAAAGGGGTCTAGCTCAGTTGGTTGAGTAGGGTGTGTGAATGTTGTAAATCCCTTGGTACCGGTACCTGTCTTCGATTCCTACGGATAAAAAAAAAATACTAGTAAGTTGCTGGCTTTTCAACAGCATGCGATAGTGGCGCAATAGTGTCGGCGTAGTGTGGAGCGGCCATAGCCAGTGCTCACCACTGTGGGGCACTTCAATGTTGCAGCCGCTTTCCCAGTGGAAAATAGTGTGGATCATGGCAGCATAGCACTGTGCTGCTTAGATTCCAAAACAGCCCTCCTTAGACCTTAGGGCTTTTTTTTTGGGGGGGGGGGGGGGGTATTTAGGAATTTTTGGGGAAAAAACACTGCAAAAAGGGGGTGAGACCTGCTACCACCTGTGTCTCTTTTCTTTCGACTCTCTTATCTCATTTCTTCTCTCTGGCGACGAGCCTGCTGCCTCCCTGTCTTCGGCTCCCGACAAGACCCTCTTAAATGGCATAACTTTTGCTATAGCATTTTAGGGGTCGGCCGTGACGCGTCATTATCCGGGATTGATAACACTGGTAAGTTGGAAAGTTATCAGCTTCCACTTCACTGAACATAAAAAAGTTGAGACTAGAAAACAAAAATGTGAAAGGAATGCTACTTTTGCCCTTTCCTTCAGTAATGGTTCTTCCAATCATACAATATCGGAGAGAGTAGATTGCTATCTTTTATCTGTTGCTTAGTGACACTGTAGGAAATGAGTAAAATAGATCATATTAAAGTAAAACAAAAATTAAAATTGTCATGAGTCGGGAGCTGGACCTTTTGGTTATATTTTGCAGCGTCACAGAAATATTGATGCGGATGATATCGTTGACACAGAAACATAAATGGGTAAAAATAGCTGAGCTAGAGCCCTCATCTTATGGGCAGAGCACCTATTAAAAGTCTGAAGAGAATAAAACGTAGTGTCAAGTATGGAACTATTTTTCAGTCCATCAGTCCAGTTACCCAATTGGAGGTAAACCCCTAGTTACTGCTGATGGAAGCATATTTTGGTGCCTCATAAATAGAATCATGTTTTGCTGGACTTCCAACCAAGAAATTTTGTCTATCTCTGGCCACCCATCTAGCATCTTTTTTTACTTCTCTCTTGTTCTCATTCTCAGGGTTTTTTCCTTCTTCTCCCCCCCCCCTCCCCCCCCCCAGTTTTTTCTTGTAATCTTGTTCTCATCAATCTCTGTTTTCTGTTAATCTCTTACCTGTGTTTTTGTCTCTCTACTCTGTCCCCCCCCCCTTCTCTTGTTCTCTTTGTTCCATTATTAAATATTTGGCCTGCCGAGTGCTTTTTCACTCCAGCAATTCATTAAAATATTCAATCTTCAACTTGGCATCAGAGCAGATTCAATCCCACTCTGATTTCTCTCTTCTGGTCACATCTGCACTGTCTGCCGCCGCTGTTTGGACTGCCAAGACTGTCATCTGAAGTGCTTCCTTATTGGAGGCAGAAACCTCTACACCTGCCGCTGCAAATCAGCGGCCCTGTCAAGCATGTGAAAGCTGTGCGCCTGACAGGGCCACTGATTTGCAGCAGTGCATGACAAACATCTTGACAAAATCTCGAAGGGGTCCACTAATTCAATGTATTTGTTTCAAGCTTGGAGCATTCAACTTTATGCTCCATCTTGAGGGGGTGTTAGAAATGGGTCTTATAATTGGCATTTAAACTCCAGGATACATGGTTGTTCAAATTCATGCATCAGTTAGGGAGTTATATTTACTGATCTTTATTACTCTTAAATGTAATTATCTCTTGAATCAATATAAATATATGGCCTGCTGAGTGCTTTTTCACTCAAGCAGTTCATCAAAATATTCAGTCTTTAACTCATTCCACGGAAGACTAAATATAGTGAGTTTCTTATGAGGAAATGAAAAGTTTGAACATAATTGGTTTAGGGTAATTGATGTTTAGGGTACACTAAAAAGTATGAAAATAATTTGTGATTGATGTGTAATTTAACTCTTCATTCAATTATATGGCCTTTAATGCAGAAAACATATGTGAATCTGCTACTAAGGGATGTTTTTCGCAATTCATCCAATCAGCCACATTTCTTTGGAGTTTGGATGATAAATAACATCTCATTGGGAAAATTGAAATTAAAGAGCAATTTACATGCTACTTGCCAAGTTGCCATAGATTTCCTAGAAACCTTATCTGTATAATTTTAAATAGTGTGAGAATCTCTGTGACTCTGTCTTCATTGTAATCATGGACACATGCCTAAAGTGGATCAGCCTTTGGGAAAAATCTTGAACAAATTCGTTTGTGCTCCTAATATAATATAATATGGGATAAAATCAACTTAAATGCATGGAACAAAGCTGCTTACTGCTGAGTGCTGAGTTACTTTATTTGTGTTTGGTTGTTTCATGTGATGTTTGTATCCTTTCCTTGTATGCTCATAAATCTGCTAAAAGTGAAGAGAATCTGATTGAAAGCCAGGACCTGCGGTTCCACTCTTAGCCCACAACATGCAAGTCTAACATTTACTTGTTTTGTAAATTACACGTATTTTATTGTTTATTCCTTTTATTTCTGTCTGAGATTTTATTCTTTTGGAATTTTATTTTCAGTGTGTGTGAACAAGATGGAGCTGTGTCCATAGGAGGGAATATCACCATAGCGTTTTTGCTTTTCCATGCTTTTGGGGATGGCTTCTATTTTTTTCTAGACGACACAAACTTTCAATACTGTTCATTGTCCATTTCAATTGACAACTGGATGCCTTGTCAACATGTTGACATGTTTCTAATATCCAACATTTCAGTTTTGCTTAATAGCTATCCGGTTAATATCAAAAGTTTTCAATAGACAAAGCTTGTGACATGTGACGGCGGTAACTTATGTTGTTATTTTTCGTTTTGTGGTTGGATTTGCAGTTCAACAATGTATATGGCTCAATTTTGGATAACGAGGCTCTTGGATTAATTGCTCCCGAGACTTTTTTTTCTTATGAATAGTAAGCTTGTTAAGTTTATAGATACTTAGAGCATCTCTTATGAGAGTTGCTTACAGTGTTCTTAAACTTAAGAACCAATTTCTTACATAAGAAATTGTTCTTGAAAGTTCTTAAGAACAGTGAAACAATTGTAGGACCTATTTTAAGTTTTAAGGATTGCACCATTAGAGAGAATATTTGTTGAAGTTTTTAAATTTCATGTGACATTTTAGGATTTACCAAAAGTGAGTTAAGCAACTCCATCATGGAGATGCTCTTATTAAAAGTTATATAAGGAGCTTTAGAAAAAATTAAAATGTATAAGTTTATTTGACTACTAAATTTTATTTTATTTTCTTTTTTTTAAGTGTTTATTTTATTGAAAAATTTATTTAAACTGTAATTGTATACATTTTTTATCCAAACTTTATGTTAAAGTTTTTAACCAGACTCAGGCTTTTAACAAACTAAGGTACAATTTTCTATTTGAATCTGTTTGAATTTGTAAAGCGTGACGGCAATTTGATTTTTTTTTAAAATGCAACATTTTAAGCAGTGACATCAAGACTTGCCAAGCATTGCAAGGACACAGGTATACATACACTTGACAGATTACATGGCTGTTGTCCACACACATACATGAGCACACTTTATCATATATGATGTAATAGAGAAAATGGAAGTTAAATTCAACATTTTAATGGTGATTCAAATCGCAGCATGAAAAGGAAGGGTTAGCAGATTTTTTCTACTCCAATCTCATTTTTGTGTGGATTGTGTCCCGTGATCTAATTTTGGTGTCTCGTGGTGCATTTTCGACCCATGATGCAATTTTCGTGCCAAAATAAGACTTTTGTGTTTTGGTAGACCGTGATCCTTAGTGCATCCTTATACACAAGGAATCATAATACTCGAAGCACTTTTCAGTTTTGAGGTCTGTGATGTTCCGTGGTCCAATATATATGATGTTATAATAGAGAAAATGGAAGTTAAATTCAACATTTTAATGGTGATTCAAATCGCAGCATGAAAAGGAATATTTTTCTACTCCAATCTCATTTTTGTGCGGATGTAGTAATATTTTCGTATTTTCAAGCTCCGAAAATGAAAAGGAAGGGTGGGTTAGCAGACTTCATATATATATATTGGAGAATTTTAAAAATGAATTTTAACGCAGCTTGCTTTATAAAGCTATGTCATATGAGAAGATATCTTTTACCTTATATAGAACATTAATAATATCAAATTTTGATATATAATATTTTGAAAAAAGAATTATATATTATATATTCACTACAAAAAGAATAGGTCGACAAATAACAAATAACTTCGCCATGACAGTCTCTTACTACCCTAATGAGATGAGGGTAACTCTCATTCACATGACAAAACCCACATACGTCTAGATGGGGGTGATTCATTTACATGAAAGCACCCACATACATAGCCAACACTCCGAGAGCAGTGAGAAGGCCAACTTGAAACGGTGTGGCACTGCTAGTAGGAGCAACAGCTGGACCCTCGAACTCTGCTGGAGAAGGTGCTGGAGAAATGGCATTGAATGTGTGCCTTGGAGACATAACCACCACAATCAACTTTTGCCCCTTCTCACAGTGCCCCTTTGCTCCACTGATGAAGTAGAATGGACCAGAACGCTCAAGCTTCACCTTTGTGTTCTCATCACTGTACTCTTTGATGGGGTTGGATGTGCTGCAATTAGCATAATCTTCTCTTGTTACTTCCAACACTGAGTCTTTCCCACTCTCATATTTCCACACTGCCAAAAGATTAACATTAAATAGTTAAGATCAATTTTGACAAAAAAAACAATGAAGGGCCTGAAAAATACTACATTTTGGGCTAATAAAAAAGGTTAAGTTTTGGAATTGAATAATGGGAAGTTACCAAGATGATCGCCCACTCTGAAACGAGACCTTTCAGCCCATTGATTGAGGGAATCTGATTCAGAAGATGGAATCTTCCAAGCATCTATTTTGCCTCCAACCAATAGTTCCTTAGCTGCTGAGAATCCAAAGAGAAGGAAAAGGAACAAAAGAGAAGCAGAGACAGTTCTTGAACAACCAGCCATGGTCTTTTTTCTTTTTTGAGAAGTGAAAAGGGTGTGTGAAAGCTTTTACCTTTCTTGCACACAGAAGCACAAAGTGGTGGTTTGCATTACTGGGGTGTTTGGAGTGTTGTATTTATGGTGTGATGAAGAAGGGAGAAACTAGCCGTTGAGACTTGACAGCACAGCATGTGGGGGCTACTGAATGTTCTGGATACTGGTGGAGCCTGTGTCATTGTAACGGTTAAAACAACGGTAAAAAAAAAAATGGAACTTGGAATGCACTCAATCCTGAAATTGACACTGCAAAAGACAAATGCAAAGTTGCAAACTCTACAAACGGTCGACTGTGCAAATTTAACAACGAAAATGGAACTGGAAACACCACATTCTATTGAAATGGTCCCCCTCCCCCCTTTTCACCGTAGATATTATCTGTAAAGATTTTTAACATTAAATAAGTTTGGGTTAGGATATGTGTATGAATCACCGTTTGATCAGTGAAAGAAAGATTGATGTTAATTTTAACAATTAATTTTATTTTACAGTAATGTTATTGTCATATTAATTTTAAAAAACACATTAAAAAAGAGAAACATGTTCTATTTAGTTCAAAAATGAGTTTGACTTTAAATATTTAAATATATGTACATAGATACTAATATAGTATTACTGTTACTAGTATTTGAGTAAGAATAGCTTATTAGGTTTAATATAAGTGTTTTTTCCCCCTTAAACGCGGATATCAAGAGTACTTTATCACTCTACCAAGTACCAAGTCTTCCTCCATATCAAGATTTTTTTTTTCTTTTGCGCGTTTGTTCTATCTTAACAAAATAGTTTCGGATATAAGTTGAGTTCAACAAATAATTAACCATTATAATAGCTTAATTGAACACTTTATACTTTATTTTTAGATTCACCATATTAAGAAATTCGTATACTAAAAAATATCAAGATTCTTATGTCTAAAATGTTTTTTTTTATTTATATCTTAAAAAGAAATAGTTTTATACAAGTCACTTAACACAATTCATTGTACTTCTATATAGATATTCCATTGTATCTATTTTATATAATATTTTTCGTGAAAAGTGTTGCAATTTTATTTATTTATTTTTTGCTGGTAGGGTTGGGCAAGATGCCCCAGACCCAAAAAAATTTGTTGCAACTTTTTTAATTAATCAAAAAAGACATACAATAAAGAAAAAAAGTCATTTCAAGATAAAACTTATACTATCTAATAAGAAAATTTTTTCATACCTGTAATATGTTCCATTTTAATTTATATTGATCTTGATCGATGTCTATTCTCTAGCACACAGCCAAAAAAAACATTGAAAATAATTGAATTTTTAGACTTAAATATCTTTTTAGCTTTTGTAATTTAACGCTTTTTTTATTTTATTTTCGTTCTTACAAAAAAAAAATTTGATTTTCGTCCTTTTGAACAGTGAAAAAAGTTGTCTAAATCGCTTTAAGAATAAAAAATAAAACAAACATAATTTGAAAGGACTAAAAAAAAAAAAAATTCAAAGACAAAAAGCAAAAAAAATACTAAATCACAATGATTAAAAATATATTTAAACCGAATTTTTATCTTTTGTTGAATTTCGGAGAGCGAAAGCTCTCCTGCCATTATAACAATCTTACTCCAGTTCTGATTTCTTAGTAACAATTCATCGTATGCACTCCCAAGAAGAATACGATAAGAATAGGGACACTTGTAGGGGTTATCATCATCACATGTCTACTTTCATTCCATATATATATATTCAGTCATTCAAGCTCAGGAACCACTAGAGATAAGAGGTTAGGTTGGCATGCATGGAATCATAGGTTCCAACTTCAGTGTAACAATTGTACATGAAAAAAGTCATTCAAGCTCAGGAGCTTGAACGTTGATGATATTTCATTTCTATTGAGATAACTCTTCCCTAACAATATAACACAACATTTGCCACAGAAAACGGCCGATTTGGACAGAGTAGAACCAACCTAAAATTTGTATTCAAACGAGAATCCTACTTCGACAAAGGCAATTAAAATAAAATGATACTGAAACAAAAGAATAACTGTCGTCACAGTTCAAAATTGTATAGAATAGGTTACATCTGAACATGCTAGTACCTGAATTTCAAAATCCTTACACAAACTTTCTTCATCCTTTAAAAAGTATAGTAGATTGGTCCAAACCGCTGACTGCTATATCTAATCAATTTTGACTGAGGAGTAGATGAGCCTAGTGAACCAAAAGCATGCATAAAATCCGATGGTACCGGTTACCACGAAAAATGCATAAGACGCTATGAGCATGTACCCGAAGTAAAATATCGCAGATACCAGCTTTGTGATTTCAAGCTTGGTGAAGAAGTAGAAAGTTGCATAAAGAAAGAGGTAGAGTGCAGAGGAACCAGAGGTAAGGTATGACCGCCACCACCACAAGTAATCCTCACTGCACAACTGGAAGTAGCAGAGCACAATGGTTATTTCAGCACAAGTGACAATGAGGATGATGAAGACCAAAAAGAGGAATCCGAAGATGTAGTAAAACTGATTCAACCAGATTGAGGTGAGGATGAAGAAAAGCTCGATGAAAACAGCTCCAAATGGGAGTATTCCACCAATCAGAACTGAGAAAACTGGGTTCATGTACCACGCCTGCTCAGGGATCTGCCTTGGGATCTTGTTCGTTTTCACAGGATTCTCAATTGCAGGCTTCTTGAATCCAACATAGCTACCCACAAAAACAAGTGGAACCGAGATACCAAACCATAAAAAGATCAGAGCAAACATTGTCCCGAATGGCACAGCTCCGGATGATTTTTGGCCCCATATGAGAGCATTTAAAACAAAGAAAATGGCAGACACAACTGCAGGGAACACAGTTGCAGTCCTGAGGGCAATTTTTTTCCACTCTGACCCTTTGAACATTTTGTACAAGCGAGTTGATGAGTACCCAGCAAATATTCCCATGAAAACCCAAAGCAAGAGCATGGCTGTCATCAGCCCACCTCGGTTTGAAGGAGAAAGGAACCCAAGGACAGCAAATATCATGGTTACTAGTATCATGCCAAAAAACTGAACACCAGTTCCAACATAAACACACAGCAAATCTGAGTTGTTGGGGGGCCTAAATACATCACCATGTACAAGCTTCCAACCAGTCTCCTCTTGGGCTTCTTCTTGGGTCTCAAGCTCATTATACTTTGCAATGTCACGGTACAGTGTCCTCAGCATAATCATTGCCACCATGCCCGAAAGGAAGAGAACAATCATTAATGAGTTAACAATTGAGAACCAGTGGATTTGATCATCATTCATTAGCAAATAGGCATCCCATCTTGAAGCCCACTTCACATCACTCTCCTGAAGGCAATAGGATTTTAATAGCAGATAATAAGAAATACAGCCCACAATCACATTTTATCATAACAAAAAAAAAAAGAGGAGGACGTTAAAGAAGAAGAATTGTCATGAGATGAGAAAATTATAAACATGCTAATTAGTACAAGAGGATTTTAATATTTTATCTCATCTCCCTAGCCATAAACCAGCTTCTCCGCTCAAACCATATGCCTTAACTTCTTGAATCTTGGCTCATGCCAATAACCATTATAAAGTATGAAGTATACATTTACCAATTTATCATCTCCATAAACTCACCTGGAATTCAACATCATATGTGAAGATAATTTCCTTGCCCTCTTCAACCTCTTGGGGATTGTTGGAGTTGACAACTGTGTGTTTAGCATGAGGGTCACAGGTTGTCAAACGGGTAGTTTTTACATCAAATTTACCTTCGTATTCATGTTTAACACTGCAGATTAACATCCAGATTTAAAAAATAATACTAAATATCACAAAAGGATGAACCAATTAAAAGGGCAACACAATGCATGAGATTCCTACAATTGTGGAAAATTAAATGGAATAAATTAATATGACAACACAAAAATAGTTACCTGAATGGCTTAACCTCAAAGCCCACAATTCTAGCAGATTCAGTTAGCACATCTCTATGGTACTTGACAGTAAATGCCAAATGGTTGTTAATAAAATATTTCTCCTCCTTGCTCTGCGTATTCAAGACAAAATAAGCAAAAATACTAATCAGCATTCATAACAATAGCCATAGTGCTATAAAATAATGACCATACCCCAGTATACTGCCCTTTGAGTCCAACATGGAAACCAAGCTGATAGACAATTGAATCCTGATCAGTCCGTTTCAAGGGAACAACTAGAGGAAGGTTATCTAGGATCCTGTGCATGAAAGGCAGAGCTACTATAAGATACAAACCTACCATGATTGTAGTAGAATACTTGTCGAAAATAATAGATCAATTATTGGCTTAACATACATGTTCACCCGATACTCATCACTGATCTTCTCTTTAAACTCCTTAGCAGTTTTAGCATCAAGTTTAAGATTACACACAATATTGCACATTTGTGGCTCGCGCATTTTAAACTGCAAAGTATCACTTAGTCAAAAATCAGTTCATAACCGTGACAGAATTAAGGAAACTCACAAAAGTTTAAAAAGGAAGGGAAAAAAAATTCAGCTTGGAAATGAATAACCAGTTAACCACTCAAATGGTTAATTAAGTCAATAAATGATTAGTCATTAACTAATATTTGAAAATGATTAGCAAATTCAGCAGTTAATTGTTCCTAAACTAAAAATATATCATCAAGAATTCCTTTCTTGTCATTGTCCCAAAAATTAAACTGACGAGAGTAAACAAGCAAAACTGACCACATAAAGAGAATTTTCAATGCGGTCACCACGAAGCACTTCCCCAAGATTTTCTGCACTATCCCGTATTTTTGACGGGGGACAGTAGGGAAGTGAATAATATGAATATGGAAGCTGGGTCTTTGTTGATGTTAATTTATTTACTTTCACTTGCAATGGATCTCCCTGCAGCAAAGAAATAAGTAAAAAGTCAGTTAAGGATTTACGAAGTAGATCCATAATGAATTCAGAATATTTCTCATATTGTCCAGCTTACAAGCATGACAAAAAGACAGGTACAGGCAATTCTTTAGAAGGGGATACACATTACACAACAGTAGTCAAATAGATTTTTCCATCCTTTATAAGTGCCATTGTAGTTGCAAACAAGATTGCAAAGTGATACTAAGCAAGAGTTTCAACTATGCAAAATAATCTGATGATATATCCTTTATAATTAGAAACAAAAGTAAATTGAAAGCAGGTTTCATGTATTAGAAAGATAGAAGACAAAGCCCAAGAGACAAAAATTAGTATTTTTCTTTTGTACAGTTTTAACCATTTACATCAAATGGTATCACTACTAATTATTTTGGAAAATCAATTTCTCAATACAAATAAGTGCAATAAAGCAAACGGTACTGCAGCTATACACCTCTACAAAGAAGTCCAATTCTCCAACATTATTTAAAGTTTCCACATAAATAAACATCAACAACTATTTCTAGTTTACTCTAGGGAATTAAAGCAGCCATAGTAGGATTGATTCATCAACGAAAAGAAACAGTGCAATGTTAACCAAACTGTAACCGACAAAACGCAAGTAATAGAAATCAAAACCTTAACTTAGCAATCTCTCAGGAAGCAATAGATAAACAAACAGAAAAAAAACAAAACAAAACAAAAAAGGCAGCAACTGCTTCAGCGTTACGAAGTGAACGTTCTTCATCGAAGCGATCTAATAAAACTAAAACTCAACATTCCATATTATCTACCACACACTTCCAGCTCCTCTTTCAAGTTTCAACAAAAATAG
The DNA here is from genome assembly GCA_026413185.1 of Pueraria montana var. lobata. Taxonomy (NCBI): domain Eukaryota; kingdom Viridiplantae; phylum Streptophyta; class Magnoliopsida; order Fabales; family Fabaceae; genus Pueraria; species Pueraria montana. The sequence goes on from CM048652.1 coordinate 9,602,964, forward strand.
AAACAATTTCATAACAAAAAAAAAAACTAGAATCGATTACAACACAATACAAAATCCAATCCAACTCAGATCTCGCTTCTTCAGATTCAAACACGGATCAAGAAACGATAAAACAATCAGTTGACGAGTTAGGGTGAAATTGAAGGTTACCTTCTGGAAGTCCTGTGGAGCGACGCCGGGGAGGTAGAAGCAGTGAGCGCCATGGATGAGAAGCAGAAGAACCGCAGAGAACGCGAGAGATCTCCAAAACGCCATGGCGTTCGAGATCCAGATCCAGAAGCTCTTTCTCACGCGCTTCGAGTTTCGAAGAAGCGTAGTCGCGACCACAGAGAGAGGACTCGGTGCTGATTTTTCTCCGGTTATTACAATTTGGTACAGTTACTGCCTTCTACTTATATATCAAGTTGCCCCAGTTTGAATCTGACCCAACGCGTTTTGATTTTTTTTTTTCTTTTTTTTCTCTTTGGACTCGAGTGCATAATGGGAATTAGGAAGGAATTAATTAACCAGGCTTCTTCATTTATACGGAAGACTACAAATCAGATCTGAGAAATTGCAAGAAAATTAATGACTTCTTATTAATATTAATAATTGCTTGACGGTCCGATCTTTCGTGTTTCCTTAATTTTTATAATGACTATTGAGATGTGAATTTTCGATTGTATAAATCACTCAAATTTCATTATCAGGTGTGTTTGGTTTCTTATTTGCACTTATTTTGAGTTTTGATTTGATCAGATGTAATTTTTTCGTACATATGTGAATTAAAATTAGTTTAAATATCTTTTTTTGTCCTTATAATTTAATGTTTTTTTTGCTTTTTATTTTTGTAACTTTTTTTTTTCAGTTCTTGCAAATTATGTTTGCTTTGCTTTTCGTCCTTATAGTGGTTTAGAGCGCTATCTAAACCACTATAAGGACGAAAAATAAAACAAACATAATTTACAATGACTAAAATAAAAAAAAAATTGCAAGGACGAAAAGCAAAAAAATACTAAATTACAAAGACCAAAAATATATTTAAGCCATTAAAATTAGAAGATGTCAAAATACTTTTATTTTAGAAGTAATAATTTTTTTTTCTTTATTTTTTCGGATGAACTCGGGTATTCCTCAACAGAAAGTCAAGGATAAATTCCTCAAGATAATTTATTTAAGAGGTTAACCTCTTTTCCTAAATGTACTGAAATTCATTTAAGGGGTTGATCTCTCCCAACAAATATTCTTCCATGCGCATGTCACACCAGGGACCGAACCCCCTAACCACATATTTAAGGGATAAGATTATCTACCAACCATGTCACACTATATTGATTTTTTTCTTCTTTATTTGATGCGCTAAAATTTATTTTTGTGTATTGAAATTTACAAAAATACTTTCTAAACTTTAACCCAAACATAATCTCTTATGCTGAGATTTTTTTTTTTTTTTACTATACTTATAGTAAGATGTTTGGACTAAACTTAAAACATGAGTCTCACCTTCACGCATCCCATTTTTATTTTTTCTTAAGAAAATATGTGCATCCCATTAGAAGCTACTTCAAGTAGCTTTTGGCCTTTTGCATCAAAGCAAATTTGATTCTATCTTTTAATATGCTATTTTCTTATATTTATTACCTTTTCCTTTCACTTCTAATACATAAATATTAAAACTTATTTTAGTAATTATATACCAAATATCAATTTTGACTATAAGTTTTCAAATAATATTCTCTGCAAAAATCAATTTTTCTAATATCTATTATTTCAACAAAAAAATACGTTAGTTTAAACTCACATTTACTTAGATCAATTCTATAAAGACTGATAAAAAAATCAATTCTATAAAGCACATGTATGTTCGGTTGTGTGTATGTTCTGGTAGTGTGTATTGAAACACTTAGTGTACATGTTCTTGGTACCACTGGTACCTTTGATAATGATATATATATAAATATTTTTTGCTGATAAAAAAAAAAAAAAAAACATGTATGTTCGGAAACTCATATAACGTATTTGAAAATTTTTAATATCGACTAGCAAGAAGATACAGAAACTACTTTCAGTAGCTTCTGCAGAGGCGTGAATTTATTTTCCGCCAAAGACAATTCCAAACATTGAGAATTACGTTGATTTAAAATCAATTTCATAAACGTATATTTAAACATATCCTTAAACTCGATTTTAATGATTTTTTATTTATTTTTCCTTCGGGATATAACAGTGAGCGATGTGGTAAATAGTAATTTTAATGCGACTTGGTTGTGTTATAATTTTGATTTTGATTTTGATATCAAATTTTAGTATGTGAATAATGACGAGATCATTTCTTCAAAAAAAAAAATGACGAGATCATTAGAATCAGAAGCTGCCAAATTATAATGGAAAATATTATCAAACGGAAGAAAAAAGGGGGGCGGGGAAGGGATTAGTTTGATTTCTCCTTATGCAGAACAGATGGATGACATGATTAAATGAAATTACTTTCTTAAAGTGGATCGTTAACTTAATATTTTAATATACTTATCGTCAAGTTATAAAAATGCTCAAGTGCTGAGGGTGGATTGTCACTTTTGAAAATGAAGTTTTACATGTAAAATTGAATTTGAGTTTTAAAATATTTTATTTTATATTATAAATTTCATTCCTTATTTTTTAAAATAAGGTCATTTTTCTTGTATTTTTTGATGGATTTTTTATATTTTTGTAATTATTTTGAATTTGATTTTAACCTTAAAAATATTATTAATCTTTTAAAAGTGAATAAACTTGTCTTGCAATATTAAATGAATTCTGGTCAGTTTATAATTTGTGTTTCTTTTTTTTTCCTCCGCATATCTTAAAGTAAATTTCAATCTCTAAAAATACTTTTTTTTACTCCTTATTATTTTAAGAAGAAGAATGTTTAATGGAACGAAAGTTATTAACTTAAACCTTATATGAATTAGTGTGTATTCGGGAGCCAATTATATTAGAGGTAATTAGCATTTTTTCAATCCAATAGAGAGTTATTCTGTATTTAGTGTCTCAAAATACGTAAACAAACTTTTAAAAACTTTCTACCATTAATTCAAACACACCCTTAAAGTCAAAAAGTCATATCAAATCATAAACTACATACCATAACTTTTGGGTTAATGTGAGATTTGACGTGATTTCAAACGTATCTTAACATGTTTGGTAGAGAAGAAAAAAATGAAGAAGAAATTTTTTTTTTGAAATTTAAATTGGATGAAAAGAGAAAGAAAATGAAAGTTTAAATTTTTGTTTTTAGAGGTCAATTTTTTCTCTTATTTTCCTTTCACTTTGTCTTCAATCAAATAAAGATAAAGACATTATTATCCGTGTTTTTTTTTCTTTCTATTTTCTTTCTTTCCACTCTCATTTCTTCTAAACTAATCATTAATGTAAGATTGTGGTGTATGATTTTTGTGTTTTTCGTAAAACTACTTTCATTTGATTTGTATACTCTCGTGTTATTTATCTTTGAAGTATTTTTCACTTAAAAGTCACGACTTTGTTAAATTTACGATTTAGAAATATTTATAAGCTTTAGAAAAAAAAATACTACATATATGATGTAATAACTTTTCGGCCCAAAGAGATATAATATAACACAAAATAATTGGATACTTGAAGTTAAAAATTTTACGATATAAACTATGAAGTAAGAGTAGTTCAATGCACTTCTAAAAAAAAAAAAAAGAGTAGTTCAATGCAATTTTTTTTTATTAATCTTATGAAATATACTGTTTTTGTATTGTTATGAAGTGTTGGAGAAGCATTTGGTTTTTGGTTGGGAGTGGTTGTTGCAAGAGAAGGAGGAAGAAAGAATTACGTTATTACGTCAGCAGAGAATGGAAAATAGCACGTGTGACGACACAGATAGCATCAGCATCATCCTCCTCCAAAGTAAACAGACAAAGCATGGATTATACAAGGATAAAGCGGATAAAAAGAATAAAGAGTAGGGACAAAAGGGTCCAACCACACCTGAGGCTGAGCCAGTGCCACCCTGTCTGTGCCTCTTTTCTTTCTTTTTTTACCTTACCTGCAATGCAAACTTAGACTTCAATTGAGATTTCAATTTTCAAGTCCATTCTGCACTGTATTTGTCTCAATCACATTTCCTTTGGTTTTGCTTTGCTTTGAGAGAGAGCAAAAATAGCAATGAAGTTTATGAAGTTGGGTTCCAAGCCTGATGCTCTTCAAGCTGATGGAAACTCTATCAGGTCAGTGCCATTAGTCATCTCACACCTTCTCTTTCTCTGGTTTCCTTTCATTGTTATTTAGATCCTGCATGCATTTTGCTCCCCTCTTCACCATTCAACTTCAATAACACTGTCATTTCATCATACATGCATTTTAGTCAGCCACTATAACTCAGAAACTTGTTGACTTCAAATTGAAACCAAGATTTGTCCACACACCCCATTGTTACAAGAGTTTAATTTCTATAATAATGTAAAGAAAATTTACACTATCAACCAATCAAAAATCATGGTTGATATGATATAACTTTTAAGGTAATTTTTGTAAAAGTCAAAAAAACTTATTATACATAATGATTTGTGATTAGATAACATTGTATTGCATTGTGAGTGTATAGACTATTTTCTCTTATTAGAAATTTAACATTTTAATTTTGTTGCTGGTAGTGGTAACTAAAAAGGGTGGGAGAAAGACATCGTGGTCCATCCTTTGAACTGTGATATGTTTCACGAGCTTGTGGTCCAACTATGGTAAAGTGATGTGGAGTACCCATCATCTTCAATTATGGGTGGAGACAAGCCTTTTTAATAAAACAATATTAATATACTTACCGTATCTGTTTTGCTTTACCTCACGAGTTTTTGTATGCCATGTTACTGGGGTGGGGCACTCATTATTGTTTTGTTGCCTTGTGTACGTGGATGTGGACATTCTCGTGTGAAAAAAATAAAAAAGGTAGTTGCAAAAAATCCTAAATGGTCCTAGTGGACCCTGAGAAAATTTGCAAGGGTGGAATTCATGCAAAAGGACTCATTCCCCGATGATAATAAGGTTAAAGTGTTTCACTTGAGGGTGGAATGTTTTAAAGAGGTTACTTAACCTGGTTTGGTGCCTTTTCTGCCTGTTCTAAAGCATGCTTGACAATGAAATGTCATCTTTCATGCGTGTGGTATATGTATGTGTGCAACTAGGAGACAACTTTGGTTAATCAATATTAATTTGGAAGTGCATCCAATTAATTATTAACTGGGATTAATTAAATTGTTTTGCATTTATTTTTCTTCTCTGCAAGTTGAGGTTTCTTCCTATGAGGATGTGACGGACAACTTTTTTCTTCCCAGAGATTGTTTCCAGGGAAATAGTTGTTTTTTGTTCAAAGTTCTCTTGGGAAGTTGTAAAGAAAAACTAGTATTTCTTCAAAATAAGCTATCCAAATATGCAAACCTTGGCTCTGCCAGTATAATATGTAAAAAGGGATTCTTTTTCGCTTCAGGCATACAATCAGGTTTTTGCCTTGGGAGTTATTTGATTGCTGCTAAGATGAGAACAGTGTGTAAGAATGGGATGGATACCATGCATCCTAATTGAAATATTTCGGCCAAAAGACCTGATTTCCTGGCATAATTTTAATCACTTGTTCCATCATAAGTTGACACTTGACACGAAGCTTACAAACATGGCATGTGGTTGATCACACACACACACATATTCACACCAGGGTGGGGGGATGTTTCATGTATATTCATTTAGTTTTCCCTAAAAAAATCTGCCCTTTATAAAAGCTTACCATACCAAGTTGAATTCTCATGCAGGTATGTCTCATCTGAATTGGCTACAGATGTCACCGTTAATGTTGGTGATGTTAAGTTTTACCTTCACAAGGTACATACTTTTTCGACATTTTAACTTTTGTCCTGTAGAGTACACAAATTCATATTACTTTATTCAATTTAGGTGGTAGTAATTTTGGGAATATTCATCGTTCAATAATACTAGCATATACAATCAAACAGTTTTAGTGTTTTTAACATGATGGGTCAAGTTTTCATTCTATTATGTGCATTTAGTGTGCACTTTCCCCCCTCTAATTTGTGGTGTTTAGGTGACACAACTAGCTTTTAGCTTCCTCCTTTTGTTGTTTACTGATGTTGAGCTTTTAAGAGTTGCAGTTCCCTCTACTGTCAAAGAGCAACCGACTACAAAAATTGTTATCAAAAGCTAATGAAGAGAATTCTGATGATATTTACTTGGATGACTTCCCTGGAGGGCCAAAGGCCTTTGAAATATGTGCAAAATTCTGTTATGGAATGACTGTTACTCTTAATGCTTACAATGTTGTAGCTGCTCGTTGTGCAGCTGAGTACCTTGAGATGACTGAGGATGTTGACAGAGGAAACCTGGTTTTAAAGATTGAGGTGTTTCTTAACTCAAGTATCTTCCGTCGCTGGAAGGATTCTATAATTGTTCTCCAAACTACTAAATCTCTTCTGCCATGGGCTGAGGATCTGAAGATCGTTGGAAGATGCATAGATTCCATAGCTTCTAAAACTAGTGTGGACCCAGCATACATCACTTGGTCTTACACTTATAATAGGAAATTAACTGAACCTGATAAAATTGTTGAGGACAAGATGACATTTCTAGAGAAAATCGAGTCTGTTCCTAAGGATTGGTGGGTTGAAGACATATGTGAGCTGGACATTGATCTTTACAAACGAGTAATGGTTGCTGTGAAATCAAAGGGAAGAATGGATGGTGTTGTTATTGGGGAGGCACTAAAAACCTATGCATTAAGATGGATACCTGATTCGGTTGATACATTGGTTTCTGATGCCAACACCTCAAGGACCAAATCTGTGGTACAAACAATTGTCTGTTTATTGCCATATGATAATGGCATCGGTTGTTCGTGTAGTTTCTTGCTGAAGCTATTGAGAGTGGCCATATTAGTCAGAGCAAATGAGTCATCAAGAGAGGAATTGATGAAGAGCATTAGCCTCAAATTGCATGAAGCTTTTGTCAAAGATTTACTGATTCCAGCAAGGTCTCCCCAGATTACCACATATGATGTTCATTTGGTACAAGGTATTTTGAATCAATATATGGATCACGAAAAGGGAAGCTGTGGTATGGAGGTTGTTGAGGAGAAACATGGAGGAGAAGATACATATATTTTAGCACGTAGGTCTTTATTGAATGTTGGCAAGTTGGTGGATGGTTATCTTGGAGAAATTGCACATGATCCTAATCTTGGTCTCTCTAGTTTTGTTGATTTGTCACAATCCATTCCAGGTATTGCTAGACCAGATCATGATGGTCTATACAGAGCTATAGACATCTACTTGAAGGTAGGATTTTGTTTATCCTCCATGGTTTTGTTGGCTATTCCTGCTGAGTTCTTAACTTCAGATTATTGTGTGTCTCATACTTATGGGTTAGAAGTAAATATAAAGCATACTCTTTGACCATAATCAACATTCAATTGACTGACACTCAATTTCTGTATTGTTGCTATCTTTATTGCTCTGGAGAAAATGTTCTGTTTTATTTGATTGGTTCCTATTTTAACTGACTGCATATTTTGATAACTTGACAGTTGGTGCCGTTGTGATGTCCTGTCATTGTGATTTATTAATTTACCTTTAAATTTCACTTTCTCATATGAATATTTTTATAATGTTCAGAATTCTTTAGCATTTTTCAACCGGTAGACTAATCTGTTACTGCTTAATGATGTGTATATTTTTTTATATATATATAATGAGGAAATACCTTTGCTCTAAATGGGAGGTTCCTGAGTTCAAATTCACTCTGAGCTATTTATTGATATGATGAGAAAACAGACAATATATATGTGCAAACTAAAAAATATGATTCTTATCAGCTTCTTCAGCAGGAAAAGAGGGAGCTGATTGCTCATGTTGCACGTGCCGACTTGCCTAATTGATGACATTCATTTTACTAATTAACTTTGTTCTTTTGTGTCAGGAGCACCCGGATTTGACAAAAGCTGAAAGGAAGAAGCTATGTGGACTGATGGATGTCAGGAAGTTGACAGCAGGTGCTTCTGTGCATGCTGCACAGAATGAACGCCTTCCTCTTCGAGTTGTAGTGCAGGTTCTCTTCTTTGATCAGGTCAGGTCTTCTATCAGCTTTCGAACACCCGGTAACAATAGCGCACGTGACCCTTTATGCTCTCCAATGAACCGAGATGAGGGATGTGAGACAACAGTGGGAGATAGCTGCCAACCCCTTAAGAATCAGATGAGCCATTTGAGGGTCAAGGATGAAGAGTTACATAAACATGGGAAGTTGGGTAAGAAGAATAGCAAAACCAGCAAAAGTGGCATCCAGTTACTGCCATCGCGGTCGAGGAGAATCTTTGACAAGTTATGGAGTGTGAGAAAAGGGCATGGAGAGAATAGGAGCTCAGAGACTTCAGGGAGTTCTAGTAGCCCAACTTCTTTAGGCCAGGGAGATACCAAATCATATGGCCTATCTTTGAGACACCAGAGGCATTCTATCTCTTAGGGAGTTAGTAGATTATTTGGAACAGGTGAGGAAGATTCAAATTGCTGTCTAAGTGTAAAGTGGTAGGATGTTACTGTTGTATTTGCAGTGCATGCACAAAATGAGGAAAAATGTTAGTTAGCATTGCATTAAAATGTAATGTATCTTTCTCTCGAGTGTAAGACCTTCCATCGTACAGAATGTTCACTGGGTTAGGGATATGTAGCATTGCTTCTTGCTTGAATGTTTAAATATATTTTTGGTCTTTATAAATATGCTAACATTTTATTTTAGTTTGAGTTTAATTTTTACACTATTAATTAATAAAATAACACTTTATGCATGACTTTTAAAATAAATAAATATCATAAAAGTCAATGATTATTAATGATATGGAAATCTAAAATTAGTGAAGAATGTAAAATACTTTTACACTATTAATGTATTCTAATTATTTTTTTTTTAAAAAAATCAAGCTTTGATATGTGGTTCTTGTTTTTCAAGGTAAATATTTTGATTCTTTTTGTTACTATAAATTTGTTTAAATATTTACATGTTAAATTTATTTTCACAGGTCAATAATTAGTAAAGGACAAAACTTAAATGTATTTTTTTTAATTTTTTTATTTTTGTGGTGTTCTTTAATCACAAACAGAATTTTACCTTGACAATTTTGTCTAATCTTTATTATTTAAATTATGAGGTGAAATTTTAATTTGATCGGAGAATAATATTAAAAATATCCAAAGAACTCTAGGTTTCATCCGTTAGTAAATTTCTTTTTGAAGGATCCATTAGTAAATTTGTTATTTTAAATAGTGACAAGAAAATAATATTCACTTCTGAAAAGTAAGTACGGGAATCCCGATTCAAATTTTTAAGAGAATAAAATTAAGGGTAAATACTATAAATATAACCCGAATGTGGCTAGTAACAACACCCAACAATGAAAAACAATTTGGAAGAAAGCTTAATGTAAAAAAATACGCTTAAATAAATTTAGGCTTAAATAGGCTTAATGATAAAAAAATTATATATCAACTATTGAGATGATGTCACGTTATTACTTAAACAAAAAAAAATTAGAAATTTACCATGAATCTAAAAATTATTTAATATCGATATTATTTTAGCTTTGCGAATGTGTGTGTCCTGGGCCTGCATTGGATCCGAGTATAACGGATCCTCATCAAGTGGGAAAAGTAATATGAATCCGGCAATGATTAATTAGCGTTTAACTGGCCGTATATTCCAAGAACATCCAGCTGCTCCTAGTTTCACTTTCACGTAACGTTGACTCCATCCAAAGTCAACTGGGGCAGTAGCTGTATTGCACTAAACAAGTTTAACAAACCAAATTCTAATAACACAACTTTTCCTTTTTGTTTTTCCTTATGTATGTTATCTCAGTCACTATAGAAAACCATGAGACACACTCCGAGGATTGGTGTTCACAGTGTCTTTGTGTGTTATAATATATTTGTGGTGTTGTTGAGCAGTGTATGTGCATCATCATCATCCTCTCACCACTGTAAAGCATGGTTAGTGCAATCCATCCCCACCAATATGCCCCACCTATCCCATGTTCCTGGCATCCTCTCTACTGGTATGTAATAGTAGTAGTTTTATCTTATAGTATATTATATATTATATGCCACTGGATTTGGCTCTTCTCATTTCAGAGGATAAAGTGAGTAATCACTTTACGTGCATATACATATCAAATTATAGATGTATTAGAATACTAACAATTATTTTTTTCATCAACTACTCACCTTATCCTCTAAAGTGAATCGCTCACTTTAGAGGAGCCAAATCCTATGCTACCACTCACTCACTGATCACTATATATTATGGATATTCTATTGCTACCTTTCTATGACTCATAATTGGGATGTAGGGGATGTGCTTCGGTGGCTGGCTGCAAACTCCACCACGAGGCTTCACATAATTGCCCAGTACTGGCAGCTGTTACCTTCTCCCAACGATCCTCGCTCTGGGGACTATGGTTTCACTCAACATCAGATGCATGAATTTGGTGCCGATCAAGGTGTTGCCCTTTATCAAGCATTAGATGCTGCTGCTGACCGTAATGTTAGCATTAGGTGCGTTTCAATTTGGCTTACCATGCCCATGTTTAGTGGTTGTTAGACTTGAATTGAATAATAGTGAAATGGGGTTTGTTGATGATGGATGCATGCTTGTGCTTATTAATTAAACTCTATATAGACAAGGTAATCTCAATCTTATGTTGTATGTTTCAAATGGATATTGAGGTAGGTTACTGTCCCACTCTGGAGTGTATCCAACTTTTGCCTCAGAACCATCCAAACTTGCTTTCGGAAGGCCAAATGTTGAGAATGTAACATTGCTACTAAAGGATTGGTGGGGCTCGGGCATTGTCCATGCCAAAGTTTGGATATCTGATAGTAGGGATGTGTATATTGGATCTGCAAACAATGACTGGAAGTCTCTTACGCAGGTAATTTCATTGCATGTGCTATGTTGAATTTGCTTTATGTTTACCTTTTTTATGTCAATAGGCCTCCACAAATCTAGATTATGAAGCATCAACCCTCAACTCAAAACATATTCTGTTGCTTGTTACCTCTCTTCACGGATTATTAATGTTACTTTTTTGTTGGTTGTTGTGTTTTTCAAAGATATTTTTATGTTAATGCAACTCCTCTTTTCTTCATTGTAGACATCTGTTATCTGTTCAACCCTTGATACTTGTCTCATTACTTATTATTACTTGCTGGCTCTAGGTCAAGGAACTTGGAATTTATTTTGCTGATTGTCCTGAAATAGCTAAAAAGGTTGAGGTCTACTTTGACAATTTATGGACACTAGCATCTCTTAATTCATCAGCTTACACAAAAACAGTGTTTGATCAAGAATGGCAAGTTGAGCGAAAGGTTCCCTGCTGGTCGCATTTCATTGATCATAGAGAGAGGTGCAAGTAAGTCTGGGCTTAATGATAAAAATAAGTTTACTTAAGAGTTTCTCTTCACTAAATTGCTACTTGTGTGGTTTTTCTACCTGTCATTTTTTTATTTTTTATCTTTGAAATTCCTTACAAAGTTCTTAAGGTTTATATTCTACAAAATTTCCTTCCTTCACTGGAATTTTGCTGTTTTGAGAAGACAGAATGGTTCACATGAATATGTGCAAGTAAATGTTAGAATAATGTTAACTGTAGTTTTTAATGTGGAGGCTAAAGGTTGGTTAGGGTTTTAACTTAAAATAAAATGTAATCTAGAGCATGATCATGAACATGAGACAATTACATGAGAGGCAGGATACAATTTAGTGAATGATATAGAAAACTTCAGAAAGCAAGCACATGGAACTTTTTAAGTTTACATCCGCAAGCAACTTAGAATAGATGAGACAGTAAACTAAGCATGAGGAAAGAACATTCTTTCACTTTTTAATTTATTACTTTATCTAATAATTATTTGTCACAGGTCACCTCTTCCTCAATATCTGGAGACTCCTCATGTTGCAGGATATCCTATTCTGTCTGACCCTTATATGTTAAAGGTTTCATTTCAAACTCCAGGGAGTAACTATTCAACAAAGCACCCCCAAGTCAGCTATCTATCCTTTGCACCCCCAGAGGTAACGTTTACTTTTAGTTATTTTCTGGGTAATACGCATCCTTGAACCTAGACATCAGAAATGGGTTAACTTAGAGTTACATGGCAGCACAAATTACTATTTAAATAATTTTCTAACTGTGCTACTATCACATGCTTGTTTGTAGTGAGCATGGAATCGATCTAGATAGCAAACGGGCTTCTAGTCACAAATAGTAATTGAATAAAAATTGTCAATTCGTCTCATTGGATTGGGGGTTGGTGTTATAGGGATCTTAGATACTTTAGCTAGGAAGGGCCAAATTTGAGTTCAAATCTGCAGATAATTTGCCTGGCATCATCTCTAATTAGTAGAGAAACCTCTAAGCCCTTATTTATGTTTCTAATTCAAACCTATCGTTTGCCATTGGTTTTTGAAGTAATTATTAGTGCTTATACCCCAAAAATTGATGGTTGAAGCTTATGCGGCCATCCACCTTATATAGAAAGTGAGTGGTTATATTGCTGGCTTGTTGTCTGCACACATGTGTGATACTTTACATTGTAAGTACTGACTTGGAAATTCATTCATGCCCCTATTGCATTAGCTGAAAATTTATGCTAATATTTTATTTTTCAAAGAAAGAAAATAGTTTGTAAGATTGTACTTTAATCTTGGACATGTTAAATTGCCAATCTTCATTGGATCATCTTAGTATTTTGGTGGCTGCAGCTATCATTTGGCAAATATCAGGCTGATGAGCAAGCATGGATTGATACAATTAAGTCTGTTGGAAAGAAGGGAACAGTTAGAATCAGTACCATGGACTGGCTAGGTCAGTCAGAATTTATGGACCAAACAATTTACTGGTCATCCCTATCCTCTGCAATATCACAGGTAACTTCACAAGTTCTAGCTTTCTGTGATTTCTTCACTTGTTTGCTCTTTATTTTTTACTCCTACCTGAATTTTTTACCTTTTGGCAAGGCATCCTAAATATAATAGAAGACAAAGCATCATTATTCATGAAATTTTTACAAGGTTGTTTGGTGCCATTTTGAGTGGCATGTGCCATACTCTATTCTCACTAGTTGTCACTGACACCCTACACATCTCAAGTTGTTAGACTTTTCAAATTTAGTTTCTATCAAAATTTCCCATTATATAGTGTTACATTTCCTAACAAAGTTCCACCAAACAGGTGGTGTTTTCCAAGAATGCAACAGTGCAGATATTGGTGGCATATTGGGCACACTCCATCAATAACACAGATGTGTACCTCAAGTCTCTCCTCTACACCAACAATCTCTGTTCTTCCTCAAAATACAACACATGCTCTGGGAAAGTTGAGATAAAATATTATGTGGTTCCAGGTTTCAACATGACAGGACCTGCCATTAAGGGTGGAACTAGAACAGGAAACATATACCCTGATTTTACAAGAGTGAATCATGGAAAATATGCAGTTAGTGATGTAAGGGCACATATTGGGACTAGCAATCTTGTATGGGACTACTTCTACACAACAGCAGGTGTCAGTTTTGGGACAGACAACACTGCCATCATCTCTCAACTTAGGGAAATATTTAATGCTGATTGGAACTCACCCTATGCTGTTCCATTTGAAGAGCTGGATACAAGAAGTTCAATCTAATTATTATTTTATTTTATGATATTTACCAAAAAACAATTAATAAAGCCAATGTACGTTGCAATGAAAAGGAAAAATTTAGTTATCTGTTATTTTGCAAAATTGCCGTATGCTTATTTCTAGTTAAAAAATAACGTGTGGTTGAATCACCAGAAAGGTTTTATTTTATCCAACAATGCACCATGCAATAGCAGCAAAAGTGAATTGGAGGTAGACAAAGGAAGCCATGGGAAAGATAGGTTCTTCTGTTGAGGTTTCGACAGTGTCATTGTCGTACACTCATACTGTTGGACCTTCTGTTCATTGTTAATTGTTTAATGAAGAGAATTTGATGCATCAGTCCCTGAAAGATGAAAGGATACCAAATTAACAAGGAAGCAATGATCATGAGATGAACACTTGGTGGCTTTTGTTTCAATGTATATCAGAAATGGCAATATTAGAATAGTATGATTAGGAATGGGTAAATTTAAAAAATATGCTTGGTTAAATTTTAACATTGTTGAAAATAATTTTTAAAATTTAAATGATAATAAAAAAGAGTGAAAGTAAAAATAAAAAACTAATAATTGGGTTAAAAAAAAGTAATTTTATTTTCTTATTCTCATCTGAAAGCAGCAATATATTCACCTTTTTTTATGGGAATAAAAATAAAGTAAAACATATTTTCACTTTTTTTTAAATCAACAACTTCTAAGAATATTTTTAAAAACTTGTACCAAATTATATATTTTCATGTTCACTTTCTCGTTAATGATTTTTATGAACCTTGAAATAAATATATTCTATTATGTTAATAAACTAGAAAGTATTTCATATATTGAACGGGTTATTTGTTTTAATTTGAGTAAATTTTAAATTAAAAGGAAAAAATTTAAATTATAAGAGATATATAAATATTAATTTAAATAAATAAATAATAAAATCAACTTAGATATGAGGAAAAATAATAATTTTTTAAAAATAAAAAAATTAAAATATAAATAACTGATTTGAAAAGAAAAAAAATAAAAGTAATACATTTGAGAAAGATGGTATTTTTTAAAAAATAATAATAATAAGATAAAGAGAAAATTTAAAAGCAATTAATAATTGATAGTTTTTTTAAATTATAAAATCAAGTCTTAAATAATTGCAAAGTCATATGTGAAGAAAGAGTATAAAAATGTCATTCCATTTAAAAGAATAAAAACTCAACTTTATAATAAAACAGTACTACCTCTGGTCCTAATTATAAACAACAAAATAACTTTTTCGTTGGTCCTAGTTATAAGCAACAATAATTAATTTCTTTTGTACCATTACTTTATTGTTTACTCTATTCTTTATGCACTATGACAACCACTTAAAGCAAAAGATATTTTTGGAATAAAAAATGAACTTATGACAGAATTAATTAAAAAAAACTGTAATAATTATTTTTCTTAGTATTGATGATTGGTCTTATGTTGCTTATAATTAGGATCAAAATAATTAGGATCAAAAGTAGTATGTTAGAAGGCAAAAGTCATATGTTTAAGACAATTTATTGAATGTGTTTTTAAATATTGATATTTAAAATAAAGAAAAATAAAGGTAAAAGTCAGAAGTTCTTAAAAATACCTTTAAAAGTTCCTTTTTTTTAAGTTTTTTTTATTAAAAATTGTACTTTTTTAAAAGCTTATTTTCTTATTATGTTTGTCCTAATTTTTCTTTTTAAGAAAAAAAAACCAATAAATAAGACCAATCACTAGCTCTGTTTTTCTCTATGGAAAGAAACAGTTTTAAAAACTTTTTATTTTCTCTAATATCTGGTGACACATTTGCTAATTAACAGTTCATATCATAAGGTGATGATGTGTAAAACCTTGAGGCACATTTGCACCTGCGTAAACCTCCAATGTAACTCACAAGTTAAAAGGTGTAACTTGCTATCTATCCTGAAATTAATCATTAAGACGCAAAACTTTAATCTCGGACTATACCACGGGGCATTTTGTTTTTAATAATCATTTTTAAATGCCTTGTCTTCAATTTTTCACAAGGATGCACTACCTTGCCCGTAAATAATAGAGAAACATGCATCTTTAAATAGCTAACAGGATAAAAGAGATGCAATGGCATTCAAGTTAAGCTCAGGATACCATGCAGTACTCCTAACTGGCTGGCATTCAGAGAAACATCCACGAATGAAAGTGATATCTACACTGAATTCACAAAGTTTAGGGAAATGAACAAAATAGTGTTGTCTAGCAAAGTTGGGTTTCAAATTTAAGGTTTATGCCCATGCTAAAGAGCTCCTGGCATAATAACTTTGCTCCATACGGGACATAGGCCACCACAATGTCATCCGCAGATTCACAGTGGCGGCAATAAGGTCCTCGTATTTTCCGGCCACCAGAGACTGGCCGCAAGATCACATTTGCGACATTTTTGCATTTGCTGCAAATGTGAATCTGAGAAGAGTCACTGAGCGTGAAGAGACGTTCATACAGGTTGGCTGATGCACCATGAGCTATCAGGCAATCACGCTCCATTTCACCAAACTTGATACCTCCAAATCGTTTTCTGTCAGCTACAGGCTGTCGAGTCAACGGGTGAACTGGACCAGTGTTCCGGAATTTCACTTTGTCTTCAGACATATGGTGCAGACGTTGGTAAAATGTTGGTCCCATAAAAATGAGTGATCGGACCATCTCACCAGTCCTTCCATTGTATACCCTCTCATTTCCCCATCTTGAAAACCCAGCTCTGCCATATTCCCAAAGGTAACATGGGTGAGGGCTCAGTAAAACAAGAACAAGATACATGACAACAAAATAATTCCTAATTTTAAAGCGAGACTAGAGAAAAGACGAGACCATCTACAACTATGAAGACATGATAGGCAAACAAAAAACACCATAGTCATACAGTAAGCAAGGGCAGAAGCTGAAATGCAAGTTCCTCTTCTAAAGAATGGCTTACATTACAGACAACACGGAGTAATCCAAACTGCATTTGAAGTAAACTGAATATCATGATCAAACAATACCTGTGAAGCTGGTCGGTAATGGCATCTACAGAAGGAGTGGAGAAAGGCGTAGCATGTCTCAGTATACCACCACAAGCAATCCCCTTTCCTAAAGCAGCCTCAAGGAGTTGCCCAGGAGTTTGTCGTGAGGGAAATGCATGTGGATTTATTACAATATCAGGAACAATGCCTTGTCTTGTAAAAGGAAAATTTTCCTGAGACTCGAGAAATCCCAAAACTCCCTTTTGTCCATGCATACTGGAGAACTTGTCTCCAAGAACTGGACTTCGAACCTGCAATATTATTAAATAACAGATTTATCCAGTGATCAAATTAACTTCGAACCTGCAATATTATTAAATAACAGATTTATCCAGTGATCAAATTAAAGTTAGCTTTCAGTTGTGTAACATAAAACATCCATGTCCAGATGATGCACAAATTAGTACATTTGCATGCCCATCTCTATGCCTGTATTTGAGCATACAGTAAGTTATGTTCATTGCAGTAATTCCTAAAAGTTCATGAACAAGCATCTTCATTAATGTAGTTTTGGGATTCACCAGTTACCTGTCTTAATGAAACCACAGCAAAATTTTTCCCCTCATCATTTGAAGACAGCACAACCTTTTGCACATAACCCCTTTCAGTGTGCTTTAACTTTACACTATTGTCTGCACCAGATTCAGCACACTTCCCAATAATAATATCACCGCTTTGCAAGTTAGCGCCAACATATGGAAAGCCATCATCATCAAGGCTATCAACTCGGCCAATTTTACTTTGTAGCTTTCCAAAATTTACAATGTCTTCAGGTTTTCGCTTCTTATCCGTAGATTCCTTATTATCGATTTCAGATTTGTAACTCCTTATGTGCTCCGATCTGAACATACCACGCTGCAGTGAAGCACAGTTCATCACCAGGGAATCCTCTTGATTGTATCCCAGATGTACATTGACAGCCACAATTGCATTCTGCCCATTATAGAATTCTGCCTTTGGAGGTATTTTACTTTGACCCAGTTCATTGGCTGCTGGTTTTCCAAGACAATCTGAAGTCATTGTTCGAAAAAGGGGCTTTTGGGGATAGTGTAACTGGTGAGACAAAGTATCAACTCTAATGTTCGGGTTTGTTGTAGAAAAGCCAATAGCCTGTGAGGAGTGCTTCTGAGACTGGTAGAGTACCCTCCTTGCATGGTCATGATTAGCAAACGGTACAAGTGAACAGCTTAAACCCAATAAGAATGACATATCAAGTTCACAGTGTGTATACTTTACAGATCGTTTTCCTTCTTTTCCAAATAAATACTGAACACCCCAGGCAGTACAGCAGTCTTCTTCTTCCTCAGGTCCAATCAGCTCAATCACACCTTTATCCAATAGAGACTGGAAAGAGTAACGGTCTGATTTAAATCCTTTAAACTTGAGTAGATTACCAACTACCAAAAGAGGACGTAGAATCCTTCCTGCATCAGAGCATATGCGCACTTCATGTTGAGATTGATCTCTCTTGATTTCCACCTACAATGGAAAATAGATATCACCAGGTTCAAAAAAAACAGGATCAGCTAACTCATACTGATACATTGCAAATACTACAGCCATTTTAATATTAATAACATAGAGAATAGGTGTTCAAGAAAAGTATGTTCCCCAACAAAGTTATTAAAAAAACCAGCAGAAGAAAACATCTCATCACAACAATAATAAAGTGCCCCAAATGACCAAACCTGATACAACAACTAGCTATTGATGCATATATATATACAAAGAGGATGGACATGCCAATGTTTGATACAGAAAAGAGACTCAAACAACAAATTGATTCCGAGGCAGGGTGTCTGGAAACAATAACATCATTCATAGAAAAAAGGAAGTCCAAACAGTTAATCCAATCATGTGAAGCAGGTAAAGAATTTACAATGTCAGTCATTGGTAATCACAGTCCTCACAAAGACATAAACTAAGCTATAAAATTATTAGCTAATATAGACTTAAGTTTCTAAATGCTACTAAGGCCTGTTTGGGTAAGCTTATCTAGAAGTCCTTCTAGGGAAAGAAAATAAGAAGAAAAAATGAGATGAGCTTCTCCAAAAGTTAAAATTAGCTTATACATAAGCTAATTTGTAGAAGCTCTCTCATATAACATCTCTAAAAGATGAGAGAGCTTTTACAAATTAGCATGTGCATAAGCTAATTTTAACTTATGAAGAAGCTCATCTCATTTTTTTCTTCTAGAAGGACTTCTAGATAAGCTTACCCAAACATGCTCTGTAGGTTGACATGCCTTGCGTTGGTAAACCTGTTGGCCATTCCTAGATTTGACAGTTTATGGCTCGAATTAAAAACATACAACAACATTAACAAGCCTTTTCCCACAAGGTGAGATCCATTACATGGGTCAAATTAAAAGAATGTTCTAAAAATATTAAAAATATGACTAGTAGAGAGCATACAAAATCACTTAAAATGGGAGGTTAAAAGTAAACCTGATGGGGCAGTTCATTTCTACGTCTTCTACTTCGTAACTCTGCCACAAATGAACTGGAATCAGGACACACTCCAACCCAATCACCATTTAGGAAGACTTTGTCCTTGTTGCCAAGATGAGTGGAGGTATCATCGACAAGTTCTTCCATTCCACAATCCAACAATTTAGGCAGTATAGATTCAGATACATCGGATACATCAGTACTTACTAATCCTGTGACAGCCAAATTTTTTACTAGTCCACAATTTTCACCATCTGGGGTAGAGAGGAAACAAACCTTGCCCCAGTGAGAAGGATGCCTGCAACCACAAACTTCTGTTATAATAAATGAAAGCAAAAAGAAAAAGGAAAAAAAATAGCTCTAAAGAACTAAACAACTATTTTAGTTGTCTAACACTTCTCACTGCACAACTGCAGAAAGACAACAACAATAATAAAGAACTAAAATATACAAAGCTTAAAGTGACTCACGGATATCTAGCATCCCCAACTTTTCCTGTGTACTGGACCTGCTGCCTCACTCTTCTTAACTCGGCCATGGTTTGTAAGGGATTAGTGCGCCCAACATTTGCAACCACACCTGAGATTCTTTCCATCCTCTTATACGGATGTGACCAAGCTCCTGTTGAAAATGCCCTTTGCAAACCATTTGTAATTATTGATGCGTCGAGATAATGCTCAATTGGGCGTACATCCCTATCTCCATAAAGGTCTCTCTGCAAAGCCTTTGCCATTCGCTTCCGAGCATGTGCAACGTGCACTTTCAACTCACGGTCAAGAAGCTCACTGGCCAATTCAAGCCTCTTATTTCGAAAATCATCCCTGTTGTCACATTTTCTGCGGCCAGTATAAGCCAGCAAGAGACCTTTCACCATATATGCAAGGAAGCGTGCCTTCTTATTTAAACCACTAATTCCAGGAAAGACGTACATTTCAAGGCACTCCTGAATAGACTCCGAAGGTGGAAATTGAACACTTTTTACACATTTTTCTAAATATTGAAGTGCATTCCTACCTCTCCGAAATGCTCCACATTTCTCATCAGCATCACGAACAGACGCAAAGAGAATATTCTGAATTCTGGCATCATCAATGTCACAACCAATGAGATCTACAACCTCTTTGTCAGATAAGACACCGAGAGCGAAAAACAGCACCCACACAGGAACCTCAACAGACAAAAAATATACAGTAAGACACATGTCCCCATTCTCCACTTCTTGACTCCTGGAATTGGCTACCAGTTTAATAACCATCCTGTTTCTCTTCATCTGTGACTTGTAGGCAATCATCCAACCTGGAGTGTTCATAACCCATAGCCTCTTTAAATACAGTTGCTCCTGTGCAATAAAAGTCTGCAACAATTTTCCACACAAAACAAATTCATTTTTTTTTTTTTTGGTGAGGCAAATTCAGATTATTAACATAAAATAAATATATACATTAAAGAAATATACCATGAAGACACAATAAAGATTAAGAGATTAATTTCCATGCACTGTCAGTTTTTACAATGTCAACCAATCAGAAACTATGCTAAATATATGACCTAAAAAATAGTTATTGTAAAACTCAACAAAGTGATTTCTGATTGGTTAACAGTATAAAAACCCTTTACAGAATTACAGTATATACACTATTATTTTGTCAAATATTAAAGACCTACAAGAATACAAAAAGGTGAAGAGAGCAACCTTCTCTGCACCCTTAACGATAAAATAACCTCCATGGTCAAATTCACAATCCTCCTTTTCCGGCTCTTTCATCCAGCATAAATCAGACTTGACCATGACTGGCAATCTCCCAATGATGATTTCCCTCTCATCTTCCTTCATTATCTCCCTATCAAGGAACTCCTCTTTCCCAGTCTTGAATTTATCACTCCGAACCTTCTTCGGAACATACACCTACAAAAATGCACACACAACATCACAAATTACTCCAACAAACCTACATTACACACACATCATCACTTCATTTTCCTCTACCTGAACTTTAACTACGATTTTGATTTTCGAAGCGTAGGTCATCCTCTGGATTCTGGCGTGTCGCGGAAGCATCTGAAACTCCTGCGCGTTGCCTTCACCGCCCCAGAACATGGGCTTGTCGAGCTTGACCTTGCCGAACCTAACGGAGGCGTAACGGAAGTGTTCGTTCTCTCCCTTCTTGGAGGGGTCGAAGCCGGGCGTGACGACGAGGTCGCCGAAGGAGTCGAAGGTTCTCTGGAGGCCGACGTGGACGAAGTGGTTGTAGGAGTTGATCTGGTGGCTGATCAGACCGTGCTCGTCGAAGAACAACATCGACGCTTTCTTGCACAAATACTTCACCATGTCTTCTCCGAGCTCCTCGAGGATTTCGGCGTTGGTCGGGTCCAGGTCGACGTCGCCGAGGTCGTCGTCGTCGTCGTCGATGTCCATTGCGGCCTTGGTGCCGTCCTTGCTGGAACCGACGTGACCCATTCTGATCGATCAATGCAACGGGAACGAACCTAGGGTTTTGGTGTAGGGTTGTTTCTTTCTACACACACTCTACTCTAGCAGTGTGTGTGAGTGTGAGTGTGAGTGTGACTGTGCACGCAACCCGTTTCAATTCCCAGGAAATGAAATGAAACGCTTCTTGCGTGCGTGCGTGTGATAGGGAGGGGTATATACGGTAAAGCACCACCTCTTGACTTTTTACCTTGTCCGTCTCGTTCGCTGAAGCCTGAAAGGAAAACGGAAAGACGCATGTATCCTCGTACCAATTTTTTTTTGTTAGGTTTAATTATTTATTTATTTATTTTTAGTTACAAAAATTATTCTTTAATCCTTATATTTAAAAATCTCCTTTTAATTCCTACATACTATATATATATTATTTTAATGCCTTTTAGTTTCTACAACGAAAAATTAAAAAAATTTAAAAATAATATGTTTTTAAATATAAGAACTAAAAGAATTTTTTTTATATTTATAAGAACCAAATGAATATAAATAAATATATATTTTGCATTTTTAAATTTAACTAAACCAATTAAACCAAATGAAATTGGCAATTCAATTTAATTAAGGTATTTAGTTTTGTTAAATTTGGTTTAATACGTTTATAGGTAAATATGTCTATTACTTTATTTTTTTTCCATATATATAAAAAATAAATATCTAATTCATCAAGATAAAAAAAAAGTAATTAAATTGGTTTATTTTAATTAGTATTGTTATAAATTTAAATTTTATTCCAATAATGCTTATAAAATTAATCGATTTAAATAGTAGTTAGATATAATGACACTAATCCAAATTCAATGAATAATATTAATAAATGCATTCACTTTTATGGAAAACTAGTATTTTAACATATGTATTGTACATAATAAATATTTATTTTATACAACTAAAATTTATAATTTATAATAAATAAATATTTTTAAATATATAAATTATATTATAATTAAAATTTATAAAAAAAATAAATTTTTTAACATATAAATTATATTTTAAATTTATAATAAATAATTCATGTTATGATATATTATTATTTTAACTATTGATAATTTCTTTTAAAAAAATATTCAAATTCAAGTTGGAACAAAAGATGATGAAAATGATATATGAAAAGAGATAAGACTCAAACTTTTAGTGTAAATAAATATTTTATTGTAAAACATATTAAAATACAATTAAATATTCAACACTAACACAATTTAATAACACTCATAACATAAAATTAATCAATATATATAATTGAACCATATAACAATACTTGAATTTTTTTTTTCTAGACCACATATGCCTTCCACTGAAAGAAATCATGTTTGAGCCAGTAGGGTCATTATGGATAGTAAAACTCTCATTTCGAGTATTTGACGCAGTTACATATCCAAGACTTGAACTCAAAACATTTGATTAAGTCAGTACAATCCTGCACCAATTGATCTACACACTCAATAATATATAATAGTACTTAGATGGTTATGCATATAAATTTTAAAATTAATTAAATATTGATAATGCAAATTGTTGTTCTATAAATTATTTTTAAATGGTATGACCACCCCCAACAAACCATTAATGTAAATTGTGTTCTTTTTGCAGATGATGTTACACACAAAAATATATTCTTTTGATATTTTGTTTAGACCTTGTC
This sequence comes from Pueraria montana var. lobata, assembly GCA_026413185.1. Taxonomy (NCBI): domain Eukaryota; kingdom Viridiplantae; phylum Streptophyta; class Magnoliopsida; order Fabales; family Fabaceae; genus Pueraria; species Pueraria montana. Next base: position 9,626,289 of record CM048652.1, read on the forward strand.
ATAGTTTATACTAAAAATAATTTCTTTTAATTTTTTGAAATATATAAAAAATTGTTGTATATTTTATTTGATATTTCAAAAGGTTAACATTTTTATTTAATATATTAAGATAAGAATATCATTTTAAATTAATTTAGTACTTATCTAAAAATTAGATATTTTATTATCTTTGACAGACTCCCTTCGACTCTGTCTCACCTCGTATCTTAGTTGGTGTGAAGTAATTTTGTAATTCCTATTTTTCTTATAAATATCTACATTTTAGAAGATTTTCTTAGACTTCCTTTCTTCCACAGGGCATACTTTTCTCTTCTTTCTTTTCCTCTAAGATCTTAAATTCTTTATAGTAAATTACAATAACTCCCCTAAAATTTGCCTTAATTACACGGGCACCCCATCCCTTTTTTATCCCTACAAAAATCCCCTCAATTTTTGCTTATCCATTACACTGTCCCCCCTAGACGTTTTGGACGTGAGGAAGGTAACTGAGAAAGGTCATGTGACCGGCACATGCATTTTAATGATTTTTTAAACCAAAAATGCCCTTATCATGTTTGCACAGAGTTATTTCCAGACCACCATTTCCGGGCAAAGGGTTTTTCCTCATTGCTATGCCTATCGGTGGTTGTCGATTTTTTTTCCATGATTGATGTGAACATTCACAAGCTTCACAACATTCTCGTGCCTTATTATCTCTTTAAGTAACTGCTGCATCAAATGAAATTCACTCAACCAATCAAAAGAAAGCCTCCTTTGGCTCAAGGTATCAAAATACTAAAAACTACAGAGAACAAACAAAAGAAAAAGGAAAAATAAACAAATAAATGAATTGGCGACGAGAACCGCTACGAGATCCGGTATTCCCCGCCGAGCATGTGACGAAAATGGAGCATTCACGGAGGTGGAGAGAGGAGCCACCGAGAGAGCAAGAAGACATCGACGACATCCTAGATTGCTTGATCCATTCCGACGAGTGGTGCCATCCCGCACACGGTGCCGGTGGCGGCGTGAAAAGATACGAGCACGAGGTCGGTGGGGGAGGGATTGGGAATTTGGGATGTTGTCGGGGGTGTTCCAGGGAACGAAGGTCAGGAAGGCCGTGGAAGGTGGCAAGGTGGTGGGGTGGTTCAATTTTGGGAATGAGGGTTTCTGGTGAAGAGGGAAGGGTTAGGGGAGAAATGGGTAAGAGAAAAGGGTAAAATGGGTTTTTCAGAAGAGAAAGAGTATTTTCTTTTTTTTTAAAAAAATTAGTTTGAACGGAGAGTTAACACTGTTTATAGACTAAAAGTAATGTAAAAAAAGATAAGAGTGTCAAGTGTAATTAAAACAAACATCAAAAGAGATCAGTGTAATTTACTCAATTTTTTATTGAAAGCTCGTTAATTTTATTGTCTCAACCATTATTATTTTAGGGTGAGCCTATTATGTCTTGGACACCCGCGCATCACAGAAAATCCTTAAATGACAATATCACTACACATTTTGTACTAGTTTTCTTAACAATTAATTGAACTCTATGAGTGGGAAAATGGGTCGAAGTTTGTAATCATTCAAATTCGTAGGTTCATGATTCATCATGGTTCGTAACCATGGACAGCTATCCAACGAGAAATGGTTTGCAAAAATCAAATCTTCAATACTTCTTTGCATAATATCATGCGAATCGTTTTATGACTTTTATCCAAGCATATGTAAAACTTTCTAAAAAGTTTCTTATATAACATTATTTTCTGAACTGACATCCATAAGAAATTGGCAATAAACGACCACATAAGAAACTGATCATTTAAATTAATCAATGACACCATATTCCTTTCCTAAATTGATTGCATTGAAATGGCTTTAGTTGAGGCGGCTTAGTAAGTACTCAACTTCAACATTTTTTGTGAGGGGTATTATCCATTTCTTGTACAAGAGAGAAACTACTGATGGATCAACCTTGTATTTTTTTCCCTTGGCATCACAACCAAGGCTCACTTCCTGCCCGAACACCATGGCCTTCTTTTTAACCCTCTTCACCACCATCTCTTCAACGCTCTCAGTTGTCAACAATTTCATCAATGCTTCTCTGTCCTGCAAAAACCAAACATTCACCGTTTCAACCTTTACATGTAGAATAGCATGGAGCCAAAAACCAACAAGAGTTATAGTGCTTGAAAATGATCGTAGCATAGAAATTGAGAGATGGTGCCAACACTCAGAAAGTGGCACTTGCTGTCTCGCAAAAATAATGTAATGACCAAGGTTTTAAAAAACAGTCTGCTATTGCAATTGCATCAATATCAAGGTTTTTGAGGCTCCTAGACTACAATTGTAACCACATTGGCCATATTTGTCTATAATTGTCTGCAATATCAAGGATTGTGATGAAACTGTAACAATGCGATCGAAATTTAATACCTTGGTAATAACCAATAACCTAATCTTTTGCAGGAAATTAAGGCCGGTATTCACAAGCCTCACTCCTTGTTGATATCTACAGATGATGAATACTTAACTAGCATTAGCAAACTCACCATTCACTAGCTAGCCACTACAATTGTTATGAATGAAAACATTACATACATACCTTAGCACGAATTAAAGGCTCATAGCCTTGAGGAGATTCTCTGAATTTGGCCTCAGCTACAAACTTTCCGTAATGAATCCTTCTAGAGATGGCCTGCAGATATTTTATGGAATAAGGATACACTATCACAAGTCACAACCAACTCTAATTTAGGCCATTGTTGTAGTCAATTCTCTAGTTGAGTGGTAATTGATTACAAACATTGTTCTGCATAATTTCACCCATTAACATACTCATAAAAGAACTTCCACATGAAATCTTACCTGCAACAACGAAAGATCGGTAGCAGCAGTTTGTGCATAGTTGCCATCATCACCAGAAGCAACAAACATTGGAAGCAGCTCATTAAAGTACAGTTTCCAAATGGCTTTGTTTATGTTAATCAAAGCAGCTGCAGGATGCAAAAACTGAAAACAACGTTAAGAGATACTCTTCCCACCAACTACGTAGAGTGGCAAATCATGCAACAGTTTTGCCGAATTACCTGTGAGAAGGGGTAATGTGGCACAACCGAAGGTGGTAAATTTTCTGGGAAGAAAGGATTTTCTTCAGGGTTAGTGTATCTTCCAGCCTGCAACATACCATATCATCAATTCAAAACAAAAAATGGTACGCCATAATAAGTTAATAGCAAAAACAATAAGCTAGACATTAATAATTATTTTGGCAAAATTTTAAAAAACCATATGCAACCACAATTGCAGCAGTAACTTTACAGTTAAGGTTAGATCTCCATTATCACATTAGCCTCGTTAAGGTTTTCGAGATCACCATGATCACATCGCGACCACAATTGTGGCCATATCAATTCACTAAGGTTTTTCAGTTTTTGAGATCTCTATGATCCATCACTACTACAATTGTGGCCATATCAATCTTGCTAAGGTTATTGAGATCTCCATGATCCGATCGCAACCACAATTGTGGCCATATCAATCTTGCTAAGGTTATTGAGATCTCCATGATCACATCGCAACCACACTTGTGGCCATATCGGCCTCATTTGTCTACAATTTTCTACAATATACTACCATAAAACCACAACTACAATTTAAAATTTCGATAATTCTAATCCAGTTTTAAGCCCATAGTAATAATAATGATAATGATACTTAGAAGAGTGATGATACATATACATCCATGTTTTTTAAACACCTAACAAACATCCATCATTTGTTTCTATCTCTCTTTTCATGTCAAATCATATTACCTATAATACCTATATTTTTCTCACTTTTATCTCTCTCTCACTAGGTGTCTATTGGCATATTGGGTGTACATAAATAATTTTTCGCTGAGTAAAGTACAATACCAATTGACATGATTTCAGTGTCACTTGATAAATTAAAGTGGCAAGGCAAACACAATACATGAAGAAAATTGACAAGGCGAAGTAAAAGGTACCTTCGCTTGAATGGCCTCCGTATTTCGAACGAGAAAGTCGAGCAATGTGCCACGAAATTGGGGAATGGAAGTGTAACTTTGATTGTAGGTTGGAGAATTTAAGGGGAACCTGGCTCTCTCAATCAAACCAAATACGATGGTGTCTTCTTGTCTAACCAAAGACGCTCTTGCCGAATCTACCGTATAGTTATAATCTGCTTTCGCCATTTTGCAACTCTCCCTACAACTTGCCAACGTAAGAAGCAGCACAAGAAATCGAAGCATCTTCATGTTATTGTTTCAGGACTACACAACACAAATGGAGAAGAACACAACGGTTAACAACAAAATAACGTTTGTTAAGTAAAGACCAAATAAAACAATGTCTTCTTATGAAACGGCAAGGTCAATTCATCGGTCGGTCAACGCTACCCAAATGTTTGACACTATTTGTTCGGCAAGTAGTAACATTATGTCTTTATTAGTTTGGCACTCATAAATGGAAAGATATTGTGGTATTAATTGTATGCATCAACATGGAATGAAAAAGTCAAAATTGCTTTATGCCTTTATTTATTGGGCACGATTTGGTTGTGACTATTTTGGAATGGGATTAAAACTTAAATTAAACTCAGTGGTTTTCCAAAAGGCAAAATAAAAGAGAACTGGAAGACCAACTTGGGTGGACGTGAGTGGTGAGAGACTAAAGCTGGGAGAGGATGTCCACCTATTCACCTATTTGGTATTTGTCAAACTCCCGAGAAAAATTAGTACTCATGTTCGATGGAAAATACTCCTGAGTAATAAAAAAAAAAAAAAAGAGAACTGGAAGCGGAAGAAACACAAAAAAGCGCGGGAAAGATATTCGTTTCAGCCACACTAATGCATCTGGGTCCCCTCACAACAAGAAACCCTCTATCCTCCATTCGTTCCAATCTCCTTTTCAGTTTTCACGTGAATATGAACGTTTCATTAATAGCCACAGTATAATAATATAGTATTGATTTTTTTTTTCTGGGAAAAGTCGGCAGAGATTGTCAATGCCTGGAATGTTTTTGGTTTTTACTGTACTAGCCATGAAATGTTATCATTCATGTATTAATTACAGTATTTTTTAAGTATAATATTGAAATATATTGTAAAGTTTGCTTCCTGAAAAAGAATAACTTGAGCTCAATGGTCATTTTAACTACGTCCCTTGCGATACCATGATCACAAATAACTTTTTTTTAATGAATACTTCAAACTCAACTCCTTTATTGAGTCATTCGGGTTCAGACATATTGAAACGAGTACCTTTCCCAAATCTATTGTTTTATTATAACAAAAGGACAAAGGATATAGGCCCTTTTGTTTAAATTTAAAAAAAGTAATCTATTGTTTTTTTTTGCTTTTTTAAAAAGCAGATAGAATTTGCTTCTTAAAAAAACATTAAGCAGAAAATTGCTTTTTTTAAACAAAAATAGTTTAAACAAACATCAAAAAATAGAAAACTGCTTATTTTATTTTAAAAAGTATTTTTTTAGCAAATAAGTTTAAACAAACAAATTCATGGGATGTTACGAGGTTAAGTAATAATGAATATAAAACATGTGACAAAATAAAGTTTTGCTAATAGAAATTGGAAATTTGCCACTGTGTAATCAAGACATAAATCGTACTTATTTTTCGTTCAGAGGCAAATATTAAAAGAGAAACTTTTTTTATCGGTAAAAATCAAAGAGAGAAACTTATTATATTGACCAGAAGCTAACAATTGAATACTAGTACTAGTACAAATTTGCGTCACAAATAGGGATGGTAATGGGTATGGTCCTATAGTATCCGTTTCCATATTCGTGTTTAAAAAAAATACTTGTACCTGGTTCCATATCCGCGAGGGTAGCAACTTTAATCCCCATTTCCGTACCCGCTGGGTACCTATATACCCATATCCGCACCCGTTACCCGCACTTTACTTATGTATGAAGTTAATAAATCAATAAAAAAAATAGCCTTAAATGTAATTTTGGTCCCCCTATTTTGCACAATCCGCAATTTTAGTCATCCTATTTTAAAATAGAGATATTTAGTCCTCCTATTTTGCACAATCAGCAATCTTGGTCCCTCTATAGAGACATTTAGTCCCCCAATTTTGTAAAATCCGTAATTTTGGCCCTTTCATCAAATTGAAAGCATTGACAGTTAAGATATTAACGTTGACCTTGACATGACCCAAATATAGTGATGTGACACAATATTATTTATTTATTTTTTAATTATTTAAAATACTGAGTAATAATTATTTGTTTATCTACATCACTAAAGCACATGTCACGTCGATTTTAATGGTTGGGATAGTCGTGAGTCCTAAAATAGAAATCACAAGTCTTAATCATTTATTTTAAACTAGTTCTACATTGTTGAAGTACATGGCACGTCGTAGTCAAATAAATGATTTTAAACTAGTTCTACATTGTTGAAGTACATGGCAAGTCGTAGTCAAATAAATGATATTACATTTTTTTTAAAATATATTTTTCATAAATTATTCTACTCAGTATTTAAAATAATTTAAAACTAAATAAATAATATTGTGTCACGTCACTATATTTGGACCACGTTAAGGTTAACGTTAATCTCTTAACCGTCAACGCTTTCAATTTGATGGAAGGACCAAAATTACATATTTTACAAAATTGGGAGACTAAACGTCTCTATTTTAAAATAGGGGGACCAAAATTACGGATTGTGCAAAATAGATTAACCAAAATTGCATTTAAGTTATAAAAATATTAATTAAAAAAATCATTACAAATAAATTGAAAATTCACGCTTAAATAATTCAAACTTAACATTAAAAGCATCCACACATAATATTAAAAATATAAAATATAAAATTATTGTAAGTTATAACATAAATCTTTTACTATTAATGTTAGTTTATGGAAAATATAAAATTATTTTTTTACATAAAAGTATATATATAACATAATTATTTATTTAAGTTATTTTAATTATATATGGTAGGTGCGGGGCGGGTACTATAGTACTCGTACCCGTACCCGCACCCGCAAAAAATTGCGGGTAAATACCTGGCCCCGGCCTCAGCCCCAATAAGCGGGTATTTATCCGACCCGCTTGCGAATATTTTTGCGGGTACCCGTAGGATCCGGGTACACTTTGTCATCCCTAGTCACAAACTATTTTTGTTCTTGTCTGAGGGTACTGGAGTCTTCAGCTAATGTTCTATGTTCAAGATCCTTTATATCTGTTCGAAAAGTGGGGATACCTACAAAAGGCATTCCAACGCTCAAGTCAGATTTCGGCTTAGAGCATTTAATAACGTAATAAATGAGGGTAAAAAGTCCTCTACCTTGAGGGGCATATCCCTTTTTCTACTTATCTTATTGGACCTGGACCCTCATGGGCCCTGACCTCTTCCTAATCATAGGTCCATGGTAATTAAGGTTGTTTAATTACTTTCTAACCTTAAGTTTATCTTGCCATGGGTCGCCTAATGGCATTTATACTATTACTGGTATTCGGCCCTGGTGGTGTCGGATACTACTCTTATGCCTTATGAGGTGTAAGGGGTCGAGAGTGTTCGGCTATATAAATGCCGAATACTTCTGTTTGTCAAGCGTACCGGACTGTGTTGGGGGTGTTCGGCTATACGATAGACACCAAACACTTATCTATTTTCGAGAGTGTGTCAAGTTGTGTTGGAGGGCATTCGGCTATACACATTGCCGAATGCCCCACCGGTACAATTTCCATTTTCCAATACTGAGTCAAGTATCTTAGGATATATTAATAAAAAAAAAACTTTCATATTTAAATGACACAAATATCAAAAACTGAATTCCAAAATATTTGTTTATGCTGAACAAAACAAAATCAAGTCTCCGAACTGTATAGAAGAAAAGAGGAGGGCTAACAAAAATTTATTAAAAATTATAAAATCAGGAAAGGAAATAATTAAATAAGATGTGAAACCCATAAAATTTTATAATTTCTAATAAATTTCAATCAAAAAATAGTTCAAAAGGGGGTATTGCTAGCATTTTCTTGATAAGAAATTTATACTGTCTTTGAACAAGATAATGGATCTTAAAAGTAGGGGTGTTCAAATCCAAACCAACCCAAAATAAAAACTGAAAACCGCTAAAAAAACCGAAAATCGAACCAAACCGATATTTTTCGGATTTGTTTGGATTGACTTTTGGATAAACCGCGCGGTTCGGTTCGGTTTACGGTTGGTGTCTGTGGAACCGAACCAAACCAAACCGCAAATATTTATTTATATTATAATATTTATTAGTTACATATAATAATATATAATAATTATATTTACACATAAAACTTATTTGATATAATTAATTGTAATAGTTTAATTAAGAATATTTTACTTAAAAAAAATTAATGTGGATTAAAGCTATTAATATTAATATTGAATTTTTGAAACCCATTAATTTGTTTCATTGCTTAATTAAATCAATATTTTCATCTCTGATGCAATGGCTCAGAATAAAAACCCTTTTAAACTCTTAATCATTACGTCAGTGAAGCAAAAACGCAGACACTTATTGATTATTCTCCAAACAATAGCTTCTTTGTACATTTTATGCAATACGAGACCACATAAAATCAATTAGCAATTTGGGTTTGGCATAACCATAGAATAAACTTCTTGATAGTTATTTTTTGTAATAGACACCAACTTATTCTTAGCGTCAATTTTTCTTTGTTAAATTAAAAATATTTTTAAAAATCATATAAAGACAAAATTTAAAATATTAAAAACTGCAAAAATCGATCCAAACCAAACCGCAAAAGATTGGTTTGGTTTGGTTTGGATTTGTTATTATATTTAAACCGAACCAAACCAAACCTCGTATAATTTTTATGTTTGGTTCGAATGACTTTTTAGTTAAAAACCGAACCAAACCACACCACGAACACCCCTACTTAAAAGCTACCATAGATGAGATTTTCTACAAATAGCTGCAGGGGCTCAAAAGCTTGAGTTGTTACATCAAACAAATTTCACTTCACCCAACTTAACATAAGATAAGAATAAATCTCAAAAGACTCCAACGTTCACACATCTTGTGTAGTACTCTACAATGGAAGACAATTTTGACTCCCTTCAATTTCTATTCTCTCATTGGTCATCACCAAACCTATTGAAATCCTCCAAACCACTATTTACTCCAGAGGACTAAACCAAAATTTTGAAAAAAAGAAAAAGAAAATGAAGCAACAGGTCATTAAACTGTACTGCTGATAACAATATTTTGTACTCTTTCATAAAAACTATCCTACAAGTTGACTCAACTTCAAAGAAATCTCAGGATCAAGTGGGAAAGTAAACCGAGATGTTTCTGGAACATGTTGTGAGATACGTCGTGCAGTGTCTTTCCACCAAGTAACCTCTATCTCTTTCTTAATAAGCTTTTGTGTGGTACATTCTAATGCAGACTCCAGCTCTGTTATCCGTTCTTCCAGTCTTGCTTCAAGCAGTTCATGCAACCTTCTCTCCAGTTCAATTGGAGGAACTCCAAATGATACATCATAACTTGCTCCTTGAGGTTCCATTATTATTTCACCGGTACTTGAACTATGGCTTTTTGAACTAGAGTCCTCAACAGTTACCTACAAATTCCTGTTTTCAGCCATTATGGAATATAACTAATAACCGATAACTGAAGTAAAAAGTAACATAAAAGTGTAATCAAATAATTTTACTTACAATCTGCAAAAAAGGGACAGCTTAAAATCAATAGCACACGAAAAGGAAATGCAGTATATTGCCGCAAAAAAATAGTATAAATTTCATAATTCTAGAAGCAGTATTTGGTAGTGTAAGGACTTTTTAGTGAAGCTTCATCTAGATGTTGCCTTTCAACTGATTGAAGAGACTATTCTCAAATTGATATTTGAAAGGTTCATGTATCTAAAAGTACCTGCACAAAGGTATTAAAAGAATAGCAACCCATAATCATACCAGGTCGTACGTACTAGCCATGTGATAGTATCCTGACCATGTGTTGGTTGACACATGCCTCAAAGAAACAAATAACAGAAGAAAATGACTTAACTGGGATCTAACTGGTGTAAATTTATTCCCTTGGTTGATTAATCTTTAATCAATGAAACAAAGTTGTTCATTGCCTATCAGTATCAGGAAAAGGTAATTAGGAGGAATCAAACTATGAAACAATCTACCTTGACTCCCTCTTGTTGTGCATCATCAAATCCAGTTTCTCCATCCAAATACAGCTGCAACCGTTGTAACTCGATTTCAAATTCTGCCTGGAGCTCATTTATCTCATCTGCACATTCATCTTGTTCGCTTATATTATACTCTAGAAAGTGACTAGGAACCATATCACTTTTTGACTCTGGTTGAACATATTGTGTTTGTGAATGAATAGAAAAATGACTACTAGAGCTCGAAACTTCTTGAATGTCGGTTATGGAAAGGGCAAGAGCATTACTTTGTTTCAATGGCTTAAGAAGTGCATCTTTACTTTGCAGTTCCCCTTTCGCATTTTGAAGGAGCAACTCCATTTCATTCCGCAGCTCAACCATCTTGCCGAGCTCATTTTTACTTGCTGCAATTAGATATAACAAACCACAACCAACTCCTAGCTTAAAAGATGTATCACTCTCATGTACCTGTCCTGCTGCAGAACATCAACATCATATAATTAACTACAAAAACAAGGAAAAAGAAAAAAGAGAAGCTGTGGAAGTGTGGAGAGAAAGAAAGGAACAAAGACAATGTATTATGAGTAAAAGTGTAAAACTATTTTGCCTTTTTATCCCTAACAGAAAAACAAACATTAGTTGCTCATGTATCTGTAGAATTGATGTTCCAAAAACAAAAAGTTAGAAAAGAATTTCAGTAGTAAAAGGAAAATCATAACTATGGAAAGAATTCTATTGTCCTACACAAACAAACTTAGTAATTGATGAACCTGATATTATTTATACGTAAGTGATGTCTGAATATAACATTATTGGGAAGAGAACAGATTTCAAACATCAAATGAACATAAATACTGGTGTTCACATAGAACATTTGAGACAATTACAAAGGTTTAGGCTCAACTTATTCAGAAATTGCATCGTAACGAATCACATAACACTCCATAAACATACAATCTATAATATTAACCAGTTTTCAAAATCAAGAGCAAATACTAGTATGAAATTAGGTTAAATACTAGTACTAGTACAACTAAGAACTAATTAGGTTAAGATTATGAAATTAGTTACTAAACAAAATGAACCAGAGGTTCTTACTCGAATCGTCGCTTTCTTTTTGTTCGTTCGTCGGCGAAGACGGCGCCTCCAAATCGCCGGTGTCGTTCTGGCGCCGTTGCTGAAGTCGGAGCCCCTTGGTCGGCCTGAGCGGCGCGAGCAACGAAGCAACAAGCCTCCGAGGCGAAAAGCATTTGGCCGACGGTGTTTCTCGGACGCCGTCCATGCAATCAACGCTGTCGCCGTCGCGATCTTCGTCGGAGAGAAGAATATCGGCGACGCGTAACCGGCGGTGGTGGACGGAGTGAGAGTGAGCGAAGGGACAGAAATTGAGATTTGGGGATTTAAAGAAGACGTGTTTCTGTTTTATTGACATTAAATTCGTTGATGATAACAATCGATTCAACTTCAAAGCTCACTCTGAGGAGCCTATTTTCGGATTTTGGAGGGAAAACTTTAGTTCTTCTCCTTCTCTATCCCTTCAATTCCATTCATGTATTAATTATTAACTATGAAGATAAAGATGATGATTATATTCACTCATTCATATAATATTACTTACATAACAATTTATATAGTATTTATTTTTCTTTTTATTTCTATCTATTTATTACATTAGTCATCTTATTCTATACTTTGGTATTTTTCTCTCTTCTTTTATTAACCAAACAAAATTTATTTCATCAGATTAATTTTTAAGTTTATCAAATAAGTTTAAATTAATTTAAAAATCTTGTCAAACACACTTAACATAGTATTTTAAAAGAATATTACAAGTTAGTGAAATAAACTTCTTTATTAAATAACTCTATTTTGATCAAACACACTTTTATATTAGTCACGTAAAATAAAATTTTCTTATCAAACACGCTATGAATGGATGTAATAAGAAACCATAAAAATGCTTATTTGATAAAAGAGTAAACTGTTTCATGCAAAAATGTTAACAAAGAAACGAAAAAAAAAAGGAAAATAAATTATATGAATTAAATAAATAAAAAACATCTAACATATGCTCCTCTTCTGAAAAACAGATTTCCATGATTTGTAGTAATTATTTAGATTATATTGCATTAAATCTATTTTACTACAGTATTATTTATTGTTCATTCAACAACTTGATTAGTGTTCTTCAAAAAAAAAAAAAAACTTGATTAACGATTATTGAAATCAGAATTCAGAAGGCGCAATATATTTTAGTGCATATTCTACCTACCATCCAAGATGTTCCTGGTATGCTGTTTATTTTGGCTGTATATAAACGGGGGGAGGATGTTGGTTTAGGTATTGGAGGTTTTGTTAGAAATTAAAAAATTGTATTGGTGGTTTGGATTAGCTAGTAATGTAGTGCATAGTAATGATAGTATAGTATTAATAAAAATACATTTCAAAGCATGGACCCTTATCTTGTGAAAAATACATTTCAATTAATTATGCCATTTCTATTTGTGTTGGTAGATAAAATCTTTTGAACGATATGAAATACAATATTTATAAATATAATAGTATTATCGTAAACATCCTTATAATAGATGTTTTCATGGGACGTCATCGCCATTACAAACATCCAAAATGGCAAATCATAATTGTATTAAAAAAATAAGTGAATGAAATATAAAATAGTCGAATGAAAATATGTTAAACCAATCATTATGAGGCACTTTGCTTGATTCGTGGTGTTATCGGTGGTTCTTAGCTGTTGGCATGTAGTGGTTTTTTTTTATTTCATTTTATTTATAACTTATAAATAACGTTACATAAGAATAATATAGTTTCTATAAAATAAAATAAAAAAGAGAATAATATAGTGATGGGGGCTTTACTTAAGACACCTCCTTTTTTGCTCGGTACACCCCATAATTTTTAATATTTCCATAATATCCTTACCCTTCGGCCCCATTCTTCTTGACTGCATCCTGCATCTTACTGTGTCTCCTTGGCAGCCATTCCATGTCTTAACTTCGACGAAGCATCCATTTTAGGCGAAGAAGGTGTCATAGGTTTCTGTCTCGTCCTCCTTCCTCCGCAGATTTCTGTTTAAGTTCATCTGGTAAGCTATTAATTTTTTTTTCCGTTTAACTACGGAATGATGGATCCGTATAAAATACATTACAGATTGTATAATCTGTAATTGTATAAAGTATTACAGATTGTACAATCCGTAATACTATTAATACAATTACGGATTATGTAAACATTCTAACACATTACGGATTGTGTAATCCGTAATGTATATGTACATATACATTACGGATTACACAATCCGTAATGTGTTAGAATGTTTATGGATTGCATAATCCGTAATTGTATTAATAGTATTACGGATTGTACAATCCGTAATACTTTATACAATTACGGATTATACAATCCGTAATGTATTTTATATAATTATGGATTGACGAATCCGTAATACTATATACAATTACGGATTAGAGTTATAAAAGGAAAAAGGGTAAAATAATCAGTATAGTTGTTAATTAATTTTAATGGGGTGTACCAGGAAAAAATGGGAGGTGCCTTCAATAAATCCCTAGTGATGGTTATTGGAGCAAACCAGAACATTGGATCAAAGCCCAATGTTAAAAGGCCAAGCTTAAATAAAAAAAATAAGGTTAAACACTAGCTTTATTCTATTTTAAAAAAAATAGTACTAGTTATTATAAAATTTTACGCTATCCACCCAGCCGTGAGTAATTAATATTCCCGTGACTTTTATTTATTGTTCGCTGCAAATATGTGATGCATATATTGGAGTCACAATGATATTAGCGCTATATATTTTTTTTCGTTGTATTATTCGTGCTATAAATGTTACAGCTACTTGTAAAATTCAAACAAAACTAATAATAGCACTTTGCTTGTGCTGTTGGTCTAGGTGGACAACTTAATAATTGCAGACGATGATCATATGATCTTTCATAAGTTCAAAACATATATGAGCGATTGCTTTCATACGAAAGAGGACGGGTTTTAGCGTGCCAAAGTCACGAATGTCACGCACGGTGCTACAGTATTTTTTGAGTGTCGGATATATAGTAAAGCAGTGAACGGTCATAATTTTGAGGGTGTAATGTTTAGAAAAAAGTATACGATAGATTTTCTTTTAAAGTGGTAATAATAATAAGTCTGGTGGAGTCTGCCTAAAATACACACGATCAGTATTTAGTCTTTGACTACAATCCGACCCGCATTGTTGTCCAAAGCAACTTGCGATTTTCTCGTTGATGTTTACTCCGCAGTGTGCATTCTCGTCGGTGACGAGAAAAACAATTTTCTTTTGATGAATGGTGAAAAAAAAAGACACAGTCAGGGACGGAGCCAGGCTTAAGGTTTAGGGGGGGCAACTAAAAAAACAAAAGATTCGTATAATCATCAAATTTGATATGAAATATTCAAATGTTCCTAAAAATATATAATTATATTAGTATTTTTAATTTATCAAAATATTAATAAAAATATATTTAAACAGAAAACAAATTAAGCATTTTTTTAAGACCCAAAATTATAAATGTTAGTCATCAGTTTTACATATCACAAAGAAATTTCATGGCCAATATATAATAAAAATTAAAACTCCCTCTAGACTCAAATATAAGAAAAATTAACTGATTTCACAGTAATTTAAAAGTTGGTTAATATCATTTAATTTTACTAATCTCATTAAAAAATAAAGTTATTCCTAAAATGGTCTTCATTAAAATTTGATATCATGAATAAAAATAGTCATTGAAAATATAATTATAGTTAAATGAAGAGTGTTTTAAGAAATGTATCATTAAATTGGGTGAAATTAGTCATATTTATTTATATTCAAGTCCACCATATAAGGCCATTTTTTTCTTATATTCAAGTTCAAAGGGAGTGTCCATATTAATAACATTTTTTTAGGAAAAATTTCTATTAATTATATTCTAAAAATCTATTAAATAGAAATGTATCATGTTACTCACCAAACAATAATATGTTTTCATATTATTGGAAATTAAAAGAAGAATAAGAAGAATGTTGTGCCATAACCGTAGTTACGGACTTAGAAGCAATATTTGATAGATATCTAATACATCTTGATATTCAATTTGTTTCTTTAAGATTTATTCAACAACATATTTGGATTCATGCTTTTGAGGCCATGAATATGTTAGAGTCTCACAATCAATACAAAAAAATAAAGATAAGATGAAAAAAATAATAATACATGATGAAGTGATTGAAAAAAGAGAATATCTGTTAATGTGTCTCAAACCTCAAACTACCAATTTCTTATATAGTATTAGTAATTAAACTTAATTATTTCATTGACAAATGTGAATGAATGACTTTTAATTTTCAAATTATTTATAATCAAATCAATATTAATTGATGGCTAATAAAAACTTGTCAATGTAGTTATTTATAACCTTTAAAATAAATGATATAAGAAAAATACTTTTGAAAAAATAAATGATATTTGAATATTTTATCTAAAAAGAGAGAAAATACAATTATCTTCACAATAAATGTAATAAGAAAAATAAAATATTTATCTAAAATAAAAAGATATAATTATCTTCACAATAAATATTATAAAAGAAGAATAAAATATTTTATCAAAAAAGAAAAAAAACACCTAAATATTATCAGTTGATTCCAAAATAAAAAATAATTACTCAAATATATATATATATATATATATATATATATATATATATATATATATATATAAGAAAATTTAAAAAAGCTAGGGGGGGCCAAGGCCCCCCCACCCTTCAACGTGCCTCCGTCCCTGGACACAATTGATCTTCGTCGGTGACTGAAAAAGAGTAAAGATAGATGTATGGGTATTGTGTTTTAGAGATTTTTAATCCAAAATAAAATTGGAAATTAACTAGAAATCACTTTTTTCTGTAATTTTTGTGATCTAACGTTCTGATCGGTGTTGAAAATGGTAGAAAACGGTTGGGTTTTCATATGGGTCTCAATAGGTTTAGAATTACCCGTCTCAAGGTAGAAGATGACCAAAACGTGGTCATTCTTATGCTTAATATAAAAAATGATATTATATTATATTACCAAAATATGTTTTGGTGCAGTGGCAAATTTATATTTTAGTGTGCTGGGTTCGATCCCTATCAATAGTTGTTTTAGTTTTTTTTTTTCAAAGTTCATTTATTTTTGGTTGAAAAATTAAAAGTAAAACCATCTAAGATTTGAACCCTCGACCAAGAGATTATTTAGTGATGAATCTACCACAAAGCCGTTATCAAATTATTGTTCTATTCCAATGAATAAAAAAAAATTATTGTTCTATTGAAACAATTAGGCATATTAGTATAAGCCATTTTAAATACTTTTTTGATTCATTTTTCCATTTAAATTT
This sequence comes from Pueraria montana var. lobata, assembly GCA_026413185.1. NCBI lineage: Eukaryota > Viridiplantae > Streptophyta > Magnoliopsida > Fabales > Fabaceae > Pueraria > Pueraria montana. The sequence continues at coordinate 9,642,848 of CM048652.1, forward strand.
TTTATACATTATTATATCCATTTTTTTGTCTATTATTATATAAATATTGTAATTAAATATAATTATAAATTATTTGGTAATTTTTTTAAAAATCTTTAGATTTTTCTAGTAAAACAATTTTTAATCAATTTAATGAATTTTTTTATTTTTAAAATAATTTTTTAATATATGTGTTGTTTTAATTTAATTTATATTATTAAAAATAAATTATTATAAGTTACCTAATCTCTAATTAAAACGCATTTGAGGATATCAGTTGTTATTCTTATCTTTCCTATTCCTATGCATACAAATATGAGATTCTTTATAAAATAATTTAAGGGAGTTTAACTCAGTTGGTTAAGCATTATGCAGAGTTGTTGTAAATGCTTTGGTACCGGAGTTTGATTCCCCCTTTGAATAAAAAAAACTTTATTAATAATATCATAGTTGTTAAAAAAAAAAAATGAGGTTTGATAATTTATATTAAATTAAATATTCAATAAAAACCTTAGAATTTTTTGTACCACGACTCTACACTTAAGGAATATGTTGATAGTGGGTATAGGTATATAGGTACTTAGCAGGTACGAGAATGGGGATTAAAATTGTTACCTAGAAAGTAAGCAAGGGTGAAGATACTTTGTTCAAGACAAAGTTAAAGATACTTTGGCTGAGGTAGAGTTGAAGATACTCTGACCAAGGTTGAGTTCAAGATACTCTGACCAAGGTTAAGTTGAAGATACTCTGGCCGAGGCATAAGTGATGACATTGTGGCTGAAGTTAATGTGAAGATACTCTAGCTTAGGCCAAGGTCAAATTACTCTGGCTGAGGTAAAGGTCAAATTACTATGGCTAAGGCAGAGGTGAAGATACTCTGGCCAAGACAATGTTAAAGATCCTCTGGCTAATGCAAAGTTGAAGATACTCTAGCCAAGAATGAGTTGAAGATACTTTATCCAAGGCAAAGATGAAGATACTCTAGCCAAGACAATGTTGAAGATATTATGGTTAATACAAAGTTGAAGATACTCTAACCGTGAACAAGTTGAAGATACTCTACCCAAGCCAGAGGAGAAGATACTTTGACTGAGGTCAAGCTGAATATACTTTGCCTGAGGCAGAGGTGAAGATACTCAAGCCGAGGCAGAGGTGAAGACAGATTGGTCAAGTCATTAATTAATTCCTAATAAAGAGACAAGTATTTGGATAGTATCATCAACTTGGCCTAAAACGAAGTATATTTGCCTCTACCTTAGCTAAAGTATCTTTCTCTTTGCTTAGGCCAGAGTAATTTGACATTAGCCTAAGCCGAAGCATCTTCACCTCTACCTTGGGCAGAGTATCTTCAACTTGCTCTTAGCCTTAGCGAAAGTATCTTCAATTTGACCTCAACCAAAGTAATTTGACCTTGACTTTGCCAAAGTAATTTTACCTCAGCCTAAGCCAAAGTATCTTCACCTCTACCTCAATCAGAGTATCTTTACTGCAATGTCAACCTCAATTAGAGTATCCTTAACTCAACCCCGACCAAAGTAATTTGACCTTTGCCTCGGCTAGAGTATTTTGACTTCAACCTAAGTCAGAGTATCTTCACATCTACCTCTACCAATAACACACCAATTTTACAACAACGTATGCACAATGTTCAACCTAGTGCCCATAGGTGCAAGGGCCCCAAAAAAATTGAGATAACTCTAATATGAAGAGAAACAAATAATTCTTTTGGCAACAACTTCATTTTGTTGTATTTTCAAAACTCATTCAATTGTCAAATTTTAACTTATTCAAGCATTATGGAGTATAAATTTGTTTTGTTGGGAGAGACAAAACTTACTCTGGTGATCTCTATGCTTTTAATTCAAATAAATTCTTATATTAATAATCTTTTATACTAAATCTCATAACAACTTAATATTTTTATATTACATTATCATATTAAAATTTTAGGATGTTACACATAGGAATAGGAAAGATAAGAATAACAACTGATATCCTCAAATACATTTTAATTAGAGGTTAGGTAAATTATAAGAATTTATTTTTAATAATATAAATTAAATTAAAACAACATATATATTAAAATAATTATTTTAAAAATATAAAAATTCATTAAGTTGATTAAAAATTGTTTTACTAGAAAATTCTAAAGATTTTTAAAAAATTACCAAATAATTTATAATTATATTTAATTAGAATATTTATATAATAATGGATAAAAAAAGGGATAAAAAAATTTAAGTGGAAAAATGGATCAAAAAGTATTTAAAATGGCTTATACTAATATGCTTAATTGTTTCAATAGAACAATATTTTTTTTTTATTCATTGGAATAGAACAATAATTTGATAACGGCTTTGTGGTAGATCCATCACTAAATAATCTCTTGCTCGGGGTTTCAAACCTTAGATGGGTTTCCTTTTAATTTTTCAACTAAAAATAAATGAACTTTGAAAAAAAAAAAACTAAAATAACTATTGATAGGGGATCGGACCCATCACCCAGCACACTAAAATATAAATTTGCCACTGCACCAAAACACATTTTGATAACATAATATAATATCATTTTTTATATTAAGCATAAGAATGACCACGTTTTGGTCGTCTTCTACCTTGAGACGGGTCATTTTGAACCTATTGCAACCCATATGAAAACCCAACCGTTTTCTACCATTTTCAACACCGATAAGAACATTAGATCACAAAAATTGCAGAAAAAGTGATTTCTAGTTAATTTCCAATTTTATTTTGGATTAAAAATCTCTAAAACACAATACCCATACATCTATCTTTACTCTTTCTCAGTCACCGACGAAGATCAACTGCGTCTTTCTTGTCACCATTCACCAAAAGAAAATTGTTTTTCTTGTCACCGACTAGAATGCACACTGCGGAGTAAATACCGACGAGAAAATCGCAAGTTGCTTCAGACAACAATGCGGGTCGAATTGTAGTCAAAGACTAACTACAGGTCGCGTGTATTTTAGGCGAACTCCACCAGACTTATTAATTATTATTATTATCACTTTAAAAGAAAATCTATCGTATACTTTTTTCTACACATTACACCCTCGTGACCGTTCACTACTTCGCTTTACATCCGACGCTCAAAAAATACTGTGGCACCGTGCGTGACATTCGTCACTCTGGCACACTAGAACCCGTCATGAAAGAGCTAGGCAAACTAAAATATTTATTGGGTGTTGAGTTTCCTCAAATAATGCCTAACTAATAAAACTTAATGACTGTGAATGGAATTGAATTAACAGAGAGATTCACAATTAAAATAAGACGGGAACCTGAATTTGATGAATTATCTGCCTTTGAAATAATCAATAAGTTCTCACCACCAGGGTGGGGATGGATCCCAAAAGATCAAAATCTGAAGAAAACCATGAAATTTTATCAATATATTTTGATAGACACTCAATCAGCAAAAATAATACATAATAGGAATGTAAATGCCAACAAATTGGAACCAGTCTTGGAACCAAGTAGGTAATTCATTGGGAAGGGAATTCTTAAAACTTATGTACCAAGAATGTGTGGGATTTGGTTCTCTTTTCAAGGGTTGGTGGAGACACAATTTTTCCATTTTTCCATGATCGGAATTTAGTGGCCAAAAATTCAATATTATATTTTTTCCACCAAAATACTTTAGTTATGAGACAGAGAACCTTAGGATAAGGCTCTGGAAGGTGTTGATGAAATTCATAGATATTATGAAGTAACCAACTTACTCCCATATTAGAGCAAAAGGTTAATTTCATATGCCTTTGTAATCTAAGAAGTGTTCTTTGAAATCTCTTTGTAATCTTGAAGTTGAGAATTGAATTGAAGAAATCTTTTGTAAGTACTAAATTCTATCTGTTTATTTTCTATCTTATCTTATTTTATCTTATTACTATCCCGAAATTTACATATTATCCATCCATATTAATTAAATATGTATGCATCAATCCTCAAATATGGTATCAGAGTTTATATATAATTACCCGAATTATTCAATAGCCCTGTTTTCACAACACTCCACATAATATTATGTTGGATGTTAAAATGCTAGAAGATGATTGGAATATATATATATATATATATATATATATATATATATATATATATATATATAGAGAGAGAGAGAGAGAGAGAGAGAGAGAGAGAGAGATGGGGGATCAAATTACACCAGTGTAACTCTAAAAGAGTTACACTATTTTAATAACTTGATATAGAATAAATCTTTTATCGATCCAACCGTTGAATTATATCTACATATTATCAAGATTATTTGTGTCAAATTTTGTCAAAATTGAACAACAATAAGAAGGTAATCAAATGATCAATATTATAGTATATTTTGAAAAGTTTATATTACGTCGATTTTAATCTATATGAAGGAGGTAGCAAATAATTTTGGATTAATTTGAAATTTTGTATACATGATTTATGTGAAAGGAACTTTCAGTCCAAAGGTGGGTTTTAAGAAAACCTCATCCAGTTGAAAGTTATTGAATGGTGTAATAGTTGTTTAAGTTACACCGGTGTAATTTGATCCCTTCTCATATATATATATATATATATATATATATATATATACATGCTTTGGACATCATCACAAAAGTTATCTTATTGGAAGGACTGAGGCGCCTAATCTACTCGTGTTTTACATGTCCTAAAATTGTAATACTGTGTGCACAACTTGTTTCAGCTGATCATCTCTGACTTAATGATTATATACTACAAAGTGGTATTTACATTCTTGGACAGAGGATACAATATCTTAGTATACCCACTGAATCACGATGTACTAATTTTATTTTTTCAATCACAATGTTTTAGTTAGTTTCAGTTAACGTTATCGTGCTTTGTAAATATGATAGGTATCAGTTATAACCCGTGTTATTTACCGTCTCATCCTTTTGTTAACAACTAATATCTAAAACTAGAGGAAATTATTGTATGGTTAGCAATAACCACGAATCTATGGTCTCAGTCAATAACATGCAATTGAATTTTATTAATTCTTTCTCACAAATTGAAAAACTTTGGGTACGTTTTGTCAAGACCATAGACCCTGATCCCGAACCATATAATAATTTTCATAGATGATTCTTCAGGTTTCATAAACTTCAAAGGATGTCAATTGAATATAACCTAACATGTATTGATCAACAAGTGTCTTATTTGAGCCATCGAGCTTTCAAGTGATTAAGAATAAATTAATAAATTTGTGTTCTGCATGGAGTAAAATATGTGTGCAAATATTCACCATTTCATTTTAGATGAAGCCCTCTGTGTGCATGTGTGTGCCTTGCATAGAGAATACCTTCAAATTTGCCTTAAAATGACAAATATGTTTATTGTTGCCAAAGCTCCACCCACATTGGTACCTGTTGAAGAGGTTGTTGCTGTGTCGGCAATAGTAGAGCCGTCAATAAGGCCCCTGGCCTAGGGCCGCTCCTTACCCACCCCTCACTCAGCCCCCAAATATTGAAGCCCCTTCATGTGTGGCTTATTTTCAGCCCCAACCCACTCTTCTCATTATTTTAGGGGAAGGGGCCAGGGCTTTTTGTGGGTCAGCCCACCCTACTAAAGGCAGTCTCTTTTCCGATGTCTGAAAGAGTAAAAGATGGCCAGACGGCCACGCTTTACAGCATAATCAACATTAGCGTTAGCGTTAATTCACTACCCTTTACCCATCCCACACACATATGATAAATGTTATTTTAAATTTGTTTATTGTTTTACGTTACAATAACTACTATATGGATCCAACTATTACCAACCCGTCATTTGATATTTGATAACGTTTATTGTTTTATGTTAACCGTAAAGATAATCATTATATTTAAGAGCATAGTTAATAAATTAAAAAAACAATATTTTACTTAAAAATATAATATTTAATATTATAAGTCCGGTGTTTTATTTTGTGATTTTATAATACTATATACTACTGTCGTACAATATTATAATACCCCTCATGGCTAGGGAGGGATCGATCCAAATATCCTTGTACAAATGTACATGCACTTGAAAATCTATATCTACACAATGTGACTTTGTTTATTTTTAAAAATAGTGAAATTAATTTTAAATTATTAGTACTAATAATTGAAATACATATTTAAATCAATTTCAATCACACGTTTTACATTTGATTGTGCACTAGGATAGGACAAATTAATTTTATAGTTTGACAAATAAAAATTTAACAATTATTTCATCTCATTAAGATTTTCAATATAATTAATTAAAAAATAGGCTAAATTGATCAAATTTAAGGCCCATGGCTGGCTCTAACCCACAAGGCCCTATGGGCTTTTTTTGTTCTGGCCCACACAGGTCAGGGTCGGACCGGGCTGGGCTGGGCCATTTTGACGGCTCTAGGCAGCAACACCTACGGTAGATTCTGGTAAAGAGAATTGTATTGTTGTTGTTTAATTGTATGAGATTTTTTCTTGGGATAAGGCGGAGTGAAAGTTTTCCCTTATGATTTTTTGGGCCATTTTGACGGGCTCTAGGCAGGAGCACCTATAGTAGATTCTGGTAAAAACAATTTTATTGTTGTTGTTTAATTGTATGAGGTTTTTCCTTGGGATAAGGCGGAGTGAAAGTTTTCCCTTATGATTTTTTGGATCAGGGGGAGCTGGAGGACCTCAATTGCAAGCAGCAATTGAAGAGATCAAGACAGTCATGGCTACTTTCATTAAAAAGAGGAGAAATTAGTTGTTGTTTTGTTGATTTTGATACTTTAGCCTGCTTGTACAACTTTGTAAGTAAGTTCCACAAATATGCACGGCAGAACCCCTGTGGCAGTGGAGTAGTAGCAAGTGAAAAACCACGTAAAGCTCCACCTGTAACTAACATGTCTCTAATTTCTGATATCTGCACTGTGAGTTAGTTTGATTAATCTCCACTATGTCCAACACTGTTCAGTCCTCAAAAATCTTGGTATTTGTTGTCTATGTTGCTCTTTATCAACTTAACTGCCTGTACAAAGAATATAAAAAGCACAGTATTGAAATTAACCTATGATTTTTTTTATTCATATTAACCTATGATTAAATAAACTAATGCTTATGAAAGGGTCATAAAAGCTAATTTTGTAAAGGTGGCAACTAATTCTTTGGAACAATTACCAAGTTTCAATAAAAGATGGTTTTCAAATACAATTCATAGGAAGGTGGGTGGGGGACATAATACTTATTTGTGGCATGATCCTTGGGTGGGTGGAGATGTTTTGAGGGATAAATACCAAAGGTTGTATAAACTCACACTGCACAAGGAGGAAAGAGTGTTGGATGTTTGTTGTGGCCAAGATGAACAAGGTAACTATTTATGGAGGTGGAGACAGTCACTGTTGTTATGGGAATCTGAGTTGCTGAAGGAATTAGAAGCTGATATAGAGGGAGTAAGAGAGGGGGTGGATGAAGAAGATAGGTGGATTTGGACTGTAGAGAATGATGACAATTATTCAGTTAGAACGGCGTATAAAGCTATTGTGGAAAAGGAAGATTTTTTTCAAAAAATGTGGGTAAAAAGAGTTCCCCAAAAGTGCTATTCTTTGTATGGAAATTATCACAAAACAGGCTGCAAACTTTTAAAAATATTTTTTTGGGTGTGGAATATCACAGGAAGTATGGAGTGGTATTTTGAGATGGTGGGATCTAAAAACTGTGTTACAGAATGCAGTGAAGGACAATTTTATGCAGTTTTCAGGTTTGTTGGGGGTGGGGAAAGCACCTAGAATGAAATGGATGGCAGTGTGGTATGCTACATTGCGGTGCTATATGGGTTGCTAGAAATGAATTGGTGTTCTCAAATATTCACAAGGGGGTAGATGAAATTGTTAAGATGATTAAATTTTATTCTTGGCAGTGGAATAAAGGACAAGGTGGGTTCTCTGTGCCTTTTTAAAACTGGTGTTTAAATCCAAGAGGGTGTTTGTAAATATGATAGAAGGTCATGAGTTTCTTATGTGGAAGTGGAGTTCTTTATTGTGTTTGGCTGAATTTGGTGGAAGGAGTAATATTATAAGCAAATTTGTATGCGCAGTTGTTGTGGCAAAATTTGTGTGGCAGATTTTAGGTGGATGAAGAACCACATTTGTATGAGACAATATCACAAGCAGGTGGTGGGTACGGGATACTTGGTGGTTGAATAGATATGATGGGAAGGGGTTAATGCCAAAAATACAAAGATGCGGAAACATTTGTTGGTCATATCAGTATCAGTATGATTCACAGTCCAAATAAATATAGTATGCTCATACAATTGGCTCTGGAGAAGAATTTCGTGTGCATATTAATTGTGTCGTGATGCTACTATGATTGATGTTTTATCGCATGATAGCAGAGCAAAATTTTACAGTTAAAATTATTGACTCTTGAGAAGGATTTATGTGTAAATATAGGAGGATGTTCGGTGTGTTGGGTGTAAGTCACAGTTGGACCTATTGGTAGTTTGTTTCTAACTTTCTATTGCTTATGTTAGGGGTATGAGTGGCCCGGATTGGGTTAAATTTAGCCAATTTTTCGACCCAACCTAATTAAAATTATTTGGGCTGGGTTGGGTTGGGTTATTCTTTTTTTTGTTTTTTTGCAACCTAATTCAACCAAACCCAACTTTAATTAGGTTGGGTTCGGGTTGGGCCATTGGATTGAGTCATTAAAAAAATGTCACTTTTTTAACTCTTTAAAAAAATTAAAAAATACATCAAACTAAAAATTAAAAAAGTAAGAGATATTTTCAAAATTAGCATTGATTAAGTAAATCGTGCACTTGTAACTTATTTGAGTAACTCATTCATAATGATAAAACATACACATGTAATCTGTTTAACAACTCACAATATTTATAAATCATAATATTATTTTGCAACTCATAATACTTAAGTCAACAGTAAGCATAAAAACATGGTCTCAAATAGCATAATGTTTAATACATGTTCAATTTTTGTGAGTATGAGACTTACTGATGTATGAGAGTTTATTTTAGGCCTTTAGAGTTTTCTATATTAGTAGACACTGGACAAACAATTATATTTTTGTTATATGTTACTGTATATTCGGGTTGAGTTGGGTTTGGTCGGGTCCAAAACTCCAAACCCATTACCCAATCCAATTTTAATTGGGTTCACTAAAATAAACCCAACCCAATCCAATGACTCAACCCAACCCACGAAAATCTAATTGGGTTGGGTTGGATTGGGCGAGTTCGCGGGTTGAGTGCGACCTGCTTACACCCCTAGCTTTTATTTTGTGTCACTTGTTAGCTTAGGAAAGTCACAGCTTGTGCTCTTATCTAATAAGCCTTATTATCAATAAAATTCACTTGGCTTTTTAAAAAAAAAATAAAAGCTAATTTTGTAAACCCAAAAAAAATAGTCACCATTATACTTGTTTCTTGCTTTTTTATATATAATAATAATAATAATAAATTACTTATTCTCTCACCGTGTTTCTCATGTTGATGTTTTCTACTTTCAAGGTTAGTAGGTTACCATTCTTCACTATTTCATCAATTTTTTAAAGTACCATTCTACTTTTACCATTTTTTAAATTAGTAACATTCTTCACTATTTCATCAATTTTTTAAATTACCATTCTACTTTCACTATTTTTAAAAAATAAAGTAACATTAGAAAAAAAAACAATCCAATCCAAACTGCTTTAGATTTGATCAATTGAATTGGATTTAAATTTTAAATCAAACCGATTGAATTATAAAGTAAAAAAATGAAAGTGACTAGATCAAATAAATATTCTTTCTTTATACATTGGCATAATTGAAGTGTTTTAAATAATTTAAGGATCAATTTGATAATTAAGCATAAATAAAATGATAAAACCAAATGGATTGTGTAGCATTGATATTCAACTTGGGAACAAATCTTAATGACCATAATAATCACAACCTTCAAGCTTTGAGCTAGAAAAACTAGTCATCATTTATTCCAATTGGAAGAAGGCTTTCCTGGTAGATTATTATCGAATGAGAATCAAGACACGACCCTTTAACATCAACAACTTGTATCATCCTTAACCATATAATAATTTCCAGAGATGATTCTTCAGGTTTCATAAACTTAAAAGGATGTCAATCGAATTTAACCTAACATGTATTGATCAACAAGCGTGTCTCATTTGAGCCATCGACCTTTCAAGTAATTAAGAATAAAATAATAGATTTGTGTTCTGCATGGAGTACAAAGTCAGAGGGGTTATCTGGTCATTTTCCCTCACTTGTAAAACTACATTAGCCAGACTCTGGTTACTTTAGTACATTGATTCCTTTAAACACATACATTTGTTGAGGTGCATTCACTTCACTTCACAAGTGGGGTTCTGGAAGACCCAAATTCAGGTTAAGACCCACTTGCTTACTCTGGCTATTGATGGAGTGCACAACTGCTTCAGCTAATGGTATGATGAAGTCAGGATCTTTGACTAGAGAACTTACATATTCTTCAATTTTGCTGTTGCTGCCACGGTCGTTCTGTTGCTTAACATCGTCACAGAGTCTTATATCTGTTTGAGCTCGATTACATAGACAAAGGTCAATGTTCATAGTATCTTTGCCGTTTGGCATGGTTGTCATAGGTAAATTATTAGCCATTATTGAGGCTTCGTGTGTAGATGATGATGGCTTGAGTAAATCACGGAAAACACCATGGTTGTGTTTTCCTTCATAAGTTACAACAAGGATGGACCTATCCTGAATACTTCTTTGCACCTACCACATGTAATTGCATAAAGGTTTTAATCTAGTTATACCACTATTTTAGCTCATCAAATCACAAATATTAAAAACCATGGAGCAACAGCAATGCATGCTTTCTTGAAATCATACTCATGAAAAAACTTAGTCTATGACAATTTTGCTGAATCAGAACCATGATAAATGATAATCAATCAAATTATACACATACCCTTTTCTTGACGGGGCAACTAGGAGCCAGGGAGCACCTGAAATAAGCTCTAGGGGAAGGATTGTCTTTGGTAACCTTCTTCTGTCCATATTTCTTCCACTGATAACCATCTTTTACCATCTATATTCCCAAAGGAATTAAAATTTGTATAAATATGTATGAAGTTCATGACAGTACGTATTTGAGCATTAATTAAGTGATTTGATACACAAGTAATTAATTAATGGGCATACATACCAAACTATTGTCCTTGGGGTGAGTTTTAACAAAGATTTGTGATGGCTTTCGTGCTATGGAAAACTCGGGTCTAGTAGTTAATACTGATCCACTTTGGTCTGACTTGGTGCCCACTTGTTTATCATTGTTGATCTCTTGAAGATGAGATTGAAGCTTCTCGCAGTTGCTGCTCAGAGTTTCCAGCATCACTCTTAGAGTACGATTCTCCTCTTTCACATGTTGCAGCTTCGCTTCAAGCGTTTCTACCTAAACAAATTAAAATTTACCTCTTCATGTTTACATACAAAAAACACGGATCAAAAACAAAGCTAAGGAAGAGCACAGTTAGTTTAGCTTTACCTCTTCATCCATTATGGGAGCTAGCTACGTTGAAGTTGAACAAGCTTCAATATATTATGAGTAGTAGAACAAAGAATCTATCAATTTATTCTTAATTAATTGAAAGGGTGAGGGGACCTTATATATGTTATTAGAATGGAATGTAAGGGAGTTACTAGAGAAAAGGTGGATGGAAGAATTTCAACCTATCCATATGTGATGTGGATGCTCGAATTTTTGGCTACTATTAAGTATGTTCAATTTTTCTTTCTCCTTGAAAAACCACGTGTAAAGGGAGCAGAGTTGAGAGTTGAGAGTTCAATTTTTCTTATAATTCAACTCAACGTGTATAATTAGAAATAGAATATAATTATTGTTGTGAACAATCATTACTAATTCGACAACGTATTGCAGCATGCATGAGGTCATAACCAGTGACGAAGTTGGTACTTCGCCCCCTTAGGAAGAAAATTGATTAATTTTTTTTTAGCTATACGACAAATTTGTCTACAGTTTCCTTGGCCAAGAATCTTAACTGTGTACATTGTATTCAACGGTCTACATAAATCAAGCTACTAAAACAGTAATTAAAAATCATTATTACAATAAATTTGGAACTTTGAATTCAGCTCACAGAATCAGAGTTCACAACCCAAAGTAGTATAACATTTCTTTCACGCCGCAAACGGTTTTCTTGGTTGAAAGGGGAAAAAAGAAAAAAAAGAAAAAAAAAAGGGTATGAAATATGGGGATGAAAATAAGAAAAAGAGAAATAGAATAAGTAAAAATACATAAGAAATAAAGTAGATTTAGAGGGATTGAGTTGAAGAAAAAAAATAAGAAAAAGAAATATAAGAAAAAGAAATTAATTAAAAATAAAGTTTAATTACTTTTTTGTCCTCTAATTTAATTTTTAGATTTAATTTGGTCCTCTTACTATTATTTAAAGGTTCAACTAGGTCATGTGTTTTTTAAAAAATGATTTAATTAGGTCCTTTATTTTTAAAATGTTCAATTACATTCTTATTTTTTAAAATGAATTCAATTTAGTCCATTTAAAACCAATTTTGAGCTTATTTTTTTTGAAAATCTATAACTCATATTTATGATCTTAAAGAGCCCATTTAATCATGGTAGAAATTCTTTTTAATCTCATTTAAGAAGTTTCACATTAGTTAAACTAATCTCTTACATTTTTCTCTCTGTAACAAAACAAAAAAAAAAACTACTCTCTTACATGTTCTCCTTCCCTTGTATAATTGAAGAGGATACAAACATTAGGGACATCCAAGATAAATTAAATCCATAAAATGCACAATACAAATGATTCTGCCATGTGGTTTGAGATCGATGACGGTTAATAACAGATTTTCTATCACATTATTTCCACACACTATTTATAATTAGTTAATATTTATTAAAGATTATAAATTATAAGTGAGAACTTAATAAATAAGGGACGATACTTATATAATTTTATAATTTTCAACTAATAATAATATGTTTAAAAGAGTGGGTTAGCAATATTTTTCTATGCATAATTTCTATCCTTATTTCATTTTTATATATTCCCTCTAATTTTATCACCTTACAACGCATGTCCATGTAATATAAGGTATTTGATGTTTTCCATGTCGATAGGTTTGATGTCGACGAGCACAGAGCACTGACCAAGCATTGTTCGTTAAACACAGAGAGACCTATAAAACGAGATAAGTATGATTATCACTACAGTGACTATGTGTGAGCGGAGATTGTGCCACGTGAGAACTGATAACATTTTCTTTCTACACATCATCATATTCTTGCGATAAGAAAAAGTAACAGTGCCCTGTTTCTTTTACATTTTCTATCAGCTAAAATCCGTTTCCATTATTAACTATGTAGTTATTTTTCATTGTTTTTTCAGGGTATTGATTTTTGAGGCCTGGGGGAATTATTTTCATCGTTACTCAAAATGCGTCAGGGTTAAAAAAATAATTTTAAGTTAAATCAAATGTTTTAAATGTTAGTAAATAAAATTAACTTTAAGCTTGATACTCATAATTTTTTTTTTTTTTAAATATCATGACTTATATTTCTCAAGTGATTTTTGCTTTATAAAGTCTTTAATTGTCCATTCGTTTTTTGCGGGACTTTTTTTTACTCGTTTATTTTCTCGGAATTCAAAGTTGAATTCCTAACAAAACTGTTTTCCACGTATTATATTAGCAATGAGATCTGCGAGTCATCGGAATTATTCCAGGAAGGCAAAGAACTAACTTCTTGCTATCACTCAAAAGCATGGTTGTTTTCTGGCTGAGAAAATACCCTGGCTCAGAGCATATAAGAAAAGGAATTTTTTTCGTAGAAAAGTTATATATAATTAAATATCCCCAATAAATTAAATTAAGTGGTAAACAAACGAGCGTGAAATCATTGCACACGCACATACATATCATATACTAATTATTTATGAAAATAAGTTGGTAAAAATTGTCTCCTCTAGCTTGGAAATATTTTCCATTTAGTCGTATTGAAAAGGTAAGCACAAAAACATGCTCGCTAATTTGATGGACTTGGATTCTCTCCGCTCCAGTCCAACTATACCCTCTCTAGTCTCTAGCCTCTCTCTAATTTTTCTATCATTTGTCTATTTTGCTCTATTCTGTGTCTTTTTGCCTTTGATTCTAATTTCTATTTCGACAGCTAAACATTTCAAGTAATGGTGTGTACTTCTATTCTATCTAAAGCAATGTAGTGTTGTTTTAGATGAATCATGCATTTTTACTGTCATGCAAGCATTTAAGTTGGTATGTTTAAGATAGAGTGAAATAAAATAAAATGAAATGAGCTAGCTAGACTGAAAAAGTATCATTATATTAGTCTTCCTTAATTGTTTAAAGAATATTACATTAAAAAAGTAAAAAAAAAAATTGTGCAATCTCACAAAAGTTTAAAAAATATCAGTGTAATTTATGGAAATGTGCTTATTATATATGTAAAAAAAAAAAAAATTGATTACAATAAATCCAGTCCCGACTAAGAAGTAGGGTTGGGTGAATCTAGAAGCTACAAAGTGACCACATCTACACATGAAGTTAAATTTGACTAGACTTGCATGCGAACGTACGTTGATGGAATATTGGTGTTACCACTAGCTACTTCCTACCAATACCATCACAATTGATTATATATATACCAAAAAAGTTGGAACTAGCTAATAGGGCCGGCTGTCTGTTATGGTATCTTATCTTCGGAGGAGAGAGGGACCAACCAGGCCAGGACTTTCCAACATAAAATCATATATAGAATATGCTCATACAGCCATGAATAGCAAGGAAATGATGAAGTGCCTCCATAATAATAATAAAACAAATTCAGAAGAAAACACACCTTGTAACGTACGTCAAATTAAGCTGCCAGTTCATTTATGCCTTTGATTTGAACTATAATTAGTGTTTGATGGTCCCAGCATGTCACTATGGTCAGCTGCAGGCATTTGCAGAAAACTGGTGCAAAAGTTCCATTTGTGCGAGATATTGCATTGCACACGCTTTTTACTTGGTCTCACACCACTCCTTTAGTAGATAGCAAGACCAAAATACTAAAAAAAGTGGGCCAAAAAAGATAGGAAAGAGATATATTGACTTACTGAACAGTACAGAGAAAATAAAATACTTTGTTTTAAAGTAGCTAAAAGATAAAATCATTTGAGCTTTTGTTTGTAAAAAAAAAAAAAGATAAAATCATTCTTTATAAAGAAAATAAAAAGAGATTCCAAGTATAAAATATATATAACTCATTTTTTTTTCTTGAGTGTTGCTATTTTATGTGAAGATGAGAAGATCAGAGTGTTAGAGATAGCTTCCAATCCCGAGTCAAACTATTGAAGAAACTATCAAATTAGGTTTAAATTAAATCACAATGATAAGTCATTTTAATCCTTGAATTTGAAACAGAATTTTAGTCCTTGTAGTAGTTATAAGTCATTTTAGTTTCTAATATTAAGGGTATGCTAATTTAATCTTTGACTTTGATATGTCAGTTATTTTGGTTTTTCACCTTGATGTACATTAATTAATTTAATTATTGACTTTGATTGTTGAGTATACCAATTAATTTAATTCCTAACATTAGTCATTAGTGACTAAATCAACTTACGATTCTCAAATTCAAAGACCAAATTAATGATGATTGGTCAAATTCAAAATCTAATTAAAATTATTGATTTTATAATGTCAAGAGAGCCGGATTGTTTGGTGATCTCAATTTAAGAAATTAAACTAAATGACAATTTTGAAACTTCAAAACTAAATTTACCTTTTATAATATTAGAAACCAAATTTATCAGTATTTACAATTTTAGCAAAGAAGAACTCAAATGTTGTTGCATAAGGATCCTGGAGTGGTAGCAAGTCAGGTGTGGACGTTTGGGAAATCAATGGGGTTGGTTTGTAAGGAGGACGAAAGGAAACTGGTGCATGATTTGGAAGAGTTGGAAAGAAGAGATAGAGTGGTGAGTGGTAGAGAAGGGGTGAGGGAGGGGGTGTTAATGTAACATCCCAAAAAAAAATATAATATTTTATTATAGAAAAAAAAATTGATAGGAATAGAAAACATATATAGGTTTTGATAAGATAAGATATTGGTTTTATCTTATATTTAATTTAAACATATTAGTTTTACCTTATATTTATATGTAAGATAAGATAAGACAAGATAATTATATGTAAGATAAAAATAAGATAAGATAAGATGCAGCCAAATAATTAGATAATTATTTGGTTAGGAATTAGTTACTACTAGTATAAATAAAGATTAGGAGAATAAGGGGACGTAAAAAGAGAGAGAGAAACAGAGAGACAAGTAAAAAGTGAGACCAAGACAGTGAAGAAGTGAAATCACGTAGGGAGGGAACGTGTTGTGACAATAGGATACGTTGTGGGAACGTCTAGAGGCTTAGGGAGATCTTCAAGAGGTGAGTAAAACACTTCTTTTCTTTTAAACCCTGCATGGTATGTTTCTTGAAAATATGATTTCTGGATAAAGAGGAATTTTAGGGTTAATGAAATTCTAAATTTTATAGTAGAGTTACGTACGATTGTTAAATGTGTTGAATATAATTTAAATGATTGAAGTTGGTTTGCTTATCTATCGGATGCTGCAACAATTTATTTCATGCATGTTTCATGAGATTCTGTGACTGTGTTTTGTTATTCTTGTGCACGACTTGATCAATATGATCGATAAATTGGTTGGAGTATTATTAAATACTTCCGTACAAAGGCTGATTTATTCTAATATGTATATATATATTTGCATTGATATGTTTGCATTGATAGTCATTTTTCGTGATTGAATCCTGTACACGAGACGGGTTTTGGAAAGGATATTAAGGCCATTCTTTTATAAGATAGGTATATCATATTATGATATACAAATGTGTGCATAAGACAATTGAAATTAGGCAAATCTTTTACTTGAATTTGGTTAAGCTTTTGGTTGAGATATAGATCTTTGGCACATTAGTTTTAGATAAAGTTATATATACATATATACATATATATATATATATATTATAATTATGATTTATTAATTTATATTATTAATTAATGTTTATGACTTTATAATTATATGATTGATTGAGATGAATCATGATTATTTGGTGTGTGTTAATAATTGATAGAATTGCAATAGATTATTGGTATGATTTAATTAATATGAATGTATTTGATATCGTATTTTTGATATATGTGATTATTTGATAGTATGAGATTGAGCTAATGCTCCATATGATTGACTTTATGTCCAAAAGAGATTGAGGTAACTTCTTCGAGGAAGAAGTATATCTCCACATGAGATTGAGTTGGTGCTCCATATGAGATTGAGGTAACTTCTTTGAGGAAGAAGTATATCTCCACATGAGATTGAGCTATTGCTCCTTATGGTTGACTTTAAGTCCAAAAGAGATTGAGGTAACTTCTTTAAGGAAGAAGTATATCTCCACATTAGATTGAGCTGGTGCTCCATATGATTGACTTTAAGTCCAAAAGAGATTGAGGTAACTTCTTAAAGGAAGAAGTATATCTCCACATGAGATTGAGCTGGTGCTCCATATGATTGACTTTATGCCCACAAGCGGTTGAGGTAACTTCTTCGAGGAAGAAGTATATCTCCACATGAGATTGATAAGTTATGAAATTTGTTTGATTTGGTATTTGTAGATTGATTGTGATATTATCAATGATTAATTATTGCTATGTGAAAGGCATGTGTGACAATATTATAATATCTTGTTTTAGGGGAAATTATTATTTTAAGATATTTATATTATCATTACAATTATTTTAGAAGAATGCGGGTACTATGGTTGATTTTTTTCGGTTACCGCTCCGGCTGAGAACAAACACTGTTTTGTGAAATATTTTATAATTGTGTGTTTTATTCACTGGGATTTTATATCTCATTAGTTAGTGTTGTTTTCAGAGTACGAAGATGAAATCATTGAGACTGAGGAGGCTTGAAGAGTTATTATCCCATTTATTTAGTTTGATTTTAGGTTGGTTAGGATTTAATAGAATAAAAGGCAGCTTGTGGCTGGATAAATTTTATTTTATTTCGTATTTTATTTAGGGATGTTAGTTGTCGCCCGAGTTTTTGGATTTCATAATACAGCTTATACGCAAATGGATTATATTAGATATTTTAATATGAGTGAGGTGTTGTTGCAGACCTCTTTGGCTTTTGAAAATTAATCTTTAGCAAATTTTATATATGATTTATTATTGTAACGAAGGACGTTATAGTTAACACATAATTTATGAAATTAATTTCATATAATGTACGTGGTTTGGGGGGCATCTCAAGAAGAGAGAGGTGCAGAAAATGGTGGTGGAAGTCAATAGAATTTTGTGTAGGAAGTTATGGGGGCAGATGATTTCCATTGGGAGTTTAAACAGGCTAAAGGTAGAGCTGGGGGTTTGATAATGGTTTGGAATAAATCTACATTTGAAATTTCTGAGAAGATACATGTATCTCATTTTATGGGAGTGAGGGGTTGGTGGGGAGCAGAAAGACAAGAAGTGACTTTGTTGAATGTATATGGTCCTTGTGAATTAGCACAAAAACACAAGGTATGGGAAGAAATTGTTGAGCTAAAAGAGGAAAGAGGGGGGATTTGTGGTGTGTGATGAAGGATTTTAATTTCATAAGGCGTGAGGAGGAACGAAAGGGAGTTGAATCACATTATAGGCAAGAGGAAATGTGTTTGTTTGAAGAGTTTTTGGGGGATGCGAGATTGGTTGATTTGCCTATGATTAGGAGGAAGTTTACGTGGTATCGGGGGGATGGTCGTGCAATGAGAGTCAGTTGGATAGATTTTTAGTATCGGAGGGTTGGATGGATACTTGGTTGGATTGTGTACAATGGGGGTTACAGAGGGGATTGTCTGATCATTGTGCTGTGTCACTTAAGGAAGAGGTAGTGGATTGGGGCCCAAAACCTTTTCGGATGTTAAAATGTTGGAGGAATGTTGATGGTTATGCTTCTTTCGTCAAGGAACAATGGAAGAACATGAATGTTGAGGGTTGGGGAGGGTATGTGTTGAAGGAGAAGCTCAAATTGATGAAGAGAAAGTTGAAGGAGTGGAGTAGGATACATATGGGAAATTTGGAAGGAAGAATTAAATTAGCAAAGGAAGATCTTCAGAGATGGGATTTGAAGGATGAAATGGAGGGTTTAGTTGAAAAAGAAGTGGAGGAACGAAGGGAGTGTGAAGCACGTGTTTATCAGTTATTGTAGTTACATAACAATTGTTTATGGCAGAGATCAAGGCAACAATGGTTGAAGGAGGGAGATGCAAATACCAGATATTTTCATAAATGTATTCAACAAAGGAAGCGGGTGAATAAAATTGTAAGTATAGAAATGAATGGTCTCAGATTACAAGGGCCAGAACAATTGAAGAAAGGAATGGAATGGAAGAATATTTTAAATTGCATTTTACAAGTAAATTGAAGCCACAGGTATCTATGGAAAATTTTACATTCAAAATGTTAGAGGAGGCTGAGGGGGAGAATTTAATAGTACCATTTACAGAAGAAGAGATTAAAGGGGCTGTGTGGGACTGTGAGGGGGAAAAAGTCCTGGTCCTGATGGCTTTAATTTTACTTTTATCAAGGATTTTTGGGATGTTGTTAAATTTGATTTCATCTCTTTCATGAAAGAATTTCATCAATATGGGAAGTTGGTGAGAGGGTCCAATTGTTCTTTTATTGCTTTAATTCCAAAGAAGGAGAATCCACAGAAGATTGGGGAGTATAGACCTATTTCCTTAATAGGTTGTATGTATAAGACACTGGCTAAGGTGTTAGCAAATAGGTTACGGAAGGTTTTAAGTCTGTTGATCTCTAAGACACAGTCTACCTTTATTAGTCAGACGCACATTTTGGATGGAGTATTGATAGCTAATGAGTTGGTGGCTGAGAGGCAAAGGAGGAAGAAGCAAATGTTATTATTTAAAGTAGATTTTGAAAAGGCCTATGACTCGGTAGAGTGGGAGTATCTCCAAAGTGTGATGGAGTTATGGGTTGCAGAGTGTTTAAAAACGGCGTCTGTTTCTGTGATGGTGAATGGTAGTCCGTCTAAAGAATTTGGGGTTGGCCGTGGGTTAAGAAAAGGGGATCCGTTATCTCCTTTTTTTATTTATTTTAGCGGTTGAGGGTCTGAATGTTATGATGAATAAAGTAAAGGAGTTAGGATTATATAAAGGAGTTACACTTGGGGAGGAAGATACTCATATTTCACATCTACAATTTGCTGATGATACCCTTATATTAGGGGATACTAGTTGGAATAATGTATGGACCATCAAGGCCGTGTTTCAGTTGTTTGAGATTGCATCAGGTTTGAAGGTCAATTTCCATAAGAGCTTATTGTTGGGAGTGAATGTAGCATAATCGTGGATTCATGAGGCCGCAACTTTGAATTGTAAGGTGGGGGAGTTTCCTTTTAAGTACTTAGGTTTACCCATTGGGCAAATCCAAGGCGGTTGGCGACATGGACACCGGTAGTGGCAGTTGTAAGGAGAAGATTATCATCATGGACTTCAAAGCATTTGTCTTTTGGAGGTCATGTGATTTTGTTGAGGTCAGTCTTGACATCTTTACCAGTTTATTATTTGTCTTTTTTCAAGGCCCCAGCAGGAGTAATCGAACAGATAGAGGCTTTGTTTAAAAGATTTTTATGAGGTGGCTCAGAGGAGGTGCGTAAAATTCACTGGGTAGCATGGGATAGGGTGTGTCGGGAAAAAAATGAAGGAGGGTTGGGAGTGAAGAATTTGAGGAGGTTTAATTTTGCTCTATTGGGGAAATGGCGGTGGCGTATGCTTATGGAAAAGGAGAGTTTATGGTACAAGATTTTGGTGGGGTTGTATGGGGGGAAGATGGGGAGCTATGTATGAAGAGGCATGGGTCATCATGGTGGCAAGAAATGTGTGGGTTGGAGGGTAGTGGTGAGATTGAGAGTGGACAAAACTGGTTTATGGATTCAGTGTTGAGAGTAGTGGGGGATGGGAAGGAAACGTCATTCTAGTCAAACATTTGGGTTGGTGACAAACTGTTGAAGGAACGCTATCACAGGCTATATACTCTCACGGTACATAAGGGAGCTAAAGTGGCAGATCATGGTGATTGGGTGGATGGTTTATGGGTGTGGTCTTGGTTTTGGAGGCAGAATTTATTTCAGTGGGAAGAACAGTTGGTGGAGGACCTTCATCAAGTGGTGAATGGTTTCAAGGTGACACAGTATGGTAAGGATGAATGGAGGTGGAAGTGGGATAAAATTGGTAAATATACTGTTTGTTCTGCTTATAAGGTGCTCATGGAGGATGCACAAAGTGAAGTTTATAATAGGAATATGTGTTGGTTAAAGGTTTGAAATAAAGTTGTTTCTTTAAAGGTTGGTGGATTTGTATGGAAGATGTTACATAATAGATTACCTACGAAGGACAATCTGTGGCGTAGGGGGGTATTGATACATGAAGAGGTTTGGTGTGTAGGGTGTCAGAGGGAAGTAGAAACTATGAAACATTTATTTTTTTAGTGTTCATTGTTCTCACAGGTATAGTTAACTTACATAAGGTGGTTGGGGTGTCATACAATGTTACATAATGAAGTTCAAGTGCATTTTCAACAGTTCTTGGGTTTGATAGGTGGTTTAAGATTGGACGCGGAAAGGTGGGGTGTGTTGTGGTTTGTTGTGGTTTGGGCAATATGGGAGGCAAGGAATGCTATGATTTTTGAAAATAAAGACATATCAGTTACAAAAATAGTAGAAGCAATTGGGCTTAAGTCTTGGAAGTGGCTTAGATGGCGTAAGAGAATGTTTGTGTATTCCTTGGGTTCTTGGATTTTAGATCAGGTGGCATGTTTAGGAGGTAATGGATAACAATTGAAAACGCAAAAGTTTTGAGTCTCAATTGATGGATGACATTATGCCGATGATCTTGGTATAATAAACTGCGTAATAAATATTACAGTAGGTGGGTAAATGCATGACATTTGGAATGCTGGATGCGTGAAGGATACCGGAAAATTTTCATGATGTAGTTTGGAAACATAATGTTTGTGTTTTGCTAATGTTACTGGTTATTAGTTTTTTGTGAAGGGTAGGTAGTTCTTGCAATGTTTTCAATGTGCATTATTAGATGTATTATATTTGATGGGTGGTTAAGGGTACAACTTATACTTTTTTCCTTATTAATACAAAATTTTCGCCGATTAAAAAAATATATTAATTTAGTGTATTACTCCTATCTACTGGTATACACGAACTTTGTAGTAACTTACTAACGTGTTATATGTGTATCGCTTTTCAGCTAATTAGGAAAAAGCCCATATCTCTCGTCCTCACATGAAACGTCTCAATTATTAAAACTTGCCATACTTTTTGAGTCAAAACCTGCAATTTAGATTAGAATCACGAGACAAGATATATACAAAGAAAAGCAGTACCTACCTGCAAACTGTAATTGAAGTAAAAATACATAACACATGATGACAGTGCTGTGACAACATAATCTTAAGTGTGCGCATATTATATATATGTTTATTAGGGCCTACATAACATATTAATCTTTGAATACAAAGCTAGAGCCAATAGTAAACAGGCCACACTCACAGACATAACTGGTCCCATAATTAAAGTGAATTGTGTTTGGAATTCATTAATTAAAGCAATGCTAGGAACCCTTATGTAAGGTGCCGCTGTTTTCACATGTGAGAAAATGATCTATTCAGTGGAAAAATAGTGTTCATTTTCTCTGTATACAAAATTCTCTTGGACCAGCGATAGTCACGCATCGCGAGCGGATTAGTCTCTGACCTAGTGGATTGAAGAACATATGTGGTCACTGGCCCAGAAAAAAAAAAAAAAAAAAAAAAAAGAAGAAGAAGAAGTAATGTTAGGTTAAAATCAAGCTTTGTAATAAATATTGAATATGGGTTGGAGTATGCTTATTAGTAAAAAAAATTACTTGTAAAATAAACAAATTCATTAAAGATATAAGCAATGATTGATTGACACCTCTTTTCTTTAAACACTTTCGTAATACTATTTTTTTCTATCTTTCTCTTTATTTATTTATCATATCATATTACTTATTATATTTATAATTTTCTCTTATTATCTCATATCATATTATTATCATATATATATTTCAGTTTTTTTTTTCTTTCTGTTTCTGGATGTCATTTAAAATGGAAGTGTCCACTAATTAATCATTTTTCTGAAGATATACTTTTACTATTTGAGCAGTTATATATGTGTTGACCAAGACGCCGTGGTCATGACACCATTTGGTAATTAATACTTTGTTTGGATGGAAAATAATATAGATAAGAAGAAATTAAATAAGAAAATTGAAATAAAAGAGAAATACATAAAAAATATTATTTGAATAAATTAAAATGATATGAAAATAAAGTTCAGAATTATTTTTTTTGGCTTATTTAGAAAACCAAAAGAGAGAATGAAAATAAATAAATAAATAAATAAATTATATAAATTTTTTCATACCAATTAAAAAGTTAGATTTAATCCAAAAAATTAAAACTTTTTACTCTCTTTTTTTCATATAATAATTTTTTATTTTTAATCCTTTTATATTATGAAAGATTTATTTAACTTTTATAAAAATTAAAAAGAAAAAAATAGATAACCAACTCTTCTCTCCCTTCCTCCGTTTTCTCACTTGAGGTGGGGAGGATTTTTTTTGTGAGTCGTCTCAGAGAAATTATCTCCCTCTTCTGTGTTTCCTTTGCCTCTATTTTCACAACAATCCCAATATTGTGTGAGAGTCGCGTTATATGAAGCGGTTTTAGTATCTCACGTTAAAAGAAATTAACATTGCAATATTTCTTATAATTTTTCTTTAACTTATTAATTGGATTCATATCTTCAATTCCTTGTTTAAACTTTTCTAGTTTGGATGAAATATTTGAGGTGGGTGGGAATCACTTCCGCATTTCATAATGATTGCAAATATCACTTGCTTCAGTTTTTGGGGTTGCCTGCATAGTAATTAGTAAGGAGTATTGTAAGGAAATGTTTTGGTATTTGGTGATTTTTAGACTATTTGGAGATCACATGTACAACCAAAACGTTGGATATTCAGCAATGATGGAGAAGGTTAAATGCAGATTAACATGGTTAAGGATTAGAGCAAAGCAAAAAGCTTATCTGAATAAAGTCATACCAAAAGGGTGCTAAACTTCATTTGCAATGGGTGAAGGAGGATGGAAATCAAAATAGGGAGCTGCAGAGTGCAGTAGAATACTGTCCACTAAGACATTAACAAGAAGATTGGACATGAATTTTGGAAAAGTGGGGGTGAGGTAAAAGGATAAGAAGCTCTCAGGACAGGTTCTGTATATGATAATATAGGCTGTCTAGGATATAGAACTGATATGTTTGCTCTGAGTCACAGTTTTGTCAAGTTCAACATTTCGAGGAGTTTTTGGTCTACTCTTGGACAGGTTCAACATTCCAAGTGGGGTGACTTTTCAGAATTATGTGTTGGAAGAGTTCTGGGGGCTGGTGTTTATATTATTGTTATAGTAATGCTACAAATTAGAAAGGAGGGTCAAAGCCTCATTATAAGTATTTGCATGAGCATTGATTTGGTGTTCCTTTTCAGCATTTGGAATCATTCATCCACCATGGTGACTGCACGTACAAGTCTTGGATTTGCAGCTATCAATTGTATCTTCAATGAATGCTGTTTTGGTGGTCAATTGCATACTTTTTCCTATTTGTCGCATTCATTTGGAAAGAGGTGTCATCTTGTTGCATAGTTTATCCTAGTTGTGGCATTCATTTGGAAAGAGGTGTCATTACTTCGGTCCCCACCTTCATATTCAATTCAGCTCAAGTTCTCACTTTTTGGAAGTGGTCTAATATTTTCTTTTTTATTGATTCAAAGGGAGGAGTTGTATTTTGGTGCCAAAAGATTTACAACCACTCACGTATACTGTTCAATATGTCTTAGATATTTACTGGTTTACTGCCTACAATACATTCAGTGTTTACACATGTAAAACATCCTGTCCAAGATCTTATAACACCTAAATATGTTGTGTGTGTTGTAGCTGTGTTCTGGTTTAAAGCAATTTTTTTAGACTACAATTTGTCAATTTAGATTTTGGTCAAGACTTTTCATTTTGCTGGCTTCCTGCACTACGTATATGCTGTTTTATTATGCAGCCAACTTGTATGTAGACTTTGTCTGATCCTTAGCAAGTTAGCATATCTTGTGCTTAGAATAGCTTTTCAATTTTATTCAATCTTTCAGCTTGTTAAAGAAGCCTTTGTATTGAACTATTAGAAGTCATGCAATAAACAATATCAAAAAAAAAAAAAAAGTCATGCAATAAAATCGTTTAGAGTGTTTGTTGCAAACTAAGACTTGTTATCAATCTACATCAATGCAGAAGCAAAAGTCTTGCATAACTAAGTGCCATTTTTGGAGTCACAGGTAAAAAAAATAAAGTAAAGTAATGTTTTACGTATGAAATTGAGTAGTGACTTTGTCTATAAAGCCAAAAACAGCTATAAATAATTTTAAAAAAAATCAAAAAGCGTTTTATGGTAGGTAAAAAGGACTTTTAAGTTGCGTAAAATCATGAGCAAGTCCACTTTGTAAAATACGATAAAATAAGTTACTTTCGTTTTGGTCAAAATAAAATAAGTTACTTAAAGATCTTCATGACCTGCTTTCTCTCGATTAACGACCCCAAAATATCTAACTGCCTCCTCTTTAATTAACATTATTATAATTATAATATTTTTCTTGATCATGACAATGCAACCACTAAATTATTCGGTGTGGCAATTTATATATATATATTTTTTTTCTGAAGAATGTGTGGCAATTTGCATAATATTCATTGAATGGATTTTTTTTTTTTGACGGTGATTTAATGGAATTTGAATGTAATGAAAATTTTGGCAAAATCCAACAGCGCGTTTTGCTTAATTACTGTTTGGTTAATTACATTTTTTTAGTAAAATTTTTGCCTAAGCCCTTCGGTTAATTACATTGATACAATTAATATGTTATATATTATACAACATAACTCTCCACTAATAATATGTATATAAAAAAGAGTTTAAATTCTATTATCTGTCATTTTACACCGTTTTTTAAGACAACAATTATATATAATTGTCAACAAACTTAGTTATTATACATCATAATTTGTAATTGGATAATAATATAAAAATTCTTTACATTATTAGTATATTAAACTATTTATTTACTCTATAAAAAATACCGTGATACTAACATGTGCGTTTTAATTTATCTACCTAGCTCTTTTTCGTAATATTTTTTTTCTATAAGGATTAGTCTCTTGTTGGATTCATAAACACGATACGGAGCGGATTAGACCATCCTCTGCTTTTGATTAATTACTATGATGGAAATTTTACAATAACCATTCTAATGGCAAGAGGATAGTGTCAATTTGTTTTGTTTATTTTTAGATATCTTTACGACTTTACCTATGATACAAGAATATTTGTCTTCAATTTTTACGAATAAGAAAAATATACACAAATACTCCATTTTAATATACATATCTGGATTCTTTTTTTTTTCTTTCAAAAAAAAAAATATACATATCTGGATTCTATATAATAAGAAAAATTATAATCATTCATTCAGTTTTTTTCTCATCTTATTTTTATTTCTCTCTTTCTTTTTTATCACATCATATATTATATTTATAATTTTTCTCTCCATATTTTCTGTTTTCTTCATATCTCTCATCATTTTATGCCAATTCACCCCATTTTGAGGTGAACATTTATCAGCACTCATACATTTATAATTAATACATATTATCTCGTGCACACAACAATTTATTATAGAATGAAATTTGGATAAAATCGTACTTATAAAATATGGCTCATTTCAATCTAGACATCTTTATAAAACAACATCACAGAGGTTGCAACCTGCATCCTACAAGGTGAACGTTTATATTTTCCTTGTTTTAAATATGACTTCGACTCCTTTAAAATCAGAAATTTATCGCCTATTAATTTGTACGTATGTAAAATTTGAAATTATAGAATGATTATATCATTGTATTTGTATAATATATCGCATATTAATTGAATATGCTTTCAAATTATTGTATAATATATTTTTGTGATGCTCATATCTTAGTTTTCTAAAAGGAAAATATATTTTGCATAAGATATATTATTTTTACACTAATCTTTTTTATAATATACTACTTTGCTTGTAAAATGAAATTAATTAGAGCATATTATAATATGTATTTATCTTAATTATTTTGTTACTTCAATTGGAAGTAACGTAAGAATTAGTAGTGTAATAAAATTGATGTGTAATATATTGTTTTTATAAAATTTACTTGTATAATATAAATATTGTAGATGCTGCATAGAATAATAGTAGTACTCACTAGCTGTTATTAAATTAAAACCAAGCAAAGTGACAAAATTCATATATGCGATCAGTGAAATACATATGTCTTAATTCAACGTTTTCCCACAGAAGTATCGTCTAGAATTCTTCCTGAGATGGCAGTAGCAAGTGCGGCTGTGAAATTGGGATCTTTAGTCAAAGAAGTAGCCATTTGTTGAACTAAAAACTGCTGGAGAGATGACTTTTGCTCATTAATGTCAACCACTTTTGACTGGACCAAGTCAAGCGTTACAATTGGACCTGCACTCCGATTATTCATGGGTGAGGGAGAAGGTGAGGCACTAGCTGCAGGGGATTCACTTTGGCTTGAATTCACTGATATTTCTGCACTTTGATGATGTTGGCCATGATTGTGCTCTCCTTCATAAGTTGTCACCAACACACTTGGATCTTCCACACTTCTTTGCACCTAATTACAAAAAAGAAATCAAAATTAACTTGGTCTTTCTGTCTTGATGCATATATAAATCTTTATCAAGAGTCAACATAATTAATTTGATTTTATTCACAGTGAAGAAGAGATGGTACAACAGTATTATATACTACTAATTTACCTTCTTCTTCACTGGGCAGCTTGGGGCATAGGAACACTTGAAGTAAGCCCTAGGAGAAGGGTTATCTCTGGTAACTTTTTGACCATATTTTCTCCATTGATATCCGTCTCTCATGTACTTCAACACCCAAAAACAAAGTAAGGACCCTCAGTTAGTACTTAGAACCTCCAAATTAAGGGGCCAAGTTAATTTTACACATCAAAATTCGAGACGGAACACATATAGAGTTTCCTTGCATGCAAGGATCTAATTATAATTAAGTCAAACTTACATATATATATATATATATATATATATATATATATATATATATATATATATATATATAATTAATCAAACAAAAACAGTAGCAAGTGGATCTTAATATAATACATGAAATACAATTACTATATATAACTTGACATTGAAGAACTTACTAAGCCGGTATCGGATGCATCTGTCCGTACAAAAACCTTGGAAATCTTTGGCGAGGTGCTATGCTTAGGCCTTTTGAATGTCTCTTCCTCAGTGGTAGTGCTGCACTCAGTATAGGCATTAATACCAAACAGATTCACACAATTCTCACTCTCGGCCTTTCTCTTCAGCGATGGTGTTTCTTCTTTAACAAAATTTTCATTCCTCAGTTGGCCGAATTCATTTAAATGTTTCTGCAAAGCAACATAGTTCTCGCAGACGTGGTTCAGCGTCTCAGTTAGCCTCTTATTCTCACTACTTAGACGCCGCAACTCTTCAAGCAAAACTTCTGCCTGATCACAAAAATTTTCATTCATTCAACGTTAGATATACCTTTTAGCCATTCAGTGAGATGAGATGAAAAGAAGGTTAATTAATTATTATATATATAGAATGATTTGTTGGCTTTGTATATACTAACCGCGATGTCGATGTGTGGAGAGGGAATAACGTTAAGGTTGAGCGAAGTGTCGACGCACGTTGGTTCCATGGAAGAAAAAAGATTTGCTTCTGAATTAAGGGACAGAGGGAATGAGAGAAACTAAAATGGTTGGTTGAGGCCAAAACGAGTTTAATTTAATTCGATTTTAAGCGAAGAATGAGATAAGGAAGGTACCAGGTGAAATATATAGAGAGAAAAATCAGAAGAAGGTGGAGACTTTTATTATTATTATTTGTTGTGAGGAAACTAGCACGAAGATGAGGTCGATATAACAGTCTCTTACAGTTTCGTCATTTCCATGTCGTTTGCGTTTATTAATTTTATGTGTAAGCGTTTAAAGCGACGGACGCGCATTCGAGATAGAAAGGAGAAACTTCTTGTATTTTTTTTATTAATTATTTCTTTATTAAAAAAAATAAGTAATTTAGTATACTCATAGTGTAAAATTCTTTTATAATAAGAGAGTATTTTATTAAACTATTTTTTTTAATAGAAATGATATACAACATGTTGATTTACATCCACTTCTTTTTTATACATCATATTACCTATAATATTTTTTTCTTCTTTTTTATTTCTTTTCTTTGCACCCCTAACATCCAAAAATGAGAGTATGTGAACAAGATTTATATTAAGTAGAAATAGATATGTTGAGTAATATATAAGTGGCGATAACTCATGCGCCTAATGTTTATGTAATTTCTTCCTCACCTATTGATGGAAATCTCCTCCCCAAAACCATAGGGAAAGGTAAATATGGAGAAGAAAAATAAATTGTTGGTGTGAATCGAAAGTAAAGTGGATTTAAAAGAATAAGAGGTTATTTTCTTTTTTAGCATTATTTTTAACTTAATAATTATTTTTGATAAATTATGCTTATACATATATTTTATATAAAATTAATTCATATAACAAAGAGAAAAATAGAAGAAGAAAAAAAGAGTGTGAAATAAGGTAATTGATGTACTAACAAATTGTAGTATAGTTGACAAATAATTATATCCTTTAAGCATGTGATAAGGATTTGATCCCTACATCTTTGCATATGAAAGAGTATCAGGAGAGATCAACCCAAAAATAAATATTCTTATTACCTCTTTCACTCTCAGCTAGAGATATCCTAAACAGCCAAAAAAAAAAGGTAATTGATGTGATAAAGAGAAATAAAAAGAACAAAATAATGTTATACAAAATTTTTAGAGAAGGTTATTAAATAAATAAAAATAATATATAATAAATAGTGTATTTTAAATATTTTGAAAATAATATAATTCTTGTGTGTCTATATATACGTGGATATATGAAATTAATATTTCCGATATAAATTTCAACGTCCTCAAAGGAAAAAAAGGAAAAAACTTTACTTGAAGAAGTGCATGAACAAGAATTTCATCGAGTGGTCAATCTCAAACTTTGTTATAAAGAAAAGGTAAGTTGATATTTTAGGATTTGGACGTTCTCTCATTGACCGCAACATTATTATCCCATTGACTTGAATGGTTTTCTTTTGCATATTGATGAGTGGTTGTGTGTTCCGTGTCAGTTTTCTCTAACTCAGCAGATATATTTTTAATGCAAATGAAAACACAAATAGTATAGAGTATTTATGTGACGTTTATTTGTATTTTTATTTTTTATTTTCATTTTCTGTTTTCATCTTTTAATTATAAAATTGTCATCTTTTAATTATACAGAAAATAGAAAGAAAAAAAATATTTTCAGTATTTTTTTGTATAAATCTTTAAAAATAAAAAATAAAATAACAATTTTATAATTAAAAAATAAAAATAAAAATAAAAAATAGAATTACAAGTAAACATCCCTTATCTTCCTGATTTTCTTCGTTGTTGACCGTCCCTTTAAACGCTTTCTTCGTTATTGCGAACCCAAGTGCATGCCAAGTTTATGGCTTATCTTCCACTTTTTGTACACTACAAGAAAATTATCAATTCGCGGCGCTTAGTTTACGGCGGTTTACTTCAAACTGCCTCCGCTTAATTGTTGCGGCAGTTCTTGCGGCAGTTTTCTACAACCGCCGCAATTGGCTCATTGATTGTGGCAGTTTAAGTGGAGGTCGTGGCGGTTTTAGAAGGAATGTCGTAAGTTACTTATATCTAGCGGAGGGCTTTACTAACCGCCTCAGCTTAATTAAATTAGAAAAATAAAAAAAATACTAAAATTACTTTTACGTTTTAGTTTCCCTAATCCCTCTGAAAATTTCACAACCCGCCCTTTCACTTTTCCTTTTGCCGTTTCTCTCAAAATAGTAGAGTCTCTCTTCTCCTAAACCATCGTTTCTGTTCACAACTCACAAGTCCTTCTCTTTGCGTCAGGCTAGGGTTATTCGAAAGTGGAGAACTTGGCCCCTTCAGCCGGTGAACCAATATGGACATCATCCACTTCTTCAATTAGTGCGTATGGCTCCTTGTCCTGCTCCTTTGATGTCGCGTCTGGTGAGTGATGTGTTTTCATTTTTTTCATTAGTATTGCTTGCTCTCTAACATTGCACAAGTTCTCTTCTACCCACAGCTTCAAATGCATTTCTTTATTCCCACACCATCTAAAGCATCTTTGTGAAGAAAAAATCGCTATTTTTAGCCAGACCCGTTTCCAAGCTTCAACTTTTACTCAAAGGTATCTCCTTTTCTTGTTCAATTTTCGTTTTCCACTACTTGTGAGGCTTTATGTGTTGGTTTCTTGATTGGAAACATCAGTGGTTGTTAATGCTTTATCTGTTAATTCTCAAAATAAAAGGGGCATTTATGTTATGTGAAGTGTATAACTTGTTAAAGTACTTTTTCTCTTATTTGTTTTACGCTGTGCTGTTTAATAAGATATTCTAATGCAGTTACATAATGGTTCAGTTAAGTTTAAGTTATGTCGTTAACTTAAATATAATTGTTTGCATGTTGCTTTTATCTTATTTTTTGGATTGGAACTGGTTTGTGTTTGGATTGGTGCTTCTATTGCATTGCAGCACTTGATTGTGCGATTGGTGATAGGCTAGTGTTAACTCGTGTTTCTCTACACAAAATCAGGAGAAACTTTAATTCACGTCTTAGTTAGTTTAAAGAGTGATAGAAACATGTGGGGTTTAGGACTCTGAACTTTGTTGCAGTACCAATTTAGAATTAGAGAATCTTTAAGCAATTACCACTATTGTTCAATAAACTTCAAGTCATCCTCGTAACATGAAAATAACTGTGAGCACTTACTTTGAATATGTGTGTCCAACTTTCCTTGTAAAGAAAATATTCTCAAGTAAGATATGTGTGCATCATAAAGAAAAAACCTTTAATAGCATGGAAACCCACTATCGTTTTGTTTGCCTCAATCTGCTACATGCACATGAATTTAATTTAAAGGTCAAACTTCATGTATTTTGTCATGGTTAGTCTACATGTCATGTGAAAATTGCCTCACATGCAGGATTATTGAAGATCGAGGAATGGCTTCTTTGTTTAGTGTGGATCTTTTCTTTTTCCACATTCTTAATTAAGTTAGATGAGTGCTTGTAAGAGTGTACATAATTAAAAAAAAATGATTGCTGGACACCTAACAATTTATTAGATACATGCTTTGAGAGAAAAAGATAGAAGAGAAAAATATATGTATGATACTAAGTGATATGAGGAAATAAAAAAAGAGAAAGAAAGAGATAAAGATAAACAATGAATGTTAATGAATTATATAAAATGATAGAATGTCGAAATATCATTTCTCTACAATTTATTTAGATGTATATACGTAGGAGAATGACTTTTAATTTAAGTCACTTTTATTTTACATCAATTATAAGTCTTTTAGTGAAGTTTATTATAATTAAGTTTTTTAAACTTATTTTAATAAATTTTAGAGTCAAATTTATTATGAGTTATTATGTGCTGAAAATTTATTGAATAAATGTTCAAATTAAGTTGTTAATTTAAACACATGAAAGAAAATCATACATGTTTTCTAATTTTAAAATAATTATTATTTTGTAAGATTTATTATTTTATCAATTCTTTGTTATTTCATAAAACAAAGAAAGCCTTGATATTTTTCTTAATTTTTTCATTTATTTATATAGGTTGTAGTCTTAGTCAGGAAATAAATGGAGGGGTGGTTAAAGTGTGTTCTGACATTTATACAAATAGCCTGTGGGCATTATAATTCTGCAGATGCCTTGGTTATTTCTATAAAAGTCATGACAACTTTCAGTACTAGGCAGTTTGTGTTATTCTCACAATAGTTCTTAACATTATGTTCTGCTATGACTGTTGTGGGTAATTTTTTGCAGCTCCCTAAATGTCCACATTTGGAGCATGAATGGGGCAAAACTGCTTATACTTGTGATGTAGTTTTAGAGTGAGTTAGCTGCAACATTCTATATGCCATACAATGGTTTTTGGTTAGTGTAGATTAGCTATGTGTGATCCATACCTTTTATTTCATTTTGACTCAGTTTACTCTGTTTAGGGACAGAGACTAATGTTTTAGTTATTGGCTGACATTCGGATAATTTAAATGATTTCTAGTGACAAGTTGATGTGTTGTGTT
The DNA here is from genome assembly GCA_026413185.1 of Pueraria montana var. lobata. Classification (NCBI taxonomy): domain Eukaryota; kingdom Viridiplantae; phylum Streptophyta; class Magnoliopsida; order Fabales; family Fabaceae; genus Pueraria; species Pueraria montana. Next base: position 9,676,299 of record CM048652.1, read on the forward strand.
ACTTGTGAAATCATAAGATAGTTTGTGATTTTGATACTTAATTCTCTTAATTCTTGTTATTTGACACAATACCTCGTGCTTGCCGGTTTCGAACTAAATTAAATGTGTCCTTTTTACATATTCGTGAAGCCCCTTCTTTACTCTCTTATCTCTCTCAACTCTCTTCCTTTGTTGCACGTGGCTCCTTCTTTTCCACCTTTGGCATTGCTTCTGGTGAATGCTACTTTGTTCTTTTACTATTCAGTACTAAGAATTAAATGCATAAAATAAAATAAAAACATTGTATTTTAGGGACAAAGTTAGTTCAATTAAAAAAAATGTTTTCATTATCTTGATGCCATCCTTTTTAAAGAACTGAAAATTCTTTTCCATGCTTATAAAAGTTAAGGAACTTAAATAGTTTTTCCCCCAAAATTATTTTTTGGAATAAGAAAGATATGAGTAGACAAAGAGCATACTAACATTAGGATCTACCATTCCCTATAACCACCAAACAACATACTAACAAATTTCCAATCCACTACATCCATCCTCCAGCACCACTAACACCCTAAATATCCCTAAGCTTGATCATCATGTACACAAAACTCGGAGATTAAGAAATGGAAAATTTTCCATGATCCAAGTCGAATTATCGGTGGCTATGTATATTATTTCATAACACAACCGCTGGTGTTAACTCGTGAGCACTACTTGTTTAATTCTAAGCATGAGGCATTACTCAATTTTCTTTTATGGTTTAATCTCATGTATGTTGTTAAATTGGTGTTATAATATTTCAGGACTTGCTGCTAACTTGTTGCTGCAGTGCTGCTGTTAATTTTCTCTACAAACACAATTGAGGTAGGCTTCCCTCCATGTTGTCTTAATCTCAAGTTGCAACCAGCAAGCATGCTATATGGACTTTTCTATATATGTCATGTATGCTTTTTTTATTGAACTAGAATGTGTTAATTTTGGATTATTTTAAATCATTTAAATATTACTTCATTTAGTTCAATTCAAGGCTTGATTTGATTTAGTGTATTGTTGGAAAAGAAAAAAAGTGCAACACTTGATATGATATGCTTGTATTTCAAAAGTATTTTAACATATACTTGCATATTTATTAGTTTATAAAGTGATGTGTTTTATTGTCATGTAGAATAATAATTGAGGAATGGATAAGTCATGGATTATGAAGCCACGAAACTCAATCGAGTATGAGCAAGGTGTTAAAGGATTCATTGATTTTGCATTTGAACATCGTTCAGTAAATGGCAAAATAATATGCCCTTGCAAACGATGTGGTTTCAAAAAATGGCAATGTAGGGATGTGGTGTATGATCACTTAATTTGTACAACATTTCCGGTAGGGTACACTTTTTGGTTGTACCATGGGGAGTCTGAGATTGAAGAAACTCGTAATGTCTCGCCTAGTCCTAGTCCAAATGTAGTTCAAGACAACATTGTTGAAGATCCTATCCAAAATATGATTAATGATGCTTTTGGAGTTGATAGGCATCATGCGAATGAAGTACGCATTGCTCCAAATGTAGAGATTGATAGGGATGAAGAAGTGGTTCCAAACGACACTCAAGAAAGGAATGAAGCCAAAGAGTTTTATGAATTAGCAAGAGATGGAGAACAACCCTTGTATGAAGGTTGTTCAAAATATTCAAGGTTGTCTTTTTTGGTGAAATTGTATCATATCAAATGCTTGTGTGGGATGAGTGACAAAGCCATGACAATGATTTTGGAACTCTTACAAGATGCTTTTGAACATGCAAAGCTTCCAAGTTCATTCTATGAGGCAAAGAAAATGATTACCAAGCTTGGTTTGAACTATGAAAAGATACTTGCATGTCCAAAGGATTGTATGCTCTTTTGGGGGAGTAAGGAAGATGAAGAGAGGGACACTTGCAAAGTTTGTCACACTTCCAAATGGAAATCAAGGGTAAAAGCTGGGCAGGTGTCTACCAATGACAATAGTACCAAGAAAGTGCCTGCAAAAGTTCTTCGTTATTTTCCATTGAAACCCCGATTACAGAGACTATTTTTATCTACAAAGACAGCTGAAGATATGAGATGGCATGCTATGAATAGTAATAATGATGGAATGATGAGGCATCCTAGAGATTCTGAAGCTTGGAAACAGTTTGACTCAACACACCCTTGGTTTGCATCTGATTCACGAAATGTTCGTCTAGCATTAGCTACTGATGGTTTTAATCCTTTTGGTCTTATGAGTCCTAATCATAGTATTTGGCCAGTTGTTCTTATTCCATACAACAATCCGCCATGGGTGTGCATGAAACAAACATCTCTTATTATTTCAATGATAATTCCTGGAAAAAAAATACCAGGAAATGATATAGATGTTTACTTACAGCCTCTAATAAGAGAGTTAAAAGAGTTATGGACAACAGGTGTGGATGCTTATGATTCTTTCAAGCGAGAGATGTTCAAATTACATGCAGCTTTGATGTGGACTATTAGTGATTTTCCGGGGCTAGGATCACTTTCAGGGTGGAACACTTACACTAGACTTGCTTGCCCATCCTGTAACTTTGACTTCATTCCTTGTCGCCTTTATCATAGTAAAAAATTTTGTTTTGTGGGTTTTCGTCGCTTTCTAGATCGGAGACACAAATTTAGATTGAACCGGATTCGTTTTAATGGTGAGCAAGATATGCGTAGTTCACCAAGAACATTATCTGGTGTTGAAATTCTTGAACAAGTTCAGAATATTAATGTCACATTTGGTAAAAGAAAAGAGGAAAAAGAGTCAAAAAAAAGAACACGTGGTGGACAATGTGCAAAGGAGGAGACTCAACAATGGAAAAAGAAAAGCATATTCTTTGATCTTCCTTATTGGAAGGATAATTGTTTGCGTCATTGTCTTGATGTGATGCATGTTGAGAAGAATGTGTGTGATAATATTATCCATACTTTGCTGAATGTTAGTAAGAAGTCAAAAGATCATATCAATGTTCGAAGAGACCTTAAGGATATGAACTTAAGACCTGACCTTTGGCCCAATGAAAATGGAAAATATCCTTTAGCTGTTTTCACATTGACTAATAAAGGAAAAAAGTCATTTTTGACAACTTTAAAGAATATTACTGTGCCAGATGGTTATTCAAGTGACATTTCTAGATGTATTGACTTGGATAATCTCAAGTTTAGTGGAATGTTGAAAAGTCATGATTGTCATATATTGATGGAGCAATTACTACCGTTTGCCATGCGAACATCATTGCCTGATGAGGTTTCAGCCGTATTGATCGAATTGTGCTCATTTTTTAGACAATTATGTGGTAAGGTGTTGAAAGTTGAAGATTTGGACAAATTGCAAAGTCAAGTTGTTCTCACTTTATGCCACATGGAAATGATATTTCCTCCTTCATTTTTCACTATTATGGTTCACTTGGTTGTTCACCTTGTTGAAGAAATTAAGCTTGGAGGTCCGGTCCATTATCGATGGATGTATCCCATAGAAAGGTGAAAATGTGTGCTTGTTTCCTTTTCATTTTTTCAAGTTATGTAATTCACATGGTTATTCTAATTAATTTTTGTACTTTATACATAGGTACTTAGGACATCTAAAATTCTATGTTCGTAATAAAGCACGACCAGAAGGGTCTATTGCAGAAGGTTACATTATGGATGAATGTCTTACATTTTGTTCAAGATATTTAGATAATATTGAGACAAGATGGAACCGGCGTGGTCGTGCAGATGATGAGCCTAATGATATACAATCTCAATCACAAGCAGCTGAATTATTTCCTATAATTGGAAAACCAATAGGGGGTTCTTCATATTTCACCCTTACACCCAAAGAAAAATTACAGGTTCATCGACACGTGTTAACAAACTGCCCTGTCATTGATTGTTACCTTCAGTAAGTAATTATTTGATATAGATTAATTATACACTTTTCATTTTCATATATCTAATATTTTATAACTAAATAGGCAATATAGAACTATTGCACGAAGACAACTTAGGACAAGGAATGCTTCAGAGGTTGACAAAAAGGTTCACAGAGAATTTATTCGTTGGTTTGCTAATCGAGTGAGTGTTTATCCAGAATATGTATTGCATTTACATTTTAAATAAGAATGTGACTAACAATATATGTTATGGCATCCAGATTGGCAATAATCTCAACAGTGTTAGTGGACCAGATAAAGAAGTTCTTATTAGTCTTGCACAAGGTCCTTTTGACCAATGTAGAAGGTTCACTGCATTTAATGTTAATGGATACAAATTTCGGACCTTAGCACGAGACAAGTTTTTAAGAACTCAAAATAGTGGTGTTTTTGGCACATTTGGAACAAGAAGCTACTCAAGCAACAATGATGCCCAAATGAGGTTTGGAGGGGTGCCTTACTATGGAAAGTTGATAGACATCATTGAGGTGTGCTATATTGGCTTTACAGTAGTAATGTTTAAATGTGAATGGGCTAATACCACTAATCCAAGAGGCATGAAGACAGATAAGTTGGGTTTTACCTCTATCAATTTTGCACGACGAATACATACTGGAGAACATGAAGATGATGAGCCATATATTAAAGCTTCTGAAGCTCAAATGGTCTACTATGTTGAGGATGAGAAGGAACAAGGTTGGAGCATACCAGTTCATTTGAGGCCAAGAGACTTATTTGACATGGGTGAAGAAGAGGAAGAAACAATGGCATCCAATGAGCCATATCCATCACAAAATTTGGAACAGTTTTTCTTGGATGATGACTCACATATTGCTCTAGCAAGAGTTGTTAGAGATGATGATCCTGAGAGTTCAACCGTTAATGAAAATATTGATGATGATAATGAGGATATGAATTTATAGATGTAGTTATTATTTATAAGACTTCCCATTTCTAGATGTACTTTTTAAGTAAGTTTTTAGGAACATGTTTTTCGTTTTTGATTTTTGGTGCAATTACTGTTGCTGGAACATACCATGTAATGTTGCTACTTGTAGTTATTATCTATAAGAATACAATACCCATTTCAAGATGTACTATTTAAGTATGTTTTTAGGAACATGTCCTTCCTTTCTATTTATGGTACTGTTTCAATAACATTTAGGAAAATGTCTTTCCTTTCTAATTTCTATTCTTTTTTAACATTCATGTTTTGTTCTTTTCTTTATTTGTAGGTATGCGTCCAAGAAAAAAACATGGTATGCATAGGTGTAGATCCACACCAAATCAACGTGGATCTTCTACAAGCAATCCCCAAAGTGCAACAATGCCACAAACAGATCCTATGCCTCAAATCACCACATCTTTTGAAGATGAGATTTCTAAGTTGCCGAATGTGCCACCACAAACAATTGAACCTGAATCTAGAAGTGAATATCATGAACCTGTTGAAGCTGAACCTGAACTCGATGAAGATGAAGTTGAACCTGAACATGATGAAGATGAAGCTGAACCAAATGTGACTGAAAATTCATCATCAATCCATAACAAGACGAATGCATATTGGACTGTAGATGTTATTGGTATATCTTTAATAATTTTTATTTTTCTATTTTTTTGTTATATTTTGGTATACTAATATTTTGGTTTGTTTTACATGTTAGATGAGAATTCTAATGTGAGCCAAACACGTTTAAGGGTGAGAGATGTATTTTCAAACCAAATGGGATTTAGGGTATTGACAAAGTGGAATCCAAAAAATCAACCAGTAGGATCATCTTGGGGATTATTGGCTGGGTATTTGGGGTCTCTTGTGACCAATTTTGATGCATTCCCCATCATGTATGAGAAATGGCATAAAGTTCCTACTGCTTACAAAGATAATGCTTATGATCAAACCATAAAGGTATCCACTATAATTAACTTAGTTCATTCGATTTATATTGAGTTTCATTTACTAACAATTATTTTCATTATGTTCACGTTGAAGAAAAAATTTGTTGTTGATGATGGAGTGCACAAGAAACATATATTAAAAAATCTGGCAAAGAAATGGCGAGACAATCGGTGTAGGCTATTTCGTGATTATTATGATTGGGAGCTTACTCTTGAACAAAATATTGCTAAGGTACCACCAGGAATTAACCCGGACCATTGGGCTATGTTTTTGCATTATAGACGGAGTAGTAAAACTATGGTAATACACATGAATTTAATTTTTTCTTCTAAATTTGCTTGCTGGTTCATTGACTGATAAATATGTTGTTTGTTACAGGAAATTGCAGAAAAAAATGCTAAGAACCGCCAAAAGCAAGTGATTGTTCATACTTTAGGCTCCATGTCACTATCACGAAAGAGAGATTTGATGGTAAGTTAAATTTTATGGGTGTGCAAAAATACTAGCTATGTTGGGAAATGGGTGCTTATTAAAAATACATGATTTCTTGTATGTACTACTTTTGTAGCCATTTAATTATTACCATTGTCAATTAAATACCTATACAATATTTCATATTGTACTTCATCTTTTCTTTTCATTAAGAACACTTGTCCATTATGTTATGTAACCAAAAATAGGAAAGTTAATATCAATGCATAAATTCCAGCATCCTTACATTATGAAATGTGCCATGAAACACTTAAAGTGGTAAGAGAATACGATGCTTAGGCCTAACTTTCCTTTAATGTTACTACCAACCATTTTGTTTGAAATTTCTTTTAGTATAATTGTAATATTTATATTGTGGAAAATTTTAGGAATCCGAACATGGGAGGCCCTTTAGTAGAGCGGAGATGTTCCAAATTGCACACAAGAAAAGGGATGGTAGATTTATTAATGATGAGGCCAAAGAAAAGCATGTAAGTCCAATGTATATGATATGTTCTTTTTTGTTGATAGGGAGGCTGTGATATGCTATTTGTGTATGCTGATTATGGACAGTAGCAACTCTTGCACTGTGAATGCAGGAAATTATGTAGTATGTGTTATTTTATTGCATGCACCACTGTGGTGAACTGGTGCATTCACCAATGTGCTGAAACCATAAGAAAATTGTCATCTGTGTGTGTCTTAATTGATGCAATGTGTTTGTGTGTGTGTGAACAGGTGCCTGCACTAATGTGAAATTGGTGCAGTTTGTGTGTGCTAAACTGGTGGAGTAAGTGTGAGTGTGTAATGGGTCATGCACCAGTGTGTTGAACCTATAAAACTTGTGTGTGTCTTTGAATTGGTGTGCATGCCTAGTGTGCTGAACCTTTTGACTAACGTGTAGGAACAATTACAAAAAGAAATTCAAGAGGGTTCTTCTGAAAATGAAGCTTTCATAAAAGTTTTTGGGAAGGAGCATCCTGGGTATGTTCGGGGTATGGGTCTTGGTGTAACACCATCTCAAATCATTGGAGGTTGCTCTCATTCTTCAATGTCCACATCTTCATTAGAGGCTGATGCCAAGATAGCTAAGATGGAGCTTGAAATTGTTGCCTTAAAGGCTCAAGTTGCTCAAGTTGATGCTCTAAAGGCACAAGTTGCTGAAGTTGATGTACTAAAGCAACAAATGGCTTTCCTTATGCAAACTATTAAGGGAAACCAGGTAAAGTGGTTTTACCTCTCCCAAACCAGATTTAACAATGTTTTAATGTGTAATTTGTGGTTCTTATTTAATTTATATTTTTTATTATTTCAGCATGTTGATTTAGAGTCACCACATGGAGCAAGACGTTCTTCTGAATCTAGTCATGTACCCGAAGATGATCAAGCAACATCATCTCGTCGGACCACCTAGAGACTTTTGATTTCACTCTTTTGTTATGAACCAAGAGACCTATGATTTCACTTTTTTGTTATGAACCTCCTTTGATTTCACCTTTTTGTTAAGAACTAAGAGACCTTTGTCTTATGCATTTATTTAGTGCCATTTTGCTAAATGACTATGAATTATGGATGTGGAATTCATTTCATGTGTCCACTTACGAATTATATATATTAACTAGCATGTTTTCATTTATGCAGTGCTTTTTTTATAATATCTTATTTACAAATTATATATACACACACATGTATGCGTGGTTTAATTTATGAATGCTTGTTAATAATTTTATTAAGTTCCATATTAAAAATTAACTACTAATCAAGTTTAAAAAATTAAAATTTTAAAAACAGAGTTCATAATTTAAAAAATTCTTTTAAAATTGCGGCAGTTTTAACCAACGTTACCAACAAAATTTATTTTTAAACTTTTAGATTGCGGCGGTTTCAAACTGCCTTTATAATTAATTAACATTTTATTAATTACAAATTGCGGCGGTTCAAACTGCCGTAATATTTTCGAACATATTTAAAATTAATATATATTTTTTTTTGCGGCGGGTAAATAACCGCCGTAATATTTTAAAAAATGTTTTTTAGAAAATTATTGCAGCGGTTTAAAAGTGCCGTTAGGTTTAAAAAATATTTTTTCCTACACTTTTGTCAGTGGAATGGAGGCGGTTGGAACCGCCGCAAATTTAGTGGCGGCGGTTCTGATAACTGCCGCAAAATGAGTTGGCGACACTTCAAAGTGCGGCGGTTTTTGAACCGCCGTAATGTATCAATGGTAACCGCCGCAACTGGCAATATAAACAGCCGTTATTTGTTAATTTTTTTGTAGTGGTACTATCCTAATCCTGGTATCTTAATGATCTTTCGTACTCTTACTAATTGTCCATTTCTATTATTTGAAGTCGAACAACAAATTTAAGTATCATATTTGAAAAAGTAAATACTTATATTTATTATTTATATACGTTCGTTTCAAAAATACTTCATAACAGTTAAAAAGATTATAAATAGAATAAATTATGAGAAAAAATATATACACCGATGTTGTAAAAATATTTTATACCATCGTCTAATTATAAATTGCTATGTTTGTTATGTTTGTTGACTTTTATAATAACTTTCTTATAAGGTATATTAAAAATAATTTCTAATTAATTGAGAGTGAAAAATATTTACAGTGATAGTACATGTGAATTAAATTCTAAGGAATATTATACTAAAATTAATGAAAAATGTTACTTTTAATTATTCGAGATTGTAAAAAAAAATGAAGGAACCACTTCTAAATTTTAAACTAAAATCCAAAATTTATCCTCTCTAACTAATAGTGTAAAGAATTTGTACAGAATCAATTAATAAAAAATCAGGTTAAAATAATTTTTAAGGTAATTATTATCAAAGTTAACAAAATTATTATATATGACAATTTCTAATTAATTGACAGTGTAAAAATTGATTACATTATTGGTACATGTACTATTTTCTATTGTAATATAACATTTAAATGTTATGATATATCTAATTTTGTTTAACTTACTAATTAGAAGTTAAATTAAAAAAAATGCTATTTTCGATTTATTAACATTTGAAAACTTAAAAATAAAAAATATAAAAAAAACATTTGAAAACTTATTATGAATTTTTTCACTGTTGGAGTTCAAGTATGAAGGTGAAGTTCCACATTGAGTAGAAATGGACGAGTTGAGCAAACATATAAGTGAGGAATACCTACAAACCTAATGCCTTGAGATTTTGGGTTAAAAGTGATGTCAAGTTCACTTATATGGTGTGCCTGTAACCCATTGATTTAGATCTTTCCGGTGTTTAAACCCCCTCGATGCAATCAAAGCCAATAGTTTGACCAGGTGACCGACTCAGATGAGTAATATTGGCTATAGATCCAAGCTTTGAACTCATATTAACAACATATTTATATGTATTTTAATTTGTGTTGACACGTGTCTTTACAAATTACAGTTATATTTTTTTTATATAAAAAATAGGAGCTTATAATTAGTCTGTTCATATAATTAATAACAATATTTTTTTTTCTACTCTCAAACGTGTCGTACAAAATTCAAAGCACATCCTACACGGAAGGGCCACTAAATTTCATGTGTAATTGCACATTGCATGAGATGATCCGGCAAAGAGTACGTACCCTCTTCTGGAAGGTTCGGCCTGAATAAATGCGCACTTTAAAAAGGTAAAATACGAAGAAATGATAGTTAATTAAGAATAATAAAATAAATTCAGCAGTAATAAAAATAATAAAATAAATTCAGCAGTAATAAAAATAATAAAATAAATTATAAACTAATTTTTTCTTTTGTTAGAAGGAGGGGCAAAGCCCCTAAAAAGGCACTCTACTAATTTTGTGCACATGTATATTTATTTTATTACAATTTATTTTTTTTTTAAAAATTGCTTTCTTTAAAATGTAAAGTACAATTTAATAAATAAAGTTTGGAATGATAACTATTAATTGAAAATTTAAGACTAAGATTTTAGTAAATTCACACTCTATCTATACATATATTTTTTATCATAATTTAAATTCTTAATTTTTTTAGTAAATAATTATCATTTCACGGTTTGCTCTTTAAAATATATCTCATATTCTAAAGACATCGAACTTTAATGCTGAATAAATAATTAGGTTTAATTATTTTGTGGGTCTCATATATTTACTAAATTTTTAATTAGGTACTTAATTTTTTTTTCTTTTAATTAGATTATTGAATTATTATTTTTTTTCAATTGGATCCTCTGTCTAATTGTCGTTATAAAAAATTAACTACAGATACCTAATTAGAGATAATTGTGAGAGATTTCTAAAGAGTTTTAATCTTTGCAGGTTAATTCAATCCAAGTATTTTTATACAAATCTGTCACAATTACTTAACTTTATAGAAGGTTAAAACTTTAGTGGTGAATAAAAAAATTATTGTAAATTTTCTTATTAACTCACTTTCAAAATAAAAATATCTAAAGATAAATAGTTTGTCTTAAAAATTAAATGCTCACGAATACAAAGTCAATGTGAAAGCTGAAATGATTCCGATCTGAGTTGCACGACGAAGTTAAAACTTGTGAATGCGATAGCTACAACTCACAAACGGCACTAACGATCAAATGAAGTCGGCCAAAATATTTCAATAAGAGAACCTTCCAGAATCGGTAGCGTGTAGTTGTCGGCTGTGAAGAAAAAGAAGGAACATACGCGCAAAATGAAGGAAAATGGGTTCCAATTTTTAAAGGGAAATTTGACCAAAAACTGACCTTGACTTGAATGAACAAATTGCTTCCCAACAAATTGGCCAATTTGGATGCCCCAAAACTCAAACCTTTCGTCTCACTAATTAATTAAAGACGTAAGCCTTAAGTTGGCCAACTATTCCATTTCTAAGTTTATCACATACACTACACGCTTTTAGGTTTTCGTCCCTATCGTCTGTTCTTCTTAATCATATTTCTTCATATTTAATTCACCAATTTCCCATATCAATATATACCATATTATTACAATTTGTTTTGTTCTTCTACCTTTCTTCTTGGGTAAAGTTTTTTGTCTTCTATATAAGAATCTGATAGAATACATCCATGAAACTAAAGTATGATTAAGAGAATATTTTTCTTTTTTTTTTCATTTAATATTCTCTGCCATTTTCTTATGGGACTTAAAGCAAAGTCTTCTAAGATAAAATATTTAATTTTCTCCATTTTAAAGGGGAATTTTATTGAACCACTAGTTCATGGATATATGATTATGATGCATGCGTTGAAATAACTTGTAGGCCTTCTGCCTTTAAACGTAAATGTGAACGGGAACATCACATGATTGTCGAGGTACTCCCTCCGGACTGAAATATAAGCAACAAAAATTACATGTGTGTTGAACTAAAATATAAGCAAATTTTAACTAACTATCTCCTATTTAATGATATCATCTCCAAAATACCCTTCATTTAATTAGAGTTTTGTTTCCAACAACCTTATGTTTTTTTGTCCTATGCAATTAAATGCAAGGGGTACTTTAGGAAGTGTGTTAATTATTTTATTGAGACTATCAAAATTAAATTATGCTAACTAATTTTCTTAAAGGGTATGAATCAGTTTTTTTTTTCTTATATTTCAGTCCGGAGGAAGTATTTCGCTAGGGACATGTTGAAAGTTGAAACTACCTTGTTTGGTGAGCGGTATTAATTAATGGGATGGTTTAAAAAAAATCACAATCTCCTCCTAATAGTTTAAGTTCTGAAGTAATTCATCACATTCACAAACATTGACTTAATATCTTTGAGAGATAGGATCAATTGACATTAAATATCAAATTTTTATATTCATATCACTTAATAATTTAATGTAAATTAAAATATGTAATTAATTATTGAGAAAAAAAGTGTACTAATAGTGTAAAATGTTTTTGCATTGTCATCTAATTACAAACTATTATGTTTGGTAAGTTTGTTAATTTTGCTAATAACCTCCTTAAAAGTCACACTAAAATTTATATCTAATTAATTGACAATGTAAAATCTGTTACACTAACCTTGGATATTTATTAAACTCTTAATTATTTTACTCGTTGAATCATTATATATTTTTTTATCATGTATATTAAATTTCACTCTAGTTGGTATGTTATCTAGCTACGTACATTTACTTATATTGTAACTAACGTCTTATCTTTCAAAATAAAGTAATATAAATTATATAATGAAGTATAGATAAACTTTTAATTCAATGAATTGATGGATTAATTTCAATTTCTACAACGACTTATTAAATTGTATGTGTTCAAAACTTATATACTGAACATTTAGTTTTTTTATTTTTATTTTTATCACTTTTAAATATATTCCTTAAGTTTAATTTTATTTAACAACTAGACAAAAAAATTATCAACCATCCTAAATCACTCTTTTTTTATCTGTATACTTGAATTTTTTTTAACTACTTATCTCTTTTGATCTATTTTTTCATCTTTATTTTTAAATTAAATTTAATGATTTTTGAGGAAAAAAACTATTAATAATTAAAAATAATATTGTATCACAGTAATTATAGTATAAATTATTTATTATAAATCTAGAATATAATTTATATATTAAAATATTTAATTGTAATATAGTGTATATATTTTAAAATATTTATTTATTTTAAATTCTAATTATAAAAAATAAACATTAATTATGTGAATTGCATGTACTAAAATGCTAATTATAAAAATAAAAAAAAAGTGTGAAAAATTGCGATGAAAATAGTATTATTTTTTTAATATATATATATATATATATATATGAGAATTTCTATGGTACCCTCACAAATTGTGAGGATTTTGGTACTGTTGATTTTTAAGCCAATTGAATTTAAGTTACATTATCATGTTATTATTTTGATATTTAGTTCTAAATTATTATATATTTCAATTTAGTCCCTATTTAATTAAAATATTTTTTAAATGAACTTTCTAATCTCATGAAATCAGATCTCACTGCTCAACAAATATACCAAAACATCACAAAATTAAATCTCAGCAAACATACTAAATCGTTTTTTTTTCTTTTCTCCCAAAATTCCAATACACCTTTGTAATTGTGTCGAAACTCCAAATGCTATAGTGATTGTGTCGAAGCAATTGAATGTTTTAAACACTGAATTAAAAAAAAAACCATATTTGGAATCTTCTCGAACAAAACATAAGATCGATTGAGAAAAACAAATTGAAGAAAAAGAATAACCGCAAAGGCAATGGTTGTGTCTCCAATTAAGCCGAAGAGAAAAGTTTTCCAAATCTTATTGTCTTTGCCTTTATCTTTCTCCGTGTCCTCCTTCAATTTGTAAACGAAGATAGCATTCAACAATTTTGATCACTGACTCCACAATGCAAACAATGAAACAAACACACAAACATCGTTTGTCGCGCTTTTTCTATCTTTGCTTTATTTGCAACTCGCCACAATTTACAAACTCTCTCACACTCGTGAGACTTTTATTTTGTTAATCACTTAATCTCAATAAATATGAGGTTAGATATTGAGATAAACAAATCATGACGGCATTTTGGGGTTTCAACACAATCACGATGGTGTATTGAGGTTTTGGGAAAAAGAGAAGAAAAAAAAAAGAAGACATTTGGTATGTTTGCTGGGGATTTGATTTTGTGATGTTTTGGTATGTTTGTTAAGAAGTGAGGATTGTGGTTAGAAATTTCATTTAAAAAATATTTTAATTAAACATGGACTAAATTGAAATATATAAGAAATTTAGTATTAAATATCTAAATAATAACATGACAATGTAACTTATACTCTATTGGTTTAAAAATCAACAGTACCAAAACCCTCATAATTTGTAAAGGTACCATAGAAATTATCTGTGTGTGTGTGTGTGCGTGTGCGTGTGTGTGTTTAGGCAGAAATCGGGACTGATACAAAAGAACAATGGGAATTTCATCTCCATGAGATGACATTCACATTACAGCAGCATGGTACATTGCACGTCTTCCAAATTGAATTTAATAATGGACCTTCCATTACAGGCCAGCTTGGAGATTTATCCGTCCATGAATTGCGCCTCTGAAAAAGCCTGTCTCATGGCACAAGACAAGACCGAGAATTGTGTTACTGTTGTTGGATCCACAACACAACACAGAGTGAGAAACCAAACCATTACGTTTGAGTACGGATAGGGGCTTGTAATTATTACTAGCTTGGCTTCCACTGTAATCCTGTCGCAACAAGGTTCAAGGTTAAAGAAGGAATTACTGAATTAGAGTGCAGGAAATTTAAATTCTATGTAGATTGATTCAAATCCAAAATACATACATAGTCTCAAACATTTCTCTTACATACAAATATGCTTCCTAACTAACTATATCATATGTGAAATTAAAATAATTAACTAACCGCCAGTTAATTGGTATAATGTAAACCTATGTTACTGATCAATATTTGATTTTGATCACAAATTTCCTTCAACAAAACACTCTGGAAGCATAAAAATGTTTTAGAAGATGTGCTATAACACGCTTGCAGTAGGATTAATCTTAAACAAACACACTACAAGCTAATATACTCTTATATCGTAAATCCGAATCATCATCCTTGAAGAGAATATTTTTACAAGTTATTCTTAAATAAAAATGTTTTTAGGAATTATTTTTAATAAAAATATTTTTAGGAGTTATTTTCAATTTCTTTTAGTCACATGTTTTATCATAATCTTATATATAAATAATTTACCATGTGTTTGCTTAGACGTCCAAGGGGAGTGACGCGCGTCCACCTATGCAAATAAGACTAACTTTTGCATTAATCATACAGTTTGGATGTAAAAAAAGTCTAATATGTGCGCTGCAGAAGAGTTTACAAACACACATTTAGTTTTATTTTTTATTCATTTCAAATATATTTCTTAATTTTAATTTCAAACTTAATTTGATTTAATGACTAGCCATAAAATTTCTTTCTTAAATCACTTTATTTTTATCTTTACTCGTATATTTGATTTTTTTAATCACTTATCTCTTTCAATTTATTTTTTATTTATTTATGAATCAAATTTCAATATTTTTTTTTTAAAAATTGTCAATAATTAAAAATAACTTTTTATCACAATATAAATTGTTTATCATAGATTTAAAATATAATTCATATGTTCAAAATTGTTTATTTAATACAAATTTAATTATAATATAATTTACATGTTAAAAAATAGTTATTTATTATATAAATTTTCATTATATAAAATTAAACATTTTTCCTATTCATTGTTGAGTTAAATTTTAAAATACTAGTTAACTTGTTGTGTATAACTAACCCAATACCAACATTGTTAATATAATAACAATAAAGATGTACCTCTAAAAAAAACAATAAAGATGTAGGATAACATTAAGCATGTTAAGTCAATGCTGACAAAAAAAAAAACATGTTAAGTCAAGGTCGTTAAATCTAATCATATTCAATACTACTATATTGCTTGCGATTGCCAATAATACAATCATTAATGATTGCTAATATATAATGGTACCTTCATTTTGTACAAGAGTAATGCTATATGTTACGAAATTACTCGCTACGAAATTAAGTATGAAACAGTTGTTTTCTTTTTATTGGATAAAATGTTAAATAAAAGAAGAAGAAAAGTAAAGGAATTTTGACGGAAATCACCGAGAACCATTGATTTTAAGTTTTTGTGCATTTCGTGTTAAATTGCTTCGTACCATTTAGCAATTTTCTTTGTAGAATAAGTTCACATTGTTTGAAACTATAAAAAAAAAAAAAAAAAAGTTCACATTGTTTGAAAAAAAAAATTGTATGTAAAAACTTAAATCAGTCAAATCTCAGAAATTTATTAGAATCTGGACAGATTTAAGTTTGAAAGAGTGCTAATAAAAATACTTATAAATTATATTCATCAACAAATTATCATATCGACGATAAAATTTAAACTCATATGTTCTTAGAAAATATGAGTCAAATCCTTACTAACTACATAAATAATTTACAACTTTAAAGAATAAGAAAACTTTAGTCACCAAAGAAAATATAGTATCTTACATATGTCACATACGTACTTACCTATATGGACCAAGTGTACAGATATTTTTTTCATATAAAATTTTAAATTTAAATTATATGATTAGAACGAATTTAACCGATGCAAATGTTCTAAGTGGTGATCGATATATGCAAGTCATGATGGAGTCAATGTAAGGTACTTCTATAAATAATTAAAATATTTGGATGCTATATGCCATTATTCTGTTGAATCGTCTTCGATATTTTAACATGAGAAGTCTAGCCTTTCATCATGCATCGATTATGTTTATATGTATATCCGCAATCATTTCGTGTGAAAGTGTCAATATTCACCATTACTTTTCTTTAAGAGGCCAGGACGCGGTGTTTTTTTTAATACCCGTCACCTTTAATTTGTTTGCTATGTTTTGTAATTTGTATGATAAGATTGAAGGAGACTATCTATTTGATTCAACTTATTTTGAGAAAATAATTTACTCTTTTGTAATTAATTTTAAACCAATAAGATTCAATATAGTTGGTAGATAACTGGATTCCATAAATATGTTGACAGGATTTTGATTCTCTAGTTGTATCTATGAAAAAAGCTTTGTTGAGAGAAACAAAATTTATTTCGGTAATCTCTACATTTTGAAGATTAGTCTCATAACTAATAATTATAGGGATATTTTGTTTTAAGCAAAAGAATAATAATTAATTTTTTAAAAGAAATAAACCAATATTCTCTTCTTTTTTTTTTTAAATTCCTAAACCAGTTAATCAATTAGTTATTCTTCTTTTGTTAATGGATTACAATATGCTGCAGTTATTTTATGAATTTATTTTAAATTATTGTAGTATAAATGTGTTTTATGATGTTATCCAATCATAAATTATGTATGGTGAGATTGTTAATTTGTGTAATAATTATTTTAAAAATTATACATAGGATAGTTTCTAATTATTAATAGTATAAAATTCTTTATACTAATAGTATTAAAATTTAAACTCATATTTTACAATTTTAAAAATTTAAACTTTTAAAATAATTTCACTTTAAAATAATAAATAAAACTATTTTAAACTTGTCAAATATTTTTTTGGTTATTATATTATAGATGTGAAATATCTATTAATCTTATTGATAACTATTTTTATCAAAAAACTTAATTGATTATTTTTAATGAAATATCCTCGTTTTTGTCCATTCACAACTTTCAAATAACTTTACTTTTTTTTTTTGACAGCATTCAAATAACTTTACTTAAGAGGCGATATTAACGTAATGTTAAAGTAATTACACTACCAACCATTTTAAAGCTAACTGCAAGGAATCAGTTGATGTTGCTTCTCTAATGAAGTTGCTTTGCACGATCTCTTGCAAATTCAGCTTTATTTAATATTATATCATTATAGTAAAAAAAAAATTAATATTCGACTCAATTGAAAGTTTACTCTTGATCTTTTCTTTTATATATTCTTATTTAAATTTTTATTGTTTTAATTTTCTGTCTCAATTTGCTAATTAATTAATTTTCATTTTATTTATGTTGAATTTACATTTAAATTATTTTGAAAAATATTGCATGTCTAGCTCGGTAGAAATTCGCTCTATCTTCAGTTTTTATATATTAGTTATCTAGGTCATATGTTACCAGTATTGTGTACCAATCACTGTATTTATTATTTTTTTATTTCGATAAAAAAAAATTAATAAGAACGAGTTTGGAGTGAATTATGAAGTTTTTCTTTTTCTTTTTTGTTGGAAAGTGAATTATGAAGTTGAGAAGTGTTTAATTAAATATAAATTATAAAAATAACATTTTTCTGTTTTTATCTTTGAAGTTTTAAATGATCAACAAATTATATTTATAATATTTGCATGTTTTTAAATTATTTATAAAAAATAATCTGAATAATTTAAAAAATCTAAAATGCAAAAGTAATCAAATTTCCTTTATTTTTTATGCGTGTGTCCTTTATTTTATGGTGTGTTCTGGACCCAATTAAAATTAAATTTTTGTTATTTAATGTTGACATATTGTGTATTTAATTATGTCATGTAGATAACTAGTTGGAAATGACCCATATAGTGTGAGATGGTTAAATATATATCATACTATTCACTGAGTAATAACAAGAATTATTAAAAAAAATTAAAATTTATAACAACAAAATCAGTATAAACTTTTTTAAAGAGCTAAAATAAAATTATATTATATTCAGTGGAATTTTTTTAAAATGAGTGACGTTCATACGTGACCTTATCAGCATAATCACCTCCTCGCGTCACATAGCTTGTCATTTGCTCCATTTTTTCCACAAGATTCCACCACTTTGCACAATGGAAAACTTGAATTTTCAACCAACATCACTGTCGTTTTGCATATTTTCCATTCCAAAACGAAAATTGCTTAGTCTCTTTTGATCGTGCATTTATGTTAAATAATGTTGACGTCTATTTTAATCTAGTTTCTCTAGTCAAAACTGCTAAATTACCCATGAAAAATTAAATATAGTGATTTTATTTTTCAATTATCTAATTTTTCTATTACTTTTTAGAGATTTTTGGTTACTGATTATAGATTTTTAGCAAAAACTAAATTGCATTCCCTTTTCATGAGAGATGTAAATATTATACTATCTTTCTCTCTTATGTCAAAAGATACAATCTTCTCTCATAACATATTTGAGTATTTGACACTTTATTTCATTTTTAAATTTTTCATTAAAGTACGTTAATTTTCTATATAAATAATCATTGCCAGAGTGTGTAATATGTAAATATATTATTCTTTTATTGAAAAAATGTTCATAATAGGTCATATAAGAAGGAGTGAAAAAGGAAAGGCTTAAATAATTTTTTGGTTCCTATAAAATAGGATTTTTTATTTTACTTCTTTAAAGATTTTTGTTTTGATTTTAATCCATAAAGATTTCTTTTTTTTAACCCATATTATCAAGTAACAATATTAAATGATGACGTAATAGTAACGTTAGAAATCTATTAACTTGTTATGTCATCAACGAGTCTGATAGAACAATCATGTATAACTTTTTAATCATTATCTATTCAAATTATTGTGATGAAGTGAGACTAGTTGACGAAGGACTAAAATTAATTAACATTATTACTTATCAATAAGGACTAAAACAAAAAAAATTAAATATTTAAAGGACTAAAAAGAACTTTAGGCTCTATTTGGTATAGAGGATAAAAATATAAGAGATATATTTAAATTGAAGTAGAGTGTAAAAAGTGTGAGACCCATGTTAAAAAAGTGGATTTCTCTCATCCCTTCCCTCTATTTCTCTCATAACAAATAGAGGGTTAAAGATCTAAAAAAAGATTCTATTTTATAATGACCAAAAGTTATTTAAGAAGAGAGAGAGAGATAAAACGCACTGCAAATGATTAAACCTTTGTACTAACTATTCATGTATTGTAGCTTAACTAATTGAAGTGTCTGTTTCCCAAGTAACTTGTTGGCTTGGAGCATGAGCATTAAGCTTCAAAGTTCAAACCTTCGGTTCGAAACTGTCAGCTAAGCTTAACTAATTGAAGTTATTCTATGTAAATTTTTAAAATAATTAATCCCTTTGTTTCTTTTTATTCCCTTGGTAGATAGCATACATAATTAAGAAATGTAATTTATATTATCACTTATATTAAAATTATTTCAACTTTTAAATATAACCCTGACTGTTATTTATCTTCCATTTATAATAATTGTAAAATAATTAAGAATTAGGTATAGATAAAAAGGTATAATTGGAAAAGATAGTAATTAATGATGTCTTAAACTTTTAAATAAATTAATAAGCAAAAATATTTTTATGTTGAGAAATAAAAATAAACAAAGAGGTAATAGGCGCAGACTACCGTGGGAAATCATTGTAGGTCTCCCACGGTGGAAGAGTTATTTCAACCGTAGGATCTGTATTTAAGTGTGGGTTATTGTAAGATGGGTTACACTGAATTTTTTTTTTTTAAAAAAAAAACCCTTCTTCTCCCCTCTTCTTTCCCGTTGCTTTGTTTCTGCCCTTTTCTTCATTGGCTCCTCTTTTCCACCTTCGCCCACAGCAAACCCCTCACCATCTTCAACCTCTCACCGCAAAACCAAAACCAAAATCATTGTCAAAAACCCTTAACACTGTTGACCAACCAAGAGGAGGAGAAGAACATGCTTTTGCTTCTTAAGTTGAATAACTAGACTTAGCTCCGTCACCAGCAAAAATGGAAGAAGGAAACCCATCTTTTTCTTTTCAAAATTTTCACCCTTATTACATAAAGCCTCAATCTTGCACAACTTTTCCACACCTCTCTCTCTCTGTTCCAATCTTGAAGTGTCGAATGCCTCATGACAAATTGAGGCTAGCATAGGGAACTTAGTGTGGCGGAGCTCTGACGAGGTGGAGGAAGAATCGATGCCGGCGAGGGAAGGGAACAAAGGGCGACGATGGTGGTGGAGCTGATTTGGGCGGAGAGATGGAGAGCATCCGAACAAGAGGGAAGAAGAGGAGGAGAGAAGAAGGGGTAATTCAATATAGAAAGCAAGAAAAAAAGAAAAAGAAAAGAAAAAAAATCTAGTGTAGTCCATCTTACAATAAGTTCACACTTAAATACAGATCCTACGGTTGAAATGACTCTCCCACTGTGAAAGACCTACAATGATTTCCCACGGTAGTCTGCGCCATATATAAGCAAACGTTAAAACTTAAAACTAGCGAATTATAACTGCTACAATAGCACTTGGTTGGGCGAAAAAAGAGACTGTGTACAATGTCCTCAAGGTTTGCTCTTTGTCACGTTCTTATTACAACATCTGGGCTTCCTGCACCTCAAAAATTTCTTTTTGTTTGGAATGTTTCTTTTGGCTTTTGGAACTGTGTACAATATATTGGCCAATCCGAAATATAAAAAGTGTAATCAATCTGGAAGCCAAAAAAGGGTGCGGGAAGCAATTTTTAGTGCAGGAAGCAATTGCCAAAATTAATGTATAAAGCAAGCCCTAAGGCTACAGCACACAGGCCCATAATTACGCTAAGAAATATGTATAAAGCAAGACAGGGCTACAAAGAGATTTGGAATTGGAATACTTCAGAGTTCAGAACTTCTTTACATTTTTCTATAAATTAAAAACTAAATGGATTTGACATTATTAATATTAAGAGCGTGTCCAGTTTACTTGTGTTTAGCTGTTTTTTCCTTTTGCGTTTCTTTCCTTTTGTACGAATAAACATTAATCCTATGTTTAAATTAGGGAAGAAAATAAAAAGGAAAGGAAGAAGATGAGAAGAAAAAGAGTAGAAAATGATACAATTGTTTAGATTGTTTGGCAAACGAAAAATAAAAGAGAAACAATGAAAGAAAAGAACCAGTATTGGAAAACCATTATCTGTTTCATATTATAGAATTATTATTAATATAATTATTAAAATTTATTGTTTCAAATACTTGTATTTTCATATTTTTATTATCATTAAAATAATTTTATGTAAAATAAATCAATTTTATACAATAATTTTTATTTTATAAATATACTTTTTATTGGTCAAGATAACTAATTTTAAATAAAACAAAAGTTTTCATATTTTATATCAAACAACTTTTAATTTAAAAGGAACTTTTAAATTAAAAAAGAAAAAAAAATCAACAAACAACTGGCCAACTGGGCCAAATTTTTACTAAAAGTTGGGTCAAATATACCCTATCAATGTTGTCATAAGAAACAAAGAAACACAAGCATGCTACTAGTGCCTATTGGGGGGGGGGGGGGGGGGGGGGGGGGCAGGGGGGCTTATGCTAAATACACCTCCCATTTTTACTTTTACACCCCCTTCCACTTATTTTATGATTGTTTTTTTCAAATATATCCTTTATTTTTTCTTTTTATAAAAATTAAAACACCCCCTTTCTCCTCTGCAACATAAGACAGAACTCAAATCCCCATCTCTTATAATCACCAATTCACCCAAATGAATCACACAACAAAATCAAACTAGCTTATAGCTTACGACAAATTGCTTAGGGCAATTCCATATTTCCATCATTCCAGGATTGGGGGTGTAGGTGTACATTGTGTAAGATACGCAAATTGCAGTAACCTAGCCTACCCACACAACATGATAAAAAAAAACATAACACTTTTAGGAACGAAAAGGGAAATGCTTTAAAGTGGTGTGAGAGCGTGTTTAAATCAGGCTCGTCGGCAACCAAGCAAATAACGGGAGTGCTGGCTTGGACAGTGGTCCCAACGACGGTTTTGGAAGGCTTCACGGCGTCGTCAAAGTGTGTAACCTTCATTGCCATTTTGTTTAGTTGTTTTCTCGTAGTGGTTTGTGAAGGCAACATCCGAAAATAGATAAGATCCGTGGCAATGAGAGCGCTTGGACTGAAGAAACAAGAAATTGATGGTGATGGAGAATGGAACGGGCAGTGGAGGTGCCAACCAATATTCGTGTAATTTACGGCGACGGACGCAAAATACGGAACGAAAGAGAGAGTATAGGGAACAGAGAAGGGGGGTGCACACTTCCAGAAAAAAGAAAAAGAAAGGATATATTTGGAAAATTAATTATGAAATAAGTGAAAGGAGGTGTATAAGTAAAAATGGGAAGTGTGTTTGGCAAAAGCCCTATTGGGGCCATTAGATTAAATAGGGCTACATGCAGTTGGGTGGGCCGACCCAAAGAGAATGGTTAAGCTCTTGTTTAGAGTAATTTTATTTTGTGTCTTTTTGTTTCTTAAACTTATACCATTATAGGGAAATTTTAATTTTTTATGTTGCGTATTTTTACAATTTTGAGACTATTTACCAACCTTCTTTCAATTTAATATGATTCCTTTTTTCCTATTTTTCTATTTCATTTTCAAAATTTTAAGATTAGAAAACTTGTTTGGTTTGATTTTCTATTTTCTACTTTCAAAAAATTAAAAATTTGAAGATGTGTCAGGTTTAATAATTTTCAACAAAAAATCATGAAATATTTTTTATATAAAGTTTACGAAGAAGTTTAAAATGATAAATTATATCTTTAATGTTGGAGAATTTGTTTTTTAAAGAATTTATTAGTGGGCTAGTCTATAAACTCAAAGCTAAAATGACACATCTAATAAGAGCGTGAAATATAAAGTATAGACGGCGACGTACTTTAAATAATTCTTAAAATATAAGTGCGATAACTGGAAGGATTAAAAAAAAAGCAAGAAATGCTTAATTAGGTTTGCCAGTTTGACTAAGGGATAGAAATCATCTGTTCCCAAACCCTGTCCCCTTCCCTGTCCCTCTAATAATATCATGCAGTGTTGTGAAAATTGGACCGGTCATCGATCCGATCGAAGCAGTGGATTGATGGGTCAGTGGTCGAATCGGTAGGTCACTAATTGACCCAATTTGACCCCGTATATATTAAAAAATTAAAAAAAAAAAAATATCTAACAAAATGTGACAAATCCATAATTCATACTTAAAAATTAAAATCAACTATGATCAAACTATAAATTTTACATAATCATTTATTACTATAAATTATTTTGTTGGATATTATCATTAAATTACTAAGGAAACTCTTGTTATTTTTCACGGCTGAGGATAAAAGTTGTCGAAAGACCATAAACAAGTATGGTAAAGATGAATAAAACACATAAGCATTAAATCATATCAAAATTAAAATAATAATAATTAGCTATTATATATTATTGTCAACATCAAATAGGAGCATATTATTATATACTATTCAGTAATTAACTATTAACAATTTAATTAAAATGTTATAGGAGTATATTATTATATTATATACTATTTAGAAATTAGCTTTTGTTATGGTTTCAAATTTTAAATGGTACTATAAAAAGAATTCCAAATAACAACATTGTTACAAGAATTGTATAAAAAAAAAAAAAACTCAAACAAAATCAAGTCAACCGGGTTCCGGGTCACCGGTTTTGACCAAAACCGGCAGGGTCAAACCGGTTTGATGACATTTCCGGTCTGATAGCTAAACCGGACCGGACAGGGTACCGATTCTCAGTTGAACCGGTTCGACCGGCAGGTCCGATCCGATTTTTATAACTATGATATCATGCCACATCAATTAAAATTTTACATGTCAGCTATTTAAATTTTAACATCGTTAGAATAAAAAAACAAGCGTTGTTACACTTTCGACTTCTATTCTTCCCTTTCTCTGAAATTCCACCACCAGCACTTCACTTCTCTTTGGTCCACCTCTCATTTTTCCAATAACAAAAATTCCTCTCATTTTTGTGTCAATTGATTTATCTTTACACCCATGGGCAATTTCCCCAAATCGAAGCAAAACGGGCAAGAGAATTACAAGCACAGCAACATCATGGGTATGTCGACCTCAAATGCGAGAAGTCGTAGAAATGCTTTCCCTTCCCGCGCAACAGTTTCATGGTCTCGGAAGGTATGCCCATAAAGGAAGGAGGTGTTGACGAGGGACGAGAACACATAGATCGTACTTGATGCACCAATAGCAGGAGGATCCATATACGGCGAGCGAGTCGAGATTCAAAAATTGGTGAGTAGCGGAGATGTGAAAATCGATGGAAAGTGAGTGGGAAAGGGAAGAGGAGGTGGAGATGCGGTGGCCGGAAACAACGAGAGGGTCGTCGGAGGAATAAGGGAATAGGAAGAAGAAGGGTCTATAGACACGAAGGTAACGTCGTTAAAACGTAACAATGCTGACATGTAAAATTTTAATTGATGTGGCGTAATATTATTGGAGGGACAGGAAAGGGGACAGGGACAGGTGATTTCAGTCCTAATTAGAAAACTTTCGGATGAAATTGAGACAATTGAACAAAATCCATCTTAGTCAAGGACTAAAATCCTGTTTATTTTACTGTTCATTTAACTCATTTTCAGCAAACAAACGGAAGCTAAAACTTAGGTTTAGATTTGCATTAAAAAAAAAAACACTTAGGTTTGGATTCTCTAGTGCTATTAAAAAAATATGAGAATGTCATGATATAATGCTATGGTTGGATGGAAAAATTGAAACAAAAGAGATAATTTTAAATTTGATTTGAAGAAAAAATATACTCAGAAGGAAAAAAAATAATTTTTTATGTCATCACATTAAAACAATAGTTATCCATGCGTAAAATTATTTTTATTTTTTTCTCTTCTCGTTTTCTCGACCAAACAAAAAAATGTTATTCGTGTTTTTTTTTTTCTTACCATCCAAATATTCTATAAGAGAGATAAGCAAAAATATAATTATAATATGATTTAATATTATTGGTTAACTCTACAACGCGATGAAATCCTGTCAGTTTAATATTTTCGTGACTCGTTTTTTTACCAACATGGGAAGGTGTTTTTGTTAACGTGGACAAAACTGAATGACTTCAAAATTTTTTTCAAATACTTCACTCTTGCGAAAATAAGTCGCATTAACAAAATGATAGTCGTATCAACACTAAATTATAATATAAAATGTTGTAGTCATCCGAAAAACCTTCATATCTTGTTTTATGCGACTTTGATTGTATGTTACTGTTATAACAACAGCATATTTTAAGATATTTTTAATGAACATGAACTTCTTATAAATAGAAGATAAAGTCAAATGTTTCTTGTTTGACATGCAGACACAAACATAGCTTGTGAGAGAGAGATAGAAATGCAATGAATGAATACTATAAAACCACTTATTATATATATAATGGAGACTTGGAGACCAATCCCTTGAACCCGGTATGCATCTGACATAACAGATAAAATAAAACAAAACCAAAATAAATAAAAGAGAAATGAAACAGAATAAATATTGACACTCACTAGAAGGCAGAAGCAGTCTTGCTAGTAAAAAAGCAAGCTAGGTACACTGATCACTTTCAAAATAATCAACAATTTCTTTATGGCAAAAAACAAAAGGTCCTTTCGTCTTTTTATCCCTTTAATAATGGAGTCAATGCTGTACATAATCGCTTAACAATTAACATAATAATTCACTGATTAATATAAAAGTCATGAGGTGTTGTTCTACTGCTATTTGCTGCTGAAAAAGCGGAATTTGTGAGGGGTCGGAGTTTGATCCGTGCGGTATAGAGTATATCTTGTTTTCCAAGTGTTAGAGTGGGTTATTCTCCTGTGGCGTGTTCCAACTTCCTATTGAATTTTTCACTATAGAGTATAGAGTATAGAATAGATATTTCATATTTTTTTTGTTTGTTACAAAATAGATATTTCATATTTGCTTGCATCGATGGGTATCTGTAGTGACTTATTAATTCAAAAACTTTCCCATTCCTTTTTGACCGTTTTGTTTAAGCTACTGTCCTTCATATTCGTATTACAACTCATTTTTATGGGTGTTTAAACAACCTAGTCAATTATGTAAATACCAACAATAGAAATAATAGTATTAGCAACCGGGAGAATAATTCTAAAGAAGAAAAAGGGAAGTATTTTAAAAACCAAATAATTATGTCAAGCAAAGTGATAATAATAATTATTCAATGAAATAATTGAGGTTGGTTGCCGCACTCACCCAACTTAGGAAAAACAAACCTAAAAGAGACTCGAGAAGGTCAGATAGACAATTAAGTTAGATATTTTGAGCATTCCTTGGAGGGGCTTAAAAGTCGGATGGTCCTTGGGGCAACCACATTTCAATAAATCATAAAAAAGATAAACATATTTTGATTCATAAGGGTAACTGTTTTAAACAATTTTGCCTTTCTTGCTGATCTCTCTCTCAATTCCGCCAGAAAGTTCGATTACTTCTTTGCCTGCTTTCGGTTTTGTGGGCCACGTTCTTGATATACATTATTTATTATCTATTTGTGTTGGATGCTTCGAGTTGTGTTTTGTCATCTTGCCATTTGAAAATGCCGGTTATGATGTTGAATTTGTAATTTAAATTTATATTACTCGTCTTTTATTCATAGCATGTATTTTGAATTGTCAATTTGACATTGTATACTCCTTGTTGTAAACATCCATTAATCTTTAATCTTAATGCAAATAATACACCTCTGTCTTGCTCTTTCACCTGCAATTTAAAGCATGTGTCCATGGAACATGAGACCCGACAATAGGCAAATGAACAGAGAAAAGGTCAAGACATGCTGCAGCTCACCATAAGACCATATGTTTGAAATACATCATATGATAGCATACACGTTTATACACAAGTTCAAACTTCAAACATCAAGGCATACTTGACTTCTAGCCTTCAGCTAAAATTTTAAAATCACATTCATATTGTCAGAATGCATTGTACATTGAATTTTATAATAATCTAGGCACTGTAATTATACTATCGTCTAATTATAAGATAAAGTTGTTGATTTTTATAACAACTATTTTAAAAGTTATATTTATTATAATTTTTTTATTAATTAATCAATATAAATAATTTTAGATTGAAAATATATAAAAATTAAACTCTTGTAAAATTATAGAATAAATGTAAGATAAATTAGTAAATTATTTTAAAATCAGAATTAAGTTTTCAGAAAATATCATGAGAAAAACTTCACAAGTCACTACTATTACTTCATATAGATGTTTTTTAACTTATCGTAAACAGTGTTAATTATGTTATTATAATTAACTTATTTAAAAATAAAGAAAATAGTTTATACACACTATCATCTAATTACAAGTATTATGCATGTAAAATTTATTAATTTTATTATAATTATTTTAAAAATCATATTAATGTTAATTTTTTATTGATTACATCATACTAATTACAAAGATGAACAATGGACAAAGCTCCTTAGAGCTAGAACCTTCAGAGGTGGCTCTCCTATCTCTTACTGTTTATCTTCTTCAATTTGGTCTGGGATAAAACCTTTCATGTCTACTGTGCTGCAAAATAGTTCCTGGCTATTAGGAAATGGTGATTCCATAAACTTCTGGACAGACAGATGGATCTCTCAACTAATTGTTTCTTGGATGGGCCTTCCTCAAACGTATACTCGGAATCTAGTGTCTATTGTCAGCATGTTCATTAAGGATAGTTCTTGGAACATACTAGCAGAATTATCACTTTTGTTCCCTGATGTAGCGGCTGAGATCGTCAACACTATAATTCCTTATTCCCATCATAAGGATAAAATGGTTTGGCATGGGACTGAATCTGGTATTTTATCTCTCAAAGAGGCCTACTCTTTTTTACATTCATATCCCCCTTCTCAAGCTTGGCAAAAGCTTATCTGGCACCCGCAAATCCCTCCATCTGCTTCTTTCCTTGTTTGGAGAATTATGTTGGGTAAACTGCCTACTGACGATCGTCTTTGGAAAAAAGGATGCACCATGGCTTCAATGTGCAGTCTTTGTGAGGCGGACCAAGAATCTACGAAGCATTTATTTTTACATTACCAGTTTGCTATCAAAATTTAAAAGTGGCTGGAAAATTTATTGAATCGAAATATTGACAAAACTTTCATCTCAAGTATTCTTTCCATCTGTAATAACAGCTGGTCCAAGCAAATGTCTGATATTATTCTAGCTGCTATCATTTTCTGCATAGGAGCAATTTGGCAAGCTAGGAATAGAAAAGATTTCAGAACTCTAATTATCTGGTCCAGCATGTTATTCCTTGGATAGATACCAAAACTAGACTGACAGGTAATTATACATCTTCACACATGAACTCCTCTATTCAAGAATTCACTATTTTAAAGAAGCTGGGTATTGCTGGGAATCCAAGAAGAGCAAACAGAATTGTTCAAGTTATTTGGAATCCTCCTCTAAAGGGTTGGATTAAGTGTAACACTGACGGATCAGCTAGAGGAAGTCCAGGCAATGCTGGTTGTGGGGGGATTTTCAGGAATGAACTTGCTAGCTTTATTGGTTGCTTCGCTGCTAATGTGGGTATCAATTATTCTCTTCATGTTGAACTAATGGGGGCTATGTTTGCCATTAAGTTGGCTAAACAAAAGAATTGGTAGAAGCTGTGGCTGGAATGTGACTCAGTGTTGGTTTTACAGGCTTTCAAAAATTTAGATTCAGTCCATTGGAAGCTCAGAAATAGGTGGATAAACTGTATAGAATTTACTAAGTCTATCAATTTTTTGGTTTGACATATTTTTAGAGAGGGTAACTCTTGTGCTGACCTGCTTGCCTCTCATGCACACTCTCCCAATGGATTCTGCTGGTGGGACTCCATCCCTTCTTTTGTTACTGCAAAGTTTAACAGAAATAGAACTTATCTTCCTAACTGTAGATTTAAATAGTGTTTCCTTCATGGGTTTGGTTCATGCCCCCCATGCTTTTGTAATGTCTTATATGTTTTTTGATTTATATATTTCTAGCTTTTGTAGTAACTTGTAGTTAGGTTGGTGTCAACATAGTTGGGATGAACTTGGTTAGCAGTATATGCAGTATGCAATTATTAATAATTTTTTATTGATTGAGTGTGTAAAAAATTTTACATTCACAATACATAACTCTTTAAAATAACATTGTATTCACAATTATACTAAAGTAATTTTGGACACAGAAATAACTTCCATTCCGAATGTAACAGCAGCACAACATAATTACAGTTTATGTACAGCCTCACCTTCAAAAGGTGCAAAACCCTATCTTTTCAAAAATTCTGGGAAAGAATAAAGACGAAAGCGACAAACCCAAAGCAAAAGAAAAGTCGTTAGAACGTTACCGTTTCTAGAACCCGATCCATCACACTAATTATAATTAATTATTATATAGTCTTAACAATCTGCTTTTGGCACTCCTCACCGTGACAGGCGGGGAGGTTAGCAGTACACGTGGCATCCCCTTGCCACGTCCAAACAATGTCCTTCAGCGCGGGCCTCACGTCCTCATCACAGAACTTCGCGTATTCCAACGTATCGCCGGCGGACTTCGAAAACTCCACGACGGCGACCTCCGGCGCCACCTCGAACACCTCCGCCGTCACCGCCAGCCTCCCCTTCCTCCCCTCCGCCGCGCCCTGCAGCCGGATCTTGAAGTCCTTCACCTCCGCCACGCGGAAACTCAACCCCCGCGCCACCGCCGCAATCTTGGCCACAATCGCCGCCGCCGAACACCTCGACGTGAAAACTGCCGCCGTCTTCCTCTTGCTCTCGAACAGCCCCGAGAGGTCGAACCCGGATGACATCGAAGAAATAAACTCAAACGCGTTGAAGAACTTCGGCTCCTTGGAATTGGAATTATTATTACCACCTTCCTCCGTAACGGCCTCTTGTTTCTCCAACTGACACGTGTCCGGCGCGGAAACGAAGCCTTTCCGGAACCACGGCTCGCGCGTGATGGCGGAAATCGTGGTCCTCCTCGCCGGGTCCGCCACGAGAATCTTCGATATCAACCTCTTGGATTCATGTGAAAACCACGGTGGGAATTCAAACTCGGCTCTGAGAACTTTGTTATACATGGTCATGAGATTCTCTTGTTGGAAAGGAAGAAAGCCAGCGAGTAAGACATATAAAACGACGCCACATGACCAAATATCAGCCTTGGATCCGTCGTAGCCTTTTTTTCTTAACACTTCGGGTGCCACGTAGGCAGGGGTGCCGCACTGGGTGTGGAGGAGTCCATCGTAACGAAGCTGCTCCGGAAGCGCGGAGAGACCGAAGTCGGAGATTTTAAGGTTTTCCTCATCGTCGAGGAGTAGATTCTCTGGTTTGAGATCACGGTGGGATACCCCTCTGCTGTGGCAGTAATCAACGGCGCTGATTAATTGCTGGAAGTACTTGCGGGCCTGATCTTCTTTGAGTTTGCCTCTGGAGATTTTCGCGAAGAGTTCGCCGCCACGCACGTATTCCATGATGAAGAAGATTTTTGTCTTTGTGGCCATCACTTCTTTGAGTTCCACCACGTTTGGGTGTCGCACCAAACGCATCACGGAGATTTCGCGTTTGATCTGCTCCATCATTCCTTCCTTCCGCACCTGCTCTTTGTTGATTACTTTGATTGCCACGCTCTCGCCCGTGCTTATTTGCTTCCCGTAATACACTTTCGCAAACGTGCCCTTGCCCAGAAGCCTCCCCATCTCGTACTTTCCGAACACCGTGTGACACTCTTCCATTGATTAACTAACTCAAATAAATAATTAATTAATCAATCAATCAAAGTCTAAACCCACAAACTGAGTTTTCTGACTTTCTGTTCAGTTGGTGGTATGTGGTGGATTGTGGAAGAACATTTTATTTTTCTTTAATTGGGTTTAAGGAAGAAGAGTGGGGAAGGAAAGTAATGTAATTCAACAAGAAGGAATATACTGAGGGGACTGGTTTTGGTTTTGAGATTTTCGAAAAGTTTTTTTTTAAAAAAGTGTTGGGAGGAGACAAGCACTTATAAGAGTGTGATGGTTAAGGGTGTGTGTGGAAGACAAAAAAAAACGCAAGTTGGAGGCAAACCATTGGAGCATCCGGTATTTACTTTTCGTGAGGCTTACCCATAGATTGATAGATAATATATGGCTCTCCTAACCCATCTCAAAATGGGCCACGTTGCATTATTGGGGTTAAGTAGCATTTGGATGTTTGGCCGGAAACAGAAAAAGCAATAGCATTATTATAACAATGAAATGAGTTTAAATTTGATGGGAAGTTGGGTTGGGATTGTCATCATGTTATCGTTTTTTTTTATTGAATTTTAACTTTATGATAAAAAAATATATCATATTATCAAAGTTTATCGAAGGTTTTAGCATCTCATATAGTGATTAAGTCACGACAGAGTATCTATTTTCAAATTTGATTTGTTATTTGCAAACTGTGACAGTTGTTAGTGTGTTTATCAATTGGATTGAGATTTGAATCTAAAAGTTTATGCAGATTATTTAGATTCTTCACTAGACCACTTCTACTGGATTACAGTTTTCACTGTTAAGTCATGAATTTAATACGGTGATGAAAGAGTATATTATCCTTCCTAGAAAAGGGCATATTATCCTCAATTATTATAACTTAAAAAATAATTAAGACAATATATGTTTTCCAATATAAAATAAAAAAAATCTCTTCTGAAAAAAAAAACTAAAAAATCTCTCCATAGTTTGTTGTGATAACTATATTCTTATTTTTATAATTTTATAAAACAATAGACTATATGCATGTTTGAATTAAAGTTTGCAAACTGAGTTTGTAAAAGTATCTCAAGTCTTACTTCTTCCAAACTCAGTTTCAAGACAAATTTTTTTTCTTAAACATATTTTTAGGAATAACTAAACATAATCTCAAACTCTGAAACGTACTTTTGGATCCTCTCACCAGAAATCCAAACATACTCTATTTTATGAGCTCCTATAGATTTTTAATATTTAAATTTGTTATGAATCAATTATTGTGAATCTCATAAAAGTTAGGAGCAATTGTTGCGGTTCTCATAAAACAACTTAAGGCTGAAATAAACAATTTGTAAATAAGTTTTTTTTTAATATATAATTTTGTGGCATTTGCCTTACTCCTTTAATATTAATTGAGGGTTTTTTGGGAGATTTGTTGACTATTTCTTCGTTTCTCGTCTGATAAATATATATTCAAAAATAAAACCTACCAATAATTTATATGTTCAAAAATTAATGGTAGACTGGTAGACCGTTGTTGGGCATGATTTTGATTCTTCGTGGTAGAAGGACATAACGTGATGGCAAGTGTGCCCATTCATATTAAGAGTAGAATTTATTGCTAAGATCTTTTTGCATTTGGTTTAATCCTCTTTAACAATCGTTTTAATGTGGCCTCCAAGTTTGACGCATCAACTACGTGCTGGAGTTAATTTATTTAGTTTTTTTTTTCCACATAATTTAAAGGGGGGAGAGCCTTCAAAACTATAATGAAAACCTATAAAAAGGAAAATTGTATATCAAATTCAATGAAATTAAAAGGTTAGAACGATTTTTTAGCTTTATAAATGTTTTCAAAATCTGTTTTTCTTTCTTTAGAGACCACAACCACAACTACATATTCTGTGTTTAAATTTAAGATCATTGATTAAGTTAGAATAATCTTGTAGTAATTAATTCACGCGCTCAATAATTTTCATAATCCCTTTATACATTTGAGTAAATTTATTTTATAGTATACAATAATTTTACAAAATTATAAAACGTAGCATTACCTCATAATGTAACTAATTCCATAATTAAAAACTTACTATTAGTTTTACAGTATTTTTTTAATAATTATATAAATTTTACATTCATACAGTAAAATTGTCTTGAACTAATTAACGATACCATTAAATTAGGGAATAAAAAAGCCAAATTGAGAAATAAGCAACAAAATTATTAAGTACTAATTTTTATAAAAACAATAATAGTTTCCTGAGAATAATTTGAATGTAT
Source organism: Pueraria montana var. lobata (assembly GCA_026413185.1). Lineage (NCBI taxonomy): Eukaryota > Viridiplantae > Streptophyta > Magnoliopsida > Fabales > Fabaceae > Pueraria > Pueraria montana. The sequence goes on from CM048652.1 coordinate 9,709,862, forward strand.
TATATATATGTGTGTGTGTGTGTATATATATATATATATATATATATATATATATATATATATATATATATAAGTAAATTAGACTTGACAAGAAATATAATAATGTAGCATTTAATGCTATTAATGTAGTTTTTATATAAATAAATATTTTTTCCTTTATATAGAATGATACAGTTTTGTATTTAATTGAAGCTTTTTAAAAATTATTTTATAAAACATGTTTTTTTTAAAATAAAAATTCAAATATATATTGACATACTATATAGAATATGTTTTAAATATATTTTAATTATTACCTTTTATAAATATATTTTAAAGTAACCAAATTAAAATGCATAATAACATAATTCTAAAATTATTTAAAATTTTATTATATGTTAACAATTAATTTCAACTTATCAATTCTTATATATTGTATTTTTATTTTACGCATATAATATAATAAATTGAATTTTAATTTCTACAAATAATTAAATAAACGTCAATTTTATTCAATTTGTTTATTGGACATTTTATATATTAGATAAACTATATACATGTCTCTTTAAGTTTTTAATACAAATTATATATTAGATAAACTATATACATTTTGAGATGTAAATTCCAACTTCATACAAAATACACAAATTCTAACTTAAATTTTTTTAATATTACTATAATTAAATATTTTATAATCTTGTATCTACATGATTCCTTTTATGCTATTCTATAATATTTTTCGAGCATGAAATTTATGTGATATTGAAGCAAATTTTTTTTATTAATTTTAAGTTTTTTTTTAGGTTCCTTGGTGGCTACACAACGATTAATTGATCGATAGTCCATCAGTTTAGACCAGAACTCAATTATGATTATATATATATATAATGCAAGAAAGAAACAAAACACAAACACATGTCTGCTGGGGAGTGTGTGTATATATCTCGAGCTTTCATTCATTATTAGAATCAATCTAATGGTCTCAGATACTACACTTAGAAGGTTAGCTGGATTATATTCGGATTACAAGTGACTAAACTCATATGATTCCCTTAGTGGGCCATAATGAAATAAAAATAAAAATAATGACTTTCGGGTGCCGGTCCATAATTAATCATCATTGTATCTAAATTATTGGCGTTATTGATGTGTTTTGTCAGAGGCAGCATTTAAATACTTAATTAAATCCTAGACTATAGTTTTGAGTTGTTCTTCAGCCATAGGATCATTAATTACTTACATTTGAAGTGCAAATAATTAAATTATAGACTCCGATCCATTAATGTATCAAAAAATAGACTCCGATCAAAAAATAGACTCAAAAGTAATAATTATCTAGTTTGTATTAAAATTCTCAGTATATTTTCAGTTATCTTATTTATTACTTAAACATTTTATATACTATTATTTCTTTCTCTTTTCTAACGAGGAAATAATTGAGAAAATTATTCTTATTTTAAAATTTTAGAATGATATATGAAAAAAAAACAAATAAAAAAAACAAAATAGTTTCGACTTTCTAACACGCAGATTAATTAATATGAGATTATTTTAGTTTGGCTAATAGTCTTGAGTTCAATACTTAAATATATAATTACATTAAATGTTTGGAAGAAAAAATTTGTTGTCCACAATAATCCTATTCAACTCAAACATATTACCTTTCTCTATACTACCAAAAAACAAAAACAAAAAAGACATAATAGTTTCAAATTGTTGTTAGCCATAGGATCGTCAATTATTAGCATTTTAAGGGCAAATCCATATCAATGAAAGTTAAAATCAAGAGTCAATTATTGTTAGAAAAACAAATCGTACATTGACAGATTAAAAATAAATTAATAAAATAAATATATAAGTAAGACTTAAAAATCGTACATTGCCTTTAAAAAAAACCGTACATTGATTCGTCTACTTATACATTTAGATAATAAATTCTAATAATTATATTTTCTATAACTTGTTGATATAGACTTAAATTTCATAGTGTCAATAAATAAAATTTCTCAGAATGATAATCAATTCTTAATAAGTAATTTTTACCACTCATCTTTCACATTTTCACAAATTTTACTACCAAACTATAAAATTTGTACATTTTGTCACCCAACTCTTTTTTGTGTACATATTTTGCCACCAAACTTTCAAAACTATGCACGTTATGTCACTCAAATTTCAAAACAAAAATGCTTAATTATAATACAGGGGATAGAATGTGCAAATTTTTGAAAATTGGATAACAAAATGCATAAAATTTTAAAATCCGAGTGATGAAATGTGCAAAAACAAAAAGTGATAAAATGCGTGAAATTTCATAAATTAAGTGATAAAATGTGCAAATTTCATAATTTAATAACAAAATTTGCAAAAATATAAAAGATGAGTGGTAAAATTTGTAATTAAGCCTAATTAAAACCTCATCCATGTATTGGATTGTTATTGTTATACAAACAATTACCTTCTAGTCCGGGGCGGAAATAAAAACTTCTATATAAATTATAAATAAAGGTTCACCCTCGAGGAAATCTCTCTCGTTGCTTTCATACTTTATGTGTTGACAATTTATTAATTTACTAGTAAAATTGAAACATATATCATTGATAACGGTAATTGTCTTAGGGATGAAAGAGGTATTTTTGTCCTCGCTAAAACTGGTTTTATAAATGCATTTATGTCAGTCAGAGAAGGGGAAGCTTATGCAGTCCTCCAAACTTTGATTTGGTTATCAAATCAGAACTTAATCAACATGAAAATTGAGGCTGATTGCAAGGTTGTTATTGATCAGATCCGAAGCTTTGAGAAAGATATCTCATATTGTGGAGTGATTATTGCTTAAATAAGAGATCTTATGAGATTGCATCCATATTTTAAGATTCAGTTTGATAGAAGACAGGCTAACTTTGTGGCCCACACTTTAGCAAGGAATGCAATCTTTTTTTATCCTGAACAGATTTTGAGGAATATTCCTTATTGTATTTAGAATATTTTAATGGAAAATATCTAATTCTGTAGCTGTCAAAAAAAAAAAAAAACCCATAAAAAGTTCTATTTTTGTTTTTGCCCAATTAAGTTAATAAAGTTTCATGTAATCAAATAAAGTATTATTGAACACCTGGATCGATTGGTACAAGATTCTTTTAGTTTAACCAATGATATTGAGTTCAAGTCTTGAGTACATAGTTATGTTAAATATTCTGAATTTTTAAAATAGAGTTTGCTACTTATAGTTATCTCATAAGACTTAAATAAGATTATCTCTCGTAAAAGATACATATAATTTAAAAAAAAAATGCAATCAAATAAGGTAAACATGTTAGTCTAATGTTAACAAACTTAATATTCTATTATCTGATAATAATTCAAAGCTTCTCATGAATTAAGAATCTTCTTTTGAATGCACTAAAACTTGTGTAGGTATGAAACATCAAATCTACCAACACAAAAGACACAAAAATTATGTATAAATTTCCCCATTTTTGTTGATTCAGTAACATCTAGGGTGTAAAAAACATTAAAAAAACCCTTAAAAATGTTACCACTAACTACTTAAAATCACTCATAAAAAATTATATTATCAAAATTATTATATTTAATTTATATTTTATTAATTTAATTATTTTGACCCTGTAAACCTTTTTTTTTTGTCAAGCTCCACCATTATGTATAGTCACATCATTATTTGTCTCAACATCCCTAAAACATTGTCTCGGACAATGATACCAAATTCTCAAGAAACCTTGAAAGAACTCATGTCATGTTAAAATAATTGGACATTACATATACAAAACTAAATAATATAAATGTAAATATATTAGTATCATATTTCACCAAAAATAGCTATAGACGAAGTTAAGAAAAAAAAATAGTTATAATTAATGCTATATTATCGTTTCATGCCAAACCAAACAGTGAGAGAAGAGAAGACAGGACTTGAAAACCCTCACTAGTTGTAACCTACACCACGACAATATAAACTGGTTCGGTCCTTTTCATGTTCGCTGCAGTAGGGGGGTCACTCACTGAACCGCGGGACTAACCACCATAACTGTTTCTTTCTTTCCTTACTCACCCGTCTAGTGACAAGTGTCTTTGGATGACACTTGACAGTTAACCCAAGGTATAAAAAGACTTTCTAGGACAATATAAAAAAAAAAAAAAGACTTTCTTGGAAAATGTTATACTTCAATGATCATTACACCTTAAAATGAACTAGTTTTTCCATTTACAATTCATTGATTTTATCCGTAAGTATTTGCGAAATAGTTTTTTTTTGTCATTCCTAATTGTGACTTTGTGCGATGACAATTTGGGGTATTTTGTGCGATTTGGGTTGTGTAGTCCGGAGCGTTGCAAATGATTTGGGTGGTGATTTTTCTTTTGTTCATTTTTCTCATATTTGTGTTAACTTAAGTGACAACTTAACTATTGATAATAAATGTCAACCTCTTTTGATTTACATAAACAAGTTTGTGACAACTTATTAAAGATGGTTATGCAATTGTCACTTGGGCGACAATAAAAATGTCATTTGAGACGAGTGTTGACCATGAACATATATTTTTAGCTCTGACTTATTAATAATTTTCATAGACAATAATATGTCAAGCAATTTAATATTTGTCAAAAAATATATAAATACAAAAAAAAATAGCATGTTAAATTTAATATAATATGTGTAGGTATTTGTTTTAATATGAAATGCAATTACAACTTCTAATCAACAATTAAATTTAATAATTTATTATATATGCGCATATATTATATTACAATTTTAATTATTAAATTTAAAATTAATAATTATAATTACATTAATTTACATATATACATCTCTTCATTTTGTTGGAGCTAAATCTTATTTGCAAGATCCAAAATAAAAATTGCTAATATACGTGGCATGGTGCTTTGCTGATGATAGTACGTAGTCGGCAGTTGCATTAGCCTAAGCCTAACATGATTACTAGTAGTCGGTAGCTGCCAGTAGGTTGCCATCAATTCTTTCTCATTACTTTGCCCAAATGTTTGGTGTCAATATGGAAAGGACACATTGTGCTCTTGATTGACTTTGTAAATGAAAAAACCAATCCTAAATTTCATTTTGGAGTACTGAATTGAGGCGAAAGCAAAAGAGAAGAAAAAAAAATTAGAGAGAAAAAGTAATAATCAATGTTAAAAAAAAGAGATAAAAAGAAAATAAAATAAAAAAGAAAATACATATCACCATAATAAATTGTCTTCAGATAAAATTTAGTTAAATAGTTTTTATTTTTTTTTAAAATAAAAAATTGAAAACTGTCAATCAAATCCAAGTGGGTTAGCATTCAACAGAAAAGGAGGCATTGGACTGTTGACTGCGTAAGTTGTACTGATACTTATGCCTCTCTATTATTTTTGGGAATTATTTCGTCAATAAATAAATATATATATATATATATATAGAGAGAGAGAGAGAGTCCACTAAGAGTAACTCTAATAAGAGTAACCACTCCACGTCTCATCATTTATTTTTTTGAAATTTAATGATTCTAATCTTAAGCAATCTTAAATATTAGATTTTAAATGATGAGAACGAGGAGTAACTATCTTAAAAGTTATGGAGTAAGTGGATCATTCCTCTCTCACACACACACACATATATATATATATATATATATATATATCATTTATTTTATTTTGCTTTATTAGATTTGGAAGTTTAAAACCTTTACAAACATATTTTAAAACATTATTCGTTAATTCAAAAATTAGGAGTTTGAAATTATCATAAATCCATATTCTGATAAATTTCTCAAAGGAACATATTGACATATTTGTTGCTACTCTATGGTGTTTGTGGCGTTGCAGGAATGAAAAAGTATGGGATGGAGTGGAGAAACCAATTAATGTATCCCTGCAGTTTGCTCTTCAAAGTTTGCATGATTGGAAGGTTATTCATCGTAAAAAAATCATCTTCTGCAGTTTGTACACCTCCAGAAATCATAACAAGTTGGAAAAATCCACCTGATGATTATCTCAAATGTAACCTTGATGCTACCATTTTTCACGAAGAAATGATCTATGGGGTAGCTTCCTGTATTAGAGACTCAAATGGAAACTTTGTTACTGCCATGACATCCTGGTTCCCAGGCACGCCTACACCACAAGAAGCAGAGGCGATGGCTCTTCTCACTGCATTAAGTTGGACTGCAAATATTTGTCTTGACAGAATAATTTTCGAATTTGATTGCAAATCTGTGGTGGAGGCCATGAAATCAAGGAAATTTCCAAACACTGAAGCTGGTGCTATATATTCTAAAACTGTAGTGTATAGTTTGTTTGTAGGCAAGCTAATCAAGTTACTCATTGTCTAGTAAGAACATCAAGATCTTATGCTTGTCCATACTTTTTTGATTTCAGTCCTATTTGTATTACTTCTCTTATTTTACATGAAATGATATAAGTTCTCTTTTTGTAAAAAAATAAAAAGGGTCAGAAAACACACTGTTAGTTGCATCAACATATTTTTTAACAATATTAATTTTGATGACCAAATGAGTTATTTTTAAATTAGAGGATTAAAACAGCCACTTTTAAATTTCAGGAAACAAAAAAATATTTAAGTCTTTTTTAAAAAAATATCCACATCATTTAATTAATTGCACGTGACATGTGTTGACATCGACTTCGTTAATTATACAACAGCTTCCAACGATGTCAAAGATGAGTGACTAAAATTAGCATTTTGTGAAATTCAAAGACTCAAAAAGCATATTTGAATTTGGAGGGAAAAAAATGATCTAAATTTGAGAAACAAAAAATATATTTAAGCTCAATTTTAATATTCTTTAGTTCTTCTTACACATATCATTTTAATTCCTATTACGAAGATTAAAAGGGTTTAAAAATGGTATGTATAGAAACTAAAATAAGACTTTTTAAATATAAAAATTAAACTAAAAAGTTTTTATAATTATAGAGACCAAATAAATAATTATTTTTTTAGAGGAAAATAATTAAATCTTCTTCTTCCAATAATCGTTGATTACATATGTGATATAGTTTTAATATGAAGAATTATCTTATTGATGATATCAAAGATTACGCATGCACCAATATTAAACCGAAGAGCTTAATTTTTTTACTTTCTCAGTTTTTATTTATTTATATTATATACCAACTAGATAGAAAATATCTTAAATTTGATATTTAAAATGATTATTATAAAAGAATAATTTTTAATTACGCAACAAATCATAATTAGATAATAGTGTAAAAATATTTATACCATTAACATATTTTAATTAAACTTTAAATAAAAAAACTAGTAACGAAATATTTCCAAAGAAAATATACAAAAAAATAATTTACAAGTAAAAAACAAAGATTGAATAAGAAAGTCACAATATTTCAAAAAGAAAACCTATTGGTGCATGTTTGATCATGTTAGAAATAGTTACTTTTTTAATACCTTTCTTAGAAAAGTATTAGTATATCCCATTTGCGTTGTTGTTAGTCCACTTCGAGTGAATTCCAAAGTCACCATCCAATCGTTGCAGTACAACGATGTTTGAGCAAAGAGCTGCGATGAGAACACGGAATTGCTATCAATATCAACCTCACAATAATGCATGCCATGCCCATAATGCAAGCTAGAAGCTTCAAGCTTGGACACTTGTCATATACCGTTCTCATTCCCATAACTTTTAATTCAAAAAATTGCCGTGTTTATAAAAATATAATTAAGACTTTCGCTTTATTAAAGATGGATACGTGTACAAAAATTGTTGGTACACTTGTGTGTGAATCTCAGTTTTGCACAAATGCTTTGTTTATTGAAGATTCATAATAAGTTTTTTTTTTTTTTTACTGCTTAAATATATATTAAATATTTTTAATTTTACTTCTATTTCTCTAACCAGTATCCCATTTGTCTTATTTATTTCTTCAGGTATTAACGTTTATTATTCAAACGAAAAATTAAACACACACTTCAGCTATATATGACGTATCAAAAACATTACTGTGTCTCATGTCGATACACCACACCTGCCCATGAAAATTCCCTTTCAGAAATTTCGGTGCTGAAAAATAAAAAACTGTGTTCCACTGCAAGTTTTAACAGTGATCTACCGCCAACCAGTTTGATTCAAGGGTTTAGGTTGTTTGAATAAGATTTTAGGTTCATAATTCATTTTCGTTATTGTATAAAGAAAATATCGATTCATTGCGAAAATGGATTCTTGAAAACAATTATGAATTTTTTAAATTATATTATTATATGATACTTTTTATAATATTGTTCTTTTCTTATTATATTAATTATTTTATTTCATATTTTATTTTATAAAATGATTGAGTTTAGTAGTTATTCTTTCATAAAGGATTGAACCATGATTTGGGTCTCCCTAGGTTGCTTTAAATGTAGTTGTTTCGCATAAAAGTTATATGCAAGAATAAGAACAAAAAGGAAAAAGAAAAATCATTATCAAATACAAATAACTATTTTTAAAACTTTAATTTAGTTCTTTCAAACTCAATATTGCTGGATGTAAGCAAATGTTCCTTACTCGATAATTTTATCAAACGAAAGACAATTGTGTTTAAAATTTAATTTTAATAAAATAAATAATTTTTATGTATTTAATCAATATCAATAAAGTATTGATCAATTTTTGCATTTTTATTATGGAATAAAATCTATATGAGTTTCATTAAATATTATGCACCTCATGCTTTATTTAATAGATGTAAAATGAATTTAAGACCAAAAGGTGGCCCTACAGCGCCAGTCCAGGATAAACCTCTCATCAGAAACACAAGCCTGCTACTGGTGCCTGTTGGGCCGATTCGAAGAGAATGGTTAAGCTCCTTTTAGGATAAGGGAATTGCTATTCTCACCCCCTAACATTGTAAAATTACCTTGCTGTCTCTCCTCCATTTATTACACCCCACCCCACTCCCTTCTCCTCACACTCTCCGCCCCCACTCCCAACCTCTCTCAATGACACTCTCCTCCTCCTTCTTCAGGTTCCTAAACTTACTCACACCCGTAAGTTGTGTAGATCAACGGAATCATGGTTCCACTGTGTTGAATGCACAGCGAAATCCTAATTCCGTTTTATTTTTTTGTTTTTTATAGTACACAACGGAATTGTGATTCCGTTGTGCATGTATTTTTTCTTACACAACGGAATCACGATTCCGTTGTGTACGACATTTTTCTTACACAACGGAATCGTGATTTCGTTGTGTACTATAAATGGCATGCACAACGAAATCACAATTCCATTTTGTACGTCATTTTTTGAACACAACGGAATCGTGATTCCATTGTGTACGCAGACAGTATTTGATTTTTTTACTGTTATTCATTTAGTAAATTTTGAATTATTTTTTTTCTTTTCAATAGTAGCAATGGATTGGAATACTTTTATTTCTGATGAAATTACGATGTCAAGTAGTTGGAGAAATATGATTGATGCAAGTGAAAATGCTTTTGACCAACCCGTTCAACAAAATGAAATGCAAGCAGATGATTATATGATGGACATTGAACCTCAGCACAATTATCATGCCAAGCAGATAATGAAATGCAACGCATGTAAGAATTCAACTCAATATCCTTTCATTCAACAACTAGAGGATCTCAATATGTAGTAGACATTACTAGGGGTTCCTTTTAGTTAATTAATATTCTATTAATAATTGTTATTAGAGGACTTTATTTGTGTAATGTTTCAGTTGTTGAATATTTTTTACAAAACTGTATTGTATTGTGACTAATTGATGGTATTTTGAAGATATATTAGGTTCTGTTACAAAATTTAACCAAGATTGTACAAGTGTACAATGGAATCATGATTATGTTGAAAAGGATATTTTCCGTTGAACACTTGTACAACGGAATTGTGATTCCGTTGTACAAATTTGTTGCACCCCTTGTAAAATGGAATCATGATTTAGTTGTACACTTGTACAATGAAATTGTGATTCTGTTGTACAAGGATATTTTGGAAAATTAATAAAAAACATCCATGTGAGTGGTGAAAATAACAAATTGTGGGATGAGAATAGCAAAGCCCTTAAGATAAACCTCTCAAGATTTACCCCCCACCTTTCACTCACAGAACTTCTTTTTCATTGTCGTCGCACCCCTTTCATTTACTGTTGTCGCACTCGCATATCCTTTTTTATGATTTTTTTTTGCTGCATTTCATAGATTTACTATAAATTACTTTTCGAAATGTTACTTGAAGACATTCAAAGATTGGTTTTCAAAAGACTTCAACTCACTTTGAGGTTTGAAATGTAATGTGACACTGTGGGATGTGACTTTGAACACCAGTGCCTCCAACTCTTGTCCACTCTCACTTTATGTCCAATAATTGTCTGCTACTGTAATGTTGGCATGCAAGCCACAATATTTTTTTTTAGTAAATTATACTCGCTTGGATTGCACATAATACCCCTTCAAGAACTAATAATCTTTAACTGTTTGAAAAATATTACACTGATGTTAATCCTCTTAATCATATTCACATAATATCTCCTTTTTCTACTCTTATACTATCACCCTTAATTATTTAAAAATCATTACATTGACAGTTATTATATATTACATTAATCCCGTTAATTGTTTTGAAAAATATTACATCATGTATCCTTATAAAAATGCTTGTTGTAAAGGTTAAAAATGATGGATATTACGGGCAATTTGAAAAAATTTTAAGAAGTATCTGTAATTTATTGTTTTTTCTTATACAATGGTCACATTAAAATTAGAACTTAGAACTTATGATCACATGCATGTTATTCAAACTTTCCACCACTACACCCCACATGGAATTTTGCAAGCCACAATGTTCTCTGCAATGCATGTTGAAAATTTCCCTTTCGAAAATCCATATGTGGCGGTGTTAAAAACTTAAAATTATAACACTTTTGATAATTAATTTTTTAAATGTGTTCAAATTTTAATATTTTTAGAAATTAATATCTGAAATGTGTTAAAGTTTTAATACTTATGGAGTTTATTATTTGGATCGTAATTAATACATTTCAAAAACTAAATTTTGAAATATTTACAGATAATTTAAAAATACATTCCGAAAAATATATTTTTTTTAAAGAAAATACAAACTTACAAAAGGAGTTGCAAAGAGAAAAAAAAAATGCAAATAAAATCACCCTCTGTCTAAACTCGAAAGCCCGATAAATGAACAACAAAAGGGTCAAGCCCAAGCCCATTTAACAGATCTGATTCCAGAAATAACCCCAACGAAACGAAGTGCATCTGCGAGCAGTGGAAGAAGGGGGTTTGCTGCTTCTGAGATCAAAGAAAGAATGGAGGACGACAGAATAGTTGGATACGTTACCGCTTACCTTAAGAAGAAAGGGTTCACGCAAACCGAGAAGATTTTCCAGGAAGAATTCCAACACAACAAGTCCTCGTCCAATTCCCTTCTCGAACCCGACATTGCCAACCACCTCCTCTCTTTCTCTCAGTATGTATTTCTCCATTCCCCTTTTCTTCTGTGCTGACGTGTCACTTCTTCATCGCACTTAATGTTCTTTTATTCAAACAAACCTTATATTGTTTTGTTTTGTTTTGCAGATTGGAGAGTGGTCCTGCTAGGTTCCACGACGGCTATAGCAAACTTAGAACATGGACTTATTCTTCACTAGATTTGTACAAGGTAACATAACCTGCAATTTGTTCTCTTTCAATTTCATTCTTCTGTTTTATTTTCCGCATTTTTGTTACGTGGCTTGTTGTTTCCTTGCAGCACGAGCTGCTTCGTGTGCTTTATCCAGTGTTTATCCACTGCTTCATGGATCTTGTCGCCAAAGGACACCTTCAAGAAGGTAATTTGCTGAGGGGACACTAGTGCAATGCAACACGTGTGTTTTGTTCTTATGCTTTGTGGTTGCTGTTTTCAGCTCGGAACTTTTTCAATACTTTCCGTGAAGACCATGAAATGATGCATTTACGTGATCTTCAGAAGTTGGAAGGGGTTCTTTCTCCTACCCATCTGGAGGTTGGTTGCTGTATAAAATTTTGTATCATTAGCAATCAGTGTAAAATATTCCTACAATAATGTACTTTCTTGTGCAGGAAATGGAATTCGCTCATTCCCTTAGAAAGAGCAAATTCAACATAAAGATATGTGAGGTAATGTCTTATTCTCCTCGATTTGTTTATCGGTTCTGCCATAATTATTTTTATTTTGCACATATTCAAATTAAACATTTTAGTCAACTAGTTTCAGCAACCTCCAGAACTCTAGTGCTAGTGCCCCTTCTGTGCCTTATGTGTTCAACCGTGATCATAAATGAATTTTTTTGGACCGATATTTGTGATGCTTTTGTGCCTTGGGGTTTTCAGGTCATAATTTATGTTGGGTCATGCCTATAATTTAAATGCAAATCACTTTATAGCAATTTGGTTTTCATTTAGCTTTAAGTTGCAGGTCTACCTCTTTATTGCTAGTTATTCCAATTTGGTGATTATACGCTGGGTCATGCGACTCATGCCTGCTGGTGATACTACATTTCATTGCATTAATATTACTCTTTGAAATTAATGTGACTAAATTTGCTCCACCCTTCTCGAACCACATTTTATATTTTGCACGAACCTAATCGTGGTACATTCACACACTGAATCACTGAGAGTAGTGTATCTGAAAGAGAAAAAGAGGATATGTGAGCATACCCTGGTGCCTCTACCCCACAATGTACTTGCTGTAGACAGGGAGTGCAATGGTGAATATACTGTTGCATCCTAAAAGCCAAGTTCAGATTTGCAAAAGACTAATATTCTATGAAATGCTTAACTAACGCATCTCTTGTTGTGGAAGATGACCTTGACACTGGGTTTTCACAAAGTAATTTTTTTCCTGGATAAACTTTGCTGGTTGCAGTGAAACAAGGGTCTCATTTTGCAAGGCTCTCAATTGCATTAAGGCTTTCTGGATTTAAATGTAGTTAGAATCTTATTTAACAAGGTTTAAATTAAGTGAGCATAACCAAATTTCTCACACCCTTCGGAATCTTTCTTACAAAATAAGTAAATAAACAAAATGAAACCTATGATTGAAAAGTAAGCACCAGTTTTAGAAATGACTAAGATCTTCTCTCTTATTTAGAAAGGAGAGTTATATTATTATTCCTGTACATAGTAAGGATATAATCATAGTAAAATATGACCATACCAGCATACAAAATAGCACACCATCTGAACCTACCCCTCTTAATTGCAAATTATACACAATGCCATGTACCCGTGTCTGTACTCTGTACTGCATAATTTAGGGATTGTGATTTAGGTAGCACCACATTGATGAGTGGTGACAAGTGTTCATCATCTCAGTGTAGTGTATTCACATCTTCAGGTTTGGAGCTTTGGCATCAGATCTAACTTATTTGATTGGGAGGGAAAATTTGGGATGTATCATAATTTCCACCCTATTCTTTAACTCACTTGGCTACTCAGCATTTACTGTGGGCATTTATGGTATGCTGTTGCTGCTGATTACTTTTATCTTGGTGGATTTGGCTCATGTGAGGGCTTAATGGAAGTAACATGCAGGAGTTAAGACTCAAGATTAGATTATGTTTTATTTGATCAATATATGAAATTCATGTATCCACAATATATCTCTGGACTCTGTTCAAAAGGACGATTTATTTGCTCCTTTAAAAAAAAACGAACCATCATTGTCTATGTCTACATTGGTACTTGTTTCTTAATTTTCATCATGGTGATCTTTACGTTTTTCCATTAACATGGAGCTAAATAAATGGGGAAAGCTGATAACAGTTGATATTTTGCCAGTATTCCTATGAGCTTCTGTTGCAACATCTACACAGTACACAATCCACCACTATACTTGGTATTATCAATGAGCATATTAACTTTCAAGGTACTTTTATTCATTATAGATTGCATCTGCTCATTTGAACTTCTTGTTATTGCATGCACTTCATTGTTTATTGTTGTAATATAGTTACCCCTGGACAACCTAGCTTAATTTCTGATGATCCGGAAGCTGTTACCCTTACTGGAAGCAGCCAGGAAGCAGCAAACCAGATAAATCAAAAAGAAATTCATTGGGGGGTGAGTCTATTATTATATCTACAAAATTTGATAAAGTTACAAATTATCTTGCTGATGTTATTTCTGTTAATACAACCATATTTATTTACTTTTGCAAGTTTGGTGCAATAAAAGTGTCTTCATAGCATGAGAAACACTTGAAAGTTGAAACTTTATTTTCATTTTCTGTTTTCCTTAATAATTACAAAAGTATTATTGTTTTATTTTCACTTTGGTTTTCTGTTTTCAAAGATTTGTATAGGAAATGGTGAAAAATCTTTTTGTTGTTTTACAATTTCTTATGCAAATATATTATTTGAAAACAAGAAATAAAGTGAAAGCTAGGTGACAGTTGATTTACAATTTCTTACTATTTCCTAGACCTTGGTTCAAAAGAGTTCCTTATTCTATTTTTCAAATGAATAGATTTTCTGATATAAATTATTAATGACTGATTTAGTAATTATCTGATTTAAATCTCAATATGTTTCTCCTGTAGTTGCTTGAAGACTCTCTTGAAGAACGGCTGGAGAAGGCCGGGGCCTTGCTTTCAGACTCTGAAAAGGGTGAAGGGGAAGTAAAAGAGGGGGAGAATGAGGAGACTAAGGTATATCTGTTATAAAATTCACCTCTGACTCTTATCAATTATTCAATTTCGCTCATGCTTATATGAGGAAATACAGTACCATTTATTTCTAGAATGTAGGCCTTTCTAACAAAGTGTGTGCATGAATTTTAATTTTAGATGTTTTATTTGAGTGTTTTTTCACTTTAGTTTTCAAATATTTATCTTTTAGAAAAGATCCATTGAAGGAGGAAAGCAAGGTGCTTCGGTCAAAAAAGTAAAAAAGGACAAGGGTGGAAGTGCAACTGGAAAAAGTGCAAAACCTGAAGCTACCACCGTACCTGCAGCTCCTCGAGTTAAGCCAGAACTCCCCTTGCCTGCAATGTATTCTCTCAATTCCATATCTTCATTTAACATGCTTTTTACACTAGATATAGGATGTGGATCAAAGCTGAAGGAAATCAAGGCATTATGTTGTTTTTCTTTTCAGTAGAAATTGTACAGTCAAAGTGAATGGCACTATTCTAGAATAATTCTCATTTCTATTCGTCCAAATAACATCTTTTTCACTATATTTCTCTCTTCTTCCTCTCCTATTTTTTTCCTCGTCCAAACAAAGAATACAAGAAAAACTTTAAGAGGGGGAAGCCTCTACTTTAAATGGGAGTTCCAAGTTTCCCACTTGGCTGATTTGGGACTCCTCTGTGTCTGCATCAATCCTGTTTAAATGGAAAGAGTGGTTATGCGACTATGTAGAGAAGATCCCACTCCTTAAAGGTAGGTTTTGGGGGGGGGGTATATATGCTTTGAATGGGAATTCCATGTTTTGCACCAGCCAATGACACTCACTCCTGTGTCATTGCTGAACTTTTGTTACCGATTATTTTGAAGCATAAGTGGGCTATTTGGATAGGTTGGTAATGTTACTACATACTAATTTATGTGTTCTTTTATTTATGGATAAAATTTTAGATTCAGCATTCCACAAAATTGAAGGGGAAAAAAGGATCTTTTCATTTGTTTCTTATGAAGTTAGATAATAGTAGTTGAGTGCTTGAATTGAGTTTTATATTCAAAATATTTATTGGACCTGGAAATGCAGAAATTTTCAAGTGCTTCACTTCTGTATATTTCATTATCATATGATGTCTGCTATGTAATGCAAGTTATTAGTATTTGATGTCTAAATTTTCAATCACAAACTAGTGAATTTGTAACTTCATTTCATTGAATTTCATAATGTTGGATTATTGCAGCCCAACTGAGGTGGAACAGTCAATCCTTGAGGATTTAAGGAACCGTGTACAGCTTAGCAGTGTTGCATTGCCATCAGTTAGCTTTTACACATTTATCAATACACATAATGGGTAACGTCCAACAGACATTTATCATTGTTTTCTATATTTTTTGGGTTTCTGTTGCTTAATACTTATATTTTTGCATACCATATCAGTTTAAGCTGTTCATCAATATCCCATGACGGATCGTTGATTGCCGGAGGATTTTCTGACTCATCACTGAAGGTTTTTTTCTTCTCTATGTGTCCCCTTCCGTCCACCCCTCCAATAGAAAACCTTCTTTCTATGGAGTTTTAACATACTTGATGATTGGATTTCTGGTAATTTCTGAATTGTATACACAGGTTTGGGATATGGCAAAGCTTGGACAACAGACTGCCAGTTGTAAGTTTGTATTTGTAAATTTCTTTGTTTAGACCAAGATACTACTGTTGCATTGATTGCTTGACAAATTTGAATATGTTTATAAACAAGTAATAATGGTTCAGAGAAAATATACTTTTTAACCCGTAACATGCTGCAGTAACCTAATATAGTTTTAAGTTTTAACCAATGCACTGAGGAAATCAACTTGTATATTAATATAAGCAAGACATTTAATGGTATAGTTTTACATATGAAACTTTTCACTGCCTCATGTATAAAGAGAAGAGAGGTTCTTAGCAATACCTCTCTTTCTAGTCATCTAGTGATGGAATTATTAGACTTGGACTTTGTGGAAGATAGCCTGGTGCATTATCTTTTAGTCTGAGCATTTAAATCAAAATTAGAAAAAAAAAGAAGTTTTGGTGGTTTAAGAATGTGATCCAGGCCATTGTGGGGATTCTATTTCAAAATGGTTTAAGTATGGATCAGATCTTTTCTCCCCCCAATTGCTAAACTGTAAAACACCTGGGCCACCAAAAATAAACTTGGGAGTTGAGTTAAACAAACAAAGCGAGCTTGGTTAAAAGGAAACTTACACAATTCTCTGAGCATTTGGGCATGACCAAATGGTTTTGCTTGCTATAAATGTCTAGTTATCAATTTTGCTATCATTAGCTCTTTCGCAGGGTGAGAATGACACATCACAAAATGAACAAATGTTTGGGCAAGGTGGTGGGAAAAGACAGTATACATTGTTTCAAGGTCATTCAGGTCCTGTTTATGCAGCCTCATTTAGTCCTGTTGGGGATTTTATCCTTTCATCCTCAGCAGACTCAACAAGTATGCTTACTTGATCTCATTTTATGTTCTTTCCCTATTTGTTTCATCACTTTCAGTAGTAATTTCTATTTTGTTGCTTTTATATTATAGTTTTAATTCTGAACCTTATGAATCTTAAATGGTTATGCAGTTAGATTATGGAGCACAAAACTTAATGCCAATCTTGTATGTTACAAGGGTCACAATTACCCTGTCTGGGATGTTCAGGTAAAACATTTTCTTCTGAAATTTTCTGTTCTGATAGTGAATGTAGAACAACATACCAGTTACATGATTAAAAAAATTAAAATTTAAACATTAAAATATGATGCCTATTTTTTTAATTGCTTAAACAAATATAGCATGTGCATGTATATGCATGTTAGACTACACTAGTTTCTATATATGCTCCAAATGTCTTGTTAATGTGGTCCACTTTATTTTGTGTAAAAGAAATACGATAAGATAGAAATGAAGGGTACAAAGGGGAAAGCCTAATAAATGACATCAATGTAGCAAGGCTAGCATATCTGTGAGGGAAAGCCTTTATGAAGCCTTTATGACATGACATCAATATTTAAATGATACAGAATAGTTCTTCCTTTTTGCCTCTCTATGTATTTTACTTTATAGTTTTTGCTGGTAAAATGTTTAGTATGCTGCATGCTACTGTAAAAATAGGTACCTTTGAAGTTTGATTGTGTTAGTTACAAAATCAGCTTGTAAGGTGAGGTTTGCCCTCTACTTATATATACTAATTTGGCCGTATTACTAGTCGATATGGGATCTCCAACAGTTACAATACGAAAGTTTTGTATGTATCACATGTGTGCATCTATGGATTTTTTGAAGATTCAATGCTTTGCTTTGTACTTTCAAATCAATTGCTGCAGCTTGCAAAATTTTGATTTCTTAGTGTAAAGATATTTTATTCCTCTTTTTTTCCTCCCTTGGGACTTCATTCTTTGCATATACATTCTGGAATGCTACGTTATTTATTTCTTTTTATGGATGCAGTTTAGTCCTGTAGGGCATTATTTTGCCAGCTCTTCACATGATAGAACTGCTAGGATTTGGTCCATGGACAGGATACAGCCATTAAGAATAATGGCAGGGCACTTGTCTGATGTTGATGTAAGTTATTCCATTCAATATTCTGTTACTTCTAATTTTACCCAGATTTTGTTCTTTTTTTTTTTGGGATCGATACCTGCCACTAGCTCATTTAATTTTATAATTACATATTGATTGCTTCAGATTCATATACCATTGATTTAATTATGTGTACATCTTTTAGTTTATGATTAAGCAGGGTTTTATGAAGTCTGTTTTGAAGGGGAAAAATGATATTTTCATGTGTCTATTATGAAGTCATATAATAGTAATTGAGTTCTGGAATTGAGTTAGATATTCAAAATACTTGTCACTGGAACCTCAACCTATATTTTGCCACCTAATCTTTGAAGGTAAAAAAGGAGCTATACTAAAATAAAGTGAAGTGAGTTTATAAATCAAAGTTGGTGTCTCAAAGTATTAGAAGCTCATCATTTTGTATTAAGCAACAATCTTACCTGTTTGTGATCCTTTTTAGTGTGTGCAATGGCATGCCAACTGCAACTACATTGCTACTGGTTCCAGTGACAAAACAGTTCGACTATGGGATGTGCAGAGTGGTGAGTGCGTCCGGGTTTTCGTTGGTCATAGGGGTATGATTTTGTCTTTGGCAATGTCTCCTGACGGTCGCTATATGGCATCTGGTGATGAAGATGGCACGATCATGATGTGGGACCTCTCTAGTGGCCGCTGTCTCACACCTTTGATTGGCCACACGTCATGTGTTTGGTCCCTTGCTTTCAGGTGATCCCCTACTGCTCTACTTTACCATAATTAGGAAGGTGATTAAAGGTTTTTGAGGTTGTTATCATTTTGGTAACAATACTTACGCTATTCATAATTGTTGGATGTATCAGTTCTGAAGGTTCGATTCTAGCATCTGGATCTGCTGATTGCACTGTAAAATTGTGGGATGTAAATACGAGCACCAAGGTTTCAAGGGCCGAAGAAAAGTAAGTTCATTGCTTTCAATCGTTTGGCATAGGAAATCTTTTATTTCTAACTAATCCAATTTCTTGGGAAAATTTATAAAATGTCTAGTTATTATTCAACTTTTATAGGAATAATATATTTACCACAAATTATCATGGAAATTAGGTTAAATTAATCTGCATGTCCCTATATTTTTACCAAATTTTCAATTAGGTCCCTGAACTTTTTTTTCTTTTAATTTGGTTCCTGAACTTTTTTTTTTTATTTTTAAATTGGGTCCCTCGTCTAATTGTCGTTATGAAATATCAACCGCAGACACTTAATTAGAGGTGCAGACAGGGATCTGATGCTTCTGAAATGTTGTAAGCACAACTGAATCAATTGAGATATTTCTGCAAAGTTTCAACCTCTACAAGTAAATTTAACTTAAGTATTTTTTCACAATTATTTGGCTCTGCAAAAGGTTAAAACTTTGCAGAAAATTCTCAAAATTGATTCAGTTGTGCTTACAACACACTCCATAAGCACCAATCCACTGTCTGCACCTTTAATTAGATGTCTGCAGTTAATTTTTCATAACGACAATTAGATGGAGGGATTTAATTGAAAAAAAAATAAAAGTTTAGGATCCAATTAAAAGAAAAAAAAAGTTTAAGGACCTAATTGAAAATTTGGTAAAAGTATAGGGACCTGCAAAGTAATTAAACCTGGAAATTACCATGTAAAACTTTCATTTTCACTTGTTCATAAATTATCGTTTCCATGGATCTTTTATTCTCGGAAATATTTTTTCGCTTCTACCAAACATGAAAAACTCGTGTGCCTTTTTCAGTAATGTTAAAATATTACTTGTACTAAATGCCATCTAAAGAATTTGTTCATATGGTAAGACCACTGATTACTTTTTTTACGTTTTTAGAAGTGGGAATGCTAACAGACTTAGATCGCTGAAAACTCTACCAACGAAATCTACTCCAGTTTACTCATTGCGGGTAAGATCTCATCTTAACGCTTTATTAAATGGCCATGGAATGGATAATGTTGATATAGTTTTGGAAGGGGATTGATGTGATGCTTGTATTGTGTTCTTGGAAACAGTTTTCTCGAAGGAATCTTCTTTTTGCGGCTGGCGCTCTAGCAAAAAGTGGCTAATATATTTGAGTATGTCTACTAATAGATTAGATCAGATCAGATCAAAGTGGTTGAGGCTGAATTTCTCGCCTAAAAAGCAACGCGCATCATAGTTATGTACTCCCTCTGGGTCCTATATGTAGGGCATCTTCACAAGAATTAAGAAATGTAGTAGTTGATATTGAATTTCTCTGTAATTTGTATATTTCTTTTATTGAGACCTTATTTTCTTTTCATTGAATTGATGTATTTCCACTTTAGTAATGACTAGTGATCTTTTCATATTTTCACGAGAATAATTTATCACATCACATTGTTTATTGATAAAAATAATTATGGATACTTTTCTAACAATTAAAAAAATTATTACAGCTTAAAAAAGTTTATTTACTATACCGGCCTTTTATTTTTCCTATTTTATTTGCTGTAAATTTTGCTATCCCCCTTTCTATGAATCAACGTGCAATGTAAAATAGTAAAAATACTTAACTTTTTGTTGCGCACACGAACAGTACCCGGATGTGGCAGTTTGAGCAGCCTTGTCACGTGTCAATATTTGATTGCAAGAAAAAAATATATAAAATGACCCTCATTCTCAGTAGCATTCCGAATTTTATTAAAATTGCATATAACACAAGCACACGAAATCAGAATAATAGTATAAAGAACGAAAGCTCTGATGTACAAGCACTAATTATAAGTTTATAACCAACCATGCCGTGATTGAAATCATTCTTAAAATATCTCAACTGAGGAAGAAAGAGTTCCATCACATCACATTATACGTTGTTTCCTAAACAAGAATCGGGAGACTTGGAAGGACATTTATGGTTAAGTGATGCATAAAATATTTAAAAGCAATTTTAACCACCAAATGCATACATTAACTGATGGAAACTGTTTTAGTTTAATTAGAGATCTCATGTTCTTCATTAAAAGTTTGTAGAAAAATTAAGTTTTCTAATCTAAAAGTAGTTAGTTATTAATCGAATGTTAAGAGTGTTTGAATACCAATAATCTTACATCAAATAATAATAAATAAAAAAACACTAGGAAGTTTTGCTTTCAAATTTTGACTACAAATTTCAAATAGTAAACGCATAAAATACACCCCAAACCAAAAGCCATATTTCTTCGTTCCAACTGGTTAATTTGCATCCTCGAGCCTAAAACTGAGTAGTTTAAAATTGATCTTAAATTCAAACCAGTTGTTCCAAAAATATCTCCTGATGATGACATGGATATTTGAAAACCGGTACAGTTACAGATATTTGAAAAGCAGCAATTACAGCCACACGTTCACAAAATCCTCATATCATAAAACCATACTTTAGATGTGCTTCCTGGTGGTATCGTGTTGACACTTCCGAAGTGAGAGAGAGGTTTGAGACAAAATTCTCTTATAATCAACTCATTCTTGTATACTTCATTCTAAGACTGAAATACTTCACAAACAAAAACAATAAGAAAGAAATATTTCCAAACATACCACAAGGCAAATAAATAAGGTACAATGTAAGGGTTATTCACAAAATGATAGACAAATAAACATGATATCAATTTTTTTATCAGAAGGGTGAAATGTTTCCACAAACCTAAAGTAAGGTCAGCACAAGTACTTCCTTTCTATCTGCCTTTTATTCCTTTAGCATTTTCAAATTCCAATCATCGATATCCTGATATTTTGTCAGCTACCCCACTACAATCCAAGGGTGGATTTTGCTAGCTTTCTCTTCAGGAACTAACTGAACTAGTGACACAGGGATGAACACCAAAATAATTCACCACAAATATATATAAAATGACAATCTTCTCAATCCATATTCAGTAATTAGGATGAATCCAACTCTTCATCCTAAATCTGCATGTAAATAGAAAATTACTAGCAGACACAAAATATCAGTCCAAAGTAACTAGAAATCAGTGGAAGTCCAAAACAAAATTATTAAAATTAATCCATAGTTGATGATTTGTGCAGGAAACAAAAAATACTAGAAGGACCCAAATGAGTTAGACTTATTACATTTAATCCTATTTACCTTTACAACTTAATAGACTATAATTAACTCCTATTAATAAATGAATCAATATTAATAATAAATAATAGGTAAGTTCAATGCAAATACCTATTGAGGACAGCAATGAAGATGATGGGAGAAGACAAGCAAGAATAAAAATTGTGCATGTAAGTGTTGATGGAAGAGAGTATCAATTCTGAAATGATAATACTTGACTTGTGAGAAAAAAAAAGTATCAATTATCCAAAGAGGATCTTGACAATATTTTTCATAATTACTGGTTTTCCTGACAACTTTGACCACACTGTTAGATTTTGTTATGTCACCATAAATTAAGCTATTGTCTCAATGCCAGCTTCCATTTGATGCTTAATTACTGAGCTCCAAAATGTCACTTGAAAATGGTTGATCACAAAACATTAAAAAAAATACAAACACATCCTAAATTGTAAAGTTTCCTAAAAAACTTGATAAGTTTCACTGTAAAGTTTAGTAACTTTTGTGCACTACAAAATTTTTTAATAGACAAAGTTAAGAGGCTAAATCATTAGCCTAAACATCTGTAGAAAGAACAATTGGACAATCAAATTTAAAACTATAGCCTTATCAATCATTATTTGAATGTCTTATCAAAAGAAGTGGTACACAATGATGAAATATTCAATATGACCTGCTAAGATTAGATAAGAATTAGCATAAATAGAAAAAGCAGGTACATATATAGTCTCCAATTATCATAAAGTACAAAAGAAAACATAAATAAGTGGACACATAATTAAAACAACCACTTTGAGCTATAAGCCTTGACACAGATTGACTCTTAATTAACTTCTTTGTTGAAAATATACAAGAATGAATGCATTCATAAGTGCAATCTTAAGTTCTTGAGTATAAATTTTCTGTTATTTTATACAAAATGCAAGCCATGGAATCAAATCGTTTGAATCAATTTTCACTAGGGACACAAGTCATAAAATCTGAAGGAAAATACTTAACATTTGCTCACTTTCTCTTCCATTTCATTTCTACCTTGTTTTCTTCCTATCTTTCTCTTTATTTCCCATCACATCATTTTTTTTTCTCTTTGTCCTCTCTTCTTTCCATTCATACACCTAAAAAATGGACTGTACACTTACCATTACTCGAATCTAAAAGGTTGCTATGAGTCTGCTAGGGTGGCAGTAAAACTTTGATTATCTGACCTAGGTAGAGGGAACAATTACAGTGTGTACTGTAATACCAAGACAAAAATCATTAGATGCTGAGTAGCAACCTGTAACCTACAATAACAATAGAATCTTCTATATATGAATGAAATGTTTTTCAATGAATCATTATGAAGGGGAAAATATGTATCAAACCACTCCTATATAAATCAATAATTCACACAACATCTGATTATGGTTTTGATTGTTGTATAAGAACAAATGCTTACAATAATCATCACCATATATTCATTTTCCACAAAATGATTTACTTTTTTTTTTCAGAATTACAAACCAAATTGAAGACAAAAAATAAGAGTACAAAAGAAAATCCATTGACCACTCATTTATAAACAAGTACAGTGGATATGGGTCTTGCAAAAATATTATGAAATATATGTGTCTTAAAGCCCTGGACTTACAAATATCTCTGATTCAATTTGACAACCAAAAATCATTTGCAAATTAATATAACGGATACGTAAATCTTATTCATCACTTATATATGTGAAAACCATATCAGCTAATCACACACACAAAAAACCTACATTTCATGTTTGATGATTCAAGCGGGCTTCAATTGTAGCCACATGAAACTTCTGACGAATACAGAAGTTCAAAGGCAAAATTAAAGTTTTGCCTTCATTTTGGAATTTTTATATATAAAGTATATTCGTGATAAATCTAGTCATATATAGAAAATTATGGAGCATATTCTTCTGATCATAGAATATAAACAGAAATGAACCTAAAGAACTCCAGGAAAAAATAAAATAAAATTGCAAGCATATCCGCCACGTACTCATTCTAATACATCCACCAATCCTAAGTTGTCTTTTCGCCGATGGGAGTGTATATATTGTCTCTATCAAAGGAAAACCAAAATAAATGTGAAAAGGATAGGTGGTACATATTTTAGAGATAAAACTCTGGAAAAATAAATTCTAAAGCTATTAAATAAACATATAGAAATTAGAAACATCGAATCCCTATATGAAATTAAAAATTACAAAATCTTTGTGGCATTAAAGATGACGGCTTCTAACTTAATAATATAATAATAATAATAATAGTACAAAAGTGCATGCAAACCAACAGAAATATACACCAAAAATATTTTTCCTAAAAATAGCTTTAAATTTTTGTTTTGAAAACCTTAACAAAACTAATTGAGGAAATGATGGGTTCAGTAATCTCCACTAACCAATAAAACTCAATTGAAAAGGGAAAATAATTGAATTGTTAACCTTCAAAACTGTAGGAAGGACCATTGCCATAAGAAGCCACTGTAGAGGTGGTAGTTGATTGATATGCTAAGAGCAGTTAATTAATTTATATCGTTTGATTTTATGTAGTAGTAACAGGAGTATGAGAAGTGAATTTCCATTTGTTTTAAGTGGCAAAGCCTATGTTTACCAAAGAGAGATAGGCAAATACTATGTTTGATTGGTAATTAACCTCTTCAATAACAAATTGATGCTGCCTACATGAATCACAATATCAAGCATGTTAGTCCCCATTCAGTATATGATATCAATAGCAGCTAGAACAAGCTATTTCTAATAATTAATAATGAGCAATCAACAACAACAAAAAAATAGAAAGTGGAAACAGTAACAACATAATGATGGTTCTTTTCCAAAATCTGCATACTCATGATTAGGAAAGCTAGTTATCCACAAATAAGTAATTAAGAAGGGTCGAAGCCTAAGCTTATATCTGTATTCAACTCAAAGAAAAATCAGGCTGCAGCTTCTGCAGAATATCAACCATTACCACAACCAAAATCTTTATTTCCATATTAAAATGCACCACATAATTCAAAAGAAAAAAAATTAATAAGAAAATCTCCGAAATAATGAAGATTTAGTTAGGAGAATCAAAATATTGGGAGGCGAAGGAATAAAAAATGATGCTCACATCCTCAAAGTCTCAAACAAGTTTGTAATAACTCAGATAAATTTATAACAACGTGCACTACAGTTAAGTTGATAGGGTTTATCAGATAAACCAACCAAAACCGGTTAACACACCCATCAAAAATTCCAAATATCCAAAAAACAAGAATCTAGCTTAACCTGAGGTGGGCACAAACACTAGTCAACAGGAAACAGTACCTCTTACTATGTAAATAAACCTCGTTCGCATGTGCAAAAATTATAAAATATAGGGGACGATGAACATGAAATCAGGAAGATAATGTTGGACAGAGAGAGCAAGAACGTTGAGAAAAAAAAATCTGTGAGGACCATACTATATGACGTGAATGGTCCCATGCTATGCTATAGTGTACACATATTAAAAAAAAAAAATGCCCCTAATTAATCTGCACTATTATTGAGGGGGTTCGTTCTGCCACACTATAAAAAGTCACGCTTTAATTCCGTTTAATTATAGATAATATTAAATTAAAAAATGACTAATGACTAAAATATAGTATAATAAAATCAATCAATCAATCTGAGAATAGATCATCAAACACAAACACAAAAATAGGGAAAACATAGAAACGGCAAAACAACACTGCTTTTCACTGTTTGATATAATTAACCTGTTGAAGTAGCCATTGATGTTCTTCAGTTCCATAAGAGAGTGTGAAGTGTGGGTGGGGTGGGGTTGGGGTTTGTTTGGGATTGGAATGGAACAAAGCAGAGCCAGATTGAAAGGAATTTCCAGCACTGGAAGTTGACAGAAAGAGAAGTGAGCACGCAAAAGCAACAGTATATAACTATACCAAGTGCCTCTGTGTGCTCACTCTCTTCTGTCAATTTCTATGTCCCAAATACAAATAACTGCCCAAATTTGGAAAGAAAAAGTGGATTTCAAAATATCAAAAGGGGAAAAAAATTCGTAATTGATTCAGATCTGGAGGCATAGAGAGATACCCATTAAAGGAAAAACGATGGACTCTATGATCCACATCCACCCACCCATCTTATTCATCAAATTACTATAAAAAAAAATTTAGGGTTTGACACCAAACAAGAACATCTCAAAAGAAAAAGGAAAAATAACAAGTATCTTAACGTATCAATTTTATAATTAAAAACTGGGAAAAAAAATGATATTTGTAATTTTAGCGTAATTTTTCAATAAAAAAAATTGTAATTCTTTTAACTATATGAGAAAATGAAGAAAGATGAAGATGTTTTGGTGTTCTCTCTATCTCTGTGACTTGAGTGATGAGAAAGCCCTTACTCATGCAACATGAAGCAATGACACGTATCAGATCCAACCCCCACCCACACACATACACACAGCTCAGAGTCTGAGTCTGAAGTTGTAATAGCTGCACTTGCACCCTTTGAGAAATGGAGATGATGGAGAGCAGCTTTTCTCCTCAGACACAGACCCTTATTAAATAGTTAAATGTCACTCTTGAATTGAATTGAATGCTTTTTTTTTTTTTTTTTTACCTCTGGGGTTGGTTTTTTTTTTGCCTAATAATAATAAATGCTATCTATGATGTATCTTATGACTATGAAACTAGCTTAGCCAGCAAATTAAAGGAAAGATGAATTAGTATTTTATTTATTTACTCTGAAGAAGGAAGGGGTGAATGAATGTGAATGTGAATGTGAATGTGAATGTGACGTTTAAGGAGAAGACAAAGAGAACACGAACGACATGATAAAAAGAGAGAGTGTGTGCAGTGGTGTGGGTGGGGGCGGAGTGTACAGAGAGGATTCCGCGACTGAAATTTGGATATGATGGAATGATGAGCGTCTGATTAAGAAAGGGGCGTTCCCTGCCGTTTGATCAGTGAGTTATTGTTATGCTAATGCTAATGATGTTATCGGAAATTGGGCCTGATTGGACTTTGGGCCTGCGACATTTGGGGGAGACAAATAACGATTAGGATTCACTGCGACCACACGTACTGTAACGTTTCCCAAACATCACCTCACCCTGTTCCTGTTCTTCTTCTGCCTTTCCTTTACCCCCCTTTTACTCATCTTATCTTTGCTTGTACTCCCTACGCTTTTGCAGTTTCACTTTACCAACAAATCTAACCCCCTATTAATTACTTACTAGGCCTAATTTTTCCTCTCCTATAAGAGTTTTTTTTTTTATGTCTTTTTCTAATCATTAGGTAAGAAAGAAATCACTCCTCCGAAATCAGTTTAATAAAAAAATGTTTATTTTTTGTTTTTCATAAGTTTTTTTTAAGGTAATTTTGTTGAAGATATGATCGAGTATTATATACTTTTCTTAAATGAAGTTCAAACATTAGAAAAACGTGTATATATATTACTACGAGTGAAAATAAAAGAAAATAGACTAATTACGTGGGAAACTAACACTCATGGCATCAGTCAATATAATAACAAGAAGGCTAAAATATGTTTCAGATCCATAATAAATTACCGAATTTTGTTTTAGATCCCTGATAATTATTTTTTTTTGCGTTTGGTCCCTAATATTTGAAAAGCTTTGTTTTTAATCCTTGCCGTTACTGTAGCTCTGTTAGCTGCTGACGTGTCTGTTAACTGTGACACATCAGCAGATGATGTGTCCAATGACATGACTCCATATTTTCAATAAATTAAAAATTATTAAAATAGAATATAAGGCTCCATTTTTAACAAAACGTTGTCGTTTGAGAAGAGAATGAAGGTTGGGTCTTCATCCTTAGTAGGTGCTACCGTTCGCGATTGAGCAGTGAATCCCGACATTCTCCATTGGGTGGTAGTGCGACTCCGTTGGGTGGTAGTGCGACTCCGTTGAGTGGTGGTGCGGCTCCATTGAGTGGTTGTTTGCGAGAGTTGAATGTCCAGAGAGGAAAATGGCATCGGTAGGAGCTTCTTCGTCGTCGTTTGTGTCTAGTAGGGTTGTTTGTAGGTGTGGAAAGCCATTCAACTAACATAGCGTACCAACAAGCATCCAGACAAGAAATTTTGGCGATGTGCTGAGTTGAATGTAAGAAATTCTCACTTTTGACATGAATGGTTCTGTTATGTGATTTGTTAGGGTTTTTAGTGTGTGGTGTATTATTTGCAGGAAAGTAGGAGGTGCAAATTCTGGGCGTGGGATGATGATTTGAAAATTTCTGTAAACCAAGGTTCTAGAACTCAGGTGGAGGTTAATCTTTATCTTTCAGAAGTAGAGGAGTTGAAGCAGAAGGTTATAGCAACTAAGGAGAAAGTTGCATCACATGAAGAAATAATTCGTCTGTACGAAGAACAAGGTAAAGACTTGAAGAAGTTGCTTGCAAAAGAAGAGGCTCAATCTAAAGCATGGGTATCCAACACCAACTCTTTAAGACCAACATCATCCCCCTTCCACCATAATTTAAAATTACCAGTAATTTTAACATCATCCTTCAGTATCCCAACCAATTCAAAATAGGACCACTTATCTATGTCTAGGTTTGATAACAGAGTTTTGTCTTTGCCTACATACTTCAAAACAGGGTCACGAACCAAATAACCCCCATGGTTAACCTCCACATTAAAAGCCATATCTGACAAACCCTAAAAAAAATCAATTATCCCAAAAAAAAACAATAATTTATTCCTGCACAGTCCCACCATGTGCACCCCACCATATACGGACAACAGAGTGAAAGACAAAAAGAGAATAAACAACAGAAACACAATAAAGAAGACTTAATACATTACCTATCTAGACCACAAGCTGAATCAGCAGAACCTTTAGCCAAACGCATACGCTTCACACTCACTCGAAACCCTAACTCCCGTAAACGTGTGAGGCATAACAACAAAGACGCCCACCTCACACACTCACTGTCAGCACCAACGCATCCCCACAACAGACCCTCCACAACAACAACAACGACCCTCCATACAACAATTCCCTAACCCTAATTGCCTTTTCCTAACAAATCCATGAGAGCGTGTGAGAAGATGAGAGTGTATCACGTATGGTTCCCAAACCAGAACTTGGGCTTTGTAACAGGTGCAAAACGTCGTCGTTTTGTATCCTATTATAAATTATTTTCAATTTTAAACCTTTATTATATTTATACATTAATTTTAAATTTTTAATGACATGTCATTTCTTATATGGAAACTTACTCAGCATTGCAGCTGATGTGCCACTATACATAACATGCTGACGTGTCACAGTTAACGGACACGTTAGCAGCTAACAAAGCTATAGTAACGGCGAGGATTAAAAACAAAACTTTTCAAATATTAGGGACCAAATACAAAAAAAAATAATTATCAGTGACCTAAAACAAAATTCGGTGATTTATTAGGGACCTGAAACATATTTTAGCCTAACAAGAAATTGATTTCGCTAGGGGCTTCATCAAGAATCACGAGACATCCAAGCAATCTGCACCTAACTAGCCAAAAAAATCCGCATATTGATTACTAGTTACCTTCTTTCCAAGTTTGAAACAACCTATAATCCTATTTGATGGATGATAATGTAAACTTACTTGCCTATTTTTTTAAAAGAAAAAGAAATCGTCCAACTAACAACTGCGACTATATTTATTTATATTAATCAAAATTTCATAATTTTTCCCTCACAATAATAAGCTCTGCACTATCAATGCACTCCAAAAAATTTATTGGATGGCAATATAAAATTATTTTACACTATTAGTATATAACTTTTTTTTTTTTAAATTGTCTAACATTTTCTAACAACTTATATTTATTTATTAATCAAAATTTCATCATTTGTCCCTCAAAAATTTGCAACAAGCTCTGCTGAAAGTAAGAATGTTTGCGAATTTTTTACCTTGATCAAATTTTAAAAAATTATTTTATCTAATTTTATGGATTTTATTTTATTTTTTCATCTAGTTAGTTTGATTTTAAATTCACGTACATATAATATAATCCAATCAAAAGTGATTCATATAAGATCAATTTTTCATTTGATTTTTTAGTTTTTAAGAAGTGATAAATAATCTTAAAAATAGACAGTAAATATAATAAAAATTAATTCAAACTATCAAATTGTTTCTCTCATAATTTATTGTTATTGACATGGCAATAATATATCTCATTTTAGATTTAAATTACTAAAAGGAAACATAAATTAATTTTGATACATTGTCATGGTAAAAACTTTTAAATTATTAACTAATTAAAAATTATTATAAATATAACTTTTAAAGTAATTATTATAAAAATCAACAAGTGTATCATATACAGTAATCAATCCATGGTAAGTTGAGAGTGTAAAATTTCATTACACAATCAATATACATTTTTTTTTGTTACCACGTTATTGGTACGGAGTATCTACCGGCTTTGCTGATGACTAATATCCGTTGGAAAACCTGATTGGGCACCTGTAGTGGGGTTCTTCCCTGCCAACCATGTTTTTTCCATCCACATTACTCGAATCCGAGATCTTGCTTAAGGGGACCGAGTCCAACATCACTCGGACCAACGACTTGTTGGTAATCAATATACATTCTAATTAAATTTTTAATGTATAAATTAACTAGTTTTTGGTTACACAAATTAACTAGTTTACTTTTATTATAATTTATTTTGTGATTCTATTAAAGATAACTTATTCTTTATACACATTCCTTGTTAAAACTTATTTTTCATTATAAAGCACAAACACAAAAGTTATATAATAATTACACAAATATTTACTTACACAAAATATAGGATAGAACTTATTTACAAAATTGAATTCAAATTTGGATCCAATTTGATAAAAAAAAAATCCTTTTTTTTTATAGTTTATTTTAGACTTTATTTTTTTCAATTTTTTTTATAATTTGAATTAGATATGATTGATTTAATTATAAGCATCTCTAACTAAAAATGTTTAATGTGAGGAAATAAAAATATATATTTAATTTTTTTATGGAAAAAATATATTTACTTTTAATTTATTAATTAAAATTAAATATACACTTTATATATCTTACAAAGTAAATCCTAAAATATACGTTGGGTTAGATAAAATTAATATTAAGTTATTAACCTATCAAAAATCAAACAAAAATTGCTACTCTACGAAATCTCTATTAACATGATCTTGCAAACATATGTCAGTATTTTACTAAATAATCCAGAACTTTTAATCATTGACTAAAAAGGCCGGATCAATTTATATAATATAGACAACAAGTTGATGATTTTTAATTAAGCAAGCATGTGCTAATAAAAAAATTGACGTGCGTAGTAGATTCTGAAGATACAAAAAAAGAAAAATTAAGATATATTATTTTATACGAGTACCGAATCTGAATATATATAGCATCGTTCATCTCATCTGATCATTTAGTCGTCTTTTCAAAAAAAAAAAAAAACGAATAATGTAGTTATAATAATTAGCTTCAAAGTAATTTCTGTGTGCTAGGATTATAATTGTTTATTGTGTTATCTATACTTATATATAAAAATAAATTATTATTGAATTATGCATTGTGATATTTCAGGTTTTTTTTATTAAAGTAATAATAGCATAATATAATGATTAAATAATATATTTTAAATTTTTTTTATCAAAAATATAGTTTTTTAGGTTTTAAAAATATTAATATTGCACAGTATCATTTCATATTATTCACCTAAAAAAAACAGTATCATTTCATATTAACTTGATTACAACTAGGGGTCTAGCTCAATTGTACGTGTGGTTGAACAATATGCGTAAAAGTTGTTGTAAAACTCTTAATATTTGAGTTCAATTCTAATAAATAAATAAAATGATTATATAACCACCAAGATTATTTAACAAAAAATTGCATATAGTCTATCACAAATTAAAAGAGATTATGGTTATAACTTAATTTTAAAGTAATTAAGTATATTATTATTATTTTTATTTTTATAGAACACATGTATCTTCTTTGAGAGGCAATATTGCTCGAGGAAAATAAGACTATTATGAAAAACAAAATTTTCCATTCGAATATTTAACGCAGTTATGTATTCTGGACTCAAACTCAAGACTTCTAATTAAGTTAGAATAATATTGCGTCAATTGATCCAGATGCTCGTTAGTTGGAGGAAGAGTCCGCATTAATTGGATTTTCTGAGGAACATGTTGATAAAGAATTGAATTTGATTAGAAATTTGATTAGAATTGGATTTTTTTAGCAAGGTACGGAATGTATTATCAAATATTCAAGATGATTCCATGAGATATAGTTTCATTCAAGTAACGGATTCTAGTCAATTGAAAGGATCTTCTAATCAATCCAAGGATTATTTCAATTTCATTAAGAGTTAGGATTCAAAATATCACACATTGATCAATCAAAGAGATATTTAACAACTACAAGAAAGATCAATTTTTTGTTGGGATCCTTCCTTTCTTCAAACGGAATGAACGATGATAGAATCAGAACGATTCCCTAAAATCCTCTCTGAATATTCTTCAATGTGCCAACTATTCATGAAATGTGATAAGCAATCGAATAAGTATTTGCTTTCAGAAGAAATCAAAGAATTTCTTGAGAATCCTGCAAGAGTACTAGCTATTTTATTATGAGTGATATATATTTGTAATTTTTAAAACACCATTTACAATTCATTTTTATTTTTTTAACACATCTTATTTTGTGTTCCTCTCATTCTTTTTGTCACACTCTCCAAATAATTAATTGTAAGATATGTTACAATAATTTGGTGTACCAATAGCATTAGTATTGTTTTTTTTTTTTTTATTGTTGACTTTTAATAATACGAATTAAATTAATATCTAAAAACTGAATAAATTTGGCACTTGATTATTGAGAATAATGCGATGTGAGGCATGAATTGAAGAGGTGTAGTATTTAAGTAAAAATAAAAGGTTTTAGTGGTAAATTGGTCAGATGTGTACGTGACAGAGGCATGAAAGCCGTACGATGTGCACCCAAAAAGGAATGGTTGGCCTTTGGAGTAAAATTGAGGTGCCGTCCATTTATTATTAATTATGTTAGCCGTATACTAGCAGACACAGCCACAGGCAGGGACCGTTCCTTCGTACTTTGTACCCTCTTTCTTTAGTCGTTATCTTTATGTTTTAATCCAAACCCTATCAACCTACCCAAAAACAAAACATCCAAACCCTCTATCATCCTCATGCCTTTTCTTCAGATAAATCTTTGTACATAAATTTACCCTAAAATGACAGAAGAACTTTAAGAATTGTTTTTATTAAATCATGTGAATTTTTATATTTTTAATTTCTCTTAAATATTGATTTGCCAGATAATTGATATTAAGGATTAATTCCACCCCGGCACAAAACGAGGGAGGGGGTTATCCTTGTATTTCCCCCCAAATACATCCATATAACCCCTCGTTACACATTTTCATTCTCCTTAAACTCCCTCCACTTTGTGTTGCTCTTTTGTTTCCTCCTTGATTTGTGTATACAGTAACTTGGAACGTGGAGAAGGGAAAGGACCAAATGGATACAAGTAAGAGTTTGAGGAGAAAATTTAAAATTTTATTTTATTTTTTTTATTTTATCTCTATTTTCTTTTTATGTTAATTAGAGACTCTTGGGTGAGAATAGGCCATGACGCTCGACAGGAGCCTATGGCTTAACCTGCATCATGCTTAGGCCATGCCAGACTTTTTAAAAAATAATCAGGCCTAAACTTTTTTAAAAGTCTATTTGATTAAAAAGGTTAGGCTTTAGGTCATTTAAAAAATCTTTTAGACCTAACAGGCTAGTCTATTTAAGTAAATATAAATTATAATTTTTATTAGTATTATTATTATATTAAAATTGTTATAATGTATCAAAATCATACATTTGTTTACCTTTTAAAAATATTACGAATGTTGACATAGATAAAGAGTTAAACATGTGAGCTTATTGAGTGATAAATTTATATTTTATTTAGAAGACTTATTACAAAATAGGCTTTTAACTAAGTTATCTTGAAGTTAATAAACTTATATCATATTAACGTGTTAGACTTTACTATTATAAAACTTAGTTCATCTATTTACACCTTTGTCTCGTGCTTTAAGTAACAACAATTTTGATTTTTATAGATTATAATTTGGTTCACATAGAGTTTTTCTTAATGGTCTATGAGCCTATTGCCCTATGTAAAGAGAAGTTAGACTTATATAAAAACTTCAATATGGAATAGACCTTTAAGTAGGCTAACAGGCCAAACTAGACTTTGAAATAGGCTAAGTCAGAACCTAAAAATAAAGCCTATGACAGTTCAAGTCTTGAGTTTTTTAAACAAATTAGGCCTATTTAAATAAAGCCTTGTTCAACCTAACCTATTCCCATCCTTAATTTTAGATTTTCTAAATATAATTGGTTGTTTTTAATCGGCTATTTGACTAAAAGGGGTTTTTTACAAACAAATTACTAAAGTAGACCCATTTTACTAAACTGAGGTGGTTAATGCTATAAAACTCTAGTTTGACTGGAGTTTTCAGTGCCACGTCAACTTTTTCTTTTTAATTTTGATTTACTAAAGTCACGTAGGATGTTGCATTATTAGTATTATTTTCAGAAAACGCTATTGACACTACAATTTTTCACATGAACACCATGTGACATTAATAAATCAAAATTTTAAGAAAAAGTTGATGTGACACTAAAATTTCTAGTTTTTATTTTTTATTTTTTTATGAACACTGACTAGAGTTTTCTAGTGTTAACTGTCTTAGTTTGGTGAAATGTTTCAAAAGAACCTTATTTTAGTAATTTATTTGTAAATAACTTCATTTAATCAATTAATGAACCAAACAAAGTAATTTCTTAAGCAGCAGATCATATTAATAATGAAAGCATAATTTACTAAAATATTAGTGACAAGATAAGGAATACAGAAACCAAAAAATAGAGGTGCATCATATGAAATGTAGTATTAAAGCATATGGCTGAGACAGTATTCCCTCTAATTCATATTATATGACGTTTTAAAAAAAAATTATTTCAAAATAGATGTCGTTTTATAAAATTAATGTTGCATTAAATATTTTTTTTCCAGGACTACTCTTAATCAATACTTAGTGAAAGTAGTGTATAATGAGTAATTAATTAGAGAGATAAAAGGTATATTAGGAAGATACCTAATATTTTCTAAGAAAATTCAATACATTAATTGCATTTCTTAATATCTGTGTCAAAATCTTAAATGTCGTATAAACTAGAATGGAGGGAGTATTATTTGTGGTTGAAGTTGGTCATGGATTAAGCTTTTGGCAAAAGACTCCAAGACAAGTGGGAATGAAAACATAATTGCGATCAGTTTACATCCGTACACAACGAGGGATCCGTTGATCAGGAATCAAAGACAGGTGGGGTGGAGACTTACAACTTGCAAGCCCATGTGCATTCAGAGAACTTGCTTTCATATTTAAAGTAAAAAAACTCGTGACATATTTATTGCAGTTTAATTTCTATATTTTTCGCTATAAAAATTCTTGTGATTTTTAAAATAATTTTAATAAACATTTAGTTTAAATATATTGGTATTATAAAGATTTTTTTTATGTTATTATATAATCATAAATTATCATATACAATAATATTATTTTAAAAGTCATTTAAAATTGATTGAAGATGTATGAAAACTAAACTCTTATTATAAAACTAGACAATCTTACCACACACGATAATTTATGATTGAATGATAATGTAAAAAATTTGCACATATATTGTGATGTATAATAATTAAATTCTATTTATTATTAATTTGATTTTAAAAAATTATAAATTTAATTTAGAGCTTAATAAGCATATATTATCAATGTAAAGGTTTTCACACTATCAACTAATTAGAAATTATTCTTAGTATGACTTTTAAAATAGTTAATATAAAAGCCAATAAACTTACTATGTATGACAATTTATGATTGAATGAAAGTAAAAATAAAAAATAAAAATTATATTTTCAATGCATATATTATTATTTATTACTTAATTTATTTGAGTTTAATTTTTGTGTATTGTTAGTGTGAAATTTTTACTTTTTTCAATCAACAAGAAATCATTTTAAATATATTTTTTAAAAGCAATTATTATAAAATTTAATGAATTTATCCTACATGACAAATTGTTATTAAAAGATAGTATATAAGTGTATTTTAATAAAATTCAATTTATTTTAAATAAATGATATGTTCTTAAAAGAGTTTAAAATTCTTCCTATTGTTAAGTAATAAAATAAGATCGTATTTGAAAGAAAAGATATATATATATATATATATATATATATATATATATATATATATATATATATATATATATCATCAAATTTAATTAATGAATCTTACAATTAATTATGATATGTCTTTGTTTAATAAAAAATGTGTGTTTCTCTTTAACATGATCATAATATGTCTCAATGTTTAAAGAATGAAGAAAAGAAAGAAGGAAATGTGCAAAGTGTCTTATTCATTTGCTATTGGGTAGCCTTATGTATGTAATGGGGTGTATAAAGCTTAAATATTACTTATGTCGTAGGAGTTAGAGTTGTTAAATAGTGAAAATAAGCTAGTCAGCTAGGTCTGAATTTTTCATAAATCATGTTTTTCTTGGCACGATCCTTGTTAAATTGGCCTATTTTTTTTCTTAAATTTATACTAATTTTAAAAGAAAAAATAATATCAGGGGTCAAATAGGCCCAGTAGTGTTTGAGCAAAGAATTTACAAGTCTGACCTAGTCTGTTTAGTTAGGCCAAATTGACTCGATTCTTTTTAGGCCAACCTTTTATACTAGGTTGGGCCAATTTTGACAGCTCTAGTAGGAGTTGTGGGAAAAATTATTTCGCACGATCTATTTGACAATTTTTAATTAAGTCCCTAAACTTTTTTTTATTGGATCCTTGAACATGCATTTGTTTTTTTTAATTAGGTCATTTCGCCTAACAGTCATTACGAAGTATTGTCACCTTTGTATGTCTGCATTGAGTATTCTCACATCTCTAGGCCAATATTCTCAATCAGGTTCTTCAACTAGTATTCTCATTTATGCATGTCCACTCAACCCAAATATTCTTTTACAAGCCTCTCCAAACTTCACCTTACAACAACCTTACTATAAACTTACACAACTGACTCAAACAATTAATTTTTCGTAACGATGGTTAGACAAAAGGACAAAATTAAAAAACATTCAAGTTCAAGGACCAATTAAAAACAAAAATAGTTCAAGTACCTAATTAAAAAATATCAAATAATCCAGGGACCTAGGAAATAATTTAACCTTTATTTTAGGGTTAAGATTCACTATTCTCAGTCTCTCATATTAAAAGCATTCTCGTGATTACCTCCATTGTCCTTGCTACTATCATCATCGTCTACGGTAGCACAACGACAACTACAACAGTGATAGTAATACCACCACCACTTGAGTGAATTTTTGAATAGGTCTTTTAATTTCGGCCTTCCATTTTAAATTAAAATTATTTATTCTCATATATATATATATATATATATATATATATATATATATTCTGACAAAGTGTCATCTTTCTGATGCATGAATTAATCTCTATCAGAAAGAGAATATGCAGCTAGAAAAGAAAAAGTGGAGTTTGCAAATCAATTCAAAAAGTATAAAATTCTGGGTGGTGATCACTGATAATCAATATATGTGCCTTTAGCAAGAGAACAAAAGCAAAGTCACTTTTGCATGACCCATATATTCAATTGGGTTTTGGCCTCTTGTAAAAGTACACGACATGTAATTTCACTTTGCAGTCACGTTTGACCAATAAAAAGAGAAGAAAAGACTAATAAACAATAATTACCAATAAGATGGAGAATAAATAAAAGTACAGGTAGTTCTAATCTTCAACCTGCTACATTATATTGTAAAAATCAATGATCACAAAAGAAGACAGGAAGAACCTTTTATTTGATATGGAGTTTTAGAAAGATCGCTAAAAATTAAAACTGAAGTTTCATATGTCTCGTGCCACAGCATATCTCCCAATCAATAGTCGAGACTAATTTCTTTCGAGATATCACCAAAATAGATTTTACTTCTCCAATAAAGTCTTCTTGATATGCACTCATCTAAGAATATGAAGATTGAAAGAGCACCACTCTTTCGTCCATGTGCTATTGAAATATGTTCCAGTCACCCAACATAAACCAGATTCAAACTAACAGTTGGCCTAGGCCCACATAAGAATTGCATACTTCATATCAGTAGCATATATACAATAAAAAAAGAAAGTGTATCTTAAAAAAATAGTTGAGACCGTAACACATTCTCCCTAACCTCCCAAGAAACATTAAATAAAGGTGAAAAACGCTAAAGGCGCAGGCATTTCCCTTATTTTGCGTACTTTGTTTTTTAAATAAGCCTCACTGAGCTGGTGAGCTCTCATGCCAGTAGGGGCCAGAAACGAGGCCTGGTGGAGGTGAGGGTTGAATCAAAGGTCCAGAAATTTAAAAACGGATGTCCCAATGAACGGAACAAATTTGCGTACTTTACTAGGAAAACGTATGGATCAATAATGCTATATATTATCATGAATATGTGAAATATCAATTATTGAAAACAATCATTTTCTTATAATATGCTATATCATCAATAAATTAGGCCATATACGTCTTAAGAAATTAATAGTGTTGAAATCCATGTGCTGGCTAATGATGAACGCTCAAACATGCAAATCGAAACCAAATAAACCGTACAAAGATTGCGTTCCACTTAGTGGCCCCCAAATGGCCAACTTCAATAGCTTCGACCACATCAATTATGTTGTACGTATTGTCTCAACAAAACAACAACCACATCTAAGCACTGAGCAATCCAAAAACGTTAATAATTGGGTAGGTAGTAACTAGTAAGTAGTCAACCTGTCAGCATCAAATGAAGGTTGCTAGCCAAATATTTTCAGGTGTTGCCTTCAAATAAAATCCATCTAAACTAGAAACAATGAAAAAGTAACTAGAGATACTAACCCATACTACAACTAAACTAGCCTAACTAGTAACGGGAGAAAATAATACTAGCAACAACTAGATAATTACCACAAACGATGAACAGCTGCCTGATACACAGCCTAAATTCATTTGATCACTCCGGCCATAGGAAGAAAAAATTAAATGCTGTAAAAGCACAAGACAGGCACCCGGTTAAGGAATAAACAGCGAGAATAAATACCCACTTCTAGGTTCTCCAACACTTCTTTCCACTCTTGAGTTCACTTCCTTGTGCCTTTGATGAACGTGAAGTCTTGCCCTTGGCACCTTCTACCTCTCCTGCTCAACCATCCGAGTTCTCATTCTCAGAATATTTTCTCTTCAATAAACCAGATTTCACCTTGCCAGAACCATTAACATCCGTCTTTCCACCACTTTTGGGAGCTTTTCCTTTCGAAATGGCAGTCTTCAGGGTTTCTTGCTTGGATTTTCCACTTTTTGGAGTTTCTTTCTTAGACTTGGCAGAGGGTTTTGGCGTGCTAGTGTCATCATCCTTTGATTCAATTGTCTTGGAAGTATCAGTGTTTTTGGATTTATTACTCATTTTTTTAGCAGCAACAATAGATTTACTGCTACCAATTTTAGGAGTGTTGGCCTTAGATTTTCTACTAACTTCATCATCCTCAGGTTTGCTAATAGTCTTGGAATCTTTGGATTTGTTGCCATCTTTGGACTTCTGGCTCGACTTCGAGGATGCACCCTTTGATCTACTGGATGCTGCTGCTCCACCACTACAAATTGAAGTAAAAAATTTAGATATCAAACAAGACGTGCCACTGAAATAGAATAATTGATATTCACAAACCTTCGGGAAGAAGCATCCATCTTTCCTTGCTTGTTTGACTCATCAGCACTTGTTTTCCCTTTCTTCTTTGGTGGCCTGAATAGGATCAGAGAACAATGCAATGTAAATAAAAGACCAAATAAAGAAACAGCCTGAAAGCACACCATGTATGCCACAGCTTCAAAGAGAAACACAAATTACAGCAATAAACAAGACATGTCCATTTGAATCCTTCGAAACAAAGGGGAAACATTAAACAATCTACTAACACATTCTTAATTGATAAAAATCAAACCAATGCAGCAAATAGCCCAATTTATTCACGAGGGATACAAATAGCCATGTGCAACAATTTGGCACTTTTCCATCTATATATATCATTTAACAGATGAATGAGTATATCAGTGTCAAAAAAGTTTCCGTTAAATTAAAGCATATTAACAGTTTTTTTAAAAATAATTCTTCAAGCACTCAACACAATTTATTAAGTCCAACTGAAAATTCAAAACCCTTACATGCTCTGGAATTCCAGCAGCTTCAATAATTAAAGGCCACAGACATAATTGGAACATCAAATATACAACAAAGCAACAACTACACTGGACTGACCAGAAAGGGAGGAAGTTCAGAACTATGTTATAGGACAAATCATATAAAAAACTCCAAATGAAGGGCACAGGCAAATCATGAGTCACAAAATACACATTTGCAAAATGATTAGGTTCAGGTAACAAGCACAAACAACACCACCAACACACCAACTAAGCCAAGAAAAGATGCACAAAA
Organism: Pueraria montana var. lobata; assembly: GCA_026413185.1. NCBI lineage: Eukaryota > Viridiplantae > Streptophyta > Magnoliopsida > Fabales > Fabaceae > Pueraria > Pueraria montana. The sequence goes on from CM048652.1 coordinate 9,750,791, forward strand.
TTTCTGCAAAAGGGCAACATCACAATATATGCACACCCCATAAAAACATGCATGAAAAATATCGGATAATACACTCAAAAGATGTATCTACAAAAAAATGACATTATCAATATGCAGCACATACATATCAGTGGAAGCATCAAGACTTGCACGATCACTTTGTTCTTCCTGTCCACAGAAATAATTGCCATTAATTTAGACGCAGAGAGAATTTGGTGTAAAAACTAAAAAGTACAAGGCATATGCCAACCTCATCTGCATCAGAGTCAGCTTCAATGACCTTCCATTTCTCCTTCACAAGATTTAATGTTTCTTCATCACCATCATCATACGAGACCTAAAATAGAGAACAGGTGTCAGAAGATAAAATAGGTGGTGAATTTGGATAACTTTTGAAAAAAGTGCTTTTACGAAATAACTTTTTTTTCCACATGCTACTCTTTCTAGCTCATGAGAAAAGCACTAAAATGACTTTCTTTTACATTGTTTGGGCTTTACTTTTATTTTCCAAGAAAACCTTTCCAATTAATACCTCCGTTCCTACATATAAGACTCTTTTATGAAATTTGTTTGTCCCTTTCCTTGAGACCCTCTTCAAATTGTTTCTTGCATTAATTATTTTATTACCGAAATACTCTTAATTACTTTAATATTTTTGTTGTCAACAATTAAATACTATAAATTAATAAGATAAACTCATTTTCTCTCTCTAGTGAGAATTGGAGAAGATAACCAGCACACATTAATTAATTAGGTGAAAATTAATTAGGTGAAAAGAGTGAGATAGAGTCCCAATAATCTGAAGGGTAATGTTGGAAAATTGATAGAGGTAGAATGTCAAGTGTTTGATTTTTTTTTTCAATTTTAAAAATTCATTTTTCTTCTTTTCCTTTGAAAAAAGGCTCAAACAAATGGGCCATGACAGTAGTACCAGTATGTTATTTTTTTTGCAATTTGAAACAAAGCCCCCCAAAAAAAAAAATCCAAATGTATGCCTAAGATATTATGCCATCTCGACATTCCAACAAATAGTTAACGATGCTTAAATGGGATACGCAACACAGAAGAACAAAAAGAATACAAAGCTTTTTGTCAGTGATGGTAAGGGAAGAAAGATGACTGAATAAACTGTCAAATCACCTTGTGCTTCTTTTTGGCAGAATCAAAGGAATCAATAACACCTTTGTAAAACCTGTAACAGATTATGTGTCAGTGAAAATATATAGTAAATATTTCTATTACATCAAAATGAACAGGCAAACTGATCAAAAATAGAATGTGCGTGATCATATACCCTACTTTAATTCAAACATATTCTCTCCAGCTATTTCACATCAAAGCTTTCCCACACTACATAAGGTACCTATTATAATTTATGAGAAGTATTTGTGTAATTATGATAAGGCACAGTTTAACATAAAAAGTGTTGAAATAAATTAAGAAAAAAACATATAAGCCAATAAGGGAAATCTTGAACTCTAACCATCAAGACCACGATAGCTTCAACAGAAAGGTTTACCCAAAGATAAATGTAGTAATTGTAACTGTAATACACAGAATGCAAATATCTCGAACACAGCAACATTAGTCCACATTAAGAGGTCTAAAAACACGTGTTCCGATGCTCAGACACCATATATTCAAAAACTAGAGATTATAATTTAAAAGTAAATGCCAAACAGCACAAAGGACTTCCTGATCCCTTGTTAACCAAAATTTCCAGTGACGACATGTAAAAATTGAAGACATGCTAAGTACTTACTCACGATCCTCTGGCCACCAAACTTCAACCCGTAAACCAACAAGGTTTTCACCATATTCCTTTATATTAGACTCCTGATACAGCAGCAAGATAATTAGCAATCAGCGCGAGAAGACACTGAAAATTTTGGAATTAGCAAGACATATCTACATAAAGGATTTTCACTAAAGGAAAAGTTCCCTAACGTATATATCTTGGAAGTTTCAGTATTATAATTTTAAAATTCAGAGCAAACAGGATACATACATTTTCTTTTCCTGAACTGCGTTTCCTTTTCACATTTGTCTTGGGAGTCTCTGAATTTTCATCTTTAGTTGATTTTGTACCAGACCTCGGAGAAGAAACCATTTCCTAAATGATTACCAATGATACCTTTAATGCTTTACTTTTTAAAAAATAGCAAAGCAGAATAAAATCATGTAGCAATAATGTTAATAAACACTAGCAAAGAAGCAAGCACTGTATAAAACACAAAAAGATACCTTGTCCACATCCATAGCAGATGACTTTGCTACATCTGTTTCAGAGTTAGCTTTCCCCCGCCTGCCCTTTTTCTTGTCCTCCATCTGCCTGGAAGAGGATCCACCACTACCCTTTTTGTTTTCATCTAATTTCTTGGCTGAGTGCTTTTTAGCATCTGCATCATTTGCTGCCCCACTTCCTTTTTTTACTGAATCCACCACACTAGTTTTTTTCACATCAGACTTCTGACCAAGTGCCTTTTTCACTGGCCGCCTGACAGGTTTGGCTTCTGAATCACTAGCTTCTCCAGACACCTTTGAAACATCCTCAGCAGCCCCTCCTTTTACAGGGCCATCTTTCTTTTTTGTTCGTCCATGCTTCTTCGAATGATTTTCATCATCGAGGCACTCACTTGGTGGAGAAGCAACAACTTCAGATTCATCGTTGCACACCTTTGGTGATGAAATCTTAGCATCAATTTCATTGTCATTCTCTGGAGGTTCTGCTGCTTCAACAGAATGGTCCTCGTGAGGAGAACTGGGAACTTTCTTGCTGTTGCTTTCATTGTCAAGCATTTTCTCAGTTTCCTTCTCGTTAGCAGCAACTTGACCCTTGGAAGGTTTTGCTGATTTAGTTGAAGAGCTTGATTTCTTTCGTCGTCTCTTGGTAGCTTGTTCTGACTTTTGTTTACTATTGTCAACTTTTTCAGTGTCCAAATCATTATGCACCTCATGACCAGATATATTCAAACCTTCAGAGTGATTAGAACAATCAGCGTCATCTTGCTTTTTAATGGACTTGGAATCAGCTAAAGCATTATCTTCTCCAACACATGCAACACCATTGCTCATGACCGACTTTGGAGATTTATTCACATCAGGATTTTCTTGCTGAGAGGATGTAACTTCCCTTGAATCCTTTTTAACCACCTGATCAAACCACAATCAATATGTTCCAGTGTTCAATCCTCAAAGATAAATATCTAGAACCACAAAACACAAAAAAAACAGGTGCATTAAAGAGGGGGCATACATGTGTTGACTCCTCCGGTGATTGTTTTGCTGACTCACTCTTATCTTCCTGAAACAAGTCAAAATGACAAAAAGAAAATTTCATGAATTTTCTCATCATGAAATGTTTCAAACATTAATTGAAAAAAGACCAACAGAAAACTTACCACATGCTCACTAGTAACACATGTATCATTTTTCTCCAAATCATCAGAAGTATCTCGGCATATTGAAGCAAGTACCGTACTATAATCATCCACGGAGATACCCAAGGATTTCACTGCTTGAACCAAGTAGGGTTTAAGCTTGGTTGCACAACTTTCAAGAACCCTCTCCCCCAATTTTTGGGCAATTGTAAAAACTTCCTAGATCACAATGATTATCAACATAAAGAAAATGATAAAATTTGAACAACAAAAACACGGTTCAAGTTTTAAATCGCAATCTAGTAAAAAGAATGAAATCGAAACTGTCAAACTACAACCTCATTGTTTTTCTTAATGCTGGCCAGGAGTGGAGACAGCAGGTCTAAGGATATATCTTCACTTTCCTCTAGAACAAGGGTCATAATTGTTTCCATGGATGAAAAAACATTTTCTGGATGATGTTCCCTGAAATTTTCAAAAGGAGCTCATATGTAACAACTATGTTGCACAGGTACAAGTATTGGGTTCGATATTTTTAAAAATCTGGAAACAGATATGGCAATATAATTACATTTATATATTGAAAATGTTTTATTAATTTATTGATTTCTTTAATTTTTCTTAGCATATATTGCTGATATTTAGGCTTATTTGCTATCATCGTATTTTTGTTGGTCTTTAACCTCTTGCAGAAGTTATTGAAAAAGCATAATTGTAGCCAAATTTAAATAAAAATGATCAATTCCAGTTACGATATTTATTCGTTCATTATCCAAAGAAAAAATGTACACAAGATTGTTGAAGATAAAGGCAGTCAAGTTCTAATACGGGGGAGCCATATTATACATGCATCAGTATCCGTTACAGGTACAATATGGATACAAAGTTGAATTTAAAGTATTCATGCATCAGAATGTAAAAATATATGGAAGGAAGTAATCAGTAACCACACAAGTACATGATTAAAAGGTATTAAGCAGGAAAAAGTAAAGACACATTAAGATAGTTCACACATACAATGTAGTAAAAGATCAAAATAACCAAATCATGTTTGAAGTAGAATTATAGACGACAAAGTATTTGAAGCCATGATAATGCTGAACTTGTCCAAAACAGGTACTATAGTCTTACCTTATAGCTTTAAAGAAATGCTGAAACAAAGTTGAATTTAAAGTATTCATGCATCAGAATGTAAAAATATATGGAAGGAAGTAATCAGTAACCACACAAGTACATGATTAAAAGGTATTAAGCAGGAAAAAGTAAAGACACATTAAGATAGTTCATACATACAATGTAGTAAAAGATCAAAATAACCAAATCATGTTTGAAGTAGAATTATAGACGACAAAGTATTTGAAGCCATGATAATGCTGAACTTGTCCAAAACAGGTACTTTAGTCTTACCTTATAGCTTTAAAGAAATGCTGAAACATCTCCAAAATCAGGGCATCACATTCAAGGTCCAGCATTACCACACATGATCTGACTTTCGCAACAGTTTCAAGAATTGAGGTCCTCTTTGCATATGTTTGGCTTAAATTATCATGTAGATTTTCAAATGAAGATACTATTAATTGAAAGACCTCCTGCAAGAAAATGTTGGTGGTAAAATTCAATTGATTTACTGATGTCTTTCGTAAAGAGCATGATAATAGTCAAGTCCATTCATATATTGTAGTAGAAAAAATTGTGCACACCTTCATTTGATCATCATCATAAGGAGCTTCAGGTGCAGTAATTCTTGTTATTTCACTGATGCAAGAGGCAACTGCAACTTTGACATCATCATCTGAGTGCCTTAAAAGTTTGTCTGCAATCAATGCTTTCAATGATGGAGAGAGTGCATTTTGCATAGAGTCGGTAGGTGACTGTTCAACCCTTGATAGGCAACTCTCTACTTGCTGCATGCAAAGTTAAAAATAATGTAAAATCACAAAATTGTGTTTAATACTTTGACCAACCATTTAGTTAGGACTATGTTTTTAGACTTGCATATATTTTATCAGAGAGGAATTTTTCAGCTTCACCTCACTTCGAAGTTCAAACTCAAGCTGTACTTTAAATTTTTTACATAAACAGTTGCCTGAATTCAGAGACATTATTTAAATCAGAACAATTCTCCATCAACTGCGAAGTTAAAGAGTGCCTAGGTGACAGGAAGTTAAACTATGCTGGTCTTTCACACAACTTAGTAATGCACACGGCTGTAATTTATAATATATGCTAATACAACACCAACAAAGGAGAGGGCAACAAAAGTATGTAAAGAAAATGCAACAAAAATATCAAATTAAGGTGGTTTGGACATGTACAAAGAAAGCCACGGGAGCCAGAGGTGAGAAGAGTATATTGTATGGTTTTCAGTGTAGAGAACAGGAGATGGAGGCAAAGAAGGACATTGGAGGAATTTGTCAAGAGGATTTTGTGGAAAATAATATCTCTGAAACTTTGATTTTTAACCAAGCCAAATGGCGTCGTGTAATTTATGTAGCCGACCTCACCTTGTAGAATAAGGCTTTGTTGTTGTGTTGTTGCAACACATCCTCTTCATCAATTTCTAATACTATTAAATTTCACACATGAACCACTACCTAGTAGCCCAAGCTGACACCCCTAGCTCCACATAATATCACCAAACCCATCATTGATAGCTTCCACGCTCATTATCACAGCACCAAACAAAAAAAAAAAAACGAGATATTCAACAGAAAATTAACAAAAAGATGGAGGGTGAGTCTTGCTGGATTTGGTGTAGAGGCAGTAGATCATGGGGTGCTTTGGTAACGTGTGGGGGAGGACAAACATTACTACACTCACCGGCAAACCAACAATCAATGATCAATAATTCTAACAATTGATAAAAACTGAACAAAGCCTATTTCAAGACCTAATTCAACTTTCTTCACTTCCATCATCTATTTCATACATCCCTACCCAAACAATCAAGAAGATTGATGTTAGTTATCAATTCCAGCATATTGATAATATTACCAATGACCACTTACCCATTAGAAACCCATAACTTTAAGGGGTGCAGTAGAGGAGAATAGCATATATATGATATGATTATATTATCTTAGGATGTCTATTATAACTTTTAATATATACGACACAACACTCACTTGAGGTAGTAGAATAACCATTTGAAATAAATAAAAAATCCATGTACTCGTCTTTTTTTTTCCACCAAAATCTCACAATAATGTAACGTGCCAGACAATTTCAGGAGCGAGTTTGCGATTCAGGCTCCACTCCACATCACATATTAAAGTAATGGAAATCAGCAACAACATGCAACAACAAGTATCAAATAAAAAAAAAAACACCCCAAAAAATATCTCAAAAATCACGAGCAAGTGATTGAAATAACATTTGAAGGGAAGAAGAAAAAGGGAGAAAAGCATATTACGTCTAGAAGTGGGAGGAGCTCCTCCACGGATGAGGGAGGATCTACGAGCTTGTTACCGGCTTCTAGAAGCTGCTCTTCTAATTCTTTATCGGTGGACGCCATTGGTTGTGCCGATCTCTTACACGGACTCACGACACTCTCATCTGCTTCACTCCATTGATGCCCTGAAAACGCTCCAATCCAACCCTATTTGAGATTAGGGTTTTTTTTCTTCCTATTTTCCCCCTTTGCCTTACCCAATGAAAAACAGAATAGAGAGACGGAGTGACAAGAGAGAAAACTAAAGAGGAGAAATGAACGTTTGTTTTTCGGAAATTTTTCGAGAGGAAAATGTCTCATAAATTCCGATAATGTTGTCCTATAATCTATCTATATAACATTCCATTCAAGAAAAAAAAAATGTTTTTTTCATTCGTTTTGATAGTCCATAGGATGATAAATGTGCTCTTATAAAGTGTTATTATAGTAAATAATATTTAAATGTGATATTTTTATATTTAAAATTTAAAGTTTATATATAAATATTTTAAATATCAAAATATAATAAAATTACATCATCATTTTACATTAAAATGAATAGAAGAATTAAATTATTAAAAAAGTTAATATTTTTAAGATTAAGTTATAAAATATAGTTTTTTTAAAAATTATCAAAGTATATCATTATTACATTAAAACAAAGTGATTATCTATGTACCAAAAAAATAAGGTAATTTTTTTTTACGGTACAAAAATTAAGGTAATTATATTTAATACTTAACATTTATGTATAAAATGTGAGGTGATTATCTTTAATATTTGACATTAAATTCATTTTCAAATGATAATTTTTATTTAAATGTTAAATTTAAATAACAACATAACAAAAAGAAATTCTTAATTATATATCATAAAAGAGATAAGTTCATTTATAATAACTCTTCTAGAACAGAAGAATGTCGTCATTTAATTTACTCAATAATAATAATAATAATAATAATAATAAGCAAATACTTAATCGAGACAATGCATTCAGGACGCAACAATTATATGATGCACTTAGCAAGAGGGATAAGTTATATGAAACAAATTACATCAATACTAAAAAATTACACCAGTTCAGTTAAAAAAAAGATAAAAACTTAATCATGCATATTTTTTATTTTTAACTTAAAATATTTTCTGGTTAACAATTGCACACTAATTCAATTGACAACTTAATTGGTTGAACAAGTACATGAGTTATTGTAAAACTCCTTATACCTGTTTTCAATTCTTATGGATAAAAAAAAAAATAATACTCTATTTCTTTCTTTTGTTGCATGTTATTATTATGGGACCAAATTGAATCAATTTGACAAAATAAAAAACTTAATTGAATCTTTTAAAAGTAAAGGATCTAATTAAACTATTTTTAAAAAACACAAGACCTAATTGATCATTTAAATAATAAGAGAATCAAAATAAAAAATAAATTCTAGAACACTAAATGGGGTAGCACCCATATCTTCATAACTAGAGAGAAACAACAAAACAGATCTTCAAATTGCCTCGACTGCTAAATCGGAGGCTGAGGAGCCCAATGTCGGAGCTTCGTCGTGTGAACAGAGGATTGCTAACACTCTCATGATTCTGGCTCGCAGTAGCATTTGGCAGCCGATAAAGGATGTCCACGCAAAAATCTTAATTTAACATTACTGGATTTCACTGCCCTCCTAAAAAATTTCTAATTGAATAACACAAGACTTATTTATATTATTTAAAACAACATTTTTTTAAACTAAAATCCTTTAAAATCTTAATTCAATACATTCTCCTACCAATACTTATGATGCTAAAATATATAGAAATTTAAAATACCATTGAAACAAAGGCAATGTGAATGAATGTAAATTTTTATATTATCAAACATCAGGGAGTGCCAAAGCATTCTTTAAATGAAGGTTGCTAGCCAAATATTTTCAGGTGTTGTCTTCGATCAAGTCTAGAAACAATGGAAAAGTAACTAAAGATACTAACCCATACTACAACTAACCTAACTAATAACTGGAGAAAAAATTGCTAGCAACAACGAGATAATTACCACAAAAAGATTAACAACTACCTGACACGGCTTAAATACATTTGATCACCCTAGCCATAGGAAGAAAAAATTAGAAGCCATGTGGAAGAGTAAACTGATAAGCACAAGACAAGCACCCAGCTAAGGAATAAACAGCGAGATTAAATATCCACTTTTAGCTTCTCCAACGCTTCTTTCCACTCTTCAGCTCACTTCCTTGTGCCTTTGATGAACATGAAGTCTTGCCCTTGGCATCTTCTACCTCTCCTGCTCAAACATCTGAGTTCTCATTCTCGGAATATTTTCTCTTCAATAGACCAGATTTCACCTTGCCAGTACCATTAACATCAGTCTTTCCACCACTTTTGGGAGCTTTTCCTTTCGAAATGGCAGTCTTCAGGGTTTCTTGCTTGGATTTTCCACTTTTTGGAGTTTCTTTCTTAGACTTGGCAGAGGGTTTTGGCGTGCTAGTGTCATCATCCTTTGATTCAATTGTCTTGGAAGTATCAGTGTTTTTGGATTTATTACTCATTTTTTTAGCAGCAACAATAGATTTACTGCTACCACTTTTAGGAGTGCTGGCCTTAGATTTTCTACTAACTTCATCATCCTCAGGTTTGCTAATAGTCTTGGGATCTCTGGATTTGTTGCCATCTTTGGACTTCTGGCTAGACTTCAAGGATGCACCCTTTGATCTACTGGATGCTGCTGCTCCACCGCTACAAATTGAAGTAAAAAATTTACATATCAAACAAGACGTGCCACTGAAATAGATTAATTGATATTCACAAACCTTCTGGAAGAAGCATCCATCTTTCCTTGCTTGGTTGACTCACCAGCACTGGTTTTTCCTTTCTTCTTTGGTGGCCTGAATAGGATCAGAGAACAATGCAATGTAAATAAGACCAAATAAAGAAACAGCCCGAAAGCACACCATGTATGCCACAGCTTCAAAGAGAATCACAAATTACAGCAATAAAGAAGACATGCCCATTTCAATCCTTCAAAACAAAGGGAAAACATTAAACAATCTACTAACACATTCTTAATTGATAAAAATCAAACCAATGCAGCAAATAGCCCAATTTATTCACGACGGATACAAATAGCCATGTCCAACAATTTGGCACTTTTCCATCTATATATATCATTTAACAGATGAGTATATCAGTATCAAAAAAGTTTCCGTTAAATTAAAGCATATTAACAGTTTTTTTTTTTAAATAATTCTTCAAGCACTCAACACAATTTATTAAGTCCAGCTGAAAATTCACAACCCTTACATGCTCTGGATTTCCAGCAGCTTCAATAATTAAAGGCCACAGACATAATTGGAACATCAAATATACAACAAAGCAACAACTACACTGGACCGACCAGAAAGGGGGGAAGTTCAGAACTATTCTATAGGACAAATCATATCAAAAGCTCCAAATTAAGGGCACAGGCAAATCATCAGTCACAAAATACACATTTGCAAAACAAGTAAGTTCAGGTAACAAGCACAAACAACAGCACCAACAAACAAGCTAAGCCAAGAAAAGATACACAATTTCTGCAAAAGGGCAGCATCACAATATATGCACACCCCATAAAAACATGCATGAAAAATATCGGATAATACAGCCAAAAGATGTATCTACAAAAAAATGACAATATCAATATGCAGCACATACATATCAGTGGAAGCATCAAGACTTGCACGATCACTTCGTTCTTCCTGTCCACAGAAATAATTGCCATTAATTTAGACGTAGAGAAAATTTGGTGTAAAAACTAAAAAGTACAAGGCATAGACCAACCTCATCTGCATCTGAGTCAGCTTCAATGACCTTCCATTTCTCCTTCACAAGATTTAATGTTTCTTCATCACCATCGTCATACAAGACCTAAAATAGAGAACAGGTGTCAGAAGATAAAATAGGTGGTGCATTTGGATAAGTTTTGAAAAAAGTGCTTTTACGAAATAGCTTTTTTCTTCACATGCTACACTTTCTAGCTCATGAGAAAAGCACTAAAATGACTTTCTTTTTCATTGTTTGTGTTTTACTTTTATTTTCCAGAAAAAACTTTCCAATTACAACCTCCCTACCTATATATGAGATTCTTTTCAAAAATTTGTTTGTCCCTTTTCATAAGACCCTCTTCAAATTGTTTCTTGCATTAATTATTGTTTTTTACCAAAATACTCTTAATTACTTTACAATTTTTGTAGTCAATAAATAAATATTTAAAATTAATAAGATAAACTCATTCTCGCTCTTGTGAGAATTGGAGAAGATGACCAATGCAAAACAATTAATTAGGTGCAAAGAGTAAGATAATGAGTCCCAATAATCTAAAGGGTAATTTCAAAAAGTAATATAAATGAGTAACAAATTTAATGCTACTAACTACATTTTTTTATCAGTATGCTACTAGCTACATTAAATAACTTTCTTAATTCCCATGAATTAGTTAAAATTTAAAAGGGTATTTTATAAAGGGGCAGAGGTAAGTGTTTTATTTTTTTTTTCAATTTAAAAAAGCTTTTTTTCCTTTAAAAAGGCTAACAAATGGGCCATAACAGTACAACCAGTAAGTCAAATTTTTTCGCAATTTGAAACAATACCTAAATGTAACCCCCCCAATCCAAATGTATGCCTAAGATATTATGCCATCTAGACATTCCAACAAATAGTTAAAGATGCTTAAATAGGCAGAGCAACACACAAGAACAAAAGGAATACAAAGCTTTTTGTCAGTGATGTGAAGGGTAGAGAGATGACTTAATAAACTGTCAAATCACCTTGTGCTTCTTTTTGGCAGAATCAAAAGAATCAATAACACCTTTGTAAAACCTGTAACAGATTATGTGTCAGTGACAATATATAGTAAATATTTCTATTACATCAAAATGAACAGGTAAACTGATTATAAATAGAATGTGCATGATGATATACCCTAGTTTAATTCAAACATATACTCCAGCTATTTCGCATCAGAGCTTTCCCACACTAAATTTTACACAAGGTACCAATTACAATTTATGAGAAGTAATTTGTATAATTATGATAAGGCACAGTCTAATATAAAAACTGTTGAAATAAATTAAGAAAAAAATATAAGCCAATAAGGGAAACCTTGAACTCAAACTATCAAGACCACGATAACTTCAAAAGAAAGGCTTACACAAAGATACACATAGTAATTGTAACTGTAATACACAATGCAAATATCATGAACACAGCAACATTAGTCCAGATTAAGATGTCTAAAAACATGTGTTCCACAGCTCAGACAACCATATATTCAAAAACTAGATATTACAATTTAAAAGTAAATGCCAAACAGCACAAAGCACTTCCTGGCCCCTTGTTAACCAATATTTGCAGTGATGGCATGTAAAAATTGAAGACATGCTAAGTACTTACTCACAATCCTCAGGCCACCAAACTTCAACCCGTAAACCAACAAGGTTTTCACCATATTCCTTTACATCAGACTCCTGATACAGTAGCAAGATAGTTAGCAATCAATGCAAGAAGACAATGACAATTCTGGAATTAGCAACACAGCTACATAAAGGATTTACCCAAAGGAAAAGTTAACTAATGAATGCATTTCGGTAGTTTCAATATTATAATTTAAAAATTCAGAGCGAACAGGATACATACATTTTCTTTTCCTGAACTGCATTTCCTTTTCACATTTGTCTTGGGAGTCTCCTCTGAATTTTCATTTTTAGTTGACTTTGTACCAGATCTCAGAGAAGAAACCATTTCCTAAATAATAAATAATGATTCCTTTAACGCTTTACTTATAAAAATAACAAAGCAGCATAAAATCATGTAGCAATAACTTTGATAAACAGTAGCACAAAAAGATACCTTGTCCACATCCATAGCAGATGACTTTGCTACATCTGTTTCAGAGTTAGCTTTCCCCCGCCTGCCCTTTTTCTTGTCCTCCGTCTGCCTGGAAGAGGATCCACCACTACCCTTTTTGTTTTCATCTAATTTCTTGGCTGAGTGCTTTTTAGCATCTGCATCATTTGCTGCCCCACTTCCTTTTTTTACTGAATCCACCACACTAGTTTTTTTCACATCAGACTTCTGACCAAGTGCCTTTTTCACTGGCCGCCTGACAGGTTTGGCTTCTGAATCACTAGCTCCTCCAGACACCTTTGAAACATCCTCAGCAGCCCCTCCTTTTACAGGGCCATCTTTCTTTTTTGTTCGTCCATGCTTCTTCGAATGATTTTCATCATCGAGGCACTCACTTGGTGGAGAAGCAACAACTTCAGATTCATCGTTGCACACCTTTGGTGATGAAATCTTAGCATCAATTTCATTGTCATTCTCTGGAGGTTCTGCTGCTTCAACAGAATGGTCCTCGTGAGGAGAACTGGGAACTTTCTTGCTGTTGCTTTCATTGTCAAGCATTTTCTCAGTTTCCTTCTCGTTAGCAGCAACTTGACCCTTGGAAGGTTTTGCTGATTTAGTTGAAGAGCTTGATTTCTTTCGTCGTCTCTTGGTAGCTTGTTCTGACTTTTGTTTACTATTGTCAACTTTTTCAGTGTCCAAATCATTATGCACCTCATGACCAGATATATTCAAACCTTCAGAGTGATTAGAACAATCAGCGTCATCTTGCTTTTTAATGGACTTGGAATCAGCTAAAGCATTATCTTCTCCAACACATGCAACACCATTGCTCATGACCGACTTTGGAGATTTATTCACATCAGGATTTTCTTGCTGAGAGGATGTAACTTCCCTTGAATCCTTTTTAACCACCTGATCAAACCACAATCAATATGTTCCAGTGTTCAATCCTCAAAGATAAATATCTAGAACCACAAAACACAAAAAAAAACAGGTGCATTAAAGAGGGGGCATACATGTGTTGACTCCTCCGGTGATTGTTTTGCTGACTCACTCTTATCTTCCTGAAACAAGTATGACAAAAAGAAAATTTCATGAATTTTTTCATCATGAAATGTTTCAAACATTAATTGACAAAAGACCAACAGAAAACTTACCACATGCTCACTGGTCACACATGTATCATTTTTCTCCAAGTCATCAGATGTATCTCGGCATATTGAAGCAAGTACCGTACTATAATCATCCACAGAGATACCCAAGGATTTCACTGCTTGAACCAAGTAGGGTTTAAGCTTGGTGGCACAACTTTCAAGGACCCTCTCCCCCAATTTTTGGGCAATTGGAAAAACTTCCTAGAGCACAATGATTATCAACATCAAGAAAATGATAAAATTTGAACAACAAAAACATGGTTTAAGTTTAAAATCGCAATCTAGTAAAAAGAATGAAATTGAAACTATCAAACTGCAACCTCATTGTTTTTCTTAATGCTGGCCAGGAGTGGAGACAGCAGGTCTAAGGATATATCTTCACTTTCCTCTAGAACAAGGGTCATAATTGTTTCCATGGATGAAAAAACATTTTCTGGATGATGTTCCCTGAAATTTTCAAATGGAGCTGGTTAGAACCATGCCCCCCACATTAAGCGTTTCCAACTGTCTAAAAAAAATGCATTTGTATATATTTAACAATTATGTTGCACAGGTACCAAGTATGAGTATTGGGTTCAATACAATACACAAATACAACAATTTTTTTAAAAATCAGGAAACAGATATGGCAACATAATTACATTTATATATTGCAAATGTTTTATTAATTTGATTTTTCTTGATTTCTTTAATATTTCTTAACATATATTGCTGATATTTAGGCTGATTTGCTCTCAACATCTTTGTTGGTCTTTAATCTCCTGCAGAAGTTATTGAAAACGCATAATTGTAGCCAAATTTAAATAAAAATGATCGATTCAAGTTATGATTCATTCATTCATTATGCAACAACAAAAAAATGTACACAAGAGGGTTGAAGATAGAAGCAGTCAAGTTCTAATGCGGGGGAGCCATACTATACGTGTATCGGTATCCAATACAGGTAGGATATGGATACATAGTCAAATTTAAAGTATTCGTGCATCAAAGTGTAAAAAATATATGGAAGGAAGTAATCAGTAATCATACAAGTTAGTACATGTTTACAAGGTATTAAGCAGGAAAAATTAAAAACACATTCAGATAGTTCACACAGACAATGTAGAAGATCAGAATAATCAAATCATGTTTGAATTAGAATTATATATGACAAAGTATTTGAAGCCATGATGAAGCTAAACTTGTCCAAAACAGGTACTGTAGTCTTACCTTATAGCTTTAAAGAAATGCCGAAACATCTCCAAAATCAGGGCATCACATTCAAGGTCCAGCATTACCACACAGGATCTGACTTTCGCAACAGTTTCAAGAATTGAGGTCCTCTTTGCATATGATTGGCTTAACTTATCATGTAGATTTTCAAATGAAGATACTATTAATTGAAAGACCGCCTGAAAGAAATGTCATTGGTAAAATTCAATTGATTTACTGATGTCTTTCGTAAAGAGCATGATAATAGTCAAGTCCATTCATATATTGTAGTAGAAAAAATTGTGCACACCTTCATTTGATCATCATCATAAGGAGCTTCAGGTGCAGTGATTCTTGTTATTTCACTGATGCAAGAGGCAACTGCAACTTTGACATCATCATCTGAGTGCCTTAAAAGTTTGTCTGCAATCAATGCCTTCAATGATGGAGAGAGTGCATTTTGCATAGAGTCGGTAGGTGACTGTTCAACCCTTGATAGGCAACTCTCTACTTGCTGCAGTGCAAAGGAAAAAATAATATGTGAATCACAAAAATGTGTTGAATACTTTGACCAACCATTTAGTTAGGACCGTGTTTTTAGATTTGCATATCTTTTATCAGAGAGGGATTTTTCAGCTTCACCTCACTTCAAAGTTCAAACTCGAGCTGTACTTTAAAATTTTTAGATAAATGGTTGCCTGAATTCAGAGACATTACTTAAATCATAAAAATTCTCCATCACATGTGAAGCTAAATAAATGCTGGTCTTTCACACAACTTAGTTATGCACACAGCTGTAATTTATAATTTATAATATATGCTAAATGACCCAACAAAACAGCAACACAATACAACACCAACAAAGCAGAGAGGGTAACCAAAGTATGTAAAGAACATGCAACAAAATCTCAAATCCAACACCTGACTACCTGAGATTGATGTAAGATCGACTATGATATACAGTATTTAGTAATTAGCATAAAATACATATACATAAAGACAAATTCAGTTAGAAAAACACAACCAGTTATGTAAATATACAGTTTCTAATTTCCAAAAATGGTATATTGGTCACAAAAGAACCCAACAAAAAAACTAGTGACAGGATTATTGATTATTTGGTATGTGTGAACACCCCTGTTGTACCATAGCAATATTAGTCCATATTTTATTAAATTGTCCAAAGCAAGAAAATTTATTTAACCTAATGAATGAACGTGATTGTATCAAATGTTTTCCGTGTGACTTGAAGTATATACATTTTCTATGATCTAAGAAATTTTAAATTTTTATTGCAGAACATAACTAATTTACAAGGGAACATGAACAATTTGAAAATATAATTAGTTCTTTTTTAATATTTTGATATTTCTTTATTTAATTTCTCCTAAAGATGTCCTTCTCAAGTTCTCCTACAATTTTGAATTCTTCTTATAGGGATAAGCCTTTGTTGTTAACACATACTCCTCACCAATCTTATGATATTATTAAATTTCACTCATGAACCTCTAACCAGTCACCCTAGCTGACACCCCTAGCTCCACGTCAAATACACAAACCCATCATCACAAACCTCCCAAATTAACAGAACCAAAAAAAAACCGAGATATTCAACAGCAAATTAATAAAAAGATGGAGGGTGAGTCTTGCTGGATTTGGTGTAGAGGAAGCAGATTGTGGGGTGCTTTGGTAATGTGTGGGGAGGACAACCATTACTACAGTGCAACCCTATGCTATAACCACTGCAAAGCAACACGAACGCCACTGGACCAGCAAACCACTCCAAACCCTCAATTACTACACTCACCAGCAAACCAACAATCAAAGATCAATAATTCTATTATATATCCCTAACCAAACAATTTAGATGTCTATTATAACCAACACATGCACTATAACACTTGTTCCATCACAGCCAAAAAAATTGAGGTAGTAGAATAACAATTTGAAATCAAATATTCCATGTACTTGTCTTTTTTCTACCAAAATCTCATAATTTCAGGAGCAACTTCCAGCTCCACTACACCTTTATAAATGAAAAAAAAAACCAAAAAAATCTCAAAAAATCACGAAAAAATGGTTAAAATAACGCGGGTATTACGTCCAGGAGTGTGAGGAGCTCCTCCACCGACGACGGAGGATCTACGAGCTTGTTACCGGCTTCCAGAAGTTGTTCTTCCAATTCTTTATCGGTAGACGCCATTGGTTGTGTTGTCTCTGCGTCTCTTCCTCTTGATCTTCCACGACAGACTCACACCTTTCCTCTCCTTCACTCCATTAATGCCATAAAACACTCCAATTGAACCAGATTTGATACTAGACTAAGTTCCAAGATTAGGGTTTTTCTTTTTCTTTTCTTCCCCTTTTTTTTCAAGCAATAATGAACAACAAATAGAGAGACCTGAGTGACAGAGAAAAACTAAAAAGAGAGAAAGTAACTTTGTTTTTCGGAAATTGTTCAGAAGATGAAAATCTCTCGTAAATTCTTTCGTCTTCTCCTATAATCCTATAATGCTGTAGCAGCGGGACATAACATAATATAGTATATGTGGCAACAGGTATACATGAATTTTTTATTTTTTACTTTTATGAAGATAGGTATATATGAATTAATAAAAGTATAAAACAACAAAGTATATATAATATGAAAAAAGTGTGTATATGAGTAATTAAAAATATGTATATAGTAAAAATAAAACAGTGTATTAAATACTTATATACATATGTTAATTAAAAAATGACATGCAGAAAAATAAAAAGAAATTACTTTATTTAAATTCATTAATTAAAATATATTGATAATAAAAAATTACATTATTATTTAATTACAGATTATAGATTATTGTATATAATAAATTTATTTTTTTATAATAAATACTTTAAAAATTATACTTAAAATATATATGTGCAAATAAAAATAAGTTTATTTCCAAAAAAAAAGTCTATATCGGTATGTATGTGTAATTAAAAAATGACATGTTGAAAAGGAATAAAATTAATTTTGTGCTTTAATTAAATAAACAATTTGATTATATATATTGATAATAGAATTTTTACTTTATTATTTAACCATAAATTATTGTATATAATAAATTTATTAATTTTTATAATAAATATTTAAAAAGTTGTGTTTAAAATAATTTTTAATTAATTAATAATTTATAAACATTAAACTCATAAAAAAAATAACATGTAGTTATAAAAAATTAATAAAATGTGGGATATATATATTTACTTGCATTGTTGAAATTTAATTTGGGTGCATCAAATGAGAATCTAGCTCACCCTATTCGGATTTCGTGGGTTCATTTTAGTTGACATGTAACTGGAATCCGCCTCATATAGTGGGAAAAAAATTTGGATTGTCTTTTTTTTTTTTTTTACAATATGGGTTGTCTTTTTTTTCTTCTATAGAACTTATATGTTTTTTTATAGTTTGTGTAGTATAATTATAATTATATTTATAATAAATAAACATTTTTAATTTTATAGTTATATTGTAAATAAAATTCACAATAAATAGTTTTGAATAGATAAATTAATAGATGTAATACATGTGTATTCTATGGATTTATTTTAATATAAACAGATAATTTAAATATATAAAATATATTAAAAATAATTTCTTTACCAGTTTATAGTTTATTATAACAAATTCATTATAAATGATTTTGTTAAGATGTTATGTGTATTTTTATTAAAATTAACACATTAATTGTCAATTTTTTACAAGGTTATCGTTAAAAAAATAAAACATACAAATTATTATAGTTTATTGAAGTAACTTATTAAATATTTCCTTGTAAATTATATATCTCAAACTTATTAACATTTGAAAAAAAGAAAAATAGAAAACAATTAACCTAGCTCTACAATCATTAAAGGTATGAGTATGGTTTTATTGTATATAATCATAATAATATTGTGAAAGATTTCACATTCATATGATCAATATGAAGCAATAAAACAAAACATGATCAAACATTTTTTTTCATTTTTTGTCAATGGATGTTTTAATATAAAAAAATAATAAATTAAAATATGGACTCAATCAATAAAAAATAATTTTAAAAAATTGCATAATTACAAAAGTTGACCTAATTTAAAAATAAAGTTATGCTATTTTGATTATACAATATAGTTAAATTGTTTTGGGTTGGAAACCTGAGTTTTTTTTTTTTTTCGTAGATAAAGTTACTGTATGAGAGGATGATTTCCCCATTCAATGCAAGGAAAAATTTTGGATTAAAAAAACAATTATATAAGACTTGTATTTATCTTTCTTTCACTTGACCAACTCTTTAAGTTAGGTTGAAAACATGAGTTGTTTCAATGGTGCATAAGTGACCGAAAATATATCATTAAATATAAATGAAGTTAAAAAAGGCCTGAATCTTGTTCTATGAAAATTCTTAGAAGAAAATTCCTACATAAGAGTTTTGGGTGTGGTAGTGCAGACACAGTTTTATAATTAAACTAGAATTTTAGGTTATACATTATACAAGATTTGTTTTATTTTATACAAATAAAATTATAATAAATAATTTTTTTTAATATAAAATTAAATTATAATTAAAATTAATAGTAAATAAATATATATATATATATATAAATACATAACTTTATTTTAAATTTACAATAAACATTTAAATTCTGATGCAAAGTTAATTTTAATTGTTGTCATTTTAAAAAAAAAACTATTAAAATTCAATTTAGAGATAGAAATAAAAGAGAGTAAATTAATAAGGATAAGTGACTAACAAAATCAAGTATATATTGATAAAAATAAAAGGAGAGTAATTCACACACACACACACACACACACACACACACACACACACACACACATATATATATATATATATATATATATATATATATATATATATATATATATATTATACTGGTGTAACTCACACCAACTATTACGTCATTCAATAATTTTTAATTGAACAATTTTATATCTAGACTTACTTTTAAATTTCATTTCACATAGATTATATCCACAAAATTTTATATTAATATAAATTTATTTCATATCATGTTTATGTACACCAAAATTAATATAATATATACTTTTAAAATATAAAAAAAATATGATAATTTGATTACTTTCTTGTTATTGTTTAATTTTCACAAAAATTGACACAAATAATTATGTGATATATAGATATATTTCAACAATTAAATTGATAAAATTCACACTTTATATAAGTTATTTATAATATAGTCGGTATAAGTTACACTAATATAATCTTCATCTCATTGTTGATGCATGAATTAATCTCTATCAGAAAGAGAATATGCAGCTAAAAAAGAAAAAGTGGAGTTTGCATATCAATTCAAAAAGTATAAAATTCCGAGTGTTGATCACTGATAATCAATACTTATGCCTTTAGCATGAGGACAAAAGGAAAGTCACTTTTATATGACCTATACATTGAATTGGGTTTTGGCCTCTTGTAAAGCTACACGACATGTAACTTCACTTTGCAGTAACGTTTGACCAATAACAAAAGACTAATAAACAATAATCACCAATAGGATGGAGAAAAAAATAAAAGTAGAGATTGAATTATATTTTAAAAATCAACTATCAAAGGCAGCTAAAGATTTGGGTTTCTAACAACCAACAAATTATGAACGAGAAAGGGGATATTTGAACATAATCTGTGGGGGTGTAATTTTGAAATCAATAATTCACAAAAAGAAGACAGGACGAACCTTTTATTTGACATGGAAGTTTTGAAAGATCTAAACCATAGTTAAAAGTTAAACATGAAGTTGCATATGACTCGTACCACAACATATCTAATTTCAGGTAACTGATTTTACATATGTACGTAGAATTTAACAAAAGCTGGATGAAATCCATGAAGGTATTTGTTTCCAAAATCACCGGTCATTACTTATTAGATTAAGGCCATTTCCTCTCTTTCATTTTCCGGAATGAAAAGGGGTGTTGGGCAATTTTTTTTGGGGTGCAGGAGGAAGGAACCTTGGATTAAATCTACAAATATGATGAAAATTGCAAAGAACACCACGCTTTCCTCCATGTGCTAATAAAACGTGTTCCAGTGACCGTATAAACCAGATTCACCCTAACCCGAAAAAGAAAAAAAAAGTGAAAATCGCTAGTGAGCTCATGCCAGTAGTCAGTAGACAGTAGTTGCCTGGCACAGTGGCACGAGACCAGGTGGAGGTAAGATGGAATCAAGGTCCAGAAATTTTAAAACAGATGTCCCATCCCATTGAATGGAACAAACTTTGTGTACTTCACTGGGAAAACGCATGGATCGATGTGAAATATCAATTATTGAAAACAATCATATTCTCGTAATGTGATATCGTAGAAATATCAAAAAATTTGGACACATGCGTCTCAACCGATATTATAACTCTTCGGTAGAGTACAATTTTCCAGCTTAGTTTGGTAGAGATATTCATATCCAACGCAGGATGTTTGTGGATGTTGGAATACTTAAACTGTCGGTGTGATTGGTAAGAAGACGAAAAAGTAAGAAATATAGTGAATGAAATAGAAAAAATAAATAAAATTAAATGAAAATAAGTAAAAAATAAAAAAGAGGGAAAAAAAATACAAGAAACCAAACGAAGCCTTAAGGTTCTCCTGTGCTGGCTAATGTTGAACGCTCTCATTCTCGTGCAAATCGAAACCAAATAAACCATACAAAGATTACGTTCCACTTAGGGTCCCCCAACTGGCCAACTTTAATAGCTTCCACCACATCAATTATGCTGTACGTATTGTCTCAACAAATCAACCACAGCTCAGCACTACTGAGCAACGCAAAAACGTTAATTGAGTAAAGTAGTAAGTAGTAAGCATTCTTTAAATGAAGGTTGCTAGCCACCAAATATTTTCCGGTGTTGCCTTTAAATAACATCCATCTAGTCTAGAATAACTAACGATACTAACCCATACTACAACTAAATTGGCCTAACTAATAACTAAAGATAACAATGCTAGCAACAGAATAATTACCTGATACACGGCTTAAATAATTCATTTGATCACTCCAGCCATAGGAAGAAAAAATCAAATGCTCTGAAGAAGAGTAAACTACAAGCACCGAGTTAAGGTATAAACGGCGGGAACAAAAATACCCACTTCTAGTTTTTCCGACGCTTCTTTCCACTCTTCAGCTCACTTCCTTGTGCCTTGGATGAACTTGGAGTCTTGCCCTTGGCATCTTCTATCTCTCCTGCTGAAACATCTGAGTTCTCATTCTCGGAATCTTTTCTCTTCAATAAACCAGATTTCACCTTGCCAGTACCATTAACATCAGTCTTTCCACCACTTTTGGGAGCTTTTCCTTTCGAAATGGCAGTCTTTGGGGTTTCTTGCTTGGATTTTCCACTTTTTTGAGTTTCTTGCTTAGACTTGGCAGAGGGTTTTGGCGTGCTACTGTCATCATCCTTTGATTCACTTGTCTTGGAAGTATCAGTGTTTTTGGACTTATTACTCATTTTTTTAGCAGCAACAGTAGATTTACTGCTACCACTTTTAGGAGTGTTGTCCTTAGATTTTCTACTAACTTCATCCTCAGATTTGCTAACAGTCTTGGAATCTTTGGATTTGTTGCCATCTTTGGACTTCTGGCTAGACTTCGTGGATGCACCCTTTGATCTACTGGATGAAGCTGCTCCACCGCTACAAATTGAAGTAAAAAATTTAGAATCAAACAAGAGGTGGCACTGAAATAGATTAATTGATATTCACCAACCTTCTGGAAGAAGCATCCATCTTTCCTTGCTTGGTTGACTCACTAGCACTTGTTTTCCCTTTCTTCTTTGGTGGCCTGAATAGGATCAGAGAACAATGCAATGTAAATAAAAGACCAAATAAAAAACCCGCCCGAAAGCACACCATGTATGCCACAGCTTCAAAGAGAATCACAAATTACAGCAATAAACAAGACATGTCCATTTGAATCCTTCAAAACAAAGGGAAAACATTAAACAATCTACTAACACATTCTTAATTGATAAAAATCAAACCAATGATGCACATAGCCCAATTGCTTCACGAGGGATACAAATAGCCATGTCCTACAATTTGGCACTTTTCCATCTATATATATCAGTTAACAGATGACTATATCAGTGTCAAAAAAGTTTCCTTTAAATTAAAGGGTATTAACAGTTTTTTTTTTTTTGAATATTTCTTTTAGCACTCAACACAATTTATTAAATCCATCTGAAAATTCACAACCCTTACATGGTCTGGATTTCCAACAGCTTCGATAATTAAAAGGCCACATACATAATTGGAACATCAAAACAAACGACAACACAGCAACAACTAACCTGGAGTGAGCAGAAGGGGGGGGGGGGGGGGGGGGGGGGGGGGACTAGTTCAGAACTATGCCATAGGACAAATCATATTAAAAGCTCCAACTTAAGGGCACAGGCAAATCATCATTCACAAAATACACATTTGCAAAAAGAGTAGGTTCAGGTTTTGTGGTCATACAAATCATGGTAGCTTTCTTTCAAACATGTATCTAACAAATTAGTAACAAACACAGACAACAGCACCAACTAAGCCAAGAACACACAGATACACAAAATTAGTGCAACAGGGCAACATAACAATATACGCACACCCCATAAAAACATGCATGAAAAATATAGGATAATACAGCCAAAAGATGTAACTACAAAAAATGACATTAACAATATGCAGTACATACATATCAGTGGAAGCATCAAGACCTGCACGATCACTTTCTTCTTCCTGTCCATAGAAATAGTTGCCATTAATTTAGTCGAAGAGAAAATTTGGTGTAAAAAAGTACAAGGCATAGACCAACCTCATCTGCATCTGAGTCAGCTTCAACGACCTTCCATTTCTCCTTCACAAGATTTAATGTTTCTTCATCACCATCGTCATACGAGACCTAAAATAGAGAACAGGTGTCAGAAGATAAAATAGGGTGCATTTGGATAAGTTTTGAAAAAAGTGCTTTTATGAAATAGCTTTTTTTTTTCACATGCTACTCTTTCTAGCTCATGAGAAAAGCACTAAAATGACTTTCTTTTTCATTGTTTGTGCTGTACTTTTATTTTCCAGGAAAACCTTTCCAATTACTAACTCAGTTCTTATATACAAGACTCTTTTCAGAAATTTGTTTGTCCCTTTCCATAAGGACCCTCTTTGAATTGTTTTTCGCATTAATTATTTTTTTACCAAAATAACCTTTCATTACATTTCAATTTTTGTAGTCAATAAACATATATAAATTAATAAGATAAACTCATTCGCTCTGTTGTGAGAATTGGAAAAGATGATCACCACACATTAATTAATTAGGTGCAAAGAGTTAGACCATGAGTCTAAATAATCTGAAGGGTAATTTTGAAAAAATAATATAAATGATTAAAAATTTAATGCTACTAACTACATTAACAAACTGTCTTAATTCCCATGAATTAAACGGATGGAGGTAGAATGTTGAGTGTAAGATTTTTTTTTCAATTTAAAAAAATGCATTTTTCTTTTTTTTCCTTAAAACAGGCTCAAACAAATGGGACATAACAGTAGTACTAGTATGTTATATTTTTCACAATTTGAAGCAATACCTATAAATGTAACCCCCCCAAATCCAAATGTATGGCTAAGATATTAAGCCATCTAGACTTTCCAACAAACAGTTAAAGACACTTAAATGGGAGAGCTACACAGAAGAACAAAAAGAATACAAAGATTTGTCAGTGATGGGAAGTGTAGAAAAGTGACTTAATAAACTGTCAAATCACCTTGTGCTTCTTTTTGGCAGAATCAAAAGAATCAATAACACCTTTGTAAAACCTGTAACAGATTACGTGTCAGTGAAGATATATACTACTATTACATCAAAATGAACAGGCAAACTGATCATAAATAGAATGTGCATGATGATATACCCTAGTTTTATTCAAACATATATTCTTTCCACTTTCCAGCCATTTCACAACAAAGCTTTCTCACACTAAATTTTACATAAGGTACCAATTACAATTTATGAGAAGTAATTTGTGTAATTATGCAAAGGGACAGTTTAACATATAAACTATCGAACTAAATTAAGAAAAAAACATATGAGCCAGTAAGGGAAATCCTGAACTCAAATCATCAAGACCACGATAACTTCAACAAAAAAGTTTACACAAAGATACATGCAATAATTGTGACTGTAATACACATAATGCAAATATCATGAACACAAAGCAACATTAATCCAGATTAAGAAGTCTAAAAACACATTTCCACAGCTCAGACAACCATCTGTTAAAAAACTAAAGATTAAAATTTAGAAGTAAATGCAAAACAGCACAAAGCACTTCTTGGCCTCTAGTTAACCAAAATTTCTAGTGAGGACATGTAAAAATTGAAGCTATGTTAAGTACTTACTCACGATCCTTAGGCCACCAAACTTTGACCCGTAAACCAACAAGGTTTTCACCATATTCCTTCACACCAGACTCCTGATACAGCAGCCAGATAATCAGCAATCAATGTGAGAAGAAAATGAAAATTCTGGAATTATAGCTACAGAAAGAATTTTCCCAAAGGAAAAGTTCCCTAACTATTATATCTTGGAGGTTTCAATATTATAATTTAAAAAATCAGAACAAACAGGATACACACATTTTCTTTTCCTGGAGTGCGTTTCCTTTTCACATTTGTCTTGGGAGTCTCCTCTGAATTTCCATCTTTAGTTGATTTTGTACCAGACCTCGGAGAAGAAACCATTTCCTAAATAATTAACAATGATTCCATTAATGCTAATAAACAGTATCAAAGAATCAAGCACAGTATAAAGCTAAAAAAGATACCTTGTCCACCTCCATAGCAGATGATTTTGCTACATCTTTTTCAGAGTTAGCTTTCCCCCGCCCTCCCTTTTTCTTGTCCTCCACCTGCCTTGAAGAGGATCCACCACTACCCTTTTTGTTTTCACCAAATTTCTTGGCTGAGTGCTTTTTAGCATCTGCATCATTTGCTGCCCCACTTCCTTTTTTTACTGAATCTACCACACTAGTTTTTTTCACATCAGAATTCTGACCAAATGCCTTTTTCACTGATCGCCTGGCAGGTTTGGCTTCTGTATCACTAGCTCCTCCAGACACCTTTGAAACATCCTCTGCAGTCCCTTCTTTTACAGGGCCATCTTTCTTTTTTGTTCGTCCAAGTTTCTTAGAATGATTTTCATCATAGAGGCTCTCACTTGGTGGAGAAGCAACAACTTCGGATTCATCGTTGCATGCCTTTGGCGACGAAATCTTAGCATCAATTTCTTTGTCATTCTCTGAAGGTCCTGCGGCTTCAACAGAATGGTCCTCATGAGGGGAACTGTGAACTATCTTGCTGTTGCTTTCACAGTCGAGCATTTTCTCAGTTTCCTTCTCGTTAGCAGCAACTTGACCCTTGGAAGGTTTTGCCGATTTAGCTGAAGAGCTTGATTTCTTTCGTGGTTTCTTGGTAGCTTGTTCTGTTTTTTGTTTACTATTGTCAACTTTTTCAGTGTCCAAATCATTACGCACCTCATGACCAGATATATTCAAACCATCAGAGTGATTAGAACAATCAGCATCCTCTTGCTTTTTAATGGACTTGGAATCAGCTAAAGCATTATCTTCTCCAACACATGCAACACCATTGCTCATGACCGACTTTGGAGATTTATTCACATCAGGATTTTCTTGCTGAGAGGATGTAACTTCCCTTGAATCCTTTTTAACCACCTGATCAAATCATAATCAACATATTCCAGTGTTCAATTCTGGAAGATAAAAATCTAGAACCACAAGACACACATAAAAAGCAGTAGCATAAAAGTGGGGGCATACATGTGTTGACTCCTCCTGTGATTGTTTTGCTGACTCACTCTTATCTTCCTGAAACAAGTCAAAATGACCAAAACAGAATTTCATGAATTTTCTCATCATGAAATGTTTCAAACATTAATTGACAAAAGACCAACAGAAAACTTACCACATGCTCACTAGTAACACATGTATCATTTTTCTCCAAGTCATCAGATGTATCTTGGCATATTGAAGCAAGTACTGCACTATAATCATCCACAGATATACCCAAGGATTTCACTCCTTGAACCAAGTAGGGTTTAAGCTTGGTTGCACAACTTTCAAGGACCCTCTCCCCCAATTTCTGGGCTATTGGAAAAACTTCCTAGATCACAATAATTGTCAACATCAAAACAATGATAAAATTTGAAAAATAAAAACAGGGTTCAAGTTAAAAATCGCAATCTACTAGGAACAATGAAATTGTAAGTGTCCAACTACAACCTCATTGTCTTTCTTAATGCTGTCCAGGAGTGGAGACAGCAGGTCTAAGGATATATCTTCACTTTCCTCTAGAACAAGGGTCATAATTGTTTCCATGGATGAAAAAACATTTTCTGGATGATGTTCCCTGTAATTTTCAAATTGACCTAGTTAGAACCATGCCGCCCACACATTAAATGATTCCAGCTGTCTAAAAAAATGCATTTTTATATATGTAACAATTATGTTACACAGGTCAAGTATTGGATTCAATACAATACATCAATACGATACATAAATAAAACAATTTTTTTTTAAAATAAGGATACTAATACGGCAATATATATTAGGTAAAATATAACTATATTTATATATTGCTTATGTTGTATTAATTTGATATTTCTTGATATCTTTAATTTTTCTTAATATAGCTGATATTTAGGTTGATTTGCTATCATCATCATATTTTTTTTGGTCTTTAATCTCTTGCAGAAGTTACTGAAGAAGCATAATTGTAGCCAAATTTAAATAAAAATGCTTGATTCAAGTTATGTTATTGATTCCTTCACTATCCAAAGAAAAAATGTACACAAGAGGGTTAAAGATAAAGGCAGTTCAGTTTTAATGCGGGGGAACCATACTATACATGTATCAGTATCCCCTATAGTCAAATTTAAAGTATTTGTGCATCAGACTGTAAAAATAAGGAAGGAAGGAATCAGTAATCACACAAGTTACTACATGTTTACAAGGTATTGAGCAGGAAAAAATAAACACACATTAAGATAGTTCATACAGACTATGTAGTAAAAGATCAGAATAATCAAATCTTGTTTGAGGTAGAATTATAAACAACAAAGTATTTGAAGCCACGATGATGCTGAACTTGTCCAAAGCAGGTACTATAGTCTTACCTTATAGCTTTCAAGAAATGCTGAAACATCTCTAAAATCAGGGCATCACATTCAAGGTCCAGCATTACCACACATGATCTAACTTTCGCAACAGTTTCAAGAATTGAGATCCTCTTTGCATATGATCGGCTTAACTTATCATCTAGATTTTCAAATGATGATACTATTAATTGAAATACCTCCTGCAAGTCATTGGTAAAATTCAATTGATTTACTGATGCCTTTCATACAGAGCATGATAATAGTCAAGTCCATTCATATATATTGTAGTAGAAAAAATTGTGCACACCTTCATTTGATCATCATCATAAGGAGCTTCAGGTGCAGTGATTCTTGTTATTTCACTGATGCAAGATGCAACTGCAACTTTGACATCATCATCTGAGTGCCTTAAAAGTTTGTCTGCAATCAATGCCTTCAATGATGGAGAGAGTGCATTTTGCATAGAGTCGGTCGGTGACTGTTCAACCCTTGATAGGCAACTCTCTACTTGCTGAAGTGCAAAGGAAAAAATAATATGTAAAATCACAAAAAATTGTTTAATACTTTGACCAACCATTTAGTTAGGACTATGTTTTTAGGCTTGTGTATATTTTATCAGAAAGGAATTTTTCAGCTTCGCCTCACTTCAAACTCGTGATGTATTTTAAATTTTTTAGATAATAAAACTATAAAATCAACCTTTGTCACAATTGCCTGAATTCAGAGACATTATTTAAAACAGAACACTCTCCATCACCTGCGAATCTAAACAGTGCCTAGGTGACAGCCTGACAGTAAGTTAAACAATACTGGCTTTTCAAACAACTTAATTAAGCACACAGCTGTAATTTATAAATATATGCTAAATGACCCAACAAAACAGCAACACAATACAACACCAACAAAGCAGAGAGGGCAACCAAAGTATGTAAAGAACATGCAACAAAAATCTCAAATCCAACAACTGACTACCTGAGATTTATGTAAGATCGGCTATGATATACAGTATTTAGTAGTTAGCATAAAAAATGTATTCATAAAGACAAATTCAGTTAGGGAGCACAACCAGTTATGTAAATATAGAGGTTCTAATTTCCAAAAGTGGTATATTGGTCACCAACAAAAAACTAGTGACAGAGGATTATTGATAATTTGGTATGTGTGAACACCCCCTGTTGTACCACAGCAACATTAGTCCATATTTTGCGATATATGAAAAATTGTATTACATCATATCCCCAAACCCATCATTGATAGCTTTCATGCCCATCATCACAATCCTCCCAAATTACAGCACCAAACAAAAAAAAAAGCCAAGATATTTAACAGCAAATTAACAAAAGATGGAGGGTGAGTCTTGCTGGATTTGGTGTAAAGGCAGCAGATTATGGGGTGCTCTGATAATGTGGGGAGGACAAACATTAATATGGTGAAGCCAGGGCAAACCCTCTGCTATAACCACTGCAACACGACTGCAACCCCCCAGATTTAGCATGGCACTGGGCACCACTCCAAACCCCTCGCTTACTACACTCACCGCCAAACCAATAATCAACAATCAATAATTCTAAGTTTCTAACCATTGATAAAATCTGAACAAAGCCTATTTCAGGACCTATTTCAATTTTCTTCACCTCCATCATCTATTTCAAACACCACTAACCAAACCACATATTAATAATATTAATCACCACGTACCAATTAGAACCATAACTTTAAGGGGTGCCGTAGAGGAAAATAACATAAATTTGATATGATTGTTTTATCTTGGGATGTCTATTATAACTTAATATATAACACTTATCCCTTGGCAGACAAACCAAATTGAGGTAGTAGAATAACAATTTGAAATCAAACATTCCATGTACTCCTCTCTTTTCTACAAAATCTTAGAAAAAAAAATTACAGCTAAGCCAGACAATTTCAGTAGCTAGTTTGCGATTGCAATTTCCAGGTTCCAACTCAGATTAAGGGAATAAAAAAGCAACGAGATGCAACATGCACCAACGAATGAAGCCCCAAAACAAATCTCAAAAGAGCAAGCCGTTAAAATAATATTTGAAGAAAAAAAAAAGGGAGGGGGAACGCGTTATTACTTCTAGGAGTGCGAGGAGCTCCTCCACCGACGACGGAGGATCTACAAGCTTGTTACCGGCTTCGAGAAGTTGCTCTTCCAATTCTTTATCGTCTGCAGACGCCATTGGTGGTGTCGTCTCTGCGTCTCTTCTTTCTGATCTTTGACGGACAAGCCACGGACAAGCGCTATTCTCTTCTGCCTCACTCCATTGATGCCCTGCAAATACTCCAATTGAACCGATTTGAAATGGAAATTAGGGTTTTTCTCTATTTTTTCCTTTTCCTTTTTCCCTTTTGCCTGCGATAATGAGAAACGGAACAAAGAGATCGAGTGACAGAGAAAAATCTAAACAAGAGAAAGTAATGTTTGCTTTTGGGAAATTTGTCTGGAGGAAAATCTGAATTAATGTATCGGAACGGGTATATATATCTGAATTAATAAAAAAATATATATATACAGGAAAAGAAAAAATATATTTTATATAATACTTTTTTTACTTTATTGTTATTAATTAATTAAAATATTTTATAATAAAAAAATTATATTATTATTTAAATTATTTGATTTTTTGAATAAATGTTAAATATTTAATTATACATTATTGTATATAATAAATTTATTGATTTTTTAAAATAAATGCTTTAAACGTTATGTTTAAAATATTTTTTATTAGTTGATAATTTAAAATTTATTTATTATAAACATTAGAGTCATAAAAAATAATAAAATACAGTTATAAAAAAATAATAAAATGTGGACTATGTTTTGTTTGTATTGTTAAAGTTTAATTTGGCTGTTTTAGCTTGTTCTGTTCGGATTTCGCGAGCTCGTAAATTTGAGTTGATATCGGAATGGAATCAGTCTCATATTGGTAAACTTTTCAGTTTTCTTGTAATACACATATTTATTTCCTTAAAATACTAACAAATATGTTTATTTTTAGTTTGTGTTGTATAATTATAGTTATAATAAATAAGTATGAATATTTTTAAATTTATATGTTTTATGTTGTAATTAAAATTTCTATTAAATAATTTTAAATACATAAATTATATATATTTTAGATTTATAATAAATAATTTAAAATGTGATATAAAGTTCTTTTAAAATTAAAACACATAAATTTAAGAAAATCAACCAATCTATATAGGATAAATAACCATTTTGATCCATAAGGGCAAGGTCTTACCCCGACCTCAAGATGTGAGTGTCGGGCAGTTGGTGGACAATTCAAGGCTTGCATCATTAATAGAGGCAAAATACAGCATCATAAATGCAACATTGGTGTCAACATTTATGGAGTGGTGGCACCCAAAAACTAGCTCCTTTCATATACTAGTAGGAGAGATGACCATCACGCTAAATGATGTGTCATCTCTCCTCCATTTACATGTTTAGGGGAAGCTCATCCAATAGAAGACATTGTGTGTCATTCACATGGCTAAGACAGGGGTACTTTAGTGATGTAGCAGCAAGGCAACTCGTTTGCAGCAGCCAGTGCTTACCTTTAACATTTGTTGGGTTGCACGTTCTTAGTTGATAAGAGCTCCACACAAGTCCCCATTTGCTACCTGGAGCATTTGCATGATCTCCAGGCATGTGTGCAGCATCGCTTGGGTGCCTCTAGTTGGCATATATGTACAATTAGCTTAGCTTCTCCAACCAGCATTAGGTGAAACAATTTTTAGGCTATGTTAGCTTACTACAAGTACAACAAATGTTTTTCATTTTCTTTACCCTTTGTAATTTGTTTCACGAAAGTTAAAATTGTTTTATGTTTATGCATTCATGGGTTTATGAGCATTTTTCGACTGTTGAACACAAGGCAGTCAAGGTTTATTCGGAGAGGTTGCGCTCGTGTGTGTAGATGGATTGCTTTGAAAGGCATTGGATATGCATTACCTATCAAATGGGCGATTGACCAACTGCAGCCCTGCGATGTCATTTAGACACCATATAAGGAGCACAAGACACATTGACCGTTCAACAACATGTTTTTTTTTTTTTTGCTTCATCCGATATGGTTCCTATAAGCGTCCATACCTACCTGAGAGGGTGCTACGCCATTTTGGAAACATACAAGGGATCCTATGGGTGTCGCCTGTGCTTTAGGAGTCCCTTACAATTCAACTATGTGATGTCTAATGGGTGAATGGCCAACCCACACATTAAATTAGTTGGGTAGAGGATTGCCAATTCCTGTAAAGTTGTTGTGGATGTTGGTTGATGGCTATCTGGACTGGTTTTCCACATTTTTCATCCTTTCATGACTGCCACGTGTCATGGATAGACGCGAGCTACTTTGTGATCCTATATAGAGCATCCAAGGGGTAGTTAGACCCAACCAAAGTCCCTCCAACAACTCATATGGTTGTTATCTATATCTTTTTTCCCTGTGTTTTGATGGACAATCAAATCTTCATAATAATAATTTGTTTTTTTAGTTGTTATTTGATAGGATAGTCAGGCATGCTCAAACACTGCTTGACCTTGGAGGGTATGATCTTTAGTGGGTGCAATAGATATTGACACTAGCCCAGTTAGGCAATGCTCAGAGGTGCACATATCAGAGGACGATGAGAAAGACCCCACGCCACCAATGACTTTTTTAGTGGACATGTATTTTGTATTACGTATATATATTGTTTTGGTATTTGTATTTGCATACACTGGTTGGTATCTTATTCTTATTCACGTCCATTTACTTTTTTTTTTATTGTGCTTTGGCGTTTGCGATCTATCATTATGAACTTAAGCGTGAACAATGCATGTGTACAAATCAAGAATTTGTCAGTGCAATCTCCATTGTTTTTTTTTCCTATTGCATACAACGAATGACATTGTAATTCACTCACGTGTGAACAATGATTGCATTTGTATAAATGCAAGTGTTTTGATGCACTGCACCAACCTTTTAGTTCAACAAAATAATTTATTTCATTTGCATTATGATTTTGACCCGAATTTTAGTGTATTACAATGGTGAGATCACATGAACTTTTGAAGGGATCACGTTTGCATGTGATGCCCAAAAATCATTTAGGATAAATCAAGGCATCACACCTGGTGTCTTGAAGGAAAAAAATTCATGAAAAGGTTGGAGCTAGATGTTCCAATCATGTTGCTGATATTATTTATTAACATCCTGTATACATAGAGGGGTCTGGATTCTCTCTAGTTACTGGAAAATTTCAGTAGAAGAGAGAAAGACACAAAATGCTTGTGGGACCACGTACACAGGTTTTTGTAAAAAACAAAGTAACAAAAGCAGGGTGGTGCCAACAGCAAAACTGGAATTTCTAATAACAAAAGCCCAGGCCAAAATGTGTAAAGGCCCAAACTGATAACACTAGGCCGATTACCTGAATATATTTAGAGTGATAATAATAATTTGAGCCACTAATAAGCATCCACGTCATGCAAACCACCACGTGTTGGATCTCCATTGGTCCAAAACATGTCACGTAACGTGTCTCCAAAGTAAACTGCCGTGTCCTTCCCGGTTCGTGCAGAAAGGGGTTGGTTGGGCCATTGCATTGCAGTGTAGTACTAGTATTTACAAAGCAAAGCATCCACAGATTGCGCTCTATCTCTCCCTTCCGATCTGGATACTAACCCTAACCCGCGTCGAACCGTGGCTTCCTCAGGGTCGCAGAGCCTCTCTCGAAGAAAACCTTCTTCGTCTTCGTCTCAACAAACATCCGGGTCGACCCGGATCGTTTACCGAGAATCTCTGATCCCATCGGAATCCGATTTCCCGATCTGGCAGCAGAACTGGTTCATCGCATTGCTCTTCGTCATGGCTCTCGGATTCTTCGCCCTCGCTCTCTTCCTCTTCCTCACTCTCGACTCTGACATCGCTCCTTCTTCCACTGCCTCTGCCTCCGCTGCTTCCTCCGAAGGCGTCGAGGTTAGGGATCTCAGATTTTTTTTATTTACCGTACAATTTTTCTACAACTAATAATTAGTAATTTCTCACTGCTTGATTTTTTCTTATACAGGTGCAGGTTACTTACGGCACCGTTCTGAAGCTTATGCACGAGAAGACCAAATTTCGGTTGCATTCTCATGACGTGCCCTACGGTTCTGGCAGTGGGCAACAATCGGTTACGGGTTTCCCCAATGTCGACGATTCCAATAGTTATTGGGTAATTTCCTTATTCATATTATTTGAATTGTTTTCTGTGATAGCCAAATTTGCAGCATTATCTATGTTTATGGTTTGAAATTGAGTTTAGTTCTGATACACTTGTTAGTTTAAAGAATTTTACACTATCAACTAATTAGAAATTAACATAGATATGACTTTTAAAGTAATTATTATTAAAACAATCAACAAATTTTCAATTGTATGACAATTTAGGATTAGATAACGGTGTAAATCAGTGTATTCTAATTAAATTTTTATAAATTTTGCTCTGCGGCATTTGGTTTTTGTCTTGATTTTAGATTTGTGCATGTTTTGTAGATTGTAAGACCTGAGCCAGGAACTTCTGCTAAACAAGGTGACCCCATTAAAAGTGGCACAATCATTAGATTGCAGCACATGAGGACAAGGAAGTGGCTGCACAGCCATTTGCATGCATCCCCAATATCAGGCAATCTTGAGGTGAGTGCTTGTTTTTAATAGTTTTGTTTGTAAACGATAAATACTTTAGGATCTGTTGATGATTTCTGTAATGCGTGTCTTATAAATAAGCTAATTTTGTAATGTGTGTGGTATATTTGCCGCTTTTCTATGTATGATTGTAAATAAGCTAATGTTGAAATGTTTACGGTACAGTTTCCGCCTTTTCTATGTATGATTGATGATTGATTATAAGGACTCTGCATTTCGAATGTAATTGATACAATATTCCATGTGGCACCTCCTTCTGCAGTTCTGTGTCTGTTTTTTTGGTTTCTCCTGTCTAGATCTTAGATTGGATTTTTTTCTCCAAATACTGTTTCATCTTTGCTTCAAGTTGCAAGGGATCAAGTCCCTCATCTATCCTAAAGGCCACAGCAAGCAGTACCGCACTAGTCCCTCGATTTCTTTTTTGTCACCACTTTAGTTGCGCAGAGACTTTGTGTACAGATCACGCTTCCCATTTAAAATTGTTCATTTTTGTAAGAAACAAAAATTTTAAAGGACTAATGTAGTGAGGCATATAACCTTCAAGGACCAAATTGAGGGTCCTTTCTTTTTATTATTTCCCTTTGGGGGAGTATGTGATATTTTATGGTGAATAATATTATATACTTAGGAGAATGTTTAAGGATTTTTTTATATTAAACATTTATTCTTAATGCACACAGTCAATGCCTCTCATGCCTCATCAATCACTATCTATAAATGAAACTCTAATCTATTAACAATAATCTCTTATCTAAATCAAACTGGAATATTTCGATTGATTTTTCCCATAATTATTTGCTTTTTAGTCCTGTCATCACTATTATCTCGTGTGCAGTATATATCATTCTAGTGGAGTCCTTTTCATCTTTAATATAATGTTATTTCCCTTAGCTTTGAGTGAACCCATCCCCTTTCATTTTACTGCTCATCTTTGTTATTTGAGCATTCTCATATGCTGTACATTCTTTTCTTAGACATGTTCTTTTAACTGACCTACTTCATTTCCCATGCATGAATAACAGACATAGAATCTGGTTAAATAATGATTTTAATGTATGTCCTCTCTTAAGGAACTTATGTTAGACCCATTTATTGTGAAAGACATTCTCTTTGATTTTACATGCGTTTTACATTGTATATACCCATTACCTTAGACAATGAAAATACTCAGTTTTATGTAGCTTTTGCCCCGTAATCAATTTATCATTTCTTCTACTTTTGCTAGTTTGATGATGCCTTGTATGTAGCACCATTCTAATGATATATCATATAACCTAAAGACCATTTTTTTAAAGATTCTCTCCATATTTTCACTTTAATTTATTTGTTTTTGGTCTCAACCATAGTTTTAAAAACCGAACCGGTGACCGATCCGGTCAAGGCACTGGGTCACTGGTCGAACCAGTGGATCACTAATTGAACCGCATGACCCGGTCTCTATTGAAAAATTTGGAAATTTCATACCATGCCATAAATATATTATACATATATTAAACTTGTTAGTGAATATAATATTGGGTTGACTTGGTTTAATGGTTGAGTATGCTATCCTTCTCCTTGAGGTACTGGGTTCAAGTATAGCATGGTGCATTTTAAGTGTTTTTTTCGAATATATATAGCGTATATACCATATATATTAAATCTGTTAATGATATTACTAACTACTTGTCTTGGTTTAGTGGTTAAGTGTGCTGGTATCCTCCTAGAGGTCCTAGGATCGAATCCATCGCGGTGCATTTCATATTTTTTTTCACTTCAAAAAAAAAAAAGTGCTGACCTGGGTCGGTTCACTGGGTCACCGTTCTAACCACGGGTCGCACCGGATTTGACCAGGTCGTCGAAAGCATGACCGGTCCGATAGCCTGCTCGACCCGGTCTAACCTCCGGGTCACGGTCCGACCGGCCGGGTCGGTCCGGGTTTTAAAACAATGGTCTCAACTGGTATAATATTTCTCCAAATTTGTCCTTTGGATTGAGTTATCAAAGCCAAATGAAAATGACTTACTGTAGCATCTTGATGTAACTGTTATTCACTTTTGTAATTTGTATTGAAAATCAATATTATTTATCCCAATGCTGTCAATTGATTTACCCATCTATATAGCTGACAGTATCTAGTGGGATAAGACTTGGTTGTTGAACTATAAATCAACACTCACGCAATTAACCACTACTTATAAGCTATCTCACTATATCTGTCTCCCCTCCTATAGACTGATGCAAGAAATTTTGACACTGCTAAAATTCTTGAACTATCAGAAAATAAATAGAGAGGGCCTTTGTGATTGACTTACTTTGCATTCAAATTAGCTTCTGATTAAAGTTAAGATTTTGATTGACAAATATAACCTTTTGAATTGAAAATAGGTCAGTTGTTTTGGAGGAGAATCCGAATCTGACACCGGGGACTATTGGAAGTGAGACCTTTTTCTTTTCTGTTCTCAATGGATATTTATATCTCAATATTCTGGATGGTGCTTTATACTTGTTTCATTGTCTTTAGGCTTATAATAGAAGGAAGTGGAAAGACTTGGAAGCAGGATCAGAGGATTCGTCTTCAGCATATTGACACTGGAGGCTATCTACATAGTCATGATAAGAAATACAGTCGTATTGCTGGGGGACAGCAGGAGGTGAGAAATTGCCTGGAATATGAAAATATTCTAATCTCCTTTTAACAACATTTTATTGGACTACAGATGTGCGAATAATATTTTCGATGCTTACTGCATTTATTTTTCAGACCCATTTCATAATCAAATCTCATATATTTTAATGTTAGTTGCTTTTGTTTAGAGTGCGTCAACAAAATCAGTAAAAAGTATTCTGTAGATGACTTAGGCACTTAGCTATAATTTTGTCAAGTTAGCTTTGGCTTAGAAAGTACAATGAATAATGGTGGTCATGGTATATGTGGGTCAATTTTCATAGTGATCCTATTTTATTTTATTTTATTTTATAAGTAACTAAAATGTTGGATGTATATTAACATTTTTGTCATACCAGGTTTGTGGTGTTCGTGAAAAGCGTGCTGACAATGTCTGGTTGGCAGCCGAAGGTGTCTACCTACCTGTTACGGAAAGCAAATGAGTTGATTGGTATCAAATTATCAAAACTTTTTTGTAAACGGGTAAACCATGGATAGTGGGAGTGGGTGGTTGGCACCGGTTCTGATAACAGATGTAATGCAGATTTTTCTATTGAAGGATAAATATACGGGAGCATTTAGGATTAGAGAACGGTAGTAATATTTTGTCATAGGTACACTTTGTTATGTAGCAAGTGCATGCCCCTTTTTCCCGCAGAAAATACTTGATGTCTCATGTTTTGTGACGCAGTATGCTAATTGGTAATTCCTCTAATAGGACTATGAAACCCAATGAGTCTATTTTTCAATTGAATTAGAAGATTAATTATACGGATAAAAATGAACCTCTATGGATGTTTCTCTTTTTGATAATGGTAAATCACTCTGTAAAGAAAGATCCAGATACGAGACTATACAGTATATAAATCCTTAATGAATCTCCTAAAGAAAAAAACCAGGGTCTAATTGTATTTTTTTATCTATTTAATTTAGATTATGAACAATTTTGGTTCTTCAAATTTTTTTGAGTAAGTTTTTATTTTTTTTTTAAATTTAAATAAATTTGACTTCTCTGTTAATTTTTATGGATTTAAGATATAAAAATGAAGGATTTTGTATGATGAGAAATTAACGTGAGAAAATGGGAACAAATGAGTTTTTTTTTTAAATAAAAAATTGATGTTTTTTGTAGCTGAGTTTTGAGTAAATGGAGATTCAAAATAATTTAATAGATTTAATTTGGAAAAATTGAGTATAAAATAAGAATACGAAACTTTTTGGATGGAGAGATTAAATTGACTTCATTTTAAATATAAAATATAAAAAGACTTAATTGACTCTAAAAACTTGAGAGAGCAAAGTTATACATAATCCAAATTAAAGTGATACAAAGTTGTATTTTAGCCAAATTTTTAGTAGTGCTACACGCAGAGCATCCAATGGTCCTCTTTAGTCTTTACGTCAGAAAAAAAAAAGGAAGAAAAAGAACGAAGTTGCCTTCAGCTATTGTGCAACTGCAACTGTCCTGTAGTTGTCGAAAGGATAGGAAATCACTTTCTAGTCCTTTACGTACGTTCATAGTTCATTGTCAAGCGAGGAAAATCCTTTTAGGGGAAATTAGAGTTTTTGTCTAAAATGTGTTTCAGTTTGGTTTTATAATTTTTTATTTAATTTGGAAATTTAAATAATTTTTCATGCTAATATTTTCCTAACTTTTGTTCCATCTCCCATGACAATTAAATAGTCAATGTCATTTACTGAGTAAAAAAGACCCCAGTTTGAATTAGGACATCTTTCCCCGTCTAGTAATGACCCATTGTTCTTGGCCCTTCTTCCCCTCCTTTACTTTTTCATATGACCTAGCTAAGAAGTTGTAAGGGCCACTTTGACGGTTTAGTGTTTGATGCTATACGTGATTAGATCATCATATTATTTTAAGAGGAAGGTTTTTTTTTTTTTTTTTTTTCATCTAAGGAAAAAAATATTTGTTTTCTTCATTTCTGGCATTTTCTCTGTCCATTTAAACATACTGCTAGTCTCGTGTGTGTCTTGATCACAGTTTTTGGTATATCGTTATTAGAATTATCATATTGGTGTTGGCCTCAACACAAATTTCAACCAACAATCCTAGATCTTAAAGTAGTCGAAGTTATAGACGGGTGCCAATCATTGTAGGAGCAGTTTGAACTTTGAAGTGGCTATCCTGCTAGAATATTGAAGACATGTTGAAATTTTCAAAATTAACCATGCATGAATATATCTATGCCAAACTGGCATTGACATACATATACAAACATTAAATAACCCGAAATGTTTGGTGTTTGCATTTTGCAATAATTGCAATAAATATAAAAAACAAAAAATATATGATTCATAGTTCTTAAGATGTATACGTTTTGAGAGAGGGAAGGCAGATCAAAAGAAAAATAATAAATATAATGCATGATATAATAAAAATAAAAATAAAAAAACAAAAATGTATAGCAAATGTAAAATTTAGATTGTGAAAAAAAAAATTAAATTTGTTATTAGAAATAAATTCATGATTGCGACAGAAGCAATTTTGAATCTTACGTACGATTCACATTCATCAAATTATATTTTCATTTTTTGGTTATAAATTATAAAATGAAATACTTATTATGATTGGAATTGTATACTGTTTCATGAAAAGGAACCGTAGATGTTCTGCATCCATGCATGAACGAGTCAATGTCGTATAGAGACCGTTTGTATAATTTTGCTAGCTCTACATCAATCAATGACCATTACACGTGTATAAATAATAAAACTGATGTATAACAATGTTTCACCAGCTATTCTTGTCTGAACAATAATTTTTATACACCTTTTATTTTCTTACAATTTCTTTTCAACTTTAGTAATTTGTTATATTTCTCTTATTTTGTTTTCATTATATAGATCTCTCATTTTTTATCTCCTATCTTTTTCCCCGTACAAAAGGTGAACACAGCTCATAGAAGTGTGTACAATCATCGTTATCCACTTCCACTATAAAAGAAAGATCAAAAGAGAAAAACTTCCACTACAGAAGTACCTCTGCATTATGGTATGGTGGTGCATTGTGTGGTCACGTACCATGTAAGAAGTACAACTGCAACTCATATTGGTAACACTTTTTTCTGCATCTTGTTATTGCTTTTCAATCCATACGCAGTCCCACATTCACAGGAAATAATTATTACGGTCTTTTAACACGATTGCAGTAATTGTTGGGACGGCTCTTCAAAGCATACGGATCGCAGTGTTTGTTTGGTAAAAACATAAAATCAATTCTTCCCAATCATGACACATGTTTTAATATAAAATTTATAGTTACTTCTAAGTTCTAACTGTTCTAAATTAATTCTACTACCGAGCGTTTCGTAAGGTTGTTTTTTAACTTAAACACTTGAAGAGAGAATTTTATTGCTCATAATGGTCTTTATTATATATGGATCCGAAGTAGTTAAAATGGGTTATCGCAGGGTGCATGCAATATGAATGTGAGTGTCGTTTTAATTTTACTATGGTTTGCACTGTCGTTGGACGCCCAGGACACAATGTTTTTCATGATAAATGAGGAGACCCTATTTGGAAAAAGATTGTTTGATAATTGGTATTTTAGTTGTATTCAACAATTACCGATTGAAAATTATTCAAAACTAAGCCAAAAAAATTGAAACCACGAGCCTTGTCTGACACAGTTGGCAAACCTAGCCCCACTACAGGTTCTCTGTGGTCTAAGTAAAATATCTATAGATTATAGTATGTGATAAGTAACCAATTTCTTACTTATTTGAATGCAGATATAAGTACGTTGGGTGGAATGAATTGGAAGCAAAGCTATTACCCATTCAATTGATGGTAGTTGGATCAGCTTCAGCCTCTCCTGACCATGAATGATGGGTTATAGAGGAACATTACACAAACGCAACTGCATGTTGAGTTATAAAGTAGTCTGCACTAACTAACTACATTAATTGTATTCAATAGAAAAACAGAATTAAACAATTTACCGGTGAATATTCATATGCATAAACGTAATTAAGTAGGGTGTAATAAGGAGGTGGAAAGAAGATAGATTATATTAATTAAAGGAAAACAATTGATGTAATAAAAAAGAAAGAGAAATAAACAGAGGTGGAAGAATATGAAAGAAAAAGTAAGATATATATGAATATAATTATGAATAATTGGAAAGGTCTACCTCATTTTGTGAAAAATTGGGTGGAGGAAAGAGAGATAAGAAATGTATGTTTATAATTATAATTATTGAATTCATACTTTTGTAGCTCAACACTTGTGTGGGGGTATGGGTAGGTCTTGGAAACTGAGCATAATGCTATTGCTATCCATGAAGGTTTCAGTTTGACAACAAAAAATTGTCCTGTTTATTTGTTGGCTTCAAATAGCACTGGAATGAAAGGCTTTCGTTAATCGTCGGTTTTACTACATGCAATAATGCTGGTGTACGAAGCACACGGAAACTCACGTCCATGATTGTTGTACAGAAAAGTTGCGTTGATAATGCAAATTTTGGATTCATTTTGAATCATGATCAAAATCATGTTAAAATATCAATCTTCACATCTATAGCCCCTCATTTTGATGAATTGTCTTTGTGTTCAAAATTAATTTTGAGTTAAAATAATTTTAGATATTTTTTACATTGAGTAAAAAAAATTATTAAATTTATTATTAACGTATTTTTAGAATAAAAAAAATCATTTCATCCATAAATCATTTCACTTCAAAATATTTATTTTAAAAAATTCTAGTATTCATCCATGGGTGCCATTCACGCATTGTGTGTGTTGCTATTCGTAAAAAATAACAGTCGTGATAAACTAATAGGTGTTCCTAGGGAGAATTCAAATAGAATAAAGAATTTAATTTTTAAATGAATTTGAAAAATTATATATCAAAATAATTTGTAGGGATATTAAATTTAAAATATTTAAATTAACTAAAATTTTATAAGATTTTTTTTAATTAAAATGAAAGTATTTTAAATAACATTGATTTTTTTTTAAAATTTTATGCTATTAGAGATCTCATATTAATAAGTGATTTTTTTTATCCGTGAAAATCGAAAACAGTACCAAGAATTTATAATCCT
Source organism: Pueraria montana var. lobata (assembly GCA_026413185.1). Classification (NCBI taxonomy): domain Eukaryota; kingdom Viridiplantae; phylum Streptophyta; class Magnoliopsida; order Fabales; family Fabaceae; genus Pueraria; species Pueraria montana. The sequence goes on from CM048652.1 coordinate 9,793,432, forward strand.
ACTCAACTAACTGAGCTAGATCCCTTAGTAATAAGTGATATGATTAAAATAATGTAAACTCCATAAATAAAAATTATTCTTATATCTTAAATTAACTTTTGAAATTGAGTTAGATATAAACTTAAATTCTAAAATAATGTTAGAGTATGTTTTAGTAATTATTATTGGATTTGTCAGGTCATGTGCTATCAAGCCACTATCAAATTACTCACAAATGTCTATTCCTGATTTTGGGAGTTGAGTTAAGCTTGAAAAATAGTAAATTGCTATGCAATTAGTTTATCTAAAACATTTGTATGTAATCTTGTACGAATTTACTAGCCATTAGTAGTTAGTAGTAGAAATTCATGGTCACATCATTGCGTGGGATGCAAATTCTCGACTTTCTTGCAATCCAACTAGAAAACACTGCAGCTCAAATAATAGAAGCACGCTTTTGGAACCTCGGGCTCAGAGTCAGGCTAAAATTTCAAGAAAGTCAATGAAAATGGACCCTATTTGTGATCGAAAGGGTAACCTAATTAATTTTTATATCCAAATTATTACATTGACATTAGAATATTTTCACTGAAATTCAACAAAATTAAAGCACTCGGCAGAAGCGAGAAGATAACATTACATATGACTGTAGACCCCACAACGAATACCAGGTAACACGTACGTAGTGCAGAGAAAATGCAACAGGTCATCTTTCCATTCAAACAGATCCAGTTTAACATTTAGATCTGTGTGGCCTGTTAAAAGAAAAAAACTAATTCAGTGAACCAGGTCATGTGGCATTAAACGAATTCTCGGTTATTAATGAATTTTTATCTGACAAAATTTATGGCTTTAACAGTCAACAATCTCGGTGCAAATGTATAACAAATCGCATTCATCTCTGCTAATCCAGAGATTCCTGAAAAACTCTACACATGAAATTTGCAAACAAACGGAGGAAAGATTCTCAAACAGAAATTAGCAGTGAACAGTCCCTGTATCCATGGTAGATGAAAATGACCGACACCCGCATCCAATTTATTAACTACAATTAGAAATAATAAAAACAAATAGCCGAGCCAACTGGAAGACAAAAGTGTGTCATGATTAGAAAGCGACTCTTTGAATGTAGGGATGCTCGTAGCAAGCAGTAGCATTCGTAAAGCAACCCTGAGATTTTCCATTTTTTCGTGTCATGCCACTAATAGGGAGGCATCACCAAACTACACAACACAACTCATCGAGTGACTGCCATGGTGGTGATTAGTGTCTCATTTTCAATTTATTAACAGTGAGGTTTCAATTTTCACGTTCGATTGATGAAGTACTCATCCCATGCTCAAATAGCTCACGCCAAAGAAACAGAATGTGTCGTTAGCAGACACCCAAAAAACAATAGAACCTAAAGCGAGACAATCAAACTAGAAACACTTTACAATATATAATAATCTACTATATTATTATTATTATTATTATCAGTGCTAGCAAATAACTACAAGATCAAAAACTCCACGAAACTACAATCAAAATGGTAGGCTTTTGGAAGTGGAACTTGAAGTGAGTGAAGCAAGATGCCCAGATGGAACAAAATCCTGACGCAAGTTGGCCCTTTTGACAATTTTCATCATATTGTTCTGCAAACTCTGTTGCACTAACTGCTTCACAGCTTTTTTTTCCTCACTCATCATCCCATCATTCTCCTCCACCAAACACCCTTTCCCTCCTCCCTTGGAGGAAGAAGATCCACAAATAGGAGCAGAGACACCCAAGTTTCCACCGTAGCTGCTTCCAGAGACCTGTTTCCCTTTGTCCACTCTCAAACACTCCAATATTCTGGAGGCCCTCTTCTGAGCCAGCGTGGTGCCCACAAGCGTCAGCTCAAGCAGCGACGACACTATCCCTGCCTCTATCATCACCCGCCTGTCACCGTACGCTTTGTGTGCCAGAACCATCAAAACGTACGACGCCTTCTCTTGGCACTCTGGCGAGTCCGTCCAACTCAACACGTCCACTAGAATCGGAATCGCATCGCTCACGCCGCTAATGCCTTTTCTACCCTCCGGAGTCGACACCAGATTGCTCAGAATCGCAAGACTCCTCTCACTCACTTCCATGTCCCCTATCGTGCTCACTAAAAACCAAACCAATTCAGTTTCCAAAACCACCGAAACGTTGCTCTGACAGATCGAAAGATTGTACAAAGCGCGCAGAGCATCTTGCTTCACTTGTGATTTGGACTCGATTTTATTATCATCTAAATTCTGTAGGGTTCTAACTAGGAACTGCATTGCACCGGAGGATCCAATTATCGGTTTATTCGAATCCAAAGCGCTTAATCCAAGGAAATTCGCAACAATCGCTTCAGACACCGACGAATCTGAACCACTCGATTCAATGAGCTTCAGCATCTTGTGCACCGCGCCAATTTTCACTATAGCCGCTTTATTTCTGCAATAATTGAATTAACATCAAATTTCACGGTTAATTAAAAAGAAGAAAAAAAAATGTTTAGGTCAAAAACAGAGCGGTGTGATTTGAATGAAAATGCAAATGACGCACGCATCGTTGCCGATTCCGAGATTGAGCAAAGCGTAGAGCGAAGCGATTTGAGAATGTGCGTCTTCCGAATCGAGCATTCCGACGAGAGGAGGAATTGCTCCGAGCATTGCAAGATTCGCTCTCGCTTCCGAATCTTCCTTCGCGAGTGACCTCACTCTCGCTGCGGCAATTTGCCGCTTTGTGAAGTCTTCTTCACGCAGCTCCTTCACCACTTGCTTCAGCTCCGTCAATGCCTCTTCCTTCTTCTTCTTCTCCTCCGCCGCCGTTTTGTTCTCCGCTGCATTCAGCAGATCCGATAGCTTCTCCGACCTCTCATCCTTCTCCACGTGGCTCGCCATCGAGCTTAAGTCGCCGTCGTCGTTGTCGGCGCCGCCGCGCTGGCGATACCGGTACCGAGAGGTGCTGCCGCAGCTGACGGCGTCGAAGATCAAGCGGCGGAGCAGGCGGAAGTGGCCGCTGGCGGTGGCATTTTTGGCGGAGTGGCGGTGGTCGAGAGCGATGGATCCGACGTTGTTCCGGTGACACTTTGCCATTCTCCGGCGACCTACATTGCAAGAAAAGAACACCACAGAGAGAGAAAAAGAGAAGAGTGAAGAGTCCCTTTAAGAAGCTTTTATTTTAGGTTTTGTTTGTTTCTCTCTTTTATTTTCAGAGTGCTGAGTAAGTAAACACTATAGTACCGTCGTGTGCACGTTGTTGTGTCTCTTTGACTGTTTTTATAGTTGTGACTGTGAGTTTGTGACGGTGCTGGAGGGAGCGCCAAAATTAGAGTGTGTGGTTAGAGAATGATTTTCAACGTTGTTGTTGTGTTTTAAAAATAGTAAAATTGAGTGGTAACTTCCATTTCATTTTCGCATTCATGGAATGACAAGGAAACCGATAATCATTTCAGACAAAGAAACTACAAAATCGGAGACCCATACCCCCTTATATTTCTCTTCTGCTTCTTTGCGTTTTGTCTTTTCTACTACTATTTATCATGCATCTTTTATTTTCTTAAATATATATTTTATTCTTTTTTTGTTTTCAAAAAATTATTCGGATGAATTAGCGGTTCCTGTTTTGTATATGAAGGGTACAGTACAAAACAGAGGAAAATAATGTACAAGTAATGAAAAATAGAAACGCCTATAATTTGCAGTTGAGAAACAAAACGAGAGAAGGGAAGGAAAATGGCTAGAGTACTTTGTCCTATCAAGTCAACTTAACTAATTAAGTGTGTGTTTGTGACCGCGTGCAACAGAACTTAATGGAAAAGTAAAGCATAATTGCTTTGGTATTTTTGTATTAAAATGTGAAATTTCTACATTTAACATGGTTTTAATGCGTTTTTAAATTACTTTCATATGCATTAAAAAAAAAGCGTTTCTAAACATAGCTTAAGTTGTGATACACGAAAATAATACGTAGTATGTAAATTTAATTTCTTACAATACATTTACTCTTGTTTTATTATTGTATCTCCTCTTTTACTTGTCATGTAAGTCTTACTATCACTTTTCTCTTGGAACAAAATGTGGTTAGGGCTTCTGTAACGAAAGTTGCTCTTAGAAATCTTCAATTGTGAGCAACAGTTGAAGCAACTTTGCTGCATCGGAGAGCAACTCTCCCATCACTCCACATAAGAGCACCGGTTGCTGCATATAGCGCCTATTGCTATTCACTTTCTGTGGCCTCATTTTTTTTTATGTTAAATTGAAATAAAAATAAATAATAAAATATAAAAGTGTGAAGTAATTAATTATAGGATTTATTTAAAAAATTAAAATTATATAAGTTAGTTAAGTTGCTTGAAATAATAAAAATAATGTGATGTTATAGAAAAATATGAAAGTTTATATAAAATTAAGAAAAAGAACTTATGAGAGTAACTCTTTAGAGATTATTATATAGATTCCACCTCCAGAATTGGGTGGAAAATGAGGGAGAAAGGTTAAATATAAAAAAATATATATCTTTATTTATATCATATCTCGTTACTTAAGACATTATATTATTTTACATACATATATTTTTTTTTTACTTTCATTTTCTACACAACAAAACTAGAAAAAATATTTTTTATTTTCATGTTTTCTCCTACTAAATAATTTAACAAATCATTTCACTCTATAATTTTATTTTATTTTTTTCTTTCATTTCAACTTTTTCCCCCAAGTAAAATATTCCTTTAGTTAAGCATAGTGTTAGAGCTCGTGAGTAGCAAGAGTGGGAATATGGTGGTGCTCACTGAAATAAACCATGGCTACTGGTCGCCAGCTAATGATGTGGACGAAGGAAGGTTCGTGTCGTGTCGTGTGGGGTCGTGTCATGTTTTAATCAGTTTGGGATATGCATGCAGAATTCAATTGAATAATGTTTTATTGACATCCCAAATGCTATTTTATATTTAGAAAAAGAAGAAAAAAAATAAAAAAATATAAATATAATAGATGATATAATATAATAAAAAAAAATTAATAAAATGTTAAAAAAAATAGAATATTAAAATATAACTACTCAATTCAATTTGATTCATTGAGCTTTGAAGAATGCAATGGTGTGATGGTAGGTGTAGAAGTACACAGGACATGTCTGGGCATTACGCGTGTCTCAACTTCTACTACACTCACTCCAAATCGAAAGGTACGTGTCAACATTCAAAAATACATACCTGTTTAGTAATTAATTAATATTCAATTTAATCTATAATTAATATTCAAATAATTAGGTGTATCTAGGGAATTGTGAATGTTAAAATAATACAAAATATTATTTTTATTGTATGGTGAATTTAAAAGTGTCATTTCAACCTTTAAACCTTACCACTAATTCACTCATCTTGATCCATTATAATGATCCATTTTTCCCCCACTTAATGACTAATGAGAGGTTTAAAAGCCTCCAACCCACTTAGAAGAGGTTGAGTCATAGCTTAAGAAATGTTAGCCCACAAGTTATAATTATTTAAAAAAAGATTTCTCATAAATATTCACAAAAATATTTTTAATTTGGTATTAACGAGAACATATTCAACTTAGCCTCGACTAAAATAATTTTAACTCGATCTTAGTTAGAGTATTTTAAACTTGACCTCGGCCAAAGTATTTTCAACTCTGTCTTGGCCGAAATAACTTTAGTTAGGCCTTAACTATAGTATCTTTAGCTCAATCTCAAGCAGAGTATATTTACCTTGATCTTGACTAGAGTAATTTCAATCTGGCCTCAGTCAAATAATTTCAACTCGGCCAAAATATATTCAATTTAACCTCAACTAAAGTATTTTCACCTCGACTTCGGTCAAAGTATCTTTACCTCGACTTCATTCAAAGTATTTTTAGGTGAGCCTCAGTCAAAGTATCATTAACTCATACTCAGCTAGGACATCTTCAATTCGGTCTCAGTTAAAATATTTTCAACTCGACCAGAGTATCTTTATCTTAGTCTTGGCCAAAACATCTTCAATTCAGCCTTGGGTAAAAATTTTAAATTTAAGACGCATGGGCCGATCTTAACCCATAGGGCCCTGTTGACTTTTTCATATGGGCCTTTTGGTCTTATGGTCTTTTTTTTTTTGCTCCAACTGATGTGGACAAGGGTCAAGTGTGACGTTGTGGTTTTCCTAATTGTATGATTAAGTGTTTGACTAATAATGCAAGAGAAAATTAAAAATTAAATTATGTTGAAATAATATAATAATTAACTTAAGTTCTACGTTGTGCTATGTGTTGTGGTATTACTCTTAGATTTTCATGAGGTGTTGGACTTAGAGTGTGTGTTGAGAGATTTTCGGGATTTTACGTGAGTTCCATAAGTTGTAGAAGAAAATAATAAGAGAAGGGAGTGTTCTTAGAGGAAGGGTGGAGATAAATAGCAAAATTTCATGCAAATCTCTTTATTTAAACGTGTCAAGCTTCCTATCTCTTCCATTTCCTTCGTTCTTATCTTTCTTCCTCCCTAAGTTCTCTTTTTCGTGAATGGAAGTTTGATTCCTACCTCAACTTGAAGTTTGATTTCTTCTTCCCTAGAGATTTCATAGCTGATTTTAAGTTGGTAAGTCCAATTCCTCTTTATTCTTGATATCTAAGTAACTTTCTCATCTCTTCCCAAGAACATGAGAAATAGGTTTTTGTTAGATTTTAAGAGATGAGAGAAATCTTGATTTTGATTTAGGTGTCTCCTAGTTGATTCTGTAACAAAACTTGAGGACAGATCACTCGAGAACCTCAAAGTTATCCTTTCTAGCTTTTTCTCCAAGGTTTGAGTCAAGAAGTTTAGGTAAGGGAAGCTTTAAACTTGTTTGAATGATTTGATGGTGTTTGGTATTTGAGTTCTGCTCTTTTGGATGTCCTTTGAGATTTAGTTTTATGACACAATGAGTTTTCTGTCTTTTGTGTTTTGATGATTTGGTTGAATTTGTGACTTAAGTTGAAGTTAATATAATATCATGATGTGTTGTTTTGATTTGAAATGGTCTTGTAAGTGTTGTGAATTGTCCCTAAACCTTTGAGGCATGTTTTTGGGTGCTTGGGATCCTTTGGGAGGCCCTGGATTCTGCAGAAAATCTTGTTACGATGTTCTGTTAGTTGTAAATTTTGTGATAGTCCAATTCTGCAGACCCAGCGTCCAGTGAACCACCAAGCGTCCAATGACCCTCTCAGCTGACCAGCGTCCAGTAACCCACCCAACGTCCAATGACCCATTCAGCTGACTAGCGTCCAGTGACCCACCCAACGTCCAGCGTCCAGTCAACTCTGGTCAACTCTGGTGCTTTTGTTCAGCTTTGAGTCCAGGATCCAGTTTTGTTATGAGTGTAGATTTGAAATATTGAATGAGGATGTTGGATAGGCTACCACTTTGGTTCTAGAACTATGTTAGAAAATTCACCCTTAGTTAAATTTGGTGTTGTGTTGTGAGTAAGGATTCGAGGTGTGACAATGCCTTACTTGTGTTTACTGAACTGCTAGATTGGGTTCATAAGCGTGATTTGAGAAAAATGGTGAATTTATAACATAAAGGGAACGTGTGGCAAGTTGAGTTGTTTGGTTTGTGCATAATATTGCATGCGGGTAGGCACGTAAGTTGAGGGTGCTAGGTGGGCTCTCAACCTAGTGCTGGAGGATTTCGTGATGGCCAATGTTGGGCATATAGAATAGATAAGTGGGCGAATTCCTAAAGATGGAAGGTTTTGCAAACCTGACAGAGGTAAGCCAATACCAACACTTGTCTATATTCGATTAAATTTACACTTCCTCCACATGGTGGCTCAAGGAACTCCCTGAATGGTCTAAGGTGAGACTAATGGTAGGGGATGAGGCCTATGGGGACCGCCCGAAATTTGTTGAAATCTCCATGGAGTCGAGTCAGCATAATATTGCATGATGATATTGATGTATGGAGTGACATATGAAATGAACTGAATGTTTAGTGTGAATGATGTTGATTGTATCTTGTGTATATTCTATCATTCTTTTTATAATAAGCTTACCCTTGCAATTTGTGTTTGTATTGTATTACTGCAATGATCGTGTGTTGACACGGGAGCAGGTAATAGTGATGGTGCAGGCTCTCATGCTAGTCAAGGTTGAAGATTGGACGATGTAACACCCCGTTACATTAGACACAATCCATACTAGTATTTGTATTTGTTTTAATATTTATAAAAATGAGGGTAAATTTTTTTTTAAATCATATTTATTAAACATATTTAGATAAGATGAATAAATAAAGGCATAAATATTATATAAAGAACTATTTCCTTATGAAATTAAACATCAGTTCATGATACAGTATTATACATAGAGTTTAACAGATACAGGGAAATCAAGTATTAGTTATTCCTAACCCATACATGTAATATCTTAGTCAGAGCAGTGAACAAGTTCTACACTAACCCAAAACATAAACGTAAATAACACTAGCCTTTAGATTTCGTATCTTCTAGTATCTCTTCTTAGTCTTCGCAATCTCTGAAATGACCACGTCAACAAGGAACTTGATCACTAGGCTTGACCATCATCTTTAAGTATCCAATCAGCAAGTACATACAGAAAAGAAAGAAAGAGGAGCGAGACTTGATTCTAACATATATATGTATTACTAACGGTATGAACTACCGTCATTTAATAATAGCGGAAAAACCTAGTATTTATCTAATCATAACGTCCCAACTCCTAACAACTCAAACCTCTAGACGCAGTATGGATCCATACTCCCCGATTGGAAGTGATTGGGAGTACATACGCCTCAACCCATGTCAAAACTTTCATCTTCCATAGATGAACTCAAATTATCTCAATTCAGGACATCCACAGTCCTATATATAACTCAGGCGTACTCTTGCACCAATCAATGGAATGCTGAGCAGTTGTTGGGGTTGCCAAGCTTGGTCAGATGAAGTCCCCGACACAGGGTGCTCTCCTGGCCTTTAGTTACTTCATCACTCGACACCGTACCCCCTAGACTTCCGTTAGTGAGTCCCTGCCTTTCACTCCTCAGCTTGCCAGGCTGTATCTTCCACTAAAGGCAACATGCCGTTGCATGTTCTTCTTTTAACAGTACTCACACTAGAGTACTCACAAGTCACTTTACTCATCATCATTTGACATAACATCTCTGTCCCTCAGACAGATAAACAGTATATAACTAGTATACATCACCATTCACTATATCACATCTAATATCACTGGTCTCATTCACTGAGCACCAGTACAAAGTAACAACACAAGTCTTACAGACAGATAAATAACATTGTCAGAGTATAATCATCATGTCATGTCAACACATCAAAGCATCTTATCACATATTAAGTAAAGATTTATGTAATATCACAAGGTATTTAAGCAAGACAGTAGATACTTTTCTAATCATTAATCTAATAATTAACTAATATTTAACTAATCATTATTTGTATTAAAATCTTATTTAAAACTTATCAAGTTAAATTTATTTGCTTTATCTTTTTCTTTGTCTAATCCCTTAATTTAAATTGTAAAGACAAACAACTTTTCTAACTTATTATAAGTATTTATGGTACAAGCATAAATAGATTTTTAATATTTAGAAATTCATTTCTGGTGTGGAAGATCAGATTATACCGCAACCACAGAGCATACTTAGAATTTTCATAGACTATGTTCAAAAACTTAGTAGTAAGAAAAAAAAATCATTTTTCTGGTGTGGAAGATCAAATGAAACTGCAACCACAGAGCATACTTCGGATCTTACTCTACTAATTTTAAAAACACAGTTTAATACAAAGAAAATAAATTCTCATCATAATCTTACAACATATATATAATTTTTTTCTAAATTTGTTCTATATTCTCGTTTCCAGTGAAATCAAAAATTGAAGAGATAAACTTTTTAAAATTTTCAGAAAACTTTGAACCATCTAGTAGACTTTGTCGATTTTATAAAAATAGTAAATGAACTTATTTTGTTATGAAATTTTTATGGTAGATATATAAGACATGTATAAACATCATGATATTTTTATTTTTCCAGAAAACAGTCCAGATTTGTCCCAGTAATTTCCAATAGAATGGAATTTTTTTTTTCAGAAAGTTCAGAACAGGTGATTCAACTTGTAACTTGAATATATAATTCATTTTAGCATATTTTGTAGTGATTCCAAAAGCAAAGTTGTATATTTTTAAGTCTATTTTCATTTAAAACTGGTTTCACATGATTTCGTTAAGTATAACTTGAGATATTCATAAAATAATGACTGGTGTCCGGGTCAAACCGCTGGAACACAGTTATCTATTACTTTGTTCTGTGTTAGTCTATATTTGTCCCTTTTTATTATAAGAAGAGAAACGTGTACTAGAAAGAATCATAAGAAGGAAATTATAATGAAAATTGGGCATGGTCTCCTCTAAAAGAGGGACACTTGTAACAGTTCCAATAACAAGAAAATTCACAAATAATGGAAATATAGCAGGAATAGTAAATAAGAATTTAAAGTGATGCAGAAAAATAATCAAAGGTAAAACTTATATAATATAAAGTACGAAAGTAAGAAAGAGCAACAAAAGAATCAAGGTCTCACTCCCCCCTTACCTAGGAAGTGAGTTTCGTTCACAGCAAAGAGGAGAGGAAGAGGAAACAAGATTGCTTCTTGATGGTGAAAGAAGGTAGTTTTGGGGGTGTGATAAGCAAAATTGAATAAGAATTGAAAAAGAAAAAGAGAAAGCAGCAGAGTGAGAGAGAGATCGTGAGATGGGGTGAAGCAATGAAGGAGCAGGAGCAGCTTCCTTTTATAGAGGGAGGTCAGTGAGGTTTTTTTTTTTTTTTTCACTTGAATGAGAGTAGATAAGTAGGTGAAAGGCACGTCATACAGGGTAGCTGAGAGCATGTTTCGTGGATAAAAATTTTGTGTTTTCTTATACTATCAGTATAAATTTATACGCTTAATTTTTAACTTTTTGATTAAACAATTTTATTTTTAATTGAAACTTTTTAGTAAACTTAATTTATGTTCATTATTAATTATCATAACTAAAAATTAAATTTTTATAATTATTTTCAACTAATTCACAGTAATTTCGATTTAGATCTATAAATTTTCAAACTTTACTAGAAATTATATTTTTATATGTGTGACTTAAAAATGAACTGACTTTATCAGTTTCATCAAGTTTTGATATTAATCCTATACTGACTGACTTATCAACAGTACACTTTAAGCATTTTACGATACTATTCACATCTTTCCGTAATTGGAGTAATGTTCACAAGCACTGTTCACTCATTGAATTACTTTTTGCACATATATTTTTACTGTTTACATCATTTTTGTTGATTTTGCATCAGTGTTTCAATTTGATTAAAAATTCAACATCTTGGGTATTCACCCATATAAAACATATTTAAACCTATAAAACATGATTTCAAGTTCAAATAATTATTTCATAATTATTTGAAACTTTTCCTCATATATACCATAAATACAAACAATTATATACTCAATCGTTGTTTTAATAGTTTTCCGGACTTTGGTCCGAAATAATTATTAAAAATTCACGATTAAGTAGAACAGGAAATTTTGATCACAATAGTATGAATCAATATTAAATTATTAATAAAAAGAAAATAGACTAATTAAAAATGAGGATGTTACAGACGATCCTTTTGTTCCTTTGGATTGGACGATCCAAAGATTGGACGATCCTCCAGTTCTAATGTTTTTGTTCCTAGTATATATGTACATATTATAGAGACCAGCTTAGGACTTATGTATAAATATTTATATTGTTATGAATGTCCTTTAAAAGAGGACTATATTGGTATTGTAGGTATATATATACTTAAACTTTGTAAAGCCAGACTTAACACTTTCTTGATGTGATGAAGTACATTATATGTAGGAAAGCAGATACATATAATATGTGTTAAATATGAAAAAAAATTCTTTGAAATTTCATATGAAAATATTTAGCCAATGTTTTAGTATAACAAATCTGTAACGAAGATGGGTCGTTACATCAAGTAGGGTGGACTGATCCATTTTTACTCTAAGCGATTTATTTAATGTTTGTTATATGTAGTGATTTATGTTATATAATATTATTTAATTTTTTTATACCATATGTATTATCCATTGGAGATAAATCTATTTCAGTTAGGTAGGACAACTATGTGCAATAAACTTTTTCTGAATATTTAATGTAAGTGCATACTCAAGACTCGAATTTGATACCACTTAGGCTCAACCGATGACCTTGTAATTTGTGTAGGATTAATTTTTATTTTTAGTTTAATATATTAAATAAGATGCGTGTATAGGTGTATTGAATAATGATATTCCTAGTTGCATTCATTCCCGTAAATTTTTACATGTAATTAAATTTTTGTAACACCCATTTTTACTATTAAAGATTTTCTTATTAATTAAGACATTTGAGAAGTAATTTGATATCCAATTATTGAAAATAACCTTTAAAATATGGGAAAATTTGTTTTTCATTTAAAACATTGTTACTTAAAATTCCAAACGACAATCATCCATAATAACTTATTAATATATCAAAATCCCTTTTTATGAAATATCGGTCTTAATAAATCAAACTCATTTTATAAGACATAAATTCATTGCAAACCCTGAAACACAATAAAATCTTCCTTAATTAAGAACATCCTCAGATCCATTATTATACTAGTATACTACACATAATATACTTATGCATTTACATTCTTGAAATTTAACACATTATACATTTAAGTCACATATAAAGAATTGGTACATCATAATATTAAAACCTAGTCTACCCCTTTTTATACAAGAAAGTACTGAGACTCAGAGCAGTAACTCAATGAAAATTTCAAAATACCTAATTAACCCAAGTAGCATCCTAGAAGGATCCTCTTCTTTCTCTTAAAACATCCACTCATGTTCACTGTGCTTGTCGTAGTCTTTCATTTCATCTTCGTTGTTTGCACAAGATCATTCGTCTAAATTTGAAAAATAAAGGCGTATGGAGTGAGTCCCTCTCCTCCACTAAACTAACAAACAAACGACATTACAGTCTCAAACAAACATACAACATCAACCACTTCACAGTGGTGCTTTCACGAGTCTCATTCGAAAACCCCGAACATATTTTGGACTAATCCTTAAGTCATCGCATCTCGTCACAACTCGGGCCCGCTGCCACTGGAACTCCCATAACTCAATGGACTTACACAATTTAAGTAGAATGACTGTTGGGAGTACACCCTTCACCATGGTACAATGGCGAGCTCTCACCAACTGATGATGACTCGTATTTTTGTCAGGGTGACCGAGTCAGCTACGTGATCTATCATAGCAACTCAATGCCTTACCATCCAAGAACAACATGCCTTACGATCATCTCCCAGGTACTAATTATGGTCATCCATTACTCTGAGGACTGACTCCTCAACCACTCTCCCTACCAGGATTCGTCTTTTACAGATCTGTATGGGTTTTTCTACCAAAGGTACTCGACGACGGTCCTCAATCAACATATGTCCCAGACATACAACACAGAGATCCAACTCCCCCACCATCATAGTGGTTAAACATTACAACCCCGTCATCTCACAAGCACAATGCTCACCGTAGATAAAGCCTCCACACAACCTCTCAACACTTGTCCATCTGGCTTTCGATCATGTAAGGTTATCATTCTCAATCGACGTGTAACATTTATCCACGAACAAATTCTATTTCAACGGTCACGCACAACCCAACGGTAGAGGTTCTTCCTCCTCTTTTTGTTTTTCACGTCTAAAAGCAAACAATAACTTATCAATTACAATACACACGTGCGTAATGCACATCACCCAATCATGACCCGGTTCATGATTTTCTTTATCTTATTACATCTTATTGAATCCTTGCTCACTCTCAAGTTTTATGCTTGATTTAATTATCGAGTCTCAATGTCCATGCAAGGGTCCTAAATTTTCTTATAAGTCCAAATATCCGGCATCCTCCACGTGCAACTAAAAAGATACTAATTAATTACCAATCCATAATATTATTAGATTCACACTCTTTAATTATAATTTATTCACTATTGTTCATAGTGAATATTATTAGTTACTAGAATTTCATCATAGTATTCACAAATGCGCTCCATTTGGAGTTCATTTGCTCCCATCCAAGAATGCAATATTCTTGTTCCCATAATCAACAAACCATCACAAAAACTAACATGCACAAACAATATTCCAACACTCATTGCCCGAGGATCACATTCCTACCGGTCTCTAATTTACAGTTATAAACAAAATAAATAGTAATAGTTAATAAATCACAATTCAAACACAAAAATCATTAATAATTAATACACTAACATTTATGGGAAGATCCCCTGTTTTTAGGTGGAATATTTCGTCGTTAACACAAATAAGCCAAACAACATCACTTAGGCAATTATTCCAAGTACATTACAGTTAAATGCATAGAGCTGAAATCATCAATCATAAATTATTTGACAAAGTAAATCAACTTATAATTTCACCACATTTTGCAGAGACATTTTCAGGATGCACATATTAACACATAAAATTAGCTCCCACAAATTCAACCCACAAGTCTGGATGCTCTCTACAAAACACACTTTAAGAATTTTAGAAAGTACTAATTCAACTCTGTTTTTCATAAAATTTTACAAAGAATATCCCTAGCATGTTGATTATCACATTTAATTTTTCTAGCATGGTCCATTCACGAAAAATTCTCTTTTTGTATTTCAACGTCAATATTGTTCCATAACAAAGTTTACAATGAGAAAATTCACTCAAATACAAAAAGCGTTTACAAAATTCTGAAAAAATTCCTGGACACTACACATGGTCCAAAATGCGTCACAAAATTTTCTCAGAGAAAATTTTCCATGAAAAGTAATTTTTGCATTTTATCTCTCAGCTATCCAGCTTTTGGTTTTTTCAAAGAGAAAATGGGTAAAAATACTTCCCAATATTTTCTGACTTTACAAAATTCAGGGATGACCCTCATGGTATATAAAATGAACCTATGTTCCAGTTTTCCAAAATCACATCCCAAAATTTTTATAAAAATCAAAACAGCCCCATTCTCATAATCAACAGTTTTCGAAAATAAATCCGGTAAAAATAGTTACAGTGCTAAAAAAAATCTGAAAAAAATACCATGACATCCAGAGGCATCAAAACATAGAAAAAAGTATTTGCACCCTCAAAATCATTCACGAAAACCAAGACGAAAAATCAAACACAGTTGCAAAGCAAACTAACAACTAGCTCATTTCAAGTTTTTCAACAGTCTTGTGACACCCATGGTGTCTATAGACTACCAACAACAGCCACAATCAATATTCAACAAGAAAACAAAAAAATAGCTTAGGAAAGAAAGAAACCCCTCCATACCTCAACGAAATCGAGAGAAGTTTGTGTTTCTAGAGAGAAATATATAGATGAAAATGAGATTTAAGTTTACTTACCTAAGCACAAGAGGAACCTTAGTCAAGAACAAGTCTTAAACCAAGCTTTGGAGGTGAGGAACAATGAAGAGCAAGAGAGAGTTGAGAGAAAATTATTTCTTCTCCCTTGGCTGTGTTGTTCGATCAGCAGAGGAGAGTGAGGAAGAGAGTTTATTTTTATTTTTGTATGCATATAAGAGGAGTTTGAAGGGTTTAAAGTCCAATGGTTAACGGGATTTTTACATCCCTTGAATTAAGGCTTTTGGAGGTGACATTGGAGTATTTAATTGAACAAAATTGGTAATTTTACTTTTACTACAAATAGTTAATTACTACCTAATTAACATAGAGTATTGTGCTAATTATTTAGAACATTGTGTAATTCAAATTAATCCTACACATTATTAATTTATACAGTGTAAATTTATACAGTCTAATTTTACACAGTGTAAAAATTAGATTTTAATTTCACTAAATTTTGTCACATGAAATAACATACATATAGTCTAATTTTTCTTAATCAATTAAATTAAATTTCATTTGTGAATAATTATCTTATGGAGACGTGTAATTGAATTATCTCTACAAAACATAAATTTTCACAGTGCAATGACGCATAGTGTAATTAAATTTTAGTTTACTTAGAATTTTACCAAAATTTGCCACATAAAATCATACCAAGTCTTTAGATCTTTCTTAATTAGCTAAATTAAATTTCCAATTGTAATTAATCTCAATATCTATTTAGTTATTACAATATACACTAACGTAGTATCTACTATATCCTTAGTTGCAAATTTTTTTAGAGAGTTACAATTTTCATGCCCAAAATTGTAAAATTTAATTTTTCGGGAGAGCTGCATACTCATAATTCGAACTCAAGACCACTGCTTAAAATGGAACAACCTCGAAACAGTAAAGTAACCTCAAGGAAGTTGATTTACACACTTAGTGATTTTTAAAATTAAAATTAAAATAATAGTATATTAAATAGTGTATTAGGGTTTAAATTGTTGTACATTATTAAATATTAACAATTCTTTTTAAAAATTAAGTTGAAATAATTATGGATTAAACTTGTCTAATTGATAAAGAGATTGACTTTGAAGGCTATGTTTGGCAAGCCATTTCAATTGGCTTCTAACTTTTTTTACTAACTGAAAAGTTTGTTTGACTATTTGATAAATAAGTTTTTTTTAGTAGTTTCTATTGTTTTTTAAAACGCTACTTGAAGTAGCGCTTTTTAAAATGCTAGCTTCTAGTTTTTTATATTTTATTCCCTTTTTATCCTTAAAATATTTATTAATTTCCTTGTTACCCTTTTAAAATAAAACAAGGTTTTATTATTTATTTATTTTATTTTATTTTTGTTATTATATTTTACACTTTTTATATTGCACTATTTATTTTAACCATTGTACTATTTATAATATTTAATTTATTATTTCAACATTATACATCACAAAATTGACAATGATAAATGTTAGATTTTTTATTTTTTAAATAAGTTTAGATTAGACGATTTATTTTAACTATTATGCTAATTAACATAATAAATAATATCTACTTAAGTGTATACATTTTTTTACTTTATTTTGAATTTGATTAAAAATATTTTAAGATATAGTATAAGATTAATAGTAGAATACTTAATATGAAAAAATGTAATAATTGAAATTAAAAATGTAATGAAAATAATTTATCTATAAATAAAAAATTACAAGACTTTCAAATTATAACACCTTAAAATATATTTTATCCATAAAATAAAAATAAAATTTATATAAAAATATCATATAAATATGTCCATTTATGTCATTTTATATTTTTCAGCTATTTCAACATGTAGTTTTACCGAACGCTTATGATTTAATAAGCTAGCTTAATAGCTATCAGCTTTCGGCTACCGGCTAATTTTTCAGCT
Source organism: Pueraria montana var. lobata (assembly GCA_026413185.1). Lineage (NCBI taxonomy): Eukaryota > Viridiplantae > Streptophyta > Magnoliopsida > Fabales > Fabaceae > Pueraria > Pueraria montana. The sequence goes on from CM048652.1 coordinate 9,810,805, forward strand.
TCCAGCTAGCTTTCCAGTTTTCAGCTAGTTTTGCCGAACATAGCCAAAATCGATAAAAATAAAAATGAAACACAAAAACTGGGAGTTTGACTTTGTCTTTTTTGCCTTTCTTCTTCTTTTTGTAAATCATGTCAAAAGCTAAAACGTTTTTGAGACAAAACATAATGTTACTATTGTTGGAGCAAGAGGAATTTGAGATTTTTACCCCTGCACCCCACTTTGCAAAATTATCTACCTAAATATCCTACTTCCAACATTATATACAAGAATGCCCCCTTTATTTTACAAGTGTGAATTCGGCTGCTGGCACCCGAATTCACACCTTGTTTTTCAATCTTTGGCAGCCACACCCGTTAAGAATTCGATCTTAGACCCGAATTCTTAACGGGTTTATATATATATATATATATATATATATATATTAAATTAGATATTTTTTGTATTATCTTTTAATTAAAATTAAAGTTTAATAATTTACATAATAAAAATTTATATTAAAAATTAACATTTACATAGACTACTAAAATAAAACTCTACTAGTACATGCATCACGGGATGAATTTTTTTGTGAGAGGTAGAATAAATTTTTTAAATTGTATATAATAATATATAAACAAATTATATACTTGATTTTAAAATATTAGATATATGAATCATATTTTAAGAAATTGTTTATTAACAATAAGATTTTATAATTACAAAAATCACTTCAACTATTTTCAATTTCAAAAGGTATTTATAATAATTTTAAAGTTTAAAATTTCAAGAACTCAGTTATAATTTTTTTTAAGTAATTAAAATTAGAAAAATATAAATTTAATTATTTAATTACTAATTTCTTTTTTTGAATATTTTACTACGTTTAATTGAAATTAAATAATTAAGAAACGAACAATAATCCACATATACATTTTTCTTTTTTTCAATATTATTGCATGTAATTTAAATAGTATATTATTGAAAGAATGAATGAAACAATAATTTAGATAAGTGATAATTAAAAAAGAGAAGGATTATTTGTTTAAAAAAAAATATGACTTGGTAATAAATGGTGGACCTAAAACATAACTGAAGAGAGTTATGAAATCAAATCATTTTTATCATATATTAATAAATTTTGTCATGCATTGTATTTGTATTTATAAAAATAGATAGACGATGGTTAAAATATAAATTAATAAAGTTTAATAAGAGACATTGTTTTGTTAAATAGATAAAGTATAATAAGAATAAATTAAAGAAACAAAATAACAATATAAAATCAAATATATTAATTTCTTATGAATCTGTAGTATATATTTTTCTTAAATTTTCTTTCTTTGAATAATTTTTATGGATCTATAGTATATTAAAGTATATTTTTTTTATAGTATTACATTAAAATTGATCAACATTTAATGTAATGAGTATATTAAAGTTCAAATTGATGAATTGTATAAAAAAATTAAATTTCTTTCCTTGAATAATTTATATGAGTATATAGTATATATTTTCCTTGAAACATTTTTTTTTGATACATTTGTTTCTTCAAATTGGTGAATAAATAATTAAGGTACAAACACTAATCCGAAATAAATAATAAATAATATTATTAATTTATCAAAATAATTTCAATGATTATTTAAAATTTTAAACCAATCCTTTTGAGATTGCATGTTAATTGAGAAAGAAATATTTAATTTCTTACCTTATGATTTTAATACTCCCTCTGGTCCTTTTTATAAGTAAACGTAAATTAGGGATGTTATTAAGGTAATTGGATCAAGCATTGCTTGGATTTAACGGTGATGTTTTTAATTACATAAATGAACCAAATCAATCATTCTATTCTAAAATTTGATGGTGAAATCATTCAAATCGTTAAATTTTTGTTACCTTTTAAATTTTAATCTTTTGTTACTTTTTTAAGTATTAAAATTTACCTAATTGTTCCTGAAAGTTTTGGGGAGAAAATTTTGTATACATGGCATCACTTTTGGAAAGAAAAGTTATATAATTATGGTAGATATAGATTATTTTGATGTATATTCTTTAAAGTACACGTCTGATTATTTTAATTTTAATTACGCATAAACCCATTCTTTATGCTTGATATATTATATTTACCTTGTCATGTTTTATTATTATATAATATTATCTTAAATACTACAGGTGGTGAATTTTTTAAGTTTGATTGGTTTATTAAGTAACGTACAAACCTCATTTGGATACCCCATGTTTATTACAATATAATGTAAATATTTTTGTTACAATATGTTATATATTTTGTATATTACTTAATATTTTAAATTGGAAAAATAATAGTAAAATGAATTTTTATCAATATTAGTATTTTGTTTAATTTTTAAACAATTAACACTAATACTAAGCCACATCTCATGAGTAGTAACGCAATATGGATGCACCTTGGCATTCTAATGTTTATCAAATATTAAGAATGCATATAATAGGCTGTCAAAAAAAAAAAAAGAATGCACATAATAGAGATGGATAACATCACAGAAAAATATGTGAAATGATATTTAAAAGATAAGTGTCCAATACATGAACGTATAAAAGATATTAATCTATATCTACCATAATTATAGAACTTTTTTTTTCTTCCAAAAGTGATGCCACTGCTATTGTATGCAAAATATTCTCTAAAAAACATAACATTTTAAATTAGAAAAATTATATACCGTGTACTTAAAACTAAAACCAGTTAAATCGTTATCTTAGACAACAGGCAGTGTACTACCAAAAGAACTATAGCAGTAGTTGATTATTTATTTAATTTTTTTTCGTTTGCACAGTGGCTCGACAAATTCGGCCATTAATCTGAAACTTCCAATTTACTAATTTGATTCACGTTGCAATTTATATATATAATTAAAGATAGAAATTCCTTATACTATCGGTGTTAGATTAACAAAAGTTTTAATAAAAAAAGAGATTAAAAAGTGAAGTGTGAAATAACTAAACATATGTAATACTGTATAAAAAAACTAACTAATTAAAGTGATATTATCAAATGGACTACCATGTTTGTCACACGGTGGTTTTCTTAAGTTACACATAAATAATCAAATGTGAATTGTTCCATGCGCATATATGTACTAAAAAATTACCGTTTCAGGTAAAATAAAAATCATAAACAATTAAAATACTAACCTGTATTCAAAAGTTTATTCATGTTCAAAGTATTTAACCAAGGTGTAATATACGTAAAAAAAAATGTGATTAGTAGAAAGAACGAAAGAACAAAAATTCAATAACAATCCAAAAAAGTTAAAAAAAATGCTTATGAGAGATAGAAACCATAAGATAGTAGAAGAATACACCCAGAAAAAGGAAACCCAGCAATTACAAACTGCACTATGACAAATGAAGAGGCACAATCTCTCTTCACTAAGCAAAATCACAAATGAGAAAAAAAAAAAATCAAAACTACAACAAAAGCATATACACGTACCTTAGATCATGAAAGGTAAGCAAGCAATATAAATAGGCACACTACAAATGAGTGGTTTTGCTCTGAAACGAAAACGCAGTTTAATGTAATTTATATTTTAAATTTAATGTAATTTGAAATGGTGAGAGTTTTTAGGAATTCATTCAATAACCAAAAACCACTATTTTTGAAAGTTTAAAAATTATAATATTATACTGGCCAAAAAAAATTATAATATTATAATAAATATTAGAAAAGATAAATGATTCGTTCTTAAATGTAATGATGTAAAATATCTTATTTATCCCTATTTTATCTTAATTTGTCACCAATTTTGTTTAATTAAATAATTGACTAATTAAATTTATGAAAATATTTCTATTTTTTATGGACTGTTTAGGAGGAAAAATCTTTAATTTAATTAGCTAATTAATGATCAAAATATTTAAAATTTGAATTTAATTAATTAATTAATGTCCAAAATTGTTTTAATTAATTTGTAACCACTCATTTTTTTAATTCAGTTTCCGTAATCGAGGGAATGTGTAATAATAAGTGGATTTAATTGTGATATTTTTAATTATATAAATGATCCAAATCAATCCTTTTATTTTAAATTTTAAATTTTGATGGTGAAATTATTCAAATCATTAAATTATTGTTACCTTTTAAATTTTAAATTTTTGTTACTTTTTTATGCATTTAAAATTACCTAATTGTCCTTGAAAGTTTTTGGGGGAAAATTTTATTCTTTGTGTATATTCCTTTAAGTAATAAAGGATTCTTAATATTGTTAAAAAAAAAAAACACTCTATTCTTAATAAAAACAACACTAAAAACACCCATATAAAACTTACGGCAAGTTTTTTTTTTGATAATTATGGCAAGTTTTACGAACCTCTAAATGTATCAGTTTACTTTTATTATTATTATTATCGTGCCACTCGTGAATGGAAATTTAAATTGAAGACCCAAATTTATGGCAAGTTTGACCAATTTAAAAGCTCTGTTTGTCCGTCTATTCTCTTCAATTGTCCCCCCTGCAAGCTTGGTGACCTTCGAAATAAACAACTGAAGATTTCAGCTAAATCGTTATGTACGGTGGCATACCAAGACTGACGATATTTTCACCAAACTCAAAAACTTGAACGTAATTCATTTCATTCACATCAATATATTAATATGCTGGAGAATTTGAAGAACAATATAATATAGGTGATGTTTTACACGTGTTATATTATGTTAACATAAATTATTATACTTTATTAAAGAAACGGATCTGTACAAAACAATGAAAACATATCTTTGTAAAATCCTCAGTTTATTACAAGTCTCATGTAGTGGGTCTACTTATCTTTGGATTTTTCCTAAGATGAATTCGGACAAGAAATATTTATTGCCACCTGATACAGCGATGGTTGTTCTTTTTTCCTTCCAATCCATCACCTCCCACTAGTTATTCTTAAAAAATAGCCACCAACAGAGCTTGCAAACTTGATCAATATCAGACAGAGATGAGTGAACCATTAACATCGGTGTGGCAAATGAAAGAGACGGTGTGGACAGAGGACAGAGCAGACTTGCCTGCCGTAAAAACATTTTTAAATATTCTTTTTTCGTTTTAGACTTACAGAACCTGTTTGACACAAATGTTATTTGAAATCATTCTTAAATTTAATTGTATTTTTAGTCTTTGTTTTCTTTGCATCAAATGAAATGACCAAATTGGTGATTGGGAGGAGAGACACGTCATCAGATATTAGCCACAAATACTCCGTACAGACTAGAAATTGCGCGGGAGAGAATTCATGTCATTTGTGGTGAAGGAAACCGTTAAGACACGACAATGGTGATACGCATGTTGAAGGCGTACGATGCAGGCGAGGTGATGTTGCTATCGAAGCACATCACAACCCTGGAATCCCTCCTCCGCTTCCACGCGGTGGCGGTGACGAGTGGCCACTCCACGAACCTCTTCATCGCTTCAAAGCTGATATCTCTATACGACTCTCTCCACAACGACCCCACCACTTCGTGTTCCACCCTATTCCACTCTCTTCCCGCCAAAGATACATTCCTCTATAACTCCTTCCTCAAATCCTTCTTCTCCCGCTCCCTCTTCCCCCAACTCCTCTCCCTCTTCTCCCACATGCGCGCTTCCAATGTCTCCCCCAACCACTTCACCCTCCCCATAGTCGTCTCCGCCGCCTCGCACCTCACGCTCCTCCCTCACGGCGCGTCTCTCCACGCCCTCGCCTCCAAGACCGGCCTCTTTGCTTCTTCCTCCGCTTCCTTTGTCTCACTCTACTCGCGCTGTGGCCGAATGGACCTTGCGCGCAAGGTGTTCGATGAAATTCCCCTTAGGGATGTGGTTGCTTGGACTGCACTTATCATCGGGCTCGTGCAGAATGGGGAGCCTGAGGAGGGTTTGAGGTGTCTCCGTGACATGCATGGGGTCGGTGAAGATGATGAGAAGCCCAACGCTAGAACGTGGGAGGGTGGGTTTCTCGCGTGTGGGAATCTAGGTGCTGTGAGAGAAGGCGCGTGTTTGCATGGGCTGGTTATCAAAAACGGGGTTGCTTCTTTCCTACAGTCTTCGGTTTTGGATATGTATTCCAAATGTGGGGTTCCCCGAGAAGCGTATCGAGCCTTTTGTGAGGTGATTCACAAAGATCTTCTGTGTTGGACGTCCATCATTGGGGTTTATGCGAGGTTTGGGATGATGGGGGAGTGTGTGAGGTTGTTTAGGGAAATGCAGGAAAATGAAATACGCCCGGATGGGATTGTTATTGGTTGCATTCTTTCCGGGTTTGGTAATTCCATGGGTGTTTCTGAAGGGAAAGCGTTTCATGGAGTGATTATAAGAAGATATTATGTGGATGATGAGAAAGTTAATGATTCGCTGTTGTTTATGTACTGCAAGTTTGGTATGTCAAGTTTGGCGGAGAGGATTTTCCCATTGTGTCGAGGGAGTGGAGATTGCTGGAACTTTATGGTTTTTGGGTATTGTAGAATAGGGGAGAACGTGAAGTGTGTTGAGCTCTTCAGGGAGATGCAGTGTTTAGGTATTCGTTCTGAATCAATTGGTGTAGTTTCGGCAATTGCCTCGTGTGCTCAGTTAGGAGCAGTTAATTTGGGAAGGTCGATTCATTGCAATGTGATAAAGGGTTTTTTGGATGGTAACAATAACATTTCAGTCACCAACTCACTCATAGAGATGTATGGAAAATGTGGCAAGATGATATTTGCTTGGAGAATATTTAATACTTCGGAGAGGGATGTTGTATCATGGAACACTCTGATTTCGTCTCTTGTTCACATCAAGCATCATGAAGAGGCTGTAAATTTATTTAATAAAATGGTTAGGGAAGACCAGAAGCCCAATACAGCCACGCTTGTGGTAGTGCTTTCAGCTTCTTCTCACCTTGCATCTCTAGAGAAAGGAGAAAGAGTTCACCGCTACATAAATGAAAGTGGTTTCACACTCAATTTACCTCTCAGCACGGCGTTGGTTGATATGTATGCTAAGTGTGGGCAGCTGCAAAAATCAAGAATGGTATTTGACTCTATGATCGAGAAGGATGTAATTTGCTGGAATGCAATGATTTCAGGCTATGGAATGAATGGATATGCAGAATCTGCTTTGGAGATATTCCAACATATGGAGGAATCAAATGTTATGCCCAATGAAATTACCTTCCTCTCTCTTCTCTCAGCATGTGCCCATGCAGGGCTTGTTGAAGAAGGGAAATACGTGTTTGCCAGAATGAAGAGTTATTCTGTGAATCCCAATTTAAAGCATTACACTTGTATGGTAGATCTTTTGGGAAGGTCAGGTAATGTACAGGAAGCAGAAGCTATGGTCCTATCCATGCCCATTTCTCCAGATGGCGGTGTTTGGGGAGCTTTGTTAGGTCATTGTAAAACTCACAACCAAATTGAGATGGGAATAAGAATTGCAAAGTATGCTATTGACTTTGAACCAGAAAACGACGGCTACTATATAATGATGGCCAATATGTATAGTTCCATTGGGAGGTGGGAAGAAGCAGAAAACGTGAGAAGGATGATGAAAGAGAGGTGTTCAATGGGTAAGAAAGCTGGTTGGAGTCTGCTCTGAGCTAAAACTTCCCTTCCCTCAAGCTTGAGCTTTGAAAAGAAAGAAAAGGTTAAAGAAAACCATTGGAAGTTTACCAAGTGCCAATAGGCTTAATCTTCTCAAGTTTGCTCCTTTCATAAGCCATTCATGAGCTTGTCATTGAGCAATTGGGCTAAGGAATCTGACATGTTATTATCATGAAATACTTTTCACATTGTACTGACACCCCACAAAAATAACCCTCTTGATGGATGCTTTAATTCTGTAACTCACAAGTATTCATGCAGCAGCTAGCAGAGAGGCACGTCAGTGGCAGGAGGGAGAGATGACTAAGTTTCCATAAAGGTTGTATTTGATTCTGCAGTACATTGTTCAATTCCTTTGAATTTTGATGCTTTATTGATTTAAGACGTATGCCCTTATCCAAAAGTGTGAGGCAACCTGTTTAATGAAAATTTTCTCAACAGTTTTGTTATTTTCCTCACAATGTTGACAATTTATGAAAAAATTGACATTTTGAACCTTGTAAATTTGGTTGTGCTTCAAACCATACCTTTAACTGTTGCACATGCCATGTTAAGTGGCATATCCATCCTTGTTATCCTACAAAGGTTTCCTGCAAGACTTAGTTCTCCTGCTTCAACATTGATTTTATCTGGTGTTTCTTTTGATTGATTTGTTAAGATAGTAATAGTTTTTGGAAACGAGGGGTTTTCTGGAGCTATCTTGTGTTGTAAGTAAAAGTGTCTATGGGAATTCTTTTCTCAGGTCATTAAATGTGCTTCTGCAACCTTGGACCTTTTTTCCATACACATTGTAATGCAAAGTTACTTTCTCAGATAATTAAACACGTCGCAGAGGAACTTGAGAGAAATATTGCTGATGGGGATCCTTTTACTTTTCCCATTTATTATTGCATGTCTGCAAAAGAATTGGAAAATAACATGGATGCTGTGTTGCAATTTGCTGTTTGTACGCTGTCCAAAGTCATATCACTGTGTGCAAATGTTTGACAAGGTTATTTCTCTCTTTTTTCTGTCTTTCTCGTCTTCATTTTATGATTATAATTGATACTGTCTTGAGGGTGGATTCTTAAGTTGCTTTTATCAGTATTAGTATTGACGACATAGATGATGAAAATATCATACTGAGGGCATGGAAAGGTCTTTTACCAAACAATCACATTCACATATTGTTTGCACAAGTGTTAAATGGATGTTTTTGTTTTTCAAGTCGTCCTTTTGGCCCCACAGTGTTGTTTACCATTACTTGGACCTGAAAGTATATCCTGCACCTATTCTATATGGTAATCGATACACATCACATGCTTACATTTCCAACCAACTTACATCTCCTATTCTTTTAGTAACATCATTGGATTTCTGTACTATTGATATTTTCTCTTACTGTTATTGTATCTTCTACTTCTTTTTACGTCCTTAGGTATTGTTGAGTTGGGGATATGTGATGACTAGCTTTTATATCCTCCTTTTTATTGAAGTGTATTATTGATGTAGAACAGCCCTTCAGCATGTCCTATAGCTGTTTAGGTGAGACAACTATTCTGTTAGGTAGGGAAGCAGCATTACTGTAAAGCCATGCTAAGGCCTAATGGTATGCTTAACCATACATAGTATTCCTATCAATTGCATTTAATTCATGTTACTTATGTATTCATATCAGTATTCCTAATTACATCCATTAAGCATTGTTTAAAGAATGGTTTTTTATTTTACATTTGCAGATTGTTGATAAACCACGTTGGTATCTTCAGAAAGGTGATATGGTAAGCAATCCTGTTCTTGTAAAGATACTTGGTCTTTTATCTCCACCTATTTAATTTTATTATGACCCCACCTATTTAATTTTTATGAAGAGTTATAGACATAAAATTTTCATAAAATTATGGTTATGTGAAAATTTAACATAAGGAAGATCCATTCTTGTGAAGTTTACGGTTGGAGCAAATCGATGTATAAAGCTACATGTACAAGCCATAATTGCATATGATTAAAAAATATTTTTCAATCCAGCGCTTTTATTTTCAGCAACCAACACACTTTTTTTTTTTTTGGCAAGCAATGGTGAATCATCCTCATTTCTAGTGAGAACTACCAACATCCTTATTTTGTGCTAGCACCCTTAATTTGCAAGCGTATGAGAACTCTCGTACTAACTGACGTGGGGAAATAATATTCTTTATTTTTTTGCATATTTATTGTTTTAAAGATAAAATACAAATGAATTATTATTTTAAAACAAAAATAAATATAAAAGTATAAAGATGTGAGGTAACATGTGAGATTCATTTTAAGTGATTTCACCGTTAGATTAAAAAATTATTAAAGTTCTTAAATCTGATGAAACGTGATAAGATCTATCAAAATGAGTTAGGAACCAAAGAGAGAGTGCATCATTAGAGATGTTATGAGGGTCCAAAATAAATTTGGATTCCAATATTGTCTCTCTTTTACCTCTCTTGGCAATAAGGCATGCACCAAAAGAAAATAAAAAAGTAAAATAAATTTGCGATTTGATCATGATTCACTTTCAGTCCCTCGGTCCCTTGATACAAAATAATCGTACTTTGACCTATTTAATACTTTTTTCTTTGTCAATCTTTTCAGTGGATTTTAAAAAATAAGGATTTAAAAACATATTGCTTATTTATTCCATTTAACACCTTTTCATAATCATGTTTATGCAACTAAGTGTGGAGAACTTGTCTGAATCAGTCAAGGAGAACATGCAAAATAAAATAGAATATAAACCACGACTGAGCAATGTGCATTCCTTTATTAATAAAATACAGTAGTAAGAAAGTGGTACAACATAGTCTCTCCATGAATTTTGCTAGCTTCAACTGACCGCACGTTTTGGTATCAACACTAGGTTAAGCTGTCACCGAAAAAAAAAACACTAGGTTAAGCGTTTTCCAAAAAAAAAAAAACACACACACACACAATAGGTTAAGCTTTTTCCAAAAATACACACACACAATAGGTTGAGCTAGAATTTGTAAATCCCTAAATCTAAGGCTCAACGCTTTGTTTGGTTGCGATGAGAGAAATAAAGTGGAAATAAAGTGAAATATTGAATTGTTTGATTTAAGAAAAATATATGAAAAATAGAGTGAAAATAAAATAATAAAGTTGCTTTGAATGAAATAATAGAAGAGAATTTAATAAATGTATTAAAATTATCCTTATATCCTTGGTAAAATAGGAATGCATATATGTGCCATAAGTTAATTTATTCAATTAAATTAGCAATATAATTGATTAAATTCATACATTTAATCAATTATAATTATTTGTCTGGAATTAAGTTGTAAAATAACTATTCTTTCGATTTTATTCCTTGATCATATATAACTATTTGGCTTAATTGCATATTTTATCATCTAACTTTTATTATTTTGTAAATTTTACCACTCAAGTTTTATTTTCGCGAATTTTACTATCCAACATTCATCATTTTACGAATTTTACAATTCAAGTTTTTTTTTTCACGAATTTTACCACTCAACTTTCATCATTTTGCGAATTTTACCTATCAAGTTTTCAATTTTTACGCCTTTTACCATCACATTGATAATAAAACGATGTCGTTTTGTTTTTCCTTTAACTTTTTTTTGGTGACATATCAACGGAGATAAAATGCGCAAAAATGAAAACTTAGGCGATAAAATTTGCAAAAATAAAACTTGGATGATAAAATTCGCAAAATAATGAAAGTTAGGTAGTAAAATTTGCAATCAAACCTAACTATTTTTGTCTAAAATAGAATATATTTAATGACTTTCGTTATACAAAACTGCAACTGACCATTATTTTTAAAAGAACACCATCTCTAAAAGCATTAATAGAACAAAAATAATCTCAGTTAAATAATCGTTTAACGACTACAATTGTTTAAATACAGGACATTTAATGACCTTAATCATCAAGGACGAGTTTGGATAGCATACGTAAAGTCATAGGTTCAATGTTCATTGTCGCCGTTGTAAAAAAAATGGCCATAATGTTGAGTAAAACCTGAATCAACAATTATTTTGAAACACGGAATATCCTTAAGACAATAGTTACACATACAAAAAAAAAAAAAAGTACTGCGTTCGTACCCTATGGAGTTTGACAAGAACAAAAAAAAAAGTGTTAACTCTGCTTTTATCGAAGTGAAGCTTTCCAGTGGGCAAAATTAATCATTGACAACCATGGCATCCGCAACAGGGCTGTCCAACTTCTTAATAAGCAGTTTATTTAGAGGAGAACGTTCTTTGCTTGATAGAGTCCCATCAGCATCAACAATGATTGAGTCCTCTTCTTTGAAATCTCCCCTTAGAACTCCCATAGCAATTTCATTTTCAACCAATTGTTGTATCACTCTTTTAACTGGTCTAGCTCCAAAATTTGGATCAAAACCCAGTACACCAAGAAGTTTAACAGCTTCTTCTGTGTAATGAAGATCAATTTTCTTCTGCTTGAGCCTGTTTTTCACTCGCTCCATCTACACCAGGTAAGAAAACATGTATTAGCATGCATCTCCGGAAATTAGAATAGAGTCAAACAAACAGTTTTACACTGGGATTAAGTCCGTAAACAATAGAAAGAAACTTCAATATCATCAAAAGAATAGTTATTTACCAAGGAAATGAATCAAAATAAGTTTAAAGGGATTAAGTTAATATGAGCGCATCAATTACCTGGAGCTCCACTATTTTGCTGATCTGTTCAGAATCCAGAGGCTGGAAAACAATATATTCATCAATGCGATTCATGAATTCTGGGCGGAATGTTTGCCTAGCCAACTCAACAACTTGTCTTTTCATCTGATCATAGACTGCAGTTTTATCATCTTGTGTACTACGAAGAGTTTCAAGTATGTGATGAGAACCAATGTTCGAAGTCATAATCACAACACAATTCGTGAAGCTAACAGTCCTTCCTTGAGAATCAGTAATCCTTCCATCATCCAACAACTGCAACAAGATGTTGAAGACATCATGATGTGCCTTCTCTATTTCATCAAATAGTACCACAGAGTAGGGTCTTCTCCTGACCACTTCAGTTAGCTGACCACCTTCTTCGTAACCAACATAACCAGGAGGGGCTCCAACTAAACGTGAAACAGCATGTTTCTCCATGTACTCACTCATATCAATTCTAACAAGAGCATTTTCAGTGTTAAACAAGTAACCAGCCAAAGCCTTGGCAAGCTCAGTTTTGCCGACACCAGTCGGACCCATGAACATGAAGCTTGCAATTGGCCGATTTGGATCAGACAATCCAGCCCTTGAACGGCGAATTGCATCAGCCACAGATTTTACAGCAATATCCTGACCAACCACTCTCTTGTGAAGAACCTGTTCCAGCAAGACTAACTTTTCTCTCTCTGTTTGTTGGAGGTTTGATAATGGTATACCAGTCCATTTGCTAACAATCTCTGTAATATCAAGGTCAGTGACCTCTTCTCGAAGTAAAGATTGTCCAGACTTTCGGAAGTCAATTAGGTTCTTTTCAGCTTCTTCTAATTGGCGCTGAAGGGACATCAAAGTTCCATACTTTAGCTCAGCAGCACGGTTCAGGTCATAATCACGCTCAGCAGCTTCCATCTCTAGGTTGACTCTATCTATCTACATATGTTTATAACATGTAAGGTGCAGAATTCTTTGGGGGAGGGGAGGGGGGAGAGGAACTATAGTAATGACAACACACAAACTAAACATTACCTCTTCTTTGATTGACCTTATCCGAGTCATAAAAACTTTTTCATTGTCCCATTGTTCTGCCAATTCTTTTTGCTTCTGTTTAAGTAAACTCAAATCATTTTCGAGCTTACTTAATCTTTCTTTAGATGCCTTGTCAGTGTCATTTTTCAAAGAGAGTTTTTCCATCTCCAATTTCAATATTGCCCTGTCTATCTCATCCAATTCTGTAGGCTTAGAGGTGATTTCCATCTTCAGTTTTGCAGCAGCTTCATCAACAAGATCAATGGCTAAAAGGAAAAAATTAAATTTAGCGTAAGCGACAAATCAACCAGCAAAATTTTCCAAGCTATTAACAATTTGAAGGCTTTTAAGATATATATATATATATATATATATATATATATATATAAGGAAGGCATCTTATATGAGAGGACATATCTTATGAGAGGAAGACATCTTATATGAGGGTGAGAGGGTTAAATCTGGACCATATAATCATACAAGGAGGGTCAAGATTTAATATTATGTTACTACTTAAAAAAGTCATGTGACTTTTTAAAAAACTCACATGACTTCGTGTGTTTTAATCTTGACCATTAAAATAAGATCTAGTAGTCAATATTTACTCCTCTCACTCTCATATAAGATAAGTCCTCTCACTAGATATATTTCCTATATGTATATATATATATAGAGAGAGACAGAGAGAGACAGAGAGAGAATGCTTTTTTCTTCAAAAAGAAAATTTTACATTGTTCTAGTTAAAGACTAAACTTCTTTAAAATATTGAAGTAAGCCCAATAATAAATTATTAAAAGGAATCAACCCATAATATATGTGCTAGAGTCACATCTTACCTTTGTCAGGTAAGAAGCGTTCTGTAATGTATCGATCTGCAAGAATTGCTGCTGAAACAAGTGCACTATCTGATATTTTGACTCCATGATGCAACTCATAGCGTTCACGCAACCCACGAAGAATGGATATTGTATCTTCAACAGATGGTTGACTGCAAAACACTTGTTGAAATCTACGCTCAAGTGCAGGATCCTTTTCAATATATTTTCTATACTCATTCAATGTAGTTGCTCCTATACATCGAAGTTCACCTCGTCCAAGCATTGGCTTCAACAAGTTCCCAGCATCCATTGCACCACTTGTAGCCCCTGTTTAGGGAGCCAATGACCAAAAAACAGCATATTACTAATTGGTTGAATAGAGGAACTGGAACAAAAATAAGGTGAATGACCATATATGAATCAGAATGTCACTCAAATCTGGTTAAGAGAGGATTTAAGTTTGATCCTGGCTGCCCCCCATTTTTCTTTGTCATGAACTGACTATCCTAAGGGTTTAAGTTATTAGAAGTGAAGGCATATGAATGGTTATATTATGTCTAACAAATAAAAAGTAAACAATATTCTTAATGTCTATATTATAAGTTATAACTTGTAAGGCTTAAGCAACAAGAATAAGGTACCAACCTGCACCTACAACGGTATGAATTTCATCAATAAACAAAATTATTTGCCCATTTGATGAGGTAACTTCCTTCAGGACAGCTTTCAACCTTTCTTCAAAATCTCCACGATACTTGGCCCCAGCAAGCAATGAACCCATATCAAGGGAGATCAACTATAAACCAACAAGAATAAAAGTAAATTTTAATACAAATTTAAAAAAAAAAAAAAATTACAGCCCTGCATTAAAGGTGTAATATGAAGGCCCTGGACACCTCGTATAGCAGATTAGCAAGAACTTTACAGCAACAAGCTGCACTTTATTACAATATTACATTTCAGAAAGAATTTGAAAAGAAAATAGGAATAATGATGTGACCCATTTCATAAGGTTTTCCAATTCCAAGTTCATTGATAATGTCATAATTGTTAAAAGAGACAAAAATAAAGCTTGAGAAGGGTCAAGGAAACTTCCAGAGTGTCAAATAGGAAAACTTAGAGGGCGTTTACTTGCGATTCCGTTTTCTGTTTTCATTTTCTGTTTTCAGTTTTTAATTACAAAACTACCACATTGTTTTCATTTTGTTTTCTGTTTTCTAAGATTTGTACAGGAAACACTGGAAACAACTTTTTTTTGTTTTTTCTGTTTCCTGTACAAATCTTAGAAAACAGAAAACAAAATGAAAACAAGGTGACAATTTTGTAATTAAAAACTGAAAACAAAAAATGAAAACAAAAAACAGAATTGCAAGTAAATACCACCTTAATATTTTTGTAAGACAACTAATTACAATGACAGCATTCTCAGATGATATTTTTCACACCACCTTAAATGTCTTGTTTTGGGCATATGATCACATTGTAACACATCAAATCCTTAAGATAATATTATTGAAAGTCTCTACTCTCAATTTCCTTCCTCAATACCCAAAATCTCATAATTTCAACAGTAAGAAACATGCTTTGTATTTTAGAATAGCAAGAAAAATCTTTATCTCTTTGTGTGTGTGTTTGAGGGAGGGGGACATTTCTATATATTTAGAAGTATCTAAGTTTTGTGCTCAGTCTTGAAATGCATAAGCTAGAGGAACAAAATATTATAATTTCAATGTAAGAAAAATCAGTTTCAGGGTATCAGGAAAATATGACACTACAAGGTGTTAGCAGCTTGATTAGACCTTTTTCAGAAACTTTTACATAATAATCAGCCTGCATTGAGACTTGACACTACTTCAAACAAGAAACTCGATTCATATTATCAATATATAATCAAGAGAAAAAAACAATAGGAGCTCAACCTTTCGATTCATCAGTGGCTCTGGAACATCACCACGCACTATACGTTGAGCTAATCTGCAAAATAATAGAAAGGCCTTTGGTACATTTAAAGAAACAACACATACAACAAAGGGAATATTTAGTCCAGCATAAAAAATATATGCTACTGCCACAAAGAAATATTGTGTATAAGGTACAAAAGTAATAACAACAACAAGAAGTTATATTGTGTATAACACATTTCAAGTAATTGCTATAAAATTATATTAGACAAACCCTTCAGCAATTGCAGTTTTCCCCACACCAGGTTCACCAATAATAACAGGATTGTTTTTTGTTCTCCTTGATAATATCTGGATACAGCGCCGGATTTCGTCATCTCGACCTATGACAGGATCAAGCTTGCCACGCCTAGCAAGTTCAGTCAGATCATTTCCATACTTGTCCAATGCCTCATATTTCCCCTCCGGATCTACATACAATTATTTCCAAATAATAAGAAGAAAAAAGCGCAACATAGAAATCTGACAGACAGACAAACAAACGAAAGCAACAAGATAACAGAGTAGACCAAACACATGGATTATGGAAACAATGTAAAAACAAGGCTTAGCTTAAAATTATACGTATGAAATTTAAGTAACAGTTTAGGCATATTGAAAAAATAATGATATGACTATGAGCACTAAAATCAGGTTTTGATTCATAACCTGCAAGCTGATCAAGGATCAAGCATAGGGCCAATCAATATCATCTGGAGTCACACAGAAGCCAATTGAAACAACAGGTACCTTGCAAATTAATTATGATACCAATTTATAATCGCTACTTAGGTTATTTGTTCCTTTTATACTATAGCTTATAAGAATCATAAATAATCAATATCCTTTTCTAGTCATCCCATCAAACTTAATATTCTTATACTTTTGCACCAATTTGGTTTCAAGTTTATTTCTAAATTATAACAATTTCAGCTTTATTGTAATTTGTAATAAGATAGAACCAATCATGTGCTCCTATCTTTCTGGAAAAATAAGAAACCTTAAAATATAGATTTGTACTTTGATCGGTCACTCTTTGACTTCCGCGAACAGCTTGTACGGCATCCTTCAAAGTTTTCTCGCTAAGCTGAAGATTCTTAAACAACTGCTGCCCAAATCTCTTGTCAGAATGGAATGCTAGCAAAAGGTGCTCCACAGACACATACTCATCCCCCATTTCTTTCTTGTACTTTCGAGAACTGTCCAAGAGGGAGCTAAGATGCGAGCCAATTACAGGACCACTAGTGTCACCCGTAACCTGCCAAACAAAGCCTCGGGTCAGAATTTTCCAAAATACCAATGCAAATCTATTATATATATCACCAGCAAACACACCTTAGGTTGCTTGGCTATAAAATCTTCAGTAGCCTGTAGAACAGACGTGTTGTCCAATCCTGCCTTAGTAAATATCCTTCTAGCCAAGCCATCCTTTTGCTCCAAAAGGGCTTTCATCAAGTGCTCAGACTCCACAATTTGTTGTTTACTAACTCGTGCCGCATCAACAGCACCGAGAATCCCCTCCCATGCCATTTCTGTGAACTCTGTCTGCGCCACCTGAAAAAATATAAATAACACATCATTAAACCAGAAAAAAAAAAAAAAAAAAAGACACACACACACACCTATCAATGTCCATTTTTATTCTCCAGCCAGAGAGTCTAACGAATTGCTAATTAGCTATGCTGACACACTGTTCAATAGCCAAATTTGACAAACAAAATAAAAATTCGATCCACTGTCCAAAAATAGGAGCTAAAATCAACTCATAAACCTCAACTTTAAGAGAAGTTAATCGAGAGAGCTTCTATAAAAGTTAAGTGCATAAGTTAATTAGAATTAACAAAGAGGACCAAATTCGTGACCTAACGATGGCATAATTAGAATTAACGAAAGAGTGTGAAACGAATTAAGATACCTGAGAGCTTGCAGCAGAGCGGAGGGAGGGATTGGTGGCGTGGAAGCCGCGAGTGAAAGAGCGAGAGAGGAACTTGGCGGAGGCGACATTGGTGGCTGCGAGTGCGTCGATAATCTGAGACCGAGAAAGGGAACTTATAGAATTCTCCGAAGCGCGAGGGATGGCGGAGAAGAGTCGTCGCGCGGAGCGGGAGCGAGAGGTTGTAGGAGCGGTTACGGCGGCGAAAACGGATTTGGTTAGCGTCGGAGTTCTTCTGGTTGCCATCGACGGCGAGAACGAAGAATATTTGGCCTGCTTCGTATTACAGTGGCAGCAGTCGCAGTGGGGTTAGCATTATCAAGCGACTAGAAACTTGGGAAAGGGGTAATGGAAGCTGGTAGAATGTTCCAAGTTCCAACCTTCATTTTTTTCTTTTCTTTTTCTTATTTTGTCTTGAAATTAAAAACAACTTTAAATTCTCTTACAACTTATTAGGATGTGTTTGGTTTGGTGTTTAAACATTCAGTGTGTGTTTAAATATCCTTTAAAATCATGGTAGAACATGATGAAGGGTGTGTTTGAGAACCATGCAAACGGTCGTTCCCATTTTTCAAGACACCAAAATAGGAAGCAACAATTTGTTGCTTTTCCGTTGAAGAAAAGTTTGAAAGTTTGTGAGTCAAACTTGATTTTGACTAAAATTTTGCATATTTGGTTATCTTAGTAAAATCAATTTTAGTGGTAAAAATCATGATAGAGTTGAAGCAAGTAGAAGTAACTTCTACTTCTACCAAAATTAATTCTAGTTGGATTTTGTCTAATTTATCATCACATCAATACCTTCATACATATGTTTATTATTTATTGATTTAAACAATATAATTAAAAATCTTTCTATATTTATTTAATTTTGAATGCATTTTATCTAATTTACCATCACACTCATATTAAATCATATTAAAAAAATAAAATATTGTTTATCTTCTTTTAGATGCATTTATGTTTGATGCTTATGTTAATTTAATACTTTTATTATCTATTTTATCCAATTTTAATTTTTATAAGGGAAGTGGTTATATTTCAAAAGTTAGCATATTATACATATATTCTCTTGATTTTAATTATGCCTATATATATATATATATATATATATATATATATATATATATATATATATATATATATATCTTAATAATATTAAAGCTAGAATAGTCTCCTACTCTCCTACTCTTTTTCCCGCCTAAACTTGCACTTTTAATGAGAATTTTAGCAATCTGCTCCATACATTTATTAAACTTCCACACTCTCAACTACATCTAATAAAACAATTAATGATGAAACTCTTTGTGAAGTGAAATAAGTCTGCACAAAGGCTCTACGATTCCTGTGCATGTTATTATATTGTATCATAAATGTTCTCTCTTCAAAAAAAAAAAATTGCAATAAAAATTAATGATGAAAAAGAAAACGTAAAACATGTGGCAGAAGAAATTTCTTTGAGAAGTGAGAAAACTCTTCGTGAAGAGAGACTCCCCTTTTCATTCTATCTCCCCACATTATGAAGTGAGAAAATTTTATTATGCTCATTCTTTCCCCATTTCATTCTATCTCCCCACATTCTGAAACACACATGAAAATCAAGAGAGTGCAAGGTCACGTAACAAGTCTACGTGAGACAAGAACGAGCGGGGAGATGCGGAGAGAGGAGCTTCACTGATGTAGTGGCAGCCAAAGTGCGATCTCTATACCACCCCTTTTGATTCACTTTGTTCCTTTTTCATAGCTTTCTACAACTTGCAGATCCTGATCTCCATCCATGGCTTCCAGAAGTGTTGATAACCCTCACTCCAGCGAAAGTGTCAATCCCAGGTTTGCTACCTTCTCTCTCCCCCCATTGTGTGTTCACTTCTCATTTTCCCCTTTTGATGCAGGAAAATTTTTAGCGGAGGATTAGGCAAAGACACCACCTTAGGAAAGAAATAACACAACCTTACATGGTTCAAATCAAGCTCTTTATTGTTGTTATTTAGTATGCTTTGTTTCTTCAATATTATTATGGTTTTATTGATTTGTTAACTATTTTGTATGGCTGTTCAAAATTAAAGAGTTTTTAAATTCCTTCTCCACATATTTCTGAATCGAGAAAGAAAGACGTAAGCAAGGTATACATTTTTTAATTCTGCCTCCCTGCACATTTAATTAAAAGGGTTATACATTATTGCATTTGAATCATAAACGCTTTTGTATAAGAAAACCTATGTTTTTCTTTTTCTTTGTCAATCTTGAAATATATGTTATGCTTCTTCTAATTGAAACATTTTTTTTCAGTTATCGTCACTTTTAAGTATGCTCTGCTTCTTCTTCCTCACTATTTTTCAGTACTTATTATTGTTTTATTGATGTCTTTGGTATGGTATTTCCTCCTCCACATATTTCAGGTTTGAGACAGAGAAATACAAAGGAGGTACTCTCTGCTTCTTCTCCAATTAAAATATACTATTATTTCTTTTGTTTTGAAAAAGTAAAAAAATTAGTTGTCTTTTTTCATATTTTTCTGTTTTCACGGTAATCTTTGCATTAAAAAAGGTGTGCTTATATTGTTGTATACATACATAAACATATAGGATTTCTAAGTAGTTTTTTTTTTATTTTAGAAATGATCCATCTATATTTTTATTATTCATCATGAATATGATGACATCTTTTACCAGGGTTAGATTCAACAGCTGGTTTAGAACATTTGCCACAAGGATCTCTCCAAAAATGGTCCAATCTGTCCTTTAAATTAAGTTATACCGATATGCTTTGAGTTTATAATGGTCTCATATTTAAGTACAAGTGTATTGGTCAATGTTATTATCCTGTTTGTTTTATACTAATGTTATTATCTTCTTAATTTTTCCTCATTAAGTAGGATTACATGAAGATTTGCCACAGTTATGCGTGAGATAATGTCTGCGTGTCTGGCCAACAACTGGAGATCGTGCAATCTAAAAGTATGGTGAGCGAGTCTTTCCTCTATTTAGTTTTGTGTATTATGCTATTGAAAAGGGAGGGAATTAGGAAGATGTTTATTTGATCGATAAAATTGTAATTATAGTTGTTCTAATAAAAGTTTGGGTTACAATGAAAAGTTCATTTGTTGAAGATATCAATTATATAGTTATTATTTATTTGGAACACCTTTTCAACTTGATATCGGTAGGTGGTTCTTATTTCTAGACTTTGTTTCTAAAATTAAGGTTAGCTGCGAATATGCAGACCTTGGTGATGGAATTCCAAAATTTTGTAATATGATATGTATCATTACTTTGTTTTGTGTGATGGTTGTTTTTCAAATTTGTAAGGTTAGATGTCTTGCTTCTGTGATAATGAAGTTTGTTTATATTTGTAACTTAGTATGGAATAATAGGTCCATATGGATCACTGTCAAAAGATGAAGAGGACAAAGTATATAATTGCTTAGCAGATGAGATTGCAAAGTAAGAAAATTTTTACTTCTTCCATGCTTTCATTCCTTTTTTTTCATTATATTTCTTTCTCTAATAGTAGCATGGTCCAAGGTGGTCCAGTAAATTCACATAATTGTTAAAGAGGCACCTTTTACTTTTTATTTAAGTGTATTATTGTCAATCACTTGTAGCCACCTAAATTAGAATTACTACTTGATTATCATCATCTTATGAGGTAGATGAGCCATAGCCACACTCACCAAAGGATCAACTACCCATCAACCATGTTTCTTATTGCATTTTAAATCCCCCTCCATGGCTTGAGTTTCCCTTATCATAGATTCCATTTTTGTGCTTTTACTTTGAACTTGATTTTCTAATCTCTTAACCTATATGCTATATTTAAAACCTCTATTAAATTCATGCTTTTATTGTTATTTTCAATTATAGGCTCTACAAATGCCATTCAGATTAGTTGATTCTATGGTTGAACTATCTTGAACTATACTAATGCAAATGATTTTTGTTCACCAAAACTTGATTGTGTGTCAATTCCCCAAGAGAGATTGTTATTTAAATTATTGATTAATTTCAGAAATTGATATTTGATCAATATTGGAAAAAGGCTTTATGCATTTAAATAGTATAACAGAGATTTTCTAACTTCTTTAATATAACTCTCTCTTGGGAAGAATTTCTTTAAATAAGAGTTTTGTAGAAATGAATATAAGAAATAAGAATTGTGTTTAAACCTCAGTACTTTACAAATACCATCTCATTTTCATTTCTCTTATTGGACCTCTCAACACTATTTGTAACAAAGGCTATATAGACTTATGCTTAGTGAGAGGGAGAGCTTAGTCCATTTATTTCTCATATTGAATTATGGTCATTGCCTGAAGTGTTCCTACATGATTTGCCTTCCAATGTTTTAAAGCTGATAAGCAAGATTGGTCTTAAGGGCACACAAGTTGAAATTTGGTAAAACAAAATGGTATTTGTAGATTATGTGTTGGAGGGAAGTGAAGTAACACCTTTTGCAGGTTTACCAATACAATATTTTTTTTCTTTTATATTACTTTTAGTCCCCATGTGTTTTTTTTGTTTTGAAATGTCCCAATTTAAGTAATCCTATCTCAATTTATAATGTTTATATTTCTATCCCATTATTGCTGATTTCTTTTCCACAGTGCTTTTTCAGCATTAGCAAAATTAAAGGTAGGTTTTGGAGGTGAGATGAAAGAAGCTCCTAAAGAAAGACTTAAATGAACCATGAATATGTAACTAAGAAAGGTATGATTGTTTGAATAACTATCTTAATTACAGATCAAAGAAAATTCCAAATTTCATTCCACTAATTAATTTTCAGGAGTGAGTCTAGCAGTATGGTTATGTCTGTAACTAATATGTGAATTTTGTTTCAGATTCTAATATGGTTATGTCTGTAACTCTTTGCCTGTGTAGTTAAAAAAGATATTGCTGCTGAACTAGCCAAGAAAAAGGATGTAATGCATCAACTTTAAGCAAGCATCATGTCATGATTACCTAACAAGAGGACCCTGGAGTTGATCCTTTACAAGCTTCAGAAGTAAAAGGGGGTTTGTTTCCTATTTATCTTTCCTCATGCACTCTTTTGGGAATACACATGGATGTAAAATGAATGAGAGGTGTGTTTGAGGTAAGGTGTTATACATAAAAAATGAAAAGGTGTATTTTTGGTAAGGTGTTATACATAAAAAAATGAGTGGACGAGCTTGGTGGTGGTTTATTAAACTGTCTGTCCTGACTATGATACCAATGGATACAAAAAGAGCATTTTGCTTATAAGGAAAAAGCCAGGGAATCCAATTGACTGTAATGTTCCCAAGTCAATGAGGTCTCATTGACTTTTGCAGTAAGATGTTTCTATCTTAAGGGATTTTACTCTTGCAGTGCACATGGTCAATTGAGTTGCCTAACTTGGAAATTGGCATACAATAGGTGTGTTACATGCACTGTAACATTTGTAATTTTGTATATGAGACTTACCAATTTAAAAAGAACATGTCTATTAACATCAAATGCTACTGTTTTATAGGCTATGCACATATAGAATAGGCCGCAACAAATTGGTACAAAACTCAAGAATTATTCTATTTTGAGTTCAATTTGCATTGATAAAAAAGGCTGAGGATACTAAAATTTGATACTGCTGAACAAAGTGCTATTTAGTTGTGTGCCCAAAACCTTTCTCAAACATCATATTTTGGTTGTAATTGGTCAACGTCCTGTTAATGGATATACTTCTTAAATCTCTATCCATTTTAAAATTGTAAAATATTTTGACTTATTCATGCTTATATTACAAAGATTATATGAATGAATTGTTATGTTTTGTCCCACCTGTTGAAGTGGCTAGTGTGATGTAGGTGCTGTGTTATGTCAAGATTACCAAGATTTCATAAGGGTGTTACTGCAGAGGAAACGTGGTGTGCTCACAAGTGTATATAGAAGGTGTTGGAGATGGTTAAAATTTTAATCAGTCATTTTTTCGAGCTGCAGATGGGCAATGTATGGTTAGGAGAGGCAACAACGAATTTTGTTATGTAGGGTCATGAGCTTTTTATAACAGACAACCATCGCATCTTTTTAAGTCTTTTAAGTGGTGTTATTTTGTATTTTAGTCATTAGCATACAGTTTTGAATTTTAATTCTAAAAGATTGATGCAAGTGACACATAAAGATCATGAGGTATTGTAGGGAACAAGTGGCAACATGTTTCAATAGAATAACATATCGTGTATTAACTTTCCACTGCTATGCTTGCCTAAGTTTGGTTTCTTTTATAACATGCAGTGGGTGAATAATGAAATTTTTAGAGTGTTGAGAAAATAGTTGGTACAGATGATTCCACGTTTAGAGGATTTGACCTTGACACTCCTTTTAGGAACCAAATATAAGAGGTCTTAAGATGTCTCGCTGATAAAGGTGAACTTTTAAACAAGTGAAATTATATGAGAGATTAACTTCTCCTGATTTCAACATGACAAATTCATCCTATATAATACTTATCTTTTTTCTTCCAGTGTAATTATCAAGAAATGAGGGGAATCATTCAGCACTCGGCATTCCATTAGAAATTGTACAGTTGCTGCTTCTTTTGGCATAAAATTGCCAATCATACAAATTCCATACCCTGATTTCATACATCTTTTAAAAAAAAAAAAATCCATACCCTGATTTCGTTTTAACGATGAAGATAACATTTTATAAGTTATTTATATAAATTTTAGATTTCATTATTTATCTTGATTACATGATTTGAATAACTCATAAATATACTAATCTTAATGATTTTATACTACCGAAGTTATCCACATAGGCAAATAAGTAAATAATGTTTATATAAAGTTATTAAAATTATACTTGAAATATGAAGAATGATTCATTCATTTATTAATGATAAAATAACTATTATATGATTTGAAATATAATAACTTGATTTTATTTAAACAATGAAAATTTAAACGTATTATAAGTTATTTATGTTAATTTTATATTTCATGATTTATTATATAAATCCTTTTTCATTTATTATATTAACATTTTTATTTCTCTTTAATTAATTATACTGTAATGAAAATTAAAATCTTCTCAATTTAAAATAATTTATTGATTAACTTAAATATTTTAAAATCAAACGGTTTAAATGCCTATATTTGACATATTAATTTATTGTGAAAATAATGACATTATTTCTTCTTTTTAGATAACTGTTCTTTTTCCATTTTTATAATTTTATTGCAATGATATTACATTTTTTCTCTTTTTAAATAAAAATTTAAGTATGATCTATTTCTCTTTTTAATGTTTTTTTCCTTTTATAATCTATTATTACTGTTTTAAAAGTTATAAATAATTGCATTTGTAATCAAATGATACTATTAGTATTTTTTTATGTTTATTTGATTATAATTAATTTCAAAATTGAAAGTTATTTATTAACATTTATCAATGAGACTACTAAACGTGTGGATCAACCAACATGTGGTTGTTTCAATTTAACCAATGTCTTGAGTTTGAGCCTGTGTATACAACTGTGTTAAATAGCAAGAGAGAGAGCTTTATCATTTATAAAGGCTCTATTCAATTCAAATATGTTTGTCTTTTGTGAAAGATACGAGTGGTTTGTACCTTTGTTAATGGGGCAAGTTTATGAACATTATATAAGAAATTGAAAACTTGAATTTTGAAATGCACTAACAAATGTTCTCTATTTTTATAACTATTTTTCCTCTGTGTGTGTGTAAAATTTTGTATACAAATAATATCAATATATTTATTAGATGCATTTAAATTTTTGTAATTAGCCTCCTAATTTTACCTTCATCCCTAGTATAATCGTTTTATTGATTTTTTAACATGCATAAAAACGAATGTGATTCGTGCATGTACCAAATTAGATTTGCAAGCACAACAACAAATCAAGTTAGTGTGCAAAATGTAAGTTTTAATACCTTTATTTTTATCATGTGTATGCAACTATATGATTTTTCTTCATTTTTTGTTCTCCTTTTTTGCTATGAAACATGTTTCTGTCTATCAAGGAAAGTATAGGATTTATGGGTATTTTCAACCTGGCTTGGTTAATGTCTTGAGTCATTATAAATTGAATGACGGTGCTTGGAAATATTTGCAATATAAAAGTAGAGAATTTTTTAAAATAAGGGCTCTTGATTTGGATTTGGTGAAAGCGATTTACACATAAACTCCAAAAAATATGAAGTCGGAGACTTTGTTGAGACCAACAACACTCAGATAGGTGATATAATGACACATATGGAATAAAGTTCATACATGGAGACACTCTTCAAAATTTAGAGATAGAGAGGATGAAGAGGGAAGAAACTTCACACATGGTATGAGGAGAGGAAAAAGGGAAGAAAAAATTCATCTAAAAATAGAATGAAAGAAATTTTGTGTGGCAAACAAATTGAAGGAAAAAACCCAAATTCAAATTTGTGTTTTCATTTCATTTTTATTCGTTTTCCTGAACCTCAATATGCAATCGACAATTTAGGAAATTATGTTATATATTTAAGAACAATTTCATATTTATTAATTAATTAATTTAAGAATCAAACCCGTGCATCGCATGGGTCACCCAACTAGTATATATATATATATATATATATATATAACTAATTACAATAGAAAAATGTACATAGACATTAAAATTCATTTTGGTCATTACACCATCAAAATCAATTTTGATTCTAAGTATCCAAACAACATTATCTTAAAAATTACTTTTTTGATATATGTTATCCAAACAAAAATCACGATACTTCATAATTAATTATGACCATAATCAATTATGTAAAATCAATTTTATTGAAAATCAATTTTACCACCACCAATCCAAACACACACTCAATCTAACCCCTCATGAAAAGTTGTACATGTCTTTTGTGACAAATTGTTTTTCAATTGAGTTGAACTAACTTTTATCTAAAATGCCAAAGCTATTCTACTATTGTTGTTCCGTTGAAGGTCAAAAACTCCAAATATAAATTAAGTTAATAAAACTTACTTTAAGTAAATTTAAGTTTATAAAGTTAAGTTTAATCAAACTTCACTTTCTCAACGGTAATCTAAACACACACTTAATCCTCTAACTTTTTTTTAATTTAAGTAGGAGATATAACACTATTCTAAAATATAAAAATGTTTTTTTAAAGAAGTTAACTGAAAATTATTGTTAATAAATAAAAATCATTTTATCTAGTTTTCTATTCAAAGTTATTTTTTAAAAGTTTGAATAATTATTTTTTAAACAAAAATAGAAAATGGAGAATGTTTAGCATTATTTATAGTTATTTTTCACTTAAGATGAAATTATATAAATCTAACATGAATTGTTTTACATTTGTTGAAGGAGAAAAAAGACTATGCACTGATAGTGAAAAATAGTTTTATATTATCATCCAATCATAACACACTATGTATGATAAATTTATTGACTTTTAAAAAATTATCTTAAAAGTCATACTGGTTATTTGTGATTGGATGACCGTGTAAAATTATTTTACACTGTAAGTGCATCTCTATTAAACTTTTGTTAAAAATTATAAATAGTTTCTCAAAATATTTTCAATAGTATGAACAAATTAAATATGATTAATGATATTGTCATGATATTATGATATCAAGCTTGTAAGAAGATTTAAAGCCAAATTCAAAACAAAAGCATAAAAATCGAATGAATAATTTAACTATTTTCATTTGTATGGACACTTTTAAAAATTTATAAGTTATGAATCATTTATAAATTTATAAAGTTTAATAGTATTTCTTATCCTTAAAATAAAACAAATTATTCCCTCCTTAAATTTTGTATAAACAATTAAAAATGTAAAATTATATGAAAAATATGTTTTTAGCAAAATTCGGTGAAAGATACAGATTTACTTTAATTATGTTATAATTGTGAGAAAAGTCAATAATTAATTATTTAATATTTTATAAAAAATCAATTATGAATTATCTTTTTCAAATTTAAATTTTAGCAAATTGCTTTTTAAGAATTTCAAGTTTACACAACTTATCTAAGTTTATTTGATTAAAAAGTTTATATGTTTACCGGTTCATAATTTTTTAAGTATAAAGAAATTCATTTAGTTTTTTTAATAAGGAAAAAAATATGCAGTTTGGAAAATAAAATTATATAATAACTTAATTTTAATAAAAATAATGAATTATTTTTGAATTATTTAAAGATTAAATATAAGAGAAATAAATCTAACTAAAATTTCATCAAACTATTTTTTTATTGGAAAGAAAATAGTAAAATGTTATTTTCTTCCTAAAATATATATTTTGCTTTCATTGAGAGTCGAACTCAAGACCTCCCGCTTACTAAACGGGTGCTCTAACCAACTGAGCTATGAAAGCACATATTTTTTATTTAATATATTTAAAATTTCAAGTTGATTTCAACTGAGCTATGTGCGAACCCAGAGCATGCACTAAAAAATGACACCCCTTACCTTTTCGCCTCGTAATAATGGCTATTAGCTAGCCACTGTGAAATGTCGAGAATTTGAACCTCGTTGTCTTCACTCACGAGCCGATTAATCTATCTAATAGCTAATTTTTACATTCTTAGAATTATTACATCACATATTTTATTATACAATTAAATTACATTATATTATTATTATAATAATATAATAAAAATAATAATTATAGGATAATAAATAATACATGATACATAAATTAAATGTGTATTACATATATAAAATCTCTTAATAAATAACACTAGTGAGGCTCGTCATGTTTAAAAAAATAGATAAAATATTTTACACTGTCATTCAATCACAATCCACTATTTATGACAAGTTTGTTAACTTTTACAAAAATATTTTAAAAGTCATTCAAAAGATAATTTGTGATTGTATGACAGTGTAAAATTATTTTACACTGTCAATGCATCACCATTAAACTCTTTTGAAAAATATATTAATTTAATCTCTACTTTAAACATAAATTGTCAATTTTAGGGACTAATTTCTCGAAAATTCGTTAAAGTATATATATATATTAGAAGAAGAACGAAAGTCAAAATTATTTATTTTTATTACTATTATTAGTTTAGTATTATCACACGAATGATACAGCTAAACACGATGAACGCAAGACTATTCAGATATCCAGTATCCTCTGTCCATACCAACGCCGACTAGACGTGCGAAGCACTTATTATCAATATATAGGTTTTAAAATTGTGCTTAACTGTTTACTCTTGAAAAAAAGTGTTTTTTCTTACCTATTTTTGAGAAGTTGTTTTTTCTTACCAGATAGGCTGAAAATATGTAAGTTGGGAGTTTATATTATGTTTAACTTAAGTAAGACCTATGCACTAAATAACTTAAATTAAACTTTTAAACAATTCTTTAATTAAAAAGATCATATTTTAAACTATTTAAAAATAAATAAATTGAACAAGTTTATTTAAATAAATAATAATATTTTTATGTTAAATTTATACTACAACATTTTGAAATTATATATTATTGATTTATTTAATGACTTAAGTTTGTTGACCGACTTATAAAAATTTTAGTCTATTAATTTACTTAGAGGTAGTTTTTAAAACTATTTCGAAATTATTATTAAGCTTTTAAATAAACTTTTAAATCATTTCTAATCTTTAAAAAAATTACCTTTAACAAATAAATAAGTCAAGGTCATGTCTTAAATTTAAAAAGCTAGAATCAAATCAAATCTTAAACAGTTAACCCAAGTCAACTTATTGTCACCTGTAATAATTGGCAAAACATGTATATATGCTAGCATTTTTTTATATAATTAATTCGTAATGTATTGTTGAGTGACATTTATTACATGTGTTAAAACATAATATATAATTTTTTTTTTTGTATTTATTGTACTTTATAAATGAAACAGAGTCTATAATAATTATAATGTGATGTTCTATTTTAGCTTCCATTTTCTTTTTGGATTTAGATACTTTTACCTTTGATTTTTATTAAGTAACTATGATGTTTAATCTTTGCCGTGTTAAATATCTCTATTAACTAACAACATTAACGGGAAAAAAAGTATAACTAATACTGGTCAAAATTTTATTTATGAACTAAAAATAAAATTAGTTAAAAGTTGAGGGACGATTTTCATATATATTTTTTATTTAAAAAGAAAAGAAAAGCACTGATAGCATTTCACGGTAGTTACATGGAAATGGCACTGGCGTTCACATTGGACTATTTGGAATTGCCTGCCATTTTGGACCATGTATGGACGAACATGATGTGGATGGAAGTTAGAGGCATAACTTGATATTAAATTTGATTGAATCATTATTGATTCACATTCACTTCACTTTACCCATGGACCTGGTCTATGATAGAGACCCAGTTAAATCAACATTATTAAGAGATTCCAAATATAATTGTTTAAATGAATGTGGCGATTAAGTTGCAAATTATTATTTACACTTGTTGCTGATGTGTATTTGATTTGAGCGAGAGTTTATAATTTAATTTTAGATCACTTTGGTTTTGTAAAATTGTTATTGTTAATTAAATGCGTTTAGGCGAAGTAATTTATGTTTTAATTGTAAATTTATAATGATGGGTTTTTAAAATTGAAATCACTTTAGGAATTTTTGTTTTACGGATTATTTTTTTATTGTCAAAAATATTTTTTCCTGTAATATAACATTAAAATATTATTTTCGGATATTCTATAGAAATGATGACATATATGGTAATGATTATTTTATTATCTCATAATAAATATAGGAATAAATTTTTTTCACCCTATATTCTTGAGAATAAAAAATAATCTGTGAAGCAAACGCTTCCCTTAATTAAACTAACGCGTGTTTAAAATTGAAATCACTTTTAGTTCAAAAAAATTGCCAAACATTTAAATAAAAAATCACGTGAGTTAATAGAGGCTGGCCAAGTCAATACACGAGTGGTTGCTAGTGACATAGTTTTAAGAACTGGATGATTTTGTCGCACTCCCTGATCATATTTATAGGTTTGACTGTTTTTGCC
Organism: Pueraria montana var. lobata; assembly: GCA_026413185.1. NCBI lineage: Eukaryota > Viridiplantae > Streptophyta > Magnoliopsida > Fabales > Fabaceae > Pueraria > Pueraria montana. The sequence goes on from CM048652.1 coordinate 9,841,738, forward strand.
AGTTATAATTCGAAAAAATTATTAAAATAATTTATTTGAATTGGATAGAAAAATACTATTGATTCATTTGATTGTGAATTTGTGACCAGCAATTAAGGGCGATTTCGTTACAGAGTAAAAAAAAGTGATCCGTTAAATAATTTTATAATTGTTTTTTAGAGGTTAAAAAATAAAAGTTTTTTTTTACAATTGTACTACTAATGTGGGGTTATAAAAACATTATCAAGTTGTTGCTGCCAAATTATTTCGTCAAAATATTTTCTCTTTGTTGAATATTTTTAGCCCGTTTGAAATTGAAAAAAAAAATTGTTTATATATCGAGACTAATAATTGAATTAGAGAGAATTTATATTATCGAAAAAAATAGAGAGAATTTAAATTTAATTTAATTCGACTTAGGTTTTATTTAATTAAAATATTGAAGTGAGTGTGTGAATATAACTATAATAATATTATGCCCAAAAGCTTTTAAACAAACTTTAATAAAAAAAGGTTAATTAATCTTTTATTTAATTAATAGAACACATTAATTAGTAAAATTATATATTTTCATAACACTTAAACAATTATCACATAGTAATGGCTTGACCTAAAATTGAGTTTCATTGGTATAAATATCATGGATATGTATTAATGGAATGATATATCTTGCTAGATTTTAACATAATAATGTGTTAATAGATTGTGAATAATCTTTTGAGGTACAGATGTTCTTCTTTTCACCCTTATACAAATTTAGTGAAAACTATTTATAATATATATCAAGAGAGGAGAATGTGGTTTAGTGTTACATTCTTCGTGAGGCTAATCAAGTAATTGATGCATTAGTTAAGTAAAGATCCTTTCTTTAGGTCCAATTCCATGTTTTTTTATGTAGTTTCAAGTTTTATTTTTAATGTCTTATTGGCTGGTAGTGCTTATATTAGCTTTCCCCAAGCTTTTTAGTTCTTTTAATAAAGTTTCATTCACACTACACACATATCACGCTAAATTATTAAAGACAATTATATTAGTATACAAAATTGATGTATATTATCAATACATTGAAAATTAATATAATATATTATATTGTTTTGTATAAATTCACAATATTTATATTAACAATTTAATGCAAAAAATAATTTATCACTTGTATAAATAAACTAGTTACAAATTTTTAAACTAAATAAAAAAATTAAAAACTTTATAAAATGGTATTCATAATTTTACTATTTTTTTACGGGGATAAACTTTTATTATTTCCATTACAATAGTAACTTCAATACAATTGAGAACATGATGAAAAAGATGAGAGTTAGGTAAAGATGCATATGTCCTTGATAAAAAGTGAGCAACTACGTTGGTTTGTTTCCTAATGAACTAAAGTTTGAAATTTTTATGTAAAGAAAGTAATTTTCTACAATAAAAACCAAGATCACTCTAGACTCAGACACATTCATAATAGACTTGTGAATTCTAACAACCACGACCTTGCAACTTGTTTCAAAAATCAGTTTATCGAAATCCAAATCAATACTCCAGCGAAATACTTAAAGCAAAACACATGCTTCCCCATGAGCCTATAAAATTGGAACACTCCAAGCATATTTTGCAACATAGAAATTACCTTTCTCATCTCTAGACACATACCAACTCCGATCTTTTGATGTAAGGTGAAGATAATAGCATTTACATTACACTTATAATAACATCGTGGTGGGTGGAGGTTTCCAAACAACAAAAACCTCATAGCTCATCATATCGAATATCAAACATGTGGTTTTTTTTTTAACCTAACCACTCACTTGGTACCGTTGTAGCTTTTGTAATCACCTTTGAATATGATTCCTTTGTATCCCTCCATAATATCTCATTGCACCTATTCCAAAGACTCCATAAAATCACGATAATAAAGCCTGTTGTTGCTCATCATTTCCTTCACAAATTTTGAATAACAAAACTAAAAAATTTCATGATATATCTAACAAAGGTCCCAACAGCATCCGAGAGATTCGCTAACATCCAACAATTTATACTATATTATTCTCCATAGCTGTATTGCATATTACACAACCTGTTAGACGGGTAACTCATTTTTTCCTACAATCTAATGCGAGTTGGCAAACAACCTCTACATGTTTTCCACAAGAAGGATATGAAACCTGTAAGCTCCAAATCATTTTATAACTACACGCGACATGAGTCTTTTGTACATTAACAAAAGATTCCATGTACAATTTATAGGGAGATTTAACAATATACAAACCCTACTTGTTATGAGACTATGCTGCTTTAACTTCCTTCACCAAATATAACAAATGCACACACAAAATGGCAACAACATCTCGAGGTTGCATCAATTCCTCAATTAACACTTCATTCTAATTCCTTGTCTTTAGAATCATAAGATCATGAACTTTCATATCAAGCATGCTAGGTAAGGTTGGGCTGTAAACTCTCATACTCCCACCACCATGTAACCAAGAGTGATCATTCCACACTCGCACCTGTGTGCCATCACCAATTTGCCATTTATAGTTTTCTTTTAACAATACTCGGGATATCCATATGCTATGCCAAGTATAGCCTGGACTATGACCTTCTTTTAACTAGAAATTTATTGAAAGCTAAACATGGAAACAAAATCAATACCTAGATTATAAAATTTAATTCTCATGTCAGAACGCAAAGACTTATTTTATTTCATTTCATTTGTCTTTGTGATACATGATTTTGCCATTATTTAATATTTGTATATTCATTAAAAATTCTTAAATTCTTACTTTTTATATTGTTAATTTTTCTTCTAAAATTCCAAACTTTAACTTTTAATTAAAATTTCCATTTTCTCCACAAATCTTATTTTTTTTATACTTTTGAAAATTTATATATTTTTAAATTTATTATTTTATTCCTGAACTTGATATATTTATCTCATTCATGTGAATCTATTATGTATATTTTTTAGATTCTTATTTTTTACTTATTTTTAAATTAAAAAAATCCTACATTACTTTATAGTTCAAGTTATAGAATCCAAACCCATGAATTATGAATCAAGGATTATTATATAAATAAATATGTTTAAAATAGAAAAACCTATTTTATAGATAGATGATTGAAATAAACTACTACAAAATTGCAAAGCATATCAATCCATATTTCTACATGTCTAAAACCAAACACAACAATAATAATAACAAGTAGTATTATAAAAAAAAAAATTAATTAATAATAATAATAATAACAAGTAATAAAATAAAGAAGGTCGGTGATTTGGGTCTGGACAGATGTTAACGACTGATATTACATTGTCGCATCCCGAATTGCCAGAGCCCAGTTGTAAACGACACCTCCCGTGTTGTTGTTGCTAACCAAAACGACCCCACGCCTCATCCCCAGTACAAATCAGGTCTCAACCCTCGCCCCCAACTTCCTGTCGCTTCCCCTTCTTCGCTCCCCAATCCCCCTTCGTTGACCTCCGATTCTCCCTTCATCGGAGCTCAAATCTCCGATCCCTCCCTCCAGATCGCTGCACCTCATCCTTCTCTTCATCCATCGCAAGGTTAGATTCCTCACTCTTCAACTACTTCCATTTCTAGGGTTCCTACTTCAACCCTAGTTCACTCCTCGTTCTTTAACAGATCTAATACGCTTCTCTCTGTTTCAGATCTAGTTGAATCTCGACCGCGCACTTCCGATTCGAAGCTCTACCCACTCAAATCCTCTTCAGGTATCGCGCGACTCGTAGATTTTGTAGATTTGTTCCTCGTTCGTTCAAATATCATCGATCTTCGTTCCGGATTTGTTAGGTTTTGATATCTGAACCGTCTGCGCTTGTTTTTCTTGCAGATCTGGGGGGTTTGATTGCGATTTTCATTCTGCTGCCTGGATTTGTTCGTTTGAAATGTCGATTTTACCGAAAGGCGATTCGGTTCAAATCAGGGAGGTTTGGAACGATAACCTCGAAGAGGAGTTCGCTTTGATCCGCGAAATCGTCGACGAGTACAACTACGTGGCGATGGATACCGAGTTCCCCGGCGTGGTTCTCCGTCCGGTGGGGAATTTCAAGAACATAAACGACTACAACTACCAAACCTTGAAGGACAACGTCGACATGTTGAAGCTGATCCAATTAGGTCTCACCTTCTCCGACGAGAACGGAAACCTCCCTACCTGCGGCACGGAGAACCCCTGCATCTGGCAATTCAACTTCCGCGAGTTCAACATCAGCGAAGACATCTTCGCAAGCGATTCGATCGAGCTGTTGCGCCAGTGCGGGATCGACTTCAAGAAGAACAGCGAGAAAGGAATCGACGTGAACCGGTTCGGGGAGCTTCTCATGTCCTCCGGAATCGTGTTGAACGACGCCGTGCACTGGGTAACCTTCCACAGCGGCTACGATTTCGGTTACCTCCTGAAGCTGTTGACATGCCGAAGCTTGCCGGATACGCAGGCCGGGTTCTTCGATCTGATCAAGATGTATTTTCCGATGGTGTATGATATCAAGCACCTGATGAAGTTCTGCAACAGCCTCCATGGTGGTTTGAACAAGCTTGCGGAGTTGTTGGAGGTGGAGAGGGTTGGTGTGTGCCATCAGGCTGGGTCTGATAGTTTACTCACTTGTTGTACATTTAGAAAGTTGAGGGATACATTCTTCAATGGCTCCACGGAGAAATATGCTGGTGTCTTGTATGGTTTAGGTGTTGAGAGTGGACAGACTAATTGAAAGAAAAAAAAAAAAGAAGAATATAATTGGTTGTAGAGTACTTCTAAGTGTGAGTCTTTTTACTTGTGTACACTTCTGCCAAAAATGGTTGTTGTTTACTTGTAACATTTCATCATCCTTGCTTGAACTGTAACTCAAACCCTAGCTGGTTTTGTTAGCTTGAGTTCTTTGTAAATCATCACTTCAGTTTAGTGCTTCAATTTTCAATAATAATTTATGATGATTCCTTTAGTTTGCTGCAGCTATTTGTTTCTTTTAATCGTTGCTCAACTTACTACCAATACCAACACAGTTCTCTGAACTCTGAAAAAGTGAAAATGTTTACCCAATTTCTGTGTGTGGTTGTTCTGGTTGACTGGGTGCAATGCACCATACGGGTTCTTCTTTCAGAATAAAAATTGGCATTGTTGTCCAAATTGAGTTCTGTCCTTTTTGTTATGGTCTGCAATTATGGCGTGATTTATTTGGCTTGTAATCGACTACATATTCGCAACGTGGTCGAAGCATTGCACGCGATTCATAAATTGATTTTCGAAGACAGTATCAAGATGTGATGGATGGGCTTGGTGCTTCATTATTTCTCTCGCTTTTCGAAGACATGGCCACTGTGCATCTGATGATTTCTTCACATTTTCACTTATGATAGGTATTGATTACCTTGCATTGGCAATTTAGCAGTCTCACTCACCGCGATGGCTGAAGAGATGGCACAGGGCCAGGTTTAGAACAAAATTTGCTTGTTTTCGAATTGAATTGGAATATAAATTATGCGGTTAATAAATTATTCACTCTTTCAAATGATAGTATTATTTCTGTACCAAAAAATGATAGTTTCTTTTAGTAGATATTTTAAAATTACCACCGTTTAGTGTATGTTTAGTTAACTGTTTGAATTTACGTTTAACGAAAAAATAGGCATTTCAAGGCACAAAAGCAAAAGTAATGTGAGAGTAGTTTTTTTTTAACGGTCATTACGTTGAACGTAACTGATTTCCAAACACATCCTTAATTGGTGACAAATGATAAGATTTGATTTGAATAAGTTTCTGCAATTCCTTGTGGACCTGTCAAATTTGAATTGTAAAAAAATATTAATAAAAAATGCAATGCGACAATCTTTCTTACCATCCCTATTTCTATATTTTGAATTGTTCTAAAAGAGTTAAAAAGTCTTTGGAAATAGAAAACATGTTTGGATTACTTTAGAAAACACCCAAAAGTACGTTTGAAACAAAAAATACAAAGAGTTTACTTATTTAAAAGTACTATTGCAATGTTTGCTATGTGTAAGAAGGCATTTTGAACATCTATTTGGTATAAGAATCATTCCTTTGATGTAACAATAGCTAGTAAAATCCTAATTTTTACAAATTGAAGTTAAGATTTCTTCTAAATTTATCTAATATTTATTCTTGAGCAAAACATTGAATAGAGCGAGAGAAATAATGACTTACCTTAAGTATGTTGTCTGAAACCAAATCATGGCTTGAGTTTGGAAAGGGAAGAGTGTTGGTAAAATGACCTCTTTCAAGTCTTGATAGAACTTCAACAAGATCTGGTGTTAGATGAAGTTTTATTTAGTATACATTATGATTGGTAATGTATGAGTTACAAGCTTCTTTGCATATATGACTAGTAATTCATAGTGATATTCTTTGTGGGCAAACAAAACTAGACTAACTAGTGTAGGAGAAATGGAAGCATAGATGAGAATGTTAATCCAAACATGCTTTAGAGATTTTTTTTTTATTCCAAAAAATATTTTTTCACGTGCACAAATTTTTAGAATAACTTTGAGATATACATTTAAATTATGATTAACAGTTTAAACTATTTAAATTATTTTTATCAACATTAAAATAAATGGGCATTCAATGAGTATAAAAAGTTGGATATTATAAATATATGTTGTAAGTTGTAATAATTAATTGAGCATAATGTTAGAGGTATAAAATGAATAGAATTAAATATATCTTAAAAGAATTATTTCAATATTTTTCTGTTAAGAGTATCCCTTAATTGAAAGTTAGAGACTATTCTTTCAAATAAAATGAAATTAACTAAATATAAAATAAAGTCATATCATGAACTTCTGTAAAAGAAATACCACGAACCTACAAATATTTATTGTATGTTTTAGTAATCAAAACAATTGAATGAAAATGTCATATGTTCAAAGAAAGAATTTAGCAAGATCGAATAGAAACTTTTTTTTTTCTCTATATATTTATACGAGCTTAATTTTTATACACTTACAGTGTAAAGATATTTATACAATTAACTAATAAAAATATTTTAAGTGACTTTTATAATTATTATAAAAATGAATAAATTTATCATATATATTAATATATGATTAGATGATAGTGTAAAAATAATATTATATATAGTTTTTTTAAATTTTATAAAAAAGTATAAATTCTTTTTATACTATCACTGTATTTTAATTAAATACTATTTATATTACATATTTATATATAATTTACAAATAACATTTGAAAAAAATATATCATGTTTTTACTAGAAACTGTTATCACAATTCTTAAAGGGCCAGAAATGTCAAAAATAAAACCTTTTTTTTTGTCAAAAAATAAAACCTAGGTGCAAGGATTGTAAATTATAAATACCAATGCTTAATTTCATATTTTTTATTTCAGGAAAAAAATTGCAAGTGTGCTTTCGTCTACCAATTTTTTAATATATATCTTATCATGTTAATTACCCCTAAAATTTAAGTGCTTGTTTAGTTGTGTATCCAAATTTTCGATATAAACAGGTTCGGTCCGGCTGTTAAATCTCGTCACTGTCCTGGTGAGTCTATAGCATATCCCTGTTTCTCTCCCCTCACCGCCTCTTTTTTTATTTTTATTTATTTATTCACTTTCATTTTTTCTCTTCTTTTTCTTTTCTTTTCTTTTCTCAGCTCTCAGGTTTCGGTTCCCGCGAATTTCTGAAACTCCTTTTTCCAGATCGCCGGAAAATCTCGCAATCTACGGTACATCTCGCTCTGAATTTTTGTTTCACACTTCACTTCGATCACTTGATAGCTCCTAAAATCGCCGATTAGCTCTCAAATCGCTCTCGTAACCATTCCGGAAATGGTGGAGGGTTTTGACCAATCTAGGGTTTCTGTTTTGCTTTCGTAAATTGGAAGTGTTCGCAGGCGATACCTTGCTTGTTCGCCACGAATTAACAATAACACGCCGTTCTTCTCTATTACTTCGCTGGTTCAGTGGCGAATTGTGTGCGGAATTATGCGCGCATTGTTTTATACGATGTTTTCTTATTTTTACAGTTTTGTAGTTGTATTTTAGTTGTTGCATTTGCAATGTTCCGTGGAGTTTTTAGTTTGAACAACTTTTAGTATTTTGCTTATATTGATTTAACTGTTCTGCAATGGTGTAGTATCTATATACCTAATTGAAGCCCGTCTGTGTATATATATCTAATCTAATTGTGTCTCGTTGTTTAACAGTTGTAAAACATATGTAATATGTAATTGCATTTATAATTCCATTTTCCCTGTTGTGAGGAATTAGGCAATTCTTCATATGTAGAGTCACGGTGACGGGGAGTGCCTTGACCTAGTTATTAATTTAGATATGGAAGTGATGGTTTAGTAATATGTTTGCTTTCTTCATTTCAATGGATATCCGAAATGATTTTTCATACTGTTTGCCTCCAAATTGAGTCAACACGGAGACTTCTTTTATTTCATTTCATACTGTTTGCCTCCAAATCTACAGAAGGTTTGATTGATAGAATCAACACATAATTCTTTCTTCTTCTTGTTTCCTTCAGGGTTTCTATCATTTTAGCAGAACATGAGTAGCTTGGTGGAGAGGCTTCGTGTAAGATCAGATCGCAGACCAATTTATAATCTTGATGAGTCAGATGACGATGCTGATCTTTTGCCAAGAAAATCCGGGACAACTCAGGAAAAGATAGAGAGGATAGAGAGAAGTGATGCAGTATGTCACTTCCTTTTTGCTTTAATTATTTTCATTTGGGCTTGTTATACTTATTTTTGTATAGCGTTCAATGCGCTGTTCAGTGTTTTAGATGGTGACTGATAGGTAATATTTTGCTGCAACGCAAGAAACTCATACTTGTTTGTGTTGTTCCCATGTATTGGAATTTCCAGTCTAATTTGAGATGTTGATAAATTTTAAATTTTTTAAGAATGTAGACATCTCTGAGTAACTTTTGATTGGTGACAAGTGTGGAGGGTTATATTTTCCCCTTAAAATTTTCATTCTAATACTGTGTAATTTGGTATGAAAGTATAATTGCTGATACAAGAGCTTTGATATGGCCCAGGTAGTGAAGAGAAAGCACCCTTAAGGCGCCAGGGAGCTTTACTGTCTTGAGTTAGAGGTGACAATAAGCACACACTTCTTTGAAGTGGGGCATTAATACTAGGAAAAGAGAAAACAGTAAAATAGATGCCTATTGGCCATTAATAGCCTTATAAATTTAATACTCAAGCAGTCAAGTAAAACATTCATATTTCATAGTAAAAATCAGTCTTATCAATGGCGTTGCGGCATATGTCAGAAGCACGACGGACTATATGTGTGTGTATATTTTTTTTTGGTTTAGACCGTAGGGACCACTATGGACAGCAAAGCTCTCGTTCCAAGTATTTAATACAACTGCATTACCTAGGACTTGAACTCGAGACCTTTATATCTGGAACAATCCCACGCCAATTGATCCACGCACTTGGTGCTGTATGTATAGATAGCTAGATAGATAGATATATAATTGCAGAAATAAGAAGGTGCCGGTCCCTTCCAGCTTCTTGCCTGTGTTAGACGTGCCATTCACTACACTGGATACAGCTTACTTTGCAACATAGATTTAACCCATTTGGAGAAATAACATGGAGTTGTCTTCTTAGCTTCTTTGTAATGATTTGATTATGGCCATTTAAGAATTAAGAAGTTTCTTTGTTGGATTATTAGAAGAGATTTGCAGCCCTTGCTTACTTGATACTGATATAGAGAGAAAGAAAGAAGAATAACAGAACAGAGAGGATAGAGAGAGAGAGAGAAGAGAAACAGAGATCAGAGAAACTGTGCACTGCACTTTTTGGTTATTGTTTCTGTCTGTATAAAATACAACTACCCTACTTTATTTATAGGCAGCTACCCAACAACTATGAAATCTAATCTAACAGTAGTTGACTAACTAACTAACAATCTTTTCCTATTTATATTTACATAACATATGCTTTCTTTTTTTCTTTTCCTGATTTTTTCGTTCATTTGTTTCTCTGATGAGGTTGTTATCTTGTAGTTTTCTCTTTCTATTCTCTAGCAAAATTTCTTCCTTCATTCAATGATAAAAAATAAAGGTTTTATGTTATGTTACTTATGTATGCATTAAGGGTTCTATTATTCTCATTAGTAATAACAGTTGAAGCTAGTTTCCATTTTTTCTATCTGTAATCTGTAAATGTTGTATATTTAACATTTTTGGTATAATTGGCTTCTTTATAGATTTGGTGTTATTGCTTTACACTAAACCCCCCTTCCTTGTTTTGATTTTTCCATCTTTCTCAATAGAAAGAGAATTTATGTCAAGCCTGTGGAGAAAACGAAAATCTTGTGAGCTGTGGAACGTGCACATATGCTTACCATCCTAGGTGTTTACTTCCACCCCTTAAAGGTCCCCTTCCAGACAATTGGAGGTGCCCTGAATGTGTAAGTGTTCATATTTTGTACCAGCAATACTTGTAATAGATTTCTGGTTTAGTGATAGCCAATACTTATCTATGTGTGTGTATATATATATTTTGCAGGTTAGCCCACTTAATGATATTGATAAGATATTAGATTGTGAGATGCGGCCTACTACTGCTGCTGACAATGATGCCACAAAATTAGGGTCAAAGCAAATTTTTGTCAAACAATACCTTGTTAAGTGGAAGGGCCTATCCTATTTGCATTGCACATGGTAAATTTGTAGGAACTCATCCTTTAATATGTTGCACCTTTCCATAGTGTCTAGTAAACCTTCTGCATGCTTATTATGTGTTACTTTCCATTCCTCTCTTTTGCTCTATCTATTTATGCTTTCACTCCTAATTTTTTAAGTATTACTATTATACATTTTTATTTTCTTTCAATCATTTTGTTATTTTGGCTATTTTCTATTTACCTGCTACGTATTCTTTTTTCTTTTCTTTAGGGTGCCAGAGAAAGAGTTTCTAAAAGCATTTAAGACTCATCCTCGTCTAAAGACCAAGGTGAACAACTTCCACCAAAAAATGGCACCTGTCAATACTTCTGATGAAGACTTTGTTGCCATTCGACCCGAATGGACTACAGTTGATCGAATACTTGCTTGCAGGTATTTTGGGTGACAATTAGAAAGATTAACAGGAATTCTAGTAATGTTGGTGTGTTGCGTAACTTGTGTTAGGTCGGATTCAAACTATCATTCTTGACTTTTGGTGTGTGTATTATATATATATGGTTGAGGGTGAGAGGAAGAAATTGAAGTGGTCATGTGATTATTAAATAACTTTTAATTCTAACAATCTATGTATGGTTCAGATTTACTCCTCTCACCTTCTTATATATATATATATATATATATATATATATATATATATATTGTAACCACTTAAAAAGGTCATGTGGCTTTTTAAAAAACTTACATGACTTAAGTTGTTTTAATCTTAAAAATTAAAAAGGTTAATATGTAATTATGTATTCCTCTCACTCACATAAAAATGCCATCAACTGAAGTTTGGTATATGTTTTGGAGGATATCTTCAATTTCTGATTGTATTTTTCCACCTCTTCTTTTTCTTTAGTAATTTTTTTTTAGTAATGGATTATGAGAGAATGGTGACAGTGCAATGTGCAACCTAGTGGCTTAATAGTTTGCTTTATGTTTGTCCTATTTTTTCCTCTAAATTTTTTGACAAATGCACATTTTTTTATTGAATGTGTTGTTTAAATGGTACAGGGGTGATGATGATGAGAGGGAATATCTTGTGAAGTGGAAGGAGCTTCCATATGATGAATGCTATTGGGAGTTTGAGTCAGATATTTCTGCATTTCAGCCAGAAATAGAAAGATTCAATAGATTTCGATCTAGATCCAGTAAATTTTCTTCCAGTAAACAAAAAAATAGTGTTAAGGATGATGCTGAATTGAAGAAACAGCAGAAAGAATTTCAACATTATGAACAAAGCCCTGAGTTTCTTTCAGGTGGTATGTTATTTTAACTTATTTATTCTTCTGGAAATATTATGTTTTATGTTTATTTTTTTAGATTTGGATGGTCTAGATTACCTGATTTCATTTTTACGTTATTGAAGGTACATTACATCCATATCAGCTTGAAGGCTTGAACTTCTTACGATTCTCTTGGTCCAAGCAGACTCATGTTATACTTGCTGATGAAATGGGACTTGGTATGTAGTCTCTGTTTCTCTCTCTTTTTCTTTATCTATCTATTCTCACTCTTATTATTAAAAGTTCAGGGGGATGGGGCTCTCGCCAGTTGAGAGGGGTGCATTGAGATAAAAAAAGCATTCGAGAGAATAAAGTAGTGGCTCGGTTGTAGAAGGGAAAATCCTTGGAGAACAGATTTTTTCCTGTTCTTGTTAACAAAAGTGTTCTGTCATTTCATTCTTTGCTTTGGGTTTGTAACAATGAGGGCTTATAGTGGTACTTCACTGAACCTTTTAATCAAAGCACTTTGATCCTTGTGAGCTGAACAAACCCCATTGGATTATACCCTTCTTTTACTGTTTGTCTTCCCTCCCTCTGCCCTTGATTTGGAATTTCTGGTGAAGTATATTATTGTACCATGATGGCTGAGTTTTTCACCTGCAGGCAAAACCATACAAAGTATTGCTTTCTTAGCATCCCTTTTTAAAGAGGGTGTCTCCCCACATCTGGTGGTTGCTCCACTTTCAACTTTGCGAAACTGGGAACGTGAATTCGCAACGTGGGCACCTCAAATGAATGTGGTATGTATACGGAAATTTCTCTGTAATATGTCTTTTTAGGTAGTTACTCTTTTAATTTTATATATTTTTTTTCTTCCTGCAGCTAATGTATGTTGGATCTGCCCAAGCTCGTAATGTTATAAGAGAGTATGAATTTTACTTTCCAAAGAAACAGAAGAAGATCAAGAAAAAGAAATCTGGTCATTTAATTAGTGAAAGCAAGCAAGACAGGATTAAGTTTGATGTTCTTTTGACATCATATGAGATGATCAACTTTGACACAGCATCACTAAAACCTATAAAATGGGAGTGCATGGTACGATTCTACTTACCATTATATTACCATAGCAAGATAATATATTAGTGTGCTGTGTGCCAGTTGCCTCTATTACATGCTATTCTCATTTCTGGTTTCTTAGTAGCGCTGATAGCCTGACATCTATATGTGTATGTAGATAGTTGATGAAGGTCACCGTCTCAAAAATAAGGACTCAAAATTATTTTCTTCATTGAAGCAATATTCTAGCAGACATCGTGTTCTCTTGACAGGAACTCCTCTTCAGGTTCACAGTCATACAACTTTTTTTTTTAAATAAATTAATTTCTGTTTTGTTTCTGGATTATCAATACTTATCTAAAGACAATGATTAGATTTTTTTTAAATTTCCTATTGAAATTTACATATGGAAACTTGTCTGGTACACTTTGCACCTTTTAATGCATACGTTATTGATTTGAAGTGTGGTTGCATATCTGTTGGAAGTTGAAAAGTACTAATGAAAGTTTGTCTTATGCATTTCAGAACAACTTGGATGAACTTTTTATGCTTATGCACTTCCTTGATGCTGGGAAGGTTAGTATGACGAATGTTCTATAAGATAAACCATGTTTTTAAGTTATTGAGTTTGCTGATGAAGGTCAACAGTATCTTATGGAGTTTATTTTTGAATATTGGTAGTTTGGAAGTTTAGAGGAGTTTCAGGAAGAGTTTAAGGATATCAATCAAGAGGAACAGATTTCAAGGCTTCATAAAATGTTGGCCCCGCATCTCCTGCGAAGTATGTATCTTAAACAATTATTTCTTATGCTAATTTTGTGTTGCCTGCATATGTTTTTTGCTTGAACAATAATGAACTTGGTATTCTTGCTGCTGGTGGTAAAAATAAGATTTTGTGCTACTTCATTGCAATTTGTCAAATTTACCAGATCTTTGGATGTCAAGAAGTCTTTCTTATAAAGAACATATCCAAGAATTTTGTTTAATATTCACTTTAGGAGCATATATTGCATCAAGCTTCTCAGTTAATATTAAGCAAGTGACTGGACTGTTTCTGATGTGCTGTTTTTTTGTACAAAACTTAGGTCAATTTTTAAAATGTTGATCCTCCTTTCTCAATCTGTGTACTCTTAAGTAATGTTGTTCTTGTAGAGGTTTTGGTCTCTGCAATCATTCTGGAGTGAAATGGTAGCATCACAGCAGAAGTTGTTGATCTTGTTATGCATATAGGATGTTTATCTATATCTCAACTGGAAGAAAAGTGATTGGCAGTTGGAATGATACATATTGGAATTGGTCCATTAATATTTAATAGCTGAAGGATATTAAGATAGTTTCGTCTAATGCTAGGCCTCTAAATTAAAGTGCAAGGGGGTACTGTAGATTCTGGTAATTTGATTTGGTGGTTTTAAATTTTAATTTTTGCATTAATGGAAATTGCAAGAGAGCTCTCAGAGGCCTGGTTATTAAATGGTTCTGTCGTTCTGATAATAAATAAACTAAGTAGGTGGTAATTTGTTTATAGAAATGTGTATTGCTGAGTTGTGGATTCAAATTTTTAATGTCTCTGCAGGAGTGAAGAAAGATGTCATGAAGGAGCTACCTCCTAAAAAGGAACTTATTCTACGTGTTGAATTGAGCAGCAAACAGAAAGAATATTACAAGGCAATTTTGACCCGTAATTATCAGATATTAACTCGTCGTGGCGGTGCACAGGCAAGATTGATGTTTTAATGAACTGACTTTTTGGTTTATTCTTAATCTTAGGTTCATAAGAGCCAAAACATCTTAACAGTATTGGTGTCATCGTGTTTTATATTTATATGTTTTTTATTTGAATCAGATTTCTCTTATCAATGTTGTTATGGAACTGCGTAAGCTCTGTTGTCATCCTTACATGTTAGAAGGAGTTGAACCAGATATTGATGACGCAAAAGAAGCATACAAGTAAGCTCTTATGTCATTATTTTAGAGTGACATTATTTATGGTTTTTTGTTAGAAATGCTGGGTTCTCTGCTTATTTGGTGCTAAATCTTGTTTCTGTTTTTTTTACTATTGAAAATTATTAGCTTTTGTTAGTTGTAACTAAAAATGAAATATTTGGGTATCATGTTGGAAGGCATTATTTTGGTATAATTTGTACTATACTTGGATTTAATTAATGTTGTTATTGATTTACTCTATTTTTCCTTTTTATTTCTGTTTGACAGACAACTGCTGGAATCATCGGGGAAGTTGCAATTGCTGGACAAGATGATGGTGAAGCTTAAAGAGCAAGGACATAGAGTCCTCATATATTCCCAATTTCAGCACATGCTGGACTTGCTTGAAGATTACTGTACGTACAAGGTATTGTGAGGTTATTCTTTGTTATCAACATGATGGTTTCTGAAGTTGATTGCTTCAGTATAATATTCACCTTGCTTTTCGTTTCTTTTTTTTTTTAAAAAAAAAACTAGAATTGGCAGTATGAAAGGATTGATGGCAAGGTTGGTGGAGCTGAAAGACAAGTTCGGATAGATCGATTCAATGCCAAAAATTCTTCAAGATTTTGCTTTCTTCTTTCTACCAGAGCTGGGGGGCTGGGGATAAACCTTGCAACTGCTGACACAGTTATTATATATGATAGGTGAACCTTTAATTTCCTGTGATTTTATTTTTCTTGTAGAATAATAATGTGATGAAAATATATACCCTGAAACAAGTTTCACTGTCTTAGGTTTTTCTTTTTTGGGTTAAAATATATCTTCAGTTTCCACAATTACAACTCCCATCTTCACTATATTCACATTTTCTACTGGCAAAACAAATGAAAATAGCTGCAAGATAGTAGTTTATTTATTGGTTCCTGGCCATTCATTGTCATTGTGCATTATATGTCTTGTGGTGAATTTCTCTTTCACTTCATTATTGCTATTGTCTGTGTTGTTTCCTTTTTGGGGGTGGGTACCTCTATCCGTTATACACGTGAGTTGTGACTAAGTTATCTTAAACTCTACTTTTTAATGCTATTAGACTGGCAATAGCCTACTTGAGTATGACAAGATTGAACTGCTGCTGATTGGTTAGCTTGTAAGCCTGGGGGATTCATCTATGGTCTTAGAAAGTTAGGTGGTATTTGAGACAGCAACCTCCTGATCAGGTTCTCTTGCTTTTCTATTTTTGGCATATAAGGTTGGTTGGGTTTCCTCAACTTTTTAATAGAATATTTTTCAGTGATTTTGGAAGATGCCATCAAATGAGTTTCTGGAGACTGCTAATAAAAAAGAGTTTTTCTGGAGGCTATTTCTAAATGTGGTTCAAAAACGAAGCATAATTTTAAGGGAACAGAAAGCTCTCTTGAGCAAGTTTTTTGTACATATTTTGCCTTCTTGCCCTGTTTAAAGATATGACGGACAAGAGATGTAATGTGATGTTCTATGATTGGTTAAGGATGGTGTGAGTGATATTAAAAGGGGATTCAAGATTCGTGCATGGCTTGTTCTAGTTTTTCTTTTAGAAACGATCTAACTAGAGAAGGTAGGCTATTTTTAGGCCCGTTTGTGTTTGTGTTTTTTTAATTAAATGATATGTTTAAAAGTTTATAATGATTATATAAATTATTAAAAAAAACCCTCAACAGTAGCTGTTAATGCTTTTTTAAGAAGCACAATTAATACCTTCTGAAAAAAGCTCTACTAAACTGGATCATATATAATCACTTCTTTTTAGTCTTGAACAATGCCCCCTTATTTGAAAAAATCTGCAACAGTTGAAGCACATACATTGGCATTTTCTACTTCAATTGATGAGCACATACAGAATGCTTGGATAAAATGTTTTGCACAATAAGTATACTCATTGACATCTGTGCTGAAGTTAAACAATGGGGGATCCTCATCAGTCCTTTTTTTTGTTGCAGACAATCCATATGATGCTGAAAGATTAATCTTTTATTTTTGTGTGTAATTTAATCCAATATTTCTTTTAACTCATTGATCGAATCATTATTCTGTAGTGATTGGAATCCTCATGCTGACTTACAAGCTATGGCTAGAGCTCATCGACTTGGACAAACTAACAAGGTTTGATATTTTTCATTGTCATGTGATTGTAGCGCTGATTATTATTGTTGATTTTAAATGTTATAATGGTTTTGGCATTGTAGGTGTTAATTTATAGGCTTATAACACGAGGAACTATTGAAGAAAGGATGATGCAGATGACTAAGAAGAAAATGGTGTTAGAACACCTAGTTGTAGGGAGGCTAAAGGCTCAAAATATCAACCAGGTAAATAATTACTTTTTCGCAAGTAAAGGCTTATGTTGTAAAAGCTGATGACAGTTAGCAGTCTCGTTGTTAAGGCAGCATTAATTATGATTGGTTAGGTGCTCTCTGCTTGTCTTCTTTTGCTTGTTTTTTTAAAGTATTGATATGAATTGCAGAAACCAGATGGAAAATGGATATTGACTAGTAGTTTAGCATTGGGCCCAGGAATATAATTTTTTTTTCCAACTCATGCATGCTAATTTGTTGTTATTAAAAAAATAGAGAGAAGTAAAAGGAGAGAGAAAGTAGATATGAGAAAACTGAAAAGTGTTTTTCATTACTTACGTATTTTTGATACAAGATATGCTTATATATATGTGCAAAGAGACTTGCACAGTAAGCTATTTTAACAGATAGTGCCAGCTGTCACTTGGCAGCTGGATAACTAACTTCTCTACTCTTTCTTCTTACTAACCGAGTACAATACTCACACACCCCCCCCCACAAACTCAAGGTGGGTGAGCTGAAGAATTCAGATCACACACTTTGAGTTTGTCTCTTAGAAACTGAAATCTGGTAGGAGAGAGAGGTTTAGTAAGTATATCAGCCCATTGATCCTGGGCAGGAATATGTTGAATAGACAGATGTTTGCCGAAAACCTTTTCTCGGACAAAGAATAGGTCAATCTCAATATGCTTTGTTCTAGCATGCAGCACAGGATTATGTGCTAGAGCCACCGCACTCTGATTACCACAGTATATAGTAGGTCTCAATATAGGAACACCAAGCTCAGTGAGTAAGGTTTGCAGCCAGAGAATGTCAGCAGTAGTATGAGCAAGGCTTCGGTATTCTGCTTCAGTGCTGGACCTTGCTACAACCTGTTGCTTTCTGGACCACCAGGAGATAAGGTTTGGTCCTAGAAAAATAGCTGCACCCGAAGTGGAACGTCTATCGTCTGGATCAGCAGCCCAGTCAGCATCACAGTAAGCATGCAGACTTAAGGGCTGATGAAGGGGTGCTGGAAGGAATCTTAGACCAAAGTGAAGAATGCCTTTGAGATACCTGAGAATCCTTTTAACTGTAGTCCAATGAGTTTCAAGAGGTCTGGCCATGAATTGACAAACCTTATTAATAGCAAAACTTATTTCAGGTCGAGTGATAGTTGCATATTGAAGATCACCAACCACAGACCGATATAGAGTAGGATCTTGCAGAAGATCATCACCAGTTTTAGACAACTTCAAATTAGACACCATAGGAGAGGAAATAGACTTTGCTTCAGCCATATTAGTTTTGTGCAGAAGGTCTCGAATGTATTTGCTTTGGGTCAAGACAATAGAACCAGTAGAGGTATGATGGACTTCAATACCAAGAAAATAATCAAGCTGCCCAAGCTGTTTAAGAGCAAAAACAAAACTGAGATGACCAATAAGAGAACGTACCAGAGTGGGGGAGCTGCCAGTGATGATAATATCATCAACATAGACTAAGAGATAAACAACATCCCTGTTTTTCCGATATGTAAAGAGAGAAGGATCACATTTGCTTGGCTGAAAACCAGTTTGTAGCAGAGTGCCTTGAAGCTTCTCAAACCATTGTCTTGGGGCTTGTTTGAGTCCATACAGTGCTTTATTGAGTTTGCAGACCAATGATTTATCTTGAGACTGAAACCCAGGCGGTTGTTGCATATAAACAGTCTCATCAAGTAAACCATTGAGAAAAGCATTGTTGACATCTAGTTGGTGTAGGGGCCAATGCTGGCTGAGAGCTAAAGTAAGAATTAACCTGATTGTAATAGGTTTAATTACTGGTGAGAAGGTTTCATTAAAATCAAAGCCCTGTATTTGATGAAAACCCTTGGCTACTAATCTAGCCTTGAACTTGTTGATTGAGCCATCAGCATTCTCTTTAACTCTGAATACCCATTTACAACCTATAGCCTGCCTATTAGGAGGAAGAGGCACAAGAGTCCATGTATTATTTTTAATTAATGCAGTATATTCATCTTGCATAGCAGCATACCAATGAGGATCTTGTAATGCTTGCTTAACTGTTTTGGGCTCAGATTGAGCAAGAAACAGTGAAGGATGTAGTCTGGTTTGCACTATACCAGACTTAGACCTGGTTTGCATTGAGTGTGTATTGACAGGGATGGGATAAAACTGTCCTGACTCAGAGGAGGAAGATGACACAGTAGGAACAGCTGGTGAAGGAATTGTTACAGCTACTGGAGGAATAGAGACAGTAGGCTGAGTATGAGTGGAATTGTGTACAGTGACTGAAGGAGAAGATATATCAGGTGCAGAGACCACGGGTGAGGGTATATCAGGTGTAGAGACTTGAGGAGAAGGTGAGTTAGATTGGGTACGGTGAGGTGGAGAGGAAAAAACAGTAGGTATATGAGCGGAGATAGAGGTAGATGGTGTTGGAGAAGGGTTTGAGGTGGTTTTAGGAAACAAAATGGAATAAGGAAAACTATTTTCATTGAAAATCACATCCTTTGAAATATAAATCTTGCCAGTAGGAGACAAGCATTTATAGCCTTTGTGATGTGTAGAATAACCTAGAAAAAGGCATTCATGGGATCTAACGTCTAATTTATGAGAATTGTAAGGTCGGAGAAAGGGAAAACAAGCACAGCCAAAGGCTTTAAGGTGCTGATATGTGGGAGGTTGACCAAACAGAATAGTAAAGGGAACTGAAAAATTCAAAGATGCTGTTGGCAACCTATTTATAAGATAAACAGTAGTAACAAAGGCATGATCCCAAAAGTCAAGAGGCATAGATGCATGACTGAGTAAAGTGAGACCCAACTCTACAATGTGGCGATGTTTTCGCTCAATAACACCACTTTGATGATGTGTGTGAGGGCAGGTAAGTCTATGAATAACACCTAGATCTGTAAGATATTTAGTAAGAGGTCTAAATTCTCCACCCCAATCGGTTTGTAGAACTTTAAGATTTTTGTTAAATTGTAACTCAGCCATGGATTTGAATTGTTTGAAAATGGTGAAGGTTTCATCTTTAGATTTAAGAAGATATATCCATGTAAACCGTGAGTACGCATCAACAAATGAAAGATAATAACGAAAACCACCAAAGGAGGT
Organism: Pueraria montana var. lobata; assembly: GCA_026413185.1. Classification (NCBI taxonomy): domain Eukaryota; kingdom Viridiplantae; phylum Streptophyta; class Magnoliopsida; order Fabales; family Fabaceae; genus Pueraria; species Pueraria montana. The sequence continues at coordinate 9,862,052 of CM048652.1, forward strand.
CATTGGAGAAGGTCCCCACAAATCACTGTACACCAATTCCAAGGGTGAATGATAAGTTGTGTTGGACAAAGGGGAATGTAACCTGTGAGATTTACCAACAGAGCATGCAGAGCAAAAAAAAGTAGCCTCTTTATTCGATATTGGTATATTACAATGGTTTAGTACAAGCTTCAGAGTATGATCATTAGGATGTCCTAAACGGACATGCCACAGAAATCTAGTACTAGGGGAAACAGCAGTGTGTATAGAATTAAGAGTATTGATAAAGGGTACAGAGTTTTTAGAACTAGAGGCTAAACAATCAGCTGGTAAATTCAGCTTGGACTGAGGCTGCAAGTGGAGACTTGAAAACTGGTACAAGCCATCAGGTCCCACTGTGCCTCGAAGGAGAGTAGCTTTAGTTTCCTGAGATTTGACAAGACAGTGATCAGCATGAAACTCAAAGAAGACAGAGTTGTCTTTAGCAAATTTACTGACACTAATTAGATTTTTGGTTATGGATGGAACATGAAGTAATTGATGCAAAGACAAAGAAACAGTAGGCTGTAAAGGAGAAGTAAAAAATGAAGAGCCAGAGGAAGTGATTGGCAGACCTTGGCCATTACCAATGAAGATTTGGTCAGGGCCTTCAAAGGAACCAAGCTGATGAATGTTCTGCTGATCAGCAGTGACATGATAGGAAGCTCCTGAGTCAGGGAACCAGGTACTGTTTATGGCAGGACTTGAGTTGGTAATCATAGCACTTGGTTGAGTTTGAACTGGTTGATGAGATGGAAACGACTGAAACTGTTGAGGAAACTGAGGAAATTGAGACTGTTTAGGTCCTGGTCCCAACTGATATGTGAAATTAGGAACACTCTGATGTTGAAAACCATAAGGTGGTGGTGCAGAAATAAACTGATTCCAGGGATTGTATGAAGCTTGAAAGCCTTGAAAATTAGGAGGCACTTGAGGCTGATAGTTCTGATCATATCTATGATAGTAGTTGGAAGCGGGGTGGCCAAACTTAAAGCATACTTGGCATTGAACATTAGCAAACCTGCCACCGCGACCACCGCCACCACCACGATAGTTCCGGCCGTCGCGACCACGTCCAGACCCGCGAAAACCAAAATTCAAGTTGTTGTAGTTCTAATTATCAGATTCAGAAGCTTGCGCAACATGAAGTTGAGCGGAAGAAGTGGATTGTGACTATGAAGACGATGCTTGAGTGAGATTCACCGAAGCATTTTCCGAAACGATCTTCTTCTGAAATTTGTCAAGACGCATTTCATGTGCGAGAAGGAGAGCTTCTACTTCTTCAATTGACATAGGCTCAAAACGACTTTCAATGACTGAAATTACAGAACTGTATTCATGAGGTAATCCTTCAAGAATAATATCCACATGTTGCTGAGGTGTTATTGGATCTCCAACAGAAGCTAGCGAATCAGCTAGGGCTTTGATTCGCAAGAGATACTCTGACACAGTTTTGTTATCGAGAGTTGTGGAGCGCAACTCTGTGCGCGAATGACGAGCTCTTGCGCGAGTTAATTTCTGAAAATAATCATGGATCTTTTCCCATACTTGAAAGGAATGAACATATCCTAAAACGCGCGACAAGATCGAACTAGAAAGAGACGATTGCAACCACGAAAAGAGCATCTGATCTTGTTTTTCCCAAACAGTGTATGCGGGGTTGACGATTCCTACATCGCGATCAGCTTCACTCGCAAAACGAAGAGGAATATTTGGACAAACCAGAAAATTGTGTAGTTGATGAGCTTTGATAACTGGCTCCGCTTGTTGGCGCCACAACAAAAAGTTCGAATCAGTGAGTTTCTCACTGATCGTATGTGAGAAAGCAGAAGATGCAGTTGATGAAGAAGGAGGAGGAGGAGGAGGAGTAGGAGGAGGAGGTGGATCAGTTTCGGCCAAAGCAGGATCTTTAAGCTCTGGATACCATATTAAAAAAATAGAGAGAAGTAAAAGGAGAGAGAAAGTAGATCTGAGAAAACTGAAAAGTGTTTTTCATTACTTACTTATTTTTGATACAAGATATGCTTATATATATGTGCAAAGAGACTTGCACAGTAAGCTATTTTAACAGATAGTGCCAGCTGTCACTTGGCAGCTGGATAACTAACTTCTCTACTCTTTCTTCTTACTAACCGAGTACAATACTCACAGTTGTCATTGTTTGTTGTCACTGTTCACTGCCTTGTTCATTTTACCTTCTAGTCACAATATGGTTAATTTGTTCGTATACTTGTACATAGTTGTACTGGAATATACACAAATTGATTTTATAACTTAATCAAGTAAGGAGAAGAGTGATAGGAACTCTGAAGTTATAGAAAATAGGGGACCAAGTTCCTTACAAGCAGAGATAAAGACTGAAAATACAGAAAGAAAAGGAAACAATATGCAAGAGAATCCGAATATACACAGAATATACCAACCCACCATGTCTCCCTCTAACTTCCCTCCCCTTTTATTCTTACTTGCTAATCAATTCCATCCTTTTCCCACACTCCTTGCCACAAAGGCAAGATTTTTACAGCCCTCTACTGTCCAAATCCCCCTTCTGCTCCTTACTCGCATTGTCCTCAAGGTGGTCATCATATGATGCCTAATGGAGACTTGGAGAGCATGGACATTGATTTTCATGCTGCATTTTTTATTCTCTTTGTTTCTTCATTTCTTAGTCCCACACTCCCACTTCTCTGACAGGTTTTGACCCCCTTCTCCCCCCCTCCCCCAGTTGCAATTCCTTTGTGTTAGAAATGTAATATAAAACTATGTATCTTTCACCCCAACAGTTTAAGTTTTTAGGATTGTTGGTTTATGACATGGTATTAGAGTCTCTATGACCAAGTGGTCTAGAATTAGATCGCTTTTTTTTTCTTGATAAACTAGAATTGAATTAGATTGCTTAAATTGAATTTTAGCTCAAGGTATAGGTGGATCTGTGCATTATTCACGCTTCAAGTCTGAAGGGCTATTGCATTGTGGCTGTGTTAGAGACCTAATATAAAAACCATTCATATGTCTTTAGGCAACAACTTAAGCTTTTGGGTTTGTTGGTTCATGACATTTTTTTTCTTGAATGAAGTTCCTTTTCCCATATGGATGGAAGGCTGTAATATGCAGTGTGGCCGGTGATTTAGAATCTAGATTAGTATTCCTGTTGGGGTATAATGTGATGTTTTTTCACAAGAAGTAAATTTTATTATGATGTTGGGAAGGAAAAGAACTAAAAGTGAGGATAAGGCATTGTGCGATTTCAGAGAGAAAGTAAAAGGAGAACATATTTTGAGATCTAATTGTTATGATTTTTATTCACACCTAAATCTGTTACAACCAAGCTTATATACAGGTAGAAGAAACTTGCACACCAAGTTTCTCTGACAGTTGTTGCCAGCTGTCATTTGACAGTTGGATAACTAACTCACTCACTTACTAACAATCACAGTTACTATACTGACTAACCGAGTACAATGCTCACACACACCCCCGCAAACTCAAGGTAGTGTAACCACATAGAGTTTGGTTCTAAGGAACTGAAACCTTGTTGGTGAAAGAGGCTTTGTCAAGAGATCAGACCACTGATCCTGAGATGGAATATGATAAACAGAGAGTTGCTTGTTGAGAACTTTTTCCCTTACAAAGAAAAGATCAATCTCAATGTGCTTTGTCCTTGCATGAAGTACAGGATTGTGTGCAAGTGCTACTGCACTCTGATTGTCACAGTAGATAATAGGATTAGAGACAGAGACACCTAATTCATGTAATAGAGTCTGAAGCCAAAGGATATCAGCTGCAGTATGAGCAAGACTTCTGTACTCAGCTTCAGTACTTGATCTAGCTACTACTTGTTGCTTCCTAGACCACCAGGACACAAGATTAGGTCCAAGAAAAATTGCTGCTCCTGAAGTAGAGCGTCTGTCATCAGGATCAGCAGCCCAGTCTGCATCACAGTAAGCACGCAGACTTAAGGGCTGAGTAAGAGAGGCTGGCAAAAACTGTAGACCAAGATGAAGTGTTCCTTTAAGATATCTGAGTATTCTCTTTACTGCAGTCCAGTGAGACTCCAGAGGCCTTGCCATAAACTGACACACTTTGTTAACTGCAAAACTGATTTCAGGCCTAGTGATGGTAGCATATTGAAGAGCACCAACCACAGACCTGTAGAATGTAGGATCCTGTAATAAATCATCACCAGTCTTAGAGAGCTTTAGATTGGAGACCATGGGAGAAGAGATAGGTTTTGCTTCAACCATATTAGTTTTGTGAAGTAGATCCCGGATATATTTACGAGTTAGCAAAATGGAGCCAGAGGAAGTGTGGTGAACCTCAATGCCAAGAAAATAGTCAAGCTTACCAAGTTGTTTGAGTGCAAAGATGGAATTGAGTTGGTTGATCAGAAGTTGAACAAGAGTATTGGAACTGCCAGTGATAATAATGTCATCAACATACACTAAGAGATAGACCACATCCTTACTTTTCTTGTAGATAAAGAGTGAAGGATCACATTTACTAGTGAGAAATCCAAACTGCAGTAGAGTATTCTGCAGTCTTTCAAACCATTGCCTAGGTGCTTGTTTGAGTCCATAGAGGGCTTTATTTAGCCTGCAGACTAAAGACTTATCTTGAGACTGAAACCCTGGAGGTTGCTGCATATAAACAGTCTCATGAAGAAGACCATTCAGAAAAGTGTTGTTGACATCTAATTGATGTAAGGTCCAGTGTTGACTGAGAGCCAAAGTGAGGATCAGACGAATTGTTACTGGTTTAACCACTGGAGAAAAGGTTTCATTAAAATCAAAGCCCTGAATTTGATGAAAACCTTTAGCCACTAATCTGGCTTTAAACCTGTTAACCGAACCATCAGCATTTTCTTTAATGCGAAATACCCACTTACATCCTATAGCTTGTCCGTCAGGAGGAAGTGGCACTAGTGTCCAAGTATTATTTTTAATTAAAGCATGATATTCATCTTGCATAGCTGCAAACCATTGAGGGTCCTGTAGAGTCTGTTTGACAGACTTGGGTTCAGTGTGAGTCAATAGTAGTGAAGTGTGAATACGTTTTTGAACAATTCCAGACTTGGACCTTGTTTGCATGGGATGAGTGTTTAAAGGTAAGGTAGGTTGAAGAGAGGACTCTGGGGAAGGAGATGGCACACAGGGAGGGGAAGGTTCATTTTGAACAACAAGAGACTAAGAGGGAGGGGAGACAGATTGGGAATCAGTGGAATTGGGTATAGTGATTTGGGGAGAATGAGATGGTGATGAATCAGGCTGGGGAGATTGAGCCAGAGGAATAGGTTGAGGAGGTTCAACAGAAGTAGCAAGGGGTATAGAAGCCGAAACAGGAGGAGAGGTAACCTGAGAAGTAGGGGACTGAGATACAGGAAAAAGAGTAGAATATGGAAACCGAAGTTCATTAAAAACTACATCCTTGGAGACAAAGATTTTCCCAGTAGGTGACAAACACTTGTAACCTTTATGTTTAGTGGAGTAACCCAGAAAAAGACACTCATGAGATCTAAATTCCAATTTGTGGGAATTATAGGGTCTCAAGAAAGGAAAGCAAGCACACCCAAAGGCTTTAAGGTGATGATACTCAGGTGAGTGACCAAACAAGACAGTAAATGGTACTGAAAAGTTTAAAGAAGTAGGTAATCTGTTTATGAGATGGACAGCAGTGAGGAAGGCATGATCCCAAAAAAGGAGTGGCATACAAGCATGACCCAGTAAAGTAAGTCCCAGTTCAACAATATGGCAATGTTTTCTTTCCACAACACCATTTGGGTGATGTGTGTGTGGACACGAAAGTCTGTGAATGACACCAAGTTCAGTAAGGTATTTAGTGAGAGGTCTAAACTCTCCACCCCAGTCTGTTTGTAAGGTTTTAATGGGTAAACCAAACTGTAGCTCAACCATAGTTTTAAACTGTTTGAAAACTTGAAAGGTTTCAGCCTTAGATTTTAGTAGATATATCCAAGTAAAGCGAGAATAGGCATCAACAAATGAAATATAGTAATGAAAACCCCCAAAAGAAGGTATAGGGGATGGTCCCCACAAATCACTATACACCAATTCCAAAGGTGAATTGTAAGTAGTAGTAGATGAAGGTGAATGCAATCTATGAGATTTGCCAGCAGCATAGGCAGAACAAAAGAAAGTTCTTTCTTTATTCGATGTGGGTATATTACACTGATTCAATACAATTTTCAGAGTATTATCATTAGGATGTCCTAACCTTACATGCCACATAAAACGAGAACTAGGGGAAATAACAGAATCAACATTATTGACTGTATGTACAGACTCTCTGGAATTGGAAACTAAACAATTAGCATGTAAAGAAAATTGAGAGAGCTGAGACTGAGGCTTCAAGTGGAGACTTGAAAACTGGTACAAGCCATTAGAGCCCACTTTACTTCGAAGAAGAACTTCTTTAGTTCCCTGAGATTTAATAAGACAATAATCAGGATGGAATTCAAAGAAGACAGAGTTGTCCTTAGCAAATTTGCTGACACTGATAAGGTTTTTGGTTATGGATGGTACATGAAGCAAATTATGCAACGATAAAGTGACATTGGAATTTATAGGGGAAGGAAAAAATGATGAACCAGAGGAAGTGATATGCAAACCTTGTCCATTACCAATATAAATTTGGTCTGGACCGTCAAAGGAACTAAGTTGCTGGATGTTCTGATGATCACTAGTGACATGATAAGAAGCTCCTGAGTCAGGGAACCAAGCACCATTAGCAGCAGGACAGGAATTTGTGATCATAGCACTGGGTGGTTGCTGAGACTGATTTGAAGATTGAAACTGCGCTGGAAACTGAGGTTGTCTGGGCTGAGTAGCCATTGGACCCCATGAAGATGAGTTTCCAGGAAATCCAGAATATTGATAGGACCCATAATTCTGATGTGAGTTGGAAAATTGATTCCCTGGAAACTGTGCAGTTTGGAAACCTTGAAAATTAGGGGGAATTGAAGGCTGATAGTTTGGATCATATAGTAGCAATTGGACGCAACATGCCCAAATTTGAAGCACACTTGACACTGTATATTTGCAAATCGACCGCTGTGACCACGACCGCAACCATACCGGCCACTGCGGCTTCGACCGGAGCCACGAAACCCATAGTTCGAGTTGTAACTCGAATTGTCAGTCTCAGAACTCTGTGCAACATGAAGTTGAGCAGGAGTAGACGCCGATTGAGGTTGCTTAGAGGATGACGAAGCCTCAGTAAGATTAACAGAAGCAATTTCAGCGGCAATCTTCTTTTGAAACTTTTCAAGTCGCATCTCATGAGCGAGAAGAAGAGCCTCGACTTCTTCAATTGGAATCGGCTCAAACCTGCTTTTAGTTACTGAAATCACGGAACTGTATTCTTGAGGCAAACCTTTAAGAATAACATCAATATGCTGTTGTAGCGAAATCGGATCTCCAACAGAGGCTAGCGAATCAGCAAGAGCCTTGATTTGCAAAAGAAATTTGGAAACAGTCTTGTTGTCGAGAGTTGTAGATCGCAACTCTGTTCGCAGTTGATGCGCTTTAGCGCGATTTAATTTCTGAAAATGTTCATGAATTTTCTCCCAAAGTTGAAAGGAGTGAACGCAACCTAGAACACGTGACAAAATCGAGCTAGAAAGCGAAGACTGTAACCACGAAAGAAGCATTTGATCTTGCTTCTCCCAAACAGTATATGCAGGATTAATCGTGCCTGCATCTCGATCAGCTTCACTCGCGAAACGAAGAGGAATACTCGGACAAGCTAAGAAATGATGTAGTTGGTGAGCTTTTATCACTGGCTCCACCTGTTGACGCCATAGCAGAAAATTCTTGTCATCGAGCTTCTCAGTGATGACGTGCGAGAAGGTAACAGGCGTGGAAGAAGGAGGAGGTGGTGGATTATCGGCCATGATAGGATCTTTAAGCTCTAGATACCATGTGCAATTTCAGAGAGAAAGTAAAAGGAGAACATATTTTGAGATCTAATTGTTATGATTTTTATTCACACCTAAATCTGTTACAACCAAGCTTATATACAGGTAGAAGAAACTTGCACACAGTTGTTGCCAGCTGTCATTTGACAGTTGGATAACTAACTAACTCACTCACTTACTAACAATCACAATTACTAAACTGACTAACCGAGTACAATGCTCACACAGGCATATATTCCTGAAAAAGATGATAAAAGAAGTGATAAAGGTACATTAACAAAGTAGGCATATCCAACAAAGTTAATTCTTTTAGTATAGTAACTAATAACTATTGACTGAACTCCAGAAAAATGGCATGGGCAGATTCTTGAAAATATCAGGAATTGTACAAGTTGCAAATCTGTATTTGTTTTGTGAATATTGATTGAGTTTGGGATGCATATGCCATTTTATTCAGGAGATTGATATTGTCTTAAAATATTAAAGTCTAATGTGCATTAGGAGTTAACAAATTAAACTTTTGATCTATATCCAGTTGAACATAGAATTGTTAAAAAGATTTGATGGTAGCTTTTGACTATCGATTGTGCGTAGGAAGAGTTGGATGACATCATAAGATATGGCTCAAAGGAGTTATTTGCAGATGAGAATGATGAAGCAGGCAAATCCCGCCAAATCCATTATGATGCTGCAGCTATTGATAGGTAAACAAGCATTTTTCCACAAACATGAAATAGGAATATGCTTGAGAAATTTATTTCTTGTATATTTTTTATAACAGATTGCTGGATCGTGATCAAGTTGGACATGAAGAGGCTACTTTGGATGATGAAGACGAAGATGGATTTCTGAAGGCCTTTAAGGTTGACTGTGTCATATTATCTTGCATATACATTTTTCTGCTCTAAATGTTTATTCAACTTTGGTTTGTAGTGAATTGGGAGATGCCCTTGATTTCTATTGTCATTATCATTTTATAGTAACAAATGTATATGGACTTAGAGACACATATAAATCAATCAAAAGTAAATTGGATTTGGCAAGAAGAACTGGATTTTGACCTATGTGCATTAAAAGATCCACTGCCACTTCTACATTTATTATTAGGCTTAAATACCTTTTTAGTCCTTGTAATTTAAGACTTTTTTGCTTTTCGTCCTTGCAAAATATTTTTTTTGGTTTTGGTCCTTGCAAATTATGTTTGTTTTGTTTTTTGTCCTTAAAGTGGTTTAGATAGTGTTTTTTTTACTGTTCAAAGCGCTATCTAAACTGATTTAAGGACGAAAAACAAAACAAACATAATTTGCAAGGACTAAAACCAAAAAAAAAATTTTGCAAGGACGAAAAGCAAAAAAACATTAAATTACAAGGACTAAAAACATATTTAAACCTTATTATTATTATAGAAAGTGTTCTGAATAGTGTGTTATACTCACACATATGTTCTTTATTTATAATCACATAATAGGGTACAAGAGTCTCATGGGTACAAAGAATCAATCTGAATCCCTAATTTGTAGCAACCTATATTTCCATATTTACATGTAATCAATGTCCTTATTTAAAACTTTTCTAACAATTATTATTATTTGTTTTGAAAGCATTCTATGGCAATCCATTGGTCATGATCATGAGTCATGATTATTTAACTATACTGTTTATATATCTAGCTTGCCTTCAGAATTTGCAGCCATTGTGGATATTCTCTCTTTAAGCACATCCTATTCCTGAAGTACATGCATTATTCTGCTTTTGCAGCTTTCATCATGCTCTTCTCTTTACTGAAATATGTAATTGCAAAAATGAACTAATTCATATACTTTTTATGGTGGATTTTATGATGCTCGAAGAGTGGCTACATTCAGAAGTACTATCATTCCTAATTGTTTCTTAGAATAAAGGTTCTTCAATTCAAAGTGATACTTCTTTCTTTAAGATTTAGGAAAAAATTGTGACAGAAGTGCTTGCAGTTCTTGATGAAGGAGCACTCTGCCTCCATTACCTTTTCCTGCTATGTCAACATCAATTTTGCCTTTATTACAATGAATAACTGCACTGAATTTATTTGCCATCAATTGTTTCATTCAGGGTTTTTGTTTGGTTGTTATGCTTTTGATTGATTGAGTGGATTCTATGATTTAGGTTGCAAATTTTGAGTATGTTGATGAGGCTGAGGCTGCAGCAGAGGAGGCAGCACAAAAAAGAGCAATGGAGACACTTAACAGTTCAGAAAGGACACATTACTGGGAGGAGTTGTTAAGAGACAAGTATCAAGAGCATAAAGTTGAGGAGTTTAATGCCTTGGGAAAGGGGAAGCGAAACCGGAAGTTGGTATGTGATTCTAATACTTATGCTATTGTCTTCTATAATTCTATTAATTTGCAAAGGAAAGATTATTGGTTCTTGTTGTCATTTATAGAGTTATTGTGAAATTACATTCAACTGTGTCAATACATATTCTGTTTGCTCTCTAATGTTGCTTTCTACCTTGGTACAGTCTTATGAAATTTGTTCCTTTTTGTTTTCCTCTCAATATATGACATTATATGCTAATGATTTTGTGCCCAATGGCGTTGTGTGATCCATGTAGCCGACTTCACCAAGTGGGATAATGTTTTTTTTTGTTGTTGTATATTGACATCTAGGATTTTGATACTTGGAAGTCTGTTTTTGTGTATCTTGAGGGAGGGGGGGTTACAACTTGAGTGGGTAGTTTTGTCTTTATGTTTCCCTTTCTGTATCTTCTTTTAAGGTGTGCTTTCTATTATCCCTGATTTCCCAGATGGTTTCCGTGGAGGAGGATGACCTTGCTGGTCTGGAAGATGTAAGCTCTGATGGTGAAGATGACAATTATGAAGCAGAGCTTACTGATGGTGATTCAAATTCCACTGGAACTACAACTGCTAGAAGGCCTTATAAAAAAAAAGCACGTAGTATGTATCAGTATTGATTAATTTTTTAGTTTTTAATGATATGATGGCCCTAGATTATCTGGTTGTGATGTTAATATTCATTTAATTTTATTAGCAGCAGATAGCACAGAGCCACTTCCTCTTATGGAAGGTGAAGGAAAAGCATTCAGAGTCCTTGGTTTTAATCAAAATCAGAGGGCTGCATTTGTGCAAATTTTGATGAGGTTACTTTCTCTACATATATTCTATATGTATTGAATTGAAGAAGGGTTTCACATGGCCATATATGTAGTTTATCTCACTCTGTGTATTACAGGTTTGGGGTTGGTGATTTTGATTGGAAGGAGTTTACTTCCCGCATGAAACAGAAGACTTATGAAGAAATCAAAGAGTAATAATATGATTTTTCTTTAATCTGTTACCATATTTAGGATGTTTTATACAATTTTTTAGCTGAAAATTTATCTTAACTTTCTTTTTTACCGGAAGGGGGGATCTGATAACAGCTCTGCAGCTGTGCCAATGCATTTCCAACATAAAAAAAAATAAATAGTAACCATTTGGACACAAATTAGGTTGAGAATGAGGATATATTTTGGATTTATCAAGTTTGATTTGTGTATACGCCTATATATAACTATTGTATAAGATAACTAGTCTCTTCGTTTGGGACCACTGTGTGAGGATGTTGCATTGTTTTGTCTTTCCTTTTTTCTCTTTTTTTTGTTGCAGTTTGTTGCTTCCAAAAGTTTTGGCCCTATAAAAGTATATAAAGATGGTTAAAGGCTGCAAAGAAATGGTATTATTATTCCTTTGGGTAAATCCTTCACGATATACCCCTCAAGTACTTATTAATGGGAGGATCAACGACCTTTGCAAAAGAGCAATATGTTTTTCTTCCTTTTAGTGTTTGCTGTGAGCTTTTTTAATTATTTTTTTTTCTTCTTTCTTTGTGCCATTTCCATTTTCAATTATCGTAATTATTAAAATATGGTATTAGTATGATATAGATTTTTAACATTGTTTAATAATTTTATTTCCTACCTTGTGATTTTATCATATTTTGTGAGTGAATTTGATATATATATATATATATATATATATTTTGTTACAGCTATGGAACCCTTTTCTTGTCTCATATTGCTGAAGATATAACTGATTCCTCTACATTCGCAGGTGATAGATCTTAAATGCTATCAGTATATCTTCCCTCATTCCTTCCCCTCCTCCCTTTTTCTTTTCTATATCTTATAGTTTCCTAATTTTTCCTTTGTGCTTATAATTTGCCTGTAGATGGTGTTCCAAAAGAAGGACTACGAATCCAAGATGTACTTGTTAGGATTGCAGTCCTGCTCTTGATAAGGGACAAGGTAAGTTTTGAATGAACTTTCTGTATTTTAACTGCTCATCATTAGTATATTATATCTACCTACTCCCCCAGTCTTGCTGCAATATAAGAGGTTTGGTGAAAGTTTTAGAAAGGAATTCTTGGTAAAAAACATTACCAGTTTAGGGACAATTAACCACTCCATTGGTTTGCAACACGCAAAGAATGGTTAAATGGGTAATCACTTAATTAACCGTTTGAGTGGTTAGTTGTTCCACACTAGATATATTTTGACCAAGATTTGTTTTTGGTACTTGTTTTTTTAACTATGCTTGTTGTATCATCTCATGTGAAGCTTTTCATGAGTTCTACTATTATTATAAAAATTTGTGATAGCATCTAGATGCATGCCCAACTATTAAATGCTGCCAGTATTCTCTCTATTATTTTCCAACACCCTTGTTTAAAGTGTTCTGGGAATTATATAAAGAAAATGAAACTTTATGCATCTATATTTATGATTTTAATTCAGTTCAACTGACTATATAAAAGGTTTGCCGTATCAATGAACCATGTGTTTCACCTATGTAAAAATGGTTAAAGGCTTTTAGTGAAAAGCTTAGTTTCTATAATAATGTGGCACTTTGTTGTTTGTTGATGTCTGATAGTATAAAAACTCATCTCTCTTTCAGGGTTAAGGTTTTTATTTATTTTATTGGGGTGTGTCGGGTGGGCTTAAGTTGGATGCGTGTTTTTGAAATTAAATGTCCTCTAGCTGATGAATGCGCCTTCTTATTCTTGGGATGTGGAATGACAGGTGAAGTTTGCGACACAACTTCCTCAAACTCCACTGTTTTCAGATGACATATTATTACGCTATCCAGGTTTGAAGGGTGCAAAGATATGGAAGGAGGAGCATGATTTGGTTTTGCTACGTGCTGTTTTGAAGTATGTATTTTAATACAGCTTGGTGTCTTCTTGAACATTGCAACAAATACTTCTTCTAACTGCATTATATTGACCATTAAATGTGGTTTAATTACAAACCAAAAATGTAGACTCAAATACCATAAACATAAAGTCTATTATACATATCCACTTTGTGTTTTTGCATGTTGATTTTTCAATCTCCTTTGCTATATTTTACATGATTTGTAATAGTTAATTTTGGGTGTTGGTAGTTTTCTAGTTATAACTTGTGTGGATTCTTTTTGTTGAAATATTCCTTAAACATAATTCTTTCTATATAAGGCATGGGTATGGAAGGTGGCAAGCTATTGTTGATGATAAGGATCTGAAGATTCAGGAGGTCATATGTCAGGAGTTGAATCTTCCCTTTATAAACTTACCAGTTCCAGGACAGGTTAGTTCTCAGGCACAAAATGGTGCAAATTTGACAAATGCAGAAGTACCCAACAGTCAATCCAGGGAAAATGGTGGGAGTGATATAGCAGCTGATGGTGCACAAGGTTCTGGTGATGCTAGGAACCAAGCACAATTATATCAAGACTCGTCCATATTATATCATTTTAGAGACATGCAGAGAAGACAGGTTGAGTTTATAAAAAAGAGGGTTCTTCTCTTGGAAAAAGGGCTCAATGCTGAGTACCAGAAAGAATACTTTGTAAGTGTCATGGCACATAAAATCTTTTAAATAATTTCCTTCTCTGTGGAATGACAGGATTCAAGTTCAAAAAATTAGATGATCAGAAATTGATTGTAGATGTTTTTTAAATCAAAAGTTTCCTTGTTAGGTACTGGCAAGCAAATGAACTGCTATTAGTTTGAGAGTGCTAGAATTTAGCTTTATACAGAGGTTGAGAGATGAAGCAAAACAAACATGGCATTTTTTTTTCCCTTCTTTCTGGTGGTAATGGAAGATAACGAAAGAACTTCTTAGAAAACACAAGAGCGGGGGATAAATGCCCTCCTTGTACGTAACCAGCTTTAGATACCTGAGAACTTATTTTCTTGGCATTACTGCCTTGTTATGGCTGAAAAAGTTGGGTACACATTACTTTACGACAGTGACTGTTAGTGATCCTTGTCTATGTACTCTTTTATTTATTTTTTATTAATCACACGTAATGGAAGGCCACAATTAGGTACATTGTCTCTCTATGGTTATCTTTAAGGCCAAAAAGTTATTGATATTCTATGTATCCTTGTATACTTACTACTGAAGTATCATCTTTTTACATTCTTCCACTACTGTTATATCATTTTTCACTATCTTGTTGCTGGAACTTTCTGTTTTTACTTTAGTTTTCAATGATTGCCATCCATTAGTATTTTGCATTCACATCCTTAATCATAGTTATCATTGTGCTTTCATAATGTATACAGAATGCATGATTGGTCTCTGAAAAGGCTTGCTTGACTTTCTTGTGGGCTGACATTTCTTGCTCATGAACTTTATTTGCAGGGTGATCCAAAAGCAAATGAAGTAACAAATGAAGAACTTAAAAGTGAAACCAAGGCTACTAATTTTCCAAGTTATAAATTAGGGGACAGTGACACCCAAATGATTGATCAATTGCCACAAGTAGAAACAATAGGTATGATTCTATTCTTGTTCATTGAATACCGTGTCTAGGTCAGACAACAGCAGTTACCTAGTTTGCATCAGATAATGGAGGAAATCTTGCATACTCAGAGTATTTCACCAAGAAAATTAGAATAAGACACGTGGCACAGAAATTGAATCTCTGCTGTCAGATTAACATTTGTTAGGATAGGCTTGGTTCCTAACAACGTAAAACCAATCTGGACTGGAATACCCTCAGAGTATGCAAGAATCTCCAGATATTTTATTAATGTGGTCAGTATTTATGTTATTTTGGATTTTGTGGCCTTTCCCCTTTCCTTTCCTTTTTTCCCCCTCGATGCTTTCCTACCTTCTACGGTAGCTATCTGCATACCCAACTGAAAAGGGGGGAAGAAAAGACCAGGAGACTTACTTGTAGTGCTGCCATTTTCTGCAGCTTCAGAAGAAATTTCGGCTGCATGTGACAGTGATCCCAATCGATTGGAGTTAGTTCGCCTTTACAATGAGGTAAAAGTACTGTTGTACTCTCTTCATGACCTTGCGCTTTATGACGGATTCATTTCATTTTTCAATAAAAGAGGTGGTGGAATATATAGTGTATCCTGCTGAGTATCCGTATCAACAATCTTTCTTGTGTTGGCAGATGTGCAAGGCAGTGGAAGAAAACCCCATGGATTTAGTTCAAACTTCTTTGGCAAGAGAACCGGCAGAGCTCAATGTAGTGAAGAATTTCCCTCCACTAGAAACTCTTTGCGAAGACATTAACAGAATTCTAACACCCACACAAGAACAACCTAATGCAGAAATGCCAATATCGAATTCAGATAACAAATCAGAGGCTATGTCAGACGGTGAAAATTTAGGCTCCAAATCACCGCCAATCCCTGAAGACGCCTGCAAGCCTAAAGATTCAGCAGATAATGAGAGTAAAGATATGAAAATAGAATCTGAACCTATAAAGGAAAGCTGTTCAAGCCTGGTAGAAGAGAAGAATGAAACACCGACTCTTCCGGATAAAGAGGAAAGTAAAACAGAAATGGATGAAACTATGAATGATGCTGAGTTGAATGAAAACCCAGAGAAATCTGATGCTGGGGTCGTTGTATTGGATGGTTAAACGCCATGTCTAGTAGACAGATATTTGTTGTACCGTGTAATCATAGTAGTCTTAATCAACATTTTTAGCACGTTAAAGTGAAGTAAATTAAAAACAAAAAGGCACTACAGCATATGCGGAAGTAGTTATTCAATCCCGTGCAACTAACTCGATTAGAAATTGTTCATTTTCATGTGTTGTATTAGACGAATTTATTTTTCAAGGAGTTGAAGAGTATGATCAATTGTATACTATACTACACGGCACTTACCCTTCATTATATGAGAGTGAGCAGAGAACTAACGAAATTTCCGTAAACCATTTTAACTTGTTTTAATTATCCGATGACATTTTTATCTGATCACGAAATTTCAGCAAGGTAAGCGTGTTGGAAAATGCCCCGATTAGCAGACTAAGAGCCTATTTGGCTAAATTTATTCAGAAGTACTTCTATGAAAAGAAAATAAAAAGAAAAAAATAAAATGAGCTTCTTTATAAACTAAAATTAGCTTATGTATAAGTTAATTTGTAGAAGTTTTTTCATAAAATTTTTCTAGAAGATGTGAAACTTTTTACAAATTAACTTATGTATAAGTTAATTTTAACTTATGGAAAAGTTTATTTTTTTGTCTTTTTATTTTCTTCTTCTAGAAGTATTTTTGGATAAATTAATCCAAACAGCCCCAAGTCTTAAAAGAGATGTTGCTGTGATGTTTTCTGTTATGTTTTGTTTTTAAGAGCATTGTTATGCTTTAGCTCTATATAAAGAGCAGTTTGAAACGGGTGTGCCTCCAGTTACAAAATTCAGTCTTCTGTTTCTTAGCTTTTGTAGTTATATTTTTGCTTTGTCCTTCCATATTGCAACAAAGTGACGCAAAAGGATCGCACATTTTGCAAAAGGATGGTAAGTCAAAAATAAAATTGACACAAAATCAAGGTTTTGCATGCGGGTTCTTATGCAGATTTATTTTATGATGTAAAACTATGACAGTCAAGTTAAAATTTTCCGTTCTAGTCTTTGTTCAAACTAAATGATGTACTAGTGTGTGAAAAAGATGATTTTGCTTCAATAAGCTGCACAACCAGTGGGATTCTATCACCTTTTATGGTTAGCAGCAGAAAAGAAAGTTTTGAAATCAAACCCAAGTTGATTTGGATTATATAAGCTGGGATGAAGTCTCTGCAATATGAAGAAGCTAAGGAGTCTTCTGGTGGCTCAATTAGGTACAAGATACAGTCCAACCAAATGATCCTATATATCCTCTCTCCCACAATCCTTCATTCGCCATTTTCACCACAGCCCTTCCTACTTCAACATACATTTTGTTCTCCCTTTTCTGGTTTTCTATGAGCCAAGAGAAAATAATGTATTATCAAGTGGAGCCATGGAGGCGGAGCAACTAAATGAGAGTTCGGACAGCAGAGCATTGAACAAAGTTGAAGATGGTCTTCTGTGGCATGGATGCTAAACCAGCGGTGCCTGAGCTGGACCAAGATCCGAAAAGGAAAGAGATGGTGAGCTCAATGCTGTTCCTTCAGTGTGTGGTTGAAGCCACGTTATCAGAATCAATGGCTAAAGAAGCTGGAGCTTTGTGACTGAGTCCATAGACTTGGGTGCAACATTATCAGAATCAAAAGTGTGTGTGTGTGGCCTCAATTTTGTCTTACTGCATCATTTGACTAGTCATATATCTTTATGAATAGAATGCTGACTAATCTTATCACCACACAAACCTTCATTTTTCTTCAGCTTTCCTGCTTCCTATCTGTCTGATTTTGCTAGCAAACCCAAAATGCCGATGCCTAAAAACGGTGTATAAGTTGTGAAGAATTGGAGCTGCAGTTAAAATGTAAAAAACCCCACCTTGGCCTTTTATATGAGATTATGTGGAAGACAAACTAACCGACCAACCTTTACTGCTTGAACTTCTCATAAGTATACATATTCATATCATTAATCCTAAAACGGCAAGTTTTCTCCTTTTCTGTTTAACTTGTGTATCTTGCTTGGATGATTGGTTTGATTCAAAATAAAATAAAGATGAAAGGTTATTTTTTTGTAAAGGGGGAATTCGAGGTAGTTACTACTTCTAGCAGTTGGTTTATTTATGAGAAATTCTTATATTCGCCCCTTTTGCTGCATTAGTTTGTGGTTTGTGTAAGGACACCGGTAAGAATGATTGTGAATCTATTTTAATGTCTCCTTGTTTATTTCACTGTGTTTGTAGAGATTATAAGGATATATACACATTTGAATGAAACCAGATAAAGGTCTTCACGACAATGTTAGGGTAACTGCCGAGCTAAAAGATAACTTATTATTAGTTTATATTGTAAGTCTCACATCGACAATGGCCATTCTATTCGAATAGTAATATAATGTTATTTGTTAATTTTTTCTACAGTAGTATTTTTTTCGTTGGCAGAAAGTAATTATGAATATAAAGCTCAGTATTATAGTATATACGTAATTTTACTGTATCATTTAAACAAAATCGTTTTTATTATTTTTAATTTCACACTAATATAAATTATTTTTACCTTCCAAAATCATCATTAATTTTATCAAAATGTAACACACTTTATAAACTGACATTCACAGCCTATGTGGTCACTCCAATAGTCCAATTCCACAAGCCATGCCTTATGAAGAATTATTCTGATGGCAGCGGCTTTGACGGGACAAATGGCATAAAATAGAAATCATGAGCATAAGTGATTTTATCCTTCTATCATTCTGTTACTTTTCTAGGTAAAGGTTGATAAAAAAAACGTCATCTGAACATTACTTTGAGATGGGTCTTATGGTGTCAACTGTCAAGCAGGAAAACATTTCTTTTTTTCCTTTATCTAGAAAAAAAAATTGATTCCTTTATCACTAATAGTTTATTTTAAATATTAAAGTATGTAGTTATTGATTAATAATTAATAATTCAAACTGTAATAAATATACTAAAATCATAAAAGTATTAAAATATTAACTTCACAATTTTTTTTTTTTTTGATCAAGAACAAGTTAACTCATATCATTAATGATGAATGAAGAGATACAAAAAGGAGTGACTTCACAATTATAAGCTTACAATTATACATTTTAATTTCTAAAATCATCTTGAAGCGAATCAAATACTAAAGTTTGTCATCTCGCATGCCATACAAGATTGCATATACTGCTACGTCAATAAATAATATTAAATGTATAATTTTTAGTAGACAAGATTTCCAAGCATAAAAGGGGGAATCCGTGTTTATTGTCATTCATCATAATCACTATAATCTTGTTTATGGATCCCTAACATTTAACAAATTTGCAACCCCTGATCTCTCCAGCTGCTACACTGTGCAGTGAGAAGTGAGAAAGACACAAGATTCAAGTGGGTCCCATTTGTTTGGTGGGACCCACCTAGACCTTGTGTCTCTCCCTTCTCACTGCAAATGTGAGAGAAGATCTAGGTCCAATTTGCAGGCCAACATATCTACGTAAGATTAAACAAAGTGATTAATAACCTCATAATGCATTGCTGGACCTGTGGGCAAGAACAACAATGCATTTGTATAAAATTAGAAAGCCCTTAATGGAACAAACCTAGAGAACTTAACCCAGGAAAAAGTAATCTGGAGAAGCTAATGCCTATAGTAACTACAAGAAGACAAAAGTGGGTTAAACACAATAAAAACTACAAAATTCATCAACGAGGATGCATGATATGCTGGTATGTGCTGCCAAACCTGCTATCACATAGATAACCCACCAGAGTAATTATTGCAAATGAGGTTTCCATACAATAATTTCATCTTATCTTTCTCCTGCATGGCATGAACATGGTACTAAATGAGTATGGGAGGAAAATATTTATGACAGGTGCAAGATAAAACGCCGGAGCGATCAATAAACATACTAAATACTAGACCATTAGTCAAATGCTAAAATAACAATAACAGGCTATATATTTTATAGACAAGTTACTTTACCAATCCAAGATAGAAAATGGATTTTTAGCCAATATGAAAGTTCAAAAGGATGGTGGAAGTTGCTGTTGTTATTTGGCAGATCTACCACAATGGACATTAATGAAATATAGCACATAAATTTTAACAAAAAGGAAAAACAGAATTTCAACAATTTAAATCTTCAAATATAAATGCTGAGAAAGTAACAATTCAAGTCCTTTGGAGTGTGCTAGACAAATATAACAATGCTGTGCTTACATGTATATCACTCTCAAAAGCCACCGACTGTAATTCTACTACCGAATCAAAGGAGAATGACATACAGCAAGTATGTAAGGCCAGGGAGTGAAAATTATGATTGATGGGGATGGTATCAACCTAATTCAAAAGATTCACATATGCAGTGATTGTATATAAATGAAAGCTACAAAACAGATAGATCACCAGATGATTGTATCAAAGTTTAAATGGTTTAAAGCCATTAAAAGCATGTGAGCACTTACTGTAGTCAATATGTTAAAAAGAAGTCATAAAAAAGCATTTATGGGAAAACCCTCAGTATATGGTGTAAATGTTATTACCTGTTTCATCATTGAACTGACCAAATCTTCCAGTGAACCAAGATTATTAGAGAAATGACTTTGTTGAGACTTCTGCTGGTTCATGATATTTCCCTGATGTTTCAATGAGGTCTCTTCAGTTAACTCCACAAACTCATCATGCTTCATTTGTAGGGGATCGCAAAAATTAAAGTCCATGTTTCTGTGTAAGGCTGTGTTTATTGCTGCATGGCCTGCTGGAACAGCAGCATCATTGACTGGAGTCAGTGAGTTTATTGATCCAAATATAATATTTGAATGATGAGTAGCATCCTGATTATGGTTATCCCACCCTTGAAGTGGCACATTACTGCTTATATGCCCAGGTCTGTTAGTAAAAGTCACTCCTTCAGAGTGCATATCTGTCATTGAATCATGGGATTGCCTGGACAATGAAGTGATGGATACACCACTCGGATTCCCACCTTGCAAGGGTACAGAAGCCATGTTATCTGTGGGAGGTATATTACTCTGTCTAAAACATTCACTTGGAGGGTATGAGTTTGTTGGGATCACAGATGGCTGCACAGCACTTGACCAATTATCACTATATCTACCTTGATCCAGCAAAGGCAAAGAAAAATCTGAATGTTGAGAGGCTACTGAAGACGATAAAGTTTCAAATCTTACACTCCCTTGTGTACCTTGAGGGCGTGGTTCCAACATCAAGGAATTGTTTGAGATACCCAGATCTGGAGTGCGAGAGCCAGAGGTGGTTATTTTTGGTCTTGGATCTGGGAGTTTATTCGAGATGGGAAAAGTTGTTTTGGCATCAAAAACAGTGGTCAGGTTTTGAACAGACACAACACCCTTATTGTTTTGCAATTGATCAAGCCCTACAGACACCGACATTCCCTGAACACCATTCTGATTAACAGGAACGATGGCTGACTGGAACTTAAGATGATCATTGGCGTTGTTTAAATTCTGTGATTGATTCAATTGAAGTACTCCAGAAGCAAATCCATGCACATTCAAACCAGCAGGAGTGTTCAATCTATTAATTATCCCACTAGGTGGAAAGGATCTGAAAGTATTGTTATGAAGCTGTCCAGAACCACTCAATGTTTGTAAGTGTCCAACCCCGCTCACAGAACTCATTCTCAAATAGGATGGATCTGCACCCCCTAAGGCTGCCACCATATTAGCTTGTTGGTTAGCCACACAGCTAATTCTTTTCAGATAAAGCCTATACTTCTGCAGCCAATTCATAATGCAGAAAAAATCCGTGAATGAAAAGATATATGTTACATTAAAGTAAAGCGCAAAGGACTAGAAAAATGCCTGGAGATGGCTCGCCACATTCTCCCTTGTAAGCTTTTCAACATTCATCAAATCAAGAATTTTTTTAGGTACAGCCTCTGCCAGCAAAACAACAATATCATGAAGCCCAAACTCAAACTCATATCAGTAATGGAAAATTATGTGGCATGGCATAAAATTTGAATAATTGTGACATTACATTTATCCCCAAGTGTCACTTAAAATAAGGAAGAGTAATTGAGAAAGTCTTCATAATAATTCTGAACATATTTATGTTCTGAACATTGGATTGATAATGCTAACATCTTGATAATAAAAAATGAGAACAACAATTTGAATAAGCTCGTGAAGAAATTGATAAAAGTTATAACAATTGTTTTATACTGTAGAAGAGTGAAGAACATACTGTCAATGCCCAGCTGATTAACGGCAGCAACAAATTTGCGGTGCAGCTCCACAGACCAAACAACCCGAGGCTTCTTCTGGGTTGATGGGTCCTCATTGTCATGATCGTTCTCCTGCTCCTCATCTTCATCTTCATCTTGATCCTTCCTTTTCTTAGTCAGCTTCTCATTTTGATCAGAATTTCCTGTTCCTGATGACCCCAGTCCATTGCCACTATTAGAAGTAGGTTTGTCTAGGTTGCTGGTTTTGTTCTTCTCCTTTGAGTCAAACTTCTTCCTCCTGATTACATGCTGCCAAATGTTCTTGAGCTCCTCCATTCTGACGGGTTTCAGCAGATAATCACAGGCACCATGAGAAATCCCCTTCATCACCAGCTTTGTATCACCATTTGCAGATAACACTGAAATCAAACATTTTATAACATCAAAGGTTCACCAAACAATCATTGAAGCCGCGTAATTAACTCAAAACAGCCTTCCTAAATAGGCTTATTTATTTGCACATCACATTTATCAAAAACCAATTATGAAAATTAAACAAATTCTATTGTAGGACTGGACTATTATTATACATAAACATAATACACTTTAATATTTAAAAAAAGAACATTAGAAAACTCATTATTTGATATCTAAATACCTTAAGTTGATTAATAAAATGAGAGACAAAATGAAGAAACGGTAAAGATGAACTACTGAAGATCACATATATCCATACAAGATCCACACTTACTTATGACAGGAAGATCCATCTCAAGTCCCACTAGCTCAAGCAGCTTAAATCCATCCATGTCTGGCATGTGCACATCACTGATTACCAGGTCAAACTTGTCTTTGTGTTCTCTCAACAGCGCCAACGCCTTTATTGCTTGATTAGTCGTGGTTACTGCAACCCCATCCACAATAACTAAACATAAATATCATTCTGAAAGAGCAAAGTGGAACAATACACATCCATAACATAAACAATTGCAAAATGTTCATAAAAGAAAAACACTTATCCCAAATAAATATTCAGATCCTGCATTGAAATCCAAGTCATAACAGACAGTAAAAAAAGCAATATGCAACCTATAACAGAAACTTCCTCTACAACAATTGAACCAACATATGAGAAAGTTGGAGTTCACTGTAATATTCCCTACAAACAATTTCATTAATGAAAGTACCCAAATTAAAAACACCAGGAACAAAAGAAAAGAATTTGAAACAGAACACCAAAATCTAAAAAAAAAAAAAAAAAAAGCACAATCCCAAACCCTAAATCATGAATAACAATAAAGCAAAAGCAAGAGTAGAAGATGTAAACCATGATATTGACATCTTCGAAGGAGAGTTTCCAAAACCAAGAGGCAAGTGGGGTCATCATCGACGGCAAGAACACGCATTCCAATGGGAAACTTGTCGCCGGAATCATTCATTTTCTTCTCTACAGTCATTTTCTTCTTCTTCAATTGTTACACAGACTAACTCTGTTTTGTGGTCTGAACCCAAAACCAGAAGCTATGAAACAGAGGAGACACGGAAAACAATAAAGAAAAGATTTTTTTTGTTTATTTTGTGAGGAAGAAATAGTAATTTTTTGAGAAGAATTTGAATGAATAATTGAAAAGAACAATAAAATACATGCAAGGAGCGAAAAAGTTGGTGTCTTTTTGTGCTTATGTGTGTGTGTCAGCGTGCAACAGTAGAACGTGAAAGTGATGGAATCTGTGACTATATATGGACTATGGAGAGTGAAAGAATGAGCTTTTACTTGTTGAATTATGTTAATTTCACTTATTATTTTATAAAAATTTAACATAACCTTTTGAGTTTAATAGACTTGTACTATTTGTGTATTATAAATATAGTGTGATATGATTGATAGATAATTTTATTTCTTAAACATTATTGAAAGAGTTCAATCCTTTAAATGAATCTTAATGCTTAAAAAGAATAATCCTTGAAAATATCCTAGTTTCATCAAAAAAAGGTTTGTATTATTTGTGTAAAACATTATATTATCAATTAATTAAAAATTATTTTTAATATGATTTTTAAGATAGTTATGAAAAAATCAATAAATTCACTATATATAATAGTTAGTAATTAAATAATAATATAAAAAATATATATTATCATGACATGTATTATTAATTCTATTTTTTCTAAGGAACGTCATTTTTATTTGTTAAATAAAATATATATTATAATATTTGAAAATAATATATTATCTATTCCTATATTAAAAACTAGAATGCGTAACTTGCAAAAAATTTCTTAATATGCTCTTTTTTCCCAATCAATGTACATTTCTCATATATACTTAATTGCATTATTTATTTATTATTAGTATAGACTATACATGCTTTTGATCTCAAGTTTTTTTTTTCAATTTAATTAACTCTTTATATTTTTAAAAATTTATCAATTTTACCCATCATCAATTTTATTTTAACTAAAATCAATAAATTATCATTTTTTACTCAATTTTTTTTTATAAATTGAATCAATTAAATTGTCTTTTACTCAAAACTTATTTACAAAAACATCAAATTTTATTAAAAGTTTCTCAAAGTTTTTGCCTTCAAATCTTAATCTCATGTCTTAATAATTTTTTTATCTTGATTTTTGTCAAGTTTTTACTAATTTTTTATTATAAATTTTTAAAAATTATTCTATATCTAATTTTATCGCAAACCCCCAATATTTAGATAAAAACAATAGTTTAAAGTTTTAAATAAAATAAAATAAACAAAACTAAAAAATAAAATAAACAAAACTAAAAAATAAAGTTTGCTTAATTTTAAAATAAAGAGATTTAATTAAATTGTAAAAAATTAAAAGATTAAAATTCTATACAATTTATTGGTGTCAATGGAAGCAATGAGATCACAAAAAAAAAACCTATACATTTTTTTTATCATTAAACCTATACAATTTAAATTAAAAGAAGTAAAATTCCAGTAAAAATTACAATAGTTAACGTTGGCTAAAAAAATTAATAATTGTTTGATTTAGTATAATATTGATAAAAAAAATATTAACAACTCATTTACATGGCGAAATTGCATTCACCTCGAGGTCTTTTTAAATGGTAGTCACATTGTATTTATTTTTTTAATTAAATATTCATTTCCCTTATTTATTTAATTAAGTTATGCCCATATCCCCTATCTCTTATATATAATAACATACGAAACTTTATTAGTAGGAGACACCTATAGAATTTCTTTCATAACTATTTACCCTACGATTTATGAGAAAGCCGTAGTTATATGTTGTGAAAACAAAACTATACTGTATCCTTAATTCTTAACAATTATGCGATGAATTGTTTGTATAATATTTGTTCTTTTTTTATACCTCTTATGACTGAAATATATATTAAAAAAAAATGTATTTCAGTCATATATAATTTGAAAGAAATATCAAAATTTTGAAGAGTTTTTTTCGTCTACAATAACAATAATAAAATTTGAATCTAAAACTTGGTACAAATTACACAAATTCTCCATCGTTAAGCGGACCTAACATTATCCATGACCACTAAACCTTAATTTTAAAGAGTTTTTAATACCATCTCAAAGCAGGTGAGTATTTTTGAAAAATTAGAAGAAATATATGTGCCATTTAAAAACAACTAAGAGTATTTACCAAAAAAAAAACAACAACTAAGAAATATAAGTGCCATATAAGCTTTTCAAAAAAAAAGTGCCATATAAGTGTCATTTTTCCCCAAATACTATATTTAAAGCACTAGTCTTAATCAAAATCTTATAGTCAAGCCAAATCTCAAGATCTGTGAGAAAACTTGCGCGTCGTCGTCACGCTCTCAAAAGAGAACCGAATCCAATCAGAATATATTTTCTCATTCATGGACACTGGCCGGTGCTCGGATAGAAATTGTCTTTAATTGATCGAGACCTTTCGGCTTTTCAGTATAAATTTATACTATTATTAATTTGTTATGGTTTTTAAATTTACTTTGTAATATATTATAAAATTAAGAATAATTATAAAAATAGAATTCAAATGGGAATTATTGACGGTTAATTTGTTTTTTCAATAATATTTTTATAAAATCGTAAAAAATCAACATAAATTAATAAATAATTTGTTTTTAGTATTAATATAATTAAGTTTTTTTTTTATACTGAGTATTAATATAATTAAGTTGGCATATTGATTTATGATCAAGTTTTTAATTTAAAATTGAGTATCATCCACTAATAGTCATTTAAGGGTCCAATTTTATTATAGTTTTTTGAAATAAAGGTTGAGAACATAAATTTTAATAGCTGAATAAATTGGCTACCTTCATTAGTGCATCTTTAGATTAAAATTTGCAAAAATATCACAAGTTTTATGCCTCTAAAACTGAATTTTTTTAAAAAAAATTTACTCTCAAACATACTTTTGAAATACTTCCAAAAAAAATCCAAACATATCCTTACACAATATTAGCCACTAAAAATGAGTTAATAAAGATAAAATTAATTCATTTATATAAGATTATATATATCCTTACATTAGTTTATATTTAGTAAAATTAACTTCTAAACTAGCTAAAAACTTATAAGCTATTTTCGTAAAAGAGGTTATAAGTTCTTTAAAAGTCTTACCAAATACACTCAAAAGAAATAAGTAGAGTTAAACATAACTTTGACTTAATTTAGTAACAAATCAAACTATTTTTTTTTACATACTCTTTAAATTTGTTTCTCCTTATGCTTATTTAAAACTTTGTTTTTTTTTTTAAATTTGTGAGTTACTCAAGTTTAGGTGAGTAAATATCAAACCTTACAATAAATAAATATTATAGACTTGATGAATTATGCCAAACAATAATTAATTAAATACAATTGTATATTAAACTATTACTACTACTATTTTTTTTTCTTTTAGGGACTAGTACTACTGTTATTAGGCTTGTGAGCTAATAAAATATGTAAAAGATTTAAAGATCCAATTTAAACGAGTCCCTATTAAAAAAAAAATTAAACGAGTCAATTTTTCTAGTTTATTGAGCTGTTAATGAACTGGTTTCTAGCATTCTTACAAAATGATTCAACTCACGTCTGCTCTTAATTGTGTTGTCTATGATTGATTGACATTGTCAAGCATGTACATAAATCGTAATTTATCTTTCTTCTTTATGTAAATTTTATTTTATTTCTACTCTAATAACGTTCTTTTTACTTTTTCTTTTTACCACAAATAATAACGTTCTTGAAACGCTTCATAGTGAACTATCGCATTTAAAACTCTTTTGAATACCACCGCCACAAAATAAAGAAAGAAAGATTACGTGACGTTAATGCATTTTTTTCCTTTTCTTAATGCATTTTTTTCCTTTTCTTTCTATTAATTATAGAAATATTAGAATTATGTTCATAACACTTTCCTTTTCTTTCTATTAATCATTAATTATAGAAATATTAGAATTCTGTTCATAACACTTTCCTTTTCTTTCTATTAATTATAGACATATTAGAATTCTGTTCATCCTCTTCAAAAAAAAAAATTAGAATTCTGTTCATAACGAGAGAACAATCAGAGTCAAGACGACAATTTTTCTCCTTGAAGGTTGTCCATAATTTCCTCCGCAAGATTTTCTTTTACATGATCTGCGTTTTGGTCAAAGTCGCTAGTTTTCATCAATACAAAAATCAAATTTGTCTTTCAAAACCATTCATTTGAATTGAAAGCAGAAAAAATAGTTTAAAGTTAAAAATTAAAAGTTGATAAAACTGTTAATTGAATTAAAAATATTTAGTAAAATTAATCGTTGAACTTTTTTTTATTCATAGGAATTGAACTACTCAAGTACCAAAAGTTTATAAAAACTCATTTACACTGTTCAACTAATTGAGCTAAACTCCTTGTAATTAATCGTTGAACTAATTGATAAGTGTAAAATAATATAAAACAACATATTTAATTACTTAGACCATAAATTAAAATTAGTATCTATATATATTTTCAAATAATTATCATATTCATATTTTATTTTATTTTAAATGATTTATCATCTTAAAAATTAGGGTAATAATTTTTTTTTATTTTGTTCTCATTTGAAAATATTTTTACTTAAAGGAAATGAGATAACATAAATGGAATTATATTATAATTTTGATCATTTTATATTATAAAGAAATGATATAATTTGATGATAGTGAAAGAGAATGTTAAGACTTTAATTTCTGAATATAAGTAAGATAAAGGAAAATTTTTACAAGGTCATGAAAATAAATAATAGGAAAAAAGAATAAGTTAAGGGTCTATAAACTCAAATGCTACATAAATAATATTTCAAAAAAATACTACAAAACTCCTTTCCTAAACAGTTCTATTTTAATCAAATAAGTTTTTACCTTGGGCAAGTTAATATATAACATATGAGAATAAAATATACAAATAAAATAATTGAATGACAAAATTTACAAAATCATAAAAAATAAAGAACGAAATATGCAATTAAACTTAAATTTTTCCTATGGTCGGAGTTACAACTTACAAAAAAAAAAGGATTTTTGGCCTATAATTTAATAATTTATATATTCACGTGTAAAACACAACACTTTTGTGCGAGTACTTTGTAAAAGCCAACAGGGACATAACTATGACTGAGACACGTAGACAATCACTTATATAAAGATAGAGGAGGAGGCTAAGGGTATTGGTAGAGAAAGAATGAAAGATAGATACTCCATCATCAATAATGATAGCCTAATGCAAACAACGCTATTTATTAGTTAAACTAATCATCTCTTGGTAATGCCCACTCCACTGTGTTGATTTTGGCTTTGCCTCTTGGTGTGCACAAAAAACTTTGCCATGCATATATATGGTTTACAGATAGATTGCAATAGTTATATAATTAGCGGATATTGATGTTTCCCTTTATTTACGATCATGAAGGAGTTTTAATCATACCGCTGGCCTTGATTGGAGGAGCTTAACCCAAAAACAAAACAAAACCAATAGACACACAAAAAGTAACATTAAAAGTAGTACATCAGATCAATGAAGATGAGGATAATCTTAGCAACTAATCGAAACCAAATTTGGCCGTAAGCTTTAATTACACTTTCCACTACAAACTCTTAATCATAACTTAAGCCCACCAAAGGGTAATGTCTTTCTCACTCAAATGTCTTTTCTTATCCTTTTCTATATCTATCTGTCTATTACATATCATACACTTTCTTTAGTTTCTTCTTATTATAAAAAATTTAAGTAAAAATAACTTTATTCTGATCAAAATCATACATCAGATGAGTGAACATATAATAATAAGCGAACTATATATATAGACTTAGATCGGCTAGCAAAGTGGTGAATTATGTTGTTGGCAAAAAAGGAAAATTCATTATAGCAAGACATTAATATATAAAACTTTCAGTACTTATCTCGAAATATATTTCGCTATATAGAGAGAAAGAGAGACAGATACTTGAGCTTTCGGAATTTGCTGGCAAAACATGTTGAAGAGTCCACGACAGCAAATACTGATAAAAAAAGAATAGAAAAATTGAATAGAGAGTAACCTCATTTTAGTTGGCTCCTCAAATCACATGTTGAAAGATCTTCGCGCATTATATGCATCCAAACATGACCGCTATGAATTAATTTATTATCCAAAGAAGCACAACTGGCTGTCCACTAATATTCAAAAGGGTTTTAACATTGCATGATAGCCTCTAACTTATATAATATCTAAATCTTCAAGATTCATTCTTGGCACAAAATCTTTGGATTCTTTGCTTTTTAAAGGCACATGACTTCCTCTTGGCAATGCCAAATTATTTATTTATTTATTTTTGTAACACTAACTTGCTTAATTAAATTAATGTTTAATATGCGTGCTCCGGGTTAGTTAATTCTGTCTCCTGTGTGGCACAATACACGTAACGAAACAAAAAATGATATCATCTTGGATCATGAAACCATAACAACATGGATAGCTAGCTTACTTAGCAACAACAATACTATTCCCTTGTAATATATTTTTATTTATTTAAATTAAAAAGATCCTAAATGTGATCAATATAGTGGATCACAAGCATTGCAAAGCTAAGCTTTGTTTTCAACTACTAGCAGCTACTTCAACAGCGATTAAATGCTGGTCTAAATGTGATGCAACACAATCACAACTCTATTTTCAAACATATCTTTGACCGTACTCGACTCCTTCGGTATTGGCTTTTTGCTTTTACTCGTATGGTAATTTTGGATAAGATTCCCACTAGGCTAAATATAGCAAAGCATCAGTCTGGATCCTTCAGCTGTGTCAGTCCATATTATGCAATAACGTGCGGGAGTAATATTCATGCCTTCTCTTATAATATGCTCTACGGATATGGTCCAATTTTATCTCTGGCTGGGTTTTAACTTTTAACTATAGACAGTTTTTAGATTGTAAATCTTATTTCACTTGTAATATGGGTCCAGAAAAGAGGAAAACTCTTGGGAGAATTTGAATGATAACTAGGGTGACTTGCATGAATTTGAATGGAGTGGTCAAGCTCATCAAGATTAGATCATATTTACAATGATTTCTAATTGATTTATAGTATACAAATATTTACAATATATTAAAACTAAACTCTTAATACTTATAGCTATTCAAAAAAAAAAAAAACTCTTAATACTTATAGACAAGTCAGTCCCTTTCAAACTTACTTTTTTGTTTTTTTTATTTAGAAGAATATATCCTAATTAAACTTGTTCAGCGTTTGGCAGCGGCTAAATTTCTTGGGGTACAAAAACTGTTTAGGCCCATGCTTTATATCGAAAAG
The DNA here is from genome assembly GCA_026413185.1 of Pueraria montana var. lobata. NCBI lineage: Eukaryota > Viridiplantae > Streptophyta > Magnoliopsida > Fabales > Fabaceae > Pueraria > Pueraria montana. Next base: position 9,892,886 of record CM048652.1, read on the forward strand.
CCCAATAGTAAAGATGGTTAATTAAATCTATGTACTCAAGCAAATGAAGCAATTGAGTGCGTTGTAGCAGAGCCCAAAAACATTCTAAAAAGAATTTGCTTTGGGGCGAAAGAGAAGTTGCACCGAATGTGTTTATTAGGGGTTTAGACTTCGTTACTCCAATTTGAATTTTCAGTATGCATACTTCAAGTGCATGTAAACACATTTAAAATTAGATTAAACAAGTAAGAACTTAAAGATGTAATCATATTCTTACAAGAATGTCCTTATTCTTGCTTCTTGAAGTTTTCTCACTAAATGTATATTTTATCATTCAATCAATTTTAGTTTACTATATCATTTATTATATCTGATTACTTTTATAAAAATAAAAAAAAATTGTTATCATGTTTATTTAAAAAAATTGAAATTTCATCCTTCACATACATCATCATCACTGCAAACATTAAAAAAAGTCGTTTCCACAATTAATAGTGTTTGTTTAGACGTTAGAAATGTTCAAACGTCAATTTGAGCCAATCTAACAAAACTCATGCTTCTCCATTTGAATGCCTTGTAAATCAAACACACATAAAATATACTATAATTCTAAAAAAGCATAAAATGAATGATAAATATTTACTTAATAATAAGAAAAATTATTAGGTAATCTCAAATCATCACATATTCATAGTCCTGATAAATTTTTACGTTACGCCTAATTGAGTTTTTCAATTTACGAGAAATAAATACTAATAATACTCAACTATGATTAATGAAAATCATGGTGGTCTCAAAGCATGTAATAATTTGTCATTAATTCAGCACACCTTTAGTCCTGTCCTTGTAAGCCAGTACCTTTCTGTTTGCCTTTGTCAGCAGGCAATTCGACTTGTTCTAGATCTGTTTATCAACTTGTTTCAATAAAATCCATCCACATAGTCATACAATCATAAATAGCTCAACTACATGCATAAAACGAACAGGGCTCTTGAAGAATGACTTTTGGATGTGTGTGAATGGGAACTGGGGATGAGAAGAAGATGTAAGAACAAAGAGAGAGAATAAATTAGGTTAAAAAAAAGGGGGCATATTAAAAGAAAGAAAGAAAGCACAAGATATTATTGGTGGCGAAAATTGTGAACACGATCTTAGGATTTACTATAACTCGAGTACGTGACCATGAAGGCCACGCCATGTTTTGATTTGTCGTGACATTTTGTCATCATCTACGTGTGTCTGTGTCGAGAGAGAAAGCACTTTAAGCGTCATCGATTATTTGATTTGAGTGTGTGGGAGACTAAGAAGAGAAGAGGGGAAAGAAAGTAGCATTAAAGTTGTCATCTTTCGAGTACTTTGATATGGATCCTAAAGATATTTTTTTTCTTAGGACGAGGGGGATGGATCGGAACATTAATGTGGCATTCTCTTTTGGATGTGGAATAATTTGGATGATAGACAGAGAAATCTCTAAAAGAGATTTGGTTCTATGCATTTATTAGACAACTAACCATATACTAAAATGGAATCATATATAGTAGTTGTTTGTCCAATGAGAATGATTACTTTGATAATCCTTTCAGGTGGGGTTGGCACTTTGATAATCAGTTGTAAAAAATGACTTGTGGTCGTGGTAAAAATGATTAGTAATAGTTACATATGCAAAAGCCAGACTTATATATATAGCAATGTTATCAATGGCGGATAGCAGAACACGGCGGAAGGCCAAAATTCCGCCATATAAACATGTCATTGCGGCCTATGGCGCCGCCACAGCGGGCCTCTCTTCACAAATTGCGTATGGCGGTTGGCAAAAAAAACTGCCACGCCATTCCGCCATGGCGGCCATAGTGCCGCCATTTAACAACACTGATATATAGCTAACCCAGAATAAGATTATTTTGGTAATCCGCTTAAGTTAATAACAGTGAGACTTGATATACAAATACCACTACATATCAAAATTCAAATGCATCAGGGGGACTCCACATCAACTTTCCCTTTTAATTGTCGACCATTTGTCCCTTCTCGCACATATATGCCACAGGATTTTTCTTCCCTTCAATCTATTTTCCTCCTCCTTCAAAATATTTTATTACCAGCGGGGTCAAGACTCAAGAAATAGCAAGTTGGAAAGTAAACCAGAATAGGGAAAGTGTGAAATTTAGTCCTTTAAAAACCTTAAAAGGGCTCACTTTGCGACTTTGTTTTGCTAAAGAAAAATACCATATATTAATGGTTAGACGATCAACTAGTTTATAGTATTTGTGTATTTTTTATCTAAGGAAAATCAAATTATTAGTATAGATACTATGGCTCTACAATATAATACTCCATCCGATCCTTTTTATAAGAAACAAATAACTAAATCATTAAGATCAATAAAAACAGTTAAGTTAGTTAGTTATAATTAATGTCATAAATTTTAATTGTATTCCAAAAGTACCCCTTAAATTGATTGGTTTAAGTAGTGATTACATTAATGACATTGCACTTCCACCAATAAGTATAACTTGTATTGTTAATAGACCAATAAATGCATGAGAAATGAGTATGTGTCTCATTAATGAATTTTACAAGAAGAAGAGTAAAAAAGAAAACTAGCAATTAATACATCTTAAATGGGTCTATGTTTCTTATAATTAGAACAAAAAAAACATTATTTTGTTTCTTATAAAAAGAATCGGAAGGAATATATATCATATCTTATTTACATTACAAGCCGAATTGTATGACTCCTTAAACAAGAAAGAGTTTACTCGCCGCACTAGAATTTTAGGTTTGAGAGAGGGGCTTGCAGTTGCACCATGATTTTCTGATCTTGTAAAGTGTGAAATGCCGTTTTCAAATTTTAAACAAATAATACAATACGAAAGTGGTCCGGGGTATTAAGTTGTGGCTTTCAAGTTTTAACTAGAAACTAGAGATGCAGACAGTGCACAAAAAGCCAAAGTGGGGAGAAAAAAAATTCTCCAAATCAGAGATGCAAAGGGACAGTCTGGGGACAGGGTGCCCTGATTGATAGACTTTCAAGTACGAAGGGAAGTTTGTTTGGTGATGACTTTGGTCTCCATGACAATGTTTGGCTTTGTGTCCTTATATGACATAATTAATTTTACTTTTTGAAGCCTCGCGTGATTGAATCACCTAATAATCTTTCTTCTGGTCCTTGTTGCACCCAAAGGGCCAACTCCAAACGGTACCTTAATGCTGGTCTCCAAGATCACCAATGATCCCACGATATGTGTCTCAACACGAGCATATGACAAAGACCAGAGAGTTCACTTAACATGATGATGATGATAAGGGAAAGACTTAAAACCATCCAGCTCATGCACATATAATAATAATCCTTCACCAATAGTTCCCCAAGCCAAACCAAACCAAAAGCTTGTAAAAAGTACAATGCAAATACACAATTGCACGAGTCTCAGTCCATACAGCCAGCCAGCCACATGGGTGACAGGGTCAGCACTGGATCTTCAATAAAAAGTCAAAAGTACTGTATCAATTGTAAATCCATCCATCCATCCTCCTCTACAACTATTCTACTATGTCTTTTTTAATAAACTTTCTAGACTATTCCATAATAGTGAAACATCTAAGTTTTTCAAAATTTAAAATTCTTTTATTAATACTGTAAAAGCGTCATTTACTTTTTGACTTAATTGCATTTTTAATTTATTACTAGATGTGGGCCTACTCAGTAACCCATAGAAATCATCATAAAGAGAAAGTGAGAAAGTAAAGAAAAAAGGAAAAAGAAAAAAAAAATGAACTTGCAGCACACCAGCAAATGACACATCAATAAAAGAAAATGGTGGCTGGACAGATTTTATATAGATATTGATTAAGAATTGTAGTTGTATAATTTTGATTCTTCAAGTTTGAATTACACTAATTAAAATCTTCAAAAAATTTCTCGTTTATAATGAGGTCTCTGCATCCTAATTTCATTTAATATTTAAGTCATTAATGTATTCAGAATGGAAATGCATTATTTTTGTTGTTCATTGATGTCATACAAACAATAATTTACTCACAAACATCCTCAACAGGACAATTAAGTCAATACAATTAAAATACCTTTTTGGGTCATTATAATTCAAATATTTTAGTCAGTACAATGTGTTTAGTTACTGTCATCATGTCAGATTTATCAGGTAGATATTGAAAATGAAAGGAACTCATACAATTAGAACTTAAAAAGTAAATAGAGAACTAAAAATACAATTAACCACTAAATATAAGTGCATGGTGACTTTATAAGAAATTAAGTCTTTGTACTAAACCTAATCCATTAATGTGACCTTTAAGAAAATAAAACTTATCCTTATTCCATACAGGTACCCATGATAGTAAATAAGAAATAATAGGAATAAAGCATGTGTCTACTCCCATATACTCCTTTTTTCCATTTAAAGGTAGGTGTCATGAATCAACAAATTAGAATTTCTTAAACTACCAATTACAAGGGCACGAGGAAAGTACTCTGCAATGGAAACACTGAGCCACGAGTCTCCCTTCTATGATAACCTCTCCTCCGCTGGAGAGACTCCTCCAAGTCCAAGCACACCATTGCAGAATCCACAGGACAAGAAACAGCTATCTGTTGAGGAAGAAGAAGAGGAAGAAACAACAAAAGCAAATACTTTATTGGATCTAAATACCACTAGTGATGATTCTGCTATTGGGTGCAGTCCAGTGCTGAATCTCATCACTTGTTTGGACACAGATTTGTCTAGCACCTCATCAGAAAACCAACATGGCTCAGAGCCACGAGTCTTCTCTTGCAACTACTGCCGGAGAAAGTTCTACAGTTCACAAGCTCTTGGGGGACACCAAAACGCCCACAAGAGAGAGAGGTCAATTGCAAAGAGAGGTCAGAGATCAGGATCACGCATGATGTTGGCCTCAGCAACAGCTTTTGGGATTCCCTTTCTCCATAATCACCTTCCCCACTATGCCACTATGGCTTCTCTGCCTCTCCATGGTGCTTGTAGTAATAAACCACTTGGAATTCAGGCTCACTCCATGATTCACAAACCTTCTTCTTCTTCTTCTTCTTCTCGTTTTTCATTCAATGGGTTTGGAAGCACTTTTGGACATCATGGATGGTCTAGACCCCTTATTGATCAACAACCTGGAATAGGGAAGCTAACGATGGAAAATTGTCACAAAACATCAAGAGGCAGTGTTGGGAAATTCGATGTGGTAAAGACCATGCTTAATTCAGCGACCAATGAAGAAATTAGTGGATATATGGTTAGTGGAATTACTCGTTTGAAGACTAATCAAGAGGAAATGAAGCACCTTGACTTGTCCCTAAAGCTCTAAGCATCATGGGATTGTGTTAAAGTTAGTACTTAGTATAGTTAACATTTTGCTAAATCTATTGTTTCACAGCTTGTAATAATAATAATGTATTGTGTAAATTTGTTTATGAGAGGATCAAAGTTCTTCAATTATCTGTTCATGAATTCTCAATTATTCAATTCCTGTATGGTCAGTAGTTTGTTAAGTCCTTTTCTTTCTGGGAGATTTGCTTTTGTTTTCTAATCTGTACATAGGTGAATTTAAAGAGGGGTTTAGCTTCCATAACTAGTTTCGTTTCAATTCTGGGCTAGAAGTTGCCGCAATTGGTTTCAACTTAAAAATCAAATTAGCTCTGCTAAAAGTAAAACCATCCACGAATTGAAATCAAATTTCTAAACTAATACGAGCATAAAATCAATTCCCACTGTGTTAAAGGTTGATTAATGATCAATATGCCAAACGACAGATATCTATCTACTTAGATCAAGGCTTAGCTTGTGTTTTACTGTGAGCCAAAGCCAATGGAAGTTTTGAGAAAGTAGAAAATTTTGCCTTTGACTTAGCAGAATCGAGATTGGTACCATTATAAATGGTAGCCATTTATTTGTCTTAGAATCGTGTGCCTCGGTTGGCCACCTGATAAACAAACTCTCTCTAGATTATTTCCATCGTACGGATGTGAAACAACAATTGAAGGCACACTCATAAAACAATTGATTGTTAGATAATGGTCCTAGGTGCCCTACGTAACTCAGCCTACATGCAGATTCGGTAGTTTTTAGGAGTACAAAGGATAAGGAAGAAGTAAATGCTTGGGTGAGATGCGAGTCCGAGTATTCTTTGGAATATAGATTCAGTATTTATTCCTTTTCAGAACTAAATATGATATTATCATATATATAAGAAGTTGACTTGAGGGGGAACAATCTATTTAACGGGAGAATCCGTGTTTGATTTCCTCCGTATGCAAAATTTCCGTGGGTCAGCGGGATTAGTTTCTGACTCAGTGGATTGGGGGACATCCATGATTTCTGACCCATAACCAAAATATATGTGTATATCAAAATTCAGAAGGGCAATGTCAAAACCAGATACATTAAGAAATTATTACCGCAAATACTAAACCAGCGGATTTTTTTATTTTATTTCATTTTTAAAATAAGATATTTCCTAGGAAGTCATAAAATTAATCCTCTAAAATGTAAAGATCACTAAAGTAAATTTTGTTTAACCTACAATGTTTTTTTTTAGTATAACACTACAATGCATCACTAGAAATTCAGGAGACTTTTTTTGAACTTGGATAACATTACAAACCTATATAATCTGATTTATGAACAATGACAGGTTTTTTGTCCACACATGGAACAGGAAATTAGACTTGCTATATATATATTAACTAGCACAATATACGTGCCTCCGTACGGGTGACTTGACTGCTTTCACACTTTATAGGCAAGTAAATAATATAATATATATTTAATTTATTAAGGTCATTGTTGTTAAATGAATCAATGTTTATGTGGTGAGCATATTGTTTACAAAAGTCTAAACTATATTTTTTGTGGTCAGTAAGAACATAACAATAAGATGAAAACCTTTGGGTAGGAGCAAATATAATGTGAATTCGTGTATTAAAAAACATGATATCATGCAAAATATGAGTAGTCATAGATGAAGTTCAAATTTAGTATATTACAAGCAATAACAAAAAGACAGACAGGATAAATGTTTTGTATATAATAATATAATGTTATATGATAAATTGATCTAATAAAATGTGAATGGATCAAAGTATTTTTTTAATTTAGAAAACAAAATTAAAACCAAAAAAAATTTATTAAAAGACTAAAAAGTATTTTAATCTTATCCAAATATGTAATTAATCAAAACCAACAAATGTATAAGTGATGATTGTGAATAGCGGGACAAGGTGGGGACGGGTATGTCGTTCCCCGTCCCCATACCCGTCACCGTCCCTGATCCTTGCCCAGGATAAATATTTGTACCTACTCCCGTCCCTGTTATGGGTTTGGTATATTTGCCCCGTCCCCATCCTTGTCCCCTAAAAATAACTACTACTTTAAAACAATAGATTTGTAGATTTTTTTTTGTCTAATTTTAAATTTAAAACTAATTTTAGATGTCATTAAATTGAATAAGCCATAAAAACACAATGATTAATAACATAATCTCAACCCATTACAATAGAAAATGTCAAGCCTCATAAAAAGATTTAATATATTTTGAGAAAACACAATTAACCATTTAAACTTTTCGAAAATGTAGAAAGAGTGGAAGTATTCAAACAGAGAAAATATAATTGATTATAGTCGCACAATTATTTCTTATTTTATTTAAAATATTTATAAAATGGTATGAAAAATTAATGTTTAAAATTTTAAAAAGGATTTAACTTATGTTAAATTTAAATTTTTTTGTAATTTTCAAATGCCAAATAATAAAAGCATTCAATTATTTTATAATTATACTCTAAAAGAAAGATATTAATTTTATAATATTTATAGTTTATAAACTATAATTAAAATTAAAATTAATTTAATTAGGATATTATTCAGTAAGCAATTATTTAAAATTATTTTTTATCAAAGATATATTTAATAAATTAATTATAATATTTTTTTATATATTTATGAAAATAATTTAACATTATTATATAAATATTAATCAATTAAATTTTTGTATATGAAATTATTAAACATAGAGTCAAAATATTATTTTGTAATAATTATATTAACTAGTTAAATTTAAATATTTTTTTAGTATAAAAATTTGAACCTCATAATATGAATATTATTCAAGAAAAATATTTATTTATGAAATTATTTTATACAATTTGTAAGTAAAAATGATTTTATAGGATTTTGAAGTACATAAAAGTATTGTTGAGTCTTTGGTATGCAATTGTATTAAATACCCAGAGAAAAAAAGTTTTGTCGTCCACAATGATCTTGAGTAGGATTACCTCCCGTAAATGATATTTATGGTCTCTACAAAAAAAAAACTATTTTAATTTATAATATTATTGAGTCTTTGGCATATACTTTCGTGAAATACTCGAAAACATAGTTTTGTCTTCCATAATAGTCTTGAGCAGAATTGTCTCCCGTGAATAATATTTATGATTTCTATCATAAAATTAAAACTAATTTAAATTATGATATTATTGATAAAGTAATTTAAAATTATTTTATAAATAAAATATATAATATAACAATGATCTTAAGTAGGATTATCTCTTGTAAATGATATTTGTGGTCTCTACCAAAAAATAAATAAAACTATTTTAATTTATAATATTATTGCGTCTTTGCCATGTACTTGTGTGAAATACTCGAAGAGAGAGTTTTGTTGTCCATAATAGTCTTGAGCAGAATTGTCTCCCGTGAATGATATTTGTGATTTCTACCATAAAATTAAAACTAATTTAAATTATGATATTATTGATAAAGTAATTTAAAATTATTTTATAATAAAAATATATTTAATAAATTAATTCTAAACATAGGGTCAAATTTATATAAAACATTAATTAGATTTAAATTAATTTTTAGTATAAAAATCTGAATCTTATAATATAAATATTAATCAACAAAATTTTTATTTATGAAATTATTTAAATTTATTTTATACGATTTTTAAGTAAAAATAATTTTATAGAGATTTAAAGTAAAAATAAATTTAATTAATTAAATTATAATTAATCTTAATATGTAATAAGTAATTATATAAATTTATCATTCAATTAATTAATATAATGATAATATATTTTTATATAATATCAAGCTTGTTATTATATTAAATATTTTAAAATAAATTAAACATAATTTCAACAAAATCATAATATTTTTTATTTTTATAATTATACATGCTAATATAAATTATTGAATATAGTTTTTTATAAATAAAGGACATAAAACAGTAATATAATATAAATAAATGAGTAGTTATTATAAAAAAATCATGTAAGTATAAAATAATAAAAGGAAATGAAGTGAAAAAAAGAAAATGAGAGAGAGGGAAAAAGTGAAAAGGAGTTGGATAAGAGTTGTGTTTTTTTAGAAAATAGAAGAGAAAAATCTAAAAAAATAAATAAAAGAAAAGTAAATGAAAAAAATAGAGAGGAAATAAGTGAAAATTTAGTAGTGATTTTTTTTCCTAAATTGTGACTTGTTGTATAAAAGACCAAGTTTTCCTGTTTGTATAATATAGTAATGTATAATAGATATAAATAATTTTTTCTTTTTTATATTTTGTTAACTTTATAGTATTTTTTAATGTAATATAAACTATCTTCTAAATATGAACATGATTCTTATCAATGATAAACAATAAAATGATTTAGTTAATTCAAATAGTTTAAACTTATATTTTTTTAACTTAAATATGAAGATAAATTATAAACAAAAATGATAACATGATTTTATCATTTAAAACAATGACATTTAACAATAAATGAGTAAAATAATCAAATATATTGTTGAATCAATAAAAATATATATTAATAAATCATTGATTCATATTATTTAAAAATAACAAATAATAATATAACATTACACACAAAAAAATATTTAATATAGTACATAAATAATATATAATATTATAACTATATGATAAATATAAATATGAAAGAGAAAAAAAGATAAAAAGAAAAAAAAATATAAGTAAGAGAGAGAAAAGTTAAAAAGAAAGAGAAGTTTTTGAGAAAAATTTATTCACCTAATGTTGACACGTGTTCAACCAAAACTTTTTTTTATTAAGAGTAATAAATAAATAGAATAGAAGATATAATAGAATAGATAGATACATAGAAAAATTATAGAATATATTTTTTTATAAATAAAACACATAAAAAGAAATATTTAATACAAAATATAAATAATATAATATTATAATAATATAATAAATTATGAATATCGTTATATATGAATATCTATAAATATACACTATTTACAAAGATGTTGTTGAATCAATGAAAATATATTTAATAAATTATTAATTTATATTATTTCAAATATAAAAATCATTTTAATAATAATAATAATAATAAAGCGTTTTGGCTAATAGAATGATAAATATTTTCCATAAGTATTTATATAAATGAGGAAAAAAGATAAATAAAAAAAAGAAGAAAAAAAGTAAAAAGTAAGAGAGAAAAATATGGGAGAAAAAAAAGTTGTTCAAAATTTGACATGTGTTCAAGTAGGACATTCTTTCAGTAAAAAAAAAAAAAAAAAAAAAGTAAGACATTCTTTTATTAATAGAAATAGAGTATGTTTTAGTATAGGAAGGCATTTGTCCTATTTGCTGGTGCATCTACAAAGTCACAATCATAAAGTGGTCTGAAATCTTGCAAAGATTCGTATGTATTAATATTTAATTAATAGTCTAATAAGTCTACGTAGTAACAGTGCAACCCATTGCATAACCTCTTCAAGTCAAGTGCTTCTTTTCTATGTTAACTTAAACGTGTTGTTAAGGAATAAAAAAATAAAAACAGTACAGCAATATTTAATATATTAAAAACTTATTATTTTTATTTGTAGTGCTCATAGAAGCCTATTGTCCTATTACGATCACAAATGCAATTTCAAGCAAATCATATACAATAGTATTATAAAATTTTATCTAGCCGTCGTCACGTGTCAGTTAGATTTTTTTTTTCATTTTACTCTCTTCTTTTCTTTTCTCTATTTCTCTCTTCTGTTTTCTCAAAAAATGCCTAATGCATTGGCCCATTCCTAGTTATGATTAAAATTGTTCAAAAAGAAAAACTTATTATCCTAGTTTTCCACTATTTTTTTTATCATGGACCCCGCCAGATCTACAACAATGATTTTTTGCTTGATTTATCAGTTGCTCTAAGGACATGAAAATCTATCTTTTTGATCTTTTACCCTTTCACAAGCAAACATATATCTGCCAACAATAGATAAGATGATACGATGAAAAGATAGGTTAAGCATCCTAATAATTATTTTGTTTTCGTTAAAATGATTTTCAAAGTGAATGGAGGTTTCCAGTTTTCACTATTGACAAATTCAATTTAGCAAAAAAATCATAACAAAAGTATAAATTGTGAAGAACAAAAAGATAACCTAATGAGCAAATTAAGAAGTTTATTTGTTTAAACTTAGGAAGAAAAATGATGATTTGCCTTTTCGCACTTGGCTCTTCAAAAGAAAGAAAGAAAGAAAAGTGATTATATAATTTATTTTTAATTTTAGAATTTTTCATAAACTATTAGTTTTAACTTCATAGAAGAATAAACTAATATCTTTGCAGTTTGAAAATCATCGTCCTAAGAATTGTGTCAATATATGAAGAGGTGTCCTAAAAGTTGAAATTGTTTAGTGAAACTGATTATTCTAAAAACAAGCTTTTAAATAAAGACACATAAGTGATTTTATATTAGGTAAAATCTATATTTGCCTCTGTTAAATTAAGGTTTGGTCTTATATTTGTAGCAAGATTACTTCTTGTAAAAAAATATTTGTAGTCTATATAAAAAAAGAAATAAGATGGACTTTTACAAGTAAATATAATATCATGTCATTTCTTATGGGGGAAAAAAAACTAACTTACCAAAAAAAATATCATGTGTCATTTTAAACTATAATTATTTTTCTTTTTTATACAACTAGCATACAATTAAGGTCTTTTTAATTTTAAAAATTGAATTTCAAATATTATCTATTATTTTCTTCTCTAAATGCTTTTTACTAATATTTTTTAAACAAATGCAAGTTATTTTTAATTATTATAATTATCAATTATCTCATATATTAAATGAATATATAAATATTTTATCAAATGTAAAAAAGTAATTAAAGAAAAAAAATTATATACAAATGCTACTAACATGCTATGAGATAGAGCTGTAAAAAATGGTTTGGCTCGATAGGCTGGTCTAATGGCCCAATAAGTCATACTAGATTGGATTTTTTAATTTGTAAGCCAAAAGAAAGTTGACCAATTTTGCCTAGCCTGATGGATTAGACATGTTAGACCAACTATTAAAATGCAAATCTGAAAATTATTGAGCTTATTTGCCCTATTTTTTCTATTTTTTTAAATATTTAAAATTAATGCAAAAAAGAAATGGATCAATGTGGCCTAGTCAAGTTGTCTTTAAATATTGTCATTAGAGATGGAATTAGAAAAGAACTTCGCATTTCTCCATCTCTGAATTTCCATCGCCAACTGATTATTTTCTTAATAAAAAATTTAATTTTCAAACATATATATGAAAAATCTTTATTGGAAAATATAAAATGATCCAAATCCATTTCTATCTGCATGGTCTGTCAATGTTGTTGAATGGAGGGATGAAAATGGAGTTGTTAAGTGACAAGGATATTTCACTGGACGCAAGCAAGTCAGAAAGGTACTAAAGCTGCATATACAATCAAGTGAGAAAGGAACTAAAGCTGCATATAATCACAAACAATACATGTGAGTTTGCTTGTGTCTAGGTGGTTAAGTTTTGAGTTCTTCAAATATATGACCAAAACTACAAGAGATGTGAGGGTGATATGGATCGTGACATTTTTTGGCGTATATTGGGAATGGGGGCCCAAAGAAGGAACAAATGCACAGCAAGGAACAACACTAGGGGCATTCCAACCCATGCAAAATCCGTAGCCAAATAGTTAGAGATATTCAAGAGTGATCCATTTCTTAAGCCTTACGGTTGAAACGTCTCTCTTGACAAATGCTTACGGTTTTTTTAGTGTACAATAATGATAATAAGGTTTGAACTAAATCCCTATGTAAACTATTGGAATCTCTCACTACTAAGTCAACCTATAGTAATGTTTATTGTTTATTTATGGTTGGAGCAATAGACAATGGGAGGTTATTTTTTGGGTAAATATGCATCATTTGATTGGCGATGAGGAATGTAAAAACGACTTTGTTTTTATCAAGGGAAAAAAAAGATATTGTGGGAGAAGTTGCCCCAAAAGTTTACATGTAATTTAATTTGGTCCCTGGTGTAATGAGATATCATTCATCCTTAGAAAAATAACCAATTTTAAAAGATGCAGGTCTATTATTTCGATGTTCATTACAGATTGGCCACATTCATGAGTGAAGGATGTTATTCTTATCTAGTCAGCTGATATAGCTTGATAGTACTTTTTTCTCTCGGATTAGAATGGTCAAAATTTTGCTACATTTGTGGATCATCTGAAGAAGAGGGAAATGGATCCTCTGCAGTTTGAAGAAGAACTGCACCATAAATCTCACCGTTAATATAAGTTTCTCTCTCCTTCATATATTAAAATTATCAAATATGTAAATTAAAGGAATGGCTTAGATGCATGCAGCTTTTCTCAAAACTGAAGAGGATCTTAATCCGAAGAAGACTGTCCTCTGATACAGCGATATGCCATGTAAAATTTATTCCTGAAATATGAAAGAGTGAACTTTATAGGTCAGGGTGATTAGAAGTTGTGTGCAATCTATGTCAATTACATGATAACAGACTCAAATATTTTTTATGTTAATATCATAAATAGTTTTACAATAATATACTTAAGGGTAAAATATGTTTATGGTCCCTTATTTTATCTAAATTTCTATTTTTAGTTCTTCATAAATTTTTTCTGAGTTTTCAGTCCCTCAAAACTATTAAGTAATCGACATCACGCCTTCACAAAGTTATTTCAGGAAAAGCTTCTAACTTCTTTTCTCCAAGGAAAAAAGAAAAAGATAAATATGACAGAAAAAGACAGAAAGCATCGATTCCTTAGGTACTAAATGATGAATAAAGAAGTTAAGAGAAGCTTCGTGGGAAGTGAGTCTTTTTCTGTTTTCTAATTTCTGAATCACCTGAATTGTCCATAACTCATAAGTAATATTATGTCTTTCCATTTTCACCACTCACCCAAAAGAAGAAAAAGGAAAACACTTACCAGCAATTATGAATTTCCCCAGAAATTTATCAAATGAACGTCAAAAGAAAAAGCTTACGATAGGTCCAGAATCTTTTTGTGTGTGGACCGGGACCCAAATGCATAGTACCTCGAATGCAATTGATGGATTCCCAAGAAATGCACTTGTTTTCTCTCTTTTTTCAAGATTAATTTCTAGATGAAATTTAAAGTAAACAATAGTATATAATTGTATTTTAAAAGTTTCAAAATACATTTTGAATAAAAATTATTTAATGCTAAAAATTTAGTATGCCATAATTTAATTTGAAATTTTAATAATAAAAATATAGAAAACTTGTAACTTGATGTACATTGTGATTGTTTTGACTTGCCAAAATGGAGTTCCATAGTGGATTGAGCAAAGGGAATTACTTCCTGCACCCCCTTTTTTGCTTCCTGCACCCCCCCCAAAATATTATAAAATTCCCATATTACTCTCATTTTATTTCGGATTGGTCATTCCGGAAGTGTATAGGTATTCCGGAATACCTATTCCAGAATAGGTTTCCGAAATACCTATACACTACCGAAATAGTTATTCTGGAATAGGGTTTCACTTTTTACTACCCTAATCTGAGTGAAGCTTGAGCTGCTCACACCTTTTCTATTTGCATCGTCGCCCAAACCTCCTCTCCACTTGCACCATCACCGCATTTAATCCACGCCACCTCCAAATTGACACAACCTTATGTCTCCGTGCAAACGCGATGCCCATTCCATCCTAGCACCCACAAGTCTTTGCGCCATCGTCTTCTACCTAGCACCACCACCACCAAGTGATGTGATGCGATGGTGTTGTTGGGTGGTTGGTTTCACGGTGGTGGTTGGGGGAGAAATAGTGGGTGGGTCGCGGTGGTGGTTGGGTTGTAGTGATGGGTGGTTCTCGATGGTGTTTGGGGCGCGATGGTGGGTGGGTCGCGGTGGTGTTGGCTGAGGCGCGGTGGTGGGTGGGTTGCTATGGTGGTTGGGTCGCAGTGGTGTTGGCTGAGGTGCGGTGGTGTTGGCTGGTGGTAGGTGGTTTGTGAGGCTAGGGTTTTGCAGGTGAGGGAAGGGGTGCTGCACAAAGGGTATTTTGGGAATATTCAAAAGATTGAGGTGCAGGAAGTAAAAAAAGGGTGCAGGAAGTAATAGCCTTGAGCAAATTGCTTATATAAAGTAGCCGGTAGCCCACCAAATACAAGTTCAGGTTACTAATGGACTTTGTAGCCCAAACCATTTACGATTCTTGATCCGTTTTCTTTCTCAGGTAAGGAACAAAACTTTGTCTAAGTATTCCTATTTTTGTCAGACTGACCAAAATAAAGTATCTTGTCTCTTTTTCGGCAAGAGAATAACTTTTTATCTATTTTTAATTGAATAAATGATTAATTTAGTCTTTAAATTTATATTTTATTGTTATTTTAGTTTATGAAACAAAGAAAAATTTAAATAAGTGCTTGAAATTATTTAGGGTTTCATTTAAATTCCTAAAATTAACTCATTTTCTTCATTTTGAGTCCTAATTTTATAAATGTATTTAGAATACTTATCATAATTTATTATTTAGATTTATAACTCTCCTTATTATACTTATTATAGATGTATTTAGAATACTTATTATAATCATATAAAAAAAAGAATACTTATTATAACTCTCCTTATTATTTTAATATCGATTTTGTTATATATAGTCTGAAAATAATTATTAAAGAAATAACAAGTAAAATTTTTAATTTAAAATTATAGTGAAATATTAGACTTTAATTATGTTTTTAGTTCATAAATTTTGGAATAAATTTGTTTTTAGTCCTTCATAATAATAAAAAAAACATTTTAATTCTTTAAATTTAAAAAAAAAAATAGTCCCTAAAGTTTAATAAAAGTTGTGACATGGTACTTAAAAGTGAACATGTGTTAAATGTTGACAATGTCACGTCACTGCTTTTTATCACTTTTGTTAATGTCACTATCTCTGATCCTGTAACACCCTAAAAATTACAACTCAATAAATATAAAATTATGTGATTGAGTTATGATTTAATTGGAATTTATGTCTTTTAAATAAGAAAAGATATGTTTGAGTAATTAAAATATAGTTAGTATTATTGTGAGATTTTTGGGACTTTTACGTGAGTTCCGTAAGTTGTAGGAAAAAAAAAAGAGAAGGGGGGTGTCTTTATAGGAAGTGTGGTGCAAATAGCAAAATTGGAAAAAAAATGATGTTTCTAAATTTTTCTTTTTCTTCCTCCACTCTTCGGAACCTGTTCTCCCTGGTCCTTCTCTCTGCATCTTCTCTCTAATATTTGAGCCTCCAAATCAAAGTTTCTACCGATTAATCTTTGATATATCATAGAGGGAGACTAGAGCTTCAATACCCACCGATTGGATTTTGATTTCGTCGAGGTATGGAGGGGTTTCTTTTTTTCCCTAAGCTATTTCCTTATTTTCTTGTTAAATATGGATTGTGGCTGTTGTTGATGGTCTGTAAATAATTTTAAAAATCCGAAATAAGCTACTTGATATTTGGATCCTGTGACTGTGTGGATTTTTCGTCTCGGTTTTTGTGCATGTTTTTGAGGATGTAAATATATTTTTCTATGTTTTGATGCCTCTGGATATCGTGGTATTTTTCTCAGATTTTTTTTAGCACTGTAACTATTTTTACCGGAATTATTTTCAAAAACTGTTAATTCTGAGAATGGGACTGTTTTGATTTTTACAAGAATTTTGGGACGTGATTTTGGAAAACTGGAACCATGAGTTCATTTTATGTATCATGAGGGTCATCTCTGAATTTTTTTAAGGTTAGAAAAAGTCGGAAAGTAATTTTAGAAAATTATTATTGTGAAACACCAAAACTGGACAGTGGAGAATTTAAATGGGGAAAATATCCTTTTTGAGCGAATTTGGCTATGAGAAAACTTTTTAACCTTATTTGAATTATGTAGAATATCTTTGAATTTTATTGGAATTTTATAGGAAATTTTGGTAATTATTTATGTTTTTATATGGGAGACTCTGTTCTGAAACATAAATGCTTTAAAAATTCAAAAAGGGTATTTTTAGTGGGTGTTTGATACTGAGGAAATTATATGTGATGGTACACATGTTGGAGATATTCTCTGTAAAATTTCACATAAAACAAATTTGATATGCTATTTTCTAAAAATATGAAATTGTGTTTTACAGAGCATGTACAGTCACTGTTTTTAATTCAAAAATAATATGTGTGAGTTGAATTTTCGTGAGATAAATTTATATGATGAAATATGTATGATGTATAGTTTCTCTGTAAAATATCATGAAATTTAAAGTTGATATGATGTATCAAATAATTTTTGGTATGTGTGCACAACTATAGGTATATGCATGAAATTTAATTGGGAGATTGTGTAATTGTGCCTAATATCATTCGTTGGATTTGCTAATAGACATTTCACCTCAAAAGGGAAATTTCTATTGAAAACATGTGGATAATGTTGTTTAATGGATTATGTTGAATTATGGTTTGTTAATGATTATTCTATTATTAACTGTGAATTGGAGACCGGGAGAAATGTGATCCTCGGGCAAAGAGTGTTGGAATTGGCTTGTGCATGTGAATTTCTTGTGATGGTTTGTTGATTGTGGGAACGAGAATTTTTCATTCTTGTGTGGGAGCAAATGAACTCCAAATGGAGTACATTTGTGAATACTAGAAGGTCATTCTAGTAATCATTAATATTCACTATGAGCAATAGTGAATCAACTATAATTAAGAGTGTGAACTTAATAACATTATGGATTGGTAATTAGGAATTACCTATGCACATGGAGGACGATGGATGTTTGGACTTAGAAAGGAATTTAGGACCTTTGCATGGATTTGGACAAAATGACTGAAATAAGCATAAAATGTGAGAGTGGGTGAGGATTTCAATAAGACAAAGTAAGACAGTTAAGAATCATGATGTGGGTCATGATTGGGTAAAGTGCGATACGCACATGTGTTTGAAAGTTTGTGAACTGTGATTGTCCGAATCGTGGTGAGAACCGAAAGGAGGAAGAAACCTCCAACGCTAAGTCGTGTGAGACGGTTGAACAGATTGGTTCGTGGACAAAGCTTGAACGGATAATTGTGAGACAGGTCGTGTGGAGGCTTTATCTACGGTGAGCATTGTGCTTGTGAGATGACGGAGTCGTAATGTTTAACCACTGTGATAGTGGGGGAGTTTGATCTTCGTGTTGTATGTCTGGGACATATGTTGATTGAGGACCGCCGTCGAGTACCTTTGGTAGAAAAGCTCACACAAACCTGTAAAAGGTCGCGTGGGATATTTCAGCTGCAAGTTATCTGTGAACCAAGGTCAGATTGCGAATGACGCGTCACTTGAGGTGATGAGATCGTTACGATGTAGCGATAAAGGCAAAGTCCTTATTTATATATGCATATGTGAGCGTAGAGGTGGTACCTTTAGCTCGGCGTCAATTCGTCCGCACCTGTACCATGTGCAGCGGGAAACCCACATGCGACGAAGAAAGAAAATAAACTCTGTGAGAGAGTGTTGAGGAGTCAGTCCTCGGAGTAATGGATGACCACAGTTGGTACCTGGGAGATGATCATAAGGCAGGTTGTTCTTGGAGGGTAAGGCACTGAGTTGTGACGATAGATCACGTAGCTGACTCGGCCACCCTGACTAAAATACGAGCCATCATCGGTTGGTGAGAGCCTGTCATTGTACCATGGTGAAGGGTGTACTCCCAACAGTCATCCAACTCAAAAATATGTAAGACCACTGAGTTCTGGAAGTTCCAGTGGCAGCTGGCCAGTGTGAAATAATTTACAAAGAATAGTTGTGGAAACGAATAGGTTTCGAGTGAGACTCGTGAGAGCACCACTGTGAAGTGGTTGATATTGTATGTTTGTTTGAGACCGGAAGGTCGTTTGGTTGTTGGTTTAGAGGAGGAGAGAGACTCACTCCATACGCCTTTATTTTTCAGAGTTAGACAAATGATCTTGTGCAAACAACAAAGATGGAATGAAAGGTTACGACAAGCACTGTGAACACGAGTGGATGTTTCAAGAGAAATAAAAGGATCTTTCTAGGATGCTACTTGGGTTTATTGGATATTTTGAAATTTTCTTTGAGTCACTGCTCTGAGTCTCAGTCTTTTCTTGTATAGAAAAGGGTAGACTAGATTTGAATATTGATGTACAACTCTTTATACGTGGCTCAAATGTATAATGTGTTATATTCCAAGA
The DNA here is from genome assembly GCA_026413185.1 of Pueraria montana var. lobata. Lineage (NCBI taxonomy): Eukaryota > Viridiplantae > Streptophyta > Magnoliopsida > Fabales > Fabaceae > Pueraria > Pueraria montana. The sequence continues at coordinate 9,912,362 of CM048652.1, forward strand.
TTTTAAATGCATAAGTGTATTATGTGTAATAGAATAGTATAATGGTGGATTTGAAGATGTTCTTAATTAAAGAAGATTTTGGTTATGTTTCATGGTTTGCATCTAAGTTAATGCCTTATAACATGAGTCTGATTTATTAAGACTGATATTTCATTAACAGGAATTTTTTATATATATTAATAAGTTATTGTGGATGATGGTTGTTTGGAGTTTTAAGTAACAACTTTTTTTTTTAAAAGGAAAAACAAATCTTCCCGAATTATAAAGGCTATTTTCAATAATTGGATATTGAATTACTTCACAAATTTCTTAATTAATAAGAAAATCTTTAATAGTAAAATGGGGTGTTACAGATCCTACTTATAAGTAACAAATTAATTTTTTCTTTGGTCCTAATTATAAGCAATAATCACTAGTTATTAAAGTTACTTGAGGTTAAATTTATTTTATACCCTTACTTTATTGTTAACTCTATTTCCTATATATTCACTTATTTCTATGACAATCATTTAAAACAAATGGTGTTTTTGGAATAAAAAATGAATTTATGATAGAATTAATTAAAAAAGTTGTATTAACTACTTTCCTTGATATTGATGATTTGTTCTATGTTGCTTATACTTAAGATCAAAAGTAGTATTTAACTTTAGTGATTAAAAACATATTTTTTTTAATTTTAGATACTTAAAATAGATTTATTTTAATTTTTAAGGAGTAGAAACATAATTAAGTCAAAATATTAATATTATTAAATATTGTATTCTTTTTTTTAAAATTCCTTATCAATTTACTTTGAGTGGGCTCCCGAACCCAGACATGCCCTACTCATGATAATTCCACCACTAGGTCCACTACCAATGTCTCGTGCTTCATTATCACAAGTCATTATAGTGTGCCATAATCATTAACTTAACAATTGTGGCAGGCTTAAATTTGGAATATGGCCAGGAAAATGCGGGTTTATATCCCATATTTCAGTTTTTTAAAGTAGTAAATAGGAGTAGTATAAACCCACTAGCGATGACTTAGCGTGGCCCGCGTGGGGTTGAGATAGATGTATAAGATTTTAAATTTAATCTTTATTGCTATCATCATTTTGTACATAAAAAAGAGTAGTATTTGTATCTATAGTATAAAAAAAACATCGTTCAATTATTAATTATGATAAGTTTTTTTTTAATTTTTACAATAATTATCATCATAGCAACAAAATCTAAAACTTTTTATTGTAACGCTCTTTAGGATCGAAGTCTTGATAGCTCACACTCTATAATAATATTTTTGTTGATCATAACCTTCCATCCTTCAGAACCCTTCGTATGTAACCTTTTACAAAACATTGACAACCAATTTCGTTGCTTTGAAAATCGTTGACTATTTTCACAAATTAACACGAAACTTCTCAAAAACAGTCAATTATCCTCAAGATAATCAGGCTGATTGTCGATATGTTAGAAAAGACTTCTCACATAAGATTCTTTCATCTGTCTTTTAATATATTTTTTTTCTCTCCCTCACTTTTATCTCTCTCATTCTTTGTAATGAAGAATTGTTTACCATTTTATTTTAATAGAATCATTTAACATTGAAATATGCGATTTGGTCCTTCCGAGGTACACAAAAGAAGAGTGGAGTGTAGAAAAGTTGTTACGTTACGTCTAGGGATTATAAAAAGGGAATAAAGAAGATATTGAGGAATTCATAGGGAAGAGAGATCCCTTCGATAATGATTTTTAGAACTCTTTTCAAAACCAGTTGTAGAACAAGAAGGGAACATGCTCATGTTTCTATTCTGACTTAACCACAGGCATGAGTGAGCATGCGCCCTCACCGGCTCAGGCGCTCATTGCAAGGCAGGGATTCAGGGAGCCAACAGCACGAGTACAGGACATAGTACAACTGTACAAGCAACAGTGTAACGTTAATACTGTTAAAAAAGATTAGTACAGTATAATTTATTTTATAGAAAAAATTCAGAAACAAAAAAAAATTGATTTTTAATTTAATTTTCCTCTTCAATTAAAACAAAAAAAAAATTAATTTATAATTTATTATTATTTTTCTATTTTATCCTTAACACATTAACAAAAAAATTCATTTACCATTTAATATTACATTATTCATTTTAATAAAAATTCTTTTGGGTAAGATATGATTTAGCTTCCTCAAAATGCATTGAAAATCAATTTTAATTCTCATAAAAATAAAATTTTAATACATTATAGTCTCTAAATTTATTACAAATAATGTGATTTTAGTCCTTTATCGTGAACTACAAACATGTATTTATGTTAAAAATATACTCATAAATAATATATTTTTTGTTCAATAATTGAATTATAAATAATTGTAAAATTTATATATTATACTAATAAAATAAAATTAACCTTATTTTATCTCACTTTGAATTTAGATGAATACTAATCTTAAAGTTTAAGGGGTTGGTTAAGTGAAGAAAACATAGTTTTACATTTGACAAATTATAGATTCAAACTCTTAAAATAAAATGTAAGTATCTTTGTAAATTTTTCTTACCTTAAACTCAAACCTTATCCCTTCTCCCAATTTTCATAATATATATATATATATATAGAGAAGAGGGAATTACTTACTCCAATAGTAAGTATAAGAGACTTATCCTTGATTATCACCATTCATTTTTTTGAAATCTTAATCATTAGATTTCAAGAAAATGAATGGTGAGGATCAAGCATAAGTCTCTTATACTTATTCTTGGAATAAATGGATTCCTCATATATATATATATATATATATTATTGTTAGTAATATTTTAAGTATAAGTAAGGGTGTGTGAATATTATAAATCCCTCGATATTGTTTTCAATAAAAACTATAAGTAAGGATTAAATTAAATTCATTTCAACCCGTGTTATGAATAAGGAAACTGCTGGTTTTTGACACAGCAGGTAACATAGTTTGTCAAGTAATTATTACTTGTTGAAGAAACATTTTCAAGAGTGACTGATGAATTGTTTTTTTTTTTGTTTTTTTTTTGTTTTTTTGAGGAAGACTGATGAATTGTTAAACTTGGTCAAATTGATGTTTTTCTTTCCCTAAACAAATTAATGTGGTATTCCATTTGTACAGGATAAAGGTCAAAAAAATTCTTGTTGAGTTGTTGGGTTGTGCTGTGTCGTTTTTCTGTGATTATTTTTTTGCTCTTAACGGCGCCACCGAGAAATCGTTACCGATGAAGGAAACAGAGGGAGACATGGTACGAAGAGAAAGAATGATAAGGGAGAGATAGAAAAACAGAGTATTATTTTGATTTTTTTTATTTAATATTTTTATTAATTTCATATTTTAAAAAATATATTATATATTTATTTATGTGTCTTACTAACGGATATTTTAAGCATACCGGTTAAAAAATTTAATAAATAAAAAGATTTTATTAAAAATTTCGATAAAGATGTCTTGATAATGTTGAATGTTATACTTTGATTCATTAAAATGTGACATTGCTATTATTTGACAATCCACTATAAAACAAGTTGACATTAATAATCCCACTCGCGTGTCGCTGGCCCAAAGTATATATAATAAGGTATATAATTCTTTAAAAAAAAAGGTATATAATAAATAACTATTACTTGAATAAGTCATTAAAAATATTCAATAATATACATTTAATGTTTTTAATCGATGCCTGTGGGTTTATTTAGAAAAATAATTTAAATAATTAAAAGAATTTAATAAGGTATATATAATGATGACCTTTTAATTAATACTTCTAATACAATGAAATTTCCTAATTTTTACTTTTAATTTTTCAACTAATACTTTAAAATTACCAAATAAAATTCTCTTGATAATAAATATTTTTGAAATGTAAACAAATTTTGTTAATATTTCTCTATTTTTTTTATTAAAATATACTTTTAATAAAATATTTTCTAATATATATAAAAAATTTTAATAAAATCTTTTAATACTTTTTTTTAACCTAGGTCAGAGATTATGGATATCCCCTAACCAATTGGGTCAGAGACTAATCTCACTCACAATGCGTAGATGTCGTTGGCCCAAAATATACATAATGAGGTATATAATAAATAACTATTACTTAAATAAGTCATTAAAAATATTTAATAATATATATTTAATGTTTTTAATCGATGGCTGTGGGTTTATTTAGAAAAATAATTTAAATATTAAAAGAAATTATACAATTTTATAATTTCAATAAATTTGAATTAATGCTAACAATACTAAAAGAGCATTAATTAAAGAATCAATTAATGAGGAAATTTCATCAAGGAGTATTATTAGAGTATATTTTTAGTGCTTTCTTGTCATTTTTTTTAGTAAATTACATTAATATCTTTCTGTGATTTCTAAGATTTTTTTAAACATTTACAACAATCTCTCTTATAATGTACTCAGTGTAATATTTTTTAAGAAATTATTGTAAGAATAGAAAAAGGAGTATTAAAAGAAATTTGACCAAATATCAACGTAATTTATCCTAATTTTTTACTTTAAAATTTTCAACTAATACTTTAAATCAATTAATAAGGAAAATTCATTAAGGAGTATTATTAGAGTATATTTTTAGTGCTTTGTTGTGATTTTTTTTAGTAAATTACGTTGATATCTTTATGTGATTTACTGAGATTTTTTTAAAACATTTACAACAATCTCTTATAATATACACATTGTAATATTTTTTAAGAAATTAGTGTAAAAATAGAAAAAGAAGAAGTATTAAAAGAAATTTGATCAAATATCTAGGAATATCAGTGTAATTTATCCTAATTTTTTTACTTTTAATTTTTCAACTAATACTTTAAAAACACCAAATAAAATTCTCTTAATAATAAATATTTTTGAAAAGTATGTAAACAAATTTTGTTAATATTTCTCTAAAATTAAACATAAGGAAAAAGAGACGAACAATTCTAATTTTTTTCATAATATTTTTTTATTAATTCTCGTACAGAATAAAGAAAATATGTTAAAATAAAGAGAGAGAGAGGGAGACATGCAACCACTAGGTACTAGGTAGCAGGAACACGAGGAGGATCATAATTATTAATGGATTAACTAAGTTTTTAGTTCCTAAATTTTTTTAAAATTTGATAGTTCATAAATTTTAGTTTGATTGGTCAAGAACTCTAAACTTTTTAAAAATTTTGTTTTTAGTCCCTGAACTGTAGTTTGACCGATCAAGATCCCTAAATTTTTTCAAAATTATGTTTTTAGCCCTTAAACTTTTTAAAAATTTAATTTTTAGTTCCTAAATCTCATTAATTCAGGGACTAAATACTGAATTTTGAAAAAGTTTAGGGACTAAAATCGAATTTTGAAAAAGTTTAGGAACCTTAACCGATTAAACTAAAATTCAGGGACTAAAAATAAAATTTTTAAAAAATTTAGAGATTTTGACCAATTAAACTAAAATTTAGGGACTAAAAATTAAATTTTAAAAAAAATTAGGGATTAAAAACTTAATTAACCTATTATTAATCACAATAAGAATAATATATAATATTTATAATAAATAAAAAGTGAAAGGTGGGTGAAGCAAAAGAACTTTCGGCCGCCGATAGATGCCAGGGCTGCACCCACTGCCATACAGATTCTTCTTCCTTTTCCTTTCTTTCTTCCAAACTAAAAGGACCAGTCTTTTTTCTCTCAATCTCAAACAAACCTCTGACTCCGACTCACTCAATCAATTCTAGTGGTTGCTGCAACTTGCACCAACAACAACTCTTTCTCCTTCTCAATCTTCCTCCACATTTTATTTTTTATACAATCACACCCAAAAATCAACTCCACAATGCTGCGTAAGCTGGTGTCAGGGCAACGTAAGAACAAGCCTGGCACCGTTCCCGTTTACCTCAACGTCTATGATCTCACCCCAATTAATGGCTATGCCTATTGGCTTGGTCTTGGAGTCTACCATTCTGGGGTTCAAGGTAACTAATCAATTAACCAACCAAACCATTTTTTTTTTTTTTCATATCAACAAACCCACCAAACCCAAATCCTAAGGTTGTTGTTGTTCTGATCAAACTTTTTAGCGGTTTGTTTGTCAACTGTCATTACTCATTATTATATTAGTAATTCGAGCATATTCTCTTAGTTGGGCGTACTATAATATGTGCTTCTCCTTATACTGATATATTTAACCCAATTTCCTCTGCTTCTTGTGATAATTAAAATATTGTTTTACAATTTTCTTTTTTTTGCTGTAGTTCATGGTGTTGAATATGGTTTTGGTGCGCATGAGCATGACACAACGGGGATTTTTGAAGTGCAACCGAAACACTGCCCTGGGTTCACTTTTAGAAAGTCAATTTTCATCGGAACAACAGATCTGGGTCCGAAAGATGTTCGGGCGTTCATGGAGAAGTTAGCTCAAAAATACTCTGGCAACACTTATCATCTCATCTCGAAAAATTGCAATCACTTCTGTAACGATGTTTGTCTCAAATTGACCGGAAATTCAATCCCTCGATGGGTCAACCGACTTGCTCGACTTGGTAAGGAATAGATGGATTATGTTCTCGTGGTTAATTAACTTTTTGTCTTTTATAGTTTGTATCCTTTGGTTTTTCGCCTGTCACCTATTTTGTGTGGTTATCATTTGTTGAATTGTGTTTGGAATTATCTATTTCTTGTGATACCTGTTACTAGGTTATATTCTATTTAGACTTCACATGGTTTTTCTTTTTTAACTTTGTTGGATATAATAAAGCTTGTAATGATATTTTTTAAAGAACAAAACAGGACAAAACTTCTTATGCTGTTATGCAGTTCCATATGTGCTCTGCTTTTAGTCTTGTTTTCCAATTAGCAGCGCAGTTATACCTTGGTGATTTGTGTAATAAAAGTTTCCATTAAAGGTCAAAATAGATTATCAAGGTAAAATTTCAATTTTGATTTGAGAACAGTATCTAAAGCACTTATAGAATTGCATCTAGGTTTTGTTCGGACAAAAATTAGATATAGTTTCTTATGTGTTTTTAGTGTTGTTCTTCAATCAAAATTAGAGTTTCACATTAGTGATTTGTGTAGTGAACATTTGCACTATGTCAACATGGATTATTAAAGTGAAACTTCAATTCTAATTGAAGAATAACACCAAGAACACCTCACAAATAACATTTAAATTTTGTCCTTTTTTTAATTGATGGATTGTAGCTATAAATTCATAGTTCACAAAGAAGCATGCTTCTTGCGGCAAAATATTAATATACCCCTTGCACAAAGTGACAAGAGGAATGCTCTAAAGCGCATCTACTGATATATTAAAATTTTGGTTATGCAAAAATGTTCTTCCCAATTTAATATGTACCTGTTATGTGAACTGATGATGTTTCTATGCTGCACCTTGTAAACAAGATTTTTGTGCCCTCCCTATCCAAAACAACTCCTAACTCAAAGTTGTGCTCCTTTACATGAAGGTCTTCTGTGCAACTGTGTTCTCCCTCCTGGCCTAAATGACACAAAGGTTCCACAGCCACAAGTTACATCAGAGAGGGTTCAAGAAGGTGAAAAGAGGAAAATGAGAAGTCAGTCTTGCAGGTACGAGGGTTCCTCCAATCCTTCATTGTCTCGACGTTCAGCAATTAAAAGTAGTAGCCAAAGACATTGCCTTCCTCCATCTTCTTCTTTGATTAATGCTGCTGCAGCCTCAACCGTAATAGTGAAGTAAAGCTTTGACAGAAAGTCAGGTTCTGAAATATAGGGGTTTAGAATTGTGTAAGCAACCCAAGATGAGCAAGGAAGAAAAATGTTTATTTGCTCAATCTTTCTGTTCTGATGTAAGAAAAATGGGTGCTTTGTTTTGTCTCCGTTCGTTGTAAAATGCTTTCTTTAGTGAATGGGAAGTTCCTTTGTTTCTACATTTTTTGGGCTATGTATTCTTGAATCTTGATTAATCTACAATAGCCGATAGTGTGTTCGAAAATTAAAAGTCCGAAAATATGAGTGATAGTGAGTTGAGGGCTGTTGGACCTCATATTCCTGAATCTGTTTAGGGCTCCAATTCAATCCTACTTGGTAAATCTTATTAATTCTGAAATGCCCGGTACGAAATGTTTGGGAAATAATGTGCGTGTTTGTTTCGTGTAGTCATCCAAAATCATGTTAAAATATTACTGATTATGATTTCAAGTAAATGTTCATGTGTTAGTCTCATGATGAAGAATTAGTTGAGTTCAAAATTGATTTTGAGTTGAAATTTTCTTAAGTAATTTTTGTGTTAGAAAAAAAATTAGATTAAAATTTACTATTAACTTGTTTTTAAATTAAAAAAAATACTCAAATATAAATCACTTAACTTCAAAATCAATTCTAATTAGAATCAATTTTGAAAAATCAATTTTGTAAATGGTCGTCTAAAAATGCATAATATGCTTTTAGTTTTACACTGAAATATCATAATTGATTTTGTCTATAGTCAAATGTAATTTTAGTAAATATAAAAAAATTTAGTTGTTAGGTAAAATTAATTTTGCTTCCCAAATCTTGATTTGACTATAAGTGATAAAAAAAATAACTTTTATTTAAAAAATTTACACTAAGTTTTATTCTAAACTTGCTTTTAGAGTAAAAATATCAAAACATAAATTTCTTCACAGATTATTTTACTTCAAAATTAATTTTATAAAATCAATTTGATTCAAAATAAACTTTACAAACACTCACTCAAACATAACAAATGTCAATTTAGGAATCTACCCTTTCTATGGAATCTTTTTAATGACAGACAAAAAGTGTCACTATAGGTACAATATCTGTGGGTGTAGGTCTATTTGACATGTACCCACACACAATTTTAGTGTTGATTTTGAATGTGATTTAACAACATATATTGTCTGTCACTATAACCTATACCTATAGTTTATAACAATTGTAGGAATACGTTTACATATGCCAACATTGTGGTCTTTCACTATAGCCTATAGAGAGGTTTTTCCTTCTCTACCCCCGCCCCTGCCCCCAACTCATCCATTTTATGTCCAGGACTTCATCATTACCCAAAGCACTAGCAATAGTACCAACCCCTGCATATATGTGAAATATGTCAAAAATATATATTAGAAGACATTCAAATGTGCACGAAATCACTTATTAAAAAATCAAACAAAATAATGATAGGTGCTAATTTCGTAAAGTAGGCAATATATAATATATACATGAACACAGAAGAACATAGTAAAGGTATACATACCAAGTTGCCTTGTTTCAACAGGAAAATTAACGATATAAATCTAGAAAATTTAACTGAAGAAATAAAAATTATAAAAACATAAAAAATTTACTCACATTCATGGTACTTTAGGGGGACTTGAATTTGATAAATTAACTTTTCTATAAAAATATTTATGAGAGATCAAACTCTAATTTTTTTCACCTTTTATGCTATTTTTTTTTATTTTCAATCGAGACATTCTTATAAGTTTTGATATGAGATTAAAATGTGTTTAAATTATTTTAAAATTAGATTTTCTGAATTGTAATAGGATTTTCTAACGGAATTGGGGGGGGGGGGGGTATAAACATGTTGTCAATTCAAACTTATAGCAAGATAATTCAATGAAAATAGGTAAACATACATACCCGTAAAATGTCCACTGGATGGCATTATTCCTCAAGAAACTCTTGATCAATTCCCCTAAGACCATAAAAAAAAAGGACGAGAAAATCTACATTAGAATTAGCTTCACACATAAACCATAAGATGACTTTACACCAAGTACCAAATAATAGTAAAATCTAACCTGAAATGTTCTAAATTTTCTATATGAGGCTGTCAGTTTCAGCACAAATTTTAATCACTTCACCAGGAAAATAATGGTAGAATTATATCTTTATAAAACGATCCATTCACAAAGCTTGCAGAATAGATGACCCATTCACCAAAACATTGTAGTTAATAAGACCATAATTACCAAAAAGTATAAACCCCAGTAATATCATCACTGTTATTTTTAAGAAATGACAAAGGAGAATAAGCATATAAACCTGTTTAGAAATTAGAATCGCATCCATTTCTTCAACAAGGTCTACATAGACTTCATTGTTGGGGTACTTTGGCTCTGCTGTTCTCCAAGCAACATAAGATGTTGTAGGCCCGGGAACTTTATCATTCACATTTGAACTGCTACCTGTCACAATAACAAAGTAAACTGATTAGTTTGCATCTACTTAACAAAGAGCAATGAAGGAAAGCTATATAAGTAGAGATTAAAAAAGATCCAAGGGAAAGTACTTAAGATAAGTACCTCATACACAATGACAAAGTTGTCTTTAATTATATCTTCGTTTAAGAGCCCCCAAAATAATCATTGAGGACATCAACTACCCTACAAAGGAACTAAAAATCAGATAGTTAAGAGAAAATTAATAAGTAAACAGAGTAGCTTCCAGGCATTCATTTGGCTTCACATTATGAGTTGCAAAAGATATACCTAAATGGCCATCAAGGGTGGCATTTCAACTTGCGTACCCCAAAGTGTTCCCTCACGAAAAACTTGAAAAATATAATGTGTAGCAGAGACAATTACTAGCTGTTGCTAAAATGAGAAGAGTTATGCATGTGAGTTAAACGAATTCAGCTTAAGATGTGTGAGTTATGCATGTTACAATTAATTGAAAATGAACATACAAAGTAGTAACTTTACCTATGGAAAACATATAGGAATTCCTCCTCATATTGCTTTTGGAGCCTTGAAAATTTCCTGCAATCAATTGAAAAAAAAAACACAAAAGAGTAAGTAATGCTTACTTGCCTCTTTACAAACTAAAATTAACTAAAGTTCTATATTTCTACAAAGTTCTATAAAATTGTCCACTGCATTATTCTTATCCTTGCAGCCAAGAAGGATAGGAATCAGATGTAACAATTCTTCATCATCACCTGCCAAGACCCTCAGCATTGTCTACCATTAAGTAAAGAAATTCCAGTGAGATGAGAAGAATCAAAGAGAAAAGCTAAAAGTAAAACTAACAATAAGAACATAATAGCACCATAGAAAATGTTTTAACCCAAGAGGTAAGATAACAAAGTTAAGAATGAATTCCACAATCTCTTTAGAGTATGATAAAGTTATAAAGCAAGCATATCCTAAGAACTTACTCAAACAAAGAGTCCAAAGCACGTGAGAACCATAGCAGTTACACATTACATCAACAGAATTTGCTGCAATCACCTGCTAAATGACATGTATACATATAAGGATTCACATTTAAAGCAGAACAACCTTCTTGGCCGTGTTTTCCTCTTTCTCTTACCATAATTTTATCTCTGTCTATCTCTAGACACAACCTAATATGATTCAAAATCAGAATTCTCCTCTGTGAAACACTGAGTATCATTGGCTCTATTTGTAAATTGCTCAGCGATGGAATCTAGAAAAAAGGAATAAAATACAAATCACAATCATTAACAGAGCCAAGTGAACGAAATCGGTTACCTTGACTAACTCAACTGTTATATCTAATTTGCCAACTTTGGCGGTGGCAACATTCAGTGCCAGTGGCAATCCAACACTGGAATGCAAGGCGTCGCCGTCGATATCTTAGAACCAGAATCAAAGTTGGTGAAATGAAATTTGAATTTAGTTTATGCAGCGCAAAACTCCACATCTTTGAACTATGACGAAATTTGAGTTAGGGCATTGCAACGAAAAAATTGAACTATGAGATCAAGGGAAAAAACGTAAATTCAATCAAGAAATCGAAAATAAAAACTGAAAAACGAAGATCGCATAGAGAAATAGCAGTATTGAGCCAAAAAAATGAAAACAAGACCTGAATATTTTGCAGTTTGATGTATTCATAGACTCTTTCAATCATCTTTGTCGTGGTTTTTGCGGTGGCTCCGCCACACGCAACAACTTTCTTGATCGCACTCTTCTCCTCTGCCACCATAAACGCTTTATCGCCGCTTGCACCAAAAACCCTAGTTGCTACCATGATCATCACTCAGTGACAACCCTAACTTATATGAGAGAAGAGTAAATCAGGAGAAAATAGTTTCATATAATCTTTAGTGAGAGAAGAGCATTGATAATTTCCATCGAGAGTTCAGAGTCGAAATAGAAAATGGGTTCAGAGTGCGACAAGCAGAATTTAATCAATGTTATGTTTTAAATAATAGTGAGAAATTACGTTTCAATTTTTCAAATATTACAAGTCTTTTACTTTACCTACATTAAACTTATGTAGGTAAAAGTATTTTTTGGTTATACCCACACTTAATCATGTATGTAGGCAAAAGCGTGTGTAGCTATAGGTTACTTTTTTGGTAGTGCCTCTTTATGAAACGGAGAGAAGATTGATTCTAATGTGAAGGACCCGTTGATACTGAAAGAATTGGCGACCTTAGGAGAATGGCACGACGGCACGAGGGACATGGAGGTAGTGCTGAGGAGGATTATATGGGTGTGCAGGTAATGAAAACAAGATGGTGGGAGGTTAAGGTCGGAGCGGTCGAGGCTAAGGTATGTTTTAGGAGACGTTGCCATTTGGGGATAGAGTTGTCAGTGGTTGGGAGGGTGTAAGAGAACGCACGACGTCGATGAGAAATGAAGCCGAGTGGATTATGGCAATGAACGATTGAAGAATCCCATGGTTCCCAGGGGTTGAGTCGCAGTTGAGTGTTGCCACGCTAGTGGAACATCGTCATCGCCGTGTATGGTGATGAGGCTGCAGTGATTGCAATTTAGTTGTTTAGGTTTGTGGTCTTTATTATATTTTTTTGTTACGATTAATGTTTTTGTTTTTGTGTGTTTTTTATGTTGGTAATTTTCATGTGGTGTTCGTAAAAGACGTTTAATTTTTTATTTTTTTCTAGGTTGCACTCGATACCCATTTATATAGTCCTGAACTCGAACCCTGTTGCAGAAGAATTACAAAGAATCAATTATTGGCAAATTACAACTTCTCTAAAACACAGGGTTTTCAACATGGAAATCAAAATCTAAACCAAAACATTTCAATACTAAAAAAAATCAACCACTTTTACCTACAAAACGTATAAACACAAACTCGTAAAAGCCCCAAATCGACGACAGATCGTGAACCCAGATCGCACCACCACTGCTTTCATTTAACACTTACAAAGGTGAAACTTGCACTCGAAATCGAACTTTATAACCCACTAGCAACGCAAGAGCGCAACAACAGCTCTATGTGTTGACAAATCTCCTTCGTCTTTCTCGGAGAAGTCCTAAGTGTATCAGGTTGCACTTACGATTGTCGAAGGGTTTAATTTCATTACTGGATACTAGAGGGACTTCAAAGTCATTTCACACTTTCTAAATAATCATAAATTTAAGTGGTTCAATAAATATATTTAAATACATATAATAAAAAGGAAATACAATGCTGAATTTACGACCTGGTGTACCGTGCATAATTTGTTACACAAGTGCACGGTAGAATCCGCCCTTAATATATACTATCTCAACAAACTTTTTAATCCGAGACTTATAAAATATATTACTGAATGGAATTTTTATCCGAGACTTATAAAATGAACAATGGCTAAACAGTAACCATAGCAAACAGGTGGGAAATAGATAGAAATCCAAATATCGAAACTAACGGACTAATTGAATTTCTTAAAGAGCACCGAAAATGGACAAAAGGAGTATGAAATACATAATTGGGCTTTTGGGTTCTCTACAACCCTTTTTATGTTGACTTTTCTTTTCTTTTTGTGCTATTAATCACGTTAGACCACACCAAATATTCTCGTGAAATTGGAAAAAAAAAAAATGACATACCAAATAATTGATTCTTTCTTCTCTTATCTTTTAGCCTTTGTTTAGTAGAAGAGAATAGTTAAGGTGTATCGTTATACAAATCAATGTCGTACAAGAATAGTTAAGGTGTATCGTTATAGTTAGCAATACAAAATAAAGAGATTGGTAATGAAGCAAGTAGATATGATTTTTTTTGCCAGTACGATCTCATCTCGCACTCCTTAAATTAACATCAAATCTATCTCCTACTCAGACTACAACATAATATTAAAACTTTGTTCATTTCGTGCTGTACTTGTTGACATTCACAAATCACAATATTAAAATGAAAACATCATTTCATAAATTAAAAAAAGGAATACGTGTAGGATAAGTGTAAAACAAGTCAAAGTTAATTATATCTTGAAAATATACCGCATAATAAGGGCAAATACTAAATAGATTAAGTATTTTATAAAGTATAATTTATAAAATAAATTAAATAAGATTTATTTATTTTCAATAAAGAGTGTAAGAAGGGAAAGGAAGACATTAAAATGAGAAAGGAATATTTCATTCCCTACAAAAAGATCGAAGCAAATATCCTAAATTGAGTAAGTTGGGATTCAAGCAAACCCACTATACCATAACTAACAAAATTTTATACAATAAACTGATAACCGAGTCTTCTGTGTATGTTGATTAAAGTTCAATTTCTAATTAAGACTTTGTTAAGAAAGATAAAGATCATTTCAATAATTTCTACATTTTTAAATAGTATCTAGTTGTCGACTAAAAAAATACTTTCGTTGGAAGAAAAAAAAAATTCTATATCAACTTGGATTGAAGTAGAATATTATGATATGCATTATTACTCTATCTGATCATCAAATGCATTAAACACAATATAATATTCACTTTGCCCGTTGCTCAATTAGCGTAACGATCAATCTATCAATGATGTGCAAAAGTCCTGCCAGGGTGTAAAACTGTAAAGATTTTTGAACGTAAATGTTGCATCAACAATAATGCTGGTCGATAAGGTCGATATAAGTCGTACTCGTGGACCACACGAGCCATATTAATCACATTTGCCAACAATTAAACTAAGTACGCGTATATATTTTAGATTTTTAAATCAGTGTCTTAGGGATACTAATTAAACATAAATAAATATTTCAAATGAAAATATATGATAAAAAAATATTAATATCATTAAATATTATTCTTTTATATTGAAACTTTTCAAATTTTATTTGTTAAAAATTCTCTGTGGGGTGCAAGTAGCTATGAAAATTCAAACAAAGGGTAAAAAAGTCATAATCGTCGGCTTTATATATTTAGCAAACGAGATTGTATTTTGGTGTACTATTCAGATATGATTGAAAGTCGTCATTGCTGCGGAAACAAGGTTGCAACTGCAATGCAACGGAAAGCACCGGTCTTTGGGCTAATGCTATACTATAAGCTTGAAAGTTGAAAACTGAAATGAAATGGCTCCTACTTTGACTTTATATGTGCATTGCTTATTTCCTAACTTCTAAACTCTAGCCCAAGTGAAAAGTATCAAAGTATTTGAAGTGCAAAGAACAAAATAAAAAGCTGTTAGTCTTTAACTGGCTTCCACAAATTAACAAGTTGACGTTTCAAAGTTTTTAACGCGTAGAGGAAATTCTTTAAACTAGTTCAGATTTAAAGATAACTCTTATTAGTATTTCGTTTTTGAATTCCAAGACAATATTGTGAGGCTACAATAATATTAACTAATGAGCTAAGTAGAGATGCATAATTCCAAATAATATTGCAAAATCATGATAATGGATTAATACATTATACATATAGCTAGCGAGAAATTATAAGATTAACTTGGTGGTTGAAGAGAAAAATGGGGAGGGAGAGGTCATGAATTCAAATCCATTCCACTAACAAAAAAACTAACAAATTAACAATTAACATTTGCCAATAAAAAAAAAAACATATAACTAGCTATGATACAAATACTGCAATTATCATAGTTTCAAAAGATCGGGAGTGTTAAGGAAGATCATCATCATTTTGTTAGAGTTATAACATTGTTAAATTATAATATAGTATAGTATAAAATTAAATTGGAAATAAATATTTTTAAAGTAAGGACAATATAAGAATAAAAATATATAATTCATTATATTTTGTTCATTATTTAAATGTTAGAATGATAATTTTGTTCCATTATATCATAAAATATTCAAATAATGGAATATATTTTTATTTTATTATATTCAAATCATTTTCATTTTGTTATAATTCATTCTCTTACATTTCATGTCCTTTCTAAGGATGAAAATAGGCTATGCTAGACCAATTTTTGGTAGGGCTGAGCCTAACCTTCACTAAAAAGACAAGGTCTGAGTCTAGCCTATTATCCGTCGTAAGCATTTTTTGAAGGTCGGGTTTGGCCTGACCTTAAAGTCTATTTAAAAGCCTATTGGCTTATTGTTTAAAAGTTTGGCCTTTCTCGAAAGCTTATAAAAAGGTTGGTAGAACTATAGGCCTAAGTAGGCCTATCAGCCTAAATAGGCCTATTAGTAATTATATAACTTTAATATTATTATGTGTAATATATATTATGTATATTATTACGGATAATTATGTATATATAATATATTAATATAATCATATATTAGATATGTATATAAATAGGTTAATTTACCATGCTTAATAGATATTTCTAAAAGCATAAGACCCAACCTTTTTATTTAGAGTAACCATGCTTGAGGTTTTGTGAAATTACGTAAACTTCCTCTATTTTTATCTACTCCTACACTAAACCCTTTAATTTTTGAAAAATATACATACTCTCTTATACATTACACTAACTCTCTTAATTATTTAAAAAATATTACACCGGGCTCCCTTATAAGGGAGGTTACTATAAATGTTAAAAAAGTAAAGAATGTTTGTGTAATTTTGCAAAACTTTAAGGATTTTTAGTGTAATTTACTCTTTTATTTAAATAGACATTTTAAAAAGCTTAGATTTGACCTTTTTAGTAAATGAGTTGAGTTATACCTGGTCTTGTGTAGAGCATGTCTTATGTAGGTAAGGTCATAGGTGAGTAGGTCCCTAATAAACAACTTGACCTATTTCCCCCTATCTCCTTCTATCAATCCAAACATAGTTGTAATTAACGTAAATGGCACATATATAACAGGTATATAACACTATTTTAGAAAACCATGGTTAACTACTTGCAATAAATAATTTCTTAGTATGAATATAAGAATTTAATTTTAATATATTGCTAATATAAATGTGTTTTAGTACTATAACTTAGTATGAATAAATAGTCAAATTATATAGTCTTGAAAAGATATAGGATTGGTCATATTAGTTTTCAAACGATGAAATTAAATCCGATAAAAAAAAAACGATGAAATTAAATTGCGCTTATTGCTTAAGGTTCTTAAATATAATTTATTTTAATCAGATAAATTTTCATGTCACAAATTTAATGAACTAATTTGATTGGTGAAATATAAGGACTAATTTAATGATAAAATACATGTTTAGCAACCACAAATATAATTTTAACAATTAATGAATTCATGTGTGATTGACTTTGTATCTTTTTAGAACATAATTTTACTATTAATTTTCAATGCGCCCACCAAGAATATAACCAGTAAATATTCTCTCTTAAATATTTTAAATCACTTAAAGTACAAGTATTAGATTTTTTGTATTTTTTATGTATAAGAAATAATTTTTAATAAAATATCTATTTCCTTGACCAATATATCTCATGGTTGATAAATAGAGTAGAAACTTAATTTTATAATAACTAATGCATAGACCCGCGCGATGCATGGGATAAATTTTTTTTAAGAGGTGGAGCAATTTTTTAATTTATATTTAAAAATATATAAACAAATTTATATATCAATTTAAAATATTAGAAATATGAATCATGCTTTAAAAATTATTCAATAATAATAAGTATTTATAATTACTACTTTAACACTAACTATTCTCAGTTTAAAAAAAAATATTTATAATACTTTTAAAGCTTTAAATATTTTAAAATAATTAAAATTAGTAAATATGAATTTAATTAAATTAGTAAATATTTCAAAAAGTCCGTTATAACTATTTTTAAATAATTAAAATTAATAAATATGAATTTAATTATTTAATCCCAACTATTAAAAGTTTAAAAAAAAAAATTTATAACATTTTTATAATTTAAAAATTTTAAGAATGCATTTATAATATTTTTTAATAATTAAGATTAATAAATTTGAAATTACTAATTTATTCCAAAAATGCATTTAAATATTTTCTTTAAAATGTTTAAAAATTGAAGGAAATATTATAAAAATTTAAATAATAAAAATAAATAAATTTGATTTGAATTATTTAATGCCAACTATTCATAGTTTGAATAAAACATTTATAATATTTTTAAAAGTTATTTTTTTAAAAATTACAACAGCGTTTAAATGATTAAAGTTATTATTATTTAATTTAAGTATTTGATTTCAATAATTTCCAGTTTCAATAACACATTTGTAACATTTTTAAAAAGTTAAAATTTTTAAAAAAGTATTTATAACAATTTTCTAATAATTAAAATTAGTAAATTTAAAAATACTAATTTAACCCAAAAAGCATTTATATTTTGAAAATGTTTAAAATTTCAACAAAACATTTCTAACAATTTTAAATAAATAAAATTAATAAATTTGAGTTCAATTATGTAATTTCAACTATTCATAATTTCAATAAATCATTTATGACATTTTTTAAAATTTTATTATTTTAAAATAAAATTTATTACAATTTTTAAATAATGAAATTTAGTAAATCATAAATAAATTAACTATTTTATTTCAGTAATTCACGGTATCAATAAAGCATTTGTAATATTTTTTAAAAGTTTAAAATTGCATAAAAGTATTCGTAACCATTTTCAAATAATTAAAATTATTAAATTTGAATTTAATTTTATATTCTCAATTATTCAATTTAAATAAAGCATTTATAATATTTCATTTTTTTAGAGGTAGCATTTATAATATTTCTAAAAGTTTAATTTTTCAAGAAATAATTTATTAAAATTTTAAATAATTAAAATTAGTACATTCAAAAGTACTTATTTAATTCCATTTTTTCTTAGTTTTAAAAAAGTATTTATAATATTCTTTAAAAGCTTAAAATTTTTAAAAATATTTGTAACAATTTTTTAATATTTAAAGTTAGTAAGTGTAAACTAATTATTTAATCCCACCTATTTTCAATATTTATAGCATTTTCTAAAAACCAAATTTTTTTGAAAGTATTTTAATAATTTTAAGTAATCAAAATTATTAAACTTGAAATAACTTATTTAACTTTGAACTGAGTCGTTTCCTATAAAATTAGAGAAAG
The DNA here is from genome assembly GCA_026413185.1 of Pueraria montana var. lobata. Classification (NCBI taxonomy): domain Eukaryota; kingdom Viridiplantae; phylum Streptophyta; class Magnoliopsida; order Fabales; family Fabaceae; genus Pueraria; species Pueraria montana. Next base: position 9,931,495 of record CM048652.1, read on the forward strand.
GCAGTTTCAAAAAATTATTTATAACATTTTTATAAAGTTAAAATTTCAAAAAAGCATTTTAATAATTTTTAAATAATGAAAATTAGTTAATTTAAAATAGTAAAATAGTTATAAATTTCTTATTCAAATCTATTTAAATTTTTTACTTAATTACTTTAATTGTTAAACTACTCGTACAATCCATAACGTCATTAAATCCTAATTTGAATTCTAATAAAATGTCATTGTTAATTTCTAATTTGAATTCTAATAAAATGTCATTGTTAATTTGAATTATGATAAAATGACATTAAATGCTAATGCATTATTTTCTCTTTTATCTTTTATTATTTAATTACTTTAATTAATTTTATTGTGAAAATCACTTAATTTATGTAAATACCCCAACTTTGGTAGACTTTTCCGTAACTAAAAAAAGAAAAAAACTTAGGCAGTCTTTTTTAGGAGGGAAAAGTTCCCTAATGTTTCTTAAGTAATAAAAAATTAAATATTTGGCTTAATTTAATATTTTGCCTTTTATTAATTAAAATTATTTAATAATTTATAAAAAAAAGTCCACTTAAAAATAAAAAACATTTAAATTAATACATATGAGATCGAATCAAGATGTTTTACAAAAAATTCTGTTGGTATTGGTATTATGAACAAAATCATGTTTTTAATATAAAAAAATCTTATAATTTTTTAATTTAATCTCCTATTTTTAATAAGTTATAATTTAATTAATATAACATTTTTCATTTTCTATATAATCCCTTTATTTATTTTTCATTCATTTTATTTGTTGAATTTTTTCAGTCTTTTCTAAATATCACATCTTTTTATTTAATTCTTATATTATTATGAATTTTTCATTTAGTCTTCCAGTTTTTTGGAGTGGCATAATTACTTACGGAACAAAATAAATAAAATCATTTAAAAAAACTACATAGAAAAAAATACATAATTTTAAAAAAATGAGGAAACAAATAAAAAATCATAATATTTTAATGTGCCAAAATCATTACACATAGTTTTTTGTTGCAAAATCATTATACATGTCTAACATTATTAGAGAATTAAAAAAACATTTAACATTATCAGTGTATTCCATAATTTTATATTTTATATAAAATATTCATTCATGTATTCCCAACAAACACCCACAATCTTAAAAAAGGCATGTTAACGTTGTCATTTGCACCAATTTCGTAATTCAATTGAGATAGCTTGATCTCGTGAGTATGTTGGCTTTGAGGCTTTTGATATCACAGGTAAGTTGATTCGTATTCCAAAATCAAACACATCCATCATCCTTTGCATGAAAAAACACAACAAAAAAAGACTCAAGAATTAGAAGAGAAATTCTAAAAGAGATTGTATATCAATGGAAAAGAAACATAAGAGACAAAATATTTTATCGAAAAACATAGGAAAATCATACATTTTGAGTTTAATCAAACACTTGGAAACAATTTTTTTTATCCAAAGAAAATTCCCAAATCAATATATTTGTAATGTGATAGTCATAAACAACGAGCATATAGAGAATCATCAAGAATGTAAAATAGCAAAAGGTTGTGTGACAATATTGATGGTTTACCTTCAATGAGATAAGAAGAAAGATGATGACTCAGAAAATAGATCCAAAAAAAATTATGCATCGCGTATATATAGGATCCCATTGACAAAGACGACCTAATAAGAATTATGAAAAATGAAAGGATGAGAAGAAAAAAGTTTCTCAAAAAAATGAATATCCTTTTGCGATTATCTTTATATAAAGGATTCGATTTTATAATATATTTATCACATGTGCTTAATTTAAATTTTTATATAATTCAGAAATTACTTTTTATTTTTTCAATTAAAATAATATATTATTAAATCAGATTCAAATCGATTTACAATATTAATTCATGGATGCATGTTATATTCCATATATATATATATATATATATATATATATATATATATATATATATTTTTTTTTTTTTTTTTTTTGAAACTGTTACATTCGATATTAATTTGTCAATCATTATACAATTAATCTGCCAACTTATGCTTTCTGAATTTGATATTAATATCCATATTAATATTTTTTTCGTAATCAATACATTGAATTACCTTATATTCCACCAATAACTATATGATTGATGGTGTAATTAGACAAATTCTAATCGAATTCTATTCTTTTAAATTTGATTTTTAATATATTATTTATATTTATGTATTCTGCTTGATTATACTAAAAATATTGACACTCGAGTTTACAATATATTGAATTCAAACCCACATTCGAGTTTACAATTTTTCTAAATCCACATTTTAATTAATTATATGTTATATTAAACTGCCACAATTCAAAAAGAACATTTTATATATGCACATATATACGTCTTTAAGTGAATTTTAGGTGTCATATATTTGCCCGCAATTTGATTAGAGATTTTTTTTTATAAAAATTATGGATTTTAGGTGCCAAATGTTTGCAATTTAATTTAATATTTATCAATTTTAGACATTCAGGATATTATTACCTAATACAGGATACAAATATACTAAAATTGGTACTATTTGGTGGAAAATGCATTTAAAATACTACATTGAAAACGATTATCATTATTTATAAAATATATAAGAATTAATTGTTATGTTAATTGACTGAAAACATCATGTCATTATTTATTATTTTTTTACATTTATTATTTGTACATAAATGATAATTAAAATTATATTTATTACTTTTCTTTTAAATTTATTTTAAATTTTTGTTACTGTTTTAATGGACTTTAAATTACCAAAATATCCTTAAAACTTTTTGGGGAAAAATTTTTAGAGACAGTATATATTCTTTTAAGTAATAAATGATATCTATTTTAATGATTTTAATTACATTAATAATTATATTAATGTTTTAAAATGTCAGCTAGAGAATATCTCTAGTACACAAAAAAAAATTATATTCATTAAATAGTCGCTCATTAAATACAAATGTAAAATTTTTGTGATAGTAATATTTAGCAGTAGTTTTACCTTCTAACTTGCTCTATGAATTCTTATTACAATATTTTGAAGAATATATATATATATATATATATATAAAACATTTCCATTGAAGTTATTATTATTTTTCTAACAAAATGTTTCAATACAGAATTAGATAATGCATGAATGGAAAATTATCAAAATATCACAAATTCCCAAGATTTGATATACGCGAAGACATTGCATTTGCATGCATCAATTCAGTCTCTCAACATTTACAAAAGTACTTTATTTGGATGGAAACATTGTTGGCAAACATTTGAATGATTAAATGAGCCATCAATATCAATATTATTTGTGTTCTATATAACTATGCACAACTGTATATATATATATATATATATATATATATATATATATATATATATAAAAGTTGTCAATTCACATATCTGTAAATTTATTAACTAATTAAAATTTGTAAATTTAATTTATAAATCAATAATCGCCAAAAAAAAAATTCTAAGTAGAAGCAGATGCCAAATACACACAAGGTATTCATTAAGAACATGATCAATATAGATATGCGTTCGTGGTGAATTTTATAATGACAACATACTCGTTACTTGAAATAAGTATGTAAAATCTTTATGAATTAATTAATAGTTAATAGTAAAATCTTGTAGGAAAATAGAAAATTTTGTAAAAAGATTTAGTCACTGTTTATTCAAACAGACTCTAGACAGCAATCTTTATGCTGTAAAGTTCAACAAAATTCCGCTGATAAGAAGAATATCCCGTGGAGGTTGTTCCATGGACACAAGAGATTCGTCGACATCCCGATTTGATTGTCCAATTACCAACGTTAATTATATGCAATTTATAGACCACGTAACCAAATGAAATTCATATAAAACTGATCATTGTTGACCAAGTAAAAAGTTTCAGCCTCAACAAAATCGCTGGCAGACAGCCATTTTTTTTTATTTCGTGTTCACAAGACTCACAGAAGAAGAATCATCATAAAACAAACAAACTCATGTGGTCCACCCCACGAACCACACGCCCGTTAGGCGACGCAACTGTCAACTGCTTCTGTTTCTACCGCAATTTCTTCTGCAGTTTCCCATCTACAGGGTCTTCGGGATTCCTATTAGGAATTACTACTATTTTTCTTTGGTGAAACTTTATTTTTCTGGTGAGAAAAAGTTAAAAACAAAACAGTGTTGTTGGGTTAGGTTGAGTTGTCAACTAATGTTAACCGTTCAATTGAATTGAATAATTGATTCTGTGTAGTGTGTGGACTAGGTCAACCAACTTGACGGTTTGTTTCGGTCACACAAGGGCTACTACTACCACACCACCTTACAAGGCTTACCTGCCATATTTGCAAATGCATCAACAAAAGAAAAAAGAACTGGTCCTACCTCACATGCCATTTGGTCTAACACTTGGAATGCACACCACGACTACTATTCCAATCAAAACTCAACTGCTGAGCACACCCAGATGGGAAAACTACCATTAATCAATCATAAGGAAATTGTTTGGTTAAAATACATTTCTATCTGTCATCTTTTTTTTTTTTTTTATTGTCAATTTGTTCTCATAGTTTTAAAAAGTTTTACTTTTTTATTCTGTAAAATGTTTCTGGTAGACCAAATTGATCCTTAAAACAATGTTAAGTTTGTTTAATGAGACAAATATCCTCGTCTAATGTGGCATTTTTCACAATTTGTCCCATGTGGTAAACTGATGAAAAAACTAATTTAACCCAGCAGATACACAGCAAGGGATCAAAACCAAAAAAATAAGGAGAGAACAAAATATAGATAAACTTTTCTACTTGAGAAAGTCACGAATTAACAACAAACTGAAAGGAATTTGTTTCATCACGCCTGAATCAATTTGATTCTCGGCTGCAAACAATTGAGTTACAAAAAGAATTTACATTACATGGCAGCAAGTTCCACATGAAACCAGATACCAAGTGCAAAGAAAAAAAAATAACAATAGAGCTCCATCTACTTCCAGAAGAATCTATTATCAAGTTCGAATCCGCTAATAAATTCTAACATGCTTATAAACTCAAATTCGGTTTATTCAACCTCTCTATGTATGTCCACGAAACAAATGGGTTAGTGGGGAAATATCACACATCCTAAATTCTAATGAGTTAGCAGTGCAGCAGTAATAACAGAAGGAAAACCAATCCAAAATTCCAATAGTACCCTTCAGCGTTTCCAAGCGTAAACGAGCAAAGAGAATCCAAGGGGAACAACCAACTCATTCTCCTCGACACTGGACCATTCCAAGACGGAAGAGCTTCCACCGAAAGAGCCACCCGAAGACGAAACCGAAGAAGAGGACCAGGTCTTGCCCAATTCGCAAACCCCCAAATTCCACAACCCGACCAAGTTCCTATCCCCAACCGCTTCAACCTCGTCCTCCTCGAACTTGAACATGAAAATGGCGTGCGCGTCGGCGTTGTTTTTGTCGAAGAGAAAATTGTGAAGGTCCCACGAGATTTGCACGTGCACGCCGTCCACTTGGACTCGCTCGTTCCCTCTGAACTTCCACTTGAGGCGCTTAATCTGCAGCACCTTCTCTCCGTCGACGCTGAAGCAGAGCTTGGAGTGGTCCTGGTAGCCGCAATCGATCTGAATCTCACGCGCTTTCCCCGCCGAACGTGGCGCGCGTGGTGTAGAGGCGGTCGGCGAAGACGTGTTCTTTTTGGAGGAGGAGGAATTGCGGGGTGGCGGGGAGGCGGGCCTTGGACTTGGAATAGGCGTCTTTGGCGGAATCCCCGATGAGGAGAGTCATGTGGTTGTGGACGACGAGGGCGACGTAGAAGCCGGAGAGGGGTTCGGGGGCGGGGCCGAATTTGGCTTTGGAGAGGTTCCAGAAGAGGAGCGTGTTGGGGGCGAGCTTTTTGGAACCGTGTTTTTTCCAGAAGAGGAAGGGTCTGATGTGGAGGTGGAAGGAGAGGGTGGAGGGGAAGGGAGGGGAATCGAGAGGGTTTTGATGGAGCTGAATGTGGAGGGAGCGACCCACCATGGTGCGTGACCATGTCAGAGACACGGGGCCTGAGTCGGTGTGGTAGATTGTGAGATTGGAGATTGTGGAGTGCGGCGGCGGCGGTGGAGGCGGGGGAGGAGGGTGGGCGTCGGTGGTAGGGGAGGGGCGGAAGCAAGAAGGAAAAGGGGATGATGACATTATTATTGTAATTTGTGGTATGTGTGTTGTTCTAATGTTCACTTTGTTATTTGTGTTGTTCGGGAATGGGGGGTGCTTTTATGGATGGGGGAAAGGAAGACTCTGTCACTCTTGACTCATCTTTCGCCTAGTTGCATTGCATGTGTGTGTAATGTAGTCAGTCCTATTAAAAAGAGAGAGAGGCTTTAACCCTAGGAAGCAACTTCTTCTTCTTCTTTCTCTACAGCCTTTTGTACATCACAATTTGGATTGGACCAACAAAAATCGATTTCTGACGAAACTTTATTAACTTTTGTGGAAAGAAAAGAAAAATACAAAAGCAAATCTCGTGCTGTTGAAGCCTCATGAGGGATAAATTACATTTTTCACGATGGAAATTAGAAAAGCAAAGCATTCAACAAAATGACAAAATAGAAGTATATACCTAAAATTATACTGGTATATATGAGACCCACGCTACGCTACCTGCCCTGCCGATGTAGATTTTATATTTGCGCGACGCTGTGCTTAGAATAGTTGGTTGAAAAAATTAACCTAAAAGTTGAATTAGTTGATAATTGAAAGGTTAGTCGTAATTTATTAAGTATTAAATAACTTTTGTACTGTTTTAGATGTAGTAATTAGTTTCTTTTTTAATAAAAAGTACAGTAGTATTTTTTAATATTTTAAAGTGAGTAATTCAGCCTAAAGAAAAAAAAAGTAAATAATCTTAATTATTAATGAAAAAATCAACAATTAATATTACATGTATATACACAATAAATATGAATATGTTAATAAGAATATCAACTATTAACAACTGGATTATTTACTTTACTCTTGCTCTAAAATATGCAAACCCATTAGATTGCATAAATGGTAAAAATTTAAAAGCCATTATTCACACTTAAGTCATCATATGTATGTACTTTATCTTTGAGTTAAATGGTATTGAAATTTCTCATATATATATATATATATATATATATATATATATATATATATATATATATATATATATATATATTATTAATAGAATATAGGTATTCTCCAATAGAGACAATCTTATTCGAGTCGCGTAGGATCATTATGGACTACAACTTTTGTTCTAATATTTAATGTAATTATATATCTAAGACTTGAACTCTAAAATGAGAAATCTATAATGACAATCATAAACTATTAGGGTTTGTTTAATTTGCTAAAAATATATGGTAATAGACAACATAAATATAATTGTTCCATAATTGATTTTAGAAAATATCATAGGATAACACAAATCAAGTGAAGATGGACAAGACAAAAACTTAGATTTTTATACTTGGTAAACCATGTGACAACTTTTTATCTTAAATACCAAATAGGGGTGAGCAAGGGACAGGTTAGGACATGTTAGTCTTTGTCTCTACCCGCCCTAAAATTTTGAACAGGTCATTTTTTTCAATCGAACCTAATCTAATTAAGATCCAAAAAATGTGGGGCGAGATCAGGTCAATCCGACATTTTAACATAATATATTAATATGATAAAATATTAACAAACTTATTATGTATAATAATATGTTATTAGATCCATGCATGTATTATTTATTCAATTTATATTAATAATATGATATATTATAGAAATGGACAATTCCAACTTCTATATATAAGAAATTGATAACATATATATAATACTATTAGTATAATACCCATTTTAATTTTTACTATATAAAATTTATATTAATAAGGATAAAGTTAATAATTAAAATTTTTAGTTTATATATTTTTTTAATATCTTTTAAGTAAGTTAGAATAACAAAATATATCAAAACTAAGGTAAGAAATACCTTTGATAAACTGGTTGACACGTCTAGGACAATGCATATTTATTCAAAAGGTCAATTTCCCTTTAATGTGAAGAGTGGTGCAGGTGGAGACCCAAAACTGATAAGCTTTAGCTACAGGATTAAAAATTATACATTGCCGATGAGAAACGACAGAAGAACGTGATTGATCGGAATTAGATGTTGTTTTTAATTAACAAATATGAGCTATACCCTGGTTCTCACGGGTGTACTCAATGTGAGTCTACAGCAAGCAAGATAGAAACAAACAAATTAGACTCTCATCTATCTATATATTAATTGGGGAGACCAAAATTGGACGTGACCCACGAATATGTCCCCAGTTCCTTAATCAGTGGTGAAACAAAACAGGTGTACGTGAATGGTACTACTTTCAATTTTCAAATCGATTGGTTCAACTCAACATCCGCGTGTCATAAATACATTACATTATAACCTACTAGAAAATGATTATATTATTTGGTTTTGGTTAGCAAGAGCTAGCAGAACAATGACAATAACAATAGATCTTCCTTCTCATATTTTTCTTATAGAGGGGTGATGATATATTTGGAAATCTCATTAAATACTCTTTAGAGAAAAATCAATCAACTAATAAATGGCAATTACTACTAGCAATAAAAAAACAGGAAAAGAGAAAAAATATTCAGAGGAAAAAGGAGAGCTTGACTGAATGAGCCCAAAGCATAATAAGTAGGCAATAGGTATGAGACCGGGAAAAGAAAATATGGGACTTGGGAGATCATAGTGAAGTGTTTATATCAAGCTTATTAATCCCTAGTCAAATTCATAAAATTAATATGTCAGATTTTTAAACTAAAAATAATAGAGAATTTCTATGGTACTCTCAATAATTTTAGAAATTTTGATACTGTTAGTTTTTTAACCAATCAAATTACATATTATCTTTCTTCTAATTGATTAAATTTTTTTTATTTTTTTAAAATAAGTCCTTGATTAATTAAAATGTTTATTTTTTTAAAATTTAAAATTACAACTATTTTAAATTAAAAAATTTGATTAAACATAAGTTTAGAAATCTAAATCCTAATTTCCTTCACTGATAAATTACGCTGCATCTGAATCCTAATCTCCTTCATTTTTTTTTATAAGCAAAAGTTTTTATTGATATAAAGATACGTGACATGACACAAGAGGTGCCCAAGACTAATACAAACGCATAGCACTGCATAAAAAAAAAAAACTCAACAGCAAGCTAGCGTGCATATGACAGAGTACACGTCCCGCCCAGCACTAGAAATCAAGACCATTAATAAGCTATAAGCCGCACCAGCTATAAACATGTGTCACTTGTACTTGTAAACTTGAGGTTGCTGTCAATGGATATAGAACCGTAAGACCACTTCTTATCGCACCAACCACATGACATTAGTTTGATGGCCATATTGTGTTTGTTAAAATGCCAAATAGTCATAGCCTTCCCATAGGTGATGCCAATATGAACCCTAATCTAAACCCTAAAATAAAATGGAAGGTGTGCTCGTAGTCATAGCCTTCCCATAGGTGATGCCGATATGCTAATATGCCACCAATAGGTGATCGATGCATATGAATACCAACAGTTTAAGCGCATGTTTGGGTTGCCGGTGCGGCAAACCTAACGTACGTTTACAAAAGTATCAAATTTGATACTTCTGTGATAGAGCGGCGTGGGACTTCGTGCTGCCGAATATTTGCCACAGATACAAACATGCGCTAAATCATAAAATAAAAATTGGATATGTAGCAATTAGCAAGTAAAAGGCAGTTTCTATAACCAGATGAAGAAAACAAGCTTCTAGCTTAAATCATGTTTGAAAGGAGGTGAAGGAAATTAAGGTTCAGATTCAACTTGGTTTATCGGTGAAGGAGATTAGGATTTAAACTTCTAATCATAATTTCTAATTTAAAATAATTGTAATTTTAAATTTTTTAAAAAATAAATATTTTAGTTAATCAATGACTAATTTGAAAAAAAACAAAAAAGTTTTTTTTAATTAATGAAAAGAAAGATGATATACAATTTGATTGGTTAAAAAATCAACAGTATCAAAATCTCCAAAATTATCGGGAGTACCATATAAACTCTCAAAATAATATTATTTTCTATACGAATATATAAATATCTTCAACGTGACTAGTTGTGGTTTGTTTCATTACTGTTTTGCGGAAGCTCAATTCTTTCCATTCATATCATGAGGTTGAAGGAAAGCATGACTTCTGTGCTGGATATTAATTAACGATGATGCCAGGTGAACAACCATTTTGGGTTTCCTTTTTTTAAAAAAAATAAAGTTCTGTTTTTGCGAAGAATAAAGGAATCAATAGTTTCAAATTTGTATTTAGATATATTATTTTGTAATCTGTAATGTTTCATCCTCTCTGTAATTGTAACAATTCCTTCACTTCGTTATTTAAATCGCTCCAATATTCTTCATCAATCTCAATATTGTGTTACTCCTTACGAACGTGAAACTGGCCGGATGAAAAAAAAAAAACAACAATTAGAATCACTATATCTAATTACCCATTTTAATATCAGAAATATAATAGTCAACATTTTTTTTTAGTTTTCAATTGCTATTTAAAGCTGCTTCTACATCGTTAACAATTTGGAATGGATTGATTCAATTCTGTGTGATTTAGTTTAAATTAGGTTGCTTAAAAGCATTTCATAACACACGCAAGGTCTTATATAAATTCGTCAGATTCTTTAGTAGAATTTAATCATTGATTAAACCAGTAAATACTTTACACTAATAACATAGACATAGTTATCAATATATATGATGTGTGTTTTCAAATATTGGCCTACAGATGACGGAAAATACAATTATAGTTTTGTGAAAATGACTCTAGCTAACTGGAAAACCAGTCTTCTTCAAAGTACAATATTAAACCCATCATTTGAATGACAATCATAGAGTTGGAGCTTATCCTTTTGCCCTTCCCAACAAAAAAAATAGTGGAGAACTATTTAGACAAGTATACGACCAAATCAACAACTGTAACGGGGCTATAGATGTGCAACTGTCACACTCTCCCAGCATGAGAATCCAGTGTGACCCGCATATATATCCAAATCAACAAACAACGGTGGCCACAGTTTGTTTGATTAATTTCTCTAATCTGGAAAGAATTCAAAAAAAGTGCCCACTAGCCCAGTGTGTGTATCACTAACAAAATGTAGAAGGGGGTGGTGGAAACATCTTTCAATTAGAATGACCCACACTAGAGACAAAATATTCTTCATTCGCAACATCATCATGTTAAGGCTGTCTTCTTAGCCAGCTGGTTCATTTCTTGAGAATACGTTAGGTTTAACTGCAAACCCAGGCTCCTATCTATTGCTTCCTTCATGCTAGACCAAATTAAATAAGGTTGGCTATCCATCCTTGTTTATGAAACTTATAGGAAATCACAAAGACAACTCTGAGTGTTTGTTTTACGGATTATTTGTTTATTCTCAGAAATATAGAATTGGAAATTTATTTTCACATATGTTATAAGATAATAAAATAATTATTGTTAGATATATCAAACACATTTTTTTTTAAATATCTGAGAATAACATTCTCATATTATATTTCCAGTTGAAAATAAACAAATAATTCTTTAAACAAACACTTCCTTCTGTTTTTTTTTTTCCATATTAGTTGTTGGCACTTAGAAGAGTTACTATGTATGGAGAGTTAAATATTTATTCTGAATTGCATTGCTTATAATTTTTTTTGCATTCTTATATTATTTTCACAATAAATACTTTATCCTTTTAATTCATAAGGATACCGGTTAATAAGACTCTTGTTTTTAATATTTCATTCGCTCCTAAACTCTTGATAAGCTAAAACATCAAGATTTTAGAGTATGTGAATGTCACCTACATTCTACTGTATATTAACCTTCAAGGAAACCAATTCGTCTTGTCCAAGTAATGGGTCAACGGGTAAAATTATGAAGCTATTAATCTTTGAGTAGTTGCACGTGCGTAAGTACCAGGTCTTGATTCTTGAGCCCCTAACCTAATTCAATTGCAATTTGCAACATTGACATTCGACGCTAATGCTATTATGTGGTATGTTTGGGAGCAATGCAGTGCGATGGCTAGTAATTGGTATATTGAAGGAAGAAATTTTAAAGGTGAAGGATGAAATAGGGAGATTCCAGTTCCATTAAAATATATTAATACATTATTAAAATATATTAATTAGAGATCGAATTATCCAGTCGCTAAATTTGTTAACGATCAAATTGAAGACTAATTAATAGTGATTGTTAAAACTTTAGTAGCATCTGGGCAAATTATGCGTCCAAAAACTTATGTGCATGGGGTTGGGTTGTGATTGTTTAAACAAGAATATCTGTTGGTAAGGTTTAGATGCGTTGCAAATATCACTGGTAGCTAGGTGGGTGGGTTTTATTTCATCAGTTTGCTTTGTTTTGTTTCTGTTTATACCTGACGTCAGGGGTTGCAGAACTGCTTGTTATGTTCTTTGCGGGTTTGACCACAACTAGTAAATTTTACACATAAATATGCTTGTAAAAAAAACTTTATAAATTTTACACATGAATATGCTTTTAAATTAAAATACTTTTTTTGTTAAAAAAATAAAATACTTTTTTTGAAATTTTTTACTTGATTTTTTTTAAAAAGTCAAATTTGAATATATTGGAACAATTATTTATGAAATCAAAAATCAAAATAGTATATAAATTTTAAAATTACTCATGTAGTATACAAGATTTTTAATTTGTATAATGCAATTTTGGGTTGTGATTTTGAATGATATTAATTTTTCAAAATTAGTTTTGGTTCAAAATATTAAAGTAAAGTGATCTATGTTAATATAAATATATTTATTTAAAATTAATTTTATTGTTTGAATTGAACGTCTACTTCAAAATCAACAAAATCTTACTTCTATCTAAACTCATGTTTAATTAGGCCCCTGAATCACCATTAAAATACTTAGAATAAAAATTAATTTCTCGAACCCACGTTTAAACACAAGCCTACGTCTTTCTCAAAAAAAAAAAACACAAGCCTACGTTTACACGGTGTGTAACCAGCAGCTACGAATTTCTGTAAATAAATTGCCAAGTCTTAATTCAAGCATAAGTATAGGTGAAAATGATATTGATATTCAATTGAGCGTTTATTGATATATTATGGCCTTCGAATTTGAAAAGTTTTACATATTCTAGTCGATTAAAAATTTAAAACCTTTGATACAAGTATTCAATTCTCATATACTATCTTCTTTGTATATTATATGTCTATACAATGTTCATCTTTAAGAAAGTATTAATTTTTTTTTTCAACACTACCCTCATTTACTAATATTTCAGCTAAATACTTAAATAAATTTATAACTACATTCTATTTTTTTAACAAGAATAATTTTATTAAAGTTTTTTATAACAATAATTTATATAATTAATATTGTTTAAAAAGAATATATATTACCTTAAAAGATAAATAATAAGAAAAAGAGGAAGTATACAAAGAAGACCAATAGTCAAAGTAAACGCATGAGTGATTTGTATTAATAAAATTAAAGAAACTGCATATTGAGCAGAGTATTTTCTTTGACCTGATTAATTGACCACGCGTGTCAATTCAATTGTCCAACCGGGTCTATGCGCTGCCCTAATTCAGATGAAGTTAACGAAACATCCAATTCAATACCTCATGCATATACTGGTGGAGGGATTGAAAAACCAAGGTCCTTCTCGGTATTTGACTATTTTTTTGGTTTAATTAAGAGTAAAACATCAATTTAATTACTTTCAAAAACTGATTCCACTATTTTAAATTGTTCTTTGATAATGTGAAAAAATAAATTTAATCTATAATTACTAATTAAATTAGTCTTTGACATAAGTTTAAGTCAATTAATTATAGAATATTTCATGTGACACATTAAGTGTTAATAAAGTATATATGTACGCGGCAAGTATATGTATCAAACGATGTTATTTAGCTTTGAATAATCCCTGAATTTGGTATTTGCAATTAGCACCATTATTCAATTTCGTTTTTGACTTTAGGAAAATAAAATAAAATCAATTCCTTACTTTTTTGTTTAATCTATTAAAATTTCCTCTCACGAACACGAACACGAACACGAACACGAACACGAACTTCCGCAGGTGTCATCCCTAATGGAAGAATGACCTACACTGAATTGTGGCATTCTTTCATGTGATCTGGATCTAATGGGCCGAAGCTTTTATCTGGGTCTAGTAGGCCATGGCTATGCTTTGGAATAGGAATATATAGACTAAAACCTGGCCCAAATATATTTGTATATAAAGCATGATATTGCAGAGGGAACAGATAAAGTGAGATGAATTTTATTATGAACGAGTAAGAGGGATGAATCTTAACCATAAGATGAAATCATAAAAAGTTAATATCAAATCACAAAGTCATGTCTTTTTTTTTTTAAGTGATTATATGATTATTAAATAATTTTTAATTTTAATTATTTATATATGATTATATGATCTAAAAATTTTTTATCCTCTATTTGTGTTTATTTAAGGGAAATACTAGAAACATATTCTTTTTGTTCTTACCAAATTTTGGTAAGTCTCCCGGTACGGTGGCTCCGCCGGGATCTCCCCTGTGACTGGTGGGGGGTGTACCTGCAAAGACACTCCGACGCTCAAGTTAGAGGCGCAGAGGTAGGAGACAAGTATCACAATTGGGATTAGAACTTTCGTACCTTGGTTGGAATGAATAGCTCTGTATTTATAGGGTGTAAAGAGATAGATTTGATAGAGTTATTTTCCTATCAAATCTCCTCAAAACTTGTGATGAAGATAGAGATAATTCTATCTTCTATCATTATCTTTTGATCTGATCTTTCTCTATCTTATCATATGGTAAAATCTGTTCTGCTATTATTCTCTGGGTCCGAGTGAGTCTCTACTCGGCCAGCTCGACTAGTCAGTGGGATGCCGAGTCCAAGTAGTACACATGCCCCCTAAGCTCTGAAGTAATGTAGGAGCTTAAATATGATTGTACTGACTTCGGATTTTACTTAGCCGAGACAAGTTTACTCGTTCCATTTGGACGGGTTCGAGTACGGTTCTCGAAGCGTCACGTCATCTGGTGATGGTGTCATTTCAGACTTACTAAAGTCGTAACGTTTCCCAAGGGCGACGACAATGATTATTTTTGAATTTTGAAAATGTCTAGGGATTCCCAAAGGTCTCAAGCCTTCCTAGCCGTTGATTGGCCTGGTGAGGGGTCTTGATCCGACGGTTCGAACCGTTTCGCCTTTTCGTATTCGAAGCGCTTAGGGCCCTATATAAAGGACATTGTTGGCGCCGGTGTTCACTTTCTTCTTTGCGTTTTATTTTCCTGGCGAGATTTTCGTCCATCCGTCGACCCTGCACAGGTACCTTTAGTTGTTCTTGCTAAGGGGGTGGTGGTTCTAGATGATTCCGAGGCTACTGAGGATCATCCTCTTGAGATTCGGCGTGCTCGACCTCCTTTTCCTCCCGCTCACCCCCAGCCTGTAGAGTCTAGGGGTAACAAAAAGGTTTATCCACCTGTTACTGCTTCCGGTTATTCTTGGGTAGCTGGAGAGGTGGGTGCGTATGCCTCTCGGTATCAGACCGAGGAGGCTTTGTCTTCCCTTCTTGAAATGATTGATTTGTGTCATTCGGAAAGGTCGGGTATGGTCCATGCCGAGCCCTGTGGGCCTGATGATCGAGTCTTCATGTCTGCTGTCCCACACCAGTCTCATTTTACCTTTGTGTATGAGGCTTTATTTTCGGTTCTTGGCATCACGGTGCCGTTTGACCAATTCGAAGCCGATGTTCTTCGGGCATTGAATGTTGCTCCTACGCAGTTGCATCCGAATTCCTGGGCTTCGCTACAGGCTTTCCAGGTGCTCTACGGTAAATTTTTTATTACTCCTACTGCTCCCAAATTCTTATATCATTACAAAGTTAAAGAGAGTCAGAAGGGCGGCTGGGTCTCCCTGACCGGGATTCCTGGTCGGTCCATCCTTAGTTCGTATACCTCCTCTTGGAAAAATTTCAAGAGTGATTTCTTTCGTGTTCGACCGGGTTCGGAAGGGGACGTCGAGTTTTTTGATAGTCGTGGGAGGCCGATGTTCCCTCTTTACTGGACCCGTTCCCCAATCAAACAGTTGTCTTGGCAAGTTGTGGACATGTCTCCTGAAGATCATGATGACATGGTTATGCTGTGCAAGTTGCCGCGTTCCCTATTTTGTAAGACGGTTGTGGGGATTCCTACTTCTCGGACTCCGAGAGGACTGGGACGGTGAGTATCTTCTTGTTATTCGGTCTTCTTTCTTTACTTTGTTTTTTATTGATGTTTGCTTCTTTTACAACTGTGATGGGGAAGTTCGACTATAAGACGGCCAAGAAGCAAAGGCTAGAGAAGCTGAAGAGCAAGGAGCTTGCCGCCGAGGCTATCCGAGTTGCTCCTTCCGCTCCTTCTCCTCCTCCTCCTTCTTCTCCGAAGAGGAATCAACGAGAGGCTATTCTGGAGAGGGATGGCCCTTCCAAGAAATCGAAATCGAAGCCGAGTCCACCTGGTGCTCAAGCTACGGGTTCTGCTGTTGAGAAACATTCGGCTTTTCTATCTATGAAAGATGGGCGGACTTTACTTTGGGGGAAGGACTTCAACCCCGGGGCTCTCATTTGTGCCGACAATCTCGGTCAAGCCGATCGGGATATGTTGAGGGATGTTGGGCCGCTGCTTTCTATGGAGGCTGTTTGTCGCTTTCAGGCTCGTTCATGGGCTATTGCCCAGTATTGGGCCGAGGAGTTCGATCGCGGCCACCGGGAGCTGGTCATGGTGAAGGAGGCTGCCGCTAAAGCCGAGCAGGCCCTGGTGGAGACTACCTGGGCCAACGAGACTCTTCTTCAGTCTGTTGAGGAGTCTCGAAGGTCCCAGGAGGGGGTGAAGGCTAAGTTAAAGGAAGCTGAGGGCCGGGAGGAAAATTTAAAGCTTTCCTTAGCTGCGTCCGAGAACTCAACCCGAGAGTTGCAGGCTGAGGTGGATAGGCTTATTCTCGAGCTTGCGCAGGCGAAGACTGAGGCCGCCAAATCTGAGGCTAAGCTTAAAGCCGATTTAGGCGAGGCCCTAGATGAGATCGTTACGACCCATGAGGTCGGGTTCAGCAAGGCGCTTCGCCAAGTTCGCTATTTCTGCAAGGATGCCGACACCTATCTTTTTGATGTTGATAAGGATATTAATAAAGAGGGGCAGTTGGTGGAGGAGTCTGCTCTTGAGGGTGAGGATGCTCCCGGCTGCTCTACTCAGGAAGGGGAAGATGCTCCCGGCGGCCTTACTAAGCCTGCTGCTTAGTCTTAGGAAATTTTCTCTTTTCTTGTAAGGCTGGCGCCCGGCCTACCGAATAGGGTGTTTTAATGAATTTTATTTTTCTCTTTAAGTATTGTATCCTTTTACAAGGTATACTCGGCTTCGTTTAACTCGCTTTAGTATCCTTATAAAGGTCTACGCGGTTTTTTACGTTAACTCGCTTTTTGTATCCTTTATAAAGGTCTACGCGGTTAAGGCTAACTCGCTTTTTGTATCCTTATAAAGGTCTACGTGGTTAAGGCTAACTCATTTTTTGTATTCTTATAAAGGTCTACGCGGTTAAGGCTAACTTGCTTTTTGTATCCTTATAAAGGTCTATGCGGTTAATGCTAACTCGCTTGTTGTATCCTTATAAAGTTTTACGCGGTTAGTTTATTGTATTGTAGTTTGGTCATTCTCCTTTCGGGATGCCGAGTATTGCTCTGGCATTCAATGTCGGTATCCGATTGGTCTAGTCGGTCAAATATAAATAGATAATTTGAAGAAAGGAGTTTTGTTAATAAGAGAAATTGAGTGTACCTCATTAAAACCTCTTTGACAAAAAACCTCTTGGGAAAAAATGTCAAAGTAGGAAAAAGAGTACACCACCACTTATAGTTTTTCTAGTTGTAGTAAAACTTTAAGTGTGTCGCGTTCCAAGTTCGGGGGATGGTTTTGCCGGATGGGTGCTCCAATCGGTAGGCTCCATTTTCTAGGGACTCAATTACTCTGAAGGGGCCTTCCCAGTTGGCTGCCAATTTGCCCTCTCCTGTAGCTTTCCTAACTTCTCCACACTTTATCCAAACCAGATCTCCAACTTCGAAGTTTCTTGGTTTGACCTTGGTGTTATACCTCTTCTCGGCTCTTCTTTTACAGGCCTCTATTCTGATTCGGACCTCATTGAGGGTCTCTTCGGTCATGTTGAGTGCATGCCTTAGTAATTAGTCATTGTTTTCCTGGACAAAATTTGCTCTTCGTAGGGAGGGTTCCCCGACTTCTACTAGTATCATGGCGTCTGATCCATATGAGAGTCTGAAAGGGGTTTCCCCTGTTGTTGATTGCGGTGTGCAACGATATGCCCAAAGGATTGCGGGAAGTTCTTCGGCCCAACTTCCTTTGGCGTCGCCTACTCGCTTCTTCAGTTCTTCGAGTATCACCTTATTTGCGGCTTCAGTTTGTCCGTTGGTCTGCGAATGTTCCACTGAGGTCACTCGGTGCCGAATCTCTAGGTTTTTGAAAAACGCCTATAGGTTCTTTTCGGTGAACTGTCTACCGTTGTCGGATATTACCGAGTGAGGGATGCCAAATCGGCATATGATATTTTTCCATATGAATTTTTGCACATTATGGGAGGTGATGGTGGCCAAGGGTTCGGCTTCGATCCACTTCGTAAAGTAGTCGATTCCGACGAGGAGGAACTTCACTTGTCCTTTAGCAAGTGGAAAAGGGCCTAATATGTCTACTCCCCACATGGCGAAGGGCCATGGTGCTGTGATATTGTGCAACTCTTCTTCTGGTAGGTGGGATATGTTGCTAAGTTTTTGGCATTCTTCACATTTTTTCACTTATTCGGCGCAGTCGCGGCGCATTGTTGGCCAGTAGTATCCGGCTCGTAGGATTCGGGCAGCCATGGTCTTTCCTCCTGAGTGCATTCCGCATATTTCTTTGTGCATCTCGTTTACCACGTACTCGACTTGAATCTTCGTGACGCGTTTCAGCAGTGGTGCAGTGAAGTCTCTCCTATAAAGGTCATCTCCCTCTATGACGTAGTAACTGGCCCTTCTTCTGATTTTTCTGGCTTCTTCTCAATTTTCTGGGAGGGTTCTCTCTCTCAGAAAGTTCCATATCTCGATCATCCACTCTCGATCTGCCGGGCTGACACTAGAGACGTCTTGGTCGATACTTGGAGCAGATACTGTTTCCTGTATGACAGTTCGGTGTTGTCCTTTCTTCTTAGTACTTGCCAATTTTGAAAGTAAGTCGGCCCTTTCATTATGTTATCTTAGAATGTGGTTGAGTTCGAATTCGATGAACTCGTTCTTCAACTGGGAGGCCAGGTGGTAGTATCTTGTCATCTGGGGGTCCTTTGTTTGATAGGATCCATTCATCTGTCCAGTGACTAGCTTTGAGTCGCTCCAACATCTAAGGTGTTTCGCCCACACCTCCTTAGCGAGCTTCAGTCCTGCTAGTAGGGCTTCGTACTCGGCTTGGTTGTTAGATGCGTCGAAGTCAAATTTGAGTGATTGTTCCAAGATGATCCCTTCAGGGCTCTCGATCATGACTCCTGCTCCACTGCCTTTCACGTTTGAGGAACCGTCTACGTAGAGGGTCCACCATGGGGAGGGTGCCTCTTCTACTGGTGTTAGTTCCGCAATGAAGTCGGCTAGGCATTGTGCTTTGATAGGTCCTCTCGGTTCATATTTGATGTCGAACTCGGATAATTCGACTGACCATGCTATCATTCTTCCGGCTAATTCTGGCTTCCTCAGTATTTTTCGTATTGGGTGATCTGTTCGCACCACTACCTGATGGCTTTGAAAGTATGGTCGTAGCCGTCGTGCTGAAGTGACCAGGGCTAGTGCTAGTTTTTCTATCATCTGGTACCTGGTTTCGGCATCTTTCAACACTCAGCTTATGTAGTAGACTGGCTTTTGCGTCTGATTCTCTTCTTGAATGACGACCGAACTGATTGCGTCCCCAGAGACGGCTAGGTATAACATTAAATCCTTGTCAGGTTCCGATCGTGTTAGGATTGGTGGTGACGAGAGTAGTGTTTTTATCTTAAGAAAGTTAGCTTCACACTCTTCATTCCATTCAAACACTTGTTGCTTCTTGAGCAGTTGGAAAAAGGGTTTGGCTACCTCTGCCGCTTTTGACAAGAAACGGGACAGGGATGCCAGCCTTCCAGTTAGGCTTTGTACTTCTTTCATGTTATTCGGGCTTCTCATGTTTATGATAGCTGCACACTTCTCCGGATTGGCTTCTATGCCTCTACGGGTGAGCATGAATCCTAGGAATTTTCCACCATGTACTTCGAATACACATTTCTCAGGATTTAGTCTCATGCTATGTTTTCTGACCTCGTCGAAGATTTCAGCTAAGTCTCCTGAATGTGAGTTTGGATCTCGGCTCTTGACCACCATGTCCTCGACGTAGACTTCAAGATTCCGTCCGAGCTGGTCTGCAAAAATCTTGTCCATCAGACGCTGGTATGTTGCTCCCGCATTTTTTAGTCCGAATGGCATTACCGTGTAACAGTAGTTGGCCGTGTCGGTTATGAACGCCATCTTTTCTTCGTCTAGTGGGAACATGGGTATCTGGTTGTACCTGGAGTATGCATCCAGAAAGCTCAGGATCGGGTAGCCGGTTGCTCCGTCTACCAGCTTGTCGATGCTTGGCAACGGGTATGAGTCTTTTGGACATGCTTTATTAAGGTCTGTGTAGTCAGTACACATCCTCCATTTTCCGTTTGCTTTCTTTACCATTACCACATTTGCAAGCCATGTGGTGTATTGCACCTTTCTTATGAAACCGACACTGAGTAGTTTTTCAGTTTCCTCTTTGACCGCTTTTCCTCTTTCGGCCCCGAGTTTTCTCTTCTTTTGGGAGATTGGCTTGGCCTCTGGACAGATGGCAAGCTTGTGGCAATGGAAGCTCGGGTCGATTCCGGGCATATCAGCGGCTGACCATGCGAACAAGTCGGCGTTGTCTAACAGAACTTTGGCGATTGCTTTTTCGGTCTCGTTTGCTTACTGAGTCCCGAGTTTTGTGCATTGCCTTGGTTCTCTTCCTATTTGGAAAGATTTTACCTCCTCTGTAGGCTCTGCTCTCGGCTCAGCCTCCCTAGGATCGAGATCGGCTTCCTCTATTGGTGTTGCGAGCGAGGCGCATGCTACGTGTTTTACTGTTGGTTCTAGGACCTTTTTGCCGCTGACTATCTTTAGACTTTCTAAGTAGCATTCGCGGCTGCCTCCTGATCAGCTTTGACTGTCACTATCTTCCCTTCTGAATTTGGGAATTTCATCGCCAGATATGGAGTTGAGATTACTGCCCCTAGTTTGTTGAGTGTCGGCCTGCGTATGAGAATGTTGTATGAAGTGAAGGTGTTGACTAAGAGGTAGCTGACCGTGATAGTCTTGGACCCCTTCTCCTCATCTCCAAATGTAGTGAGGAGGTCAATGTAGCCTCTGGTATCGACCTTTTCGCCTGCAAAATCGACTAACTGCTCGGTGTACGATTGTATCTTACTTTCGGGGATGTCTAGTTGTTGGAAAGTGGACCAGTATAGGATATCCACCGAGCTGCCTTGGTCGACTAAGACTTTGCACACCAACCAGTTTGCGACCTCAACTTTGACCATCACCGGGTCATCGTGATTGGGTTCTATGCCTTCAAAATCTGCGTCTGTGAAAGTTATAGAAGGAATTTTCTTGTGTATTCTAGGGCTTGTTGAAGCCGAGTTGATTGATCGGAGGCTGCGTAGGTGTCTCTTCCTTGCCGAGCTCGAGCTTCCTCCTCCAGCGAATCCTCCTGCTATTGTGTTGATAACACCTCGGAGTCGAGTCTCGGGAGGTTTAGTCGGTTGCTCCTGGCGGGGCTCTTCCGTGCGTCTGGTTTTTCTGTCGCGATCGTCTTCCCTATCCCGGGTTCGTTCTCGCTCGGACTTTCGGCTGTCGTCTCGGACGAAGCCTCGTAATTTGCCCTGTTGGATAAGTTTTTCAATCTTATCTTTCAGGGTGGTGCAATCCTCTGTGGCGTGCCCGTGCACTCGATGGTATCTGCAAAACTTAAACCTATCTGCTTTCTCTGGGGAGCGGTTCCAAGTAGGCAGGCTTATCAGCTCGGTGCTGCAGGCTTCTTCCAGAACTCGTGCTCTGCTATCTGTTAGAGGGGTATAATGGGTAAACCTTGCATGGGGCGGTCTGTCGCCTCTAGGTTTGCTACTCCGTTCTCGGCTTGTTCCTGGTTTCTCTCGTTCTTCCTGCTTTTTATAGGACTCGCCCTTGACTCATTCCCTGAACTTGGTCATTTTTTCCATCTGAATGTATCCTGCTGCTCTAGCTCTGAGCTCGTCCATGTCATGTGGTGGCTTCTTGTATAGACTGTCCGAGAAAGGTCCGGACTTTAGCGCCATAAGCATGGCGGTCAGTGCTACCTGTGAATTCAAGTCTCGGATCTTGACGGAGATTTCTGCGAATCTCTCCATGAAATCCCTGAGAGTCTCGTTGTCCTCTTGTCGGATGTTGGCTAGTGCTACTACCGTTAGGTGGTGGGGTCGACTCGTAGCGTATTGAGCGCCGAAACGAGCGACTAACGTGGCAAAAGAGTCGACCGAGTGGGGGGAAGTCGTGTGTACCAGTTCAATGCTGCCCCCTTCAGGGTTATTGGGAACACACGGCACATGATGGCATCATCATTTGTGTACAGGTTCACCTGTGTGACGAACGCATCGATGTGGTCATCAGGGTCGGTCAGCCCGTCGTATCGGTCCATGGACAAGGGCTTCCACCCCGCCGGTAGTGGAGTCTCCATGATTCCATCTACGAATGGGTGTCGTCTCGTTGTCTCAGGTATTGCGCTTCGTCTTGGGGGTGCCAGCGATCCTGAGGCGGGTCTGGACTCTAGATGGGTTGCTATTCGGCCTGCCTCGCTCCAGGTGGTATCTTCCTGCTCTGTTCGGTCAGGATGTCTATTGGCGGTTGCGTGAGCCGCCGATAGTCCGTTGGTAGCGGCGTGGGCTACCGAGAGTCCGTTGGTAGCGGCGTAGGCTGCCGAGAGTCCGTTCCGGTCCTGTTGCAGTTTCTGATACTTCTCTCGGAGGGTAGCGTTCTCCTTGCGGTGGTCCTCTATCTCCTTAGCATTATTCTGCTTCAGCGTGTTGACTTCCCTTTGCAGGGCTTGGATCAACGGGTGATTCTCAAGCGCCTGACGCGGGAAGGGCGCCACGTTGTTGGGGTTACCTCCCTGGGTATCCCCTGGAGGCGGTACACCCAGGATTTGGGTTTCCGCCCCTGTGGTCGCTTTTCGTGGTTCGTTGTTTTGCTTTAGGTTGTCGCCATTGGAATTATGTCGTCTCGATTGGTGTGGCTGGGAATAGTTTCACCGGGCCTCACGGTGGACGCCAAATGTTCTTACCAAATTTTGGTAAGTCTCCCGGTACGGTGGCTCCGCCGGGATCTCCTCCGTGACTGGTGGGGGGTGTACCTGCAAAGACATTCCGACGCTCAAGTTAGAGGCGCAGAGGTAGAGACAGGTATCACAATTGGGATTAGAATTTTCGTACTTTGGTTGGAATGAATAGCTCTGTATTTATAGGGTGTAAAGAGATATATTTGATAGGGTTATTTTCCTATCAAATCTCCTCAAATCTTGTGATGAAGATAGAGATAATTCTATCTTCTATCATTATCTTTTGATCTGATCTTTCTCTATCTTATCATATGGTAAAATCTGTTATGTTATTATTCTCTGGGTCCGAGTGAGTCTCTACTCGGCCAGCTCGACTACTCGATGGGATGCCGAGTCCGAGTAGTACACTTTTAAATACATTATCTCTTATTGATTGAAATTTATTGAAAAATAATTTTTTTTATGGGTCCTATATCTTATTTAATTTTAATAATTTTTTTTCATAATTTTATAATCTTTAACAAATTTTAACTAACAAAAGAAAGTGTATTAAAAGAGTGCTAGATAGTCATAGTAGTACGTTCCTAACACTCCTCGTTCATTAATCATTAGATTCTGCTCCCTGCGTAAAATACAACTGGTCTTATAACTAATGGATTCTCCGAGTTTAGGCCTGTAAGTGGGTGGGTTGGTTTTTCTTTGTCTAGGCCATACAGTATGATGGGCTATATCTTTGTTCATTCGATATAATGGGCCAATGTTTAGTGCATCTACTTTGGGTCTTGAAAACTCTTACTACTACAAGCCTACAAGTATTGGATGCGAAGCCTATTACGACGAAAGGGTTTGGCTAAAGTGGAGTTGGGTTTGGTGAGGCAGCGGTGGAAATATGTGTCTTTACCTGCTGCAGCAGTTTAGTCACCAATTTTTAACCTGTTGTAGCAGGTTAGCCATTAGGAGAAAAAATATATATTTTATTTAAAAAATGAAATTATATAAAATTATTATAATAAAAATTTTCTCTTTTTTTAAAAAAGTGGGAACATCCGGAAAAAAGTGGGAGGTGCTTGAACAAATTACCTACTATAATAGGTTGGTTAACCGGAAGAAAAAAAATCATTTTTTTTATTTCTCTTATGCTCCACCTGGAGAAAAAAATTAAAAAATATATTTTTTAATAATTTTTATATAATTTCATTCAATAAAAAAATGATTTTTTTCTCCCGGTTAACCAACCTATTATAGTAGGTAATTTGTTCAAGTACCACCGGTGGTTCTCACTTTTTTAAAAAAAGAGAATTTTTATTCTAATTTTTATTATAATAATTTTACATAGTAGATAATTTGTTTAAATACCACCGGTGATTTCCACTTTTTTTTAAAAAAAAAATTATTATAATAATTTTATATAATTTTATTTTTAAATAAAATATTTTTTTTTCTCCTAATGGCTAACCTACTACAACAAGTTAAAAATTGGTGACTAACCTGTTACAACAGGTAAAGACACATATTTCCACCGGTGCCTCACCAAACCCAACTCCACTTTAACCAAACCCTACGACGAAAGCAGATGAGTAATGATAGTTGCACGTATACTTTCCTAACATGCTCATTGTATTTTTATTCGCACGTAAATCATTAGATAACATGTGTCTATCATAAAGTTTTTTTTTTTCGAACGTTTTACATTCAGGTATTCGACAGGCACACATTACATAATGAGTAATTATGATTTTAGCTATCGGTAGCTATAAAAATTGGTTGTTGTTTGATGATAACTGCCTATTTTACTCGAATACTAATTTACAAACCACTAAATAATACTCCAATAATTATTTTTAAAATGATCTTCAACATATACCCCACGCTGTTTTACATAGCTATTATTTTCCACGGGCTGGCTCCAAAGTTGGTTTAGGTTTTACGCATAAACTCACTTTCACATGATAGTACCTGTCTTTCATTAGATTCCACAATTCAGAGCTCTATACTAATTAATAATAAAGAGCTAATGATTTATATTTTTACACGTGTGCAAGTGAGCCAGAACAATTTAATTAGCAAGAGAAATCTGTCAATATTTGATTGGAAAATATTTGGACACCCCAAATGCTATGTGATAGCTAGTGAGAGAGATAAAAGAGAAAAAAAAATATAAGTATTATAGGTGATATGATGTGATAGAAAAAGAAATATATAGGAAAATATAAAGTGTTAGTCAAGTGTTTTGACAAAATTGAGTATCCAAAAAGCAATGCTATTTTTGTTGTTGTTGTTATATTCAGAATTGGTATTTTCTTGAAACACTGCCTTATACTTGCACTCTGAAGGATTTCAAGGTGTTCATCAAGTGTGTCTTCTTTATATTTCTATCATTCAAATTTAAATTATTTTACATTTCTTGTAATTTACTTTCTTTGACAAAATTTCGCCGTGAACCCAAGTATAATAAATATAATTAGATGAATGTGATCAATAGCATCTATCCCGAGTTGTATTTGATATAAAAAAGTCTTAGAAAAGACTCAAAAGAGTGACTAGGAGGCAGAAAGTCAGCTTGTTTTTACTTGGGAAGGACAAGCAGCAGGTAAGAACAGAGGAATTAGAAAATTTGATATGATCAATAGCATTTAGCCAGAGTTGCATTTGACATATGGTCTTATAGAAGAAAGTGAAAGGAGAAGAAAGTCAGCTTATAGCAGAAAGTCCAATTCACTTTGTTAGGAAACATGCTTGCAAATTAGTATTCACTTCACTAGTAGTTTAATACTCTATAAAATACCTTTTTCATTCTAGTTCCCAATCTTTTATTTTTTTAAGAAAATCAATGCAAATGAGGTGGACCCAAATGACCTTGTCTGTTTGCTCAGAGGGTGGTTTAAGGACCATGTGGATCAAGTTGTGCACTGCACATGTGCTTGACCAAGTGAAGGGAAGGAGAAGGACAGGTATCGGAAATTTGTGACATGTCTTGTATTATTAAACCTAAAACCAAATGTCATATGGTATATTTTGAAGTTGATCATGGTGCGTGGCTTGTCCTTGTGTGCTGCAAAACTAAAATATCATCTTCCACCCCACTAAGTGAATAAAAGCTTGTCATGCTCCAAAACTGCTATTTGAAAGTATTTTGGCTTTTCAGCAGAGTAGGCTACCAACCTTTTCCTTTTTTCTTTCTCTTCCGACAAAACGTTTATCCCTTTTGGATTTATGCATGACTCACTTGATCCAAGGTACCTAGAAAATAAATAATAGACCTCTTACAAAATCAAAATGATCTTGTAAATCTTGGGAGGGGTTTTAGGGGGGGAAAGGGTACAAGGTCATGTATGATTATCTCTCACACAGCATTTCCACCACAGATTCTATATATACACCATGATTAGGTGCAGCATGATTGATTTTGACTGCTTTTTTTCTTAGGAAGATCTCACCTTTGACTCCTTCACCTACCTTTCTTTTATCACACACATTATTTCCAACTCTATGGTATGCCTCAAATGAAATTTTGTACCATGACATTGTTTCCAACTCTATGGAATCCTCAAGAAATACAATATTAATTTTTTAAGTTATTGACTATGAATCTAGAATAAAAATCTAACTAGGTTTGCACCACCAGAAACAAAAAACTGATTAGGTCCCACTAGCTTCAACTTTCAAAATGTACATTAATCGGTTACCATTGGAGATAGTATTAGCATTGTCAAGTGGGAGCTACAGGGAATGGGCTAAAAGGGCAATAACATAATTTTTGTTCACAATGAGTATGCTTCATGTGGACAGACATCCATAATTCCCTCAAACTTCAAGATTGAACCAGAGACTCTTTGTATTGCTGTCTAGTCTTCTTCCCATGAGTTTCAAGCCAAAATACCTGACCAACATGGTGGTGAATTCTATATATTCATGAAATCAAGACCACTCTTTATAACTAACCTATATTCTATACAAAGATCGTCATCAACTGTATCTGGCATAAAAAATGCAATTCACTTACTAAAATATAAAAAGTAGCAGTAATGATGGCAAGTCAAAGTGCCATATGCGTCCAATTCAAGCATATCTACTCATGCACTAGTAATTAACTAAGCTAATCAACATGAATGCCATAAAGGCAAAGCATTTTACCATTTCGTTCTTCCTACTTTCATCTGACGGAGAATAAATTTGACCCCAGTTTAGTAATTGTTGGGCTTGCATACATGTACGGTAAAATGAGGGATGTGGAGTGGAGGGTCACATGAACCTTAAAGTGTTTCTCCATGTCACAAGATTCAAACTGTTAATGATGGAAAACTCACTAAGATACCACATGATTTAACCAACTTTACTGATTCAAAAGTAAAACAAAATAATGAGACTAAACTACTTTATTATTTGAAGGTTGTGGGGAACAAAATCAATACCAAAACAGGTGAACAATCATGAAATTTCACTGATAGATATGGGACACCAAAACTCACAAACCCCCCACATATTAATCCCGAAGTGATCTTCAACCCTGTGAGGCCTGAATATAGGAATACTATGAAATAAATCTAAAATTTGAACTAATAGCTAGAAACAGAATATATTTCTAACTGTTATACTTGAATACATATCCATAGCCATGAATATTTTCATTTACACCCCCCTCCCCCCAATATTGTAATAATGCATATAACATCTATAAATTTAATTATTTTCTTTTTATTTTTGTTCCTTTGTCAAAAAACCAGATACTTCTGTGTATACATATAAAATGCAGGAACCCTTTAATTAAAAATATTGAAAGTATGAAAATAAAAAAAAGGATAAAACTATCCATCATAGTTTTTAATCTCTATCTCAGTAGGCCAACCTGATTGTGTAATTTTATCCATTTTTATATGTTGGGAAAAAAGAAAATTTAGAGATCATGTCAATCAGTCAACTATTAGTCAAATTTGGATAGAAGTATAATCATAATCACCTTATAATTTTGCTGTTGTTTGTTGGTTGCTCTGCACCACAAAACAGCTTTGTGAGCATGACATTAAAGCATAATTATTGCAGAGATTAGAATTGCAGTTGTGACAGCTCTAGAATTGCCTAATAATTGTGTTCAACTGAACTAAATAAGATCCAAATTATTCAAAGATGATCAAAGATGAGGTTATCAAAGATGATCAGGGTATCTAACAAATTTCACACGGCTAAAAGCTGATTAAATTTTCAGGAGATGTGGCATGAAAACGACGTATTCCCAATTGAAATACGTAAATGTAAAATCCCCACCAATTGTACAAACTATTTGACAATGTCTCCCTTTCAGGATTACTAAATTGATTCAGTGACTTTGATACCACTATTGTTTTCATGTCTGTGTTTAATCACTTTCCAAGATTCTTGTTAAGATACTGAATTCCTTTAACTGAAGCAACACAGTAACAGCAACAGCAACTGGAACTCAGATTTCTTCTTTAATTCTCTTAATACTTTTAAGTCTCCAAAATGAAAAAAGTAAAAGAAATAACTTTATATTCTTCTACTTCTTGATGCAAACACTTTTTTCTCAGGAAAAAAAGAAAAAACTTTGCTTTTACATTTAAATCTCTCTATGAAACATGGTATATTTAGTATCTAATTATCAATTGATGTGTGACAGTGATAAATTGAAAAAAAATAATTATTAATATGTTGAACTCCGAAGGGACCACCAAAATTTTCATGCAGATTGCAGATGCTGAGTTTGTGAAAATATTGTGGTTTGATGCATTAGTGGGGAGGGAGAATAAGAAAAGATGCATGAGGTGGGGAGGTAAGATTAGAGGAGCTGCAAAGATAACCTTGAAAGCCCCTTTAGATACAAATGGGCCCTTGCATAAATCATTAGAACATCCACTAAATCTTATTCAGTGTCCATGCTCTCTAAAAGCAACAAAGTAAAAAGATGTTCTACTTTTCTTTTTTTTTTCCAAATTCCACCCCACACTGCAACAGTAATCATATATTTCCCGCAGCAGGTCAAAACTATGTTGTTTCTCGCACATACCCATGGAAAACAATTGAATATCATATCCTATCTTATACTTCTCAAAGGGTCTCAACGTGGTCTCTCTTTGCTGAATTGGGGTTTGTATACAGTGATGGATTTGATCCGCAACCAAAATATAGAGACCAAAATCGTGGATCAGAAATTAAACTAGACTAAAATTGTATTTTAGTCCAAAAAAATATATATTTCTGTAATGATAGAAAATTGATTATTTAGTTCGTACCTTTGCATTACATACAAGGGTAAAGGATGATATCCACAAAAATCATCTATGATGGATAGGATAATTAGCTGTCTAATGAATATAGGTATGATGTGGAAACAATTGGTACCTTAATAAGTTAATAGTAATACCCACCTTCCCTGGTACCCCTGCATACACACATAATTATAATTAGAAATAATAATAATTTAAAAAATAAAATTGATCTAAACATAATAGAGCTGAGTTACCTTTATTCCTTTTCTGCGATTCTGCCACACCCAAGCTAATGATAATTACTGCAGCAACCAACAAGCTTCTCGCTCTCGTTTCCTGACTTTCTTCAATGGCTACCCTTCCTTCCGATTCCCTCTTACCCCTAACTATCCAAGAAAAACAACCTCTTCCTCTCTTGCACTAATTACTTACATTCTTTCTAAAAAGTTTCTCCTACAATATGAATTGTTGTACGATAAGTCTAATTTGTATAAATATAATTGTTTTGACAATTATAAATTGGACCATTGGGGATGAATGTGTTTGATATAATGTGTATTTGGTAAGAGACTTTAGTAGTTTATAAGTTATTTTGACTAGTTTATAAGCTAGTTATCATATCGATATAAATTTTGGAGGGATTTGTGTATAAATATGGTTGAAATTATACTTAATAATATTGGACGCATTGACATGCTGATAGGGTAGATGTGACAATTCAACACATAACTGATATGACAATCCTTAGTGTCACATCGACATGTCAGTGCCACATCAGCACACTGTCAATACCATATCAGTATATGCATCAAATTGTCACGTCATCCATTTCATCAGCATGTCAATGTCACGTCATCACTAGCATGTGACATCAATAATTTTTGTTAAAAAAATTGACGACAAAATAAAGATGAACCATAATTGTTAATTTTTAAAGATGTGGAGACCAAATGTGCAATAAATTTTTTTGAAGGACTAAAATTACACAATTATAAAACTACAGGATCAAAAGTGGATTTAAACTTAAAAATTATTAAATAGTATAATAATTTATTTAAGTTATACCTCTCCAAGGATGTATTATGTAGAATTTGACCTTGAGTCTTCTCCATGATATGTTGCCAACTGATCTACACTTATTAGGTAGAAGTGCATATATTTTTAATCAATTATTAAGATGATTTAGTCAATATTTAATTCCATTATGTCAACGTAAACAGCAAAATGACTTAGCAATGCACCATTGAATATTATTTGAATTCACAAAAGTAGTTTTTGACTTTTTTTATACATTTTTCTTTAATTTATTTTAATATTTTTCATCGAAAAACTATAAAATAAAGTTATTCTAATAAACTTTACAGTTAAATTTATAAATTATTTTTATTTAATAAGTACTTTATTAAATTATTCATTTAAACGCGTTCAATCACATAAAGTTTCATAGATAAATTTAACCTACCTATTATATTATGTTATATTATAAAACATAAAATAAATATATTTTTATATTATCATCTAATCATAAAAATAATTCATAATCAATTTGTTAACCTTTACACTAATTAGCTTAAAAGATATATTAATCATAATTTTTTTATCAGCCATATATTAATCATAATTAAGACAATATAAAATAGAAATTAAACTTAATTTAATTTGTTTTTCATGTCACGTCACTGGGCTGATTACCCAGTCGAATAGGTTAGAATCCCCTGTAACAAAGTATCTCCACGGTCTAGCTTATTGGTTAATCTGTGTGAGTTATTGTAAATTTCCGTACTTGTTTTTTATTCCTATAGATAAAAAATATATATATATCTCCACGAATGGCAGTTACTTCAAAAGTCAAGAGTAATTTTCGTTTCTTGTTCTTTTTCTGTACATTCTGCATAGGGTAAAAAATAAAATTGCAGAGTGATTAGTTTCCAAGCACGGACTTGGGAAACACGAAAGATATGATGAAAGGGAATCTGAATGGCGATATCTGCTATTTTTGTTGCTATAGCAATGAAGGACAAGTTAGTTTTATTTAATTAAATTCAAAGGACCATTTTATTTTTCAAATACTTGTGTCAGAATTAAGAGCAATGTCAGTGCATAAAACTCTACAACGTTTGAAATAAAGGGTTGTTCTAGCCAGTTGTCTAAAAAGCCGTGTGCCCTTTTGACAAACCCTCTTACATTTCAGACAAGAGACTGATTCCGCAACTAGAAATGCAAATTGAGATTGAGAACAAAACAATTGCACAATTTCAACATGATTGGCTGGCTGTACATACAACATTGTCCAATGAGTCACTTAGAAGATATATTAATTCTAGTCTAGTCTAGCACCTAAAGCACTTATAATAATAGAGACTGAAATTGTCGAAGGGAATTAGTTAAATTAGCAGAATAAGAATGTGAACTAACATTAAAAATGCTTGCTCAATGCTCAAGTTATTATGAATCAAAGAGCCTGTGGTGGAATCACAGAGCATAGCTCAATGGACCCGTAATGCAGCAACTCCTCTATCATTTGCTCGATGTGGTCCTCTTCAAGAGGTTTGAATTGCTGAGCACTCTCCACCTTAACCTTCTTGAAAACCCAATTCCCCTCTGCTTCTTGCTCCTCCGCTTGTCTCTTCTGTGGCAACATTGTCGCAGTTTCGTTACTCTTCATGGGGAAGTTGCTTGCGGAGGTGATGACATTTGGTGAAGCCACTCTCTGAGGCTCTGGCTGTGATGGCCTTGTCATTTGCAAAGAAGCCATGTAGCACCTATGCAGTTTAGCAGTTAAAGTTGCTGAGAGAAGCTTGGAAGATGAAGACTGAGATGCATTGGGGTTGTAAGGGAAGTTTGTTCTTGCTCTTGTGCCACACATTAGCCTTGCTGCTTCATCATAGGCTCTAGCTGCATCCTCAGCAGTTTCAAAAGTTCCTAGCCATAACCTAGTTTTCCTGCACATGAGAAGAAAGTTTGAATCAATCATGTTCGAGAAAGTCTCAGATATTAAATGTAAACACCTCTTTTAATGGAAATTCGAACATTGTTTTGAGACATTGTCATATACTAAATATAAACACTTTTTTTAACATATGTAGACACATTGGTTTGCCATGTTGTAAGAGACTAATTTTTTTTGCTAGACCAACATTTGTTGCTTATGTTTATTTTAGTCTAAAGATAAGTGAAATGTGCATGGGAGTGAAAACAAAAGGGGCACTTACAATATGGGGTGTCGAATTTCGGAGACCCAAGAGCCCCAATGCCTTTGTCGGACGCCTCGGTATCGCTGTTGTGATCTGGCCATGTTAGGGAAAAGAAACGAATTCTTTTCAGAAAGTGTTAGTGAAAATGTTGTGAGTGATAGAGAGTTGTGGTACCAAATGGGGGAGGAGAGGGAGGAGGGGGTGGGTTTTTGTAGTTGGGCTTGTTGTGTGTGTGGCACTTTCTCTAAACAATTTGCAACAATTTAAGCAAAGGGGGGTCCCACAAGGGGATTTTGAGGTCTTACTTTCTTTTTCTTTACCTATCGGCTATAACTTGGCTGTATTGCAATTTGCTAGTCATGATTATTGAATAAGTGTTTAATAAAACGATTCACATGTCGTTCAGTCTATGATGTGTACTATTGTCTCAAAATATATGTCCATTGGGTGTAGATTTATATATTTGTTAATGTATGTTTTGCAATCCTATTTGATGCCATAAAAATCTAATATTCAAGATCACGGTCCACAGATTCTGCTCATGTGAAAACTGACCCGTAGGGAGCAATTTGTAGATGATGACTAGTTTGTAGTCCCCTCTTGTGTGAAATTTGAACCACTAGATCTTTGAACATATCATTCTAAAATATATATAAAGCACCAATTGCCTTAATGAATGTTATTTTTTTTCAAAATTAATTGGAGCCTCTGTCTTTTTTTATCAGATAATATCAAATTTTAGACCTCGGTCTCTCGACCATTTGGCGACCAAGATAATGATCAATCGATCATGTGTTGCAATTATTTGCTGTTGCGATCGGTAGTGCTACAGAACAAACATGGATAAACACTGTTTACCACTGCATTTCCGTTCCTTGTTCAATATGATATGATAGTGTCTTTGAATATTTTATAATCGGGTCAATTCCAAGTTGGGTACATCGATTTAAGATAAATTCTTGGACAATCATAATTAACCTAACATATCAAATCATTTGATCAAATCTCCTTTACTATTATGATCATATCACTAACATATGAGAGCAACAAAATTAAACCATCCTCTTCTCTTTATTTTCTTTTGAGGGATGGAGGCATTAAATGAAGTGCACTAGTCACGGAGACAAAGTATCGGTAATTGGGACAAGTTAGCTTTTCACTCAACAAAACAGTTGAATTCACTAGTGGTGTTATGTTATGTCATGGAGCTTTTCTTCACTTCAAGCAATATTGTAGAAGTACAATACATGGTTGATCAGCAACTGAAGTCGAGAGTTTTATTATGTACTCATTTAGTATTTAGGATGCTTGAAAGGGAAACAGAAGCATATGGAGCTTGGTATCAGTGAGGACATCAGAAGCAATATTTCACGATTTTGGTTGGTAACGACCCATGTTCTTCTCGTAGCTACTGTTCACCCACGTGCCATAGTTCATTCACCATGACCATACTACACGGTAAGGTAAATAAATTAAAAAAAAAATCATACAAGACATAGAGAAAGAAATTTTATAAATTATAATGAATAAGACTTTTAAAGTATTTAAAATGAAAGTCAACAATTTTATTATATATGATAATCTATGACATGTAAAAAATAGTATATTTAAATTAAATTCATATATAAATTGGGTTTATGAACAAAAATCAAAGTATCAAAATTCAAAAATCATTCAAAGAGTTAAAAAAATTGCTTGGTAAATTAAGCAAACATCTAGTGAGTGGTGACTATTGCTTGCTTATTAATGTCTCATGAGATAAAAGGGAAAATCCCCTTTTATGTGTTTTACAACAAAATTTGTTTGCGTGGTTCAATGAACTACAGAGGTAATTTTGGTCATTCGACTCATTCCTATCGCATCTGTGATCAGTTCCATGTGCTAAACTACTAAGTACTAACGGCAAAACACCTTATTATTTGAATAAAACAATGGTGGGGTCTATAATGCAGAGGGTGATGTTCTCCTGTCTTTGTGCCACGTGTAACCAACAATTAAGATGATGATCAATGTTGTGCTGTTATTTTCTTCATGAATAATCTTTTTAGCCCAGTTTTATGTTGGCTTACAAAGCTAAGAAATGAAAGGTAAAAAAACTGTTTCCACTTTCTAGTTTTTGTTTGGTACAATTTTGCTTTTTGTTTCTTTCTAAGCCAAAGGAAAAAGAAAAACAATAGCAGTCAGTGACAAGGAAAATAAAAAAAGACAGGAAAAAGAATAGAAGGGAGACAAAAGAACAAGTAGCATGTATGTCAAGATTGAAAGATTAGGAGCTTTATAAATATATTCCTATCTATGTCTCTATCTTTTTCTTTATTTTTATTTTTATTGTTCTTGAAGGAGAGCTTTATTTTTGGTTTACAGCTATGGTCGAATTGATTTGCACAAAAGGTCAAGAAAGTGAAATATATATATAAAAACTGGTTTGGACCGACCCCATACATACGCGTGAAATGGGTCCCAAAACATAACATGGGTGATGAGAGCAAAAGCAGTGTTTTTGTCTATTTAATTAATTAATTAATTTGTATTCCAAGTATTTTCTCTATGTGGTTGTTTGAGCAAATAATCTAAACCTCGCATGGTTTGTTGCCCTCAACTTAATAAGTTTCTGACACCCATCATGCCCGTGTCATCTATGAACTCTTTTTCTCCTCACAAAACCACAATGCTTCACATGCCAACATACACAATCCATTGAATTTAACTAGGGTCAGCTGCGTGGCTTGAGGATAAGTACAGAACATGGGAATTTCTCCATCAAACTAGTAATAAATTGAACAATTGTGTCTTTTTCTCTGTGTTGAGTCCTAACCTTAATACACACATACATGCACATATACGATATTCCTGTGTGTTAATTGTCTTTTCTTTGATATGTTTGTCGTCTTATTAAGGTCCTAGTGCTCTATGAAT
Source organism: Pueraria montana var. lobata (assembly GCA_026413185.1). NCBI lineage: Eukaryota > Viridiplantae > Streptophyta > Magnoliopsida > Fabales > Fabaceae > Pueraria > Pueraria montana. Next base: position 9,967,309 of record CM048652.1, read on the forward strand.
ATGCCATCATCGAGAACGTTTCCGCCCCTGAATTTTATTTTCCCTCAAAGTATCTCTCTATACTGGATATGATTTTTTTTATTCTAATTTTGGATATGATATTAATCCCCCCGAACATGGAAATACAGGTTGTAAGTTTTTCCCACAATCGTCATCTCTACAGATGAAGCATTTGTCTTTTATTGAGAGCACACAGCAATTCAGTAAATCCCTTTTGGGCATGGTGCGACACTGTTAAGTTTTCTTACAAAAAGGGGTTGACAACTTGACATACCACATTTTTATGTTTTTTTTTAAAAAAAAAAAAAAAAATATAGGTGAGTTGAATTTTGGAAACTTACATGTTACACACTAACAAGGTTCATGTATTGGAGCACTTACAAAGTACTTACAAATTGTTCACCAATCAAATTTTCGCATCAAAAGCATAATTTAATCCCACATTCTTGTGAAATATGAAGTCGATTTTTATTAATTTTATCAACTTTTATTGGCACATTTTTATATGTTCAGTATATTATATATACCTAAATTAGTCTATGAAATTAAAGTATAGGAGACATTGTGAACCCTAATAAAAAATAATCATTTAATCGTTAGATTATAAATATGGAATATTTTAATTCTTACATTCAATGAATATAAGAACTAAAATGACTCACGGACACGCCTTTATAATTTTGAGAAATTATTTGTTAATTTTGAAGTAAGTTGAGTAAATATTTTTAGGGACTAAATTGAATACTTATTCTTATAATATTTTCTAACTTCTTTTTTATCTATGAAACTATAAGTATATTTCACATGAGACAATATTATTCAAATAAGATAAAATCATTATGAGGAACTATATAAATAAGATTTGAACTCAAGATTATTTATTAAACTGAAACAACTCTGTATCAGTTGATTCACACATTGTTGCGTCTTTTTTAACCTTTTTGATAAACTTTATTTACAACCAAGTTTATGAATAAACTCTTAATTAATTAATAAGAACTTATTAAATAAATATTTAAATAAGATATTTATTCAAACACATCTTATATCATTAACTGTTAGTGCAAATTGCTGACCAGTGCACCTACCTTCTTATAGACGAAATTCTTTTCTTGTACCTAAAGCAATATCAAGTTTCCATTCCTGACCAATGGTCTACATCCTTTTAAACATAATGTAGACGACATTGACAACTATTTTATACCTAAGTACCTATTTTATTCACTAAAACAAATTTCCATTTATTGAAATAAACAGCTGGAGATGATATTTGCAATTTGCTGTGCATAAGCAGAAATGCTTCTCAACCGTGAGTCTTGACGCGGTTTCGTTGCTAAGGAAGCAAACAAATTAACAAAAGGGTATGAGCCTTGAGGGTGAATTAAGAGATGATGTGACCCATTCCCTACCCTCCCGCAGTCTATGCGCGCCATTTTCCCTTGCCCTTCCCTTCAATTTCTGAACTATACATGAAAATGGCATATGCAATTTCCATGTGCATGCTCCTATTTTTCCTCCACCACTAACGTGTATTTGCTCATATAATAGACTGCTAGTTCTACCAAACATTTTATCAATCAATCTAATATGTATCATACAAATTTGTTCCGAATCTCTTTCTTTATTATGGTTTTAGATGAAACAACTTTGGATTTAGAAAACGACAAGACTAAATTCTCTTTTATTTTTGTCTCTGAATTTGGATTCTTTCAAGTGTTAGCGAGTATCGTGACAATGTGTTATGAAAACCAAACACATCAAAAAATTAATGGAACTTACATAAAAGTAGTTTAATGTCTTACTATAATTACATTTTTGTGTCTTCTATTATCGTGACATAATAAAAACTAACATGAGAGAATTTATCATCCATTGCAAATAGATTTGATTTAATAAACTCGTTGTTGACATTTTGTTTGTATAGTATTTAACTTGTTTTATCGTGTGGCATGTAGTTCTTTATCCACCCTATGGCAAGACACTTAAATGCGCCAGAGACGTAGTTTTTGTCCCCACGGAAGTTAGTCAAGATGAAGCACATGCTTGGGGTACTGTACAAAACTGGTAAAGCCAAAACTTGGGGGCGAACAAACCACAACCAAACCATTTGTGTTGGGTTGTGCATTAAATAATATTTGTGTATTTACTATTCTGTTTCTAACACCTTCTACCTGTCAAAAGGGCTATAAAGTTAACAGATAATTACAAGATTAAGGCAGCTACTTTCTTGGCACGTAAAAGGAAATTAATCAACAAGGCTTTGAATTGCCCTTGGAAACGGTCTATTCAAATATCCTAAGTAGATTTAGGTAACAGAAACCATGAGACAGGTTCAACTTACCTATCATTATATTTATAGACAGCTTCTAATAAAATGGCTTTACATATAACCGGCAATTTTCGAAATTAGGAGTAGTAGCGATAATTGAGGAAGTCCTAAGACTAAGAAGGAAGTCCTGTTGGAATTTTCCTATTGCCATGTGACTTGATGTGCGTGTGAGGACTGGTCTTTCCCGCCAGGCTTAATTGCTAGCCAATTGGGTGTGGATGTTGAAATTGGAATGACAAACCAAGAAGAGAAATTGGCAAGGTTTTTTATTGGATGGAACGAGTCATTCTGTTTATCAACTTGGTCCAAAAGTAACTCTAATTTTATTAAATAATGGGAGCACATCTGATCACCCTTACCTATGGCAGATCTCTTATGCAAAGGCCTGGAACGTGAAGGTTACTCACATTATGCGTGAGGCTAATTCGGTGGCTGATTGTTTAGCCTCCAAGTCCCACCTCTCTCAGCAGGGACTGCTGTTTTTTGATACTCCTCCTCAAGAGTGTAAAGCTTTTCTTTGGTCTGATGCTATTGGGACTTTGTACCCACGTCATGTAAAACATTAGTTACATATGCCCCTTTGATAAAAAATTAAAAAAAAAACTCTAAGAGAGAATTATTATTCATCTCACCTGTTGTTTTCTTGTAATCTATCAGTTAAGATGAGTTAGTTAGAATGTGTTTGCGTAAGAGTTCAATTTAACATAATCAGCGTTCACGCGAAAGCTTCAATATACCCACTTTCTCGTTTTTGCTTTGGAGCGATCAAGTTACTTCAAAAAAGTAATTCTAAAAGAGTTCTTTCTCTTTCTTATCTCATTATTCATTTTTTTAAAATCTAAATCTAATGGTTCTAATGTGTAACTAATCTTAATCATTGATCCATTTTCTCTATATATATGTAGGAGAGATTGATCAAGTTAGAACTAAAGATATTTAAAATGATAGATTAAAAAAAATAAGATGTTAAGAAAAATCCCTAAAAAATAAAAACACTCTTGTTTAAGATAGTTATTCTAATTTAGATAGAGAGATGAGAATGAGATTAATTTTTAGGATTTTACAATTTTCTCAAATTTATATTATTGTTCTTATATAAGTATGTTATTATCTTCAAATTTAAATTAAATCATATTTATTTAAAATTAAACTATATTAATTCTTCTTATTATTATTATCTTCAAATTCAAATTAAATCTTAATTTATTTTAAGTTTTAACAAAATTTATTATCTTTTAAATATTATTGTTATAATTATATTATATTATTGTCTTCAGATTTAAATTAAATCTAAATGTTGTTTTTATATTTTTATATTAATTTAAATATTTTATTAAATTTGAAATAAATGGATAAGTTTTGAAATTTTTTTATTTGAATTTAATTTAGCTTTGTGCACTAGATCCCAAATTTAGCTGGCTGAAAATGAGCAGACCAGCCCGTAAAACCGAAAGACTTGTCCAAATCCATGACTGTTGCATTTTAACGTCCAGTGTTTAATTAAAAAAAAAAAAAGAAGAATGGGCTACATTTCATTGGGTAGAATGTATTGGGCAAAAGGGTTGGGCAAACACTGTTGTCTGTTGCTTTGCTTTGAATCCACGAATTAAAATTGTTTTAGTACTCTCGTAATATATAAAGATAGTAAAAAAATAAGGGTAAATGGCCATTTTGGTCATCGAAAGTATAAAACACTGACAATTTGATCCTTGAAGATAAAAAATTCGAATTTAGTCTCCGAAAGTGAAAAAAGTGCGACAAATTCATCCTCCCTTAACTTTTCTCCGTTAACATTAACGGAAGTGCCTACGTGGCACTTTTGGTGATGATGTGGCAGCTTACGGTTGCCACGTGTCATCCACGTTGCTACCACGTGTCATCCACTTTGTTGCCACGTGTCATCCATGTAGCTGCCACGTGGCTAAAATTGACTTTTCACTTTAGTCTTTGAACTTAACCACTTACTAACATTTTGGTCCCTTAACTTAATCACGTACTGTCATTTTGGTCCTTGAAAGTACTTTTGAATTTTAATTAAGTCTCACGGTACATATAAATTATTAGCATAGTCATAATCATATCCACTCCATATCTCTCGTATTTTTCACCTTCATCTCCCACACTTTGTAGTTCATCTTGACTTTCACCTCCATCATTTGCATGTAAAGTTCGTCCTTTATTGAATTGAAACATCAATTCTAATAGGAAAATAACACAAAAAATCTTAAAAAACTATTTAATTTTTTTCTTAATAAACATTGTCTAATTTCTTTAAGAAGTTACATTTTATTCGATTAAAAATTTTCAAATAGCTTATTCAACACTCTCAAGTAACCACTATATTTAAAATTCTTTGATGTCTATATATACCTTGCGGTAGTAGTTCATGAAAATCACAATTTTCGTTGTTTACATTTTCTGATTTGTGTTGATCCTTTTACTTTGATCATCGATCATGTGCCAAACGATCGCATGGATCATATGTCACCCCTCCCACTTACACCTCCTTCTTCCGCAATTTTTTCACTATCTTCACTCCAAACGTTATCAAAAGAATGAAAAATAACATGTGTTTCACGTTCCACCAAAGGGTCATGTCTACTCAAGTCCTCTAATACTCATGATATAGTTATTAACTACTGCTATGTGATCACTCATAAATTGGAACCTTATAGAATCTTGTTAGCAATGTCCTGGATTTAGCGGCTAACTATTGCTATGTGATCACTCATAAATTAGTTTCATATTTATAGTATAATTTAAATGGCAAAATTGGTAAGAGAAAGGTGAAAAACATGACGGATAAAGAATGGAAATGAGGGAATATGGTGATGACTATGCTAATAATTTACATGTACAGTGAGACCTAATTAAAAATTCAAAAGTACTTTCAAGAACCAAAATGACAGTACGTGATTAAGTTTAGGAACCAAAATGTCAGTAAATGGTTAAGTTCAGGGAGCAAAATGTCAGTAAGTGGTTAAGTTCAGGAACTAAAATGACAGCAAGTTGTTAAGTTTAAAGACTAAAGTGAAAAGTCAATTTTAGCCACGTGACAACCATAAGCTGCCACGTCATCATCAAAAGTGCCACGTAGGCACTTATGTTAATGTTAACGGAGAAGAGTTAACGGGAGGATGAATTTGTCACACTTTTTTCACTTTCGGGAACTAAATTTGAATTTTTCATCTTTCAGGGACTAAACTGTCAGCGTTTTACACTTTCGAGGACCAAAATGACCATTTACCCAAAAAAAATAAATATTTTGGAATTCATCACAAGTATTTTGGTACATAAGATAATATTTTTTTAACTGAATAAAAATATTATGAGTGACAAAATCCTTCCTTTAAATATAGTATAATACAATTACATAGGACTTAAACTTGATTATTGATTAAGATAAAACAACTTTATAAGTAGTATCAATTGATTGATGATAGTTTTTTTTTGTGATTTAAATTTTTTGAATTAAAAATAAAAATATTAATTAAAAAAGTTAGGCTGTAAAGGAGCAAGTACTTCATGACAGTAAAAAACTTAAGGTAAAAATTTTATTTTTGTCTTTGTACTTTTAGTCAAATATGATTTTAGTCTTTGTAGTTTTAAATCCATCAATTTGATCTCTATACTTTAAAAATAAGTGTATTTAGTCCCTACACATTGACCGAAAGATAAGGACTAAATTGATCAATTTTAAAACTACAGGAATTAAAATTAAATTTGACTGAGTATAGGAACAAAAATATATTTTATCCAAAAATTTACTCAAGTTCTGAATGTGAAAAGGTGAAATACATAATGACTGTTTGGAGAGATACGTAAAAAAATGACTATTTTCAAAAACCAATAAAGGCCATGGCTATATTATTTTTATAATGGGCTTAATAAGAATTGTTCTTCCAGGTGCAAATCCAGATATAGTTGGTTTACGGCAAGTTGAACTTGGATCCATATTTTTGTTTTTAATTCATACCAAATGGATCTTTGACGAGGCATAACCTGGTTGGGTCTGTTATGGAGGAGGTCTTGTACAAATTTCCTATTTAGAGTTGGACTCAGCCCAATGGTTTTTCTTACCTCTAACCCCATCCCACGACTCAACCAATCCATTTTTTCCCCTTAACCAAAATGAAAAAGAACTGCAATTCCTTTTTTTTTTTTTTTTTTTAATGTTATGGGCATCTGTTTTTATCTCTAAAATTAATTTGGTTTTTCACTTTCAGTTTTTAGTTATTTATATGTCGTCGGTTCTTTACACATTCACAACTTCTTTCCCTACTTTTAGTCTCTAAAAATTATTATTATTATTATAAAATTTAATAAAATGATGTTTTATAATATTTTATCTCCAAATTATATATTGTTCTTTACACATTCACAACTTATTTCCCTGCATTCACAACAAATTTAATAAAATAATGATAACAAAATTGTTATTATAGGTCAATTTATTAGATTTTACAACTTTTAAAATAATTTCATTTTTTAAAAAACACGTTTTTACTTAATATATAAAAGTTGTTTGCATTTTTTTGCACATAAAACATTTTTTAATTTTATATTATATATGAATATTAGTAGGACCAATAGCCCAATAAGTGAATCAAGTCAGCCAGGCCCAATTGCCAAGCGAAATGCATTTTAGTTATTTTATTTTTATTTTACAATAAAAAAATAACAACAATAAAACCCACAATTACACCGATAGCTGTAGGTATAAAAGAAGGGCAAGTTAGTGACTCCACTCTAGGGTTTGGTTATTAGGGTTTGCGCTGACCGGTGCGCAGTCGAGTATCCAGAAGACAAAGCGAAAATGGTACTCATCGATCAAAATCACAATCTCTAACCTTTGATTTGTAATTGCAGCGATAACGATTCCGTTACGCTTTCGGCATTTGATTTGTGATTGATTTGTTTGCAGCCGTCGCACAAGACATTCAGAATCAAGAAGAAGTTGGCGAAGAAGATGAGGCAGAACAGGCCCATCCCCTACTGGATCCGCATGAGGACCGACAACACCATCAGGTACTTAACCTACTTCTCGCATTTAACGATTCCGTTACGTTTTGCTTTTCGTGCTAACGGCTCCGTTTCCCTTTCAGGTACAACGCGAAGCGCCGCCACTGGCGTCGCACCAAGCTTGGATTCTGAGGTGCTTGCTTTGCCTCGGTTCGGTTTATCCAATTAATTAGTGTTTTGTTTTCTTGAGGCAAAAACAATGTTTTGGAGTTTTTAATATTTTGCATTTATCCGAAGACTATATTGTGTAATGAACGTTTTGTAGTTGATACTGATGGTGTTTGTCACCTCTTTTTAAAGTAATTTGGGATTCTTCGCATTTGGTATTATCAATGATATTATAGGCTTGTCAATTTGAATATATCATACTGGTTGCTTTCTTTTACCTTCTTAATTCCCACGACTAAGTGTATCTCTCCCTGGAAACAGTTCGTGATCCCAATTTCTACTGGCATGAGAATAGGTTATGTCGTGAGATAGTTTGGTTTGTGAATTGTGATGTTGTCACAATTCAATATAATTACTGTGGAAAACTTGGTATTCTTTTCTTGTTCCCTTGTCCATGATATTTTTGTTTTTCCTCTGCCAAATTATTTCCTTAATGCTACGCTTCTCTTTTGAAATCAGTACGGCATTCCCTTCCTTAACCCCAATCCAAATGCATAGTATATTAGTGTTATAGCATTACACTAATACTACGGGAATAGGAATGCATGTTCATTCCCAATGGCTTGTCTGGATTGGCTGTTCTACGCAGCTGCTCTCTACCTAGTCTGGATAGAAAGATAGGCTTGTTCATATTGTGAGTACTAAGTGCGAGGCTAATGATGTTAGGCAAAGGATAAAACCGATGTGTAATGTTTTTAATTGAAGTGTTAAGTTCTTGTTGAGGGAAATAGGGAATTGGACACAGAAGGAGACAGGTAATTTGAATGTTTCAACCTGACGATCCAAATAAAATCCATATTCCATACAATACAATTTGCTCTAGTTAGTTTGAGTTTAATTCAACTAACAAGTCTCGCATTTTCACGTGACAATCTTTTCATAAACTCTACGCTAGGCCTTCTGATGATTGACCTAAAGCAAGCTCAATCTATAGAATGTTAATGACTCCATTATTCTATATATTTATGAGAGCTCTGGGATTAATGAGTTATTTAAAATTCCGGTTTTTTGTCATCAACGGAAGCTTCATCAAGGCGTGGTAAATTATGTATCTCAATGTTATGTTGCTCATCCTGTTAAGGCTCAACCCCTTTGAAGTTCCTGATATAACAGCAATTGAACTAAAAAAAATTACAGGTAACTTTGGTCAAGATTCTCCAATTGAAGAGGAATACCATGTAAGATTATGTTATGTAGGTAGGTCGTCTCAATCAAGAAGTTAGATGCCAGCAAACAAACTAACGAAGAACATTTAGCCTAGGAATGTTGTAGCTAACATTGCATAACTTGATTAGGCGAAAGTCTTTTAAATTGGTCATATCATCCATCTTAGAGATGAGCAATAAAAGAGTATGGTTAGTGTTTCGAACCTTGGAGTGATTATGAAAAATATCTTTGATCATTATATAGAAATTAAGGCCAACAGGATTGGTAGAACACAACTTGCAACTCATCCAAACCCGAAGCTTTAAAACCTTTCATACTATAAATATGAAAAGGAAAAGAGCTTAAAAGATGAAAAGGAATCACATGGGAAGTTCCTATGGACATTTATAATAGAGAAAGACCATAGATTCTAGCTTCTCGTTTTCAGAAACCCGATTCCCTCCCTCATTCTCCGGATGGTAGTAATGCCATGGAAGTGTTGTCTCCAGAAGGCATCCATTTGCATATAGAATTATGAAACCACATAATCCCTTCTCTAATCGCTATAGTCTCACTCCGTCCACATGATATAGTCTCATAATTATCCTATGGAACATTGTATGTCTAATAACTATGCAGTAAATTTTGTAAAATATAATACATTAAAATATTAATTTGTGAAAGATTTTCATATTATAATTATATACTGAATATAGTCAAATACTAATTATGAAGAATATGATTTAGTTCAACTTCTAAAGGCAACCATGAAATAAATTAAAAAGATTATTGAAACTAGAATTTTCAAATGCAAGTTTTGAAGCAACATATAATGTTTGCATGTGTGGCTCCATCCATTAAGATAAGGTGTAACAAAAAAAAATTATATAATAGCATAGGGGAATTAATTCAGTACAAATTTTGGTGTGTTTTGAGCCACACCTTTCTTACACGTTGTCTTTCCCCTTATAGTATTTTACTAAACAAGGAAAATATGTGTTTTGCCTCTAGTTGTAGGTAACTTTGGTTTTAGTCTCAATGCTCATACTTGCGAGTCCATGTGTTTCCCATTGACCTGAAACTTTGAAATATTTTTTCCATTCAGAATTCGATCAACCGTTTCCATATTTTTCAGAACCATTGTGGCAAACAAAACTTGGTTACTTGTGTCTGCATTCCCCATGTTTAAAACCTTGATACAATCTCCAAAGGAGTTTGTAAATAAATGCCTCACCTCCTCTTTTGTAACAGGAAAACCTCTAGAAAATGTTAAAAACATAGTTTTGTCATCATCTGTGGCATCATCACATGGTCCCTTATTTTCCCATATTTTTGGGTCAGACAAATCTAGTTCCACAAAATATTGGTGGTATAATAAAGAGACCAAATAGTGGATGAGGAAAACCAGGGACAATCAAAGGTCTATAAGTGTCAGGTAGTGATGTGCTAGTGCTACACAAAATATTTTGTAAAATATCAATGAAAATTCGAGCACATATTTTATTGAGAATACTCTTAATACCAGTTATAGCAGTGAACCTTTTCTGACTAAAGAGTTGAAGAGAGATTTCCCCATGAATTAAGGTTGAGGTTAGCGGCAAGCTACCACTGTTCGAAACACAAGCATTTTCTAACTCCAACCACTTCAGGCAAGTCTCAGCTTCGTTGGCCAGAGCATTGACTAGTGTGTCTGAAAGACTAGGCAATTTTGAAATAACATTAGGGAATCCTGTGTTTTCTAGCCAAAGCCACAAGGCCATGACTAGAAGGGATTGTGCTGGGTTACGAGCCAATTTGATGACCAAGCATAAGAAAACTTCACGGTCTTTTTTGTGAAATTGGTGGAGCTCTTCCATAGTAATGGAGGCCATCATTTGTTAGTAGAGAAGGGGAGAAAATATAATGCTAGAATATTGAGTGTGAGGAAAATATGAATTGACGATCATAAATTAATAGCAAACCACTGTGTTATATTTGGTAAGCGCGTAAAGCAAACAGAATATAACTAAGGTGCATCCTATATATGATAATTCAAATGAAATTTAATATATTTTGTCAAATAATTAAAAATGGTTAACTTTTATAATAATTATCTTAAAAGTCGTACATAAAATGATTTATCATTATTTGACTTTGAAATATTATTTTAGACTTTTGATGAGTTTAATAGAGAAAATTGTAATTAATATTATCTTAGACTTTGAAATCATAAATAAATAAAAACAATTTTTCCTTATAAAATAACAAATAAAAAGAAAGTGAGAAGAGTAAACAAAAGACACAATGGCTAATATTATATTCTTGGCTTAATTGCACTGTTGGTTTCTTAGGTATTGCAATTGTGTGATTTTGACTCCCAGTTTTCAATTGCGTAAATTAGGTCCTCTAGGTATCGCAATTGTGTAATTTTGATCCCTCTATCAATTTTTTGTTAGATATTTAACAAATGTTGCTGGCATGACATTGGATGATAACTTGATAGTTGACGTGTTGCTTGTCACATATGTCGGTGTGGCTTAATTTCACTTTTGGTCCTTCATGATTGGGATACCAAAGGGACCAAAGGTGTAATTAAGCCATGTCAACATATGTGTCAGGTAACACGTCAATTGTCACGTCATCGACATGTCATAATCCAATGTCATGTAGCAAAATTTGTTAAATATTTAACGAAAGACTAAGGAAGGGGTCAGAATTGTACAAATATGATATGAAGTGTGCAATTGGAACATGAAAGATCAAAATCATACAATTACAATACTACCTCCGTCCCTAAATATAAGACTTTTTTAACTAATTCACACCCTTTAAGAAAGTTGGTTAATTTAGTTAATAACATTAAATTTGTTAACAACTTGTATTATTTTTCCAAAACTACCCTTACAATTATTGGGACTCATCATCTCTCTCTTTCTACTTAATTACCTTCTACCTAATTAATTAATGAGTGCTACTCATCTTTTCCAATTCTCATAAGAGAGAAAATATACTTATCTTATTAATTTATAGCATTCATTGTAAAGTGATTAAGGATATTTTGGTCAAAAAATAATTAATGCAAGAGACAACATGAAAAGGGTCTTATAAAAAGGGACAACTTTTTTTTAAAAAAAAGTCTTATATTTAGGGACAAATATAGTATATTATAAAGCTAAACCACGTTAAGTTCCACTTCATAATTTTATTTCAAGTATAGACCCATCAATACTATAATTATAAACGTGTTACTCCCTCCGTTCCAAAATAATAGTCTTTTAAGGTTGTGACACATTGATTAAGAAACATTCAATTAATACAAGTTTAGACGAAAATACCCTTACTTTTTCAATTACCCTTGTCATAAATTATCCCACTATCCACCAATAACAAATACATCATGCTATCCACTAACTTATTTTTATAACAAATGTCTCTTTCCAATGCAAGTATTAATTGATCTTCTTAATTATGTCTAGGGGCATTGTTGGAAAAAATAGCTTAAAAAAGCTAAAAGGACTATTATTTTGAAACAAAAACAAAAGGCTAAAAAGATTATTATTTTGGAACGGAGGGAGTATATAAGAATTAATCTCATACATCTCTCTCTTTATTGTACAATTTGTAGTATAAATTGTTGTACAAATAACATTTCTCAAGAAAAAGTAATGAACGTTGATTAAATAATAATAATAATAATAATAATAATAATAATAATAAATTACCTTAGAAAGAAATTACTAAAATCATTAAAGGCATAAAGTTAATGATAGTATATTAATATTTATATTATAATAATAATAATAATAATAATAATAATTTTTCATTAGAAATATTAGAAAAATTAATAATAACATTAAATGCATGAGTGAAAGTGTTGATAAGAACAATATTTATTAAATATAAATAATACATTCTATAAGAAAAATAATATTAACTTTTAACATTTTAGGAATGTTTAGATAAATAATTTGATTAAAATATTTTTGAATTAAGCACTTAATTCAATAAATTTATTTTGATAAATTTCTCTATGAAATTTAATGAAATATTGGAATTTTAATTAATACCTTCCATAAAAGTGTTTAAAATATTCAAATATAGGATATTAAATGTATTTGAAATTATTTTTAAATATTTTTAAAGAGTTGGCGCAGTGGTATAAGGCCTCATCCCCTTACGTTCACATGTGAGGGAACGTCCATTTAGCGGAAAAATCCGTGTTCGATTTCCTCTTGTGCAAAATTTTCTTGGACCAACAACAGTTACGTACCGCAAGCGGGATTAGTATCTGACTCATGACCTAGGACCAAAAAAATATTCTTCAGAAGAGTTTTGTATTTTGTTTACCTGTGAGATGCCGAGTTGCCAAAAAATTTACTCCTGGATTAAAGAATCACATTATCTAGGATTATTCATTTTGATCTGGGCAACGGTCAAAAACTAAAAATACTCTGTATATCTACCAGAAAAAAGAAATTGAAAAAACTGTCTACATCAACAACTGGGTAATTATGTATTTCGATTTGTTAGTTAATTCTATCTATCTGGAACTATCAACGAGTTTCACCGCCGTTGATGATGACATTAATTATCTCGACTCTTTCCAGACATGTAAACGTTCTTTACTTTCTTCTAGTCTTTGTTTTAATTCCCCCCCCCGACCCACTTAATTATAAAATATTAACATACTTTTTAACCCTTGTTACTTCTAGCTTGCTTCCAAAGTTTTAATTAAGCAAAAAAATACAGTTCAACTCACTATCAAAGTAAAACTAAAAAATCTCAAGTAAATGAATGGTGCAAAGAGGAATCATTCTATAGTCGGACTATGTACTGGTTGCCTTATTTGTCAACCCCAATTAAAATCACATGGATCATAAATGATGTGTTCTAACAAAATTGGTTAGTCACTTAGTTTCTCGACCATATATATCTTTAATCATGTTAGAACTTGAATGCATTTTCCTAAATTGTCATCACAATATTTTGTTTGTATGATTGTATATATGAATGACTTAACAGGTTGCTAGTAATATTTTTGCTTTATGTACTGAATTTCATGCACCCAAAGTATGGAATGGAAGACAATCAGATCCAATTTTATACAAATTCAACACTCTATACACAATTTCCCCCCACCAAAGTGAAACTAATTTGTTCTTTACATTTGTTATTAACAATCTAATGCTCTTCTCCCCTATTTAAGCTAAACATCCTTCCCGAATGAATGTCCTTATAGTTTGATGTGGATCTATCTGTAATTTCGAGTATTTGGCAAAACCAATCTGTTTTCGCAGCATCATAATCACAAACCATGTCCTTGTTTGACAGTGTTTAGCGTGTATCAAATTACTTGTGAAACTCTTAGTGTTCCTCCAAGCTCAATGGGAACAAGAGGGATAAGTGAGTGAAGAACATCTGTGATCAGTGGACGGTAACTAGGTTCAGGTTGCACGCACAGCACAGCTACAGCAGCAACCTACAAATTAAAGAGACAGTGCATTTGTTTAGTTCATGAAAGTACTTAGTACTAGCAGCATCATTGGTAATATAAAATAATAAAAGTGGGAAATGTGTCTTGAGTTTTGACTTCCAGGATCACAAACCTGGTATAAGTGCTTGGGATCCATTGTATTCTTAATCACTGGATCCACAATGTTTGGAAGCTTGGATCTGTCGGTGAGCTGTGGCATGGCCTGCAATCATAAATAGTTATGTACCTTACGTTATTTTCCATACTTATGGGTGCAACCCAATTGAATTTGACTTTAAGAAATTAAAAGTAGTCCATACCCATGTGACAATAGATTGGCATTGAGCTGGTGCCAGTTTTTCTACTGGCTTCCTTCCTAATATGAGCTCCAATAGCACAACCCCAAAAGCATAGACATCACTTTTATCACTTAGTTTACCTGTAAAATAATTGAATTGCAACATTTCTCCATGATAATATTAAAAAATCATTGGAAAATTGACCCATATCATCCACATCTAAAGGAATAATATCTACTTCAATTGAAATGAAATCCCTCTCAAAAGTTAAAAACATATTAGAGCCAACACCAAATCATCTCAAATTTTCAATTGAATAATAGAAAGCTTATAGGTGTTCCCCCCTTGAGTAAAACTAAAACCTTCCAATGCTTCCCATTTTTCAGACAAGAATCAATTTCCACCCCTAAAGTGAGAGACATACACTTGACAGGATAAAGTGTACTAATAACCATTGGTTAGAAAATAAAAGCTTGAGATTGTAATTAACTTCAAAATTTGTTATACGTGTATTCAATTTTTATCACATAGTCAATTCATTCAATTTAAATAATGTATAAATGTGACATGTCAACTGGGCAGGTATATGATTATATGTCCAAGATGAGAACAATAAGCACAGGTCATGTGTTTCAAACCCACCCTAAACTCGTGACGTCATTGAAATCAAGGGAGGACTAAAAAGAAACAATTTCTTGGATCTGGTTTGCTAAAAGCTTAACATATAGCAACCTGTCAAACCAATGCATATGCCGTATAATGATAACAAGTTTAGTTGGCAATACCATCTAGAAGATACTCCGGTGCTACGTATCCCAAGGTACCCGATAGTTTAATGTTCTTCTTGCTTTGGGACCCATTAGTTATGGCAAGACCAAAATCAGACAGCTGAATCCACCACCAATAAGTACGTGGATGCCAATACATAACATAAGAAGCTTAGGTGAATACATTAAAAGATGAAAACAATTGGTAATGGAAAAGGGAGATAACTTTTTGTAGCAAATCTAATATGATTTTCTTACCTTGGCATTGAAGTTTGCATCCAAGAGAACATTAGAAGATTTCATATCTCTATGGATCACTGCAGGGTAACAGTGCTCATGCAGATATTCTAATCCTCTGGTCAGCATATATACAAGAAGAATGTTAATATAATTGCAACAGAACACATCAGAAAGATAAAATAAAAAAACTTATTAAGGAAACTCACTTTGCTGTGTCAAGAGCAATCTTCATCCTCATGTGCCAAGTCAATGCCGAGCCATGAGAAGGTCCTTCAGCATAAGATTTTGGAAAAGAATGACACTATAAGAATTTAGTAATTGAGAATAAGGCGTTGTTAATTTGTTTACTGTTACATTTCTGTTTTCTAAATTTTATTTGCCTTTTGAACAAACACATTTGAAAGTGTTAGCTTCAAGAACACGTTTGTGTTTTCTAAATACTATCCTTTGAATCTTTAGAAGAAAAAAAAGGAAAACATCTCCTAACCTTTTCTGAATTTTTGTTTTTAAAATAAATATTTTAGAAAGGATTTTCAAAATTAATAGATTTTAGATAAAATAAAATAAAAATCAGGTCCTAAGTGTCTCTACTACTATGCAAATAAAGCATGAGGTGCAATATTTTACCGTGTAAGTGGGTTTCCAAAGATCCATTTTGCATCAGCTCATAGACAATAAACCTCGTGTCACCATCAATGCTACAACCCAGTAGAGAAATTATATTCGGATGCTGAATTTTACTTAACAAATTCACCTCGTTCTGCAAATTCATCACACCATTCAATACAAGATAGAAAAAAGGAGAGAGAGAGAGAGAAAAAATTGAAAACAGAGAACCAACAAATGATGATTACCTCGAATTCTCTCTCAGCATTTTGAGTCTCACAGTGTAGTTTTTTGACTGCAACATCCAAGTTATGATCCAAGCGAGCCTTGTAAACACATCCAAAACCGCCCTCACCCAAGATGTTACTTTCTTGAAAATTATTGGTCGTTTTTTCTATTTGCTTATAGTCAATTATTGGAACAGACCCGTTCATGCCAACAATCTTGATGGAACTGAATTTACTCACAAAAGGTGCTAAGGTGATCCCCTTCTCTGCATCTTGGCATTCAAAAAAGCGAAACAAGGAAAAATAAATAAATAATCAAATTCAAGAATCTAGAATCAATTTGAGAAACAACACAGGAATGATCTGAGAAATGAAACAACACAAAATAAACAAACACCTGGAGCTTGAACATTTTTGGTTTTGGATTTTGTTGAATACTTGGTATGATATATCCAGAAGCATAAGAAACTGAAAATGAGTGCAGCAAGTGCAGTGGTGGCTACGACGATAGCTATTATTACCCCTTTCTTATTCAGGTGATGCTTCTCCTTCTCTGCTTTAATAGTTGAGACTTGTGAGAATCCAAAAAGGAAAGAATCATAGGTAAAACCAATGATTTAACAGAGATTAAGGATCCAAATGATGAGAGAAAGAGAGAGAGTTGGATCAAATGAGTACCTGGAGAGAAAGCAGGAGGTTCTGCAGCGACGTGGTGAAGAAGAGGAAGAATAAGAAGCATAAAGAGAAGCTTCATTTTCATTGTTTGTTGTAAGAAAACATGGAGATAGAGCTATGTGAAGGCTGAAGCAGACAGGGGGAGAGTGTGCTTTGTGTTGTGTTGTGAATTGTGAAGCCTTTGGAAGTTAATGGTAATGGGTGTTCTGTTCTCTTCTGTTTTGTTCTGGATCTCCAAGGTTTCAACTGCTTTTTGGTCTTTCAAAAAGAATGCTCTTTTTTTGTTACCTTTTGAATCTTCTTTTGAGAGCTCTCTTTGTCTCTTTCTTTTTTATTTTAGACATTTTTTAAAGAGATCAAATATAATTCTGTGTCAATCAGATAGAATTGTATTTTTTTCACGAAAGTAAGGTATTGTATAGTCATAAGCCATGAGATTAATTTCTCA
This sequence comes from Pueraria montana var. lobata, assembly GCA_026413185.1. NCBI lineage: Eukaryota > Viridiplantae > Streptophyta > Magnoliopsida > Fabales > Fabaceae > Pueraria > Pueraria montana. The sequence continues at coordinate 9,984,688 of CM048652.1, forward strand.
AAATGTAAATGTTATCAAAGATTCAAAGTGTGTTGGCTCTTTCAATAAATTATTTTCCATATATTCAGCCAGAAAATCAAATTCTTGCCAACATATTTATATAATCAGCTATCTACTAATTGTGCACAGCCAGAGATCAAATGTATCAAAAATAATTATGTGTCAATCATATAAAACTCTTTTTATAAATATTTAAATTAAAAATTATTAATTAAGCTAAAATAATTCTATATCAAATCAAATTATATATACTCTCGGTAAATGTAATATTTGATAATGTAATATTATATCGCTTTCTGTGCAGAAGGAACAGTAGGGAGAGGAAATTTAATGTTGAGGTGAAGCGGCAATCACACGACAAACATGTGCACTTGTTCCTGTGAGTGTGCAAACAAGAACTAACATTTTCTTCTTCTTCTTCTTCTTTATTTTATTTTTTGTGAATTTTGTTTTTGGTTTCTTATTATATTATAAGGGTGATGCACCGCCAGTCTATTATCAATTTATCAGCGAAAGGAGTCAAAGAGTGGGAGTGCTTGACGGTTCGAAAATGATGATGATGAAATGAAACAGCTAGCTACGCCTTCTTAAATAAATAAAAATGACAGGCTACATGACACCCTTTCGACATTGTCTTCGTGGCCTTCTATTCATCACTGCATTTGCATGCATGTATTTTTTTTTTTTTATGACAAAAATAATAACTAAGATAAGGCCGATATAAATCATTATCATAATAAAAATAAACAAATTTAAGCGGAAATCTTATGCAATTGAGCGAAAAAAATTTAGAGATTTTTTTATCTATTTTTAAAAGTAAACAAGTTTAAGCGGAAAATTTTTAGAGAAATTTTTTTTATCTATTTTTTAATTCATAAAATTATATAAATATAGTAATTAAGGTAATTAGAACAAGTATATCTTCTAATTTGAAATAATTAAATTAATTATTATCAACATATATAGGTTTTAATTAATGTAATTAAGATTATTTTATAATAAGATATAATTTTAAATTAACTAAAATAATTATGGTACTTTTCTTCTATTTAATTTACACCTTTTATTTTTATAGTAGTAGTCTATAACCGCATTCAACACATAGAATTCAAAAAAATATATATATATATATATTTAGTGCTAAAAACTTTTTGGGACTTCACTAATTTAATAATAAGTATTTTGAAATTTTGATTAGTTTAAATGTCACAAATCCATGGCAAAAGATATTTTTAAATATTATAACCACTATGAAAATTAGAGTTTAATGGACATGAATTTTGAGTAGCATTCGTGTTTGTGATAAGTAGTGTATTTAAAAAATCATTTTATCTTACAAAATCTTAAATAAAAATAGGATATTTAAAATTATACTGTTTATGTCACAAAAAATTAATGATGGAAAAAATTCACACATAATACTATTTTTTATTATTACTACATTTGAATAGATTAAAATGTAATATATTTATATTTTTTTTAAAAGTATAATTTTGAAATTAAAAAATGTAATTTAAATGCATATGAAGAAAGGAAAAAATTCATCATAAAAATTTTGGTTAATCGAAAAATAAGGCATGAGATAGCAGTGTATGCCACTTAAAAATACACTGATACCAGAAGTTAAGTCTTATATTAATTATATATTTAGTGATGAAAACTTTTTGAGATTTCACTAATTTAATTAATAATTACTATTTTGAAGTTCTAATTAGTTTCATAAATATCTTCAGGACTTATATTTTTATTTTAATGCAAAAAATTATGATTTTTTAAGTATTTTTATTGTCAAATGTGGTGTATTAAGAAGTTTTCCGAAACTTAAACTAAATTAGTTATTTATTTGTAATAATTACTCTTATGTTTTATAACTTTTAAATAATATTAATAAACATAAATTATTAAAATTTTAAAACATACAGGCCCATGCATCGCACGCAGTGGCAGAGCTTGGGAAAAAAAATTGGAGGGGCCAAGATAATTAAGGTTATAATATTTATAAATTATATATAATAATTTTGATAATTAATATTACTTTTTATAAGTGATTTTATACTTTTGATGATATTTTTCAAATATTTACTATTTTCTTAATTAAATTTGTTTTTTTTTATTGAGGAGGATGGAGCTAAAAAATTATGTTCTATGATGTTAAAATATATTTTTCCTACTTTTTCTCACTACTCAGATTTTTTTTATGACTTTTATACCTTCATCTACTACTAAATCAAAAAATTGAAAAATTTATCCGTAGTAAAAAAATTTACAAGAAACATTAATTTTTTATACAAAAAAATTGTATGAGAATACAGTAAAAAAATTAAAATTTTCTATGAATTTTTAATAAATTTAAAGAAATAATTATATTTTTATCAAAATTATAGTAAAAACTGTACAAAAAATTTGTAAGAAAACCAGAAAATTAATAGTAGAAATTTGAATGAAAATTTCACAAGAAAATTTCACAAGTCATATTGTATAAGTTTTTTATACCAGATTGACTATATAAATAGTAATAGAAAATGGGTTTGAAAAATGAAAAAAAAAAGTATAGCTTTATACTATGAAAAAAATTAATTAATGAAATAAGTAATCTGTAAAAAGTGTTGCTATTATATTAACAATAGGGGCTGATTTCAAAAACAAAAATCATAAAATGCAATGCAAACATAAAATTGTCTATAACTAAAGATTACTCTTTTTTATGTAGTTCAATAACTAAATATACAAATTACAGTAAAAAAAACTAAATATGCAAATATTTTTTTATATTCTTTTAATGACTTAAAATCATTAGTTATTGAAGAAGAATAAATAACTTTAAATTAAGAGTATTTAAAAATCTTAGACACTTTAAAATATAAATAATTTTAATATATGTATAAAAAAAATTATAAAAACTTTGGGGGGTCATGGCTCCCCCTAGTCTCTTCAAAACTTCGCCAATGATCGCACGGGTCACCACACTAGTAAGAAATAAGAATAGAATTGATGAAAATAGAGTAAAAATAAATAAATAAAATTTAAGTAAAATAAAGAAAAATACAGGAAATATAAATAAGTAAATAAAACTAAATAAATAATAAATTTCACATTTTTTATTTTCTCTTGTCTTTTTTTTTTCTATGAAACACCTTAACCTTCTTATTTTCCACCTAATAATAATAATAATAATAATGATTTAAATTATGCTATGATGTAATTACATATTGTCATTAAAAAAAAAAAAAAAACTATTGACACAATGCTTTCAGAAGTCTACGTACTTTAATAGAATTAAGGTTCTCTAAAGTACTAACTCACTTTATTATATGCTGTTAAAAAAACTCACTTTATTATAAGTAATTTCAATTGTTGATAAAAAAAAATATTAACAGACAATATTACATACACATGCATAAAAAATATGCATTTGTTCGAATATTAATAGTTCATTTTCAGATGAACAATTAAGATTATTTTTTAACTTTTAGTTTAAGTAATGATAGAACCCCTCACATGGATCCAAAATTTCAACATCAATTTTTAGAAAATTGGAAACACAAAATTGAATCAAAAATTAAAAAATGGAAAAGATTAGGGATGAAGAACAACGCCACAATTCAAGGTGAATTGATAAGTTGAAAGGAGGATTCGCCACTTGAATTTAGCAACTCAAGATAAGAATCATAAAAGTGCATTCAAGAACCTAGAGAGAGTTCTCACACACAAAGTGTCAATTTCTTACAAAATGAGTCTTACCTTCTCCAAGTCAAAGCTAGGCTATTTATACCATGGGCCTAAAATAAAACACTAAAAAGGAAATAGGCCCAATAAGTCATAGTTTAGAACAGCCCATAAAACTAAAACAAAGTCCAACTAAAAATGACACATAATATCCTATTCTATTATTTGGCTCAAATTAAGCCACTTCAAGTCCAAGCCATCCACTCCATGTTCCCCAAGCGTGTTGAGCTTTCTCTTGAGTTCCTCTTCAAGCTTCTTGGACCTTGATCTAGTCAAAGGGCCCATCACTTCAAGCTCTTCCATAGGTGGTCCTCCTAAATTATAAAAAAGTTTCAAATATAATGGGACTTGTACGAAATTTGCTTAGTAATTAAAAAAGTTTCAAATAATGTTGCCAGCAATAGCAGTCACTTATGAAAGTCAATTGAGGGGAATTCTTGTTCACTATATTCTTGTGACGTAGGCTAACGTGGGGGACCTGATCATGCCCCCCACAGTACGAAAGTAAATTTTGACCGTTAGATTTGTTTTGTTTTTTAATTGATGGCTAGTATTTTCTCTAGTTTTTATTTTTTTATTTTTCTTTTTTCCCTATCTTTCCGGCTTTACCCTTCCTTCTCCCCTCCCCACCTTTCCCGTGAGTCAGCGAGGACCGTGGCCTGCTTCTCCTCAAACAATGCAATCGTCATTCCGAGGCACTATCGCTGGAATCGCACCACCACCAAAACCACCCTCATTGCCAGAATTATTGTTGCCATCGACGACCTCTTCCAAACGACACTGCTGAGGTTGAATTCATCATCGTGTATCAGATCTGAAATGTCGATCTGAAATAGTAAGCATATAAATAACGACAATACCAGATGTAGAGAGAGGGAAGAAGAACGATATGCACCAACGTTCGTGATAGCAACGAAATCGCACCATGATGGTTCAATTCGTATAGTGGCTCGATGGAGTGTTTATGACAGCAGCGAAATCACACCATGCCTCTGACAACAGTTACGTAGTGTTAGTTTAGTTTTGTTTGTACAGTGGCTCGATGGAAGGAACGATGGTGCGATTCAGGTCGCGATTCCGACGAAAGGTCGATGTAATGATTTTTGTGATGGCTCATCAGATCAAAGGAAGAAGAAGGGGATAAAACTGGAAAGAGAAGAAAAAAAAGGAAAAAGAAAAAAGAAAAATAGAAAAAATATCAACCGCTGATTAAAAAACAAAACAAATCTAACGGCTAGCGTTACTCTCGCACCATGGGGGACATAATCAGCTCCCCCACGTTAGCATGGGTCTATTCTTGTTCTCTATATTAAAAAAATAGAAAGAGTGGGTGGTGGAGGAGAGAAACCCCTTTCATATGGTTGGAAACTGCAGGTGAACTGTTTATACTTACATGCGTCAATTTAAACAACCCATTATCATAGATAATCCATATTACAGAGTTCACATGTGCTTTTTCTGTCCAACTTTTGCATTAGTCAATTCTGTATACATGTCTATTTAACAACATATATTATGTGATTAACCAAATTTTAATCATTTACCATTGACGCACAGGAAATCATATGCGTGCACCTTTTTTCTAATTTAAAGGAACCACAAAGTCTTAAGCAAAATGTCACATTAGGTATTAAAAAGTAGAAAAATAATATGGCTATTAGCGACTCCCATTTTTTATATACTATGATAATAATGTGTATATTTTACTTAAGAACATTTAAAAGAATTTAAAATTATAAATTATACCTATTATAAAATTCAACCTATACATTTGTTTTAACATATGAAATCTTGGTGAAACTTCTTTTTGGGTGTGATATAGCTTATTCCAAACGTACAGTCGTTTATCTAAAAGCATATTTTTCCTCCTTTATATTAGAGGCGTAAGTGACCCAAATTAATTGAGTTTAGTTTAATTTACAATACAATTGAATTAAACATAATTAGGTTGAATTGTATTGGATTCATTTTTTTTTTAAGCAATCCAATCCAAACTAAATCGACCTTAATTGAGTTGGATTGAGTAATTAAAAAATATATTCTAAAAAAATCACAAAATCACAAAATTTGATCTAAAAAGCATAAGATATGTCCCAACAATTACTTAAATTAGATAATAAAAAAAATAACAAACTAAAACAGTAAAACTCAATCACCAACCAGAATAAGTATTATTTTTAGTACAATTGTGGAAACAGATGAGAATTATTTGGCTGCTAAAGGTAGAGGGATACTTTAGGTGTCTTCGTCCAAAAGAAAAAAATACCGGGGACTTTGGGTTGGAATATTGACAGAAAAATAACACTCTTCACATGTTAGGTAGAGGATGGATTTGAACTTTGTTAACGAAGCACGTTAATCAAACTATTTGAGGACTCATTTGTTTTAGAGTTGGTTGTTTTATTAGTTAAATATAATTAAAATTTGTGTTTAAATTAATTATTAAATTTATGTTAGAACTTGTATTCTGATTAAAAAGTGTAAAAAATAATTTTCCAACACTAAAAGAAATAAGATTTTATGCAATTTATTTATAACACCCCCCCGGGTTCCCGTCAAAATAAAATGAACGTGATTTTCAACTTGGCACTGTGATAGAAAAGGCACATGTAGCTAATATGTCATGATCGAAGAAATGATACATATCAAATGTTGACAAAAAAATCATATGTCTAGAGTGTTGTTTGGTTTATCTACCGTTTAACTTCATTTTCAATAAAAATAGAAAATATAATAAAAAATGTGTTTTATTAGAGTTTATAAAAGAATTTAATTACAATTTACTAACAGCGTAAATGTTTTTTTAATTTGTTATCTAATTATAAATTGTCGTATATGATAAAACTATTAAATTTTGTAATAATTACTTTAAAATCCTACTCAAAGTGAATTTTAATAGGTTGGTAATATAAAAACCTTTACACAAGCAAAATAAAAAAGTTAAAATCTTTTAAAAAATATTTATCAAATAAAATGATTAAAAAAATGCCCAAAATTAAAATCAAAATAAAATACATTTTCAATATTTTTTTATAAGAAACTTAGAAATGAAAACAATTGAAACACGGTAGCAAACTTGAAATACTAAAACAGCATTTATAACTTGTCTCTTTATTTTCTTTCTTCATGTTAAGGGTGGCAAAGCAGGTCAACCAAACTTATTTTGGCCGGCCTCGACTCCAATCCGCTAAAAACGGCCAGGATGAGCTGAATCACCTATTAATGGTGGGCTGAAAATTATGGCTTGTCCCTCTTAGGGGTGGGTTGGCGCGAAATAAGAGAGAGAGAATTCTAGTTTCTCATTTCATAAAATTAACTCAAATTAACAAATTTAGTTAAATGACCTAAAGTATATTAATAACCTTACTTTGTCTTTATACTCTTACCATTACTTTGTTGGTCTCTAACTTGAGCGTCAAAGTTTGTGCTAGTGATTACCATCTCCGGGTATTACCCCAACACGATAACAATGACATTTTGCCTAAATATACACTTCCTCTCAAATGCATGTTGCCTACTTGAGCTTTTTTTTTTCTTCTTGAACGTTTGGTATTTAAAAGTCACGTTTTGAACTTAATTAATTTGAATTGAGTTAGGTTAAAAGGTGAGAAAAAAATAATAAATATTTCTTCCTTTTATATAATTGAAAAAAAATAAGAATAAAAATACGTATTTATATCAAATAATTTTTATACTATTCTAATGTAATGTGTTCCGACCTCAAATCCTCAGGTATCATTAGGGTCACCTCATCCGAGGTATTGTCCGCTTTGGTATTCAGTAGTTCGTCACGGTTTTGTCTCAAATGCATGTTGCCTACTTGAGCTTTTTTTTTTTCTTCTTGAACGTTTGGTATTTAAAAGTCACGTTTTGAACTTAATTAATTTGAATTGAGTTAGGTTAAAAGGTGAGAAAAAAATAATAAATATTTCTTCCTTTTATATAATTGAAAAAAATAAGAATAAAAATACGTATTTATATCAAATAATTTTTATACCATTCTAATGTAATGTGTTCCGACCTCAAATCCTCAGAGGTATCGTTAGGGTCACCTCATCCGAGGTATTGTCCGCTTTGATGTTCAGTAGTCCGTCACGGTTTTGTCCTTAAAAGGCACCTCGATGGGTTAAGGGAGGAGGATGTTTATAAACTCTCCTTGGCCTCGACTCCTAAGCGATGTGGGACCTTATGGCATACCGGAACAAGCCCCCCAGTCGAGGCTAAGGGGCAGGAGTGGCCTAGGCCCTCCTTCTAGCGTCAATGTTCCGACCTCAAATCCTCAGGCATTGTTAGGGTCACCTCATCCGAGGTATTGTCCACTTTGATGTTTAGTGGTCCGTCACAGTTTTGTCCTTAAAAGACGCCTCAGTTGGTTAAGGGAGCATGATGTTTATAAACTCTCCTTGACCTCCACTCCTAAGCGATGTGGGATTTTATGGCATACCAGAACAAGCCGGTAAGAACATAATGGTTGGTGCCTTGGTGGGTAAGTTACAAATATATTAATGCAATGGTGGTAGGCGAGCATACGTAGACGAATAAATTTGTTGTTATTTTAAACAAATTTTATATCTCTCTCGTTTGTTTTTTTCTTGCAATATATTTTCTCTTTAACAAAGATATATTGGGAGACAAATACTTTTAAGTACAGTGCCGACTATAAAACCTCACTGATAATTATTTCACACGGTATATAAACTTTAATAAATTAAGCGACTTATTTACGAACATACATAATATTTGTTGGTAGCTTCCTCACATTTTACACTGTCGGTCCAGAGAGTTCTCTCTTTCTTTCTTAAATATAAAAAAATTTAATACTGTAGAAGGATTTTTTTTTTTTTTTGTGGGGTAGTGTGTGTGTGAGATGAGTCTAAGAGCTAGGACTTCATGCATGTTTGTCTTCATCAGTTGCTTAATTATCGGGAGATTAGGACGCGTCTGCTTGTCTTGTTCAAAAGAATTGAAATGGAAGAGATTAAAGCAAGCAAACGAGGTTTAAGTCTCTGGAAAATTTTGTATTTGTTGCGGATGCAATCATGCAACACGTACCCAGATTGTCATACTTTAAATAATCTTAAGCCCATTAATTATGAGTTCGACCCAATGGGTCGTAACTTGCATTGAATCAATGATAGATGTATTAACAAACCAAAACAAAATAGTATTTTGCATCTGCAACAGTCAACATCACTCGCTGGCAGAGTTTTTATGCATTCGTGTTTTTCAACATTTTTTATAGAAAAATTACAATAGGTGGAATCATCTAATTAACGTCACAAACTTGAGTAATTTCAACAGCGCATTGAAGAAAAAAAAAAATCCATGAGTGTTTTGTGAGGGATAGATCTAAAAAATATTTTTAAATAGGTAAAGTAAATAATTTTTTACATGTGTAATTATATTAATAAATTATAAATTTATATATAAATGTAATTATTTTCCCTCTATATATATGTTTCAACCTCAAGTTTACTATTAATGTGTTTGGATATTAATCAGAATCGACTTTGGGGCCAAAAATCATGGCACCACCGTGAATTTTAAGCAACTATGTGTTGTTATAAGGCTACCGTGGGATTGACCACAATTAATTTTCACCGTGTAGCAATCCCAAACACGTACTACATCATTAAGATCACTGTACATCCGATATATTGTTCACTTTAGCATTAGTTTGAGTCTCATAATTTTATCCTTAAAATACATTTCGATGGGTTTAGGAAAGAAAATGTTTATAAACTACTTTTAATCTCAATTCCTAAATAATGTGAGTTGTTAAGCATTGAAATTATTTACAAATTATTGTAGGCAGCAAAGTCATAAAGGAAGTGGAATGTTGATATAACATTTTTTGGTACTTTGACATTTTTTTCATTGAATGAAATTTTATGTTAATTAACTCCACTAAATAATTTGAGCTCATTTTTCTTTGGTGTGACCAGCATGTGATTTCGATCAGTAATAAACAAAGTACTGAAAATTTAGTGTAAAAAATGTGTTACTAATTTCTTCCGATATGGATACCAAAGCAATATTACAAATCCGTTAGGTCTTCCTTTTCATTTAAGTTAATTTACAATGGGGGAATGGAATTCATAATTCATTACGATAAATATAATTAAACTTTGAAGATTCTAGTGCTTTTACCAAAGCTTCCAATGACTAAGTGCGTATTTGGAAACTTAATACTAACGAAAATCCAAACATGCGGTAAGATGGATAATATCTTTCCCATTAATCTCCAAATGCTTCTTCCAAAGGCAATTAACAACTTCTGTTATAAATAATACTTTCTCCAAGCATTTGGCATATACAGGAGACTTTTGTAAGAATTACAAGGAATTTATTTGAATTGGTGAAAATAATTTATATTTTTCATAATTTTTTGAATGTTTTCAATAAATTTTTATAACTTTTCAAAATATTATTTTAAAAATTATTTTAATAAAATTTATGTTCAAATTTAAGTATTTAACATAAATTCTCACATGATGCTCTGTTCGACTGGCTTTGATCAGATCCAGTGAAACAGATTCAAAAATCACACGAGACCAACTTAAGTTGTGCATCTACAGCACGTGAGTATGAAAAGCAATTGTTTCTGTCTTAATTTTCATTCTTTGAGGTGAAATAGATGTTCAACGTGAGTATTTAACACAACTCTAAATAGTACTACTACATAGTATGTTTGAATTCACGTTAGATAATTCATAATCTTGTTGAAATAGTAGCTAATGAAACTTTAAATAAATATTCACATTTATTTTTACGTTGTAAAATTAATTTTTGAGTTTAAAATTGGTTTTGTAAAATATTTACTATTTAGGCCCTCCTTCTCAACAAACCAATGTACGATTTTTTATAAATGGGCCAGTAGCGTAAGGCCTAGCTTTGAGGAAAAAACCAAAAATCTTCATGGCATTTCGGCCTTGGGCCCTTTGTTAAAAGGCCACCAGCGTCCAGCAACCATGGTTTTGACAGATTTTTTCTTAATAAGAAATAAAAAATATATATTTTTCACAAATTATAAAATATCTTATTTTTATTTTAGTAAAAATTTCTTTTTGGTTTTAGTCTCTACAATTTCTTTTTTTTTTTTTAGTCACTTCTGTTAAGTAATTGATGATGAAATAACAATGTTGGTAGTATAGTGACTTGTCACATTATCAAGGAGTATACAATTTTGGTATATTGATTGGACACATGAAAAAAATGATAAAAATACTAATAAAACAGAAAAAAAGCATAGTAAAACATATAGAAGTTACATATAAACCACATAATAATTTATATGTATTAAAAATTATTGATTCGGTTTAGATTGGTTAGTTTTATAAGCACCAACCGGAAATCGATTCAAACCTATTGTTTATATAAAAAAAATTAAAAATAATTTTTATCAATTTTTTTATTGTTTTTAGATCAAATTACAATTTTTAAAATTTGTTTCCAGCCAAATAAGATAGATTAGGAGTCGATTTGAATAAACTTCTCCTGAAGCACTTCCAAAAGAAGAAAATAAAAAAAGAGAAATAAAATAAGTTTTTCCGTAAACTAAAATTAGCTTATGTTTTAGGTTAATTTATAAAAGGTCACTTATATAAATTTCTCTAAAAGATAATCTTTAGCTAATACATAAATTAATTTTAACTTTAAATTTTTTTATTTTTTTTATTTTTTTTCCCTAAAAGTATTTCCAAAAATGTTTATCAAAACATATCCTAAATATACTCCATAAATATATTGCAACGTGCTTACTTGATGGGTCAATCCCATCTAGTAAATCATAGTTTAGCAGTTTGGATTGGAAGAGATTTAAAAAAAATAAAATCAATTTTTAAATAAGATTAGATATGAACAATGTGCCAAAAAAAAAGAGCTTTTGCTATATCCACTCCCCTTTTTTGCTAAGTACACTCCCATTGAATTTTTCTATTTTTTTTTCCTTATATACCCTTTATACATATAACATTTATACAAAATTATTATTCCAGAAAGTACTTTCCAGAATACTATTATTGTGTTCCGAAAAGTACTTTCCAGAATACAAGTTTAATTTTTAACATTCTGGAAAGTACTTTCCGGAATACAATTTTATTTTTTAACTTCCAGAAGGAACTTTTTTGGAATATTATTTTGTGTTCTGGAAAGTATTTTCCAGAATGTTAAAAAATAAAATAGTATTCCGGAAAGTACTTTTCGGAACACAAAATAATATTCTGGAAAGTACTTTCCAGAAATTAAAAAATAAAATTGTATTTAAGAAAGTACTTTCCGGAATGTTAAGAAAAACATCTAAAAAAATTCAAACAGAACACTATAACCATTAAAAATCTCATATAAAGGAAAAATTGTACAATAATGAAGCAATTGAAGTAGAGAAAATATATAGTTGATATTGGTCCTTTAATCTAAACTACTCAAAGAGGTGTGTCATTGCAATAACTTGAAGTTTGGAGGATGAAAAACCCTAACACTAAAGCAAGAGACTAAGCAAGGGAAGAACAAAGGGAGACCAGGGTAAGACATCAAAGGGATGAAGGGAGGGAAAGAGATTAGGGAGTGTAATGAAAAAGAAGAGAATGTGTTGTTACTACGAAAAAAGGGAGTGTGTTGTTGCGTTGAAAAGGGGAGTATGCGGGGGAGAGAAGAAGGTTTGAAGGGAAAAGATTATTTAAGTAATTAAATTTTAGAAAAATGGAAGGGGAGTGTAGTTAGCAAAAAAGGGGAATGAATATAGCAATAGCCGAAAAAAGGTGGCTTGGGGCCCAGTCCAAGGAGCAGTAAAAGAGAACCACCGGCCGCCATAAACGAATGTCGGTTATCAACCCAATAATTCGCTCTGGCTCACGTTCCATCGCCAATGACCATCCCACACTACCCTTTCATCGCCTGCCACGTGTACCACATCCTTTAACACGAGGGAGAAATTAATAAAATACTAATTTAATTGAACGGCCTCACGCGGGCGACTTAAATATACGCGTCGATCAAATTCCAAAATAAATCTCAGCCGTAGATTATTCACATACAAAAATTTGTCCTCGTTTCTTAAGAAAAAAAAATAAAAATAAAATAACACACGCTTTTCTTTTCCCTAGTTTTACAACTTTAACCCGGAGCGTCGATGCGTTTGGTATACCCGAAAAAAGAAAAATAAGATTTGAATCTCAATCTTCACCTCCCAAATTCCCAATCCAATCCACACGCGCCTTACAAGGAAATAAGATTAAGGTATAACATCAACATGAGTCAGCATTGAACAAATCTTATTGAATAAAAATCCCCCAAAACCAGGAAGGTGGTTTTGTTGTTGACGTGAAGCAATACGTGGCTCCAACGCGTTAAGTGGCGAGTGTGAGTGTGTCGTTGTAATAGACTTGTAGCATCCGTCTTCTACTTTTCCAGTTTCTACCCTCAAGCAGCCTCATCATAAATAAATACCTTTACCCTACCTTGTCTTCCTTGTCTCTTCTCCTTCACCAATTCCTCGTTCTCTATTTTGTTTTTTCCTCCTCCTCCTCCTCCTCCTCTTTCTGTGGTTCAATTCTCTTCCAGATGGGCGTTGCCGTTCTTCATCCCCAGGATTCCCTCAGAAACAAACCATCCAACCATTACCAGACCATAATCCCTCACTTTCCCAACATGAAACTCTCCAACCCCAACCCTAAGTCTCATCGGACTTCCCGAAATCGCAAGAAGCGGGCCGATCTAAGCCCACAAGACGTTCCCGGCCCAGCCCGGCCCACATCTACCAAACCCCTAGTCAACAACAACAAGCAGCAGCAGCTTGTCATGGGTCAGGTCAAAATACTCAAACGCGGCGAACAGTTGACCCAAACGACACCGGATCTACAACCACAGACGGAAACCGTCGAGAAGAAGTTAAGTTCGTCGTCACCTCTGACGGAGAAAGTGGAAGGATTGTATGCGGGATACTCGATGTTGGTGATGTCGCCGCCTCCTAGCTCCGTTCCGTTACCGGCTTTTATCACTAAGAAGATAGCGGCCGTGAGTGACGCCACGAGTGACCTAAGGAAAATGTTACGGCTCGATTTTCCCTAACCCCGTGGCGGTCTATGAATGAACGAGGATTTGAACGGAGGTTGTTGGTGATTGGGGCGTTGCGGTGCTCGATCTTCTCTTATTTTTTCAGCGGGAAGGTCGAGTGCGAATCTCTGATTGTTTAGCACTTTGTTCAGATTGCCGTACATACATGCTAATACTGGGATTAGTCTTGTTACTTTTAGATTCCTTACTTTGTCAATTGTCATACTAATTAATAGGTCCTTTTTTATTATTTAAAAGGATAGGCTTCTGTGTATCTGTGTAATGCTTTGTAAGTATTTAGGATATAGAAGCATTTTCCTCCTCTCTATTATGTATTTGCTAGTTTTTAAGTTTAATGTTTTATCTCTTTTGTTAGCCAACTTTGTTTACGATTTCATCTTTTAATTAGAGAATTCCTGTAATTGAAGATTTGTGGAATACAAGGAAGAAAATAGTTGTTGAATTTGCGCGTTTGTTTATGATTTTATTTATTCTTTATTTGTTTTTGGTTATGGGAATGTATGGACTTGAAACAAATGGAAAAGGAAGATGAAATTGCGGAAATTATGCAGGTGTTGGACAAAGGAAAGCGAATTTCATTCTAAGGGCGGTTTTGTAAGGCTTTGGCCATTTTATATGATGTTTATTTGCTTATCCCAGATGAATTTTGCCAAGGTAATAATTATATTGTTTGGGTTATTAGAAGGACTTAATATCTATGTATCCTTCAATGTTGCATACCAGAATGCTAGAAGCCAATGAAATAGCTCTGAAAATCACCAAGATCTTAACACTGGCTTCCTTAAAGCTCTCACATATATCTCAGTTTGAGTGACCGTGGACTATATACTCTTGTATAATTTACAACAAAAATCCACCCTCATTGAGTCCAGCTCCAACTGGCAAAAGCTAACTCTCACTTTTTGTCCATACATTCTGCAATGCTTGCTCCCTTGATTAGCCATGCCAGGCAGCTAGAATTTGTGATGGCCAACTAAAATACATTACCCGTGTGTTTGGAAACTCTTCTAGAGTCATAATTGGCATGATTTTTTACGTCCTTGCTGAAGCTACTAATATTTGCTTCCACGTATTTTGTCTGTTGGACGTGACAAACCGCATCTGAGAATGGTTTCTAAACACGCTAAAATAGTAGATGGGTTAATCAGTTTGGGGGGAGGATTTGAGAGCTACATAATTAGGAGAAGGATGTAAGGGATAAAAACATTCAATCTTGTATCATTTGAAAATTGAGTTTAGCTCTTGTGAATGGAGAAATCTTTAGTGCAGGGTAAACCCTTGGAAGAGAAATCTCTCTCCTATTTTCAGTTCTATACATCCAATTCCATAAACTTTCTTTTCTTCTATTCTTGGTTCCCAAAACAAACACCCCCACATATAGTAACAGGGAACAAGTATATCTTGCTCTCTATAACCTTGCTGTACATCACCAACTCTGGAATGGTCCGGCAGCAGCAGCCAGGGGGTAGACCACCCGTGCCTGAAGATAGCAGAACACAACCCGTGCCTGCACGTTACAATAGGCTGTTTTCTTTACAACCATCTGCATCAGTGATTAATGATGACCTTCTTCATTCATGGAAGGTAAGGCTTCAACAAATTTACAGGAACAGTAATAATGCCCGTGCTGATTGTCTTGCTAGAAAGGTCACTTGTTCTTCATGGTTTTTCATGTATTCACTACTGCTGATTTTCTTTCTTAAATTTTGCATTCGACTGTAGACGCAAAGTTCACTTTGTTTTGTTTAGGTTGGCATCATAATAAATGAATGAATTAGAGAGATATTTGCTAGGATTAATCTATTTTGTGTTTTTGCGATTTAAGTATGGAATTGAAAACTTGAAATCACGAGGTGGAAACAAAAAACTAATCGTTATTTATTTGTTTAGATTGAAGTAGCTGATTGATATCATGACTTTATTTTTCGGGAGTTGGAGGCATGCTTGTCGCTTAAGAAACCCTGTCATATAGAGCCAAAAATTAATGGTAAGGAAGACTGAAATTATTTATTGGATTAAATTTGCATAATTTAAAAACCGTTAAAAACTTAAAAAAATAAATTTCAAGCAGTTGAAATTAACGTAAGAGATTAAAAATAAAACGAAACAATTTATGAAAGACTAAAAATAATAAAAAAATTATGAGAGACTAAAAATAGAAATTAAGATAAAACAAAGGATAAAAACATTTTATCTATTTTGTTTTATATCAAATAAGAAGCGCTCATTACCGTGACACCTTATTCCCAAATGAAACTTTTTGGACCATACTGCTGCAACCCTCATCCACGATTTCGGTAGAAGGGATGCATTAACGTTGTGTTTGGATGTTAGAAGAGAAATAACAAAGATAAAAATAGAAGAGAGATAATTTTAAAAAAGAGAAATAGAGTAGAAATAAAATTGAATGTTGAGTTGTTTGGTTGAAGAGAAATATTTGAGAAATGAAGTGAAAATAATATTGTAAAGTTGTTTGATATGAATGAAATAGGAGGCTCCCTATCATGAATAATCGGTTAAGATTGTTATATAACCGATTAAATAAGTGAAAATAATCGATTATGTGATTGAAAAATTTGATTATATTTAATTCAAAACGTGCCCCTTTTGCAATGCTTTTAAAAGAAATGGGTATTGGGTCTCACATATACTTGAATGAAAGAGTAAAGTGGGATTAAAAATGACATTTGACAAAAAAATTCATTGTCCAATCTATTCCCGCCAAGTTTGTAAAGACAGAAATTAAGCTAGTGAACTCCATAACAATTAAACTTAACTTTTTTCTTACTCTTTCATACCAAACAAACACACCTTATATCTGTGTTAAAAAAAGGTTTTCGCCTCTCATACCAAACACAACGAAAGAGTTTCTATTTTTTTCTTCCAAAGAATCAATCATTGTTTGCAAAAATGATTTTCTTATCTATTAGACTTTAATTTTTATACACTATTAAAAATTTTACACTTCAAAAAAATTAAAAAAAAATTAAAAATAATTATTATCTAAGTCAACATTCTTATTATATATATTAATTTATTATTAAACATGGATGTAAACAATAAAATATATTTCAAATTAAAATCTTTTTTTTAACGCAACGGTGCCTTATATCATTGTGTCAACCCTTTGGGTTGCACTAATCCCTTTTAAAAATGTGTTTTATATTTCAATAAAAAAAAAAGTGTTATATATATATATATATATATATGAGGAAGGATCAAATTACACCAGTATAACTCTAAAAGAGTTACACCATTTTAATAACTTGATATAGAATGAAATTTTTATCGATCCAACCGTTGAATTATATCTACATATTACCAAGATTGTTTTTGTCAAATTTTGTCAAAATTGAACAACAATAAGAAGGTAATTAAATGATCCATATTTTAGTATATTTTAAAAAATTTATATTACGTCGATTTTAATCTATATGATTTCAATAAAATAAAAGTTTATATATATATATTTTCATTTTTTTTCCTGAATAAAAAAGTGTTTTATATTGAAGTTCGTTTCGCTGTGAATGATCTTATAAATTTCCGGTTCGCAACCTTTCTTCTCGAATCTCTACCGTTTTCAATTTCTCACAAAACCCCTCAACAAATCTTCCTCACTCGTTGCTTCTCAACGCAGCTCCTCCTTCTTCGAAATTCACCCCTTACAGAAAACCTTATCCGTGCTTCCTTAAAAAAAAAACCCTAGATAGCTTCCATGGCGTCTAAGAAGAAGCACTCAGAGGGCATCGCCTTGTTGTCCATGTACAACGACGAGGAAGACGACGAAATGGAGGACGCCGAAGAAGAAGAAGGTGGTGCAGGGATGCGCATGGAAGAAGATGCCGCCGGAGATGCGAGATTTGCGGCGGAGGAAGATTCCGCCAATAGAACAGCCGTCGTTGATTCCGGTAACGAGGGCGCGGATGAGAGGTCCATTCCGCCGGAGAAGAGCAGGGTTGGAGCTTTGACGCCGCAGACGAACAATTTGATTTCTCCACCGATGGAGCAACCGAGGATTGGTCGGAAAGGGGCTCTTACGATAGTGGATTATGGGCATGACGAAGTGGCAATGTCCCCTGAGCCTGAGGTACTCCTTCTCCTTTAATTGAATCGTTTCTACTCTGCTAAACTAGATATTTTGAATTGTAAATAATGGGTGTTTGCGGGTTCTGATTGCAGGAGGGAGAGATATATGGTAGCGGTCGAGTCATGATTGGGGACCAGCTTCATGTCACCAATGGTGAGTTTAATTTTTGTTCGGCATTGAGATTATTACACATGCTAACTGCTAAGTGCTAAGCAATGTTCAATTTGCTTGACTATCATCTTTTTTTTTTTTAAAGCTTCCCTCACCTGTTTGTGTTAATAGTCAAGGTTAAATAGGGATCACTTGGCTAGTCGTTTTAGTGTTCAGCAATATTGCCTTGCTTTATAGTTTTGTCATGCTGCTTATTCCAAATGGAATTGTGGGACTATAAAAATTCACTAGTATATTGTTCTTATCAAGAGGATGGGTCCTGGCGCAACCCCGGTTGGTCATGGGTTGGAATATGGAAACAGCCTCTTTGCATATGCAAGGGAAAGGCTGTATACAATGACCCTCCTCCATACCTTCATGAAGCGACAAGCCTTCAGGCACTAGGGTAGTACATTAGTTTTATATTGTTCTTATCAGTCATAGATGGCTTGGTCTGGCTGGTTGGCTGGCTGATAATATTGAATGTGACCTTATAGTGTAAGCTACTGGGTAATCATGGTTATAACTCTATAATTGATTTATTATAAATAAATTCTATGAAGTTTTGTATGATATATATGTTGATTCATGAGAAATGGCCTGGGTTCATGTCAGGGTTTTAAATAATGGGCTATAGCGCCACTATAGCGGCATAGCATACGGGCGAAATAGCGGCCATTATGAATGGGATGGTAGCACTATCTCCTGATTCCAAAAAAGCCCTCCAAATAATAACGTTAGGTCTTGTTTGGTGGGGGCTATTTTTGGGATTTCAAATTCCAAAACAATATTTTGCTTATAAAATCAATCAAAAAGCTGTCATTTCTCACTTTCTCTCTCAACCCAACCCTAACTTCTGTACGACATCTCACGATCCGGCTCTCCGACAACTGGTTTAACAATTTAACAGTTTTTTTTTTAAAAATTTTCTTTCATCAATTCTCATGAAAAAAATGAAAATTGATATAATCTTAAATTGTTAAATGAAAAGGAATCTAAGAAACATTTTTTATGTTATCCTATTTGATTATTCCACTACTTACGACTCACTCATTCAATGCATGTACCCTATTTAGCTATTTAATTGCTTCGTTTCCATTCTTTTAAAATAAAGGCTTCACAAACTCAAATATAACTAATAATTTTGTTTTATAAGACTTCTAGTTAAGTTTTTTTAATCTATTTTTCATTTAAAATTTTTACATTGAACAATTTATATCATCTACATAATATATTTGAATAATTTTTCATTGTCTATGAATCATATGATTCGATACAAATTATGATTTACGATTCAAAAATTATCTCAGCAATTCACGATTTGAATCTCGATTTGATAACCTTGATATAAACTATATTAAAAATTTCTGAACAGTGGCTATCCCACTATCCTCTATCCTTCTATAGCATTTTTGGGGCTGGCTGCTATGCACTACTATCCGGGATTTAAAACACTTGTTCGTGTATATTTGCAATTTTTTTTCCACCTTGGCACTTATGGATCAGTTAAGGTTTGGGTTATTTTAATTTTTTTTCTTTTGAAGTACTCCATATACTTGGGTTTTTGTGAATGAGGTTGAGCAGAAAGAGTGCATTGATGGTTCTGTTTCACTACTTGTTATGCTTATGAATGGGTGTGTAAATACCAATGGGAATAACAGCATGCTTATATTCAATTTTCAGAAGATGCTACTGCCTTATTTAATTTATTCAATTACATTATTATCGTTGTAGATGCATTTCTTTTGTGTCTTAGTACCTTATGGAATATGTTATTGCAGGTGATTTGCAAGACAGAACACCATTGGGAACAGTCCAAGTTTTGACACCTAGCAATCAAGCTAACACTCCTCCGTTCTCTGAGCCATTGAAATCTGATACCATGAACAATGAAGCTGTGATCAGATCAGATGATGCAGAACTTGGAGAAGCAGATCAAGATGAGCAAAAATATGTAGATCCATTGGATAAATTTCTCCCTCCCCCACCAAAAGCTAAATGCTCAGAGGAGTTACAAGTAAGTTCTGTTAAAATGGTTCAATTACTATCAATTGTTGAATACCATTTTGATATATTATAAAGTAGCTTGCATTGCTTAGACTGGTTTGCTTTGGTCCTTTCCTCTGTTTTTTGTGTGGGCATCATAGTTATTAGAATCACAAGAATCATAAGATTCATATCCAATTCAATACGATTCCTAGAGCCATTGATTCAGATTGCTAGGTGTATTTTGACCTTGAGTTGCACTCAGAATCGCTTGAATTGCAAGAATAGTGAATTGTGCAATTTCTGCATGTTGGGTCAAACAAAAAAAAGGTTGTCTTGCATGGGACCCGCTTCTGGAAAACATGATTTTAGGGTTTTTTTAAAGCTAATTTTTGTTTGAGATTGGAGGGGAAGTGACAAAATCTTTTACTGAGGTTGGAAACTTGGAACTGAACCGAACTTGATAGTGCTGAAGCTTGAAGATGAGAGCATACTTGTTGTTTAGGTTTCATTATTTTTTTGGGTTAAAAACAAATTACCATCTGAAGACCCAAAGAACAGTCTTTACTTGAACAAAAGACCAATAAAGCCCCAAAACCTGAGCAACAGATCAGTCATTAGATGAACAAGAAGAAGTACACAAAAGCACTGGTACGCACAGTTGAATGAGGACTAGCTCTATAATGAGCCAAGATAATTTGAATTGATTGAACCAGCCTGATTAATTCATTAGTGCACTTGGGCCAATTAATTCATTTGATGGTTAAAGGTTTTAATTTTAAAAGAATTAATTAGTTATGATTATAATATATTTGTTTTTAAAAAATGTTTAGTCACCTTTAAGGAGAAAAATGTCATAGCAAATAACCTAGCCACACACACTCCTGCTTTTAAGGGACTTGGTTTAGCATTTCATATGTTGCAGTATAAAGTCATTTTGCGTTAAATTTGGAGGCTTTAAAAAAAAGGAAACTACCACATTTCCATTTTTTCAATTTAACAAAAGGGGGAGACAAAAAGAAAAGAAGAAAAATGACCCTGCCCCACCTTTCTATAACTTTTAGACATTGCATTGCATTCATTAATCAAGTTAAATTTTATGTTCTGGGTAGTGGGTTGGATGTAGGATGTTTCCAATTGTTAGCATTCTATTTGATGGTTTAGTAACTTTTAGACATTGTATTCCCTTGACATCATTGTCTTTACCTTAATTTTATGTTATGGCAGAGAAAAATAAATAAATTCCTGGAGTATAAGAAGGCTGGAAAAAGTTTTAATGCAGAAGTTCGCAACAGGAAGGACTATCGAAACCCTGACTTCTTACTGCATGCAGTGAGGTACCAGGATATTGATCAAATAGGGTCTTGCTTCAGTAAAGATGTATTTGACCCTCATGGATATGATCCAAGTGACTTCTATGATGAAATAGGTAGATAACTGCTTCTTCTCTCTGTCTTTTTTGTTGTTGCTTGCTGTATTTGTGTGTACTTTGCTCCTTTTTGACCTTTGTTTTGTTAAATATATCATCGAATCTACTGTAGTGTCTGTACATAA
This sequence comes from Pueraria montana var. lobata, assembly GCA_026413185.1. Taxonomy (NCBI): domain Eukaryota; kingdom Viridiplantae; phylum Streptophyta; class Magnoliopsida; order Fabales; family Fabaceae; genus Pueraria; species Pueraria montana. The sequence continues at coordinate 10,006,265 of CM048652.1, forward strand.
TACATATTTATCTACATTTTTTCTTCTTCTGAGAATTAGGTGATTGTTGGCTGTTTATTCCAGTAAACCAACTGTTAATTTCAAGTATATTGCAGACCTCCTATATTTTTTGGATTTCAATGTTACAATTATTTTTAATTTTTAATTGTAGAATGTGTTTTCCCTGTTTCAAAGATAACTGATCATTTAGGCTGACATTCATGGCTAACTTATTAGAGCTTGTGTTAGAGTAATTATGCTATGATTGGTGAAGTATATTTGTTCAAACCAAGTATTTTGAATAACTGTTAAATCAGAGAAATCACAATTTCTTTTGTTGCGCTACTGTAAAGATGTCTCTGATTTTGGTTTTTTTCCTGCCCCCCTTTTATAGTCAAATTTTATTGGTCTTTACTAAGTAAACTACATACTTGCTAAGTTTAAGCAACTATTTTTGGTATGTTAAGATTTGGTATCATTCATGACATCCATTTATAATTAGTTGTTTGTAGTACTTTTCCTGTCTCAAAACTATTTACAGATTACTCAATGTTAGTGATGTTGCAGCTGTTATTGCTTTTTCCATTATATACTCCTTTTTGCTCACGTATTAACTAAAACAAAACAGAAGCTGATATGAGGCGCGAAAGTGAGAGGAAAGAGCAAGAGAAGAAGAAAGCACAGAAAGTTGAATTTATTTCAGGGGGTGCACAACCAGGAATTGTAGCTAGTGCTCCTAGGATTAGCATGCCCGTTGCAGGTTCAGAAACCACATAGTTTATTTATGCAGTTGTGAAGCTGCTCCTTAGAAGTCATTTCCACATCTTTATTCTTATGGTGTTTTATACTGTTTTTTTTTGCTGTAGGTGCTTCTGCTGTGACTGCAAGTGGTTTGCCTTTGGTGCCTCCTACAGCTGATTCTATTAGTCGGGATGGTAGACAGAATAAAAAATCAAAATGGGATAAGGTATTCATCTAAACAAATGCAATAGCAACTTTAGGGACATTCTTCATTGTGCTTATGAAATTTTTGTGAATGATAGGTGGATGGTGATAGAAAAAATTCTCTGCCCTCTGCGGGGCAGGATTCTGTATCTACTATTGGGGCTCATGCAGCAATTTTATCTGCTGCTAATGCTGGTGGCGGATACATGCAATTTGCGTAAGTTGATAAACAACCATGAACTTTCATATGCATTCTTTTGATTCTGGTTATGCTTTCAATTTCTAAGATTTGATTTTGGTTTGACACGTTTTATTGTGTAGACATTTTTGAGGTGTTTGCATTTTTCCAATTTGAACAAGTCAAATCTACTAAAAAAAACTAGAATCTAAATTAACATATTACTTGTAGAGATTTCCAAAATTAAATATTGGTTTTGAATAGTCAGTCATCTATACTTAAGAAACGTGTTTAAGGTCAACGTTATTTCATTGGTAAATATCTACGAGAATTTGATTTTTAACCGCGTCCTGTGGTCATGTAGCTGACTTTACCTAGAGAGACAAAACTATTGTTGTGTGGTTGATGTTATTTCATGAAATTGACCGTCAAATGGATAGAATATCCAGTTCTGACAACTGGGTCATTAGCTGATATAGTTATGTTTGATACAATAAATCTCATTTTTGTTGAACAGGCAACAAAAACGGCGGGAGGCTGAGGAGAAAAGGTCTAGTGAAAGGAGGTTGGAGAGAAGGTCGTAAGCCATTCACTGTGGCCTGTAGTATCCAACATCGTGTATAAGCCATGGCAGAGATTTTTCTGAATCATTTTTGTCTGTTAATTAACTTTGGCAATGATTGTAGACACTGTATATTCTCAAACTTGAAAAGAAATTTCCTGCTCCAACCGTGCCTTTTAGCTGGAATAATTCTTCCAATTCCAGTACTCGTGTCCCATGATCTCGTTGATTGATTGATTGGGGGTTCGTTGTTAATGCCTAAATTTTATTTGGTTAGTGCTTGCTTGCATATTTTATTAGTCTATTACCTTCATTATTCTCATTATTTCCAATACTAGCTTATGGTAGCAGTATGGATTCTTGTGTGAAGATTCAGTATTGGACCCACATATCTTATGGCCGAGGGAAGTTACTACCCAGACGTGCTTCCTCTAATGAGTACTTCTCTGGAAAAGTGAGGGTTCTTCCATATAGGGTTCTGGCTGTTGCTTCCTGCACCTCCAAATTATTGTGTCCTGCACCCCATTATATTCCAGAGAGAAAGCCCAATCCGAAATGTAATTTTCCAGAATGTAATGGGGGTGCAGGAAGCAATAATTGGAGGTGCAGGAAGTTTTAGCTTAGGGTTCTTCTATATGTTCTCATAACCTTAGTACAAAAAAAAAAAGCCTTCTCATAACGTGTTCATTACTTCATTAAGTAGTTTTTTTTAAGTCCTCTATCCTTCACATTTGGATCTTCAATCGTTTATTAAAAAAAATTCGAACCATAAGAAAACTTGAGAAAATAATTTTATGTAGTTGGCGTCCCTTTCTAGGATGTGAATGTGTATGAATAGTGCATGCGTATAGGTCTCTGATAACCCACTACACTATAGTTTAAAGAAGAACTATATAGCTGGAGCATCAATACTCTTTAATTTTGTCACCATCTGAAAAAGAATCTGATTGTTAAGCTCAGCTTGGGATTGACCGGCTTGTAGTGTTTTAAACAAGCCTGACTGTTGGCCTGGAGCAACTCTCGTAAGCTGGATCGAAATAATGTGTTTTTTTTTTTTATCAGCTAGATCGAAATAATGTTAAATGCAATGTATTGTATAACTAAGTTTTCTTCCCATAAATAGCATTATGTAACAAGCCGTGTTGCATTACTAGTATCATGGAGTATAGTGCTACACTAGTACTTCAGGAAAAGAAATTAACAATGCTAGTTGTGCTTTCTAAAATAAATAAATAAAAATTAATGGCATTGGGCCCCGTTCAATTTCAATAAAAAAATTAGGGTTAACTAAGTTTTTAGTCTCTAAATTTTTTCAAAATTCGGTTTTTAGTCCCTAAATTTTAGTTTGATTTCTTAAGATTCCTAAACTTTTTAAAAATTCGGTTTTTAGTCCCTGAATAAAATTTTGACCGGTCAAAATCTTTAAACTTTTTAAAAATTCGGTTTTTAGTCTCTAAACTTTTTAAAAATTCAATTTTTAGTCTCTAAATTAATGAGATTTCAGGGACTAAAAATCGAATTTCTACAAAGTTTAGAGACTAAAAACCGAATATTTAAAAAGTTTAGGGACCTTGACCAGTCAAACTAAAGTTTAGAGAGTAAAAATTGAATTTTTAAAAAATTTAGGAATCTTGACCAATCAAACTAAAGTTTAGGAACTAAAAATCGAATTTTAAAAAAGTTTAGCGATTAAAAACTTAGTTAACCCTAAAAATTATGACCGGAGTTCTCCGAGAATCACTGGTTGCAGTAATTCAGCACGAATTTATGGCAAAAATTGGGAAAAGGAATTTTACAAAAAACAAGGATTAACAAGACAAAAAGACATGGTCCGAGTTAGGTATAGAGCAGGATATCCGGTGGGATTGTGGAAAATTTATTTGTTTGGACTCTGGAGTGTAGGCAGCTGAGTTGAAAAAGTGGCACTGGTTTTTCTGCTGTCCAGCTATTTGTGCTCTATAGTCTATTATACTCCATATACGTGCACACAGAGTGTAAATAGTATTTTTTTTAACACATCTTTTAAATACATAAATAACTAAATTAAATTTTTTAAAAGATAAGAGACTAATCTGAATCGAAAAAATAAAATAGAGGACTAAATATGTAATTTAGCCTTTTGTGTATAATAAGGTAAAAAGATTTTAATATAAAATTTTGTACAAACTATGCGAACCTCTTACTACTAGACCAATTCTAATGGATACATAATTACTGGTTTAGGATGTACCAATTGATCTAATCTAATCCAATTTTTAAAACATTATTGATAAATTATTTTATTACTTAAAAATTTAATTTGGATTAGTATACATGTTAATCCTATTATGTTAATCGCTATTAATTATTGCTTCAGTAAGATGTAGATTAGGTTTTTTTTTTTTCTTTCTTTCAATCTTTCCATTTTATCATTCAAACATAAAAAAAAAAAAAAATTATATACACGCATCACAAAAATATACTTTAAAAATTAAAAAGAACAACATTTTATTGTCATGTATTATTCACATTGTATTTTCCTCAATCTTTTGCAAATCCTGAACAAATTCCTCGTATCCAACCATCGGATTCGTTAATTAGTTACCAACATAAACCTTTTGTTCTTTGTTTTGGTGAAGGACCATTACCGATTCTGAGTGGGAATGTGGGAGTCAGCAGTGGGACACGATATGGAACAAGTTCACGGTTGCTCCTTTTCCTGCTTTTGTGGGGAACTCAAAGTCAAAAATCATCTTTCACTTTTACCCTATTGGCCATATTGCACGACCAACAAAATAATTAGAAACCGAACCAAAGACCCCATCAATAGTATTATCTTCAAATGAATGCAAGATCTTCATCCCATCTGTTCCTACGTATCAACATCTTCTACTCTTCATCTTCAATTGCACCCTTCAATCTCTTATGACATTATCTGACAAGCTTGTGCTTCCTTTCTATTTGCCTATCAAGGCTCAAGCACTTTGGTCAGTATCCACATCAACTCCTCAAAATCATCATTCCCTGCTTCTTCTTTTTTTTTTTATCCCATGCATTCCAACCAGGCCCATTGAATGAAAAAAGAGAAAGTCACATAAAAGGAAAAGAAAAAGCGTCTTCAAGTAATCCTATATATATAGTTTTGTTTTTCGTCGAAAGGCTACATTAAGGCTCCTCTTTTTATGACTAACTAATGATTTTGGTTAGGAATTGTGCCTTAAGAGATAACTTAAGAGCATTATTTTGCCTCTTTTCTTCATTTCTTTTAGTTCATAAAGATAGCTTACTATACCTTTTTCAGACCCCTTTCATCATGTGGGACTGAAATGCATTATAATTGTAGAGAGATAGGATCTCTTACTGAATTTTTTTAATCAAAACTTGCTCTATATCTCGTCAAAGTGACATGAACTTAGACTCCGTTTCATTAAAAGAAGAAGAAGAAGAGGGATGAGTGCTCTGAATATTCTCTAACAAAAGTTCATTAAAAGCATTTTTTTCCTTCATTGTTTCTTTCTTGTGATGTCATGAATAAAACAAGATGATGTTATATATATATATATATATATATATATATATATATATATATATATATATATATATATATATTCGAATATTCTGCAAAAAGAAGTTTGATGTCATTTAATCTTTTGAGAATTTATAATATTAAATCCTTCGAACATTGAAAAACATAAAAGTATTTATATTTTGACATATAATAACTTGATAGAAAAGCAGTAAAAAAAAACTTGATAGAAAAATCATTTTAATTTCCTTTAAGAAAAACTTTTTTAATAGTGTGATTTTTTAATAGCTAAATTAATATTAAGTGAATTTTTAATATGTTAAAAGAACAATTTAATATTGCAATTAATTAATTAACTATAAATAATTAATAATATAAAATAGAATATTATATATTTGATTATGTTGAGATAACTGATAAGTGTTAGTGACACATTTTTATTTTATTTTTTAATACACTTCTTTTAATATATTCTTTATTATTTTCTTTGTTCTTAAACTTTGGTTATTTGAGATTTTAGCACAGAGATTAAAAAATATTTCATTTATATGAATTTATACTAAAATATTCCAATTTATTAGTTTACAAATGTCCATATTATTTCCAACTATTCTATATACAACTTACTCTAATTTATAACTGTGTCTCTGACATAAAGTCATTAAGCCCTTTGATGGGATAATGTTTCTTTTGAATGCAAATGTCATTAAAAAAAAGTATTTCATCCTGTTTCGAATATAAAAAAAAATATGTATGCTAATTTATAATTAAAATCTTAACTAATTTCATCATATTGCTGTAAAAAAAAAACTAATTTCATCATATTCAATAAAATTATTTTTAAAATATCTTTCATTTATTTAAGACTGTATTTATCCAAGCTTAGAGTGAATATCTTAATAACAGCTTAGAGAAATATTCAAGCAGCAGTAAGATAACTGCCAGTCAACCCTCCCATTAATTTTACCCTTGCCCTTTTTACTTAATGTCCGTTTTTACCCTGGCTTAATTTTTAATTAATATTCTTAGGATCATGATGCACTTGCAAACTCAGTTCTGCAGAAACTCTGAGTTGTAAAAATTTAATAAGAACTGAAAGGCAACGGTAACATTTTAACTCAGAACTTTGGAAGTTCCTCAAGGGCCATTTTGGGGATATGGAAAAGTTAACGGCACCTTTAATATTTATAAATAAAAAAAAGCAAAGAGAAAAAAAGGAGAGAAAGATTAAGGTTGTGTTGAACTACATAGTACACAGTGCAATTTCTCTTCCTCCGTTCTCACACCATTTCTTATTACTGTCTCTTCAACTGTGCATTCTCACATTCTTTCTTTCTTTCTCTCTCTTGCCTCCATCATTCTATTGGTCCTTCCTTTCTCCTTTTCAACTTCATACATTGACTAAACTCACTCTCTCAGTTTTCTCACACACTAAACCAAAGATTCTAGCATTCTATCTACCTTTCTTTCTCTCACTCTCTCAAGGTTGTCCTTCATAAGCATTAAGATTTGGAGGTAAAAGCATAGTTGCAAAGGAATCATGGCAGCTCCAAAGCCAGAGGAGATAAGCCACCCACCAATGGACCAACTTCAAGGCTTAGAGTACTGTATAGACTCAAACCCTTCCTGGGGTATGGCCACTTTTAATCTAATCCTTCCTCAACTGCATTTTCAGCTTCATTCACAGATTGAACTTTTTTGTGCACATTTTGGTTTTAATGAGAGTGTTTTGAACTGTTAACAGTGGAGACAATAGTTCTTGGTTTCCAGCATTACATTTTGGCCTTAGGAACTGCAGTCATGATTCCTTCATTTCTTGTGCCTTTGATGGGTGGAACTGATGTAAGTCATTCCCAGCTTCAAGTCTTCAACTCCTTTTGCTTTGCTTTTTCATTTTTTTTATATTATTATGTATGATGAAGTTCTTCGATATTGCCAAATCTCTACTGAGGAGGATTGGAGGAACTTTTTGTTTTGCCTTTACATTGTTTTTTGTTTTATATATTTTGTTTTGACATATCATATGCTGAAATGAGCTGGGTGGGTCCCACAGAGAAGAAAATTGGTGATTCTGAAAGTGAAATTTCCTCGTGGTCTTAGTTTTACTTTGCATTGATATTGATACAATGATTCAGGATGATAAAGTGAGGGTGGTACAGACACTGCTTTTTGTTGAAGGAATTAATACACTTCTGCAGACACTCTTTGGAACCCGGTTACCAACAGTGATAGGAGGGTCTTATGCATATATGGTCCCCATTATCTCGATCATTCACGATTCCTCATTGACAAGGATAGAGGACCCACATTTGGTTAGTACATTTCTCTAATATTTGGTTGCCACATTTCAATTATAATAAGTTGATGATTCTATTATTTGTGGACAATACAACCATTATGAACAATTTAATTGTAATGTAAGATGTAATATTACGTCTAATCCTTCTAGACAAAATCTAAGGCAACGTGACATTTATTAGGCGAAAAATAATTGTAATCTATTTAATAGAATGTGTGAGTTTAAGCATTTTAATTTATTTTTGGGAGATTAAACTAATGTCTTCTTTTTATCTCCAGAGATTTATTAACACCATGAGAGCAGTACAAGGGGCAATGATAGTAGCATCAAGCATACAAATTATTTTGGGCTTTAGTCAGTTATGGGCCATTTGTTCTAGGTGAGCTCTTCTAACTGAAATGCATAGTCATTCTTCCAATTAAAGAATGAAGCTTAATCTATACATCAAATACTTACTGTATTCTTACTTTTTATCAGGTTTTTCAGTCCACTTGGAATGGTTCCAGTAATTGCATTAGTTGGTTTTGGGTTATTTGACCGAGGTTTCCCTGTGGTATAACAATAACCCACGTGTCAATAATACAAATTCATCTCTTCTTGGCTCATACTGACTAGCATGACTTTTTTTTTTTTTTTTTCCAGGTTGGGCATTGCGTTGAAATTGGAATTCCCATGTTAATTCTGTTTGTAGCCTTCTCTCAGGTACTAATCAAATTCACGTTTATGTGAAGTAAGCTAATCAAATTAACCTGTGACAACCAAAAGGGAAAGAATATTTCAAATATCTAAAGTGAACTTTTGATGCTTCACTTTAATCCAATGCAGTGCTTTTACAGAAACATTCTTGAGTGATATGACTTTGAATTTGAAAACTTATAATTATTTGGTGAGGGCCAAGGAAGGGCATTTATTGTGAATGTCCAATATTTGCTGTTTTTTTCTCTATTGAAAATATAATAATTAGTAACTATGTTACGACTTTGCTGTTTTCATTCAGTACTTGAAAAATTTTCATACAAGACAACTACCAATACTAGAGCGATTTGCTCTACTAATATCAACCACAGTGATATGGGCATATGCACATCTCTTAACAGCAAGTGGAGCATACAAACACCGTCCTGACTTAACCCAACATAATTGCAGAACAGACAGGGCCAACCTCATTTCTACTGCTCCATGGTTGGTACAAAAAAGCATCTGTTAAATAGTTAAATGTTATAATCATAATTCAGGTGCAGGAAGCACTTTTGAGCTGTTGCCAATGACTCTTGAACATGTTGCCTACAGGATAAAGATTCCATACCCTCTTGAGTGGGGTGCTCCTACATTTGATGCTGGCCATGCTTTTGGAATGATGGCTGCTGTTTTAGTCTCCTTAATTGAGGTATTCTACATATTTATTGAATGCAAGCAACACAGTCTTTAACATACTTCTTCTAACACACTTTGAACTATTGGTTAACATTTATTGAAAACTATAAAAAATCATGAGTAAAACTTGTTAGATAAGGAGTGAAACTCACAAAAATTTCTGATTTTCAATAAATTTCAACTAATAATATCGAGTGTGTTTAAAAAAGTGTGTTATTAAAATTTTGTTAATGGAAATTCAAATTTAGTGTTGACTAATTACATTAAAAAAACCAATTGTGGCAGTCAACTGGGGCATACAAAGCTGCATCACGACTAGCAAGTGCAACACCACCTCCAGCTCATGTTCTGAGCCGTGGTATTGGTTGGCAAGGAATTGGAATCTTGCTGAATGGCCTTTTTGGAACACTAACCGGTTCAACAGTTTCTGTGTAAGTGCTACTATTCATATTTCATAGTTTTCACTCTTTTATGGGACACAAATTGATTCTCATAGGACCATCCATGACAGAGAGAATGTGGGGCTTCTAGGAAGCACTCGTGTTGGGAGTCGAAGGGTCATTCAAATTTCAGCTGGCTTTATGATATTCTTCTCAATGTTAGGTGAGTGCCAAATTATGGAGTATATTAGTCCTAACTATATTAACGACCTTTCACAATATTTATTTTAGTAGCTTTCACTTACTTTCTTATTCAGGTAAATTTGGAGCTTTATTTGCATCAATACCCTTCCCCATTTTTGCAGCTGTATACTGTGTTCTGTTTGGCCTTGTGGGTGAGTACCACCACTTCACCTATGGTTTAGTTTAAGCATCTCTTTGCTTCCTCTCTCTTCTTATGACAAAATTTCTTTTTTGCAGCTTCTGTGGGGCTATCATTCTTGCAGTTCACTAACATGAACTCAATGAGGAACCTCTTTATTACTGGTGTAGCCCTTTTCTTAGGTTTTTCTGTTCCTGAGTATTTCAGAGAGTACACTGCCAAGGCCCTTCATGGTCCTACTCATACAAGGGCTGGATGGGTGAGTTATTGTTTCATCTTATGAAAATCTTACTATCTGAACGTACTTTTAGAAAATATGATACTCTTTGTATCTTTTATTCTAAACCTACTTTTAGAAGGGATACAATGGTTTATCCAAACATGCACTATGTCAAAATGCATATACTGATTTGTACTAGTAAGGCAGTTAGTTATCATAAGAACTGTTATTTATCTCTTTGTGAATTCTTCATGTTATGAAATGGCCTATGTGATAAAAATCCTTATAAAGTGACAGAACAATTATGCATCTTATGCTTCTAATTGTGATGGTTTTCACTTGATGCTTTAATATTAGTAGTAATTTTCTGTTTGCTTTGGTTTTTTCAGTTCGATGATTTCCTTAATACTATCTTCTTCTCATCTCCAACTGTTGCATTGATTGTTGCTGTGTTCTTGGACAATACTCTTGATTACAAGGATAGCGCCAAAGATAGGGGAATGCCATGGTGGGCCAAGTTTAGAACATTCAATGGAGATAGCCGGAATGAAGAGTTCTATACACTTCCTTTCAACCTCAACCGGTTTTTCCCTCCACGGTAGGAAAGTTATACCATCAAGAAAAGATGTTAGAGGAAAAGCATCATTTTCCAGATTAGGGTTATATATTTAGTTGGTGTGAGAGTGAAGCATGAGTGACAACTAACTGTGTATCATATTCCTGGATTTTTTATGAAGAAATTGATCATAGGCTTCACATAGACCTCTCTCTCTCTCTCTCTCTCTCTCTCTCTCTCTCTCTAATTCCTAAAAACCAGTATTATTAAATATTCAAGAAAATTATGAACTTCAAACAGTCCAAAATTGTCGAGATTATATACAGTTTATGACTTTATGTAAATTCCAGCGTTGTGCAGATTAGGGGGGAGGGGAGGGGAAGGTGTAGCGTTCTCATAAAAATTTCATTAAGGGTCGTTTGGTAAAGAGGTAAGAAATAGAGTGAGAAATAAAAATAAATATTGAACCGGATAAAAATAGAAAAGATGAATAAAAATGTATGAAAAATAAAATAGTTAAATCACTAGAAATTTATTTCACAATAGTAAAATATTTTGGCCATTATTGAGTCTTTTGATGATTTTGACGAACTATTTATATTCTAAGATATTATTATCATTATTCCTTAGTTTAAATTCATCTAATGCAACCAGTAACATAAGGTTTCTCTTTCTCTCTCTCTTTTGTTGTGAAAGAGATTTTTGACATGGGTGTAATTATAAACATTTATCTCCTTCCTCCTAAGTGCAACACTGCATCGTTGTCACACCAGCCCTTCCTCCTACCTTCTCCTTCAACCTTCATATCCTAAAACCACCACCACCCACCAAATCTACACGTGCCACCACCCACCTCCAAACTCCATCATCAGCATACCAAACGGGCACCACCTACACCTCCAAACACAACCACCATAAGCCAAACCCAGTGCCGCCCTATCCTCCATAACCATTAGCGCAAATGCCGGCGACCCAACCTCCACCATCAAAATGCCGCACGCTGCCACCTACACTAAAACACCTCTTTGTGAACAAAGTCACCTAATACAAACTGGAATCAAAGAACTAAACCCACTTGGCATGTGTATGTAATGATGTAATGAATCTCATCCAGATTACCAAAATTGGAACTTGAAAATGAAATTAGACTCACCTTACATCTATGAGTTATGGGTCCCCACCTCTACGCCACGATCTGAATATATTTTATAAAAATTGGTTTTAGAAAATGAAAATAGAAGTTAAAACAAACAAGTTTCCTAATGTTTGAAAATCTGAAAATGACAACTTTTTTTAGAAAATGAAAATGGAAAATAAAAATAGGAAATATTTTCTGAAACCAAACGTCACCTAAATGGCTGTAATTTTTTAAACTTACAACTAAAACCTATTCAAGATAGGCCCTTATTTAACACATCTCAAATTTTCTCTAATTTTTTCCTCATTACATCATATTATTGAATATATCAATTATTTATTTTTCATTTCCTTTTATCTCTTTTTGGGTGTAGAAATCTCTCTACACCTAAAAAGTGTCCATTAATATTTTAGAATTTTTATTTGATTCAATAAATAAATAAACTTTAGGTTTAATTTCAAACACTAAAACTATATTCCCCCCCCCCCCCCCCCCCTATTTTAGCTGTTTAAAAAATTAAATAAATATTTTTATAACACAATCAATAACAAATAATTTTAAAAATACTAAAGTAAAAATTTTATTTAGGGGTTAAGTTTAATTTTTTAAATAGTATATATATTTTTTATATATTTTTATTATTTTACTCTTGGTTTTTTCTTTTTAAGGAATTTCATTGCTGTGAAGCCATCATCACCAATAAGCACCAACATTGTAAAGCTCAAACTAGGTTCAATTATCTATGTTTAAAAAATTAAATTATACCTATTTATTTACACTCAATTGTTTGGTATGAGTTTTTTATTTTTTTTAAAAAAAAGATTCATTTAACCTATTTTTCTTAAAAGGCCTATTTATTGTAAAACTATTTTAAATAATTAAAATATTATCTTTAAATAAGTTAATAGACCAAAAGTTATATGTAAGTTAACGATTTTAATTTTTTAAATAAATTAGTAAATACACATTTTCAAAATATTCTTTTAAAAATTAAATACATTATTTGGTTTGCATATTATTATTAATTAAATAAGTTATTTTGTCAAACTTTTTTTTTTTTTAATTTCAAAGTCTAAATTTTTTGTTGAATAATTTTAAAAAAAAAGTTAAACTGATTTATTAATCAGTCTAAATTTGACTTGGATCACGTCATAGACTTTTAACGAGTCATGTGATATATTCACATCCTTTTTTTTAGAAAGATATATTTACATCCTTATGTGGAGACATTTTACAGTGACATAATTCATTAGCTTGCCATTTTTCAATTTTTAAAAATAAGAATTAATTGGAAAAGGCTTATTTTCTATTGATGCATAGGCTTGACCCAAGAACATCTCACTGTAAAAAAAGACTTTACAACTTACAAATGTTAAAAAATTGATCTGGCTGATGTTAGAAATTGGACCCAATGATATCATATATGCCACAATCATTCATTCTTGCCCTTAACTCATTTTGAGACGAATTCCGCCGACGTTAAAATGATAAAGCAAAAAACATGAAACTCAATCAAGTATCATTATTGTTTTTCCTAAATAAATAAAAAAAGTATCATTATTGTACATTACCTTTTTTATTTATTAATTTCATTTTATATTTTTATTGTGATTTGAGTTAAGCACACCTAATGATTGTGATTAACAGGGAGGTCTTCCTAATGTGCAAAGTTAGTCAAGGAAATTGGGAAAAGTCCAAAAAAAATTAAATAGAAAAGAAAAGAAAAAGAAGACAGAGGAAAGAAAGGAGAGCTGGAATCACATGGACTTGTCTTTCTCTTGCTGGGTCCTCCATTAAAATTTTCTTCTCTCCCTTCTCTCTCACCATTCTCTTCTTCTTCTTCTCCTCTTCTCTTCTTAGATTCCCTCTCCTTTCTCTCTCTCTCTCTCCCCTCCGCCATGGCTGAGGATAAGGTACTTTTCCTGGAAAAATAGTTTCCTTTTTTTCCTAACTTTGTTTGGTTGGTGAGAAAGATGAGTGACCCAGAAATGGGAGAGTTGAAAATGTCTTCGTGATTTTTGTTGTTGTTGTTAAGAGGATGAAGCTAGAATTGTCTGAGATGTGTAATTTTTGGTTTTCTATTTTTTTTTTTTTGCTCAGTTAACAAGGGGAGATTAGGGTTTGTTATTTTGGGGAAATTTGGTTTTCTAGCTGAAAATCTGGTCTTTGAGCTTAAAGCAGAAGACCCATTTGGTTCATTTTCGTGTTGATCTATGGGTTTCTGTGAGATTTTATTATTATTGTTATTTTTTATTTTTTTTCTGGAGAGAGGTTCTGAACTGGGTTGAAGATTTGTTTGTTGCTGACACTTGTATCGTAATCTGATCATGCTTGTTATAATCTTATGTTGATGTTGGACTTTCAAGTGTCGACGATTCGGTTTTTTTTGTTTGTCATGGACTTGTGATCGTTTGCTAGTTATTCACCAGATTTGTTTTATTTTTATTTTGTTTTTGGTTTCTGATTCTGACAGAGATATTTTTATCCAGTTTTTTGTACTCTGCTGCTAGCTGTTGCTTTGTTTTGATTTATTTTTGCATGTAACTCGTTGTGTTCCATTAGTTCTGACTTTCAACATAGTGCTGCTATTTTTCTTGTTTCCTTGTCTTTACTTTTTTTAGCAGCTTATTTCCACTACTGGATTTCCGTGATATCATCCTTAAGTTGCTTACCTGAATTTTTTTTTCCATGTTATATCTTTCATGAAACTTAATTTTTGAGTTATTTGATGTGCTGTTGAAATGTGATGTTTTAATTTTGTATCTTGTTGATCATCGTACTCTTTACTTATTGTTTTTTATATGCCTGCCAAATGGTTAAATGTATTCTTCCAACTTTTAGCTTCCTAGTGAAACCAAACCATTTTGAATTATTTTGTAAATAGTTAAATTCTAATATTAAGCCTAGTTTTAAACATGACAATTTTAACAGGAGATGTCTACCTCTGTCATCAATGGGAATGATTCCCTCACTGGTCACATCATATCTACAACTATTGGAGGCAAAAATGGGGAACCCAAACAGGTATTATCTTAGTAAATTCCATTCTGCCAATAATGTTACTCTTGTTTTAAATTATTTACTGGGTTGTTAAAAATGCCTTATGACATTTATCCTGGATTGCAAGTTTAATGTCTTGTACAATGATTTTTGTAGACTATTAGTTACATGGCAGAACGGGTTGTAGGAACTGGATCATTTGGAATTGTTTTCCAGGTATGCTAGTGGCCTAATACTAGATTCATTTACTCTTGCTGTCTCCACCTATTTTGCCACATGCTGATAATTTTTTCTTAGGCAAAATGCTTGGAAACTGGGGAGGCAGTGGCAATTAAAAAGGTTTTACAAGACAGAAGATACAAGAATCGTGAACTACAGTTAATGCGTGTGATGGATCATCCAAATGTGATCACTTTGAAGCATTGTTTCTTTTCCACTACAAGTACAGATGAACTTTTTCTTAATTTGGTGATGGAGTATGTTCCAGAGTCCATGTATAGAGTCTTAAAGCACTATAGCAATGCTAATCAAAGAATGCCAATCATCTACGTAAAACTTTATATGTACCAGGTATGCCTCATACTTTTTGGTGATGCATAGATATCTTTGATTTATTTTGCTCAGTGCCTGATAAAAGTCTATGGCATGCGTGTAGATTTTCAGGGGGTTGGCTTATATCCACACTGTTCCCAAAGTTTGCCACAGAGATTTGAAGCCTCAAAATATACTGGTTTGTTTATATGTTATTGCTGTGGTTGTTGTTGTTGTTGTTGTTGTTGTTGTTGTTGTGTGTGTGTGTGTTTATATTTATATATGGGGGTGTATCTAGTGAGAGCCTTTTTTACGTGGGTAAAGAAATAAATATTGACCATTAGATTTATCATGAATGGTTGAGATTTAAACACAAGTCATTTGAGTTCTTAGAAAAAGTTACATGACCTTTTTAAGTGATCTTGTGACTTAAAAAAATTCTCATCTTAACCATTCATGTATGGTTGTATGGCTCAAATTTGTTCCTCTCAAATCTCACCCTCATAAAAATGGCTTTCGCACTATATATAATATGGTGAGAGGAGTTAATTTTGGCTATACAATCATACATGGATGGTTAAGATTGTTTTATTAAGTTTTTATCTTAACAATTCATTTGAATTATATGATTGAGATTCGTTCCTCTCACTTGATACACTCCCAATATATATATTTTCAAATTCAATTCATTCTTAAAAGTAGTAATTATTTCTGGCTTTGATGTCATTCTGTGTATATTCCAGGTGGATCCTCTTACACACCAAGTGAAGCTATGTGATTTTGGAAGTGCAAAAGTTCTAGTATGTTGACCTCCTTATTTTGCTTTGATGTACTTGATTTTTTGTCCAACTTTTCCAGCACCATTATCTTTTTTATA
This sequence comes from Pueraria montana var. lobata, assembly GCA_026413185.1. NCBI lineage: Eukaryota > Viridiplantae > Streptophyta > Magnoliopsida > Fabales > Fabaceae > Pueraria > Pueraria montana. The sequence goes on from CM048652.1 coordinate 10,022,191, forward strand.
TTGACATAGTAATAACTCAAAATGTCAAACAATAACCTATGAATTGCCATAAAGTTTTAGTTTAGACTTTGGATGAAGAGGGTCTAATTTTTACATTGTTTTGATTGTAGTCTCTTGTGTTGATGTCTTGTCTTGGTCTGCTCAACAGCAAGCCGTGGAACTTTCTCTTTTTTATAAGATTTCTTTTATACCATATTAAATTAAATATTTTGATATTTTTCTTGGCTTTTTTGTGGAAACAGCATTTTTTTTTTGGAGTTTTTGGTCATGTTCTGTGTGCTTTCAACTTATGTTTTAGTGAGAATGTGAGACTACTACCCATCTTACAATATCCAGGATCATTTACTAACCTTCAATTTTGTCTCATCAGGTCAAAGGTGAAGCTAATATATCATACATATGTTCACGATTCTATCGAGCACCAGAACTTATATTTGGTGCCACAGAGTATACAAGTTCAATTGATATTTGGTCAGCTGGCTGTGTCCTTGCTGAACTTCTTTTGGGCCAGGTTTGTGTCATTGATTTGTTTTCATTAATTATTGTTACTATAATACTATTATATAAATTTGCCACAAAATGATGAACATGTTCTCTTGATTGTCTGCCACCCATGTGTTATCTGAAACAATTTTAACTTTTGCAGCCATTATTCCCTGGCGAAAATGCAGTAGACCAGCTTGTACATATTATAAAGGTACAATTGGTGTTAACATGTATTGTATGTTCCTTAGTCATGCCATCCTTGTCATTATAAGTCACCTTTATAAAATTTTGTATTGCAGGTGCTTGGCACACCCACTCGAGAGGAAGTACGCTGTATGAATCCCAATTACAATGACTTTAGGTTTCCACAGATAAAAGCACACCCATGGCACAAGGTCTATAATTTTATCTCCTTTCAGAAAGTTGTTTTTTCAGATGATCAAAATGTGATTAGCTGAAAATATTCCTGGGCATTCTAACACATCAATATTTTGTGTAGATATTCCACAAAAAGATGCCTCCAGAAGCTATTGATCTTGCATCCCGGCTTTTGCAATACTCCCCAAGTCTCCGGTGCACAGCGGTTGGCTTTTTCCCCCTTTCTGTATTATAACTAATTTAGTATTGCATTATGTATATCAGCCTGTATTTCTCCTGAATTCGATTAACCAATGAATGTTTTTCTTTAGAAAAACTAGCTAGCACAGCAATTTTAGAAGAATTTATTTTTTTATGCAGCTTGAAGCATGTGCACATCCTTTCTTTGATGAACTTCGTGAACCCAATGCTCGCCTGCCAAATGGTCGTTCATTTCCCCCTCTATTTAACTTCAAACAGGAAGTAAGTCCTAAAAAATCTTTCCTGGTCATACTTGTGCTCTGGCAGTAAATTATTTGTACCGACAATCTTAAGACTAGGAATAAAATTGATACTATTTTTCAAAAAGTTGAAAAAAATCTAGAAGCCTTAGAAAGGTTCTTACAAGTGATGCTCATTCTGAACCCATGTGTATACACAAAATTAACTTTTTTAAGTGTTTTAATTGTCTTCTGTGTTAGTCTATTCGGGTACACAAAGCAATGCATTGAAAAAATATTTATGCACCGGGTTCCTGATAAACATCAAAGCTAAACATAAATGATGGCAACTATATTGTAATTCTCCATGTTTACAGTTATCTGGAGCATCTCCCGAGCTTGTTAACAAGTTGATACCTGACCACGTGAAGCGGCAAATGGGGCTACAATTTATGCATCTGGGAGGATCGTGATGAAAAGCTTAGGGGGGCATAGTGTATACTAGCTGATAAGTTAAACAAAAGTGGCACCATTATTTTTGTCTAAATACCATGTTCTGTGGCCTTGCCAATGTAGTTTCAAGCTGAACCGGGACTGAGATTTGGGATGCTGGATGGCTGCAGTTGATCCGTCAGTATATGTATTACCCTTTTGATTCTCTTTTGCTAACTGGTGGATCTTTATTTCCCCAGGCAAATATAACCTTGTTTATTGTAAACGTCTACATGTCATATAGTAAGTATATCTGACCTGAAATGGTCAGATCAGAACTCAGAATGCTTCTGTAGGGGGAAAACTGAAGCCTTGGCTGGAAGGAGGGGAGGGAGGGTCCAGAAGAGTTTTGATGGTGGGGAATGTTGCTTGGGTTTGGTTTCCTCGTGTTAATATGTGCCTCATTTGCAATGTTGCACAAGTTCCTTTCCTTGTGAAATGTAATGTGCTATCTATCTGTTTTCTTCAATGCCGTTTTCTAATGTTCCACATTTCAGTTTTTATTTCTTGAATTTGAATTCTTAAGTTCCAGCACTTTGGTACCAACAGTTCTCCTAATTTCTTATGTTGACTTTATATATGATTTTTTAAAAAAATGTTTTGAGACGTTGGTTGAACTTTTTCTCTTACAATCTGAGTTAAACTTGAGTAATGTAAATCAGTGATTTTATTCAATTATTTTTCATTAAAATTAAATAAAACTACTCGCAAACAGAGGTTGCAGAAGTGGTAAGGACTTCGCACATAAATTTTTGGGTAAATAGCCTATTTAGTCTTTAAACTTTGCATTCATTGATAGCTTAGTCTATATTTTTTAAATGATCAATTTAGTTCACAAATGTATAAATGTTGCGACAAATTAGTTTAGCCGTTAAGTATGCGTCGTTTTCATTAACGTTGAGTGCATACGTTGCACGTCGTTGTTGACTTGTCATATCCACATGTGCAGGTAGGGATGACAAAGTGTATTCGGATCCTACGGGTACCCGCAAAAATATCCGCAAGCGGGTCGGGTAAATACCCGCTTATTGGGACTGGGGCCGGGGCCGGGTATTTACCCGCAATTTTTTGCGGGTACGGGTACTATAGTACCCGTCCCGTCCCGCCCCGCACCTATCATATATATATATAATTAAAATAATTTAAATAAATAATTATGTTATATATATACTTTTTTGTAAAAAAATAATTTTATATTTTCCATAAACTAACACTAATAGTAAAAGATTTATGTTATAACTTACAATAGTTTTATATTTTATATTTTTAATATTATGTGTGAATGCTTTTAATGTTAAGTTTGAATTATTTAAGCGTGAATTTTTAATTTATTTGTAATAATTTTTTAATTAATATTTTTATAGCTTAAATGCAATTTTGGTTCATCTATTTTGCATAATCCGCAATTTTGGTCCCCCTATTTTAAAATAGAGACGTTTAGTCTCCCAATTTTCTAAAATATGTAATTTTGGTTCTTTCATCAAATTGAAACGTTGACTGTTAAGAGATTAATGTTAACCTTAACGTGGTCCAAATATAATGACTTGACACGAGATTATTTATTTAGTTTTTAATTATTTTAAATACTGAGTAGAATAATTGATGAAAAATATATTTTATAAAAAGGTAATATCATTTATTTGATTATGATGTGCCATGTATTTCAACAATGTAGAACTAATTTAAAATAAATGATTAAGACTTGTGATTTCTATTTTAGGACTCACGATTACCCCAACCATTAAAATCAACGTGACATGTTTTTAGTGACGTAGATAAACAAATAATTATTACTCATTATTTAAAATAATTAAAAAATAAATAAATAATATCGTGTCATATCACTATATTTGGGCCATATCAAGGTCAACATTAATTTCTTAACTGTCAATGCTTTCAATTTGATGAAAGGATCAAAATTACGGATTTTACAAAATTGGGAGACTAAATGTCTCTATAGAAGGACCAAGATTGTTGATTGTGCAAAATAAGAGGACTAAATGTCTCTATTTTAAAATAGGATGACTAAAATTGCGAATTGTGCAAAATAGGGGGATCAAAATTACATTTAAGCCTATTTTTTATTGATTTATTAACTTCATACACAAGTAAAGTGCGGGTAGCGGGTGCGGGTATGGGTATATAGGTACCCAGCGGGTACGGGGATGGGGATTAAAGTTGCTACCCGCGTGGGTATGGGGCCGGGTACGAGTATTTTTTTTAAACGCGGGTATGGGGACGGGTACTATAGGACCCTACCCAGACCCTACCCATTGTCATCCCTACTGTGCATGGGGTGTTTCACGTCAGCGCAACGTGTTTTGGACTAAATTGTCAACGAAAGGAATTTTTTTTACTGTTGCTTTTTAAGTTTATGTAGGTAACAACTATTTGAGTAGAAAATTTGAAGTTTCTTCCTCTTCATTTCGTTCAACAAGATTGTTATCTGACCGTCCTTCATCCTTCTTCTTTCGATTCGATTCACCTTCATCTTTCTTCTTCTCCAATTCTCCTTCATCCTTCTTGTTCTTCTTCCGTTCTTCCTAATAGAGGTGGTGTGGCAAAGCAAACTTGAATGAAGCTAGTTGACCAAAAAAAAAAAAACTAACTTTTGTAAGTAACTGCCAAAATGGTCCTTAACATTTGACACTTAATGTCAAAATGGTCCCCAAAAAATATAACTAACTGACAAAATGGTATATAACGTGATATAATAAACATGCATTCATATTGGGAATCTTGTCAATTTCATTTAGAACATCAATTCCAATACTCTCATCTACACTTGCATCCTCACCCTCAGGCACTTCTACGTTTGTGCTGTCAACAAATGGCTTATCAACAACATCAGGCAAAGCATCAAGGAGTATCTCCAACATGACATCTAACACATGCTCAAAATATATATGCACATCTTTGTCTGGATCGGCAAGAGCTGTGTTACACATAGCTAACACATCCTGATCATTATCCAATGATGTTAAACCATCATTGAATCCTCTTTTCGATACCAAATAAAACACATGTCCAAACCTCATATATCCACCACAAGCTTTACAAAGGTCATGTACAGTCCACACATTCATCAAGTCAGTCTCCGAAGACTCCCAATAACATTCTTCACCTTCCCAGTATGAATGCACATTTATTATATCACCTAGACCATTTTGTCAGTTAGTTATATTTTTTGGGACCATTTTGACAGTTACTTGGAAAAGTTAGTTTTTTTTGGACAATCAGTTTCATTCGAGTTTGCTCTTCCATACCACCTCCATTAACACAAATGGAAGAAGAACAAGAAGGATGAAGAGGAGAAGAAGAAGGGTGAAAGCGAATCGAATCCGAAGAAGACGGATGAAGGATGGTTAGATAACAACCTTGTTGAACGAGATGAAGAAGAAACTTCTTCAAATTTTCTACTGAATGAAATGAACGTAAACTTAAAAAGCAACAATAAAAATAATTTTTTTCAATGACAATTTAGTTCAAAACATTGTGCGCTGATGTGGAACGCCCCCTGCACACGTGGATATGCCGCATCAACAACGACGTGCCACGTATGCACTCAATGTTAACAGAAACTGCACACACTTAACGGTTGGACTAATTTGTCACAACATTTGCACATTTGTGGACTAAATTGATCATTTCAAAAATGTAGGGACTAAATTGTCAGCAAATGCATAGTTCAGGGACTAAATAGGCTATTTACCCTAAATTTTCCTAAGTACAAACAAAAGGAAAAGTTCAATTCTATACAGTACCAGCCTAGTTTGGACGAAATTTCTAGCGTATTTAGGGTGAGAACTTTCCTGGAATGGATCTAGGACTATCAAGTGTTCATGATTTTGATTTTGATTTTGATTGATTTTTATTTATTTATTTATTTCATAAATTGAAAAATTTGATAATATGTTACATAAAGATTGGTCAAGATTATAAGCATGAAATAGTCTTTTCCCCTGAATGAAAGGCTTGTGAACAGAAAATGGAAATAAGGTGTTTATCTTGATCTTACCAAGGACAGTTTGTTGTCTACAAAGGATGCCTTGCAAATAAAATGTTGGAGGCAGTAAAGAGGCTGAAAGATCCCAATTACACTGAAGAAGTAAAGTTTCAAACGGAAGTTGAGATGATTGGCTTGGCTGTACTGTACATTTGAACCTCTTGCGTCTTCAATGACACCAGATGAAAAGTTACTTGTTTATCATTACATGCCCTTTAGGCTGGAATTCTGTGTAAAATAATGTAACTGAGTAATAGAAAGATACATGGAAGAAAGCTGAGTCTTCAAATCAATGACATGTATTGATTCCATTACTCAGTATGTCAGGAACATTAAAAAAATAAACAATAAAATTTGATCATGTCAATTTCATTTTATTTTTACTTGGGAGCATCCATTAAGACTCTCTTGCTTATGTCAATTGTTTTAAGTATAGTAGTATTTTTTTGGGTTATTACGTGATTAGTGTAAAATATTTATCAATTTTGTTAATGATATACTATATAAACAAATGTAGTTTTTTTTAGCACGATAATTGTAAGTTATGTGGATGTGTTTATGATACGTTGAGATATTCTACAATTTTAATTTAATATTCAAAGTAAATATAGTGCGGATTTGAAAGCCATAAAAGTTGTTCAAAGTTCAAACCTTGTTTTTGGTGGTGTCATAGGCATAATCTCTGTCAGGAGTAGTGTGGTCAAATTTGGTAACCTTTAGTCTTCCTTTTAATTCATCATTGCCGTAGTTGAACTCTTCACCTCCATGTTTAGAACAGGTTATAGATTCTTTTTGCGAGGAGCCTCGGCGGCAAGACATTATCTTACATATTTTTTTTAATATACTTTTTATTATTAATTAAAATTATTAAAAATTACAAAAATTGTAAGTAAAATTATTAAACAAAAAATGAAACTCGCAAAATTTTATAATTTTTAATAAATTTTCACTAATAATAAAAAAAACTATTCAAAATAATTTATTAAAAAGTATGTTGTTATCATTTATCTTCCTTTATTATCATCTATGATAGAACATGCCAACGTTTTAAAAGGAACTATACGCAGGACTCCTTTATGCTTTGTTTAGACTTTAGAATTTAGATTAGACCTGTTTGTCTGCATGAAAAGGTAGGAAAAAAAAAAGACGGAAATGGGATAAAATTATCAAATTTTTACTATTTATTTGATAAGAGAAATAGGAGTGAGAGAAATTATTTGTATTAAAAAAAATTAATACAAATCTCGAGCCTCGAGGAAAGAATTTTCTAATGGTGGGTCCATAAATTTTTACAACTTCAAAGTTTTATCATATTTTGTACAACGGAAAGAAAACCATAAAAGAAAGAAAAATATGAAATTTAAATGAGAGAAAAAGTGAAAGGAAAGAAAAAATTTTATTTTTATTTTTAGAAGTCAATCATTTTTTTTATTTTTCTTCTACTTTCTCTTTAACCAAACAAAAGAAAAGATATCATTATTCATGTTTTTCTTTTTTTTTTGTTTTCTTTTCTTCCATTTTTCTCCCTTTCAAACAGATCATTAGGATCTACCAATTCCGATCATTCTCCCTCCGAATAAAATAAATAAATAAAAGTAAAAGAAGTAAATCACTCTTGTCCACGACAAATACAATAACATATATTTTTTTATTTATCATGTTGAAAGAGCAATCACATATTCAATAAGTAGTTGTTTATAATGGAAGATCAATTTCTGATGCATTACGCATGAAATTATAGAACGATATTATATGCCATAAACACTAAAAAAAAAACTATATCCTAAGAGACAAAAAAAAATGTTATTTTCGTTAGTATAATCTTTGTTTGATAAAAGTTTGTTTATTAGTATAAATATTATAGGTTTATAACAATCTGATGGTGAAATATATTGATTTCTTATATTAACAAAATTGTCTATTAGCGCTCATATTTATTTGTTGACATAGAAAATTAATATACATCTTTATGGGTACATTATACTAAGTAAATTCTTAATATATATACTGATATGTTAATTTACTTAAATAAAAAATTCAACAAGTCTCTTTCAAAATTTGTTTTAAGCTTTACTTACTGTTCAACTGATCCTGTGTTTTTATGCAGATTTTTTTTTTTTTGGTAGTGCTTCTATAAATTATGTCTCATAAACTAGGTTGTGATTCCATAATTCTATTCAGAAGGAAATCAAATTTCATTTGTGAGAAGATGTCAATTTATGAATAATGCACAATGAATATCCTGCAATGCAAAGGGGTCTGGCTGGAGGCATTAGAGTCAAACAGCAGTCACATGCAATAGCTGGAAATGCCAATTGTATTGGCTGTGCCCCGCCATTTGTTTCACATCTCATGCCAATGCCAATTGTTTAAGACCTCACTAATAGCTGGAAATGTGTATTATATTATATATCTTACCAATACACATCACCATATGCAGGCCCCATTTGCTCTTGAATTTTCTAGGGAACTCATTGGTCAATCAACATGCATAAGTTTTTTTAATTTTAAATGAAACTGAAATGGAATCAAACTAAACTTTTGGGTCCTTAAACACAAGCTCTTGATGTTGAATATCCACATGTCGTACCTTGAGAAAGACAATGAATAATTTATTCAGGTAATTTCGGTTTATTTGTATCGTGTCTAATATGTGGAACAGAAATGATTTTTAGATGCCTCAAATACTATACATTTTGACATTTCATAACACTGTACATTTTCTCCTAGAACATTTTTCTTAAGAATTTTCTCGTCTCTTGTTATATATATATATATATATATATTTTTTTTTTTTTTTTTTTTCCTTTTCCTACAATTATTATTTTTTTATAAACTTGAATTTTTATTAATACTGTGGAATTCACGAAAGTGGAAATTTCCTTTTCAATGCATAAAATTCAAATATAGTAGAAGTTATTTTCATAATTCTCCAAGCTAATAACATAAAAAAAAAAAATAACAACATATGAACACACACAAAAGAACAAATTAACAACAAACGCACACAAGACACAAAGATAAAGAAAAAAAGTAATAATTAACAAGAAACACACACAAAAAAACAACAAATGAACATCATAAACAGATAAAGGGAACAAATTAATGGATAATATTTCTCTTGTGGCTAACAGATCAGTGGTCAGTAGCAGTCAGCATTATGTAAAAAAAGCTGCATGAGTCCAAAACTGTTTTATAGTTAGTTACTACCATTTTTTAAGGTCCATGAAAATTCTCATACATGATAACAGCCATAGGAGCCGACCCCTTAAGTTGGAGGTTCTGGTTACGGCACTATCATATAAAGTAGACACATACATCACTCACCCACTATGCACCAAAAAAATAAACACATAATATACCCACTTGCCCGTTACCAACTGTTTTCCCAGATAATCTTTAATGAGAAAATTCTGCAATTAAATTAAATTAATAATAAATAAATAAAGACAAAGTAACCTTTTTATTTTCCTTTGCTTTGATCACTAACCCAATTCATCTGATGATTCAATTGCACTCAATCTCCTAGTCTTATTGTTTTTACCAGTTCCTTTCTTCCACCTAATCCTGCTCCTATTTCCCCACTAATCACGCAGGTTTTACCTGGCGTGGGTTGGATTGAAATTTGAAACATGTCAGGTCTGAACTGGTTTGTGGAATTTAATATTTTGAGGTAAACCCCATGTCTTTGCGGCTATTTGGGGGCTTGTTTCCTTGGTGCGTGAGGTCATCCATCTGGACCATCTCATAGGTGACATCCCAGGTTTCCATTTTTTTTTAAGTTTGATTATTTTTAAGAATATCATAAGAGATTATGTCTCCAATCAGGAAGTGGGTTGTTGGAAGATATGTATTTTAATCCTTTCATTTGATCACATTTTTCATCCTCTGTGATTAAAAAAAAGGAGCTTTTTCAGGTGGGGTTTGTACTGTGACATTGTTAGGTTAGGACTAAGGAGTATCTTGAGAGTGAACAATTTGTTAATGGATCAACATAGAGGTGAGGTACTGGATCCGGTTCATGATGGGAATTTGAGTCATTCGGTTGAAGGGGTTGCAATTGCAAGAGATAGTATAAGTGGAGAAGCTGGTACTTCAGGAGAGGTGGATGAGGATTTGGGATCTGATAAGGAGCTAAAGGAGGAAGTTAAGGGTCAAGACAAGCATGATCAAGAAAATATTAGTGATAAATTACCTGGGGTTGATCAGGGAACTAGTTATAATTCAAACTATTTGGCTAATCAGGAAGTGATTGAAACTGTGGTTGTGATTGAGTCTGTTCAGACTGAGTATGTCAATGAAGATAATAAGAAATTGGAAGCAAAAGTTGATGAATCAGGGTTGAGCTTGGTATCCATGAAAGCACCAAAAGGGGTGTCTGAAACTGATAAAAATTCATGTGTGATTGATATAAAGTGCAGCAGCCGCAAAAAATTTTATGAGAGCTCTGAAGGTGAAAGGATTTGTAGGATTTGCCATCTGACTTCTGGGCAGTCATCGGATGCAACAACTGTTGGCACTGCTAATAGTGCTACAAGTGCAGATTTGATTCAGCTTGGTTGTGCGTGTAAAGATGAGCTAGGCATTGCACACGTTCATTGTGCTGAGGCATGGTTCAAGCTTAAGGGGAACAGGTATCTGTTCTTGCCAAATATCAGTTTGATTATCAACAATAACATTAGTGTGCGTTTTGAGGTTTTGCATTGAAGCTTTTAACATTGATCACGTTCCTGATGTTGTCTACTTATTTTGAAATCCTAAATATGTAGGGATTCATGAGTTCCTGTCACTTAATTATCCAGTTTGGCACAATTTCTGATAGCAAATATTCCGCTTGCCCTTCTGTTGCTCCGTGTTTGTGCATGTTGCAGTTACTTGATAATATGGGACATTTGTAATTTCAACAATAATATTGGTTAGGTTTTATCTTTTTGTCTTTCCATGACTTGTCTTAAAATCTTTTGAGGTCTGTGGCATCCTCGTAAATGTGTTCTTAGACTAGAACAGGATTTTAGAAGTAGGACTTTCCAATACCATACTAGTATTCCTTCAAACCCTTTCCAGATTCATGACTGGGCTTATGCTTGATTTTGCCTTCATAAGGTTCCTTAATTCAAGGTTGAGCTCTTGGCATTGAATTTGCTTATCATTACCATTAGTGAACTGGGTTGTGTAGCTCACTGCTATTTGCTTTGGATTGGTACATCTCTAGTTGGAGAACCACTATCATCATTACTGCACCCAGACATAGCCATACCTTGCATATCAGTATAGGTTCTATGAGGGGTGAATTGGACAAATGCATCCAGACACCCAGCGGAGTTTCCTCCGTTTGGATGTAAGATTATGGGTTAGACATAAACACAATTAGCAAATTGCTTCTAGTGTTTGTGAGTTGAGGTTAACTGATATCCATAAGATGCCATCAAGGGATCAAGTCCCAGTTTGGCAACTAGTAAATTATTGCATTTGATTGTCATATTCTTGTTCATTGTCCTTGATATTTGAAAAGGTGCTCTTGTTCAGATGTTTGAAAAAGTGTCTTGGTGAAGATTCTTTTGGATATTATGTTTCTATGTTCAGATGACATATGGGGCATGGATTAGGAAAAGTAAGTGTATAGTCTTATCACCGCAAATTGAATTTTTATTAGATATAATAGGGACATATTCATCAACCCCCTTTTTTCTAGAACAGTAGTTTTTCATTGGATAATTCTAAGGTTTCTTTTTTGGAAAAGTGAATATATTTCACTGATATGAAACTGATACAATCAGGAGCTATAAATAGGAATAGGAGATTAATTCTGTACACTAATATAAGCCTAAAAACCAGGGAAATGATTATTCCTATAAATGCTATAGCTAAAAAATGGAAAGAAGGAAATACAATAGATTCTAATTACATCAAATCCTTTTATTAATTGCACAAATCAGATCACATTAATTCTGATTGATTTCCATAGATCAAATCTCTTGATCCAGATTGCTTTCCTTAATTATCAACATTTTCATATCAGCATTAATTCCAAATATTTTCCAACAGTTTCTTTTTTATCCAAGTCAGCTCTATTGCTAAAGACCAAATACGGAAATTGGTTCCATATCAAGTGAAAACCATTGTGTTACAATCTAGCATAACTGATCATGTCAATACTAATTCTTGTATCATATATAAAGGACTTGTTTGGATCAACAACTTAATTGAGCACTTATTCAATAAGAGCTTATCACATGAAAGCTTCATAAGTTTGGAAAAAACTTATTTTGACAAGTTTCTCCATAAAACTTATTGAAATAAGCCAAAAAAAAACTTATAGAAAATTGTAAGTTATTTTTACATTCAAATAAGTTCTGTAAAAGCTCTCTCTAACTCCCCCAAATTAACTTTTCATTGCATAATCTCGAGGTTCTTTTGTTCTATGTTATAGTTCTATTGTATAGTGCCAAATTTTTAAAATGGTTCCTTGCAAGTGAGTGCCCTGTGCTACCTTTTATTGATATTAGCTACCTTTTTTAACCACAGGTTATGTGAAATATGTGGTGAGGCTGCAAAAAATGTTTCAGGTGTTACAAGTAATGGATTTATGGAAGAGTGGAATGAAAGAATATTCATGGACAGCGATGGTAACTCATCCCACAGGGTTGTTGGATGCTGGCGAGGACAGCCATTTTGTAACTTCTTGATGGCATGCCTGGTTATAGCGTTTGTTCTGCCATGGTTTTTTCGTGTAAATATGTTCTAGCTGGTGAATCAAACTCTATTATTCTTGCCTTCAATTCTTCAAACTCTATGAGGCATCATGACATTTTAGTGGGATGTTAATGCTTAAATTAACCACATGTCCAAGTTGACATTCTGAAGGTGTGTGCCCTGAAGATGTGAAACTTCCATGTAAAGAAATTACCAGCTTGACAAGGGATCATCAAATTGTTTCCTGGGTGCATTCTTTGGAGTGTGTTTGATGTTCTAAGGTAAATATATACACAGAGAGAGAGAGAGAGAGAGAGAATGTTTTACATTTGGTGGCAATAGATCTTATTTGTAAAAATTAAGTAAAGAATTTGCTGCAAAACAAAACACAGAGCCTCTTTTTCACTTATTTTACTTCCTTTTATTTTAGACAATTTATTTGGATCTATGTCATTCTAATGTAGTTTCAAGTATAACCGAGCTTAGCAAACGCAGGTTAGCTAAATTGATTCAAATTCCTCTTTTGACAAACAAATTTTCGAGGTAATGACCTTCAATACCCCTGCTTAACTTGTTTCTACTATCACATTCCCTTGAAAGTTGAAACAAAAAAGTATTCTCGAGCTTAATTGTAAGAAGATAAGTTCGTAAGTATTCTTTCTCGCATGTCCATATTCGTGGACTTAATATAATTGATCTCACGCCTTTAGACCATTGAATATTCATTTCAAACTTTATTCTTGCATTTAAAATATAAACTGAATTTGGATTAAGGTAATGTTGATTTATTCCTAATGCCGTTTTCTTCAAGACCGATGATATCTAAAAGAACGGGAAGAAAAGGTTTTCAAAAGTTATGCGCGCATAATGTTAGCGTTTACAAGATATGCATTTACCATCATCTGACAATGTGCGAAGAAAAAAAAAAAAGAGAGAATTCATATCCCAGAGGAAGTGCAACATTGTTATTTATTTATAGACAAAAGTTGCGGGATGTTGGGTCCACGATAGATAAGATACATACCTGAGTAAGTAGTCTCCTAGGGATAGACTAGATTTCTGTGTGAAAATTGAGAAGCCTTCAAATGACTATAACTTCTAAGTAGGATCAACAATTAAGGAGTGTCTCAGATTTTATGTTGTCAAATCAATGGAATGTGCCTGATGATGCTCTAGGGGACACTTTTTTTTAATAAGAATGAGACATTTATAGGTCTTCTTACTACATGACCAAACAATCTACCCAAATAAACAGTCACACACAAATATCAATAATTTCATTAATCATTGTCATTTTTTTTTTCTTAAATATATTTTTAGTCCCTAAAATTTAAAATTTTCTTTTTTAGTCCTCCAAATTAAAATTTGCATATGTTAGTCCCTCAAATTCGTGAAATGTTTTTTTTAATCATTCTTTTAGTAAAAAAATCGTCACAAATTGTACATTCAAACTACAAAAAACAGTCAGAAGGGACTTTAAAAAAACTTTTCACAAATTTTAGGAATTAAAAAAATACAAATTTTAATTTAAGGGACTAAAAAAGATAGATCCTAAATTTAAGAGATTAAAAACATATTTAAACCTCTATTTTTTTTTCTCGTTCATTGACTACACCCAAGTCCCAACCCTTGTGCATGACATTGAAAATTAATTATTAAGAATTTTAAGAGATAAAATTTTGAAAAAAATGTAAATGAGAAAATAGACTATGCACTAATATTATAAAATAATTTTATGGTAAATTTGTTAATTTTTATGATAATTACTCTAAAAGTTATATCAACGGTGATTTGTAATTAGATGACAATATAAAATTGTTTTACACAATGCATGACTATTAAAAAAAATTTAATATAAATTTAATAAATAGATAACAAAGGATCTCCCAATTATAAATTATTTTGAATAAGTAGTAAATTTGAACTTGGAGTGCTATGGTGTCCAACGAAGGTCAAATAGGTGTTGGGCACTAGTTTTTCGAAAACTAATTCACGCTCCAGCACCTAGCGCTAGTATAGGGCCACTCAATGGAAGTCGCTCAGCATTGCTATAGTACCGTGTATACGTTTTTTTTCATTCTTTTCTGTTAGAAATCCCTTCTCTTTTGCTAATCTTTCTTAACATTGAAAAATCTAAATAATTGAGTAAAGTTCATGAAATTTTTAATTAAAGACCTTAAAAACATGAATCACATGAAATTTCATATTATAAAAAAAAATTTCCTCATCAAACTCTAAACTCTAAACTCTAAACATTAATCCATCACTTATGACACTCAAAGAAAAGCTGCATAAGATATTTATGACCTTGGAAAGTGACCCTATCCAAATGAAGGGTTTTGAGGGAAGGAAAATCTATGCAGGAAAGATTGTCAAGGCTTAGATTCTTCAACTTAAGAACAGTGAAGGTGGTACAATAAAGAACGCTGGGAGGCGACTTCATTTGAATGGTGTGGCCCATCTCAAGGTGGAGGTGGTGGAGGGCTGGAGGCCACGTTACATGGTAGCATAGACGAATTGTTTAATGTCATTGGGTTTGCAAGGGAGTGTTATAGCACTTGAGGCTGAAGGTGTGGAAGGGGAGACACATGTCTCAAGAGAGGAAGGAGTATACAAAGTGGCAAAAAAGTTCAAAGGTGGTGATAGATTGGTTGTTCATGTCAAGGGTGAAAAAGTTATATATTATTATTTTTCAATTTTATACTAATTTAACGTATATGTTACAATTATAAAACATTCAAATTTCATCACATCTCACCAATTCCAAAACATGGCTAGTGTATTGAGCATTTGAACACATACTAAGGGAAACATTCATTTCGTCCTTCTTGTCATTTGCTATGATTAGATTCACAGAGATATTATGCAGTGACTAAATTGAATGAAGGAGAAAATCAACAAATTGTCGGATTGTCTTCTATATCAAATTCTCTCCTTTCTTCCCATAAAAGACGTTGTCACCATCAAAGTGGTGATAGAATGGTCGTTGATGTCAAGGGTGAAGAGGCCTCCACCACCCTTGACATTAACGACCAATCTATCACCACTTTGATGGTGACAACGTCTTTGGTGGAAAGAAATGAGAGAATTTGAGACAATCCAACAATTTGTTGATTTTCTCCTTCATTGGATTTGGCCACCACATAACATCTCTACTAATCAAAGCAGATGACAAAAATGATGAAATGAATGTTTCCCCTTAATATGTGTTTAAATGTTCAATACACAAGCCATGTTTTGGAATTGGTGAGATGGGATGAAATTTGAATATGTTTTATAATTGTAACATATGCGTTAAATTAGAATAAAATTGAAAAAAAAAATAATGATATATAATAAAATGGATTTTATTTCATTTAATACAAAATCTCAATTTTTATTCTTCTTTAATTTGGGACTATGTAAATATGGAACTAAATAATGGGTGAGATTTTCATTCCATTCCATTGAACTACTTATTAAAAACCTTATTCTTAGACTTTATTTGGATTCACGGTAAAGAGTAAAATGAAGTGATATCTTAACATGTTGTATTTTTTATCAGTACATGTTGTAGGGTGCAGACTATCGTGGGAAATCATTG